>JAEOAD010001268.1:4535000-6935000 GCA_036365145.1 Orientallactaga sibirica
CCACCCTGACACTACATAGTGAATTCCAGGTCAGCCTGGGCCAGAGTGAGACCCTACTCAAAAAACAAAACAAAAAAAAGCCAGGAGTGGTGGCTCACACCTTTAATCCCAGCACTCAGGAGGTAGAGGTAGGAGAATTGCCATGAGGTTGAGGCTACCCTGAGAATACAGAGTGAATTCCAGGTTAGCCTGAGCTAGAGTGAGACCCTACCTTGATAAACCAAAAAAAAAAAAAAAAAAAAAAAAAAAAAAAAAGCCGGGCATGGTGGCGGACGTCTTTAATCCCAGCACTCGGGAGGGAGAGGTAGGAGGATCACCATGAATTCGAGGCCACCCTGAGGTCAGCCTGGGCTAGAGTGAGACCCTACTTCAAAAAACCAAAAAAAAAAAAAAAAAAAAAAAAAAAAGAGAGAGAGAGAGAAAAGAAAAGAAAGAAAACATGTTTCAAATGAGCTATTTCCAATAAAATTTGTAATTTAAAAATGCTTGAGTTTTTCTTTTTTTAATTATATTTTATTTATTTGAGTTTTTCATATTGTCTTTTAGAAATATGTTTATAACTTCTTGGAGTCAGATGTGCTACCATTGAGCCACGAGTTTGGCCAGCTTATAACTTGTTAATGACTCTTTTAATTGTCTCCATTCTTTTCCCTTGGTCTCTGCAGTTTTGTACAGATATACAAGCTTTTCCAGTGACCTTGAAATCATCTGGTGCTGGAGTCGGTAGGAATAGTACAGAGTGGTGACACTCAAAGACTATCCATTTTTAGCCAAATTGCTATGCACTTAGAAGGGTCAATTTGATGGCATGTGCTTATATATTACTTTTAAATTTTTATTATTTATATATCAGTTGTTTTTTATGTATTTTTATTTACTTATTTATTTGAGCAAAAGAAGCAGAGAGAGAGAGAATGGGCACACCAGGGCATTCAGCCACTGCAGAGGAACTCCAGGTGCATGTGCCCCTTTGTGCATCTGGCTTATGTGGGTCCTGGAGAATCGAACCTGGATCCTTTGGCCTTGCAGGCAAGTGCCTTAACCGCTAAGCCATCTCTCCAGCCCCAATCAATTGTTTTTAAAAAATAAAATATGTGAATGGCTTAATCTGGTGCCTAGGGTATAATGAACATTCAATTACAATTAGTCCATTAACTATTTCTGGTCTCAGCTGAATTGTATTTGCCTACTACTGTCGGTCAGATTTCAAAATGTATCATTCATTCCTTCATCAAAGTTGATTTAAGCTTGGTACGTCTCACACTTACTATCCCAGCACTCCAGAGGCAGAGGCAGGAGGACCATCACAAGATGAAGGGCAGACTGGTCTATGGCACAAGTTCCAGGAAGACAGTCAGATTGAGCCCCTGGGTCATAAAACAAAACAAAAAATTATTCAAGTCCTTTGTGAGGGGGCACTATAAATGTTCTAGACTATGCTTATAAAAACAATAAAATGGTCTTTGTGCTCCAAAGGTTGGTGGGAAAGTAAACATTTAAAAAGAAAAAAACTCAACTGGGGAAAGAAACTGGGGAAGCTGAGGTTCATTGCCATGAGTTTCAGGCCAAAATAAATAAAACCCTCAATTTACTAGAGATTGCAGTGCTTTGGATGCACAGGATAGGAGCAGCAGAGAAGGTGACTTAATGAGGTGCATATCAGCTAAATCTTAGGGTGAATTCAGAAGGAGACGAGTGAGTGTTGCAGGCAGAGAAGACACGGGCATGGATGGGAACACAGCACAGAAGACAGTAGTACAACATGAGGACTGGTGTGAAATGTCC
Source organism: Orientallactaga sibirica (assembly GCA_036365145.1). Lineage (NCBI taxonomy): Eukaryota > Metazoa > Chordata > Mammalia > Rodentia > Dipodidae > Orientallactaga > Orientallactaga sibirica. The sequence continues at coordinate 4,536,786 of JAEOAD010001268.1, forward strand.
TTGTCTTGTGTGTGAGGTGTGTGTTTGAGTGTGGGGGTGTGTGTGCAAAGGCACATATGTGGAGGTCAAAGGGCAGCCTTGGGTGTCGGTCCTCACCTTCCACCTTGACACATGGTGTCTCGTTAACCACCGAGTATCAAGCTAGCTGGGCTGTGAACTTCCGAGGATATCCCTGCCGCCGCCTCCCCTCTTACCATAGGCCAGCTAGGGTTACAGACCATTGTGCTGCCACATCCAGCTTTCTGTGGGTTTTGGGGATCCGAACTCAGGTCATGACACTTGCATACAAGTGATTTTACCCACTGATCCACTGCCCCACAATTTTTTCTTGCTTTCTTGCTTTCTTTTGGTTTTTTTTTCCCCCTCTGAGGTAGGTTCTCTCTCTACATCAGGCTGACCTGGAATTCACTATGTAGTTTCACAGTGCCCTCGAACTCACAGTGATCCTCCCACCTCTGCCTCCCAAGTGCTGGAATTAAAGGTGTGCGCCACCACGCCCGGCTCTTTTTAAAAAACATTTTTATTTACATATTTGAGAGAGAGAGAATGGCACACCAGGGCCTCCAGCCTCTGTAAACAAACTCCAGATGCATGTGCACCCCTGTGCATCTGGCTTTCATGGGTATTGGGGAATTGAAACTTAGGCTTTGCAGGCAAATGCCTTAACCACTAAGCCATCTCTCCAGCCCCTCGTTTAAGACCCCCACCCCTTTTTTGAGATACTTGGTGTATGGCCCCATAGACTGAGGTGCCTTTTTTTTTTTTTTTTTTTTTTTTTTTTTTTTTTGGTTTTTCAAGGTAGGATCTCACTCTAGCCCAGGCTGCCCTGGACTTCACTATGCAGTCTCAGGGTGGCTTCAAACTCCCAGCAATCCTCCCACCTCTGCCTCCCAAGTGCTGGGATTAAAGGTGTGTGCCCCACGCCCAGCTTGAGGTATTTTTTATGATAGTTAAACTTTTGACTTGGGTCTCGAGCCATCTGGTAGAGGAGTTACTGGGGGCCATCTCAGAGTCCAGCCCTAAGGTGTGTTGAGGGGGGGATCTCAAGTCCAGCCCAAAGGTGTGTGGAGAGCAGTTTATGCTTTGCCATTCGTGCTTGCTTGTGGTCCTGGCTGTTGGGTGATTGCTCTCTGCTTGCATCTGTGAAAGGGATCCAGCTTCTTCCACCATTGATGGAACTTCCCTGGATCTGTAAACTTGAAATAAACCCTTCTTCCCATAAACTGTGCCTGGGTGGATGTTCATCCCAGAAGCATGAAGCTGACTACAACAGACAGTGTCTCACTTTAGCCCAGGCTAACCTGGAACTCACTCTGTAGCCCAAGCTGGCTTCAAATTCCTGGCAGTTCCTCCTACCTCAGTCTCCCAAGTGCCAAGTCTCTCTCTCTCTCTCTCTCTCTCTCTCTCTGTGTCACTCTGTGTGTGTGTGTGTCACTGTGTGTGTGTGTGGTATGTGCACATATGTGTGCAGATGCCATGCCCCATATGCATGGAGGTAACCCTCCATTGCTCATCTGACTGTCTCCTTGAGACAGTCTCTTTCCTGATCGCAGAGCTTGCCACCTTTCACAAGCCCCTGTGATTCTCTGGTCTCTGCTCCTCTCAGGACTGGGGGACATGTGTGGTCACACTCAACTATTTATGTGTGTTCTGGAGAATCAGACTCAGTAATCAGTGGCCTTCATTCTTGTGCAAAAAAGTGCTGTTAACTGTGAACCATCTCTCCAGCCTCTTTTTTTTTTTTTTTTTTTTTTTTTTTTTGAGAGAGAGAGAGAGAGAAGGAGAGGAAGACAGATAGAGATGGGCACGCCAGCAGCCTCTCAGCTGCTGCGAACAAAATCTAGATGTGTGCGCCCCCCCTTGTGGTCAAGTGTGGCATTGCGCCCTTGCATCACTTTGCATCTGGCTAAACGTGGGACCTGGAGATTGGAATTGCTGGAGATTGGAACCAGCGTTCTTAGGCTTAGGAGGCAGGTGCCTTAACCACTAAGCCATCTCTCCAGCCCTCCAACCTCTATTTTTAAGTCTGTGTGTGTGATGTATGTGTGTGTGCCTGTTCATGTGTGTGAATGCAGGCATGTGTGTAGAGGGAAGTCATTGGACACCTTCTGGTGTTGGTCCTCACCTTTCATTCTGTTTGAGACAGGGTCTCTTGTTTGCCACTGTGTATAACCGGCTAGCTGGCTTTTGAACTCCCAGGAATTCTCCTGTCTCTGCCTCCTATCTCAGAGTGCTGGGATTACAGGTGTGCACAATTACATCTGAATTCCCATAAATTCTGAGGATCAAAACTCAGGTTTTAAGCGGGGCATGGTGGCACACGCCTTTAATCCCAGCACTCAGGAGGCAGAGGGAGGAGGATCACCTCACCATGAGTTCAAGGACACCCTGAGACTACAGAGTGAATTCCAGGTCAGCCTCAAAAACACACACCCACAAAAAAAAAAAAAAAAAAAAAAAAAAAAAAAAAACCCTCAAGTCTTGAGCTGGAGAGATGGCTCAGAGGTTAAGATGCTTATCTGCAAAGCTGAGTTCCTGGGGGTCTTAGAGGCAAGGAGCCACCTGATGGAGCCCGGGAGTGAGGAGGAGGAGGAGGAAGTGGTGGCAGGGAGCTTCTTCCTGCTCCTCTTCCTCCTTCACCTCCTCTTTCTCTTCCTCCTCTTCTTCTCCTCTCTTCCTCCTCCTCCTCCTCCTCCTTCTTCCTCCTTTTCCTCCTCCTTCTTTTCTTCTTTCTTCTCCCCCACCCCACCTATTACTCTCTCATGTCCCAGTGGAGTCAGGCTAGAGCAGACACCCTCCCTATCCCTCCTAGCTGGGACCCATTCTCCACCAACGCCCCCCCCCCCAATTGCAAGGCCAGCACAGTCTCCATGGCCAAATATTACACCCAGCTGTAATTTTTTTCCTTTATTTTAATTTTTTAAATTATTTTATTTATTTTTGGAGAGAGACACAGAAAGAGACAGAGGGAGAAGGAGACAGACAATGGGCGCGCCAGCAGTCTCAGCTGCTGTGAATGAAATCCCGATGTGTGCGCCCCCTTGTGGTCAAGTGTGGCATTGCGCCCTTGCGTCACTTTGCATCTGGCTGAACATGGGACCTGGAGATTGGAACCGCTGGAGATTGGAACCAGCGTTCTTAGGCTTAGCAGGCAGGCGCCTTAACCGCTAAAGCCATCTCTCCAGCCCTAAGCTGTAATTTTTTAAAATTTATTTTTACTAACAACTTTATAGATAATAACCCATTATAATTCCATCCCTCCCCCACTTCCCCTTTTGCAACTCCCCTGTCCATCATATCCCTTCCCCCTCTTAGCCAGTCTCTTCTATTTTGATGTCATCTTCTTTTCCTCCTATTATGATGGTCTTGTGTAGGTAGTATCAGGCACTGTGAGGTCATGGATATCCAGGCCATTTTGTGTCTGGAGGAGCACGTTGTAAGGAGTCCTACTCTTCCTTTGTCTCTTACATTCTTTTTGACACCTCTTCCACAATAGACCCTGAGCTTTAGAAGGTGTGATAAAGATGTTTCAGTGTTGACCCAGCTGTAATTTTTTGTTGTTGTTGTTTTATTTTTTGTTTTGCGAGGTAGGGTCTCACTCTAGTTCAGGCTGACCTGGAATTCACTTTGTAGTCCCAGGCTGGCCTAGAACTCATAGCAATCCTCCTACTTCTGCCTCCTGAGTGTTGGGATTAAAGACGTGCTACCACGCCTGGCCCCACTGTAATTTTTAAAAATATTTTTCCTTAAAAAAAAACCAAGCCGGGCGTGGTGGTGCACGCCTTTAATCCCAGCACTCGGGAGGCAGAGGTAGGAGGATCGCTGAGAGTTCGAGGCCATCCTGAGACGACATAGCGAATTCCAGGTCAGCCTGAGCTAGAGTGAGACCCTACCTCGAAAAAAAAAAAAAAAAAAAAATTATTTATTTATTTGAGACAGAGGGGGATGCAAAGAGTGAGAGAATGGACACTCCAGAACCTCTAGCCACTGCAAACGAACTCCAGACACACGTGCCACCATGTGTATCTGGCTTACGTGGGACCTGGAGAATTGAACCTGGTCCTTAGGCTTCGCAGGCATATGCCTTCACTGCTAAGCCATCTCTCCAGCCCACCAATTGTAATTTATAAAGAAAAACTCTGTGCTGTGTATTGGGACAATAGAAAAGAAGCCCCGAGGGCCTTGAGAGATAGCTCAGCAGTTAAAGATGTTTGCTTGCAAAGCCTGCTGACAGCCAGGCGTGGTGGCGCACGCCTTTAATCCCAGCACTCGGGAGGCAGAGGTAGGAGGATCGCTAAAAGTTCGAGGCCACCCTGAGACTACATAGTTAATTCCAGGTCAGCCTGGACCAGAGTGAGACCCTACCTCAAAAAACCAAAAAAAAAAAAAAAAAAAAAAAAAAAAAGCCTGTTGGCCTGGGGTTCAATTTCCCAGGACCCGTGTAAAGCCAGATTCATAAAGTGACACATGTGTCTTGAATTCGCTTGAAGCAGCAAGAGGTCCTGGCATGCCCATGAACCATACACTCTCAAGTAAATAAGAATATTATAAGCCGGGCGTGGTGGTGCATGCCTTTAATCCCAGCACTTGGGAGGCAGAGGTAGGAGGATTGCTGTGAGTTTGAGGCCACCCTGAGACTACATAGTGAATTCCAGGTCAGCCTGAGCTAGAGTGAGACCCTACCTCGAAAAGCCAAAAAAAAAAAAAAAAAAAAATTACAAAATAAAAAAGAAAGAAAAGCCATTTCTCCAGTCCTATTATTGCTCATATGTGGATCCTAACTTAATGTTTATAAAATTAAAATTAAATAGGGGACCTTGAGTAGAGAACAAGAGGTGATGAGAAGCAGGAAAGGACAAACAGGAAACATATGCAGCTGGAGAGATGGCTTAGCTGTTAAGGCACTTGCTTGCCTGAGAAGCCTAAGGACCCAGGTTCCATTTCCCAAGACCCACGTAAAGCCAGGTGCAAAAGGTGGCGCATACTCTGGAGTTTATTTGCAGTGGCTAGAGGCCTTGGAGTGCCCATTCATTCTCTCTGTGTGTGTCTCTCTCTATCTGCTCTTTATTTCTCATAAATAAATAATTTTTTTAAAAAAAGGAAATATGTAAGGACTAGAGAGATGGCTTAGTGGTTAAGGCGCTTGCCTGCAAAGCCAAAGGACCCAGGTTCGATTCTCCAGGACCCACATAAAGCCAGATGCACAAGGTGGCACTTGCATCTGGAGTCCATTTGCAGTAGCTAGAGGCCCTGGCACACCAATTCTTTCTCGCTGCTTCTCTCTCTCAAATAAATAAATACACAAAATATTTGCTAGGCGTGATGGTGCATGCCTTTAGTCCCAGCAGAGGTAGGAGGGATCGCCATGAGTTTGAGGCCAGTTTGAGACTACTTAGTGAAATCCAGGTCAGCCTGGGCTAGAGTGAGACCTTACCTTGAAAAAAAAAAAAAAAAAAAAAAAAAAAAAAAAAGGAAAGATGAAGTATGAAAGCAGAAAGGAGGTCCTTTGGGAGGCAAAGAGACAAGAAAATAGGGGAAAGGAAAACAAAAGAATTGTTTGAAAAAACAGCTAAACCTAATTCTTTGTATGTTAATAAAGTTTTTTTGTTGTTGTTGTTTTTTTTGTTTTTTTTTTTTTTTTTTTTTTTTTTTTTTTTTTCGAGGTAGGGTCTCACTCTGGCCCAGGCTGACCTGGAATTAACTATGTAGTCTCAGGGTGGCCTCGAACTCATGACGATCCTCCTACCTCTGCCTCCCGAGTGCTGGGATTAAAGGTGTGCGCCACCACGCCCGGCAATAAAGTTTTTTTTTTAAATCCCATCTTTCCAGTGCTTATACCTTTAATCCCAGCGCTCAGGAGGCAGAGGTAGGAGAATCATTATGAGTTCAAGGCCAGCCTGGGTTACAGTGAGATCCTGCTTCAGAAAATAAAAAAACACAGTAAAATGATATATATACCAAAAAAAAAAAAAAGTAAAAAAAAGCCAGCACTTGAGAGACAGAAGTAGGAGGATTGCTGAGAGTTCGAGGCCAGCCTGAGACTACACAGTGAATTCCAGTTTAGCCTGGGCTGGAGTGAGACCCTACCTCAAAAAAACCACCGGGCGTGATGGCGCATGCCTTTAATCCCAGTACTCGGGAGGCAGAGGTAGGAGGATCACTGTGAGCTCGAGGCCACCCTGAGACTACATAGTGAATTCCGGGTCAGCCTGGGCTAGAGTGAAAACCTTGAAAAACCAAAACAAAAAGACAAAAAAAGTTATATATGTATATATATGTTGCATATGTATAAAAATGTCATAATGAAATTGATTTGTAAATAAACAAATTTAAGATGAATAAATAAGATTCCAGGCCAGGTGTGGTGGTTCACAACTGTAATCCTTGTATTTGGAAGGCTGAGGCATGAGGATCACCACAAGTTTGAAGCCAGTCTGGGCTACATACTGAGTTCCAAGGCTGCCTGAGCTAAGAGTGAGATCCTGTCTCAAGAAAAGAAAAATACATACAAAAGAGTTAATGATACTAAATCGTGTTTTTAAAAATATTTTATTTTTATTTATTTACTTGACAGAGAGAGAGAGAGAATGGGCACACCAGGGCCTCCAACCACTGCAAACGAACTCCAGATGCAGGCGCCCCTTGTGCATCTGGCTTACATGGGTTCTGGGGAATTGAACCTGGGTCCTTTGGCTTTTCAGGCAAACGCCTTAACTGCTAAGCCATCCCTCCAGCCCTAAACTTGTTTTGTTTTTTTTTTAACACTTTTTTTCTATTTATTTATTTATTTGAAAGAGAGAGAGAAAGCAAGCACATTTACTGCAAGGCCTCCAGCTGTTGCAGATGAACTCCAGATGCATGCGCCACTTTGTGCATCTGGCTTTACATGGGTACCGGGGAATTGAGCCCAGGTCATTAGGCTTTGCAAGCAAGCACCTTAAACCCTGTAGCCCCTTAATGTCACTGTTTCTTTTTTGAGGCTAGCCCAATGGACTTTTTTTTATGCAAGAGAGAGAAAGAAAGAGAATCAACAAACCAGGGCCTCAGCCACTGTAATGGAATGCCAGATGTTTGCACCTTTTAGTGGCATGTGCAACCTTGCGCTTGCGTCACTTTGTGCATCTGGCTTACGTGGGACCTGGAGAGTCGAATATGCATCCTTGGGCTTCACAGGCAAGTGCCTTAACTGCTAAGCCATCTCTCCAGCCCTAATGTCACATTTAAAAAAATATATTATTTATTTATTTATTTATTTATTTATTTATTTGAGAGAGAGGGAGAGAATGGGCATGCCAGGGCCTCCAGCCACTGCAAATGAACTCCAGATGCATGCACCCCCTTGTGCATCTGGCTTACATGGGTCCTGGAGAGTCAAACAGGGGTCCTTTGGCTTTGCAGGCAAACGCCTTAACTACTAAGCCATCTCTGCAGCCCCCCTAATGTCACCTTTTAATCCGTGAAATATGTGATCTTTCAGAGCACAAAATAACCTCAAAATATGTTATTTTGGGTCTAGGCTTGTGATTCTCACTGCCTCTCCACCCACACGCCACGCTAGCTGGGCTTCCCAGATTGCTCTCATATCTGCAACAGATTGCACTTGTGCCGCTCACTGCGTACAGAACAGAAGGAAGGCATAGCAAACGACTATCCAGAGAAGAACTCAGCTTCTCAGATAAAAAGACATCGAGAATAGCGAGGAAGGGGCAGATATGACAAACATTTCAGAGAACTGGGATTGTACCATTGGGAAAGTGAGAATTCGGAGGCCGTGGTGGTTGTGGTGGTGGTGGTATTGTTTTAACCCTTGCATTGCTAGTTTGGGAACTGTTTGTATAGTGGCACTGAAGTAGGATAATATGAGAAATAGGTAGATTTCCAGTGTGTTTTAGAATAGGTAAATAGGAGTCTGGAGAGAAATTAGGATTAAGGACAGAGGTCTGGGGGCTGGGCCTGGTAGAACATGCCTGTAATCCCAGCACTCAGGAGGTTGAGGCAAGAGGACCAAGAGTTACTCCAGGTAAGTAAGTGCTCACTTTGGAGAACATATACTGAGACTGGAATGACAGAGATTAGCATGGCCCCTAACCAAGGACGACTCACAACTCCATGAAGCATGCTATATTTTTATTTTTTTTATTTATTTATTTTGGTTTTTTTGAGGTAGGGTCTCTCTCTGGTCCAGGCTGACCTGGAATTCACTGTGTAGTCTCAGGGTAGCCTCGAATTCACTGCAATCCTCCTAGCTCTGCCTCCCAAGTGCTGGGATTTAAAAATTTTTTTATTTATTTTAGAGAGGGAAACAGAAAGAGGCAGATAGATAGAGAGAGAGGAAAGATGGATGCTCCAGGGCCTTCAGCCACTGCAAATGAACTCCAGACACATGTGCCATCTTGTGCATCTGGCTTACATGGATCTTGGGGAATTGAACCTGGGTCCTTTGGCTTTGCAGGCAAGTGCCTTAACTGCTAAGCCATCTCTCCAGCCCCTTTCTTTCTTTCTTTCTTTCTTTCTTTCTTCCTTCTTTCTTTCTTTCTTCCTTCCTTCCTTTCCTTCCTTCCTTCCTCCCTCCTTCCTTCCTTCCTTCCTTTCTTTCTTTCTTTCTTTCTATCTATTTCTTTTTGTTTTGTTTTTTGAGGTAGGGTTTCACTCTAGTCCAGGCTTACCTGGAATTCACTATGCAGTCTCAGGGTGACCTCAAACTCACGGTGATCCTCCTACCTTTGCCTCCTGAGTGCTGGGATTAATGGCCTGCGCCACCATGCTGGCTCTGTTTTAAAAATATAGAATAGGCTGGGCATGGTAGCGCATGCCTTTAATCCCAGCACTTGGGAGGCAGAGGTCAGAGGACTGCTGTGAGTTCAAGGCCAGCATGAAACTACTTAATGAATTCCAGGTCAGACTGGTCTAGCCTACCAAAACCCAAACCAAACAAACAAAACAAAGTTCCAGGTAAACCTGGGCTATATAGCAAGATCCTGCTTTGAAGAAAATAAATATAAAATAGGAATTATTAAGATACAAATCATAGGGCTGGAGAGATGGCTTAGTGGTTAGGGCGTTTGCCTGCAAAGCCAAAGGATCCCGGTTCGACTCTTCAGGACCCATGTAAGCCAGATGCACAGGGGGGCACATGCATCTAGAGTTTGTTTGCAATAGCCAGAGGCCCAGGTGTGCCCATTCTTTCTCTTCTCTCTCTCCCTCTCTCTTTCTCTCTCCCAAATTAATTAATTAATTAATTAATAATATATTTTAAAAAGATACAAATCATAGCTTGGCATGGTGGTGCACATCATTAATCCTAGCACTCAGGAGGTAGGATTGCTGTGAGTTTGAGACCAGTCTGGGACTACAGAGTGAGTTTCAGGTCAGCCTGGGTTAGAGTAAGACCCTACCTTGAAAAAACCAGAAGAGCCAGGCGTGGTGGCGCACGCCTTTCATCCCAGCAATCGGGAGGCAGAGGTAGAAGGATCGCTGTGAGTTCGAGGCCACCTTGAGACAACATAGTGAATTCCAGGTCAGCCTGGGCCAGAGTGAGACCCTACCTCAAAAAAACCAAAAAAACAAACAAACAAAAAAAAGAAACAAAAGAAAGTAAAAGAAATAGGTCTGGCCTGTTCTTGTCTAAGCCATTCCAGAAGTTCTTGTGTCCAGTCCTGGAGGAATGAAGGCTGCACTTAGAAGCCAAGAGGAATTTGAATAGACTGGACCCTGCTGAGTTTCTCAACATTGTCTATTAGCCACAGCACTCCTGCTAAACACTGAACTCTCCAAAAATAATAACCAAAGGATGGTATTCTGGAAGCTTCCAGACATTTGAATACATGGAGGCTCACAGGAAGGCCAGGAGGAAGTCTTCCTGCGCTAGGTGAATGGTATCCCCCAGCTCCCTGGGGATGCAATCTCCTTCACTCAGCCTGTGCTGTGGCTACTTTCATATCCCACCCTATGTATCTCCTCATCCAGATGCTTCTTTGTATCATTTAAAACATCCATTTTGGGCAAGGTGATGCATGTCTGTAATTCCACAATTCAGGAGGCCAGAGCAGGAGGAGTATCACAAACACCAGGCTTTCATTGTAAGTCGAGGCTACATAAAAAAAAAAAAAAAAAAAAAAAAAAAAAAACCAAGCCAGGCATGGTGCTGCATGCCTTTAATCCCAGCACTCAGGAGGCAGAGGTAGGAGGGTTGATGTGAGTTCAAGGCCACCCTGAGACTACAGAGTGAATTCCAGGTCAGCCTGGACTAGACCGAGACCCTACCTGGAAAAACCAAACCAAAACAAAACAAAACTAGGGCTGAGGATATAGTTCAGCTGGCAGAGTGCTTGCCTAACCTGCATAAGGCCCTGGGCTTGATCCCTAGAACTGCATGAAACTGGGCATCGTGACAATTGCCTATAATCTCAGCACTTAGAAGGTGGAGACAGATCAGGAGTTCAAGGTCATTAGAAATCCCTTATAATAGACTAGTAAATGCAAGTATAGTGTTCCTCTGAGTCTTATGAAGTGCGCCAGGAACCTAGACAGGAACCTAGAGCCTCGTGTACAGTAGGCTGCTCAGAATTTCTCTCAACTTGTGAGATCTTGAGTGTGTCCACACTGAATTAAATTTGAGGATTCTCAATTGATGGTTGCGTGACAGCAAAGAAAACAAGTTACTTGTTTTTCCTTCACACAAATTTGATGTCAGCAGTGGGATTTGCTATAACTGCCCTGGTTCATAGAAACATGGGATTTGGGAAGAACAAGGGTGAAAGGGCAGGGAGGGGGCTACCCAGGCACTCATGGTGTGCAGCTAGAGCGGGCTGTATGCTTGCTCACGACAGGAAAAGTCGGCAGTGGAATTCAGAGATGGCGGTAGACCAACTCCTAAGGCATTGACTCATTAGCTATGAAAGGAAGTGTAAGCACACTAAACCCATAGTCCTTCGATTATTGTTATTGGCAATGGCTGAAATGAAAGGAGACAGTGCTGTGTCAGGCCTTGAGCAAGCTGAAGCAATCTCAGATGGCAGTCTGTCTGAACTTAGGACACAAGTCTAAAAGCTACCCACCAAGGGAAAATGATGCTAAGACAAATAGAAAGTATCTCTAGCCGGGCGTGGTGGTGCACGCCTTTAATCCCAGCACTCGGGAGGCAGAGGTAGGAGGATCGCCATGAGTTCGAGACCACCCTGAGATGACATAGTGAAGTCAGCCTGGGCTATAGAGACCCTACCTTGAAAAAAGAAAAACAAACTGAAAGTATCTCTAAAACCTTTGTCTTCAAGAAGATAGTTGATGTGAAAAAGAAAAACAAGAAACTAGAAAACGAGCTTCCAGAATGTGAAGGAGTTATGTCATGTTGAGATTTGGTGTCAACAGCGCTGGAGGAGCCTTTACCACGTTGGATTGTAAAATTTAAGAGCTGGGTTTGGTGACACTCTCCTGTAGTCCCAGTATGTGGGAGGCTGGGGCAGGAGTATTGCAAGTTCAAGGTCAGCCTGGACTACATAGCAGGACCCTGTCACAGAAAATAAAAATAAAAAACGAATTTAAGAGTCTGGTTTTAAATGCAGCAGAGTAGAACATGGGTGAGAATCCGTGGCTCTTTATTAAACACACAGATGACTGTTCATCACACAAACACACAGAGGTTATTCCAGGGGGGACTGAATAAAAACCATTACAAAAGGGCTGGAGAGATGGCTTAGCAGTTAAGGTGCTTGCCTGCAAAGCCAAAGGACCTCGGTTCAATTCCCCAGGACCCAAATAAGCTAGATGCACAAGATGGCGTGTGCATCTGGAGTTTGTTTGCAGTGGCTGGAAACCCTATCATGCCCATGCTCTCTCTCTCTATCTTTCTCTCTCTGCCTCTTTCCCTCTCCCAAATAAATAAAAAAATAAATAAAACATTTTAAAAAAACATTACAAAGTGCATTTAACCCCAAAAGGAGATTGTCCAGCTCTTATAATAAATGCCAAGGGAAGCACTTGAGATGACTTAGCTGGCATTTCATATATGAGCTATGTAGGACCTTGGCATCCACTCAATGAATATACCCACCAACTATCTTACAGAAAATGCTCAGATAAAGGGAGTTCCTTCTGCATGGAGGATCGCTGTGAAGCCAGAGTGGGACTAGTGGGTTCCTAGCTCAGCCTAGGTAGAGTGGGACTCTGTCTCGGAAAAAAAAAAGTGAACATTTAATTTTAAGAAACCTTATCTGATTTGCTACCTCAGTTTCTGTATAGGTCTCAATGATATCAAGAACACTACAATGATTAAAAATAAAACGGGCTGGACAATGATTAAAAAAGCCTAAAATGTTGGGATTTTCCAGGACCCACGAGCCAGATGGCTTACATCTGAGTTCATTTGCAGTGGCTGGAGGCCCTGGCATGCCCATTCTCTCTCTCTCTCTCTCTCTACCTGCCTATTTCTGTATCTCTCTCTCTCCCTTTCTCCCTCTCTCTCAAATAAATAAATAAAATTTTATAAAAATAAAATGTGGGGCTGGGCGTGGTGGGACCCTTTAATGGTTGGGAGGCAGAGGTGGGAGGATTGCCGAGAGTTCAAGGCCAGCCTGAGACTACATAGTGAATTCCAGGTTAGCCTGGACTAGAGTGAAACCCTACCTCGAAAAACCAAAAATAAATAAATAAATAAATAAATAAAATGTGGGGGCTGGAGAGATGGCTTAATGGTTAAGGCGCATGCCTGCGAGCCTAAGGACCCTGGTTCGATTCTCCAGGTCCCACATAAGCCAGATGCACATGGCGGCGCATGCATCTGGAGTTCATTTGCAGTGGCTAGAGGCCATGGCGTGCCCATTCTCATTCTCTCTCTCTCTCCTCTCCCTCTCTGACTCCAATAAATAAATAATTTTTAAAAATAAAATAAAATGTGGGTGCAGGACATGGTGGCACACACCTTTAATCCCAGGACTCGGGAGGCAGAAGTAGGAGGATCGCCTTAAGTTCAAGACCACCCTGAGACTACAGAGTGAATTACAGGTCAGCCTGAGCTAGAGTTAGACCCTACCTCGAAAAAAAAAAAAAAATAAAATAAAATGTGGGGCTGGGTGTGGTGGCGCACTCAATCCTAGCACTCGGGAGGCAGAGGTAGAAGGATTGGCATGAGTTCAAGGTCACCCTGAGACTACATAGCAAATTCCAGGTCAGCCTGGGCTACAGACCTACCTACATTGAAAAAACAAAAATAAAATAATAAAAATAAATATATAAAATAAAATGTGAAGACAAAGGGAGATTCAAGGAACTCATCCTAGCAGAGTAGAGCTCTCCTTTTTTATATTCTATTTTTTTTTCTAGATGGGCATGCCAGCAGTGTCTCAGCTGCTGCAAATGAAATCCAGATGTGTGCGCCCCCTTGTGGTCATGTGCAGCATTGCACCCTTGCGTCTCTTTGCATCTGGCTAAACGTTGGACCTGGAGATTGGAACCGCTGGAGTTTGGAACCGCTGGAGATTGGAACCAGTGTTCTTAGGCTTAGGAGGCAGGCGCCTTAACCCCTAAGCCATCTCTCCAGCCCTATATTCTATTTTGGAGGCAGGGTCTTACTCTAGCCCAGAATGACCTGGAATTCATTATGTAGTCTCTGGGTGGCCTCACACTCACAGCAATCCTCCTACCTTAGCCTCCCAAGTGCTGGCAATGTAGGCATGAGTCAATGTGTCAGGTTGAAATGTTCACTTTTGCAGGAATAACATCAAATGGCTTGTTTTTGTTTTTCAAATGCTTATTTATTTATTTGCAAGGAGGGAGACAGAAAAAATGTGAGCATGCCAGGGCCTCTAGCCACTGCAAGCGAACTCCAAACACATGTACCACTTTGTGCATCTGACTTTACGTGGGTACTGGGGAATTGAACTCTGGTCATTAGGCTTTTCAGGCAAGAGCCTTAACTGCTGAGCCATATCTCCAGCCCTTTTTGTTTTTTGAGACAGGGTTTCACTCTGTATCAGAGTTTAGCCTCAAATTTGCAGCAATTTTCCTGCCTTTGCCACTTAGTGCTGTAATTACTGGTGTGTGCCATCATGCCCAGCCAGAACAGATGCTTTAGAAATATATATTTGGTAGTTTTTCAAGGTAGGGCCTCACTTGTCTCAGGGTGGCCTCAAACTCACAGTGATCCTCCTACCTCTGCCTCCCAGTGCTGTGCTGGGATTAATGGTGTGCACCACCACACCTGGCTATTAAAAAAAAAATTTTTTTTTTTAATTTTTCAAGGTAGGATTTCACTCTAGCCCAGTCTCTGGGTGGCCTCGAACTTGTGGTGATCTTCTTACTTCTGCCTCCCAAGTGCTATGATTAAAGGTGTGCACCACCACACCCATGTGGTAGTTTGATTCAAGTGTCCCCCATAAACTTAGGTGGTCTGAATGCTAGGTTCCCAACTGATGGAGATTTGGGAATTAATGCCTCCTGGAGGCAGTGTATTGTTGGGGGTGGGCTTATGTATAACCAGTGTCCCCTTACCAGTGTTTGGCGCATTCTCCTGTTCCTGTTGTCCACCTGATGTTGGCCAGGAAGTGATGTCCACACTGCTCATGCCATCATTTTCTCCTGCCATCATGGAGCATCCCCCTCAAGGCTGTAGGCCAAAATAAACCTCTTTTTTTTTCCATAAGCTGCTCTTGGTTGGGTGATTTCTACAGCAATGTGAACCTGACTACAACAGTAATGTTGGTACCAGGAGTGAGGTCCTTTACTGCTAGACACCTGACCGTGTGGTTTTGGCCCTTTGGAGCTGATTTTCAAGATGAATGTGGAAGGATTTGAAACCTTGGCCTAAGAGATGCCTTGCAGTGTTGTAAGTACAGCTATCATCACCCTCAGTGTCAGGTGCTGGAATCACAGAAGCCTGACAATGGATTTTGATTGTTTATGTGGAGTCTGGGGATCAAACTCAGGTACTTCAGCTGCAGTGGTGAGTGAGCCATCTCCAGCCCCTACTTTTTTTTTTAATGTATTATTATTTTTTTTTTTCAAGGTAGGGTCTCACTCTGGCCCAGGCTGACCTGGAATTAACTATGTAGTCTCAGGGTGGCCTTGAACTCATGGCGATCCTCCTACCTCTGCCTCCCGAGTGCTGGGATTAAAGGCGTGCGCCACCACGCCCAGCTCCTTAATGTATTTTTTAAAAATTGTTATTTTTTTTTTTTTTCTTTTGTTTAATTTTATTTATTTATTTGAGAGCAACAGACAGAGAGAGAAAGAGGCAGAGAGAGAGAGAGAGAATGGGTACACCAGGGCCTCCAACCACTGCAAACAAACTTCAGATGCATGTGCCACCTTGTGCATCTGGCTTACGTGGGTCCTGGGGAATTGAGCCTTGAACCAGGGTCATTAGACTTCACAGGCAAGTGCTTAACCACTAAGCCATTTCTCCAGCCCCCCCTTTTTTTTGAGGTAGGGTCTTGCTCTAGCTCAGGCTGACTTGGAATTCACTATATAGTCTCAGGGTGGCCTCGAACTCGTGGCAATCCTCCTACCTCTGCCTCCTGAGTGCTGAGATTAAAAGTGTGCGCCACCACGCCCGGCTGATATGTTTTTTCGAAAGTCTTGGTGTAGTGAGTGTACGTGTGAGTGTGGGTGCACATGTGGAAGTCAGAGGACAACCTCAGATGTCAGTCCTTTGGCTCCCACCTTGTTTGAGGCAGGGTCTCCTGTTCACTGCTGTTGGGTTGCAAGTTTCTAGAATTCTCTTATCTCTGCCTCCTGTCTTACCATAGACATGATGAGATTACAGGCATACCCTATTGAGTCTGGCTTTACATAGCTTCTAAGAATCGGAACTCAGCTCTTCAGGATTGCACAGAAAGTGCTTAACCCACTGAGCCATCTCCCCAGCCCCTAATATGTCCTTTAAGCAGTATTAATTGGACATGCTAAATGGAAACCAGTAAGATTGCCCAGATTTACACAGTAAAATGAGATCTGGAGTGGCTGGGCATGGTTAGTGGCCTATGTGCAGTTTTAGTCACTTAAGAAAGAGGCTGAAGTGGAAGCAGTTGTTTGAGCTTAGGAGTTCGCAGCCAACCTGGGTAACATAAGGAGACCCAGTCTCAAAGAAGGAGGCGGGGTGTGGTGGCACAAGTTTTCAATCCCAGCAGAGATAGGAGGATCACAGTGAGTTTGAGGCCAGCCTGGTGCTACTCAGCCTGGGCTAAACTGTGACCCTACTTAGAAAAAAAAAAAAAAAAGAAGGGGCTGGAGAGATGGCTTAACAGTTAAGGTGCTTCCCTGAAAAGCGAAAGGACCCAGGTTCAATTCCCCAGGACCCATGTAAGCCAGATGCACAAGGTGGCCCATGTGTCTGGAGTTCGTTTGCAGTGGCTGGAGGCCCTGGCATGCCAGATCTCTCTCACTCTCTGATAAATAAATAAAAAATAAAATTTAAAAATTACAAATGCAAAGAAGGAGGACTGGAGAGACGGTTCAGTGCAAGCATGGGGTCCGGAGACCAAGCAAGTTCAAATTTCCAAGAACCCATATTAAACAGCTGGGCATGACCCCATGAGCCTGTAACCCCAGTCCTATAGGGAAGCAGAGACGCAGGAGCTCATGAAAATATTGCCAGCTCAGGGATCAGTAAGAGACTCTGGTTCAAACAAGAAGAGCTGCAAGAGCGATGGAGCAGGACACAGGACTCTCCACGCTGACAAAAGCACATACATGTGCACATACCACATACACAAGAAAAAAGAGAAAGGAAATGAGAGAGGAAAGGAAGGAGGGAAGAAAGGAGAAGGAGGGATGGGAGAGGAGGAGGAAGTCTATTAGACAGCCCAGCAGAGAGCCTATAGTTGGGCTTATTGGCCAGACCCTGTGAGCGCCTCCTAGCCCTGAGTTGAATCCCCAGCACAGCCTAAACTGGACATGCTGGCACACATTTGTAATCCCAGCGCTCAGGAGGTAGAGGTAGGAGTTCAACACTGTCCTTGGTTACATAGTACATTTAAAGCCAGCCTGGGCTGTTTAAAAAAAAAAAGAGAGAGAGAGAGAGTCCACTGACCACTTGCGAAACTTACAGCTGTGGGTAAGTTTTTCCCTCTGCTGGACTTGGCCTGGCTTGGCCTGGGCCTAGCAGGGAGGGTCCCCTAGCCCTTATTCCCCACATGAATTCCTTTATCCCTTTCAGCTTCCTACGTGGCGGGAGTTCCTTGAATTTTCTTTTTTCTTTTCTTTTTTTTTTTTTTTTTTTTTTTTTTTTTTTGGTTTTGCAAGGTAGGGTCTCACTCTGGTCCAGGCTGACCTGGAATTATCTATGTAGTCTCAGGGTGGCCTCGAACTCTCGGTGATCCTCCTACCTCTGCCTCCCGGGTTCTGGGATTAAAGGGGTACGCCACCACGCCCGGCTTCTTTTGGTTTTTTTTGAGGTAGGGTTTCACTTTAGTCCAGGCTGACCTGGAATTCACTATGTAGTGTCAGGGTGGCCTTGAACTCACGGTGATCCTCCTACCTCTGCCTCCCGAATGCTGCGATTAAAGGTATGTGCCACCACGCCTGGCCTTCTTTCCTTTTTTAAAAAAAAATTTATATTTATTTATTTATTCATTTGAGACAGAGAGAGAGAGAGAGAGAGAGAGAGAGAGAGAGAATGGGCGCACCAGGGCCTCTAGCCACTGCAAACAAACTCCAGATGCATGGGCCACCTTGTGCATCTGGCTTTTGTGGGACCTGGAGAATTGAACCTGGATCCTTAGGCTTCACAGGCAAGTGCCTTAACTGCTAAGCCATCTCCAGCCCCACTTTTTCTTTTCTTTTCTTTTCTTTTCTTTTCTTTTCTTTTCTTTTCTTTTCTTTTCTTTCTTTCTTTCTTTCTTTCTTTCTTTCTTTTTTTTTTTTTTGGTTTCTCGAAGTAGGGTCTCACTCTAGTCCAGGCTGATCTGGAATTTACTATGTAGTCTCAGGGTGGCCTCGAATTCACAGCAATCCTCCTACCTCTGCCTCCCAAGTGCTGAGATTAAAGACGTGCCCCACTATGCCTGGCTTCTCTCTTTTTTTCTGCAGTTTTTCCCCCAGGCCCTCTGGGTGGTATCTCTAGCCATGTGGGTACCTTTCCGTGACTCTGTACTTCCCTTGATAAATATAATTTAATAATTAAAAAAAATAGGAGGAGTTGGAGAGATAGCTCAGTGGTTAAGATACTTGCCTACAAAACCTAAGGACCCGAGTTTTACCCCCCCCCCCCCAGTATTCATGTAAAGCCAGATACACAGGGTGGCACATGTGTCTGGATTTCGTTTGCAGTGGCTAAAGGCCCTGGCATGCCTCCCCACCCCCATTTCTGCTTCTTTCTCTCTCTCAAATAAATAAAATATTTTTAAAGTAAATATTTTATTTCTATATTATATATAAATATATTATATTTTTTAAACTAACTATTTTATTTATTTATTTATTTGAGACAGAGAGAGGGAGGGGAGAGAGAGAAAGAGGCAGATATAGAATGGGCATGCCAGGGTCTTTAGCCAGTGCAAACTGGCTCCAGACGCATGAGTCACTTTGTGCATCTGGCTTATGTGGGTACTAGAGAATTGAACCTGGGTCCTTAGGCTTCTCATGCAAGTGCCTTAACCACTAAGCCATCTCTCCATCCCAGAGTACTTTTTTAAAATGAGAGAAAGAAGCCGGGCATGGTGGCGCACACCTTTAATCCCAGCACTTGGGAGGCAGAGGTAGGAGGATCGCTGAGAGTTCGAGGCCACCCTGAGACTACATAGTGAATTCCAGGTCAGCCTGGGCAAGAGTGAGACCCTACCTTGCAAAACCAAAAAAAAAAAAAAAAAAAAAAAAAAAAAAGAGAGAGAGAGAGAGAGAAAGAAGCTAGGCGTGGTGGCACATGCCTTTAATCCCAGCACTTGGGAGACAGAGGTAAGAGGATCGCCATGAGTTCAAGGCCACCCTGAGACTATATAGTGAATTCCAGGTCAGCCTGAGCTAGAGTGAGACCCTACGTCAAAGAAAAGGAAGCCAGGCATGTTGGTGCACACCTTTAATCCCAGCACTCAGGAGGCAGAAGTAGGAGGATTTCCGTAGTTCGAGGCCATCCCAAGACTACATAGTAAATTCCAAGTCAGCCTGGGTTAGGCAAGACCCTACCTCAAAATCCAAAAGAAAAAAAAAAAGAAAAAGAAAGAAAGAAAGAAAGGAAGGAAGGAAGAAAGAAAGAAAGAAAGAAAGAAAGAAAGAAAGAAAAGAAAGAAAGGAAAGCAGGATGGAAGAAGGAAAGGAAAGGAAGAGAAGCAACCCCACAAGGTGCTGGGTGATGTTAGAGAAGCGCACAGGTGGGGTCGGCCATACATAGCAGTCCCTAATGACATGGAAATGTTTCCACAGGACCATGCTGCCTGGGAAGTGCCAGGAGGAGTCGCTCTGGTGGGAGGAGCCTCCTTCCCCTAGGACTGACTAGAACTGTGTGAGGATGTGCTGGATTCTACACTGCCCTGTACACAGTTCTAAACTGGCCAGAGGGCTGCTTGGGTGTGGGTGGATGGCAATCCCAAGATAAAGAGACAACATCCTACTTAAAAGGATGTCACGCTGATCAGAGGAAGTCAAAAGAAATTAGCCAGCCGGGCATGGTGGTACAAACCTTTAATCCCAGCACTCCGGGAGGCAGAGGTAGGAGGATTGCCATAAATTCAAGGCCACCCAGAGACTACAGAGTGATTTCCAGGTCAGCACGGACTAGAGCAAGACCCTACCTCAAAAAACCAAAAGTTAAAAATAAATAAATAGCCAGGCATGGTGGTGCATGCCTTTAATCGCAGCACTTGGGAGGCAGAGGTAGGAGGATTTTCATGAGTTTGAGGCTGCCCTGAGACTACATAGTGAATTCCAGGTCAGCCTGGGCTAGAGTGAGATTCTATCTCAAAAAACCAAAATAAATAAATAAAAAAGAAAGAAAAGAAAAGAAAAAAGAAATTATTCTAGTGAGCTAAGTGGCTTGCTAACATATATATTTTTTTAATTTTTGGAGAGAGACACAGAGAGAGACAGAGAGGAAGACATATACAGAATGGGCGCGCCAGCAGTCTCTCAGCTGCTGTGAACGAAATCCAGGTGCGTGTGCCCCCTTGTGGTCAAGTGCAGCATTGCGCCCTTGCGTCACTTTGCATCTGGCTAAACGTGGGACCTGGAGATTGGAACCAGGTTTTTAGGCTTAGCAGGCAGGCGCCTTAACCGCTAAGCCATCTCTCCAGCCCAGCTTGCTAACATACTAAGCAGTAGTAGTAGCCCCTGCGCTGGGCTTTCTACTTGACTTATAGAGACTGGCCAATGGTCTGGCCACATGATTAGGCAGAAAAACCACTAAATACAACCTGACCTATTAAAGGGATGCTCACATGGGGCTCAGTCCTTTGAAAATGTGAGGAGATCATTAAAAGTAGGACATATCGGGCTGCGGATGTAGCTTAGTGAGAAAGCACTTGCCTAGCATGCATAAGGCCATGCATTTAATTCCCAACAATGCAAAATAAATGAACGAAAAAATAAATGAATAAAGTAACACATGTTACTGTCCATCAGAAAAATGCTCTTCAGGTTCTCAAGGTTGACTGGAATTGACAGATAGAGGTGGGGGCATAACTCAGTTGGCAGAGTGCCTGGCCTTCTCAGAGCCCTAGGTGTAGTCTCCAGCACAGCATAACTGGGCATGGTGACACATGCCTGTAATCCCAGCACTTTGGAAGCAGCGGCAGAAGGTTCAGAAATTTAAGATCAACTTCAGGGGGCTGGAGAGATGGCTTAGTGGTTAAGCGCTTGCCTGTGAAGCCTAAGGACCCCGGTTCGAGGCTTGATTCCCCAGTACCCACGTAAGCCAGATGCACAAGGTGGTGCATGCACCTGGAGTTCGTTTGCAGTGGCTGGAGGCCCTGGTGCACCCAATCTCTCTCTCTCTCTCTGCCTCTTTCTCTGTCACTCTCAAATAAATAAAAATAAACCAAATTAAAAAAAAAAAACAGAGCTGCTAGCTTTAAAAAAAAAAAAAGATCAACTTTAGCTACAGAGTGAGCCAAGGCCAGCCTTGGCTATATGAGACCCTGTCTCAAAAAAAATGACTGACTGCTGCTCTCACAACGCGTAGCCCACAACCCTAGGGGGAATACCAGCAATCCCACTGAGGAGCACCCTAAGCGGAATGGGGGCAGAAAGGAGGGAAATGATGGTACTAGCACATGCTGTGTCCATACAAAGTATATATTTAATTAAAAGAGAGAGAGAGAGAAAGAAAAGAAAAGTGTCCCCCAGAATCCATGAAATAAGGGGTATAGAGCTGCTGCAGCAACACAGTGGTGGGCTAAATCCAGACAGAGCCGTCTTCCACTGCCCAGACACGAACTGCCAGTTAGGATCCCTCAGTTTTCCAGCAAACTAGAGATGGACGGCAACGGGGACTTCCTCCAGGGAGTGGTCCTGCACCTAGCGACAGGTGGGTTATGTTGGAACAATGCCAGTAGCTTGGGAGGCTAAATATGAGTCCTGACAAGTGCAGATCCTTACTCTGCACTGGATTCTGCACATCCAGTTGTGGACGCAAGCACCCAGAATAGTATTCTAGGACTGCAGCAGAAGGTACTGTACCCATTTGGGTCTCTGGCAGTTTTGGGGACATTTTATGGTCCATAGTGTCCAACAAAACAAAGAAGTCTCACAAGTGGACACATTTCCCTCTCAGAGCAATGGCTTAGTAAAGTCAGAAGGAGCAGGTGGAACATTTTCTGACTTTAAGGAGAGGAGATACAGGCATGAGACCTGGCTTATGCGCCTTCATGAATGTATGTTCACACCCAGCATGAAAGGGGCTGAGAGAGAGATGCACTGCGTACGTTTCCTCACTTTCCGGGCAATCAAGGGAAGAGAGGTGAGAGGCGCTGATGGTTATTATGTATAGTTCTTCCCCACATCACCTCAACTTCCTTACAGTGGTCCTCTGCACCAGGGATACAAGGGCAGATGCTGGAAGCTGGGATGATTCCTGAGCAGAAAGTGCATGTGAATGTCTATTCGGAATTCCTGAAGGCTAGGCTGGGGCTGTAGTTTACAAGAGGACTATTTGGCTAGTACGCATGAGACCTTGGGTCTGACTCATGAACACCAGGACAAAAGATTCTTGAAGGTCCCATGGGGGTGGCTGTTGACTTCACAATGTGTCAAACAGTTACGGATAAGAGCAGATGCCATTAAATTGCCTGTTTGTGGGGGAAACTCCCCTCCCTGCTCTACCTGGGTAACCCCACCCTTTATGAATGGGAAGGGCTGCGGGAAGCACTTTCGCTAGGCTAGTATTAACGGCAGCAATCTGGACCAGCAGAGAGGCTGAGCGGAGGTGCTCTGCATAGGTGGAGAAGGGTTGGATATTGATGAAAGCAGGCAGAGCAGTAGATGAGGGTGAGGGGAATGAAGAGAGGGCTTCAGCATTACATGAACAGCTTGAAAGAGGCTCAGAGCAGGACATCAGCTTGGCTTTTAGCTCAGTTATGCCAGAGGCCTGGAAGGGTGTAGCTATCTGCTTGCAGAGAATCACTGCAGCTTTGTGGCCCACTGAAGCCTGCACACCTGAGAAACCTCACTATGGGTGACACATTCATTCAATACCCTGATAGACTGGACTGATTGCTAATGATTGAGTGGGATGTTAGTAATAGGACAGTATCTTGTGGGTTGCATACCCCCACCCTGCTTTTTCTTCTTGTGGGTTTTTTTAGACAGAGTCTCACATTTTCCAGGCTGGTGTCAAACTTCTGATTCTCCTGCCTATACCTCCCAAGTGCTGAGGTTACAGGCATGTATCAACATGCCCCGTGAGTTGCATATATGTGTGTGATGTATGTGTGTACATGTTCATTTGTGTGCACAAGTCAGAAATCCCAGTGTCAGGTATCTCTCTCAATAGCTTTTAACTTTCATTCTTTTATTTATTTATTCATTAGAGACAGAGAAAGGGAGACAGAGAGAGAGAGAGAGAGCGAGAGCGAATGAGCTTGCCAGGGCCTCTAGCCACTGCAAACAAACTCCAGATGCATGCACCACCATGTGCATCTGGCTTACGTGGGACCTGGAGAATTGAACCGGGGTCCTTAGGCTTCGCAGGCATGCGCCTTTAACTACAAAGCTATCTCTCCAGCCCAAAACTCTAATCTTAAAAAAAAAAATTTGAAAGCCGGGAGTGGTGGCACATGCCTTTAATCCCAGCATTTGGGAGACAGAGGTAGGAGGATCACTGTGAGTTCAAGGCCACCCTGAAACTACATACTGAATTCCAGGTCAGCTTGAGGTAGAGTGAGACCCTACTTTGAAAAACCAAAAAACCCTCTAATCTTACCCTGCCTTTCTGTCTTGAGGCCATAAAAACATTTTCTGGGAGCTGGAGAGATGGCTTAGTGGTTAAGGCGCCTGCCTCCTAAGCCTAAGAATGCTGGTTTCAATCTCCAGGTCCCACGTTTAGCCAGATGCAAAGTGACGCAAGGGCGCAATGCCACACTTGACCACAAGGGGATTTGGTTTGCAGCAGCTGAGAGACTGCTGGTGTGCCCATTCTCTATCTGTCTCCTTCTCTCTCTGTCTCTCTCTCTGTGTCTCTCCCCCCCCCAAAAAAAAACATTTTCTGGCAGGTGTTGTGGTGCACACCTGTAATCTGGGCAGGTATGGTGGTGCACATCTGCAATCCCAGCATTTGGGAGACTGAGACAGGAGGATCTTGAGTTAGAATTCAGTTGGGCTACATGGTGAGACCCATAGACCCATAGAAAGAAGGAAAGAAGGAAGGAAGGAAGGAAGGAAGGAAGGAAGGAAGGAAGGAAGGAGAGAATACAAAGAAAGAAAGGAAAGAAAGAAAGAAAGAAAGAAAGAAAGGAAAGAGGAAAGAAAGAAAGAAAGAAAGAAAGGAAAGAGGAAAGAAAGAAAGAAAAGAAAGAAAGAAAGAAAGAAAGAAAGAAAGAAAGAAAAAAGAAAGTAAGTAAGTTAGTTCTCTGACCTATCTTTACCCTAATAATAGGCCATATACCCTTATTCCACATAGGTCTTTCCCCATACTCTGGAGAAAGACTGCTGCACAAAGAGGCCAAGAAGTATCTGAACAGACTAGTCTTTCTGAGTTTCCCCATCAGTCTATTGGCAATTGTGCCTATGCAATGGCATCCAAAACACTAACCAGAAAGGGTAAGGTTTTGAGAGGTTATGGCTGACTGAATCTGTAGAGGCTACAGGAAGACTAGTGAAACCTTAGGCCTGTACCAGGAGGGTAGTGTACCCAGTTCTCTGGGTATGAAGCTCTTGTGCTTGGAACCCTCCCTGGTTTTAGGCTATGGAAGACAGAGTCATATTTGTAGGTTGAAGGAAAAGGTCAGAGGAAGGAATTTTAATATAGAAGAATGAGAGGAGCTGTTGGAAGAAAGATGCTGGAGGAGAATGTGATCCAGTGCTGATGGAGACAGGAGGAACAGAGAAGTCAGAGTCTCAAGTGATCAGAGCCCATGTGTCCTAGAGGGAACGGGTCAAGGCTGATCACTGAGAGAGAGATGACCTTTGCTGTGATGGCGAGCCCGAGAAGACAGGATGTTTAGAACTGTTAGATATTCCCTCTCTTTTTCTCTCTCTTGGTTCTGAGGATCAAAGCTGGGGCTTTGCACATGCCAACCAATCACTCTACCACTGAGCTACACTCCCACTTCCTAGAGCAGGTCTCAATGAAGGAATTTCTGAATTGAATTGATTTCCGGGGAAGAAAGGCCTAGATTGCAGCGTCATAGTTGGCTTCATTTGCCTTGTTAACTTCCTGAATAGGAAAGGGCACAGAGCCCAAGGGAATCCAATTAGGCATGACCAGCAAGGCACGGGGCAAGTGAAGGGATGAAGCAAGGGGGGTGGGTTGGCTGCCATGTAAAGGGAGACCCTGAAAATTTTATATATATATGAAAAATTTTATTTTATTGGTTTTGCAAGGTAGGGTTTCACTCTGGTCCAGGCTGACCTGGAATTAACTATGTAGTCTCAGGGTGGCCTCGAACTCTCAGCAATCCTCCTACCTCTGCCTCCCGAGTGCTGGGATTAAAGGCGTGCACCACCACGCCCAGCTAAATAAACTATTTTTAAGGAGGTAGCACACACCTTTACTCCCAGCACTTTATTTGTTTTAACGTTTATTTATTTAAGAGAGAGAAGGAGGCAGATAGAAAGAGAATGGGTGCACCAGGGCCTCCAACTGCTGCAAACTCCAGACACATGTGCCACCTTGTGTATCTGGCTTATGTAGGTTCTGGGGAATTGAACCAAGGTCCTTTGGCTTTGTAGGCAAGTGCCTTAACAGCTAAGCCATCTCTCCAGCCCTAGTCCCAGCACTTTAGATCCAAGCTGAGATAGAAGGATTTCGATGAGTTCAAGGCCAGCTTGGGTTACAGAGTGAGCTCCAGGTCAGTCTGGGCTACAATAAGACCCTACCTCGGAAGGGGAAAGAAAGAAAGAAAGAAAGAAAGAAAGAAAGAAAGAAAGAAAGAAAGAAAGAAAGAAAGAAAGAAAGAAAGACCAAAAAACACTCGAGACTACAGAGTGAGTTTTAGGTCAGCTTGGGCTAGAGTGAGACCCTACCTCAAAAACCCAAAAATAAATAAATAAATAAAGTGGTAAAGCAACTGAGGAAGATGTGGTTGTTGACTTCTGGCCTCTACATGCATGTGAACATGTGCATATGCACATACAAATATACACATATGCATATGAACACTTATACATGCATGCTACACACACATGTAGGCAAAAATAGATATTAGGTTATTGTAACAACATAATTTCTTTTCTTTTAATTTTTGTTTACCTTTATTTATTTATTATTTGAGAGTGACAGACGAAGAAAGAGGCAGAGAGAAAGAATGGGCGCACCAGGGCCTCCAGCCACTGCAGACGAACTCCAAATGAATGTGCCACCCCGTGCATCTGGCTTATGTGGATACTGGGGAATTAAGCCTCGAACTGGGTCTTTAGGTTTCACAAGGCAAGTGCTTAACCGCTAAGCCATCTGTCCAGCCCAGCAACATAGTTTCATGTGGGTGGGTGGATATACGTTGTTTTGGTCTGGCCAAATGTTTAGTATGCTCGATAATTCAGCTCATCTGTCTAGTTTTGAGGTGATTGTAGGCTCACATGCAGTTGTAGGAAACAACACGTTGCTCCTGTGGACCTTCGGCCCTGTTTCCTCCTAATCAGTGACGTCTTTCTCTCCCAGCTCATCTGCCGTGATCATGTCCCAAGATCTGCTGATGGAAGCGTGATGTTTCCTATTGGTCTTGTGTTGGCTTTGTGACACACTTTGTTCCACTTTTGGCTCACCATTGCCATATCCACTAATCACCTCACAATTTAATGATAACAGTGCTAATTTTAAATAGTACAACTTCGATATGGCTACGTTGGCTGTTCCAGAGCCTTTTAGTGGCAACCTTGCCTTGACATTTGGAGAGGATAATTAAATATTAAATACAGGGCCCAGAGTATAAATAAGCCGAATGTGGAGTCATCATACAAACTTTTTTTTTAATGTAAAAGTAATGATTTAATGATTATAAGCAAGACAAAGCAATAGAGTTGTGTTTTTTTTTTTTTTTTTTTGCAGTCTGGGACAGTGAAATGTTTAGCTCCATTTTCCCAAACAAACATGAAACAATATTCATTTAGAATAAACATCCTCACAAGAACTGATGGGTGATGAACACACACCAAGTTCGACCAAAGCAAAACAAACTGAAAATTGACAGGGTTGTTCTTATTTTAAATTCAACATGTTTGTTCTATTTAAAAATACCTGTAGAGGACTGGAGAGATGGCTTAGCGGCTATGGTGCCTGCCTGCTAAGCCTAAGAACACTGGTTCCAATGTCCAGCGGTTCCAATCTCCAGGTCCCACGTTTAGCCAGATGCAAAGTGAC
Organism: Orientallactaga sibirica; assembly: GCA_036365145.1. NCBI lineage: Eukaryota > Metazoa > Chordata > Mammalia > Rodentia > Dipodidae > Orientallactaga > Orientallactaga sibirica. Next base: position 4,563,721 of record JAEOAD010001268.1, read on the forward strand.
GCAAGGGCGCAATGCTGCACTTGACCACAAGGGGGCGCACGCATCTGGATTTCATTCACAGCAGCTGAGAGGCTGCTGGCGCACCCATCTCTGTCTCCCTCTCCCTCTCTATCTATCTCTCTCTGTCTCTCTCTCCAAAAATAAATAAAAAATAAAAAAAATTTTAAAAAGTACCTGTAGAAACTCCTAATAAACTGCTTCTACTTCCAGACATTAGAGAGAAGGCATATTCTGTTAACTGTTAAAGCAACTCCTAAATTTGAAATTACTATTACACCACATACTAAAATAACTAGATAAAATGCCTTCTTCCAGCCATACAAACTTTTATATAAGATTTATTTGGCCCTAAGCTCAGTAATCAGTCACGATTGAACTAACTCTCTTGTTTAAATAGGAGTGTTGTTCCCTTTGGTCCGTATCTTTTATGTCCTTTCCCAGGCCAGCACCTGATAAGCTTCTGTGGAAAACAGCCTTGTTCTCTGTGCAATCAGCCATGTTCTCATTCTAATTTCAACAACTGCCTTTCCCTTCCAAAATGACCTTGTGAGACTTTTCTTTTGTTACATGTTCTCTATATACTTCTTGAGCCCATTTTGTCTTCATCCTTGAAATTCTGTATTTCACTGAAAGCCAGCCTTAGGAGATGTCTCTCAAGACCCCTGTTTCTTCTCCTCTGTCTTGAGCACTAACTTGTGGAGATGCTGACCAGATCATCTGAGTGCCCACGGTGCTTCCCCATCTCCTTGCTTCCTGCATGGCTTTCCTGGCCTCACCTTGTGTCCCATGCCTCTCACTCTTCTTCTAGTGTTGGTGTCCTTAGTAATTCTGACCTGGGATTTTTTTTTCATTAGTGAGTTAGTTAGCTCCTTTCATATAAAAAAGTTCCTGAAGGCAAGTGTGATGGTACACACCTTTAATCCCAGCACTCAGGAGGGAGAGGGAGGAGGATCACTGTGAGTTCGAGGCCAGCCTGGAACTACAGAGTTTTAGGTCATCCTGGGCTAGAGTGAATCCTACCTCAAGAAAGAAAGAAAGAAAGAAAGAAAGAAAGAAAGAAAGAAAGAAAGAAAGAGAGAGAGAGAGAGAGAGGAAAGGAGAGGGAGGGAAAGGAAGGGAGGGAGGGAAGAAAAAAAGAAAGAGAGAGAGAAAGAGAGAGAAATAAAACTACCGGAAGATGGGCTGGAGAGATGGCTTACCGGAAGATGGGCTGGAGAGATGGTTTAGGGGTTAAAGAACACTGGTTCCAATCTAAGAACACTGGTTCCAAACTCCAGCAGTTCCAATCTCCAGGTCGCACGTTTAACCAGATGCAAGTGACGCAAGGGCGCAATGCCACACTTGACCACAAGGGGGTGCACGCATCTGGATTTCGTTTGCAGCAGCTGAGACACTGCTGGTGCACCCATCTCTTGTCTTCCTCTCTCTCTCTCTCCAAAAAAATAATTAAAAAAAAAAAAAAACTACCGGAAGAGATGAACTTACCTGAGAAAAGGTTTAGCTTGGCTCACAGTTTTGGCTGGTCAGTCTCAGCCCTGTTGCTTTGGGTCTATGGTAACTTAGGCCCTAGGGCAGCTGCTTTGGGCCTGTGGCAGCATTTGGAAGGTGGAGGCAGGAAGATCATGGCAGCAACCTGGTGGGCAGCTGGGCATCGGGAGGCAGATGCCTGTGATCCCAGCATTTGGAAGGTGGAGGCAGGAAGATCAAGAGTTCAAAGCCAGCCTAAGCCACATAGGGAGCTCAAGGCCAGTCTGAAATACATGAGATCCTGTCTCAACACACAGAAAAAGAGTACCTGGTCCCATTGTCCCCTCCAATGACACACTCCCAGTGATCTGAAGCCCTTTTAGTAGCCCTCATCTCTCAAGGTCCACCACTGGGCATCTGGTGGGTAGTCAAGGTCAACAACCGTCCCTCACATCCTCTTCCTAGTTGTTCTCATTCCTGTGATCAGGCTTGCTGCTTGGTAAGAACTCTGTGAAGTGTCTTTCCCAAAAAGTCTTTTTTGGGCTAGACAATTGGCTCAGTGGTTAAGGCATTTGCTTGCAAATCCAGTTAACCCTAGTTTGATTCCCTAGTACCCATGTAAAGCCAGATGCACAAGGTGGTGCATGCATCTGGAGTTTGTTTGCAGCGTCTTGAGGCTTCCTCTCTCTCTTTCTCTCCCATGGATGGAGGCACACATCTTTAATCCCAGCACTCAAGAGGCAGCAGTAGGAGGATTGCTGTGTTTGAGGCCACCCTGAGACTACATAGTGAATTCCAGGTCAGCCTGGGCTAGAGCAAGACCCTACCTAAAAAAAAAAAAAAAAAAAAAGAGCCATTTTTTGTTTATTTATTTGTGACAGGGTCTCATTATGTAACCCAGGCTGGCCTTGAAGAACAGAGGCACATATCTATAGCCTCAGCTCCTGGGAGGCTATGGCAGAAGGCTCTCTTGAGTCCATGAGTTCAAAGTCAGCCTGGGCAATAGAGCAAGACTCTATCTATAAGTGAATGAATAAATAAATAAACACATGAATACATAAATCCTCTGGAGGAAAAGAATGTGAACTATCCCCTAAAAAGATATGGAATGGGGCTGGAGAGATGACTTAGCTGTTAAGGCGCTTGTCTGCAAGCCAAACAACCCAGGTTCAATTCCCTAGGATCCACGTTAGCCAGATGCACAAGGGGGTGCACGCATCTGGAGTTCGTTTGCAGCAGCTGAAGGCCCTGGCATGCCCAATCTCTCTCTCTCAAATAAATAAATAAAAATTTAAAATAAAAACTATTAATACAAGTGTGTTATGTAACAAAAAATAAAAATAAAAAATATATTCTTTTGGGGAGAGAGACACAGAGAGAGACAGAGAGGGGGAGAGGAAGACAGATAGAGATGGGCCTGCCAGCAGCCTCTCAGCTGATGCGAACGAAATCCAGACGAGTTCGCCCCCTTGTGGTCAAGTGCGGCATTGCGCCCCTTTTGCATCTGGCTAAACGTGGGACCTGGAGATTGGAACCAGCGTTCTTAGGCTTAGGAGGCAGGCACCTTAACCGCTAAGCCATCTCTCCAGCCCAAGAAAATATTTTTTAAAAGACATGGATGATAGAATATGAGACTTCACCATTACCCACCTTCCACTGGCTTTCCATGACAGCCCTGCTCTGAAAGGAACACATCTGGAGGAACAGCAGAATCCCTGTCAAGACAGAAGAATGTTTTGGAAGCTCCATGGTAAAATAAAAGTTTAAGAAGAACTCGGCACTCAACTTTCTCAGGGAGACCTTTCTCTGTTTTAAACATCTACTCTGACGTTCCCACCTTCCTTGTGCCCACCCTCACCTTATCCCCACCCCCCACACAATGCAGCACATGGATGAGGGCCAAAACAAAACAGAAACCTCATCACATGACCGCGTAGTTGCAGGACTCTCCTTAGCTCAAATCACTGAACTGAATCTATCTTCTCTCTTCATACCAGATTAGAATGTTTCTGTGGTTTTTGTTTTCCTTTTTTTTTTTTTTTTTTTGTTTGTTGTTTTGAGATAGGGTCTCGCTGTAGCCCTGGAATTCACTAGGTAGTCCCAGGCTGGCCTTGAACTCACAGTAATCCTCCTACCTCTGCTTCCTGAGTCCTGGGATTTAAAGGCGTCGGGGCACCATGTCCAGCTACTTGCTTCACTAGGGTTTTGTTTTGTTTTGTGTTTTGAGGCAGGCTCTCACTTTAGTCCAGGCTAACCTGGAACTCACTCTGTGGCTCAGGCTGGCATTGAACTCACGGTGATCTTCCTACCTGTCTCCCTAGTGTGGGATTGTAAGTGTGACCCTGTGACCCTGTGACCCAGCTTTAACAACATAAACAACACTCTCTCCCAAATCCAACTTCTTCACTGAGCATCTTAGTATTTCTCTGGGAATTATGGGAGCTTGTGCTTCTGGTGGGGGGGGGGTAGGAAATTATTATTATTATTACTATCTTGTTTTGTTTTTCCAGGTCGGGTCTCACTCTAGCTCAGGCTGACCTGGAATTCACTATGTAGTCTCAGGGTGGTCTCAAACTCAAGGTGATTCTCCTACCTCTGCCTCCCCACTGCTGGGATTAAAGGCGTGGACCACCACAGGAATTATTATTGTTAACTTTCATTTATTTATTTATTTTGGTTTCTTCGAGGTAGGTTCTCAGTCTAGCCCAGGCTGACCTGGAATTCACTCTGTATTCTCAGGGTGGCTTTGAACTCATGGTGATCCTCCTACCTCTCTCTGCCTCCAGAATGCTGGGATTAAAGGCTTAACTTTTAAAATAGATATGTTATTTATTTATTTGGGAGAGAGAGAGAGAGAATGGGCCTGCTAGGGCCTCCAGCCACTGCAAACGAACTCCAGATGCGTGCGCCCCCTTGTGCATCTGGCTTATGTGGGTCCTAGGGAATCAAACGGGGATCCTCTGGCTTTGCAGGCAAACGCCTTAAGCACTAAGCCATCCCTCCAGCCCCACAGGGATTATTTTTGTCTCACCCTTTCCCCTCACAGTTTTGATAAGGCTTCGGTGGGATCTGCTGCCTGCAGAGGGCGCAGAAGGTCAGAGAGCAACGTTGCTTTTTAATTTTCCCTCTCCAGAGCCAAGCTAAATTCCAGAAAGGCGCATACAGTGGGGATTTTTGTTTTCTTTCTTCCATCCCCAGTCGGGGTGGCGGCCGGGCTCAAAGAGCAGTCTGTTCTGCGGGGAAGACGGCGTCTGCCTCCCTCCCGAACCGGCCCGATCAAATCCCCGGCAGCCGCTCCGCAGACACCGGGGCTCGGAAACCTGAGCCCGCCGCCCGCTCTCATCAGCGAGCCGCATCGCCGCCGCGGGAAACCGAGACCTGCTGCCGCGGAGCGGCGCACGGATTGAGTGTTAGGTGGCATGGCTGGGCGCTCTCCCCGCCTGCCAGCCCGGACCTATGAACCCACACAAAGAAGGTCTTTAGAAAGGCTTTGGGGGGGATTTAGCGCCGGGGCTGTTTGGTGGCACTTCTGAGCACGCACAGGGTTTAGGGCCATTGTTCTTCCCCAGCAAAGCCAGGTGGCAGGTTAACGTGGCAGCCGTGGGAGGCCTTTTGCCCAGGGTGGCTGCAGTATTCCAGGTAATGCGAGTGGGTTCAATTGTGCAATTGTGTTTGGGCCGTTGAATTGTGTTGGAGAGAGAGAAGAGAAGAGAAGAGAAGAGAAGAGAAGAGAAGAGAAGAGAAGAGAAGAGAAGAGAAGAGAAAGAAGAGAGGAGAGGAGAGGAGAGGAGAGGAGAGGAGAGGAGAGGAGAGGAGAGAAGAGAAGAGAAGAGAAGAGAAGAGAAGAGAAGAGAAGAGGAGGATCAATGTACCTGTCCTTCTTCGTTTTTTTTCCCCTCTTTTTCCCCCCAGCTGTTGAAGCTTGAACCCAGAGCCTTATCCATGTTAAGCAACTGTTCTGACACTGAGTGTGCCCCATTTGTGCTTTCTTAGGGAAGGCCGCCTTAAATGACTGGACTGTGGAGTAGACAGGGCCTTGCATGGATGGAGAGCAGAGCGCAGTTTTTATTACCTTGAGTTTTATTACATTGAGTGGTTTCTGGCCTGCATGCTACAGAGGCATAGAAATCATAAAACGTAGAAAACACGTGGCCAGGAGCTGGGGATGGTGGCTCATACCCATAATGCCAACACTTGGAAGTCGGAAGCAAGGGGATCAATGATAATCGGAGGCCAGCCTGGGCTACATAGTGAGTGCTAGGCCAACCTGGGCTAAGAATGAGACTGTTTCCCACCTCCCCCCAAAAAAGTGTGCTCAGGTCTGGAGGTGTACAGTGGTGCAGCTAACCTAGTGTGTGAGGCTCTGAAATCTATAACCCATCACAAAAAAAAAATGAAAGATGTGGGCTGGAGAGATGGCTTAGCGGTTAAACGCTTGCCTATGAAGCCTAAGGACCCCGGTTCGAGGCTCAATTCCCCAGGACCCACGTAAGCCAGATGCACAAGGGGGCCACACGCATCTGGAGTTCGTTTGCAGTGGCTGGAGGCCCTGGCATGCCCATTCCCTCTCTCTCTATCTGCCTCTTTCTCTCTCAGTCTGTCTGTCACTCTCAAATAAATAAATAAATTAAAATAAACAAAAAAAAAAATGAAAGATGTGAGCCGGGCGTGGTGGCGCGCGCCTTTAATCCCAGCACTTGGGAGGCAGAGGTGGGAGGATCGCTGAGAGTTCGAGGCCACCCTGAGACGACATAGTTAATTCCAGGTCAGCCTGAGCCAGAGTGAGACCCTACCTTGAAAAACAAAACAAAAAAAATAATAATAAATTAAAAAAAATTTAAGGTGAAACAATATGTGGTTACTGACAAGCCTCTTAGAGGTAAGAGTAGCTGTGAAGTTAGGAGAGGGAGATGACTATGAGCTTCTTTCTCCAGGATGGAAAAACAGGCGTAGGAAATGTCCAGAGACCCAGAGACTAAAAGAGCATTCTGAAAATGGGAACACTCGGAGAGCTGCAGAAGGTGGTAGCAAAAGGCTGAGGCGTGGGTACAAGCAGCTCCTAGGTCCCAGGTTCTATGGTCTGTGCAGTTCCTAAGAAGGAGGGTACACTGGCGTGTATGTGCAAACTTACAGAAACCTGGGAGGCAAGCAAGAAGTGCCAAGTCCTCACTGTGAAGTTTGGGCGTGATGAAACACACAATTTGTAGACATAAAATCCAAGTGATGACTTGAGAGTTGGCAAATGCTGTTGCTCAGAGTTAGTTCCAGCGACAGAACCCCTCCCCATTACCTTCTGTACTAGCAGGATGTAGGATGCAGATAGGAGAGGATGGGCGCGCCAGGGACTCTTGCTGTTGCAACGAACTCCAGATGCATGCACCGCATTGTGCATCTGGCTTTAAGTGGGTCCTGGGGAATGGATCCTGGGCCAGCAGGCTTTATAAGCAAGTATCTTTAACTGATGAGTCAGCTCTCCAGCCCCTTAAAATATTATTTTTTTATTTATTTATTTGTTTTTATTTGTTTATTTATGTCAGTGGGGAGAGAGTGAGAATGGGTACATCATCTTGCCTCTGCAAAAGAACTCCAGATGCATGTGGTTATGTGGGTACTGGGCATCTGAACCAGGGCCAGCAGGCTTTGCAAGCAAGTGCCTTTAATTGCTGACTTATCTCCCCAGCCCTTATATGTTCGTTCATTCTTTCCTTTTCTTTCTTTTTTCTTTCTTTCTTCTTTCCTTCCTCCCTCACTCCTTCTCTCCCTCCCTCCCTCCCTCCCTCCCCCCCCTCTCTCTCTTTCTTTCTTTCTTTCTTTCTTTCTTTCTTTCTTTCTTTCTTTCTTTCTTTCTTTCTTTCTTTCTTTCTTTTTCAAGGTAGGGTCTCACTCCAGCCCAAGCTGACCTGGAATTCACTCTGTATTCTCAGGGTGCCTCGAACACACGGAAATCCTCTTACCTCTGCCTCCCAAGTGCTGGGATTAAAGGAGCCACCGCACCCGGCTCCTCGTGGGTTCTTTTTGTGAGTGTGTGTGCATGTGGAGGCAGAGGTCCAGGCTGGTTATCTTCCTCACTGGCTCTCTACCTATGTATTTAGACAAGGCCTCTCACTGAACCCACAGCTCACAGGCTCAGCTAATCTAGCCAGCTTGCTTGGGGGATCCACCTGCCTCTGCCTCTGCCTCTCAAGCTGTGGGATTGCAGGCGCACACCACCACACTTGACATCTCTGTGGGCGCTGCACTCTGACCCCTGGCTCTCATGCTTATGTGACAAACATTTCACTGACAGCCATTGTCCCAGCCCTCAGACTTTATATATATATATATTTTTGCTTGAATAATTGTCTCTTGACTTCCTGGGGAATCCTTTTCTCTGATGGAAGGCAGAAAGAGAGAGGTTATAATAATTTAGAGGCAAGCTAGGGGTGTAGGGTAGAGTGATTGTGAACTGCCTGGAATCTCTTCTAGCCAATGAACTTTATTTTGACCTTAGCCAACATTACTGTCTTCTCTTTTTTCCTTGAATTTATTTCACTCTTTATTGTATGATCTTGCACTTTTTTTTTTTTTTTTTTGGTTTTTCGAGATAAGGTCTCACTGTAGCTCAGGCTGACCTGGAATTCACTATGTAGTCTCAGGGCGGCCTCGAACTCACCACAATCTTCCTACCTCTGCCTCCCAAGTGCTGGGATTAAAGGCGTACGCCACCATGCCCGGCTGATCTTGCACTTTAAATTTTTATTTTATTATTATTATTATTATTATTATTATTATTATTATTTGGAGAGAGACACAGAGAGAGACAGACAGAGAGAAAGGGAGAGGGAGACAGATAGAGAATGGGCATGCCAGCTGTCTCTCAGCTGTTGTGAATGAAATCCAGGTGCATGCGCCCCCTTGTGGGCAAGTGTGGCATTGTGCCCTTGCGTCACTTTGCATCTGGCTAAACGTGGGACCTGGAGATTGGAACCAGGTTCTTAGGCTTAGCAAGCAGGCACCTTAACCGCTAAGCCATCTCTCCAGCCCATATTTTATTATTATTATTATTTTTTACTTTTAAAAAATATTTTTAAAATATTTATTTATTTATTTATTTGTCAGAGAAAGAGTGAGAGAGAGAGAGAGAGAGAAAGGGAGAATGGGCACGTCAAGGCCTCCAACCACTGCAAACAAACTCCAGATGCATGAGTCCCTTTGTGCATCTGGCTAACATGGGTCCTGGGGAATTGAACCTGGGTCCTTTGGCTTTGCAGGCAAATGCCTTAACCACTAAGCCATCCCTCCAATAGGGTTTCACTCTAGCTGGGCTGACCTGGTGTTCAATATGTAGTCTCAGGGTGGCCTTGAACTCACAGCAATCCTCCTACCTCTGCCTCATTCTTTCACTCTTTATTGTATAATCTTGCACTTTTTATTTTATACGCATGGGTATGTGTGTGCCACAGTGTGTGTGTGGAGGTCAGAGATGGGGTTTGGCTAAGTTGCTGAAATTGACCTTGAACTCACTCTGTGCCTCAGACAGAGCTTACATCTTCAAGATCCTCCTGCCTCAGCCTCCCTAGTAGCTGGAATTATAGGCCTGTGCTTCCAGGCTTGTCAATCTTGTCCACATTCTTCTTCTTTTTTTTTTTTTTTTTTTTTGGTTTTGCGAGGTAGGGTCTCACTCTGGTCCAGGAATTAACTATGTAGTCTCAGGGTGGCCTCCAACTCTCAGCGATCCTCCTACCTCTGCCTCCCGAGTGCTGGGATTAAAGGCGTGCGCCACCACGCCTGGCTCTGTCCACATTCTTCTACATGGATGGTAGCTATTCCTCCTTTTCTTTACCCAGTGTTGCAATCAGGTTCACATTGCCGGCAGAAATCACCCGACCAAGAGCATCTTGTGGGGGAAAAAGGTTACAGACTATGAGAAGCTCCATGATGGCATGAGCAGAGGGTGGCCATCTCCCCCTGACCAACATCAGGTGGACCGTAGCAACAGGAGAGTGTGCCAAACATTGGCATGGGGGAAACTCTAGGAGGCTTCAATTACCAGTTGCCATCAGCTGGGGAGACTAGCATTCAGAATACTTAAGTTTATGGGGGACACCTGAATCAAACCACCACACCCAGTATGCAAATGTATGTAGGATCTCAAAAGGCGTGAACACAGCGCCTACCATTTTCCTTCCACCATCCAGATGGAAGGACCTGACCTCACTGGAAAGCAAGAGAAGCAGCCAACGAGGAGGACTGAAGCCTGCAGTGTTAGCGCCTGTCTCTAGACCCAGCTAGGAGGGAGGCGGAGGCAGGAGGACCTCTTGAACCCAGGAATTGAAGACCTGCCTGTGCGACATAAACCCTGTGTTAATGACAACTGAATTATTCAGTGAGGGGGTCTAACCCTCTTCTGGGATTGACCCCCTATAGTATCAAACTTTGTGCAGTGATTTCTAGACAATGGGCCCATGGAAACAGGGATAGGAATAAAGGTATCCCCAGCAAAACGCAGAGAAGGTGGCACTGATGAGGGTGGGGGAAGGGTGAGAAGGATCACATGGATGAATGTGTGATAAGACAATGAAATACAGCAGAGAATTTTCAGCATGAATTTATTTCTCTAGGGGAACTTCCAGCAGAGCACACATGCAAAGGGAGGAATTAAAAAAAAAAAAAAGCCCCCGAGGGGGTTAGAGAGATGGGTTAGGGTGAAGATTCTTGCCTGTGAAGCCTAAGGACCCAGGTTCGATTCCCCAGTACCCACATAAGCCGCAAGGCGATACATGCATCTGGAGTTTGTTTGCAGTGACTAGAGGCCTTGATGTGCCCATTCTCTTTCTTTCTCTGCCTCTTCCCCCTCTCCATCTCTCTCTCTCTCTCTGTGTCTTTTTTTGTTTGTTTGTTTGTTTTGAGGTAGGGTCTCACTGTGGCCCAGGCTGACCTGGAATTCGCTATGTAGTCTCAGGCTGGCCTTGAACTCATGGCAATCCTCCTACCTCTGCCTCCCAAGTGCTGAGATTAAAGGCATGCGCCACCACGCCCAGCCTCTCTCTCTCTCTTAAATAAATAAAATATTTTTTTAGGGCTGGAGAGATGGCTTAGCAGTTAAGGCATTTGCCTGCAAAGCCAAAGAATCCTGGTTCGACTCTCCAGGACCCACATAAGCCAGATGTACAATGGGGTGCATGTGTCTGGAATTCATTTATGGCTGGAGGCCCTGAGGTGCCCATTCTCTCTCTCTCTCCCTCTTTCTCTCTCTCAAATAAATAAATAAATATTTAAAAATCTTTAAAAAAAAAAAAAAAAAACTACCAGAGGGCTGGAAAGATGGCTTAGTGGTTAAGGCGCATGCCTGCAAAGCCAAAGGAATTAGATTCGATTCTCCAGCACCCATGTAAAGCCAGATGCACAAGGTGGCATGTGTGTCTGGAGTTCATTTGCAGTGGCTAGAAGACCTGGCATGCCCATTCTCTCTATCTGCCCCTCTCTTATAAATTAATAATTTTTAGAAAAAGAAAAAGAAAAAAAACACAAGAGATGCTACCTCAAAAAAATTAGCCGGGCGTGGTGGCGCACGCCTTTAATCCCAGCACTTGGGAGGCAGAGGTAGGAGGATCGCCGAGAGTTCGAGGCCACCCTGAGACTACATAGTTAATTCCAGGTCAGCCTGGACCAGAGTGAAACCCTACCTCGAAAGACCAAAAAAAAAAAAAAAAAAAAAAAAAAAAAAAAATATATATATATATATATATATATATACACACACACACACACACATATCAGGGCTGGGGAGTGGCTTGCTTGTAAACAGTGCCTGCCCGGATTCCATTTCCCAGTACTCATATGAAACCAGACACATAAAGTGGTGCATGTGTCTGGAGTTCCATCTGCAATCACAAGAATTGTGTATCCATTCTCTCTCTCTCATACAAATAAATAAAAATACTTTTAAAATATTTATTTGTGAGGGAAAGAGAAAAAGAGAGAATAAGCATGCAAAGACCTCTTGCCACTGCAAATGAACTATGCCCTTTGTGCATCTGGCTTCACATAGGTATTGGAAAATTGAGCCTGGGCCGGTAAGGCTTCTCAAACAAGTACCTTTAATTGCTGAGCCATCTCCCCAGCCCCAAATAATATTTTTAAGTTGGGCAGTGCACTCTAATCCCAGCACTTGAGAGGCAGAGGTAGGAGGATCGTTGTGAGTCTGAGGTCAGCCTGGGACTATATATATATATATATATATATATATTCATTTTGGCAAGTGTGGTGGTTCATGCCTTTAATCTCAGAATTTAGAAAGCTGAGATAGGAGAACCAATCGTGAGTTTGAGGCTAGTCTGGGCTACAGTGGGACCCTGCCTGGAAAACAAAAATAACAACAAAAAAATCACTGGATCTGAAGTTTGGGGATACATCTCAGTACTAGAGGACTTGCCTAGCAATATTCAAGACTTCAGGCTCTATGGCCAGCACCACAAGAGAGTTAAAAAACAAGCACAGGACCTAGTTAGAACTCCTGAGCTGGAGCCCCATTTAAGATACATGTGGGGGGTGGGGATGTAGCTCACTGGTAAAGTGCTTGCCTAGCATAGCCCAGCATACAGGCCTGAGGTGTGATCCCAATCGCTAGCATCAGGATAAAAACAGACTTGTTCCAGATACATATGGGTCACCTACACGACCTTTAGCAAGTTACTTAGTATCTCTGAGCCCATTTCCTTTTCTGTAAAACAAACCCGTGAAATCTGTAATTTCTGTATACATGACTTGCATGAGTTTAGAGAGCGAGGATATAAATCTTTTTAAAAATTTCTATTTATTTACTTATTAGAGACAGAGAAAGGGGGAGAGAGAGAGAGAGAGACAATGGGCATGCCAGGGCCTCCAGCCACTGCAAACGAACTCCAGATTCATGCGCCACCATGTGCATCTGGCTTACGTGGGTACTGGGGAATTGAGCCTCGAACCAGGGTCCTTAGGCTTCACAGGCAAGTGCTTAACCACTAAGCCATCTCTCCAGCCCATCTTTTTAAATATTTATTTTATTTTTTCAGTTTTGAAAAAGAGAGAGAGAGAGAAAGAGAATGGACACACCAGGACTTCTAGCCACTGCAAATTAACTCCAGAAGTATGTGTCATCAGTGTGTCTGGCTTACATGGGTTCTGGGGAGTTGAACTTGGGTCCTTAGGCTTCACAGGCAAGTGCCTTAACTGCTAAACCATCTCTCCAGCCCCGAGGATGTCAACCTTTGCCACGATGATCATGGATAGGATAGGATGTAGCTCAGTTGGTAGAATGCTTACCTAGTCCTTGAGTTCAAGCTCCAGCACCAAATAAACCAGGTGTGGTAGTACAAAACTATAATCTCAACATTTGGGAGACAGAGGCAGGAGGATCCGAAGTTCCAGGTCATTTTCAGCTACATAGCAAGTTCGAGGTCAACCCGGGCTACATGAGATCCTGTCTCAAGACACAAACAAAACAAAGCAAACAAAACAAAACATGGGATGTGAGGGTGATCTGGCTGCGACATCTGTCACCCCATTGATCGCCAGGGTTGATTCGGCTGATCTGGCTGGCTAGGCGGGTGTCCCCTTCCTCCCTCACAGCTCCATGTCCGTCCCTCCTGAAGCTGCATGCTCTAGTCAAAGAGGATGACTCCCTGAATAGAGGAGGACCGGTCTTCTTCAGTCAAGAGTATACGAGTAGCTGTGCTCCCCTGCTGGAACCTCCAAACAAGCTCTCAAACCAAAACAGGCACTCTAACAGTTTTTTTTGTTTTTGGTTTTACAAGGTAGGGTCTCACTCTGGTCTAGTCTCAGGGTAGCCTCGAACTCACGGCGATCCTCCTACCTCTACCTCCCAAGTGCTGGGATTAAAGGCGTGTGCCACCACGCCCGGGTAAAAAAATTTTTTTTTTAAGAGAGAGAGCAAGCGAGTGCATGTGTGCAAGAGAAAGAATTGGTGTGCCAGTGCCTAGAGCCACTGCAATTGAACTCCAGATGTGTGTACCACCTTGTGTGCACATGAAACCTCGCATGCTTGTGTCTTAACTGCTAAGCCATCTCTCCAGCCCCCTGCCTTTTTCTTTTTCTTTTCTTTTTTTTTTTTTTTTTTTTGGTTTTGCGAGGTAGGGTCTCACTCTGGTCCAGGCTGACCTGGAATTCACTATGTAGTCTCAGGGTGGCCTTGAACTCTCGGCGATCCTCCTACCTCTGCCTCCCGAGTGATTTTTTTTTTTTTTTTTTTGAGACAGGGTTTCACTGTGTGGCCCAGGCTGTCCTGAACTCACCATGTAAACCAGGCTGGCATTGAAATCATGGTGATGTACCTGGTTCAGCAGCCTGAGTGCTGGGATTACAGGCATGACCCACTATGTCTGGCTACACTTCGTTCTCTCCCACTGACCTCCCTCATGATCTCTTCCCCACCCATTACTGGCTCTCTTCCTTCTCCCAAATAGTTTTTCCTTCTGTTTTCATGTCGCATGTAATCTATCACCCTCTTTCTTCCCACACTCCTTCCCTTAAGAGCTCTCCTTTTTTTTTGGGGGGGGGGTTGTAGGGCTCAAACCCGAGGCTTGTGCATGTTATACACATGCTTTACCACTCTGCGACATCCTTCAGCCCCAGTCCTCTCTTCGAATTCTCTGTTAACTCTGGCCCATTTTTAAAAAAGCTTGTCCTGATCTCTCTTACAAAGCCTGTGAAACTGGAGAAGAACCTTTGTGGTCTGACCTGCCCTGACTCTGAGCCCTGCCCATCCGAAGACCAGAGCCTTTCCCAACTGCATTAAAGGTAATAGGATGGAAATTATTATTTTTTCTTTCAGGTGCAGCCTCTGCATTGTGACTCTGGATCATTCTAGGCTGAATGGGAGATTGAAAGCTTAGGAAACCATCAGCAGAACTAGTGTGTATTCAGTGAAATTGACATGATAATGAAAAGATAGCCCCCAAACATATTATACTTCCTAAATGGGTCAGCAGGATACTTTAATCCATATACTTAGCTCTGGAGCTCAGATGATCAGCCAAGAAACTTGAGTAGTAAAGCCCAGCCCTCCCCTGTTGAACTATCTTAAAAGTCAAAAAAAAAAAAAAAAAAAAAAAAAAGAGAGAGAGAGAGAGAGAGAGAGAGCCATGTTTAAAGGTGACACTGTGAGTTCAGGGCCATGAGTTTCAGGTCAGTCTGGGCTAGAGTGAGACCCTACCTGTAATGAACTCCCCCTCAAAAAAAAAAAAAAAAAGAAAAGAAAAGAAAAGAAAAGAAAAGAAAGAAAGCTGGCGGGCGTGGTGGCGCACGCCTTTAATCCCAGCACTTGGGAGGCAGAGGTAGGAGGATCGCCGAGAGTTTGAGGCCACCCTGAGACTACATAGTGAATTCCAGGTCAGCCTGGGCTACAGTGAGACCCTACCTAAAAAAAAAAAAAAAAAAAAAAAAAGAGAGAGAGAGAGAGAGAAAAGTGAAAAAAAAAAGTGGGGCCTGGAGAATAGACCAGGGGTACAGAGTTTGCTTATATGCATAACATCCTGGGTTTAATCCCCAGCACTGCAAAAGAACATTAAAAAGGGATATAGAACAAGAAGGGTCTGATTGTGAGGAGCATATGTCATTGTCATGGAGGCAACGACACCAGAAATTCTTTTCCCGTCCTCCTTTACCTCCACTGCACCATTAGCAGGCAAAGCGTAAGAGTGGAAATATAAACAAAAAATATAAACAGTCTCTAGTCTCAGCACTCTGGAGGTTGAGGTAGGATTACTGTGAGTTTGAGGCTAGCCCCACCTACAGAGTGAGATAGAATGAGTTCCAGGTCAGCCTGGGCTAGAGACAGAACCTGGGAAATGCTGGGAAGACGGCTCAGTGGCTAAGCTTGCTTCTTGCTTGCAAAGCCTTCCAGCCCAGGTCAACTCCCAAGCCACCCATGTAAATCAGAAATAAAGCGGGGCGAGCATCTGACGTTCATTTGAGGCAGCAAGAGGCCCTGTGGAATACCTCTACCCCCTACCTCACGCGAATAAATAAATAATATTAATAGACAGAGACAGAGAGCATGGGGTGGGTGTGCTCAGTGGCAGAGCTCCTGCTTTGCATGTGCAAGACCTGAACTCAGTCTTCAGCACCGAAACAGAGCAGAAGTGAGAAGAGAAGAGCTCAGAGTTGAGAACCACAAGGTGGTCTCTTTCCTCCTCTGAAGCCTTTTGCAACTCATAGCGTGGACCAGAAACTTGATCTTTAAAGTGTTTAATACTTTTTCTGTGGAGGATCTTTTCTCCTCAATGTGACAGCATGCTCTATTTTATGTCTCTTTCAGTTCCTACCTAACAGGTACTTTGATCATGTGGCTGCATGAAATGATTGCACAAGTTCAGGAGGGCCGGGCTTGAGGAAAGAATTATGATGGGGGCTGGAGAGATGGCTTAGTGGTTAAACGCTTGCCTGTGAAGCCTAAGGATCTCGGTTCGAGGCTCGATTCTCCAGGACCCACGTAAGCCAGATGCATAAGGGGGCACATGCATCTGGAGTTGGTTTGCAGTGGCTAGAGGACCTGGCACGCCCATTCTCTCTCTCTTCCTGCCTATTTCTGTATCTCTCTCGCGCGCGCAAATAAATAAATAAATAAAAATAAAATATTTTTTTAAAAAAGAATTATGATGGGGAACAGGCTGCAAGTGATTTCCATGCTAAAGCGTTGCAAGTGATTTAGCCTAACACCTACTTGTGCTTACTACCAATGAAAAGGAGACTTTTTTTTTTCTCCCCGAGGTAGGGTCTCTCTCTGGCCCAGGCTGACCTGGAATTCACTATGTAGTCTCAGGGTGGTCCTGAACTCACAGTGGTCCTCCTACTTCTGCCTCCCAAGCGCTGGGATCAAAACAAACAAACAAACAAACAAAAAACAATTGCTGGGATTAAAGGCGTGTGCCACCACACCTGGCGACTTTTTAAAAAAATATTTTTATTAAATTTTTTTTTTTTTTTGGTTTTTCGAAGTAAGGTTTCACTCTAGTCCAGGATGACCTAGAATTCACTATGTAGTCTTAGGGTGGTCTCAAACTTACAGTGATCCTCTTACCTTTGCCTCCAGAGTGCTGGGATTAAAGGCGTGCACCACCATGCCAAGCTCTATTTTTATTTATTGACTTTTTTATTATTTAGTTTTGAGAGAGAAGGGAGAGAAAAAGACAGAAAGAGAGAGGGAGAGAGAATGGGCACACCAGCTCCTTCAGCTGCTGCAAATGAACTCCAGACACGTGTGACATTTGCATCACTGTGCATCTGGCTATGTGGGACCTGGAGATTAGAACATGAATTCTTAGGCTTTGCAGGCACCTTAACTGCTAAGCCATCTCTCCAGCCCTTACTGACAATTTAAAAATTTTTATTTATTGGGCTGGGGAGATGGCTTAGCAGTTAAGGTATTTGCCTGTGAAGCCTAAGGACCCAGATTTTATTCCCCAGGACCAAGCCAGATGCACAAGGGAGCACATGCATCTGGAGTTCGTCTGCAGTGGCTGGTGGCCCTGGTGTGCCCATTCTCCCTTTCTCTCTGCCTCTTTCTCTCTCTCTCTCAAATAAATAAACAAGTAAAATTTAAAAAATACTTTAATTTTATTTTTATTTATTTATTTGAGAGAGGGAAAGAGGCAGAGACAGAGAAAGAGAATGGGCACACCAGGGCCTCCAGCCACTGCAGATGAACTCCAGATGCATGCGCCACCCTGTGCATCTGGCTTATGTGGGTCCTGGGGAATCGAACCGAGGTCCTTTGGCCTTGCAGGCAAGCGCATTAACCACTAAGCCATCTCTCCAGCCCCCTAAAAAATACTTTAAAAATTTATTTATTTGAGAGAGAATGGGCATGCCAGGGCCTCTAGCCACTGGAAATAATTTCCAGACGTATGTGCCACTTTGTGCATCTGGATTATGTGGGTACTGGGGAATCGAACCTGGGTCCTTAGGCTTCACAGGCAAGTGCCTTGACCACTAAGCCATCTCTCTAGCCCTATTGACATTTTTTATACATGTGTATGTTTTTGACCATAATCACTTCATGTTTTTTCCTTCCCATCGAACCCCAGGTGGTCCCTCTTCGACTTTGATGTCTTGTGTGTGTGCGCATGTGCATGCACATGTGTATGTGTCTCTGTGCATGCAGGTACACACATGCAAGAGCATGTGTTGCACTGAGTTTAATTAGGGTTGTTTGCATAGGATTGGGGAATTATTTATTAGAGTGCATGCAACTTACCAGTGGCTACACCACTGAAGAAAACATCTTCCCTACCCCCGGAAACCTACGAGACTTTCTTATAATATGGGTGTGTGCATATGTGTACAGGTGCAGCTGTGGACAGGTATGTATACACATGTGTGCACACGTGGGTGGGGTTCAGAGGATAACCTTAGGTGCCATTCTTAGGAACCCCGTCTACTTTTTTTTTCCCCCCGAGGTAGGGTCTTGCTGTACCCCAGGCTGACCTGGTAGTCTCAGGGTGGCCTTGAACTCACAGTGATCTTCCTACCTCTGCCTCCCTATCCGCTGTTTAAAAAAGATTTTTTATTTATTTATTTATTAGAGACAGAGAGAGAGAAAGAGAGAGAGGGAAAGTAAGAATGGGTGCGCCAGGGCCTCTAGCCACTGTAAATGAACTCCAGATGCATGCGCTCCCTTGTGCATTTGGCCTACGTGGGACCTGAATAATTGAACCAAGGTCCTTAGGCTTCACTGGCACGTGCCTTAACTGCTAAGCCATCTCTCCAGCCCACTGTCCGCTTTTTTTTTTTTTTTTTTTTTGGGTTTTTCGAGATAGGGTCTCACTCTAGCCCAGGCTGATCTGGAACTCACTATGTATTCTCTGTATTCTCAGGGCAGCCTTGAACTCACAGTGATTCTCCTACCTCTGCCTCCCAAGTGCTGTCCGCTTTTTAATGACAGGGTTTCTCATTGGTCTGCAGCTCACCAACTGGGCTAGAATAGCTGGCTGGTAAGCCCCCCCAAATCTGCCTGTGTCCACCTTCAGTGCTGGGATTCCAGGTGTGTCATCACCCTCAGCATTTTTTTTTTTTTTTTTGAGAGAGACACAGAGAGAGGGCGAGGAAGACAGAGAACAGGCTCACCAGCAGCCTCTCAGCTACTGTGAACGAACTCCAGACGCGTGCGCCCCCTAGTGGGCAAGTGCAGCATTGTGCCCTTGTGTCACTTTGCGTCTGGCTAAATGTGGGACCTGGAGATTGGAACCGGCTTTCTTAGGCAGAGCGTGCAGGCACCTTAACTGCTAAGCCATCTCTCCAGCCCCACCCTCAGCATTTTATATGGGCATTGGGGGTTGAACTCATATCCTAATGCTTTGTTAAGTAAGCACTTCACTGACTTGAAAGAGAGGCTCTGGTCATTTCCCACCAAACTCAGCCAAATCTGAACATGCTACTACTCCAGTCTTAAACTAATGAGGGGCGGAGGGGGCGGGGAACCCTATGAACTTCCAGAGTGCCCAAATCTGTAGCTTTGGAATTTCTCAGAGACACTTCCCAGGTGCTACTGTTATTTTGGATTCACCTGCTGAACTACAGTGAACATTCTGAGCGATGTCTGCTTGAAGTGCTACCGTCATCCCCCAGCATTACTGACTGATAGGAGTGCCCAACTGCGCTCCACGCTGGGAATGCAACGTTTCCACTCATGAAGACCGACAACAAAGCTGAGTGTGACAAGACCCACTCAAAGGCAAGTCCGCATGTGCGATGGTGCGAGCAGTGACGGGTTCTATGAAAGCTTCAGGAGGAAGGGGTAGCTCAGGACTGGGCTGATCCAAGCAAGCTTTCCTGAACCCGAAGCAGACCTCGGAGAATAGGTCAAAGTTGGTCAGCGAGAAAAGAAAATGTGGGGCTGGAGAGATGGCTTAGCAGTTAAGGTGCATGCCTGTGAAGCCTAAGAACCCCGGTTCAATTCTCCAGGTCCCATGTAAGCCAGATGCACCTGGTGGCGCATGCATTTGGAGTTCGTTTGCAGTGGCTAGAAGCCCTAGCGTGCCCATTCTCACTCTTTCACTATCTCTCTCTCCCTCTCTCTGTTTCTAATAAATAAATATATTAATTAATTAAAAAAAAAAGAAAATGTGGGCATGTGGTTTAGTGGCAAAACACTTGCCATGTACAAAGGCTCTGGGTTCTATGTGTAATATCTTTAAAAAACAAGAAAATTGTTGTTGATGACGATGAAGGTGCTTGCTGGTGGCACATGCCTGTGATCCTAGCATTTTGTTTGTTTATTTTTTATTTTATTTTATTTTATTTTATTTTATTTTTTTATTTTATTTTATTTTATTTTATTTTATTTTATTTATTTTTTTGGTTTTTCAAGGTAGGGCCTCACTCTGGCCCAGGCTGACCTGGAATTAACTATGCAATCTCAGGTGGCCTTGAACTCATGGCGATCCTCCTACCTCTGCCTCCTGAGTGCTGGGATTAAAGGCGTGTGCCACCACGCCCGGCTTCGATCCTAGCATTTTGGAGGCCAAGGCAGGAGGATGCCAGCCAGCCTTGCCTACATAGCTAGATGCCTGTTTCAAAAAACAAAACAGGGAGAGATGGCTCAGCAGTTAAAGGGGCTTGCTTACAAAGTCTAGCAGCCTGGGTCTGATTCCCCAGTACCCATGTAATATCACATGCACAAAGTGGTGCATGCATCTGGAATTCATTTGCAGCAGCAAGGTCCTGGCATACCCAAACTCTGTCTTCTCTCTCAATCTCTGTATTTCTCTCTTTTTCTCAAATAAATATTTATTTAAAAAAACATAAGCCAGGTAATGTGGCACATGCCTATAATTCCAACACTTGGGAAATGGAAGATTTGATTTAAGTGAGATACAACAGAGAACAGCAGAGTGAGCTGCTAGAGGGCAGTCAGCAGGTGATTTACAACTCTCAACTCCTGTGGAGGACAAGATGAGAAGACAAGGGTGAGGGCTGGGCAAGGTGGCACACACCTGTAATCTCAGCACTTGGGAGGTAGAAGCAGGAGGAGGAGGAGTTCAAGGTTAGACTCAGCTACAAATCAAGTTTGAGCCCAGACTGGGCTACATGAGACCCTGTTTCAAACAAACAAAACTACTCATACCACCACTACCACTACCACCACCACCACCACCAAGCCCTCAGATAAAATTGGGAGATGCAGTGAATAAACTCATTTCCGCTGAGCAGTATTCATGTGGTCACATAAAGATGGAAAGTGCTGAGCCAGAGAGATTGCTAAGTGGTTAAGGTGCTTGCCTGCAAAGCCTAAGAACCAGAGTTCAATTCCCCAGGACCCACATAATGTCAGACGTTCAAGGTGGTTCATGGGTCCGGAGTTTGCAGTGGCTACAGGCCCTGGCGCACCCATTCTTTCTATCTGCCTCTTTCACTTAAATAAATAAATAAATAAATAAATAAATAAATAAATAAATAAATATTTTTAAAAAGATGGAAAAAGGGCTGGAGAGATGGCTTAGCGGTTAAGGCGCCTGCCTGCTAAGCCTAAGAACCCGGTTCCAATCTCCAGGTTCCACGTTTAGCCAGATGCAGTGACGCAAGGGTGCAATGCCGCACATGACCACAAGGGGGCGCACGCATCTGGATTTCGTTCACAGCAGCTGAGAGACTACTGGCGTGCCCATCTCTCTCTGTCTTCCTCTCCCTTTCTCTCTGTCTCTGTCTGTCTCTCTCTGTGTCTCTCTCTAAAAATAAATTTAAAAAAAAACTTTAAAAAAAAGATGGAAAGAGCTTTGGAAGTCCTTGAATCTCAGATAGAGAGTTTTGCATTCTAATCAGTAAGCACTGAGAAACCATTAAGTATTTAAAAAACATTTTTTTTTTTTTTTTTTGCAAACAGGGAGAGATCGAGAGAAGAGGGACAGACAAAAGAATGGGCACAGCAGGGCCTCCAGCTTCTGCAAATGAACTTCAGATACATGGGCCACTTTGTGCATCTGGCTTTATGTGGGTACTGGGGAATAGAACCTGGATCCTTTGGCTTTGGAGACAAGCATCTTAACCACTAAGCTATCTCTCCAGCCCACCATTATTTTGCAAAAGTATGTGATACATAAGAGAATCTTATAAAGATGGAAGAGATGATGCCTGGGATAGGGTGGGGGAGCTTGGCCCTATAGGGCTAGTTAGGAAAGGTGAATTAGTCTGAGACAATGTTGAACTATAAACTTTTTGCTAAAGTGGTAGCAGAGGAGGAAAGTGTGACACTAGGTTCTGTGAACCTCAGTCTTGGAAATTTGCATGATTTAGAAATGTCCAGGGACACATTTGACCTCCTTCTCCTCCCAGTCCTTCTCCTACTCTTTTTTTTTTTTTTTTTTTTTTTGAGACAAGGTTTTATGTAGTCCAGGTTGACTGCAAACACCATGTAGTTGAAGATGACCTTGAACTCTTTTTTAAAAATTTTATTCATTTATTTATTTGAGAGCAACAGAGAGAGAAAGAGGCAGATAGATAGAGAATGGGAGTGCCAGGGCCTCCAGCCACTGCAAACGAACTCCAGATGCATGCGCTACCTTGTGCATCTGGCTTATATGAGTCCTGGGGAATTGAGCCTTGAACCAGGGTCCTTAGGCTTCACAGGCAAGCACTTAACCACTAAGCCATCTCTCCAGGCCCTCTTTTTAACAACTAAAGTTTTATTTATTTGAGACAGGAGAGAGAGAGAGAGAGAGAGAGAGAGAGAGGAGGGAGAATGGGAATGCCAGGACCTCCAGCCATTGCAAATGAACTCCAGATACATGTGCCACCTGTGCATCTGGCTTATGTGGGACCTTAATCACTAGGCCATCTGTACAATCGCCACCCCCTTAAACTTTTTTTTTCATTTTTTTTTTTTTTTTTAGAGAGAGCGTGAGAGAGAATGAGAGAGACAGAGAGATGAGAGAGAATTGGGCCTCAGGCACTGCAGTCACGCTCCAGACCATCTAGTGGGCATGTGCGACCTTGTGCTTACCTCACCTTTGTGGGTCTGGCTTACCTGGGATCTGGAGAGTGAGAATGGGTTTCTCCAGCAACCCTGACCTTAAACTCTCTCTCTCTCTTTTAAAGGAAGTCCACCATATTTTATTTTATTTATTTGAGAGAGAGACAGAGAAAAAGGCAGATAGAGAGATAGGCACCAGGGCCTTCAGCCACTGCAAACAAACTCCAGTCACATGTGCTACCTTGTGCATCTAGCTAACCTGGGTCCTGGAGAGTTGAACAGGGATCCTTTTTCTTTGCAGGCAAGCTCCTTAACTGCTAAGCCATCTCTCTAGCCCTTGACTTTTTTTTTTTTCCCGAGGTAGGGTCTCTCTGCAGCTCAGGTTGACCTGGAACCCACTATGTAGTCTCAGGGTGCCCGTGAACTCATGACAAGTCCTACCTCTGCCTCCCCAGTGCTGGGATTAAAGGCGTGCACCACCATGCCCAGTCTTGACTATCTGTCAATTGAAAGATTTTTCTTTCTTTTACTCCCTTTCCTTTTCTCTCTTCTCATTTCCTTTCCTGCACTCACCTCTGTGTGCCGGGGATAGAACTCAGAACTAAGCACGTGCTCTACCACTGATCTGCACCCCAAGTTTCTCTTTCTTTTATAGAGTGTGTGATGTTTACGAACGTGGGTAGGTGTGTTGTGTGTGCTTGCAGGTAAGTGTGCTTTACAGTCCCCCCATTGCCTGAGTTGTGGTTATGGACAGGCAAAGAGAGTCTTCAAATCTGACTTAGAAGGGGCTGGAGAGATGGCTTAATAGTTAAACACTTGCCTTTGAAGACTAAGGACCCCGGCTCAAGGCTCGAGTCTCCAGGACCCATGTAATCCAGATGCACAAGGGGGGACATGCAGTGGCTGGAATCCCTGGTGTGCCCATTCTCTCTCTCTCTACCTGCCTGTTTCTCTCTCTCTCTTTATTAAATAATAAAATATTTTTTAAAAAATCTGACTTAGAAGACGAAAGAGCTACAGCTGAGTTTAGTCCATTGCCTCCCAGCTAATGTCATGTCTTTTTTTTTTTTTTTTTTTTTTTTCCAAGTAGAGTCTCACTGTAGCCCAGGCTGACCTGGAATTCACTCTATAGTCTCAGGGTGGCCCTCGAACTCACAGTGATCTTCCTACCTCTGCCTTCCGAGTGCTGGGATTAAAGGCGTGCGCCACCACGCCCGGCTTCTTACGCTGACTCTTGTTTGCTCAAGTACGGACTTAGGGCCAATACAAGGCGTGGGTGTCACTCCCAAACGAACAGGTTTCCATTCTTCAGCTGGTCATCGTCCAGGGTCTAAGGGGGTAACTCGGCTCCCTCGGTCACATCGTGCCCATCCTAACGCACACCCCCTTTCCACCCCACAACTACCTGCCAGTGGAGGCTCCAGCGACCAGCTTTCTGGCGCCACCCTTGAGTTCCTTCAGTGGGCCTCTCGCGGGCGGAGCCCACCTGCGCCCGGGGCGGGGCGGGGCGGGGCGGGACAGGTGAGGTGCGAGGTAGGCTGCGCCGAGCCTCGGCGGGCATCCAGGTGGACGGGCATCCAGGCAGGCGGGCATCCAGGTGGACGGGCAGCCAGGCAGGCGGCGGGCATCCAGGCGGACGGGCAGCAGGCGGCGGGCAGCGGCGAGCCCGCGCTGGGAGAGGCGTGGAGAGGCGCGCCGGCCGCCGAGGACACTCGGGGAGGAGGAGCCCCGCGCCGCCAGCCCGCCCGCCGGCCGGCCGGCCCCAGCGAGCCCGAGCGGCGTGCGGAGCATGAGCGCTCGCCGGCGACCCGCGGCCGCGGCGCCGCGCTGAGCTCCGGGCCGGGGCTGGGCTCGGGGCGCCGGGGAGCGGAGCGGAGCGGGCCGGGGTCCGCGCCATGGGGAGCCCGCGCGCCGCGCTGCTGCGGCCGCTGTGCCGCCCGCTCAAGCCGCTGCGGAGGCGCCTCCGGCTGCTGCTGCTGCTCGCCGCGGCGTCCGTGGCGCTCTGGACGCTCTACCTGGAGCTCGTGGCGTCGGCCCGGGTCGGCGCGAACCCCCTGCATCGGAGTGAGTAGCGCGCGGGGCGAGAGCGAGAGAGGGCGGCTCCGGGCGGGGACCCGCCTCCCGGCACCACCGCCTGGTGCTGGGGCGCCGCGGCGGGCGTTCTCGGGGCTCCCCGCTTCTCCGCCCGCCCGAGCTCTCGGCTGGGGTGTCGGGCATGCCCTCGGCCGCTCGTCCGAACTTTGCCCGCTCGCTGCAGCTCCTCTCCTGCGGAGCCTGGGGTCTCTCCCCGACTACCTCCCGGAGCCTCCGTCCCGGCCTCCCCGCATCGCGGGCTGCGCGCGCCCGGGTGCCAGGGTTTGAAGCACTTCTTGTGAAACCCCGAGAAATCCACCAAACTCCCCAGACCCTGCCCAAGGCGACCCCACCAGGGCGAATTTCCTATTTGTATTTCTTTTTCTTTCTTCTCTTCCCTTCCCTTCCTTCTCTTTTCTTTTTTAGGTAGGGTCTCACTGTAGCCCAGGCTGACCTGGAATTCGCTATGTAGTATCAGGCTGGCCTCGAACTTACAGCCATCCTCCTACCTTTGCCTCCCAAGTGCTGGTATTAAAGGTGTGCACCACCACGCCCGGCTCCTACTTGTACTTCTAAACTTCATCAAAACACTAGTTCCTCGCCTTGGTTTTCAAGGAAAATAGAAATAAATTGTCTCTTTCCTTTCTTACTTAAATGGATGTGGCTATCCGCAGCGTGCTTTAAAACAAATTTTTTTTTTTTTTTTTTATTAGAGACAGAGGGACAGAGAGAGATTAAGAATGGGCGCACCAGGGCCTCTAGTCACTGCAGACGAACTCCAGATGCATGCGCCACCATGTGCAGCTGGCTTACTTGGGACCTGGAGAATCAAACCCGGGTCCTCAGGCTTCGCAGGCATGCACCTTAATTGCTAAGCCATTTTTCCAGCCACAGCGTGCTTTAAAAAAAATGTTTTTTGAGACAGAGGACAGGGGTCTCCTGTAGCCCAGATTAGCTTTGTAGCTGAGGATGACCTTGAACTTTTGATACTCCTGGCTTCACTTTCTCAGGGCTGGGAACACAGGTGTGTCACTACTGATTTATAGATTTATGGACGAACTAAAAAATCAGTTTGCAAAGGAGGCCGAGGACCTATTCAAAGTGTTTTTTTTTTTTTTTTTTAAACATGGAGCAGTGTTTATTTGTACATGCTGACATGGGCCCAGAGGATTCATATCCCTTGGTGGAACCCCAAACACAGTGGAGATTTTACTTTTTTAATTATGTTTTTGTTTAATTCTTTTCTTTTTAATTTATTTATTTGACAGAGAGAGAGAGAGGGGGGGGGGAATTGGGCACTCCAGGGCCTCCAGCCACTGCAAAGGAAATCCAGATGCGTTTGCAAGCAAACACCTTAACCACTAAGCCATCCCTCCAGCCCTAATTTTTTTTTTTTTTTTTTCTATTCAGAGTTTTAGCGCATCATCTCTCAGGGCTCCTCCCTGGAAACTAGCGATGACACTCTGTCAGGTAATTCAGGAAACTCAGAGAGGATGCTAGCGCAAGTACCTGGGTATAGTCCTCTACGCTGGATTGGAGGTGGCATTTTGTCTTATTATTTATTATTAGGACATTAACTGAGCAGTTTCAGGTTGGAGACGTGTGCTTATGACATCTGTTTGCCCGTCTCTCTCTGACAGTGGAAATAATTGTGCCTGTGAGTTAGGACACTGGCTGCCACAAGTAGCTGGGGGTCAAGGGGAAAACTGAGTTTTTCTGGTAAAAGGAGGAATGTGGAATAAATGATCTGCCAGATCCCTTTCAGTCCGGATACTGAATGACTTCTGCGTTAGTTTCAGCACCTGGGAAGGAAGGCTCCATTCAGCCACAGGCTTACAGCACTACAGAGAAGTCTTGTTCCAGTGACCCCAGCCTGCCTCCTCAGAGCTCCTTCCCTTCTTCAAGCCTCTTTACTCTTTCATACCCTGGCTGGTTGCCTTGGAGTGTGTAGGAGGGGAACGGCCTGGAGTCATCTCCTCCTCTCCTTGGGACACCCCTTCCCCATATAATGCCATTTTCTTCTTGAGTTCAGACAGAGGAAATCAGTTGCTTTGTGACCCTGAAGTTCAGTGGCCACCTTCCCTCCTCCCGACTTCCCCTCTATCCACCTCAGGTGTGCTTTCTTTAAGACTAGACTCAGTTTGCTGTAATAGCTTCCCAGTCTCCATCTCCTGTTACTGGTGTTGTCATCCTGAGCCATCAGCTTCTTTCTTTTCTTGTTATATTTTTATTTTTGGTTTTTCGAGGTAGGGTCTCGCTGTAGCCCAGGCTGACCTGGAATTCACTGTGTAGTCTCAGGGTGGCCTCGAACTCGTGGCGCTTCTCCTACCTCTGCCTCCCAAGTACTGGAATTAAAAGCCTGTGCCCCCATGCCCGGCCATCAGTTTCTTCTGGGTGTGCTGGGTTCATTTTCTAGATGAACCTGGCTTGGATATTGAATTCTTTTTTAAAATTGATCCTTCCCCAGAAAAATTTTTCTCCGCTTCCTATTCCAGAATTAACTTTGTTTCCCTGTGCTGTTTTATTTTATTTTATTTATTTGAGAGAGAGAGAAGCAGATGGAGAGAGAGAATGGGTGCACCAGGGCCTCTAGCCACTGCAAACTAACTCCAGACACATGCACCACCTTGTGCTTACGTGAGTACTGGGGGATTGAAGTTAAAGCAAGTGCCTTAACCGCTAAGCCATCTCTCCAGCCCCGCCCCCCCCACCAAAGACAGGTACTTGTTGGGCTGGAGAGATGGCTTAGCCGTTAAGGCACCTGCCTCCTAAGCCTAAGAACCAGGTTCCAATCTCCAGGTCCCAGGTTTAGCCAGATGCAAAGTGACGCAAGGGGGCAATGCCACACTTGCCCACAAGGGGGCGCACACATCTGGATTTCATTCACAGCAGCTGAGAGACTGCTGGCGCGCCCATCTCTGTTTCCCTCTCCCTCTCTCTCTGTCTCTCTCCAAAAAATAAGAAAGAAAGAAAGAAAGAAAGAAAGAAAGAAAGAAAGAAAGAAAGAAAGAAAGAAAGAAAGAAAGACAGGTATACTTGTTATATCGCCTAAGCTGACTTGGAACTTGCTATGTAGTGCAGGCTGGCTTAGAACTCGAGATCCTCCTGCCCCGGCCTCTGGAGTGCTAGATTATAGGAGTGTGCCTCACATCCTCCTCCCTGTGACTTCTACAAGAGACTAACCCTGGGCACTGAGTAGCATGCTTTCTTCTTTAGCCCCCTCGAGCCCTAAAGTCCATCTGCTGGCAGTGTGTCCCTTCCTCACTTTCCTTGTGGGATAAGATTTAGATGGTGGCTGGTCGCTGGCATTGTGTCTCCCATCATTTTCTTTCTTTTAAGCCCAGATGTTTTGCATTAAAGTTCTCTCATGTCTCCCATCTTACTCCCAACACGGAGCTGTTCCTCTGGGGAGTGAACAGGGAAGGAGGAATTAAGAACAGAATCGCAGGGCTGGAGAGATGGCTTAGCGGTTAAGGCATTTGCCTGCAAAGCCAAAGGATTCCAGTTTGATTTGCCAGGACCCATGTAAGCAGATGCACAAGGGGGCGCATGCATCTGGAATTTGTTTGCAGTAGCTGGTGGCCCTGGCATGCCCATTCTCTCTCTCTCTGCCTCTTTCTCTTTCTCAAATAAATGAATAAATAAAATAAAAAAAGAACAGAGTAGGGCTGGAGAGATGGCTTAGCAGTTAAGGCACATGCCTGTGAAGCCCAAGGACCCCAGTTCGATTCTCCAGGTCTGCATAAGGGAGTGCATGCGTCTGGAATTCGTTTGCAGTGGCTAGAGGCCCCGGCATGCCCATTCTCATGCTCCCTCTCTCTCTTTCCCTCTCTCTGTCTCTAATAAATAAAAATAAAATCTTAAAAAAAAAAAAGGGATAGAGTAGTAGGAAAGCGGTCGTTAATATTCTCTCTTCCACACCCTGCATAGCAACGGCAGCCAAGTAGTAAAACTGCCCCTCCCAGGGCCACAACCGCAGCCCTGTCCTGGCCCTGCTTCCCAACCAGCTACCCTGCCTCTTTCTAGCCATCCAGTCAATCCGCTCTTTCATCTGCTTTCCTGTCATCTGTAAGGCTGGCCTCTGTTGCCAGAACCTGTCATTTGCCTGTCCCAGTGTGAGGCTATATTGGTGTGGCTCTGGGAGAGTGTATGGAGAGATGACAGTCATAAACTGCAGGGTGGTGGAGTAATGACAGGGGAGTGTGCTTCCTGTTTCATCTTCACGAAATAACCCAGTAGTTTAAGATATGGATGGTGTGCAATTTGGGCTCCATATGCAGAAAAAGATGCAACCACAATTGGGCTCGTTTCAGAGAAAAAAACAACTAAAATCATTAGCAAGTAGAAAATGGGGTCTCTTGTTTGAAAGAGGAGCCATTCACTCACGTGCTTACATTACTTAATACATCTCTCAAGCAAGGCATTTGCTAGGTTATTTAGATATGATGGCCAGAGCAAGGTTCTTATATGAAAAGCCTCAATATACAAAACAGTTATTAAGTTTTCCAAAAGTAGAAATTGCTAGATATTGCTGTGACACTTCTGAAAATGGGACCCAGCTTTCAACTGGTTTCATGGAAGTAGGGATATTTGTAGAAATAGTAAGGAAATGATAAGATTATGATGGTTTGGGGCTAGAGATGTAGTTAAGTTGATACAGTTCTTGCCTAGCATGCATGAAGCCCTGAGTTTAATTCCTAATACAAATAAAACTGGATATAGTGGTGCATGCTTGTAATTTAGGAGATGGAGACAGGAAGGTCAGAAGTTCAAGGTCATCCCTGGCTACATGGCTCAAGGCCAACCAGAGTTACATGAGGCCCTGCCTCCAAAAAAAAAAAAAAAAAAATAGGGCTGGAGAGATGGCTCAGCAGTTAAGGCACTTGCCTGTGAAGCCTAAGGACTCATGTTTGACTCTCCAGGTGCCATGTAAGCCAGGCTCACAAAGTGATGCAACTGCGCAAGGTCACGCATGTGCACAAGGGGGTGCACACGTGTTAGAGGCCCTGGCAGACCAATTCATCCCCCCTTTCAATCTCTTGCATTAAAAAAAAAAAAAAAAAAAAGACCAGTCTGTTGGGCTTGCCTCAAAAAAATTTTAAAAAAATTCCAAGGGACCACAGACCATTCACAGACCATGTCGCAGGAAGGGTGGCATCAACAAAGGGAAAATAAAGTTTTCGGACATACTGAGCAGCTGGTGTGGTGAGACAAAGGTGTGTAGCAAATGCAGGGTGAAGCTTAGTTGTGAAAGACATGATTCATTGTACTGGGGATGGAACCAGGGGCAGCCATAGATAATAGAAAGAGTGGCATCCCTTCCATGGGAAGCAGAAAATAGTTGGGGTTTTGGGGTAAGATGGCATTATTGCGTGGAAGAGTAATAAAACTGTTTCGTAATACTTTGAGGATGGATGGTAGTGTTGGAACAGGGTTCTGAGAGTTCTTCACTGTAATTCCCACATTAATTCTTTATTTGTAAGGTCAGAAAGCTGTGAGGATGGGTCAGTGGGGTACCAAGAGGGCCTGGGTCTGTTACTGAATACAAATAGGTACCGAAGTCTTTCAGTGTTTTCATAAGTGGGGCAGCTGTGCTAGTTTGTACTGGCTGAACAGCAGCCCTGGGAACAGACTTTTACTGGAAGTTAAAGATTCTCTAGTATGGCAGGTTTTAACAAATTCTGTCCATTCGTTCACATTGGATTAGCTAAGGTTCTGCCTAAAGACACCAAAACGGTTTCTAGGTTCTTTGCTTTATAATTGATCTACTGCTGGGATCAGCTTGGTAGCAGAGCCATGAGATGACTTTTGGGCACAAAGCCAACACCCAGGGACCATGGGTGCTGTCTTTGCAGATCTCCCAGAGCTGGGCCTAGCACGTCCCTGCCTAAGCGCTACGTTTACCTGTTGGGCACTAAAGTGCTCTCAAGCCTAGGAAACGAAATGACTTCTGCCACTTTGTGCACTTTGTGTCTCTCCCACGATTCTGCTTGACCCTTGTGACTTCTGATAGGCCTGGGTGGCCTCACAGATGTGTCAGTGAGGCATGTCTGTTCCCAGGTCACCATAGCCGCTCTGCTCAGGAAAGAATATAAGCCTCCAGTAGCTGAGTTTACTCAGAGTTGAGCGGTAATCTGAGATGCGGGTTGGGAGGGCCTGGAGGAAGATGCAAATGAGACTGAAGTGTGGGCCGAGGAAGGATGGTGTGTGTGGTTTAGCGAGGAACCTCACAGGGGAGAGAGCACTCTGCTTGTGTGCTCCCTGGCGGTGGGCTGTGGCTCCTGCTGCCTGGCCAGCTTCTCTTTCCTATGTCCTGCTTACCTTTCTGTACACTGACATTTATTAGTCTGCCTGGCTGCTGTATGCATCAAGTTAGTATTTAAATCTGGGCACATACTGGGCAGCTCTGAATTTCCAAGCACTTTGTATTTCCACTAGCGGATGCATACTCTTTATCAGTGGCTGATCTAAGAACAACACCCAGGGGTTCTTGTCCCTTGTACCATCACAAATATAAACACCAAAACTTTTTTATTTTTTTATTTTTTGGAGAGAGACAGAGAGAGAGGGAGAGGAAGACAGACAGAGATGGGCACGCCAGCAGCCTCTCAGCTGCTGCAAATGAAATCCAGATGCATGCACCCCCTTGTGGTCAAGTGCAGCATTGCACCCTTGTGTCACTGCATCCGGCTAAACGTGGGACCTGGAGATTGGAACCAGTGTTCTTAGGCTTAGGAGGCAGGCGCCTTAACCGCTAAGCCATCTCTCCAGTCCTAAACACCAAAGCTTTTGTATGCAAGCGTGGAAAGTAAGAATTGGACCATCAGTATTTTTTTTTTATAAGAGCATTTAAAAAATTACTTATTTGCACATTTGGGTATATATGGGCATGCCAGGGTCTCTTGTCACTGTAAACCAATACTCATCTGGCTTTTCCTGGTTAGCTGAGTAATTGAACCCACTGCTCCTATAAAAGCATTGTTTAAAAAAGTTATTTTATTTTATATTTTGGTTTTCTGAAGTAGGGTCTCTCTCTAGTTCAGGCTGACCTGGAATTCACTATGTAGTCTCAGGGTGGCCTTGAACTCACGGCGATCCTCCTACCTTTGCCTCCCAAGTGCTGGGATTAAAGGTGTGCACCACCATGCTCAGCATTATTTTTATTTGTTTATTTGAGAGAGAAAGAGAATGGACATTCCAGGGCCCCAGCCACACTGCAGATGAATTCCAGACACATGTGCCATCTTGTGTATCTGGATTATGTGGGTCCTGGGGAATTGAACCTGGGTCCTTTGGCTTTGCGGGCAAGCGCCTTAACTGCTAAGATTTCTCCCCAGTCCCAAAGCATTTTTTTTTTTTTTTTTTTGGTTTTTTGAGGTAGGGTCTCACTCTGGTCCAGGCTGACCTGGAATTCACTATGTAGTCTCAGGGTGGCCTTGAACTCATGGCAATCCTCCTACCTCTGCCTCCCGAGTGCTGGGATTAAAGGCGTGCACCACCACGCCTGGCTCCCAAAGCATTTTTTTTTAAAGCAGGGATATAGTGTTTGGCCACAGGAGACTCATACTTGGTGTCTGTTCTCTACCTGGACTCTGCAGTCCCATTCTGATAGGGCCAGCAGCCTCTCAGCAAGAATTCCCTTTATCCAGCTCACCCCAAAGTCCCTCAAATCAAAGTGAGGTGGTGCTGAGACCGCCTGCCATTCCCTGTCCTGGGAGTTGTTTCACGTGTGATTGTCTGCTTTGCA
Organism: Orientallactaga sibirica; assembly: GCA_036365145.1. Taxonomy (NCBI): domain Eukaryota; kingdom Metazoa; phylum Chordata; class Mammalia; order Rodentia; family Dipodidae; genus Orientallactaga; species Orientallactaga sibirica. The sequence continues at coordinate 4,595,952 of JAEOAD010001268.1, forward strand.
GCGTGTCATCTGAAACAACCCCTTCTGCGCTGGTTCCGTGAAGCCTGGTTGGGCACTGCAGTAATTTTCCAGGCCACAGAACCTGGCCTGGCCCTCCAGTGCTGAGCTTTATGGGCAGAGCCGAGCCGTCCCCTTGGCCAGTTTGCTTTGGAAGAAGGCCTGGAGGCTGTTCTTGGAATCTTTGGTCTAGCTCTCTACCCAGTCCCACCAGTCTTGAAAAACTCTTCTTTAAAAAATTTCCACAGGCATGGAGAGATGGCTCTGCACAAGCATGAGGGCCCAAGGCTCTGATCTTCAGATCCTACGGGACATGGAAGCCCTGATATTGACTGCTTGGAAAATAAGCATGCAAGTTGTTTGTTCTTAAGGTCTCTCTGTGTGTATGTGTGTGTTTTCAACTTTTTTTTTTTTTTTAATTTTTCATTTTTATTTGTTTATTTGAAAGCAACCAACAGAGAGAGAAAGAGGCAGATAGAGAGAGAGAATGGGCGCGCCAAGGCCTCTAGCCACTGCAAATGAACTCCAGATGCATGTGCCACCTTGTGCATCTGGCTTATGTGGGTCCTGGGGAATCAAACCTTGAACCAGGGCCCTTAGGCTTCACAGGCAAGCGCTTAACCACTAAGCCATTTCTCCAGGCCTATTTTCAACTTCTTTGATGCAGGATACACACAGAGAGAAGAATGCACCATAAATTTGCAGCTTGATGAATAGCTTCCATAAACAACGTGTCTGGGGAGCAATTATGATGAGGAGTGGGAACAGTACCTGCATCCCAGAAGCCCCCATGGTCTTCCTTTTGATTTTTTTTTTTTGAAGTAGAGTTTCCAGGCTGACCTGGAATTCACTATGTGATCTCAGGGTGGCCTCGAACTCACAGCGATCCTCCTACCTCTGCCTCCCGAGTGCTGAGATTAAAGGCGTGCACCACCACGCCCAGCTTTTATAGTCTTTCTTTTGAATTGCTTGCATCAGTATAGATTAATTTAGTCTGTTTTTATATGTCGTATAAGTAGACTCATGCAACATATGATTTATTTGCTTGTGTGTGTGTGTGGGGGGGCTTCCCCGTGTGCGCACCTGCGGTGGGGGGTGTTTTCCTATGGTGGCTGGAGCTGAATGTCTTGCATCCCATTCCATCACCCTTCTGCTTGGTGTTTTTTTTTTTTTTTTTTTTTTTTTTTTTAGTTTATTTTTCCGAGGTAAGGTCTCACTCTAGCCCAGGCTGACCTGGAATTGATTATGTAGTCTCAGGGTGGTCCTGAACTTACAGCGACCCTCCTACCTCTGCCTCCCAAGTGCTGGGATTAAAGGCGTGTGCCACCACGCCTGGCTTGGTGTTATTTTTTTGACCAGGAGTCTCTGCCTCCCTATGGGACTGGGGTTATAGGCATGCATGGCCACACATGGATGCTTACATGGGAGATTCGAACTCAGGCAGTCTCAGGCCCCTTCAGTCCCTCATGCTTACTTAGGAAGGCACCATTTAACTGCTGAGCCATTTCTCTGGCTAGCTATCTATCTATCTATCTATCTATCTATCTATCTATCTGTCTATCTATCTATTTTTTTGGTTTTTTTGAGGTAGGGTTTCACTCTAGTCCAGGCTGACCTGGAATTCACTATGTAGTCTCAGACTGGCCTTGAACTCATGGCACATGGCAGTTCTACCTCTGCCTCCCGAGTGCTGGGATTAAAGGTGTGTGCTACCATGACCAGCCAGGTATGTTTTTTATTTTTTTTTTTTTTTTTTTTTTTTTGAGGCAGAGTTTGTTGTAGACTAGGCTTGCCTCAAACTTGCTGTGTAGCTGAAGCTGGTCTCAAACTCCTTATCCCTTTTGCCTCCACCTCCCAAGTACTGGGATTACAGGCATGTATCATCATGGTATTCTCTGTGATTTATTTTTGTTATTTTTATTTGAGACAGAGAGAGAGGGAGAGAGAGAAAGAGGAGAGAGAAATGAGTGTGCCAGGGCCTCTAGCCACTGCAAATGAACTCCAGACGCATGTGCCACCTTGTGCACCTGGCTTATGTGGGACCTGGAGAATTGAACCTGGCTCCTTAGGCTTTGCAGGCATGTACCTTAACTGCTAGGCCATCTCTCTGGCCCTTCTTTATGATGTAAAAAGAATGCATGTTTGAACAGGGTGTGGTGGCACACGCCTTTAATCCCAGCACGAGAGGTAGAAGGATCACCATGAGTTTGAGGCCAGCCCGAGACTACATAGTGAATTCCAGGTTAGCCTGGGCTAGGGTGAGACCCTACCTTGAAAAGCAAAAAAAAAAAAAAAAAGAATGCATCATGTTTGGGGCGTAATGGAGAAATGCTTGTCATGAAAGTGTGAGTATCTGAGTTTAACCTCCAGAACCTGTGGAGAGGCCAGAGGCTGTGTTGGGCTTCCAGCATCCAGGCATTCTGGTGGCGAGGTGGGAGGCAGAAACTGAAGGATTTCCTGGAGTCTTATGGATCAGCAAGCTTGATGAGCAGAATGGTGAATGAAAAACTTGCCAAAACGATGGCGAAAGGAAGGACTGACATGCAGCAGTTGTCCTCTGCCTTCCACCCAGTGCCATGGCACATGTGCTGTGTCACCCATGTGAACACATACTCCCCCCAGAGGGCATGGTCATTACACCAGGTGGCAGCTATGTGTCTGGACCGCATTCGTCTGTAAAATGAATCTACTTTTCTGTGCTTTAGGCATCACAGCATAGCTGATAGAATAATCTGGTCAATGGCTAAGGAAGACCAAGAGTCCAGTGCTGTCAGATACAGCCCTGCACGATCTCCAGCAGAGCTGCTGTGGGACTGACCATTAGCTTGTTCTGTGTGCAAAATCTCCAAAGTGTTTCTTTGGTCTTTTTTACTCACATAGAAGTCCAATCTGTTTCTTTGGTCTTGATGTGAGGAATTGCTGTGCTTCTCTTGAGCGATTTAGTTTTTATCGATCATGTTAATTGTATGATTATTTGGGTTTCTCCCTTCATGTTGGTTACTAGAAAGCCTTAGAATTTAATTTTTTCTTTACTTGGAGAAAAGTGTAAGAGATTTTAACGTGTGTGTGTGTGTGTGTGTGTGTGTGTGTGTGTATGGTACCTAGGACCTCACACACGCTAATCAAGTGCTCTGTCAATGCGATATACTCTCAGCCACAGGTGTGTGTGTATGTGTTTTAAATCTTTCTTTTTCATGCCCCACTGTTTCTTATTTATAGCATCTCATGGTCTATGGTCCTTGTAAGCCACTTTATTTTTTTCTGTACCAAATAAAAACATAAAAAAAAAAAAAAAAAAAACAGTTAAAAGCCGGGCATGGTGGCACACACCTTTAATCCCAGCACTTGGGAAGTAGAGGTGGGAGGATCACCATGAGTTCAAGACCACCCTGAGACTATATGGTGAATTCCAGGTCAGCCTGGGCTAGAGTGAAACCCTATCTCAAAAAACAAAAAACAGAGCTGGAGAGATGGCTTAGCGGTTAAGGTGTTTGCCTGCAAAGCCAAAGGACCCAAGTTCAACTCCCCAGGACCCATGTAAGCTGGATGCACAAGGGGGCACACATATCTGGAGTTCATTTGCAGTGGCTGGAGGTGCTGATGTGCCCATTTTCTATCTGCTTCTTTCTCTCTCCTTTCTCTCTCTCTCTCCCCTTAAATAAATAAAAGAAAAATAAAAAATATTTAAAAACAAAAAACAAAACCCCAACCAATCCAATAAAAGTGCTATGGTAGATGTTGCAGTTTATTTCTTGTTGCTGGCAGAAAACACCCGACCAAGAGCAGCTTGTGGGAGGAAAGGGTTTACTTTGGCTAACAGACTCGAGGGGAAGCTCCATGATGTGAGGGGAAAACGATGGCATGAGCAGAGAGTGGACATCACCTCCTGGCCAACATCAGGTGGACAACAGCAGTAGGAGAGCGTGCCATACACTGGCAAGGGGAAGCTGGCTATAACACTCATAAGCCTGCCCCAACAATACGCTGCCCCCAGGAGGCTCCACTTCCAACATTGCCTCCAGCTGGGACCTCGCATTTAAAACACATGTGTATGGGGGACACCTGAATCAAACCACCACATTCTGCCCCTGACCCCCATAAACTGATAACCATACATGATGTAAAATGCAATACATTCAATCCAACTTTAAAAGTGATCATAATTATTAATTTCAATGCTGGTCAAACATCTCCGTTGTCCAACGTCTTATTTATTTATTTATTTATTATTTTTATATTTTATTTTTGGAGAGAGACACAGAGAGAGACAGACAGAACAGGAGAGGAAGACAGATAGAGATGGGCGCACCAGCAGCCTCTCAGCCGCTGCGAACAAAATCCAGATGTGTGCGGCATTGCGCCCTTGCATCACTTTGCATCTGGCTAAACGTGGGACCTGGAAATTGGAACCGGGTTCCTAGGCTTAGCAGGCAGGCGCCTTAACCGCTAAGCCATCTCTCCAGCCCTGTCCAAGGTCTTTTAACTGAGCTGGAGAGATGGCTTAGCGGTTAAAGAGTTTGCCTGCAAAATCAAAGGACCCAAGTTCAATTCCCCAGGACCTAAGTAAGCCAGGTGAATAAGGTGGTGCTTGCGTCTGGAGTGTGTTTGTAGTGGCTAGAGGCCCTGGCATGCCCATTTTTTTTTCTCTCGAACAAATAAATAAAATCTTTTTAAAAATCAAGGTTAGAAAATTATTTTCCTGACCTTTTTTTGTCTTTATTTTTTTTTTTTTTAGCTTAATTGAAGAGTTGAATGACATCCAAAACTATAATCTCACTATTTTTGTATCAAAAGACTCAAAGAGTTGGGCATGGTGCCTCATGCCTTTAATCCTAGCATTGAGGAGGACCAACATGTGTTAAAGGCCAGCCTGGGCTACAGAGTGAGTTCCAGGTCAGCCTAGGCTAGAATGAGACCCTGCCTCAAAAAAAAATATGGGCACCCCCCCCCTTGTTAAAAAGTTTAGAAGGAAGACCTTAGAGCAACAGGGAAACCATGGATGTGAAGATCTCTGGCTGCTACTGGCCTGTGGTTTACAGATATGTAAAGTTACAAACATTAGAGATCCATCCCCTAGTATAAGCAGATAAAAATATTATTATGTCTTCATACCATCATCCTCTTTCTCCTCCTTCTTACTTTGTTTTCTGTGTGTATGTGTGTTGTGTGTGTGTGTGTGTGTGTGTGTGTGTGTGTATATGTCAATAGGTAGTACAGGTGGGCCCTGAACTCTCAAGACTTTTGATCTTCCTGCCTTCACTTCCTGAGCGTTGGGATTATAGGTGGGTAACATGCCCTAGCTCCTGTTTTTCTTCTTTTTTTTTTAATTTTTCCTTTTTAAATTTAATTTTTAAATTTTATTTATTTGAGAGAAAGAGGCACAGACAGAGTGGGGAGGGAGAGAATGGGTGCACTCGGGCCTCTAGCCACTGCAAACAAACTCCAGATGCATGTGCCATCTTGTGCATCTGGCTTATGTGGGACCTGGAGAATCGAACCTGGGTCCTTATCATTTGCAGGCAAGTGCCTTCACTGCTAAGCTATCTCTCCAGCCCCCTCCCATTTCTTTTAAACTGATTTTGTGTCACCTAGAAAAGGGTACACTTCTGTTTTATTTTATATTGGGTGAAAAGGTGCTTTGTGGCATCAGGCCCTGGGAAGGGGTCCCAAGGATGGGAAAAGAATAGACAATGATATTCCAAGGGATTTTCTCTATAAGCATTTAGGAAATTGAATAATTTTCTTTTCTTTTTTTTTTTCTTTTTTCTTTTTTTTTTTTTTTTTTTTTTGGTTTTTCAAAGTAGGGTCTCACTCTAGCTCAGGCTAACCTGGAATTCACTCTGTAATCTCAGGGTGGCCTCGAACTCATGGCAATCCCCCTACCTCTGCCTCCCGAGTGCTGGTATTAAAGGTGTGCGCCACCACGCCTGGCTTCTTTTCTTTTCTTTTCTCTTCTTCTTCTCTTCTCTTCTCTTCTCTTCTCTTCTCTTCTCTTCTCTTCTCTTCTCTTCTTTTCTTTTCCTTTTCCTTTTCCTTTTCCTTTTCCTTTTCCTTTTCCTTTTCCTTTTCCTTTCCTTTCCTTTTCCTTTCTTTTTCTCAAGGTAGAATCTCACTATAGCTCAGGCTGACCTGGAATTCACTCTGTAATCCCTGGCTGACCTCAAACTCATGGTGATCTTCCTACTTCAGTCTCCTGAGTGCTGGGATTCAAGGCGTGCGCCAGCCACCATGCTGCCCAAGGAAAATGAATAATTCTTATTTTGCAAATCTTGGGTGGTTACAGAGGTGATTCATCTTAAAACTTAAAGGAAATTGTTTATGGAATATATACTTTTTTTGTGAGACTGAGTGGAATGAAACACCGTTGGTTCTTGGAAAAATTGGTGGGATTTGAAGATGGGACAGGGTTTAAGCCTAAGTTCTATTACTCACCAGTTGGGGAATATCTTATCAGTTACTTTTTCCTTTCCAAAACTCAGATGCTTCTTCTGGGTCATGGAATCACATTGTCCTTGCTGTGGAGCTTTTTTTCCTAATGATAAAATTACTGAGTCTTTACACATACAGGTGCCGGTTAGAGGTCATAGAAGCTGGGCTTTCAGTGTGCAGAGGCTTGCCTAGGCTGAGGGAGGGCTGAGACCACACTGCTGGCTACTGCTGGGTTAAGAAGCTAGGCTCTCAGAGATTGTTGGTTTCCATTTCTTGCTCCTTGGAGTTTATTGTCTAGTAGACATCGCAGAATGGCTGGGCATGCAGGCATAGACAGGTACACTCCTCCTCAGCTGGTTCTTTGGACAGTGTTTTTCAACTTAGCTCATGACAAAGCTGTGTCTATGCCCCCAGTATCTGCTTGGCCACCCTTGTCCAGTACCTGCCGCTGTATACACATTCTTCAGCCACTCTTCCTTCATGGTGCTCTGCTCTGAGTTCATCTTCCCATCTCAGTCACAGGCAAACACTTGCATCAGAGTTGGGAAGAAGGTCAGGAGCCAGAGATTTTGGAGATACTGAGAGCTATTTGAGGGCTGTTCCAGCACAACAGCACAGCAGTCAGGAAATAGCTACATGCCACTGTGCTGCATGCTCCAGAGTACATGCTGAGGATTTGAAGGGCCAGATGGCAGGAACACTAGGCAGTTATTTTAATTTCAATCCCAGTTCTAACTGACTTGCCATGGGTAACAGTGTAGATAAAATAAATTTATTTTGGGGGCTGGAGAGATGGCTCAGTGGTTAAGGAGCTTGCCTGTAAAGCCTAGTGACCCCGTTTTGATTCCCTAGTGCCCACATAAAGCCAGATGCACAAAGTGGTGCACGCATCTGGAGTTTGTTTGCAGTGGCACTATGCCCTGGTACATGTTTTCTTTCCCTTTCCTTTCCCTCTCCTGCTTGCAAATAAAAAAGAAAGCTTGGGCTGGAGAGATGGCTTAACAGTTAAGGTTCTTGCCTGCAAAGCCTCATGACCTGGGTTCAATTCCCCAGTACCCATGTCAGCCAGGTGCATGCGTCTGGAGTTTGTTTGCAGTGGCTGGCATGCCCATTTATTTGTCTCCCTCTCTCTCTCCTTATAAATAAAATTTAAAAAATGAAATATCTCACTAGGTGTGGTGACACATGCCTTTAATCCCAGTACTTAGGATGCAGAGGTGGGAGAATTGTTGTGTGTTTGAGACCATTCTGAGACTACACAGTGAATTCCAGGTCAGCTTGGACTAGAGTGAGACCCTACCTCAAAAAAAGGGGGAGGTGGGCTGCAGAGATGGCTTAATGGTTAAGGCACCTGCCTGCGAAGACTAAGGATGCCTGTTCCTGTTCGATTCTCCAGGTCCCATGGTTAGCCAGATGCAGTGACGCAAGGGTGCAATGCTGCACTTGCCCACAAAGGCACGCATCTGGAGTTCGTTCACAGTGGCTGAGAGGCTGCTGGTGCGCCCATCTCTATCTGTCTCCCTCTCCCTCTCTCTGTCTCTCTGTGTCTCTCTCCAAAAAAAAATTAAAAAATTATATATGATTTATTTATTTATTTATTTATTTGAGAGAGAGAGAGAGGGAAAGAGGCATATGGAGAGAGCAAATGGGCATGCCAGGGCCTCTAGCTACTGCAAACAAACTCCAGATGCATGCGCCCTCTTGTGCATCTGGCTTACGTGGGACCTGGAGAGTCATACCTGGGTCCTTGGGCTTCACAGGCAAGTGCCTTAACTGCTAAGCCATCTCTCCAGCCCATGAATTAGAACTTTTAAAGGGCCTGCATTATTTTTCTCATTGCTATGACAAAATACCTGACAAAACCAACTTAAGGGAATAGGAGTTCATTTCATTTCAGCTCACAGTTTGAGAGTGGGGAGTCGTGGAAGTAGGAGCATGAGGCAGCTGATCACATTGCACCCACACTCACTCAGGAAGCAGAGAGAGAAATGCTGGTGTTCAGCTCGTTTTCTCCTTTTATTCAGTCCAAGGTCTCGGGGTTGGAGCCACTCATATTCAGGGGTGGCTTTTCCTTCCTCAGCTAAATCTTTCTGGAAAAAACACTCTCATAGGCATACTCAGAGATGTGTTCCCATGGTGATTCAAGTTGACCATGAAGATTCTCACAGGGACCTGTCAAATTTCAACCAAATAAAAATTTTGAGAGCTTTAGCGTCATCTCCTTTTGGCAGTAGATGATGGTTGTGTTTTTTTTTTTTTTTTTTTTTTTTTTTTTTTTGAGGTAGGGTCTCACTCTAGCCCAGGCTGACCTGGAATTCACTATGTAGTCTCAGGATGGCCTCGAACTCACGGCGATCCTCCTACCTCTGCCTCCTGAGTGCTGGGATTAAAGGCGTGCGCCACCACGCCTGGCTTTTTTTTCCTTTGAAGTAGGTTTATGTAGTCTCAGGGTGGCCTCCAACTCAAGGTGATCCTCCTACCTTTGCCTCCCGAGTCTGGGATTAAAGGTGTTGTTTTTTAACTACTAATTCTCTGTTCAGTTCTTTTGACACTTGATGAATTTTTCTATGTCCTAGGACCTACGACTATTAAGTAGACTTAACCATTGGAAGTCTGCATGATGGCTTATAATAACTACTTACATCAGGGCATGGTGGCACACGCCTGTAATCCCAGTACTCAGGAGACTGAGACAGGAGGATTGCCACAAATTTGAGGCCAGCAAGGGCTATGTAGTGAGACCCTGTCTTAAAAAACAGAACAAAAACAGCCCCTCTCTAAAACCCAGCTGACTTAACTTTCAGCAACTCAGCGGTTGGGTGATGAATGTCTTTGGAAGGAAAGAAGCCTTAGCATTTGGTGGTAGATTGATGTAGGAGAGAAAATCCAGCAGTTCTGGGTTTCACACATGGTTCTCTGGCTCCACTCTGCCACCATCATTTTAATTAAGGGTTGCTGTGTCTACCCAGCATCTCAACAGAATTCTCGTGAGAACAAAGCGCTTCTCTGGGACTGAGTACCACGCTAGGCCTGGAGAACAATGCCAAGGGAGAAAGACACTATGTGCTGATGTTTACTGAGCACTCGTGAAATGCCAGGGAGTGTCCTAGATATTGGGGTGCTATAGTATGGAACAAGAAATTGAGAGATTTTTGCCCTGTGGGTCCTGAATTTCCGGTGAGGAAGGGTAGTCAGATAATAATCATGTCAGCAGATAAGTTAGAACTTTATTTATTTGAGAGTGACAGACAGAGAGAGACAGAGGCAGAGAGACAGAGAGAGAATGGGCACGCCAGGGCCTCCAGCCACTGCAAACGAACTCCAGATGCATGCGCCACTTTGTGCATCTGGCTTACGTGGGTCCTGGGGAATCGAGCCTCGAACCGGGGTCCTTAGGCTGCACAGATTAACTGCTAAGCCATCTCTCCAGGCCCAAGTCAGAACTTTGGATGGTGGTATGTTCTGGGAGAAATGAGTGGTGGCCCAAAGTGATTGCAGGGGAAGTGAAAACCCGTTAACCTGGGGAGTGAGAGGCTCTCTGAGAAGGGGCATTCCAAGAACAGGATGCCAGTCCGCACCCATGCGCGCCCTCAGCACTGCGGAACATGGCAGCTTCAGAGAAGGGAGGAAGTGTGGAGCAGGGTGGCTGCTGGTGTTCAGGGGAAGTGTCTCCTGTCCACTCCTTGTGTTGTCCTCTTCACCAGCTGAGAGGACCAGGCGACCTTTGACTCTGGGCTGGAGTGCTGGAAAAAGGTGCTTGCTCAAGGCTATTCTGAGCCTTGGGCGAAACTGATGGCTGTTTTTACCTCATTACAAGCCTGGATCCCAGAACCCGCATGGGGTGAGGTGGGGGGAGGGCTGTCCTTCCTTTTGCACTGAAAGCCTGGCTGGAATTAACCTCTGCTCTCCATTCCCTCACGGCATTTTTTTTTCCTACCTCCATTAGTGCACTTATCTCAGAGTTATTTCTGTCTGAGTTTGTCTTCCCCCACGAGATGTGTTTCTGGAGTACCGGACCCTTCTTTGTCTCCATGGTGTGGATTTTTAACCATTTGTAGATCGCATATACTTGTAAGACTCTCATGAAGAAACTGTGGTCCCTTTTCACAGGCATTCCCCTCCCACAAGCATTTCACATACTGTTTTGGGGGACTGCTCAAGCCTCTGACTTCTACCAGGGATTGTTAGGAATCAACTGCTAGAATCTAGCTTTCTTTGCCAGTGCCCTGGTAAATTCTCAGGGTCTGATTGATGGGAAACCTTTTCTCAGCCAAACCCCTTAATTGCAGTACATAGATAGAAGCCGGGAAGAGTTCCCACTGTCGGGAGACGCAGAAAACAGCCCACCAACTGTCCTTCTCGGTGTAGTCACCAGAGAGCAGGGTGCCCCTGAGCCTGAGTTGGGAGCGAGCTGTCATTCTCTCCCATCCCTTGCCTTTGTTCCTGTTGTGCTCTGGTTTCACGCCACCCTTTCTCTCACCTCTCAGAACTTGGTGCACCCTTTGATCCTGCCTTTCCTCTTGAGCCTTCTTTAACTACTCAGAATCTGCTGACTTCATCCTCCCTGGATCTTCTGTTGCAGCTATATTGTCTGCAGTTTATAGTTGATAAAATATATATAATTGTTGTTTTTTTTTTTTTTTTTTGAGGTAGGGTCTCACTCTGGCCCAGGCTGACCTAGAATTCACTCTGTAGTCTCAGGGTGGCCTCGAACTCACGGCAATCCTCCTACCTCTGCCTCCCAAGTGCTGGGATTAAAGGCGTGCGCTACCATGCCTAGTTTAAAAATTATTTTTTATATTATTTATTTATTTATTTATTTATTTATTTATTTATTTTTGAGGAGAGAGAGAGAGAAAGACAATGGACACACCAGGACTTCTAGCCACTGCAAGCAAATTCCATATGCATGCACTACCTTGTACATCTGGCTTATGTGGGTTCTGGAGAATTGAACCTAGGTCCTTAACCTTCACAGGCAAATGCAAAACCACGATTCCAGAAAGACAAGACACAAAGCTATGTCCCCCCATTTTGCAAGGTAGGGTCCATATGCATGCAGCCCAGGCTGACATCTGAATTCAGTATGTAGGTTCTGGTGGCCTCAAACCTAGGCTCCTTAACCTCTGCCTCCCTAGTGCTGGGATTCCATCTCTGAGCCAAACACCTATCTTTTTTTAAATTTTTAAGGTTTTTTTTTGTGGTAGGGTCTCAGGCTGGCCAGAATTCAGTATGTAGTCTCAGGGTGGCCTCAAACTCATGGAGCTCCTCCTGTCTCTGCCTCCCAAGTGCTGGGATTAAAGGTGTGAGCCACCACGCCTGGCTACTTGAGTATTCTTACTTCTGTGCCATCTGGATTGGGTTTACATATTCTAGCTAGATTGTTACAGCAGCCAGAGATGATTCCAAGTGAGTTTTTGGTTAGTGCTGTTTGTGGCACAGTTGTGTAAGCAGTGAGGGTCTGAAGAGGTGGGTGCTCACTTGAAATCTCAGATGGCCCAGCCCGTGTTCACTGCCTGCTTACACACTGTCTGTTATGCTTTAACCTCTGGCATTGCTGTGAGGCTGTCCATGCCGCCTACTGATCTCTTCTCTTCCTTCCTTCATCATGGCATGGTCTGTATTTATTTATTTATTTGACAGAGAAAGAGGGAGAGAGAGAATGGGCGCACCAGGGCCGTTAGCCATTGCAAACGAACTCCAGATGCATGCGCCCCCTTGTGCATCTGGCTAATGTGGGTCCTGGGGAATCAAATCTGGGTCCATTGGCTTTTTAGGAAAACACCTTAACCACTAAGCCATCCCTCCAGCCCAGGGCATAGTCTTAAGTCAAGTCCAAAGCTGTTGTGGTCAGTGTACTGAGTTGGAGTCCCAGCTCCATTTTTTTTTTTTGAGGCCCAACAGACTGTTTTTTAAAAAAATTTTATTTATTTATTTGAGAGAGAGAGAGAGAGAGAGAGAGAGAGAGAGAGAAAGAGGAAGAGGTAGATAGAGAAAGAGAATGGGCACTCCAGGGCCTCCAGCCACTGCAAATAAACTCCAGACGCATGAGCCCCCTTGTGCATCTGGCTTATGTGGGTCCCGAGGAATCAAACCAGACTCCTTTGATTTCGCAGGCAAACACCTTAACCACTAAGCCATTTTCCCAGGTCCTGTTTTTTTTTTTAATGACAGAACGAGTGAGTGAGAGAGAATTGGCATGCTAGGGCCTCCAGCCACTGTAATTGAACTCCAGTCATGTGCACCACCTTGTGCACGTGTGTGACCTTGCACACTTGTCACTTGTGTGTTTGGCTTATGTGGGATCTGGGGAGTTGAACATGGGTACTTTGGCTTCACAGTTAAACACCTTAACTACTAAGTCACCTCTCCAGCCCCCGCCAGCTCCAGTGTAATAATCTCTACTTCACTGAGATTACTGAACTTTAACGGATCAGTTTCTTATCTGTAAAGTGGGATTATGAATAGTTCATGTCCTGTTGGATTTTTGTTAGGACAACTAAGTGAAGTGGCATAACATATATAAAATACTCCGAACAGTTCCTAATACATGATGCTTAATAAATGCTGGCTGCTATTATTGTGTAATGGACTTTCTTTTTGGACAGTCTTATGTAACCCAGGCTGGCCTCAAGCTTATGTAGCCAAGGATGACCTTGAACTTGTGCTCCTCTTGCCCCCACCTCCCAAGTGCTGGGATTATAGTCATGGACCAGCACACCTGGTTTATGTTGGGGACTGAACCCAGGGCTGTGTGTATGCTAGGCAATCACTCTGTCACTTGGTCTACATCCCCAGTCTTTTAAAGTTCTGCGTCTCTTTCAAGCGGTTTCAAAGTGCTGTCCCTGACATCATAATGGATACCAGGATGGGATCGAGGGAGTGTGTGTGTATGTGTATATGTTGCTAGGGATTAGAACTAGGCTTCATATATGCAAAGTACACAATCTACTGATCCCTCTGCTCCCCAGTCAGATCTCAGATTTAAATTTTTGAAATAGCCAATATCTGTATTTCTTTTCTTTTTTTTTGGTTTTTCAAGCTAGGGTCTCACACTGGTCCAGGCTGACCTAGAATTCACTATGTAGTCTCAGGGTGGCCTTGAACTCTTGGCAATCCTCCTACCTCTACCTCCCGAGTGCTGGGATTAAAGACATGTGCCACCATGCCCGGCTGTATTTCTTTTTTTAAAAAAATATTTATTTAGGGCTGGAGAGATGGCTTAGTGGTTAAGGCACTTACTTGCAAAGCCAAAGCACCCAGGTTCAATTCCCCAGGACCCAGGTAAACCAGATGCACAAGGTGGCACATGTGTCTGGAGTTTGTTTGCAGCAGCTGGAAGCCCTGGAATGCTCATTCTTTCTATCTGCCCCTTTCTCTCTGTCTCCCTCAAATTAATAAATAAAAATTTTTAAAGTTAATTAAAAAATATTTATTTGCAAGCAGAGAGAGAGGGAATAGAGAGCATGAGCATGCCAGGGCTTCTTGCCATTGTGAATAAACTCCAGCTCTTTGGGCGTCTGGCTTTACATGGGTACTGAGGACTCAAACATGGGATGTCTGGTTTTGCAAGCAAGTGCTTTTAACCACTGAGCCATCTCCCTCATCCCAATATCTGCACTTCTTATTCTAGGCCCATGCCAGACACCTTCAGTAGAACATGAATTCTTTGATTAGGTCCAGATGCGGTCTCAGCCTTTCATGGTATAGCTCACCAGGCCGTCACTACTCATCGATTTGTTGGAATCTGTTTGCCAGACTTCCCGACTTTCTCGTGCAGACTGTAAGGCCTACAGTAGTGTTAGCTAATCTGCATAGATGACAGAGCTCAGAATTCCCAAGGGGTACACGGGTCTTCACAACACTCCTGCCACTCACCGTCTGCCTTGCTCATTCCCATGTTATTTGCTTAGGAATGCTTCCTTTTCTTTTTATTTTTCTCCTTAAGTACTTTTTTTTGAGGGGGGGGGATTTGCTTTTTTAAAATTAATTAATTTATTTTTATTGAAAACTTTCTTATTTGTAGACAATATCCCATGGTAATTTCCTCCCTTCACCCCCACTTTCCCCTGAAACTCCACTCTCCATCATATCCGCTCTCCCTCTCAGTCAGTCAGTCTCTCTTTTCTTCTTTCTTTCTTTCTTTCTTTCTTTCTTTCTTTCTTTCTTTCTCTCTTTCTTTTCTTTCTTTTTTTTTTTTTTTTTTTTTGGTTTTTCGAGGTAGGGTCTCACTCTAGCTCAGGCTGACCTGGAATTCACTATGTAGTCTCAGGGTGGCCTTGAACTCACAGCCATCCTCCTACCTCTGCCTCCCGAGTGCTGGGATTAAAGCCATGTGCTACTACGCCTGGTGGTCTATAATGTTTTGGGGGTATCTGTGACCTCCCTGGCCAACAACTCACTGGAAGGTATCCCATCCCTGGCACTGAAAAATTTCTAGTAACAATCTGTGGCTTCTGAGTGTTCCATTGTCCAGAAAAGCAGGTTTCCATATGACTTAATTATATCCTCTTAGATTTTGATTAGCCCTCCCTCCACCTTTCCTTTACTCAGTCTCTTCCCCTGACCTCACTTAGGCCTTTTTTAAGTTTTAGTTTCTCGGTGCTCTTGATGACATCTTGTGTACCAGGCAAGTGATGTGTCATTGAGCTCCACCCTCAGCTCTTGTTCATCTTTTCTTACCAACGAACCAGCTAAGTTATTGCCACTTAGCTGGGGCTGGATCATGTTCCCAACGCTACTGCACTGGTGGTGACCTGTGGGTTTCCTGAAGTTTCTCTTACGACACTGTTTTAATATCAGTGGCTGTCGGTGTTGAATACTCACATTGCAAGGAGCAGGCCAAGAATTCTTCGTGCAGCAGGTTCTTCTGCTGCAGGCTCCCGTCCTCAGAGCAGAGCCCATTCCTCTATAGAGCTTCCTCCTCCTCCTCCTCTTTCACCTCGTTCTCTTTTTATTCTTCTTCTCCTCCTCCTTCTCCTTTTTTTTTTTTTTTTTTTTTTTTTGAGGTAGGGTTTCACCCTAGACCAAGTTGACCTGGAATTCACTCTGTAGTCTCAGGATGGCCTTGAACTCACAGTGATCCTCCTACCTCTGCCTCCCGAGTGCTGAGGTTAAAGGCTCTTTTCGTATGTGTGTGTGTGTGGGTTTTTTTTTTTTTTTTTTTTTGGTCCTTTTTTCTTTTTGACAGTCTCACTTTGCAGCTAACCCTTTGTCTAGCCTCCTGTGTGTTGGGACAGAGTAGTGCTAGGGTCCCGTCCCAAGAGTGAACCACCATGCTAGGCTTAGTGTAGAACCTTTTGAAGGGGGAAAAAAGGAGTTATAATCTTTTTATTTCTAATATTTATAATTTATTTGCAAGTACTAGGAGTCAAATCAGGCTGTCAGACTTTGCAGGCAGGCACCTTTAACTGCTGAGCCATCTCTTCAGCCTCAAATCTCCTGTTTATTTATTTATTTTTATTAAATTATTTATTTATTTATTTATTGTATTTATTTGAGAGAGAGAGAGAGAGAGAAAGAGGTAGATAGAGAAAGAATGGGTACTCCAGGACCTTTAGTTAGCCACTGCAGACGAACTCCAGAAGCATGTGCCACCTTGTGCATCTGGCTTATGTGGATCCTGGGCAATCAAACCTGGGTCCTTTGGCTTTGCAGGTAAGCGCCGTAACCACTAAGCCATCCCTCCAGCCCTGTTTTGTTTTTTTCTTGAGGTAGGGTTTTGCTCTATCCCAGGCTAACCTGGAATTCACTATGTAGTCTCAGCGTGGCCTCGAACTCATGGCGATTTTCCTATCTCTGCCTCCCAAGTGCTGGGATTAAAGGTGTGTACCACCATGCCTGGCTAAATCTTTTTTTTTTTTTTTTTTTTTAAATTTTTGGCTTTTAAGGTAGGGTCTTGCTCTAGCTGAGGCTGACCTAGAATTCACTGTGTAGTCTCAGGATAGCCTTGAACTCACGGAGAGCCTCCATCATGGCATGGTCTGTATTTATTTATTTATTTGACAGAGAAAGAGGAGAGAGAGAATGGGCGCACCAGGGCCGTTAGCTTTTTGTAAAATTAACTCCAGATGCATGCGCCCCTTTGTGCATCTGGCTAATGTGGGTCCTGGGAATCAAATCTGGGTCCATTGGCTTTTAGGAAAACACCTTAACCACTAAGCCATCCCTCCAGCCCAGGGCATAGTCTTAAGTCAAGTCCAAAGCTGTTGTGGTCAGTGTACTGAGTTGGAGTTTTTTAAAATCCATTTTTTTGAGGCCCAACAGGCTGTTTTTAAAAATTTTTATTTATTTATTTGAGAGAGAGAGAGAGAGAAAGAGAGAGAGAGAGAGAGAGAGAGAGAGGAAGAGGTAGATAGAGAAAGAGAATGGGCACTCCAGGGCCTCCAGCCACTGCAAATAAACTCCAGACGCATGAGCCCCCTTGTGCATCTGGCTTATGTGGGTCCCGAGGAATCAAACCAGACTCCTTTGATTTCGCAGGCAAACACCTTAACCGCTAAGCCATTTTCCCAGGTCCTGGTTTTTTTTTTAATGACAGAACGAGTGAGTGAGAGAGAATTGGCATGCTAGGGCCTCCAGCCACTGTAATTGAACTCCAGTCATGTGCACCACCTTGTGCACGTGTGTGACCTTGCACACTTGTCACTTGTGTGTTTGGCTTATGTGGGATCTGGGGAGTTGAACATGGGTACTTTGGCTTCACAGTTAAACACCTTAACTACTAAGTCACCTCTCCAGCCCCCGCCAGCTCCAGTGTAATAATCTCTACTTCACTGAGATTACTGAACTTTAATGGATCAGTTTCTTATCTGTAAAGTGGGATTATGAATAGTTAATGTCCTGTTGGGTTTTTGTTAGGACAACTAAGTGAAGTGGCATAACATATATAAAATACTCCGAACAGTTCCTAATACATGATGCTTAATAAATGCTGGCTGCTATTATTGTGTAATGGACTTTCTTTTTGGACAGTCTTATGTAACCCAGGCTGGCCTCAAGCTTATGTAGCCAAGGATGACCTTGAACTTGTGCTCCTCTTGCCCCCACCTCCCAAGTGCTGGGATTATAGTCATGGACCAGCACACCTGGTTTATGTTGGGGACTGAACCCAGGGCTGTGTGTATGCTAGGCAATCACTCTGTCACTTGGTCTACATCCCCAGTCTTTTAAAGTTCTGCGTCTCTTTCAAGCGGTTTCAAAGTGCTGTCCCTGACATCATAATGGATACCAGGATGGGATCGAGGGAGTGTGTGTGTATGTGTATATGTTGCTAGGGATTAGAACTAGGCTTCATATATGCAAAGTACACAATCTACTGATCCCTCTGCTCCCCAGTCAGATCTCAGATTTAAATTTTTGAGATAGCCAATATCTGTATTTCTTTTCTTTTCTTTTATTTTCTTTTCTTTTTTTTTTTTTTTTTTTGGTTTTTCAAGGTAGGGTCTCACTCTAGCTCAGGCTGACCTAGAATTCGCTATGTAGTCTCAGGGTGGCCTTGAACTCTTGGCGATCCTCCTGCCTCTACCTCCCGAGTGCTGGGATTAAAGACATGTGCCACCATGCCTGGCTGTATTTCTTTTTTTTTAAAAAAAAATTTATTTAGGGCTGGAGAGATGGCTTAGTGGTTAAGGCACTTACTTGAAAAGCCAAAGCACCCAGGTTCAATTCCCCAGGACCCAGGTAAACCAGATGCACAAGGTGGCACATGTGTCTGGAGTTTGTTTGCAGCGGCTGGAAGCCCTGGAATGCTCATTCTTTCTATCTGCCCCTTCCTCTCTGTCTCCCTCAAATTAATAAATAAAAATTTTAAAAGTTAATTAAAAAATATTTATTTGCAAGCAGGGGGGGGGAATATGAGCATGCCAGGGCTTCTTGCCATTGTGAATAAACTCCAGCTCTTTGGGCGCCTGGCTTTACATGGGTACTGAGGACTCAAACATGGGATGTCTGGTTTTGCAAGCAAGTGCTTTTAACCACCGAGCCATCTCCCTCATCCCAATATCTGCACTTCTTATTCTAGGCCCATGCCAGACACCTTCAGTAGAACATGAATTCTTTGATTAGGTCCAGATGCGGTCTCAGCCTTTCGTGATATAGCTCACCAGGCCGTCACTACTCATCGATTTGTTGGAATCTGTTTGCCAGACTTCCCGACTTTCTCGTGCAGACTGTAAGGCCTATAGTAGCTTTAGCTAATCTGCATAGATGACAGAGCTCAGAATTCCCAAGGGGTAGACTGGTCTTCACAACACTCCTGCCACTCACCGTCTGCCTTGCTCATTCCCATGTTATTTGCTTAGGAATGCTTCCTTTTCTTTTTATTTTTCTCCTTAAGTACTTTTTTTTTTGGGGGGGGTGCTTTTTTAAAAATAATTAATTTATTTTTATTGAAAATTTCTTATTTGTAGACAATATCCCATGGTAATTTCCTCCCTTCACCCCCACTTTCCCCTGAAACTCCACTCTCCATCATATCCGCTCTCCCTCTCAGTCAGTCTCTCTTTTCAGTTTAATGTCATGATCTTTTCCTCCTATTATGATGGTCTTGTGTAGGTAGTGTCAGGCACTGAGGTCATGGATATCCAGGTCATTTTGTGTCTGGAGGAGCACGTTGTAAGGAGTCCTGCCCTTCTTTTGGCTCTTAGATTCTTTCTGCCCCCTGTTCTGCAATGGACCCTAAGCCTTAGAAGGTGTGTTAGAGATGTTTCAGTGCTGAACACTCCTCTGTCCCTTCTTCTCAGCACCATGGTGCCTTCTGAGTCATCCCAAGGTCACCACCATCTGAAAAGAGAAGTTTCTAACCCAAACTAACAGTGAGTGAGGCATTAATATATGGGTGTGGACATTAAGAGAAGTGCTTACTGGGCAGTTTGGTGAGCATAGTGTATACATTTAGTCAGACACCAGCAGATGTTGTGCCCCTAGGGCTCATGACTATCCCTGTTTTCGTAGGTTTTCAGTATCAGGGATGTATTCCCTCCCATGGAGTGGGCCTTCAGTCCAATTAGAGAGTGGTTGGTTTCCCCCATAGCAGACATGCCACTATTGCACCCGTTGGCTCATTTGGCCTGGCTGGCCAACTTTAAAGCTTGCTGTGTCCACTGTTGAGTATATTCACTGGTGATTTCTCTCTCTTCCATTGAACTGCACGCAGCGTAGCTTTTTCCAGCTTTCTGTCAGCTGGTCTACATGGAGGAGGCTTTCATTTCAGCTCCAGCAGGATTTCTCAGTGACCTTGCAGCCCAAGTATGTGGAGTCTTCAGTAATAGGGTCTTACCGTCTATTCCTGGTGGGAAACCAAGAGCTTTAGCAATGGCCTATAATGTTTTTTTTGTTGTTTTGTTTTGTTTTGTTTTTTTGAGGTAGGGTCTGAACTCTAGCTGACCTGGAATTCACTAATTTCTAGTAACAATCTGTGGCTTCTGAGTGTTCCATTGTCCAGAAAAGTAGGTTTCCATATGACTTATTTAGATCCTCTTAGATTTTGATTAGCCCTCCCTCCACCTTTCCTTTACTCAGTCTCTTCCCCTGACCTCACTTAGGCCTTTTTTAAGTTTTAGTTTCTCGGTGCTCTTGATGACATCTTGTGTACCAGGCAAGTGATGTATCATTGAGCTCCACCCTCAGCTCTCGTTCATCTTTTCTTACCAACGAACCAGCTAAGTTATTGCCACTTAGCTGGGGCTGGATCATGTTCCCAACGCTATTGCACTGGTGGTGACCTGTGGGTTTCCTGAAGTTTCTCTTACGACACCATTTTGATATCAGTGGCTGTCAGTGTTGAATACTCACATTGCAAGGAGCGGGCCAAGAATTCTTCATGACAGCCTGGAGCAGGTTCTTCACAAAAACCAAAAAAAAAAAGTCCTCAGAGCAGAGCCCATTCCTCTATAGAGCTTCCTCCTCCTCCTCCTCTTTCACCTCGTTCTCTTTTTCCTTTTTCTTCTTCTCTCCTCCTCCTTCTTTTTTTTTTTTTTTTTTTTTTTTTTTGAGGTAGGGTTTCACCCTAGACCAAGTTGACCTGGAATTCACTCTGTAGTCTCAGGATGGCCTTGAACTCACAGTGATCCTCCTACCTCTGCCTCCCGAGTGCTGAGGTTAAAGGCTCTTTTCGTATGTGTGTGTGTGTGGGGTTTTTTTTTTTTTTTTGGTCCTTTTTTCTTTTTGACAGTCTCACTTTGCAGCTAACCCTTTGTCTAGCCTCCTGTGTGTTGGGACAGAGTAGTGCTAGGGTCCCGTCCCAAGAGTGAACCACCATGCTAGGCTTAGTGTAGAACCTTTTGAAGGGGGGAAAAGGAGTTATAATCTTTTTATTTCTAATATTTATAATTTATTTGCAAGTACTAGGAGTCAAATCAGGCTGTCAGACTTTGCAGGCAGGCACCTTTAACTGCTGAGCCATCTCTTCAGCCTCAAATCTCCTGTTTATTTATTTTTATTATTTATTTATTGTATTTATTTGAGAGAGAGAGAGAGAAAGAGGTAGATAGAAAAAGAATGGGTACTCCAGGACCTTTAGTTAGTCACTGCAGACGAACTCCAGAAGCATGTGCCACCTTGTGCATCTGGCTTATGTGGATCCTGGGCAATCAAACCTGGGTCCTTTGGCTTTGCAGGTAAGCGCCGTAACCACTAAGCCATCCCTCCAGCACTGTTTTGGTTTTTTCTTGAGGTAGGGTTTTGCTCTATCCCAGGCTAACCTGGAATTCACTATGTAGTCTCAGCGTGGCCTCGAACTCATGGCGATTTTCCTACCTCCACCTCCCAAGTGCTGGGATTAAAGGTGTGTACCACCATGCCTGGCTAAATCTTTTTTTTTTTTTTTTTTTTTTTAAATTTTTGGCTTTTTAAGGTAGGGTCTTGCTCTAGCTGAGGCTGACCTAGAATTCACTGTGTAGTCTCAGGATAGCCTTGAACTCACGGAGAGCCTCCCTACCTCTGCTGGGATTAAAGGTATGCGTTGCCACACCTGGCTAAATCTCCTATTTTTAAGATCAGTTTTTTCAGTTTCATACATGTTTATAATGTATTTTGATTTTATCCTCCCCATTACCCTCTCTTATGTCCCACCCGTTATTTCTTATTTTACCTTCTTGTATTGAGGAAAGTTGGGAAATAATACCTACTTGTTTATTTTAAGCCAAAAGAACTTTGGTATATATAGATTTTGAAATCCTTTGGCAGAAAGATCCAGAAGCATAATTGATACAGTATTATCTTTTCCTTTGTTTTTCTCTGCAGAAAGATACAAGTTCATGAGAGCTGATATTTTCATAATCTTGATCCTGGTTAGCAAATAAAAGTACATTCCTGATGCAGGCATGGTGGCACAACCCTGTAATCGCAGAATTCAGGAGGCTCAGGCAGAAGGATCACAGGTTTGAGCTATCTAGGGCTACACAATGAGACATCCCCCAGTCTCAAAAATCTCCTCTCCCACCACAAAAGTGCATTATTGACATATTTATGATGAAAATGAGCAAAAAGTTAATGAAAAGCATGTAGAGAGGCGGTAACATGGGTTCAGATCAGGTTTGGAAAATTACAAAAAGCAGTTAACAAATAATATCCAAGCTTGATTTAACACACTGAATAAAAGTTCATCTTCTCTGATGCCTCCAAATTGAAAAATATTTGTATAAGGACCTTTTTATAGGAACAAAGCATTAATTAAATTCATGCAATGGCACTTATCTGTTGACAGAATAAAAAAGCTATTCATTTGAAAGTGGTATTTACCACAGTCCAAGTATTTGCTTTATTTATTTTCTTTGCAAGAAGAGGGTGAGCAGGGGGTGCCAGGGCCTCTTGCCTCTGCAAACGAACTCCAGATGCATGTATCACTTTGTGCAGCTGGCTTTATGTAGGTCCTGGGGAATCGAACTCGAGCTGGCCAACTTTGTAGGCAGTGCATTTAATAACTTAGCCATCTTCCCAGCCCCCAAGTATTTACTGATTCAGAAAAGAATAAGACAGGGCTGGGAGGTGGCTTAGCGGTTAAGGTACCTCCCTGCTAAGCCCAAGAATGCCAGTTCCAATTTCCAGGTCCCACGTTTAGCCAGACAGAAAGTGACGCAAGGGCACAAAGCCACACTTGCCCACAAGGGGGCGCACGCATCTGGAGTTCGTTCACAGCGGCTGAGAGTCTGCTGGCGCGCCCATCTCTGTCTTCATCTCCTGTCTCTCTCTGTGTCTCTCTCCAAAAAAAAAAAAAAAAAAGAATAGGACAGTTAAACTTCTGGGAAATGGAAATGTATTGTGATATTTTTAAGGAAAAATAATAAATATTTTTAATAGCTTTTACAAATATAAGCTAATATTTTTTGGGTCAGTTTAACAAGATAAACACACATTATCACTTGGTTTGTTTATGGTGATCATACTTGGTGTATTTGAAGGCCTGAATGGCAGAAGTGGGAAAAAGGCCATCTCACCAAAGTTGTTTTTCTTCTAACAACTCACTTGCTTATTTGAGGAACTTGTTATTTAGCTGAGGCTGACCTGGCATTCCGGAGTTATGGCCTCTGCCGAGCTGAAGCAAGTTCCAAGCTCTAGAACTAGTGGGTAGAGAGCAGACATGTGCTGCCTCCCACAATACCCATTCACTTCTGTTAGCTTACAGAGTGACTGGTTTCAGTTCCAACTGAAATAGTTCTGGGTTCTCAGACTGCTATTGTAGTGATTTCCTGTAAGCTATCACAGATACTGCATTCCCTGGCAGACAGGCAGGTGCCTGTGCATATGTGTGGATACACACACACACACACACATACCTCTGAGAGAGATTTTTTTGTAATTCAGAATGAATTTAGCTTACTTTTACTGCACCATCCTCAACCTGGCATTGTGTACATAACCCAAGCTAACCTCAAACTAGAGACCCTTCTGCTTCTGCCTCCCCAGTGCTAGGAGTACAGGAGTGTACCACTCAGCCCAGTAACTACTTATGTATTTTCATGTGCATGTGTGTTTGTGTGTTTGTGTTGTGTGTATGTATGTCTGTATATGTGTGAGAACATTTGTGTGTATGCATGAGTTAAACTTTTCTGCTCCTCTTTCATTTTCTTTTTTCTTTTTCTCTTTCTTTCTTTTCTTTTCTTTTTTTTTTTTTTTTTTTTTTTTGAGGTAGGGTTTCATTCTAGCTCAAGCTGACCTGGAATTCACTATGTAGCCTCAGGGTGGCCTCGAGCTCAGGGAAATCCTCCTACTTCTGCCTCCTAAATGTTGGGATTAAAGGTGTGCCATCTCTTTCATATTCTTCTTTTTTTTTGAATTTGAAAGACAGAGAGAGAGAGAGAGGAAGAGGCAGAGAGAGAATGGGTGTGCCAGGGCCTTTCAGCCACTGTGAACAAACTCCAGACGCATGTGCCCCCTTGTGGGCATGTGCGGCATTGTGCTCTTGCATCACTTTTGCATCTGGCTAAATGTGGGACCTGGAGATGCAAACGGGTGTTCTTAGGCTTTGCAGGCAGGTGCCTTAACTGCTAAGCCATCTCTCCGGCCTTCATATTCTTTTTTGAGTCAGGGTTTCACTCTATCCCAGCCTGACCTGGTACTCACTCTGTAGGCCAGGCTGGCCTTGAACTCACAGTGATCCTCCTACCTCAGTACTGGGATTGAAGGCATGTGCCAGCATACCTGGCTTAGTCTTATTTCTTTTTTCTTTCTTTTTTTTTAATTTGAGAGAGAGAGAGAGAGAGAGAGAGAGAGAGAGAGAGAGAAGAGGCAGAGAGAGAATGGGCACGCCAGGGCCTTTTCAGGTGCTGTGAACAAACTCCAGATGCATGTGCCCCCTTTGCACGCATGTGCAACGTTGCATGCTTGCATTGTTTTTGCGTCTGGCTAAACATGGGACCTGGAGGATCGAACGGGCATTCTTAGGCTTTGCAGGCAGGTGCCTTAACCGCTAAGCCACCTCTCCAGCCCTATCTTATTTTTTTTTTTTTTGGTTTTTCGAGGTAGGGTCTCACTCTAGCCCAGGCTGACCAGGAACTCATTATGTAGTCTCAGGGTGGCCTTGAACTCACGGCAGTCCTCCTTCCTCTGCCTCCCAAGTGCTGGGTTTAAAGGTGTGTGCCACCACGCCCGGCTCCTAGTCTGATTTCTTATCAGCAACTTAGTAGAGCTGGGAGGCAGGGGTGTGGGTTTCACTCTCTGATAGGAACTGCCTGTGTGTCTTTGAGCAAGTTAATTCTGCCCTCTTGGGCTCAGTTTCCTTTTCTTTTTGTATACACAAAGGGTGATTATGGTTCTTGAAGTCTCATCTGATTCTGACATTTTCCCCAAAGAAAATATTTGCCACAGCTCTAAGGATTCTGAGTTGAATGTGTCCGGAGAAAGTTTGGAAGAAAGGAGGCTAGGCTAGAGCTAAGGAAGATGCCTGGGTTTCAGGCTTGCCTCATTCACCAGCTGGGCAGGCTTGCCCTTACTCCTTGAGCAACACAACAGCTGTTCTCTAGCATCTGTTCTCATGGTCTCCTTTCTCCCTGAGCACAGTAGGGTTGGCTCCACAGGTGAGAACTGTAAGGGCGGGTTGAGATTGAATGAGCTGGGGCGGGGGTGGTCAGTAGAGAGGATGTCTGGGGACCTCTTGGATGGAGAGGCTTAGTGACTTTGGGGGATGGCATTTCCATAGGCCCTGGTGACCAGTCATCATCAATCTTATAGCCCTCCTCTGCTTTCTGAGCTAAAGACTAGACTGGACCCCACCCCAGGGCCTGGCCCTCTATTTCTCTCTCTGCCTGCTGGGCAACTGCCACATAAACACTGTTGTATTCTGAGCCCAGGGATGGGAGGTCTTACGTTCCAGGACTGGCCGAGAAATTGGCCGCTAATTTTGGCAGTTCCTGCCACAGGCCTGACCAGCCCATCAGAAGCGAGAGAACTGGGAGTGGGAGTGAGTGAGTCATGGGTGCAGCCATGGTGCAGCGTCCCCAGACGTGCCTCTCCAGGAGCCGTTTCTCCCAGGCTTGCTGGCTCGGGAGGCGGCTTTGATGAGCACCTCTGTGATGGTCTGTGTCATGGGAATAATGATCCTGAAACCTTGGCTCGTCCCAAACTCCGCCACGGGTTTTCCCTGGGTTGGTGTGTGTGGAGTTTAGACTGGGGCAGGGTGCAGATGCGGAGGAAGACCAGAAGCAGGGCGGCCCCCAGCTCCCTGCACCCAGGCGCTCGGCTTTTCTGTTTTTGTAGGGTCCAGCCAGAGGCTGACCATGGTGGGAGGCAGGAGGCTGCTTTGTGTGCCTTCTCCTACCCTTCCTTGTCCTGGGGAAGGGCAGACAGGCTCCCACTCATTACCTCACCGCAGGGCCTCATCTGCCAAAGTGAGCAGGAGAACTGCTTGGGTGGAGAGCTTGAGGCTAATTTTAGACCTGGAGACTCCCTGCCAGCAGCTGTGGTTGGGCCCAGGCAGTTGGGCTGGGACAACCGGGGATGGGAGGGGACTCTGTCTACTTGCAGGGAGCCCCAGGCATGGCCCTACAGGTCTGCTTCAGGAGCACATTCCTGCCTCAGCCTGTGCTGTAGAGAAAGCCTGGGGTGGGGTCGCTGTACACAGAGGGTGCGGCCTGGGAGCTACCATTTTGTCCAAGGCCTCCTTTCTTCTTGCAGGAAGTCTTTCCAGTCCTCATCTGTTTGTTTCGGTAGTGTTGGAGACTGGGAAACTATCCTAACCAGTGGGCCAAATGATCCTCCAAAAAGGGGCAGCAGGGGGCATTAGGGAAGAAACTGCCTCGGATTTATAGACTTAAATTCAGCCTTTCTGCTCCTCGCCCAACTTGTGATCTAATTTAGTGCTTTTCATTATTTATTCTTCCTATCAGCACTCTCAGTAAATGACAAGAAAACATGATTGTATCCCACATGGTGATAAAGATAAGCCTCAGTGTTGGACACGGCCAGCCCTTCACTTCTGCTGCCCTGGGCCCCTCCCTAGGTTGATACTGTGGTATATCTGTTACCCATCTGACACTCACTAGTGATCAGATACTCAAGTGAGGAATCACATGCCTGTGACTCTAGTACTGAGGAGGCTGAGGCAGAAGGAATATGAGTTTGAGGCCAGAATAGGCTACATACATAGCGAGACTCCCCTTTTCCTAAAAAACAAAACAAACAAACAAAACAAAAGCAGGCAAGTTCTAGCTCTGTTTCTGCTAGAAAAGTAGTAATGCCCTCATTTAACCAACATGCATTTGTTTTCCTGATGGTCTCAATATGTTTCCCAGGCTGACTTCTAAGTCCCTGGTGCAAATAAACCTGCCTCAGCCTCCTGAGTAGCCGGGATGACAGCCTATACAACATTTATCGTGTACATATAAAATTCAGTCGTGGCATGTAGAGATGGCTTAGGGGTTAAGGCAAAGCCAAAGGACCCAGGTTCAATTCCACAGAACCCATGTAAGTCAAATGCACAAGATGGTGCTTGTGTCTGGAATTTGTTTGCAGAAGATAGAGGCCTGGCATGCCCATTCTCTTTGTCTCTCTCTTTCAAATAAATAAATAATTTATTTTTTATTTTTGGTTTTTCGAGGTAGGGTCTTCTAGCTCAAGCTGACCTGGAATGCCCTATGTAGTTTCAGGGTAGTCTCGAACTCATAGCGATCCTCCTACTTCTGCCTCCTGAGTGCTGGGATTAAAGGCATGCACCACCACACCCAGCATATAAAATATTTTTTAAAATTCAGTCTTGGGCTGAAGAGATGGCTTAGCGGTTTAGGTGCTTGCCTGCAAAGCCTAAGGACCTAGGTTCGATTCTCCAGGTCCCATGTAAGTCATATGCACAAGGTGGTGCCTGTGTCTGGAGGTTGTTTGCAGTTGCTAGAAGCCCTGGCATGCCCATTCTCTCTCTCTGTTTCTGTGTCCCTCTCTCTCTGTCTCAAATAAAAATAAATTTAAAAATTTTTAAAAAGAAAAAATTCAATCCCAGTTTTGGGAGGCAGAGGTAGGAGGATCATGAGTTCGAGGCCACCCTGAGGTTCATAGTGAATTCCAGGAGCCTGGACCAGAGTGAGATAAAAAAAAAAAAAAAAAAAAAAAAATTTTAAAAGAAAAAATTCAATCTTTTGGTTGATACAAAGATCAAAATAGAGGGCTGGAGAGATGGTTAATCCCAGCACTTGGGAGGCAGAGGTAGGAGGATCACCGAGAGTTCGAGGCCACCCTGAGACTCATAGTGAATTCCAGGTCAGCCTGGACCAGAGTAAGACCCTACCTTGCAAATCAAAAAAAAAAAAAAAAAAAAAAAAAAAAAACAAAGATCAAATATAGGTTCTGGGACTCATATGTATATATTTGGTTTAAGAAAAAATAGAGGGCTGGAGAGATGGTTTAGCAGTTAAAGGCCTTGCCTGCGAACCCTAAGGACTCAGGCTCAACTCCCCAGGACCCACATAAGCCAGATGCACAAGATGGTGCATGCTTCTAGAGTTTGTTTGCAGCGACTGGAGGCTCTGATGCACTCATTCTCTCTCTCTGTCTCTTTCTCCCTCTCTTTCTCAAATGAATTAATAATAATAATAATAATAATAATAATAATAATAATAAAAAAAAACTAGAAAGGCTAGTAGAGTGGTTATGTAGCATATTTTAGGCCCTGGCTTTGAGCCTGGCACTGCAAACAAAACAAAAACCCTTGAGAAAACAAAACTGGGGAAGGCAGCTTCTAGAAGAGAAATGGGAATTTGATTGAAGAGTTGGAAATGGTTAGAGAGGAATTATGACGGTTTCATAAGCAGAATGGTATACATTCAGATGTCACTCTTTCAGCTCTCAAACTGTGTATTCTTTTTTTTTTTTTTTTGAGGTAGGGTCTCACTCTAGCTCAGGCTGACCTGGAATTCACTATGTAGTCTCAGGGTGGCCTCAAACTCACGGTGATCCTCCTACCTCTGCCTCCCGAGTGCTGGGATTAAAGGTGTGCGCCACCATGCCTGGCTCGAACTGTGTATTCTATCAGATGCATTTCTTGGAAAAAGTAATTGAAAAATAGAGGAAGCTTACAAATTAGAGTAAAGTTGCCTGGCTAGGTAAGGAGGAGACAGACAAGTAAACCACTTATTAGCAGGCACGTGTTAATACAGTGGCCCTGTGAGATCCTGGGGCCTTTCTGTGTCCCCAATTTATAGGCTATGACACAGAAGTTCAGAGAGATCCCATACCTTGTTCAGGGTGTCCCTGGCAATCCCTTGTACAGTCAGGTGTGAACTTTTTTTTTTTTTTTTTTTGCTTATTTTTTTTTCTGCAACATTAAAAAATTTGTATGAAAAAAATGCCATTGTGAAACGCTGACGCAGGTGTAGGGAAGTGAGATGACGTGGTTAGTGAGCTGGCCATGAGGAGGTTGGGAGGGAGAACCATCTCTAAACTTGTTTCCTAGTCTATAAAATAAAGCTAATTTTATTTGCCACTATATAAATTTTTGTGTTCAAATTGTAATTTGAATACAAAAGCATTGGTTAAGCTGAGGCTTAATGAGGATGGGTCTCCTGCCAGCTGCTCTTCATGTAGGACTTCCTTTAATCTTTACTCAGCCCCATCAAGAATACAGGATACCAGCTTTACAGGGGGCTTGCCTCCTGCCTTTAGCATGCCTATGTTCTGTGTGTTCCCCAGGTTGCAGGGTACGTATGGGCTGCGATGTTAGAGATGAAGCCCCTGTCTTTGTGAAGCCCCTGTCCCTATGAAGCCCCTGTCCTTGTGAAGCTCCTGTCCCTATGAAGCCCCTGTCCTTGTGAAGCCCCTGTCCTTGTGAAGCCCCTGTCCCTACTTATTGCAGTGATTTTGTACTCCTGGTGTGTAACAGATTCTACAGTCTTTTCTGGGCCCTATTCTGACCTGAGAAGGCTAGGCCTTTTGAAATCCATAGTCTGTCCCCTGCTTCCTAACCTGGCTGCACATTTGAATCACCTGAGGACTTTTTTCGAGTTAGGGTCTCTCACTCTGGCCCAGGCTGACCTGCAATTCAGTATGGATTCTCAGGGTGACCTTGAACTCACAGTGATCCTCCTACCTCTGCCTCTTGAATGCTGTAATTAAAGGTATGCACCACCACGCCTGGCCTTTTAAAAAAATTATTTATTTATTTATTTGAGAGCAACAGACAGAGAAAGAGGCAGATGGAATGGGTGCACCAGGGCCTGTAGCCACTGCAAATGAACTCCAGATGCATGCACCACTCTGTGTATCTGGCTTACATGGGTCCTGGGGAATCAAGCCTTGAATCAGGGTCCTTAGGCTTCACAGGCAAGCACTTAACCGCTAAGCCATCTCTCTAGCCCTCACCTGAGGACTTTTAAGAATGTTACCTATAAGAATGATACATAAAGCTGGGCGTGGTGGCGCACTCCTTTAATCCCAGCACTCGGGAGGCAGAGGTAGGAGGATCGCCATTAGTTCAAGGCCACCCTGAGACTACAGAGTGAATTCCAGGTCAGCCTGGACCAGAGTGAGACCCTACCTTGCAAAACCAAAAAAAAAAAAAAAAAAAAAAAAGAATGATACACAGCATGCTTGGGGGTATGGCTTAGTGTCAGGGCACATGCCTGGCATGCTTAAGTCCCAGGGTTTCATCCTTAGCACACACACAAAAAAATCAAGAAAACAAAACAAAAAGGCTAAAACAAACAAAAAATTACCCATGGGAACCTTTCATAAGTCAGTCATATTTGAGAGGAAGGGGCGGCCAAGCAGTGGCAGCCAAGGCAAACAAACCTCAGCCATGCTCTTTCTTGGCCAGTGGGATGATTCTAGAAATAAAGGGCAGTGAAGACATTCTAATGTGCCTGTGCCTTAGGCATTCCTTTTACCTCTTTAAAAAGCTGCATCAAAGTCAGGCATGGTGGCTCATGTCTTTAATCCCAGCTTTGCAGAGGCTGAGGTAGGAGGATCATGGTGAATTTGAGACCAGCCTGGACTAGAGTGAGACCCTGCGTCAAAACAAACAAAAAATATCAATGGGCTAAGGAAGCACACAGCTAAGCAATGACCAGAATACCCCCATTCCTCCAGCTGGTCCAAAGATCCCACCAAGGGGCTGAGGATGTTGCTCAGGGGTAGAGTGCTTGCCCAGGGCTGAAAAGGTTCTAGGTTCAGTTCCCACCATTGGTGGTGGGCGGGGAAGGGAAACACACTGGGAAAGACTAGAACAGAGAGAGAGGCAATGGAATAGAAAGGAAAAAGAAGGAAATGAAAAGGTTTGGAGGATGCTTAATTGCTTCCCAATAATGGCCCTGAACCTTTCTAGCATGTTCTGTGGTTAGAATCCAGCCAATACAGAACTGAACCCTGTGATACACATGGGCTACACAGGGGACTCAAAGTGGTATGATGTGTGTCTACTTAGTGTTTCAAGAGCTATGGTGGTGGTGCACAGATAAAATATATCCCTCCAAAATAATCCCTTTGGGCTGGAGAGACGGCTTAGCAGCTAAGGAGCTTGCCCACAAAGCCAAAGGACCCAAGTTTGATTCCCCAGGACCCACGTGAGCCAGATGCGCAAGATGGCGTATGTGTCTGGAATTCGTTTGCAGCAGCTGGAGACCCTGGTGCGCCCGTTTTTTTTTTCTCTCTCTCTCAAATGAATGAATGAATGAATAAATAAATAAATAACCATCCCCTTGATATGTTCTTCCTAGCACCTAGAAACATCCTCAGAAGAAATAAAATGAGCATAGTGGAGAAAAACCGTGTGATGGAGGTGGGATTTGAGCTGGGGCTTAAATGATGTAGGGGACTTAGATGGAAATGGGGGAGGAGGATAGACAGGGGGAACAAGCAAGCATATGCTGGGAGCATGGTGAGGTACGTGTGCTGGGGGGACGGCCATACTCACTGAAAATGTGGTCAGGGAGAGAGAAGAGGTGCTTACAGTTCAAGGATAGCTCAAGTTCAGAGAAGCGGGGCTGGGGAGGAACCAGCCCTAGGAAAGGAGCACAGCTTCCATAGTTATGTGAAAGACCGTGTAAATGAATTTTCTACCTCTTGTTGCGCCTGATCCCATGACATTAGGAATCAGCAGATTCAGACCCACCCCCATGGTTGGCGTGGTGTTTATAAGATGTTCTTTCAAGGAACAGCAATGTGAAGGGACCAAGACTGAATGAATGACCTCACACTTGGTAGTCAGTCCACGGGTTCTGGCTGGCAGCTCAGAATGATGGCCCTGGTGTCCATTTTTTTTTTTTTTTTTTTTTTTTTTTGGTTTTGCGAGGTAGGGTCTCACTCTGATCCAGGCTGACCTGGAATTCACTATGTAGTCTCAGGGTGGCCTCGAACTCTCGGCGATCCTCCTACCTCTGCCTCCCGAGTGCTGGGATTAAAGGCGTGCGCCACCACGCCCGGCTGAAATGGACATTTTTTGAATATATAAGTTATACTTTATGTAGCTAGTTACCATGCCCAGCTTCAGATCAGGAATTGAAAACACACCAACCAACCAGACAACTGACAAACAAGACACCCCTGTGGGACAACTACCAAACCTGTAACGTGCAGTGGGATTCCCGGAGGAGGAAAGATAGAAGCAGTTCTTGAGGCACCAGCGACTGAAGACGTCCTCACGCGACCGAAGGCTCGATCACCACGCCAGAGACTTGGAAAGGGCAGAAAGCAACAAGAGGATGAATGCAAACAACAAATCCCTACACTTAAGCACATCATATTGAATGGTGTACAATCACAGGTGAAAAGAAATATTTTGAGCCGGGCGTGGTGGCGCACGCCTTTAATTCCAGCAGAGGTAGGAGGATTACCATGAGTTCGAGGCCACCCTGAGACTACAGAGTGAATTCCAGGTCAGCCTGAGCTAGAGTGAGATCCTACCTCGAAAAAAACAAACAAACAAAAAAAATAGAGAAGAAAGGACAGATAATCTGAATTAAGCAGCATGCAATGGTGTGCACCTGTCATCAGCACTCAGGAGGTAGAGGCAAGAGGTCAAGGTTAGCCCTGGTTACATACTGAGTCTTTTTTTTTCTACTTAATTAAAATATTTTTATTTATCATGAGCAATCAAGAGAGAGAGAGAGAGAGAGAGAGAGGAAAAAATGAATTAGAATGGGCATTCCAGGGCTTTTTGCCACTGCAAATAAAACAAAGTCCAGATGCACGTGCCACTTTGTGCATCTGGCTTTAGGTGGGTGCTGGGGAATCAAACCTGGGTCTTCAGGCATTGCAAACAAATGCTTTTAATTTCAAGCCATCTCTCCAGCCCCCTTAAGTTACATACTGAGTCTTAAGGACAGTCTGGGCTACATGAGACCCTGTCTCAAAAAAAAATAAAATAAAATAAACAGGGCTGGAGAGATGGCTTAGTGGTTAAGGCACTTGCCTGCAAAGCCTAAGGACCCAGGTTCAGTTCCCTAGTACCCACGTAAGCCAGATGCACAAGGTGGCACATGTGTCTGGAGTTTGTTTACAGTGGCTTAGAGGCCCTGATGCGCCCAACTCTCTCTCCCTCTCTCCCTCTCTCTGTCACACACACAAATAAGTAAATAAATAAAAAAATTTTAAAAAACCCTCCTCCAAAAGAATCATATCTAATTTGTCTTTAAAAATCATGCAAGCAAGAAGAGAGTTAAGTAGAATATTTAAAGGGTTAAGAATACACACACACACACACACACACACACACACAATTCTGTATCTGCGAAATTATCCTTCAAAGGGAAAGAACTATACTTTCTCAGATAAGTACAAATTGAGAAAGTTTGTGTCAGTAGCCCTGCCTTACAAGAAATGTTAAAAGAAATTCTCGTGGAAACTAGAAAAGGAAGAATAAATTAAATTTCAAGTAAGCCAAAGAAATATTAATAGTTGGAACAGAAGCAGTGAAATTTCATAAAGAAAATCAATAGAGAAAATCAACCATACGAAAAGCTGGTTCTTTGAGTATGTCAATAAAAGTAGTCTCTAACCCCAAGAAAAAAAAGGGGTGGTACAAATGACGAATATCAAATAAAAGAGGTTTCATCATTGCCATTGACATATACACACAAAAAGTTACTAGAAGAATAGTTTGGCTGGGTGTGGTGGTGCACACCTTTTATTCCAGCTTCCATGACTCAGAGATAGGAGGATTGCTGTGAGACTACATAGTGAATTCTAGATCAGCCTGGGCTAGAGCGAGACCCTACCTCGAAAAACAAAACAAAATATGGGGGGGAGGTGATATGATGGAAAATGAAGTTACAAAGGGGAAAGTGGCTGGCAGATGGGAGGGAATTACCAGGGTTTATTGTCTATAGTTATGGAAGTTGTCAATAAAAATTTAAAAAATAGCCTGGCGTGATGACGCACGCCTTTAATCCCAGCACTCAGGAGGCAGAGGTAAGAGAATCACTATGAGTTTGAGGCCACCCTGAGACTGCAAAGTGAATTCCAGGTCAGCCTGAGCTAGAGTGAGACCCTACCTTGAAAAGCCAAAAAATAAAAATCAAAAAATAATAAAAAAGTATGAACAGCAGCTTTATGCTCACAAATATGAACAAATATGAACTAGACCAATTATTTGAAAGACCCAATGTGCTAATTGTTATGCCCAGTTCACGGTGCCCCCAGTGACCACCAAGGAAGACCAAACACGTATGCAAACGCAAAGAGCTTTTTACTTGGGCTTAAGCTCGGTCTCTTGCCTTCACCAACGCAGTGGATTCGAGCAAGAGCCAGGAGAAGCAGAAAAGTGGGCTTTTTATTGAGGTTTGACCAAGGGGGAGAAGACTATCACCTATGCAACTACATGACTGGC
Organism: Orientallactaga sibirica; assembly: GCA_036365145.1. Lineage (NCBI taxonomy): Eukaryota > Metazoa > Chordata > Mammalia > Rodentia > Dipodidae > Orientallactaga > Orientallactaga sibirica. The sequence continues at coordinate 4,630,123 of JAEOAD010001268.1, forward strand.
TAATTTGAACATTAACTGTACTTGGGGGTTCTTGATTGGTCTTAGGATTTTGGCTGGCTAGGTCTAGGGGAATTTCTAACTTAATTGGCTCAGCAAGCGACAGTTACATTTGAACAGGTTGGCGCGCGCGGTTACATTCATTTGATTGGTTGACATTTACAAAACTCTGAGACGGTGGATCTTATTGGGCCATCCAGCCCAGGACCACAAGAATGTTGAGTCATGCTCACACAGCAAGTTTATGGTTTTTCCCAGTACTGCTTGTTCTTCCCTTGATTCCGGGAACTTGCCCTTGTGGCCTACAGAGTGACTGAGGCCTGTCATGGTGCTACTCTGGCCTGGGTCTTTCACTAATAATCACACAAGAAGGGGTGAGTGATTGAATGGGCCGGTGTCTGTTAAATATAGTTGATAACCTTCCAAAACATAAGGACCAGGCCAGGATGGATTTACTGATAAGTTCTTCCAAACATTTAAGGAAGATAATTGGGAATTCTCTATAATTTCTTCAAAAACAAAACAAAACAGAAGCAGAGGGAATACTTAACTTATTCTGCTTTAAGACCAGCATTACCCTCATATCAAAACCAAAGATATTACACAAAAAGGTAAGTAAGGCACAATGAAAAACTTCCTCCTTCCTCAGCTGGGCATGGTGATGCACACCTTTAATCCCAGCACTCAGGAGGCAGAGGTAGGAGGGTGGCTGTGAGTTTGAGGCCAGCCTCAGAACATAGTGAATTCCAGGTAAGTCTGGGCTAGAGTGAGACCTTATCTTGAAAAACCAAACAAAAGAAGAGCAAAACTTCCTTAACTTGATCAAGAATACAAAAACTACAGTTAAATATAAAAATATAAAAATTGGGCTGGGTGTGGTGGCGCACACCTTTAATCCCAGCACTCGGGAGGCAGAGGTAGGAGGGTGGTTGTGAGTTTGAGGCCACCCTGAGACTACATAGTGAATTGCAGGTCAGCCTGAGCTAGAGTGAGACCCTACCTTGAAAAACTGAAAAACCAAAAAAAAAAAAAAAAAAAAAAAAAAAAAAAAATTGGGGGCTGGGGAGATTGCTCAGTGGTTAAAGGCACTTGCTTGCAAAGCCTGATGAGCTGGGATAGTTTCCCTGGTACCCATGTAAAACCAGATGCACAGAGTGATGCATGCACCTGGGGTTCCATTTGTAGTGGCCAGGTGGTTTACACCTTTAATCCTAGCACTGGGAAGGCTGAGGTAGGAGGATCTGTGTGAGCTCCAGGCCAGCTTTGTCTTGTTCACAAATTCCATGATAGTATCAACTAATCAACTTCAGTAGAACTTCTAAATTTAGCAAAGTTGCAGAGTACAAATTAATGTATAGATATAATTGCATTTAAAAGTATATTTTATTTATTTATTTATTTGAGAGAAAGAGGGAGAGAGAGAGGAGAGAGAGAGAATGGGCGTGTCAGGGCCACCAGCCACCGCAAACAAACTCCAGATGCATTCGCCCCCTTGTGCATCTGGCTTATGTGGGTCCTGGAGAATCAAACCTGGATCCTTTGGCTTTGCAGGCAAACACCGTAACCATGAAGCCATCTTTCCAGCCCCCAATTGCATCTTTTTGAGGCAAGCCCAACATACTTTTTTTTTTTTTTTATGTGAGAGAGAGAGAGAGAACTGGCATGCCAGGGCCTCCAGACACTGCATTTGAACTCCAGACACGTGCACCCCTTGTGTGCATGTGCGACCTTGCTCACTCATGTCACCTTGTGCGTCTAGCTTACGTGGCATCTGAAAAGTCAAACACGGGTCCTTAGGCATCACAGGCAAGCACTTTAACTGCTAAGCCACCTCTCCAGCCCCTCAATAGCATTCTGATTTTACCCAGTAATGAACAAATGGAATTTGAAATTGAAGACATATTTCAATTTTTATTATCATTTGGCTAAAATGGACTATTTAGATGGAAATCTAAAAAATTATGTATATGGCCTATTTGAGGAAAACAATAAGATTGATGAAAGAAAGTAGATGGATGGTACCTACTCGCAGACCCACAAGTCATTCGTCAATAGGTATTCTGTTTGTAAACAGGAAGAGTCAATACCTGCTAAGCTGTTAGTATAGAGTTACTGCAGCCCCTCAATTGCATTCTTATATGCCCAACAGTGAACAAATGGAACTTGAAATTATGCGTAGTTCAACTTATAGTATTACTTGGCTAAAATGAGCTATTTAGGTGCAAACCTAAAAATATGTATATGACTTTTTAGATACAATGTTACTGTCAGTATTCATGAAAGAAACCATTGATAAAGTGGATTTCACTAAAATTAAAAACTTAGACTCTGTAAAAGACAGTGACACAGAATAAGAAGACAAGCCTGTGACTGGGAAAAACCATGCACACATACATACATACAATATATATTTGTGTGTGGTGTTGTGGATGCATGCGAATGTGCCCATGTGGCACACCACGTGGTCGTCTGAGGCACGGGTATGCTTGCCTCTTGTGGCGGAATGTCCCCTTCGTAACCCTTCTGTCTGTTCTTACTTGAGCCAGAGTCATACTGATCTGAGAGCTTGCTTTCTCTCTCTCTCTCTCTCTCTCTCTCTCTCTCTCTGTGAGCCTGGTGAATCTCTGGTCTCTGCTTCCCCAAAGCTGAGGTTACAGATGTGCGTGGCCATGCTCAGTCGTTTATGTAGGTACTGAGCATCGGTGCTGAGGCCCGAACCCAGGCCTTGCGCTCACTAGGCAAGCGCTCATCCACTGAGCTAAATCCCCAGCCCTGGTCCTGAGCATCTAACTGGAGCAATTTCTCCGGCATCTTCACTGTCATTCTCTTTTTTTTTCTTTTTATTTATTTATTTATTTATTTTTTTGTTTTTTTTCGAGGTAGGGTCTCACTCTGGTCCAGGCTGACCTGGAATTAACTATGTAGTCTCAGGGTGGCCTTGAACTCTCGGCGATCCTCCTACCTCTGCCTCCCGAGTGCTGGGATTAAAGGCGTGCGCCACCACGCCCGGCTTTTTTTTTTTTTATTGACAACTTCTTTTTTTTTAATTAATTAATTTATTTGTAAGCAGAGAGAGAGAGAGAGAAGAGAGGCAGACAGAGAGAATGGGCACGCCAGGGCCTCTAGCCATTGCAAACGAACTCCAGATGCATGTGCCCCTTGTGTATCTGGCTTACGTGGGTCCTGGAGAATCGAACCGGGATCCTTTGGCTTCGCAGGCAAACACCTTAATCGCTAAGTCATTTCTCCAGCCCCACTGTCATTCTCTTGAATCATCTCTCTAGTCCTTTTTGCTTATTTATTTTATTTGTATTTTTAAATTTTCATTTGTTAAAGAAAGGGAGAGAGAGGCACACCAGGGCCTCCAGCCACAGCAAATGAACTGCAGACGCATGTGCCATCATGTGCAGCTGGCTTATGTGGGACCTGCAGAATCTAACCGGGGTCCTTAGGCTTTGCAGGCAAGCGCTTTAACTGCTAAGCCATCTCTACTGCCCTATTTTTTATTTTTTTATTTTTTGAGGCAGGGTCTCATTGAAGCAAGTTGACCTGAAGCTGTCACCGTAGCCTTGACTAGCCTTGATCTTCCTACTTCAGCTATGCAAGTGCTTGCTTCAAAGGCATGAGCCATCCCACCTGACTGAGAAATTTTTTTTTTTTTAATTTGAGGGCTGGGGAAATAGTGCACTTCCTGCACAAGCATGAGGGCCTGAGACTGGCCGAGTTTAATCCCCCAGCACCATGTAAAAGCGGGGTATCAGTCCTGTGGGGGGTGGGTGGAGATTACAGAATCACTGAGGTTCTCTGGGCAATCAACTTAACAGAAGAAAATGGCAACTGTGGGTTTAGTAAGAGACGTCCCAAAGACATGAAGCAGGAGACTGATGCAGGAGGACACCTGTGTTCTCCCTTTTCCTCTATACATGTGCACTGGGATGTGCACACACACACACACACACACACACACAATACATACATACATACATCCCACCACATATACTACATACACATTTAAAAGTTTATTTGACAAAGGACTGTTATCCAAAATATACAAAGCACTCAACCATAGGGGAGAAAAACAATCTCATTAAAAGTTGTCATTGGGCTGGAGAGATGGGTCAGCAGTTAAGGCACTTGCCCGCAAAGCCTAATAACCCAGGTTAGATTTCCCAGTACTCATATAAAGCCAGATACACAAAGAGGCACATGTGTCTGGAGTTTGTTTTCAGCGGCTGAAGGCCTTGGCACACCCATTCTCTCTGTCTCCTCTCTCTGCTTCAAATAAATAAATAATATTTATTAAAAAAAAACTTGTCAAGAAAGGGGCTGGGCGTGTATCTCAGTATATGTGCACGACTTTAGGTTCAACCCCCAGCATTAAACAAATAAAGCAAGTAATGGCAAACACATGAAGTGATATTTTATAAAAACAAAGCATTACAAAACAAAACACAGTGTTGGCAACATAGAGCTTATCTTTGAAAAAAAAAAAGCAGGGCTGGGATAATGGCTCTGCGGTTAAAAACGCTTGCAAAGCCTGCTGGCCCAGGTTCAATTCACAAGCCATCAGCGTAAGCCAGACACAAAAGCTGGTGTTCGTTTGCAACAATGAAAGGTCCTGGCATGCCCATACATGTGTGTGAATGTGCACTTGTGTGTGTGCACACACACGCAAATAAATGTTTAAAAAATTAAAAACAGCTGGGTGTGGTGGTGCACACCTTTGATCCCAGCACTTGGGAGGCAGAGGTAGGAGGATCGCCATGAGTTTGAGGCCAGCCTGAGAATACAGAGTGAATTCTAGGTCAGCTTGGGCTAGAATGAAACCCTACCTTGAAAAACAAACAAAAAATTAAAAACAATAAAATAAGTTAGACTTTGGAGAGTTGGTTAGTATTAGCCTTCATTAGAGAATGACAAATTAAAACAAGATACCCATTAGTAAACCTATTAGAGTGGCCCAGGACAGAGCACTGGCACACATACATTTTGGAAGCTAGAGCAATAGGAACTCTGATTGCTGGTGGAAATGCAAGAGGGTATTGCCACTTTAGAAAACAGTTTGATGGTTGTTTCCAAAACCCAGCATCCCTCTTACCTAGTCATCCTGCCAAACTGATCTTCCCTCTAATGGAAAAATACAGTGGTTTAATAATAAACCATTTTTTTATTTTTAGAGAGAGACACAGAGAGAGACAGACAGAGAGAGGGTAGAGAGAGACAGATAGAGAATGGGTGTGCCAGCAGTCTCTCAGCTGCTGTGAACGAAATCCAGATGTGTGTGCCCCTTGTGGGCAAGTGCGGCATTGCGCCCTTGCATCACTTTGCATCTGGCTAAACGTGGGACCTGGAGATTGGAACCGCTGGAGATTGGAACCAGTGTTCTTAGGCTTAGGAGGCAGGTGCCTTAACCACTAAGCCATCTCTCCAGCCCATAATAAACCATTTTTATTATTAATATTTACTATTACTAGTGCTCAGCTTCCAGCCCATGGCCCTGCACATGCTAGGGAAGTACTGTGCCACTAGCTATACCCCCAGCTGTAATTTTTTTCAAACCACAACAGGAAGTGTGAATGGATGATAGGAAATTTCCAATTGGAATGACGTGTTGAGGAAAGCAGGGACGTGGGGCTGCTCTGCTGGTACGGGCTGGCCTCGAACCATGAATGCCTAGGGCCAAGGACTTTCTACCGATTAGGCAGAAATTAAAACTTTGTCTTCTCAGTTGTCCTCGAGTCTGCCTCAAAGAGTTTCCTTTTAGCTTTTTGGTCTTAGCACGTAACTTAAGCACAATGGGAGAGCTCTTGACCTCAATATCTAGAACAGCTGTGGCCTATGATAGAAACAAAGCAAAAAAATTAAATGAGCCGGGCGCGTTGGCGCACGCGTTTAATCCCAGCACTTTGGAAGCAGAGGTAGGAGGATCGCTGTGAGTTTGAGGCCATCCTGGGACTACATAGTGAATTCCAGGTCAGCCTGGACTAGAGTGAGACCCTAACCTTGAAAAACAAAAAAACAGGGCTGGAGGGATGGCTTAGTGGTTAAGGCACATGCCTGCAAAGCCTAAGGACCCTGGTTTGATTCTCCAGGTCCCATGTAAACCAGATGCACAAGGGGCACATGAGTCTGGAGTTCGTTTGCAGTGTGGCTAGAGGCCCTCGGCGTGCCCATTCTCCCCTCTCTCTCTTTCCCTCTCTCTGTCTCTAATAAATAAATAAAAATTTAAAAGAAAAACAAAAAAAAAAAAAACCCCAAAAATTTAAATGAATAAAAAAATAGACACTGCTTGACTCCTGCTGTATTTCCATTTGGTTCTGGGTTCTGTTTTGCCAGGTTGCTCTACTTTTCAAGAGAAAGCAGAAATTTTATTTATTTATTTGAGAGAGAGAGAGAGAATGGGCATGCCAGGATCTCCATCCACAGCAAACAAACTCCAGATGTGTGCACCCCTTTTGCATCTGGCTTACTTGGTTCCCGGGGAATTGAACTGGAGTCCTTAAGCTTAGCAGGCAAGTGCCTTCACTGCTATGCCATTTCCCCAGCCCAGAAATTGATAGTTTTATGTGCAGTTTCCAAACTTTTAAATGTTCACTCAGATTTATTTACAGCGCTGTGAGCTATAAGGAGCTTGTTGCTCCTAAGTCAAGGTTTTGATCTCTAGCAGATGCACATGAGGAAGATTTAAAAACCTGTCAGCTACACAGGAGTCCTGTGATCAGGCCTAAATGGAAGCTCATGGGAGGAGGCAAACCTAAGACTTTGTCAATTTGAATTTTATTTGTGACTTGGTTCCTACCATGTCTTTCTGAGTGAATCAGGTCTCTTGTAAAAGCCTCAGCAGTGGCGGTGGGTGAAAGTGACACCATAATGGAATAGGTCTAATTCCTGTGAAACAGGAATTACAGGTACAGGGAGAGGAGTGTGGACTTTGGGTATGGACATTGAGCTGGTATACACTAAAGCATGGGAGGTAAATGGCTGCAGCCCTGAATCCTCTTGGTATCCCAGTCCTGATCCTGGATCCCAGTCCTGGATCCTGAGGCTTTTATTCAATCCAGCAACGAAAAGCAATGCCTGGTCATTATCGGGCCTCCAAGACACTGCTGCATTCCCATGGTGGCATTCATATTCACGGGTTGGTGTCCATGCTGTGGTGCTGGGGAAATTTTTTTTTTTTTTTTGGACAGAGACACAAAGAGAGACAGAGAGAGAGGGAGAGGAAGACAGATAGAGATGGGCGTGCCAGCAGCCTCTCAGCTGCTGAGAATGAAATCCAGATGTGTGTGCCCCTCTTGTGGTCAAGTGCGGCATTGCACCCTTGCGTCACTTTGCATCTGGCTAAATGTGGGACCTGGAGATTGGAACCTCTGGAGATTGGAACCAGCATTCTTAGGCTTAGGAGGCCGGCGCCTTAACCGCTAAGCCATCTTCCAGCCCCTGGGGAAATATTTTGAACTCAGCCTTGGATAAAACTGAGTTTGAGTATGGACCTTGGCTAAATATTCCTTGACAGATTACTTAAGCCAGCTAGCTTAACTTTCTTCATTCATAAAACGGGGATAATACTATTAATATCTGCAGAGTTGTAAAGCTTATTTGAGATGAGGCTACTATCATTTCTAATGCTAAGCAAGTAAACAGCATCTTTTCTCACATATATGTATGTGTGTATGTATGGAGAGATTAGACTCATGGCATTGTGCATGCGGGACAAGTGTTCTACTGCTGAGCTACATCCCAGCCCCTCCTTTTTCACCTTGTCTTTTCTACAAAGGCTTGGAGAAGCATGGAGCAGAGAATTGTGGGCTGGGAACTGCACAGTGGCATAACCCAGTGACTCCCAAAAGTCCATGGCACCAATTGGTTGCTAATGGCAGCATCTGAGGAGCATGAGGGATCCTAATTCAGGAACTCTGTACCCTCCCGTGATCCTGATTGATGGGTGACCTGTCCTTTTCGGCCAGGGACAAAGAGGGTGTCCTCTGCTGCTTTTGCCTCTTCACTTAGCACCTGATTCAGGCAGCGTGGTCCATCTGGCAGCCCCTTGGTACACAGGAGACTGATGGTCTGCATGGACCCACAGTTACACAGGAAGGACTGATGGTCCCCATGGACCCACAGTTACACAGGAAGGACTGATGGTCCCCATGGACTGATTGTCACACAGGAAGGACTGATGGTCCCCATGGACTGATTGTCACACAGGAAGGACTGATGGTCCCCATGGACTGATTGTCACACAGGAAGGACTGATGGTCCCCATGGACTGATTGTCACACAGGAAGGACAGTTACACAGGAAGGACTGATGGTCCCCATGGACTGATTGTCACACAGGAAGGACTGATGGTCCCCATGGACTGATTGTCACACAGGAAGGACTGATGGTCCCCATGGACTGATTGTCACACAGGAAGGACTGATGGTCCCCATGGATTGATTGTCACACAGGAAGGACTGATGGTCCCCATGGATGGTCCCCATGGACTGATGTTACACAGGAAGGACTGATGGTCCCCATGGACTGATTGGTCACACAGGAAGGACTGATGGACATGGACTGATTGTCACACAGGAAGGACTGATGGTCCCCATGGACTGATTGTCACACAGGAAGGACTGATGGTCCCCATGGACTGATTGTCACACAGGAAGGACTGATGGTCCCCATGGACTGACAGGAAGGACTGATGGTCCCCATGGACTGATTGTCACACAGGAAGGACTGATGGTCCCCCATGGACTGATTGTCACACAGGAAGGACTGATGGTCCCCATGGACTGATTGTCACACAGGAAGGACTGATGGTCTGCATGGACTGATTGTCACACAGGAAGGACTGATGGTCCCCATGGACTGATTGTCACACAGGAAGGACTGATGGTCCCCATGGACTGATTGTCACACAGGAAGGACTGATGGTCCCCACAGGAAGGACTGATGGTTGGACTGATTGTCACACAGGAAGGACTGACATGGACTGATTGTCACACAGGAAGGACTGATGGTCCCCACAGGAAGGACTGATGGTCCCCATGGACTGATTGTCACACAGGAAGGGAATGGACTGATTGTGAAGGACTGATGGTCCCCATGGACTGATTGTCACACAGGAAGGACTGATGGTCCCCATGGACTGATTGTCACACAGGAAGGACTGATGGTCCCCATGGACTGATTGTCACACAGGAAGGACTGATGGTCCCCATGGACTGATTGTCACACAGGAAGGACTGACACAGTTACAGGAAGGACTGACATGGATGGTCCACAGGAAGGACTGATGGTCCCCATGGACTGATTGTCACACAGGAAGGACTGATGGTCCCCATGGACTGATTGTCACACAGGAAGGACTGATGGTCCCCATGGACTGATTGACACAGGAAGGACTGATGGGTCCCAGGAAGGACTGATGGATGGACTGATTGTCACACAGGAAGGACTCATGGACTGAGGAAGGGACTGATTGTCACACAGGAAGGACTGATGGTCCCCATGGACTGATTGTCACACAGGAAGGACTGATGGTCCACATGGACTGATTGTCACACAGGAAGGACTGATGGTCCACATGGACTGATTGTCACATAGGAAGGACTGATGGTCCCCATGGACCGATTGTCACACAGGAAGGACTGATGGTCTGCATGGACCGGTTGTCATCCAGGAAGGACTGATGGTCCCCATGGACTGATTGTCACACAGGGAGGACTGATGGTCTGCACGGACTGATGAGTGCTTCTGAGCTAAGTGGGGAACACTCCTCCTTATGTGGCAGACCCGTTCCATCCCCTGTGTGGTTTCAAGACCCTCCTAAGGCTCCGAGTGAAGGAAAGAGGAGACTAAGCCTGAGGGTCTTGTTGGGCTTCTCAGTAAACTGGACAAGAGGCAGATTGTATTTCCTGCCTAGGAAGGTGATATCTGCTCTGGCCGATGAGCCCAGTTGGCTGACCTTGTGTGAGCCACCTGTTGACAGAGCTTCCTGTATCCTAAGCTGAGTCCCCAGCCTGCCCTCCTGCTTGTGGAGATCAGGTGCTCTGAGTTGTCACAGCTGTCAGTGCTCTGCTTCTCTTCTGCTTGGCATCTGCAAGTCAGTGCCTTTTGGTTACGCATTCAGGGTATCTCTAGAAGTGAACTATTTAATGCCAGTCTTAAGTACTAGTCCCAGTGTTGTACCCCAAGCGATAAGAATATGGATGCTACTGGCATGAGGAGATAGGGCTAAGAGACATGGTAAGAGCTACGTGCACAGGAAGAGAGGAGAAACAGATGAGGGGGAAGAGGAAGGCGTGAAGCCTGAGAAACACAGAGGCCGAGAACGCTATGCACAAGGCACGTGAAGTTAAACCCTGAAAGGCAGGTGTGAGCGCTGTGGCTCAGCACACTTGCCTTCCGTCTTCAGCCTTGGGGATGGGATAAAGACAGTGACGGGGTGAGCATGCAGAGGAGTCTGGCCACTAGTTCAGGAGGTATGACATTATTGGTCGTGCTCCTTTTTGTTTAAACAAACTCCTGAGTAGGAGGGGCCGGAAGGTAGGAAGTTTTGGGTTTGCAACTCGGTCAAGGTGACCCCGCAGTGAGATCCCAGTGATCATGGGGTATGTGTACAGTGACTCACCTGACCACAAAGTAGCCACAGCTCTGTCTACCTGGTATCTCTCACCTACACAGCTACTGCCTCCTACTTAGCAACCACACCCCATAATCTCCCTGTCTTCAATTCTGCTTCCTCCACCACCCGGTCAGGACTCCCTGCTGCCTCCCTATTTTCTATTGCTTTTCCTCGTGGCCATTAGCTTCCAGTGACGGCTGTCAGATCCTCCCGGGCTCTTGTACAAAGCCCTGTTCCTGTCTGTGTCTCAGATTTCTGACCTGTAAAGTGAACCTCAGGCTCCTTGCTGTGCAGAGCTGTGAATTAACATCTTGAGGGAACATGTGACAGATGAAAGATGCCACAGTGAGCGCCACACCGTGGCTTAACTCTCCCCTTTCCTCACCTGCTCCAAATCCTGTTCCTTCCTGCCACTCTTCACCCTGTGAACAAGTGAAAGTCTGCACACCTCAGTTCCCCAATCCACGGGCCTCATATTCTCCATTCTGCCCCTGTCTGCCCTGTTAGACATTGCTGAGGACCCACTTCCTTCCTTGAAGCAGCATAAATGTCATACAATCTCAGTGAAAGAAAATGCAGGCTGAGGGGGCTAGAGAGATAGATGGCTCAGTGGTTAAAGTGCTTGCCTGCAAAGCCTAAGTACCTAGGTTCGATTCCCCAGTACCCACATAAAGCCAGATGGATAAGGTGGTGTACATGTCTGGAGTTTGCAGTGGCTAGAAGCCCTGGCATACCCATTTTCTGTCTCTTTCTCTCTCTCTCTCTTTTTGCCTCTTTCTCTCAAATAATAAATAAAAATATATTTTATTTTATTTTTATTTTTATTTTTTTGGTTTTTTCGAGGTAGGGTCTCACTCTGGTCCAGGCTGACCTGGAATTAACTATGTAGTCTCAGGGTGGCCTTGAACTCTTAGCGATCCTCCTACCTCTGCCTCCCGAGTGCTGGGATTAAAGGCGTGCGCCACCAAGCCCGGCTCAAAAAAAAATATTTTAAAAAAGAAAGAAAATATGGGCCAAGGCACAGCTCAATGGTACAGCACCTGCTCCCAGGTTCCATCCCCAGCACCACAGAAAGAAAAAAGAAACTCACCATTTTTGACTAGAATGTAAGTCAGATATGAAAACCACTGATCCTCACGCCTGCCCTATAGCCTCATGCCCATATTCATCTGTTGACATATCTGTACCTCCTATTTATGGTCAGCAGCTGTTGGTCTCTTGTGTCCTCGTTGTCATTGTAGGGCACCCTGTATGTATAACACATAGTAGGTGTGGTGGTTTAGAGTAGGTGTCCCCCCATGAACTCCTGTGTTCTGAATGCTTGATCCCTAGTGGATGGTAGTTTGGGAACTGGAGTCTTTCTGGAGGAGGTACATTGTTGTGGGCAGGCTTTATGGCTGCTACAGGTAGTGTCTCCTTGCCAGCATTTGGCACCTTCTCCTGGTTGCTGCTGGCCACCTGATGTTGGCCAGAAGGTGATGTCCATCCTCTGTTCATGACATCATTTTCCCCTGCCATCATGGAGCTTCCCCTCGAGCCTGTAAACCAAAATTAATCCTTTCCTCTCACAAGCTGCTCTTGGTTGGGTGCTTTGTGCCAGCAACAAGACGGTAACTGCTACAACAAGTGTTCATCATCCATTAAAAGAAAGAATAAGAGGGCTGGAAGGATGGCTTAGTGGTTAAGGTGTTGCCTGCGAAGCCTAAGGACCCAGGTTTGATTCTCCAGGTCCCATGTAAGCCAGATGCACATGGTGGCACATGCATCTGGAGTTCATTTGCAGTGGCTAGAGACCCTGGCACGCTCATTCTCACTCTCTGTCTGTCCTTCTCTCTGTCTCTAATAAATAAATAAAATAAATAAATCAGTAAAAAGATTTAAAAAAAAAGAAAGAATAAGAAAGAAACAGAAGAATCTATGCTCTGGGGCTCACTGAGATGACTTGAGGGAAAGCATTCCTTTATTAAAGAGCCTCAGCCTCTTCAACCTTAAACTTGGTGTGTCCAGTGCATGTCCTCCCTACTGCCGCATTGGGTCTTTTAAAATTTTTATACAAAAATATATTTTCAAATTTGTTAATTAAAAAATTTTTAGGGGGGCTGGAGATATGGCTTAGTGGTTGAGCACTTGCCTGTGAAGCCTAAGGACCCTGGTTTGAGGTGCTATTCCCTAGGACCCACGTAAGCAGATGTAGAAAGTGGTGCATGCATCTGGAGTTCGTTTGCAGTGGCTGGAAGCCCTGGCATGCCATTCTTTCTCTCTGTCTCTCTCTCTGCCTCAAATAAATAAATAACAAAAAAATTTTTTTAGGTGGGCTGGGGAGATGGCTTAACTCAGCACCACAAATGGCCTGGGATTAAAGGTGTGTGTTATCACGCCTGGCTTTTTTTTAAAAAAAATATCTTATTATTTGAGAGAGAGAAAGAGAAAGAGGTATATATATGTGTGTGTGTGTGTATATATATATATATATATATAGAGAGAGAGAGAGAGAGAGAGAGAGTGAGAGAGAGAGAATGGGTGTGCCAGGCCTCTAATCACTGCAGATGAACTCCAGATGCATGTGTCCCCTTGTGCATCTGGCTTATGTAGGTCCTTGGGAATCGAACTGGGGTTCTTAGGCTTTGCAGGCAAACAAACACCTTAACTACTAGTCCATTTCCCCAGCCCTATGTACCTTTTTTTTTTTTTCAAAAATTATTTATTTATTTGAGAGAGAGAGGAAGAGAAAGAGAGAAAGAACGAATGGGTGCTCTAGGGCCTTCAGCCACTGCAAACAAACTCCAGCTGCATGTGCCCCCTTGTGCATCTGGCTTACATGGGTCCTGGAGAATTGGACCTGGGTCCTTAGGCTTCACAAGCAAATGCCTTAACCGCTAAGGCATTTCCCCAGTCCCCTCCAGTACCTTTTTATAGATGACTCACCCCATGGAAGAGAAAACTTAATTTAATAAAGAATGCAGAAAAGAAAGGTAGGGGAAGAAAGAATGTGCCAATAGAATGAAAAGTGAGGAGAAAGTAGAAGCCGGTTGAGAAAAAAAAAAAAAAAAAGAATCAGGGCGGGGAAAGAGTTCAGGAGAACAGGGAGTGAGTGCAGATGGGAGGAGAACAACTAGAGAAGGTCGCCAGCAGCCTCTGGTAGCTTTGACACCCACAGCTGTCCAAAAGCTGCCGGAAGGCCCTGCGGTGATTATGGGTTTATGGAGAGCAGGAAGCTATTAAAGTGGTTGTCAAGTCACAGTTTAAAAACCGTGGACAGTGAGAAGGGAGAGGAGGGAGTGCTGCCCTCGCATTAGACATGATGTGTATTGAGATAGAGAGAAGTATGCCGAGACGCTGGGCAGAGCTGGCCTCCTGCCAACGGCTGCTTTCTCCTCGTCTTGCCAGGCACTGGGCTTTGATGGAGTTCCTGTATCTATTGATGTATGCTTAGGTTAGAATGAAGCTCAGACGGGTAATGTGAAGTTTTTGAAATCCATTTTGTTGAAAACTAACAAGCAGAACAGGTTTGAAGTGATCTTACACCTCCCAACCCACCCAAAACCTCACAGCACAAATTATGTGTTATATCATGGTGTTTGTTTTGGTTTTTTTTCTTGTTGATTCCTGTAACATCCTGGAAAGGGGTGGCATGATCCTAAACCAGTGAGCAGCTCACCCCTTAGGAAAGATGGCAGCGTGGTGACTGGCAGACATAAGATGAAAATTGAAGTCTGACTTCTAAGCTACAGTTTTTTGTTTTTCTTTTTTGAAAACACAGGCCAATTAAAAAAAATTGTTTTTAAATTTATTTGAGAGCAACAGACACAGAGAAAGAGGCAGATAGATAGGGAGAGAAAGGGTGCACCAGGGCCTCCAGCCACTGCAAACGAACACCAGATGCATGCGCCACCTTGTGCATCTGGCTCACGTGGGTCCTGGGGAATTGAACCTCGAACTGGGTTCCTTAGGCTTTACAGGCAAGCGCTTAACCGCTAAGCCATCTCTCCAGGCCCTAAGCTACAGTTTTTTGTTTTTTTTTTTTGGTTTTTCAAGGTAGGGTTTCACTGTGGTCCAGGCTGACCTGGAATTAACTATGTAGTCTCAGGGTGGCCTCGAACTCTCAGCGATCCTCCTACCTCTGCCTCCCGAGTGCTGGGATTAAAGGCGTGCACCACCACGCCCGGCTCTAAGCTACAGTTTTATATGTCTTTAATCCTGGCATCAGCAAGTGAGTGGACCTAGCCAGGAACATGTGACAGTCTACCACCCAAGTAGCCTTCTTAGTTGAATCAGTTTTTTTTTTAAATCAATTTATTCATTTGAGAGAGAGAAAGAGGGAGAGAGAATGGGCTTACTTGGGTACTAGGGAATCGAACCTGGGTCCTTAGGCTTTACAGGCAAGCACCTTAATTACTGAGCCATCTCTCCAGCCCGGAATCTGTTCTTATCTAATACTTGATGTCCACTGTTTGCATAGTAGTTTGTACTATATTACTTACATCTCTTAGTACTTTGGTGTGTGCGTGTTCATGTGGATGAGTGTGAGTCATGTGCAGCGGTCAGCAGACAGCTCTGGGTGTTAGTCCTTGCCTTCCACCTCGCTGGAGGCAGAGCTTCGTGTTCACTGCTGCATTTGCCCAGCTTGTTAGCCTGCAGCCTTCTTGGAGATTCCGTTTCAGCCTCTCTTCTCATAGTAGGTGTGTGGGGATCACAGATGCTTGTGCAACACGGAGTCCTGCTACCTTTACGTGGGCTCTGGGGATTCAAACTCGGATTCTCACACTTGCACAGCGAGCATTGTATCTACCGAGCCATCTACTCAGCCTCTTATTCTCCGATGGGTAAAATCGAGCTAACACATGTATGATCTCACATGGTATTTTTGTGGTTGAACATTACAATCCACTCTACTAGCATTCTTCAAGACTATCCTGGGCTGAAGTGTAGCTTAGTGGTAGAATACTTGTCTAATATGTATGGAGCCCTGGGTTCGGTCACCAACAACCAGCATACATATACAGACCCACACACGCACATACACACACACCCCGATGTTATTATTCTTCTATTTAATCTCTACCCTCAATCCCCAAGTCTTCCGCCCCTAAAACTCCTCTTATGCATTGTGTCTTATAAAGAATTCACTACAAGGTTTGACAGATAGGTAATTATTTTGTCTGTTTTGAAGCAACTTGAGGTTTGACCTTCTTCTTAGAATGAGTTAACGTCTGTTGAGTGGAGGAAATGACAGCGGCTCTCATAGCAACCCTTCCTTCTGTTCCCACTGCCACTTCCAGGCCTGGGCTCTCAATATCCAAGGAAGCTAAAAGTATCCTCTCTCCTCCTCTCTATTCCTTGGACTAGAAAAGAGCTTTGGAGCCGGGCGTGGTGGCGCACGCCTTTAATCCCAGCACTCGGGAGGCAGAGGTAGGGGGATCGTCATGAGTTCGAGGCCACCCTGAGACTACATAGTTAATTCCAGGTCAGCCTGGGCCAGAGTGAGACCCTACCTTGAAAAACCAAAAAAAGAAGAAGAAGAAGAAGGAGGAAGAGGAGGAGGAAGAGAAGAAAAGTACTTTAGATAAGCCCCAAATCAAGAATTGGCTCTTGGAACTGGGGAGATGGCTTAGCAGTTAAGTGCTTGCCTGTGAAGCCTAATGACCCCGGTTCAAGACTTGATTCTCCAGGACCCACGTAAGCTGGATGCACAAGGTGGCGCATGCATCTGGAGTTCATTTGCAGTGGCTGGAGGCCCTGGTGCACCCATCTCTCTCTCTCTCTCTCTCTCTCTGTCTCTCTGTCTCTTTTTCTGTCTGTTGCTCTCAAATAAATTTAAAAAAGAATTGGCTCTTGGAATTGGGGAGATGGCTCAGAAGATAAAGTGCTTGCTGCACAAAGATGAGTACCTGAGTTCGGATCCCAGCACCCATGTTAAAGCTGGACGTTTGGCATATATTTGTTATTACCCTAGCCACTGCCTCAGGAACAAGAGGAGGTACACACAGGAGCACCCCCCAGAACTCAGGGACAGCTAGCGTGGTGAACACAGAAAGTGAGGACAGACAGATACCCGGCAGCTTTTCTATGACTCCACACACACACACCATGACAAACTGTGACACATGTGTACATGCACTCACACACGTGAACACCCAACACACACAGAGCAAAAAAAAAAAAAAAAAAAAAGTGGAGCCGGGCGTGGTGGCGCACGCCTTTAATCCCAGCACTTGGGAGGCAGAGGTAGGAGGATGGCAGTGAGTTTGAGACCACCCTGAGACGACACAGTGAATTCCAGGTTAGCCTGGACTAGAGTGAGACCCTACCTCGAAAAACCAAAACCAACCAAACAAACAACAAAAAAGTGGCTCTTGCTGAGATTTACCTGGGAAAGAAATTTACCCCATTGCTTTTGCAGTTTCGGCTTTCTCACATTTTCCTGTCCCATTTTGAGAATGTTCTCACCGTGTGAGATGCTGCCTGCCTGTCTCACTTCTTTGTAATGGGGAGGAGGGTGCTGAAGACCCTTGGTTCCCATTTCCCAGGCCCATTGCGCTATCTTCAGGGAGATAGGGGTCTGAATAGGTCTGCTTCTGGAATTGTCCTGTACCTAGATTGATAAGAGTTGGGGGAGGAGAATGGGGCCTGGAAACAAAGCTGGTTTTCAGCCCTTTCCCATGAAGAGCCCCAATCAGACAAGTGGGAGGGTTGCCATGTGCAGTTCCAGCCATCTTTTTTTGTCTTCTTCATTTGCATAGATTTGAGCCAGTTAAGTATCAGCCAATTATGCTTCTTATAATCCAGTCTGTAACCCAATTTGTCTCTCTTATTTTTTAAGTCCTAAAACTGTACAGGTACAGTACAGTAAACTATAGATACAGCCCTGAAAGATTCTATGCAATTCAGATTGTTCTTAGGGACTGAGTTATTTTGAATGTGCCAGGGGTGTTTTATTATTTTATTATTTAAAGGAATGCATGATCACTCTATTAGCAAAATGAAGTTTTCATTTGTGTATGATAGATATGTTAGGCATAGTGGTGTGTACCTGTAATCCCAGCCCTGGAGAGGCTGAGGCAGGAAGATTGTGGCTTTGAGATCAACATGGGTTGCATGAAACTTCTTTAGATTTTTGTTTGTTTGTTTGTTTTCAAGGTATGCCTCGCTCTAGCCCAGGCTGACCTGGAACTCACTCTATAGTTTCAGGCTGGCCTCAAACTAACAGTGATCCTCCTACCTCTGTCTCCCAAGTTCTGGCATCAAAAGCATGTGCAATCATGTCTGGCTAAATTTTTTCTAATCATAGAATATAAAATTTTCATTAGTTTTCAAATGTCATCATTTATAGATAAGAAAGTGGGACCAGATCACAAAGCTAGGGCAAAACCCTGGTCTTCTGACCTGTTGCGGGGTGGTGTTTGAATCATGAGAACAGTGAAATATGACACACCTTTTCAGTTTTGATTCTTCCATATATATATATATGTTTTGCAAGGTAGGGTCTCACTCTGGTCCAGGCTGACCTGGAATTAACTATGTAGTCTCGAACTCTCCGCGATCCTCCTATCTCTGCCTCCCGAGTGCTGGGATTAAAGGCATGCGCCACCACACCCGGCTTCTTCTATATTTTTGTTCTTATCTCTTTCCTTCTATTTAAAAACCCTTTTGAGGCTGGATATGGTGGCACATGCCTGCAAGCCCAGCACTCATCCTGAGGCAGAGACAAGAAGATTGTAAGTTCACCACTGGTATTGTAGTTACTGTCTCATTGCTGGGACAAAGCAGCTGATGGGAGGCATTCATTTTGGTTTATAGTCTCTAGGAGAAGCTCCATGATGGCAGGGGACAGCACTGCATGAGGAGAGAATGGACATCACTTCTGCAACAGCAGCAGGACAGTGAGTCAAACTAACAGTGGCAGGCTAGCGGCTAATAAACCTCAAGGCCCACCTCCAGCAACTCACCTCCTTCAGCAAGATTCCACCTACCAACTTGCCATGAGCTGGGCACAGAGCATTCAGAACACATGACTCTATAGGGACATCTGAGTCAAGCCACCACATTCCATCCCTGGCCCCTATAAACTGATGACCACACATAATATAAAATGCAGTGCATTCAGTCCAACTTTAAAAGTCCCCATACTTTTTTGAATCCCAACACTTTTCAATCTTCACTGTAATCAAGGTGTCTTAATTATGAGCCTGTAAAATCAAAACCACTTAATGACACAGAGCAAATATTCACACTGCAAAAGGTGGCATTGCGAGGAAAGATTGAACCAATGAACAAACAGGGTGAACATCAAATTGTGCAGCTCCAAATCTGACACCTGTAACCAGTGGTGAAGTCTCTGGTTCCAATCCTGCTCCTCCAGTTGGGCTGCTCACAGCTTAGGATAAACTCCATCCTGAGCCAGCAGCTCTCCTTGGCAGCTGTCCTATAGACCTGGTATCTCAAAAAGTCCCAAGATCTCCATTGCAACCCATGGTTTGTTCTGATGGCTCCATTGGTCCTCCATGCAGGGACTCCAGCAACCTTGCCTCATGTCGCCCAGTGGCCATCACCAAAAAACCAACCTCATTCCAAATCCAATGACCCCTTTCTTGCATTTATTATACTCTGATAGCACTAGGTGGGCTACCAAATTTGTTAATCCATGGGGGCATAAAGCTGACTTTAAGAGCAGGAGAACTTCAACATTCAGGCCCCTACTTTCGAAAGAGTCAGCATTCTTGATGCTGTCCCAATGCACAACAGCTGGCCCAATCTCAATGGTGGTCATCTCTCAAACAATTGCAGCTGAAGCTGCTATAGTCTTCAGCCCAAACTTCCATGTCTTTCTGTGCCATATCCTTCTGCTCACACAAGTCCATGTCTTCTAAATTCAACCTTACTCAAGTTTCAACCTTACTCAAGTTCTCAGGACATGGGAAGAACACAGCTAGCGTCTTACTCAGACTGCCTCTATCTAGCCCTCTCTGGACAAAGCTTTTCTTCCCCTCATAAGCCATATATACATACCTTCATGGTTCTTTCTTGCATTTAGGTTTTTCTTTCTTTTTTTTTTTTTTTTTTTTTTTTTTTTGAGGTACGGTCTCACTCCAGCTCAGGCTGACCTAGAACTCACTCTGCAGTCCCAGGCTGGCCTTGAACTCACAGCAACTCTACTTCTGCTTCCTTAGTGCTGGGATTAAAGGTGTGTGCCACCATACTCAGCTTTGCATTTAGGTCTGTCAAACTCTGCTTACAGCACTGCAAGACGTCTCTTAGGCCAAGGTTTCAAACCCTCCATATTCCTCCTGTCAGTTCCAGAAGGTCAAAGGCCACACTGTCAAGTTTCTGTCGACAATGACCCCACTCCTCTGGTACCAATTTTTCTGTTGCAGTAACCTTCTCGTTGCTGGGACATGAAGTACTTGAACAAAAGGCAGCCTTTAGGAGGTATTTATTTTGGCTTACGGTCTCCATGGAAAGCTCTGATGGCAGGGGAAAGCATGGCATGAGCAGAGGCTGCACATTCCCTCTGCCACAGCAGGTGGCAGACCACACAACACTGGCAAGCTGGCAGCTAATAAACCTCAAGGTCCATTCCTAGCAGCACACCTTCAGCAAGATTCCACCTACCAAGTTGCCATGAGCTGGGAACAAAGCATTCAGAACACATGAGTTTATAGGCTGACATCTGATTCAAACCACCATAGCCTGTCTTAAACTCCCCCAAACTACCATGCTTGATGGTGAGGCCTGTAATCCTAGCTACTCTGGAGGTTGAGGTAGGGGGTATGCAAGTTCAAAGCCTACCTGTGCAATTTAGCAAGACCTTGTCTCACAAGTTAAAAAATGTGGGGATGTAGCTCAGTGGTAGAGTGCTTGCCAGGCATACACAAGGACATGGGTTCAATCCCTAGTAGTGCCAATAGCCAACCAAACTAACTAAAACAAACAAAACACCTCCAAAATATTTTTGGTGTGGGCATGGTAGCTCATGTTTCTGATACCAGAAACTTGAGGCAGGAGTATTAATGAGCTTGAGGCCAGCCTGGGCAACATAGTGACATCCCATCTATAAAAAAAATTGGGAGGGGAGCTGGAGAGATGGCTTAGCGATTAAGGTGCTTGCCTGCAAAGCCAAAGGACCCAGGTTCGATTCCCTAGGACCCATATAAGCCAGATGCACAAGGTGGCACATGCATCTGGAGTTCATTTGTAGTGGCTACTGGCGTGCCCATGCTCTCTCTCTCTCTCTACCTCTTTCTCTCAAATAAATAAATATAAAATAAATGCTTTTTTTTTCTTTTAGAAAAAAATGGGGCTAGGGAGATGGTTCAGTGAGTAAGAGTGCTTGCCACAAAAGCATGAGGGTCTTAAAAGTGTCTGATTTGTCCTGAGTTAGATTCCTCAGCACTCATTTAAATAGCTGGGGTTGGCCGGGCATGGTAGCGCATGCCTTTAATTCTAGCACTTGGGAGGCAGAGGTAGGAGATTGCTGTGAGTTCAAGGCCAGCCTTAGACTACATAGTGAATTCCAGGTGAGCCTGGGCCAGAGCAAGACCCTACCTCGAAAAACCAAAATAATAATAATAAATAATAACAAAAAATAAATAATAAATAAATAGAGGGGATTTGTTGGCCAACCAGTCTGACTGACAATGGCAGCTAACAGACTCTATCTCAAGATAGAAGAAGGACAACTGATGCTTTCTTCTGACCTCCACATGTATACATGTACATGGATACACAAAATTGCATATATATATATATATCACACATGCAAAATAACAACAGCAAAAACCTGAGTGTGGCTTAGTTGTAGAGTACATGCTTAGTATGTGTGAGGCCCTGGATTCAAATGCCTGTATCCCCCCCTCCACATAATTTTTAAAAAAATTCATTTATTAATTTTCTTTTTTTGAGGTATGGTCTCACTCTAGCCCAGGCTGATCTGGAATTAACTATGTAGTCTCAGGGTGGCCTCAAACTCACGGCGATCCTCCTACCTCTGCTTCCTGAGTGCTGGGATTAAAGGCATGCGCCATCATGCCCTGCTCATTTATTAATTTTTAATGCATGAGCCACTTTGTGCATCTGCCTGTATGTGGGTACTGGGAAATTGAACTCTGGTCATTAGGCTTTTCAGGCAAGCTCCTTTACTGCTAAGCCATGTCTCCAGCCCTAAAATTTATTTATTTATTTATTTTTATTTAACTTTTTGTTTTTGGAGAGAGACACAGAGAGAGGCAGAGAGAGAGAGAGAGAGAGGGAGAGGAAGATAGATAGGGGCGCACCAGCAGCCTCTCAGCTGCTGAGAATGAAATCCAGATGCGTGTGCCCCCCTGTGGTCAAGTGCAGCATTGCACCCTTGCGTCACTTTGCATCTGGCTAAACATGGGACCTGGAGACTGGAACCACTGGAGACAGGAACCAGCGTTCTTAGGCTTAGGAGGCAGGCGCCTTAACCGCTAAGCCATCTCTCCAGCCCTTATTTATTTATTTTGGTTTTTCGAGGTAGGGTCTCACTTTAGCCCAGGCTGACCTAGAATCTACTATGTAGTCTGAGGTTGGCCTCGAACTCACGGCGATCCTCCTACCTCTGCAAAGGCCTGTGCCACCACACCTGGCTAATGGTGACAGTTTTAAGTATTTGTTCAGTAGCTTCACTTTTCTCTTATGTATGGCAGTTTTCATCCTAGAACTGCTTAGAACATCTTTCTGGGTAAGTACATAAAACCAAATACACGTGTGTGTGTGTGTGTTGTGCACGGGGGGGGGGTGATATGTTGTGTATTGCGGCGTGGAACCCAGGCCTTGTCCATACTAAGGCAAGTTCTCTACCGTGAGCCACACACCAGCCTCTTGTCACTTGAAGTCACTACCGTGGTCTGCTGCCCTGGCAAAGGCCCCCTTTGTAAAAGTGGCTCAGTGCCTAATTGCTGCCTAGAGAGTGAGATGCTTTCTCCTTCCTTGGACACTGTGACACTGTGAGACAGGAACAACTGATATAAGTGACCTCATTAAGCTCAAGGGAAGGGAACCGAGGCTCACACGGGGGTCTGTGCGAATGACCCCTTTTTATATGCTTTCCCATAAAAGTCCTGCATTTGTTCTAGGAGGTCCCAGCAAAGAAAAGAACTTGCTCACCATGGGAGCCATCCAGCAGTGGGCCTGTGACCATGGCCGAGCCTTCCCCACGGCTGGATGCTTACAGCAGGGGTTGGTGGTAGTGATTCAGGAGCGCAGGAGTGTTGGAGCTAAGGGTGTAGCTTAGTGGGAGGGCACATGCTTAGCATGTGAGAAGCCCTAGATTCAAACCTCAGCACCCTCCCTCCACCAATAAAGAAGCCTCTCTCTCTCTCTTCCCCCAAGGTAGGGTCTCACTCTAGCCCAGGCTGACCTGTAGTCTCAGGCTGGCCTCGAACATATGGCGATCTTCCTACCTCCGCCTCCCAAGTGCTGGGACTAAAGTCATGCGCTGCCGCGCCCGGCCCCAATAAAGAAACTTTTTATTTTATTTAATTTTTTGATTTTTTGAGGTAGGGTCTCACTCTGGCCAGACTGACCTGGAATTAACTATGTAGTCTCAGGGTGGCCTCGAACTCTCGGCGATCCTCCTACCTCTGCCTCCCGAGTGCTGGGATTAAAGGCGTGCGCCACCACGCCCGGCTTAAAAGAAACTTTTGGTGGTCACCCGTTGTGACTGGAAGCTATCTGAAAGTGACTAGCCATAGGTCCTGCACTAGTACAGCAGGATGTTTGCTCCAACTGCTTCTTCTGTTTTCCTCTAGCCCCAGCCCATTATGGGGGGGGGGGCTGTTCTGATTCATGGAAGTTAAGATAAAGCTTCTAGATCCTTCACATTGTCACCTCCGAAAGGCCAGTACCTAGTTCCAAACCATTTCATTTATAAATTTCACCTTGGGCTTCAGCCTCTGCAGATATCCCTTGGACTTGGTCAGAGCCTCTGATCTGCCTTAAACCCTCTGATGAACTTCCACTGTTTCTTAAGGCCCAGGCTCATCGCCTCAGCCGTGACCTTTTCCCTCTGACCTCTGACTTTCACAGGACTCCAACAGAAAAGACCCCTTCTTAGGACTGATCCCCCCTGCCCATCCCCGGACTCCGGACTTGGAAGCTAGACAGTTCTGCCAACAGCAGAAATCTCTTCTTCTCAGAAGAGCTTGGAAGCCAAGGCCCTTCCCTCCCAAGCAGCCTTGCAAGTTGACAGGGCAGGCCGTGGCTCTTAGGTCCTCACTGTTGAGTGAGCCTGCCTGGTTTTCTGAGGTCAGAAAACTCAGAAAGCGTAAGTTTTCTTCTTTTCTTCTTTCTTTCTCTTTTTTGGATGCTGGCCAAAATCCTAAGCTTGCCTTGACACTTTGGGCCATTTTCTTCTTTTTCTCAATAAGTCTCCTTTTCCTTACTTAAAAAAAAAAATGGTGGGCTGGAGAAATGGCTTAGGGGTTATGGCGCCTGCCTCCTAACCCTAAGAACACTGGTTCCAATCTCCAGCTGTTGCAATCTCCAGGTCCCACGTTTAGCCAGATGCAAAGTGACGCAAGGGCGCAATGCCGCACTTGGCCACAAGGGGTGTGCACATCTGGAATTCGTTTGCAGCAGCTGAGACACTTCTCGTGCGCCCATCTCTGTCTTCCTCCCTCCCTCCCTCTCTCACTCTCTCTCTCTCTCTCTCTATCTCTCTCTGTGTCTCTCTCAAAAAAAAAATAAGATAAAATAAAAAGTTTTAAAAAATTAAAAAAATTTAAAAAAAATGGTGACAGGACCAGCAGAGGCGCCAGGCCCTAGGATCCCTGCTAGGGAGTTGCTCCACTCAGGAAAGGTGGAGACATACGCAACTAGTTTTTCTTCCCCAACACATAACCTCTGCCAGGTTCCAGCAGGTTCTTGAGGCGGGTACACCCTGGAAACACTGCTTCCCCAGCATCACTCACCACCCTTCCAGCAGTTCACAGATGATGGGCAGTTTGTTCTAAGGCCTACTGAATGTCCCTCCCATCTGCAGCACAGGGCCCGTTTTCAGGGAGTAATCAGAGTCATTGAGCAAAACAACTGACAGCAGAGATGTGCTTTGTGAGTGCTTAATAATACATGAACCTTAGAAGGTGGTCTGGGTCAGGAAGCCCATCTGCAGGTCGGAGGATAGGAGACGATTTCCAGGGCAGCCTGGAATTACGAGCGGGCAGCCTCTTGGGGGACTTAGATGGAACTGAAAGCGTGATGTGGAATCTGAGGGGAAACTGCAGCTTTGCTTAGGGAGTCTTTACCTCCCAGTGCTGATTTTATTGACCTAAATGTGTTGGGACCTATTTTAAGAACATCTTATAAATACCCAAAGTCGGAAATGCCTGGCGAGGGGTGACAAGAGGATGTGGTTTCACTCCAGGACAGGCTTCGGCTCACATCACACTTCCCTCCTGGATTCCAGGCTGTCGGGAGGGAGGGAATGCACCGAGGTGATGTTTAGAAGCAAATGCCAAATGCAGAAAGGGGTTCTAAGCGTGTAGGAGGCAGCGGGCCACAGGAGTGGGCTGAGGGTGGTGGGAGCCGGAAGGAAAGGGGACCCCCTTTCTTACCTCTGCTACACTGTGCTGGACTCACCCACTTGTCTGGACTGTTAGCAAACCTGCTGCTGCTTCCCAGGATGAACCCCCAGTTGACATACTTATGTGGGTGCAGATGGGTTTATTGAGCTGAAAACACAGGTGTTTCACTCAGAGGAATAATGTTAGCCCTTCCCATTACTTTTCAGGTAAGGCAGGTGATAGGCTGGGGTTGCCCGAGGCTGCCGAGGGCATCTCGCATGCCATTTCTTTTGTTTGGTTGGTTGGTTTAACTCACAAATTATTTATTTTGAATTCCAAGTCATATGTTGGCCCAAAAGGACCATGGTTGATATGAAGATACGATTGGTCCCAGACTCCAAGACAGGGAAGTTCCTACAAATGGCATCTGTGTCAAACAAGTTTTTTGTTTTTTTTTTGTCAAAGGTGGGGCGCCCTGAAAAACAGCTTTGGGGTGTTGCTGGGTGGGGCTGAGAAGTGGCGGCACTGGGCAGACCAGAGGGTTCTGAGTAACTTTGCACATGGGGAGCTGGGCTTGTAGCTCAGGGGTAGAGCTTGTGAGGGAGGCTCTAGGTTCCTTGAAATTCCTGATCATGCTGTCTCCCCTGTCAGGTAAATATAAGCACACAGAAGGCTATTGTGTCAATTCTTTGAGGAGCTGGTATGGTCTTCCTTGGGGGTAACACAGCTCAGCCATGTGGGAGCAACCCCTGCACCCCACGATTCTCAGATTTCTTCCATCTGAGATCTGAGAGACCCTGGGGAGGCAGGAGGGGCTGGTAAAAGGTTTCCCTTGGGCTCAGAGAGGCACAGGCGCCTTCACGAGCAACTCAGACTTCCTGAGCTATTAACCCTGCCTCATGCCTAAGGGTGCACTGTGAGTCACTTAATCTAATTGGTTTAATAAGTAAACAATCTGTGAACAAAGAGGAGGGGGTTGGGCATGAGAGGGAGGGGCTGTACTATCTACAAATCTTACAGAGTCAGCTTGGAAAGGAGGCCTGTTGCCTGCTCTCTAGGGATCCGTGATAATTAAACTGGGAGTGGGGGTGTTTTGGGAAGGAGGGAAGATGGAGACCCAGATGTCCCTGTAGAAGAAGGAGAAGTCATCGGTAGGTCAGGTTCTCAGTGCCCATCCTAAAAAAAAAAAAAAAAAGAAAGAAAAAAGAAAAAAAGTCATTCACTGAGGTATAGGGGCTCTGTGCTTGCCTCTACCAAAATAAATAACAATTGAGTGGCTCTTGTATCCATTATCACTATTTAATTTCAAAACATTTTGTCATTCCAGAAAGGAACCCAGAGCCCCAGTAGCAGTCACTGTCTTCTCCCACAGCACTGGCAACTACAAATTTTTTTTTTTTGTTTGTTTTGTTTTGGTTTTTCAAGGTAGGGTCTCACTCTGGCCCAGGCTGACCTGGAATTACCTATGTAGTCTCAGGGTGGCCTCGAACTCACGGCGATCCTCCTACCTCTGCCTCCCGAGTGCTGGGATTAAAGGCGTGCGCCACCACGCCCGGCTTAAATCTTTTGTTTTGTTTTTTCTTTCCAGGTAGAGTCTCACTCTAGCCCAGACTGACCTGGAACGAACTCACTCTATAGTTCCAGGCTGGCCTCGAACTCACAGCCAGCCTCCTACCTTTGCCTCCCAAGTAAGTGCTGGGATTAAAGGTGTGCGCCACCACACCCCTGGCCAAATCTCCTTTTTGGTTTTTCAAGGTAGGGTCTCACTCTAGCCCAGGCTGACCTGGAGTTCAGTCTGTATTCTCAGGGTGGCCTTGAACTCACAGTCCTGTCCTCCTGCCATTTTTCTCTCCCCTGTGTCTTCATTAATTGTTGATGAACATGTGGGTTGTTTATAGTGTAGACTATTAGGAAGAATTCTCTGATGTACTCAGGTTTCTGCTTCCTTTTTGTTGTCTTGAGGCAGTATCTCACTGTGTATCCCTGGCTGGCCTGGAACTCTGTAGATATGCCAGGTTAGCCAGGGATTCATGGACAATCTGTCTTCCTCCTGCTGTGGGGTAGAGAGCCAACAGTGCCTTTCTGCCCTAGACGGGCTTAGAACTCCTCAAGCCAGTGGCCTTCAAGTTCTTGGCTATGATTAGCAAGAATTGAAGAACAGACACAAAGGTAAATTATGAAAGATTTTTTTTAATTAATTTTTTTTTTTTTCGAGGTAGGGTCTCACTCTAGCCCAGGCTGACCTGAAATTCACTATGTAATCTCAGGGTGGTCTCGAACTCTCGGTGATCCTCCTACCTCTGCCTCCCGAGTGTTAAATTAAATTAAAAAAAAAAAATTTTATGAGAGACAGAGAATTGGTGTGTCAGGGCTTCCAGCCACTGCAATCAAACTCCAAACATGTGTGCCATCTTGTGCGCATGTGTGACCTTGCCGCTTGCGTCACCTTGTACGTCTAACTTATTATTTTTTTTAAAAAGATTTTATTATTTATTTATTTATTTATTAGAGACAGAGAGGGAGAGAGAGAGTGAGAATGGGCGCGCCAGGGCCTCTAAACATTTCAAACGAATTCCAGATGCATGTGCCACCATGTGCATCTGGCTTACGTGGGACCTGGAGAATCGAACCGGAGTCCTTAGGCTTCGCAGGCGTGCACCTTAACCCGCTAAGCCATCTCTCCAGCCCCTAACTTATTTTTATTATTATTTTTTTTGGTTTTTTGAGGTAGGGTCTCACTCTAGTTCAGGCTGACCTGGAACTCACTATGTAGTCTCAGGGTGGCCTCGAACTCATGGCGATCCTCCTACCTCTGCCTCCCGAATGCTGGGATTAAAGTCGTGCGCCACCACCCCCGGCTCGTACGTCTAACTTATGTGTGATTTGGAGAGTTGGGCTTTGCAGGCAAGCACCTAACTGCTAAGCCACCTCTCCAACCCTAATTATTTTTTTTAAATTTTATTTGTGTGTGTGTGTGTGTGTGTGAGAGAGAGAGAGAGAGAGAGAGAGAAAGAGAGAGAGAGGGAGAGAGAGAGAGAGGGAGGGTGAACTCCAGATGCATGGATCTGGGAAATCAAGCCTGGGTCCTTTGGCTTTGCAGGCAAGTGCCTTAACCGCTATGCCATCTCTCCAGTCTGAAAGATTTATTTTAAAAAAGTAGAAGAGAATGACTCCTCCCCTCCTCTGCTGGGAGGAGTCCCAAGAGGGAAAATCCACGAGGCAGCTTGGATTAGGTCCTTTTATAATTTAGATCACTAATTAGGATGAACCTCATTTTCAACTTCACATGTATAAGAAGTACCCTGATTGGTTGATCAGCCCAGGAGGAAAGCATAGACTCAGAAAGGACCTGCCAGGGGTGGGGACACATCTGGTGAGAGTTAAGGAGGAAGCTGCTCTTTGTTGCCATCTTGAATCCGACTTGGGTTCTAGTCTCAGCAGGGCAGGACGGATGACATCTCTGTTTTATGTTCTGGGACTCTATAACTGTCTACCCTGCGAAGGAAGGTTACCTTGCTCCTCTGTCACTCCTGAGGGCTGGGATTACAGCCGTGTGCCACCACACCTGGCTGTGAGCTTTTCCTTGAGGGTTCTTATTTCTCCATATCTTGCCAACAACATTTGTTAGCCTATCTATCTATCTATCTATCTATCTATCTATCTATCTATCTATCTATCTATCTATCATAACCGTTCTGGGGCTGGGGAGATAGCTTAATGGTTAAAGGAACTTGCCTGCAAAGCCTGCTGGCCCATGCTCAATTCCCCAGCACCCACAAAAAGCCAGACCCACAGTGGCTCTTGCACTTGGTATTTGTTTGCAGGAGATCCTGATGTGCATGACACATACACATGCAAGCAAGCAAATACATAAAAATTTAAAAAATGTTCTAGGAGCCTGGCTGGAGAGATGGCTTATTGGTTAAGGGACTTGCCTCCGAAGCCCAAGGATCCAGGTTCAATTCCCCACTACCCATGTAAGCCAGATGCACAAGGTGGCGCATGCAACTGGAGTTCGTTTGAAGTGGCTGAAGCCCTTGGCACACCAATTCTCATTGTCTCTGTCCATCTCTCTCCTATCTGTCTCTGCTTACAAATAAGTAAATTTTTTTTTTTTGGTTTTGTGAAGTAGGGTCTCACTTTCTAGCCCAGGCTGACCTGGAATTCACTATGTAGTCTCAGGGTGGCCTCGAACTCATGGTGATCCTCCTACCTCTGCCTCCCGAGTGCTGGGATTAAAGGCGTGCGCCACCACATCCGGCTCAAATAAGTAAATATTTTTAAAAGTTTATAGGACTGAGCACTTGCCTCAAAGACTAACAGCTCTGGTTCGATTCTGGTTCGAGGTCGCAGGTAAAGCCAGATGTAGAGTGGCACTTGCATCTGCAGCTCATGTGTAGCTGCTGGAGGCCCTGGCACACTCATTCTTTGTCTCCTTGCAAATAAATAAATAAATATTTTTTTAAAGACAAGTGCCACTCTTGAAAAATTTATTTATTTGAGCTGGGCATGGTGTCTGGCACCCGCCTTTAATCCCAGCACTCAGGAGACTGAGGTAGGAGGATTGCCATGAATTCGAGGCCACCCTAAGAATACAGAGTGAATTAATTCCAAGTCAGCCTGAGCTAGAGTGAGACCCTACCTTGAAAAACAACAACAAAAAAAAAAAAAAAAAAAGAAAGAAAGAAAGAAAGAAAAGTTTACTTATTTGAGAGAGATTTTTCAAAAAATCAGATGGAGAGAGAGAGAGGGAGAGAATGAGTGTGCCAGGGCCTGTAGCCCTGCAAACCAATTCCAGACACATGTACCACCTTGTACATCTGGCTTATGTGGGTCCTTGAGAATTGAATCTGGGTTTGGCTTTGCAGGCAAATGCCTTAACTGCTAAGCCATCTCTCCAGCCCATAAATGAATGTTTTAAATTTTTAGTTATTTATTAGAGAGAGAGAGAGAGAGAGAATGGGTGCACCAGAGCCTCTAGCCACTGCAAACGAACTCCAGACACATGTGCCACCTTGTACATCTGGCTTACGTGGGTTCTGGGGAGTCGAACCTGGGTCTGTAGGCTTCGCAGGCAAGCACCTTCTGCTAGCCATTTCTCCAGCCCAATAAATAAATATTTCTAAAAATTAGTAGCTGGGCCTGGTGGAACATGACTTTAATCCCAGCACTTGGGAGGCAGATATATATATATATATATATATATATATATATAATGTTTTCTTTGGGCTGGAGAGATGACTTAGCAGTTAAGGCACTTGCCTGCAAAGCCAAAGGACCCATGTTCAACTCTCCAGGTCCCATGTAAGCCAGACACACAAGGTGACACTATATTGCAATGAATAACAAAAATATAAAACGGTGAAAAGTACTTATAACTGTTGAGGGGAACTGAACCATTTGCAGGATAATGATGCAAGATTTTGGGTCCAAGGAGGGATTAAATTCCATAAAGATAAACTGAGCGTGGTGGCACATGTCTTTAATCCCAGCGCTTGGGAGGCAAAGGTAGGAGGATCGCCTTGAGTTCGAGGCCACTCTGAAACTACATAGTGAATTCCAGGTCAGCCTGGGCTGGAGTGAAACCCTACCTTAAGAAAAGAAAAAAAAAAATTCCATAAAGATGCAGAAGATTCCAGGCTTATGGACCCCAACTTTTTTAGGGCCTTGCCCAAGTTAGCAAAGACTGAAAACATGGACTCAGAGAGGGTAGAGTATGACGTTCAAGGAGCAGTCAGGACAAACCTGGGGAAATGGCCAGCATGCGAGTGGTATTCGAAAGGACCAAGGCGAGGGGGCAGCTGGGAAGAACTGTTCCTGGACTAAGCTAGCCACAAAGGAAATTATGCAGGGGTTAAGGCAAGGAAAATGAGCATTTAGCAAAAAAGCAGAAAAGGGTTCTGTGAGAGAAGGAAGGTTATAGGAGATTCTGTCTTCTGCTTGACAGACCTTTGCGTGCTATGTTTTTTTTTTAAAATTAATTAATTAATTTTTGTTTTGTTTTTTTTGAGGTAGGGTCTTACTCTAGCCCAGACTGGCCTTGAACTCATGGTGATCCTCCTACCTCTGCCTTCCAAGTGCTGGGATTAAAGTCGTGTGCCACCACACCTGGCTTTTAAAATTTTTTGATTTATGTATTAGAGAGAGAAAGAGAGAGAGAGAGAGAGAGAGAGAATGAGTGTGCCAGAGCCTCCAGCCACTGCAAATGAATTCCAGACATATGCACCACCATGTGCATCTGGCTTACGTGGGTATTGGGGATTTGAACCTGGGTCCTTAGGCTTTGCAGGCAAGTGCCTTAACTGCTAAGCCATCTCTCCAGCCCTCTCTGTATGCTATGATTCAGGGAAGGTAATGTTTCTATATTGGGTTTGTTTCAGAAACAAAATAGCTTCTGGTTCTCGCCTGGGACCCATGAACGTATCTGGTGGGGCTAGGTTTCCTGATGGTCAGCTATTTGCCTGTATTCCTAGCCTCAGCAGTGTGCCAACCTCAAAATGCCATTCTAGTCCTTTTCACGGACCTTTCGTATCCTCCTCTCTGAGTTCCAGGAGCCTTTCTTTGTGCTTCATCACACAACTTGTTATGTTACCAAAGTATCCCTCCTGGGTTCCATGCACAAAGCACAGTTAGGAGACAGGCCTGGCTATGACAATACAGCTGGCTTTGCATTAATGACCCTGCAGAGCCTTCAGCTGTGACTTCCCACTGCCTGCCCTGGACTGTTCCTCTAGCCTCTAGTTCCTCTCCATAAATGGAGCACAGTAAGACTGGCTTCACAGGGCTGTGTTGAGGATTGACTGGGCAGCAGTGGGATGCCTGTGGACTTTGTTAATTTTTTTTTAAACTTTTCATTTTT
This sequence comes from Orientallactaga sibirica, assembly GCA_036365145.1. Taxonomy (NCBI): domain Eukaryota; kingdom Metazoa; phylum Chordata; class Mammalia; order Rodentia; family Dipodidae; genus Orientallactaga; species Orientallactaga sibirica. The sequence goes on from JAEOAD010001268.1 coordinate 4,662,116, forward strand.
TATTATTTTTTGGGAGAGAGACACACAAAGAGAGGGAGACAGAGAGGAAGACAGAGATGGGCGCGGCAGCAGTGTCTCAGCTGCTGTGAACGAAATCCAGATGTGTGCGCCCCTTGTGGTCAAGTGTGGCATTGCACCCTTGCATCACTTTGCATCTGGCTCAACGTGGGACCTGGAGATTGGAACCGCTGCAGATTGGAACCAGTGTTCTTAGGCTTAGCAGGCAGGCGCCTTAACCCCTAAGCCATCTCTCCAGCCCAAGCCTGTGGACTTTGAAACCACACACAACTTATGTGAATCTCATTTCAGCCACCTATGGGATCTGGAGCAAAGCAGGTGAACTGTTTAAACTTCAGTGTTATTGCTGGGAGAATGGGGAAGGCAATACTTTGCATGGTTGTGCACTGGAAATGAATGAACGTAAAAAGCCTAGCACGGAGTAAGTAAGCAGTGATAACAGGTAGTGCGTGATCGCCGAAAGGAACTGCCTGCCACCTTGTCTCCACTGAGCGCACGTTGTTTGATTTCACCTTTCCAGCTGAAGGATGCGGGTGGGAGATGACACACCCGAGGCCCTGGTGATAGGGACAAACTTGCCACAGGTCGCATAGCCACAGTGGTGGGCAGGAACTCAATCCAAATCTTTCTGGCTCTGAACCTTGGTCTTTACGTTATACTTGACCTCTAGACAAAGCAGCTATGTGCCCTGCATGGGGCTCCATAAATCTAGCCTGTTGACTGATTATGTAGCTTTCTCTTTAAGCATTTTTATTTATTGTTTTTTAAAGGATTTTAAGATTTTTTTTTCAATTTTTATTTTATTTGCAAGCAGAGAGAGAGAGAAGAGAGGCAGACAGAGAGAGAATGGGCATGCCAGGGCCTCCAGCCACTGCAAACGAACTCCAGATGCATGTGCCCCTTGTGCATCTGGCTTACGTGGGTCCTGGAGAATGAAACAAGATCCTTTGGCTTCGCAGGCAAACACCTTAACCGCTAAGCCATCTCTCCAGCCTCTTTAAGCATTTTAAAAGCTTTCTTCTCACTGTGAGCTATTCCATGGAGCCATGAAAGCTCTAATAAACTAGTCCAAGAAGCCAATTCAAAATAAATAACAGACTGTGCAGTGTTTGTGAGAAGCTTGCATCTGTTTTTGTATGGCAGTGAACTCCAGGGAAACCCACCTCAGAGCCCCAGCTGCCCCAAGGGGATGGATTTGCATCTTACCCAACAAAGTGCTTACAACAGACTCTTTAAGAGATGGAAAACACATTTCCCTAAGACCCAAGAAGGCTAAACAGTTAATAGCTTCCCAGGAGTCTTATGTATTGCTAGGATACTGACAGCTACCATAGGCCATTAAATATTAAAGTTTATGCCTAAAAACAAAACAAAACAAAAAAAACAAAAACAAAACCCTAAAATTTTGAGTTTTCTGTTGCAGTTGTCTGTACAAGTACCTCAAGTAGGAGAAAGTTCCACAGCAGGCAAGCAAAATGAGAGTGGGTAAAAAAACAAACAAAAACAGAGAGCCAGGCATGGTAGCGCACGCCTTTAATCCCAGCACTCGGGGGAGGCAGAGATAGGGGGATTGCTGTGAGTTCGAGGTCACCCTGAGACTACATAGTGAATTCCAAGTCAGCCTGGGCTAGAGTGAGACCCTACCTTGAAAAACGGAGATAGAGAGAGAGAGAGAGAGATTTGAGAGGCTGAAGTGCTGAACTGGCTAGCAGTACCCAGCTCCTCTTACTTTTCACTTTCCTGTAGCATTGGCTTCATCTCCAAAGCACACTCTTGTATTTTCTCCTCCTTTTCTTGGGTAAGGAGCAGAGCAGCCTGACCCACTTCTGAGTGCTTTTATCAGTTCGGTCTTCTTAGTTGTCCTTAATTTCCTCTTTGGTTCCACTAGACCGGCTCCCCTGGGTTCCTTAAGGCAGCGTGTGCTGGGATCCAGTTGAATGCCTGCTATTCCCGAGCTTGGGCTCATGGGCCGGGGTGAACACAGTTGAGCTTTGCAGTGATGGATAACACTCGTAGGATTTTCACCCTGGAAGCATCCCCTGACTTGCCAGATCATTTACTTTCCCATTGCTTACTTTGGTCCTCTATGGGGGAAAATTTCCACATTTAATCTGATTTATTTATAGTCCCGTGCTCCCCACTTTTCCATCTGAGCATTAGTGTTGGCCTTGGAGTCGTCTCTGCTCAGGGCCAGGGCTGTTGCCGAGAAATCATTGGGTTGTCCCCCTGGACATGGGGTAGAGGGTCTAGGCGTGAGCTTTTTACCCTCTTAGTTAGCATTCCTGTGGATCCAGCTGCAAAATGAAATGGTCAGAGTTGTGTAGGTCAGCCCTGTCAGCCATCTGACCAGGGAATTTAGCAACTTTGTAGGGATAAGGACAGTAGAGACCTTTTTAAAAAAAATTTACTTATTTGTAGCTGGGCGTGGTGGCGCACGCCTTTAATCCCAGCACTTGGGAGGCAGAGGTAGGAGGATCACGGTGAGTTCAAGGCCACCCTGAGACTACATAGTGAATTCCAGGTCAGCCTAGGCTAGAGTGAGACCCTACCTCAAAAAACCAAAAAAAAAAAAAAAAAAAAAAAAAATTATTTGTGAGTTGAGAGAGGGAGATGGCAGGAGAGAGAACGGGCATGCTAGGGCTTCTTGTTGCTGCAAACAAACTCCAGATGCATGCTCCATTTTGTTCATCCTGCTTTACAAAGGTACTGGAGAATCGAACCCAAGCTGGCAGGCTTTGCAAGCAAACATCTTTAACTGCTGAGCTATCTCCCCAGACCCCTACAATAGTGATCTTTGAAAGGGATAACTTTTGTTAGTTTGAGATAAGTTTTGCCTAACACTGTGGTCTAGGCTAGCTTTGAATTCACTATATACTCAAGTTGGCCTCAAACTTGCAGCAATTCTTCTGCCTAATCCTCCTGCCTGTGCTCCTGAGTGCTGGGATTAAAGGCGTGCACCACCATGCCTGGCTCTAGGTTACATTTATTTATTTATTTATTTTTTATTGACAACTTCTTTAATTGTAGACAATATCCCCATAGTACTTCCCTCTCTCCCCCCACTTCCCCCTTTGAAACTTCACTCTCCATCATATCCCCTCCCCCTCTCATCAGTCTCTCTTTTATTTTGATGTCATCATCTTTTCCTCCTGTTATAATGGTCTTGTGTAGGTAGTGTCAGGCAGTGTGAGGTGATGGATATCCAGGCCATTTTGTGTCTGGAGGAGCACGTTGTAAGGAGTTCTATCCTTCCTTTGGCTCTTACATTCTTTCCATTCTTTACATTCTTTCAGCAATGGACCCTGAGCCTTGGAAGGTAGGTTTGAGATGTTTCAGTGCTGAGCACTCCTCTGTCACTTCTTCTCAGCACCATGGTGCCTTCTGAGTTATCCCAAGGTCACCGCCATCTGAAAAGAGAAGCTTCTGTACCCAAAAGTTAGATAGCATTGATATATGGTGTGGACATTAAGAGAAGTCCTTACTGGGCAGTTTGGTGAGCATAGTATATACATTTAGTCAGACACCAGCAGACATTACACCCTTAGGGCTTATGACTACCCCTGTTGTACATTTTCAGTATCAGGGATGTATTCCCTCCCATGGAGCAGGCCTCCAGTCCAATTAAGAGAGCCGTTGGTTTCCCCCATACAGACATGCCATTATTGCACCTCTTGGCTCATTTGGCCTGGCTGGCCAAACTTAAAGCTTGCAGTGTCCACTGATGAGTACCTTCACTGGTGATTTCTCTCTCCCATTGAACCGCATGCAGTGTAGCTTTTTCCAACTTTCTGTCAGCTGGTCCACATGGAGGAGGCTTTCAGCTCAGCTCCAGCAGGAGTTCTCAGTGAACTTGCCACCCAAGTATGTTGAGTCTTCAGCAGTAGGGTCTTACCATCTATTCCTGGTGGGAAACCAAGGGCCTCGGCAATGGCCTGTAATGTTTTGAGGGTATCTGTGACCTCCCTGGCCAACAACTCACTGGAAGGTATCCCATCCCTGGCACTGAAAAGTTTCTAGTAACAATCTGAGGCTTCTGAATGTTCCATTGTCCAGAAAAGTAGGTTTCCATATGACTTATTTTAGGTTACATTTTTAAAAATAAGGATGTTAGAGAACAAATTTATAGGGAAGAGAAATATGTCAGTCAAATCTAGCATCATTTATTGAGCCGTCCTCACTTCAGGGTGAGGCTACAGTCCAAGGTGGTGAGACCCAGCATTGCAGCCTCTGAAGAAGCTCAGCTTACTTTCCCTGGCAGCGTCAAATGTAGGACTGGGCCCTCCTGTCACGTCATGCTGTCAGAGTCCCAGAGAAACATGTTCTCAAAACGACCTCTTTGACCATGAATTGGCGTCCACAAGAGGTTCTGTGTTCTAAGAGTCCAGTGCTGTGCACTGGCCACGAAACCCGCTTGTCAGCAGACTAGGAATGTTCTCTGAACCAGAGCAGAGGAGACCTGGGTTCTGGTTCTGTAACTTCCTCAGACTTGCTTTGTGATCTCTTGACACTGATCCTTCGACTTCGAGCCTTCGGTTTTCCCGTGGTGAGAACTGCAGTGATTTCTCAGCCTCTCTACGTGCCAACAAGTCTTCTTTGTCTTTATTTTCTCTTGGGGGAAAGGAGGCACAACATCTTACTGTATAGCCCAGCCTGGCCTTAAATTTGAGATTCTTTTCTCTCTCTCTCTCTCTTTTGGTTTTTCAAGGTAGGGTCTCACTCTAGCTCAGGTTGACCTGGACCTCACTATGTAGTCTCAGGGTGGCCTCGAACTCACAGCGATCCTCTTACCTCTGCTTCCCAAGTGCTGGGATTAAACGTGTGTACCACCACGCCCAGCTCTGTCTCTCTTTTTTGAGGCAATCCCTACAGACTGGCCTTTTTTTTTTCTTTTTCTTTTTTCGTTTTTCAAGGTAGGGTCTCACTGTAGCCCAGGCTGACGTAGAATTCACTATGTAGTCTCAGGCTGGCCTCAAACTCACAACGATACTCCTACCTCTGCCTCCTAAGTGCTGGGATTAAAGGCATGCGCAACCATGCCTGGCCTTTTTTTTTTTTAATGAGAGAGAGAGAGAATTGGCATTCCAGGGCCTCCAGCCACTGCAATTGAACTCCAGATGCATGCACCACCATGTGCACGTGTGTGGCCTTGTACACTTGCGTCACCTTGTGTGTCTGGCTTATGTGGGACCTGGAGAGTAGAACATGGTTCCTTAGGCTTCTCAGGCAAGCGACTTAACCACTAAGCCATCTCTCCAGCCCAAGATTCTCTTTTAGCCTCCCCCATGTTGGGATTGCGGGGAGTACCACCATCCTGCCTCATAGCATCACTTTCAAATCAGTGTCACTCTGACAAATGATTGTTTTGCCTCATCTTTCCGAGAAAGATATTCGGAACACTGTCTTTTTGCATTAGTCAAACCTAAGCATAGTCTAAATAATCAATTCTTCCATATTTCACATACTCTGTAAGGTCTCTTCAGTATTGTAGTGTTTGTATCTTTGATACCTTAAGCTATGTCTGCATTTTCTATAACACTGCTTTAAAAATAGAATGACTGCCGGGCGTGGTGGTGCATGCCCTTAGTCCCAGCATTCGGGAGGCAGAGGGAGGAGGATCACCATGAGTTCGAGGCCACCCTGAGACTACATAGTGAATTCCAGGTCAGCCTGAGCTAGAAAACCAAAAAAAAAAAAAAAGACTGTCAGACTAGTCTCACCCTGATTTAGTAATAAAAATCAATTATTTAGAGTTGGAAATATTTTCACAGGTAAGAACTAATCCATCCAACCTCTATTTAGAGTTGCAGGGTTCCCACCTGCAATACCTGGGACTTGAATCCTGAGTAGAGACTCCAGGTTGTTGGGAGCTAAGATACTGAGTGGTGAGAATTCAGTAACTGCCTTGTTGCTTGGTCTTTCTGAGGGCTGCTAGTGTGGTTCCATCCTTGATTCTCAGAGCTACTCTATGGTCTTTCTCCAACTCATCTTTTTTGTTTGTTTGTTTGCATATCTATTTATTTACTTATTTGAGAGGGGGAGGAGAGAGAAAGAATCAAATAGATAGACAGACAGACAGAGAGGGCATGCCAGGGCCTCCAGCCACTTCAAATGAACTCCAGACTTATGCACCACCTTGTGCATCTGCCTTACGTGGGTCCTGGGGAATCGAACCTGGGTCCTTAGGCTTTGCAGGCAAGTGCCTTAACTGCTAAGCCATGTCTCCAGCCCTGTTTGTTTATTCTTGAGACAAGGTCTTGCTGTATAGTCTTGGCTGGTCTGGAACTCGCCATGGAGACCAGGCTTGCTTTGAACTTTAACTAATTCTCCTGCTTTTCGGACACTTGAGTGCCAGGATTGCAGGCATGTACCAGTCACTATGACCAGATCCTCAAGTTACCCGTGTCCTAAGTTAGGCATGCCAGAGGTAAGGTCGCAGGTCCATGAGTGGACGACCTTTTCTTTTTTCCATTTTTGCTTTTAGTTCCTGACGTGGCTGATACATGGCCATACTACATATCACCAGCATGCATCTGGCGTGACATATGACTCAGCCCAGGAATTTAAAACATACAGAGCCAAGAAGAGTGGCATATGCTTGTCCTCTCAGCATTCAGGAGGCGGAGGCAGGAGGATTGTGAACTTATGACCAGGCTGGCCCTATCTCAAAACACACACGTGTGCATACACACCCAAAATGATGGGTGATTCCACTATCACTCCATGTGGCTACAACGTCAAATGTCATTAAAAGTTTCTAAACGGCTAAAGCGGGTCTAGAGATGTAGCTTGTACAGTGCTTACAATATTTTTTTTTTTGAGAGAAAGATAGAGAAAAGGCAGAGAGGAAGAGAATGGGCACACCAGGGTCTTTCAGCCACTATGAAGGAACTCCAGATGTGTTCGCCCCCTTGTGCACATGTGCGACATTGCACGCTTGCATCACTTTTGTGTTTGGCTATACGTGGGACCTGGAGATTTGAACAACCGTTCTTAGGCTTCACAGGCAAGTGTCTTAACCACTAAGCCTTCTCTGCATCCCAGCGCTTACAATTTTAAGTGGTAAATTTTATATCATGTTGGTCAGACTTTGCATTACCATACCAAAGTGCTCAAGGGAAACAGCTCAAGGAGATGGTATTTTGCACAGGTTTGGAGGGTTCCCTCTATCATGGCAAGGAGTGTGTGTGGAGCTGCTTATGTCATGGTGAACAGGAATGCAGCGAAGCCCAGGAGAGGGCCTAGGGCAAGGTATGCTTTTCAGAAACACGTTCTGCGTGACCTACTTCCTCCCCAAGTCTCCGCTCCCACAGTTCCATTACGTGCCAAGAGTCTATTCCAAGTTTAGCTCTATCAGTAGATTAAAGACTGACCATTTCAGAAACCCCTTCACAGATACACATAGAAGTATGCTCACTGATTTGCTAGCTGTCTTTCCCTACAATCATGTTGACAATCAAGAAAAATCCATCATCTATGTATTTTCAACATCCCCAAGTTACATTTCAAAAAGAAATAGTGGGGCTGGAGACATGACTTAGCAGTTAAGGTGCTTGCCTGCCAAGTTGAACGACCTTGGTTCAATTCCCCAGTACCCGTGTAAAGCCAAATGCACAAAGTGGCGCATGGATCTGGAGTTCATTTGCTGTGGCTGGAGGCCCTGGCATGCCCATTCTCTCTCGCTCTCTTTCTTCCCTCTATCCCTCTCTGCTTGACTCCAGGCTAGCCTGCTCTAGAGTGAGACCCTATCTTGAAAAACCTATATGTAGGGTCTCACTCTAGTGCAGACTAGCCTGGAGTCACTATGTAGTCTCAGGGTGGCCTCAAACTCACAGCAATCCTACCTCTGCTCCCGAGTGCTGGGATTAAAGGTATGCACCACCATGCCTGACTCTAAATAAATAATGTTTTAAATTTAAATTTATTTATTTATTACACAGAGAGAGAATGGACGCAACAGGGTTTCTAGCCACTGCAGACGAACTTCAGACACATGTGCCACCATGTGCATCTGACTTATGTGGGTACTGGGTAATTGAACCTGGGTCCTTAGGCTTTGCAGACAAATGCCTTAATCACTAAGTCATCTCTCCAGCCCCTCCCCAACTTTTTTCTTTTTTATTCCCCTTCTCAATTTTTTTTTAATGGGGCTGGAGAGAGAGCTCAGCACCATGAAGGTCAGCTCCTAACGGAGGGAGTGTCCAGTTCAGTTTCAGTCTGATTTCCCCATGTCTTATGATCAAAGCCTGTGTTCAACAGCAGTATCAATAGCCTTTCGCATTTTGGGGATCTCTGGGGTTTCCCTGGACACAACTCATAGGGAGGTAACCCACAGGGCTTCTGGGAGTGCCTTTTTCTTCCCATGCAGGGTTCTCTCTACATTTTAACTTCCCTAATTGTTTTAGAAATGCATTTTTTTTGGTTACAACCCAGCCCCTCCCAGAGGGATTGTCAGGCAGGTAGAAGTGCCATGGCACCTGTCTGTCCTCATCCCAGTTCTTATTCTTTCTTTCTTTCTTTCTTTCTTTCTTTCTTTCTTTCTTTCTTTCTTTCTTTCTTTTTTTTTGAGAGCGACAGACAAACAGAAAGAGGCAGAGAGAGAAAGAATGGGCACACCAGGGTCTCCAGCCACTGCAAATGAACTCCAGTTGCATGCGCCACTTTGTGCATCTAGCTTACACGGGTCCTGGGGAATCGAGCCTTGAACCAGGGTCCTTAGGCTTCACAGGCAAGCGCTTAACCGCTAAGCCATCTCTCCGGGCCCCTCATCCTAGTTCTGAGCATCACTGTTTGCAAGATGAGCACCCTGTGAATGTTGGGTCTCTGTGGGTACCAATACATACCACTGAGTTGGGTCAGACCCTTGATGGCATCACCTGTTGATCACTTACAAGGACATTCTTGCAAGAGGCCTGCGGCAGTGTCTGCCCAGGTGAGGGCATATTTGCACCTCTCACTGGTAGGCGTAGGCCCTCCGTGGTCTGACAGTCCCTCATGGGGCAGGCTGATTTATGTTCTTGTTCCATCATTGCGTCTGTCCATCGAGGCCGTAACTGGCGGCAAGCCTCACGTGACCGCACACCTGCCAAATGTCCGAAAAGTTCTAGGAATGCCAGTGCCTTTAGCTGTTTTCCACCCCATGTTGGCTCCCCTCTGGATGGACTTTATATGAACTCAGTAAATTGCTTCTAGTGGCACCTGGGGGCCTATGCCCTGCGCTCAGGTTAGGGCATCTGCTTCTTAATTGCCAGTAGGACTCAATGGGCTGTGAATTGCCACATGGTAAAACTACCCAGGGTCCTGATTCCTTCTGAACTCTACTACATATTTCCTTGCATATTTGTTTCCCCCATAGTGACTGGCTCAGCCCCTACCATGTCTGCTTTCCTCACTGGGCCATCCATAAATTTAGGCCTGTACCATCTGTTCACCAGGCAAGTACAGTGATGAGTGTAATCCCTTCCTGCATCTTGTCCGGCTTCCTTATTGATTCAAGTACTGAGGTCAGCTCCGTGGCTGGAAAAGACACTGGTCCAAATACAGACTTTAACACATGGGTGGCTGAGCCTGCACACATCACCCTATGGTTCTGCGGGTATGCATGCCACCCTTGCAGAGTCTGTCTCTGTGCCAGCCACTCCCTGACAGGCTTGGCTAAAAGGCCTTCTTCAGTCCACTCTTTCCTGGATGAGCTGTCTTCATTGTTACTGAGGCACACCCAGCAGCAGATTCTGCCTATCGCAGTGCTCTGTGTTGGGACTCTGCTCAGATTGGTTCTGCTTCCGCCCCAGCTGTAGCCCTCTGAGCTTCTTAGGATTTCTGATGTGACAGGTCATTGGGGTATGGAGGCACACAGCTGTTTGGCTTGTCCTACAAGTATCTTAGCCAACTCATCAGTGGCTCTTGTCCAGTTCTCCTTGAAGATTAAAACACCTCTTTACTGGGTGTGGACCCATATTTAATGCCCTGGGCCTGGTTACCTCTTGATTTTCCCAAAACCATCTCGTTTCATCAAGGGTAAGCCAGATGCACAAGGGGGCACATGCATCTGTAACTCATTTGCAGTGGCTAGAGGCCTTAGAGCACCCATTCTCTCTCTGTCTCTCTTCTCTCTCTCTCTGCTTGCAAATAAATAAACTAAAATAAAAATAGAGAGTAAGAAAATAATCTGGCAGTGTGTACTCAGTGAATAGGAGGTAGTTGGGAAGGGGATAGAAGAACAGGAATAGGCTGGTGATTAAGTAGGTACCTGACATCAAGTGATAATGATAGTGATGGTGGAAGTGAAATGCTCAAACACATTCAATATAGAGCAATGTAATTAAGAACTTTTTTTAAAGAACATACCCTTTTGTCTTGGGTTCAAAGCCTGACATGATCACTTACTGCCTTTGTGATCTTTGACCCGATTTTTTTTTTTTTGAGAGAGAGACACAGAGAGAGAGGGAGAGGAAGACAGATAGAGATGGGCGCACCAGCAGACTCTCAGCTGCTTGAATGGCGGCAAGGGCACGAGTGATTCGCACACCTGCCAAATGTCAAAAAGTGCCTCACCATGCCAGTGCCTTTAGCTTTTTTCCAACCCATGTTTATTCCCCTCTGGATTTATTCATTTATGAACTTATTTAATTGTTTATCTAGTGGCACCTGGGGGCCTATGCCCCTGCGATCAGGTTAAAATCTTTTATTTATTTGCCAGTAGAGACTCAATGGGCAAGTGAATTGCCACATGGTAAAACTACCCAGGTCCTGATTCCCTTCTTGAATGGCAGATGCATGTTTTCCCTGCAAGTCTGGACTTTATGTGGATACTGGGGCTCAGCCCCTACCATGTCTGCTTCCTCAAAGGGCCATCCATTTGCTTAGGCCATCACATCTGTCACCAGGCCACTGATGAGTGTAATCCTTGGGACAGCAATTTGCCACTTATTGATTCTGAGTACTGGGGAGGTCAGCTCCGTGGCTCAGCAGGACACTGGTCAAATACAGACTTTAACAATGGGTGGCTGAGCACACACATCACCCTGTGGTTCTGCTGGGCAAGATGCATGCCACCAGGGACAGATTCTCATCATTGGTGCCAGGCACTCCCCAGGCTTGGACAGAAGGCCTTCTTCAGTCCAGCCTCTCCTGGATATGCTGTCTTTGTCTTACTAGTGGGCACAACCCAGCAGCAGATTCTGTTCATGCAGTGCTCTGTGTTGGGACTCAGGGCAGTTCTGCTGAGGCCACAGTTTAGTCCCTGGGAGCTGGTGAGCTGTCTGATGTGGGAGGTCATTTGGGTATGGAGGCACACAGCTGTTGAGTTTGTCTCTACAAGTATCTTAGCCAGCTCATCAGTGGCTCTTGTCCAGTTCTCCTCTGAAGATTAAAACACCTCTTTAGTCAGGACAAGACCCATATTTAATGCCCTGGGCCTGGTTAATTCTTGATTTTCCCAAAACCATCTCATTTCATCCAAGGGCTGTCCAGATAGCACAAGGGTCCTTGCATCTGTAACTCAGTCAGTGGCCTAGAGGCCTTAGACACCCACTTCTCTCTCTCACTCTTCTCTCTCTCTCTTCTACAGCTCTAAATAAACTAAAATAAAAATAGAGAGTAAGAAAATAATCTGGCAGTCAGTACTCAGTGAATAGAGGTAGTTGGGCCAGGAGAGATGGAACAGTGGAATAGGCTGGTGATTAAGGAGGTTGGTGACATCAGAGATAATGCCAAGTGATGGTGGGAAGTGAAATGGTCAAACACATTCAATGGCTAGAGCAATGTAATTAAGAACTTTTAAAAGAACATACCCTTTTGTCTTAACTAAAAAAATAAATAACATGATCATATACTGAATTTTGTGATCTTTTGGCCCGAGGGATTTTTTTTTTTGAGAGAGAGACACAGAGAGAGAGGAGAGGAAGACAGATAGAGATAGCGCCCAGCAGTCTCTCAGCTATAGAACAAAACCAGATGCAATGCGCCCCTTTGGTCAAGTGTATTGGAGCTTGCTGCGTCACTGCATTGGCATGGTGTAGCAGGACCTGGAGATTGGAACCAGCGTTCTTTAGGCTTAGGCAGGCGCAGTTAACCACTAAGTCATCTCTCCAGCCCCGAGCTTTTTTTTTTTTTTTTTTTTGAGAGAGACAGGAAGAGAGAGAGGAGTCAAAGAGGCAGAGAGAATGGGCATGCAGGGCCTTTTCAGGCGCTGTGAACAAACCCAGACGCAGGAACTCTGTGTGCACATGTGTGACATTATCTTTACAATGTCACTTTTCGTCTGGCTAAATGTGGGACCTGAGATTTGAACAAGCATTCTTAGGCCGGGTGCAGGCAGGTGCCTTAACTGCTAAGCCATCTCTCCAGCCCTGACATATTTTTTTAACCCTGCATTTGTTGTTAAAACATGTCTAGGATTATTCTATTCTTCCACATTGTGTACAGAGCAATAGAACTTTAAGGTTCAGCATCTATAAAAATAGGCATATGTGTGTCCTATAAATCAAACAATTTAGTGCTTAAATTTTTAAAAGCTACAGTAATAATTATGTTTATGGCATCAAGTTCCCTGCAGAGTCATGGACTAGAAAGGAAGAATTTAGCTGTAGCCCATGTCTGTGTCATCAGCGCCTTGGGTTTGCTCTGTGGGACTTTAAAGGATGAGAGGAACTGGCTTCAGGCCCAACTGCCCTGACCCCTGCTGTTCCTGATCCCAGGCCACTTCTAGTTCCTGGTGTAGCCCTTTAAGAAAGCCCTGTATAAAAAGCCTTTGATGAATTTTCAGCTTGCCATCTTAGCAGTCTGGCTTTGTCTTCTTTGCCCCTTTGCAGACTTGCATGCCTGTTCTCCTTGAATGTTTGGGTCTCCAGATGAAGCAAGGCTTGCCCAGTCATCTCATTTTCCTCCAGTATGCTAATACCTGGTTCCTGTACAGACACCTTCAAAGTTAGAATTATAACAGCAGTGTATTTAACCATACCTTCAAGCTCTTTAAGTTTGCCTTTTAATTTTTCCGAGGCCTGGTGTGCCCATTCTCTCTCTCTCTGCGTGTTCTCTCTCTCAAATAAATAAATAAATAACAAAAATAATCTCTAAAAAAAAGAAATCTCAAGAAAATATTTTTTTCATTACAAAAATCAGTAGTTAGGCTTACAGATCAGGGGAAGTTCCATAATGGCAGGAGAAGCGGCCTGCTCTTCACAGGACCAAGCAGAGAGCAAAAAAACCAGCCACCACAGCACACACAAAGCAAAACTACAGCCAAAGGTCACACAGCACACTTCAGGAACTCCTGCTAGGCACATTTGCATATCTTTACAATGGAATCTCAAACCCATCAACAGAGGAGAGAGCAGGCCCCCAGTGACATTGCCTCTAGCACAAGGTGATTGCAGATGTAAACTATAAACTAATAGCCAGGAAAACTTTCATCCATCCCAGGCCAACACCACTCCATGGTAGCCCTTTTGCACAGTCCTGGTATATAAAAACAAAAGAAGGTCTCCATGCAAACCACGGTCCATCTTCAAAGGCTCTTCCAGCCTATTCCTGAGGTCTTCATGCCCTGCCTCATGCTGCATCTCAGCAGCGGCTCCTGGAACCGTGTGCAACTCATGACCCTCCATGCATTTTCATATTTCCAAAACTAATACCAGGTGTGCAGGACACAGCCATATTCTTAATCAGGGACAAAATAAAGTGATAAATATATAAACATTTTTCATGCTATTCCTGCATATCAAACATGAAGGTTTCCCAGTTCAACAAAGTAAGAAGTCTGTTTGAATTCCCCTTAGAAATTTCATAAGAAAAGTTCAATACTATCTGCACCAGCATTCTAAAACTCTCATCAGAAAAAATAAAAACTTGAGCTTACCATTCCAGAAAGCATCTTCAGATTTAAAAGCACCAAGGTTTGCCCATTCCTCCAAAACAAAGGTTCCAAAAGGCGAATACCCAGGGTCAGGTTCATCTCACCCACACTCCTGCAACCCTTTACTGTTGCAGACATGCTTCAGGTTCAGCTGAGAAGATCATCAGACCAGGCAAAATTTATGGAGGAAGGATATTATTTATTGAAGCTTACAGATCCAGGGGAAGTTCCATAATGGCAGGAGAAGTGGCCTGCTCTCCACAGGGCCAAGCAGAGAGCAAAAAGCCAACCAGCCACCACAGCACACAGAGCAAAACTACAGCCAAAAGGTCACACAGCACACTTCAGGAACTCCTGCTAGGCACATTTGCATATCTTTACAATGGAATCTCAAACCATCACCACACCTTAAGACCAGCCCCCAGTGACCTTGCCTCTAGCAAGGTGATTGCAGATGCAAACTATAAAGTAATAAAACACTGAATATATTGGGGACATATATTCAAACTACCACATTTGCCCCTATTTTAATATATTTAGCTCCTGGCCCCCAATAGATTTATAACTATCACACATTGTAAATTGTACTCAGTCCAATTTCAAAGGTTCTCACAGTCTTGATCAACTTAAGATAGTGAGTCCTGTAAAATCAAACAAGTTAAATACTTTCAACATGTAAAGGCACAGAGTAAACATTTTAACTGGTATAAGGCATAGCAAGGAGAGACTAAAACAATGCAAACTCAACCACCATCAGCAGTCATCAAACTTCTGCAGTTCAAGTTCAATATAACCAGAGACTGACAGTCTCAGGTTTTCCAATTATGCCCCTCAGCTGGGCATAGTCGCCAGGAAAACTTTCATGAACTGCCAGCACTGCACTCCATGGTAGATTTTGGACAGTCTGGTATATCCAAATACATAGCACACTGAGCAAAACTACAGCCAAAAGCCCAGCACACTTCAGGAACTCCTGCTAGGCACACTTTGCATATCTTTACAATGGAATCTCAAACATCACCACACCTTAAGACCGGCCCCCAATGACATTGCCTCTAGCAAGGTGATTGCAGATGTAAACTATAAACTAATAAAACACTGAATATATTGGGGGCCATATATTCAAACTACCACATTCTGCCCCTGGCCCCCAGTAGATCACACATTGTGAATTGTATTCAGTCCAATTTTAAAGGTTCTCACAGTCTTGATTAACTTATAGCAAGTCCTGTAAAATCAAACAAGTTAAATACTTTTAACATGTAAAGGCACAGAGTAAACATTTTAACTGGTATAAGGCATAGCAAGGAGAGACTAGAACAATGCAAACTCAACCACCATCAGCAGTCATCAAACTTCTGCAGTTCAAGTTTAATATAACCAGAGACAGTCTCCAGGTTTTCCAATTCCACCCCTCCAGCTGGGCAGAGCAGCCAGGGAAAACTCTGATCCCAGGCCAACACTGCACTACATGGGAGTCCTTGCATAGTCCTGATATATCCAAAACATCTTTAGGTCTCTATGCAAACCACGGTCCATCTTCCAGAGGCTCTTCCAGCCTATTCCTGAGGGACTTTATGCCCTGCCTCATGCCGCATCTCAGCAGCGGCTCCTGGAACCGTGTGCAATTCATGACCATTCCATGCATTTTTTATGCTTTCAAAACTAATACCAGGTGTGTAGGACACAGTCATATTTTTAATCCAGGGACAAAATAAATCATAGCCTTGAAAAGCAGGTTCCTTCTCTAGTCAGCTCTTTCCAAGAGTTTGCATTTCTAATAGTCTTTCCTCAGGCATCCTCTCCACTGTTTTAATGTAAAGCAGTCAGGCCACCTTCCTTAAGATTGCTAATGTGTTTGACAATAGCAGCTCTAGTAACCTAAAACCAGTCTCAATGCCTCTAATTTTAACTTGTTTGAGGTTTTCCAACTTAAAATCTCAAATCTCTCAGTCCAATATCTTTAGCCGAGCACATCAGTCCATTACAAACTTAACTTTGATCAAACATTTTGGGCCTGGGTAGCAGAGCGCAGCCATCCCTTATGCCAGTAGCCCAGTTCCAACAATGTCCTCTGCAGTCTTTCCTTCTCCTTAGAAAGCTCATAAGCCAAACCTCGAAGTTCAATACTGTCTGCACTTAGCAGTCTCAAACTCTCATCAGAATAGTCCATAAAACTTGGCTTACCACTCCAGAAGGCATCTTCAGTTGCAAGCACCAAGTCCATGCCCATTCCTCCAAAACAAAGGTTCCAAAAGACGAATATCCACACGGTCAGGTTCATCTCACCCCACTCCTGGTACCACTTTACTGTAGCAGACAGCTTCAGGTTCTCTGAGGTGAACTTCTAGACCAGGCACAGTCATGGAGGAAGGGATATTATTTATTGAAGCTTACAGATCCAGGGGAAGTTCCATAAAGGCAGGAGAAGCAGCCTGCTTTCACAGGACCAGTCAAGAGAGCAAAAGCCAAGCCACCAGCTACATAGCACACTGAGCAAAACTACAGCCAAAAGCCCAGCACACTTCAGGAACTCCTGCTAGGCACACTTTGCATATCTTTACAATGGAATCTCAAACATCACCACACCTTAAGACCGGCCCCCAGTGACATTGCTTCTAGCAAGGTGATTGCAGATGTAAACTATAAACTAATAAAACACTGAATATATTGGGGGCCATATATTCAAACTACCACAACTAGGTATGCCCAATTCCATCTGCAGTTAAGCAGAATCCATTTCTATATGAGTAAGAAGTAGAATGTGAGGCTGGAGAGATGGCTTAGTGGTTAAGGCATTTGCCTGTGATGTCCAAGGACCCAGGTTTGATTCCCCAGTACCTATAAGCCAGATGCACAAGGTAACACATGTGTCTGGAGTTTGTTTGTAGTGGCTAAAAGCCCTGGTGCACCCATTCTCTCCCCATCTCTCCTTGCCTCTTTCTCTCTCAAATAAATAAATACAATAAAATAAAATTATAAAAAGAGAAATAGGGCCAGGCGTGGTAGCACATGCCTTTAATCCCAGCACTTGGGAAGCAGAGGTAGGAGGTTAGCCATGAGATTTCATAGTGAATTCCAGGTCAGCATGGACTAGAGCGAGACCCTACCTCATAAAAACAAAAAGCAAAAAGAAAAGAAAAGAAAAAGAAATAGGAATAAATAAATAATTTTTTAAAAAAAATTAAATATTGGGCTGAAGAGATGGCTCAGCAGTTATGTCACTTGCCTGCAAAGCTTTAGGACCAAGTTTCAACTCCCTAGAACCCACATAAGCCAGATGCACGTTGTGGCACTTGCATCTGGAGTTCGCTTGCAGTGGCTGAAGGCTCTGGCACACCCATTCTGTCTCTCTCCCTCACTCTCATAATTGAGTAATTTAAGTAAATGTTTTTTAAAATTAAAATAATTTTTTTTTGTTGTTGTTTTTTGAGGTAGGGTTTCACTCTAGCTCAGGCTGACCTGGAATTCACTCTGTAGTCTCAGGGTGGCCTCGAACTCATGGTGATCCTCCTACCTCTGCCTCCCGAGTGCTGGGCTAAAAATTAAAATAATTTTTATAAAGAAATAGGGAGTGAAAGCCGGGCGTGGTGGCGCACACCTTTAATCCCAGCACTCGGGAGGCAGAGGTAGGAGGATCGCTGTGAGTTCGAGGCCACCCTGAGACTACACAGTGAATTCCAGGTCAGCCTGAGCTAAAGTGAGACCCTACCTCAAAAAACCAAAAAAAAAAAAAAAGAAATAGGGAGTGAGGAGTGAGGCGAATCACTCACTTGGGGCTGATGATGACTCTCAGTGACAACAGGAGCTGATCCGATTCTGTGGGTCCTTTGCTGTCCACTATGAGGTCATATGTGTGCACAGGTGCTCACATGATGTGCCTCTTTACACAGTGAAATAAAACTCTTAACATGGTGCCTTGCATATAGTAAGTGCTCTTTAATGCTAGCGGCTCTTAGTACAACCCTCCTTATAATTACTTAGGAACAAAAGGTAAAAGTTTGAAGCCGAGCTTGGTGGCACACACCTTTAATCCCAGCACTTGCGAGGAAGAGGTAGGGGCGTTGCCGTGAGTTCAAGGCCACCCTGAGACGACATAGTGAATTCCAGGTCAGCCTGAGCTACAGTGAGACCCTACCTCAAACAAAACAAAACAAACAAAAACAAAACAAAACAGGTAGAGGTTTGAACACATCTTTTGGCGGGGTGGGGGGTTTCAAGGTAGGGTCTCACTCTAGCCCAGGCTGACCTAGTGTTTACTATGTAGTCTTGGGCTGGCCTCCAATTCACAGTGATCCTCCCAGTTCAGCCTCCCTAGTACTGGGATTTAAAGGCGTGTGCCACCATGCCTGGTTGAACACGTTTTTATATGTTAGGTAGGCTAGAGGTGAATGTGTTTTGGGTCAGCGAATGAATTCAGGGTCTTCACTGACGGCCATTAGGAATTGATACCTACATGTGAATTTCATCTGAACTTTTCACCTCCTCAGTTTTGTTTGTGTTGTTGGGAGTGCAGAGACTAGAACCCGGGGCCTTGCACTTGTCAAGCAAGCAGTCCACACCGAGCTCCACCCCGGCTCTCCCCTGTTGTGTTGAAAGTGCTTTGAAGTATTTCAGTTCCTGGGCTGGAACTGGAGCTCAGGCTGGAACTTAACGGGATCTGCAAGCCCAGCAGCAGCCTCACCAGAGAGGGTCTTCCTTCTCCCACGTCATGTGTTCAAGGGTCAAGAGGAATGAATGGCAGCTGCTGGCCCGCAGCATCACGCTTAACACTGAAGACAATACGTACTTACTGCGTTGGTACAGGCACTAAATCCTCCGTGTGGGTTATCTCACTGTGACCTTGAGCTGTGACTACCTTTCTTTCATCTGTTTATCATCTCTAAGATGGAGGGGGAGAGGAGGAAATGGAACGACATATGTAAGAGTCTTTGAAAAATGACACTGAAGGATGAATGCGTGCCACAGCGTCACAAAGAGACAGGGTGACAATCTTCAGGCCTTTGAAGAGTCTGTATTGCCCTCGGGAGGGATGTTGGCAAAGCTCCAGTCGCTGGCGAATTTGATAGCCCAGCTTTGTGAGGGCAGAATATGAGGCCCATGGTTGGTGTTTTATCTGACACCTGAGATCCGGGTGTCTGTCTCCTGGCACAAATGTGACACCTGCTGCAAGAGGACCAGACCCTGGCAGCTGGCACTCAGGGTGGAGAGGCACGGCCAGGAGCAGGAGGAGTCGTTTACCAGCGGGCAAGTGACAAGTGTCAGTCGTTCAGTCAGCACATTGTTTAGGCTAAGCAATGCCTGGTCTCCACGCAGTGGTAATGCTGCAGAGGCTGGGGTGTGGAGCCCAAGCACGCAGCAGCAGAGCGTGGGCCTAGTGACCACTGATGGGGACCCAGGGGAGGCCGAGCCCAGTGCTTGTGGGGCCAAGAGGAAGTGCTCCCTAGTGCTGCGTCACCACTAAGTCCCTGCTGCCCCGCTGCTGCTTCTGGTTAGTGAGCATAGACGGGAGAATCAGAGTGCTGGGGAGATGGCTCAGTGGGTAAAGGCGCTTGTTTGCAAAGCCTGATGGCCTGAGTTCAATTCCCCAGTATCCATGTAAAGCCAGATACACAAAGTGATACATGCATCTGGAGTTCATTTTGCAGTGGCAAAGGCCCTAGCATGCCTATTCTCTCTTTCTCTTTCTCCCGCTCTCTGCTTTCAAGTAAAGTCCTGAACATTGAAAAAAAAAAAAAAAAAAAGCAAAGATTTTTTTATTTTTTAAAAAGAGGGCTGTAACAACAAAAAACAACAACAACAAAAAAACCCAAAAAAGCCGGGCATGGTGGTGCATGCCTTTAATCCCAGCACTTGGGAGGCAGAGGTAGGAGGATCACCGAGAGTTTGAGGCCACCCTGAGAATACATAGTGAATATCCAGGTCAGCCTGGACCAGAGTGAGACCCTACCTCGAAAAACCAAAAAAAAAAGAAAAAAGAAAAAAAAGAGGGCTGGAGGGATGGCTTATCGGTTAAGGTGCTAGCTTTCAAAGCCAAAAGACCCAGGTTCGAGTCCCCAGGATCCACATAAGGCAGATGCACAAGGTGGTGCATGTGTCTGGAGTTCATATGCAGTGATTGGAGGCCCTGGGTGCGCCCATTCTCTCTCTCTGTCTCTTTCTCTCTCTGCCTCTTTCCAATAAATACATTAATTAATTAATTAATAAGTTTCAAAGGAAAAAGAGAAAGTCAGAAAGCTGGCTCGTTGCAGTTTATTTACACAGTTCAGAAGGGATTGGTCACACCCGTGACTCCCAGATCCAAAACCCTGAGTGAGGAATCATTAGAAAGAAGGAAGATTTATCGAGCACTTCGTGGGTCCAACTCACGTAACTCAGTGCTCTCAGCAGTCTCTGGGGGTAGCAGTTTGTACCTTTACCACCCCAACAAAGAAGCCAAAGCCATAGAGGTGCAATGACTTGCTCAAGCAGCCGCAGCTATAAGTGACCTGTCACCCCAAAGCCTGGCTCTTGTCTTTCTATAACATGGCCAAGTTTGCAGAAGGTCACTCCTGCCCCTGAAGCTGCCGAAGGGCAAGCTCTTGGCTGTCCAGATCCCAGGTGTCTCTGGCCATTCAGATATACCTGTGACCCACAGGTGAATGTTAACATCACCAAGTTTCCTCTCTCCCCCTCAGTGGAACTGTCCTTGTCCACAGAGGGTGGCTCCTCCTGCCTTCCGTTAAGAGAGGATAGAAAGAGAACTGCGCAATAACGACAGGTAGTAATGAGAGATCTTCAGTCACTGTAGAGCTAGTTCTGTTTTGAATGCAGCACAGATAGCTGAGGCCTTATAGCCAATGAGCAGAATGAGCCAGTGGACGGTCAGTTACCAGGAAGAGACAGGGAGGCATCCTTGATGAACGTACAGGCCTTTCAGGATTCTTGCTGAAGACAAAGGTGGAGAGTGAGGACCTTGATTACACATGGGTAGAGGGATTCTTGCTAAGTTGACATTACAGCTTTTTTGTGGAAAAACTAGGCTCAGGGGCTGGAGGGATGGTTCAGCAGTTAGGGCGTTTGCCTGCAAAGCCAAAGGACCCAGGTTCAATTCCCCAGGACCCATGTTAGCCAGCTGCACAAGGGAGGTGCATGCATCTGGAGTTCGTTTGCAGTGGCTGGAGGCCCTGGCATGCCCAATTCTCTCACTCTCTCCCTCTTTCTCTGTCAAATGAATAAAAATAATTTAAAAAGAAAAGAAAAGAAAAACTAGGCTCAGGACAGTATCCAAGACAGAAACTTCCTGGAATAGAAGGCTCAGAGGGGCCCATTTAAAGTTGGGGCAAGGACAAGGTCTCCTGAGTGCTATGATTATAGGCATGTGCCATTATACCTAGTTTATGAAGTGCTGGGGATCGAACCCAGGACTTTGTAAATGTGAAACATGTGCCTCCCCAAACGGAACGACATCCTCAGCCCCTGGTAGCATTTCTTTGAGTGTTTCTTCTTCCCTTTCTAAAAGTAGATGGCAGCCAGCCACACACAAAGTCATGCAGGCACAGAAGCCAGGCAGGGCCTGTCCTCTCTCTAAAGTAGGACTCATGTCACTCAAGCACATGGGCTTAAGATGACAAGCCAGCAGCTCCATGGGGCTGAAAGGCTCGTAGCTCTCCAGGTCATATGTTTGAGGGTGAGCATAGCAGGTCATCCAAGGGCTCCCCCTCAGTGGAGGATGGAGGTTTGGGTGTTCTCTCCTCTGCTGTTCCCTGTATTTCCACCTCATCTTGCTGGCCCCAGCATTGAGCTTCTCCAGAACATACCATAGGCTGAGCTTGTGTGACCATTCCCTGACTTCCAGCTGGCCACAGAAACAGGAAAGCCCTTGACGGCAGGGGCATAAATCTGCAGAAGTTCCTGTAGTTGTAACATGAGTGGAGAGCGAATGTCTGTGTGGAAACCGAGAGGCATAGCTCCCTGGCTGAGGCCTCTGCCCTCAGGTCTCCTCAAAGCTCTGCCAAAAAAGTAGCCACAGGAGGAAATGATAGAATGTCAGACACTGGCTCGTGAAGCAGAGTCTGTCTTGTCTAATCCTGAGTGACAACTAGATCTGCGGCTTGAAACTCCAAGCTTTTTTTTTTTTTTTTTTTTGGTTTTGCGAGGTAGGGTCTCACTCTGGTCCAGGCTGACCTGGAATTAACTATGGAGTCTCAGGGTGGCCTTGAACTCTCGGCGATCCTTCTACCTCTGCCTCCCGGGTGCTGGGATTAAAGGCATGCGCCACCACGCCCGGCAACTCCAAGCTTTTATTTCCCCATCTGTGAAGTGGGAGTGATCAGGCCTAACCTAGCTCTTAAAAGGCTCAAATGCACATGCCTGTGAGCTTGCCTGCAAACCCTAAGGACCCGGGTTCGATTCCCCAGTACCCACACACACCAGATACACAAAGTAGTGCATGCATCTGGAGTTCGTTTGAGTGGCTGGAGGCCCTGGAACACACATTCTCTCCCTCTCTCTCTTTGTCACTTTCTCCCTCTCAAATAAATAAATAAAAAGAAAAGCACCTTTGTCCCACCCTCACATTCTAGCATGAGACTGTGCACACCCCTGCGAGACTCAGTATGTAACACAGCATGGCTGTTCACTTCCTGTGAGGCCCAGGCCTGATGGTTGTGTTGTGTTTGTTTGGCTGAGCTAGGGTCTCACTGTTAGCCCAGACTGTAATCCTGTCTGAGCCTCCTTTGTGCTGGGATTACTGGTTTGTTACAGATGTGTGCCACTATGTCCAGCTGGGCTGTCTCTTTCTTCCGGGTCTGGCTGGTTGTCTGTCTTTAGGCTGGTGCTCACACAGCTGGTGCCCACACAGCTGGGACACTTATGCTATTAATTACCCAGGGGTGGGTAACTGTCAGATTACTTTTATGTAGATTTTTTTTTGAGAGAGAGACTGATAAATAGAGAGGAAGAGGCAGAGAGAGAATGGGTGCACCAGGGCCATTTCAGCTGCTGTGAATGAACTCCAGACGTGTGTGCCTCCTTGTGGACAAGTGAGGCATTGCGCCCTTGCATCACTTTTTGTATCTGGCTAAACATGGGACCTGGAGAATCGAACAGGTATTCTTAGGCTTGGCAGGCAGGTGCCTTAACCGCTAAGCCATCTCTCCAGCCCATATGTAGATTTTAATGTTTGGAGGGGTGCTGGAAATTCAGTCTAACTCCTTTTGAGCAGTGCCCACCCCATGCTAGGCATTACCTCTACCCCTGAGCTGCAGCCAACCCCCACCCCCCATGAGGGCATGTCGATTAAGGAACATGGGCGGAAGGTAGAGTCTGTGGAAATTCTCTCTGAGCACTCAGGTTCCTGTCTCAGCCTTGTCACTGTTTGCTCAGTGAACGCACAGTGGTTATTTCACCAGCCTGGCTCCAGTTTTTTTTCTCACTTCCAAGTGAGGATGAAATCATCTTATACATCTCACTCTGATGGCTCGTGATTCTGCTGCGGGTTCATTTATTCAAAGCCCAGCCTCCTTGCCCTGGCACACTCCTTGTGATCAAGGAGGCTCTGACGTCTGATGAAGAACAGGCTGACCTCTGCGATCTGACCTGCCCTCTGCTTGTATAGCAATGCTTGTGGATACCCCAACAATTTCCTGTCCCCTCCCTACCTCCCACCATGGTTTGGCTTTTTTTTTTTGGCCTCCTCCAATGTATGTGTACTAACCTATTTCGGAGCAGACATCAGTGGTCATATACAGCCTTCAGATCAGCTCGAGACTAGCTAGATATAAGATGAGATGTTACATCTTCACCACTGTAATGTGCTTGACAAACATCAGGTACCGGACCTACCCCTACTGTCTCTCCCCCCAGCTCTGCCTTTGTCCAGAAACCCTGTGGTTAGTGGGGAGAGAAGAGATACCAGCAATTCCTGTGGCTGTCCTGAACAGGCTGAGCTGGAAAGGAAGTAGTGTGCTGTCTCTGCCGGCCATTTCTTCACAGGGCCTTTTAGTGGGGAATTGGCTGTGGGGCAATTAAGGAAAATCAGCCTATAACGGGTCCCCCACCCGGGCAGGGGCCCGCTCCCACCAGACAGAAAAGCTGATGTCCACTCCTTGCCCTGGGCACTGTGGGTCAAATTTGTCCCTTCCTCCCTCTACATGGGTCCTGGGAGGAGGGCTGAGAAGCCCTTTACCTCTTTCCTTTCCATCCATCCCTAGTCACATCGATTTACGGGGTCCATCTTCAAATTAAGTTGACCGTGTTTTTTCCCTTCTTCCCCTTCCATAGGGTATGGCAGCTGGAGAGAACTGGCCAAAGCCCTCGCCAGCAGAAACATCCCGGCCGTGGATCCACATCTCCAGTTCTATCAGCCCCAAAGGCCAAGCCTCAAGGTATGTGGCAGAGTCAGTCCACCTTTCCTACCACGTGGTCTCCTGGAGCCCTCAGTTGCCCTTAAAGGAAGCCTCCACTTCTCTGTGGGGCAGGAGGCGGAGGGGAGACATTCCGACCTCTAGGATAACCTGCTGAGTGGGCATAGATACTCATCTCAAAGCCCCTGGGGTTGGTTATCTTGTTTCTGCCTTTGCAAGATTGGTGAAACTGTCCAAGTGTGAGATAGCACTCTGTCCTCAAAATAACACATTCTAGGCGGGGGAGATGGCTTAGCTCTTAAGGTGCTTGCCTGCAAAGCCAAAGGACCCAGGTTCGATTCCCCACGACCCACATAAGCCAGATGCACAAGGTGGCACATGTGTCTGGAGTTTGTTTGCAGTGGATGGAGGCCCTGGCATGCCCATTCTCTCTCTGTGCGTTTTTCTCTCTCAAATAAATAAATAAAAATAAAAAATTTTTAAAGATTTTGTTTTATTTATTTATAAGAGACAGAGAGAGGAAAGAGAGAGAGGGAGAGTGAGAATAGGTACGCCAGGGCCTCTAGCCACTGCAAACAAACTCCAGACGCATGCACCTCCCCTTGTGCATCTGGCTTACGTGGGACCTGGGGAATCGAACTGGGATCCTTGTCTTCACAGGCAAACGCCTTAACTGCTAAGCCATCTCTCCAGCCCCAAAATAACACATTCTGCCCCTGGGGGTGTGGTTCCTAGGTAGAGCCCTTGCCTGGCTTGTGGGAAGCCCCGAGCTTCATCCCCCTCCTCCATACCCACACGGCATGTCCTTTCTGTTCGTTCGTGACCTGGAGGAGACAGGGCTGTACCTCGGTGACTATACCAGATTCTTGCTGCTGAGAGCCAGAGAAGGTGACGCAGACAAGTGCCACTCCTTGAACACAGCTGGGCTGCCGCTCATGGAGCATTTCCCTGCAGTGGTTCTTGGTCACTGGTCCCTAGGGAGGTGGTACTGGGAGCCCCAAGATGAGCCTAGAACAGACAAGTATCCTCAAGGCGAGACAGAACCAAAGTGGCCCTGTGGACCTACATGGTAGGGAGGGAGGGTTTACAGAGTCCTTGGGGGGGGGGGAGCTCTCATTGTTGAGATAAACAAGTGACAAATCCAGACAGAGCCTGGAGGAGGTAGGTTGAGGGAGACTCACAGCTCCTGCCCCGAGGAGGTCAGATTCAGTTAAACTTAGAGCAGCTTGGGAAAATTCAGAGAAGTGAACACAACTCAGAGGCACGTGCTGATGAACTGAAGAGGCATTCTCCCGAGGGATAGCGTGTAAATGTTACACACGAGTGCTCTTTACTGTGACAAGCGTCCTGGGGCCAGAGACTGCCCCACGATCCATGGGTCTCATGTCCCCCTGCCTGCCTACAGGAACCTTCCAGGTACCGTGAATCCTGTTCTGTCCCCAATTTCTTACCTTAGTATTTCTACCAACTTCACGTTTGTTCTTCTGATAGGATCAAGAAATTGACCGAGGTAGGAGAGGGAACACTAGCTACCTGAGCTGGAACAAGCCTGTCCCTTGGCTTTCAGAGGTAAGGAACATTCTACTGGCCCTAGTCTTGAAGAGAAGGTTAATTAAAAAAAAAAAAATCCAAAACCCAGATAATTCCAGAGATTATAGAAAACTCTTCTCTGTGGTTATTACAATACTAAACGGTTATCTCTGGGCTCATTAGATTTTCTTCCATAGAGAAGGAGCACTAGAGGCTGGAGAGATGGCTTAGAGGTTAAGCGCTTGCCAATGAAGCTTAAGGACCCCAGTTCGAGCTTCAATTCCCCAGGACCCACATAAGCCAGATGCACAAGGTGGCACATGCATCTGGAGTTCATTTGCAGTGGTTGGAGGCCCTGGCACGCCCGTTTTTTCTCTCTCTCTCCCTCTCCCTCTCTGTCCCTTTTTTTCTCTGTCTGTCACTCTCAAATAAATAAAAATAAAAATTGCTGGGCGTGGTGGCGCACACCTTTAATCCCAGCACTCGGGAAGCAGAGGAAGGAGGATCACCATGAGTTCGAGGCCACCCTGAGACTACATAGTTAATTCCAGGTCAGCCTGGGCCAGAGTGAGACCCTACCTCGAAAAACCAAAAAGAATAAAATAAAAAATATATATATATATAAATAAATTTTTTAAAAAGAGAAGGAGCACTAATATTTGCTGCAGGCCTACTACGTGTCAGGCTTTGCATATCATCTCGGATCAGCTTTTTGGCCCTGGAAGGTTGTCTGGTTATGTTACTCAACTTCCCATTACAGCAACAGAGGTTTCAGTCTGTGGTCACCTGGCCCTGTTGCTCTGGGCCTGTGGCAGATCAGCTCATCGTTGCAGGAGCTAGAGGAGTGGTCAGTGTCGTCATGGTGACTGGTCCGGGTCTGGGTATGCTCTCCACGGGTTCGCCCCCAGTGGCCTTGATTGTTTCCACGAGGCTCCAGATCTTCAACGTTCCATCAGTTGCCAACAGCAGCACAAGAGGCTGTGGACTTCCCGCTGTTTGGGGGACATTTCTGAACCAAACCGTAGCAGGTGCTATCCTCGTTTTATAGGTAGGAAAAAAAAGCTTGGGAAAGTTAAATGACTTTCATGGCCATGCCAGCCTTCAATCTTAAAAGATAACAAGCTTTCCAAACTGTCTTTCTTAGACCATTAAATCCATACAATATTTCAGGAAGAAAGGAGCCCATTGTTAAATAAGTCTTTTTTTTTTTTTAAAGCAAAAACAAAAACTGCGCTGCAGTTTCTTGGAAACTCACATTACCATATGAAAGATTCTGAGAAGTTTTGCAGTCATCTGTTTAGCTTTTAGCTCAGTGTGTCCCAAACTTATCTGCCCCTGAATGGCTTCCTCTATGAGCTGACCATTAATATTCTAATGTTTTAAAGGAACATGCATGGGGATATTTTAGATGCAGATATTTTAGAAAGCAGCTATGGGACTGAAAAGTTCCAACCAGCCAGGCACAGTAGCAGAGTAGGATCACTTAAGTCCAAGAATTCAGGGCCAGCCTGGAAAGCTGAGGGAGAGCTCATCTCATAATAAAACTACAGCCATCGTGATATCTTTTATTTATAGACATTGATATTCTATTTCTTTGGATTTAGAATTTGAGGCTTATTAGAAGTAATGACCATGCACAATTTACCTTGAATAGGGTGGGGGGAGGGGAAGAGGAGGGGAAGAGGACAGGAATGTGATCAAGTTACAATATGTGCATGTATTAAATTCTCAGTAAAGGGCTGGGGAAATGGCTTAGCGGTTAAGGCATTTGCCTGCGAAGCCTAAGGACCCTTGTTTGATTCCCCAGGACCCATGTAAGCCAGATGTACAAGGTGGGGCACATGCGTCTGGAGTTCGTGTGCAGTGGCTGGAGGCCCTGGCACGCCCATTATCTTTCTTTCTGCCTCTTCCTCTCTCAAATAAGTGAATAAATAAATAAAACTCAAAAAAAATTCTCAAAAAGGC
Source organism: Orientallactaga sibirica (assembly GCA_036365145.1). Lineage (NCBI taxonomy): Eukaryota > Metazoa > Chordata > Mammalia > Rodentia > Dipodidae > Orientallactaga > Orientallactaga sibirica. The sequence goes on from JAEOAD010001268.1 coordinate 4,689,827, forward strand.
ACACGCCTTTAATCCCAGCACTCGGGAGGCAGAGGTAGGAGGATCGCCATGAGTTCGAGGCCACCCTGAGACTACATAGTGAATTCCAGGTCAGCCTGAGCCAGAGTGAGACCCTACCTCGAAAAAAAAAAAAAAAAAAAAAAAAAAAAAATTACCTTGAGTAAATGCTTATGCCAAAATGCTGGAATAGCTTGGTGCTTTGGGGTGATTGGGAAGATTTTGCATTTGGTTTTTATATTATTCCATTTGTTTGGAACCCAGTGTCTTTTCATCTTGAGGATTGCTTTAGGTGAGTGGTTGATGTTGGCCAGCCCGTTGTCTTTGTCAGACCTCTTACAGATTGATCTCTGCAGCCTGGGTGGTTTCCCTTCCAGTCCGCCCACCTGCTCTAGGGCAGGAGCGAAAGAAGGAGGCAGGGCTAGTTTATCCACTCTGTGTGAGGCTGCCTCCTTCTAAAGCCCAGAGTGAGGGTTGATTACAGCACTGGCACATCTTTTCTAGGTGACGTCTTGGAAAATTGTGCCCCACCCCACTTGGAGATAGTATTTGGAAAAAAAGTAACCTGGGCTGGAGAGACGGCTTAGCGGTTAAGGCGCATGCCTGCAAAGCCTAAGGACCCCAGTTCGATTCTCCAGGTCCCATGTAAGCCAGATGCACAAGCGGGCGCACACATCTGGAGTTCGTTTGCAGTGGCTAGAGGCCCTGGTGCACCCGTTCTCACTCTCCCTCTCTCTCTTTTGCTCTCTCTGTCTCTAATAAATAAATTAAAATAAAATCTTTAAAAAAAATTTTAAGGTCTTAGAGATGACATGTTAAAAAGAAAAAAGTGGGGCTGGTGAGATGGCTTAGCAGTTAAGCTCTTGCCTGTGAAGCTTAAGGACCCCAGTTCAAGGTTCAATTCCCCAGGACCCACGTAAGTAAGCCAGATGCACAAGGTGGCGTGTGCATCTGGAGTTCGTTTGCAGTGGCTGGAGGCCCTGGTGCGCCAACTCTCTCTCTCTCTCCCTTTCTGTCTCAAATAAATAAACAAACAAACAAACAAACAAATAAATAAATAAATAGAAAAGAAAAGAAAAAAGTAACTGCAAAGAGCTGTCTTTTAAGGGCAGCTTGCGTCATTTTTCTTCTCTTCTCTTCTCTTCTCTTCTCTTCTCTTCTCTTCTCTTCTCTTCTCTTCTCTTCTCTTCTCTTCTCTTCTCTCTTCTCTTCTCTTCTCTTCTCTTCTCTTCTCTTCTCTTCTCTTCTCTTCTCTTCTCTTCTCTTCTCTTCTCTTCTCTTCTCTTCTCTTCTCTTCCCTTCTCTTCCCTTCTCTTCCCTTCTCTTCCTTTCTCTTCCTTTCTCTTCTCTTCTCTTCTCTTCTCTTCTCTTCTCTTCTCTTCTCTTCTCTTCTCTTCTCTTCTCTTCTCTCCTCTCCTCTCCTCTCCTCTCCCCTCCCTCCTCCCCCCCCTCCCCCCCTCCCCTCCCCTCCCCTCCCCTCCCCTCCCCTCCTCTCCTCTCCTCTCCTCTTCTCTTCCTAGAGACAAGTAGCCCGTGCGGCCCTCAGATTTACTGTGTAACTGAGGATAACATTGAGTTCCTGACCCCCGCCTCCATCTCCAAGTCACTGACATTACAGGCCTGTACCCACAATGTGCCCACAATGTGCCCACAACACACCTGGTTTCTGTTTTTACTTTCATGTTCTTGAAACAGGGTCTCATTCAGCGCAGGTTGGTTTTGAACACATGACCCTTCTGTCTCAGCATCCTGAATGTGGGGATCCAGGATGCTGAATGGCCTGAGCACATGCCGCCATGCCTGGCTTTAGACTGACTTTATTTGCTTGTTTGTATATGTGTGTTTGGTATGTGTATATGCACGGTGGTATGTGTGGTATGCTTACGTGTGTGTGTGTGTGTGTGTGTGTGTGTGTGTGTGTGTGTGTGTGGAGTACAGAGGTCAAAGTTGGGTGTCTTCCTTAATTGCTTTCCACCTTATTTTTTTTCTTGACAACGTCCATAATTATAGACAATAGACCATGGTAATTCCCTCCCTCCCCCCACTTTCCCCTTTACAACTCCCCTCTCCATCATACCCCTTCCCCCTCTCAATCAGTCTCTCTTATTTTGATAGCATCATCTTTTCCTCCTATTATGATGGTCTTGTGTTGGTAGTGTCAGGCACTGTGAGGTCATGGATATCCAGGCCATTTTGTCGCATGTTGTAAGGAGTCCTGCCCTTCCTTTGGCTCTTACATTCTTTCTGCCACCTCTTCCACAATGGATCCTGAGCCTTGGAAGATGTGTTAGAGATATTTCAGTGCTGAGCACTCCTCTGTCACTTCTTCTCAGCACCATGGTGCCTTCTGAGTCACCCAAGGTCACTGCCATCTGAAAAGAGAAGTTTCTGTAACCAAAAGTGAGAGTAGCATTAATATATGGGTGTGGACATTAAGAGAAGTGCTTATTGGGCAGTTTGGTGAGCATAGTATATACATTTAGCCCGACACCAGCAGATGTTAACACCCCTAGAGCTCATGACTTCCCTGCCATAGGTATTCCCTCCCATGGAGCAGACCTCCAGTCCAATTAGAGAGCGGTTGGTTTCCCCCATAATAGATATGCCACTATTGCACCCATTGGCTCGTGTGGCCTGGCTGGTCCACTGTTGAGTATCTTCACTGGTGATTTCTCTCTTTCCCATTGAACTGCATGTAATGTAGCCTTTTCCAGCTTTCTATCAGCTGGTCTACATGGAGGAGGTTTTCAGCTCAGCTCCAGCAGAATTTCTCAGTAACCTTGCAGCCTTTTTTTAAAAAAAATTTAATTAATTAATTAATTAATTTCTACATTTTTATTTTTTGGTTTTTCAAGGTAGGGTTTCACTCTAGCCCAGGCTGACCTGGAATTCACTATGTAGTCTCAGGGTGGCCTCAAACTCACAATGATCTTCCTACCTCTGCCTTCCAAGTGCTGGGATTAAAGGTGTGTGCCACCATGCCTGGCTAAATATTTTAGTTTTATTTATTTATTTGACAGAGAAAGAGGGAAAGAGAGAGAGAAAGAATGGGCACGCCAGGGCCTCCAGCCACTGCAAACTAACTCCAGACACATGTTCCCCTTGTGTATCTGGCTAATGTGGGTCCTGGGGAATTGAACCTGGGTCCTTTGGCTCTGCAGGCAAATGCCTTAACTGCTAAGCCATCCCTCCAGCCCTATGTGGAGTCTTTAGCAACAGGGTCTTACTATCTATTCCTGTTCACCTTATTTTTGTAAAGTTTTTTTTTTTTTTTTTTTTTTTTTTTGAGGTAGGATCTCACTCTAACCCAGGTTGACCTGTAACTCACTCTGTAGTCCTAGGCTGAGCTCAAACTCACAGTGATCCTCCTATCTCTGCCTCCCAAGTGCTGAGATTAAAGGCATGCGTCACCACGCCTGGCTACCACCTTATTTTTGAGACAGGGTTTCTCACTGAACCTGGAGCTTACAATTTGGCTAGACTAACCAACAAGTCCTTGAGGATCCTCCTATCTCCTTCCCAACGCTGGAGTTACAGACACGTACCACGTGGACCACTGTGCCTGGATTTTCTGTGGCTGCCAGAGATTCAAACTCAGGTCTTCATGTTGGTGCAGCAAGTATATTACTTATGGAGCCATCTCCCCAGCCCTGGATTGACTTTTTAAAGAAATATTTGCTATCTTAGTGCATGTGTATGATCTTTCATTAGTAAATGACTTATTTCTTTCTTTTCTTTTCTTTTTTTTTTTTTTTTTTTTTGGTTTTTCGAGGTAGGGTCTCACTCTGGTCCAGGCTGACCTGGAATTCACAATGTAGTCTCAGGGTGGCCTCGAACTCATGGCGATCCTCCTACCTCTGCCTCCCGAGTGCTGGGATTAAAGGCGTGCGCCACCACACCCGGCCATTTTTTTTTTTTTTTAGATATTAAAAACAGGACTGGAGAGATGGCTTAGCAGTTAAGGCACTTGCCTGCAAAGCCAAAGGATCTAGGTTCAATTCCCTAGGACCCATGTAAGCCAGATGCACAAGGTGGTGCATGTGTCTGGAATTCGTTTGCAGTGACTGAAGGTCCTGGCACACCCATTCTCTACCCCCACCTCCATTTCTCTCTCTGCCTCTTTCTCTCAAATAAATAAATAAATAATTTAAAAACCAGCTTTATTAGGGAATCAAGGCTTCATGTTCTTTGTTTCGCCAATAAGGAAAACAAGCTAGGGAGGTAACGGTAACTCCAGAACAGCTTCTCCATCCTTCCCAGCATGGGACCTCGGTACCTGTCTCAGCAGCTGTCAGATTAGATTACTAACAAGTTTCTGAGAAACTGACCCCTCGCTCAAGGCTTTAGAGTGAGAACAGCCTTGCTCCAAGGTGAGCAAAGATTGACCTTGAGGATGAAGTTAACCTTCTCTTTGACTGCTTCCCCCCCACCCCAGGCTTGGGCTGGTCACTGTGAGGGTGGACGTTACACAGAGATGCAGCCTTAGCTTTTTTTTTTTTTTTTTTTTTTTTTTTTTTTTGAGGTAGGGTCTCACTCTGGTCCAGGCTGACCTGGAATTAACTATGTAGTCTCAGGGTGGCCTCGAACTCATGGCGATCCTCCTACCATTGCCTCCCAAGTGCTGGGATTAAAGGTGTGTGCCACCACGCCCGGCCCTTAGCTGTTTTGCTTGGAGATTCAGTGGAAGATTGATGGGATTGGACAACTGGGGCTGGCTTCATAGAGTAGCTGTCCTCAAGAGCTTCTGCATGTCCACTCAGATCACAAGAACTAGCAAATCTCAATACCAGCCTGCCCATGTGTTGATCCCGTTACGTAGATCAGTTAGGTAGATCCATTGGCCAAAACACTGCCTGCTATCCTGGCCTCCTCTTGGACCAAAATAGTTACAAACAAGAAACTTGGTGAATACCAATCAGAGAGAGGAGGGAGGGAGGGAGAGAGAGAGAGAGAGAGAGAGAGAATGGGCACACCAGGGCCTCAGCCACTGAAATTGAACTTCAGATACTTGTGCCACCTAGTGGGCATTTGTGACCTTGCACTTGCCTCACCTTTGTGCGTCCGGCTTATGTGGGATCTGGAGAGTCGAACATGGGTCCTTAGGCTTCACAGACAAGCACTTGAACTGCTAAGCCACAGACAGGCACTCTGGTCCAGGCTGACCTGGAATTAAGTCTCATCTCTACCTCTGCCTCCCGAGTGCTGGGTTTTGATTTTTTGATTTTTTTGTTTGTTTGTTTTTTTCAAGGTAGGGTCTCACTCTAGCTCAGGCTGACCTGGAATTCACTATATAGTCTCAGGGTGGCCTCAAACTCACAGTATTCCTCCTATCTCTGCCTCCTGAATGCTGGGATTAAAGGCGTGTGCCACCATGCCTGGTCCTTGTTTTGATTTTAAAAATTTTTTATATTTATTTTTATTTTGGAGAGGGACTCAGAGAGAAACAGAGAGATAGGGAGAGGAAGACAGACAGAGATGGGTGTGCCAACAGCCTCTCAGCTGCTGCAAACAAAATCCAGATGTGTGCGCCCCCTTGTGGGCAAGTGTGGCATTGCACCCTTGTGTCAATTTGCATCTGGCTAAACGTGGGACCTGGAGATTGGAACTGTTGGAGATTGGAACCGGGTTCTTAGGCTTAGCAGGCAGGTGCCTTAACCACTAAGCCATCTCTCCAGCCCCCTTGTTTTGATTTTTTAAAGTTATAGTCTCACCATGAAGCTCAGGGTGGTCTACAGCTTACTGTGTACTTCAGGTTGGCCTTGAACTGATGATTCTTCTACCTCAACCACCTAAATGCCGGGATCATAGGCTTGTGCCACCATGTCTGGCTTATTGTTGTCTTTGTTTTCAAAATATTTATTTACTTGAGAGATGGAGATAGATAGAAAGAGAAAGAGAGAGAATAGATGCACCAGGACCTCTTGCCACTGCAAACAAACTCTAGATGCGTGCAACACTTTGTGCATCTGGGTTTACGTAGGCAATGGGGAATCAAACCTAGGCTGTCAGGCTTTGCAAGCAAGTGCTTTTAACCACTGATCCATCTCTCCAGCCTTTGTTTTTTTTAATTTTAATTTTAATTTTTTTTTAAATTTTAGAGAGAGAGACAGACACACAGAGAGAGTTGGTGTGCCAGGGCCTCAGCCACTACAATCAAACTCCAGATGCTTGCGCCACTTAGCAAGCATGTGTGACCTGGCACTTGCCTCACCTTTGTGTGTCTGGTTTTCCTGGGAGCTAGAGAGTCAAACGTGGGTCCTTAGGCTTCACAGACAAGTGCCTTAACCACTAAGCTATCTCTCCAGCCCCAGCCTCCATTTTTCAAACTAATTATTTGTGTGCACACATTCATGCATGCTTGTGTTTGTATTTATACATATGCACAATGCACTTGTCAGTGTCTCTTGCCACCGCAAATGATTGCCCATCCAGCTTTATGTGGGTGGCAGGGGATTTGAACCTGGGCTGGTTTTGCAAGCAAGCACCTTTAGCCACTGAGCCATCTCCTAGCCCCATTCTAGTTTTTTAGAAACAATTCTATAGAGATATAATCACTTTCCATATAGTTCACCAATTTAAGTTAATACAATTCAGTAGCTTTTGGTATAGCCACCAAGTTGAACATACATCACAATCAACATTAGGACATCTCACTACCACAAAGAGAAACCCCAGGCATCGCCCGTCACTACCCTCATGTCTCAGCACTTTTTGCTTTCTATCTCTGGATTTTTCTGTTTTGGACACTTAGAAAGCGAATGCTGGGCTGGAGAGATGGCTTAGTGATTAAGGCATTTGCCTGCAAAGCCAAAGGATCCTGGTTCAATTCTCCAGGACCCTCATAAGTCAGATGTGCAGGGAGTGCATGCATCTGGAGTTTGTTTGCAGTGGCTGGAGGCCCTGGCGTGTCCATTCTCTGCCTCTCTCTCTCTCTCTCTTCCTCAAATAAGTAAATAAATAAAAAAAAAAAAAAAAGAAAGTGAATGCTGTGTTCCTCTGAGTCTTGCTTTTCACAGGGTTCTTCTGTGTTGTAATATGTCATGTTTGATTCCTTATTGTGGCTGCCTAAGATGCATGAATAAGCCACATTAAAAAAAAAACTGGGCTGGAGAGATGGTTTAGTGCAGGTGCATGCCTGCAAAGCCTAAGGACCCAGGATCGATTCTCTAGGTCCCACGTAAGCCAGATGCACATGGTGGTGCATGTGTCTGGAGTTTGTTTGCAGTGGCTAGAGGCCCTGACATGTCCATTCTCACTCATTCTCTCTCTCCCTGTCTCTCTGTCTCTGATAAATAAAAATAAATCTTAAAAAAAAACAAAAAAAAAAAAAACAACTTCTGGGCTGGAGAGATGGCTCAGTGGTTATGGCGCTTGCCTACAAAACCTGACAATCTGGATTCAATTTCCCAGCATCCACGTAAAGCCAAATGCACAGTAGTGCATGTTTCTGGGGTTCATTTGCAGCTGCTGGAGGCCCTGGCATGCCCATTCACTCTCTCTCTCTCTCTCTCTCTGTGTCTTTTCTCTAATTCTCTCTGCTTGTAAATAAAAAAAAAATAACTTCTGAGCTATAGAGATTGCTCAGTGGTTATGGCAGGTTGGGAGGGGGAAAGGGAAAGAAGGGAGTTCTGAGATTCTGAATTTTCCACCTCCTCACCTCCACAGGATAATTGTGGGTGTTCTCAGGGAGTTCGTTGACCTTTCTGACCCCCAGAAACTAGGCAGTCTGGCAGATATTCTCTCTACTGCCTCTAACTGGAAGTTCCAAACCATCGCTCCTGTATCACGTGGGGGAGCCCCCGCCTTTCCCTAACCCTTCACATAGTTAATGTATTGGTCCCACGTCCCTGCCAGATTCAAAGTCTCCAAAATAGAGTGAGTGACACAAATCCTGGTGTGGTTATCAGACCAGGTCTGGGGAGGGAGAAAGTGTCCAAAGATCTGAGACCTCCCACCCCACAGCCAAGGGTCGGGAGCATGGTCTGAGGCTTAGCCTAAGGCTGGGCTAGTTCTTTGGCTTCCCACAGTGCCTCAGGCTTGCATGCCTGAAGCTAAACAGCCCGGGAAGGACCCAGCAGCTGGGCTCCAGGCTGCACACAGCAGACCTCTCAAGTAGCTATGTACCCCTCAATGCCTCTGCTGTTCTGGGGGCCAGAGCTCACTGTCCTGGAAGTGTCCCAGGGAGGGGCAGAGAGCAGGCCACTTAGAGGAGACAAGTGATTGTTGTCACTTGAGGACTTGAGGAATTTCTCCAGGAGCAGCACAATGTCTCCATTCTTTCCTTCCACCTCCCACCTACCAGCCCACATTCCCCTCTCCCACAACCCAGCGGCCCCCTCGTATTCCTGTGAGTGATGGCTGCTTCCCAAACGCCCACATTCTGAGCATTGACCAAGCTGGCATGCCCAAGCAGTGCCAAGTTGCCTCAGGGTCCGGGAGTGACAAACTGGACTGTGTCTCCTGAGTCCAGCTGTGGGGCAGTGTCCTCTGAACCTTCTCCATCCTTGCAGCTTACCTTAGACCCTTAGCATTCCTGCTGAGCCCCCATCACTCTGACCTCCGCTCTGACCCCAAGCTGTTCTGTCTGGGTGCCCCTTCTGCTTCTGCCCACGTTTCCTAAGTGCTCGACAGGTTCTGGATGTGAGGAGCCGCAGTGGGAAGAGGCAGGCAGGGCCTGCTTGTGGATGTGGTTGAGGATGCCCCACCCACACCTGGAAGGGGCACTCTGTCACTCTTGGTGCTGGTGAGAGGAGGAGCAGAGAGCTAGGCTGGGATCATCTGAACTCCTGTCCTTGCCCCCTCAACGTGGCCCACCACTGACCTAGAGCTTGGGCTTTTTGCCTTAACCTTTGCTACTTACTGCAGGGCGTCTGTCGGCTACAGGCCCAGCTTATCTCCCCAGTGCCACAGTGAGAGGGAGAATGGCGTTGCCATTGCTACCAGTGCAGAGCGGCCAGAGGTCTGTGAACTAAGTGCTGTCAGAGACCCTGGTACTGCCCAGTCTGGAGAGGTCTGTGAACTAAGGGCAATAGGAGGATCTGGTACTTCCCAGTCTCGAGAGGATGCGAACTAAGTGTTGCAGGAGGACCTGGTATTGCGCAGCCTGGAAATGCCCTGGATATCTTTGCTTCCCACAGCCAATGTGTGATGACCACTGTGTAAATAAGGTTCTGTGCAGATAAGGTTCTGTGTAGATAAGATTCTGTGTAGATATGATTCTGTGTAGATAAGGTTCTGTGTAGATAAGGTTCTGTGTAGATATGATTCTGTGTAGATATGATTCTGTGTAGATAAGGTTCTGTGTAGATAGGATTCTGTGTAGATAAGATTCTGTGTAGATAAGGTTCCATGATTCTGGGGTAGAGGTTCTGTGTAGATATGATTCTGTGTAGATAAGATTCTGTTCCATGTTCTGTGTAGAATAAGGATTCTGTGTAGATAGGATTCTGTGCATATAAGGTTCCATGCAGATAAGGTTCTGTGGTGGATAAGGTTCCGTGTAGGTAAGGTTCCATGGTAGATAAGGTTCCGTGTGGGTAAGGTTCCGTGTGGGTAAGGTTCCGTGTGGGTAAGGTTCCGTGCGGGTAAGGTTCCTCGTAGGTAAAGTCCTGTGCAGGTAAGGTTCTGTGTAGATAAGGTTATGTGGTGGATAAGGTTCCATGTGGGTAAGGTTCCATGTGGGTAAGGTTCTATGGTGGATAAGGTTCTATGGTGGATAAGGTTCTGTGTAGATAAAGTTCTGGGTAGGTAAGGTTGTGTGCAGATAGGATTCTATGTAGATAAGGTTCTGAGGTAGGTAAGGTTGTGTGGTACCTGATGTTTCTGTGGTAGGCAGACAGCCGTGAATCTTCTTCTTACAAGGCATGAGGGTTAGCAGAGGGGTGGCAAGCTAGTGCTTTGCTAGAACCTTCTAACTCCTCTGCCATCTCTCCCATTGTGCTCTAGAAGTAGGAGGAAGTGTGTGTGTGTCTGTGCATGTGTGTGCAATCACATACCTATGATTATAAAGCCACATCCTAAGGGTCAGGCCACAAGGCTTGTGCTAGATAGCTTTGTATCCCTGTGACAATCATACTTCACATAACCATCTTGTAAGAAGGAAAGGTTTGTTTTGGTTCCCAGCTTGGCCCCACTGTTTTGGGCCAATAGCAGCTTAGTATATCACAGTGGGAAAGGCAGAGGCCTGTTCACCTCATCACATTAGGGAAATGGAACAAGAGGGAAAATAGCATCAAATTAAAAGAGAGACTAATGGAGAGAGGGAGGGGATATGATGGAGAGTGGAGTTTTGAAGGGGAGTGGGGGAGGGGAGGGAAATATCATGGTTTATTGTCTGTAAGTATAGAAGTTGGCAATAAAAAAAAACTCTTTCCAGCCGGCCTTTAATCCCAGCACTTGGGAGGCAGAGGTAGGAGAATCGCCGTGAGTTCGAGGCCACCCTGAGAATAGAGTGAATTCCAGGTCGGCCTGGGCTAGAGTGAGACTCTACCTTGAAAAACAAAAAAAAAAAAAAAAAAAAACTCTTTCAAATATAAAAATACAATATAGAAAATGCAACTTAAAACATTTAAGGGTGAGGTGTGGTGGCTCCTGTCTTTAATCCCAGCAATCAGGAGGCAGAGGAAGGAGAATTGCCATGAGTTCAAGACCAGCTGGGTCTCAAAAAAATAAAAATTTATACTAAAAAAAAAAAGAGGAAAAATATCCTGTATCCCAATATCCCCTTCAAGGTCATGGCCCTAATGACCTGATGAAACACACCACTTTCCAATAGCATCCCAGGCTGGGGCCCAGGCCATCGGTGCATAGGCATATGAGGATATTTCAGACCCACACTACATAGCAGATCTTATTGCTAGTGCTAGGTTCCTGAAAGACACTGTGGGCTCCACAGGGAAGGGGCTGTGGCCTGTGTTGTCCATCTTCCCACTCTGCCTCCGGGAGCTGCCGAGCTGAGTCTGAGGTGCTCCGTTCACTCGGCTGCTCTCCTCTGCCCTGCACAGTTCCGGGGCCGCGCCAACCTGCATGTGTTTGAAGACTGGTGTGGCAGTTCCATCCAGCAGCTCAGGAGGAACCTACACTTTCCACTGTACCCCCACGTGAGTGTCTTGGGGCACTTGCCCATCTTCCTAGCCCATCCCCTCTATCTCAGCCCACCCCACATGCCTCCTTCACTTGTTTTCAGGCCATATCATTTCCTCTGTCTCTTGGGCCCTTTTTTCCCTCTTTTCCCAAACTTCTCTCTTGTTCCCTTCCCAGAGATTCTTTCAACCTGCCATTCCTCATGACTTCTCCTGGTGGCTCACAATGTCGTTTATCCAGGGCCACCACATACCCTGTGCTGGATGTACACTGTACAGGTCTAAGAGGGAGGTAGGAGCCAACATCTAGCCTGTGGGCCACATACCTCACTGCGACCTTGGTTCCTCCTGTCTCCTCCCCCCTGTTCTTCCCACTCGCCTTGGGTTAAATTCCTCTTCCTGCTTCTGGCTAACAGTCCCCCTTTCTTACGTAGATCCGCACAACCCTGAGGAAGCTGGCTGTGTCCCCCAAATGGACCAACTACGGCCTCCGCATCTTTGGCTATCTGCATCCCTTCACTGACGGTGGGTCAGCCCCCAGCCCTACCTTACTGCCTCTCTTGACCTCTCTAGGAGGCCCAGGGAACATTGTCAGGGGCAAGGGGAATCTGAAGCAGTCTCATCCATGTCCCCATATTGCCACCTCTCTCCTGTTTGCAGCCTTCTCCCTCTTCATGTTGTCCCCACCCCCAGGATGTACTGACCCCCTGTGCAGGAGGAGGAGGCAAGACACGATTAGACAGGGATTTTCTCAGTCTTAGCGCAGCGCAGGCCTTCGTACATGCTGACTTTCCAGGACGCTCTCTCTGCCCAGGGAAGATCCAGTTCGCCATCGCTGCGGATGACAATGCTGAATTCTGGCTGAGCCATGACGACCAGGTCTCAGGCCTTCAGCTGCTGGCCAGTGTGGGCAAGGTAGGGTCAGCTTAGCCCTGGAGCTCTCGCACTGGCCCCGGGAGCCAGGTCACCGAAATGATGCCTGAGTCTAGCAGGAGTCTCTGACCATTAATTAGCATTGTCGATGTGAAGAAAGGTCAGAGAGTCACATGTTCCCTCAGTCCTGCCCTGGGCTGCAGAGGGATCATCTGAGGTGGGGGTGTAGTGGGGAAGTCAAGCTTTGAGCAGTAGGTTAGCAGGGACCCTGTCACATACATCTTTTGGGTCCTGTTGTCCCTTAGCCCAGTGCTAAAGGTTCACTCGGGGCTCGCTGCCTGCAGGAAGCTCTCCCTTGCAGCAGTGCTGAGGCATGTCTTGCATGAGCTGGCTAGCCACTCCGCTTAACTCTGTTTTCTCTCCTGCCCGTCTCCTCTAACCTCCTCGCTTCCTTCCTTTCTCTCTCTTTTCTCTTTCTTCTCCTTCCAACTCTCCTCTCTCTTCACACTTCTAGACAGGAAAGGAGTGGACTGCCCCTGGAGAGTTTGGGAAATTTCAGAGTCAAATTTCCAAGCCAGTGAGGTGAGTAGGGAGGGTCACCACAGACACTCTTGTGAGCCCATCAGTGCCCCTTCCCCACCATGCGCACTAACCTGTGGCACGGGCTCGCTGTGCCCAGGACGCACCTGTTCCACACAAACAGAAACGCCAGCCTGCCTTTCCTCATCTTCAGTGAGGAGGCTCAGGCCCAGAGATTTGCAACTTAAGGAAACAGCTCCTTTCTCCCAGTCCTTGCCTTCCCATTTTCTCCATCCCTGGAAACACCTGCTCCTGTAACAGTCTGAGTAGTTGTCGGGGAGGGGGGGAGGCTTATAGGAGACCCTAGAGGGTCCTGCAGAAATGATTCCAAGTAGCCAGCAAGACCTTTCCCAGCCAGTGGCAGTTGGAATCTTATTTAGTCCTGGAGAGGGGAGCTTAGCCCAGCTTCAGAGCGCCCCCTGGTGTCTCACGTTGGAGAACAGGCAGTGGCTTGAGCAGACCAGATCTGCCGCAGTGAGCATTTTCTGTGTAGTTCTTCAGCACTGGTGGCACAGGGTTTCCAAGCAAGGCTACCTGGGGTAAAATCCTAACTCCACTGCTTGCTACCTGGGTACCTGAGCAAATTACCAAGACTACCCATACCTCGGCAGCCTAGTCTGTAATCAAGCAGTGAGTCAGTTTCTGTCAGGCACTAAAGGTGGTCCTGGCATGTGACAACTGCTCACAAAGGTTTACCCGTGAGCTCTACTTCATCAGACCTCCATTTGTCTTATGAGATACAGACTGCCATTGCTCATCGCAGAAAGAAAAACAAAGTAGCCGGGCGTGGTGGCGCATGCCTTTAATCCCAGCACTCGGGAGGCAGAGGTAGGGGATCACCGTGAGTTCGAGGTCACCCTGAGACTACATAGTTAATTCCAGGTCAGCCTGGGCCAGAGTGAGACCTTACCTCGAAAAACCAAAAAATAAAATAATAATAATAATAAAGAAAAGAAAAACACAACAAAGTCACCTGTCAGGGATGACTGGGAGATGTCTACCTGGAGGAGTGGGTGGTTTGTGGGTGGGCTGGGGAGAGGTGGTCCACTGATGGACTGAGGGGTGGGTCCTGCTAACGTGTCTCCCTCTGCCAGCCTGTCAGCCTCGCTCAGGTACTACTTTGAGGTGCTGCACAAACAGAACGACGAGGGCACTGACCACGTGGAGATCGCGGTGAGGCCTCCGCTGTCCCCGCCTTCCCCAGCTCTGCACCAGCATTCCCTTTCCCTTGTCTCTTGACACTGTCCCAAATCTAGCCCCCTCCAACCTCCGTGTCCACCTGCTCTCCTCTTCCAGTGGCGACGGCACGACCCTGGAGCCAGGTTCACCATCATTGACTCCCCGTCCTTGTCCCTCTTCACAAGTGAGTATGGAGGCCAAGGCCAAGGTGCCAAGACATGGGGCTCAGCCCACTTGGGGGCATGTGGCAAGGGAGGGGGGCTAAAGCTCAGGTGCTTACGTATGTGCGTGGAGGAGGTCCAGAGAAGGAGCAGATCCCAAGGGGCCTTACAGTTGTCACAGTCCTTTATTCTCCAGGACCAGTGGTCTCTTGAAGAACCTGTTAAACATCAGGCGTGGCAGTGTAGTCTATAATCCCAGTGTAAGGAGTAAGGAGGATACAGCAGGAGGATTATGGGTTCAACGTTAGCCTTGGCTACATACCAAGATCCCATCTGAAAAAAATAAAAAGCAAAGTAAGAAAAAGGAAGGGCAGGAGGTTATGTGGAGTTATGCGCAATGTACAGTAGATATTTGTATGAAAATTTAAAAGGCATTAAAAATATAAAACAAAAAAAGACCCTTCTAGAACTTTTCTTCCTGTCTGAAAGACAGTATTGCAAAGCACTCCTTCCCTTCCTTTGGCTCTTACATTATTTTCACCATCTCTTTTGCAATGGTCCCTGAGCCTTGGAGAGTGTGATAGACATGTCTCACTTACTTCCTAACACTCCACTGACACTTATTTTCAACACTTTAATGAGCATTGAGTCTCCCCAGGGATCACCACCATCTGAAAAGAGAAGCTTCTGTAACCAAAAGTGAGAGTAGCGTTAATATGTAGGCATAAACGTAAGCATTTAAATGGCAATTTGGTGGGAATAACATATCCATTTAGCCAAACAACAACAGTAGTGGCCCTCATAGGCTTATGACTTCCCTCGCTATATAGGCTTTTGATTAGGTTTTCAGCACCAGGCAGGAATTTCCTTCCATTGGAACAGGCCTCAGCACAAGCATATAGGGACTTACCAACTAGTTCTGGTAGGCAACCACGAGCCTTGGCCATAACATATTTGGGGGACATCTGGGTCCTCCCTATCCAGCAGTTCACTGGAAGATATCCCACCTGGAACTGAAATCTTCAGGTAATACTCGATAGTCTCTAAGCACAGCATCATCCACCCCCAGACGGTGCTTCTTCCCAAACTCTCTCTTTTTTCATATTTTATTTTTATATATGAGAGAGAGAGAAAGAGAGAGAGAGAGAGAGAGAAAATGGGTACACCAGGACCTCCAGCCAATTGTAATCAAACTTCAGATGCATGCACATAAGCCAGATGCACAAGGTAACACATGCATCTGGAATTTGTTTGCAGTGACTAGAGGCCCTAGTGTCCCCATTCGCTCTCTCTCCCTCTCTCAAATAAAGAAATGTATATTTTAAAAGAATCAGTAGTTTCATCAGGTGTGGTCGCTCATATCTGTAATCCTAGCACTTGAGAGGTAGAGTCAGAAGGATAAAAAGAAAAAAGAAAAATAAATAAAAATGGCCAGGTGTGAGGACGTAATCCCAGCATTCCGGAGACTGACGCAAGAGAATCATGAGTTCAAGGCTAGGCTAAGCCACATAGCAAGACCCTCTCTCAAAATAAATTATAAATAAATAAAAATTGTAGGGCTGGAGAGACAGCTTAGCAGTGAAGGCACTTGCCTGCAAAGCCTAATGATCCAAGTCTGATTCTCCAGTACCCATGTAAAGCCAGATGCACAAAGTTGTGCATGCATCTGGAGTTCATGTGTGCATCAGCCAGAGGCCCCAGTGCACCCATTCTCTGTCTCTCTTCTCTCTATCTCTCTCTGCTTGCAAATAATAAAAATATTTTTTATGGCTGGAGAGATAGCTCAGAGGTTCAGGCACTTGCCTGTAAAGCCTGAAGACCTGAGTTCGATTCCCCAGGACCCACATAAGCTAGATGCACAAAGTGGCGCATGCAGTTGGAGTTCATTTGCATGTATCACCTTAAGCATCTGGCTTACGTGGGTCCTGGGGAATTGAACCTGGGTCCTGAGGCTTTGCAGGCAAGTGCCTTAACTGCTGAGCTATCTCTCCAACCCTCAGAGCTAATATTTGATTTTATAATTATCAATGTTGAGAATACTTCTTTGCCCAAATATGTAGTACAAAATAATATCTTTAGGGTTATACCAGAAATTGTTGGGAATTTTGATTTAATCCCAAGCTAAAATTTACTTAATGCTGTTTTCAATGAAATTCAAGACAGCAACTCAGAATACTTGATTTTTTTTTTCACTCCAGCCCAGGCTGACCTGGAATTCACTATGTAGTCTCAGGATGGCCTTAAACTCATGGTGATCCTACCTCCACCTCCCCAGTGCCAGGATTAAAGGCATGCGCCACCACGCCCGGTTAGAATGCTTGATTTTTAACATAATCCAAAGTTATACTAATTTGATACTTCCATGCTGAGGATTGGTGCTAGAAAAATATTTAAAGTCTTTGTTTTTCATAACTAAACCATCATGTTTCTATAAGGGTGGAAAACTTTGTATGTACAGTAGAAACACCACGGTTCATATCGCAGTCTTGGTTGTGAGCCAGGGTGTTTCAGGCAGCATTCATTGGCATCGTGTGAGATTTGGACATGCAAAGTATGCATGTCGTGTGGCCGCAGTGAAGTTGGGATGCAACATGAGTGAACTGCCAGACGCATCTTGGATTGTAATGCATTTAATTTTGAATTACTATTTGGCCATTGCACATTTAGGGACGTTTTAGTGTTGCCTCATTTTTCACGTCCCCACATAGAGTTACACTACTCCATGTGGTATTGTGTGATCCACAGCTTAAGAAGCTGTGTTCTAGAAAATGGGAGGGGTTGAGGATTTTAAAATATCAGAAGACAGGACTGGGGAGATAGCTAACTTTGTAAAGTACCTTGCAAGACTGAGTTTGTAAACCCAGAACCCATGTAAAAAGAGCCAGGTGTGGTGGCACATGCTTATAATCTTAGCACTGGCGAGAAAACAGGTGGATATCTGTGGTTCTCTGGTCAGAAAGTCTAGCCTAGTTAGGTGAGTTCTAGGTCACTGAGAGGCTCTATCTCAAAAACGGAAAAGTGGGCTGGAGAGATGGCTTAGTGGTTAAGGCATTTGCCTGCAAAGCCAAAGGATCTCAGTTCGACTCTCCAGGACCCACGTAAGTCAGATGCACAAGTGAGCACATGCGTCTGGAGTTCGTTTGCAGTGGCTGGAGGCCCTGGCGCTACCCCCCACTCTCTCTCTATATATATATTCTTTCTCTCTGTCAAATAAATAAATAAAATATATTAAAAAAAAAAGAGACGGGGGTGTGGTGGCACATGCCTTTAATCCCAGCACTTGGGAGGCAGAGGTAGGAGGATCACCATGAGTTCGAGGCCACCCTGAGACTACATAATGAATTCCAGGTCAGCCTGAGCTAGAGTGAGTGAGACTTTACCTCAACCCCCCCCCCAAAATAAATAAAATAAAATAAAAAGAAAAGAAAAGAAAAGGAAAGTGATGGCACATGAGGAATAGCACCTAAGGCTACCCTCCAGCCTCCACACCTATGTGTACACACACGCACATAAAGTGTGCGCATACACACACACACACATACACACACACACACACACACACACACACACACACATGGATGAAAACAGGATGACCCCCATCTTGGCGGTGGTAAACAGTACTGCAGTCAAGGGGAAAGAAGGGGACTGCTTCCTGAGCGATGGGGGAGCCAAGTTCATGGCACTTTCAATTCGGATACTATGTGAGCGTGTCTCAGTGGCAGGGACCCAAACTAGAGAGCTGGGTTGGAACTCATCTTTACCACTTAGTAGTTATGTGATCTTAGACCAATGGCTTACATTCCCCATGCCAAAGTCAGTGAAAACAGAAATAATAAGTGTGCCAGTTTGACATTCCTAATCTAATCACCCCAAATCCCAAATGCTCTTAATGGATTTGGGGATGCTCATCTGGCTAAAGCCTGTATAAATATTACACAATCAAAAGTTCTGAAACACTTCTGGTCCCCAACATTTTGAATAAGAGACCCTCAACTTGTGTATGTCATATGGTGGTTTTGAAGATTCGATGGATAAGTCCTTTTTTTAAACTTTATTTTATTTATTTGAGAGAGAGAGAGAGAGAGAAAGAGGTAGGGAGAGAGAGAGAGAATGGGCACACCAGGGTCTTCAGCTGCTGCAAACAAACTTGAGACCACCTTGTGCATCTGGCTAATATGTGTTCTGGGGAATTGAACCTGGGTCCTTTGGCTTTGCAGGCAAGTGCCTTAACTGCTAAGCAAGCTCTCCAGCTCTGGATGAGTCGTTTTAAGACCCTTAGAATGGTACCTGGGCTGGGGGCAGGGGGTGTAGCTCAGTAGTAGAACAGTAGTCTAGCGTACATGAAGTCTTGGTTTCAACCAACAGCAATGCTCAAAAAAATACCCTATAAAGCCAGGCATGGTGGTGCACACTTTTAATCCCAGCATTCGTGAGGCAGAGGTAGGAGGATTGCCGTGAGTTCAAAGCCACCCTGAGACTACATAGTTAATTCCAGGTCGGCCTGGGGCAGAGTGAGACCCTACCTTGAAAAACTAGAAAACAGACAAGCAGCAACAATAACAAAACCCCTATAAATGCTATAGAAAGGGCTGGGAAGATGGCTTAGTGATTAAAGATACTTGTTTGCAAAACCATGCTACTCAGATTTGATTGCCTAGGACCCATTAAAGCCAGATACACAAAGTGAGGCATATGCCTGGAGTTTGTTTGAGTCTTTCTCTCATAAGCAAGATATTAGAAAAAATACTATATAGTATTGGTTAAGTAAAATTAGATAATATGGTTGAATATAGATTTCTAGCAGATAGCAGTAAAGAATTTTGAGGAAGAGGTATCTTTTTCCAGTTTATATAAAACTGTGATGTGAGTAAGCCATGGGATGGAGTTGGCTCAAAGGGAGACAGGTAGCTGAGACTATAAGTTATAGGAGCTAGCTAGGGACAGAGTGACCAGGCACATCTTAGATTGTACTTGTGGCAATACAGAAGCCAGTAGCTCCAGTGACACAATCAGTTAGCGTGCAGTACTCATGTGAAATTCAGAAGCCACATCCCCCACGTGGAGCAGTGACACAATCAGTTAGCGTGCAGTACTCGTGAAATTCAGAAGCCACATCCCCCACGTGGAGCAGTGACACAATCAGTTAGCGTGCAGTACTCATGTGAAATTCAGAGGTCATGTCCCTCAAAGGCAGCGAGCTGGGTTCTGCCAGGTCTCACGGATTCCCTCTACTCTCTCCTCCCTGGACACAGATGAGACCATCCTAAGAATGGATGACGTGGGCCACATCCCACAGACAGCAGCCAGCCATGTGGGCTCCTCCAACTCCTTTCCCAGAGATGAGCAGCCCCTAGCCGACATGCTGAGGCCTGACCCTCGGGACACCCTTTATCGAGGTAAGGCCTTGGCCACATACTGGTCACCTCAATATGGGATCAGTGTGTAACCAGCTTCTCAGGGTTGATGGAGGAGACTTGTTAATTTCACCAAAATAGCCCCAAAATCACAGGTTCTTTTTCTCTCTTAAAGTATAAAATATAACATGTACACCAAAAAGTTCAAAAATATTTGTGTCTAAATTTATAATTCCACAAATCATATAGAGTAAACATTTGTATAACCACCAGGACCAGAAATAGAATCAGAACCCAGAAGTGCCCATGCATTCCTCCCTGACCACTGGTACTCTCCCTGGTTCCCATAGCTTGTCCATCAGCGAGAAAGAGGATAACTCTAAGAGGTTTTGATCCTGAGGGTTGAATCCAGGACCTTGAGTGTGCTCAGCATGTGCTCTACCCTGGGCCCACGTCCCCAACTAGTAGTGCTTTCACTGAAAAGATGTTGGGGCTAGAGAGATGGTTAGGTGGTTTCAGGCGCTTGCTTTCTGGCCTGCTGGTTTAAATTCCATTCTCCAGCACCCATATAAAGCTAGATGCAAAAAAAAGCTAGATGCAGAATGGCATGAGAGCATTTGCAGCCACAGGAGACCTTGGCACACCCAGACACACGTGTGGAAATAAGTAAAAAATAAAATTTAAAAGATGACTATGTTCTCCCATATTCTCCCTTTAAAAAGGAAAGGAGAGAAGTCGGGTGTGTTGGGGCACGCCTTTAATCCCAGCACTTGGAAGGTAGAGGTAGGAGGATCGCTGAGAGTTCGAGGCCACCCTGAGACTACATAGTGAATTCCAGGTCAGCCTGGACCAGAGTGAGACCCTACCTCCCAAAAATAAATAAATAAATAAATATTAAAAATTAAAATAAATGAAAAAAAAATAAAAAGGAGAGGGGAGCAAGGTGGTGATGCATAACTATAATCCCAGTGATCTGAAAGCTGAAGCAGGAGGATCCTGAGTTCAAGGCCATAGCATTGTTTTCTGTCTCAGAAAAACCAAACAACTAGGAGAGGGAGATGCGGCACCCACAGAAGGAATCTAGTTACTGGCCCTGCATGAAGCCTGTGGCCTCTTGTAAGTGTTGAGGCCTCACCGAGTACAGTGATTTCAAGGTCATGTCGGACCCTCTGCCAGGGGTGTGCTCCTTGAACGCCTCCCACCCCGTGAAGAGCGTGGCCGCCTCAGACTACAAATGTGAACCGTGACCAGAGCTGCCACCAGTACAAAATGACGGCTGCTCAGGCAGAGGATGCCGCCTCAACCATGTGTGCTCCTGCCTTCTGTTCAATCCTCTTCCCTTCTTGTCCTCAGTGCCTCTGATCCCCAAGTCCTATCTGCGCCATGTCCTGCCTGACTGTCCCTACAAACCCAGTTACTTGGTGGATGGACTCCCTTTGCAGCGTTACCAGGGCCTCCGCTTTGTAAGTCCTGGGCCTGGGCTGGGGCGAAAGTGGGAGAGGAACCTGTGTGTCTGGGGCTGGATATGGCATGCTGATGCTTTCTGTGCCCCATCGCAGCAGACAAGACAGCCTCTGAAGTCCCTAGGTTGTATTCATAGATGAACTAACCTGGGCATACTGTCCTGCAGAGCCTACCAATGGATGCTATGCCTTAGGATCCCCCCACCCCAACACACACACACACAAACCAGCTCTGCAGCCTGGCACCGCTGCTCCACAGTCAACATAGCACTGTCCTGTGTGCTCAGGCCCAGCAACTGGCCAGCCAGTGGCTTTTATTAAATTACAGACAAGGCATTAGGGGAAACACACTAGGAACCAGGCATAGTGGCACACACCTTTATCACCGTGAGTTCAAAGGCAACCTGAAGCTGCAGAGGGAATTCCAGGACAGCCTGGGCTAGAGGGAGATCCTTCCTTGAAAAAAAGACAAAGACAAAGCATTACAGGCCTGATTAGCTGTATTCTTCGTGGAAACTGTGGAGCAGAATGAATGTGACATTACGGAGGTGTAGGGAAGAGCATGGGCTGGAGGCGGGAAGGATGTGTGTGGTCAAGAGTTATCCCTAGGCCAGAGCGTGGGTGGCGCTCAATTGAGAAGGTTTGTGGTGGTGGTGGTGAGCTCAAGTTCTGTTGAAGAAGCAAAGGCAACAGTACAGCTCGTGGAACTGCTGCTCAGCACTGTGGGAAGTGGCAGATCCACCATCAGAGATGGCGGGAGAGGGTCAGGTGGCAGAGAAGCGGGGAATGGTCTTGGCAGCAGCTAAGGGGATAAACTGGCACAGGAGACGAGGCGCTGTGACCCAGGGAGCTCCACTCAGAGCACAGAGCCCAGGAGAGCAAGCTCGAGAAGCGTGGAATGCCACTCTGCATGCCAAATGAGTCCTTTAGCCCTCAGGCAGCTCTGTGCTCCCCCGGGGGCACCGCCCTAGGGGCCATCTGTGATGCCAAGTAGGGGTCAGCTCTACCCAGGCTCCCTTCTCTTTTCTCCACTTGCAGGTTCATCTGTCCTTTGTTTATCCTAATGACTATACCCGCCTGAGCCACATGGAGACTCATAATAAATGCTTCTACCAGGACAGTGCCTATGACCAGGACAGGTGGGTGGCACTGAATGAGGCAAGACGAGGGCTGTGCAAGGGGCTCTCTAGGAGCCGGGAGAGCTTCCTGGGCTGCAGTGGCCACAGATGCCCCCCAGGCCAAGGGGTCTTCCTGTACCCTCCTCACACATGCACACACCCTCACAGAAACATTTGCTTAGCTCCCAGTCCAGTCCAGGTGCCTTCGAGGCGGCAGGCACTCATTCCATGTCCCTACCTCGTGCAGGTCCAGCTTCCAGGAGTATATGAAGATGGACCAGCCGGAGAAGCAGGACCTGGAACAGCCAGGTACAGAGCAAAGCGCTGGCTGAAGCTATCAGGGCAAGCTGCTCGGGCAGCCGTGGTCTGCTTCCAGGGGACAGTCAGACCATTGCTGCTCTGCCCTGAGGAGCTTATTGTGCAACTCCCTGCCCCACCCCACAAAGGAGGAAACAACGCTGTCACCTTCCATATCAGGTCCACAAAAATGGTGTTTGTCAGCTGTGAAGGTGGGTGGCTCTAGGGATCCGTGTCTCTGACACACCAGGAAGTAGGCTGTGGAGATGCTGTCTTCCTGTGGCCCTTCCTCATGAGGCATTGGGGCATAGCTGGCACCATTGTTGTCTCTAAAGGTACCAGACATTTGTGAAGTACTTGATATATTTTCTATCACTCAGCTCTCTACAACCCTTTGAAGTAGGTTTTTATAAGTACTGCACATAATCAATTGCGCCACTGGAGCTCCCGAAGTAGGTTTTTAAAAATATTTTATTTACTAATTTGAAAGGAGAGAGAGACAGAGAGGGAGAGAGGGAGAGAGGGAGAGAGAATGAACATGAATGAGTGTGCCAGGGCTTCCTTGCCCTTGCAAACAAACTCCAGACACATGCACCCCTTTGTGTACCTGGCTTTCCATGGGTACTGGGGAATCAAACCCAGGCTGTCAGGCTTTTAAGCAAGCACCTTTAACTGCTGGGCCATCTCTCCAGCCCCTGAAGTAGATTTTTTAATAGTTTCTTCTTTTTCTTTCTTTTTTTTTTTCTGAGGTAGGGTCTCACTCTAGCCCAAGCTAGTCTAGAATTCACTATGTAGTCTCAGGGTGGTCTTGAAATCATGATGATTCTTCTAGCTTTGCTTCCTGAGTGCTGGGATTAAAGGCATGCGCCACCACGCCCGGCTGGTGGTGCACACCTTTAATCTCAGCACTCGGGAGGCAGAGGTAGGAGGATCGCTGTGAGTTCGAGGCCACCCTGAGACTGCATAGTGAATTCCAGGTCAGCCTGGGCTAGAGCGAGACCCTACCTCAAAAAAAAAAAAAAAAAAAGTGTGCACCACCATGTTGGCTTTTTTCTTTTCTTTTCTTTTCTTTCTTTCTTTCTTTTTTTTTTTTTTTTTTGAGACAGTGTCTCACTCAGTCCAGGCTGACCTGGCACTTACTATGTAGACCAGATTGACCTTGAAATTGTGATCGTTACTCCTGCCTCTACATCCCAAAGACCTGCGGTTACAGGAATGTGCCATGATGCCTGGCTATTCATTGTAGCCTTGATATAGGTAACAAAACTGGGGTTAACTGAAGTGGAATACTTTTCCTAGGGTCACACCATCAGTGCCAGAGCCTGGATTCAGTCCCCCCCATCTGGAACCTTCTGTGTGTTACATTTGTGATTATCTGTTATCTTGTATCTCTTCTTGGGAAAGGTTGACGACTCCTGAAATGAGGAATGGTTATTATTAACAGGTTTTGAGGAGAATTTTCTACAAGAATCCCAGTATGAAGAAGTTGCAGAGGAGACCCCTGCCTTCCAAGACCAGAATACTGGGACACGAGGGAGAGAACGAATGCCCACCTCCGCCCCAGGACAGGGTGTCACTGAGTACCACCTGCGAAGCCTGCGGAAGCTCCTGGCTCAGCCCCGGCGCCATGCCCTGCTGGCGCCCTTTTCTGAGCACAATTCCACAGAATTCCTCGTGAGGACTAGTGATACTCCAGTCCAGCCACCAGGGAATAAAAAGAGAAGACCCAGCCCCAGGCCCAGCCAAGATTTGCCTCTTTCTGATAAGGAGCTCCAGACGCACTGGGAATTGATCCTGCCTCACACTCCAAGAGCCGGCCCCACCGGTGACAGCCCCGAGAACGCTGTCAAGCGGTCCCAGTGGCTGAACCAAGTGGAGTCCTACATCGCAAAGCAGAGAAGGGGTGATGGGATGGACCCTCAGGCCCCTGATAGGGGTTGGCATGGGGAGGAAGACATAGTAGCAGCTGCAGGCCAGGAAGGAGATATGGAGGGAGAGGAAGAAGAGGAAGAAGAAGAAGAAGAGGCAGAGGATATGAGTGAGGGGTTTGAATATGTCCCTGTATTTGACCCGGTGGTAAACTGGGACCAGACCTTCAGTGCCCGGAACCTTGACTTCCAAACCCTAAGGAATGACTGGATCGATCTGAGCTGTAACACGTCTGGCAACCTGCTGCTTCCAGAGCAGGAGGCCCTGGAGGTCGCGCGGGTGTTCCTGAAAAAGCTCAGCCAGAGGAGCCGGGGGTAAGGTAAAGGGCACCCCTGGGACTGGGGCACCTTGCAGCCACTGACCTGGAGGGACTAGCAAGGCGGAGCAGGGTCCCTGCTGTAGGAGTGGTGGACTTTTCCTCCACCCCAGGCTGTGGGAAGAACAGGCCTGGGCCTTGATTCACACGGAGGCCTGGCAAGGCTTGGTAGACATGGCATCTGCCCTTAGGAAAGGAGCTCAGGAAGAGACAACAGGCACAAGCTAAAACACAATTCCGGACTTCATGTGTGGGCTGGAAAACCTCAGTGCCAGGCTGGGGAGATTTCTTAGTGCTTGTTTAGAAAATCCCACAGCCCACCCCTCAAATAAGTAAATAAAATAAAAATACATATATATATATATTTAGTGAGAGAGAGAGGGAGAGAGGGAGGGGAGGGAGAGGGAGACAGAGATGGGCGTGCCAGCAGCCTCTGAGCCACTGCAAACGAAATCCAGATGCATGCGCCCCCTTGTGGTCAAGTGAGGCATTGCGCCCTTGCATCACTTTGCATCTGGCTAAACGTGGGACCTGGATTTTGGAACCGCTGGAGATTGGAACCGGTGTTCTTAGGCTTAGGAGGCAGGAGCCTTAACCACTAAGCAATCTCTCCAGCCCAAAATATATTTTTTAAAAAGGGCTGGAGAGCTGGTTTAGCAGTTAAGGCATTTGCTTGCAAAGCCAAAGGACCCATGCTTGATTCCCCAGGACCCACTGTAAGCACAAGGTGGCACATGTGTGGAGTTAGTTTGCAGTGGCTAGAGGCCCTGGTGCACCCATTCCCTCTCTCTCTCTTTCCCCCTTCAAATAAATAAATGAAAATAAAATTTATTAAAAAAAAAGAAAATCCCAGTGCCAGATATGGGATACGTCCCTTTTGGTTGTTGGTCATGGGGCTCTGGGGGTCCCCAAAACAATGTAAGCTATTGTCATTACTCTTAGTTGCTCACAAGAGCTAGATGGTAAGTTCTATGGTGTCTGGGTACCTCCAGTCAAACATTTTTAAAACTATATCTTTTAATTAGCTAACAAAATAGTAGGTTTCCATATGGCTTTTTCATAATCTTTAGTTTTGGTTAACCCTCGCCATTTCCCAATTCCCTCCCCAAGTCCCTGCCCTCATCCCCTGCTTATACCTTTTTGTACCTCCAGTTTCCTCCCCCACCCCCTTTACTTCATATCACATGTGTTCTACTAGCCCCCTTCCCATCTTTAAGGCCCACCCCCCGCCTTGGCCCCTTTCTAGCTTCTTGACCTCTACAGACACTGCAGTTTAAAAAACACAAATCTGAACTTCAAAGCCGCATATGGCAGGAAATGTGTGCACGTGACTTTCTGGGCCTGCATTACCTCACTCAGTGTGTTTTCCAACACCATCCTTTTTTCTACAAATTTCCCAATTTTATTTTTCTTTCTTTTATTTTTTTGGAGGGGGTTCAAGGTAGGATCTCACTCTAGCCCAGGGTGGCCTGGAACTCACTCTGCCTCCCAAGTGGTGGGATTAAAGTTGTACACCACCATGCCTGGCTAACTTTATTTTTCTGTAACAGCTGAATTAAATGCTATTGTACATGTACACCACATTTTTTATTATTTTAATTATTTATTTTTTTATTATCCATTCATCAGTTGATGGACACCAGATGTGTGCCCCCTTGTGGGCAGGTGCAGCATTGCTGCCATCACTTTGCATCACTTTGCATCTGGAAAGTTTCCATTTCTTTTTTAACCAAAATTTCATTTTTTATTTATTTATTTATTTATTTCTTTTTTTATTTAATTTTTATTTATTTATTTGACAGAGAAAGAGAGAGAGAGAGATAGAAAGAGAAAGATTGGGTGCACCAGGGCCTCCAGCCACTGCAAACAAACTCCAGATGCATACACCCCCTTGTGCATCTGGCTTATGTGGGTCCTGGGGAATTGAACCTGGGTTCTTTGGCTTTGCAGGCAAACGCCTCAACTGCAAAGCCATCCCTCCAGTCCCTCATTTCTTAGCTATTGTGAATAGAGCAGTAATGAACATGGGTGTGCAAGTATTTCTGTAACAGGATATAGCATTCTTTGGTATATGTTGAGTATTGGTATAGCTAGCTCATATGGTTGATCTATTTTTAGCTTTTTGAGAAATCTCCACACAGATTTTCAGAGTGGCCGTGCCAGTCTACATTCCCATCAACAGTAAATAAGGGTTTCCTTCCCAACATTTGTTGTCATTTGTTTTGGGGGTTATTTATTTATTTATGAGGAGGGAGAGAGAATTGGCATACCAGGGCCTCCTGCCACTGCAAATTAACTCCAGGTGTATGTACCACTTTGTGCATCTGGCTTTATGTGGGCACTGGGGAATTGAACAGGGCCTGTTAGATCTTCCAAGCCAGCACTTTAGCCACTAAGCTACTAAGCTATGTCCCCAGCTCCTTTCTGTTTGTTTGTTGAGATAGGGTCTCACTGGAGCCCAGGCTGACCTGGACTTCATTATGTAGTTTCAGGGTGGCCTCAAATTCACTATGATCCTCCTACCTCTGCCTCCCGAGTGCTGGAATTGAAGACATGCACCACCACACCAGCCCTGCTTTCTTCCCTCCCTCCCTCCCTCCCTCCCTCCCTCCCTCCCTCCCTCCCTCCCTTTCTCCCTACCTCCCTCCTTCCCTCCTTCCCCTTTCTTTCTCTTCCTCCTCCCTCCCTCCTCCCTCCCCTTCTTTCCTTCCTTCCTTCCTTTATTTAATTTAATTTATTTATTTGAGAGATAAAAAGAGGCAGAAAGAGAGAGAGGGAGAGAAAAAACGGGCATGCAAGGGCCTCCAGCTATTGCAAATGAACTCTAGATGCATGCGCCACCTTGTGCATCTGGCTTATGTGAGTACTGGGGAATCGAACCTGGGTCCTTAGGCTTCACAGGCAAATGTCTTTTCTTTTGGGGGGGGGTTGAGGTAGGGTTTCACTTATCTCAGGCTGACCTGGAATTCACTATGTAGTCTCAGGGTGGCCTCAAACTCATGGTGATCCTCCTATCTCTGCCTCCCGAGTGCTGGGATTAAAGGCAAGTGCCACCACACCTGGCCTGTTTACTACTTTTTAAAAATGTATTTATTTTTATTGACAACTTCCATAATTATAGATAATAACCCATAATTCCTTCCCTTCCCCCTGTTTCCCCTTTGAAACTCCACTCTCCATCATATCCCCTCCCCCTCAGTCAGTCTCTCTTTTATTTTGATGGCATCATCTTTTCCTATTATGATGGTCTTGTGTAGGTAGTGTCAGGCACTGTGAGGTCATGGATATCCAGGCCATTTTGTGTCTGGAGGAGCATGTTTTAAGGAGTCCTACCCTTCCTTTGGCTCTTACACTCTTTTCTCCACCTTTTCTGCAATGGACCCTGAGCCTTGGAAGGTGTGTTAGAGATGTTTCAGTGCTGAGCACTCCTCTGTCACTTCTTCTCAGCACTTCTGAGTCATCCCAAGGTCACCACCATCTGAAAAGAGAAGCTTCTCTAACCCAAAGTGAGAGTAGCATTAATATATGGGTATGCACATTAAGAGAAGTTCTTACTGGGCAGTTTGGTGAGCATAGTATATACATTTAGCCAGACACTAGCAGACTACCCCTGTTTTAGGTTTTCAGTATCAGGGTTGTATTCCCTGCCATGGAGCGGGCCTCCAGTCCAATTAGAGAGCGGTTGGTTTTCCCCATTAACAGACATGCCACTATTGCGCCCATTGGCTCATTTGGCCTGGTTGGCCAAATTTAAGGCTTGCAGTGTCCACTGTTGAATTATCTCCACTGGTGATTTCTCTCTCTCCCATTGAACTGCATGCAGTGTAGCTTTTTTCAGCTTTCTTTCAGCTGGTCCATTTAGTCTTAAAAAAAAAAAAAAAAAGAAATCTACCCAGGTGTAGTGGTGCACACCTTTAATCCCAGCACTCTGGAGGCAGAGGTAGGAGGATCGCCATGAGTTCAAGGCCACCCTGACTACTTAGTGAATTCCAGGTCAGCCTGGGCTAGAGAGGGAGACCCTACCTCAAAAAAAAAACCAAAACAAAACAAAACAATTTCTTTTGAGAGAAAGAGGCAAAGAGAGAGAAAAAGAATGGGTGCTCCAGGGCCTTCAGCCACTGCAAATGAACTCCAGATGCATGCACACCTTTGTGCACATGTGCAACACTGCATGCTTTCATCACTGTGTCTGGCTTACTTGGGACCTGGAGCTATGAACATGAATTTTAGGCTTCACAGACAAGCTCCTTAACTGCTAAACTATCTCTCAAGCCCTAAAAATAATTTTATTTATTTATTTATGTGAGAGAGGGAAAGAGAGAGAAAATGAATATAGGTACATCAGGGCCTTTTGTTGCTGCAAATGAACTCCAGATGCATGCACCACTCTGTGTGTCTGGCTTTATGTGGATACTGGGGAATTGAACTCAGGCCTGCAGGATTTGCATGCAAGTGCAGTTAAGCTCTGACATCTCCCCAGCCCTCATTTGTTTTCTCTATGATAGCCATTCAGGCATGGGTGAGGAGAAATCTCACAGTAGTTTCAATTTGAATTCCCCTGATAGCTAAGAATGTTGAACACTTTTTAAAATATATAATAGCCATGGGCTGGAGAAATGGCTTTGCAGCTAAGATGCTTGCCTGCAAAGCCTAACAACTCGAGTTTGAATTCCCAGTACCCACATAAAGCCAGATGCACAAAGTGGCACATGTATCTGGAGTCCCTAGTGTGCCCATTCTCTCTGTCTGTCTCTCTTCTTTCTATCTCTCTCTTGCAAATAAATATTTAAAATATATATTTATTAGCTATATGTATTTCGACTTTTGAGATTTCTCTGTTCAGTTCCATAGCCCATTTCTTAAAAGTATTTTATTTATGGACTGGAAAGAGGGTTTAGCAGTTAAGGCGCATGCCTTGAAGCCTAAGGACCCAGGTTTGATTCTCCAGGTCCCACGTAAGCCAGATACACATGGTGGCACATGCACCTGGAGTTCGTTTGCAGTGGCTAGAGGCCCTGGCATGCCCATTCTCTCTCTCTCTCTCTCCCTCTCTGTGTCTCTAATAAATAAATAAATAAAAAACAAAAAAATATTTATTTGAAAGCAGAAAGAGACGGAGAACGAGAGAGAAAGGATGGGCACACCAGGGCCTCTTGCCACTGGAAACAAACTCCAAATGCATGTATCACTTTGTGCCTCTGGTTCTACATGGGCACTGGGGAATTGAACCCTGGCAGTCAGGCTTTGCACCTTCAATCATCACTGAGCCATCTCTCCACCCCCATAGTCCATTGTTTTTTAATGATTTTATTTTTTATTTATTTATTAGAGACGGAGAGAGAGAGAGAGAGAGTGTGAGTGAGAATGGGCACACCAGGGCCTCTAGCCACTGCAAACAAACTCCAGACGTATGTGCCACCATGTGCATCTAGCTTACATGGGACCTGGAGAATTAAACCTGGGTCCTTAGGCTTCACAGGCATGTGCCTTAACCGCTAAACCATCTCTCCAGCCCCCATAGTCCATTTTTAAGGTTTTTTTCAATATAATTTATTTATTTTGCAAGCAGAGAGAGAGAGAGAGAGAGAGAGAGAGAGAGAGAATGGGCATGCCAGGGCCTGTAGCCACAGCAAACCAACTCCAGATGCATGTGTCCCCTTGTGCATCTGGCTTATGTGGGTCTTGGGGAATCGAACCTGGATCCTTTGGCTTCAGAGGCAAATGCCTTAACAGCTAAGCTATCTCTCCAGCCCTCCATAGTCCATTTTTTAAGTGAGTTATTTATTTTCTTGGTGTTTCGTTTTATTTATTTATTTGAGAGTGACAGAGAGAGAGAGAAAGAGGCAGATAGATACAGAGAGAATGAGTGCTCCAGGGCCTCCAGCGACTGCAAACAAATTCCAGATGCATGTACCATTTTGTGCATCTGGCTTATGTGGGTCCTGGGGAATTGAGTCTTGAACCGGGGTCCTTAGGCTTCACAGGCAAGTGCTTAACTGCTAAGCCATCTCTCCAGCCCCGGTGTTTAGTTTTTTAAGTTGTGTATTCTAGATATTAATCATCTGTCAGATATATAGCTGGGAAAGAATTCTTCCATTCTGAAGGCTGCCTCTTCACTCAGTGGGAGTTTTCTTTGCTATACAAATGCTTTTTAACTTTACAAGGTCCTGTGTGTTGACTGTTGGCCATATTCTCTGAGTGATCAGAGTTCCCTGCAGAAAGTCCTTAACTATGTCTTTTATTGTTTTTCCTGAAACAGGATCTCACTGTAGCCCAGGCCAACCTGGAACTCACTCCTGTAGTCCCAGACTGGCCTTGAACTCACAGTGATGTTCCTATCTCTGCCTCCCAAGTACTGGGATTAAGGGCGTGTGCCTCCACTCCTGACTTATGTCTATATCTTGAAGTATACTTACTCCCTACTTTTTATTCTAGCAGTTTCAGATTTCCAGGCCTTACACTGAGATCCTTGATAGAGTTGGAGTTGATTTTGGTACAAGGTGAAAGATCAGAATCAAGTTTTGTCAGGCGTGGTGGCGCACACCTTTAATCCCAGCACTCGGGAGGCAGAGGTAGGAGGATCACTGTGAGTTCAAGGCCACCCTGAGACTACATAGTGAATTCCAGGTCAGCCTGGACCAGAGTGAGACCCTACCTTGAAAAATCAAAAAAAAAAAAAAAAGAATCAAGTTTTGTCAGGTGTGGTGGCATACACCTTTAATCCCAGCACTCGGGAGGCAGAGGTAGGAGGATCATTATGAGTTCGAGGCCACCCTGAGACTACATAGTGAATTCCAGGCCAGCCTGAGCTAGAGCAACACTCTACCTTGAAAAACAAAACAAAACAGTAATAATAATAATAAATTAAAATTTAATTTAATTTAAAAAAGAGCCAAGTTTCATTCTTTTACATATAGACACCCAATTTCCCCAGCACCATTTGTTGAAGAGGCTATCTTTTCTCCAAGGTATATATATTTTTAAATATTTTATTTATTTATTTATTTATTTGAGAGAGAGAGATAGAAAGAAAGAATAGGCACACCAGAGCCTCTAGCCACTGCAACGAATGAATCCCAAACACATGTGCCACCACCTTGTGTATCTGGCTTTATGTGATAACTGGGGGATTGAACCAGGGTCCTTAGGCTTAGCAGGCAAGTGCCTTAACTGCTGAGCCATCTCTCTAGCCCTCCAAGGTATATTTTTGACATCTTTGTAATAAATCATTTGGCTATAGTTGTATGGGCTTATAGCTCAGTCCTCTATTCTATTCCATTGATCCGTGTGTCTGTGTTTGTGCCAATGCCATGCTGTTTGGATTATTATGGCTCTGTAATGTAATGAAGTCAGGTATAGTGAGACCTGCAACAGTATTCTTTTTGCTTAGGATTGCTTTTCTATCTGGGATCCTTTGTGCTTCCATATGATTTTTAAAAATATATTTATTTATTTGAAAGAAAGAGAGAGAGAGAAAGAGGCAGATAGAGAGAATGGGCAGGCCAGGGCCTTCAGCCACTGAAAACAAACTCCAGGTGTATGCACCACCTTATGCATCTGGCTTATGTGGGTCCTGGGGAATTGAACCTGGGTCCTTAGGCTTTGCAGGCGAGCACCTTACCTGCTAAGCCTTCTCTCCAGCCTGATTGTTTTTTTTTTTCTATTTCTGTGAAGAATGACACTGGAATTTTGATGTGGGTTGCATTGAGTCTGTTGATTGTTTTGGTAGGATGGACATTTTCCCTCTATTGGATCTCTACTTAGTGACTTTCTCAGGTTCTTCAGGGTTTGAAAGTTTCATTGTAGAGATCTTTTACTTCCTTGGTTAGGGAAATTTCAAGATTTGGGGTTTCTTTTTGTTTGAGATTTGATTTTTATGAATGAGATTCTCTGATTTCTTTCTTTCTTTTTATTCTTAAATATATTTTATGTATTTATTTATTTGAGAGAAAAAAGAGGTAGAGAGAGAGAGAGAGAGAGAGAGAGAGAGAATGAGCATGCCAGGGCCTCCAGCCACTGCAAATGAACTCCAGATGTATGCGCCCCCTTGTGCATCTCACTTATGTGGGTCCTGGAGAATTGAACCAGAATCCTTTGGCTTTGCAGGCAAACGTCTTAACTGCTAAGCCTTCTCTCCAGCCCCTGTTTCTCTGATTTCCTTCTCATTATATTTGTCATTGTTATATAAGAAGACTACTAATTTTTATGTGTTAATTTTGTAACCTGTCACTTTGCTGCAAGTGTTCATCAGCTCTAGGAGTTTTGGGTGGAGTCTAGTATCTTATCATATATAGAATCATAATCTGCAAATAAAGATACTTAGATTTCTTCCTTTTCTATTTGTATCCCTTTTATTTACTTCTCTTGTCTTATTGCTCTAGCTGAGACTTCAAGTACTATATTGAATAAGAGAGAAGCAAGTGGGCACCCTTGCCTTGTTCCTGATCTTAGTGGAAATGCTTCAAGTTTTTCTGCATTTAGCAGGATGTTGGCTATAGGATTGTCATCAGTAGCTTTTATTATGGTAGGATATGTTCCTTCCAGCCCTAGTCTCTAGGACTTTTATCATGAAAGAATATTGGATTTTGTCCTAGGTCTTTTCTGCATCTATTGAAATGTTTATGTGATTTTTGTCCTTTAATCCATTTATGTGAATTACATTTATTGATATACATATGTTGAGCCATCCCTGCATCTCTGGAATAAAGTCAACTTAATTATGGCTAATGATCTTTTTGATGTATTCTTGTTTGTTAAAAAAAGAGAAAGGGGCTGGAGAGATGGCTTAGCGGTAAAGGCACCTGCCTCCTAAGCCTAAGAGCGCCAGTTCCAATCTTCAGCGATTCCAGTCTCTAGGACCTACGTTTAGCCAGATGCAAAGTGACGCAAGGGTGCAATGCCGCACTTGACCACAAGGGGGTGCACACATCTGGATTTTGTTCAAAGCAGCTGAGAGGCTGCTGGCGCGCCCATCTCTATCTGTCTTCCTCTTCCTCTCTCTCTCTCTCTCCAAAAGAGAGAGAGAGAGAGAGAAAGAGAAAGCATTTATTTCTTTACTAGAGAAAAAGAGAATATGAATGAATGGGCATGCCAGGGCCTCCTCCCTCTGCAGACAAACTCCAAATTCATGATCCACTTTGTGCATCTGACTTTATGTGGGTACTGGGAAATAGAACCCAGGCCTTCAGGCTTTGCAAGTAAGTGCTTTTAATCACTGAGACATCTCTCCAGCCCTCTTCAGTATGTTCTTGAACTTGGTTTATAAGTATTTTACTCAGAATTTTTGCACCTATGTTCACTAGGGAGATTGGTATATAATTTTCTTTTTGTTGTGTCCCTGATTTTTTTAAATTACTTTATTTGAGAGAGAGAATGGGCACGCCAAGAGCCTCAGCTGCTGCAAATGAAGTTCAGACACTTGTACTGTCTTGTGCATCTAACTTACGTGGGTCCTAGGGACTCAAACCTGGGTCCTTTGGCTTTGCAGGCAAGTGCCTTAACTGCTAAGCTATCTGTGCAGCCCCTCTGCTTGGTTTTGGTATCAGTGCAATGCTGACTTCATACAGAGTCTGGAAGTAGTCCTTCCTTTTCTGTTTTATGGAGTAATTTTAGAAACATTGGTTTTAGTTTTTCTTTAACTGTCTGGTAGAATTCTGCACTGAATTCATTTGGACCTGCTTTTTTTTAATTGGGAGATTTCTTTTTATTAGTGCGTTAATCTTTCTGTTTGTTATAGATCTGTTTAAATCTTATCTTAATTTAACTTTACTAGATCATATGCATCTCAGACTTTATCAATTTCTTTGGGACTTTTCAATTTGGTAGAGCATAGGTTTTTAAGGTATGTCCTTGTGATTTTCTGAATTTCTTTGGCATTTATTGTATTGTTTCCATTTTCATCTCTAATTTTAATTAATTGGGGACTTCTTTCTTCTTTGCTAACTTGGCTATAGGTTTGTCAGTCTTTGTATTTTCAAGGAATCAACTCTCCATTTCATTGATCCTTTGTATTTGTTTTCATTAATTTTTGCCCTGCTCTTAAGTATTTCTTTCCATCCATTGCTTTTGAGTTTGGTTTATACTTATTTTGCTAAAGCCTTACAGTGAATCATTAAGTTACTTATTTGAGCTATCTCCAATTTTTTTTAAAGAATGTCTGGGTCCATTAACATCATTTTCTTTATTTATTTGAGGGAGAGAGAGAGAGAGAAAGAGGAAGGTAGAAAAAAAAAGAGAGAGAGAATATGGGCACACCAGGACCTCTAGCCGCTATAAATGAACTCCAGACACATGTGCCATCTTTTGCATCTGGCTTATGTGGGTCCTGGGGAATTGAACCTGGGTCCTTTGGCTTTACTGGTAAGTGCATTAACCTCTAAGCCATCTCTCTAGCCCTCTGATTTTGTAATGTAGACACTT
This sequence comes from Orientallactaga sibirica, assembly GCA_036365145.1. NCBI lineage: Eukaryota > Metazoa > Chordata > Mammalia > Rodentia > Dipodidae > Orientallactaga > Orientallactaga sibirica. The sequence continues at coordinate 4,724,593 of JAEOAD010001268.1, forward strand.
AGTGCTAAAAATTCCCTTGTTAGGACTGCCTTTATTGTATATGATATGTTTGGTATATTTTTTCCTTTTCATTCAATTCTAAAATTTTTTATTTCCTTCTTGATTTCTTCAATGACCCATTCCTCATTCAAAAGTGTATTGTTTGGAGGCTGGAGAAATGGCTTAGTGGTTAAGGTGCATGCCTGTGAAGCCTAAGGACCCTGGTTTGATTCTCCAGGTCTCACATAAGCCAGTTGCACATGGTGGTGCATACATCTAGAGTTTGTTTGCAGTGGCTAGAGGCTCTGTCATGCCCATTCTTACTCTCTCTCTCTCTCTCCCTCTCTCTGTCTCTAATAAATAAAATAATTTTATTTATTTATTTATTTGAGAGAGAGAGAGAGATAGAAATAGGCAGGTAGAGAGAGAGAGAGAGAGAGAGAAAATGGGTGTGCCAGGGCCTCCAGCCACTGCAAACGAACTCCAGATGCATGTACCCCCTTGTGCATCTGGCTTACGTGGGTCCTGGAAAATCGAGCTTCAAACTGGGGTCCTTAGGCTTCATAGGCAAGCGTTTAACTGCTAAGCCATCTCTTCAGCCCAAAATAATTTTTTTTTTTAAAGTGGCCTCGAACTTACAGCAATCATCCTACCTGTGCCTCCAAAGTGCTGGGATTAAAGGTGTGTGCCACTATACCCAGCTGTTCTATAGTTTTTCTTGCTGTTGATTTCTGGCTTTTTCCCATTGAGGTCAGCATTCAAAGATGTTTTTTCAATATTCCTGTGTGTTGAGACTTGTTGTTAGGTGATACAGTCCTCCGAAACAAACAAGGATTGCCATCCTTATGACTGCATAGGAGGGACTCTCCAGATGGGGCTTACTGGTGTCCCCCACAGAAGGCGAGGGGCGGGGAAGGGTTGTCAGACCTCACTCAAGATCTCCTCTGCCCTGTGTCAGCTACATGTGATGACACACAAGGCCTCATGGTCTCAGGAGGAAATAGCGAGTCTATAGAGAGTGGACCATCAAGGACAAGGAGCTCCATCTGCATGGATGTGCTGAAGTCATCACCCATTTTTTTTATTTGTTTATTTATTTAATTTATTTGTTTGAGAGAGAGAGAGAAAGGCAGAGAGAGAGAATGGACGCATCAGGGCCTCTAGCCACTGCAAACAAACTCCAGACGCATGCGCCACCTTGTGTGTCTGGCTTACATGAGTCTTAGGGAATTGAACCTGGGTCCTTAGGCTTCTCAGGCAAGTGCCTTCACCACTAAGCCATCTCTCTAGCCCCTCATTTTTATTTTTTTGTTTTGTTTTTGTGTTTTAGTATAGATAACCAGTATATTGCTAAGAGTGGGTGTTGAAGTAACCCACTCTTTCTGTGTTACGGTTAATTTTTGATTTTTTTTGGTTTTTTGAGGTAGGGTCTCACTCTAGCTCAGGCTGACCTAAAATTCACTACATAGTCTCAGGGTGGTCTCAAACTCACGGTGATCCTCCTACCTCTGCCTCCTGAGTGCTGGGATTAAAGGTGTGCACCACCATGCCCGGCTAATTTGTGATTTTTGTATCTAGTAACATTTGTTTTATGAAATTAGATACTCCTGTGTTGGGTGCATATCTGCTTATAATTGTAATATTTCTCTTGATGGATTGATGAGATTATTATTTTTTTTAAAAATAATTTCTTTTTATTTATTTATTTGAGAGAGGGAAAGAGGCGGGGGGGGGAAGAATGGGTGCGCCAGGGCTTCCAGCCATTACAAACGAACTCCAGATGCATGCACCCCCTTGTGCATCTGGCTTACATGGGTCCTGGAGAATCGAACTGGAATCCTTTGGCTTTGCAGGCAAGTGCCATAACAGCTAAGCCATCTCTCCAGCCCTGATGAGATTATTTTTATCTCTTCTGACTAGTTTGGGTTTGAAGTCTGTTATGTCAGATATTGGAATATGAATGCCTGCTTGTTTCCCCAATTCCATTTCCTTGGAATGCCTTTTTTATTCTTTCATCCTAAGGTAGTGTCTGTCTTTGATCATTAGGTGTGTGTTTTGGAAATTGAAAAAAAAAAAAGACATCCTTTTTTCTAATCCAATCTTCTGTGTATCTTTTTTTTTAAAAAAAAACATATTTATTTATTTACTTGCAAGCAGAGAGAGAGAGATAGAAAGGAGACAGACAGCGAGAGAATGGGCAAGCCAGGGCCTCTAGTCAGTGCAAATGAACTCCAGATGCATGTGCCCCTTATGCATCTGGCTTATGTGGGACTTGGGGAATTGAACCTGGGTCCTTTGACTTCATAGGCAAACACCTTAACCGCTAAGCCATCTCTCCAGCCCTATAGTCTCAATTCTCTAATTAAAAAGATACACAGCAGATTCTGGGGCTGGAGAGATGGCTTAGCGGTTAAGGTGCATACCTGTGAAGCCTAAGGACCCAGGTTTGATTTTCCAGGTCCCATGTAAGCCAGATGCACACAGTGGCACATGCATCTGGAGTTCTTTTGCAGTGGCTAGAGGCCCTGGTGCGCCCATTCTCACTCTTTCTCTCTCTCCCTCTCTCTGTCTCAAATAAACAAATGAAAATAAAGTCTTTAAAAAATGATACTATAATATTTAGAGTTATTATTGAAAGGTGTACATTAATCCCGGTCATGTTTTTGGTTTTACAGTATTTGGTATTTTTGTTCTTTAGTCTTCATTTGCTTAACAAGTGCCCTATCATCATTTATTTTTTCCCCTGTAGCCTTTGGCTGTGCTTATCCTTCAGTCTGAAATATTGCCTCCATTGTCCTCTGTAAAGCTGGCTTGGCAATGGTCATAAATTCCTTTAGCATGCTTTTATCATGGAAAGTTTTTTTTTTCCTCCTTCAATTATGGCTATAATACTCTTGGTTGACAGGTGTGGTCTTTCAGGACTTGAGATACATCATTCTGAGCCTTCCTGGCTTGTTAGGGTTCCATTGAAAAATCAGCTGTTATTCTGATGGGCACACCTTTATATGTGACTTGGTCCTTTCTTGGAACTTTCAATACAACCTTCCTTGTTCTGTACATTTGGTGTTTTAAAAAAACATTTTATTATTTATTTATTTGAGAGAAAGAGAAAGAGGCAGATAGAAAGAGAGAGAAAGAAAGAACAGGCATGCCAGGGCCTCCAGCCATTGCATTTGAACTCAATGCATGTGCCACCTTGTGCATCTGGCTCATGTGGGTACTTGGGAATCAAACCTGGGACCTTTGGCTTTGCAGACAAGCACCTTAACTGCTAAGCCATCTTTCCAGCCCACATTTAGTGTTTTAATCATGATATGACATGGGCATTTTTTTAAATTTCGTGGTCTTCTTATTTGGTGCTCTGTATGCCTTGTGTATCCTGATGGGCATCTCTTTCCTAAGATTTGGGAAATTTTCTTCTTATGATTTTATCAAAAGTATTTTCTTTGCCTTTGGCATGGAATTCTCCTGTCTCCAGTTCCCATTTTTCCAAAGGAGTTCTGTAATTATAGAGACATGCTACCATGTTTGGCTTTACACAGTCATGTTCTGGGAATCTGAACTCAGGTCTTTGTGCTTTGCATAGCAATCTTTTATTCATCATCATCCCCCCCCCCCCAGGCCTTGTTTTTGAGACAGGGCCTCTCACTCTTCCTAGAGCTCACCAGTCGGGCTAGCAGGCTCCAGAAATCCTCCTGACTCTTCTTCCTAGGCACATGCTTCCATGCCCAGAATTTTTAAAAAAAGTTTTATTTAATTGTTTGTAAGGGGGAAAAGAGAGGGAGAGAGAAAGAATGGGTGTATCAGGGCCTCTTGCCATTGCAAATGGACTCCAGATTCATGGGCCACATTGTGAATCTGGCTTTACATGGGTACTGGGGAATTGAACCTGGGCCACCAGGCTTTGCAAGTAAGTGCCTTTAACTATTGAGTCATCTCCCAGCCCTCATGCCCAGCATTTAATGTGGTGCTGGGATCAAACTTAGGTCTCTATGCTTGCATGGCTAACATTTTTATCTACTGCGCAGTCTCCCCAGCTCTGTTTTTTTTTAATTATTTTTTTTCCTGGCTGTTTGATGCAGTGTTTCACTCTAGCCCAGGCTGACTGAGAACTTACTTACTCTGTAGCCCAGGCTGACTGAGAACTTACTTACTCTGTAGCCCAGGCTGGCCTTGAACTCAACCATCCTCCTACCTCAGTCTTCCAAGTACTGGGGTTAAAGGAATAAACCACCATGCCTAGTACTTAAAAAAAATTTTTTTTCAGGGCTAGAGCAATGGCTTAGTGGTTAAGGCACTTGCCTGCAAAGCCTAAGGATAACCCATGTTCAATTCTCCAGGTCTCACGTAAGCCAGACACACAAGGTGACACAAGTGCTCAAGGCTGTGTGTGCACACAAGGTGCACACGCATCTGGAGTTCAATTACAGTGGCTGGAGGCCATGCCATTCTCTCTCTCTCTCTCTCTCTCTCTCTCTCTCTCTCTTGCATAAAAAATAAAAAAGGCCAGTCTGTTGGGCTTGCCTCAAGAAACAAAATTTGAGACAAAGTTTTGCTATGTAGCTTCTGATGGTTTGGAGCTCATACCTTGTATATCTTGTTTTAAGAAATGTCTGTTCAACCGGGTGTGGTGGCGCACGCCTTTAATCCTAGCACTCGGGAGGCAGAGGTAGGAGGATCGCCAAGAGTTCGAGGCCACCCTGAGACTACATAGTTAATTCCAGGTCAGCCTGGACCAGAGTGAGACCCTACCTCGAAAAACCAAAAAATAAAAAAAAAAAAAAAAAAAAAAGAAATGTCTGTTCAGCCGGGCGTGATGGCGCCTTTAATCCCAGCACTCGGGAGGCAGAGGTAGGAGGATCCCCGTGAGTTCAAGGCCACCCTGAGACTACATAGTTAATTCCAGGTCAGCCTGGGCTAGAGTGAGACCCTACCTCAAAAAAAAAAAAAGAAAGAAAGAAAAAAAGAAATGTCTGTTCAGAGGCTGGAGAGATGGCTTAGTGGTTAAGGTGCTTGCCTATGAAGCCTAAGGAGCCGGGTTTGATTCCTCGGTACCCATGTAAGCCAGATCCACAAGGTGGGGCATGCTTCTGGAGTTCCTTTGCAGAGGCCCTGGCATGCCCATTCTCTCTCCACCTACCTCTCTCTCTCTCTCAAATAAATAAATAAAATATTTTTTAAAAATTAAAAAGAAATGTCTATTCAGAAGCCAAACATGTTGGTACATACCTATTATCTTCGCACTAGGGAGGCTAATTGTGAGTTTAGGGCCTGCCAGACAATATAGCGAGACCCTGCCTTAAAAAAAAAGTCCATTTGTGCATTTCAAAGTCAGTTTTATTCCTGTTGAGTTTGTGTGCTTATGTGTGTGCACGTGGTGTATAATGTTTGCATGCGGTTGTGCATGCCCCACGGGCACGCGTGCAGGGTCCAAAGGAAGACATCGGGTGTCCATCCTCCTTATCACTCTTTGGCCTCATTTCCCTGAGACAGAGTCTTACTGGACTTGGAGCTTCCTGGTTTTGTGTTTTCATTAGTTAGACTGGCTGACCAGGGAATCTTAATGATCCTGTCTCTGCCACCCTCGCCCACAGTGCTGGAATTACGGGCATGCACAGCCATGGCCAGCTTTCAAATGTGTGCTGGGCATCAAACTCAGGTCCTCACACTTGCACAGAGAGTGCGCTAACCCCTGAGCCATCTCCCTAGCTCTGAGTTTGGCTTTATTATCATTATTATTTTGAGAGAGAGAGAGAAAGAAAGAAAGAGAGAGAGAGAGAGAACGGGCATGCCAGGACCTTCAGCCTGCTGCGAATGAACTCCAGATACATGAGCCTCCTTTTGGTGTATGTAAAACATTACACACTTGTGTCACTGTGTCTGGCTACATAGAACCTAGAGATTTTTTAAAATATCTTGTTTAAAACTTATTAATTTATTTATTAGAGAGAGACAGAGAGAGATTGAGAGAGAGAATGGCCCCACCAGGGCTTCTAGCCACTGCAAACAAACTCCAGATGCATGTATGCGTGTGCTACCTTGTGCAGCTAAGCCTTTTCTCCAGCCCGGCTGGAGAATATATATATATATATTCTGGACATTAACCCTTTGTTGGATGAGCAGTTGGCAGATAGTTTCTCAGTTCTGTAGTCTCTGGTCACTCTGATGACAGTTTCTTTGCATGTTTAAGTTTTCGTGTGCTGTAATCTACTTGTCCATATTTGCTTCTGTTGCCTGTGTTTTGGGGAATGAGAATTCATATCTAAAAGTTTTGCTCAGTACAGTGTCCTAAAGCATTACGTTCACATGTGCTTCTTGCAGTGCGGTACTTTCTGGTCTTGAGTAGAAGTACGTTTCGAGATGGTAGTGATGCATGGTGAGAGAGATCTAGTTTCATTCTACACATCCAGTTTTCCCAGTACCCTTTGTGGAAGAGACTGTCCTGCAGCCAATGTGTGGGGGGATTGTTTGTTTATTTGTCTTGTTTGTTGTTTGTTGTTTGTTTTTCGTGGTTGGGTCTCACTCTAGCCCAGGCTGATCTGAACTTTACTATGTGGTCTCAGGGTGGCCTTGAACTCATGACAGTCCTCCTACCTCTGCCTCCCGAGTGCTGGGATTAAAGGTGTGCGCCACCATGTCTGGCTATTTGTTTTTATTTTTGAAGCTAGGTCTCAGTCTAGCCCAGGCTGACCTGGAACTTGTTCTATACCTTAGGCTGGCTTTGAACTCATTGTGATCCTCCTACCTCGGTCTCCTGAGTGCTGGGATTAAAGGCGTGAGCCAATATGCCTGGCTCCTAATGTATGATTTGTGTCTATGTTGAAAATCAATTTTTTATCAATATCTAGATTTATTTCCAGGCTTTCTATTCTTCCCCACTGGTCTTTGGTTGTGTGTGTGTGTGTGTGTGTGTGCTTGTTTTATACCAGTATTTTGTGATTTTGATTTGATTTGATTTGTACAGTGACTAATGATTTTAGACCAGCCAACCAACTTGTATTTAACTGTTCATTTGAGCAGCATATTTATTAATAGAGTCAATTTCTCAAGGAACTTGATCTCCAAGATCCTTTGCATACTTAGTCTTAGAGCTATAAAAAACCTTGAATATTGTCATAGCTAAAGAGGAACATTTTTTTTTAAGATAGGATCTCACTCTAATCCAGACTGACCTGGAATTCACTATGTAGTCTCAGGATGGCCTCGAATTTACAGTGATCCTCCTACCTGTGCCTCCTGAGTGCTGGGATTAAAGGCATGTGCCACCACGCCCAGTTTAATAAGAACATTAAAAAATTTTTTTTTTTTGAGAGAGAGAGAGAGGGAGGGAGGGAGAGGGAGAATGGGCACACCAGAGCCTTCAGCCACTGTAAATGAACTCCAGATGCATGTGCCACCTTGTGCATCTGGCTTACGTGGGTACTGGGGAATCGGGCCTCGAACCTGGGTCCTTAGGCTTCACAAGCAAGCACTTAACCGCTAAGCCATCTCTCCAGCCCCAATAAGAACATTTTTAAACATGGATGTGTGAGGCCTAGGGAGATTGTATATCTTGTGTGAGTCCCTATAGCTAGCCAATTACAAACCTAAGACAAAAACCAGCTTCTCCTGAACAAGTGGCAGTGCAGGCTTCTACCATATATACACTGTCCTCCCCGTGTGGGAAGGAGCTGCTCACGGTCCCCCCCCCCCCGCCCCACATCCTTTCTGCCGCAGGAGGTACCAGCTGCAGCGCATTGTGAATGTGGAGAAGCGCCAGGACCAGCTTCGCGGGGGTCGCTATCTCTTGGAACTTGAACTGTTAGAACAAGGCCAGCGCCTGGTGCGGCTCTCTGAGTATGTGTCCACACGAGGCTGGCAGGGCATCGATCCAGCTGCTGGGGAGGAGATGGAGCTTCGGAACCTACAGGGCCTGGTCTGGAGCCAACACAGCCAACGTAGAAATGTCCTGAATGTCCGCGATCCCGAGCCCAAGCTATGCTGGCCCCAGGGTTTCTCCTGGAACCACCGAGCCGTGGTGCACTTCATTGTGCCTGGTAAGCTTCAGCGGGGTGAGGGAACTGCTAACCACCGTGAGCAGGACCTGTCTGCTTTCTGGACTTGGTCTCCCAAGAACTTATGAGAGAGGCCACTTACCACGGAGGAGCTGAGGCCTACAGAACTCGGAGTGGAGCTGGGTGTGGTGATGCATGCCTTTAATTCCAGCACCTGGGAGGCAGAGAGTAGGAGGATCGCAGTGAATTCAAGGCCACCTGAGACTAAACAGTGAATTTCAGGTCAGCTGGGGCTGGAGTGAGACTCTATCTGGGAAAAAAAAAAAAAATTCCTCCCCAGAAGGAGCAGAGCAAGTTTCAAGTTGTGAGCTTCAGTGTTGAAGCTAAGAGCCGATGCTGAGTTGTAGGCCAGTGCTTCTTTCAGACTAGGCTTTAGGGTATGAGCATCAATTGGCATTGTGATTAAAGATAATAAGAGAGAGCCGGGCGTGGTGGCACACACCTTTAATCCCAGCACTAGGGAGGCGGAGGTAGGAGGATCGCCATGAGTTCGAGGCCACCCTGAGACTACATAGTTAATTCCAGGTCAGCCTGGGCCGGAGTGAGACCCTACCTCGAAAAACCAAAAAAAAATAATAATAATAATAATAATAATAAGAGAGGGCTGGAAGATGGCTTATCAGTTAAGGCGCCTGCCTGCAAAGCCGAAGAATGCCAGTTCAATTCTCCAGGTCCCACATTTAGCCAGACGCAAACGTGATGCAAGCTCACAATGTCGCACTTGCCCACAAGGAGGCGCACACATTTGGAGTTCATTCACAGTGGCTAAGAGGCCGCTGGTGCACCCATTCTCTCTCCCTCTCTCTCTTATCTCTCTCAAAAAAAGAAAGAAAGATAATAAGAGAGGGAAGGTGCAATATAGAGTGGGTTTCATTATTATTATTTTTTAATTTATTTACTTGAGAGAGGAAGAGACAGAGAGGGATTGGATATGCCAGGGCCTTCAGCCACTGCAAACGAACTCCAGATGCATGTACCACCTTGTGCATCTGGCTGTTGTGGGTCCTGGGGAATTGAACCTGGGTCCTTTGGCTTTGCAGGCAAGTGCCTTAACCACTAAGCCATCTCTCCAGCCCCCTTATTATTATTATTTCTGTGCCAGGAATCAAACCCAGGGTCTGGCAATGCTAGGTAAGTGCTTTACCACTGAGCCATACCCCCCAACCCTTGGGTGACCTACGATGAGAAAACACATTGCAGTGTGTAATAGTGGCATAGAACAGGAAATGAAGGGTGATTGTAATACAAACAAGTATCAAGTCTGATTTTTAGAGCCAGGCGGGCCTTCTCCTGGGGATGGCATGAGAGGTATGCAGGGAATGGGCTGTAGCGGCTTTGAGCTGCATTCTGATGGCTGTCTGTAGCTGCATCATCCCCTCGCAGAGAGTGCTTGCGCTCCCGCCTCGTGTCCGCATGATAGTCACTTTTGCTTTACTTAACTGCTGCTGCTTCTCCCTGCCTATCCTACCTGGGCAGTGAAGAACCAAGCTCGCTGGGTGCAGCAGTTTATCAGAGACATGGAGACCCTGTTCCACGTCACCAATGACCCACACTTCAACATCATTATCACGGATTACAGCAGCGAGGACATGGATGTCGAGCTGGCGCTGAAGAGGTCCACGCTGCGAAGGTGAGGAGAACTGGCAGTGCTGCAGCTGGCCTGCCCGCCTCCCTGAGGTCCTGGGGCCACGTCCAGGGTGGAGCTAGAAGTCAAGTCCCACTGAGCCGTCCTGATTCCCAGACTCCAGCTGTTTGTTCCCAGAGAAGCCTCCTGTCCATAACCTCATCCCAGGATCACCCATTGTCTTTATCCTGTGTCTGCCAGCTTCCTTGAGGGACCCTTGGACAGAATCCCACCCTTCAGCCTCTCCTTTCTCTTCTCTGCCTGCAGCTACCAGTACATGAGGCTGAGTGGAAACTTTGAACGCTCGGCTGGACTTCAGGCGGGCATCGATCTGGTGAAGGTACGGAGCCTGAGAGGGGCCTGGGAGACCAGTGCAGAGGCAGAGAGACATTAGGAGGCATAAAGTAGTCAGCGTCTCAGGAGAAAAGGAAATGACACAGGAGTGTGCTTGTCAGCTTTCTGTTACTGTAGCAAAGTGCCTGAAAGAATCAACTTAAAAGAAGGAAAGGTTTGTTATCATTCATTCATTCACAGTGCTGGGCCTGAATCTGTGGCCTTGTGCATGCTAAGCAAGAGCTTACCACTGATCTACACCACCAGCCCTAAGGACAGGTTCGTTTTGGTTCATAGTTACAGCCCATAGTCACTTGCCCGTGTTTCTTGGGACCTGTGGTGGAGAACCTCTTGGCAGAGAAGCGCCTGCAAGAGGAAGCTGCTCACCTCATGGCACAGCAGCAAAGAGAAAGGAATCCCAGGCCCCATGTCCTTTTCGAGGGCACACTCCAGTGCCCAGCCTCTTCCCACATAGTCCCATCTCCTAATGGTTCCACCAGCTCCCAGTAGCACCACGGGCTAGGGAGCAAGCCTTACACACACAGGCTTTTGGGGGATAATCCTGAACCCCAACGAGGAGCACCTTCGATGCTACACTACACAACCAGCACCAGAGCAGGACGAAGCAAACACAGTGTTTGCCTAGTTGTTAGCATCCTCAGACTGTCAAACGTGGGACAGAGGGGCTGGAGAGATGGCTTAGCGGTGAAGGCGCCTGCCTGCGAAGCCTAAGAACACCCGTTTGATTCTCCAGGTCCCACGTTTAGCCAGACGCAAAAGTGACTCAAGGGCGCAATGCCGCACTTGTCCACAAGGGGGTGCATGTGTCTGGAGTTCGTTCAGAGCGGCTCAGAGGCTGCTGACGCGCCCATTCTCTCTTTCTCTGTCTCTCTCAAATTGAAAAAAAAAGTGGAGCAGAGGTTAGGTGTGGTGGCAAATCCCTATAGTCTGGAGGCTACATTTGAGAATCTGAGAATTCTGAATTTGAGGCCAGCCTACACTAACTACATAGTGAATTTTAGGCCAGTCTGGGCAACAAAGCAAGATCATATGTTAAATGAAATAATTTTTAAAACGTGAGAGAGTCAGAATTCTGGTGGTGAACACTGTGCCCTGCTGCCTACGCTGTGATAATTTGCCCAGCATTTAGCTTCGCATAGGTTACCAGTTGTTCCAGTAGGGAAGAGCTTGAGGATTTGGCCTGGGCACCTAGCCCTGGTTGAGAGGTCTCCTGATGTTGCAGTCAGGGTCACATTGCTGGCAGAAATGACCCGACCAAGATCAGCTTGTGGGGAATAAAGGGTTTATTTTGGCTTACACACTCAAAGGGAAGCTCCATGATGGCAGGAGAAAACGATGGTATGAGCAGAGGGTGGACATCACCCCCTGGCCAACATAAGGTGTCCATCAGGAGAGTGTGCCAAACACTGGCAAGGGGAAACTGGTTATAACACCCATAAGCCCACCCCAAACAATACACTGCCTCCAGGGGGCATTAATTCCTAATTCCCAGATCTCCATCAGCTGGGAACCTAGTATTCAGAACACCTAAGTTTATGGGGACACCTGAGTCAAACCACCACATTCTGCCCCTGGCCCCCATAAACTGATAACTATCAAAATGCAATGTACTCAGTCCATCTTTAAAAGTCCCCATAGTTTTTATTAATCCTAACGATGTTCAAACAGTCCCATAATCCAAGGTCTTTTTTTTTTTTTTTGGTTTTTCGAGGTAGGGTCTCACTCTGGTCCAGGCTGACCTGGAATTAACTATGTAGTCTCAGGGTGGCCTCAAACTCTTGGTGATCCTCCTACCTCTGCCTCCCGAGTGCTGGGATTAAAGGCATGCGCCACCACGCCCGGCTTCCATAATCCAAGATCTTTTAACTGAGCCTTAATACCAAAAAATAAATGGAAAAAAACCCATAATGGCACAGAATACACATTCACACTGCAAAGGATGCCATTGAGCATAGCAAAAAAATATTCAACCAATATATGATTTAAACAGGGCAAACATCAAACTCTGTAGCTCCAAGTTCAACAACTCTAGCCAGTGACAAGTCTCCAAGTCTGATAATTTTAACTAGCAACAAGTCTCTGGAGTTCCAATTCTGCCCCTCCAGCTAGGCTACTCACAGTCCTGGAAAACTTCATCTGAGGATGGCAGCTCTCCTTGGCAGCCATCTCATGGTTCCAGCATCTCCACTGCAAGCCACGGTCCATCCTCACAGCTCCATCGGGTCTCCATGCAGGCATCCAGCAAACCTGCTTCACACTGCCCATGGCCATTTCCAAAACACAAGACCGTGTTGCAAATTCAGTGGCCCTCTTTTTCCTACATTTCTCATACTCCAAAATACCAGGTGGGATGCCAATTTGTTAATCCAGGTGGAATGAAGCGGACTTTGAAAAGCAGGACACTCCTTGAACATTTAGGCCCCTTCGAAAGAGTCTATATTCTTCATTTTGCCCCAAGTGCAGGTCAGCTGGCCCAATCTCAAAGGTTATAATCACTCATATAATTGCAGCTGAACGGGCAGAAGTTTCAGCCCAAAGATTACATGTCTGTGCCATACCCCTTTGCACACACTAGTCCATTTCTATACAACCCTGCACAAATTCTCATGACACGTGCATAACAGCAAGCGTCTCACATAAATAGCTTCTAGCCCAGTCCAGGCAAAGCTCTTTCTCACCCTCATAAGCCAAACCTCACAGTCCATAGTTCTTACTGCATTCAAGTCTTTCAACTCTGACCAGAATAGTCTATCAGGCTGTACTTACAGCATCTCTTAGTGAAGGTTTCAAATCCTTCCACATTCCTCTTGAAAATCAGCTCCAGAAAGCCAAAGCCGCACAGTCAGGTGTCTATCAGCAGTTGACCCCACTCTTGGTACCAACTTTACTGTTGCAGTCAGGTTCACATTGCTGGCAGAAATCACCCAACCAAGAGAAGTTTTGGGGAAAAAAAGGGTTTATTTTGGCTTACAGATTCGAGGGGAAGCTCCATGATGGCAGAGGAAAACAATGGCTTGTGCATGGGGTGGACATCACCCCCTGGCCAACATAAGGTGGACAACAGGAACAAGAGAATGCGCCAAGCATTGGCACAGGGACACTGGCTATAATACCCATAAGTCCACCTCCACAATACACTGCCTCTAGGAGGCTTTAATTCCCAAATCTTCATCAGCTGGGAACCTAGCGTTCAGCACACCTAAGTTTATGGGGAACACCTGAATCAAGCCATCACACCTGACCTTGTCCTTTCTGTCCCCAGGACCCACACAGCATCGTCTTCCTGTGTGACCTGCACATCCACTTCCCAGCAGGAGTCATTGATGTTATCCGGAAACACTGTGTGGAGGGCAAGATGGCCTTTGCCCCCATGGTGATGCGACTGCATTGCGGGGCCACCCCTCAGTGGCCTGAGGGTGAGTCCTACCTTGGACGAGGCAGGAAGAGACACTCCGCTGGCCTTGGTGCTTAACCCCAAGCCTGGGAAGGTTCATGAGTGTCAGCATCTTCCTTCCGCACACTACCCTCCTGTCTCCCCTGCACAAGCCCCTCAGGCTGCGCTGACATCCACGATGGCGGGCGGGCAGGCAGGCAGGCATAGCAGCACCACTGTTCCCTCTCCAGCACGCCCTGATCCTGCATTCATGAAGCATGCACTGTGGTGCTGGATGCTGTGACCCAAATACTGGGATTAAAGGCATGCCCCTAAGGCCAGCTCAGGAGGAACAGTAGGGTCTCTGCCGAGTCGGGGTGAGCAGAGCGGAGTCACGACACAGACTCCGGGAGTTGGGTGAAAGTGGGAAGTGAGACTCCGCAAACTCGTTTATTTAGGAAAATGCACGTGGGTTTTAAGGGGCTTGGCTGGCTAATCCTTGTATGGTGTGGACCCCTTTTTGTGACCAATGACAGCCTGTCTCTGGACAGGACATCTTGTAGCAGGCTTCTCGCGATCATGGGACTGTAGCTGTTGTCACACCAAGCCTGCGCAGAACGCCATTTTCACAGAAGCCACTTCCTGTTTTCTTCTGCCATGCGGTCTGGCTAGGACCAGGCCTGTATGGTGCCATACATATCCTCCTTTTTGTTTTTATTATTGGCAACTCTGAGAGGTATGTTTTTTTGCCAAGCCATCGTTGAACCCAGGCCCCAAGGGATCATCATATGTGACGGTGCCTGTCTTAGGTTGTCCCATCTCATGGAGTCTTACCCGTCATTGGCTACTCGCCACCTTGGTGAGAAAACCCGAGGGGGATGGCCTGGTATGGTTTTTGGAAAGCCATTGTTGAACCCAGGCCCCAAGTGATCATCACCCTCAGGCTGCGCTGACAGCCACGAGGTAGGCAGGCAGACGGGTGGGCAGGTAGGCTGGCAGGCGTAGCAGCTCCACTGTTCCCTCTCCAGCACACCCTGATCCTGCATTCACGAAGCATGCACTGTGGTGCTGGATGCTGTGACCCTGTAAAGACGGGTCGGCGCAGAGAGGTTTCTACCTGGGGAGAGAAAGTGGTCAACAAAACTGACTTGCAGCTGCCAGCAGGGTTGCTGACGTCACATCCTCGCTGTAGGGCTGGCATCAGTCTGTGGTCACTGATGTGTTTGCTGAACCCTAAATCTCCTACAGGTGCCAGGCACCTGCTTAGCTAAGTTTTCAGCCTCAGCCAGCCCACCTCCATCTCTCAGAAGATCCTGTGGGAGCGTCGCCTTCTGCAGTCCTTCCCACGGGGCCTGCTCCGCTCACCAGAGCTTCTTGTCTGTCCACAGGCTACTGGGAGGTGAATGGATTTGGACTGCTTGGTATCTACAAGTCGGACCTGGACAAGATCGGAGGCATGAACACCAAGGAGTTCCGGGACCGCTGGGGTGGGGAAGACTGGGAGCTGCTGGACAGGTGACAGGGAAGGAAGGCTTTCAGGGATGAGCTTTAGTTCCACCCCAAGGGGCTTTAGGAAGGAACAGGGCCAGAGCAATGGGCCTGGGCAGATTCCTAGGGCACAGCAAGGTGCCCTCTCCAGTGACTCGCCTCACTGACACTCAGGTTGTGTGTCCAGCCCAGGAGGATGAGGGGCTGATACTTCCGCTGTGGGTGTCACAAATTGTGACAATTTGAGTGGTTACAAAATTGTCAGGAAGAGCAGAAACGGGGGCTAAACTATGAAAATGATAATGTTCTCAGGACCAGGCAAGGTCCCTTTCAAAGACGAATGTGTTCTCCCCACCTAGGATTGCTGTTCTTCCCCACGACAGCGGCCTGGAAAGGGGGCTGTAGCTTTGAGAGTTGACAAGGAGACAGGGTGAGGAGTGAGTTGGGGTCAGCAAAAGAGGCAAGTGTGGACTTTTAAATGGCAGCTGGATATTCAGGGGGGCTCCGAGTGCCTGGAGGCCACAGGGAAGGAGTTTGGAGAGCCTCAGAGAAGAGTAGTGTTGGGCATATAGCTCAGTGGTAGAGTGCTTGCCTACATGTGTGAGGCTTTAGATTCAATCCCCAATACCGGGAAAGAAAATGAAATGTGTATACTGAGACAGCATTGGCAACTTTGTCATTGCTGTGACCAAATACATAAGAGAAGCAGGTTAGAGGAAGAGGCACTTACGTTGGCTCACTTTCATGGCGGGGAAGGCATGATGACATTCCTGGAGGCTGGAGCAGATCTTGGGCAGACCAGGAGGCAGAGAGAGTCTTGGGCTGGAACCAGACCAGGCTGTAACCCATAAGCTCCACCTCTACAGTCCAGTTGACCTCATGTCCAGAATGTTCCACAACTCCCAAAACAGCTTTACTAGGTGGGGCCCAAGTGTTCAAACACATGAATCCATGGGAAAATTTTCACATTCAAACCACAACACACACACACTTATCCAGGTGTGGAGGTATATATTGGTATATATCTACAACTCCAGCACTGGGGTGGGGGGGGGATAAGGCAGGAGGATTGCCACAAGTTTGAGGCCAGCTAGGGCTAATTAGCAAGACACTGTCTTGATTTAAAAAGAGGGGGAGAGGGTTTGGAGAGATGGCTCAGTGGTTAAAGGCACTTGTTTCCAAAGCCTGATGGCCTGGGTTCAATTCTCCAGTAATCATGTAAAGCCAGGTGCACAAAGTGATGCATGCAGCTGGGGTTTGCAGTGGCAAGAAGCCCTGGCACACCCATTTACTCCTCTCTCTGCTTGCAAATAAATAAGTAAAAATATATTTTTAAGTTGGGAGTGGTGGCACACCTCTTTAATCCCAGCTCTTGGGAGGCCCAAGGTAGGAGGATTGCTGTGAATTCAAGGCCAACCCCAAGACTATATAGTGAATTCCAAGTCAGCCTGGGCTAGAGTGAGACCCTATCTTAAAAAACCACAAAGAGCCGGGCGTGGTGGCGCACGCCTTTAATCCCAGTACTCGGGAGGCAGAGATAGGAGGATTGCCGAGTGAGGCCACCCTATCTTAAAAAACCACAAAGAGAGCCAGGCGTGGTGGTGCACGCCTTTAATCCCAGCATTCGGGAGGCAAAGGTAGGAGGATTGCCGTGAGTTTGAGGCCACCCTGAGATTACATAGTGAATTCCAGGTCAGCCTGGGCTAGAGTGAGACCCTATCTTAAAAAAACACAAAGAGAGCCGGGCGTGGTGGCGCACGCCTTTAATCCCAGCATTTGGGAGGCAGAGGTAGGAGGATTGCCATGAGTTTGAGGCCACCCTGAGATTACATAGTGAATTCCAGGTCAGCCTGGGCTAGAGTGAGACCCCACCTCGAAAAACCGAAAAATGAAAAAAACAAAACAAAACAAAACAAAAAAACACAAAGAAAGGAAGATAAACACAGGACAGAGGCATGTACAAACACAGTAGGAGCATGGACTCAGGTAAACCAGGAGAATGTTCCAGCAGAGCGCAAGGTGACGGGGCATTAGGCTCCAGGGTAAAGAACCTGTGGCAGTAAGGGGGTTTCTCCCTGTGTTAGCAAGCTCTTCCTCCTCCAAAAGATTGCTCTCAGGACTAAGAAGATGGTTCAGTAGTTAAAGGCATTTGCTTAAAGCCTGCCAGCCCAGGTTCAGTTCCCCAGGACCCACGTTAGCCAGATGCACAAGGGGGTACACATGTCTGGAGTTCGTTTGCAGTGGCTGGAGGCCCTGGTGTGCCCATTTTTTCTCTCCCTCTTTATCAAATAAATAAATAAACAAACAAAAATTAAAAAAAAGAAAAGTGTGACTGCTAGGAAGCCACCCTAGGAGGTGGAAGGGACATGGTTAGGAGCACCAGGGGATGTACCCTGCTTGTCCTGAGAGGCAGGGCAAGGTGTAGCTGCCAACTATTGTCCATGTCCTCACCCCCCACCCTCCCCACGTTCCTATGTTAGAGGAGAAAACTGAGTCATGAAGAGCCGTTCATCACTTGTCCCAAATCTCTATCAGAAAGCATTAAAGGCCTAAAACCTGGCCTGTTTATGACTCTCACTTGGAAAGAAAAGGAAGGTGACAATACTAAGAATTAAAGCTGGGATGGATGCTGGGAAGTTCAGGGAGCTTGTGTTTGACAACTGTGGTCTCAGAGAGCCAGGTCATAGTAGACCCAATGCAGACGGGGGTCTGGGGGAGTGCTTATCGCCATATGTGACTGCCATGCTGGGCGCTGTGCTTTACTGCAGACCTCCAACAAGTTCTTAATGCTTCTGCTGCTTTGAGAGCCAAGCAGAAACTTCTAGCTCCAAATACTTGCAGTCCTGTCTGAAGTGTTGGCCCACCTGTAAAAGGGATCTCCCAGTGGTTGTACATAATGCCCAGCATGCGTGAGACCCAAGTTGTGTGTTTTTCTTTTTTTTTTTTTTTTGAGATCCTAGTTTTGATCCCTAGCACTGCAAGGAAAAGAAAGAAAGAAAGAAAGAAAAAAAAACAGGTGTGATGTTGCACACCTTTAATCCTAGCACTTGTGACTCTGAAGTAGTAGAATTACTGTGAGTTTGAGGCTGGCCTGAGGCTACAGAGTGAGTTCCAGATCAGCCTGGGCTAGAGTGAGACCCTGCTTCAACCCCCCCCTTTCCCCTTCCCCAAAATACCCAGCTGTGATGGCACATGCCTATGACCCTAGTGCTCAGGAGGCTGAGGCTGAGGCATGAGAATCTTGAGTTCGAGGCCAGCTTGGCTTACATGACAAGACCATGTCCCCCAAGCAAGAAAAGGAAAAAAATGACAAGACGATGGAAGGTTCTCCAGCTCCAGACCCCTGCTGCTTCAAGATACTGTGATGGAACTGCACTGATTGGGTGGTTGTGTGTGCTGTGAATTGCTCAGCACAGTAGATTCTTCATGTGTGTGTATTAGTATTATAGGTGATGAGAGAATTGCTATGTATGTATGTATGTCTGTCTTCCTAGATATGGGAATCCTCTCTAACAAACATGACTTTCCCAATCACAGAACACGTTGTAACCCAGGCTAACTGCTCCAATGTTCCCTGCTTGTGCTGCCCCAGAAGAAGGAGGGTAGGGTCTGATGAGGATTTAAAAAAGGGTTCTGGGCTGGAGATATGGCATAGCGGTTAAGGCGCTTGCCTGCATAGCCTAAGGACCCATGTTCAACTCTTCAGATCCCACGTAAGCCAGATGCACAAAGGTGTGATGCAAGTGCAAGGTCGCACATGCCCATTAGGTAGAAAATGCATCTGGAATTCAATTGTAGTGGCTGAGGACCTGGTGTGCCAATTCTCTCTCTCTCTAAAATAAAAAAGAAAAAGAAAAACAAATTAAAAAAAAAAAAGAGGGGTCCAGCTGCTCCTGGGTGCTGGTTGTAGGTCATACTTCCGCTGACTCACACTACCGTCTCTCGTCTCTCCTCCAGGATTCTCCAAGCGGGCCTGGAAGTGGAGCGGCTCTCCCTCAGGAACTTCTTCCATCACTTCCATTCCAAGCGTGGCATGTGGAACCGCCGCCAAATGAAGATGCCATGATGCCCAGTAGTGGCTGCTCACAGCTCCACAACTTGCAGGCTGTTCCTCAGTGCCCTATTGGCTGATAGAAGAAGGAGCCCGCAGAGCAGAAGGCCCGACCCTGATCGCTCTCTCCAGCAAGAGCTGTCACCTCATGCAGACACGGATGCCAAGGCTCCTTTGCCCCTCTCTCAGTCAACAGATGGAACCGCTCCAGAGGATGGGCGAGGAAACACTTGCTTGAGCAATACCATCCTTGTCACAAAAGTACATTCCAGTGGTCCCAGCGCTCCTCACAGGGAGTATGGACCATGAACTGGAAACTTCTAGTGGACATCTTTGAGGGGGAATGTATTTTTAACAGAACCAAAACTGTTGTCTAGCCCCAGCACGGACTGAGGGATGAAGTTGTGCATTGCAGACCTCAGACTGTGTATAGAGAGAGGTGTGTTCCTTGGGCACTGTCCCTGATTCGCTGATCCCATGTGGAGCACTGCTGATTCCAGCCCAGGCTCGTGCCTTCCAGACAAGCACACATCTCTCCTGGTAACCACTGAGTGGCTGACCACCACTTAGGGCATTAACCTAACTTCTTCAGGTGGCACAAATTTCAGGCCAGAAGCCTAGAACTGCTGATATTCTTTGCTGCAACGAGCTATTGGGAGGTGGAACTGGTGGGCAATGGGCCCTTTCTCCCAGGCATCTATCTACTAGATGGGCCACGTAGAATTGTTAAGGTCAGGAGGGCGGACACTGCCCCTTCCCCTCCCGCTTTCCTGCGAGGTAAGGCCTCGGGAGGGAACGGGAAGAGCCCAAAGAGTGTGGTATCCTCTCGGCTGTTTAGAGAGAATACGGGAGAGGCTCAGGCAGAGGGGGAATCATGGGGGTGTAGAAAATGGCTTCCCTCTAATGCAGCGCCCCTGTGGCCTTGCCTCCTTGTAGGGAGATCCTCGATGACTGGACCCTGAGGGGACGAGGAGCAGAGGGGATGAGTGAAACCCCACTCCTGACCACCAGATATGGGGCAGGTTGTGAGGCGTAAGGAGGTAAAGGCAGGGGTAGGGTAGCTGAAAATGCACAGCTTTAGGACTGGAGAAATGGCTTAGTGGTTAAGGCGTTTGTCTGCAAAGCCTAAGGACACAGGTTCGATTCCCCAGTACCCACGTAAAGCCCGATGCACATGGTGGCGCATGTGTCTGGAGTTTGTTTGCAGTGGTAAAAGGCCCTGGCGTGCCCATTTTCTCTTTCTCCTCTCCCACTCTCTCTGTCTGCCTCTCTCTCAAATAAGTAAATAAATGACAAATTAAAAAAATGTGCAGCTTCAGGGACAATAGCCTGTGGCCTTTTCATCTATGGCCACCCTTTCTGTCTCCTGATGTCACGCATGTATCTTGCACTAGTCACCAGCGCTTTTGTGGCTGAGGGCTTTTCTACTGCTGCTGTGGAATTCACCAGTGGTGCATTGGATGCTGGGTCTTGAACTCAGTCTGGGGAAGGGGCGAGCACAGGTCATCTGTGCTGTGAGAAAGAGCTTGTGGGATACGCAGCAGGGCCCAGAAGGGTGCTCAGCACAGTCCAGGTGTCATGCTGTGGCAGTCAGGAGCGCAGCATTTGAAGCTATAATGTCTACTCAGTGGGCTTTGCATGAGCCAAGAGCAGAGCTTGGCAAGTGGGAAGATGGAGCCCTGTGAGATCACTCTGGGCACGGGAGACAGTCGCTCCCTCCCTCCCTGTAAGTAATTGGGAGGGGGGCGTAGTTCAGGTCTTCTTTTCCTGCTCACATCTTCTGACCTCTGCAAAGGATTTATAGGGTGTAGGCTAGGGCTTCAGGTGGGCAGTTGGGGTGCCAGGTTTCTCGCTGAGGTCGTACACTCTTGACATTGCCTGGAAGGCCGGAATCCATTCCGGCAGTCCTCCTGGTCCACCTCCAAGGATCAGGAGCCATCTGGGCCTTCCCTGCCCTGCCCACTACCTCCCACCCAAGGCTAGTGCCTTGTGTTTGATGTTCATTACCTCCTCACCATCATGCCTTAAGGGAAGTGCGGGCTTGGACCCTACTCTGTAGAGAAATACCATGGGTGGGGGGAGCGAGAACATTAAATACAGCAACTTAAAAAACAAATGACTCTGTGTTGTCCTGTTGCCTGTTCCTGCTGAACGGGAGAGGGTTGGGTGGAAGGGCTGAGGGATGCATCTCTCACTGTCTTACCTCTGACAGGCTAAGGACCATCCCTCCACCCTTACTGCTAGTTGGATGCTGGCTCGCAGAAAAGACAGCTTTCTCTGTTGGGGTGTACTTAAAATTTGGGGGCTGGAGAGATGGCTTAGTGGTTAAGGCACCTGCCTCCTAAGCCTAAGAAAGCTGGTTACAATCTCTAGGTCCCACATTTACCCAGATGCAAAGTGAGGCAAGGGTGCAATGCCGCACTTGACCACAAGGGGCGCATGTATCTGGGTTTTGTTCACAGCAGCTGAAAGGCTGCTGGTGCACCCATCTCTGTCTTCCTCTCCCACTCTCTCTCTCTCTCTCTGTGTCTCTCTCCAAAAATAAGTAAATAAAATTTTTTTAAAAAAATTGGGAACAGGGTGTCACTATGAAGGTCAGGCTGGCCTTGAGCTCACTACCCTTCTCCCTCAGCCTCAGGTCCTAGCTTAAAATTTGTATTTTTTGTTTGTTTGTCTTTGGAGATAGGGTCTCACTCTAGCTCAGGCTGACCTGGAATTTACTATGGAGTCTCAGGGTGGCCTCGAACTCATGGCGATCCTCCTACCTCTGCCTCCCAAGTGCTGGGATTAAAGGCGTGTGCCACCATGCCTGGCTTTAAAAAAACATTTTATTGGTGGGGGGGAGGGAAATATCATGGTTTTTTTGTCTGTAATTATAGAAGTTGTTAATAAAAAAACTAAAAAAATAAAAATAAAAAACCATTTTATTTATTTATTTGAGAGAGAGAGGAAAGTCAGATAGAATGGGCATGGCAGGGCCTCCAGCCACTGCAAATGAACTCCAACCCATGTGCCACCTTGTGCATCTACTTATGTGGGTCCTGGGGAATTGAACCTGGGTTCTTTGGCTTTGCTGGCAAGTACTTTAATTGCTAAGCCATCTCATCTCACCAGTCTCCCAAAATCTTTTTTTTTTTTTTTTGGTTTTTGAGGTAGAGTCTCACTCTGGCCCAGGCTGACCTGGAATTCACTCTGTAGTCTCAGGGTGGCCTCGAACTCACGGCAATCCTCCTACCTCTGCCTCCCAAGTGCTGGGATTAAAGGGGTGTGCCACCATGCCCGGCTTCTGTTTTTTTCAAACACATATCTAAGAGATAATTCATGTGAAAGCTGTTGTCATCTGCATTTGATGTGTGGATGACAGTACACCCAGGACATGGGTGAAGAAGGCATCCAGACACCAGCCCTGATCAAGAGCCTTTATGATGATAGCAAGATTGACACAGTGGGTTTTCAGAGAGCTTTATAAAAGCATCCCATTTTACAGAAAGGAAAAGTGAGGCCTGGAGCAGAGAAAAAGAATGCAGTGGAGTTAGAACTCAGCTGTAGGCTGAGCAGACAGCCTTAAGTAGAACCACTGGTGTCAGGGACGTCACTGTTGGGGGAGGCAAGGTTGGACAGAGTCTGAGCACAAGTCTCCAGACTAAGATAGAGTCACTTCAACCAGTCAAGCGCCCATCTCACATCAGGTTTGTTGGCAGGAATCAAGGGCATGCGTCTCTTGTTCTAGAAGCATTCTTGGAAGTGCCTGGCAGCTTGGAAGGTCAGGGAGAAGGAGGCTGAAGCAGTTCCAGACCCAGCATCTGCAGAGGATGTGGACAAGAGACAGTGGGAGCATGGGGCCAGCTCTGAATGTCCTCAGATCTGAACGCATGCCCGGGCCACTAGGTGGTGGTAATAAAATGTGATTCAGCAACTGCGCACTGGAGCCCCAGGTGCCCTCTGCAGGCAGATCTAGGGTGGCTTTGTGAATACTGCTACTGGTCCATGTGCCATAATCCAAGAATGCCAAGAAGAAATTGCACATTTTCATCTTTCTCTTGCCAGCAGAGCAGAGCCAGCTACTAATCACATTGCTTTCCACTCTATCCCAGGCTGTGAAAAAAAAAATCTGTGTTTAAGAACTGGGCGTGATGGTGCACACCTATAATCCCAGAGGTGGGGGCAGAAGGATTAGGAGTTCAAGTTCATCCTCAGCTATATATCCAGTTTAATGCCAGCCTGAGCTACATGAGATCTTGTCTCAAACAAAAACCAACAGAAGTTGGCTCAGCAGTGAAAGCACTTTCCTGCAAAGCCTAAGGACCAGGGTTTGATACCCCAGTACCCACATAAAACAAGATGCACAAAGTGGCACATGCATTGAGTTTGTTTGCAGCAGCTAGAACCCTGGCACACCCGTTCTCTCTCTGCTTGCAAAAAATAAAAATATTTATTAAAAGAACAGGGCTGGAGCTGGGCATGGTGGCACACACCTTTAATCCCAGCACTCGGGAGGCAGAGGTAGAAGGATCACTGTGAGTTCAAGGCCACCCTGAGACTACATGGTGAATTCCAGGTCAGCCTGGGCTAGAGTAAGACCCTACCTCAAAAAAAAAAGAAATTAATTAACTAAAAAAAAAAAACAAAAAAACAGGGCTGGAGAGATGGCTTAGCAGTTAAGGCGCCTGCCTACTAAGCCTAAGAACAACCGTTCAATTCTCTAGTTCCCACGTTTAGCCAGATGCAAAGTGACGCAAGGGCGCAATGCCGCACTTGCCCACAAGAGAGTGCACACGTCTGGAGTTCGTTCACAGTGACTGAGGGGTGGCTGGCGTGCCCCTTCTCTATCTGTCTCTGTCTCTCTCTCTGACTCTCTCTCTCTCAAAAAAAAAAAAAAAAAAAAAAAAAGCTGAGGCAGAGGTAGGAGGATCACCGTGAGTTCCAGGCCACCCTGAGACTACATAGTGAATTCCAGGTCAGCCTGAGCCAGAGTGAGACCCTACCTTGAAAAACCAAAAAAAAAAAAAAAAAAAAAAAGCTGGAGGACAGGCCTCACTGAATTCTGCTGCAGCTCTTCAAGGTCTTCCTGGCCTATAGGCCTTCCCCTTCCCATGGCAAGTGTTATCCTGGCCTCCAGGGGCAAGAGTGAGCCCATGGGGAAGCCTTAAATGTGGGGTCCTCTGGGCCTCCCTCTTCCCTGGGTCCTAGGCTGCTTCAAACAGGGTGTCTGGAGACTCTAGCAGCCAGGAATCCTGTCTCATGTGCCCTGAAGGCGGTGATGAAAATGCTGATGACCATAAGCGAACACCAAGGAGGTGGCAGTATTGCTGAGCTGGTTAGGTCAGCCCTGGTTTTCCACCTTGTTCAGGTTCAGCCATGCTGTGAGGAAGAGGAGGGGAGTGAGGACCACAGTGGGGCTGCAGCCTGGAGCCTCCCTCCCCACTGCCTCTAGTTTGGACAGACTCTGGCTTCAGACTCATGGGGAGGAAATCAAGATGGAGTCATCGGGCTGAAAGGCCTTCGGGTCTCCACAGTCACAGAATGGAGCTTGGGAACTGAAAGAGAGGGAATGCTTGCTCACATGCATGCACAGCTCTAAGGGTTGGATGTGGTGGCTTGTGCCTTTAGTCTGAGCACTCAGGAGGCTGAAGTAGAGGGAGCACCATGAGTTTGAGGTCAGCCTAGGCTTCAGAGTGAGTTCTAGGTCAGCCTGGACTCAAGTGAGACCCTGGTCCAAACAATGCCGCAAGGAACACCCTGCCAAAGGCTGAGGAGCACAGTCTTTCTGCAGCTCTCCTGGAATGCCTGCCTGTAGGTGTAAGGCCATAGGGTGGGTGGTGTCCTTGCTGGGCAAGAGCCTTTAATTGCACGTCAGTAGAGACCTGGCTAGGTTTTAGTGAGTGGCTGAGGAGTTACCTGTGCACTGCACACCAGGGACTCCTGAAGTAGAAAGCCTGACCAATGGCCGCTAGGAGGATTCCAGTGACCACCTGCAGGAGCAGAGCAATGCTGCTGAGGGTGACGAGGGTGGTGTAGTACTGAGAGTGTGGCCCCTGTTCCAATCCCGCTTCCAGTCGCGTGGCGTTGGACGTAAGAGCACGACGCTGAGCATGCTTTCCACCACGCTCTTCTTGGTGGCATCACGATTCAGGCTGATGGGCCGGTTCCCCCTGGGACCAGAGTGCTCGGGCTGGAAGGAATTCCAGCTGACCTAGGAGGCTCTGAAAAGGAAGCCATGAAAGACTGGGGGGGGGGGGAGAAGTTTTCATGGCCTTCACAAAGTAGGTGGGAGTGCCACTGACAGCGATGGCCTAAAACCAATGAAGCTTGGACTGGAAACACGGGGACCTCTGAGCCCAAAAATTATATTGTGGGTTTTTTTTTTTATTTTAATTTTTATTTATTTTTTTAAAACACAAGCCTTTATTATTTTATTTATTTTTGGAGAGAGAAACAGAGAGATAGACAGAGAGGGAGACAGAGATGGGCGCGCCAGCAGTCTCTCAGCTGCTGTGAGCGAAATCCAGATGCGTGCGCCCCCTTGTGTGCAAGTGTGGCATTGCGCCCTTGCCTCACTTTGCATCTGGCTAAACGTGGGACCTGGAGATTGGAACCAGCATTCTTAGGCTTAGCAGGCAGGCGCCTTAGCCGCTAAGCCATCTCTCCAGCCTAATTTTTATTTTGAGAGAGAGAATGGAAGCGCCAGGACCTTCAGCTTGCTGTGAATGAACTCCAGATGCACATCACCTTGTGTGCATGTGTGACATTGTGCTTGTGTCACTGTGTGTCTGGCTTATGTGGGACCTGGAGATTTGAACATGAGTTCTTAGGTTTCACAGCAAATGCCTTTAACTGCTAAGCCACCTCTCCGGCCCATGATACTGTGTTTTGATGTGCACTTCATGGAGGGCAACCCTTCTCTCATGCCTTCATGTAGGCTGGTGAAGAAAGACAACAGAAGGAGATCTGAGACGTGGGTAAAAGGAGAAGATGCCTCTAGTGTGACCCAACCTCAGGAGAGAGTGCACAGTTCAGCCAAGGAGACAGCTGCGTTTCAGTCTCAGGCAGCCCCGAGACCAAGAGCCTGGAGCCTCTGGCTTGCTTTGGCACATACTGGCTGTCAAACACAGGCTCAGAAAATTGAAAACTCTTAATTTATTTTTATTTTTTTGGTTTTTCGAGATAGGGTCTCATTCTAGCCCAGGCTGACCTGGAATTCACTATGTAGTCTCAAGGTGGCCTGGAACTCACGGCGATCCTCCTACCTCTGCATCCCGAGTGCTGGGATTAAAGGCGTGTGCCACCATGCCTGGCTTATTTTTATTTTTATAATATACATTACAGGTTTTAAAGATTATTTCAGATCTATGCTACTTTAATTCCAGTCAAGTGGGTTGGGTATGTAGCTTAGTGGTAGAATGTTGGCCTAGCATATACAAGGCCCTGGGTTCAATCCCCAGCACTGAAAAAAAAAATCCAGTGACATATTATTTTTATTTCTTTTTTAAAAAAATATTTTATTTATTCATTTGCAAGGAGAGAGAGAGAGAGGAAAGAGAGAAAGAGAAAGAAAGAATGAGAATTGGTGTGCCAGGGCCACTAGCCACTGCAAATGAACTCCAGATACATGTACCACTTTGGGCATCTGGCTTTACATGAGTACTGGGGAATCAAACCCTGATCAATAGGCATTGCAGGCCAGCACCTTTACCACGAGCCATATCACCAGCCCTACCTTTTTTTGTTTTGTTTTGTTTTCCGAGGTAGGGTCTCACTCTAGCTCAAGCTGACTTGGAATTCACTATGTAGTCTCAGAGTGGCCTCGAACTCATGGTGATCCTCCTACCTCTGCCTCCTGAGTGCTGGGATTAAAGGCATGTGCCACCACGCCCGGCCACCAGCCCTACTTTTAAATTTTTTCTAAATTTATTTATTTATTTCTGTGTGCGTGGTGGGTGGCGGGCACGTGCCATGGCATGTGTGTGGAGGTCAGAAGACAATGAATGGTTGAAGTGTCTGTGCTCCACTTTCTTTGAGACAAGGCCTCTTAATGCTGCAAACAAACTGCCAGATTGCAAATGAACCACACTAGCCAGCATGTAAGATTTAGATTCTCTGGTCGTCCTCCCATTGTCGTAGGCACTTCGGGCTCAGATTCATGTGCCACTTTGCATACGGCTTTACATGGGTGTTTGGAATTGAACTGGGCTGACAGCCTTTGCAAGCAAGCACCTTTAATGATAAGCCACCCCCCCCAACTCACTCTTAATAATATTCAAATTAGCTGGGCGTGGTGGTACACGCCTTTAATCCCAGCACTCGGGAGGGAGGCAGAGGTAGGAGGATCGCCGTGAGTTCAAGGCCACCCTGAGACTACATAGTGAATTTCAGGGCAGCCTGGAATAGAGTGAAACCCTACCTTGGAAAACCGAAAAAAAAAAATATGTATATTCAAATTATTTCGAAGGGGGCTGGAGAGGTGGTACTTGCTCCATAAGCCTGCTGCCTGGAGTTCGGATCCCTAGCACCCACCTTTGGCAATGGAAGATGAAGACCAACACCCCAAGGTTTTTGTCCATTGACCTCTATAGGCAGCATGGCATACATGCACCCCCCAGTCATCATCACAGACACACACATACATACACACACGTAAATCATTTTTTGCTTGTGTGTATGTGATATGGTGCATGCGTGCATATGTGTGCATAGGTAGTGGGTGAGTGTGGTGCAATGTGCATGGTGTATGCATGAGTGTGTGCCTTTGAGGTGCCCCATATGCTCACTTGAAGTGGGGAGGGCTTCTCTCACCGGCAGTGACCAGAGCAGAACGTTGGGGGTCCTGCTCCATTGTTGTCCCACCAATGCTTGACAGATTAGCTCCGAAAGATGAACCAAGCATACAAGGCGCATAGTCTAGAACTCTTGGTTGGACCAGGGACTTCGGACAGGCACTATGCAGCCACTCAGGAGCTCCTGGAGACTGATGAGGCAGAGGTGCTTGGCACGTAATGAAGCAGGGAGACTCATTTAAAGACTATGATCTTGGGCTGGAGGGATGGCTTAGCAGTTAAAGCATTCGCCTGCAAAGCCAAAGGTGCCAGGTTTGATCTCCCTGGACCCACGTTAGCCAGATGTGCAAAGGGCACATGTGTCTGGAATTTGTTTGCCGTGGCTGGAGGCCCTGGTGCGCCCATTCTCTCTCTTTCCCTCTTTCTCTCTGTCAAATAAATAAATAAATAAAAATAAAATATTAAAGACTATGATCTTGCTAGGTGCATGTGATGGTCACCTTGCTCAGATTAGGGATCAAGGGGTTACCTACCCGAGACCCTCCTCTTTTACAGGAGCTTTACTTCTTTCCTTGGAATAAATTTTTGCTCTGCATCATCTTAAGAATAAAATAAGGAGGGGGCAGGTCGGTGAGGACTTTTCCAGGAAGGACTGATGGGGTTGGGAAGGCCTTCCCCATTGTGGGCAGCCTCATAGAAGACTATATATAAAAGAAGTTCCAGGGCTGGAGAGATGGCTTAGCAGTTAAGTCGCATGCCTGCAAAGCCCAAGGACCCAGGTTCGATCACCAGATCCCACGTAAGCCAGATGTACATGATGGCACATGCGCCTGGAGTTCATTTGCAGTGGCTAGAGGTCCTGTCATGCCCATTCTCTTTCTCTCCTCTGTCTCAATAAATAAAAACATTCAGGGCAGCCTGGAATAGAGTGAAACCCTACCTTGGAAAACCGAAAAAAAAAAAATATGTATATTCAAATTATTTGAAGGGGGCTGGAGAGGTGGTACTTGCTCCATAAGCCTGCTGCCTGGAGTTCGGATCCCTAGCACCCACCTTTGGCAATGGAAGATGAAGACCAACACCCCAAGGTTTTTGTCCATTGACCTCTATAGGCAGCATGGCATACATGCACCCCCCAGTCATCATCACAGACACACACATACATACACACACGTAAATCATTTTTTGCTTGTGTGTATGTGATATGGTGCATGCGTGCATATGTGTGCATAGGTAGTGGGTGAGTGTGGTGCAATGTGCATGGTGTATGCATGAGTGTGTGCCTTTGAGGTGCCCCATATGCTCACTTGAAGTGGGGAGGGCTTCTCTCACCGGCAGTGACCAGAGCAGAACGTTGGGGGTCCTGCTCCATTGTTGTCCCACCAATGCTTGACAGATTAGCTCGAAAGATGAACCAAGCATACAAGGCGCATAGTCTAGAACTCTTGGTTGGACCAGGGACTTCGGACAGGCACTATGCAGCCACTCAGGAGCTCCTGGAGACTGATGAGGCAGAGGTGCTTGGCACGTAATGAAGCAGGGAGACTCATTTAAAGACTATGATCTTGGGCTGGAGGGATGGCTTAGCAGTTAAAGCATTCGCCTGCAAAGCCAAAGGTGCCAGGTTTGATCTCCCTGGACCCACGTTAGCCAGATGTGCAAAGGGCACATGTGTCTGGAATTTGTTTGCCGTGGCTGGAGGCCCTGGTGCGCCCATTCTCTCTCTTTCCCTCTTTCTCTCTGTCAAATAAATAAATAAATAAAAATAAAATATTAAAGACTATGATCTTGCTAGGTGCATGTGATGGTCACCTTGCTCAGATTAGGGATCAAGGGGTTACCTACCCGAGACCCTCCTCTTTTACAGGAGCTTTACTTCTTTCCTTGGAATAAATTTTTGCTCTGCATCATCTTAAGAATAAAATAAGGAGGGGGCAGGTCGGTGAGGACTTTTCCAGGAAGGACTGATGGGGTTGGGAAGGCCTTCCCCCATTGTGGGCAGCCTCATAGAAGACTATATATAAAAAGAAGTTCCAGGGCTGGAGAGATGGCTTAGCAGTTAAGTCGCATGCCTGCAAAGCCCAAGGACCCAGGTTCGATCACCAGATCCCACGTAAGCCAGATGTACATGATGGCACATGCGCCTGGAGTTCATTTGCAGTGGCTAGAGGTCCTGTCATGCCCATTCTCTCTTTCTCTCCCTCTGTCTCAATAAATAAAAACAAATCTTAAAAAAAAAAATACTTAAGCGGGGCGTGGTGGTGCACACCTTTAATCCCAGCACTCAGGAGGCAGAGGTAGGAGGACTGCCATGAGTTTGAGGCCACCCTAAGACTACATAGTGGATTCCAGGTCAGCCTGAGCTACAATGAGATCCTACCTTTGAAAACCAAAAAAAGAAAAACAACTTAACTTTTTCTTTTCTTTATTTTTTTTTACCCAATAAAACTTTGCTTTACAAAAAGAAAGAAAGAAAGAAAGAAAGAAAGAAAGAAAGAAAGAAAAGGAAAAGAAGTTCCAGGGACTGAGGAGATGGCTCATTGGTTAAAGGTACTTGCTAGCAAAGCCTAATGGCCTGGGTTTGATTCCCCAGTGCCCATGTAAAACCAGATGCACAAAGTGGTGCATGTGTCTGGAGTTCATTTACAGTGTCATAATGCTCTGGTGTGCCCATACACACTCTAACCCTCTCTCAAATAAATTAAAAAAAATTTTTTTTCAAAAAAGAAAAAGTGGGCTAGAGAGATGGCTCAGCAGTTAAGGCACTTGCCTGCAAAGCCAAAGGACTCGAGTTTGATTCCCCGGTACCCATGTAAAGCCAGATGCATACGGTGGCACATACATCTAGAGTTCATTTGCAGTGGCTAGAGGCCCTGGTGTGCTTGGTGCTCATTCTCTCTCTCTTAAATAAATAAATAAATAAATAAATAAATAAATAAATAATTTTTTAAAAACAAAAAGTCTCAGGCTGAAGAGATGGCTTAGCAGTTAAGGCACATGCCTGCGAAGCCTAAGGACCCTGGTTCGATTCTCCAGGTCCCACGTAAGCCAGGTGCACAAGGGGGTACGTACGTCTGGAGTTTGTTTGCAGTGGCTAGAGGCCCTGGCGTGCCCATTCTCACTCTCCCTCTTTCCCTCTCTGTGTCTAAATAAATAAATAAATGAATAAATAAATAAATAAATAAATAAATAAATAAATATCTCGAGAACACAGCGCCTTTTGCCTGGCTGCCCTCCTATTCATTGGTGCATGCATCAACATTGTTTCCGGTATGCTTTGTGGACATTGGAACCCAGCCTCCTTAGCCTTCCAGCGTCTACCAAAGACCAGTGGATCTCCAGCAATCCTCCTGGTCTTCTGGGTCAGATTGGAAATGCTGAGGCATCCAGTCTTGTGGACTGAGCAGCTGCTGGTTCTCTCACATTTTAGCCTGCATTCAGCTATCATTGGACTGCCCAGCCAGTGTCCTGTAAACTGATCCAATAAAACTCCTTCGCAATCCATTTGTTCTACGGTCTGCTGCTCTAGAGAAGCCTGCCTGATCAGTGGGAGGGTGCAAGCCTGCAACCCCTGCCGTGGAGAGGCAGGGGAAAGAGGAGCAGGAGCTCAATGTCAGCCCATAGCAAGTTCAAAGCCATATGAGATTGTGTCTCAAAAACACAAACTTGCCAGGTGTGGTGGCGCACGCCTTTAATCCCAGCACTCCGGAGGCAGAGGTACGAGGATTGCCATGGGTTCAAGGCCACCCCGAGACTACATAGTGAACTCCATGTCAGCCTGGACTAGAGTGAGACTCTATCTTGAAAAACAAAACAAAACAAAAAACAAACAAAAAAACTTAATTAAATGAATAAAGATTATGATCTTGAATGCTATGTATGGTGACTCATGCCTATAACCCCAGCACTTGAGAATTTGAAGCAGGAGGGTTGCCATGAGTTTGAGACCAGCCTGGTGAGACCTTGTGATCTTGAGTTAAGGTCAATGTGACAAGGAATTGAAAGGGAATGATGGTGAGAAAGGAAAGGAAGGGAGGGCTAAAAACTGTTGCTACAACTTGAAAGTAGGAAAACTGACACCGAAGATCATCACAATAAGATACCTGTGGAATGATGGATTGTAGCGAGTAGACAGATGTTATGTGAGGCTACAGGTGGGGGGATGGATGGGAAGATGGATAAATAGATGAATAAATGGAGTTAAGAGTAGAAGAATAGATGAATGGACTGAGGGATGAATGGGTAGAAGGGTGAATGAATAAATAAACGGGATGGGTGGATGAGTGGGTAAGTAAATGAACGGGTAAATGGATGGATGGGTGAGTGGATGGATGTGTTAATGGATGGTGGGATGGCTGGCTGGCTGGCTGGCTGGATGGATGGATGGATGGCTGGATGGATGGGAAGGTATATGAATAGAAAGGAGAAGTTTCAGGACATTTGGTGGATTCCTGTACTTTCTGTGACCCAGTAAGTCACTTTACATCTCTGTTTCTCAGGTAATTGCACACATAGGACTTGAGGGGAAGGGAACCCTATTTACACAGAGGGGACTGGAGGGGGAGGGAGCCCTATTTACAGAGGGGATTTGACAGGAAAGACAAACCTATTCAATCAGATTCTTTGGCTTTAAAAGCATTCAAGAAGCTTGGTGTGGTGGCTCATGCCTGAAATTCCAGCACTTGGGAGGCTGAGGCAGGAGGATAACGATGAGTTTTAGGACAGCCTGCGATACAGTGTCAGACCCTATTCAAAAATAAACAAACAGAAGCCAGGTGTGGTGGCACACACCTTTAATCTCAGCACTGGGGAGGCAGAGGTAGGAGGATCACCATGAATTTGAGGCCACCCTGAGACTACATACTGAATTGTAGGTCAGCCTGGGCTTAAGCAAGACCCTACCTCGAAAAACCAAAAAAATAATAATAATAATAAAACAACAAACAAACAGGGCTGAAGCGTTGGCTTAGCGGTTAAGGCACATGCCTGCAAAGCCTAAGGACCCAAGTTTGATTCTCCAGGTCCCACATAAGCCAGATGCACATGGTGGTGCATGCATCTGGAGTTTGTTTGCAGTGACTAGAGGCCCTGATGGGCCCATTCTCACTCACTCTCTCCCTCTCTCTTTCTCTAATAAATAAATAAATAAAAATAAATATTTAGAAAAAAACAGCCAGGCATGGAGGCATATCCTTTTGATTCCAGCACTTGGGAGGCAGAGTAGGGATCACTGGGAGTTCAAGGCCATTCTGGAAACTACAGAGTGAATTCCATGACAGCCTGGGCCAAAGTGAGACTTCACCTCAAAAAAAAAAAAAAAGTCTAATTGATAAAATGTCCAAGATGTTTTTTTTTTTTTTTTGAGATAGAGAGAGACAGACAGACAGAGAGAAACAGAGAGAGAGGAAGAGGCACAGAGAGAGAGAGAGAGAGAGAATGGGCGCGCCAGCAGCCTCTCAGCCACTGTGGACGAACTCCAGATGCGTGCGCCCCCTTGTGGGCAAGTGCAGCATTGCACCCTTGCATCACTGCTTCTGGCTAAACATGGAACCTGGAGAATCGAACAGGCATTCTTAGGCTTAGCAGGCAGGCGCCTTAACCGCTAAGCCATTTCTCCAGCCCTGTCCAAGATGTTTTAAAATGAAGTAGGTCTCTAAACTTTATTGATAATGAATTCATAACGTGTGTTAAAAACTGGAGGGTATTATATATATGTAAATAGATGAACAGATTACTGGGGACTGAGTAAAGGAAGTGTGGGAGGAGGATTAATCAAAATTTGAGATATTCTGAATAAGCTATATGGAAACCTACTTCTTTTGGACAATGGAACACCCAGAATCCATAGATTGTACTAGAAAAATTTCAGTGCCAGGGATGGGATACTTTCCAGTGAGTTGTTGGGCAGGGAGGTCCCTAATGCCCCCAAAACATTCGAGGCCATTGCTGCGGCTTTTGGTTTCCCACTAGGAAGACATGGTCAGACCCTATTGCTAAAGACTCCACATGCTTGGACTGCAAGGTCAGTGAGAAATCCTGCTGGGGCTGAGCTGAAAATCTCCTGTCTGTGGACCAGCTGACAGAAAGCTGGGAAAATCTATGCTGTATACAGCCCTATGGGAGAGAGGAGGCATCAGCAGTGATAAACAGCAATGAGCATTGCAAGCCTTAAGATTAGCCAGCCAGGCCAAATGTGCCAACTGGTGGAATAGTAGCATGTCATTTATGGGGGAAACCAATTGCTCTCTAATTGGACTGGAGGCCTGCTCCACAGAAGGGAATACATGCCTGATACTGAACACCTAGTTAAAAGCCTATAGCACCGGGCACGCCTTTAATCTCAGCACTCTGGAGGCAGAGGTAGGAGGATCACCATGAGTTCGAGGCCACCCTGAGACTACAGAGTGAATTCTATGGCGGGGGAGATCATGAGTCCTAGGGGAGTAATGCCTGCTCTTGCCTGGCTAAATGCATATATTATGACCACCCAACTGCCCTCCAGTCTTCCTAGCCTTCTTCTCTCCTTCATTTCCAAACTCCAGGCCTCTTTACCAGGAAGATTCACATGTACATTGTCAAAGCTGGCACTGGGTCCTGGGGCACTTACAAAGAACCCTGTGACAGGTCAGGATCAGCACATAACCAGTGGCCCTTCACTTCCACAGGCCACCTGAGGATCCCAGCAGAGTGACTCTTTCACTTTGAAATGCACATCCTTCCAGGCTGTCCACTTTCTACCCAGGGCAGGTGGAGAAAGCTTTCTACACGTCAGGACGGGATGCACAAAGGGTATGTGCAGGTGCTGTGGCCAGGAAATTCTTGAGAAATGAGAATGGAGAACTATGGAGACCCCATTTAGCACAGACTAAGTACACATGCCCGGTAGATGTGCTGCTGAACACCTTTATGGCTGAGTGAGATACGGTCACTGCCTGCCCACCCGCTGGGCCCTGGCCCACTGGACTCCAGTCTACTCACACCAGGCCTTGGCTACCAGTTATTTTTCATGGCCACCAAACAAGATGGGGGACCAGAGCCTAGAGAAATAAGGAAGCAGACCTGTAGATAGAAAGGAAATAAAATATTCTTTCTCCCTGGAGTCCTTTTCATTGAAATTTTCTGGGGCCTGGGTTTTACCCGGTGCTGGGCAGTGGACCAGAAGCCACACCTCTCATTGTGAAAACGAGGTCTCAGTGAATTGAGCTTGTGTGGGGTCAGGTGGCCTGGTTGGTAAAGCCAGGGACCCCCAAGGCCAACACCCCACAAAGGCCAATAATCAGTGTTTCACACAAGACTATTTTGCTTGTTCTAGCTCATTTGGTAAAGGCCTGTCCTAGGTACCTAGGGACTCATGTTAACCAGAGAACCTGTGGCTCATCTCACATTGCCACCTAACCAGATCAAGTCTTTACTCATTTTCCCCATGTTGGATGCCCAGCCCAGGCCCATGCCTCTACGACCATCCATCCTCCTGCCTTCTCCTTCTGAATCCAGTTCACATGTCATTCAAGATTTGATGGCCTACGCTGGCTCTGAACATTTGTCTATTAACAGTAAACAAACTTTAAAATCCAACTTACAGCAATGTGCTTGAGTAATAAGTAATTAACGAGGGGAGGATTACAGAGGAGTGGTAGAATGCATGAGCACTTGAGAAACACAAAGATCTTTGCAAGTCTCTGCAAAAATTATGGTGATTTTACTGGGCAGGTACAATCTCCTCACCTGGGGGCTGACGTGGGAGGATGGTTGAGTTCCAGGAGTGAAAGCCGGCCTCAAAAAAAAAAAATTGCAATTTCTTTTCTTTTTTTTTTTTTTCTTTTGTTTTGTTTTCAAGGTAGGATTTCACTCTATCCCAGGCTGTCCTGGAATTCACTCTGTAGTCTCAGGCTGGCCTCAAACTCACAGCAACCCTCCTACCTCAGCCTCCTGAGTGCAGGGATTAAAGACGTGCGCCACGATGTCTGACTGAGTCTTGCAATTTCTACGTTTCTCCTATGTATGTATGTTGAACGAGGGCCTTAAGTCTCCCCTGTAAATTTCAGCCTAGATGTCCGGCTTTTGTCTCAGTTCAATCAGTTTAAGAACCAGTTTCAAGAGGACATGAGGCTTTTAACAAGTTTAGGAGATGCAGCCTCACCCCCGCTCCAGTGAAGGCGAGGTGTTTTTACTTTTGCTGATGCCTGGCTGCTTTTAACTACAGGTACATTTTTAAAAATTAATTAATTAATTTTTTTATTGACAACTTCTTTAATTGTAGACAATATCCCATGTTATTTCCCTCCCTCCCCCCACTTTCTCCTTTGAAACTTCACTCTCCATCATATCCCCTCCCCCCTCTCAATCGGTCTCTCTTTTCAGTTTGATGTCCTGATCTTTTCCTCCTATTATGATGGTTTGTGTAGGTAGTGTCAGGCACTGTGAGGTCATGGATATCCAGGCCATTTTGTGTCTGGAGGAGCACGTTGTAAGGAGTCCTACCCTTCTTTGGCTCTTACATTCTTTCCGCCACCTCTTCTGCAATGGACCCTGAGCTTTGGAAGGTGGGTTAGAGATGTTTCAGTGCTGAGCACTCCTCTGTCCCTTCTTCTCAGCACCATGGTGCCTTCTGAGTCATCCCAAGGTGGCCACCATCTGAAAAGAGAAGCTTCTCTAACCAAAAGTGAGAGTAGCATTAATATATGGGTGTGGGCATTAAGAGAAGTGCTTACTGGGCAGGTTGGTGAGCACAGTATATACACTGAGCATGACACCAGCAGACGTTACACCCCTAGGGCTTAACTACAGGTACTTTTTGATGGTTGCTTTTTTTTTTTTTTTTCAGGTAGGGTTTCACTCTAGCCCAGGCTGACCTGGAATTCATTATGTAGTCAACTACAGGTACTTTTTAAAGGGTTTTTATCCTGTGGGTGGCCGCCTCTAATTTCCTGAAGGAATGGTTTTCCACAGTGTCCACAGGGTGGCGTGTGAGATCCAAAAAAGTTGCTTGGCCACTGGGTGGCAGGGTGGTGTTTCTGCCCATAGACAGCCCCACCCCCCACTTCACGACAGGACAGGGTTGCTGTGGGACTCCTGAAGGCCTGGGACATGAGGCTCATCAGGATACAAATGTGAATTATAGACTAAAACCCAACAGATACAAGTGTCAAAGGAGAGTTCACGAACAAGCAAATGTTAGCTGAGTCTGGTGGTGCACACCCGTAA
The DNA here is from genome assembly GCA_036365145.1 of Orientallactaga sibirica. Lineage (NCBI taxonomy): Eukaryota > Metazoa > Chordata > Mammalia > Rodentia > Dipodidae > Orientallactaga > Orientallactaga sibirica. The sequence goes on from JAEOAD010001268.1 coordinate 4,761,494, forward strand.
TCCCAGCACTTGGGAAGCTGAGGTTAGATGATTACAAATTCATGGGCCTGCTTAGACTACGTACCAAGTTCCAGGTCTCAAAACACCAAATCAAAACAAAAAGTATAAATAAATATTAAACCTGGGCCCGGGTGGAAGTTTGACCTGCAGTCTGGGGAATTAGAAGGGAGCTTTTGCAAAAACCTACATGAAATTTCTTTGGAGGGGGGATCCCCATGTGTAGGCCCTGTGCAAGTGGGGAAAGGATTTTTCTCAGCTGCCTGGTCCAGTTTGGGTGTGGTAGCAAAGATGAACTTCCCTGAGGGTGGTAACTTGCAGGATAACACCCCTTCTTCACAGCCCCAAGCCTGGGAGCAACCCCACCAGATAAGAAAGCAAGGTGGGGTGGCAGTCGGGTGGCCCTGCTGGGCCTCAGAAGAGCTGGCCCTTTAAAGCCAGACTCAGGCGGGTCAGAACAAAGGCCTGGGAATGTGGGCTGAACCAGGGAACAGAGCCACCCAGCCTGAGTCATTCATGTTTCACAGACTCGGAATCCCTGGCTCCCACTAGCCTCAGCCCCTCCCAGGGCCAAGGGCCTGTCTGCAGAGCTTGTACCAGGGGGCAGGAGGCCTGTGGGCCTAAGCTCATGGCTTTGGGGTCCAGTTCTACCCTGGCAATCGGTTTCAATATCCACAGAATGGAAGGAAAACGTGGTCCTTGAAGGAGTTATTTTCCTGGCTCATCCCTCGTGTTCCCTTCCGCCCTTCACTTTCACTCAAAAACAGCTGGGTGCTGAGCCTGAGCTTGGGCTGCAGACTGTTCAAGGTGCACATCCTGCCAGCCAGGGATACTGGGGCGCCAGAAGGTTGCTGGGATTGGCGTGAGTTGGACCATGGTGCTGCAGGGAAGTTGGGGCAAGTCCAGAGGTCTGTTCCGGGGCCCACAGCACCAGATTTGGTGAGATAGTGGCTGGGCACGGGCGGCCATATCACGGACTCATTCCATCCATTTCCTTACTATTCTCAATCCCTTTGGGCACCGGCATTTCTTCCCCTGGTCCTCGCCCTCCCCATTCCAGATCACACTGCTCCTTCCTCCTCGTGCCGGGTCACAGCTCCCAAGATGTGGATTCCACCCCTTGAAGTCATAGATTGCTCCATTGTTCTTCCAATTAGGTGTCACTTAATCCTTCTTGGCCTATGTGCCTGTTTCTTTTCAAAACTACAGTTGGACAGGAAAGAAATGCCTCTTTTCACAGAATAATAGACACATTTTCACATAGTTTGTTGACATTATGGTTAGTAGGAAGCTTAATTTTATTCATTTATTTATCTTCACAAACAGAGAAAAGGAAAGAGAGAGAGAGAAGAGAGGCATAACAAGGCCTCTTGCCACTGCAAATGAACTCCCAACACATGTACCACTTTGTATCTGGCTTTACATGGTACTGGGGAATCAAACCAGGGTTGTCAGACTTTGCAAGCAAGTACCTTTAACTGCCGAGCCACCTCTCCAGCTCCTGTCTTGTCTTTCTTTTTCTCTCTCTCTCTCTCTCTCTTTCTTTCTTTCTTTCTTCTTTCTTTCTTTCTTTATCATCTATCTGTCTCTATCTATCTATCTATCTATCTATCTATCTATCTATCTATCTATCATCTATCTATCATCTGCAAGCAGAGATAGACAAAATGGGCATGCCAGGGCCTCCAGCCTCCTCAAATGAACTCCAGATGCAAGTGCCACTTTGTGCATCTGGCTTTACATGGGTATTGGGCCTGGTGTGAGTAGACTGGAGTCCACTGGGTCAGGGCCTGGTGGGTGGGCAAGCAGTTGACCATACCTCACCTAGCCAAAAAGGTGATCAGCGTCACGTCTACCGGGCATGTGTACTTAGTCTGTGCTAAATGGGGTCTGCTTTGCAGACAAGAACCTTAGCTGACCCATCTCCCCAGCCTCTCTCTGTCTTTTTTTTTTTTTTTTTTTTTTTGAGGTAGGGTTTTACTGTAGCTCAGGCTGACCTGGAATTCACTATGTAGTATCAGGGTGGCCTCGAACTCACGGCAATCCTCCTACACTTGCCTCCCGAGTGCTGGGATTAAAGGTGTGCACCATCTTTAAGATTACAGGGATGTTGCCTCAGGGGGGTCACAGAAATTAGGTAAGTAAGTATTCTCCCAAAAGCTATGGGTCCACTTCTCTGTGGACAGAGGACCTGGAGCCCGAGGTCTGCAGGGAAGGTGCCCTGGGCAATGTGGTTATCTTCTCTGCTCTGTGAAGCTGGAGGGTGAGCAAGCCAGCTCCCCTGATCTGACTCCGTATCTGCTCAAGTGAGGTTCTTTCCAGCAGAGCCATCTAGGAAGATGGAGGGCCTCTCCTCTGAGTGGAGAATTTGGGGGGCTTAGGACACCTCCCCCCCCAGAGGGGCGAAGGCTGGGCCAGGAACAGAGCCAGTGAGTCATTTTGCCCCATACAGCTCCAGGCACTGGTGACCTTTGGGTGAGTCAGTCCTGTCGGCCCTGAGAAAAGCCATGTAGCAGTCATTCTGTGTGTCAGCTTAAAGCCAGGGCTACACACAAAGTGGGCCCAGAGGAACTGTGGCCAGGATCCCTTCAGTTTGTCTCAAGATGACAACCTAGGAGAGGCTGGAGCACCTGAAAAGTTGGTGGTGGGATCCAGGCTTCCAGAAACCTATTTCCCACCCTGGGAAAATTGTGAATCCCGCCCAGGCAGAGTAACTGTTCAAACAACGGCTTCTAGTCCAGCAGTGGTCCTTAACTAGGTGTCCAGTACCTTCTGCCCTGTCAGCATGCAGCTTGGGAGGGTGATGGGTCTACCGCATTGTGCCTGCACAGAGGAGACTGCTAGTCTACTGGAATCATGTAGCTCCCACGTAGAGAACATACCTGGTGCTGGCACAGCGCCGGGTACAGGACTTGAGTCACCTTATCTTGTGCTCATAATAGCTCTGTAAAGTAGCTTAGGGTCTCGCCATCATAGTTGGCAAAGTGTAGACTTACAGAACCCAAGTAACTTGTCCAAGACACATAAGCTTTCTGTTATTTTGATTTTGGCTTAATTTTTTTTTTTTTCGAGGTAGGGTCTCACTCTAGCCCAGGCTGACCTGGAATTCACTATGTAGTCCCAGGCTGGCCTTGAACTCACAGTGATCCTCCTACCTCTGCCTCCTGAGTACTGGGATTAAAGGTGTGCACACCGACCCCTGGCCCCACACAGGATTTTTTTGAAAATGGGTTTTATTTATTTAAAATTTTTTTTTAAATTTTATTTATTTGCAAGCAGAGAGAGAGATAGAAGAGAGGAAGACAGAGAGAGAATGGGCACGTCAGGGCCTCCAGCCACTGCAAACGAACTCCAGATGCATGTGCCCCTTGTGCAGCTGGCTTACGTGGGTCTTGGAGAATCGAACCGGGATCCTTTGGCTTCATAGGCAAACGCCTTAACCGCTAAGCCATTTCTCCAGCCCTTTATTTATTTTTTTTATTTGAGAGAGGGAGAGAGAGTGAGTGAGGAAGAGGCAGACAGACACACAGAGTGAAACAGACAGAGAATAGGCACACCAGGGCCTCCAGCCACTGAAAATAAACTCCAGGTGCATGTGCCACTTTGTGCATCTGGCTTACATGGGACCTAGAGAATTGAACCTGGGTCCTTAGACTTTCTAGGCAAGCACCTTAACCGCTAAGCCATCTCTCCAGATCCCCTATTTAGCCCCATGTCCTGCAGTGTTCCAGAATCTGGAGTTTAAGATCTGCAGGAATGGTGGCGCATGCCTGTAACCCAGCACTGGGATTGCTTTAATTTGACGACACCCTGAGCCACATAGTGAGTCCCTATCTCTCCACTAAAGGATCAAAACAAAACAAAACCCACTTGAAAGACAAACGTAGTCTAAATGAAAGAAAGCATTCCAAAGTCTGGGAAGACACACGTGTGTGCCTTGTTCACAGGAGGTCTGGCCCTCCACCCTGGGAAACTGCTCCAGGCTTTCTTGAGTCTGCGCAAGACTGATGTCCCTGAGCCTGGCCCTGCTATGGCCGATGGCACATCAAACTGAAGAGGGGACCTAGATCACTAGAAAAACAGTGTTGCCCTTAGTTTCTCCAGGTGCCACAAGGGAACTTTTGCCCTGTCCAGTGTGCGGCACTCTACAAAAGAGCCAGGAGGCTGGACGTGGTGGCGCACGCCTTTGATCCTGGCACTTGGGAGGCGGAGGTAGGAGGATTGCCGTGAGTTTGAGGCCAGCCTGAGACTATAGAGTGAATTCCAGGTCAGCCTGGGCTAGAGCGAAACTCAACCTTGGAAAATCAAAAATGGGCTCTGAAAATTAAAAAGTGTTGAACTAATGCAAAATGAGTGGGGGTTCTCTCCCACTCAGGATTATACTACCACAGGTGGGCCTAATGACATTTTATTTTTGAGGGATTAAAGGCATGTGCCACCACATCCAGTTCCATGAAGTTATTTTAAATAATATTTTCTAGCACTCTTAGGAGGTCGCCAAGAGTTGAGGCCACCCTGAGACCAAAGTTTTCCAGGTCAGCCTGGACCAGAGTGAGACCCTACCTTGCAAAACAAAACAAAACAAAAATAACATTTTCTAATTTAGGGTCTATTCCAGCCCAAATTTTGGTGTAGGTATACTTAGCTTTTCAGCCCCTTTGGCAGTCCCTCTCCTGGGCATGTAGTTCTGGACTCTTGTGTCAAACCATGCCACACCAGTCTCTCAAGAAAGAAATCCTGGGCTGAAGACATGACTCAGTGGTTAAAAGTACTTGATTACAAAGCCTGATGGCCCTGGGTCAATTTCAAAGTACCCATGTAACACCAGAGGCACAAAATGGCCCGTGCATATGGAGTTCATTTGCAGTGGCAAAGGGCCCTGGCACGCATATTCTCTCTCTCTCTTTGCAAATAAACAAAAAATATTTTTAAAAGATTTTATTTATTTATTTATTTATTTATTTATTTATTTATTTATTCATTAGAGACAGAGAGAGGGAAAGAGAGAGAGGGAGAGTGAGAATGGACATGCCAGGGCCTCCAGCCACTGCAAATGAACTCCAGATGCATGTGCCCCCTTGTGCATCTGGCTTACGTGGGACCTGGAGAATCAAACCAGGGTCCTTAGGCTTTGCAGGCATGTGCCTTAACTGCTAAGCCATCTCTCCAGCCCACAAAAAAATATTTTTAAAAAAATGTTTAAAAGCTGGGTATAGTGGTACATAACCTTTAATCCTAGCACTCAGGAGGTAAAGGAGAAGAATCACAATGAGTTTGAGGTGAGAGAGAGATTTAGAGAGAAAGTTACTACAGTCTGCTGATATGGGGTGTGGAGTCCCTGTTCCCTTGTACCTGTGCTGTAGACCTCGTCCCTCTTCCCAGCCCCTCTCCAGCCAGTCTCCTGCTTCTTTTTCTGTCCCCATAAGGGAGAGAGCCAACGGTTAACCCCCTTTTAGGCTCTGCCTTTGCCCAGAGCAGGATGCTTAGAAACACTGCCACAGATTACTCACTGTTCCCTGAACACACTCCACCCTTCCTGTCTTCTCCTGGAGTCCTGTCTGCCCCATGCCCCCGGGGGAGCTCCCCTCCCTTCTAGACCCTGTGCCCAAGTATACCGCACCAGATGTGCCTCACCAAGCACTGACAAGAAAAGCTGCTCCCTGGCCTGTGTGGCCTTTGCTCTTACTTAAGACTCTGACTGACTTATTCTGCTGCCTTTCCTCCCTAACCTTCTTTGAAAAAAGTTCTCATTGCAGAGCCCAGGCTAGCCTTGAACTTAGGATCCTTCTGCCTCTGTGCCTCCCTCCTGCTGGGATTACAGTTGGGTAACACCACACTCCACCTGCCATCTTTGCCACTTGCATCCCTTCTCCCATCTTCCTGGGTCCCATGGTGCCCGGCTCATCACCTTGCTTGGGTTGGGTGAACAGTGCAGGGTGAGCCCACTGCAATGCTGAATCACAGTGCTGGGGATGGAACCTGTGTCTCACGTGTGCTGGGCAAGTGCTCTACCATTGAGGTACATTCCATCAAGCTATCCAGGGTTCTTTAAAAAAAAAAATTTTTTTTTTTGAGAGAGACAGAGAGACAGAGAGAGAAGGAGAGGAAGACAGATAGAGATGGGCGCACCAGCAAGCTGCTGAGAACAAAATCCAGATGCATGCGCCCCCTTGTGGTCAAGTGTGGCATTGCGCCCTTGCGTCACTTTGCATCTGGCTAAACGTGGGACCTGGAGATTGGAACCGCTGGAGAGTGAACCAGCGTTCTTAGACTTAGGAGGCAGGCGCCTTAACCGCTAAGCCATCTCTCCAGCCCTTAAAAAAAAATTTTTTTATAAGCCGGGCGTGGTGGCGCACGCCTTTAATCCCAGCACTCGGGAGGCAGAGGTAGGAGGATCGCCAAGAGTTCGAGGCCACCCTGAAACTACATAGTTAATTCCAGGTCAGCCTGGACCAGAGTGAGACCCTACCTTGCAAAACCCAAAAAATAAATTTTTTTTTTTATTGACAACTTCCTTAATTGTAGACAATATCCCATGGTATTTCCCTTCCTCCCCCCCACTTTCTCCTTTGAAATTCCACTCTAAATCATATCCCCTCCCTCTCAATCAGTCTCTCTTTTCATTTTGATGTTGTGATCTTGTTTTTTAGTAAAAAGAAAGCATCATTAGGGTGAGACATCAAGTACTTCACTACCAGTGAGTGTGGGAAGAGCTTGGAATATATTTGGATAGAGCGTCCCCATTCTTGGTGAGCATCATGAAGACTGGCCAGCCGGGCGTGGTGGCACATGCCTCTAATCCCAGCACTCGGGAGGCAGAGGTAGGAGGATCACTGTGAGTTCAAGGCCACTCTGAGACTACATAGTGAATTCCAGGTCAGCCTGAGCTACAGTAAAACCCTACCTTGAAAACCGACCCCCCTCCCCAAAATAAAGAAAAAAGAAAAAGAAAAAAATCAAGTCATAGCCATGCATGGTAGCTCACACCTTTAATCCCACATCCAGGAGGCCAGCTTGAGCTACAGAGTGAATTTCAGGTCAGCCAGCCTGAGCGAGTGAGAACCCTGTCTCAAAAAGAAAAAAGAAAAAAATCCATTTTCTGGGCTTGGAGAGATGGCTCAGTGAAAGGAGTTCAAGCATGAGAACCTGAGTCGGACCCCCAGCGCCCACACAAGGGCTGGGTGGGTGTGGCAGCCATGTGTGATCCCAGTGCTTGAGAGGCAGAGACGGGCCGTCCCTAGAGCAAGCTGGTTAGCTAGATTCGCTGAATCCCAGGGCTGTGGGCTCAAGTCAGAATCCCCGTCTCAGTGAAAAAAGACGAGAGCAAAAAACAACTCAACATGCCCGGTGTGGTGGCGCACGCCTTTAATACCAGCACTGGGGAGGCAGAGGTAGGAGGATCGCTGTGAGTTCAAGGCCACCCTGAGACTATAGTGAGTTCCAGGTCAGCCTGGGCTCGAGTGAAACCCTACCTCAAAAAAACCAAACCAGGGGGCTGGAGAGATGGCTTAGTGATTAAGCACTTGCCTGTGAAGCCTAAGGATTGCAGTTCAAGGCTCAATTCCCCAGAACCCACATAAGCCAGATGCACAAAGTGGCGCATGCATCTGGCGTTCGTTTGCAGTGGTTGGAGGCCCTGGTGTGCCCATTCTCTACCTGTCTTTTTCTCTGTCGCTCTCAAATAAATAAATTAAAAAAAAATTTTAAAACCAAACCAAAACAAACAAACAAACAAAACAAAAACACTCAACATCAACCTCTAGCTTCACCATACACATATATTCACATGTACCCCCACACACGTGTACCCAGAAGCATATGAACACCCATACACATGCAAGCCACACGACCATGCCAAAAAAAAAAAAAAAAAAATCAAGTCTCTAATCCATAGTAGGGTGGGGTGTCTTTTGCGTGCTATTCTAGTGATAATCCCTGACTGGCTCAGAAAGCTCTGCCAACTCTCACAGCAAGGCTCCAGCTCTTGCCCCTGGCCACAAATTTAGCCCTTAGTGTTGGGACACTGAAGTCTCAAAGGGTGTGGCCTCCCTGGAAAGGGCTGCAGTGCCAGGATGTCCACCAGAGAGCAGCCAGGAAACAGCTCAGAAAGGCCCAGATTCGCTCAGTGGTGTGTGTGTGTGAGTGTGTGCGCACGTGTATCTTGGGGGAGGAACACAAGACATCTACCCCCATGTACATGTACATGGGGGAGTACAAGACGCCAGCAAGGTTTGTCCTCCGCAAGGGGAGGCCAAATGTGCCTGGAAGGAGGCAGGCCGGGTCTGCAGTGAGCACTCCATGGCCCCTCTGCTCTCTCGAGGAACAAGAGGCTTTCAGGAAAGATTGTCATTTCAAAGTACAAAGTTAAATCAGAAACTGGCATTTAGATCTGCTCTCCCTAATATCTTCCCCAGACAAAAGCACTTTCGCAGGGGTCGGGGGAGGCTTCTAGAACCTTGTTGTGGGGCTTCCAGACCCATTTGCATTTGGTTCTATGGACTGCTTCACTGTCGGGTTCCCCAAAGTGTTATTCTCCAAATCCATCCAGCTTCTCTCCATCTTTCAAGGGTTAACAAAAAGGAGGTAACATTTAAGCAAGAATAGTCAAATAATGACAGCGCCCAGCTCCTTTTTCCAAGTGAAGAAATCCAAGCTCCAGAAGATTACCCAAAACCACCAGATCCATAGGGAAATCTTAAGCCTACATTACTATGTATCAAGGGCTCTCAACAAGTGAGTCTTGTAGCAGAAGCAGCATCACCTGGGAGCATACAAGAAGCACAAACACTGGGTTGGCAAGATAGCCTAGTGGTTCAGGTGCTTGCTGGCAAAGCCAAAGGACCCAGGTTTGATTCCCCAGGACCCACATAAGCCAGATGCACAAAGTGGCACATATGCTTGGAGTTCATTTACAGCTGTTGGTGGCCGTGGCACACCTATTCTCTCTCTCTCTTTCTCCCTACCTACCTCTTTCTCTCTCTCTCTCTCAAATAAATAAATAAATAAAAGTAAATATTAAAAATAAAAAGAAACACAAATACTGGGCTGGGAGTATGGCTCGGTGGGGGAGCACTGGCCCTGCATATGCAAGGTCAAGTGTGAGGAGCACTGGTCTTCTGGTCTGTCCCTGCTGCCTGCCTGCAGCTCCTGATGAGGCCTGGCTGCTTCTCAAGTATAGTTCCTGAGTGTGGCACTAGATAGTTTCATGCTGATTTTGTCTTTTAGAACATATCTTTTTTAAAAAATATGTTTTTTTAATTAATTAATTAATTAATTAATTAATTAATTTATTTATTTATTTATTCGATAGAGAGACAGAAAGAATGGGTTTGCCAGGGCCTCCAACCACTGCAAACAAACTCCAGATGCATGCGCCCCCTTGTGCATCTGGCTTATGTGGGGCCATCTCTCTAGCCCCTTTTTAGGTGTTTTTTTTTTTGGAGGAAGACAGAGAGGGAGAGGGAGAGGGACCTGGAGATTGGAACCAGCGTTCTTTAGGCTTAAGAGGCAGGTGCCTTAACCGCTAAGCCATCTCTCCAGCCCACCCCCCTTTTTTTTTGGAGAGAGATAGGGAGAGGAAGACAGATAGAGATGGGCACGCCAGCAGCCTCTCAGCTGCTGTGAACGAAATCCAGATGCGTGCTCCCCCTTATGGTCAAGTGCGGCATTGCGCCCTTGCATCACTTTGCATCTGGCTAAACGTGGGACCTGGAGATTGGAACCGCTGGAGATTGGAACCAGCGTTCTTAGGCTTAGGAGGCAGGCCCCTTAACCGCTAAGCCATCTCTCCAGCCCTTTTTTTTGTTTTTTGAAGAAGGGTCTCCCTCTAGCCCAGTCTGACCTGGAATTCACTTTGTAATCTCAGGGTAGCCTTGAACTCATGGTGATCCTCCTACCTCTGCCTCCCAAGTGCTGGGATTAAAGGCATGCGCCACCACGCCCAGCTGATTTTGTCTTTTAATTCATTTAACAACACTTATTTTTACAGAAAACAGAAAAATTCAGTAATGTTACCTAAGATCACCTACCTTGTAAATATTAGAATTGTCAGGATGTGATACCAGGTGTATGGCCTTTGAAATAGGCTGAACAACCTTCAAATGACCCAGTTTGATAGCATACACCTAGAGGAGACTGAGGCAGGACTGTCATGAGCTTGAATTCTTGGACAGTGTGGGCTATAGAATGAGACCCTGACTCAAACAAACACTTAAATGTAGGGCCAGTTTAAAGGTATTTTTATTTTATTTATTTACTTATTTTAAATTTATTTATTTGTTTATTTATTTATTTATTTATTTATTTGGGAGGTGTGTGTATGTCACAGTGTGGAGGTCAAAGGACAACTTTGAAGTGTTTGCTCCATATTTGAGACTGGGTCTCTTGCCTTTGCAAACAAACTACCAGGCTTTAAAGAAACATCAAATTAGCTGGCCTGCAAATTTCAGATTCTCCTGACTCCACCTCCCACTGTTGCAGGTGTGCTGGGATCACAGATGCATGGGCCACTTTGCATCCAACTTTTATACTTGGGCACTGGAGAACTGAAAGTTGGCAGGCAGGCGTTATAAGCAAGCACTTTTTTTTTTGAAAGAGAGAGAATGGGCACACCAGTGGCCTCTCAGTGGTCACGAACTCCAGGTGCATGCGCCCTCTTGTGGGCAAGTGTGGCATTGCGCCCTTGCGTCACTTTGCATCTGGCTAAACGTGGGACCTGGAGAATGGAACGGGCGTTCTTGGGCTTCACAGGCAGGTGCCTTAACCACTAAGCCATCTCTCCAGCCCACAAGCAAGCACTTTTAACCATTGAGTCATCTCCCCACTCCCTAAGGTATTTTTAGACAGTATTTCTAGCTCTGTCCACAGAATAGCACTCGGTTTTATACCAGCAGCCAGCATGCTCTAGCAGTCTCTGTCTCTCATCACTAGTTTAGTCTAGCTGTTGCCCTTCATATGTCTATTTTAGAAGATCTGATAGCCCTTTAATTTTCTTGATTTTCCTCTCAGGCTAAGGGTTCATGAACACTGGGCAAGCGTTCTACCACTGAGGTATATCTCTGGTCTTTGAACCTTTCTTGTTTTCTCTAAAACTTAAGTTTTGTGGAGGAACCTAAATCTGGATAAAAACCTAAGTACAGGTCAATAAAAATGACTTTCAAAAAGAACATAAGACTGTCTCAAAACAACAAACAACAAAAACAATAGCTATTCATAAAGCAAAATATGGTGGCACACGCCCTTAATCCCAGCACTGGGAGGCAGAGGTAGGAGGACTGCTGTGAGTTCGAGGCCAGCCTGGGACTACATAGTGAATTCCTGGGCTAGAATGAGACCCTAATTCGAAAAGCCAAAAACAAAAAAACGAATCCACACCCTACATGATGGTGGTGTATGTGTATTGTGTGTCTCCCTTAGAGTATGATTCCAAAAGTGAGGAATGTGAGACAATTAGAACAAACAGTGAAAGTATTTGGCCACAGCCCAGGTGAGAAGGCCTGGGGAAGGAGATTGTATCTGACAGTGAGATGGGAAAAGGGAAGGTGGCGAATTTCCCACCTCACCCAGCCCTGAGAGAGAGCAAGCCTGCCAAGATGCCTCTGCAGTGCAGGTCAACAAACATTTTCCAGCTCTTATCACGTACCGGCATCTAGGATGTAATAAAGATCCCAGCCTGCCTTGAAGTTCTGTTCTAATCACCTAAAATGGCAAAGTCTAGCAGAAATGAAGTACAGAAAGAGGGAAGCCAGGAGAGAGTCCCTCCAATCCCACAGCGATGGACAGGCTGCACGGGCACGAGGACTTCACCTCCCTTCCTGCTTGCATCCCAGATCCTGGCACCCAGCTTGGCATGGTGAGTGAGTGAGTGAGTGAGTGAGTGAGTGAGTGAGTGAGTGAGTACAAGATGTTTTCACACTCACTGCAGTCATTCAGAAAGGACTTGGAAGGCAGGACCAAGAGGAGCAGTCAGCAGCTTGTTGGGTCCTGGCCTCAGATGAGACAGAGAGGCTGTGAGATGAGATCAAGGAGAGTCCCCGGAGCACTGAGTCCCAGGGCTCAAAGCCAGGGTAGAAACAGCCCTCACGGGGCCCTTCTGATTGGCATGGCCTACTTGCCCAAGTCAGCAGCTTCTGCCAACTAGAAGAGGCCTTGCAGGATGTAGCCCCAGCCTGCATGGATTGCTCCAACCTAGCATTCCCCTCTCTTCCCTGCTTTGACCTCATGTCTTCCCTGAGTGACCTCAGGCGGACAGCCTCACTGATTTTCTGTTTCCCGTGAGTTGAAGGAGGGATCATGGCCCTACTTCCTCCCTGAGAGAAGCCAGGATAGGTTTAGCTTGGGCTCAGCAAATCCACAGTTCTTACAGATGAAGACATTACAAAGCCAGCTATGCGAAGAAGCACAGCGCCAGCCTCTTTGTCCTCTCCCAGTCTCCCTGCTGGGGACAGAACCCAGGCCCCCTGCATACCCACTGAGCTACCCCACCAACCCAGCCCCATTCTTTCCTCCTCCTCTTGATTTGTTTGTTTGTTTGTTTGTTTGAGGCAAGGGTATTTTTGTTTGTTTATTTGCTTGTTTTGTTTTCAAGGCAGGGACTCACTCTAGACCAAGACGACTTGGAATTTACTCTGTAGCCCAGGCTAGCCTCAAACACATGATAATCCTCCTGTCTAAGTCTCCCAAATGCTGGGATTAAAGGCATGTTTTGCCGGGCATGGTGGTGCCTGCCTTTAGTTCCCAGCACTTGGGAGACCGAGGATCACTGTGAGTTCAAGGCCACCCTGAGACTACATGGTGAATTCCAGGTCAGCCTACACTACAGAGAACCCTACCTTGAAAAACCAAAAAAGTAAAACCTAAATAATAATAATAAAGGCATTTGTCACAGCTGGCTTTTTTTTTTTTTTTTTGAGGTAGGGTCTCACTCTGGTCCAGGCTGACCTGGAATTCACTCTGTAGTCTCAGGGTGGCCTCGAACTCACGGCGATCCTCCTACCTCTGCCTCCCAAGTGCTGGGATTAAAGACATGCGCCACCACACCCGGCATGGCTTTATTTTTTTTTTTATTATTTTTTTTATTGGGAGACCTGTTACCTGGTGACCTTGAACTCTTGGCCTCAACAATCCTTCTGCCTCCACCTTCTAGGTAGCTGAAATTCCAGACGTGTACACCTACAGGTCTGACCTGTCTACAGCCTCTTTTTAGTACATTTCTTTTTTTTTTCTGTTTAAAAAGATATTTTTATTAGATATGGACATAATTAGTATGTAAACAACACATGATTGTACCATCCTTTCCCACTTCCCTGCCCCTTTTCTTTTTTTTTTTTATATATATTTTTTATTGACAACAAAATATACTTTTTAGTACATTTCTTGTAAGTGCTTCCTATGCCTCCTTTCATCCACTTCTCATAGAAACGCCCTGAGGGGAAATTTAGGTTCTGAGAGATTAACTGACTTGCCCAAGGTCACACAGCTGGGAGGAAGAAGAGTCAAGATTTGAATCCAGGTCTGCTTGACGCCAGAGGCCTAACTCCCAACTTCTGTGTTATTCTGCCTGACACAAGTTCTTGATCTTTTGTCCCTGTCCTGGAAGGCTGGAGCCCTGACAACTCAATTTTCTAGTGCCTAATACAGTGTCCGATCAGCGGGAAGGGGCAGATGGGGGCATGCAGGCACCTGTGCTTATTACTTCTCTCTTACGTTGCCCATCCCTGGCTGGAAGCTCTTCTGCAGCTCAGGGCAGAGCTCCGGGGCAAGGAGTCAAGTGTCACCCCACTGTACCCTCATCTTCTAAAAATACAGACAAGCATGAGCCCTGCCCCGTCACTGCAGCTATCCAGTTGCTCTGCGGGTCAGCCTCATACTGTCCTTGCCTGCCACCTAGCACCTGCTCCCTTGGGCCTCCTGCCTGACAGCTGGCTGGTCAGCCCATGACTTGCCGGCAGAGACAAGTCCAGGTTTGCCTAAGAGGGAAGTCTCCAGCAGCGAGCTCAGCTCAGCTGACCCCCTGGACTCTTGGGCTTGCTCATCAAAGCGAACCCTTCTTTGGCTCAGACTCCATTTCCACAGCCTTGTTCGACACACATCCATCTTGTTAGCTTGTTTGGAGTTTGAGCAGTAGCCTGTTTGGGGGTTGTGGACACTCAGATCAAGGCCCTGGAGTTGGGACTGTACACTTCCCCTTGGTGGCCACGTGACTTGGGACCACTGTTAGTCACTTGCTAAAAATGGGAGTAAGATTTCAAAACAGTGATAATATCATCCTATTTTTAAAGATATATATATATATATATATATATGCATAGCTAGGTCTGACAGGATATGGACTATAATATAAGTGTCAACTCTAGGCCATACCTGTGTTACCTGTGGTTTTTTTTTTTTTTTGGTTTTTGCGAGGTAGGGTCTCATTCTGGTCCAGGCTGACCTGGAATAACTATTAGTCTCAGGGTGGCCTCCTACCTCTGCCTCCTGAGTGCTGGGATCCTCCTACCTCTGCCTTTTTTTGTGTTAACAGGGGATTATACCTTGTGCTTGCGTGCGCCACCACGCACAGCTCCAGCTTTTTTTATTTTTATTTGTTTATTTATTTAGTTTAAAAATTTTTATTTTTATTTTGGTAGAGAGACACAGACAGAGAGAGAGAAGAAATAGAGGAGAGGTCCAGACAGATAAAGAATGGGCATCATTCCAGCAGCAGAGGTTTCAGCCTAATACAGTCAAGTTGAAAATTGAGAAATCACAGATGCATCAGCACGTTTGTTTTGTTTTTCTTGTGGGCAAGGCTGACCTGGAACTCATTGTAGCTTCAGGCTGGCCTTGAACTCATGGCGATCCTCCTACCTCTGTCTCTTGAGTGTTGGGATTACTTTGCATCTGGCCTAGTTTCGATTTTTATTTTTATTTGTTTATTTATTTAGTTGGGAATTTTTTTATATTTATTTTTATTTTGGAACCAGTGTATAAAGAATCTTAGGCTTTCAGGAGGCAGGCATTGCGCCCTTGTGTCACTTTGCCTAAACGTGGGACTGGAACTAGTGTTCTTAGGCCATCTAAGCCATCTCTCCAGCCCTTATTTAATTTTTTCAAGGTAGGGTCTCACTCTAACTCAGGCTGACCTGGAATTCACTGTGTAGTCTCAGGGTGGCCTTGAACTCACAGCGATCCTCCTACTTCTGCCTCCCATGTGCTGGGATTAAAGGTGTGTGCCACCATGCCCGGCTTTTTATTTTGTTTTTAAATGTTTCTTTGCCACCATAAAAGGACTCCAGATGCATAAGCCACTTTGTACATCTGGTTTCACGTGGGTGCTGGGGAATTGCACCACAGGGTCAGCATTTGCAAGCATATGCCTTTAACTGCTGAGCCATCTCTCCAGCCCTGCTTGACCCTTCTCTTTGGGGCAGGTAACAGGGCCCAGCAAGGTGGGAGGCTCTCAGCTCTGTTCATCAGGAGCCAGGGCTGAGGGGCAGCAAAGAACACAAGCTCAGATGCCTTCAATGGCAGAAGCAGGGCTTCTTACTGGAAAGAGTCAGTCCTACTCAAAGTTATTCAGCTCCAAGCTGTTTATATTTCCCCTCTGACAGGGCATTGCTTGCAGCCCATGTCCGACTGTCTCATTCTCCAAGGGGTTAGAACCAGAAGGGGAAGGAATGTTCTCCAGTCACCTAGCAGAGCATAGGTTTCCATACTGTCTGTCCTCCTTGTGTACCTGCCGAGGCAGGGCAGTAGGCCTGGGGTGGATCTGTGCTCCATAGGGATCTTCCCTAGGCCTGCTCTTCTGGGAGACTCTAGAGGCGTGGAGAGGCATTCAGATGTACATAGAGGACACCCACTGCCGGGCATGGTGGCGCACGCCTTTAATACCAGCACTTGGGCGGCAGAGGTAGGAGGATCACTGTGAGTTTGAGGCCACCCTGAGACTACATAGTGAATTCCAGGTCAGCCTGGGCCCTACCTCAAAAAACCAAAACCAAACCAAAACAAACAACAACAACAACAAAAAGACATCTACCCACCCTAGCTCTAAGCTTTTACCTTTGAATATTTTTTTTTTTTTTTTTTTTTGAATATATAGGGTTTTGGCCCAGGCTGACCTTTTATTAGTCTCAGGGTGGCCTTGAATTTATACCTCTGAGTGCTGGGAGAGAGAGACGCCCGGCTGAATATATTTTTTTATTTTTATTTATTTATTTAGAGAGAGAGAGAGAGAGAATGAGCACTTCGGGGTCTTCAGCAATTGCAAATGAACTCCAGATGCATGCACCACCTTGGGTGTCTGACTTACGTGCTCCTGGGGGATTGAACCTCAGTCCTTTGTCTTGGTAGGTAAGTTCCTTAAATACTTGCAGCCCAGTTTTTACCTTTGGTTGAAAGCAAATGGTAGATCTGCCTGGAAGGGAGGGGCCCATAGCAATGCCTGGACCAAATCTGGCTGAGGAGAAACATCACAATCTGTCCAAGGAGGCTGAGCCCTCCTGGAGCCTCTGTCAGGGCACAGGGTTAGCAGAGCTCAACGAGACTAGGACAGGGCAAGGGGGTCAGAGTCGGGTCACCAAGGGGAGGCTTCATACCTTGAGGTCTGGGTCTGGAATGAAGAGGCCTGTAACAGTGGCTGGCCCAGGGATGCAGATGTGCTAAAGTCACCACAAAGCCCCAGAGTCGAACAACTCCAGTTCCGTGAACAGAAAGGGCACGGACAGTGTGAAGTATGTGAACATACAAGATAAGACCTTTGCCCATGTGCAGTCTTCAGACTTCTCCCCTGATGACAAAGAGCCCGGCTGCATCTAAGAATGAGTGAGGCATACCCTGGTAGAATGAAGCCATGCTCAGGGCCATTTGACCCTGGAACCCGAGAGAAAAAGCCAGGCTTTCCCCCTTTTTTTTTCTCCCTGAGGTAGGGTCTCACTCTGGCCCAGGCTGACCTGGAATTCACTATGTAGTCTCAGGGTGGCCTCGAACTCACGTTGATCCTCCCACCTCTGCCTCCCAAGTGCTGGGATTAAAGGCGTGTGCCACCGTGCCCAGCTTTTTTTTTTTTGTTTTAATATTTTTTATTTTTATTTATTTCTTTGAGAGAGAAAGAAGCAGAGAGAGAGACAGACAGAGAGAGAATGGGTACGCCAGGGCCTCCAGCCACTGCAAACGAACTCCAAACACCTGCACATAAGGGCTCATAAAGGAAGGATGACTGGCCACTCTCGTGTTTGTTTAGTTGTTTTGTTGTTATTGTTTTTATTTAATTAATTAATTAATTTGGTTTTCTGAGGTAGGGTTTCATTGTAGCTCTGGCTGACCTGGAATTCACTATGTAGTCTCAGGGTGGCCTTGAACTCACAGTGATTCTCCTACTTCTGCCTCCCAGTGCTGGGATTAAACTGGCCTCAAACTCACAGTGATCCTCCTACCTCTGACTAAAGATATGTACCACCACACCCGGCTCTTTCTTTCTTTCTCTCCCCCATGTCTCTTTTTTGTTTTTTGAGGGTTTTTTTTTTCGAGGTAGGGTCTCACTCTAGCCCAGCCTGCCCTGGAATTCACTAAGTAGTCTCAGGCTTGTCTCAAACTCATGACGATCCTTCTATCTCTGCCTCCTGAGTGCTGGGATTAAAAGCGTGTGCCACCATACCTGGATCTTTCTCTCTTTCTTTCTCTCTATCTCCCTCTAGCTCTCCTTCTCTCTCTCTCTGCTTTCTTTCTCTTTTTGTGTTATTTTTTATTTTTCAAGGTAGGGTATCACTCCAGTCACTATGTAGTCTCAGGGTGGCCTCAAACTCATGGTGATCCTCCTACCCATGCATCTCAAGTGCTGGGATTAAAGGCATGTGCCACCACATCCATTTTTTTGTTTGTGTGTATGTGTGTGTGGGGGGGGGGTTAAAAAAATTTAATTATTTTTATTATTTAATTTTGGAGAGAGACAGAGAGAGAGACAGACAGACAGAGAGGGAGAGGGAGACAGATAGAGATGGGCGCGCCAGTAGTCTCTCAGTTGCTGTGAACGAAATCCAGATGCGTGCGCCCCCTTGTGGGCAAGTGCGGCCTTGCGTCACTTTGCATCTGGCTAAACGTGGGACCTGGAGATTGGAACCAGCGTTCTTAGGCTTAGGAGGCAGGCGCCTTAACCACTAAGCCATCTCTCCAGCCCTGTGTGTGGTTTTTTTTTTGAGGTAGAGTCTCACTCTAGCCCAGGTTGCCCTGGAATTCACTATGCAGTGCCAGGATGGCCTCAAACTCACATTGAATTTAATCTCAAATGCTGGGATTAAAGGTGTGTGCCACTGTGCCCAGCTCTTTCTTTTTTGAGACTCTTGCTATGGAACCCAGACTGGCCTCACATTTTCACCCTCTTGTCTAAGCCTCCCCAAATGACGGGTTTGCATACCATGCTATCTCCCCAAGCCACTCTTTAGATCAGAAACTCTAGCTATGTGGATCCGATTCCTCAATCCAGTTCCAGTTCTCAATCCACGTTGTGTGGTCATAGGCAGATCTCCTTGTGGTGGTGGTCAGGGGACACCTAGTCTTTACAAAGTTAAATTAACTTATAAGATAGCAAAATGGGGAAAAGAATGAGAATCCCTGTGGTAAACAGACCCCCAACATCCTTATCAATAATTCCTTTTTTTGATACTGGGGATCAAAGCCTGGTCCACACTACCAGCCCCTCCAAAGATTTCTTTAAATAGCAGCACCCTTTGTGAGTATTTTTCTAATCTTTTCTTTTGTTTTGTTTTTCGAGGTAGGGTCTCACTCTAGCCCAGGTTGACCTGGAATTCACTATGTAGTCTCAGGCTGGCCTCAAACTCATGACGATCCTCCTACCACGACCGACCTTATTTTTCTAATCTTAGTATATGTGCTGCTGAAGTGAGCACTTATTTTTCTAATCTTAGAATGAGGATAACCTTTATAAACATGACACAAAATCCATATACCATAACGGAATTTTATTTTTATTTTTTAATATATTTATTTATTTATTTATTTATTTATTTGACAGAGAAAGAGGGGGAGAGAGAGAATGGGCACACCAGGGCCTCCAGCCACTCCAAACAAACTCCAGATGCATGCACCCCTTGTGCATCTGGCAAACGTGGGTCCTGGGGAATTGAACCTGGGTCCTTTAGCTTTGCAGGCAAATGCCTTAACCACTAAGCCATCCCTCCAGCCTCCATAAAGGAATTTTAAAAGACAGGGTCTAACCAGGTGTGGTGGTGCACGCCTTTAATCCCAGCACTTGGGAGGCAGAGAGAGGAGGATCACAGTGAGTTCAAGGCCACCTTGAGACTGCATTGTGAATTCTAGGTCAGCCTGGGCTAGCGCAACATAAAACAGGGTCTTATTACGTGGCCCCAGGCTGGCCTCAAACTTACTGCCTTCTGCATAGTGGGGTTATATGCATGTGCCATGATGCCCAGCTTCAATATTTTTTTCTTTTCTTTGAAAGGGGATCTGGCTATGTTGCTCAGGTGGGCTTGAACTCTTGGGCTCAAGTGGTTCCTCTGGTTCTTGAAAAGCTGGGGCTACAGGTATGGGCCATTGCACTTGGTTAAAACTAATACATTTTATTCATAAAAATCGAAACTATTTGAATGCAAAATACTACTACTAGCATATACCCTAATGACACTTATTTCATGGCAAACACTGTGTGGGCCACTACCTCATTTATTTATTTATTTATTTATTTATTTATTTATTTATTTATTTATTTGAGAGAATGGGTGTGCCATGAACTTCACACACACACCACCATGTACATCTGGCTCACATGGGTGGTAGTGGGAAATCGAACCTGGGTCCTTGCAAGTGTCTTAATTGCTTAAGCTATCCCTCCAGCCCTACCACCTCATTTAATTCTCATAGTAATTCCTCCTGCGATTATTATAAAAATGCTCTTTGGGCTGGGGAGATGACTTAATGGTCAAAGTGATTGTCTATGAAGCCTAAGGGCTGAGGTTTGATTCCCCAGGACCCATGTAAGCCAGATGCACAAGCCGTTTGTTTGCAGTGGCTGCAGGCCCTGTCATGCCCATTCTCTTTGCCCTCCTTCCCTAAATAAATAAATAAATAAATAAATAAATAAATAAATAAATAATTATTTTTAAATGCTCTTCCTGGGGCTGAAGAGATGACTTAGCAGTTAAGGCATTTGCCTGTGAGGCCTAAGGACCCAGGTTTGATTCCCAGTACCCATGTAAGCCAAATGCACAAGGGGGCACATGCATCTGGAGTTTGTTTGCAGTGGCTGAAGGCCCTGGCAGCCCATTCTCTCTCTCTCTCTCTCTCTCTTTCTTTTTCTCTCTCTCTCAAATAAACAAATAAATAAAATATATTTAAAAATGCTCTTCTCTCAGTTGATAGATATAGAACTAAACTGATCATTTCACTGGAAAGTCAGAGACAAAATCAGATTGTCAAGTAGTGTACTATCTGGTCTGTGGCCCAGCCATACGTACCCCACATTGCCCAGTTCCTAAAATGACATTGGTCTGAGACATAGCACATGCTTAGCTTGTGATAGGCCTTGAGCTCCATTTCCGGCACCTCCCTATCACCCCAAGTCAAAGACAGTGACAAATGGGAAAACGCTGCAATACACAGGAGAAAGGATTGATGGTTCTGATACGTTTAGAAGTCTTAAAAGGGAGCCAATAAAAAAACAGAGAAATGAACACATGAGAAGCGGTGTGTGTCTGTGTGTGTGTGTCTGTGTATGTGGATGTGTGTATCTGTGTGTGTGTGGGTGAGTGAGTGTATAGTGTTCTATGAGGCTGGCAGAGATTCAAGAGTATCGGTCGGGCTGGAGAAATGGCTTACTGGCTAAAGCATTTGCCTGTGAAGCCTAAGAACTCAGGTTAGAGATCGGCCTAGGTGAGACCCTACCTTGAAAAAAAACCCCAAAACAAAAAACTTAAAAAAGAAAAAAAGACCTCAGGTTAGATTCCCCAGAACCCATGTGCACATGGTGGCATATGTGTCTGGAGTCCATTTGCAGTGGCTAGAGTCCCTGGTGTGCCCATATTCTCTCTCTCTCTCCTAAATAAATAAATAAATAAAATTTTTAAAAAGAGTATTGGTCTATCTGTGGCTACATAAGCACTTTTGTGTACTTGGTAGGAATGTACCAACATCACCACAATCTTTGTTTTGGAAGGAGAATTTGACAATTAGCTATTAAAATGTAAAAATGTTCCAGCCTTAGCCTCCCAATGCTGATGTTACAGGCTTGTAGATATGAAAAGATATTTAAAATGTACTTAATGGGGCTGGAGAGATGGCTTAGCAGTTAAGGTGCAAAGCCTTAGGACCTTGGTTCAACTCCCCAAGGCCCACAGTAAGCCAGATGCATAAGGTGGTGCATGCATCTGGAGTTCAATTTGCAGTGGTTGGAAGCCCTGGCACACCCATTCTCTCTTTGCATCTTTCTCTCTCTCAAATAAATAAATTTTCAAAAATGTTTTCAAATGTACTTAGTGGGAAAAAATCATTAAGAATATGTTATGGGGCTGGAGCGATGGCTCAGCCATTAAGGTGTTTGCCCCTAAAGCCTGCAGATCCCACGTTAGCCAGACGTACAAAAGTGAGCCAAGTGCAAGGTTGTACATGCCCACTAGGTGGCGCAAGTGGATTTCGTTTGCAGCAGCTTGAGAGACTGCTGGTGCACCCATCTCTGTCTTCCTCTCCCTCTCTCTCTGTCTCTCTCCAAAAAACAAAGTCACATTCAGGGGCTGGAGAGATGGCTTAATGGTTAAGGTGCATGCCTGCGAAGCCAAAGGTTTGATTCTCCAGGTCCCACGTAAGCCAGATGCACAAGGGGGGCACACACATCTGAGTTCATTTGCAGTGGCTAGAGCCTCTGGTGCACCCATTCTCCCTCTCTTTCCCTCTCTCTGTCATTCATAAATAAATAAATAAATAAATAAATAAATAAATAAATAAATAAAAGAAAAGTCACATTCAGGGCCTGGAGAGATGGCTTAGTGGTTAAAGTACATGTCTGTAAAGTCTAAAGACCCCCGTTCAATTCTCCAGGTCCCATGTTAGCCAGATACACATGGTGGTGCATGTGTCTGGAGTTTGTTTGCAGTGGCTAGAGGCCCTGGTGCGCTTATTCTCACTCTTTCTCTCTCCCTCCCTCCCTCTCTCTGTCTCTAATAAATAAATAAATAAAAATAAAATCTTAAAAAAATCAGGGGCTGGAGAGATGGCTTAGCAGTTAAGGCGCTTGTCTGTGAAGCCTAAGGACTCATGTTTGACTCTCCAGGACCCACGTAAGCCATATGCACAAGGTGACACAAGTGTGCCACATCGTACATGCACACAAGGGGGCATAGGTGTCTGGAGTTCAATTACGGTGGCTGAGGCCCTAGAGGGCCAATTTTCTCTCTCTCTCTCTCTTGCATAAAAAAAAGGGGGGGGGACCAGTCTGTTGGGCTTGCCTCAAAAATAAAAATAAAAAACAAAAAATAGAGTAGTCATACAGTCGTACTTTAGAAGAAACACAATAGAGACGGTGCAGTGGGTGGACTGGAGCCCAGAGAGTCAGAATCCAGGCAGCCATGTTGAGGGGGGGAGGCACTGCAGGGTGGTGAGTTGGATATGGGGTCCTCCACGGAGAGGTCAAGGAAGTAGAACTGGGGACAGTGAATCACTGAATGCTGAAAGCGTGAGAAGGGAGAGCAGAGAGCTACACCCTGCTTCTGCTTGGGTGACAATCCCTGTGCGCTTCAGGCTGGAATCCTCCTCCCCCATCCTGCAGCCCAATAGGATTCAATTTAGGAACAACTTTCCAGGAATGTGGTCTTTGTGTAAAGTGATAGCACCTTCGGTTATCTTCCACAGGGACACTGATTGCGACAGCCTGCTGGCCTCAGCACCAGGGCCTTAGGAAGCCTGCCAGGGCAAGAGTTGCTTCTGACCCGTGCTTGTTGCTGTACCAGCCCAGGATAATGTCATTTACCATCGAAACTGTGGGAAGACGAGGGAGAAGACAATCATGAGGGAGACTTCTTTACCAAGTGGGGTGATGGACCCATAGTTCTCTGCCCAATTCTGGACTGTTTTTGTGAACCTACCATGAGGGTGAGTTCAGGTCCTGCTGTGGACAGGTCTTAGCTGGATTTCAACAGCCTGGTGTTACCACTTCCTGCAGCATCTCCCTCACCTCCTGCCTCCTGACAGCCCTCTGATAGGGTAAAAAAATAGCCCTGTCACCCTGCCATGCCGCCCACACACATCAGCAACCTGAGGTCACAGACCCTTGGCACAAGTCCCATCTCTCTGCTCAGCCATCATAGCTAAGACCCCCACGGCCCAGGGCTGACCACTTTGGTCAGAAGGATGGGAGCAATTCTGATAGAAGAAGTGTTTGGAAGGGCAGTGCTGTGGGGGGTTCCTTTAGAGCTGGTCTTCAAAATGGAGATCTTTTTCACTGAGTCCCTAGAGGGACAGTGTCTGCTGTGGACAGGCGTCATGGAAGGAGTGGCAGGGTGTCACCCGCTTGGCTTCTGTCCACAGCTCCCTCCTTTCGGCTTATCTGAGTGTGCAGCAGGCTGGGGCTCGGAGGGAGCTGCCTCTGAGGGATGCCTCCAGGTCGGGTCTCACTCTCCAGAAAGAGAACTGGCTAATGGCAGGCATGACATGAGACACAACTGGCCGGTTCTGCACAAAGTGTCTTCCCTGGTGTTTGGTGTTTGCCTGGTCCCCCTGTTCCCTGGCGACCTGCTCGGCCATCGAGGGTCCCTTAAACCTGAAGGCCTAGAGCACTGCTACTTTGTTTGCATTCTTGGGGAATTTACAGTTAATCTGTAACTGCTGAAAAATGTGGACTTTGAAATGGGAATTCGGTCAAATCTGGCTTTATTACTTGCTGGGTACGTGACCTCCGGAAGCTTAAATTGTCCAGCCTTAGTTTCCTCATCTGCAAAGTGGGGATAAACATGCTGGTCCCTACCTCAGGGCACCCAGCTCTGACAAGAGATACTGAGAATGCTGAGTAACACGGGGAGAGGCCGCGTCATCCGAGCTGGAGGGATTCGCTGCTGACAGTCGTCCCTGGCTCACTAAGTTGTCCAGGCTGGCCTTAAACTTGTAAATCCTCCTGCCTCAGCCTCCCTTGGGTGCTAGAGATTAGAGCAAGGTAGCCTCATTATATACATACATATATACATATACATATATATAATTTGGGGGGGGGTTTCAAGGTAGGGTCTCACTCTAGCTCAGGTTAACCTGGACCTCATTCTGTAGTCTCAGGATGGCCTCGAATTCATGGCGATCCTCCTACCTGTGCCTTCCGAGTGCTGGGATTAAAGGTGTGCGTCACCATGCCCATGCCCGGCTTTTTGTTTTTTTTGAATGCCATCCTACCCTGGCAAAGCTGGAAAACAACTCTAGACTGGGAGCTGGAATCCAAGAAGCCCTGATCCATCAAGATGGCTGCTAGACATTAACCCTTTGTTCTCTTCCCGGCTCTTCTTCCTCCTTGTGGGGGTGGAGGTGGGGGTGGGGGTACTGAGCCTATTCTTCTCTACCCAACCAGTCTGCTGGAGTCCTTCATATACACTCAGATCCAGGCCTCATTTCCACACAAGCACACGCTCATCCCCTAGTGCCTAAAACCCCAATCCAGAATGCTGGCTGGCCACTCACTGTCCAGAACTCTCCCCAGCTATGGAGAACTTTCTACTTTTGCTGCTCAACAGACTTGATAAACCTTGAAACTCTGCTCTCTCGCCCTTCTTCCGGTCTCTGGTTTGTCGTTCTTCGCAATCATGAGACAATGAGTGTGCCTGGGATTACAGACATGCAACACCAGCTCATTGGGATACATTCTTATGAATATACGAAAAGTGGTGCTGAACAAAAACGCAATAATATTTGACATTCTGGAGAAGTAGAATAACTGGCTATTGGGCCCAGATTTACAGGAAGGCAGTGCTTGTGAGGTCCTTGTTTTTTTAAAAAAAATATTTGATTTTTATTTATTATTTGAGAGAGGGAAAGAGGCAGAGAGAGAGAGAGAGAGAGAGGGAGAGAACAGGCACACCAGGGTTTCCAGCCACTGCAAACGAACTCCAGATGCATGTGCCACCTTGTGCATCTGGCTTATGTGGGTCCTGGGGAATCGAACTGAGGTCCTTTGGCTTTGCAGGCAAGTGCCTTAACCACGAAGCCATCTCTCTAGCCCTGGTCCTTGTTTTTGTTTTATTGCTGTCTTAAGTGATTCATCTGCCTAAATTCCTCCAATTGCTGGGATTAGAGGCCTGCACCACTGAGCCCACGGAGCCCAGCTAGGTCCTTGGTTTTTGAGCGCTAAGAAGAACCAATTTTGAGTCAGACGTAGATGCACATGCCTTTAATCCTAGCACTTGAGAGGCTAAGGTAGGAGGATTGTGAATTTAGACTAAGTTGGGCTATATAGAATAACCCTGTATCAAAGAAGAAGAAGGAGGAGGAAAAAAAAGAAAAGGAGAAAGAGGAAGAGAGAGCAAATTGCTATAAAAAGAATATATAAGCCTGGTCTCTCTCATATCTCTTCCTCCTCTCTTGTCATCTTGCCGTGTGAGCTTGCTCTCTCTCTCTCCCTCCCTCCCTGCCTCTTATGTTTTGTTCTATGACGCTATCTGCTAGAAGCTAGGCCAATACTCAGAGCTAGGCTCTGAACTTGAAGTTGAATCTCTCTCTTTCTCTTGCTCCCTCCCTCTCTCCCTTCTTCTCCCTCCTCCCCTCCCTCTCCCTCTCTTCTCTTTCTCTGGATTCCTTTTCCTTTTCTCTGACAGGGTCTTATGTAGCCCAGGTAGCTTCAAACTAACTATGTAGCCAAGATTGCCCTTGAACTACTGATTCTCCTCTGTCTACCTCTCAAATTCTGGCATTATAGACTGACACCATTAGGCTGTGCAGTCCTGTTCACTGTTACCTAATCTGATCACATGTGTGGTTGGTGTTTGCCTACATTGCAGTTGGTTGATACGTCTCAATTTTCCCTAATCAACTTTGCAATTTATTTGTTAAACAAGCCAAGTCATTCGCCCTGTCGAGCCAGCCACTCAGGACATAGCAGTCAGCTTGCGAGGCGGCCTGCTGCTCACGCATTGTCGTCCCCTCCCACTCTGAGTCAGGTTCCTGGAAACAACCAGCAGAATGCTGCATTTCTGGTGGTGCGTGGTTTCCAGGGCTGGGTCATAGAAGACATTGTTTCCATTTTATTCTACTGGCTCTGGGAGCCAGCTGCCATGTCATTGGTTTAGCGTCCTATGGAAGGGGCCTCATGGAAAGAACTGAGACAGGAACAGGAAACAGTAACTGACCAGCTGGCCATATGCCTGAGTCTTAAAAAAAAAAAAAAAAAAAGGCTGGAGAGATGGTTTAGCAGTTAAGGCACTTGCCTGCGAGGACCCAGGTTCGATTCCCCAGGTTCCACGTTAGCCAGATGCACGTTGTGGCACATGCATCTGGAGTTTGTTTGCTGTGGCTAGAGGCCCTGGTGCGCCCATTCTCGCTCTCTAATAAATAAATAAGTAGATACATAAAAACAATTTTTAAAAAAGATAGTTTTTGTTTGTTGCTCAGGCTCCCTGCGGGGGCCTACGAGTAGCTGGGACTGTGGGTGTGCACCACTGCTCCGGCTTGAATGAGCCACCAGCTCGTGGATGATGTGGGCCTGGTTGATATCCCATGGGGCCTCGAAGGCAGAGCCAGCCAGCTAAACACTGAATGTCTCACTCTGAGGACAACATCGTGCGCTGTTATCATTGTTTCGAGTTATTAAGCTTTGGGGTAATTTGTTACATAGTGATAGCCAGCTAGAGCACACAGTCTAAGCCCTGTTCATTATTTCTCTGCCTCCTCCTGCGTTCAGACTCAGGGTTAATCTGGGGCAGAGCACTTGACCAGCCTCCTCGTAATGGCTGTGTCTCAGCTTTGGATGATCTGAGAGTCTTTATTTGGCCTCTTAAAGGTCACTGAATATACAATTGCTCATATTTTCCTCTCAGCATAATGAAAATATTACCCTGTTGTCACTGGCTTACACTTTGCTGTCAGTACGTCCTGTTTCCCGGGCCACTTCTGAACCCCCTGTTGTGATGCTCCTAGCTTCACTGCACTGTGTGTTGGCGTGGATCTATGGATTTCCTCCTCCCTGTCTTCCTTTTTTTTCTTCCTCATTTATGCTTGGGGGTATTGAGCTGCTGAATCTGACAATTGATGTGGTTTACAAATTCTGAAAATGTTCAGATTAACTTAAAACCGTGTCTGTTTTATCACCCTTGTATCATTTCTTTCTGGAACCCTGATTACACAGTGATTGGACCTTTTAACTCTCTATTCCCCCTTCCACGTTCTCGAGACAGGATCTCACACTATGGTGTAGACTGGTCTGGAACTAACGTTGTAGCCCAGGCTGGACTCAAACTTATGACAATCTTCCAAATGTTAGGGTCACAGATATGACAGCCACCAAGCCCAGCTCCTCTCCCAAATTAGGGATTGAATCCAGGACTACTAAACTATACCCCCAGCCTTGATGGATTGATTTTGAGACAGGGTCTACGTTGTCCAGGCTGTCCACTTTGCAGCCCAATTTGGCCTTGAACCTGTGTTCTTTCCGTCTCAGTTTCAGAAATCTGGGATTATAGGCCTGTGTTATCTGGTCTGACAATTTTCTGCTCTTTCATCTTTTGATCACCTATTTTATTTACTTAAGTCTATTAATAATACTGTATTTAGAATTCAGGGTACATTTTACATTTAAAATAACTATACTAAATTTCTCAATACATGTATCAATATGATCAAGCTGTGCTAAAGGAAAATTATTTTACCTGCTTCAACATTTGAATTAAAATTAAAACTAAGTCAGAGCCTGATGTGGTGGTGCACGCCTTTAATTGGGAGGCAGAGGTAGGAGGATTGTCATCAGTTCGAGGCCACCCTGAGACTACAGAGTGAATTCCAGGTCAGCCTGGACTAGAGTGAAACCCTACCTCAAAAAACCAAAAAATAAAAATAAAATAAAATAAAATAAAAACTAAATCAGGGTGGTAGCTCACACCTTCAATCCTAGCACTGGGGAGGCTGAGGCAGGATTAATTAAATTAATTAATTAAAACAAAATAATTAAAAAATTAACTAAAACAAAATATAAACAATCCAAATATCTATCAACTGATAAATGGCTGAGTAAAATGTGACATAGTCATATAATAACATCAGTAACAAAAAGAAATGAAATACTGATAACTACAACATAGATATACCTGAAAAATTCTCATAAGTAAAAGAAGCCACAAAAAACCTAAAATTTCTATAATTTGGATTTTGTGAAATGTCCAGAATGGACGATTCTACTGAAACACAGAGAAGTTGACTAACTTACTGCCACAGGTGGAGAGAGAGACTGGAAATTGGCACAGAAACTTTTTTGGTGGGGAGTATGACAAATGTTAAATTATCATCATTATTTTAGAGAGGATTTTGCAGTTCACCCTGGTCTTGAACTTGAGACTCTCTCCTGCTCAGCTTCTTCAGTGCTGAGGTCTGCACTGGTACATCCAGCTAAAATCTTCTTCTTATTATTATTATTTGGTTTTTCAACGTAAGGTCTCACTCTAGCCAGGATGACCTGGAATTCACTAGGTAGTCTCAGGGTGGCCTCGAACTCACAGCAATCCTCCTACCTCTGCCTCCTAAATCCTGGGATTAAAGTTGTGTGCCACCATGCCTGGCTTCAGCTAAAGTCTTAAATTCAGTCCTCTGTTTCACAAGCCAGCCACATTTCAAACTCCTCATGTGCTATTATATGGGACCACACAGTAAATAATAATGAGTTTAGCTTTGTGTGTGTGTGTGTGTGTGTTGGATTTTATACTCATGGAATTCTTTTTTTTTTTTTCCCCAAAGTAGGGTCTCACTCTAGCCCAGGCTGACCTGGAATTCACTCTGTAATCTCAGGGTGGCCTTGAACTCATGGTGATCCTCCTACCTCTGTCTCCTGAGTGCTGGGATTAAAGGCATGTGTCACCATGCCCAGTTTGGAATTCTTATATTTTCTTTCCTTCTCCTCCTTGTTTTTTTTTTTTTTTTCACTATGTGTAGTAGTGTTTGCCACCATGCCTGGTATTCTTGTTTTTTTTAAAAATATTTTATTTTATTTTATTTTACTTTATTTATTTGACAGAGAGAGAAACCAGCAGATAGAGAATGGGCGTGCTAGGGCCTCTAGCCACTGCAAACAAACTCCAGATGCTTGTGCCCCTGTGCATCTGGCTTATGTGGGTACTGGGAATTGAACCTGGGACTGCTAAACAGTCTTTCCAGCCTCCCCCCTTTTTTTTTTTTTGTTTTTTGTTTTTCAAGGTAGTGTCTCACTGTAGCCCAGGCTGACCTGGAATTCACTCTGTAGTCTCAAAGTTGCCTTGAACTCACGCAATCCTCCTTCCTCTGCCTTGTGAGTACTGGAATTAAAGGAGTGCGCCACCATGCCTGGCCTCTTTTTTTTTTTTTTTTTTTTTTTTTTTTTTGCAAGGTAGGGTCTCACTCTGGTCCAGGCTGACCTGGAATTAACTATGTAGTCTCAGGGTGGCCTTGAACTCTCGGCAATCCTCCTACCTCTGCCTCCCGAGTGCTGGGATTAAAGGCGTGCGCCACCACGCCCGGCTTTTTTTTTTTTTTTTTAAGACAGACTTGCTATGTAGCACAAGGTGGCCTCAAACTACCAATCTTTTTTTTTTTTTTTTTTTTTTTAAATAGGGTCTCACTCTAGCTTAGGCTGACCTGGAATTCACTATACAGTCTCAGGGTGGCCTCGAGCTCACAGCAATACTGTCCTCTGCCTCCCTAGTACTGGGATTAAAGTCATGGTCCACCATATCTAGATCATTTTTTTTTTTTTGTTTTGTTTTGGTTTAAAACTTCCAGTCTTAATGCCTCAGCCTCCCAAAATGTTAGGATCCAGGTGTGTGACTCTATACCTGGCCAGAAATTATCTTATCATCTTTTTTTTTTTGTTGTTTTATTTTTGAGATAGGGTCTCACTCTAGCCCAGGCTGACCTGGAACTCACTCTATAAACCTAGGCTGGCTTTGAAGTCACAGTGATCCTCCTACATCATCCTCCCAAGTTTAGAACTAAAGGCATGTCTCACCAAACCTGGCTAATATCTTATTATCTTATTTAAGCATAGTGTAATAAAACTACAAATTAAAACTTATGTGACTACAGTGTAATAATGTAATAAAACTGGATATTAAGCTTATGTTTTTTTGTTTGTTTGTTTAGGTTTTTAAAATCTTAAGAGCTGGTCTGGTGATGCAGATCAGTTATTCAAGTGCTTGCCTAGAATGTACAAAGTCCTAGATTTGATCCCCAACACCCCGTAAGCTGGGCATGGTGGTGTATACTTGAAGGTAGAGACAAGGTGTTTAAGATCATCATAAATTACATAGCAACTTCAAGGCCAGCCTGGGATATATGAGATTCAGTCTCTAAATAAATAGATAAAATCTGGAAAATTAAAAACAATTAAAAAAATCTTATTTTTATTTATTTGACAGATAAAGAGGGAGGGAGAGAATGGGCACACCAGGACCCCCGGCCACTGCAAATGAACTCCAGACTCATGCGCCCTCTTGTGCATCTGGCTAACGTGGGTCCTTTGGCTTTGCAGGTAAATGCCTTAACCACTAAGCCATCCCTGCAGCCCTTAAAAACAATTTTTAGGGGTGGGGAGATGGCTCAGTGGTTAAAAATACCTGCTTACAAAGTCTGCCAACTTGGGTTTGATTCCACAATACCCATGTAAAGCCAGATGCAAAAGTGGTGCATGTGTCTGGTGTTCATTTGCAGTGGCAAGAGGTCCAAGCATAACCATACACATGTGAAAATAGGTAAATAAAATATTTAATATATATTATTTATCTTATTTTTATTTCTCTATTTGCATGTGTAAACGTGCGTGCGTGCACGCGTGTGTGTGTGGTCATGCCAGGGTCTCTTGTCACTCCAAATGAACACCAGCAAACACCAGATACATTGAGCTACATTTTTTTTTTTTTTTTTTTTTGGTCATGCGAGGTAGGGTCTCACTTGGCCCAGGCTGACCTGGAAAATGAGTCTCAGGGTGGCCTTGAACTCACGGCAAACCTCTGCCTCCCAAGTGATGCACCACACGCCCGGCACATTGAGCTACATTTTGCGTTTGGCTTGGCTTTATGTGGGTGTTGGGGAATTGAACCCAGGCAAATAGGCTTTGTAGACAAGTATCTTTAACCAATGAGCCATCTTCCCAGCCCAGACAGTATATTTTTAAAAAATATATTTTATTTATTTATTTATTTATTTATTTATTTATTTATTTATTTAAGAGAGAGAGGAGGGGGAGAATGGGCATGCCAGGGCCACCAGCCACTGCAAATGAACTCCAGATGCATGCACCCCCTTGTGTATCTGGCTTACGTAGGTCCTGGAGAATTGAAATGGATCCTTTGGCTTTGCAGGCAAATGCCTTAACTGCTAAGCCATCTCTAGCCCCCAAATAGTGTGTGTGTGTGTGTGTGTGTGTATGTACGTTATTTATTTGAGAGAGAAAGATAGAGAGAGGAAGAGGCAGAGAGAAAGAGTGTATGGACACGCCAGGGCCTTCAGCCACTGCAAACGAACTCCAGATGCATGAGCCCCCTTGCACATCTGGTCTACATGGGTCCTGGGGTATTGAACTGGGATCCTTAGGCTTCACAGGCAAACGCCTTAACCACCAAGCCATTTCCTAGCCCTCCAAATAGTATATATATGTTTTTTGTTTTTCAAGGTAGGGTCTCACTCTAGCTCAGGTTGACCTGGAATTCACTCTGTATTCTCAGGGTGGCCTCGAACTCATGGCGATCCTCCCACCTCTGCCTCCCAAGTGCTGGGATTAAAGGTGTGCGCTACCACGCCCGGCTCAAATAGTATATTTTTAATACACTTTTATATTTCAGAGAATGAATTAAAATTTTAATTACACAATGCTTAAGCTGGCATGGTATTAGTATGTGGACAGACACAGATCAGTAGAAAAGCACTGAGCATCCAGAAGTAAACCCTCATGAGGAAAAACTAATCTTTCAAATGATGCTTACATGCAAAAGGGGGTCGTGGCTGAGCTTAATTTTACACCATACACAGAAGTTAACTCAGAATGGATCCCAGACTTAATGGTACAATCAATGCTACAAAACATACAGGAGTAAATAAAGAAGGACTTTTTTTTGTTTATTTTTATATTTATTTATTTGAGAGAGAGATACAGAAATAGGCAGGTAGAGAGAGAGAGAGAGAGAGAGAGAGAGAGAGAGAGAGAGAGAATGGGTGCTCCAGGGCCTCCAGCCACTGCAAATGAACTCCAGATGCATGCACTCCCTTGTGCATCTGGCTTACGTGGGTCCTGGAGAATCGAGCCTGGAACCAGGGTCCTTAGGCTTCATAGGCAAGCGTTTAACCGCTAAGCCATCTCTCCAGCCCCCCGCTTTTTTTTGGGGGTTTTTGAGATAAGGTCTCACTCTAGCCCAGGCTGACCTGGAATTCACTCTATAGTCTCAGGGTGTCCTTGAACTCACAGCGATCCTCCTACTTTTACCTCCCGAGCGCTGGGATTAACGGCAGGTGTCACCATGCCCGGCAAGGAGGAAAATTTTGTGGTCTGAGATTAGACAATTATTCTTTTTAGATACAATACCAAAAACCTAAGTGATAAAAGAAAAAAAATAGTTAAATTGGACTCCATTAAATTCAAAACTTTTGTGTGTGTAGTGGTTTAAATGTGTGGTCTCCCCAATAAGACTCAGGCTTGCAACTTGAATCTCCAGTGGGTGGAGCCCGACTGGGGCAGAGGTGTGTCACTGGGGGTCGGACCTGGTGGAGAGTGGTCTGAGCTCTGGCTGTTTGTACTTGCTGGTGTTGGTGGTGCTGGCTGTTTGGCGGTCTCCCTGCTGCTGATGTGTGAAACTGAGCAGGCTTCTTCCGCCATTCATGGTGATCCTCTGCATTTTCTAAGCCTGAAATAACCCCTGCCTGCATAGGTGTTTCTAGGTGGACGTTTGTTAAATTAAAGATTAAACCAGGGCCTTGCTAGGCAAGTGCTCTACTACTAAGCTACATTCCCAGCTCTTACTTTTGTGTTTTAAATGTTGACACCAAGAAAGAAAAAACAAAATCACAGAAATGAGAGAAATAGTTGGTATCTGATAAGAAACAATCTATAGAGCATTCTGGCACTCAATAAAAAAGAAGACAAAAAAGTCAATAAAATAATCTAATCTAAAGTGACCTTTTCCCCCAGACAGTTAGCTAGTCTAGTGCCAGAGGGTGCTACACGAGCAACTGGGGGAAAATGTCCGACATTGATCCAAACAACTTGCAGTCTAAGATACCCAGCAGGAAACATTCTGACGTAATGCTCATACAAGTGCAGTAGTGGCAAACAGCCATGGTGGGTAACCAACTGCTCTTGATTTGGCTAATAAATCCACTCAGTGGAAAGGAACTCATTGCTGGAACTGGGAAACAAGTCAAAGCCATGTACAAAAAAGTGAGCTCAGTCTCCAAGATCAAGATGCCACCAAATGTGGGCTAGAAGAGAGCCAATGCATATAAAATTCCCTCCAAAACATATATGGTCAGCCCTTCTATCTAGTACTAACTTCTCTCTCCGTTGGAGAATTTGCTTATCTTTTTCAGGTGGACAACAAACCCGAAGGGAGGATCAGCTAACCACACCTCACCAGCTGAAACCATAGAACAACGCAGGGGAAGGGCAAGAATACAGCGTTCATGGCGATCACGACACCAGAAAAAGGCTGAAGGAGATAAACACAGAGAACATCCAACTCCAACTAAGCCAGATATCCAGAGACACAGAGGTCCCCAAAACCTCATCACTGAAGTAGAACTAAAATGACCCCAATGTGGCTCAGGGAAACTCGCGGAAGAGGGGCCGGAAAGATTGTTAGAGTCACAAGTTGGGGCATTATGCACAGAGACTGGGGCATACCCCCCAGAACTCCCTTTGAAAGTGGGAGGAGGACAATGGAACCAATACTATGA
This sequence comes from Orientallactaga sibirica, assembly GCA_036365145.1. Taxonomy (NCBI): domain Eukaryota; kingdom Metazoa; phylum Chordata; class Mammalia; order Rodentia; family Dipodidae; genus Orientallactaga; species Orientallactaga sibirica. The sequence goes on from JAEOAD010001268.1 coordinate 4,795,586, forward strand.
ATGTAAAATCAGAATAATATAAATAAAAATATATATTTATATAAAAAAATAAATAAATAAAGTGATCTTTTTTTTTTTTTTTTTGGTTTTTCGAGGTAGGGTCTCCTGTGGCCCAGGCTGACCTGGAATTAACTATGTAGTCTCAGGGTGGCCTTGAACTCACGGCGATCCTCCTACCTCTGCCTCCTGAGTGCTGGGATTAAAGGCGTGCGCCACCACGCCCGGCTTCATTTTCTTTTTTTATATTTTATTTCTTTATTTATTGGAGAGATAGAGAAAGAATGGGCATGTCAGAGCCTCCAGCCTCTACAAATGAACTCCAGACACATGCACCACCTTCTGCATCTGGTGCAGATACATAGAACCTGTGTTCTTTGGCTCTGCAGGCAAGAGCATTAAGCACTAAGCCATCTCTCTAGCCCTAAAGTGATCATTTTATTTTTTTTATTTTTATTTATTTATTTGAGACAGAGAGAAAAATAGAGAGAGTGTGTGAGAATGGGTGCGCCAGGGCCTCTAGCCACTGTACCCAAACTCCAGATACATGCACCACCTTGTGCATCTGGTTTTGGGGAATCAAACCTGGGTTCTTTGGCTTCACAGGCATGCGCCTTAACCGCTAAGCCATCTCTCCAGCCCAAATGATCATTTCCAAAAGCAGTTACATTAAGTATCCAATAAGCACAGGAGAAAAAGTTCTGCATCCTTGGTCATCACCAGACACCATGAACCCTAATCACTGCATGCTGAGTGACAGCTTCCAATGCAGAAGTCTAACAGTTCCATCGATGGGAACAACAGGCAAATGCCGAGAGGGAAAGCAGATGCCCAGTGGCAGGGCTGGGGGGTGGGGAATACAGAATGACTGCTGAAGGGTTAGAGCTTCTTTTAAGATTAATAAAAGCATTCTAAAAATAGAACGAGTGAAAGATTGAACAAACTCTGCAAACATTAAAAGTTGGTGAACTTATATAAACCAGACTTTGGTGGTAAGTAAAACATATCTCATAAGAACCTGCCTTTTAATAAAATTAATTACAAACCAGCTATCATAGTGCATGTCTGTAATCCCAGGATTTTGTTTGGGGAGGTTGGGGCAGGAGGACTTCAGTGCACAGACTACATAGCATAAGAAGACGCTGTCTCAAAACGTCAAAGAGAGAGAGACACACACACAGAGACTAAATTACAGATTCTTTGTTGAGACATGGTTTCATGTAACTTAGACTGGCCCCAAACTCACTATGTAGCTGAGGATGGCCTTGATCCCCCTGCCTCCACCTTCTAACCTGCTGGGTTCTGGGTCCTCATACCTGGCCAATGGTCTCAGCGTTCTGAGAGAAAACACAAGGTCATCACAAGCCAAGGGGGAAAGTAGAAGGTTACACCCTAAGATGTTAGCGATTCTAGTTTGTGGGCTTTTTTTTGGGTGGTTTCTGGTTTCGCCACATGTGTGACCTTGGGGCAAGTCAGTTAAGATTTCTGACCCTCCATTTCTTATGTATAGAATGAAAACAGTAACAGCATCTTCCTTTGAAGGCTACTGTGAAGTTTAAATGAGTTAGTGCACGTTTATGGACAGCTCTTAGTTCATAGTAAGCACTCAGCTTCTAGTATTGCTGTGCGCTCTCCCAGACCGGCTTTTGGACTTTCCGTTCTTTCTCCAGAGGGCTGCGGGCAGGACTGAAACCATGGTACACGCAAGAACACGGACTGACCCTGACAGACTTAGAGGCAAGGGGAATGGATTAAGTAAAAGTGAGCCAGACAGGGTGGAGGGGGGGATTACGTTCATCGTATGTTGTCTATATTTATGGACATTGTCAATAAAAAGTTAAAAATAGGGGCTGGAGAGATGGTTTAGTCGTTAAGGAACTTGCCTGCAAAGCCAAAGGACCCAGGTTCGACTCCCCAGGACACACATAAGCCAGATGCACAAAGGGGCACACACATTTGGAGCTTGTTTGCAGTGGCTGGAGTCCCTGGCACGCCCATTCTCTCTCTCTCTCTCTCTCTCTCATTACCTGACTATTTCTGTATCTCTCTCTCTCTCAAATAAATAAATAAAAAAATAAAAATAAAGTTAAAAACAAGTAAGCCAGACAAATAGAGACCAAAGGGAAGACATATTATTTTATATAAAGCCAAGGAGATATTTTATGCAAATACCCCCAACCTATATTATGCTTATTTTTTAAAAATATTTTTTGTTTATTTTTATTTATTTATTTGAGAGCAACAGACAAAGAGGCAGATAGAGAGAATGGGTGCACCAGGGTCTTCAGTCACTGCAAACGAACTCCAGATGCATGCGACACCCTGTGCAGTGGATAACATGGGTACTGGGAATCGAACCGGGGTCCTTGGCTCTGCAGGCAAACACTTAGGTCATCTCTCCAGCCCATATTATGCTTATTTTTGACTTAATGATGGTGCAAAAGCCATATGCATTCAGTAGAAAACATTTAGAATTTTGCTCTTTTCCTAGTGTTGCTGGGACAAGACACCGATTAAAAGAAGCTGATGGGGGCTCTGGAGAGATGGCTTAGTGGTTAAGGCTCTTGTCTGTGAAGCCTAAAGACCCAAGTTTGATTCCCCAGAACCCATGTAAGCCAAATTCGTATGGTAGCATATGCATCTGGAGTTCATTTGTAGTAGCTAGAGGCCTTGATGCACCCATTCTCTCTGTTTCTCTCTTTCATAAATAAATAAAAATAAAATATTTTGTAAAAAATCAGCTAAGGGGCTGGAGAGATAGCTTAGCAGTTAAGGGGCTTGCCTGCAAAGCCTAAGAACCCAGGTTTAGTTCCCCAGTATTCATGTAGGCCAGATGCACAAGGTGGCACATACATCTGGAGTTCGTTTGCAGTGGCTAGCAGTCCTGGTGCTCTCAATCTCTCTCTTTATCTATTTGCCTCTTTCTCTAGCTCAAATAAATAATATATTTAAAAAAATCAGGGCTAGAGAGATGGCTTAGTGGTTAAGGTGCTTTCCTACAAAGCCTAAGGACCCATGTTTGACGCTGTAGGTCCCATGTAAGTTAGATGCACAAGGTGATGCAAGTGTGCAAAATTGCACATACGCACAAGATGGCACATATGTCTGGAGTTCGATTGCAGTGGTCAGAGGCCCTGGCACGCCAATTCTCTTTCTCTCACCAGCTCTCGCTCATAAACAAAAAAATATCTGGGGGCTGGAGGGATGGCTTAGCAGTTAAGGCACTTGCCCGCAAAGCCTAAGGATCCAGGTTTGATTTTCCAGGTCCCACATAAGCCAGGTGTACATGGTGATGCATGCGTCTGGGGTTTGTTTGCAGTGGCTAGAGGCCCTGGTGTGCCCATTCTTACTCTCTCACTCTGTCTCAAATAAATGAATGAATGAATGAATGAATAAATAAATAAATAAATAAATAAATAAATAAATAAAATAAAAATAAATCTGGGCTGGAGAGATGGCTTAGTAGTTAAGGTGCTTTCCTGCAAAGCCAAAGGACCCAGGTTTGATTACCCAGGACCCATGTAAGCCAGATGCACATGGTGGCACATGCATATATAGTTTAATTGCAGCAGCTGAAGGCCCTGGCATGCTCATTCTCTCTCCCCTTCTCTCTCTATTTTTTCCTCTCGCAAATAAATAAATAAAAACCAAATATTAAAAAAATTAAAAATTAAACGCTTTAATCCCAGCACTTGGGAGGCAGAGGTAGGAGGATCGCCGAGAGTTCGAGGCCACCCTGAGACTACATAGTTAATTCCAGGTCAGCCTGGACCAGAGTGAGACCCTACCTCAAAAAAAAAAAAATCAAAAAAAAAAAATAGAGCTAGGCGTGGTGGCACACACCTTTAATCTCAGTACTCAGGAGGCAGCGGTAGGAGGATCACCATAAGTTCAAGGCCACCCTGAGATTACATAGTGAATTCCAGGTCAGCCTGAACTAGAGTGAAACCCTACCTTAAAAAAAACCCAAAAAACCAAAAAACAAAAAAAAAAAACTGGGCAGCAGAGATGGCTTAGCAGTTAAGGCATTTGCCTGCAAAGCCAAAGGATCCCAGTTCGATTCTCCAGGACCCACGTTAGCCAGATGCACAAGGTGGCACATGCATCTGGAGTTTGTTGGCAGTGGCTAGAGGCCCTGGTGTGCCCATTCTCTCTCTTGCTCAAATAAATAAATAAATAAATAAATAAATAAATAAATAAATAAATATTTAAAAACCAAAAAATAAAAAATGAATGAAAAAATAAAGTATCTGGGATAATCTAAGGGTTTTTTGTTTTTATTTTTAGAAAAACAGCTGAGTGGAAGAGAATGTTTATTTTGGTTTACAGTCTCAGGGAGAAGTTTCATGAGAGAGGGAAAAGATGGTGAAGCAGAGGCTGGGCATCACCTTCTTGCCACAGCAGGTGGAAAACAGCAGCAAGAGAGTGAGCTGAGCTCTAGCAAGCGGGAGCTGGCTATCATACCCCAAAGCCCTCCCTCCACAACACACCTCCTTCAACAAGGGCCCACTTCTCAAAGCGCTACCAGCTGGGGCCCAAGCATCCCAAACACATGAGTTTATGAGGGACATCTGATGCAAAGCACTACACCTGGGCCACTCTGGTATGGTCCATATATTATGGTGATGCTGGGCAGCGCCCCAGCATCCATGCCACCATGCAATGTGTGGCAGAGCTGGGATGGTCAGTGGGTTTGCTGCATGCGACACATTTTGACGTACTGAGATTTCCAACAAAATGATGGAATTATTGGCTCTGGACCATATGGTAAATTGAGGTGCATCAGAACACATGATGGATTGAAAAATTCTCAAAGCGATTCTACTTTGAGTGGCACGTTGCTCAAGCAGTCAGGAAGCTGAGGCAGGAGGATGGGGAGTTCAAGGCCAGCCTGGACTACAAAGTGAGATCCTGTCTTAGAAGAACAAGGAGACCAGCATGTAGACCTCCTGCTTGTACCTGCTGGGACCAGGAAGGACTGGCCCAGCTGGCCCTGGTCCCATTCTCCTGACCCAGGCATGTGTGTAGACCACCTGCTCATGCCCACCTGGAACAAGAAGAGCTAAGCTGCCCCTAGAGGTACCCAGGGAATGATGCCATAGGTTAACCCCTGTGCCCAGACCAGACCTGCATTAGACCACCTGCCCATGCCCTCCCACAGCAACGTAGACCAAGCCACTCAACACAGGTTGCAGTGGACCTACTGTTGCTACATTCTTTTTTTTTAATTTTTAAATTTATTTTTATTTGAGACAGACAGAGAGAGAGAGAGAGAGAGAGGAAAGAGAGAGAGAGAAAATGAGCATGCCAGGGCTTCTAGCCACTGCAAACGAAACTCCAAATGCATGTGCCACCATGAGCATCTGGTTTACATGGGACCTGGAGAATTAAAGCTGAGTTCTTAGGCTTTGCAGGCAAGCGCCTGAACCACTAAGCCATCTCTCCAGCCCTACTGTTACTACATTCTTTTTTTTTTTTTTTTTTTTTTTTCCAGGTAGGGTCTCACTGTAGCCCAGGCTGACCTGGAATTCACTCTGTATTCTCAGGGTGGCCTTGAACTCATGGTGATCTTCCTACCTCTGCCTCCCAAGTGTGAAGCAGTATCTCATGGTTTTGAACTTTTATTTTCTTGATGGCTAATGATGCTGAACATCTTTCCATGTGCTTAGTGGTCATTTTAATATCTTTTTCTTGAAAAATGTCCATTCAGCTCCTTTGCCCATTCTCAAATTGATCCTCCTATTTTGTCTTTTCATCTGGCATTTACATTTTTATTTAGAGTTGTAAATGGGGTCCTAGTGATTCAACCTGGGTCCTTTGGCTTTGCAGGCAAGTGCCTTAACCGCTAAGCCATCCCTCCAGCCCTGGTTTTGGGGTTTTATTTATTTTTGGTTTTTCAAGGTTTTGGTTTTTTGAGATAGGGTCTTATGTAGCCCAGGCTAGCCTCAACCCAACTATGTATGCCTGTAAATTCCTGATCTTTCTACGTCTACCTCCCAAGAGCTGGAATTACAGACATATATCACCATACCTGCCTAAGGCCAGCTTTTTATTTCCGTTGTGTCAGGGACTTACAGGTGCAGGCCTGTGTCACGTCTCACATTGCAGCATGGGAATTCTCACATCCAAACTGACTTAGGTCTTGTTCAGCAACAAAAAGGGTTCACCAGTAACACCCATGAATGCTGAGTAACTGTCGTGTTTCTATAAAAATTTGGCATTATTAAAGGGCTAGGGAGCTAGCTCAGTCAGTAAAGTGCTTGCCTTACAAGCACGAGGACCTAAATTCAATCCCCAGAACCCATAAAAATGCCAGGCAAGGGCTGGGGAGAGTGCTTAGTGATTAAAGATGTTTGCTTATAAAGTATTCCAGCCTGGGTTAGAGGCCCTGGCATGCCCATTCTCCCTCTCTCTGTCTCTCCCAAATAAATAAATAAAAAATTTTTTTTAAAGTAAAAAATATAAAACCAGTATAAAAACCAAAAAGAGCTGATCCTTCACTTCTGGTGGTTGAGATGGATGGTTGGATGTGATGATGGGCACAGCTGTGTTACGGTTGGGAGAAGGTTCAGGAACCTAGTTCAAAATGTTCATTTTGGAGGGGTGGGTGATGGCTTAGTGGGTAACATGCTTGCCACGTAAACTTGAAGACCTGAGTTTGGTTCCCCAGCACCCATGGAAAATGCTAGTCATAGTGGCATTTGCCTGTAATTCCATTGCTGGGAGGCAGAGGCTGGTAGATCCCTAGGGTTTGCTGGCTAGCTTGTCTAGTTCAACTGCTGGGCTCTGGGTTCAGTGAGAGACCCTCTCTAGGAAAAAAAAAAAAAGACCACAAAACCCCAAAACGACAAAGGTGGTGAGTAATAAAAGACATCCAGGGCTGGAGAGATGGCTTAGCAGTTAAGGTGCCTGCCTGCGAAGCCCTAAGAACTCCTGTTCAAATCTCTAGGTCCCACGTGAGCCAGATGCATGGTGACACAAGTGCCACAATGTCACACACAAGGGGTGCATGCATGTGGAGTTCATTCACTGTGGGTGAAGGTCCTGGCATGCCCATTCTCTCTCTCTCTCTTTGACTATTTTTTTCTTTCTTTCTCAGGGCTGGGGGTGGGGAATACAGAATGACTGCTGAAGGTTAGAGCTTCTTTTAAGATTAATAAAGCATTCTAAAAATAGTTTGAGTGAAAGATTGAACAAACTCTGCAAACATTAAAAGTTGGTGAACTTATATAAACCAGACTTTGGTGTACATAAAACATATCTCATAGCAGCTCAGTGCCTTTTAATAAAAGGAATTACAAACCAGCTATCATAGTGCATGTCTGTAATCCCAGGATTTTTGTTTGAGGAGGTTGGGGCAGGGAGGACTTCAGTGCACAGACTACATAGCATAAGAAGGCGCGCTGTCTCAAAACGTCAAAGAGCCTCCTACACACACACAGAGACTAAATTACAGATTCTTTGTGGGAGACATGGTTTCATGTAACTTCTTCCCTGAGTGCAAACTCACTATGTAGCTGAGGATGGCCTTGATCCCCCTGCCTCCACCTTCTAACCTGCTGGGTTCTGGGTCCTCATACCTGGCTAATGGTCTCAGCGTTCTGAGAGAAAACACAAGGTCATCACAAAGCCAACAGGAAGTAGAAGGTTACACCCTAAGATGTTAGCGATTCTAGTTTGTGGGCTTTTTGGGTGGTGTCTGGTTTCGCCACATGTGTGACCTTAGGGGCAAGTCAGTTAAGATTTCTGACCCTCATTTCTTATGTATAGAATGAAAACAGTAACAGCATCTTCCTTTGAAGGCTACTGACCAGTTTAAATGAGTTGAGTGCACGTTTATGGACAGCTCTTAGTTCATAGTAAGTCTCAGCTTCTAGTATGCTGCTGACGCTCTCCCAGACTGCTTTTGGACTTTCCGTTCTTTCTCCAGAGGGCTGCGGGCAGGACTGAAACCATGGTTTCTTTGAAAAAGAACACGGACTGACCCTGACAGACTTAGAGGCAAGGGAATGGATTAAGTAAAATAGGCCAGACAGGGTGGAAGGAGGATTGCGTTCATCGTATGTTGTCTATATTTATGGACATTGTCAATGAAAAGTTAAAAACAGGGCTGGAGAGATGGTTTAGTCGTTGGAACTTGCCTGCAAAGCCAAAGGACCCACAAAACAACTCCAAAGGACACACATAAGCCAATACAAGGGGCACACACATTTGGAGTTTGTTTGCAGTGGCAAGGTCCCATGCACGCCCATTCTCTCTTTCTCTCTAAGTTACCTGACTATTTCTGTATCTCTCTCTCTCTCAAATAAATAAATAAAAATAAAAATAAAGTTAAAAACAAGAGCCAGACAAATAGAGACCAAAGGGAAGACATATTATTTTATATAAAGCCAAGGAGATATTTTTACAAATACCCCAACCTATATTATGCTTATTTTTAAAAATATTTTTTGTTTATTTTATTTTATTTATTTGAGAGCGACAGACAAAGAGGCAGATAGAGAGAATGGGTGCACCAGGGTCTTCAGTTAGAACAAGCAGACTCCAGATATCTACAGACACCCTGTGCAGTGGATAACATGGGTACTGGGAGGCAGGGCATGTGATTATTGGCTCTACAGGCAACTCAGGTCATCTCTCAGCCCATATTGCTTATTTTGACTTAATGATGGGTGCAAAAGCCATATGCATTCAGTAGAAAACATTTAGAATTTTTTGGTCTTTTCCTAGTGTTGCTGGGACAAGACACCCGATTAAAAAGAAGCTGATGGGGGCTCTGGAGAGATGGCTTAGTGGTTAAGGCTCTCGTCTGTGAAGCCTAAAAGACCAGTTTTGATTCCCAGAACCCATATAGCCAAATTCGTATGGTAGCATATGCATCTGGAGTTCATTTTAGTAGCTAGAGTGCCTTGATGCACCCATTCTCTCTGTTTCTCTCTTTCATAAATAAATAAAAATAAAATATTTTGTAAAAAATCAGCTAAGGGGCTGGAGAGATGGCTTAGCAGTTAAGGGGCTTGCCTGCAAAGCCTAAGAACCCAGGTTTAGTTCCCCAGTATTCATGTAGTGCCAGATGCACAAGGTGTGCCATACATCTGGAGTTCGTTTGCAGTGGCTAGCAGTCCTGGTGCACTCAATCTCTCTTTCTCTTTATCTAGTTGCCTCTTTCTCTAGCTCAAATAAATAATATATTTCAAAAAAATCAGGGCTAGAGATGGCTTAGTGGTTAAGGTGCTTTCCTGCAAAGCCTAAGGACCCATGTTTGGCCACTGTAGGTCCCATTTACAAGTTAGATGCACAAGGTGATGTAAGTCTTCAAAATTGCACATACGCACAAGATGGCACATGTGTCTGGAGTTCGATTGCAGTGGTCAGAGGCCTGGCACGCCAGTTCTCTTTCTCTCACCAGCTCGCTCATAAACAAAAAATATAAGGGGCTGCTGGAGGATGGCTTAGCAGTTAAGGCACTTGCCCGCCAAAGCCTAAGGATCCAGGCTTGATTTTCCAGGTCCAACATAAGCCAGGTGTACATGGTGATGCATCTCGTCTGGGGTTTGTTGCGGTGGCTAGAGGCCCTGGTGTGCCCATTCTTACTCTCACTCTGTCTCAAATAAATGAATGAATGAATGAATAAATAAATAAAATAAAAATAAATCTGGGCTGGAGAGATGGCTTAGCAGTTAAGGTGCTTTCCTGCAAAGCCAAAGGACCCAGGTTTGATTCCCAGACTGGGTAAGCCAAATGCACATGGTGGCACATGCATATATAGTTTATTTGCAGCAGCTGAAGGCCCTGGCATGCTCATTCTCTCTCCCCTTCTCTCTTATTTTTCTTTCTCTCAAATAAATAAATAAAAATCAAATATTAAAAAAAAATTAAAAATTAAAAAAATAGAGCTAGGCGTGGTGGCACACACCTTTAATCTCAGTACTCAGGAGGCAGAGGTAGGAGGATCACCATAAATTCAAGGCCACCCTGAGATTACATAGTGAATTCCAGGTCAGCCTGAACTAGAGTGAAACCCTACCTAAAAAAAAAACAAAAAAACAAAAAAACAAAAAAAAAACTGGGCAGCAGAGATGGCTTAGCAGTTAAGGCATTTGCCTGCAAAGCCAAAGGATCCCAGTTCGATTCTCCAGGACCCACGTTAGCCAGATGCACAAGGTAGCACATGCATCTGGAGTTTGTTGGCAGTGGCTGGAGGCCCTGGTGTGCCCATTCTCTCTCTTTCTCAAATAAATAAATAAATAAGTAAATATTTAAAAACCAAAAAATAAAAGATGAATTAAAAAATAAAATATCTGGGATAATCTAAGGGTTTTTTGTTTTTATTTTTAGAAAAACAGCTGATTGGAGGAGAATGTTTATTTTGGTTTACAGTCTCAGGGAGAAGTTTCATGAGAGAGGGAAAAGATGGTGGAGCAGAGGCTGGGCATCGCTTTCTTGCCACAGCAGGTGAAAAACAGCAGCAAGAGAGTGAGCTGAGCTCTAGCAAGCGGGAGCTGGCTATCATACCCCAAAGCCCTCCCTCCACAACACACCTCCTTCAACAAGGGCCCACTTCTCAAAGCACTACCAGCTGGGGCCCAAGCATCCCAAACACATGAGTTTATGAGGGACATCTGATGCAAAGCACTACACCTGGGCCACTCTGGTATGGTCCATATATTATGGTGATGTTGGGCAGCGCCCAGCATCCATGCCACCATGCAATGTGTGGCAGAGCTGGGATGGTCAGTGGGTTTTGCTGCATAGACACATTTTGACGCACTGAGATTTCCAATAAAATGATGGAATTATTGGCTCTGGACCATATGGTAAATTGGGATGCATCAGAACACATGATGGATTGAAAATTCTCAGCGATTCTACTTTGAGTGGCACGTTGCTCAAGCAGTCAGGAAGCCGAGGCAGGAGGATGGGAGTTCAAGGCCAGCCTGGACTACAAAGTGAGATCCTGTCTTAGAAGAACAAGGAGACCAGCATGTAGACCTCCTGCTTGTACCTGCTGGGACCAGGAAGGACTGGCCAGCTGGCCCTGGTCCCATTCTCTTGACCCAGGCATGTGTGTAGACCACCTGCTCATGCCCACCTGGAGCAAGAAGAGCTAAGCTGCCCCTAGAGGTACCCAGGAATGATGCCATAGGTTAACCCCTGTGCCCAGACCAGACCTGCATTAGACCACCTGCCCATTGCCTTCCACAGCAACGGGACCAAGCCACTCAACACAGGTTGCAGTGGACCTACTGTTGCTACATTATTTTTTTTTTTAATTTTTAAATTTATTTTTATTTGAGACAGAGAGAGAGAGAGAGAGGAGAGAGAAAGAAAGAGAGAGCAGAAAATGGGCATGCCAGGGCTTCTAGCCACTGCAAACAAACTCCAAATGCATGTGCCACCATGAGCATCTGGTTTACATGGGACCTGGAGAATTAAAGCTGAGTTCTTAGGCTTTGCAGGCAAGCACCTGAACCACTAAGCCATCTCTCCAGCCCTACTGTTACTACATTTTTTTTTTTTTTTTTTTTTTTTTTTGGTTTTTCCAGGTAGGGTCTCACTGTAGCCCAGGCTGACCTGGAATTCACTCTGTATTCTCAGGGTGGCCTCGAACTCATGGCGATCTTCCTACCTCTGCCTCCCAAGTGTGAAGCAGTGTCTCATGATTTAGAACTTTTATTCATTCAGAACTCCTAAGTTTATGGGGACACAGAATCAAACCACCACAAAAAGATATACAGAATTTCCCCTTATTTGTGTGGTATCGTATGCATAGACAGGTACATGTATGTACATATGTGTTCACCTCCATGTGGAGGCCAGAACACAACCTTGAGGACTCTCACTGGCCTGGAGCACACTAATTAGGCTGGACTGGCTGGCCGGTAAGCTCCAACGATCCTCCTATTTCTGTCTCCCCTGTGGGGGTATTATAAACACAGAATACCTCATCTGGCATTTACATTTTTATTTATTTGTATATGTGTACAAGCACACACATCATATTGTGTGTATGTGTGTGGCGGTCAGAGGACACTTTGAGGTGTTTGTGCTCCACCTTCTTTTTATTTAATTAATTAATTTATTTATTTTTCAAGCAGAGAGAGATAGAGAGGAGATAGACAGAGAGAGAATGGGCATGCCAGGGCCTTTAGCCACTGCAAATGAACTCCAGTTGCATGTGCCACCTTGTGTATCTGGCTTATGTGGGTCCTAGTGATTCGAACCTGGGTCCTTTGGCTTTGCAGGCAAGTGCCTTAACCGCTAAGCCATCCCTCCAGCCCTGGTTTTGGGGTTTTATTTATTTTTGGTTTTTCAAGGTTTTGGTTTTTTGAGATAGGGTCTTATGTAGCCCAGGCTAGCCTCAACCCAACTATGTATGCCTGTAAATTCCTGATCTTTCTACCTCTACCTCCCAAGAGCTGGAATTACAGACATGCATCACCATACCTGCCTAAGGCCAGCTTTTTATTTCCGTTGTGTCAGGGACTTACAGGTGCAGGCCTGTGTCACGTCTCACATTGCAGCATGGGAATTCTCACATCCAAACTGACTTAGGTCTTGTTCAGCAACAAAAAGGGTTCACCAGTAACACCCATGAATGCTGAGTAACTGTCGTGTTTCTATAAAAATTTGGCATTATTAAAGGGCTAGGGAGCTAGCTCAGTCAGTAAAGTGCTTGCCTTACAAGCACGAGGACCTAAATTCAATCCCCAGAACCCATAAAAATGCCAGGCAAGGGCTGGGGAGAGTGCTTAGTGATTAAAGGTGTTTGCTTATAAAGTATTCCAGCCTGGGTTAGAGGCCCTGGCATGCCCATTCTCCCTCTCTCTGTCTTTCCCAAATAAATAAATAAAAAAATTTTTAAAAGTAAAAAATATAAAACCAGTATAAAAACCAAAAAGAGCTGATCCTTCACTTCTGGTGGTTGAGATGGATGGTTGGATGTGATGATGGGCACAGCTGTGTTACGGTTGGGAGAAGGTTCAGGAACCTGGTTCAAAATGTTCATTTTGGAGGGGTGGGTGATGGCTTAGTGGGTAACATGCTTGCCACGTAAACTTGAAGACCTGAGTTTGGTTCCCCAGCACCCATGGAAAATAGTGGCATTTGCCTGTAATTCCATTGCTGGGAGGCAGAGGCCGGTAGATCCCTAGGGTTTGCTGGCTAGCTTGTCTAGTTCAACTGCTGGGCTCTCGGTTCAGTGAGAGACCCTCTCTAGGAAAAAAACAAAACAAAACACAAAACCCCAAAACGACAAAGGTGGTGAGTAATAAAAGACATCCAGGGCTGGAGAGATGGCTTAGCAGTTAAGGTGCTTGCCTGCGAAGCCTAAGAACTCCTGTTCAAATCTCTAGGTCCCACGTAAGCCAGATGCATGGTGACACAAGTGTACAATGTCACACACAAAGGGGTGCATGCATGTGGAGTTCATTCACTGTGGGTGAAGGTCCTGGCATGCCCATTCTCTCTCTCTCTCTCTCTCTTTGACTATTTTTTTTCTTTCTTTCTCAAAATAATTTTTTAAAATTTGTAATCATTTTTATTTATTTATTAGATACAGAGGAGGAAGAGAGAGAGAGAAAAAGAAAGAGAATGGGTGCACCAGGGCCTCTAGCCACTGCAAACGAACTCCAGATGCATGCTCCACCTTGTACATCTGGCTAACATGGGACCTGGAGAATCGATCCTGGGTCCATTGGCTTCGCAGGCAAGCACCTTAACCGTTAAGCCATCTCTCTAGCCCTCAAAATAAATTTTAAAAAGACATCCAATGTGGACATCTACTCCCCCCACACACATGTGCACATACTTGCATGCAAATAGCCTTCTTCTACTCTCATTCCAGACAACTGGTCCCTGGGCTTCTCCTCTCCCTCAGGATGGATCCCCAGACAGAAGTTTAGCCAGAAAAGACTAGACAGTCAGGCCTCGTGGCACAGGTCTGTAATCCCAGCTATTGGGAAGGCTAAGGTAGGAGGATCAAAGGTTCAAGGCCAGCCTAGGCTGCAAAAGGAGACCCTGTCTTAAAACAAAAGTAAACAAAACTCACAGAGAGTAAAACAAAGAGATGAAAAATTAGATACAAAGAAAGAAAAAGAAAAGTAGGTCAAGGCTGGGCATGGTGGCACCCGCCTTTAATCCCGGCACTTGGGAGGGAGGCTGAAGTAAGAGGATCATTGTGGGTTCAAGGCCAGCCTGAGACTAATTGTAGGTCAGCCTGGGCTAGAGCAAGATCCTATCTTGAAAAAATATCAGACTATTGAACATACTCATAACAGGCATTCCAGATAAATGAGCAGAGAAAGTGAGGGGAAGAAATTCTTCAATAATTCATTTTTTTTCCAGAGCAGAGGACGTGCATTTTCATGTAAAAAGGCCTTACCAGTTGTCCACTGTAATGAATGAGAAGTTATGTGTCCACCCCAAGGCACATCATTGTGACTTTTCAGAACTGAAAGTCAGAACGAGCTGAATGAGTCTTCAGAGGTGAGCCCTGATGTACCCAGAGCTGCACCAGAAGCTGGCTTCCACCATCAGCCGCCCACTCCCAGCCCGGGGTGAAGATGCTTTCGGTTACATTAGCACCTAAACACGACGCTGTCTGCTTGCTTTCATAGGAACTACTGTGAGAGGCCGACCGCTGACACAAGGGTACACCAACAGGAAAAAGGAAGGTGAGGAGGGAGAGAGAATGAAGCATTGAAGTAAGTTCGAGAAGACTGCAGGGTCAATCAACAACCCCGAGATCCCCCTGCATCCAACTCTTTCAGGGCCCAGCTGCACTTCTTCCCTTTAGCTTTCTGAGACACTCCATCTCCCTGTAATAAATTCTTCTTCCTGCTTAACTGGTTTACCAGAGATCTTAGAAGTAGGCAACCAAGGTTCTTCTAGAAACCTCTATTACACAAGGAAGTCATACCGGTGGCCTCGACATGACCTGGGAGCTTGCTAGAAAAGCTCAGTCTGGCCTCCCACAGACCTGCGCAAACAAAATGCTTTTTTTTTTCCTTCCAGTACTAAGGACACAACCGAGAGCCTTGCATAGGTTAAGCAAGGTCTCTACCACGAACCATACCCCCAAGTCCCAGAACCTACATTTTTCTTTTTTGTCTTTTTGAGGTAGGGTCTCACTCTAGCTCAGGTTGACCTGAAATTCACTCTGTAGTCTCAGGATGGCCTTGAACTCACAGCGCGATCCTCCTACCTCTGCCTCCCGGGTGCTGGGATTAAAGGCGTGCGCCATCATGCCCGGCTCCAGAACCTACATTTAAACAAGATTCCCAGGAGATTTGTATCCATGTTCAAGTCTGAGAGCACGGTCCCACTGCATCTACTTTGCAAAATAGGGAGCTGAACACAGAAGAGACTACATAAAATACCTGAGCAGGCCAGGCACGGTGGTGCACGCCTGTGATCCCAGCACTCAGGAGGTGGAGCCAGGAGGGAGCATGAGGAGATCAAGGTCATTCTTGGCTACATGAGGCCCCGTCTCATCAACAATAAGAAACAAACAGAAAATATAACAGTAACAACAGCAGAAATCGACCATCCAGTAGGTTCTCTGTGACACATTCTGATGTGATGATGACAATGATGATGATGATGGTGATGATGATGATGGTGATGGGACTGGAAATATTCTAGAATTACAATCTCAGGAAGAGTTCCGAGGACCGTAGCAAATGATAGCCCTGTACCAAATTAGTAAAACAGCACAGCCAAAAAAAGAAAAAGGTAGAAAGCGTGTTTATATCAGCAAAGAGGCTTGAGCTCTGCTCCAGGAACCGGTCAGGTTAGTCCATCCAGGTGTCCACGCTGGAGGTCATTAAGTCAAATCACCTTTCAGGTATGGCCACAGGCTGCCATTGAGTGAGCATCCGGGCTCAGCTGGCTGGGGTGCTGAGCTCACACCCCCTTCTTGGCAGAGCAAGCATTCCGCCCCAGTGTTCAGGAAGTCACCAGGAGGAAACGTCCTGAGTTAGCAGGTCCTAATTGCTTTTTCAGGCAGAAACCTGTGACCGATATCAGCGGAGGCTGGGGCCCCCTGCGGGGGTGGGATAGGAAATTGCATCTCCATTCTTGGCACGGGCGAGGGGCCTCCCACCACAGTTTTCCTGACGGTGGTTCTTTGGCCTTCAGCCACTATCTTTGTACTAAGGGTCCCATTGACTTTGCAGTGCTGAGCACGTTTGTATGGAAGCTAGGGTTGTTAAGACTTTAAAGGAAAAAGAAGTGTACTTGTGGACAGCTGGTATACCATCTCAACCTTCAGTGTGAATGCCCAAAGTGTGGGTGTTTCCTAGGAATGACTGGCTATTCCTTTCTAATTGCTCACCGTTTACATGAAACCGTGCTTAATCCATAGATGTCTACAAAAAGAAAACCTCATCCCTCAGAGGATTTACATGTGAGTCTTCGATCCTTTAGGTAGCTATAGGAATCTTATATTATTCATCAGTAAGAAATTCTGCCTCCATTTAATGGCGGTCCTCATGAAAGCTTACCACAGGTGTCAACTCTGCAGCCACCAATGCAAGCAATAAAATCCAACCATGAACTCCCCAAAATAACACACAGTTAAAAATGTGCTAAATCGGGCTGGAGAGATGGCTTAGCGGTTAAGGCGCCTGCCTGCTAAGCCTAAGGACTGGGTTCCAATCTCCAGGTCCCACATTTAGCCAGATGCAAAGTGATGCAATGCCGCACTTGACCACAAGGGGGCGCACACATCTGGATTTCGTTCACAGCAGCTGAGAGACTGCTGGTGCGCCCATCTCTATCTGTCTCCCTCTCTATCTCTCTCTGTGTCTCTCTCCAAAATTAAATGAAATAATAAAAAAATGTTAAAAAATGTGCTAAATCAGCTGGGCATGGTGGTGCACGCCTTTAATCTCAGCACTCAGGAGGCAGAGGTAGGAGGATTGCCATGAGTTCGAGGCCACCCTGAGACTACATAGTGAATCCCAGGTCAGCCTGGACTAGAGAGTGAGACCATACCTCAAAAAACAACCCCCAAAAAAGTGCTAAATCAAGCCGAATATGGTGGTGCATGTTCCCAACACTTGGAAGGCAGAGGTGGGAGGATCGCCATGAGTTCAAGGCCACCCTGAGACTACATAGTGAATTCCAGGTCAGTGTGGGCTAGAGTGAGAACCTACCTCGAAAAAAACAAAACAAAACAAAAAGTGCTAAATCAGGCCTCTAATCTAAATTACTCAGGAGGCTGAGGCAGGAGGATTATAAATTCAAGGCCAGCCTGAGCAAATTGGTGCGGCCTTGTCTACTTGACCAGTTGTCACATAGCCCCACCCGTAAAGGCTCTATCATATTTATGACCCAAACCATGACACTGGTAGAACTGGGATTCAAACCCAGATGATCTGGCTCCAGAGTTCCTGCATTTTAACCAAGGCACTCCATTCATGGCACAGACGTGCCATGACGCACAGCTAGTGAATCCCGTTCCAGCCTAACAAATAGCTTGATTTCAGTTCAGTCTGAAGCAATATGGTGTGGGCAAAAACAAAGGTGTTAGCTGGACATGGTGGCTCAAGTATGTAATAATCCCAGCAACCTGGAAGTCTGAGGCAGGAGGATCGAAAGTCCAGGGCCAGCCTGGGCAACGTAATGAGACCCACACTCAAGCCTCAAAATAATAAAAAGTAAAGGGAACAGCTAGGACGATAGCTCAGTGGTAGAGCACTTTCCTAGCGTGTATGAGGTGACGGGGTGCTGGGTCCTGTCACTGAGAAAGGACGGGACTGTTGCTGAGCAAATGGCGTGCACATCTCCCATCTGGGCACTTTCCAGGTTCAAATTTTCCAGCTCTGCTTTGTGACCTTGTACAAACTCCTGTCCCTCACTGGGCCTCTGTGTAAAGTGAACCAGGTGTTTCAGACGCTTGGTTCTGTTGTTGCAGTGCTGGAAATGGAACCCAGGGCTTTGCGCACGGTAGGCAGGTACTTACTCGACCACTGAGCCACACTCCTGTCTGTGTCTGTCTGTCTGTCTGTTTATTTATTTAAGAGAAAGAGAGAGAGGAGCTGGGCATGGTGGCGCACGCCTTGAATCCCAGCACTCGGGAGGCAGAGGTAGGAGGATCGCCGTGAGTTCAAGGCCACCCTGAGACTACATAGTTAATTCCAAGTCAGCCTGGGCCAGAGTGAGACCCTACCTCGAAAAACCAAAAAAAAAAAAAAAAAAAAAAAAAAAGAGAGAGAGAGAGAGAGAAGCAGATAGAGAAAGAGAGAGAGAATGGGTGCTCCAGGGCCTCTAGCCACTGCAAATGAACTGCACACGCATGTACCACCTTGTGCATCTGGAGTTACATGGATCCTTTGGCTTTGCAGGCAAGTGTCTTAACAGCTGAGCTATCTCTACAGCCCCAGCCAGGGTTTTTTTTTTAAAAAAAAAATTTTATTATTTTTTCAAGCCAGGGTCTTGCATATGCTAGGCAGGCTCCCTACCACTGAGCTACATCCTTGCTCCCCACCTCCACTGGAAAGTTTAATTTAAACAGCACTCACTGAAGAGTTACTGTGTGTACAGACAAGATTCTACACTAGGCGTCAGAACGTCAGAGATGAATGAAGCGGACTTTGCCTTTGTGACCCTTGTCCTCCCGATTCTCTTTTCCATTTTGCAAATCCTTTTGAGTTGAGCAAGGTTCTATCATACCCTTAACCTTCCTTCTTTCCTCTATCCCTCCCTTTCTTCCCTTCTCTCCCTCCCTCCCTGCGTCTTTCCTTCCTTCATTTGTGTGTGTTGTATGGTGTGCTGTGTGTATTGTATGGTGTGGGCACAGGTGTGTGCACCCTGTCTGGGTGTGTGTGGATATAGAGGAGGAGAACACTGGGTGCCTTCCTCTATTGCTTTTTTTTTTTTTTCACTCTAGCCCAGGCTGACCTGGAATTCACTATGTAGTCTCAGGGTGGCCTTGAACTCCTAGTGATCCCCCCACCTCTGCCTCTCCAGTGCTGGGATTAAAGGCATGTGCAACCATGCCTGGCTCTTTTTAAAAAAAATATTTATTTTGCCAGGCGTGGTGGCGCACGCCTTTAATTCCAGCACTCGGGAGGCAGAGGTAGGAGGATCGCTGAGAGTTCGAGGCCACCCTGAGACTACATAGTTAATTCCAGGTCAGCCTGAGCCAGAGTGAAACCCTACCTCGCAAAAAAAAAAAAAAAAAAAAATTTATTTTATTTATTTATATATTAGAGACAGAGAGAGAGAGAGAGAAATGGGTGTGCCAGGGCCTCTAGCCACTGCCAACAAAATGCAGATGCATGTGCCACCTTGTGCATCTGGCTTACATGGGACCTGGAGAATCTAACCTGGATCTTTAGGCTTCACAGGCATGCGCCAAAACCGCTATGCCATTTCTCTAGCCCTATTGCTCTCCCCCCACTCCCCCGGAGGCAGGGCCTCAGTCTAGACTGGGCTAACCTGGAATTTACTGGTAGTCCCAGGCTGGCTCCTACCTTGGCCTCCTGAATGCTGGGATTACAGGCCTGAGCCACCTTGCCCAGCCTGCCCATCTTCTTGCACATATGTTGGGATTGAACTCAGGTCATGTCAGGCCCTCTCAGGTCCCCATGGTTGCATGGTAAACTCTCTTTTGCCCACTAAGCCATTTTCCCAGGCCATCCTTTTATTTTATTTTATTTTATTTTATTTTATTTTATTATTATTATTATTATTTTATTTTATTTATTATTTTATTTTATTTATTTTATTTTTATTTTATTTTATTATTATTTTTTGATAGGCTCTGTCTATGGAGCCCAAACTGGCCTCAAACTCATGGCTCAGCCTTCCAAGTGCTGACTACAGGGATGCATCCCCATGATCAGCTTCCTTCCTTCCTCCTTCCCTCCCCTCCCTCTCTCCCCTCCCCACCCTCCCCTCCCTACTTCCCTCCCTCCCTCCTCCTCCCTCCCTCCTCCCTCCCTCCCCCCTCCCTCCCTTCCTTCCTTCCTTCCTTCCTTCCTTCCTTCCTTCCTTCCTTCCTTCATTTTTGAGGTAGGGTCTTGCTCTAGCCCAGGCTGACCTGGAATTCCCTACGTAGTCTCAGGGTGGCCTTGAATTCACAGCGATCCTCCTACCTTGGCTTCCCCAGTGCTGGGATTAAAGGTGTGTGCCACCATGCCCAGCCGCCCCCCCTTTTTAATGGAGGAAATGATGGAGGAACACGGAAGGTCTCCATGGTTCACTTATCGCCAGCGTGGGGCTCCAAGTTGACTCCTGGCACAGCACTCTTTCTGCCCCCGTCACTTCCTTCATTTTGCCATCACCATGACTAAGAGTTGCAAAGTCCACTCTGACTTCCTAAGTCCCGTGCGACACCCTTTCCACTTTCCCTATTCGGACGTGTATAAACACACATGCACAGCTGAACACCCAAAGACACACAATTAATGCCATTGGGTAAGTCCTGCTCTTGTGCCTAAAGCTTAGCCTGGCATTTAAGCTACCATAGACCTCATGACTCATTTTCACATCTGCTGACTCGGAACTGAAGCCTTTGCCCCACCATGTAATTACTAAAGAACAGGAAGTGTTAGACTAATGATAAGGTCAGTCTTCTCTCTGAGAAAAAGGGATCAGAGGGCATAACATTCTGGGCTTTTTGTTTGTTTGTTGTGTGTATGTTTGTGTGTTGGGGGTGGGATGTACGTGGAGGTCGGGGGGCAATGTTAGGTGTCATTCTTTGTTTTTTAATTTTAATTTTAATTTTAATTTTATTTTTACTTATTTGACAGAGAAAGAGGGAGAGAGAGAGAATGGGCACACCAGGGCCTCCAGCCACTGCAAATGAACTCCAGATGTATGCGCCCCCTTGAACATCTGGTTAACGTGGGTCCTGGGGAATTGAACCTGGGTCCTTTGGCTTTGCAAGCAAATGCCTTAACTGCTAAGCCATCCCTCCAGCCCTGGGTGTCATTCTTTAGTTACGTCCACCTTTGGTTAGACAGGGTTTCTTACAGTCCAGGACTCACCAACTAGGCTAGACTGACAGGCCAAAGAGCCCTAGGGATGTGCCTGTCTCTGCCTCCCCAGTGCTGGCATTCCAAATACACCATGCTTTGTGCTTCCAAGGCAAGCACTTTATTGAATGAACTATCTCCCCAGCCCATCTTTTCCTTCTTTCCTTTCTTCCTTCCTTTCTTTCTCTCTTTCTCTTTTGAGACAGGATCTTATTATGTAACTCAGGCTGGTGAACTTAAAACCCTACTGCCTCAGCCTCCTGAAGGCCAGGCCAGCTCATCCTTCTGCAAAGGGCATCCCTTATATGTTTATGGGCTCCACCAGGGCACACAGCGGGCACTTGGCAGGGAACGTAGCTCTGCGGTAGAGCACTTGCTCCTTGCTCCGTAGGCACTTAACCTGGATTTGCTGGTGACTTAGCTCTCTGAACCTCTTTGCCCAGCAGTTGCAGGTGGAGTTGCTTAGCAGGGACATACATGTGGGTCTGGAGCGTGCAGGCAATGGCTTTGAGTGTCTCTCGTTCAGCAGAAGTTCGTGACTAGGACAAGCACAGCACAACCTGTTATTAAGAACTCTGCCAGCAAAGTCACTTTGGCCCTAAGAAATTCCTTTTTGTTGTACTCTGTGTTAGGAAAAGAGGCACCTCGTCCCCAGGCCTTTCTAGAAATTCTGTCAAAATACAAAAGGATTTTAGGAACCATTTATCCTAAAGAACAGTGGTCATTCTTTGGAAGCATTTCCTTGTCTTCTCCTGCCCAGAGTATTTTCTCCTTGGCAATAACCTGCTCTTGGGGCTATAGTCAGAAGGCAAAAGCTTCTATGAGTTTCTAGGGACCAAGAACACAGGAGATCCCTGTAGGAGGTGTTCCTACCATATTGATTCGACCTTCTTGTAGGATAATAGAATTTTTGTCTGGACACACACACCACTATCCAACTTATGTCAACATTTTCTACCCTCTTGACTTATGGCCGTCTGTCCAAGGTTTGGCTAATAACAGGAATAGCTGTGCCCTTAAAAAGTACATGCCAGGCTGGAGAGATGGCTTAGCGGTTAAGGCGCCTGCCTGCCTGCTAAGCCTAAGAACCTGGTTCCAATCTCCAGGTCCCATGTTTAGCCAGATGCAGTGACGCAAGGGCGCAATGTGGCACTTGACCACAAGGGGGCGCATGTATCTGGATTTCGTTCACAGCAGCTGAGAGACTGCTGGCGCACCCATTCTGTCTCCTTCTCCCTCTCTCTCTGTGTGTCTCTGTGTCTCTCTCCAAAAAATAAATAAAATAATTTAAAAAATTTTTTAAAAGTACATGCCTTCCCTGTGCCCTCCTTCACTGATTCCTGGTAAAATGTGGATATTGGGAGTCATTTTCAAGGCAATAAGCTAGAAAGAGCATGGGTCCCTAACATTGTGGAACCTGGACTCTTTGCATTCAGACTGTTACACACAAGAGACAAAAATAAACTTCCAGGCCACGCACGCCTTTAATCCCAGCACTTGGGAGGCAAAGGTAGGAGGACTGCCATGAGTTCGAGGTTACCCTGTGACAACATAGTGAATTCCAGGTCAGTCTGGGCTAGAGAGAGACCCTACCTGGAAAAAAAAAAAAAAAGAAAAAAAAATAAACTTCCATCTTGTCTAGGCCACTATTATTTGGGGATTTATTCCAGCAGTCAGATTTGTACCTTATTACAGCCTGCTTTGAGTGTCAGGGACAGTCACAATTTCCTCTTCTCTGAGACTTCCCAACTTTCCTCTCCTAGGGTGCACCCCCATGATATTATATTTGGCTTACAGAAGTCTGACTCATTGATTTGGGCTGAGCAGACGAGGCACAGCTGGCCCCTCCAACAGTACCTTGCCGATACTTACCCTACAAATTTGGAAATGAGATTCACTTTGCATAAAGGAACTGGCAGAGAGGCCCAGGAGGCCGAGGGGAAGAAGCCACCTGCTTGGGATGGGCTTCTGAGTCCAAGGCCTTCCGTGAGGCTCCCTGATCTCCCAGCCTGTGGTTCTCCTTATATTCCACTTCCCCTTTGGTCCATAATGCTTGGGGCTTATTTCTATTACCAGTAATCACAGTGTCTAAGTCCCTTCTAACCCTAGTAAAAATAGGCGTCCTGCATACCAGGGCACCAGGGCATCCATTATCCTGCACACCCCTCGGCATACTGGATCCTTCTCATCCAAGAAGAATCTGCAGCGAAATAAAAGGATTAATAAGTTGATTGCCCAATTAACTGGGTTTGGGGTGGGTCAGTCAGTAGATTTTCCAGATTAGGTTAAATAGGCCTTGTGGAATCATAGAACTGGGGCTATGCCCAGGCAGGGTGTTCCCAAAGAGATTTAGTGACATGCCCAAAGCCATGCAGTTCAGTGGTGAGCAGTCTCTGGGCTGGATCCACAGGGGCATTCTTCCTCACCTGCCCTCCCTGGCTGGCTCTCTTGGGGCATACTCCAACGCTTCAAGAAAAGCTCCTGCATGCTCAGCACGCCAGTTCCTTATGATGCTTTGTCAAACCTGTCCTTTATGTCTCCTGGGAAAAAATGCAAACTTAACCTGCTTGGGGGATTTACTTTCTGATCCAACCTCTCACCACACATCTTACAGAATAAGTAGCTTCTCTTCTGTGCGAGGAGTAAACTCCGCTACGTGCCGGGACTGTGTGTGGCACTCCTCAGGTGTTATTCAACCACAAGGCCCCTTTTCCAGGGAAGAACGTGAGAAAGCCTTGGCAACCTGCCTGAGACACACAGCTGGGAAGAGCTGTACTTGGGAGGAACGCAGGCTGTTCTAGATGGAAACTCAGCGTTTGCACATATACCATCTTGCCTCCTTAAAGATCTAGCTTTACTGATCATTTCTACCTTTCCCTCTCCGTGGGCTTCTGCTCACTAGGGCTTACTTTGGTTTCTCAATGCTGGGACAGAGACCTGGGAAACGTGGTGGGGGAGGAGGGGTGTGCAGGATGACACCCACAGGAGGTTCAGGAGTTAGTATCACCTTCCTGTTGGGTCTATTGTCCTCTGTCCCTAACTCCCCACTTGCCTGTGGCCACATCACCCTGGTCCATCCCCAGACATTCTTTTTTGTTTGTTTGTTTGTTTTCGAGGTAGGGTCTCACTCTACCCCAGGCTGACCTGGAATTAACTCTGTAGTCTCAGGGTGGCCTCGAACTCACAGCAATCCTCCTACCTCTGCCACCTGAGTGCTGGGATTAAAGGCGTGCGCCACCACACCAGGCTACCAGACATTCTTTAGAGTGCTGTAACCCCACACAGTTCCCGTCTCCCACTTATGTTCAACAACAACAAAATGACTTGGTTATTCCTCCTGAGACCACTTTGTCCATAGAAGCCGTGCACTTAGCTCATTTTCTCCCCCCCAGAAGGAAAGCAGGCATCTCAGCTCAGGCCTCAGCTAGCCTATTTTGAGCTGTGTTTGCACCCTGAGCTGAGTGTCTGTTACAGCGCAGGTTCTCAGAGGCCTCGGGGCAGGACTGTGTCTTCACACGCCAAGTGGTGTGCACCGTCAGCGCTCCATGCAAAACAAACAGCTGTCGTGCAAAGACAAGGAAGCTGCAAGGCTGGGGAGGCGCCCAGTGTGAGATCAGAAAATACTGGCTTGAGGTCCTGACCTTTGCTGACACAACCCGAGAAGCCATGCAGGGACATCCAGACCAAGGTCTCTCTGAAAAGTCAGAGACAAGCATTTTGTGTGAAGGCATGGTGTGGGGAGGACCCTCTCTGACCTCACTGTGGGTCCCACAACTCACCTTCAGTGACCGTGCTCCTCCAAAATGTGTGTTCTGTCCAGGGAGAACTGCAGGCCTGCTAGGACGCTCAATGGCGTCTCTGAGACTGGCTGATAAATGAGAACACGTTACATCCACCCAATGGTGGTTTTTTTTCTTTGAATGAACTCAGGCCTTGGGAAGACGTTCCATGCTTTTCTCTACTTAAAGAATCTGCCTCAGGGCCTGGGGAAATGGCTTAGCGGTTAAGGCGTTTGCCTGTGAAACCAAAGAACCCTGGTTCGATTCCCCAGGACCCACGAAAGCCAGATGCACAAGGGGGAACACGTGTCTGGAGTTTGTAGTGGCTGGAGGCCCTGGCATGCCCATTCTCACTTTCTCTCTCCCTCTCCCTCTCTCTGTCTCTAATAAATAAAATAAAATAAAATAAAATAAAATAAAATAAAATAAAATAAAATAAAAGAAAAGAATCTTGCCTAAGCCAGGTAGGGAGGCACACACCTATAATCCCAGCACTCAGGAGGCTGAGGTAGGTGGATTGCCATGAGTTGGATCCCAGCCTGGGGCTACAGAGTGAGTTCCAGGTCAGCCAGCGCTACAGTGAGACCCTGCCTCAAAAAAAAAAAAAAAAAAAAAAAGCCAGGCATGGTGGGGCACACCTTTACTCCCAGCCCTCAGGAGGCAGAGGTAGGAGGATGGCTGTGAGTTCCAGGCCACCCTGGGACTCCATAGTGAATTCCAGGTCAGCCTGGGCTAGAGTGAGACCCTCCCTTGAAAAACCAAAAAAGAATAGAAAAGAAAAAGAAGGAAGGAAGGAAGGAAAGAAGGAAAGAAAGAAAGAAAGAAAGAAAGAAAGAAAGAAAGAAAGAAAGAAAGAAAGAAAGAAAGAAAAGAGTTGATTTGGTTAGCTTTCAAGGTGCCGCTTAACTGCCCACCCTTCTCTAAGCCTGCAGAGGCTAAATTTGGCCCCTTTTCCAGTTCTGCCAAAGCCTTTGGTTCATTCCACAGAACAGAGAGAGTCAAGTGTGAGTGTGACTCTTACCTCATGGGTGGCATTCTACCAAAGTCTGGATCTTACCCACCTTCACGTCACATTTCAGGGTTACCTGACAGGCAAGAGAAGACTGCTGCTTTGAGGGGACAAGGACCAAAGAGAGGCAAAATATCCACCACAGGGGATCGCAGGCAAAAAGGAATACTGCCAACGGTAAATTGGTGAGAAAAATCAAATATGTGTGTCAGCTAAGTCAGTAGAGTGCTTGTCTAGCATGCACAAAACCTTGGGTTCGATCCTTGGCACCATGTGAAACTGGGAGGGGTGGCACATGCCTGTAATGCCAGCACTTGGGAAGCAGGCAAGGAGAATTAGAAGTGTAAGGAGCATCCTCGGCTACTTAGCGACTTCCAGGCTAGTCTGGGCCGCACACGAGAGTCTGTTTTTAAAAAGAGCCAATGGAGAGACGGCTTAGCTGTTAAGACACTTGCCTGAGAAGCCCAAGGACCCATGTTCGACTTTCCAGGTCCCACATAAGCCAGATGCATAAGGAGTTGCACATGTGCACAAGGGGGTACACGTTTATGAAGTTCAATTGCAGAGGCTTGGGGCCCTGGCATACCAATTTTCTGTCTCTCTCATATAAAATAAATAAATAAAGAGCCGAATCCAATTTTCTGGGGGTTAAATGTTCAGGATCGTTGAAGAATCTTTGTAAAGGACTCCGGAAACTGAAGACCACATTGCCATTTCAAATGGTTGCCTGGACCAGAGCTTGAGACAAAGTCCTGTAGATACAGGAAAGCTTGAAGCGGATGTGAACTTCAGAATAGAAGCTGGGGGAAGAGACAAGGTAGCGATGGCAATGGTCACCTGAGCAACCGGGTTGGCCATGTCCAGGTTATAATTTGTTAACTCCTCATAGTTTATGCCTTTTGATTTTATTAATTTTTTTTTTTAGTTATTTGAGAGGGACAGAGAGAGAGAGAGAGAGAGAGAGAGAGTGAATGGGCATGCTAGGGCCTCCACCCATTGCAAACGAACTCCAGATGTGTGTGCCACCTTGTACATCTGGCTTACGTGGGTCCTAAAGAATTGAACCTGGGTCTTTTGGCTCTGCAGACAAGTGCCTTAACCGCTAAGCCATCTCTCCAGCTCGGTTTATGCCTTTTGATTTCTAGCATTCTCTCTCTCTCTCTCTCTCTCTCTCTCTCTCTCTATATATATATATATATATATATATATATATATATATATATATACACACACACACACATATCTTCCAACTATAGACTTCATGAATGAGCAAAGGTACGTGTGACTGTCTAAGGGACTTGATCTTGGGGGACACAAGTCTGGATTCTGGGTTAGGAAGTACAAGTTGTTCAGGGATAGAAAGTGAAATGATAATCTCTACAGATGCTTTCTTCATCCAAGTGCAAAATGTGGCCTTCTGGTTTCAGTGACAAGGACAATGACAACATTACATGCAGCATCACCAGGAAACCCACCCCTGGGATGTTTACAAATAGGAAAGAGACCAAGATGCCAAGAATAGGGACTGTGTGACCACGAGATGGACTGAGCTACCAAGTCATCCATCAGGAGCAAAACTCCAAGGAGGTGAGAGAAACAGATGCAGCTACCCTCCCTCTTTCCTAACTTTCATTCTTTCTTCTCCTCTTCCGTCTTCTTCCTCCCTCACATTAGTATCTCATCTTCTTTCCTTCCTTCTTTTAAAAAATTTTAAACATTTTAAAAAAGTTTAATTAATTTATTTGTGAGCAGAGAGAGAGAAAGAGGGGATGGGTGCAGCTGGCTTACATGGGTGCTGGGGAATTGAACCCAGGTGGTTAGGCATCGCAGGCAAGCGCCTTAACCACTTAGCCATCTCTTCAGTCCTTTTTTCTTTCTTCCTCCTCTTTCCCCCCTCTCAACAGGATTTCATCTCCTTTCTTTCATTCCTTCTTCCCTCCTTCTTTCTTTCTTCCTCCTGCTCTTCCTCCTTCTTCTTTCTGCCCCTCCCTCCCACTTCACAGGCTCTCGTGTTATGTATTGCAGGCTGGCCTTGAACTTGCCATGTAACCAGGGATGGCCTTGTTGGGATCACAGGTTGCATAGACCATCGCATTTGGTTTATGCTGCGGATCAACCCCAGAGTCTTGTGCATGCTAGGCAAGCAACCATCTGAGCCACATCTCCAGCCCTTACATGGTCTCATTCTGAAGACAAGGATGCCTAATTAGGCCAGGAAGGGATTCAAATCCCTGAAAAATTACCTTGGCATCTATGGCTCTTGCAAAGCCACAACTGCCTCCGTTTCCTTAGAAGAAAGTGGTCACCTTCTGTTCTCATCTTAAGTCTCCTAAGCCTAGAAAGGCTGGTGTGATAACATCTGGTTTGAGCTAAGGGGACATCTGAAGGAAAATGTCGATGAAAAATACTACTTTGGTTTAGATTTTAAGCATCCCTTTACAGGTTTATCTACCAAAGGCTTGGCTACCAGCCTGAAGTTCCACTGGGAGGTGGTGGAACCTTTAGGCACTGAAGCTTGGTGGAAAGAGGTCAGGTCATTGGGGTGTGCTCTTGAAGGGGATATTGGGACCCTGCCCCTTTCCCCTCCTGCTTCGATTCCTGGCTTCCACAGGTGAACGGTCTTTTCTACCATTCATTCCTACCGTGATGTGCTGAGCCACAGCTCCAAAGCAACAAGGGCAAGTGACTTTGAACTCAAGCCTCTGAAACAGACCAAAATAAACCTTTCCTGGGCTGAAGAGATGGCTTAGCGGTTAAGGCGCCTGACTCCTAAGCCTAAGAACGCTGGTTCCAATCTCCAGCGGTTCCAATCTCCAGGTCCCACATTTAGCCAGATGCAAAGTGACGCAAGGGCGCAATGCCACACTTGACCACAAGGGGGCGCACGCATCTGGATTTCGTTTGCAGCAGCTGAGAGGCTGCTGGCGCGCCCATCTCTATCTGTCTTCCTCTCCCTCTCTCTCTCTGTCTCTCTCCAAATAAATAAATAAATAAACAAACAAACAAACCTTTCCTTCTTTATTTTAAACATTTATTTGCAAGCAGATAGAGAGAGACATAGAAGAGAAGCAGACACAGAGAGAATGGGCACACCAGGGCCTCTAGCCACTGAAAACGAATTCCAGATGTGTGTGCCCCTTGTGCATCTGGCTTACGTGGGTACTGGAGAATCAAACTAAGATCCTTTGGCTTTGCAGGCAATGCCTTAACCGCTAAGCCATTTCTCCAGTCCCCCTTTCCTTCTTTTTAATATATTTTATTTATTTATTTATTTGAGAGAAAGAAAGGGGCACGGAGAGAGAGAGAGAGAATGGGAGCACCAGGGCCTCCAGCCACTATAAATGAACTCCAGATGCATGTGCCCCCTTGTGCATCTGGCTTACGTGGGTCCTGGAGAATCAAACCAGGATCCTTTGGTTTTGCAGGCAAACACCTTAACCACTAAGCCATCTCTCCAGCCCAAACCTTTCCTTCTTATAAGCTGATTCTTTCAGGCATTTTGTCACCACAACAGAAAACTGATTGACATAACTATGTAGTGATCAGAGCACACTGTCCCTGACAAATGCTTTCCAGGTCTGTCCACTTACAACTGAAGCCACCCTGAGCTCACTTGGATGCCTGCCTGCTTTTCTGCACCTTACAGGAGCGCTGTTTCTGTCTGCGGAGCTGTTTTACAGCAGCCAATGAGGCAAGTGTCCTGGCCAGAGCGCAACCTGCTCCCTTTCCTTCCTAGGCTTTTAATTAGGGGATGTTAGGGAGGTTCTCAGGCCCATCTGAGATAAAGGCCCGTCTGCTCTTATACTGCTTTCCTGGCATTGGTGGACAGCTACTCCACTGAAGTCACCCAGCAAAGCAAAAGGGATCCTTGTACCCCTCACCCCACCTGCCAGCATCAGCGTCTCTTCCATTCTCGGCTGATCCCCAGGGTGTTCTGATTCCTCACCTCAGCTCTCTGCACCTAGCCACGGAGGTTGAGCAACTACCACTGGGCTGTGGGGTCAGGACCCTGCTTTCTAGGAACAAGCTCTCCTTCAAGGTCACTAGGTAGCCACTTATTTTCCAGAGGCCTTGGTGGCCCATAGCCCCAGCCTTCACCTTGGCACACTGGTTTGTGGTCACATCCAGCTCCCAGTGCTGGCTAGGACTTCAGGTCACCTCTGTGCTTGTGTCTTTTGGACCAGCTAGCTTGTGACCTCAACCTTCACTTCACTCTGCAAAGGGAAGTTCAGAATAGTTTTGTTTTTTTTTAATATATATTTTATTTATTTATTTATTTTGAGAGAAAGAGAGAGAGGGAGAGAGAGAGAGAGAGAGAAAGGGAGAGAGAGAATGGGCACGCCAGGGCCTTCAGCCACTACAAACAAACTCCAGATGCATGAGCTCCCTTGTGCATCTGGCTTACATGGGTCCTTTGGCTTTGCAGGCAAATGCCTTAACCGCTAAATCATCTCTCCAACCCAGTTTTTTTTAAAATCTTTTTAATTTTTTAAATTATTTTATTTATTTTTGGAGAAAGACACAGAGAGAGACAGACAGAGAGGGAGAGGGAGACAGAGATGGGTGCACCAGCAGTCTCTCAGCGGCTGTGAACGAACTCCAGATGTGTGCTCCCCCTTGTGGGCAATTGTGGCATTGCGCCCTTGCGTCACTTTGCATCTGGCTAAATGTGGGACCTGGAGATTGGAACCGCTGGAGATTGGAACCAGTGTTCTTAGGCTTAGCAGGCAGGCGCCTTAACCACTAAGCCATCTCTCCAGCCCCCAGTTGTTTTTTAAATAAAATATGTTATTTATTTATTTTGTTGTTTTAAAAATATTTATTTATTTATTTATTTATTTATTTATTTTTATTTGAGAGAAAGAGAAAGAGGCAGATAGGGAGAAAGAGAGAATGGGCGTGCCAGGGCTTGAGTAGCAAGTGCTTTATCCATTGAGCCATCAAGGTAGGGTCCCATGCTAGCCCAGGCTGACCTGGAATTCACTCTGTATTCTCAGGATGGCCTCGAACTCACGGTGATCCTCCTACCTCTGCCTCCCAAGTGCTGGGATTAAAGGTGTGCGCCACCATGCCTGGCTCTATTTTAATATTTTTTATTTTTATTAATTTATTTGACAGAGAGAAAGAGGGGGAGAGAGAGAGAGAATGGGCACGTCAGGGCCTCCAGCCACTGCAAATGAACTCCAGATACATGCGCCCCCTTGTGCATCTGGCTTATATGGGTCCTGGGGAGTTGAACCGGGGTCCTTAGGCTTCGCAGGCAAATGCCTTAACCATTAAAAAAAAGAAAAGAAAGAGAAAGAAACAAAGAGAAGGAGAAAGAGAGAGAGAAGAGAGAGCACACAAGTGAATGCCAAATGCACATGCTGCTTTTTGCATCTGGCTTACACGAGGGGCTAGGGAACTGAACCCGGGCCAGCAGGTTTTTCAAGCGTCTTTAACTATTGACCCATCTCCTCAGCCCCCTCCCCATCAGCTTTCTCACTCAGGTTAAATGACAGACAATCCATTCAGTCATCACCCTATAAAATAGAAACAGGGGCTAGAGAGATGGCTTAGCAGTTAAGGTGCTTGTCAGCAAAGCCAAAGGACCCAGGTTTGATTCCCCAGGACCCACGTAAGCCAGATGCACAAGGTAGCACATGCTACCTTCATTTGCAGTGGCTGGAGGCCCTGGCGTGCCTATTCTCTCTCTCTCTGTCTCTCTCTGTCAAATAAATTAATAAAAATATTAAAATAGAAACAGCAGGGCTGGGGAGATGGCTCAATGGATAAAGCACTTGCTACTCAAGCCCAAGTACTCGAGTTCAACTCTCCCCAGATCCCACGTAAAAAGTTGGAAGCTGGGCTGGAGAGATGGCTTAGCGGTTAAGGCGCCTGCTTCCTAAGCCTAAGAACGCTGGTTCCAATCTCCAGCAGTTCCAATCTCCAGGTCCCACGTTTAGCCAGATGCAAAGTGATGCAAGGGCGCAATGCAACACTTGACCACAAGGGGGCGCACGCACCTGGATTTCGTTCGCAGCAGCTGAGAGGCTGCTGGCGCGCCCATCTCTATCTGTCTTCCTCTCTCTCTCTCTCTGTCTCTCCAAAAAAAAAAAAAAAAAAAAGGCGGAAGCTTTGGCAGGCTTTTGTAATGCCAGCGTGCCGATGGTTAAGCTGGGAGGCCTGGAGACTTGCTGTACATGAAGCAAAGAACAGACAGCACAGCAAAATCTCAACAGCAGAGTGAGATCCAGAGAGAAATCCGGCCTCAAATGAGGTGGACAGAGGACTGACCTGAAAGTTGTCCTCTGACCTCCACATGCACACTGCAGCAGGCGCGAGTGCGCTTTCATGCACACATGCACACACACACAAATAAATAAATAAATAACAAATAAAACAGGATCAAGAATCCCTATCTAGAACATAGAGCTGTCGTGAAGTTGTTGTTATTTTTCTTTGCTTGTTTCTTGTATCTTTGCAGTGGTGGGGGGGGGGAGGGGTCAAGCCCAGACCTTGCCAACGCTCCCCTGGTTCTTTACCACGGAGCTTCACTCTCAGCCTAGTGGCAGAATTTTTTTTTTTTTTTCGTTTGTTTTGTTTTGTTTTTTGAGACAGAGTTTTGCTAGGTAGCCTTAGCTGGCCTTAAATGTGGTGATCCTCCTGTCTCAGCCTCTGAAATGCTAGGAGTACAGGCATGTTCCGCCAGGCCTTGCTGAGGATTTTAAAACGAGGTAGCAGATGTAAAAAACCATTCCATAAGCTATAAAGAACAGGTAACGTTTTCAGATATTATTATAAATATCAGATCTCTGATATTCAGATCGTCTACAAGGGATATAGGACTGTCCAAGGGAGGCAGGGAGCATCTGATATGCTGACATTTGTAGTTCTTGGGGTCCCCGTGGCCACAGTTCCTCGGAGACATCCAGGCAACTGTGGAGCAGGGTCTTGAGTGGCCGTGAGTGCGACAGGAAGAAACACCTGGGAGGCAGAGTCAGAGGGCAGCTCGTTTATTGTCAGGGGAACGGGTTTATAAGCATTTGTGAAAGAGTGGGAAGAAGTTCAGGTCATAAGGGGATTGGTTAGTACAGAGGTCCCACTGATGCCTAATTAGCATATAGTGACATCATGGGCGAGTGGGAAAGGGTCACGTGGTCTAAGTAGTGGCAGGAAAAGGTATAGGGAATGGGTTGTAGGGGGATTGGCTGTGTGAAGACTACTGGCTGGTACCTCATTAACATATAGTGATGTAAGGGGACAAAGGTCACCAGGCTCTGGGGAAAGTGAAACCGAAGTCTTATCAGGATGTCCAGGTGCCCTGGGCTGGGGGAGGGAGCAGCCTCACTCCTGCCGGTCTCGAGGCGAGGTTGTCGGGGTCTAGGCTTGCTGCAGCCGTAGGGTCTGGGGCCCTTAGTCATGCCTGACAGCTCAGGTCTGCCTAAACCTCCAGTAGCCCAGGGGCCTTCAACCATGCCCTGCAGACATTTATTCAAGCTGTATCACAGGCCCCACTGGCTGGATGTCAGCACCCCATTCTGTCAACAAGCCTGTCTGGACCTGCAGGAACTACTGGCTGGACAGTGCTAAGGGTCAGTTCTGACCAGAGTGGGTAGTTCAAAGTCCTATGGGAAGTTGGTAGCCACATAGGGATGCAGACATTAAGATGGCCGTGTGCTATCCTGGGACCCCAGAGAAGTTTTAGGACTATGGGGTGTTAAGGCCAAAAGGGCCCACTCTGCCCATTTCTTTCTTTCTTTTTTTTTTTTAAAGATTTTTAAATTTTTGTTTATTTATTTGAGAGAGAAAGAATGGGCATGCCAGGGCTTCCCGCCACTGCAGATGAACTCCAGACACATGCGCCACCTTGTGCATCTGGCTTATGTGGGTCCTGGGGAATCAAACCTGGGTCCTTTGGCTTTGCAGGCAAGCGCCTTAACCTCTGAGCTATCTCTCCAGTCCCCACTCTGTCCATTTCACAGATACACAAACTCAGGTTCTGAGGGGCAGATTGTGGCTCATCTAGTGAAGGTCAGTTGAACAGCACTGTGGCCCAAAGCCTGGCCAGTCACAATGCCAACATGTGGGGTTCCTGGGTGACTGTGGTATCGGATCAGGAGCGCAAATGTCTCTTAAGCCAGACTTTCTGTCTCAGTCTACAGAGAAAAAAGTGGCTCTTGTCCTCCTGGGGTAGCAAAAGGCAAATACACTTGGCTACTAGGAGCCCTTGATGGAAAGGAACTGCAAACATTCACCTCCATCCCTTGCCTTGAACACAGACTCAGGTGGCTTTAAAAGGCTGTGCTGCCAAAGCTTTGCCTGGACTCTTGGAGCGCCACAAGAGCCCGTGAAGGAGCAAAAACACTGGGCTGTGCCCGCTGGGCCTTCACACCCCAAAGATCCCAGTGAAAGTCGAGCTGCTTCCTGACAGGGCTGCAAGACCAAATCCCAGGGGGCTAGGGAGATGGCCCAGTGGATAAAGCACTTGCCATGCAACTCTGAACACCTGAGTTCAAATCCTCAGACCTCACCTAAAAAGCCGGAAGCTGTGGTAATGCTAGGGAGCCTCTGGCAAGAAGGGAGACAGGGGCAAGAGAATTTCCTGGAAGCTCGTGCACTGAGCAGTGAACAAGGGATTATGCCTCAATGAACGATGAGAGACCACGCTTCAAACGAGGAGAAAGGCAAGGACTGGTCCAAAAGTTGTCCTCTGACCTCCTCTCCGCCTCTTTATCTTTCTCAAACATGCATGTGAACCAAATCAACACATTTATTTTTTCTTTTCTTTAAATTTATACTTATTTATTTGAGAGAGAGAGAGAGAGAGAGAGAGAGTCAGGGAGTGAGAGAGAGAATGCAGAGAGATGGGGGCTCCAGCCACTGCAAACTCCAGACACATGCACCACCTTGTGCATCTGGCTTATGTGGGTCTTGGAGAATCGAACCTGGGTCCTTTGGCTTTGTGGGCATGCGCCTTAACTGCTAAAGCCATTCCTCCAGCCCTATATGTAGTTTTTTTTTTTTTTAAAAGGTCAGTAGCCTTGTGTTGGATTGAGTAGGCAGAGTGAGGGGTAGTAATTTCTTTTGAGGGAAGTAATAGCTGGAACAAATGGTCCCGGAGGGAGGAAGTTTGTTCTAAGTTCCTTAGCTTTAGTTCAGTGAGCCTTTACTAGAAGTTGAGTGAGTGTCCAGCCCACGCCAGGCACCTGGGTAGGGAGCACAGAATACATTTAATGCTTGTTCCTGGCTTTCAAAGGGCTCTTGGGAGATTTAAGACTCACAAGAATCACAGAAAGAAAATCCAGGCTATGTGAACAGCAAAAGAGACCATGTTTCAGAAGTGAGACAAGTCAGGCTGGGCTTCCTCAGTTCCGAAGGGCTCTGGGGAGAGCTCAGTAGCTGGGAGCACTATGGTGGGAGGAGCAGTCTTCCGATGTTGGGTGGGGAGGAGCCTGAGCAGAGGGAGGAGGAGCACTGGCCTGAATGCCCTCTTTCCCCGTGCCTAGACCACAAGCTGACTGGGAAGTTTAAAGACTGATTCACCCCATAGGCTTGAGTGTTCCTGTGGGTCTCCCTGGCCCTGGAGAACGTGGCAAAGACTTAAGACAGGAGGCAGGACCTGGCTGAGTTCAGAATGATCCCTTGGGCAAAATCAGTTGTAAAGGAGATCTGCAAATACTGAGCCTGGCATTGGCCATATTCCATTATTAGTACGACATTGTGGTTACCTGGTCACTTCTTGGGTCTGGATTTAGTCCGGGTTTTGGATCCTATCTGGATGCTGTAATGACCATGTGACTTTGTCACTGAACTCTCTAAGCTTCAGAATCAGTCTCTGGAGAGTGAAGGGAGTATAAAGAGAGGTAGCGGGGTTAGCTCAGAGCTCAGCAGTCTCTGTTGCAGCAGATACCACACCACTGAATGGGTACGTTTTTCTCCTTGGGTGCCCTTTGGACACCTGTCAGTGAGGGGAAGCGTGTTGTGGGAGATGGACTTGGATGTCCACTCTACAGCTGCTCAGGAGGCTTACCAGAGCCGGGACATAGTCAAAAGGCCAAGGTCTGGAATAGACTCCACTCAACCTCACCTTTCTTTGCTAGGTCCCAGTTTCCTCATCAATCAACTGAAGAAAAGCTAGGCATTTGGGGGACACCTGTAAACCCAGTTCTTTGGAGGCAGAGGCAAGAAGATAAAGGGCTCAAGACCGGCATTAGCTACACAGCAAGTTCAAGGCCAGTCTGGGCTACAAGACCCTGTCTGGGAAAAATAGACAATGTGAAGAGCTAAAATGAGACCAGTGATGGCTACTTTGGGGGGAAGAGGACAAAGGCTACCATTAAAGACTAGGGTGGCTGCTGGACTCATGCATAGCACACATTGCCTCTAGATCAAAAAAGTAATGCCACCCATACATGCTTGTGCTATTTTTCAAACACTCAGAGAGGTTGTTATGCACTGTACTTTAAAAGTACTGGTGGGCCGGGCGTGGTGGCGCACGCCTTTAATCCCAGCACTCGGGAGGCAGAGGTAGGAGGATCGGCGAGAGTTCGAGGCCACCCTGAGACTACATAGTTAATTCGAGGTCAGCCTGGACCAGAGTGAGACCCTACCTCGAAAAACAAAAAAAAAAAAAAAAAAAAAAAAAAAAAAAAAAAGTACTGGTGGATGCACTGTAGCTTTTTATTGGCATGCATTTTTTTTTTCATTTATGGACACTTACAGTACACTTATAATGACTTTCAGGAATCCCAAAATACGTTTGAAGTTTAAAGAGGTACTTGACAAGTTTGGCCTCCATTGCCTCACATGAAGGACATACTCCACCTTTCCTGGACCAGCGCTCCTAATTCCAACCTAATAAAGAGGCTCCCTCCTCCCCTGTTCATCTCAGTCCCCTGTTGACAAACAGAAGCTACTGGGTTAGGTTCCCTGTGACAGGGAAGACAAAATGGAGGGAGGAAAGGCAGGTCCGAAGACCCGATGCTGCCAACCGGGCCAAGAAAGTTCTGTAAGAGAATATCAGAAATCTCAGGATTCCGTCTAAACGTCTTTGTAGACGGCAAGCGGCCCCTTCCCTGTGTTTGTCACTGTTTCCCTCTGCACATGTTTGCGGAACATGGGAAGTGGGAGGAGTTGGCATGCTCTCTAAATTCCCTGGCACTCCTCTAGAAAAATGTGCTACTTTGTTTTGTTAACTTTTTAGATGGTTACAGACCCTTTCAGAACCTGATAAAAGTTCTGGACCATCATGCCAACCCAGGGAGCACAGTCATATCATACCGTGTCCTGGGGTGCTTCTCATATCATTTGAGGAGGCACAGCACCCTGGAACCCATGTGGACTTCGTGGGGTCAAGTGTCCCCAAGTTAGGGACATTTGCATTTGCAGAGAGGCCTTGTCTTCGTGCTCTTTAGATGACCCTGTGAGCGCCACAAGTCCCGTGGGGCCTCTGAGTATGTCACTTCCAAACGGCCATTGTTGGTGTCTTGGGTTTTGGAAGACTGGATGTGCACCAGGCCACCTGCTCGGAGGTGGCGTGTACCTTGCAAGGGTACACTGTGCCTCAAGAAGGTTCTCTGGGTAGCCAATGTGAGGTGAATGGAGCCAGAGTTAGCTGGAGAGTCAAGAATCCTTCCTGCCAGTGCAATTTTGTAACTGTTGCCTAGAGACTCGTAGTGCTCCCGTCTATGATCACAATCTCTCAGCTCCCTCTCGTTCTTCTGTCCATCCAGAGGCGATGTGTTCTTTCACAGTTTCCTAGGCCTTCCTCCTGCTCAGACAAGCCCTGAGTCTAAACACCCAAGGTTATTTACCAACTTGGGTCCGACCGCATCCACCATTGGACTTGGCTGGCATTCAACAAGCACCCTGCGGTGAATGAAAAGGCAACAGATCTAGGGGAATCCGGGGAAAGCTAACAGGTCCACACACACAGCCCAGGCCACCAGACAAGGGAGGCAAATTCCCCAAATACCAGGATGTTGGGCAATATTTCAAAGAATGAAATGCATTGCTGTTACAGCCCTTCCTCTCCCCCCACCCTGTACTCCATGTCCCAGCCTTTTCCTCTACAACAGCTTACTGTGCAAATGACTCATTGTTCCCTGGGACCCGCACCCTGTGAGGCTGAGTTCTTTCTCAGCGTCCAAGCCCCCAACATATAGGGTCATCTTTCCAGGTTGTATCAAGGTATGACGCCTTCCACATATTCAAATCACTCTGCTTAAGGATTTTATTCTGATATATATATATTTAATTTTTCAGTGCTGGAGATGGAACCCAGGATGTTTGCATGCTAGGGAAGCGCTCCACCCTCAAGCTATACCATCAACCCTCTATTTAAGTTTTTAAACATTTGGTGGCTGAATACGTGTGTGTGTGTGTGTGTGTGTGTGTGTGTGTGTGTGTGTGTGTGTGTGTGGTGGAGGTCACTGGATAACCTTTGGGATGGCCTTTGCCATTCCATGCCTTGCTTGAGGCAAGGTCTTTTTCTTTCTTCTTTCTTTCTTTCTTTCTTTCTTTCTTTCTTTCTTCCTTCCTTCCTTCCTTCCTTCCTTCCTTCCTTCTTT
The DNA here is from genome assembly GCA_036365145.1 of Orientallactaga sibirica. NCBI lineage: Eukaryota > Metazoa > Chordata > Mammalia > Rodentia > Dipodidae > Orientallactaga > Orientallactaga sibirica. The sequence continues at coordinate 4,833,909 of JAEOAD010001268.1, forward strand.
CTTTCTTCTTTCTTTCTTCTTTCTTTCTTTCTTCTTTCTTTCTTTCTTTCTTTCTTTCTTTCTTTCTTTCTTTCTTTCTTTCTTCCTCTCTCTCTCTCTCTCTCTCTCTCTTTCTCTCTTTTTGAGGTTGGGTTTCACTTTAGTCCAGGCTGACCTGGAATTCACTATGTAGTCTCAGGGTGGCCTTGAATTCACAGCGATCCTCCTACCTCTGCATCCCGAGTGCTGGGATGAAAGGCCTACAGGATCATGCCCGGCTGGGGTCTCATTCTTATCCTGGGATTCACTATGTACCCCAGGCTGGACTCAAATTTGTAGCAATTCCTCTGCCTCCAACATCATCAGTGCTGGTTCTAGGCCCTCACACCGGAATCACCTGGCTCTTTTTTTTTTTTTTTTTTTTTTTTGGTTTTCCAAGGTAGGGTTTCACTTTAGCTGATCTGGAATTCACTATGTAGTCTCAGGGTGGCCTTGAATTCACAACAATCCTCCTACCTCTGCCTCCCGAGTGCTGGGATTAAAGGCCCAACTTTTTTTAAAAACATGCAGTCTGGGGCTGGAGAGATGGCTTAGGGGTTAAGGCGCCTGCCTCCTAAGTCTAAGAATGCTGGTTCCAATCTCCAGGTCCCACGTTTAGCCAGATGCAAAGTGATGCAAGGGCTCAATGCCCCACTTGACCACAAGGGGGCGCACGCATCTGGATTTCGTTCGCAGCAGCTGAGACACTGCTGGCGCACCCATCTCTGTCTTCCTCTCCCTCTCTCTCTCTGTCTCTCTCTGTGTCTCTCTCCAATAAATAAATAAATAAATAAATAAATAAATAAATAAAAAAAATAAAATTTAAAACATGCAGTCTGAAGATTGAACTCAGGTAATCAATCAGGCTTGAGCAGTAAACACTTTATCCATCCCAGCCCCCTACTTTATTTCTTTATTTAATTTATTTGAGAAAGAGAGACAGAGAAGCAGATAGAGAGAGAGAGAGAGAGAGAGAGAGAGAGAGAAAGAAAGAATGGGCGCACCAAGGCCTCCAGCCACTGCAAATGAACTCCAGATGCATGCACCACCTTGTGCATCTGGCTTACATGGGTCCTGGAGAATTAAACCTGGGTCCTTTGGCTTTGCAGGCAGGTACCTTAACTGCTAACCAATCCCTCCAGCCTTTTATTTATTTATTTATTTTATATTTTGAGGAAGGATCTAAACCTAGCCCAGCATGCTCTGAAACTCACTCTGTAGATCAGGCTAGCCTTGAATCACAGCAATCCTCCTGCCTTGTCCTCCCATCTACTGGGATTCTTTTTTTTTTTTTTTTTTTTTTTTTTTTTTTTTTTTGAGGTAGAGTCTCACTCTAGCCCAGGCTGATCTGGAATTCACTATGTAGTCTCAGGCTGGCATCAAACTCACATCAATCCTCCTATTCTGCCTCCCCAGAGCTGGAATGAAAAGCATGCTCCACCATACCTGGCTGGGATTTTTAAGCAATTTTTATTTACTTATATTTAACTCATCCATTTCTCTGGGCTATAAAAATATATATATGAATCTAAAAAAGACTTTTATGATTCTTCCTCAAATCCGGCTGGGGTTTTGTTGTCGTTGTTAGTTTTGTTTAGCTGACGTCTCTATGGTGCTGGGGAAGGAATTGGGAGCCTTGCATATTCGAGCCAAGTGCTCCACTACTGAGCTAGACTCTCTGCCCCTCAACTTCAGAAATTATGTATTTACTAAATGGTTATAAAGCTCTAATTAGGATAGAATACTAGAACCTGGGGGACAAAATATACTAGGATTCCAGGATATGGGAAACATACAAATATTTTAATTCTACTTTTTAAAAAACATTTTTCTTATTTATTTATTTATTTATTTATTTATTTATTTATTTATTTGAGACAAAGAGAGGGAGATAAAAAGAGGGAGAGAGAGAGGGAGAGAGCATAGGTGCGCCAGGGCCTCTAGTCATTGCAAACAAACTCCAGATGAATGTGCCACCATGTGCATCTGGCTTATGTGGGACATGGAGAATCAAACCTGGGTCCTTAGCCTTCACAGGTAAGTGTCTTAACTGCTAAGCCATCTCTCCACTCCTTGATTCTGCTTGTTTTAGGGAACTTTCTGTGAGGATATAAGACATAACAAAACCATGATACATAGTGAAATTTTGCATATACAGATTTATGTATATACACATAAGTATTTGCTTTATAATCCCACCTCAATGTAAGTAACATCTAAACTGGAAATTAGAGTATAGCTAGGAGTTGAAGATAAAAGATATTCCAGGTGGAAAAAAGCTGTATAACCAAGAGGAATGGGCTCACATGCAAAATAGTAAATATTTTAGTTGGCCAGAACTTAAAGAAGGAAGTAGACTCCACCTTGAGTGGAAAACCAAGGTGGGGTCAGCCAGCAAATGGCCCCGAATGACAGATTTATGAGTGGGTTCAGACTGTTCGGAGGATCACTATTGGGCTAGTGTGATGTGTATAATATAAATCATATTGATAAATTGTCCTGCACTATTACAGCTAGTTGAGAGCTGATGCTGGGAACTAGTAAGGCCCCTGTCTCAGACCCTAGCATGTTTACAGCTCAAGGGTTGAAGACATTGCATCTTTAAGAAGAGCTGAAAGGTAAGCCATTTCCCAGGCTGTCTGGTGTCCCTTCTCCCCAAATCTTTGGAGAGGTCACTATTGTTTATCCCATTCTATAAAAATGCCTGCGGTAGGAACTGCTCATTGGAAGCCTCACCCACCAAAAGCCCTCTGCCTGGGACCCTCAGTCAGCGCCTCCAGCTGACTGCTTTACAGGACTTCCCCAGTCCCTTGTGCTGGATGCTGTTGAATGGCCAGCTTAATGTTCTGTTCTGTATCAGCTCCTTGCCATTTCTTCTTTTACTTTTGCTTTTCATATTATTAGTAAACTTACTCATTAAAAATTGAAAATTTGGCTATCAGGAATTATTTTTCCAGACAAAACAGTGTGTGTGAGACATGATCTCTCTATGTAGCCCAGGATGGTCTCAAACTCAGAGAGATCCTCTGACCCCAGCTTCATGAGTGCTGGGATTAAAGGCACGTGCCACCACACCTGGCTCAAAAGCGATCTTTCCGTTCTCAATGGTCCTCATGCCTCAGAAGACAGGGCAATATGGCTGCGAAAGACAGATTTGGAGATCAGACAAACTCAAACTTGAAGTTTAGTCCTGATGTGAACTCACTTCTCAGACCTTGTCTATCACGTACGAAATGGATTCATCATATTCTGATATGTTGTATGCATTAACTGACTTTCATAAATTCTATTAAAACACTAGGTCACAGGCAAACGGTTATAAACAGTTGTCATGATTATCATTACTCATGATTCATGTTGTAGATATGTGTATATAGAACTGGTATCAGGAGTTAGAGAATGGACCCGGCTTCATTATCTCCAGAACCAAAAAAAAAAAAAACAAAGTCCACCAGGGGCTGGAGAGATGACTTGTTGGTAAAAGTGTTTGCCTATGAAGCCTAAGGACTCATGTTCCACTCTCCAGGTCCCACGTAAGCCAGACGCACAAGGTGATGCAAGCACAGGGTCACAAGTGCGCACAAGGTGGCCAACACGTCGGGAGTTCTACTGCAGAGGCTGGAGGCCCTGGCGCAACATTCTCTCTCTCTCTCTCTTTCTCTCATTAAAAAAAAAACAAGGGCTGGAGAGATGGCTTAGCGGCTAAGGCGCCTGCCTGCTAAGCCTAAGAACGCTGGTTCCAATCTCCAGCAGTTCCAATCTCCAGGTCCCACGTTTAGCCAGATGCAAAGTGACGCAAGGGCGCAATGCCACACTTGACCACAAGGGGCGCACACATCTGGATTTCGTTCACAGCAGCTGAGAGACTGCTGGCGCGCCCATCTCTGACTCCCTCTCCCTCTATCTCTCTTTGTCTCTCTCTCCAAAAATAAATAAAAAATAATAAAAAAAAAGAAGAAAAGTCCACCAGAATGGTCTCTCTTATTAGATTGTAAGCTGCTGGAGGGCAGAAAGCCAGTTTGTTTCAGGTTTTCTATTTGCTTGTTTTGGTTTTGGGGGATACAATATCTCATGTAGCCCAGGCTGGTCTTGAACTTGTTGTGTAGCTGAAGGCGACCTTGAATTCCTGATCCTCTTGTTTCCATGTCCTGAATGTGGTATTAACAAAGTGAGCCAACGTGCCCAGTTTTTTTGTTTGTTTGTTTCCTTCTCAGTACTTACATAATTTCTTGCGCCAAGTAGGCAACCAATAAATATTGATCAAATGGACAACACAGTAGGTGAAAGATTAAGATTTTCATTCAACTTAAGAGCATCTGTCTCCTTGAATGAGGTCTGATATTTTCTTGCCCCAGTGCACTGAGTATAAGTCGGCAGATATGATGAGAAATACTGAGGGATGGGGCGAGTCTGTCCTCGAGGTAGGGCAAAAGGTCCAGGCAATGTTTTAAACCCAGTGTCCTGGTAGGTGTGTTCACCTGAATTCACCAAGACCTCTGGCCTTGATCCTAACCTGCCAATGTCTTTCATGGAATATTTACATAAAGCCCTTCTAATATCTGCTGCCTGGCTGCCTTTGGAATTACCTTGGCCCAGAGAAGACCTGGGTTAGCAAGGAGGCAGTTGTGAGCTAAGAGTTACTGCAGAAGCTGAATTTGGCCATGGACTCATGGTTTCTGAGCCCCGGCAGCTGCCCTGGTGCTGGACTGAGCTCAGGGACTTACAACCTCAGGCATAACCGAGGATAGTTCCTCTTCCCTGCTGTGGGGTTTATTGATCAAGCCATCCATGAAAATGGACCGAGTTCCCCCACCTATGAAAGCCTCTTACCTACAAAGTTAGTGGCACACTCAGAGCTGTATGGCCCTTGGGGAAGCAGAAATAGTGTGCCTGCCTCTGTAGAGTTTCATTCTAGCTGGACAGAAGAGGTGTAACCAAGGTGAAATATAGCACCGTGGTCAGAGGATAAACGGTAGAGTCAGACACCTGCCCAGTGTTGGCTTTCTTTCTTTAAATATATTTATTTGTTTGTTTATTTATTTATATATTTAAGAGAGAAAGAAGGAGAGAAAGAGAGATTGAGAGAGAGAGGCAGATATAGAACAGGTGCGTCAGGGCCTCCAGCCACTGCAAACTAACTCGATGCAAGCGCCACCTTGTGCATTTGGCTTTCATGGGTCCTGGAGAATCAAACCCAGGTCCTTTGGCTTTGCAGGCAAGCATCTTAACTGCTAAGCCATTTCTCCAGCTCCTGTATTGGCTTTCTTGCTAGCTGACATTGGAAAATTCCTTAGCCTGTCTATGCTTTAGTTTCCTTATTTCTTTTTTTTTTTTTAAAGATTATTTATTTATTTATTTATTTATTTGAGACAGAGAGAGAGAGAGAGAGAATGAGAATAGGCACACCAGAGCCTCTAGTCACTGCAAACAAACTCCAGACATATGCGCCACCATGTGCATCTGGTTTACGTGGGACTTGGAGAATTGAACCTGGGTCCTTAGGCTTTGCAGGCAAGCGCCTTAATTGCTAAGCCATCTCTCCAACCCTAGTTTCCTTATTTCTAATAATAGGATCATATATATATATATATATATATTCATATTCTGGACCTTCACTTTACGTCCTGCCATGAGGACAGCATCAATCCCATCCCTCAGTATTTCTCATATCTGCCGACATACAGAGATTGCACTGTGTGGGGCAGGCAGAATAGTTTGTGTAAAGTGCTCAGCATAGTACAGCCATCGCAAGCAGCTAAACGATTGTTATTGTGTTGAATAACATCGAATCTGAAAAGCAATATAAGAATTTTTCAGACCATCTCTTTAGAATTTTTCCTCTGGCCCTTTAAATTTTAATCTGCTTCTTTCTTTTCTCTTTTTGAGGTGGTGGTGGAGTAAGGTAACCCAGCCTGTCCCGGAACTCACTGTGTTTGGGCTCAAAGTTGGTCCTAGGGATTCAAATTCCACATCCAGAACAGCTTCAAACTAGAAGCAATCCTTCTGCCTCAAAATCCTGCAAATGCTGAATTACTGGTATGCACCACCATACCTGGCTCTGTCCCTTGCGTTTGTTTGTAAATCTTCCAACACTAACCCCCTTGTGCCCTCAATCAAGTAAGCTGAGAGTAGAATTAAGTCCATCCGTAATTTCTAAATGAATGGACTAGTCCACGAGGAGCCAGGACTGTGAGGTCAGAGAAGGCTTTATGGAGGAGGTGAGTTGGAGGTGGACCTTGACAGGTTTGGATAGGAAGATTCAGATACTGAAGTCTAGAATGAGTGGGGGTTCACAGCCACAGCACACAGACATGAATGGTGGCACCAGTGTGCCAGAGCCTGGGATCTAAGTGTGGGGCCAGGAGGTAGGGCTGGTTGTGGACAAGAAACCCTGGGACTGACTCTGCGCTTGGTGATAGGAAGTCTTCAGTTGACAACGTCCCAGTCAGCAGGACTACATCCCACCTGTCCGTCTGGCTCCCCTTTTCTTTTCTTTTCTTTTCTTTTCTTTTCTTTTCTTTTCTTTTCTTTTCTTTCTTTCTTTTTTCTTTCTTTTTGCTCTTTCTCTCTTTCCTTCCTTCTTTCTTTCTTTCTTTCTTTCTTTCTTTCTTTCTTTCTTTCTTTCTTTCTTTCTTTCTTTCTTTCTTTCTTTCTTTCTCTTGTGGTTTTTCGAGGCAGGGTCTCACTCTAGCCCAGGCTGATCTGGAATTCACTATGCAGTCTCACGGTGGCTTCAAACTCTTGGCCATCCTCCTACCTCTGCCTTCCAAGTGCTGGGATTAAAGGCGTGCACCACCACGCCCAGCTTGGCTCCCCTTTTCTACACAGTGTCAGACAGGAGGCCTGGAGGAGAGGACTGATCACAGGATAGGGAGTTGGAAGCCAGCTCGGATTAAAGCCAAATGAATCCTAGGTCTTCCTGGTCCCTCCACACGTTTTCTGACCACTAGGTTGATCTGCGATATCACTGCGAGTGAAGAAGGGGCCACGTCTCCCCAAGCCTCTGACAGGCCTTTGTGTCATGACTTCCATCTACAAGGACAACTAACAGGAGCTGGGTATGTGGCTCAGTGGAAGAGCTCTTACCAATGTGCATGAGGTCCTGGGTTCCATCCCTGGTACCGCAAACAAAACAACAAACAAATAAACAGACTGAAGAAAAACAAGGATGACGGGGTGTGGATTTTTTCCCTTAAAAGAAAACCTTTATTTAATTTATTTTATTTATTCATTCATTTGTCCACTGCATTGCTGGAAATATAACCCAGGATTTTGCTCATTTTAGGCAAGTACTTCATCATAGTCCTAACGTTTCCTCCTTTTTTTTTGGTTTTTCGTGATAGGGTTTCACTCTGGCCCAGGCTGACCTAGAGTTCACTATGTAGTCTCAGGGTGGCCTTGAACTCACGGCAATCCTCCTACCTCTGCCACCCGAGTGCTGGGATTAAAGGTGTAAGCCACCACATCCGACTTTCTCCTTTTTTTTTTTTTAAAGGATTTATTATTATTATTTTTTTATTAAAGACAAAGAGGGAGGGAGAGAGAGTGAATGAGAATGGGTATGTCAGGGCCTCCAGCTATTGCGAATGAACTCCAGACGAATGCGCCCCCTTGTGCATCTGGCTTACGTGGGTCCTGGGGAATCAAACCTGGATCAGGCTTCGCAGGCAAGCACCTTAACCACTAGACAATCTCTCCAGCCTGCATTTCCTCATTTTTCAGACAGGAACAGGGAAAGGCATATGGCAAAGCTCACATAGCGTCAGTCCCTACCTCATCCTATATATGCTCATGCTTAACTCCCCTGAGCCTCATAGCAATCCTATGAGGTAGGTCTGTTGCCATCTTCATTTTACATAAGGGTGAAAGATCTTGCCCAAGTTTGATCAGTAGTAAGCGGGTCATACCATTAGTCACCTGGAGTTGAGCCAGTGCCACCTGGATGGCAGCAGAGATGATGAAGAAAGACAACCCCGGAAGTCCATATTTCAGGAAGCCTACACAAAATTAACCCAGTCACGACTCGACGGCAATCAATCCAGCTGACTTCAAGTAGCACCGACAGCAGAATGGAATGTCCCAAGTCCCTCCCAGGTCTTTCCGGTCCAATGGGAAATGCTCTGGAGCCTGCCTGCCTGCCTTCAGACAACGTTCCTTCCCTTTTCTTTTCTTTTCCCTTCCCTTCCCTTCCTCCCTGCTCTCCCTTTCCCATCCCATTCCCCTTCTTTTTTCTTTTCTTTCTTCCCTTCTTAAAGAAAGTGGTAAACACCTGAAATAGTTTTTGAAAGAAAGTGATTCTTCAGTAGTAATTATAGCCAGAGTGGGCCACTGCTTGCTGTAAGTAGGAACGCTTCTTCTAAATATGGCCTGTAAAATGCAGTCCTCCCACTTCTGCCCTCCCTCCCTCCCTCCACCCCTTCCTACAGGGTAGATTCAGACTCCCTGGAGAGGCCCTGGCATAGTCACACCGCCCCAGCTGCAGCCTGCGTGCCTGTTTCACCCGCCCAAGTATGCAGGGAAGAAGGCTTGCTGACTAATTTTCTGGAGAAGAGTTTCCTGACTATGTGTGAAGATCCCAGATACTTCTATGTGGTGGTTTGAATTAGGTGTCCCCCATAAACTCATGTGTTCGAAAGCTTGATCCTCAGCTGATAGCAATTTGGGGACTGGATCCTTACTGGAGAAGGTGTGTTGGGGGCGGGCTCATGGGTGTTCTAGCGTTTCCCCCTTGCCAGTGTTTGACACACTCTCCTGCTGCTGGTGTCCACCTGACGTTGGCCAGAAGGTGATGCTTATGCCACATCGCCCATGCCATCATGGAGAATCCCCTTGTCTGTAAGGCAAAACAAAACCTTTCTTCCCATAGGCTGCTTGGTCAGGTGCTTAGTGCCAGCAACGTGACAGAAACTACAACACTCTAAAACATTTAAAAATGCCTTTCAAGCGAGGTGTGATGGCACACACCCAGGGTCCTAGCTCTTAGGAGACTGAGGCAGGAAGATCATGAGTTCAAGGCCATCCAAGATGGCATAGAAAGATCTTGTCTAAAAAACTAAAAACAGGGTTGGAGAGATGGCTTAGCGGTTAAGCGCTTGCCTATGAAGCCTAAGGACCCCGGTTCGAGGCTCGATTCTCCAGGACCCACGTAAGCCAGACGCAAAAGGGGGTGCATGCATCTGGAGTTCGTTTGCAGTGGCTGGAGGCCCTGGCGCACCCATTCTCTCTCTCTCCCTGCCTATTTCTGTATCTCTCTCTCAAATAAATAAAGTAAAATAAAAAATATTAAAAATAAATAAATAAATAAAAAACTAAAAACAGCCAGGCGTGGTGGCGCACGCCTTTCATCCCAGCATGTGGGGGGCCGAGGTAGGAGGATCACTGTGAGTTCAAGGCCACCCTGAGACTACATAGTGAAGTCCAGGTCAGCCTAGGCTAAAGTGAGACCTTACCCTGAAAAACAAACAAACAAACAAACAAACAAACAAACACCCTAAAACCAGGGCTGGAGAGATAGCTTAGTGGTTAAGGGGCATGCCTGCAAAGCCTAGGGACCCAGGTTCAATTTTCCAGGTCCCATGTAAGCCAGATGCACATGGTGGTGCATGCATCTGGAGTTCGTTAGCAGTGGCTAGAGGCCCTGGCGCGCCCATTCTCAATCACTCTCTCTCTCTTTCTCTGTCTCAAATAAATAAATAAATAATATTTTAAAAAAACTAAAAACAATCAAGTAACTTTCCCTATTGACTGAAGGGTTGCAGACTTCAGTCCTATTTCTAAGCCTGTATCAACCTAGCAATTTGAGGTGACTGTGTGTGTGTGTGTGTGTGTGTGTGTGTGTGTGTGTGAGGGAGAGAGAACAAGATGCTTTCTGGTTTGGAGAAAAAATGTTTGGAAAGAAAACTAAAGCACAAGAGTATCCCTTGCACTTCTATTGGAGAGTCTCTAAAGACTCTTTTGGAATGTTCTAGACAAGAACTTACCTGAGAGTTGCATGTATATCTTGATCCTAGAACTAATATCTCTCGCCTTCTCCCTCTCTCTCCCCATTCTTGTTTCTTACTTAAGTTTCAGTTATGGGGAAAAGAAGGTAAAAACAGCAATAATATAAGTCAAAAAGCACTAACGGTAGGCTGGAGAGATGGCTTAGCGGTTAAGGCACCTGCCTCCTAAGCCTAAGAACGCTGGTTCCAATCTCCAACGATTCCAATCTCCAGGTCCCACGTTTAGCCAGATGCAAAGTGACGCAAGGGCGCAATGCCGCACTTGCCCACAAGGGGGCGCACGCATCTGGATTTCTTTCACAGCAGTGAGAGGCTGCCCATCTCTGTCTTCCTCTCCCTCTCTCTCTGTCTGTCTCTGTGTCTCTCTCAAAAAAAAAAAAAAAAAAAAAAAAAAGGCACAAAAGGTCTCCAGGAAACTTTATCGGAAACTCCTGGAAGGCTAGAATTAAGTATGAATAGGGTAGAACTCCATTTTTTACAGTGTTCTGCAGGGGACTGAGTTTATGGGATGGACTTGAAAAATGGAGACGTTTTGCTTAGCCCTACATAGTTATTTCAGAAAGGTACTCTGATGAGTATATAACCAGATTCTGAAGAAACCCAGGATTTGTGGCAAGGATACTCGAGTTTTAGGGAAGGTCAGCTGAAATAGCAATTTGTGGGTGGAATATTAGCAGCCTGCAGAGTTAATCATCAATTAAAGGGACTCTGGGAAACAGAGAGGGTGAAGATGGGGTTCAGGCTCAGGATATGGAAAGGGATTCTGTAAACACAGTTCTCAACATCCTATCCAGCCCCAGGTGTTTAAGGCACAACCAGTAAATAGAATCAGAGATTCCATACAATGAAAGCAGACAGGAGAATAAATCTCTTTTCCTTGTTTTCCTGGTTGAAAATCAAACACAGTAGTCACTCGATGAGATTCCAATGTCAGGAGTGTCCAGGAAAATCAGCCAGCCTCTGACCACAGGGAAAATGGGCCTGCTGGAAACTCACAGGCCAGTGTCCATTCTATACGCTGGAATGCTCGAAGGAGTTGGTACAGCTTCTTAGATTCCAATTTGAACCCACGGGAGACTTCCTGCTTGCTCTGTCTTTCCTGTGACCCCAAAATGTCAACTCATTCTTGCCCAGGACTGAAGCTAAAAGCCCGGGTGTAACAGGTCATTTTAGCTGCCATGGGAGTGGCTGAATAAAGGCAGAGCCCCAGGTTGTGCTGAGGACCCACTTGGCTGTGGGCGCAGGGAACCCGTACTTGGAGAAGATTCACAATATCGCCCAGTGCTCATGTACCTTCACCAACAAATTCCAGCTCATCTACCAGTAGCTTTAGAAAACTTGACCTTTATAAAAACGAGGAAACTAAAATTATAGCTCTGTCTGTAGCTTGGCAGCTTGGCACACTGGGGAGAATGCCAGCCCCAACCAGAACAAGTATGGAAATGGCATGGCTATTAGCACAAAAGGTTAGTGGGCCGCACTGAACTTGGGCAGGACCTCATGGAGCTTAAATCTAGTGCATGTTTTTTCTTATTTATTTATTTATTTATTTATTTATTTATTTATTTTTTGGTTTTTCGAAGTAAGGTCTCACTTTAGCTCAGGCTGATCTGGAATTCACTATGTAGTCTCAGGGTGGCCGCGAACTCACGGCAATCCTACCTCTGCCTCCCGAGTGCTGGGATTAAAGGCGTGAGCCACCATGCCTGGCATTTTTTTCTGATAATATGTCCCAATCAGGCTGTTGGGAATATACCTCAGTTTGTCATTGGGGCACAAATCTAGTATTTTCCTTTCCATGGAACTCCCATGGAACCTGGATAGATTTCTGTCCTGTAATCTATCCCTCCATGCTCTCCTCATCCAAACTATCTAGAACAGCATTCCACTCTTTCATTGAAAACAACTGATTAGCCGGGCGTGGTGGCGCACACCTTTAATCTCAGCACTCAGGAGGCAGAGGTAGGAGGATCGCCGTGAGTTCGAGGCCACCCTGAGAATACAGAGTGAATTCCAGGTCAGCCTGGGCTATAGCGAGACCCTACCTCGAAAATCCGAACCAAACTAAACTAAACAAAACAACAGATCATTGATGTGATCAGTGTGAGGCCAGCCTGGAACTCCAGAGTGAATTCCAGGTCAGCCTGGGCTAGATTGAGACTCTACCTCAAAAATAAATAAATAAGGGCTGGAGAGATGGCTTAGCGGTTAAGGCGCCTGCCTGCTAAGCCTAAGAACGCTGGTTCCAATCTCCAGCGGTTCCAATCTCCAGGTCCCACGTTTAGCCAGATGCAAAGTGATGCAAGGGCCCAATGCCGCACTTGACCACAAGGGGGCGCACACGTCTGGATTTCGTTCACAGCAGCTGAGAGACTGCTGGCGCGCCCATCTCTGTCTCCCTCTCCCTCTCTGTCTATCTCTCTCTGTGTCTCACTGCAAAAATAAATAAAATAATTTTAAAAATTTTTAAAATTAAAAAATAAATAAATAAATTAACAGGCAAGAACTGATCATTAGGGCTGGGAAGATGGCTCAACAGTTAAAGGTCCTTGCTCTGCAAGTTTGCCAACCAGAGTCTAAATCTCCAACACCCAATTAAACCGAGACACAAAGCGGTACATGTGTTGTCTGTACTCCAAAGTGCCGAGGCAATGGAGAATGAGACAGGAGGATCCCGAAGTTCAAGGAGCCAGCTAGACTATTCCCTATGGCGAAAACAAGAAAAACCCTGCCTCAAAAATAAATAAGTAATAAATAAATAAAGTGGAAGGAAATGACCAACACCCCAAGACTGTCCTTAACCTCCAAATGAGTATTCTTTTTTTAAAAAATTTTTTATTTATTTGAGAGAGAAAGAGGCAGATAGAGGCCTGGCCAGGGCCTCTAGCCATTGCAAACAAACTCCATACGCATGTGCCACCTTGTGCATTTGGCTTTATGTAGGTAATAGGAAATCGAACCTGTGTCCTTTGGCTTTGCAGGCAAATGCCTTAACCGCTAAGCCATCTCTCCAGCCCCATAAGAGTATTCTTAGAGGCACATACATGCGCATGTACACATACACACAGACAAAAAAGAAAGTTTTTAATTGATCATGGATGTGTACGGGGGTGTAGGCTTTTAATCCTTGCACTCAGGAGGCAGACAAAGGAGGACCAAGAGTTCAAGGCCAGCCTTGACTTCAAAGTTTGGCTGGGAGCAGTGACACACATCTGTAATCCCGGGAGGCATAGGCAGGAAAATTGCTGCAAGTTCGAGGTCAGTCTGGCTTTACTAGTGAGTTCCAGGCCAATCAGGACTACAGAGTGAGGCATTATCTCAAAAAAGAAAAGAAAAAAAATAAATAAACATACTTAACAATTCCAAAAGACCCCACATTTGGAAAATTTGCCATCAATTTCCATTTTTTTCAATTCTCCATCTCTAAGTAATTATTAAGTCATTATTGATATCTATTCCTCCTTAAGTAGACTATAAATCACCATGAATTGTACGTCATACTGACTCAGACAAATTGTGCTCAATAAATAATTGTTGATTTATTGCACTTCCTCTACAAATTGAAATTTAAACACACAACCATTCTCATCCAGTCCTATGGGAATTCAACACAGCATAGTGTGAGACCTCTAAGTTTAGTATCACAATGAGCAAGCAAATTGATTGTGCCTAAGATATTGAGAGAGTGAGTTCAAAACAGAATTAAATGCTTGCCCAACTTTGACATTTTAAATGTTTATCTGAAAATTGAGCACTTCCAAAATATTGGATTATTCAAATCCAGATCCCCACAACATAAAATTCCTTTGTGTTAACCCTTTTCCTCCTTGGGTATGAGAAGGAAGTTGGAAGAAACCACATGCTCCTCAAAAATGGAAAACTGGGGCTGGAGAGATGGCTTAACGGTTAAGGCACCTGCCTCCTAAGCCTAAAAACGGTGGTTCCAATCTCCAGTGGTTCCAATCTCCAGGTCCCACGTTTAGTCAGATGCAAAGTAACGCAAGGGCGCAATGCCGCACTTGCCCACAAGGGGGCGCACGCATCTGGATTTCGTTCACAGCAGCTGAGAGACTGCTGGTGCACCCATCTCTATCTGTCTTCCTCTCCCTCTCTCTCTGTCTGTCTCTCCCTGTGTCTCTCTCTAAAAATAAAATATAAAAAAAACTTAAAAAAATGGAAAATTGCAGACATACAGTGCAATGAAATATAATAATAAAAATTCCACAAAACCCATCATATATATGACAAAACAATTTTTAAAATATTTATTTATTTATTTATATTTATTTACATGCAGAGAGAGAAGAGAGACAGACAGAGAGAATGGGTGCTCCAGAGCCTCCAGCTGCGGCAAACAACTCCAGATGCATGTGCCACTTTGTGCATCAGGCTTTATGTGGATACTGGGGTATGCACCTGGATCGTTAGGCGTTACAGGCAAGTGTCTTAACCACTGAGCCATCTCTCCAGCCCCCAAAATGATTTTTAATTTTTTTATTAATTTAATTTATTTCTTAGAGACAGACAGAGAGAGGGAGAGGCAGATAGAAAGAGAGAATGGGCTCACCAGGGCTTTCTTGTATATCTGGGTTATGTGGGTACTGGGGAATAGAACCTGGGTCCTTAGGCTTCACAGTCAAGCGCCTTAACCACTTAGGCATCCCTCCAGCCCTCCAACATGATTTTTTAAAAAATATTTTATTTATTTATTTGAGAGAGAGAGAAATAGAGAGAGGGAACGAGGCAGAGAGGGAGAATGGGCACATCAGGGCCTCTAGCCACCGCAAACAAACTCCAGATGCATGCACCGCCTTGTGCATCTGGCTTACGTGGGTCCTAGGGAATCAAACCTGGGTCCTTAGACTTCGCAGGCAAGTGTCATCTCTCCAGCCCCCAAAATGATTTTTGATAAGGGTGTCAAGATCATTCGATGGTGATAGTCTTTTCAATACATGGTGCTGGGAAAAGGCACATTTTCCTTCTTTTATAAAAAAGAATGAAAATGAAACCTTGTGCCATGTACAAGAATGAACCCAAAATAGATCAATGGTAGTGCACACTTGTAATCCCAGCACTGAGGCAGGAAGATTGCTATGAGTTCAAGGACAGCCTGGGCTGCACAGTGAGTACCAGGCCAGCCAAGGCTATTTAGCAAAACAGTGTCTCAAAAAAAAAAAAAAATCTGGTTCAAGAGGCCTGGAGAGATGGCTTAGTGGTTAAGGTACTTGTTTGCCAAGACTGACAGCCGGTGTTCAAATACCTAGTACTCATATAAAGCCAGATGCACAAAGTGGTGCATGCATCTGGAATTTGTTTGCGGTGGCAAGAGGCCCTGGTATGCCCATTCATATTTATTCTCTCTCTCTCTTTCCTTGCAAATAAATAATAAATGAGAAAAAAAAAAACCTGCCAGGCGTGGTGGCTCATGCCTTTAATCCCAGTATTTGGGAAGCTGAGGTAGGAGGATCACTATGAGTTCGAGGCCAGCCTGAGACGAATTCCAGGCTATTGCAAGACCCTATCTTGGAAAACAAAAAATAAAATAAAATAATAAAAACAAACAAACAACAACAACAACAACAAAAAGGCTGATTCAAAGACCTTAGGAGTTAAAAACATAAAATTCTTAGAAGACACCAAAACAGAGGGCCTGGGATATAAATTACTCTGTTGGTAGAGTGCCTGTGCTTACTTAGTATGCGTGAAGCCCTGGGTTTGATCCCAAGCATCACATAAACCAGGCACTGTGGCATACACCTATAATCGCAGGACATCAGAAGTTCAAGGTCATTCTTGACTACCAAGTGAGTTTGAGGTCAGTCTAGGCTACAGAGATGCTGTTAGAAAGAGAGAGAAGGGGGAGAGGAATAAGGAAGGAAGGAAAGAAGAGAATAAGATGAAGGGGAGAAGGGAAGAAGAGAAAGGGAGAGAGAGAGAGAGAAAGGGAGAAAGCCAAGAGGAGGATGAATGAGAACACATAGTGGAATTCTTTCATAACATCGGCTCTGACAATGATTTCTAGACTACGATGGTAAAAGTACAGGTAACCAAAGGAAACACAGATAAATTAGATTAACAACATTCTTTCAGGACTTCTGGGGAAAGTGGTGAACTAGAAGATGCTGCCATGTGACCTGGTGTTAGGATAAGAAAAAAAAGGAAGGAAGAGGGCTGGAGAGATGGCTTAGTGGTTAAGGCGTTTGCCTGCAAAGCCAAAGGATCCCGGTTCGATTCTCCAGGACCCACATAAGCCAGATGCGTGAGGGGCACATGCATCTGGAGTTTGTTTGCAGTGGCTAGAGGCCCTGGCACGCCCATTCTCTTCTCTCTCTCTGCTTGCAAATAAATAAATAAATAAAAAGTTAAAAAATATTAAAAAAAAAAAGATAGCTGATGAATACATTGAAAGGTGAAGTGTGAAGAGGAGAAAGCCAACCAAACACAACTCCAGCCACACAGCAACAGGAAACAGGAATTAGTAAAACTCTCTCGACAATAACATTAGCTGTAAATGGCATCAACTCACCAAGAAAAAGACACAGATCAGCTGACTGAACTAAAATACAAGAGCCTACGCTATGCTGTCTCCAAGAAACACACATAACTCACAAAGAAACCCACAATCTGCACCACGCCTGGCTAAAAGTTGATTCTTTGAAAAGAATAAACAGGACCCTAGCCAATGTAACTAAAAGAGACAGAAAACCTAAATTAGGGCTGGAGAGATGGCCCAGTGGTTAAGGTGCTTGCCTGCAAAGCCCAAGGACCTGGATTTGATTCTCCAGCACCCATATAAAGCCAGATGCAGAAGGTGATACATGTGTCTGCAGTTTGTTTGCAGTGGCTAGAGGCCCTGGTGGGCCCATTCTCTCTCTCATAAATAAAAAATAAAATATGGGCTAGAGAGAAGGACCCAGGTTTGATTTCCCAGTACCTGCGTAAGCCACTGTAAATGAACTCCAGACACATGTACCACTTTGTGCATCTGGCTGATGCGGGTCCTAAGGAATCAAAACTGGGTCCTTTGGCTTCACAGGCAAACGCCTTAACCACTAAGCCATCCAATAAACAATATTTTTTTAAAAAAATATTTTTTTTGTTTTTAACCAATCTTTCTTTTTCTGCTGGGGTTGGAACCCAAGGCTTCATGTGTGGTAGACAAGTGCTCTACAACTGAGCTATATCCCAGCCGTGCAGAGTCCTCTCGAGTGATGAAAGTAAACACAACTGCCTCATACCTGTAAGCTCACACTTGGGAGTCCCAGGAGACAGGCAGGAGGAGAGAGGACGGAGGGCCCTATCTCAAACAACTCAAGAAAGTTTATCTCTAGAAACCGACAAGCATGCCAAGATGGATGGATGCAGGCTTTATATCGAAAAATTGAAGAAAAAAAAAAAAAGGACAAATGAGTGAGTTGCTTGGTCCCCAAGTGAGCAGGGAAACCTTGCTTTCTGTGAATCAGGACGCGCAGTGCTGAGCTGGTTGTCATTGTGGCTCATGCCCTCCATGGAACTCACTGTCTAGGGTTGCCAGGGGCTGACATGGATTATATGAAAAGAGATGCTTCTTTCTTTTTTGGGCGGTGGGGTGGGGTTTTCAAAGTAGGGTCTCACTCTAGCCCAGGCTGACCTGGAATTCGCTATGTAATCTCAGGGTGGCCTTGAACTCACGAGGATCCTCCTACCTCTGCCTCCCGAGTGCTGGGATTAAAGATGCGCGCCACCACGCCTGGGGAGATGCGTCTTTCTGTCAACTAACTCCCCACAGCTAGATCCTCTGTTTCCCCCTAGGGCTTGCTTCTCCACTGCCCACAGCTCACACCGTCTATGCCACCTGCCTCGTCCACGTCAGATCTACTGACCTGTATCACAGCTGCAAGCTTCCTGTGTCCATTATTCTAAAGACTCCATTTTGAGCAGAAGAGTTAAGCATGCAGTGAGTGCTTAGTAAATGTTGCGCAGTGGATTATGAACCATCTATGACAGTGTAAGCGGGGACTTGGAGAGCGAGCAAGCTCAGTCAGCAAAGTGCTTGCCTTGCAAGCGGGAGGACCTGAGTTTGATTGCCAGCCCCCATATAAAATACTGGGTGTGGTGGTCCACACCTCTAGTTCTAGCCCTGGGCGAGATGGGTCCCAGGAGAATCCTGGGGCTTGCTGGCTAACCAGTGTAGCCTAATGGGTGAGCTCCAGGCCAATTAGAGACCCTATCTCGAAGGAGGTGGGTGGCATTCCTGCAGAGGATGACACCCAAGGTTGTCCTCTGTACATGTGCGGGGGGTGGGAGGCTAGAGAGATGGCTCTGAGGTTAAGGTGCTTGTTTGCAAAACCTAACAGCCTGGGTTCGATTCCCCAGTACCCATGTATAGGCAGATGCACAAAGTGGCATAAGAATCTGGAGTTGATTCACAGCAGTGCTCTCTCTCTCTCAGTTCCTCTCTCTTTCTCTCTCTCTCTCTCTGCTTCTAAATAAATAATAAATGTGTAAGTGAACAAGGTTAGGGTCCAAAATGTTTTCCCAACTAAATTGCTGTCTGGGGGAGGAATGCCAAGGCTAAGCTTTGGCACAACCCAGTTCTCTGTGGCAACCAGGTGTTCCCGGCTTAGGTCATGATTAGCACTTAGGGGTGGGGTAAAAAACCTACCACAGGGCCACCAGTCTCAAATCCCAAAGAATCAGGGACAAGAACCGAGGACCTCAGAGAGTCTTCATGCCGGCTTCCAGAGCACAGTCATTGTGTCTTAAAAGACCTACACCAGTAGTGACCAGTAGAGAGCAAGCTGGCCTCTACCCCGGGTGGGAACAAGAACTACCTACTGCTCCACTGCAGCTGCCTGCCAAAGGCTCGTGCTGCCCACATGCTGAGCTAGTTGCAGGAGATGGCCCAGGCCGGCTGCATTCCACCGCACGCTGAGACACCCTCTGCCGCTGTGTTGCAGCTTGTTCAGACAGCATAGACTCGTCCTTCCTGTCTTGAGCAATTTTCCAACAAGTCTGGAAGTCCTAAAGGTAGATTTCCTCTCTCCCTCCAGCCAGGGCTTCTAAGACCTATGCTCCATTTTAATTCACATTTAGTGTGTTATATCCTATTGGTTGAATCTTTTTACCAGCCACTGAGTATTAAACTAGCATTGATATACTTAGCTTTAGGATTTGTTTAAAAAATGAATTTTTTAAAAAATATTTTATTTTTATTTATTTATTAGAGAGAGAGGGAGAATGGGCATGCCAGGGCCTCTAGCCACAGCAAACAAACTCCAGAAGTATGCTCTACCTTGTACAACTGGCTTACGTGGGATCTGGGGAATCGGACCTGGGTCCTTAGGCTTCACAGGCAAACCGCTAAGCCATCTCTCCAGCTTTTTTTTTTTTTTTTTTTTTGAGACAGGCCCTTACTCTGTAGCTCAGGTTGGTCTCAAATTCATAGCAATCCTCCTAGCCTGTTGAGTATTATGATTACATATTACTTTTTTTGTTTTGTTTTGTTTTGTTTTTGAGGTAAGGTCTCACTCTAGTCCAGGCTGACCTGGAATTCACTATGTAGTCCCAGGGTGGCCTTGAACTCAGGGCAATCCTCCTACTGCTACCTCCTGAGTGCTGGGATTAAAGGCATGCACCACTACGCAGGGCTTACTTACTTTTAAATGCAATTTAATAGTTTACTACATAGCTTCCTGTGTTGGTCTCTCATTGTTTCATGTAAATCTCGAGTCCCTCATCCCCCAAATTACCAAGTTTTCCCGGGAGCCATGCTCTATTCTACTTTACCATGTCTACGTTCCCTTGCATACCCAGTCCACGGTGAACGTTGGACACACGTCATGAGTGGGAATACATAGTCTAGTGCATATTCACATCACATGATTCTCTACAGCAGTTAAGAACACTAAGGGGCTGAGAACCTGCTTAGCATGTAGGAGGCCTTGGGCTCAGTCCTCAGCACTGGAAGCATCTGTATATTCTGGCTTGGACAGATTTTTGATTCCTATTATGTTAAAAAGAGAAAGAAAAAAAAGCAGGGCTACTGGGATGGCTCCGCGGTTAGGTGTGCTTCCTGCGCAAGCATGAGAACCTCAGACTGCTCCCGTGTGAATCTCCAGAACCAACGTTAAACAGCTGGACGTGGCCATACGTGACTGTAAGCCCAGTTCCATCAGAGACAGAGGGGTTGCCTAGCTCACCAAAAACACAAAACAAAAACAAGCAAGCAAGCAAACAAACAAACGAGCGCCAGGATCAGGAAGAGAATCTGTCTCAAGGAAATACATGGATGATTAACAGAGGACATGGGACATCTCCTCTCACCTCTGCGCATGAACATACAGGCGTAGCCATCTGCACACACACGTGCATGCATGATCCAGTCTACAGTACACATGTTACACACACACAAAAAGCAATTGAAACCTTTTTAAAAAAAATATTTAGAGCCGGGCGTGGTGGCGCACGCCTTTAATCCCAGCACTCGGGAGGCAGAGGTAGGAGGATCACCATGAGTTCGAGGCCATCCTGAGACTGCATAGTGAATTCCAGGTCAGCCTGAGCTAGAGTGAGACCCTACCTCAAACAAACAAACAAACAAAAAAATTATTTGTTATTTATTTATTTATTTATTTTTGTTTTTGTTTTTCGAGGTAGGGTCTCATTTTGGCCCAGGCTGACCTGGAATTCACTCTGTATTCTCAGGGTGGCCTCGAACTCATGGCGATCCTCCTAACTCTGCTTCTCGAGTGCTGGGATTAAAAGTGTGCACCACCATGCCTGGCTAAAAAAAATTATTTATTTTTTTAGAGAAAGAGAGAGAGAATTGGGGCACTAAGGCCTCAGCCACTATAATCCAATGCCAGATGCTTGCGCCACCTGGTGGGCATGTGTGACCTAGCACTTGCCTCACCTTTGTGCTTACATGGGATCTGAGTCGAACATGAGTCCTTAGGTTTTGCAGGCAAGTGCCTTAACCACTAAGCCATCTCTCCAGCCCAAGATATTTAAAAAATTTATTTATTTATTTATTTGAGAGACAGAGAGAATAGGTGTGCCAGGGCCTGCATGCACCACCTTGTGCAGCTGGCTTTACATGGGTCCTGGGTCCTTTGGCTTTGCAGGCAAATGCCTTAAGCACTAAGCCATCCCTCCAGCCCATGAAATCTTTTATGTAGGAGGAAACAGAAGAAACAAAGGTTTGGTCCATACCTCTGTTTCTTTTCTCTTCATATACTCTTAGTCACAGGCATTTGTTATGAACTAGCAAAAAAAACTGAGTGATTTTATGTTTTCCTTTACAAAAGTAAATGCAGGGAAAGTCAAATAAATAATATGTAGCAGGAAGCTACTACATAATTTGCCACAGTAATAGTTATGCCCTTACATGGGCACATTGCTCCTGTACTTGTCCTAAATTAATTCATCCAACCCTCACAGTCACCTTACAAGAAACTGAGGCATAGAGAAGATAAATTATTCACCATAGGGCATTCAGCCCAGCAAAGAAGTGGCAGACCCAGGATTCAAACCCAAGCCATCTAGCTCCAGAACCCACATCCTTAACCCTATAGTGAAGGTGTCCAGTTAATGTACCCCTTTCCTCCTCTTTCTTTCTCTTCTTTCTTGTTTCCTTTTTCTTCTTTCTTTCTTTTTCCTTCCCTCCCTCCTTTCCTCCCTCCCTCCCTCCCTCCTTCCTTCCTTCCTTCGTTTCAAGGTAGGGTTTCACTATAGCCCAGGCTGACCTGGAATTCACTATGTAGTCCCAGGGTGGCCTTGAACTCATGGCGATCCTCCTACCTCTGCCTCCTGAGAGCTGGGATTAAAGGCATGCGCCACCATGCCCAGCCCTTTTTCTTGGTTTTTACATCTAGCACATGCCTCAATGATCATACTTGGAACACTATGTGAAATTAGCTGAAAAGAAAAAAAAAATCCCCAGCTCCTGCCTCACACTTATCTATCGTTGTACTGTTTTGTAAAAATATATTTTATTTATGTATTTATTTATTTGAGAGAGAGAGGCAGAGAGAGAGAGAGAGAGAGAGAGAGAATGGGCACACCAGGGCCTCCAGCCACTGCAAACAAACTCCAGATGCATGCGCCCCCTTGTGCATCTAGCTTTTGTGGGTCCTGGAGAGTCGAACTGGGATCCTTTGGCTTTGCAGGCAAACGCCTTAATGGCTAAACCATCTCTCCAGCCCCTCACATTTATCTATGTGATTTTAAGGTTTGAGGTACCCATAAAGAGCTACTGATGCTTTCTGGAAACTATGTGTGGATTATCACTGGAAGAACATGACCATCAGTCCTGACTGCAGTAGGTCATGCAGTATACATAGATCTCCTGGCCAGGGCCTCCTGAGGACAGTTTTAACCTCAACTCCAGACCACATCATGCAGAAACATCCCTTAATAAACAAAGGTGACAATGGTCCAGGTGCACTAAATACTACCTGACTGAAGGTGAGAGCCATTCCTAATAACTTTGAGAGCTGGAGACATGTAATATAAAGTTTCTAGGACCCTGGTTCTCACTTCACAAAGCCCTCAGGGATCCACTTTGTAGCTACAGGGCCTGCAGGCTCAGGCTCAGAACGGCTGCTGGAGGGGATGCTGGCTTAGAGTTGTTTCAGATTAAATCAGCAACCCTGAAATTGCCAGACCTATTGTCACAGTGATATGTATCCCCAGTTCACACATGAAATGTTTGCTCACTGGCAGCCAAATGCACTTGGAACTGGAAATGATGATCTCATAAAGCAAGAAATCTGAGCAGTTAGTCAGATGATTAACGTGTTATTGAAGCGGAGGAGCCGAGCATCACTTAATGAAAATATCAGAGCACGGCAGAAACAGGACTTTCCACGTTTGGGGGCAGCTTAGAAACTCATCATATTCCAAGTCCTTTAGTGAATGTGGAATCCGAAGCTTTTTGGAAAAGAAGGTATCGGGGCTTCTGGTGAGAAGAAAATTTAAAAATGTAGTTCTTCCGTCCACCGCCCTTGAAAAGTTCACCATCCACTCTAGAGCAACAGTACTGCTGGCTGTTCAGGGACATCCTCCTGTGACTCTGTGTCCTTTGGTCTCAAGTTCAGTCATTAAATAATCCCAGAAGCCTGCTGCTCCTAGTCTTGTCTTTTTTCTTTTCTTCTTTCTTTCTTTCTTTCTTTCTTTCTTTCTTTCTTTCTTTCTTTCTTTCTCTCTCTCTTTCTTTCCCTTTCTCTCTTTCTTTCTTTCTTTCTTTCTTTCTTTCTTTCTTTCTTTCTTTCTTTCTTTCTTTCTTTCTAATTTCTTGTCTATTTTTTGGTTTTATGAGGTACGGTCTCACTCTAGCCCAGGCTGACCTGGAATTCACTATGTAGTCTCAGGGTAGCCTTGAATTCACAGCGATCCTCCTACCTCTGCCTCCCCAGTGTGCTGGGATTAAAGGCATGTGCCACCATGCTTACCGCCCCATTTTACTTATTTTGGTTTTACGAGGTAGGGTTTCACTCTAGTCCAGGCTGACCTGGAATTCACTATGTAGTCTCGAATTCATGGTGATCTGCTCCCCAGTGCTGGGGTTAAAGGCATGTGCCACCACGCCCAGCAAAACTTTTTTTTTTTTTTTTTTTTTTTTTTTTTTTTTTTTGAGGTAGGGTCTTGCTCTAGCCCAGGCTGACCTAGAATTCACTACGTAATCTCAGGTTGGTCTCGAACTCATGGCAATCCTCCTACCTCTGCCCCCCAGTCCAGCCTCTTTTTGTAGCCTTCTTGATACTCACAGGAGGTCTGTGTTGTTTTGTAAGTTCTCACTTTTTTTTAAAGATGTTTTTAAAATTTATTTGAGACAGAGAGAAGGAGGGAGAGAGACAGGGAGAGAGAGAATGGGCATGCTAGGGCCTCTAGCCACAGCAAACAAACTCCAGATGCATGTGCCACCATGTGCATCTAGCTTACATGGGACTTGGAGAATCGAACCTGGGTCCTTAGGCTTCACAGGCATGCACCTTAACCACTAAGCCATCTCTCCAGCCCTCACTTTTTTTTTTTTTAAAGCAGGGTCTCACTGTAGCCCAGGCTGACCTGGAACTCACTCTATCATCGGTGCTGACCTTGAACTCACAGGGACTTCCTGAGTGCTAACATTAAAGGCATGAGCTGCCACACCCTGCTATTGACCTTATTTTCTATTCTAGAATGTAGCACATTCGTTTCATAAAAATAGAACATGTTCCCATTTTAATTGTCCTGTTTGTGTTGTGTTGACTTATTTGTCAAAAGGAGACTCACTGCCTACCCAGGTGGCTCCCATGTTGCAGACTGCTCCCAACTCCAGTCTCAGAAGGGAGCTGTAGGCAGGCGATGGAGGTTAGACGTGACCTTCATAACCTAAGCTTCATAAAGTACACTCTGTGCTTAAGGTATGGATCCTCCAGGCCTTTCTCTTACGTAATGGTGCTTAGGGGGTGAAATTATCTGGCAATCTGCTTGTACCAATTTTCAAATAATAAAAACCAGTCACAGGCTAGTGATGCCTCTCAGCAAAACCCAAATCCTGCCTTCCACATACACATAGTGCTCTGACATCTCAAACCTTCTCCATGGAAAGGGAACATTCTGGCAATGTGAGAAGCTTCTACTCTGTGGGGACTTGAAGGATAGGGCTTGGGAGTTGTGAGCACTCAACCCAGCCTCCTTTTGCAACTTGGTTCTCACAGGTGGTGTGTGTTGTAAAGATAGAGGCTCTGGACTACAGCTAAGCCTTGTCTGTAACAGGGAGAGAGGGCGGAACGGCGTCCTGAGGATGGGAGAAGGCTGGATGCTTTCTCTGTAACATCAGAAAAGAATTCCAGATCACAGCTTTGATGAGACTCATGCTAAAGACACCAGCTCCAGGGAAAGATCTTTCCTAAGTCAGGCCCAGAAAAATTTCTTATCTTCGTGGATGGACAAGAGAGCTTAGGGTAAGTGTAGTCTGACACACCATACTTCAACAAGGCCCTGCCTAGGCCTCATGCAAAGATCGGGCCCGGGTGAACAGTGCACAGTGCTGGCGACGGTCCGCCTGAGCTGTGAGTCCCAGGTGAGCTCCTTGAGCCAATGCTTCAAGTTTTCTCATCTGCAAAATGGGCTTAAAAATATTTTATTTATTTGACAGTGAAAGAGAGAATGCGTGAAAGTGTATGAACCGGAGCACCAGAGCCTCTAGCCACTGCAAACAAACTCCAGATGCCTGTGCTTCCTCGTGCATCTGCCTTACGTGGGTTTTGGGGAATCGAACCTGGGTCCTTATGCTTCGCAGGCAAGCGCCTTAGCCACTAAGCCATCTCTCCAGCTCCAAATGGGCTTTTTTAATGGATCCAGTTGCCCTAAGAAATCAGAAGAAAAGGCGAGGACGACGAGGCGCTCGGAAAGTAGCAGCTCATGATTAGGAACCGAAGGGAAGCCCGGGGGAAACTCAGCAGGAAACCCAGAACTCTGGGGCGGAAAAGGGAACCGAAATAGCCTGCGCAGGACGGCGAGGCCGGAAGCGGCTCCGGGCCCGCGCGGGGAGATGGCGAGCCGGGGCGTACGGGCGGCTCCCCGGCCTCGTGCCCGGGCGGACACGGCCTAGATAAACAAGTCCAGGGCCGGGCCTCCAGCGCCAGGGCGGAGCGGTGCTCGTGGGGAAGCCCGGCCCGGGTCGGCCCGGCGCTCAGCTTGGGGTGGTTTCCGCGGTCCTAGCCCAGGTCGGCTGTGAGCGCGCGCCGCCTCCCGCCCCGGCCAATGAACTTGCGGGGAGGCCGGCTCCGGACCAATGAGGTTGCGGCCCCGGCCAATGAGCTTGCGGGGAGATCGGCCCCGGACCAATGAGGTTGCGGGGATGCCGGCCCAGGACCAATGAGCTTGCGGGGAGATCGGCCCCGGACCAATGAGCTTGCGGGCCGCGACTGCGTGCAAAAGGCGTTTAAGTCTCCGGGAAGGCCACCGAGGCGCAGGCTAGCCGCCTAAGGCTGTCCACCGGCCCTGGCCCCGACCCGGCTCTGGCCTCCGCCCCTGCGGCTTCCGGAGCATCCCTGGAAGGGCGCGGGGGAACACTGGGCCTTTTCTTCCCTTGCCAACCAGCCGGCACACCCCTCCCTTCCAGCCTGCTGCTCTCTGCACTTCAGCCCAGGCTGGTGTCTGACATGTTCCCTAATGTGCCCAAATGCACACAGTCCACGAGCTGTGTTCACATGCTGTCTTCTCGCTAATCCCTTTAAACCCCAGGGAGTGTGGCATTCTAGGCCTGCAGAACCAAGGTTCTGAGAGATTGTCGTGGATGGACTGGGGGATAGCTCAGTGGCCGAGGAGCCCTTGCCTAACTAACGTGTGTCTGGCCTCATACAGGGACACCGACTAGTGTCCAGACTCAAATCCTTTTGGGTGCCTTTGTTTGCAGAGGGACACACGGCAAGGACGGTACGTGCTGCCTTTCCATCACTTAATGAAATTCTATCCATTGCCCTCTGATGGAAGAAAGCTACCCGAGTAAGGGAACTGACTGGAACTCCAGCATTGAGCTTCTTCCATGGTTCAGTTCCCAAGGTGTCAGGGATCCCCAGGAACACCTTTTAAAAACCACCATAAATAAATAAATAAATAAATAAATAAATAAATAAATAAATAAATAAATAAATAATATAAAAAATATTAAAAGGTCTGGAGAGATGGCTTAGCGGTTAAAGCATTTGCCTGCAAAGCCAAAGGATCCCGGTTTGATTCTCCAGGACCCATGTAAGCCAAATGCACAAGGGGGCACAGGCATCTGGGGCTCGTTTGTAGTGGCTGGAGGCCCTGGTGTGCCCATTCTCTCTCTCTCTCTACCTCTTTCTCATAAATAATAAATAAATAAATATATATATATATATATATATATATATATATATATATATATATAAATTTTTAAAACCACCGAATTGGTATTTGGAAGTTAAGGGCAAGTAAAATCTGACTTTAATAATCCTGACAACTGCTGGGTTTGATGGTGCATCCCTCTTATCCCATCCAGTGGGAAGCTGAGGCAGGAGGATTGTGTTGCAATATAGCAAGACTCTGTCTCAAAAACAAATTGCGTGCTTGTTATATAATAGCATTGCTTTAAGAAGGCAAGCACATCTGAGTCACTGGGAGCTTGTTAAAAATGCAGATTCTGGTGGAAACAAGCTCACAGGTCCCACAATTCATAGATCTTTTTCTAGTAAGGCTTTGTTGTTTTAAATTACGTTATCCTCTTAATCGCCTACGAAATTGATTCACTTTACAAAGAAACTGAAAGATTACTCGTATGTGAGCTTATGTCAAAATGGTGGGCTGGAGGTTTAGCTCAGTGGCACACCAGGTGCAAGGCCCTGCATTTGACCCTTAACACCACAAGAAAATAAATAAATAAGTAAATAAATAAATAAATAAATAAATAAATAAATAAATAATTCCCCCCACACCCCAGACAGAGAAGGCCAGAGAGTCAGTGCGTCTTCCCTTTCTCCCCTGTCTCCTTCCAGTTCTCTCCCCTCCTCCCCAGAATGTTCCCCTAGTAGTCTTTGGAGGATTGTCCTCAGATGAAGATGCACTCAAGACCCAAGAAGAGGAGGCAATTGATTAGTTCATTGATGATACATTTGGGTCAGGCACTGTTGATGATGTCTGACAGGAAGCACATGAGTGCCTGGCTGAGTTGGAAGATGTTAGGAAGACACAGGCAAAGGAGAGAGGGACGATGTGGACTTGTTGGGTGACCGCGAGGAGAGTGGCAGAGAAGCTCAGTAGGATGGTGACTGAAAATGGAAGACTGGGCTCAGTGAAGAACAGGCCAGTTTTACAACCTCAACCAGGAAGTCTGAAGTCCAGCACCTGGGATGGATCTGAAATTCTGAGGTGGATCTGTAGACCACTGCTTGCTCAGGAAATTCCCATGGGTGTCTGTATTAGAATCTGTCTTGCTTCAGAGGCCCTCACAGAGCTCAGAAGATGATTGTGACCTTTCTGAGCATGCGTCACCAAGGCGGCTGGCTACACCTATTACTGGGAGTTCTCCTGTTAGAGCTGTCCCCATAGGCACCCACCTAAGCAGATGGTTATACCTAGCCTCAACCAGCGAATTCTGTGTTTGAAGCCTGTCCATATTTGGACCCGGACGTCACCATGCTGTCCTGCTCCCTTTGGTGAGAGAAGGTCGACAAACCAGGTCTTCCCTCCTGGTCTCTCCTTTCCCCCCGGTGTTCCTCCTGTTCCCAGGCAGCTTCTGGGGGGAGCACAGTTACAGCCTGGATGGATATCTCCCAGCCAGTGTGCAGGGGTCTCTGAATTTGTTGATATCCACTGGCTGCCATGAATCCCAAGTTTCTACTAGGGCGAGTTGGGCAGATGCTTCTTCTAGCACCTGGCTTCTCTGCCTTCTTTAGTGCTCCACCCGCCGCCACCACTCCACCACCTCGGCAGCAGCACCCCTGGGCTCGGGATCTCACCTACAGAACCTGAGATTTCAGGTCCCAAAGTTTAGGCTAGGGGCTGGAGAGATGGCTTAGTGGTTAAGGCAATTGCCTGTGAAGCCTAAGGATCCAGGTTTGATTCCCCAGTCCCCATGTATTTACAAACAAATAAAACATAAATTAAAAAAAAAACTTCAAAGTTTAGGCTAGGTCCAACTCCTCATCCACAGCCCCTGTGACTATTAGATAGCAACAAGACAGGGTGCAGGGGCTGGAGAGATGGCTTAACAGTTAAGGCACTTGCCTGCGAAGCCTAAGGACCAAGGTTCAATTCTCCAGCTCCCATGTAAGCCAGATGCACAAGGTGACGCATGCGTCTGGAGTTCCTTTGCAGTGGCTGGGGGCCCTGGTGCCCCCATTTCCTCCCCCCTCTAATAAATGTAGCCTAGGGATCTCAGTGGTGCCAGAGACAGGGGAACTCACCAGAACAGTTGTCAGGACCATCTCAGAAAGGATCCACATGCAACCTCACGTTGCAGTGGGGAAAGGACTAGCTCTCTAAAACCTGGACGATGTGGCTGCAAAGCGCTGATCTTTACTGCCTGAGATTTATTCCAGAAGTACTTTGAGGGCTGGAGAGATGGCTTAGCCGTTAAGGTGCTTGCCTGCAAAGCCAAAGGACCCCTGTTCGATTCTCCTGGACCCACATAAGCCAGATGCACGAGAGGGCACATGCATCTGGAGTTCGTTTGCAATGGCTGGAAGCCCTGGAACACCCCATTCTCTCTCTCTCTTTCTCAAATATATATATTTTTTGTTTTTGTTGTTGTTGTTGTTGTTGTTTTTCGAGGTAGGGTCTCACTCTAGTCCAGGCTGACCTGGAATTAACTATGTAGTCTCAGGGTGGCCTCGAACTCTCGGCGATCCTCCTACCTCTGCCTCCCGAGTGCTGGGATTAAAGGTGTGCGCCACCACGCCCGGCTCAAATAAATATATTTTTTTTTTAAAAAAAAGTACTTTGAAAATCTGGAGAAACTGTCAGCTGCTGAAGAACTGCCAAGTGTCGGCCCTCAGAGGGAGTACACCAAGAGCATCGGCCCTCAGATGGTCACACCCGACCGGACCATGCCTCTACGCCCGCACAGTTTGCGTCTCTGGGGAAGCTTACCACCTCCAGTGTGAGTAATTCTTGAAAGAATGATGGGTGCTATCATGACATCTTGGAGTGAGGGTGATGAAACCAAAGAAGAACAGGTTCAGGACAGGAGAAGAAAAGCCCTCGTCATAATTGAAAACAACCTACAGTTCACTCCTTGATGGCGAGGATTATGAAAGCTGCAAAGAAGAGTCGCCTGCCCTGATGGAGGAAAGAAAGCACAAAACGTGTGACGCTAGAGGGGTTAGTAGCCTGGACAAGAGAGTCCAAGTGATGGCCACGTTGGTCATGTGGCTCTCCCTCTCCTCGCCACCAAGCGAACAGTGCAGGTTCTCATGACAGCTGCCAGGTACCTCCCGCTCCTTACCAAGAAGGGTGTACCACATTAGGCACGGCCACGTCGCTCGGTCCCCTCCTCTAGCATCTTCCATCGGTGACTGTTGCCAGACATCTGCAACAGCTAACGAGCCTACCTCCAAGTGCAGCCACACCAGCACCCTCCGTCCTTACTTCACTGCTGCTTTCCAGAACGAGTTTGGCTTGGCTCCTCATCCTCCTGAATGGTGGGGAAGACTGCTCCAGAATCAACACAGAATAACCAGTGTCCAGAGGCGACATTTGTGGCAACCTTACAGATTCCCCAAGCAGCCCGGCCAAGCCCATCTCTACAGCCATAAACCCAACGTCCCTCTTCTCGGCTACGTTGACTGGCAGAAATGGGAACTGGATGAGATCCAGTAAAAGATCTGCCACTGTGTCCTGTACCTCCTTCTGGTTGCCACCTGCACTGCTGCCATCACCAGTGGAGTGTTTTATTTATTTATTTATTTTGCCATTTATGCAAATGTGTGGGGTGTGTAGGCCAGAGGAGAACATTGGGTGTCCTTTTTCTTACCATTCATCTGCATATGTATTTTTTTTCCTTGAGATGGGGCAGTGTCTCTTCCTTCTGCACGGAACTGTGGTCTTAGCAACTACCAGCTGAGGCCCTGATTTTCTATCATGACATCTCTTCCCTCCCCTTCCCTGGAGTTACAGATGCGTGTAGCTACACCCAGCTTTTTACATAGGTTCTGGCGAGTTGAACTTGGTGGTGTTAAGCACTGTTAACCACTGAGCCATCTCCGTAGGTCCACTGGAATGTTTTTTTTTTTTTTTTTTTTGTTGTTGTTGTTTGGTTGGTTTTGATTTTTTGAGGTAGAGGCTGACCTGGAATTTACCACTATGTAGTCTCAGGGTGGCCTTGAACTCACGGCAGTCCTCCTACCTCTGCCTCTGTGTGCTGGAATTAAAGGTGTGTGCCACCACACCAGCTCCAGTGTAGTGTGTGTGTTTTTTTTAAACTATTTAATTAATTTATTTATTTGAGACAGAGAGAGAGAATGGGCCCGCCAGGGAATCCGGCCATTGCAAACGAACTCCAGATGCATGTGCCGTGTGCACCTGGCTTATGTGGGTCCTGGGGAATTGAACCTGGGTCCTTTGGTTTTGCAGGCAAGTACCTTAACCCCAGTCCCCAGTGGAATGTTTTTGTGTTTTTTTTAAATTTGTTAAATTATTTATTTATTTATTTGCAAGCAGAGAGAGAGATAGAGAGTGGCAGACACAGAGAATGGGCACACCAGGGCCTCTAGCCACTGCAAACGAACTCCAGATGCATGTGCCCCTTGTGCATCTAGCTTACGTGGGTCCTGGAGAATTGAACCGGGATCCTTTGACTTCGAAGGCAAACGCCTTAACCACTAAGCCATTTCTCCAGCCCCAGTGGAGTGTTTTTAATGAGAGGGGGAAGGTAGCTCATTCCTCAAAACAGAGTCTTGTAGGATGGATGAAATTTCCTTCCTGCTATGACTATGGAGCCCTTGAGCCTGTCCCTTCAGGGGCACTCAGGAGTACATACTAGGACCCTCACTCCCAGCCTGCATCTGCCCAGTGCACTGTCTTCCTGACATGACTTCAGTAACCCATATTTGTGCTTCTCCTCCCCACTTTCATGTCGTGCCCTGTGTAAAAGTCCCCACACGTAGCCGTGGAAGCTAAGTTTGGGCAGTTTTAAGAGCTGCTTTAATCTCTGCTACCCGACGCCTGGTTGTCAGTCTTCCTTGGCCCCATGCACAGGAAGCCAGGGGCCTGGGTTTGAATCTTAGCAGGGACACCTGCCGTGCTATTTTTCACTTACCCTTCTCCCGGTCATCAATCAACCAGGATCAGGGGCTGTGATCCCAAGTGATGATGAGCCTGAAAAAAATTAAAATTGAGTTGATTGTATATCACTGTCCTGGGTCTACCTTCTGCTGTTCTAACCTTTTTGAATTGATATTTAGAATAAACATTTTGCACATACATGTATTATACAACAGTCACCCCCCCCCACCCGACCTGCCACCGCCTTTATAACAAACTGCCCTTGTTCTCATCTCCATTTTTCTTCCTGGTCTACAGACTTGGACTCCACTAGCTGCTCTCCAGTGATAGGCCCTAGGTTACCATCACCTGCGGACTGTCTCCACTGTGTGTCCTTCCTACCTTCCCTTTAAGCCTTATCACATTACCCCTTCTTCCTTCTGTGCTTTCTCTTTTTTTGTTCAGGTCTAATTAATAATAAAGTTTTCAAGTCGGGTGTAGTGGTGCATGCTTTTTTTTTTTTTTTTTTTTTTTTTTTTTTTTTTTTTAATTTTGGTTTTTCGAGGTAAGGTCTCACTCTAGCTCAGGCTGACCTGGAATTCACTATGTAGTCTTAGGGTGGCCTCAAACTCATGGCGATCCTCCTACCTCTGCCTCCCAAGTGCTGGGATTAAAGGCGTGTGCCACCACGCCCGGCATGGTGCATGCTTTTAATTCCAGCACTTGCGAGGCAGAGGTAGGAGGATCGCCATGAGTTCGAGGCCATCCTGAGTCTATAGAGTGAGTTCCAGGTCAGCCTGGGCTAGAGTGAGACCTTACCTCAAAAATAAATAAATAGTTTTCTAAGTTTATATTTTTATAGTGTAATGCAAATAAAAACAAATGATATACTTGAAAAAGAGAAAAGCTACAGGGCAGTGATAGAAGAGAGAAGGGTATGGGCAGTGTAGGGAAGGAGCAGAGTATTTACAAAATATTCTTAGTATTTATAAAAGCCTGGCACACAGGGGAGGTAGGGACTGCCCACAGGATTGTTTCACCATTAGGCACCGTGTGAACAGGCTATGAGCTTCTCAAAGGTCCCAAGTATTTAAGACTTGAAAAAAATACTGCCTGTGAGCTGGGGAGATGGCTCAGAGGATAAAGCATTTGCAGTGCAACTCAGAGTATCTGAGTTCAAAGTCCCCACACCCTATGTAAAAGCTGGGAATTAAGGAAGGCTTCTGTAATCCCAGTGCACCTATGGAAGGTGAGGATTGATTTGAACGTTATCCTCTGAGCGCCACATGTATGCCTTCACACACACACACACACACACACACACACAGAGAGAGAGAGAGAGAGAGAGAGGGAGAGACCAAATGCATTTTTTTCAGTAAAAAATAAGTTGCTGGGCTGGAGAGATGGCTTAGTGGCTAAGGCGCCTGCCTGCTAAGCCTAAGAACCCGGTTCCAATCTCCAGGTCCCACGTTTAGCCAGATGCAAAGTGACGCAAGGGCGCAATGCCGCACTTGACCACAAGGGGGCGCACGCATCTGGATTTCGTTCACAGCAGCTGAGAGACTGCTGGCGTGCCCATTTCTGTCTCCCTCTCCCTCTCTGTCTATCTCTCTCTGTCTCTCTCTCCAAAAATAAATAAAAAATAATTTAAAAAATTAAAAATAAATAAATAAAATAAATTGCTGCCTGCACATGAACCTAGGGTTTTACACATATAAGGCAAGAACTGTATCACTGAGTTACATCACTAGGCCAAAACTAAACATTTAAATAATAATTCCTGAATTCAAACCATTAGAAATCCTTTCAATGTGTAGTACACAGCCAAAATCCCAGTATTTGGGGGGCTGAGGCAGGAAGATTGCTGAAACTTCAAGACCAGCCTGGTCTATATAGTGAATTTAAACCGGAGTGAGCTACAGTGTGAGACCCTGTTATTTAAAAAATCAATTCAAAGTTGTTACATAAAACTTCATACTTAGCTAGTAATATGGGTATACTTTAATACATTTGATTTAAAAAAAAAAAACACCCAGACCAGGTCATGGCCATGTAGGGATGGGAGGTAATCCTGAAGGCATTGGGGAGACGCTGTTAGAAGCAGGAACGTGCTCTCTATGGCTACAGCGAGGAGGATGGACTGGAGGTAGGCTAGACTGGAGGCCCAGTGGCTAAAGACCAGATGGGCAGTTACTGCCTTCCAGATGACAGAGACTCTCCTCAGAGCCAACATTAGCATAACGTGGTAGCATTATGTAACCCAATTATTCTTTGAGTTCTCCACTGCCAATCTAACACAGCCTTCTAACGTTATTTAAGACTTAGGAGGAGCCGGGTATGATGGCGCACGCCTTTAATCCCAGCACTCGGGATGCAGAGGTAGGAGGATCGTCGTGCGTTCGAGTCCACCCCGAGAATATAGAGTGAATTCCAGGTCAGCCTGAACTAGAGTGAGACCCTACCTCGAAAAACAAAAAAAAAAAAAAAAAAAAGACTGAGGAGGAATGGATTTTTCCAAATCAATCAATCTTTCTTTTTCTTTCTTCCTTCCTTCCTCTCTTTCTTTCTTTCTTTCTTTCTTTCTTTCTTTCTTTCTTTCTTTCTTTCTTTCTTTCTTAAATACTTTTACTTATGAGAGAGCACAAGAGAGAAATAGAAAGAGAAAGAGAATAGATGCTGCACCAGGGCCTCTGAAGACTGCACATGAACTCTAGACACATGTGCCGCTTTGTGCATCTGGCTTTACATGGGTACTGGGGAATTGAACCCAGGTCTTCAGACCTTGCAAGCAAGCGCTTTAACCACTGAGCCGTTTTCTGTTATTTAGTCATGGTGTCACTCTGTAGTCCACACTGGCCTCAGATTTGCAGCAATCTTCCTTGTTGGGATTTCAGGCATATGCCGCCATGCTTGGCTTTGGTAAATCCTTTCTCATAAGGCCAATGAAGTTACAGTCCAGGACAGGACTGGGGCAACGCTTTCAATCGGACAAACGTGGTTCACGTCTCAGCTCTTGCTACTTGCTAGCCATTTTCATACACTCCCCTTCTCTGTACTTCAATTCCTGATAAAATGGGCATAATACATCTCTCAAAGAATTAAGGGAGGTCAACTAGACATGCGGTGCTTTCCATGGAGTAGGTAGGTAGTCCTTAATAAATGGTAGCCAAACATTTACATGCTATTGTTCTGAGATCTACTCTAGTTTCCTGTAGGGGAATGAAGAACAGATGATAGGGTTAATAATTTAATCTTTTCAGCAGTCTTCTGGGGTAAAAATTATTGTTCCCATTTGGCAGATGAGGAAAAAAAAGGCTCTACCAGAGTAGAAAGTTCTGGCAAGAGCTGCTTCCACCCCTTTGTGCTAAGTCCAAACTAGTCCCCTCCATCGTGGACTGAAATGGGTCCTGATGGCCAAAGGCAGTCAGGTGCCCAAAGCCCTCTCCTCTAGCCCACTAGTCTCTATCTTCCCTCCTTTCTCAACTTCTCTTAACTTCCCTGTTCCCTGCTCACTCTGATGTTCCAGACTCTGCATTTCCCTGGTCAAAGAGACGGTCTAGGGATGGGATCTAAATCAACAGAGTGTTTGCCTAGCATGTGGTCCCCAGTACTGCATAAACTGGGTGTGGTGGTGCAGGCCTATAATCCCAGGCACTTGGGAGATGGAAGCAGGAGGATCACAAATTCAAGGTCATCCTTAGCTACATAATGAGTTTGAGGCCAGCTTGGGCTACATGACATACTGTCTTAAAAACAAAACCGAAACAAAAGCAACAAGAACCCACGGGCTTGTCTGACGTTGGCCAGCTCCATTTTCCACCTCCTCTGAGAAGAGAAAGGCCAGTCTTGCAGACTTCCACCCTGTTGATTTTTCCTGCAGGCCTGCAAAGCTCTGGCTTGCCTGCCTGGAGCAGCAGCCCTTTGAGGGTCCAGTCCCATTTACCGGGATGCTATGTGGCAGCCAGGGCAAGGCACAGCCTTTGTAAGGCTTCATTATCACCCAGCACTCTTGCTGGCAGTTCACACGTAGGGCTGGAGAGGAGCATGCAGTTACACAGATGGATGTGAGAACCATCATGCCTGCCTTACTGAGCCCTGGTGGGGTCCCAACAGGAAAGTGCAGCTGTGGGAGAGGTCCTCACTGGAGGGCTGCTGTGTGCAGACCAGGAATGCATGAAAGCCTGCACTGGGCAGGTAGCCCAACCCTGACACCCGGGGAAACACAATCGCTTCCCTAGACGCCCTGAGCAAAGAGGGAATCCACCTCTGCACTGGCCCAGAGGCTTCTCCCCTGCTGTCCTGGTGAGCCTTCAGCCCAGACGTGCCCTGGGTCAGGCCTTGTGAAATGTGGTCCTCTGATAAAAACAACTATTGTATCTTTATTGGAAGCAGCTGCGTCTGCATGCAAGACCTCTCCAGATTGAGCTGGTTGCCATTCCTGCATAGAAGGAAAAGAGTTATCAAACCTTTACTCGAGATCTCAATTAAGCACTATGCTGGTTATACGCAGTGCTACATGGGGTCTCTATGCTGGCTATACGCAGTGCTGCATGGGGTCTTCATGCTGGCTATACACAGTGCTGCATGGGGTCTGTATGCTGGCTATATGCAGTGCTGCATGGGGTCTGTATGCTGGCTATATGCAGTGCTACATGGGGGTCCCTATGCTGGCTATATGCAGTGTTGCATGGGGTCTCCATGCTGGCTGTACACAGTGCTGCATGGGGTCTCTATGCTGGCTATACCAGTGCAGCATGGGATCTGTATGCGCAGTGCTGCATGGGGGTCCCTATGCTGGCTATGTGCAGTGTTGCATGGGGTCTCAATGCTGGCTATATGTGGTGCTGCAGGGGATCTCTATGCTGGCTATATGCAGTGCTGCATGGGGTCTGTATGCTGGCTATATGCAGTGCTGCATGGGGGTCTGTATGCTGGTTATATGCAGTGCTGCGTGGGGTCTGTATGCTGGCTATATGCAGTGCTGCATGGGGTCTGTATGCTGGCTATATGCAGTGCTGCATGGGGTCTCTATGCTGGCTATATGCAGTGCTGCATGGGGTCTCTATGCTGGCTATATGCAGTGTTGCATGGGGTCTCTATGCTGGCTATATACAGTGTTGTATGGAGTCTCTATGCTGGCTATATGCAGTGTTGCATGGGGTTTCTATGCTGGCTATATGCAGTGCTGCATGGGGTCTCTATGCTGGCTATATGCAGTGCTGTATGGGGTCTCATTACACATGGTGGAGGAAGACAGAGCATATAGAGGATGCAAGATCAAGAGGCAGAGTACCACCTATCCAGCCCTGGGCAGGTTTTTCTTTGTCCTGGGATAAGACCTTTCAATGCAGTTGCTTTTGGCTCACCATGCACCTGTAAGTCACCCCTCACCCATGTTCTGGAAGAAAACTCAGTAAACTTGGGCTGGGGAGATGGTTCAGCAGTTAAAGGCCTTGCTTGCCAAGCCTGCCAGCCCTGGTTCAATTCTCCAGCTACCCATGTAAAGAGTAGTTTGTGCATCTGGTGTTCATTTACAGTAGCAAGAGGCCCTGACACACTTATGTACATGCCACACACACACACACACACACACACACATGCAAACATGCAAATAAATTTTTAAAAATTGGGGAGTTGGAGAGATATCTCAGTGTTTAAAGGTGCTTGTTGGCAAAGCCTAACTGCCTGGGTTTGATTTCCCAGTGTGCCCACGTAAAGCCAGATGCACAAAGTGGTGCATTCGTCTGGAGTTTGTTTACAGTGGCAAGAGGCCCTGGCGCACCCATTCTCTCTGTCTCCTTTTAAATAAATAAATAAAAATTTGAGCCGGGTGTGGTGGCTCTCGGGAGGCAGAGGTAGGAGGATCGCCGAGAGTTCAAGGCCACCCTGAGACTACATAGTGAATTCCAGGTCAGCTTGAGCCAGAGTGAGACCCTACCTCGAAAAAGCAAAAAAAAAATTAAAAAAAGAACTTTTTTTTTTTTTTTAAAAAAGAAAGTCTGCCGAGAGTGGTGGTGCACGCCTTTAATCCTAGCACTTGGGAGAGGTAGGAGGATCACCATGAGTTCAAGGCTACCCTGAGACTACATAGTGAAGACCCTATCTCAAAAAACCAAAAGAAAGAAAGAAAGAAAGAAGGAAGGAAGGAAGGAAGGAAGGAAGGAAGGAAGAAAAAGAAAGAAAGAAAAGAAAGAAAGTCCAATAAACTCATTGGCTCTCCAGGGTAAACTGGTGGAATTAGTAAGTCCAGGGTGCCCTGCTCATGGGTTTAGAGGTGACACTCGTGATTTTGGGGCACAGCCCTCTCCCACCTGGCCTGTTTCCCTGCCTTCCCCACCCCAAGGCTCTGGGCTGACTGTTCAGGGACACTTGGCCCCCTGCTCTGTAGAAGCAAATACCCTCCCATCCACTGGTCTCTTCCCAGATTTCCTGTGGGAAAGTCTACTTTTACCTTCAATGGCTCTTGCTGTAGCGATGCTGGGCGATGGTAGAGTCATTTGTCTTTACCTGGGCCTTTTATTATGTCTAATCTCTCCAGTGGGCAGACATATCAAACACACCTTGTTCCCAGGCAGCAGGAATCCCAGCCATCTCTCATCATGGGAGTGGGTGTAAATCCCCACAGGTATGTGAAGGCAAGTAGTAGCAGTGGCAGGAGGGGGGGGGCGTGTCTTGTAGTCAAACAAGAAGTTTGGACTTGTGAGGTTTACAACCTTCGTGTTCTCTAACTCCCTGGCATCTGCTGCTGCCTGGGCCCTGGACTGGCCCACATCTCTGCTCCTGGGTGGGCTGCCTCACCAGGTCCCGAGCAAGCTCATGGAAGACAACTGCGGAGAGAAGCAGTCACACAGCCCCCGTGCCCCTCCCCCAAGATCAATTAGTCACGGACGGAAAAGCAAAGTTTCTGCAACCTCACTACGTATGCATCAGAATTATAGTGTGTGTGTGGCAGGGGAGGGGGAAGGCATTTCATTGTTCAAACAGCCATTCCAAGCCCAGCATGGTGGTGCATGCCTTTAATCCCAGAACTCAGGAGGCAGAGGTAGGAGGATCACTGTGAGTTCGAGGCCAGCCTGAGACTACATAGTAAATTCCGGGTCAGCCTGGGCTAGAGCAAGACCCTACCTTGAAAAACGAAGAAAAAAAAGAAAACCCAGCCATTTCTATTTGTCTATGGGTTCCAAGAGCCTAGGCTGATTCTTGGAACTATGTCTAATATGTAATATGTATGTATATGTATTTATATTTTTTCCTATACACACATACATACATATATACATACCTATGATAAAGTGTTACTTTTCTCTCTTTTTTGAAATTTAACTTTATTTTATTTATTTATTATTTGCAAGGAGAGAGAGAGAGAGAAAGAGGAGACAGACAGAGAGAGACAGGGCACACCGGGGCCTCTAGCCTCTGCAAACGAACTCCAGATGCATGCATCACCTTGTGCATGTGGCTTATGTGGATCCTGGGGAATCGAACCTGGGTCCTTTGGCTTTGTAGGCAAGCACCTTAACTGTTAAGCCATCTCTCCAGCCCTGTTGCTTTTCTCTTAAAGGAAGCATTTTACGCTTCTCTTTGAATGTTGGAATTGCTAAGATCCACGTTATTGCAGTGTTTGTCATTGCTGTTCCTTGTTTGGGGAGACAGGACCTCGTGTAACCCAGGCTAGCTTGAATTTGATATAAAGCCAAGACTGTCCTTGAACTCCTGATCTTCCTGCCTCTACCTTCCAAGTGCTGTGATTACAAGCAAGCATCACAATGCCCAGTTTTATATTGCACTTGGTCAGGGGGAGGGTTGGGATGAATAGGAGGGTCTAGGCAGGGTCTTAGTGCCATGTAGCCCAGGCTGGCCTGGAACTCTTGTGATCTTCCTGTTTTAGCCTCCTGAGATTACAGGCCCATGCCACCACCACACCTGGCCATACTTTTTTTATTGTCAAGTAAAACACAGGTCACTTGAACATGGGCACTGAAGCACCGTGATGGTCAATCCTATAACCAACACGGGAGCTACTGACTTATGGACAGGTAGCAGAGGCAGCAGGGAGACAGTGGGCAAAGTTATTGATACCCCAAATGGGAGGGTGAGAGATTTCATTACACTACTCAGAAAGGGGTACAATTTAAAATCTATGAATTGTTTACTTCTAGAATGTTCTATTTAATATTTTTTAGACTATGATGAGACCTTGGGTAATTGAAAACTTAAGAAGCAAAATCTCCAATTAGGAGGCACAAATGAGTGCTGTATTCCAGGGGTTTCTGATTTGGCATTTCTTTTTTTATTATTATTATGTGTTCATGTGTGTGTGCGCATGTTCATGTGTGGGTACATGCATGTGCAGGCCATGATGCACATTTGGCAGTCAGAGGACAACTTTTGGTTTGGTCCTTACCTGTCCATCTCATTTGAGCAGGTTTCTTAATCTGGATTCTCATTCTGCTCCTTTTTTGTTATTTATTTATTTATTTATTTATTTGAGAGAGAGAAAGAGGGAGAGAGAGAGAGAGAGGGAGGCTGGAGAGAAGGCTTAGCCATAAAGGTGCTTGCCTGTGAAGCCTAAGGACCCAGGTTCAATTCTCCAGTACCCAGGTAAGCCAGATGCACAAGGTGATGCATCCGTCTAGAGTTTGTTTGCAGTGGCTGGAGGCCCCAGTATGCCAATTCTCTCTCTCTCTCTCTCAACTAAATAAATAAAGAAAAAAAGAAAAGAAAATTTTCATACCCAGAAACATTGTCTATAACATATCCAAAGAAACTTGGCTAATTTGAGATATATATAATTTTATAACATCCATTCAGAGATGCAATAAGCTACATTTAAGCATTCATTGTTATTAGACACTCCTTTTTTCCCTATAAATAAGTATCACAGCGGACATTGTTGCATATGTGAGCAAGGATTATTTTCACAGACTGATCCTAGAAACCTCCATGCCTTGATACGTTCTACCAACTTATTTTCTGAACTCCCGTTTGAAATCCGAGGAGACTCAATTTCTGATTCTGCGTATGAGAAACCTGGGAGTTGCCCCTGGGATGTGGCAAGAAAGAGCTGCATGCCCGAAGAGTCAGCACCTCGTCTTGGTTTTGAAAGAGTGCTGAGCACACAGGAAAAGCAAAGTCCCCAGACTGGAAGGACAGGCAGGCGGGCACGGGGTGACACAGCAGACTGAGCACAGATCTCTGCAGGAACTACGCCAGGCAGGCAGACTTGACTGCAGAGGATGCGGCTCTGGAGGCGGAGTGGACGGCTCAGATCTCCCCGGCCAGGAGCCCGGTCATCGGGTGGGAGTGAGGGAAACGCTTTGTATGATTTTCCTCTAGGAGCCCTTCCAGGTCCTCATGGTAAATACTGGAGGGAGTGGGAAAGGAACCATTTAGAAATAACGGAGCGTTTGTTCTTCTTAACAAGGTCTGCCTTCAGGAGAAGCTATTTAACCAGAGCCCGAGCCTCTTGGATATTTTAAATTAATATTTATTATTTTTTTTCCATTTTTGACAGTTTCATACAAATATATAATGTACTTTTATCTTATCCCTCCCAAATTACCCTCTCATCCCCCTTCCCTTCACATTAACACAATTTTTCTCCATTAATCTTTATCTTTCATTCATGCCTTTTTTTTTTCTCAAGGTAGGGTCTGGCTCTAGCTCAGGCTGACCTGAAAATTCACCATGTAGTTTCAGGTTGGCCTCAAACTGCTGATCATCTTCCTACCTCTACCTCTACCTCTGCCTCCCAAGTGCTGGGATTAAAGGTGTGTACCACCACGCCCAGTTCATGCCTTTTTTTTTTAATCCCATTGAGTGACATCAGGCTTGCTTACATGATCATGGGTAGAATGGGCAGCTTACCAGGGGCTATACCACTGATGAACCTGACTCCCCTTTAGCTGCCATGAGTTACTCTGGGGGGTGGGGGGCCTAAGGGCTTCTTTCCCCATCAATGGCGAAGTGTTGATGAGCCGCTGGGATTTCTAGCTCTCCCTAGCTGAAGTGGGCGAAGGGAAACAATTCTAGCTTGCATTAGCTCTCCTGTCCCGCCTAAGAGTTGGGGGAGGGACTGGGAGGACGGAGAAGCTAAAGCACCAAGACTTCATCACAGGACCACAGGACACCCCTCTCCTGCCGCCTTCATTACCACATACCAAATGCCTACTTACAGCTATTTCTTATACTGGCTACCAAGAAAAAAAATGACAAGAGATATTAAAAGGTAAATAATACATCTGAAGAGCTAGCATCACCATCACAACCAGACATCAGGGAAGGTGGATTTATCAAACTTAGCATTTAAAACTATGCCTCAGAGCCGGGCGTGGTGGCACACGCCTTTGATCCCAGCACTCGGGAGGACGAGGTAGGAGGATCGCCATGAGTTCAAGGCCATCCTGAGAATACATAGTTAACTCCAGGTCAGCCTGGGCCAGAGTGAGAACCTACCTCGAAAATCGAAAAACAAAAAAACAAAAGAACTATCAACTATGAATCATATGCTAAGGACTCCAGTGGATGAAATAAACAATAGGTAATATAAACACAGAGAGAAAACCCAAGAAAGGGACTGGGGATGTGGCACAGTGGTAGAGCACTTGCCCAGCATGCTCAAGACTCAAGACTCAAGACTCTGAGTTCCATCTCCAGCCCCACAAAGCGATTTTTTTTTTTTTTTTTTTTTTTTTTTTGGTTTTTCGAGATAGGGTCTCACTCTAGTTCAGGCTGACCTGGAATTCACTCTGTATTCTCATAATTCACTCTCAAACTCATGGCAATCCTCCTACCTCTGCCTCCCGAGTGCTGGGATTAAAGGCATGCGCCACCATGCCTGGCTTCCAAGTTATGTGTTTTAAAAACTGTATTTGAAACCGAGCATGGTGGTGCACGCCTTTAATCCCAGCACTCGGGAGGTAGAGGTAGGAGGATCGCCGAGAGTTCGAGGCCACCCTGAGAGTACATAGTTAATTCCAGGTCAGCCTGGACCAGAGTGAGACCCTACCTTGCAAAAA
The DNA here is from genome assembly GCA_036365145.1 of Orientallactaga sibirica. Classification (NCBI taxonomy): domain Eukaryota; kingdom Metazoa; phylum Chordata; class Mammalia; order Rodentia; family Dipodidae; genus Orientallactaga; species Orientallactaga sibirica. Next base: position 4,876,642 of record JAEOAD010001268.1, read on the forward strand.
AAAAAAAAAAAAAAAAAAAACCACATAACTTGGGGCTGGAGAGATGGAGTCACTGGTTAAAGGCACTTGCTTGCAAAGCCTGCTGGTCCAGGTTCAATTCCCCAGTACCCATGTAAAGCCTCTGGAGTTTGTTTGCAGTGGCAAGAGGCCCTGGTTCTCCCATTCTCTCTCTCTCTCTTTCTCTGTTCATAAATAAAAATATTTGGAGGTCTGGAGAGATGGCTTAGTGGTTAAGGCGCTTGCCTGCAAAGCCTATGGACTCATTTTTGACTCCCAAATCCCACGTAAGCCAAACACACAGGGTGATGCACAAGGTCGCACATGCACACAAGGTGGTGCATGCATCTGGAGTTAGATTGCAGTGGCTGGAGGCCCTGGCACGTCAATTCTCTCTCTCTCATAAGAAAAAAAAAATCTTTTAAAAACAGAACAGATCCTCTGACAATGGACCCTCGGACTGACAGTGCTGCCCACTTCGATTATTTTTTAATAGCACATGGTGAAAGGGAAGGGTGGTTAGTAATCAGTGGCCAGTAATTTTTAGCAGCTTACTGTTTCATAAGGTTGTGGTATTGTATTAACAAGAAGGCCTCCTTCTGGAATAGGACCTCATTGGGAAATGCTCACGAAACAACTGTGATGTCACGTGGGACGGCAAGACCATGTTCCCCTCAGAGGCTGGTACTGTTATCTGGGGGCTAGGAAGGTGGGTAAGTGGTTAAAGGCACTTGCTCAAGTCTAACTTGTTAATTGTCCTGTGTGGTGGTTTGATTCAGGTGTCCCTATAAACTTAGGTGTTCTGAATAGTAGGTTTGCAGCTGATGGAGAGTTGGAAATTAACACCTCCTGGAGGCAGTGTATTGTTGGGTGGGCTTATGGGTATTATAGCCAGTTTCCCCATGCCAGTGTTTGGCACACTCTCCTATTGCTGTTGCCCATCTGATATAGGCGAGGGGGTGATGTCCACCCTCTACTCATGCCATTGTTTTCCCCTGCCATCATGGAGCTTCCCCCTGAGTCTGTAAGCCAAAATAAACCTTTTTTATTTTATTTTATTTTATTTTATTTTATTTTATTTTATTTTATTTTATTTTATTTTATTTTTCCCACAAGCTGATCTTGGTCGGGCAATTTCTGCCAGCAATGTGAACCTGACTGCAACATCCTGTAACCCAATAAGATTTGAAAGAAATGACTATAATATTGCCCAAAGGCAAGATTCTTTTTTCTTTCCTTCTCCATACCCACACTGAGGATTGAACCCAGGACCTTGCTAATGCTAACAGACCCTCTCCCCCTGAGTTATATCCAAAGCTCCTACCCCCCCCTTTTTAAGTTTCAAAATTTTGCGTTAGAGGGCTGGAGAGATGGCTTAGCAGTTAAGGCCTGCAAAGCCTAAGGACCCAGGTTTGAGTCCCTAGAATGCACATAAACGAGATATACATGGTGGTATGTGTCTGGAGTTTCTCTGCAGTGGCTAGAGGCCCTGGCACACCCATTCTCTCTCTCTCTTTCTCTCTAATAAATGAATAAATAATAAAATATTTAAAAGTTTGAATTAGGGCTGGAGAGATGGCTTAGCGGTTAGGGTGCCTGCTAAGCCTAAGAATGCCCGTTCGAACCTCCAGGTCCCACGTTTAGCCAGATGCAAAGTGATGCAAGGGCGCAATGCCGCACTTGCCCACAAGGGGGCAGATGAGTCTGGAGTTTGTTCACAGCCACTGAGAGGCTGCTGGCGCACACATTCTGTTTCTCTTTCTCTTTCTCTCTCTGACTAAAAAAAAAAAAGTTTGAATTCGGGTGTTATGAAATTGCTCAGGCTGTCCTTAACCCCCATGCATGTCAAGCAGGTCTTGCATTTGCAATCTTGTTGGTCAAAGGACAATTTTTGTGTATGTGTATATACATGAGCATACATATGTGTGCAGCACATTTTGGAGGCCAGAGGTCAATGTCTGGTATATTCCTCAGCCATTTGCCACCTTTTTTCAAAAATATTTATTTCTTAGGGCTGGAGAGATGGCTTAGCAGTTAAGGCATTTGCCTGCAAAGCCAAAGGATCCCGGTGCAACTCTCCAGGACCCATGTAAGCCAGATCCACAAGGGGGTACATTCACCTGGAGTTCGTTTGCAGTGGCTAGAGGCCCTGGCATGCCCATTCTCTCTCTCTCTCTCTCTCTTTCTCTCTCTGCCTCTTTCTTGCTCTCAAATAAATAAAATTATGGGCTGGAGGGATTGCTTAGTGGTTAAGGCATTTGCCTGCAAGGCCAAAGGACCCAGGTTCGATTCCCCAGGACCCACATTAGCCAGATGCACAAGAGGGCACATGCATCTGGAGTTCGTTTACAGTGGCTGGAGGCCCTGGCACATCCTCTCTCTCTCTCTCTCTCTCTCTCTCTGTGTCTCTCTCTCTCTGTCAAATAAATAACTAAAATAAAAAAATAAATAAATAAATAAATAAAATTTAAAAAATATTCATGTCTTTATTTGTATGTACATATGTGGCAGGGGGATGCTCCAGGGTCTCTTGCAACTGCATCTGGCTTTACATGGGTGCTGGGGAATTGAACCTGGGCCAGCAGGCTTTGCAAGCAAGCACCTTTAAATGCTAAGCTGTCTCCCCAGTCTCTTCACCTGATTTTTCAGAAAATATTTTTTTTATTTGAGAGAGAGAGAGAAAGAAAAAGAGAGAGGCAAATAGAGAGAAGGAGCATGTCAGGTCCTCTGGCCACTGAAAATGAACTCCAGATGCATGTGTCACCTTGTGAATCTGGCTTTACATGAATATTGGGGAATCAACCCAGATCCTTGGGCTTTGCAGGCAAGTGCCTTAACTGCTGATCCATCTCTCCAGCCTTCCACCTAATTTGGGGGGGTCTCTCACTGAACCTAGGGTTCACAGATTTAGCTAGACTAGCTAGCCAGTGAACCCTAGAAATCCTTCTGCCTCTGCCTCCCCAGTGCTGGGATTATAGGTGTGCTGCCAATCTGGGCATCAGGGCTCAGGTCCCCATGCCTGTGAGGCAAGCACTTTAGTCACTAAACCATCTCCCCAGTCTCAGCCAGAGACAGATTTTAGAAAAAACTTATTATGTTGGACCTAGACATAAAATAAGTGAACTTATAGCTGGAAGTAATAAACTTCAGAAAGAAACAGAAATACGGCCGGGCGTGGTGGCGCATGCCTTTAATCCCAGCACTCAGGAGGCAGAGGCAGGAGGATCACCGAGAGTTCAAGGCCACCCTGAGACTACATAGTTAATTCCAGGTCAGCCTGGACCAGAGTGAGACCCTACCTTGCAAAAAAAAACAAAAAAAAAAAAAAAGAAACAAATATGCAGTTAAGAAAATTCAGTATATTTGTCATATGCAAAAAGGGCAGAGATAGCTGTTGAAATGCAAGAGCATCAAGGTCAACTAGCAGATGACAGCACATTGGCAGGTAAGCTTAATGCCAGTACTTACATGGAAGAAGAATGATTATTACATGCTTAAAGCTCAAAATGAGCTCAAAACAACTTAGAGGTATAGAAGAAGAAATTGAACAAGAAAAACAAACAGTACCAAAAATCTATCTCCTGAGAAACCAGTCAAGTACATAGAGGTGAAAACCATAAATTGCCCAAGGAATTAGATACAACTAGCTTCACTAAACATGACAAAAAGATAGCCCTGGGATGACCCAAAAGGCAACATAGTGCTGAGAAGAAGGGATGGAGGAGTGCCCAGCACTGAAACACCTCTGTCACACCCTCCAAGGCTCAGGGCCCATTGTGGAAGAGGGGTGGATAGAATGGAAGAGCCAAAGGAAGGGTATGACTCCTTACAATGCAACTGCCCAGACAGAAATTGGCCTCGATATCCATGACCTTGCAGTGCCTAGCAATAACTACGCAAGACCCTCAAAATAGAAGAAAAAGATGATGACATCAAATTAAAAGAGAGACTAATGGAGAGAGGGAGGGGATATTATGGAGATTGGAGTTCTAAAGTGGAATGGGGGGAGGGGAAGGAAATATCATATGTTTTTTGTATGTAAGTATAGAAGGTGTCAATAAAAAAAAATAATAAAAAAAAAAAAAGACAGCCCTGGCTCTTGAAATAGCACAGTCAGAGAAAGCAGGAGGCTGCACCGCTGTACATGGAAAACTTCCTAAGCAGGAGTCCCGAGAACCAATGACTGCGGAAGACGCAAGCTTGGAATCACCAGCGGAAGACAAGGAGGAATGACGAAGCAGGTTAAGGAATTTGATCAGAAAAGCCACCGTGCAGAAATACTTAACAGATATAAAAGGGAAAGAAATTAGTTCAGTGAAGCAAGTTAGACATCTTCACATGGATTTAGAGGAACACCAAAGTGAAATGAATCAGCTAAAAATTAAGTGGGAGGAAGATCCGGACACTCCTATAGAGGAAGCAGAGTCAAGGCCTGGCTCACAGGCACTACGGAAGCCAGCATTGGTGCCCTCTGGCACTAATGCCAGCTAGAGAGGATGAAGGTGTCCTCAACCTTAAGTCTACCCAGTGCAGGTAGAACAGACTACAGCTAGGAATTCGACTGAGGAAGAACATTCTCTGTAAAGCAAAATTATGTGAAAAACTGCTAGTCTAAGACATAATAATTTGGCAGCTAGACGATAAAAAGAAATTACATCTAGAAAGAAGTGGTATTAATAACTCACAGAAATGCCTTTAAGAACACAGTGGTTGGCCTGCGGAATGTATCTCAGCTGGTAGAGTACTTACCTAGCATGCATGGGTTCGATTCCCTAGCACTACATAAAACTGCGCATGGTGGCACTCGTCTGTAATTCCAGCACTCTGGAAGTGGAAGTAAAAGGACCAGAAGTTCAAGGGCAACTTCAACGATTGAAAGGCCAAACAGAAAAGAACATTGTGGAGATGTGAAACAGAACGGGAGATACTGAAAACACCGTGGCAAGAAAAATGAGACACACTCTCAATTCACAGATTTGGAGAGAAAATGGCAACACCACGAATCAAACAATGTTGTGATGAAAGAAGTCATAGCGCCCAGGAGTTATCACTGCCAGTTATTACAAACCTCAGGATGGCAGAGCTTTGTCCCCACACTCATGGGTCTGGACCACGTTGTCTTTGGACTGCATTGACTTTTTTTTTATATCGTAAGCACTTTGACAACAAAGTAAACAAAGTTGAATTAAGGGTATTTTTTTGTTGTTGTTTTATTCTTGTTTTTGTTTTTGAGCCAGGGCCTCACTCTAGCCCAGACTCAGCTGAAACTCACTATGTGGACCAGGCTGGCCTTGAACTCATGGCAGTCCTCCTACCTCAGCCTTCTGAGTGCTGGGATGATAGGCGTGAGCCACATTGTCCAGCTCAAGTGTTAAGATAAAAAGCAGCTGGGCGTGGTGTCGCACGCCTTTAATCCCAGCACTCGGGAGGCAGAGGTAGGAGGATTGCCGAGAGTTCGAGGCTACCCTGAGACTACATAGTTAATTCCAGGTCAGCCTGGACCAAAGTGAGACCCTACCTCACAAAACCAAAACCAAAACAAAAAAAAAAAACAAAAAAGCAATACATGAGGAAGCAGATTGAAGAATGTACTGAGCCATCATGAATGCTCCACACGCTGCTAGCAGAGACAGTCTGATGACTGATGAGTCTCTGTAGAGGTGAATTCCTGCTGCTGATCTTCATACAAACTAACTAAAATAATAGGGCTCACCCCTCAAGAGTGCACCTCGAATTTCCAAGTGCCATACTTTTTGCAGAGAGAAATTGTAGAGTATAATAGTTCATTAAAGAGCTTACATATATAGAGCTGGGAGATGGCTTAGCGGTTAAGGCCTTTATCTACAAAGTCAAAGGACCTAGGTTCGATTCCCCAGGACCCATGTAAACCAGATGCACAAGGTGGCGCAAGTGGCTGAAGACCCTGGTGCACCCATTCTCTCTCCCCCCATAAATAAATAAATAAATAAATAAATAAATAAATAAATAAATAAATAGAAAAAAACTTACATATAAAAATTGGGAGTCTGGGAGTATGGCTCAATGGTAGAGCACTTGCCTAGCATTTGCAAAGCAATAAATTCAGTCTCCAGTACTGAAAAGAAAGGAAAGAAGGAAGGAAGGAAGGAAGGAAGGAAGGAAGGAAGGAAGGAAGGAAGAAGGGAGGGAGAGATGAAGGAAAACAGGAAGGAAAGGAGGGAGGGGCAAAGGAAGAAAGGAAAAAAGAAAAGGAAAATGACACTTTCTCAGACAAAATTGAAGGAGTTTGTTGTTAAATAGACTTGCCTTCAAACAATGTTAAGAGAGTGGCTCAGTGGATTAAGTGCTTTCAGGCAAGCATGAATACCTGACTTTGGATCCTTAAAACCCACATAAAAGCCCATCATTGTAGCAGACACCTGTAATCCCAGCGTGGTGGAAAGGGAGATGGAGACTGGAGAATGTGCCAAAAGCTCACGGTCCAGCTTGCCTGGAGAACACCACAGTGAACAATGAAAGACTGCTTCAAATAAGGGAGAAGTTGTCCTCTGACCTCCACCTGCACGTTGCCCCCCAATGTTAAAATTTCTTTTAAACAGAAGGTGTGGTGGTGCACGCCTTTAATCCCAGCACTCGAGAGGCAGCAGTAGGAGGATCGCTGTGAGTTTGAAGCCACCCTGTCAGCCTGGGCTAGAGTGAAACTCTACCTTGAAAACCAAAATTAAAAAAAATAATAAATAAATTAATTAATTAAGATCAGAAGCTCAGCTTCAGGATATAGTTCAGAGGTACAGTGCTCCCCAGCTTGTATGAGGCCTCTGTCTGATCCTAGCATCACAGGGAAGGAAAAATAGAAAAGAAAAAGTAAGAGCACCAAAGAAGAAATAAATGAAGATAAAATGAAAATTTTCATTTTTCTTATTTTCTTTTTAAATTGACATAAAAATTGTGTTTGTTGCATTCAGTGTGACATTTTATTTTTAAGTGATCTAACCAGAATGAATAATGCCTAAATATAATGCCAACCAAAAGACAGAAAATAAATTTTAAGGGCTGGAGAGATGGCTTAGCGGTTAAGGTACATGCCTGCGAAGCCCAAGGACACTGGTTTGATTCTCCAGGTCCCATGTAAGCCAGATGCACATGGTGGCTCATGCATCTGGAGTTCATTTGCCATGGCTAGAGGCCCTGGAGTACCCATTCTTACTCTCTCTCTCTTTCTTTCTCCCTCTCTCTGTCTCTACTAAATACATAAATAAAATCTTTTTTTTTTTGGTTTTGTGAGGTAGGGTCTCACTCTGGTCCAGGCTGACCTGGAATTCACTATGTAGTCTCAGGGTGGCCTCGAACTCTCGGCGATACTCCTACCTCTGCCTCCCGAGAGCTGGGATTAAAGGCATGCACCACCATGCCCGGCTATAAAATCTTTTTTTAAAAAAGAAAAGAAAAGAAATTTTAATTCCACCTTATTTGTATAATGGCACACCCAGAAGCCATAGACTGTTACTAGAAAAATTTCAGTGCCAGGGATGGGATACCTTCCAGTGAGTTGTTGGCCAGGGAGGTCAGAGATATCCCCAAAACATTATAGGCATTGCCAAGCCTCTTGGTTTCCCATCAGAAATAGATGGTAAGACCCTATTGCTGAAGATGCCACATATTTGGACTGCAAGGTCACTGAGTAATCCTGCTGGAGCTAAGCTGAGAACCTCCTCCCTGTGGACCAGCTGACAGAAAACTGGAAAAAGCTGCACTGCATGCAGCCTTGTGAGATACAGAAGACATCAGCAGTGAAAACAGTGGACATTACGAGCCTTAAGTTTGGCCAAATGACAAAAAATGGGTACAATAGTGGCATGTCTGTTATGAGGGAAACCAACTGCTCTCTAATTGGATGGGAGGCCTGCTCCATGGGAGGGAATACATGCCTGATACTGAAAACCTATGATGGGAAGTCTCGAGCCCTAGGAATGTATCATCTGCTCTTGTCTGGCTAAATCCATCTATTATGCTCACCAAACTGCCCTGTAAGCACTTTACTTAATGTTCATACCCATATATTAATGCTACTTCCACTTTTGCTTAGAGAAGCTTCTCTTTTCAGATGGCAGTGACCACTGGAATGACTCAAAAGGCAACATAGTGCTGAGAAGAAATGACAGAGGAGTGCTCAGCACTGAAACATCTCTATCATATCTTCCAAGATTCAGGGTCCATTGCGGAAGAGGTGGCGGAAAGAATGTAAGAGCCAAAGGAAGGGTAGGACTCCTTACAATTCAATTGTTTAAACAGAAATTGGCCTCAATATCCATGACCTCACAGTGCCTAGCACTACCTTTACAAGAGCCTCACAATAGGAGGAAAATATGATGTCATCAAAATAAGAGACTAGGGAGGGGATATGATGGGGAGTAGATTTGTGAATGGGAAATTGGGGGAGGGGAGGGAATTATGATGGTTTATTGTCTGTAATTGTGGAAGTTGTCAATAAAATGTTTAAAAAACATTCAGCTCTCTCTGTGTCTATCTCCCTCTTTCTCTCTCTCTCAAATAAATAAATACAAATAAAATATCTTAAAAAGAGGGGATGCTGGAGCTATGGCTTAGCAGTTAAGGTGCTTGCCTGCAAAGTCAAAAGACTCAGGTTCAATTCCCCAAGACCCATGTAAGCCAGACGCACAAGGTGGCACATGTGTCTGGAGTTCATTTGCAGCAGCTGGAGGCCCTGGCTTGCCCATTCTCTCTCTCTCTCTGTTTCTCTCTCTCTCTCTTTCTCTCCCCCTTTTTCTCTCCCTCTCTCAAGTAAATAAATAAAAATAAAATATTTTAAAAATAAGAAAATGCTCCGGGCTGAAAAGATGGCTCAGTGGTTAAAGGCACTTGCTTGCAAGGTCTGCCAACCTTGGTTTGACTCCCCAGTACTCACATAAAGCCACGTGCACAGAGTGTACATGCAATTGGGGTTTGTTTACAGTGGCAAGAAATCCTGATGCACCCATACTCACTGTCTCTCTCTATCAAAGGAAGAAATAAAATATTACTTAAAAGCTTTAAAAAATGCTCCATTAAGCCAGGCATGGTGGCACACACCTTTAATCCCAGCACTTGGGAAGCAGAGGTAGGAAGATCGCCAGGAGTTCAAGGCCAGCCTGTGCCTACATAGTGAATTCCAGGTCAGCCTGAGCTAGAGTGAGATTCTACCATGAAACAACAACAACAACAACAAAAAGCTCAATTAAAACTGCAAAAGAAAACCAGGGGAGGCTGAGGTAGGAGGATCACCATGAGTTAGAGGCCACTGTGGGCTACAGAGTGAGTCCCAGGTTAGCCTGGGCTAGAGTGTGACTTTCTCAAAAGAAAACGAAACAATAAAACCACATAAAAGAAGATAGGTGGCACGTGTCTATAATCCCAACAGTTAGTAGGTGGATCATCCTCTGGTACACAGTAAACCTCATTTCGATTCATTTTTATTTTGAGACAGGGTCTCACTAAGTTGCCCGGGTTGGCCTTGAATTCATGGCGATCCTCCTACCTCAGCCTCCCGGCTGCTAGGACCTTGACATTGCAGCTTGTCTGCATCATGCTCCTGAGTGGCTGAGCCACCAGGCCTAGCGAACATCATAGTTCTTAATCCTTATACATCTAACAACTAAACATGAAAGTCCACGAGCCAAAAACCCATAGAAATGCTAGAGAAAACAAGTGAACATAGTCTTAGAGCTGGGGATGTGAGCGCTTCTCTTTCACAAACAGGTGTCTGAGGGCTGGAGAGATGGCTTAGCGGTTAAGGCGCCTGCCTGCTAAGCCAAAGAACTGAGTTCCAATCTCCAGGTCCCACGTTTAGCCAGATGCAAAGTGACGCAAGGGCGGCGCACGCATCTGGATTTCGTTCTCAGCAGCTAAGAGACTGCTGGCGCGCCCATCTCTGTCTCCTTCTCCCTCTCTGTCTGTCTCTCTCTGTGTCTCTCTCCAAAAATAAATACAATAATTTAAAAAAAAGAAACGGGTGTCTGAAAATCAGTGAAGGTAGAGTTAAACTCGATGGCATCATAGTAATGTTTATAGATAATTTCATCAAACAACTACAGAATGCACATTCTTCTCAGGCTCACATGGAGCATTCAACAAGATAGATCACATCAATGAAAGATAACTAAGTAAATTAATTAATTTTAAAAAAGATAGATCACTGATGCTTGGGAGACAGAGTGAGGGAATGCAGATCCTACCAACCTGAATCTGCTCCTGCTAGAACCTTCCATTCCCTCTAGGATCTCCAAGCCTGTGTCAGCAAGGGACATGTAACTGCCTCACCCTACTAGACAGTCGAGAACTGGAGTCCTTTGCTGTGCTGTACGTGCCCCACGCAGCACAGCTTCATGGAGACAGCCATGGAAAGACTTGAAAATGCAGAATTAGCCAGCGGCTGCCCTTGCTGACCCCAAACTCTGTCTTTCCTTCTCTGTAGAGAAGCTCCAGGCAGCTCTCAAGTCATCCCCACTATCCTGGGTTTTGGGGAAAGCACTGTGCAGAATGCACAATCATTTTCTGGTTACACAGATCTAAGAAGAGCAAGCAGAGGCCAAGAGGGCTTTAAACAATCCACTCCTCACATGGTTCAAGTGAAATGAAGAAAGGACAGAAAAACAGGGGAAAAGTTGGGGGTGGGGCGAGAGAAAAGGTGCAGTCAGCATTTGGAGAAAGGGGCAGCCTGGAAGAGAGGGCCTGACGTAGGCAGTGATATGAAGCAACCAAACTGTCAGCCTCAGGTCTGCTCCCACGTTTCCCTTCTCCTATTGCCCAGCAGAACCTGCTGGAAGGTGGATGATTTCTTCATCTTCAGCTGATTGCGGGGCTCCTCGAGCCGGGCCAGCGGGCTCGTGGCTATCCTGAGGAGGGAGAGGGTGCAGCTGGCAGGACAAACCTGCTATTCATCTGGCTGATGCGGGATGCCCCGCTTGGCCTTGGCCCCTGGGGGAGGCGCACACATCCACATATGTGTCTCTGTGTGTAAGCACATGTGTGCCCCAAAGGAGCTGGTATATATGTCACCTTGATAGGTGGCCTTTTGAGTTGTCCCTCCAGTCCCAGTAGAGCCATATGAGGTCGGTCAGCTTGCTGTGAGCCGGAGAGAAATTCTGTATATTTATCAGGGCAATTGAAAAAACAGCCTGGGGGGAATCTTCAAACTTCACATTAATGGTACTGAGTGGGGTCCCCAGTCACCAAGGATGAGGTTGCCTTTAACGCAGTCTCAAGATTAAGGTTTAGAGATATTTCTCTTTCTGTCCTTTGTTTGTTGTTTATTCCCTTTATTCCTAAAATGTGGGGGGGTGGAGAGTATGGGACCTACTAGGTTCCAAAGCTACAAAATTGGCTAAGTAATTTTTTTTATTTTTATTTATTTATTTTTTTTTTGGTTTTTCAAGGTAGGGTTTCACTCTGGTCCAGGCTGACCTGGAATTAACTGTGTAGTCTCAGGGTGGCCTTGAACTCATGGTGATCCTCCTACCTCTGCCTCCCGAGTGCTGGGATTAAAGGCGTGCGCCACCACGCCTGGCAATTTTTTTTAATTTTTAATATTTTAGTTTTTAAATTATTTATTTATTTTTTAATTTTTTAAAAATTTATTATTATTATTATTATTATTATTATTATTTTGGTTTTTTTGAGGTAGGGTCTCACTCTGGGTCAGGCTGACCTGGAATTAACTAAGTAGTTCAGGGTAGCCTTGAACTCAGGGCGATCCTCCGACCTCTGCCTCCCAAGGGCTGGGATTAAAGGCGTGTGCCACCACACCTGGCTATTTTTTAATTTTTTAATTATCTTTTTGGAGAGAGACAGAGAGAGAGAGAGGGAGAGGAAGACAGATAGAGATGGGCGCGCCAGCAGTGTCTCAGCTGCTGCGAACGAAATCCAGATGTTTGCGCCCCCTTGTGGTCAAGTGTGGCATTGCGCCCTTGTGTCACTTTGCATCTGGCTAAACGTGGGACCTAGAGATTGGAACCAGCGTTCTTACGCTTAGGAGGCAGGCGCCTTAACCCCTAAGCCATCTCTCCAGCCCTATTTTAGTTTTTTAATTGACAACTTCCTTAATTGTAGACAATATCCCATGGTAAGTAATAATTTTTAGTGACAGAGTGATACTCTCCATCTCGCTCCCGATAGGAGACAGAGAAAACGGTGTGGGAGAGAGTGAGCAGGGGAAAAATTGTGCCTTCAAGTCCTTCTCATGAAACAAGCTGTCCTTTCCCTTCTAAAAGGCAGCTACCAGGAGTGAGTCTTTTTGTGGAAACTACTTATTTTTCTTGTTTACCTTAGAGCCTAAAACACTTCTGTCTGGTTCCTTAGACTCATTTTAGACTCAAGCCGGCATGGTGGACGTGTCTGTGAATGTGCAGGCTGAGGAGAATTTCCACTCAGTGTGTGGGAGAGAGCAAAGTTATGTTTTCATTTTCACCACACTCAGATGTGTGTGTGTTGGGTGGGGGGAGAAGCAATTTCTTTACTTCCATTACATATCTTTATGTCTTTCTTGCTGGACAGTGTGAGCAGGCTGGATGATAGATGAGGACCATTGCTTTAGTCTAATCTAACAAGCCGACCCAGGGGTTGGATAGAGGGCTCAGTAGTTAAAGGTATTTGCGTGCAAAGCCTGATGGTCTGGGTTTGATTCTCCAGTAGCACAAAGTGGCTCATATGTCTGGAGCTTGTTCTCAGTGGCAAGAGTTCCTGGAGCACCCATTTTTTCTCCCTCCCTCTCTCTCTCATAAATAAATAAATACTTTAAAAGTATATCTTTGGGCTGGAGAGATGGCTTAGGGGTTAAGGCGCCTGCCTCCTAAGCCTAAGAACACTGGTTCCAATCTCCAGCGGTTCCAATCTCCAGATCCCACGTTTAGCCAGATGCAAAGTGACGCAAGGGCGCAATGTCGCACTTGACCACAAGGGGGCGCACGCATCTGGATTTCGTTCGCAGCAGCTGAGATACTGCTGGCGCGCCCATCTCTGTCTTCCTCTCCCCCCCCCTCTCTGTCTCTCTCTCCAAAAAAATAATTAAAAAATTTTTTTAAATGTATATCTTTAAAAAAATAATTATCTCTCTCACACACTCTGCCTCTTTCCCTCTCTCAAATAAATAAATCAATAAAATAATTTGTTTTTTGGTTTTTTGAGGTAGGGTCTTGCTCTCGTCCAGGCTGACCTGGAATTCACTGTGTAGTCTCAGGGTGGCCTCGAATTCATGGCAATCCTCCCACCTCCGCCTCCCAAGTGCTGGGATTAAAGGTGTGTGCCACCACGCTTGGCTAAAATAAAATATTCTTTTTAAAAGGGGCTGGCCTGCAAAGCCAAAGGATCCTGGTTTGATTCTCCAGGACCCACGTAAACCAGATGCACAAGGGGGTGCATGCATCCGGCATTTGTTTGCAGTGGCTGGAAGCCCTGGCATGCTCATTCTCTCTCTCTTTCTCTCTCTCTCTCTCTCTCTTCCTCTTTCCCTCTCTGAAATAAATAAATAAATAAATAAATAAATAAATAAATAAATATTTTTTAAAAAAATAGCCAGGCAGGGAGTGGTGGTACACACCTTTAGTCCCAGCACTGAGGAGGCAGAGGTAGGAGGATCACTGCGAGTTGAAGGCCACCCTGAGACCACATAGTGAATTCCAGGTTAGCCTGGGCTACAGCATGACCCTACCTTGAAAAATCAAAATTAATAATAATAATAATATTAGGCTAGACATGGTAGTGTACACCTTTAGTCCCAGCATGTGAGAGGCAGAGGCAGGAGGATCACTGTGAATTTGAGGCCAGCCTGAGACTACAGAGTGAGTTCCAAGTTAGCCTGGGCTAGAGGGAGATCCTACCTTGAAAAAAAAGTAATAATAATAATAATAATAATAATAATAATAATAAGCCCACCCAATGTCTTGGATCCAGTGACTAAAAGTCCAGCCCAGCTAGACTAGTCTTCAGATTTCTACCCCTCTCTCCTAAGGATGGCATCTAGGCACATAGGAGGTGGAGGGTTCTTGCATGGATCCTGTGGCCTTTCCATCTGGTTTCTGCTAAGTTGCTGCTGTCTAAGGCAGCCTTCGCCCTGAGTCACTGAGACACTGCTGAGGACAGATGGGTCCTTCTCCATGATCTCCCGTGGCATTGGTGGCTAATGTCTGTGATGAGGGTGACTCACAGTCCATTCTTTTCATGCCTTTAAGGACCAGCGTCCCACCTCCCCTTGCTGATTGTCTCATCTTGACTCTCATGGTAAGCTTCCCAGAGGTATCAGCTTAGAGGTCCATTCCCATAAGATGAAAAGATACGCAGCTAGTGTCAGAACCACAAAAGCTGAGGGCTGCTGAGGAAGAGCTGTAGAGAAGCAAGCCCAGACCACTCCTGTGATATCTGGCTGTACCCCCTTGAGCTGATCGCCTTCCAGACTTACAAATGGGAGTAAGATCGAGAGCCCACTCCTGGCCTGGAGAGATGGCTTAGCGGTTAAGGCGCCTGCCTGCTAAGCCTAAGAACCCGGTTCCAATCTCCAGGCCCCACGTTTAGCCAAATGCAAAGAGATGCAAGGGCGCAATGCCACACTTGACCACAAGGGGGCGCACACATCTGGATTTCGTTCACAGCAGCTGAGAGGCTGCTGGCGCGCCCATCTCTGTCTCCCTCTCCCTGTCTGTCTGTCTCTCTCTCCAAAAATAAGTAAAATAATTAAAAAAAAATTTAGAACTCACTCCTTTCTCAGCATCCTTTCCAAAAGCTATCACAGAGCTGGGCGTGGTGGCACACGCCTTTAATCCCAGCACTCCGGAGGCAGAGGTAGGAGGATCGTTGTGAGTTCGAGTCCACCCTGAGATTATATAGTGAATTCCAGGTCAGCATGGGCTAGAGAGAGATCAGACCTTGGGAAAAAAAAATAACAAAAGCTATCGCACCCTGATTAGTTACTTTCCTTGACACTATTAGAAAATACCTAACACAAGCAAAGCAGGGTTTATTTTGGCCACAGTTTGAGGCAGGAATGCACAGCAGCAGAATTACAAGCAGCTTTCCTCTGAGTCCTTAGCAGAGAGATGAATGCCGGTGCTCAGCTCGTTCCCCTTCATTTTCCCTTTTTACTCATTGCAGGACCCAGCCCATGGGATGGTGCCACCCGCATTCAAGGTGGGTCTTCCTTCCTCAATCAAACCTCTATGGAAACAGCCCAGAGCTGCGTCCCCTGGGTGACTTCTAAATTCCATCAAGTTGACAATTGAAATTATCATACTCCACCCTCCACAATTATGTCAGTCAAATTTCTGTCATAGGAACAAAATGCCCTTAAAAGCAACTTAGAAGCAGAAATGATTTATTTTGGCTCATGGATTCTGAGGTCCCAGTTCATAGCTAGCAGGTCCTGTGGCTGCAGGCCTGAGGCAGCAAAGAACATCATAGCCGAAGCGTGTGCTGTAGAAGTCTGTCTGTCTCATGGAAGGAAGGAGCAAAAGGAGAGATGAAGGGAAGTCGGCCCCTCGATGGCCTGTCTCCCACTGGCTATCGACCTCCAAAAAGTTCCTGTACTTCTCAATAGCGTCGTAGGCTCGTGACCAAGCCTTCACGACATGGGCCTTTGGGGGCCATTTCACTATCTGAAGTGACAGGCAGTATTCTAAGCCCTGTAACATACATTTCCCTTATGCACCTTTCATAATACCTACTGAGAAGTAGATATTCATATTACTGCTGGTTTGTAGGGGGAGAAACAGAAGGACAAGAGGCTGAATGCCCGCCAAGATATGAACCCCAGAAATCTAGTTTGGAGACAAGGTTCTTATGCACAATTTTGTCTTTTTTTTTTTTTCCGGTGCTGAGGACCGAACCCAGGGCCTTGTGCTTGCTAGGCAAGCCCTCATCCACTGCGCTAAATCCCCACCCCCATTGTGCATAAGTTTGGCTTCAAGAGGAGAGATTGAACCACATCTCCCAATTCCTATTTTCCCTTCCTCTGCTTTTTCTCCTTCCTACCTCTATTATCCATAACCAGGAAAGAGAAGCTGTGTTCTTTTTCTCTTCCCGCTTGGCTGGGATGTAGCTTACCTGGAATTCTAGGACAATACAAAGGGTAAATAAATTTAAAAATCCTCTTTGTCAACAAAAGTTGGCTATCAAAAAAAAAAAGAAAGAAAGAAAGAAAGAAGGAAAAGAAAAGAAAAGAAAAGAAAAGAAAAGAAAAGAAAAGAAAAGAAAAGAAAAGAAAAGAAATAAAAGAGCTGGGCGTGGTGGCGCACGCCTTT
Source organism: Orientallactaga sibirica (assembly GCA_036365145.1). NCBI lineage: Eukaryota > Metazoa > Chordata > Mammalia > Rodentia > Dipodidae > Orientallactaga > Orientallactaga sibirica. The sequence goes on from JAEOAD010001268.1 coordinate 4,892,901, forward strand.
AATCCCAGCACTTGGGAGGCAGAGGTAGGAGGATCGCCGTGAGTTCAAGGCCACCCTGAGACTACATAGTTAATTCCAGGTCAGCCTGGATCAGAGTGAGACCCTACCTCGAAAAACCAAAAAAAAAAAAAAAAAAAAAAAGAAATAAAAGAAAAAGAAAAGGCCGGTCATGGTGGCTCATGTCTTTAATCCCAGCACTCAGGACGCAGAGGTAGGAGGATCGTCGTGAGTTTGAGGCCACCCTGAGACTACATAGTGAATTCCAGGTCAGCCTGAGCTACAGTGAAAAACCAAAAATAAATAAAAATTTTTAAACATGGGGCTGGGAGAGATGACTTAGCAATTAAGGTACTTGCCTGCAAAGCCTAAGGTTCTAGGTTTGATTCCTCAGTGCCCACGTAAGCCAGATGTACAAGATGGCGCATGTGTCTGGAGTTCGTTTGCGGTGGCTAGAGGCCCTGGTGTGCCCATTCTCTCTCTCTCTCTCTCTCTCTGTCTATCTCTGCCTCTTCTCTCTTGCTCCTCAAATAAATAAATACAATTTTAAAAAACTGTCTTGGGCTAGGAAGATGGCCCAATGGTTAACTTACTGGCCTGGGTTCAATTCTCCAGCACCAAGGTAAAGGCAAATGAAAAGTGAGTGGGGCATGCAGCTGTGATGCCCATATGCCAGCCACAATGGGAGGCAGATCCAGGTGCATCAGAACCTTGAGGACCAGCTGTCTGACATTCCTTTGCCTTCTGGCAGTTACTAGTTCCTTTACAGCAGCAAGAAGTCCTATCTCACATCTCTATCACACCCTCCAAGGCCCAGGGTCCATTGTGGAAGAGGTGGCAGAAAGAAAGTAAGGGCCAAAGAAAGGGTAGGACTGCTTACAATGCACTCTTCCACAAATAAAATGGCCTAGATATCTATGACCTACACAAGACCATCGTAATAGGAGGAAAAATGATGACATCAAAATAGAAGGCAGGGGCTGGAGAGATGGCTTAGCGGTTAAACGCTTGCCTATGAAGCCTAAGGACCCCAGTTCGAGGCTCGATTCTCCAGGACCCACGTAAGCCACGTAAGGGGGTGCATGCATCTGGAGTTCGTTTGCAGTGGCTGGAGGCCCTGGGGCACCCATTCTCTCCCTCCCTCTCTCTCTCTCTCTCTACATGCCTATTTCTGTATCTCTCTCTCTCAAATAAATAAATAAATAATAAAATATTAAAAAAATAGAAGACAGACTAATTGAGAGGAGAAGAGGATATGATGGAAGGTAGATTTGGGAAAGTGGAGGTGTGGAGGGAATTATTATGGTTTATTGTCTATAACAAACTGTCAATAAAAAGTTGGTTTTTATTTATTTATTTTTGTTTTTTTAAAGAAATCCTGTCCCAAAGAAGGTGGAGCACAGACACCTCAAAGTTGTCCTCTGATCCCCACACACATTCTATGGCACGGTACCCACACACACTGCATCAGTTACCTTCTTTAAAAAAAAAAAAAAGTAGCCGGGTGTGGTGGTGCACGCCTTTAATCCCAGCACTCAGGAGGCAGAGGTAGGAGGATTGCCGAGAGTTCGAGGCCACCCTGAGACTACATAGTGAATTACAGGTCAGCCTGGGCTAGAGGGAAACCCTACCTTAAAAAACCACACACACAAAAAAATCTTGGGCTGGAGAGATGGCTTAGTGGTTAAGGCATTTATTTGCCTGCAAAGCCTAAGGTTCTAGGTTTGATTCCCCAGTGCCCACATAAGCCAGATGCACAAGGTGGCACATGTGTCTGGAATTTCATTGCAGTTCTAGAGGCCCTGGTGTGCCCATTCTCTCTATCTACCTCTCTCTCTCTCAAATAAATAATAAAATTTAAAAGTCTTATTTTGGGTGTCAAGAGCAAAATAGTTTTAAAAATACTTTTACTTATTTACTTGTGAGGAGAGAAAGAGAAAAAGATAGAGAAACATGGGTGTGCCAAGGTCTCTTGCCACTGCAAACACACTCCAGATACATGAACCACTTGGTGCATGTGGCTTTATGTAGGTATCGGGGCATTGAACTCAGGCCAGCAGGCTTTGCAAGCAAGCACCTTTAACTGCTGAGCCATCTCCCCAGCCCACAAAATATTTTTTGTTTCATTTTCATTTTTGGGAGGGGGCAGGGTCTCATGTAGCCCAGGCTGGCCTCAAATTTGTTATACAGCTGAGCATTGCCTTGAACTTCTTGCCTCAGCCTCCCAAGTGCTGGGGTTAAAGGTGTGCTAACACACTTGGCTTCAGAAACAAAATATTTTCTTTCTCTTTGCATCCCTGTTATGACAACTCGCATTTTATTTTAGATAATATAGGTTTGCTTAGCTGGATAGAGGGGGTATCAGAAGAAGCAAATACAACAAAAGAAAAACACCTGGATATTTTTCCAACAAAGTTTCCCTATTCATGAACATTGCCCTTAGGAGAAAACAGCTGTGATTCATTATGATAATAGTCTGGTTGCCAAGATTTTTCTGGATTTGGACCTTACCCTCATAAACATAATTTGGGTAAACAAAAAGCAGGATTTGGAAAGTGGTTTATCTCCCCTGTCACACTGTGACTTTGGATCAGGGGTCACCAAACATTTTGTGTAAGTGTCCAGAGAGCATTTGTTTTTTTTTAATTTAGCCTGTGTAAGTCACATGGTTTCTGTCACAATGCTATTGTGGCGTAAAAGTAGTCACTGACCGTTTGTAAGTGAATGAGGATAGCACTGATCCAATAAAACATGATTAAAAAATAGTGAGAGCCGGGCGTGGTGGCGCACGCCTTTAATCCCAGCACTCGGGAGGCAGAGGTAGGAGGATCGCCATGAGTTCAAGGCCACCCTGAGACTACATAGTTAATTCCAGGTCAGCCTGGGCCAGAGTGAGACCCTACCTCAAAAAACCAAAAAAAAAAAAAAAAAAAAAAAGTGAGATATTTATAAAAACAAGGTCAGGTTTAGCCTCACAGGTTGTAATCTGGGCAGAAAGCATCTTTCAGGTATAATTTTCATGGGCGAGTTAACTGCTCAGTGCCTACTGTGTTAAGCACTATGGGGCATTCACATTCACTATGCCCTGGTGAAGCACACAGGGCAAGTGCCTTGTAAACGCTTTTTCTGACATTTGGCTGTAGGATTGAACTATATAGTCTTCATGGGGAAGGTTTCTATTTCTCTTCAGCACCAGAGAAATTTTTATGGCATGAAGTTCAAGGAAGACTTTTAGGGAAACTTTCCTGGGGAAATAATATTTTTTAGAACACACGTAAACTCACATATAAATAAATCCTTAGAGCAATTTAGAAAGCAGTTGTGTAATGGGGTCTTCCAATGAGGCCCAAGGGATATGGCTAGGTAGGAGCGGCAGAGTTACAAAGGATAGAGGAAGACAGCAATAAGAATGTCCTTTTGTCTGGCATGCTGGTTCATGCCTCTAGTCCCAGCTAAAAATAACAAAGACGACCCTATCATGTTGCTTTTTTTTTTTTTTTTTGTATAGTCTCTTAAACTCCTGATCTATCTCTCTTAACCACCCAAGTGCTGGGATTACAGGTGCACACCACTATGCCCTGTTGACATTGCTTTTTAAAGAATTAATTACAGGGAGCTGGAGAGATGGCTTAGCAGTTAAGGCACTTACCTGCGAAGCCTAAGGATCCAGGTATGATTCCCCAGTGTCCATGTAAGCCAGATGCACAAAGTGGTGCATGTGTCTGGAGTTTTTTTGCAGTGGCTGGAGGCCCTGGCGCACCCATTCTCTCTCTCTCTCTCTCTCTCTCTCTCTCTCTCTCTCTCTCAATCTCTATCTCTCTACCTTTCTCTCTCTCTCAAAATAAGTAAATAAAATAAAATATCTTAAACAAGAACTAATTACAGTACATTATCATTATCAATGGTAGTAATAGGTAAGATCCCTTAAGTAAATAGTGAGGAAGCCATGGGGTCAAGCCAGGTGACCTGGTTCCACTATCTGCTGAGTCACTATGTGTTCTTGAACAGTACTTAACCCTTTGGGGTCATATGCTTTCTGTGAAAAGTGAAGCTATTAAGAGTGATTCCTAAGAGCCTTGTATACATTAAGTCCTGTTCCTAAGATGTGTTTATATTAAACACTACTTGGGTAACATTATAGAATCTCAGATCCAGGTCTGAGTTTTAGTGTATAAAAGTTAAGGGTTGCACATTCTCCATTGATGAGGGTCTCTTTGAAAGTGGGAGGACAGGGAGGAGGACAATCGAACCAATACTATGAATGTAAAATCAGAATAATATAAATAAATAAAAATTTCCCTCAACCTCTCAAAAAAAAAAAAGTTAAGGGTTAGAAATACATACATAAGTATATATAGACATGTAAACTAAATAAAACAAAATAATCCATTTTCTTGAATATTTACCAATAAAGCAATCTCTAATAGAATATTTATATAATTGGGAAATTTTTAGGGGAATTACCTCTATCTGGGTGGTATCTCTGCTAGTGGAGACATAGGTCAAACAAGTTACAGAAGTGAGAATAAAATCAAACTTTGGAACGAGCTTATAGACTTATGTTCGTTTACTATTAACTCAGTCACTTCCAAATTCACTGTTCCAGGGGCTCAGCTGTTAAGGCACTCGCCTGCAAAGCCTAAGGACCTGGGTTTGATTCCCCAGTACCTACATAAAGCCAGATGCACAAGATGGTGCATGTATCTGGAGTTCATTTGCAGTAGCTAGAGATCCTGGCATTCCCATTCTTTCTCTCTATCTGCCTCTTTTTCTCTATCTGCCCCTCTCTCTCTCAAATAAGTAAATAAATACATAATTTTTAATTATTATTTTTATTAACAATTTTTATACTTACATACAAAAAACACATGATATTTCCCTCCCCTCCCCCATTCCACTTTAGAACTCCAATCTCCATCATATCCCCTCCCTCTCTTACATAACTTTTTAAAAAAATTCACTGTTCTAGAAATCCTGAAGCCAGGATGGGTGGCAAAGGAAAGAAGATTTAGGAGCCTATGAAGGGAGCTAGTGTGCAGGTACTGATATGATACAGGGACTAGGGTGCTCAAATGGTTTATTAAGAATTGGATTTGGGGATGGAGAGATGGCTTAGTGATAAAGGGGCTTGCCTGTAAAGCCTAAGGACCCAGGTTCAATTCTCCAGATCCCATCTAAGCCAGATGCTTATGGTGATGCATGCATATGGAGTTTGTTTTAGCAGTGGCTAGAGGCCCTGGCGTGCCCGTTCTCTCCTTCCCTCTCTCTTTCTCTCTGTGTCATAAACAAACAAACAAACAAACAAACAAACAAACAAACAAACAAAAAATGCATTAAAAAAGAATTGGATCTGGTGACCCATGCATAGCCATTCAAACTTTCTATTGACCCAAATATCAAAGAATAGTTTCATCTTCCCTGTTCAATACAGTGATCATTAGTTACATGTGGGCACTAAGAAGACGAAGTGTGGTTGATGTAACTCTTGATCTGAATTTTAATCTATATTTTATTTGTTTCTGTTTTGTTTTTGGTTTTCCGAGGTAGGGTCTCACTCCAGCTCAGGCTGACCCGGAATTCACTATGTAGTCTCAGGGTGGCCTCGAACTCACGGTGATCCTCCTACTTCTGCCTCCCAAGCACTGGGATTAAAGGCATGCGCCACCACACCCGGCCTTATATTTAATTTTTTAATAAATCACATTTAAATCGCTACTTTTTTGGTAAGGTGACCAGAACCAAGCTCAGTGACTCGAGCATAGAAGGCAAGTACTCTACCACTAAGCCACATGCCCAGCTCGAGTTACATGGGTTAATTATTTATTTATTTCGAGACAGGGTTTCACTTTGTAGACCAGGCTGTCTTTGAACTTTAATATTCTTGCCACAGCGTCCTGAGTGCTAGGAGGTCAGGCATGTAGCACATGCCTAATTTAGTTACAGCCATTCATTCATTTATTCTTGGTGTTTTTGAAACAGGTCTTGCTATATAACCCAAGCTGACCTTGAATTCATGGTGATTCTCCTGCCTTAGCTTCCTGGGTGTTAGGATAACAGGTGTGACCCACCAGGTCTGATTTAAATCGCTCCATTTAGATAGCTAGTAACTTCTATATTGGCCATTGGCGCGCTAGACCAGAATTCAGTAAGTTGACAACGTCCCTTAGCAGTGGCTATCACCAATTTGTCATTTGGATCTTGGCTGTTCGTGTCTTGATGTGCGTTCATCTGGGTAAAAGCCTGATTTGACATAAATAGGTACTCAGACATACAGATCTCTGAGAATGCCCCATGAGGCCTTGGGGTGTTCTTGGTTGTGGTAAGTAAAATTTCCCTTCTTTTACTTTGACAGCAGGGGGATTTTAGCTGTGACTCACTTCTCAATTGATGTCTAGTGACAGAACTTTTCCTTATGCTGATGTGGGCCCCTTCTCGCCTCACTTCTCCGGTACTTTTGGTGCTCAGGAGAGGGTACTCTGATCTCAGCAACGCAAGACCATCTGTGGCTTTTACGCCTTTGGAAGCACACCACCCCTTTTCTTCAATGGAATAATCTTGTGTAGAAGTTGATATAAAGCAGAACAAAGGGGCTGGGGAGATGGCTCAGTGGATAAAGTGCTTGCTGCACAAGGGTGAGGATCAGAGTTCGGATCCCCCAAACGCATGTAAACCCGGTGAATGTGGCAGCCTGCTTGTGTCCCTCAGGCAAGCTGGCTGGTTCCCTGATTAGCAAGATACTCTGCCTCAGTAAAGAAAGTGGAGTGCGATGGAGGATAACAACCAGTGTCAATCTCTGGCCTCCACAAGCACGCTGGCACATGTGTACATGCATGTTTACGTAAGAGCAGTCACACTCATATAAACAAGCACATGTTCTGTGCCCACACACGTAATAACATGCATAGACATATGCATTCACATCACACACATACCCATGCAAAAAAAAAAAAAAAAAAAGCAGAACAAAGTGAAGCTTCTAGAATTTGTCTCACTTGCATACCCTCCACTTCTCAAGCTACATCCCTCTTGGCACCTCTTGGGAACTGTTAGAATTCTGGGGGTGGCTTTGATTATATTAGGCCTAGAGATCACAAGTCACCCAAATTTCTGTGAAATTTTCAAGTCTAGCAGTGACATAGACATATATGAAAAAGAAGGTTGGCCGGGCGTGGTGGCGCATGCCTTTAATCCCAGCACTCGGGAGGCAGAGGTGGGAGGATCGCCATGAGTTCAAGGCCACCTTGAGACTACATACATAGTCAGCCTGGGCTAGAGCGAAACCCTACCTTAAAAAAAAGGTCAAGGGGATGGAGAGATGGCTCAATAAAGGGCTTGCTGCTCAAGCCTGAATACCTGAGTTGGATCCTCAGACCCCCAGAATCCCTGGCACATTGACCTTAAGATGAGAGACAGAGGGCTGGGCGTGGTGGCACACGCCTTTAATCCCAGCACTCGGGAGGCAGAGGTGGGAGGATCGCCATGAGTTCAAGGCCACCTTGAGACTACATACATAGTCAGCCTGGGCTAGAGCGAAACCCTACCTTAAAAAAAAAAAGGTCAAGGGGATGGAGAGATGGCTCAATAAAGGGCTTGCTGCTCAAGCCTGAATACCTGAGTTGGATCCTCAGACCCCCAGAATCCCTGGCACATTGACCTTAAGATGAGAGACAGAGGGCTGGGCGTGGTGGCACACGCCTTTAATCCCAGCACTCGGGAGGCAGAGGTAGGAGGATCGCCATGAGTTCAAGGCCACCCTGAGACTACATAGTTAATTCCAGGTCAGCCTGGGCCAGAGTGAAACCCTACCTCGAAAAACAAAACAAACAAAAAAAAAAAAGATGAGAGACAGAGACAGTAGAATATCCAGACTCTCCGTGAACGCAGCACAACGAACAACAGAACAGAATCCAGAGAATCCCCAGCCTCAAATGAGGGGGATGGTGTGGCTGGACCTGAAGGTTGTCCTCTGACCTCCACGCACATGCCCTGACACACACAAGAACTCATATACATACATGTATACACACAAACAGACACAAATGAAATTAAAAATAAAAAAGCACAGTCAAAGCATGGTTATATATCCAGCATCAGAGGGGACAGTGGCCCACAGGTCCTCATTACTGACAAAGGGCTCCTCAGACAAAGGAGTCAGTGTTACTGTCGCACTGTTTCTCCAGCAGCGTGGGGGACTTGGTGTTGGCTGTGTGGAGTGGGGAAGCCAGAGAGTTGTGGCAAAGGGGGCCCTTGTAAGTCCTTTGAGTGAGATGGGTGGAGACACAGGGTAGAGTTCTGAGCAGGGTGCGGAAACTAGAGATTAAAGACTCAAAAAAATAGGACTGCAGAGATGGCTTAGTGGTTAAGGCATTTACCTGCAAAGCCAAAGGATCCTGGTTGGATTCTACAGGACCCATGTAGCCAGATGCACAAGGGGGCTCATGCATCTGGAGTTTGTTTGCAGTGACTGGAGGCCCTGACATGCCCATTCATATTCTCTCTCTCTGCCTCTTTCTCTATCTCAAATAAATAAATAAATAAAATATATTTTTAAAAGACTCAATAAATAAATAAATTAAATAAAATTCAGTAGCAGAAGCCAGTAAGCTAGAAAGGGGATATAAAGGGAATAGAAAGGGAAGCTATTGCATATTTGTAAGTAGAAGAACAGATTGATGGGGGTGAAAAGGCCTAAGTGGAGGTGAGGGGAAGAGATTGAATAAAGGAAAGATGGAGGGAGGGCTAATCAAAATCTAAGAGGATATAAATAAGTTATATGAAAACCTACTGTTCTGGACAATGGAACACTCAGAAGCCACAGATTGTTACTAGAAAATTTTCAGTGCCAGGGATGGGATACCTTCCAGTGAGTTGTTGACCAGGGAGGTCACAGATACCCCCAAAACATTATGAGCCATTGCTAAGGCCCTTGGTTTCCCACCAGGAATAGATGGTAAGACCCTATTGCTGAAGACTCCACATACATGAGATGCAAGATCACTGAGAAATCCTGCTGGAGTTGAGCTGAAAGCCTCCGCCATGTGGACCAGCTGACAGAAAGCTGGAAAAAGCTACACTGCAAGCAGTTCAATGAGAGAGAGAAAAACACCAGTGGACATAAACAACAGCGGACACTGTAAGCCTTAAATTTGGCCACCCAGGCCAAATGAGCCAACAGGTGCAATAGTGGCATGTCTGTTATGGGGGAAACCAACTGGACTGGAGGTCCACTCCATGGGAGGGAATACATCCCTGATAGTGAAAACCTACAACAGGGGTAGTCATGAGCCCTAGGAACGTCTGCTGGTGTCTGGCTAAATGTATATACTATGCTCACCAAACTGCCCAATAAGCACTTCTCTTAATGTCCACACCCATATATTAATGCTACTCTCACTTTTGGTTAGAGAAGCTTCTCTTTTCAGATGGCAGTGACCTTGGGATGACTCAGAAGGCACCATGGTGGTGAGAAGAAGGGACAGAGGAGTGCTCAGCACTGAAACATCTCTAACACACCTTCCAAGGCTCAGGGTCCATTGCAGAAGAGGGGGCGGAAAGAATGTAAGAGCCAAAGGAAGGGTAGGACTCCTTACAACGTGCTCCTCCAGACACAAAATGGCCTGGATATCCATGACCTCACAGTGCCTGATACTACCTACATAAGACCATCATAATAGGAGGAAAAGATCATGACATCAAAATAAAAGAGAGACTGACTGAGAGGGGGAAGGGATATGATGGAGAGTGGAGTTTGAAAGGGGAAAGTGGGGGGGAGAGAGGGAAGTACCATGGGATATTGTCTACAATTAAAGAAGTTGTCAATAAAATAAATAAATAATGCCTTTTAAAAAAAAAAGAAAGAAAATGAGTATAGGCACATCTGAGAACTTACCTGCGCAAGCTCAGAGGACATTGTACATACATAAGAGCAGTTGATGCTCACTCACAATGACCTGTCTGCAATGCACAGATGAAGGATTTAAAAGCAAAGTGGCTGCCCAACATGAAGTCAGCTTTCACCCTGGACTTCCAACATTTTCTTTTTCTGTTCTCTCCCCATAATGCTGCTCAAAACCTCCTCCACAAACACAGTATAACTGTTGTGTGGTGGACTTTTACAGGTTATTGATAAGAATAACTTATTGTCACCCAGGGAGACAAACCGACTTCTTGTTGTTGTTATTGTTTGTTTTTTTTCTTTGTTTGTTTTTCGAGATAAGGTTTCCCCACTAGCCCAGGCTGACCTGGAATTCACTATGTCGTCTTTGGGTGGCCTCAAACTCATGTCGATCCTCCTACCTCTGTCTCCCAAATACTGGGATTAAAGGCATGCACCACCATACCTGGCCAAACTGACTTTTTAAAGTTTTATTTATTTCTTTATTTGACAGAGAGAAAGAGAGAGAGAGAGAGAGAGAGAGAGAATGGGTGCGCCAGGGCCTCTAGCCACTGCAAACGCACTCCAAATGCATGAGCCACCTTGTGCATCTGGATAACATGGGTCCTGGGGAATCAAACCTGAGACCTTTGGCTTTGCAGGCAAATGCCTTAACTGCTGAGCCATCCATCCAGACATAAACTGACTTTTTAAAAAGAGAGAGAGAGAGAGTGTGTGTGTGTGTGTGTGTGTGTGTGTGTGTGTGTTGCACTTACCCACCACATGTGTGCATGCATATGGCAGCCAGAGAATAACTTCAGGTGACATCCCTCAGGAACACGGTCTACCTTTCTTTTCTTTTTCCTTTCTTTTTCCCCAGTTAAAGCAGAATTTTTATTTATTTATTTATTTTGGTTTTTCGAGGTAGGGTTTCACTCTATCCCAGGCTGACCTAGAATTTACTATGTAATCTCAGGGTGACCTGGAACTCACGGCTCAGAAAAAAAATTTGTTAAATAGTTTTATTTATTTATTTGCAAGGAGAGAGAGAGAGAGGAGGGAGAGAGAAAGAGGAAATGGGCACACCATCCTCTTGCTATTGCAAGCAAATATGTGTCACCTTGTGCATCTGGCTTTATATTCACAGGGGAGAACTGAACCAGGTCTAGCAGGCTTTACAAGCAACTGAGCCATCTCCCCAGCCCAAACATTTTTGTTGGCGTTGTTTTCTTGAGGTAGGGTCTCACTATAACCCAGGCTGATCTGGAATTTACTATGTAGTCTCAGGCTGGCCTCAAACTCACGGCGATCCTCCTACCTCTGCCTCCCGAGTGCTGGGATTAAAGGCGTGCGCCACCACACCTGGGCCAAACATATTTGTTAGTAAAATAAAAATACCTTAAGCCGGGTGTGGTGGCACACGCCTTTAATCCCAGCACTCGGGAGGCAGAGGTAGGAGGATCACTGAGAGTTCGAGGCCAACCTGAGACTACATAATGAATTCCAGGTCAGCCTGAGCCAGAGTGAGACCCTACCTCAAAAAACAAACAAACAAACAAAAAAAAAACCTTATAAAATACTCATAATCGATTTTTTTCTCCCATCAGGAAAATAAATATTCTTAATGATAAAGATCCAGTGTTAGTAAAGGTCAGAAAAATTAGTTCTTGAGAAAAAAGTCTATCTTGGTATGGTGGCACACACTTTCAATCCCAGCACTCCAGATGCAGAGGTAGGAGGATTGCTATGAGTTCAAGGCCAGTCTGCAACTAGAGTGAGTTCCTTAATGGCTAAGCCATCTCTCCAGTCCCCATAGTTTCTTCTCTCTCTTTCTCCCTCTCTCTTTTGCTCTCTGCTTGCAAATAAATAAAAAATTGTACATGTGGCTGGAGAGATTGCTTAGTGGTTAAGGCATTTGCCTACAAAGCCAAAGGACCCAGGTTTGATTCCCCAGAACCCACGTAAGCCAGATGCACAAGGTGGTACGTGTGTCTGGAGTTCATTTGCAGTGGCTGGCATGCTAATTCTCTCTCTCTCTCTCTATTTCTATTTCTCTCCCTCAAATAAATAACTAAATTATTTTTTAAGAAACTGTACATGTTTGCATAAACACAGTAATATAGTATATCACCACTGACACCTACTAATTGAAAAGAATTTATACTAATCTTTATATGTATCTACAATGATCATGTACTGTTATGTGATTTAAAATTTTTAAAGAACTTAAAATTCATTTTTGTTTTTAATTTTGTGTGTGTGTGTGCATGTGCGTGTGCATGTGTGTGTGCAGGCGTGTGGCAGCAGAGGTTGACTTTGAGGGCTGGAGAAATGGCTTAGTGAGGATTGAGCTTCCTGCAACTGGTGCAGTGTGCGTGAGACTTTCTGACCGACCTACCTGAAAGTAGCGTAGCATGCTCCACACTCTCCAACCAGCTGAGCTGCCAGCAGGTTGTGCAGTGTGCTACCAGGACACAGCTTCCGTGAGTCATCTCCTATGCTGGCGTGGGCTTTCTGGTGCAGCAACTGCCTTTGAGTTGAAGCAGCTATAAGGTGGCTGTCATTTAGGATGGGGTGAGATTTCTTGTGTGTGTCTGTCTTTGAGTCATCTATTGCTCCTGTAAGCAACCCCTCCCCCTGCTCAGTAAGTAACCCCAATAAAATCACTGGTTCACCAAAAAAATTTTTTTTAAAAAACTGACTTAGTGGTTAAGGCGCTTGCTTGCAAAGCCAAAGGACCCAAGTTTGATTCCCCAGGACCCACATAAGCCAGACATACAAGATGGTGCATACAACTGGAGTTCGTTTGCAGTGGCTGGAGACCCTGGCGTGCCCGTTCTAGGGAAAAAAAGAAGTTGACTTTAAACACCTAGCCTTCCTTCAAGTACTGGAATCAGAAGCATGCACCACCATGTCCAGCTTCTTGAATCCATTTTTGTTTGTTTGAGGCAGGGTCTCACTCTATCCCAGGCTGACCTGGAACTCACTCTGTAGCCCAGGTTGGCTTGGAACTCAAAGTTATCCTCCTACCTCAGCTTCCTAAGTGCTGGTGGGATTAAGGGTGTGTGAGGTGTGTGCCATCACACCCAAAAACTTGTATGCATTTATGAGTAAGAGAAAAGGTGGCATTTCAACTGTAAGCATATAAGCAGTTTTGTCATGTGTCGCTGTGGCTAGTAGTGCTCTTGTGGAGCGAGAGAAAAGGAGTCCCTGGGGAAAAGAGCCTCGGTAGAATGCCAGGGATGAGACGCCTTGCAGAGATAGTACCCACCATGTCCCTAGTTGGGAAAGGGGAGGTTAGGGCATGTGCTGCAAAGTGCACGAAGCAGGAGGCACGTGCTGGGGCTGGGAGGAAGCAGGGCAGGACTGACCCCCTGCATGTCCAAGGGCACGTGCTGGGCTTGGAGGAAGCAGAACTGACCCTCTGCATGTCCAAGGGTGCAGCTGGGCTTGGAGGAAGCAGGGCATGACTGACCCTCTGAGTGTCCAAGGGTGCAGCTGGGCTTAGAGGAAGCAAGACTAGCTCTCTGCATGTCCAAGGGTGCATGCCAGGGTTCACTTCCATTAGTACGAAGAAGGCTGGCAGCACTACTATTACACCAGGCTCAGAGTCGGTTCCTGAAGGGAGTTGTGGAACTTGAATCACTGTCCCCTCAGTGACTCACAGGAAACCTGATCCAAGGTCACATAGAAATTGCTCTTGTCATCTAGAGAATGACAGGCAGTGGGTCCACACAGATCAGGAACTTGAAGTTGGTGAAACCCACATTCTCAAAACCAGCCAGTGCTGCTAGAGGAGGATATTGCAGACAGGATCACTGACATCAGCCAGAGCTAGCAGCTTTCTCATGGAGGGGAGGAAAAGCTGTCGGCAGGAGAAGAGAGCCACAGTGGTGGTACAGCACCACCTTCTTGTTTTAGCCCAAGGCTGACCCTAGTTCATTCAGCAGCTCCAGGATTCCATGGTCCCACCACCACGGTCACCATGACCACACCTCATCTACCTTTTCTTTATTTAAAAAAATATATATATATATATTTGACAAAGAGAAAGAGGGAGGGAGAGAGAGAGAGAGAGAATGGGCATGCCAGGGCCTTCAGCCACTGCAAACAAACTCTAGACACACGTGCCCCCTTGTGCATCTGGCTAACGTGGGTCCTAGGGAATCGAACCTGGGTCCTTTGGCTTTGCAGGCAAACACCTTAACCGGTAAGTCATCCCTCCAGCCTTCATCTACCTTTTCTTGAAGCAAGGTCTGTCGTTAGCCTGGAGGTCGCTACTTAGGCTGGACTGGCTAGCCACTAGGTCCCAGGAATCTGCTTGTCTCCCACCTCCCCAGTGCAGGGATTGCAGGTTTACAACACCACACCTGACATTTTTACCTGGTTTCTGAAGGCTGAACTCAGCTCCTTCCGCTTGCAAGGCAAGCAGTTCACCAACTGAGCCACCTCCTGGTCCTTCTGTTCATTGCCTGTGCTGGTTTGGTTTTGCAGTGCTGGGATGGAACCTAAGGCCTCGCACATGTTGTGCAATTGCTCTACCACTGAGCCACAACCTCAGTTGCTAGCGTGGTTTCAACAGACTTTATTTTTTAGAGCAGAAAGGACAAACAGTTCTCATATACCTCTCCCTCCCTCTCTGCCAGGCCCCCCCATTATCATCCTCCAACACGGGCAGGCACATTCATTGCAGTCAGTGACCCTGGTCTCATACTAAGTTCACCGCGGACATTCGGGGTCATTCCTGCTGTCGTACACCCTGTGAGGTTTTGCTTTGCTTTGCCCTTCCTCCCTCCCTCCCTCCTTCCTTTCTTTTTTCCTTCCTTCCTTCCTTTTTATTTATTTTTTTCTTTTTTTGGTTTTTCGAGGTAGGGTCTCACTCTGGCCCAGGCTGACCTGGAATTCACTATGTAGACTCAGGGTGGCCTCGAACTCACGGCGATCCTCCTACCTCTACCTCCAGAGTGCTGGGATTAAAGGTGTGCACCACCACGTCCGGCAGTCTTTCTTCTTTTTGTTTTTTTTTATTGAGAACTTCCATACTTACAGACAATAAATCATGATAATTCCCTCCCTTCCCCCACTTTCCCCTTCACAACTCTGCTCTTCATCTCTCCATCATATCCACTCCCCTCTCCATTAGTCTCTCTTTTATTTTGATGTCATCATCTTTTTCTATTATGAGGGTCTTGTGAAGGTACTGCTAGGCACTGCAAGGTCATGGATATCAAGGCCAATTTCTGTCTGAACGAGTGCATTGTAAGGAGTCGTTCCCTTCCTTTGGCTCCTACATTCTTTCCGCCCCCTCTTCCGCAATGGACCCTGAGCCTTGGAGGGTGTGATAAAGATGCTTCAGTGCTGAACACTCCTCCATCACGTCTTCTCAGCACCATAGTGCTGCGTGGTCACTGCCATCTGAAAAGAGAAGCTTCTCTAACCAAAAGTGAGAGTAAGCCGGACGTGGTGGCGCACGCCCTTAATCCCAGCACTTGGGAGGCAGAGGTAGGAGGATCACTGAGAGTTCGAGGCCACCCTGAGACTACATAGTTAATTCCAGGTCAGCCTGGACCAGAGTGAGACCCTACCTCGCAAAACAAAAAAAAAAAAAAAAAAAAAAGGTGAGAGTAGCATTAATATACGGGTATGAATGTTAAGTAAAGTGCTTACAGGGCAGTTTGGTGAGCATAATATATGCATTCAGCCAGACAAGAGCAGTCTTTATACCCCTAAGGCTCACGACCTCCCCTGTCACAGGCTTTTGATTAGGTTTTCAGTACCAGGCATGTATTTCCTCCCATAGAGTGGGCTTCCAGTCCAGTTAGAGAGCAGTTGGTTTCCCCCATAAGACATGCCACTATTGCACCTGTTGGCTCTTTTGGCCCGGCTGGCCAAACTTGAGGCTTATAGTGTCCACTGTTTGCACCGCTGATGACTTCTCTCTTTCCCATGGAGCTGCATGCAGTGCAGCTTTTTCCAGCTTTCTGTCAGCTGGTCTACAGGGAGGAGGTTTTCAGCCTTCCTCTTTTTTTTGAGGTAGAGTCTCACTCTAGCCCACTCTGACCTGGAACTCACCATGTATTCCAGGCTGGCCTTGTATTCACTACGATCCTCCTACAGCCACCAAAATGCTGGAATTAAAGGCGTGAGCCCTCACTCCTGGCTTTTTTGTTTGCTTGTTTTTTGTTTGTTTGTTTGTTTGTTTTGGTAGGGTCTTGCTCTAGCCCAGGCTGACTTTGTAGTCCCAGGCTGGCCTCAAACTCACAGTGATCCTCCTTCTTCTGCCTTCTGAGTGCTGGGATTAAAGGGGTGCACCACCACACCCAGCTCTGTTTTTGTTTTTGGATGCTGGGTATTGAACCCAAGGCCTTGTGTACATTAAGCACAGGTTCCCCACTGAGCTTACACTAACCCTGACCCCATCCCATGGATTTTATTTAGCTGTGTATTTCTTTGTTTGCTTTTAGTAGTCTGAGGATTAGGGCTTTGAGCATGCTAGGCAAGTACTCTTCCACTGTGCCGTGCTCCCCCAGCCCTTAGTTGTATTTTTGAGCAAGTTATTTTGCTTCTTTTCTTTGTAAAAAAAAAAGGGGGGGCTGGAGAGATGGATCAGCAGTTAAGGTGCTTGCCTGCAAAACTTAATAACTGGAGTTTGATTCCTCGGTACCCATGTGAAGCCAGATGCACAGGGTTGGGCATGCATCTGGAGTCCATTGGCAGCAGCTGGAGGCCCTGGCATGACTATTCTCTCTGTCTGTCTCTCTTCTATCTCTCTCTGCTTGCAAATAAATAAATAAAAATGCTTTTAAAAAATGGAGGTAACTCCTTGGCATAAACCCCAATGACTCTGCACTTGATTTTTTAAATTTATTTTTATTTATTTATTTGTAAGAAGAGTTAGAAAGTTAAAAATTATTTTTATTTATTTATTTGTAAGAAGAGTTAGAAAGAAGAAAGATAGGCAGGAGAATGAGCATACCAGAGTCTCCAGCCACTGCAAACAAACTCCAGATACATGCACCACTTTGTGCATCTGGCTTTATGTGTGTATAGTTGCAAGGGGAGAGAGAGAGAGAGAATGGGCGCTGGCCAGGGCCTCCAGCCTCTGCAAAAGAGCTCCAGATGTGTAGCAGACAGCTTCAGGTTCGCTGAGATGAACTTCCAGACCAGGCACAGTTATGGAGGAAGGGATATTATTTATTGAAGCTTACAGATCCAGGGGAAGTTCCATAATGGCAAGAAAAGCGGCCTGCTCTCCACAGGGCCAAGCAAGAGAGAGAGAGAAACCAACCAGCCACCACAGCACACAGAGCAAAACTACAGCCAAAAGGTCACACAGCACACTTCAGGAACTCCTGCTAGGCACATTTGCATATCTTTACAATGGACTCTCAAACCATCACCACACCTTAAGACCGGCCCCCAGTGACCTTGCCTCTAGCAAGGTGATTGCAGATGCAAACTATAAAGTAATAAAACATTGAATATATTGGGGGACATATATTCAAACTGCCACAAGATGTATGCACCACCTTGCGCATCTGGCCACATGGGTACTGGGCAATTGAGCCCGGGGTCCTTAGGCTTTACAGGCAATTGCCTTAACTGCTGAGCCATCTCTCCAACCCCTTGCACATCTATTTTTGTTGCTGCTCTATTCACAATAGGAAGAATTGGAATCAACCTAGATACCCATCAAGAGATGAATGGATAATGAAAATGTGGTACATATACGTAATGAAATTCTATTCTGAAGTATAGAAAAATGAAATTTATAAGAAAATGGACAGACCTAGAAAGATAGTATTAAGTGAAGTGACTCAAGCTCAGAAAGACTAAAACCACATATTCTCTCTGATGTGCAGATCTTAGTAAGTAACACACACACACACACACACACGCACACACACACACGCACACACACACACACACACACACGCACACAAAATCATGGCCCAAACCTATAAAGATAGAGTGGTAACCAACCAAGAGCTAGTTTAAAAAGATGAGCAGCAGGCCTGGAGAGATGGCTTAGTGGTTAAGGCACTTGCCTGTGAAGCTTAAGGACCCAGGTTCGATTCCCCAGTGCCCACGTAAAGCCAGGTATACAAGATGGCCCATGCATCTGGAGTTTATTTGCAGTGGCTGAAGGCCCTGGTGAGCCCATATTTGCCCCCCACTTTAGTAAATAAATAAACAAGAAATTTTTTTTTTTAACAAAAAAGATGAGCAGGAAGAGACAAGAGAAGGATGAAAAAAAAAATGTGACATGTAAACAAAAGGGGAAGGGCTTGAGTGAAGGGAAATGGAGAGGTGGTGGAGAGGGAGTCTGGAAAGTGGAGGGGGGATGAAAGTCAACTAAAACAAATGGTATTTGAAAATACTACAATCTCTGTATGCTAACTTTTTTAAAAAATTAGGAGCTGGAAGGATGGCTCAGTGGTTAAGGCACTTGCCTGCAAAGCCTAAGGACCCTGGTTTGATTCCCCAGTACTCATGTAAAGCCAAATGCACAAGGTAGTGCATGCATGTGGAATTTGTTTGCAGTGGCTAAAGGACCTGGTGTACCAATTCTCTCACTCTTTCATAATAAACAAATAAATAAATATTTTTTAAAAAAATATTTTATTTATTTATTTATTTATTTATTTATTTATTTATTTATTTGACAAAAAGAAAGAGGAAGAGACAGAAAGAGAGAGAATGGACATGCCAGGGCCACTGCAAACAAATTCCAGATGCATATGCTAATCATCTGACAAATATGGGTCATGGGAAATTGAACCTGGGTCCTTTGACTTTGCAGGCAAACGCTTAACCATTAAGCCATCCCTCCAGCTCCAAATAAATGTTTTTTAAAAGATGGAAAATTATTTTCTAAAAATAATAAAATTAAAAAACAAAAATAAATAAATGAGTATTGAAATTTTCTGTGGAAAAAATTGGGATCATAACACCTAATTTATAAAGATCATTGTAAGGATTACATTAAATCAGGAGTCAGGAATGTACTCTTGTAACCAGCACTTAGAAAGTTGAAGCAGGAGGACCATGAATTCAAGGCCATCCTAAGCTACATAGAAACACCCTGTCTCAAAAAACAAAATAGGCTGGGTGTGGTGGTGCACGCCTTTAATCCCAGCACTTGGGAGGCAGAGGTAGGAGGATCGCTGTGAGTTCGAGGCCACCCTGAGAATACAGAGTGAATTCCAGGTCAGCCTGGACTAGAGTGAGACCCTACCTCAAAAATAAATAAATAAAATAATTATTTATTAACTAAAAACTAATTAAATCAGATCAAGAATATAAAGGTAAATGGTGCCAGGTGTGATGTTGTTCACCTTTAATCCCAGCTCTTGGGAAGCAGAGGTAGGAGGACCTCTGTGAGTTCGAGACCAGCCTAGAACTACAGTATGAGTTCCAGATCAACCTGGGCTACAGTGAAACCCGACCTTGAAAAATAAGAGGAAATGGCCTGCCTGGAACAGAATAAGAAACACCTAACATGTGGTGCTGTTAATATTCATGAATATGACCAGCCTAAGCTTCCCAAGTCTCTTGTTCTCCTTTTTTAAAACTTTTTATTATTATTATTTTTTTTTTTTTTTTGGAGAGAGACACAGAGAGAGAGAGAGAGAGAGAGACAGAGACAGAGAGACAGAGACAGAGAGACAGAGAGACAGAGAGAGGGAGGAAGACAGAGATGGGCGCACCCAGCAGTGTCTCAGCTGCTACGAACGAAATCCAGATGTGTGCCCCTTGTGGGCAAGTGCGGCATTGCACCCTTGCGTCACTTTGCATCTGGCTAAACGTGGGACCTGGAGATTGGAACCGCTGGAGATTGGAACCAGTGTTCTTAGGCTCAGGAGGCAGGTGCCTTAACTGCTAAGCCATTTCTCCAGCCCTCTTGTTCTCCTTTTTACACCATCAGCCCAAGCTGATTTCTAGAGAACTCTGCCAAGATAGTTACGGAGATCACTGAAAGATATGAAGATTACTGTGCTGTTGAGAGGAACTGAAACCAACCGCAATGTTTGTCTTGGTTCTTGTCATGGAAGCAGGAATACACATGGATAGTCACAGAACCCCAAAGTGAGCTACAATCCACAGTAGGTTCAGATCTGGGAAGGAGGGGTCCACTGCCTCCAGGGCTACTTACTGTCTGAAGAGGAAAGAAAGGAACTTTCTAGTGATTTGTCAAAGAAGACCTTGCATACACAAGCTGTAAACTTGCTTGCTTATTTCCCCTTTTGCACATTGTTTGCCTTTGGACATTTGCACTGACAGTAGCTGGGGGATTAAAGGGAACAGTGCTTTCGCCATTTAATTTGAAACAGCTCTGGTGAAAAGATTGTGTGCTAATGTCCTTGGTTGCTCCTCCCACAACCGCGCCTGCCCCACCCCCACCACAGTTCTTACATTTAGAGTCTGCACGGTGGTACTGGACGCTCTATGAGAACGAACCGCCCCTAGCAGTAAGAGCCAACCAATGAATTCATAAGTAACTGATCCTGGGCTTCAGAGGACGAGCTCCTGCATAGCGCAGTGCTGAGTTCCCACACCAAGTCATATGCTCAAAAGATTCTTGTTAGAAAAACTGGTGGGGCTGGAGAGATGGCTTAGCGGTTAAGGCACCTGCCTGCAAAGCCAAAGGACCCAGGTTCGAGTTTGTTTGCAGTGGCTGGAGGCCCTGGCACGCCCATTCTTCCTCTGTCTCTTCTCTATCTCTGTCTCTGTTTGCAAATAAATAAAATAAAATAAGAAAAACTATTGGTAACACGGACCTAAGTGATTAGGATGCAGAAGTGGAAGTGTGTTTCCTGAGCATTGGCATAATGTGACTGATGGCTGAAGGGTTAATGAACCATTAGCCTCGGGCCAATGACCTCCGTGGACCATAACACAGTAAAGGATTTATGTTACAAAGCAAGCTCAGAACACAAAGCGCCGGCCTCAAGAGCTATCAGGCCACCTGGACAGGCAATTATTAAACAAAAGAGAAGGCCTTACCTTCCTCCCATTTCTGTCTCCCAAAGACACCCCCCCCCACCCCAGGATCCCTCACCCTATATATCTCTCTACTCTCTCGCACATTCAAAGGCAGCAGCAGTAACTTCACCCCGGAAAGCTGCCGTCCCTCCAATAAAGAATAGTCTGTGTTGGCTTTCTCTTTTTGTATTTCTCTCGTCGCTCTAGTCAATCCCAAATTCTATCATCGACTATATGGTCTTAGGTGAGTCTCTTACTGCCCCTTAACCTGACTTGGCTCATGTGTGAAGTAGGGAGGATAATTTTGTAAAGAAATATGCATGAACTCACTTTTTTGTTTTCGGATCAGAAAAGTAACTTATGCTCAATATAGAAAAAACATAGAAAATAGAAGAATAAAGGAGAAACATCAAGCACAGTGACCCACACCTATAATCCTAGGACTTGGAAGGTGGAGGCAGGAGTTCGAGGCCACCCTGAGACTATATAGTGAATTCCAGATCAGTCTGGGCTAGGGTGAAACTCTACCTCAAAAAAAAAAATGTAGATTTCCCCTTGTTTAAAGGTTATTAAGAGAAGGAAATAGCCATGCTGTGAGGTCAGGTGCCCAGCTACGATGCACTCATGAGGCTGGTCTTCATATCCCCTATTCAAAATAGTAAGTGCATTTATTTAATTACTTTTCACAACTCAATTTCCCTAAAATAAATGTAACTCTTTCCCAACCCCCTTTTATTATTTTTTTAGGATTTTTTTTTTTTTTAAGTAGTTCTTACTCTAGCCCAGTCTGACCTGGAACTCACTATGTTTTTCAGGCTGGCCTCGAACTCATGGTGATCTTTCTACCTCAGCCTCACAAGTGCTGGGAATAAAGGCGTGTGCTACAACACCTGGCTTTTATTTATTTATTTATATTTTTTCTTTGAGGAAAGCCCAACATACTGCTTTTTAAAAAATATTTTTATTTATTTATTTGAGAGAGAGATACAGAAATAAGCAGGTAGAGAGAGAGAACGTGGGTCCTGGGGAATCAAACCTGGGTCCTTTGGCTTTGCAGACAAGTGCTTAACTGCTAAGCCATCTCTCCAGCCTTGCCTTTTTTTAAAAAAAAAAATGTAAGAGTGAGAGAGAGAGAGAGAGAATTTGCGTGTCAGGGCCTCCAGGCACTGCAATCGAACTCCAGACACGTGTACCACCTTGTGCACATGTGCAACCTTGCATGCTTGTGTCACTGTGCATCTGCTTATATGGGCCCCAGGGAGTTAAACTTGAGTCCTTATGCTTCACAGGCAAGCACCTTAACTGCTAAGCCATCTCTCCATCCCTCTTTTTATTTTTTAAATTTATTTTAATTATTTTTGCATGTGTATGTGTCTCAAATGCTGGGATTATAACATGTAACCACACCTGGCTTTTATGTTAGGATTCATAATTTTGTGTGGATTTCTTTTTATAAACTGAGATCATACCATACATAACATCTTAGATTATACTCTGGTTTCTCTTCAAATCATATAAATCTCTTGCCTTTTTAAAATTTTAATTATTATTATTTTTATTGACAACTTCTATACTTACATACAAAAACACATGATATTTCCATCCCCTCCCCCCTTTCCACTTCAGAACTCCAATCTCCATCATATCTCCTCCCTCTCTCCATTAGTCTCTCTTTTAATTTGATGTCATCATCTTTTTCTTCTATTTTGAGGGTCTTGTGAAGGTATTGCTAGGCACTGCAAGGTCATGAATATCAAGGCCAATTTCTGTCTGGGCAGTTGCATTGTAAGAAGTCATACCCTTCCTTTGACTCTTCCATTCTATCTGCCCCATCTTCCGCAATGGTCCCTGAGTCTTGGAGGGTGTGACAGAGGTGTTTCAGTGCTGGGCACTCCTCCATCCCTTTTTCTCAGCACTATGTTGCCTTTTGGGTCATCCCAGTAGTCATTGCCATCTGAAAAGAGAAGCTTCTCAAACCAGAAGTGAGAGTAGCATTAATATGTGAATATGAACATTAAGCGTAGTGCTTTCAGGGCAGCTTGGTGGGAATAATATATACATTTAGCCAGACAAGAGCAGGCTTTATACCCCTAAGGCTCATGACCTCCCCTGACGTAGACTTTTGTTTAGGTTTTTTAATACCAGGTATGTATTCCCTCCCATACAGAGGGCCTTAAGTCCAATTATGGAGCAGTTGGTTACCCCAAGAGCAGACACGCCACTATTGCACCCGTTCAGTCATTGGGCCTGTATGGCCAAACTTGAATTTTCAGTGTCCTCTGTTTTCACTGCTGATGGATTCTGTCTCCCATAGGGCTGCATGCAGTGCAGCTTTTTTCCAGCTTTCAGTTGGCTGGTCTACAGGGAGAAGGTTTTCTGCTCAGCACCAGCTTGCTTTCTCAGTGACCTTGCCTCTCAGGCAAGAGATGTCTTCAGCAATAGGGACTTATCATCTGTTTCTCAAGGACAACCAAGAGCTTTGGCAATAGCCTTTAATGTTTTGGAGGCTACCGGGACCTCCTTGGTCAACAACTCACTGGAAGGTATCCCATCCCAGGCACTGAAAATTTTCTAGTAACAGTCTATAGCTTGTAGATGTGCCATTATTCAAAAAAGTAGGTTTACATAAGTCTTATTCCCACTATCTTGAATTTTGATTGACTCTCCCCCTGCCCTTCTTTTATGCATTCTCTTCCCATGGCCTCACTTAGGCCATTCCCCTCCCTGTAATCGCTTCTTCTACTTACATATGTGCAATACCATACACTTAACTCCTTCCCTCTCCTGCCTCCCTTATAGCCTTTTACCAGCTTAGTGGTTTCTGGTACCTATTTTTGGTTCCATTTCACACATAAGTTTATACATTTGTAGTTAGGATCCACATATGAGAGAGAACATGTGATGTTTGGTTTTCTGAGCCTGGGTTACCTCTCTTAACATAATCCTTTCCAGATCCATCCATTTCCCTGCAAATTTCATAATTTCATTTTTCTTTACTGCTGAGTAGAACTCCATTGTGTAAATGTACCACATTTTCATTATCCACTCATTTGTAGAGGGACATCTAGGCTGGTTCCATTTCCTAGCTATTGTGAATAGAGCAGCATTAAACATGGTTGTGCAAGTATCTCTAAGGTAGTGAGAAGAGTCCTCTGGATATATGCCTAGGAGTGCTATAGCTGGATCATATGGTAAATCTATTTCTAGCTGCCTCGAGAACCTCTACACTGATTTCCACAATGGCTGGACCAGATTACATTCCCACCAACAGTTAGAAGTGTTCCTCTTTTTCTGCATCCACGCCAACATTTATTGTCATTTGCTTTCTTGATGGTAGCCATTCTGACAGGAGTGAAATGGAATCTCAAAGTGGTTTTAATTTGCATTTTCCTGATGGCTAAGGATGTGGAACACTTTTTTTAGATGTTTATATGCCATCTGTATTTCGTCTTCTGAGAACTCTCTATTTGATTTCTTATTATTCTGGTTTTTGAGTTCTTCGTATATTCTGGATATTAATCCTCTGTCAAATATATAGCTGGCAAAGATTTTCTCCCATTCTGTAGGTTGTCTCTTTGCTCTATTCACAGTGTCCTTTGCTGTACAAAGGCTTTGTAATTTCATAAGGTCCCAGTGGTTGATTAGTGGTTTTATTCCCTGAGCAATTGGAGTTATAGTCAGAAAGTCCTTTCCTATGCCAATATGTTGAAGGGTTTCCCCTACCTTTTCCTCTAGCAGTGTCAGAGTTTCAGGTCTGATATTAAGGTCCCTGATCCATTTGGACTTGACTTTTGTGCATGGAGAGAGACAAGGATCTATGTTTACCCTTTTACGTACAGATGTCCAGTTTTCCCAGCACCACTTGTTAAAGAGGCTATCTTTTCTCCAATGAATATTTTTGGCATTTTTGTCAAAAATCAGGTGGCTGGAGCTGCCTGGATTAATATTTGGGTCTTCTATTCTGTTCCATTGATCTACCTGTCTGTCTTTGTGCCAGTACCATGCTGTTTTTGTTACTATGGCTTTGAAATATAACTTAAAATCGGGTATGGTTATACCACCAGCCTGATTTTTGTTGCACAAAATTGTTTTGGCTATTCGGGGTTTTTTGTGTTTCCAGATGAATTTTAGGATTGTTTTTTCTATTTCTGTGAAGAATGCTATTGTGATTTTAATGGGGATTGCATTAAATGTGTAGATTGCTTTTGGTAAGATTGACATTTTCACAATATTGATTCTTCCAATCCAGGAGCATGGGATGTCTTTCCGTTTCCTTGTGTCTTCTGCAATTTGTCGCTTAAGTTTTTTAAAGTTCTCATTGTAGAGATCCTTCACTTCCTTGGTTAAGTTTATTCCAAGGTATTTTATTTTTTTTGAGGCAATTGTGAATGGGAGAGATTCCCTGATTTCATCCTCTGCACGTTTGTTGTTAGTGTATAGAAAAGCTACTGATTTCTGTGTGTTTATTTTGTATCCTGCTACATTGCTAAAAGTGTTTATCAGCTCTAACAGTTTGCTGGTAGAGTCTTTAGGGTCTGTTATGTATAGAATCATATCGTCTGCAAATAATGATAATTTGATCTCTTCCCTTCCAATTTCTATCCCCTTTATGAGTGTCTCTTGCCTTATTGCTATGGCTAAGACTTCCAGTACTATATTAAATAATAGTGGGGAAAGTGGGCACCCTTGTCTTGTTCCTGAATTTAGAGGAAAAGCTTCAAGTTTTTCCCCATTTAGTATTATGTTGGCTGTAGGTTTGTCATAAGTAGCTTTTATTATGTTGAGATATGTTCCTTCTATTCCCAGTTTCTATAATACTTTTACCATGAAGGGGTGTTCTCTTGCCTTTTAAAATCTTAGATGAAAGCTGGGCATGGTGGCACACGCCTTTAATCCCAGCACTTGGGAGGCAGTGGTAGGAGGATCGCTGTAAATTCGAGGCCAGCCTGAGATTACATAATGAATTCCAGGTCAGCTTGGGCTAGCACAAGACCTTACCTGAAAAAAACAAAAGCTGGGCTGGAGAGATGACTTAGAGGTTAAGGCATTTGCCTGCAGAGCCAAAGGATCCTGGTTCAACTCTCCAGGACCCACGTAAACCAGATGCATAAGGGGCACATGCATCTGGAATTAGTTTGCAGTGGCTGGAGGCCTGGCACACTCATTCTTTCATTCTCTCTCTCTCTCTGCCTATTTCTCTCAAATAAATAAATAAATAAAATATATTTTTTTTAAAAAGTTGCTGGGCATGGTGGCACACTCCTTTAAGCTCAGCACTTGGGAAGCAGAGGTAAGAGGATCGCTGTAAATCTGAGGCCACCCTGAGAGTACATAGTGAATTACAGGTCAGCCAGAGCTAGAGCAAGACACTACCTCGAAAAAAAACCAAAAAAAAAAAAAAAAAAAAAAAAAATCTTAGTGGTTTTCATTTCCATTTTATCTCATAGATCTCTTTTTTACCCTCTATATGTCATTAAATACAGGGAAAACATAGTGCTCATTCATGAAGGAGAATGATCACAGATGAAAATGCATTGAGAATCATTTCCTTTCAATGTTATTTTAAACCCAACACACAAGTATGTCGGACTAGAAAGGCAGAACCATGAAGACCTGGTTAGAGCTCAGCTGGCACATGTAACCAATGTCCCTCACTAATAGATGGGATGTGAACATCTCACTCTCCTTGCTCTGGACGTCCTCCATATTAAAGAGACACTTTGAACTTGGCTGAGCTACCATTTCCTTCTTTTTAAAATATTTTATAATTTTATTTTTTGAGATAAAGAAAAAGAAGCAGAGCGTGAGTATGGGTGCACCAGGGCCCCCTTCCACTGTAAACGAACTCCACATTCACTTGCCACTTTATGCATTTGGCTTTATGTGGGTAATGGGGAGCTGAACCTGGGCAATCAGAGTTTGCAAGCAAGTGCATTTAACTGCTGAGCCATCTCTCCAGCCCTCGCATTTCCTTCTTTACTGTATCTTGCTCCTTCCCTCCTTCGCCAGCATTTAACTGCTGAGCCATCTCTCCAGCCCTCCCATTTCCTTCTTTACTGTATCTTGCTCCTTCCCTCCTTCGCCAGCATTTTTTTTTTGTCTTAAAGTAGAATCTCACTCTAGCCCAGGTTGGCCTAGAATTCACGGCAATCCTTCAACCTCAACCCCCAATGTGCTGGGATTTAAGGCTGGGATTTGAGCTACCATGCCCTGCTAACCAGCACTTTCTTCATTCATACACCCACCATAGCCATCTTTCATCCATTTTATCTTATTTATTTTTTAAAAGATTTTTATTTTTGTTTGTTTGTTTATTTATTTATTTATGACGGAGAGAGGGAAAGAGAGTGAGAATGGGCTCGCCAGGGCCTCTAGCCACTGCAAACGAACTCCAGATGCATGCGCCCCCTTGTGCTTCTGGCTTATGTGGGACCTGAAGAATCGAACCGGGGTCCTTAGGCTTTGCAGGCATGTGCCTTAACCACTAAGCCATCTCTCCATTTTATTTTTTAAAAGATTTTACTTAGTATTTGTTTGTAAGGGAGAAGGAGGAGAGATAGAGAAAGAATGGGTGCATCAAGGCCTCCTGCCACTGCAAATGGGTTCAATTTCCAAGCATCCATGCAAAGCTGGACCCAATGTGACACATGTGTCTGGCATTCATTCGCAACAAGAGATGCTGACATACATGCACTCACATGTACCATGCACATAAATAAATAAAATTAAATTTTTTTCCTAGTTAGGAAGTTTGTATGTGTAATGTCATGTTATGGGCATATAATATATTTAAGACAGAGGTGATGTTAGTGGTGGTGGGTGACGGGGCATGGAGAACACCAAGATCACCTGGAAACGGTCACAATGTAACAGAAGAAGCACTGACTCCAAAGAAAAGAGCAGCGTGATGGCGCTTGGCTATAACTCCAGCACTTGGGAGGTAGAGGCCCAGGATTGCTTCAAATCTGAGTCCGGCCAAGGCTACATAGTGAGACCTTGTCACCTAAAAACAAAACAAAGTTGGGTGTGGCGGTGGTGGCACAGGCCTTTATTTCCAGCACTCAGGAGGCTGAGGTAGGAGGATCACCTTCAGTTGGAGGATAGCCTGGGCTGCAGAGTGAGTTTCAGATCAGTCCAGGCTAGAGTGAGACTGCCTCAAAATAAACAAACAAAAAAACCCTGACCAAATAACTACGGTAATAATAGGGGAGGGATAAAAGATTAAGCCAGGCGTGGTGGCGCACGCCTTTAATCCCAGCACTCGAGAGGCAGAGGTAGGAGGATCGCTGTGAGTTTGAGGCTACCCTGAGACTACACAGTGAATTCCAGGTCAGCCTGAGCTAGAATGAGACCCTACCTCAAACAACCAAAAAAAAAAAGATTAACGATCCAGCAGAGAAATGACCAAGAATTAATAGGTAATACAAAGGAAAAAATGTAAATATGATAAAAATGTTCCACTTGATTGGTAATCAGGGAGCTACAACCTAAACAAACAAGAGATACTCCTTCACACTCATGGGACTGGCCAAAAGCAAGATGTTTGACATAATAAGCATTGGTAAAGATAGGGCAAAGGAGAGCCATGAGCACACCTGGCAAAAGTATAAACTATAAGGCCCGTTTTGGAGAATCATTTGACAATATCTAGAAAAGCTGAAAACATGTATCGTCCAAGACCTTGCACCATGTGTTTAAATTGCATTCCAAGGGTTATCGTTCAGCAAATACTTGTCTGAAGTATAGAACACAGGACAACATTTGAATGATGGTATGCAGCTAGTATCATTAAAGCTGTATCGGAGAGGGCTGAAGAGATGACTTACTGGTTAAGACACTTGTCAGCGAAGCCTAAGGACCCCAGTGTCCACGTCAGCCAGATGCACAAGGTGGCACATGCATTTGGAGTTCGTTTGCAGCTGCTGGAGACTCTGGCATGCCCACTCTCTCTTCCTCCCTCTCTCTCTCTCTCAAATAAATAAAGAAAATATTTTTTAAAAGATGTATAGGGGCTGGAGAGATGGTTTAGTGGTTAAAGTGCTTTCCTGCAAAGCCAAAAGACCCAGGTTCAGTTCCCCAGGATCCACGTAAGCCACATATACAAGGAGGTACACACATCCCGGAGTTTGTTTGCAGTGGCTGGAGGCACTGGTGTGCCCACTCTTTCTCTCTCTACCTGCCTGTTAGTGAACTCACATTCACTTGCCACTTTATGCATTTGGCTTTATGTGGGTAATGGGAGCTGAACCTGGGCAATCAGAGTTTGCAAGCAAGTGCATTTAACTGCTGAGCCATCTCTCCAGCCCTCGCATTTCCTTCTTTACTGTATCTTGCTCCTTCCCTCCTTCGCCAGCATTTAACTGCTGAGCCATCTCTCCAGCCCTCCCATTTCCTTCTTTACTGTATCTTGCTCCTTCCCTCCTTCGCCAGCATTTTTTTTTTGTCTTAAAGTAGAATCTCACTCTAGCCCAGGTTGGCCTAGAATTCACGGCAATCCTTCAACCTCAACCCCCAATGTGCTGGGATTTAAGGCTGGGATTTGAGCTACCATGCCCTGCTAACCAGCACTTTCTTCATTCATACACCCACCATAGCCATCTTTCATCTATTTTATCTTATTTATTTTTTAAAAGATTTTTATTTTTGTTTGTTTGTTTATTTATTTATTTATGACGGAGAGAGGGAAAGAGAGTGAGAATGGGCTCGCCAGGGCCTCTAGCCACTGCAGAACTCCAGATGCATGCGCCCCCTTGTGCTTCTGGCTTATGTGGGACCTGAAGAATCGAACCGGGGTCCTTAGGCTTTGCAGGCATGTGCCTTAACCACTAAGCCATCTCTCCATTTTATTTTTTAAAAGATTTTACTTAGTATTTGTTTGTAAGGGAGAAGGAGGAGAGATAGAGAAAGAATGGGTGCATCAAGGCCTCCTGCCACTGCAAATGGGTTCAATTTCCAAGCATCCATGCAAAGCTGGACCCAATGTGACACATGTGTCTGGCATTCATTCGCAACAAGAGATGCTGACATACATGCACTCACATGTACCATGCACATAAATAAATAAAATTAAATTTTTTTCCTAGTTAGGAAGTTTGTATGTGTAATGTCATGTTATGGGCATATAATATATTTAAGACAGAGGTGATGTTAGTGGTGGTGGGTGACGGGGCATGGAGAACACCAAGATCACCTGGAAACGGTCACAATGTAACAGAAGAAGCACTGACTCAAAGAAAAGAGCAGCGTGATGGCGCTTGGCTATAACTCCAGCACTTGGGAGGTAGAGGCCCAGGATTGCTTCAAATCTGAGTCGGCCAAGGCTACATAGTGAGACCTTGTCACCTAAAAACAAAACAAAGTTGGGTGTGGCGGTGGTGGCACAGGCCTTTATTTCCAGCACTCAGGAGGCTGAGGTAGGAGGATCACCTTCAGTTGGAGGATAGCCTGGGCTGCAGAGTGAGTTTCAGATCAGTCCAGGCTAGAGTGAGACTGCCTCAAAATAAACAAACAAAAAAAC
Source organism: Orientallactaga sibirica (assembly GCA_036365145.1). NCBI lineage: Eukaryota > Metazoa > Chordata > Mammalia > Rodentia > Dipodidae > Orientallactaga > Orientallactaga sibirica. The sequence continues at coordinate 4,923,275 of JAEOAD010001268.1, forward strand.
CCTGACCAAATAACTACGGTAATAATAGGGGAGGGATAAAAGATTAAGCCAGGCGTGGTGGCGCACGCCTTTAATCCCAGCACTCGAGAGGCAGAGGTAGGAGGATCGCTGTGAGTTTGAGGCTACCCTGAGACTACACAGTGAATTCCAGGTCAGCCTGAGCTAGAATGAGACCCTACCTCAAACAACCAAAAAAAAAAAGATTAACGATCCAGCAGAGAAATGACCAAGAATTAATAGGTAATACAAAGGAAAAAATTTAAATATGATAAAAATGTTCCACTTGATTGGTAATCAGGGAGCTACAACCTAAACAAACAAGAGATACTCCTTCACACTCATGGGACTGGCCAAAAGCAAGATGTTTGACATAATAAGCATTGGTAAAGATAGGGCAAAGGAGAGCCATGAGCACACCTGGCAAAAGTATAAACTATAAGGCCCGTTTTGGAGAATCATTTGACAATATCTAGAAAAGCTGAAACATGTATCGTCCAAGACCTTCCACCATGTGTTTAAATTGCATTCCAAGGGTTATCGTTCAGCAAATACTTGTCTGAAGTATAGAACACAGGACAACATTTGAATGATGGTATGCAGCTAGTATCATTAAAGCTGTATCGAGAGGGCTGAAGAGATGACTTACTGGTTAAGACACTTGTCAGCGAAGCCTAAGGACCCAGTGTCCACGTCAGCCAGATGCACAAGGTGGCACATGCATTTGGAGTTCGTTTGCAGCTGCTGGAGACTCTGGCATGCCCACTCTCTCTTCCTCCCTCTCTCTCTCTCTCAAATAAATAAAGAAAATATTTTTTAAAAGATGTATAGGGGCTGGAGAGATGGTTTAGTGGTTAAAGTGCTTTCCTGCAAAGCCAAAAGACCCAGGTTCAGTTCCCCAGGATCCACGTAAGCCACATATACAAGGAGGTACACACATCCGGAGTTTGTTTGCAGTGGCTGGAGGCACTGGTGTGCCCACTCTTTCTCTCTCTACCTGCCTGTTTCTCTCTCTCTCTTTCAAATAAATAAATAAAAATAAAACTTTTTTTAAAAAAAGTTGTATAGGAGAGAGACTAACTCATTAAACACAGTGGTTGCATTATGACATTAGGGTTTGTCTTATTAAGCCCAGTTGAGAAAGTCTGCCAGGGAATTTCCCAAACATATTTTACAACACCACACTATTACAATGAGCCCAATGGGCAAAGCCAGTGAGTGCAACCGGAAGATGAAGACTAGAGAGGTTTGTTGCTCGCTGTAAGGAGACATTGGGGACAAGTCTCAAAGAGTGTCTCCCCAAGAAAGTGAAGGGCTTTGGAGAGGGCGTAGGTTGTTGAATTGCTTTGTTGCGATTTCTTTGTTCTTGTTGATTGCTTGGTTTTTCCCTTGAGACAGTCCACAATATCACTTATGCTGGCCTCAAACTTGTCATCCTCCTGCCTCAGCCTCCCAAGTGCTGCTTGAGTACAATCATACCCAATCACTCTTTTTTTTTAATTTTTAAAAATTATTTATTTATTTGTAAGCAGAGAGAAACAGAGAGACGAGAGGCAGACAGAGAGAGAATGGGCACGCCAGGGCCTCTAGCCCCTGTAAACAAACTCCAGATGCATGTGCCCTTGTGCATCTGGCTTACATGGGTCCTGGGGAATTGAACCTAGGTACTTTGGCTTTGCAGGCAAATGCCTTAACCACTAAGCCATCTCTCCAGCCCTCACTCTTTATTTTTACTTTTAAAGTCTAAAGATCATATGACTATTCATATGTGTTCTTGAATGGAGAAACCAGTGTTATATTATGCTCATTAATTTGTGTATTGGCCTGGAGTCTTTTTAAAAAAAATAGTTTATTTTTATTTATTTATTTGAGAGAGGGAAAGAGGCAGAGTGAGAAAAAGAGAGAGACAATGGGTGTGCCAGGGCTTCCAGCCTCTGCAAACGAACCCCAGACACATGTGCCACTTGTGCATCTGGCTTACATGGGTACTGGGGAAGCAAACCAAGGTCCTTTGGCTTTGCAGGCAAGCGCCTTAACCGCTAAGCCATCTCTCCAGCCTCTGGAGTCTTTTTTTAAAATCAGGTGTGTATCTGTGTTTGTGGGGGCGCATGTATGTGGGCGGATGCATGTACACGTGTCTGTGTGTGCAGGCCAGACGACAACCTTGGGTGTTGTTCATTAGGCACTGTCCAGCTTTTTGGAGACAGGGTCTTTCATTGGCCTAGAGCTTACCAATTAGACCAGACTGGCTGGCCGCTAGCCCTCCTGTCTACACTCAGTCCGTGCTGGAATTAGAAGCACGTACCACCTCGCCTGGCATCTTCACATGAGTCCTAGGGCTTGGACTCAGGTTCTCCTTATTGTAAGGTAAGCACTTTACCATCTGAGCTCTCTCCCCAGCCCCATTTCCCTTTTTCATGTGCTTGTCAGGAAGCTCAGAGGAAAATACAGCCTTAATATAAAAGGCAGCCTTCCTGTTTGCTTTCCTCTTACTGTAAACAATTTGATACCGTTTTTATAATATACCTAGCCTAGCCTTCTTTTTTAAACCACCTTAAACCTTTAGAGAAAACAAAAATGAATAATGCACAGCCTTCTTTCTATCACACGGCCTCCTTTTCACGGTTCCAATTGACTGTGCTTCCTTTCTCCTACAGCCAGACAACCTCATCTGCAGCAGAGACCTGCTCATCAATCCTGAACGAGGCCACTATGCTTAGGCACAGCCTGGAATCACCAAGCCAAGGGCTCAGCCTGCTCCTGACCTCACACTCTCATGATCAGGCGTTCTCCTTTTGAATCCATAATTGGAGTCTGTTTCTTATTTCTCAAGCAGTGCCTCCATCACTGCCTGACGCAGCCTTTCCTTCCCACCCAGAGCATCCAAGAAGCAGTGCAAAGCTGGGCGTGGTGGTGCACGCCTTTAATCCCAGCACTCGGGAGGCAGAGGTAGGAGGATTGCTGTGAGTTCAAGGCGACCTTGAGAATACAGAGTGAATTTCAGGTCAGCGTGGACTAGAGTGAGACCCTACCTCGAAAAACCAAAAAAAAAAAAAAAAAAAAAAGAAAAAGAGAAGCAGTGCAGCAGGACGATTCCTGGGCTCCTGGGGCAGAGCTGAGGAGATGGCTCAGCAGTTAAAGGCACTTGCTTACAAAGCCTGCTGGCCCAGTACCCATGAAGAGCCAGATTCACAAAGTGGCTCATGTTTGGGGTGGGTAAGAGCCCTGGCATGCCCATGTGCTCCAATCCACCTGTGCTCATAAATAAATAAATAAATAATATTGCCAGGCATAGTGGCGCTTGCCTTTAATCCCAGCACTTGGGAGGCAGAGGCAGGAGGATTGCCATAAGTTCGAGGTCACCCTGAGACTACATAATGAAGTCCAGGTCAGCCTGGACTAGAGGGTGACCCTACCTTGAAAAACCAATAAATAAATAATATTTTTAAAACCAGCAAACAAAGGCCTGCTGGCATTTGGCTGGCATATATGAGGCCCTAAGTTCCACCCCAGCACAAAACTCTAAAACAACAGAAAGCAAAGGAAATTGCAATGTCTGCAGGAGTTGGGTTCCTGACAAGATGAGGTGATAATTCTTCTACTTCTAACTTGCTTTTTTTGTTGTTTTAATATATTATTTATTTATCTATTTGCGAGAGAGGCAGAGAGAGAGAGAGAAAATGGGTGTGCCAGGGCCTCCAGCCACTGCAGACGAACTCCAGATGCATGCGCCACCTTGTGCATCTGGCTCACGTAGGTCCTGGAGAGTCAAACAGGGATCTTTTGGCTTTGTAGGCAAATGCCTTAACTACTAAGCCATCTCTCCAGCCCCTACTTCTAACTTTCTATCAATAATTTACTTTTTGCTTTTTGACACAGAGTCTTATGTAGCCTCAGGTGTCCTCAAATTAACTGTGTAGTTAAGGATAACTTTGTACTCTTTGATCTTTCTGCCTCTTCCTCCCAAGTGCTGGTATACAGATGTATACTACCACAACTGGCTTTAATATTTTTTTTAAATTAGAAATGGCTCTTCATGCCTTTAGTCTCAGCACTCAGGAAGCTGATGTGGTAGGAGAATTGCCTTGACTTTGAGACCAGCCTTGGCTACAGTATAAGTTCTAGGTTAGCTTGAAATAGAGTGAGAATTTAACTCATAAAAACGTGGGGAGGGGCTGGAGAGATGGCTAAGCGGTTAGAGAGAGATGATTCTTTAACAGATAAAGATGCTTGGGAAGAGGCCTATTTCTGTATCTCTCTCAAATAAATAATAAAAAATATTAAAAAAAAAAAGAAGAGGGCTAGAGAGATGACTTGGCAGTTAAGATGCTTGCTTGAGAAGCCTAAGGACTCAGGTTCAATTCCCCAGTACTCATGTAAGCCAGATGCACAAGGTGGCACATGCGTCTAGAGTTTGTTTGCAGCAGCTGGAGGCCCTGGTGTGCCCATTCTCTCTCTCTTTCTTCCTCTTTATCTCAAATGAATAAAGTATTTTTTAAAAAAATAGAAATGATTGTTTTCTAATATTAAGTTCTCAAAGTTAAAAAAGAAAAATTAACGAGAGAACCTAAGTGCTGAGAGAATGAGAATATTATATATACATCAGTGATCAAGGAGAGGCTGTGGAGGAAATCAGCCCCCAGGCATGCCATGATACTCAATGCAAGAATGTCTTCTTAGTCTTCAGGGTATTACTTCAAATATTGGGATTTTTGTTCTAGCAAATAGGAATAGCTTGTTTTTATAATACAAAGGAATTAGAGGAGTAGAATTCATGCCAATATGATTTAAAAAAAAAAAAAACCTCCATTTTCCAAACTAGTGCTATCAGGAAAAGGATTTTGAGAACTCAAGCACAGTGGCAGAGTCACCATTCAGGCAGCAGAGGCAGGAGGGCTGTTCAACGTTCAAGGCCAGTCTGGTCTACAGAGCCAGATTCTGTTTCAGAAAAAATTCCTCAGTACTTATATTTAATGGCCAAACCAGAATACTGGTGTATATATGCTCTATCTCTTGCCAGAGAATAATAATGTGTATTGTTTGATTGAATATTGACAAGTCCTCCCCAAAAAGTGCTGTTTTAGATTTGTTTAATTCCATGTTCATCAATGTGTTTGTACGCGGAACCGTGTCTTGTTCATTTCTGTTGCAAGTCAATATGGATAATGTTCTCCTAAGACAGTATCTTGACCTCTGAGTCAGGGACCGTGTGGCTCTGCTACATAAGTGCTCTGCACACCCTGGAAACTAGGTTCTATAGAAACAAGGTCATCATCTCAGCCACATGAGAACAGTGTGATAACACGTTGCATCATCATATACGGAAAACCCAGATGCGCAGATACACTACCCCCAGCCTCTGTCCCTGCAGGGATTTATACGCATTTTCGCTACTTCAGTAAGCAGACCATTTCATGCCAATGCCTGTTTCAAACAGATTGCAAAGGAAATAAAGAGGAATTGGCATGGTAAAATTGTAGAGGGTACAGTATCAACAAGAGTGATCATATTGGGGCTGAGAGATGGCTTAGTGGTTAAGGCACATGCCTGTGAAACCTAAGGACCCAGGATGTGTCTGGAGTTTGTTTGCAGTGGCTGGAGGCCCTGGTGTGCTCATTCTCCCTCTCTCTCTCTCCTTCTGACTCTAATAAATAAATAAAAATAAAATCCTTTTTTTAAAAAAGAGTTATGGGGCTGGAGAGATGGCTTAACGGTTAAGGCGCCTGCCTCCTAAGCCTAAGAACCCGGTTCCAATCTCCAGCAGTTCCAATCTCCAGGTCCCACGTTTAGCCAGATGCAGTGACGCAAGGGCGCAATGCCGCACTTGTCCACGAGGGGCGCACACATCTGGATTTCGTTCACAGCAGCTGAAAGACTGCTGGCGCGCCCATCTCTGTCTTCCTCTCCCTCTCTGTCTCTCTCTGTGTCTCTCTCCAAAAATAAAATAAAATAATAAAATTTTTTTAAAAAGAGTTATGATATTGGAAGGCTGGGCCAGGTGGCACACACCTATAATTCTAGTACTTGGGTGGTAGAGGCAGGAGAATCAGAAGTTCTCAGTCATTTTCAGCTATATTGAGGCCAGCCTGAGCTACACAAGACCCTATCTCAAAACAGAACACAACACAACAACACAGCGTCTATTGGGTGTTTACTATGCTCTACGTATTGTACTAAGCACTTAAAACCATGGAATTTAAATTGATCCCATTCTAAACAACTGAAAAGCCAGGGATGGTGGCATGTATTTGCAATCTCAGCTTATCACTTGAATTCAAGAGTTCCAGGTCAGCCTGGGCAATTGAGCAACTACATCTCTTTAAATAATAAAATGCCATCAGGGAAATGCAAATTAAAACTACTTTGAAGCTGGGCATGGTGGCCCACTCCTTTAATCCCAGCACTAGGGAGGCAGAGGTAGGAGGATCGCCATGAGTTCGAGGCCACCCTGAGACTACATAGTGAATTCCAACCTAGCTAGAATGAGATCCTACCTCAAAAAAAAACAACAAAACAAAAAAAACCCTACTTTGAGATTCCATCTCACTCCTGTCAGAATGGCTATCATCAAGAAAACAAATGAGCCGGGCGTGGTGGTGCACGCCTTTAATCCCAGCACTCGGGAGGCAGAGGTAGGAGGATCGCTGTGAGTTCGAGGCCACCCTGAGACTACATAGTGAATTCCAGGTCAGCCTGTGCTAAAGAGAGATTTACCATAAAACCAAAAAAAAAAAAAAAAAAAAAAAAAGAAAGAAAGAAAACAAATGACAATAAATATTGGCAAGGATGCAGAAAAAGGAGAACCCTTCTACACTGTTGAAATGGAATGTAATCTGGTCCAGCCATTGTGTAAATCAGTGTGGAGGTTCTTGAGACATTTAAAAATAGATTTACCATATGATCCAGCTATAGCACTCCTAGGCATATATCCAAGGCCTCTCTCTCACTACCTTAGAGATACTTGCTCAACCATGTTTATTGTTACTCTATTTACAATAGCAAAAAAAATGGAACCAGCCTATAAAAGATGTCCTAATGGAGAGAGATGATGGAGTGTAGATGTGTGGGGAGGGGAGGTTCTACAACGGAGTTTATTGCAGTAAAAAAATGAAAGCTGTCAATACAAAGGAAAAAAATAAATCTGGAAAGACATTTAAACCTGGAAGAATAACCCATAAGTAGATAAATAAACATCACATGTTCTAACCCTCCCTGAAATCCCAGCTACAAATGTTTAGAACTTGTGGTAAATGCAAAAAATCTGTAGCAGAGGCCAGGGAGCTAGAAATGGCTCATAAAGGAAGGAGAAGAGGGAAGGACTTTAGGGAATGGTACTGTATATATGTAAAGCTAAATGCAGATTACTGTGGTGGCGTGCATACAAATGAGTTCATTTGCAGTGGTGAGAAGGCCCTGGCATGGGGTATTCTCTCTGTCTCTCTTCCATCTGTCTGAGGCAAATAAATGGGAATGACTTTTTTTTTTAATGACTTACCCAAAATTACATAGAAGTATTTTGGAACAGTGCTAAGACCTGAACCAGCTTATTGTAGCCTCAAAGCTCTGATTCCATTAGTGTTCCCTGATGGGCATGGGATGATCTTCAATGGTTGTACTTTTAAAATTTTAATGCATATTAGAATATATATATAAAATGTGTATAGTAAACTCATACTGTCTAATTTATAGGATGTCTTGGAGTGAAAGTTAAGAACAAACATCTATTTTACCTAGCCAGGCAATGTTACAGCCTATAGTTCCAACACTTGGGGCTGAGGCAGAAGGATATAAGTAAGACCAGATTGCTGAAGAGCTGCAGATACCTGGGGTGGTGTGGTCTTTCAAGAATTCTTTCTTTCTTTCTTTCTTTCTTTCTTTCTTTCTTTCTTTAGACCATCTCTCTCTCTCTCTGGAAAAAGCTGCTCTCTCTCTCTCTCTTTCTTTCTTCTTGAGGCAAGTTCTCATTCAGTGGCTGACATGGAACTCAATGACATGCCCTACCTCCTGAGTGCTGGGATTAGGCCCAATGAGCCAACACCTGGCTTAGGTATCTGTTTTTGAAAATCAAGAAACCAGGGCTGGAGAGATGGCTTAGCAGTTATGGCGCTTGCCTGCAAAGCCAAAGAACCCAGGTCCAATTCCCCAGGATACTGAAAACCTAATGCACAAAGTGGCACAGAGGTCATGAGCCTTAGCCCTGAAAGCCCTGCTCTCATTCTGTTTAAATTTATATATTAAATACATAAATAAATTTTTAAAAATCAAGAAAACCATGGCATATTTAAATACTAAAACTCATAAGTGTATGGTTAGAGAAGCTGGATCTTTTCAGGCGCTGAATGCCCAGAAGGAAGAGCAAAAGCCTCAAACATAATGCTGAGAAGACATGATGAAAATGTTTAGTGCTTGAAACTTCTGCCCCCATCAAACCAATCTCCCTTGGCTGTTTCAGAAAGAAATAAATTGCTGAAGGCTGGCAGGGTGCAGACTGGAGGCAGCAGCCCCACCCCACAGTGCAGAAATTGCCTCTGCTCAGCTTTCAGCTCCATAGTGGCAAGGTCCACACTCACAAAAAGAAACTCACTAGGAAGAAAAGAGGTGACATCAAAAGTCCAGAGATTTAGTCAGGATAGTAGCACATGGGGTTAATCCCAGCACTGGGAGGCAGTTTTAGGAGGCATACAACAGTTCAGAGGCCACTCTGAGCACATAGAGAAGTCCAGGTCAAGTCTGAGCTAGAGTGTGACCCTACCTTAGAAAACCAAAAAAAAAAAAAAAAAAAAAAAAAAGAATTTATAAAAGAGAGACTAATGGAGAGAGATGATGGAGTGTAGATTTGTGTGGGGGAGGGGAGGGAATTATCATGGTTTATTGTCTGTAAATATGGAAGCTGTCAATACAAAGGAAAAAAATAAAAATAAAAGACATTTAAAACCTGGAAGAATAATAATGATAATAAGTAGATAAATAAACATATCTCATCTAACCCTCCCTGAAATCCTAAGGAGGAGTTTCTTGCTTTTTTCAGTTCAGCAAGTATTTGAAATTCTGGTGTGAGGCCAGGAGGAAGGTTCTGGAGGTTGAACTCAGGGCTTGGGGCTGAAGAGATGGCAAGCATTTAAGGTCCTAAGCTACAAGACTAACCCAAGTTTTTTCCCAGTATCAACCTGGTCTCCTGGAAAAGCTAAAATGCAGAAAATAAGGTGTAAATCTTGAGTTCATTTTGCAGTGGTGAGAGGCCCTGGCATGCCCATTCTCTCTGTCTCTCTTCCATCTGTCTCTGCTTGCAAATAAATGAATGAATGTGTTTTTTTTTTAAGTGACTTACCCCAAATTACACAAGTACTTTGGAACAGTGCTAAGACCTGAACCAGCTTTGCTTAGCCTCAAAGCTCTGATTCCATTAGTGTTCCCTGATGGGCATGGGATGATCTTCAGTGGTTAAGTACTTTTTAAAATTTTAATGCATATTAGAATATATATATAAAATGTGCATAGTAAACTCATAGTGGTCTAATTTATGAATGTCTTGGATGAAAGTAAGAATAAACATCTATTTTATAGCCAGGCACAGTGTTGCATGCCTATAGTTCCAGTACTTGGAGGCTGAGGCAGGAGGATCATAAGTTTAAGGTCAGACTGAGCTACATAAGACCCTGGGGGTGGTGTGTGTCTTTCTTTCTTCCCTTCCTTCCTTCCTTCCTTCCTTCCTTCCTTCCTTCCTTCCTTCCTTCTCTCTCTCTCTCTCTCTCTCTCTCTCTCTCTCTCTCTCTTTCTTCTTGAGGCAAGTTCTCATTCTAGCCCAGGCTGACATGGAACTCACTCTATTGCCCTACCTCCTGAGTGCTGGGATTAAAGGCATGAGCTGCCACACCTGGCTTAGGGTATCTGTTTTTTAAAAATCAAGAAAACAGGGCTGGAGAGATGGCTTAGCAGTTATGGCACTTGCCTGCAAAGCCAAAGAACCCAGGTCCAATTCCCCAGGATCCACGTAAGCCAGATGCACAAAGTGGCACATGCGTCTGGAGTTTGTTCACAGCGGCTGAAGGCCCTGGTGCTCTCATTCTCTTTCTCTTTCCCTTTTTCAAATACATAAATAAATTTTTAAAAATCAAGAAAACCATGGCATGTGGAAATGCTAAAACTCATAAGTGTATCACCGAATGCAGCTGGATCAAGGCACCCGCTGAATGCCCAGAAGGAAGAGCAAAGGCCTCAAACCCAAGGCTAGTTAGACTCAGCTGAAAAGGCTTAGTGCTTGCTTCTGCCCCCATCAAACCAATCTGCCTTGGCTGTTTCAGAAGGAAATAAATTGCTGAAGGCTGGCAGCCTGCAAGCAGGAGGCAGCAGCCCCACCCCCACCGTGCCCAGATGCCAGGCTCAGCTTTCAGCTCCATAAAGGCAAGGTCCACACTTGGCTACAAAAGAAACTCACTCAAGAGGTTCAAGTCCAGTGGAAACATGAGAAGGGGGTTGGGGAGACGTATGGGTTTTATACAGCATACACACAGAAGTGGAAGCAGGCATGAGAGTCTTGCCCCAAGACTGCTGTTGCGGGGTGTCTGTCAGTGCTGTTTCTCAGACAATCTATTTCTTCCCTCAGCCTGACCCTGGCTTCAGCTCACTTCACAATTCTGGCATCTACTGGATAAGCAAGTGGTGTTTCTGGGCCTCGGTCCTGACTTTCCATGAGAAAGCCATGTTGATCCAGGGAGCTGGGAATTCACTGTTGTCCAGTAAATTACAGCCAAGGTCACTGCAGTACAGCCTCAGCAATAAACAGGCCTGTGCGAAATCCTGCATCTTCATACTCAGTTGGCTTCTAGAAGTTCTACTAAGCAAGAGTTGGGTCAGCTTCCTTGATGCTGTGGTCACTGTGGGCCCAGGTTTCTTGCTTTTTTCAGTTCAGCAAGTTGTATTTGATATTCTGTGGGTGTGAGGCCAGGAGGAAGGTTCTGGAGGTTGAACTCAGGGCCTTCTGAATACCAGGCAAGCATTTTATGACTAAGCTACATCTCTAGACCCTTAATGCTTTTTTCATTGTATCAACTCTGGTCTCCTGGAGCTTAAACATGAAGAATCTTAATAAGGTGATAAAACTGTCACCATCTGAAATATAAAAGAAAAACGTTTAAGAAGCTAGGCAACCAGTAATGCCTATAGAATTTCATTACTCATAGCTGGGTGGAAAAAAGCTTGAAGGAGTGGGGGTGGTAATGGCAAAACAACAACAATAACTAGAAGGATGGGGCTCTTAAGAAAACATGAGCCGGAGCCGGGCGTGGTGGCGCATGCCTTTAATCCCAGCACTCGGGAGGCAGAGGTAGGAGGATTGCCGAGAGTTCGAGGCCACCCTGAGAATACAGAGTGAATTCCAGGTCAGCCTGGACCAGAGTGAAACCCTACCTTGCAAAACCAAAACCAAAAAAAAAAAAAACAAAAAAAAAACCATGAGCCGGGCATGGTGGCACACGCCTTTAATCCCAGCACTGAGGAGGCAGAGGTAGGAGAATCACCAAGAGTTCGAGGCCACCCTGAGACTCCATAGTGAATTCCAAGTCAGCCTGAGCTAGAGTGAGATCCTACCTCCAAAAACCAAAAACAAAACAAAAAAAAAAAAAAGAAAGAAAGAAAGAAAGAGAGAGAGAAAACATGAAGATATAATAGAGAAAATACAGGAGAGATGGCTTGGTGATTAAGGTGCTTGCCTATGAAGCCTAAGGACCCAGGTTTTATTCCCCGGAACCTATGTAAGCCAGATGCATATGGTAGCGCATGCATCTGGAGTTCATTTGCAGTGGCTGGACATTCTCTCAATAAATAAAATAAAAAGGTGTGAGCCCCCCAAAAAAAATATTTTTAAATAAATAGTTCATGTAGTTAAAAAAAAAAAATGCCAAGACAAGGACTTTGGTTCTAGGCTTGGCTTTGTGCTTTAACTAGTCTGGTAACCCCAAGCTAATTGCCTAGATGGTGGGGGGTCTTTATTTATAAAATCAGGGCGATACTCTTAGGGCAGAAACATTTATGCTCCTATAGTCTACAACTCTACACCTGGGGGAGAAAGAGGATCTTGGAGCAAATGGAGGATTAGAGGCAGATGAAGATCAGGAAGGTCTGGACTCTTAGAAGAGATGAATCTTCAAGAAAGGTTTGAGGCCAGGCACTGCAGGACTAGACAAGGCCAGGTTTGGGGTCTTAGTGAGGGACTAAGCTAAAATGGCTCTGAACTAAGGAGAAGGACGGTGCTAGGAAAAGGCACCTGGACCAAAACATGTTTCCTTTTCGAGGTCTCAGGTGCCCCCAGTCTATTTTCCAGAAAGGAAAGTATTCTAGGGCGAGGAAAAAGTAATCGGGTTTTCTAGCCGAATCAGAGTCCAAGTTTAATCGTAAAAGAAAATGAAGGTGAAATGAGGCCTAGCAGAAGAAAGTGGATGAGGTATCTTGAAACCTGAGTTAGGGAAATTCCGTGGCTTAGAAGAGTTTCTTTTTTCTCCTTCTCCTCCTCCTCCTGCTTCTAAATCAACCATTTGCAGCAGTTACCTTCTTGTTGCTGGGACAAAATGCCCAACCAAAAGCAGCTGAGCTTAGAGCTTTGAGGGGAAGTTTCATCACGGAACAAGGAGCATAGCTATAGCAGGGAGCTGACTCACAGGGTCACTTATCAGCTGAGAGGAAGCTGCAAGAGTGAGATAGCTCTGAATGCTCAAGGGGCTACCTCAAGGCCCATCCCCAGCAACACACCTCCTCCAGCAAGGCTCCATCCCACAAAACTCCACCAGCTGGGGATCAAGAATGAGGCTTGAGCTGGAGAGATGGCTTAGCAGTTAAAGCACTTGCCTGCAAAGCTTAAGCACCCAGGTTTGGTTCCCCAGAACCCATGTAAGCCAGATATACAAAGTGGCACATGCATCTGGAGTTTGTTTGCAGTGGCTAGAGGTCCTGGCATGCCCATTCTCTCTCTAATCTGCCTTTTCCTTTTTTTCTTTCTCTCTGTCTCTCCCTCAAATAAATAAATGGAGAGAAGTATGAGAACAGGCCCCTTGAAATTCTATTCAACATCTCAAATAGTGAATAAATGAATAAAATATTTATTTTTTTAAAAAAAGCATGAGGCTTAACCACAAACACATGAAGCTATGGGGGACACGTTCCCTCCAAGCCATCACACCATTAAAAATCTCTTTTGGCCGGGCATGGTGGCGCACGCCTTTAATCCCAGCACTCGGGAGGCAGAGGTGGGAGGATCAGCCAAGAGTTCGAGGCCACCCTGAGACTACATAGTTAATTCCAGGTCAGCCTGGACCAGAGTGAGACCCTACCTCGCAAAAAAAAAAAAAAAAAAAAAACTCTTTTGCTTTTTACCACTAAAAATCCAAGATTACAGCCCTCTTTTTTTTTGGGGGGGGGGTAAATTTTGGCTCTCCTAGCCACTGCTCAGGGAAAAGAAGGAGTCTAGATGAAAGCAGATCACTGGCAGTCACAGCAGGTCTGCAAGGTGACTCCAGCAGAGTTAATGCATTTCACATAGCCAAAGAAGATGAACTGTAGTCCAATATAAGAACTGCATTCATGGGGCTGGAGGGATGGCTTAGCAGTTAAGGCGTTTGCCTGCAAAGCCAAAGGATCCCAGGTTCGATTCCCCAGGACCCATATTAGCCAGATGCACAAGGGGGCACATGCATCTGGAGTTTGTTTGCAGTGGCTGGAGGCCTTGGAGCTCCCATTCTCTCTCTCTTTCTCTCTGTTAAATAAATAAATAAATAAATAAATAAATAAATAAATAAATAAATAAAGTAAAAAAAAAAAAAAAAAAGAACGCTATTCATTAGTTTTCCATTACTGTAATGAAATGCTTGAGGCTGGGCAATGCTATAAAGAAGACATTTATGTAGGTTAGAGTTCTAGGAGTTCAAGGGCACGGTGCTGGCATCAGCTCAGCACCACAGTGACAGGGAGCTAGAGTACCCTTCAACAAGATCAGTGGCCAGAGGAAGCTGGGAGCCCTGCAGTCCCTTCGGAGGGCACCTCTCCAACCCACCTCAGGCCCTGCTTCTTAAGGGCCCCACCTTTTCAGTGAGGACATGGACCTGAGGGCAACACTCAGACTGTATTCAAACCGCACCAAGATCCAGGATGGTGGGTTCCAGTGTTTGAACACGACTCACGGGGCCCTCTTCTGAGTTCCATGACTGCATTGGCACAAGATCAAGGACTAGCAAACTGAGACCCGCTTGTTCTCTCAGCCACACCCGGGAGCTGGTTAGCGATAGCTTGTACTCACCCACTTTTCAGATAAATTCTCTGAGGCTCCTAGCAAACAGAAGAAAGTTCCACGTGGAGTGGAAGCAGAAGGCAGCCGACTGGTGTAAAATCTAGAAGACTTGATTTTGAACTGTACATCATGGTAAGAGCTTTCAGTGCATTAGTTCAAAGTCTACTTGTTGTGTTTCTCTCCCTCAGCTACACTGAAACCAGTGGGTCAGCCTTCTTCTATTTATTTATTTGAGAGAGAAATAGGCAGACACAGAGAGAGGAAGAGAATGGGTGTGTCAAGGCCTCTAGCCACTGCAAACGAACTCCAGATGCATGTGCCACCATGTGCATCTGGGGAATCGAACCTGGGTCCTTTTGGCTTTGCAGGCAGATGCCTTAACCGCTAAGCCATCTCTCCAGCTCCACCTTCTTTGTAGAAAGGAAGAGAGTAAGAAACTGTAATGAAAATTATAATAACTAGGCAGCTGTGGTGGGTCATGCTTGTAATCGCAGCCCTTGGGAGGCTGAGGCAGAAGGATCAGGGAATTCAAGACCAGTCTGGGTAACATGGTGAATTCACAGCCAGCCTGGGTTACATGAACCTCTGTCTCAAAAAAGTGAGGGACTGAGCTGGGCATGATGGTGCACACCTTTAATCCCAGCACTCGGGAGGCAGAGGTAGGAGGATCGCCACGAGTTCAAGGCCACCCTGAGACTACAGAGTGAATTCCAGGTCAGCCTGGGCTAGAGTAAGACCCTAATTTGAAAACCAAAAAAAAAAAAAAAAAAGTGAAGGACAACAACAACAATAAATAAATAAAAATAGAAAGTGGGGCTGGAGAGATTGGGAGTTCAAGTCCACAGTACCCATGTAAGCCAGATGCACAAAGTAGCACATGCATTTGGAGTTCATTTAGTGTACACATTCTCTCTGTAGTCAGGTGTGGTGGCACACACCAATCCTAGCACACACCTTCAATCCCACCACTTGAGAGGCAGAGGTAGGAGGATCACTGTGAGTTTGAGGCCAGCCTGGGACTACATAGTGAGTTCCAGGTCAGCCTAGGCTAAAGTGTGACCCTACCTCAAAAAAAACACAAAAGGTCTGGAGAGATGGCTTAGCGGTTAAACGCTTGCCTATGAAGCCTAAGGACCCCAGTTCGAGGCTCGATTCTCCAGGACCCACGTAAGCCAGATCACAAGGGGGTGCATGCATCTGGAGTTTGTTTGCAGTGGCTGGAGGCCCTGGCGTGCCCATTTTCTCTCTCTTTCTCTCTCTCCCTGCCTATTTCTGTATCTCTCTCTCTCAAATAAATAATAAAAAATAAAAGATTTTAAAAAATTTTTAAGAAAGAGAAATAGGGGAAAAAAGCAAAGAGAGACAGAAAAATTAAAATAAAACCCCAAGGTCTATTATAAAGGGAAAAAAAAATCTTAGTTTTTTTCTCTTTCATGCTTTATTGAGGCAAGAATAATTAAAGGGAGGGAAGCAAAGAAGCTAACATTTACTGAGGGCCTTTTGGGCATTAGGCACTTTCTTTATTAACTTCCACATTTTTACAGATGAGGAAACTGGAGGGGGGAGAGGGTTTAAGTAATCTTAAGTTTCCTCATTACAGAAGGCAGAAGTGTTTTTATTTTAAATTTATTTTTTGAGCCAGAGAGAAAGAGAGAGAGAGAATGGGCGTTTCAGGGCCTCTAGCCACTGCAAACGAACTCCAGATGCATGTGTCACCTTGTGCATCTGGCTTATGTGGGACCTGGGGAGAATCAAACCTGGGTCCTTAGGCTTCGCAGGCAAGTGCTTTAACCACTAAGCCATCTCTCCTGCTCAGAAGTGCTTTTTCCCAACTATCAAGCCCTGATACAATCAACCGGGGGCCATTATCCACAAGAGGGACCAGATGACTGAGGTGGCTTTGAGCAGTGTCCCAACCTTGGCCTGCAGGAATCTCCACACAGAAGGTGGCCCATCCCCCAGAGCCAGAGCTTCGGATCCTGCAGGTCTATATTGGGAACAAGGAATTTGCTCCTTCCTTCCTTCCTTGTTTCCTCTTTCCGTCTTTCTTTCCTTCCTTCTTTCTTTTCTCTCTTTCTGTTGAGAGGAGACGGAACTTCAGTATGTTGTCTAGACGGGTCTTGACTATTCTAGTGCTGGGATTGCAGGGGTGAGGCATTATATAAAGCTGAGAGTTGACCTTTTTTTTTAAGTGAAAAGAATGGAAGTTTAGAGTCAGGAGTGCTGGTGCATGCGTATAATCCTAGCACTTGAGAAGCTGAGGTATGAGGATCACTGTGAGTTCAAGGTCAATTTAGGCTATAGAGTGAGTTCCAGGTTAGCCTGGGCTAGAGTGAGACTCTGACTTTAAAAAAACAAAATAAGCCGGGCGTGGTGGCACACGCCTTTAATCCCAGCACTCGGGAGGCAGAGGTAAGAGGATGGGCGAGAGTTCGAGGCCACCCTGAGACTACATAGTTAATTCCAGGTCAGCCTGGACCAGAGTGAGACCCTACCTCGCAAAACCAAAAAAATAAATAAAATAAAATAAAATAAAAGCTGGGCGTGGTAGCGCATGCCTTTAATCCCAGCACTCAGGCAGAGGTGGGAGGATCACAGTGAGTACAAGGCCACCCTGAGACCACATAGTGAGTTCCAGGTCAGCCTGAGCTAGAGTAAAACCTTACCTCGAAAAACCAAAAAAAAAAAAAAGGAGGAGGAAGAGGAAGGGGTAGAGAAGAAGAATTGAAAGTTTATTTAGCTCAGTTCTGGCTGGAAAGTCCAGAATTGGACAGCTACATCTGCTGAAAGCCTTCTTACAGCCTTTTGCAGAGTCCCCAGGATTTGCAGGCCATCACGTGGTAAGAGGCAAAGCCAAACGAGTGTTTATAATGGATCCACGTTCCACTTAACGCATTCATTCATGAACGGATTAGTCCATTCAAAGACACCATGACTTCATTACTATTTTTTTTTTCAAGGTAGGGTCTCACTCTACCCCAGTTTAACCTGGAATTCACTATGTAGACTCAAGCTGGCCTTAAACTCACAGTAATCCTCCTACCTTGGCCTCCTAAGTGCTAGGATTAAAGGCATGTGCCATCACACCCAGCGATTACATATATTATATTATACATATATATATACATATAATATTATATATATATATTTTGTGAGAAAGAGAGAGGATGAGCATGCCAGTAAACTCCAGCACATGTACCACTTTGTGCATGTGGGTTTACATGGGTACTGGGGCATTGAACTCCAGCCTGAAAGCTTTGCAAGCAAGTGTATTTAACTGCTGAGCCATCTCCTCAACCACTTAATCACCTATTTTTTAAAAAGTTTTTTAGGGCTAGAGAGATGGTTTAGTGGTTAAAGCACTTGCCTGCAAAGCCTAAGGACCTAGGTGCAATTCCCCAGTACCCATGTAAGGCAGATACACAAAGTGACACATGGGTCTGGAGTTCTTTTGTTGTGGCAGGAGGCTCTGGCACTGCCATACTCTCTTTCTCTACCTGCCTCTGTCTCTCTCTCCCTCTCAGATAAATAAATAAAAACATATTTCTACAAAACTTTAGCCAGGAGTGGTGGCGCACGCCTTTAATCCCAGCACTTGGGAGGCAGAGGTAGGAGGATTGCCATGAGTTCAAGGCCACCCTGAGACTACATAGTGAGTTTCAAGTCAGCCTGGGCTAGAGCACCCTACCTCAAAAAGCCACAAAAAAAACTTTAAAAATATTTATTTATTTATTTGTGAGAAGAGAGAAAAAGAGTATGTTCATGCTAGGGCCTCTTGCCACTGCAAACAAAGTCCAGACACATGCTACTTCGTGGTTCCAGCTTTACATAGGTACTGGGGAACTGAACCCAGGCCTGCAGGCTTTGCAAGGAAGTGCCTTTAACAGCTAAACCATCTCCCCAGACCTTAAAAACTTTTTTATTGGATTGGAGAAATGGCTTAGCGGTTAAGGTGTTTGCCTGCGAAGCCAAAGGATCCCGGTTCAATTCTCCAGGGCCCATGTAAGCAAAATGCACAAGGGGCACATGCATCGAGTTCATTTGCAGTGGCTAGAGGCCCTGGCACGCCCATTCTCTCTCTGTCTGCCTCTCTTCTATCTCTCTTTCTCTCTCTGCTTGCAAATAAATAAAATTTTTAAAAAAACTTTTTATTGCTTGGTGTGGTGGAGCATACCTTTAATTCCAGCACTCAGGAGGCAAAGGTAGGACAATTGCCATGAGTTCAAGGCCACCCTGAGACTACATAGTGAAGTCCAGATCAGCCTGGGCTAGAGCAAGATCCTACATTGAAAAACCAAAAAAAAAATTTTTTTATTGATCATATTTATGTTATATATAATGCATTCTGATTATAACCCTTACTATTATATTCTCACTCCATCTCCTTTCCACTGAACCTCTTTCTTCTCTCCAACTAGTCCCACTGCTTGGTGTTTTTTGTTTTGTTTGGTTTTGTTTGGTTTGGTTTGGTTTTGTCCTCTCCCACCATCCATGACAGAATGTTGACGGACTCAATATGGTCCCGGTCTTGTGCAGGTAACAACAAGCTGAGGTCATGAGTGTGATGGCCACGTCATGTCTGGACAGCATTCCAAAGCTCTCTGTTCTCATGAGTGCGATGGCCACGTCATGTCTGGACAGCATTGCAAAGCACTCGGTTCTCTGGCTCTTACATGCTTTCTGCCTCTTTTACTGCAATGTTCCCTAAGCCTTGAAATCAGGTGATAAAGGTGTCTCACTTAGTGCTGAGTACTCAACAGTTACTTATTCTCAGCACTTTGACAAGTTTTCAGTCTCCGTAGTAGTCACCATCAACTGCAAAAAGAAACTTCTGTGACCAAAGATGAGAGCAGCACTTATCTATCGATACTTCAGAGGGCAATTTGACAGGCACAACAGATCTGTTTAGTCAAACAACAGAAGCAATTTCTATCCTAAGAGACTAAGACTTTCTCAGACATAGGGTTTTTTTTTTTTAATTTTAAAAAATATTTTATTTTTATTAGCCAGGCGTGGTGATGCACGCCTTTAATCCCAGCACTCAGAAGGCAGAGGTAGGAGGAGAGCCATGAGTTCAAGGCCACCCTGAGACTACAGAATGAATTCTAGGTCAGCCTGAACTAGAGTGAGACCCTACCTCGAAACACGCCCCCCCCCAAAAAATTATTTATTTATTTATTTAACAGAGAAAGAGCAGGGCATGGTGATGCACGCCTTTAATTCCAGCACTCTGGAGGCAGAGGTAGGAGGATTGCCATGAGTTCAAGGCCACCCTGAGACTACATAGTGAATTTCAGGTCAGCCTGGGCCAGAGTGAGACCCTACCTTGAAAAACCAAACAATAAATAAATAAACAGAGAAAAAATGGGTGTGCCAGGGCCTCCAGCCACTGCAAACGAACTCCAGACACGTGCACACCTTTGTGCATCTGGCTAACGTGGGTCCTGGGGAATCGAACCTGGGTCTTTTGGCTTTGCAGGCAAATGCCTTAACCACTAAACCATCCCTCCAGCCCAAACATAAAGTTTTGACTAGGTTTTCAGTACCAGGCATGAATTCCCTTCCATGGAGCAGCCTCAAATCCAGAGAGCTAGTGATGATCCCTGTAACAGCCATGCCTCTATTGCCCTTAGGGGGCACATTGTGCCCGGCAGCTCGATTGTTATAGCTCACAGAGTTTGGGAATTCAATTTTTAAAAATGGGGCTGGAGAGATGGCTTAGTAGTTACAGTGCTTGCCTGCTGTTGCAGTCAGGTTTGCATTGCTGATAGAAATCACCTGACCAAGAGCAGCTTGTGGGAGAAAAGGAGGTTTATGTTGGCTTACAGGCTCGAGGGGAAAGCTCCATGATGGTAGGAAAATGATGGCATGAGCAGAGGATGGACATCACCCCCTGGCCAACATAAGGTGGACCATAGCAACAGGAGAGTGTGCCAAACACTGGCAAGGGGGAGCTGACTATAACCCATAAGCCCACACCCAACAATACTCTGCCTCCAGGAGGTGTTAATTCCCAAATCGCCATCAGCTGGGGACCTAGCATTCAGAACACTTAAGTTTATGGAGAACACCTGAATCAAACCACCACACCTGTCAAGCCAAAGGACTCGAGGTTCAATTCCCCAGGACCCACTTAAGCCAGATGCACAAGAGGCGCACACATCTGGAGTCTGTTTGCAGTGGCTGGAGGCCCTGGCATGCCCATTCTCTCTCTCAAATAAATACATAAAATAAAAAATATATTTTAAAATATCCATTTTTATTGGTATACACATATAATATGTTTAGTTTTATGTTTATTTATCTCCATGTGTGTACACATGCACAGGCCTTTTAAAAAAATTTATTAGCCAGGTGTGGTGGCGCACGCCTTTAATCCCAGCACTTAGGAGACAGAGGTAGGAGGATCACTGCGAGTTTGAGGCCACCCTGAGAATATAGAGTGAATTCCAGGTCAGCATGGGCTAGAGTGAGACCCTACCTCGAAAAAAAACAAAAAATCTTTCTTTCCTTTTTCTTTCTTTCTTTCTTTCTTTCTTTCTTTCTTTCTTTCTTTCTTTCACAGTGAGAGAGAGAGAAAGAGAGGAGAGAGAGAATGGGTGTGCCAGGGCTTCCAGCCACTGCAAACAAGCTCCAGTCACATGCACCACCTTGTGCATCTGGCTAACATGGGTCCTGGGGAATTGAACCGAGGTCTTTTGGCTTTGCAGGCAAACATCTTAACCGCTAAGCCATCCCTCCAGCCCGCACAGGCCTTTTTGCTCCTGCAAATGACACCAGATGTTTGCACCACCTTCTGCATCTGGCTTTATGTGGGTGATGGGAATTAAACCCAGGCCAGCAAGCTTTGCAAGCAAGTACCTTTAACTGCTGAGCCATCTCCCTAGCCTTAGGAGTTGACTTTTTCTTTCAAGGTAGGGTCTCACTCTAGCCCAGACTGACCTGGAACTCACTCTGTAGTCCCAAACTGGCCTCAAACTCACAGTGATCCTCTTACCTCTGCCTCCTCCCAAATGCTGGGATTAAAGGTATACACCACCATGCTTAGCTAGAAGTTGACTTTTTCTTTCTTCTGCTTTTTTTTTAATTTGGTTTTTCAAGTTAAAATCTTGCTCTAGCTCAAGCTGACCTGGAATTCACTATGTAGTCTTAGGGTGGCCTCGAACTCTCAGTGATACTCCTACCTCTGCTTCCTGAGTGCTGGTATTAAAGACATGCACCACCATACCCTGCTTGAAGTTAACATTTTTTTTTTTTTTTTTTTTGGAGAGAGACACAGAGAGAGACAGAGAGAAAGGGAGAGGAAGACAGATAGAGATGGGCATGCCAGCAATCTCTCAGCTGCTGTGAACGAAATCCAGATGTGTGCGCCCCCTTGTGGTCAAGTGAGGCATTGCGCCCTTGCATCACTTTGCATCTGGCTAAACGTGGGACCTGGAGATTGGAACCAGATTCTTAGGCTTAGCAGGCAGGAGCCTTAACCACTAAGCCATCTCTCCAGCCCAAAGTTAACATTTTTGACTAGGATATTCTGATGCAGTTGGTCCAAAAGGACCATCCTTGAGCACAATTAAGTTACAGTTAATATATCTTCACTAACGGAAAAATATTTTCTATTAACATGGTAATGATAGTGGATGAGAGAAGGTGCTATGTTGCTTTTGTATGTAAAGAACTAACCCACCCCAGGGCTGAGGTTGTGGACCAGTGTGCTTGCCTAGCATGTACAAAGCGCTGGGTTTGATTCTCAGCACTCCATAAACCAGTGTTGTAACGCATGCCTGTGATTCTAGCACTTGGGAGATAGAAACAGAAGAATCAGGAGTCCACAACCATTCTTGGCTACATATTGAGTTCAAGGCCAACCTAGGATATGAGATACTATCTCAAAAAAAAAAAAAAGGGGCTGGAGAGATGGCTTAGTGGTTAAGTGCTTGCCTGTGAAGCCTAAGGACCCTGGTTCAAGGCTCGATTCCCCAGGACCCACGTAAGCCAGATGTACAAGGTGGTACATGCATCTGGAGTTCGTTTATAGTCTCTGGAGGCACTGGTGCTCCCATTCTCTCTCTCTCTCTCTCTCTCTGCCTGTCACTCTCAAACAAATAATAATAAAATAAAATAAATTTTTTAAAAAAGAAGATGGGCTGGAGAGATGGCTTAGCAGTTAAGACACTTGTCGGCAAAGTCAAAGGACCCAAGTTCAATACCCCAGGACCCATGTAAGCCAGATGCACAAGGTAGCATATGCATCTGGAGTTCATTTGCAGTGGCTGGAGACTCTGACACGTGCATTCTCTCTCTCCCTCTGTCAAATAAATAAACAAAAATTTAAAAAGATAACATATTCAAAAGTATTCTCAGAAGCCGGGCGTGGTGGCGCACGCCTTTAATCCCAGCACTCGGGAGGCAGAGGTAGGAGGATCGCCGAGAGTTTGAGGCCACCCTGAGACTACATAGTTAATTCCAGGTCAGCCTGGACCAGAGTGAGACCCTACCTCGCAAAACAAAAAAAAAAAAAAAAAAAAAAAGTATTCTGGGAATAGACACCTTCACAGAAACCTTCATGCTCTGAGAGCAGATCAAACCATGTTTCCCTGACAGCTGATTCTGCTGCAGTTTAGGCCATGTCATATTCTAACATGGGTAACCACAATCAATCCTCATTGTTCCTGGACTCTGCATTTGCAAACTGGATTACTTCCCTAAAATTTAGTTGTAACCAAAAGCAAGCCTCACAGTGCTTCTGCAGCCAGTCACAGACATTCACAGAGAAGTGAAAGCTTTGAGTCACCAACGCAGTGAGGCATACGCTCATCCCAGGCCTGACAAAGCGACACTGTTTCCCCTCGGTACCGTAAACAAGTGCCTTATTTTTAGTACACTTTGTACCCTCTTTCTTTCTTTCTTTTCTTCTTTCTTTCTTTCTTTCTTTCTTTCTTTCTCTCTTTCTTTCTTTCTTTCTTTTCTTCTTTCTTTCTCTCTCTCTTTCTTTCTTTCTTTCTTTTCTTCTTTCTTTCTTTTCTTCTTTCTTTCTTTTCTTCTTTCTTTCTTTTCTTCTTTCTTTCTTTCTTTCCTTTTGTGCTGATAATTTTTGTTTCATTTGTTTTAGGTGCTGGGAATTGAACCCAGGGCCTCATGCATAGTAAACACCCACATTAGTGCACCTGAACTATAGCGTGGCCCTCTATGGACTCCAGGCTGAGAGTGGGGCTCCGTGATAGAATGCTTCACTAGCATATAGGAGCGTAACTGTTCTGACAGGAGCTAAAGTAGTCTAAGAAGGGACACTGGCAGGGTGTGGTGGCACATGCTTTTAATCCCAGCACTCGGGAGGTGGAGATAGGAGGATGATTGTAAATTCAAGACCAGCCTAAGACTATAGAGTGAGTTCCAGGTCAGCCTGGGCTAGAGTGAGGCCCTACCTTGAAACTTTTAAA
The DNA here is from genome assembly GCA_036365145.1 of Orientallactaga sibirica. Taxonomy (NCBI): domain Eukaryota; kingdom Metazoa; phylum Chordata; class Mammalia; order Rodentia; family Dipodidae; genus Orientallactaga; species Orientallactaga sibirica. The sequence goes on from JAEOAD010001268.1 coordinate 4,946,984, forward strand.
CAAAGGCACTTGTGTACCTTCCTTTGGATATTAGACTACTGAGGCAATAAAGCCCAAGAAACTGGAATTTCTGTAGGAGCCTCAAGCTGAGAAAGGAAAAAGCTCTGGCTGTGATGCCAGCGGAAGGAGAACTTATCTCCTGCTTGACACAGTTCTGATAATTGTTGGAACACCTTGCAGGAGAGACTGGAGCTGAGACAATGGATCAGAAAGGGCTGCGCCACACCTTGGCTAGAACTACTCATTAGGACTCTCTCTTGTGTTCGATTGGAACCTAACTCTCATGGAAGGACCCTGAAGACGGACTTGGTAAGGGTGGTCACTGGACCTCTTCATTTGTTCCTCTTCTCTGGGTGGCCACGGTGAATGCTCACTCTATTTGCTCTGCTTTTCTGATTGTTTCTTTAGTTGGCCTATGGAGGATGCGTGGTGGACTGTCGCTTATTAGGATTGCCAGGGCCCAGGTTCTGATCCTAACAACTCCAGTAATAGTTCTGAAAAGTCAGACGGGAGGAAAGGACCCATTTTGTCTGTTAGCCACTTGCTGCAAGTTGACTCTGAATGGAGAGAAAAAAAAAATTGAAGTTTGACATAGCTCCCAGAATCACTTTATTCCAATTTTTTTTTCTTGTCTTCATTCTTCAGCCAGCATCAGCTGCATTCCATTTCTATAGGGTAAAGCAGAGAAATAAGAGTTTGGGGGCTAGAGAGATGGCTTAACTGTTAAGGCGCTTGCCTGAGAAGCCTAAGGACCCAGGTTCGATTCTCTAGGTCCCATGTAAGCCAGATGCACATGGTGGCATATGAGTCTGGAGTTCATTTGTAGTGGTTGGAAGCCCTGGTGTGCCCATTCTCTCTCTCTCTCTCTCTCTCTCTCTCCCTCTCTCTGTCTCTAATAAATAAATAAATAAAATGTTTTAAAGTTGAAAAAAGAAGAGTTTGAACTTTGTATTAGACTCACAAAAAAGGCTTGTCCTGGGCAAGTTTCTCCCTAACGGTCTTTGCCTTCCTGTTAGTCTGGAGACCTTTTGAGCTATTTGGATTACTGAAACGCTTTGGTGATCGCCATTTGATAACTGGCCTTGTCTTTGGGAGTTTACCTGAGCTACTGAGGTTCTGCAGAACCAGTTGGGCTATTATGCCATTTGTATTACAGGCCTTGTTGATTTACAAGTTCCTTTGAACAAATGTGGAACTCTGTTGAACTATTTTGGTGTCTGTTGTATGACAGGGAAGGTGCAGGTCTTTTCAGGCTCTGTTGAGCCAATGGTTCCATTGAACCATCTGAGACAGAGAAAGAAGCGAGGCGTTCTCCGCCGTGATTTGTGTGAGTATGGAGAATATTAGTTGTTTGTTTGTTTGTTTGTTTGTTTTTTCGAGGTAGGGTTTCACTCTGGCCCAGGCTGACCTGGAATTCACTGTGTATTCTCAGGGTGGCCTTGAACTCATGGCGATCCTCCTACCTCTGCCTCCCCAGGGCTGGGATTAAAGGCGTGTGTCACCATGCTTGGCTTAGTTCTCACTATCTTAATGCCCCATAGGGAGATTTGTTACTGACGACTTTTTTGTAAATTTATTTAAGTTCATCTAAGAGCTCACTCTGAATTTGTTGTTTGTCTTATTTTCTTCCTAAGTAGCATAGGGCAAAATTTAATCTACCTCTTTTTTTTTTTTTTTTTTTTTTTAGGTACAGTCTCCCTCTAGCCCAGGCTGACCTGGAATCCTGGAATTCATTATGTTGTCTCAGGGTGGCCTTGAACTCATGGAGATCCTCCTACCTCTACCTCTCAAGTACTGGGATTAAAGGCATGAGCCACCAGGCCTGGCTTTTTTTTTTTTAATTTTATCTTTATTTATTTATTTGAGAGAGAAAGAAGCAGGGAGAGAGAGGCAGAGAATGGGCATGCCAGGGTATCTAGCCACTGCAAATGAATGAACTCCAGATGCATGTGCCACCTTGTGCATTTGGCTTTACCTGGGTATTAGGGAATCAAACCTGGGTCCTTTGGCTTTGCAAGCAACCACCTTAACCGCTAAGCCATCTCTCCAGCCCCCTAACCAGCCTCTTGAGTTCTTGAAAATCAGTGAATAGGAAACCTCTGGCTGCTTTTGTTTTTTTGTTTTTTTTTTTTTAAGTTTAGAAAGAGTATATTACAGAGTAATATACAGCTTAAGAGAAGAAAAGGTATAGCAGGGCGTGGTGGCGCACGCCTTTAATCCCAGCATTCGGGAGGCAAAGGTAGGAGGATCGCCATGAGTTCGAGGCCGCCCTGAGACTACATAGTGAATTCCAGGTCAGCCTGGGCTAGAGTGAGAACCTACCTTGAAAAAACCAAAAAATGAAAAAACCAAAAAAGAGAGAGAGAGAGAAGAAGAAGAAAAGGTGGCAAAGCTTCTGTAAAACAGGAGGGGTCCTGAGCGGGTAAACCCTGCTTCATTTCTTATTTTATTTATTTATTTTGCTTAGTTATGCATAACTCTTACCTTCTTTTTGGTCCCAAACCTCAAGATGGACTTGCTGTAGGGGTGGGGTGCTCACTGGACCTCTTTATTTGTTCCTCATTGCAATGTGGTCATATTGGAATACACTCTGACTTTCACTATCATGTTTTTGGTTTGTCTACTGAGAATGAGTTGGAGCCCAGCTTATTAGGGCTGCCAAGGCCCAGACTCTGACCCTGACCTTAAAGGCCTAGTAACAGAACATCCTTAGTTTGATCCACAAAAAGCCCTAATGATAGTGGCCAAAAGGAAATTTATTGGCCTGAGGAAAGCATTCCTCTAGACAAGGGAGTGGACCCTGAACATTAGTTTCCTACATTTTATGAAAACTTGAGGCCAGGTTCTCAATCTGCATACAGGCTTCAAGATGATAAAACAAAGAGGGCTTGTAGAGCTGGAGAGAGGGCTCAGCAGTTAAGGTACTTGCCTGCAAAGCCAAAGGACCCAGCTTCGATTCCCCAGGACCCACATAAGCCAGATACACAAGGTGGCACATGCATCTGGAGTTCCTTTGCAGTGGCTGGAGGCCCTGGTGTGCCCATTCTCTCTCTCAAATAAGTAAATATAAATAAAAAATTAAACACTTTTTTAAAAAGATGGCTTCTACCTCACCAATGTTCAAGGCTGACAAGAAGCTAACAACCACCAAGAAAGAACAAAACTGTGTCCCACTGTCTCCCAAGACACATTCGTGTAATCATTTAGCCCAAATTCTAAGAAAATTTCCTGGAACCTAGGGATGATATATATAGTGGTTACCTGCTCACTGCTGGGACAAAGCACCTTACCCGGAGTAGCTTATGGGAGGAAAGGGTTTTTTTTTTTTAATTATTTTTATTTATTTATTTATTTTTTGGAGAGAGACACAGAGAGAGACAGAGAGGGAGAGGGAGAGATGGGCGCGCCAGCATTGTCTCAGCTGCTGTGAACAAAGTCCAGGTGTGTGCGCCCCCTTGTGGTCAAATGTGGCATTGCGCCCTTGCGTCACTTTGCATCTGGCTAAACGTGGAACCTGGAGATTGGAACCAGCGTTCTTAGGCGTAGCAGGCAGCCGCCTCAACCGCTAAGCCATCTCTCAAGCCCGAGGAAAGGGTTTTATTCCTGGCTTACAGTTGCAAGCGGACGCTTCGTCATGGTGGAGAAAAGCAGTTGGCTCGTGGGTCATACATCCAGATCAGAGAGAGCAGTAAGCCTGAGCTAGCTCTGAGCACACAGTGAGCTAGACCCATCAACCCCAAGGTCGGTGCCCCCAGCAACACGCCTCCTCCAGCAAGGCTCTGCTTCCCATATACTCCACCAACTGGGGAATAAGTCCAGCTTAATCACACACCTGAGGCGATGGGGGACATTTATATTCAAACCACCACAGGTGATACTCCTCGGTCACCAGCTCTGTCACCTGCAGTGGAGAACTCATGACCAGCCGACAAACTCCAGCGTCAGGCTTCATATGCCATCCCTAATGGGTGACGGTGCATCCTGCTAGACATGCAGACCTAAGTCATCGAGCTCGTTGGTCCCAGCACATGCTGCTTGACATTGATGAGGTGGGAGTGACACAAAGGTGGTGTCCATACCCACGTCTGGGCCCACGTGTATGTGGTCCTGCTCCAAAGCCCGTGGAGGCAGGACAAGACTGTGAGGAAGGCATAGGTGCAGAGCAGAGCTGCTTGTGGGCAGCAGGTCCTAAGCAGGCCGCTTGTCCCACCCGCCCAGTTCCGGGTTCAGCAGTTTGTACTGCCATAGACTCCTCACTCCCCAGAATGCGCAGCTCCTGCAGGTTGTGGGCGGTGACCTACCAGTGTAAGAAGTCCACCTGCTTCAGCGGCTTCTACTCATGAAACTTAAGTTTCCACAGCCTGGTGGCTGCTGGGCCTTGTCTAGTATTTCTAAATGCAAGAAGACTGATGTGCCTAAAACATGTGAGTTAAACAGGCTTCATGTGGTCATGACTGATAGTACTCCTGGCTATAAAGCCAATGTTAAAGAATCAACAGTTAGAGGCCGGAGAGATGGCTTAGTGGTTAAACGCTTGCCTGTGAAGCCTAAGGACCCTGGTTCAAGGCTTAATTTTCCAGGACCCACATAAGCCAGATGCACAAGGGGGAGCATGCATCTGGAGTTTGTTTGCAGTGGCTGGAGGCCCTGGCGCTCCCATCTCTCTCTCTCTCTCTTTCTCTCCCTGCCTATTTCTGTATCTCTATCTCTCTCAAATAATTAAATAAATAAAATTTTTTAAAAAAGAATCAACAATTACGGCTTGGAGAGATGGCTCAGTGCTTAAGGCACTTGCCCTTAAAGCCTAACGGCTTGAGTTCAGTTCCCCAATACCCAAAAAAACCAGCTGTACAAAGTGGTGTATGCTTTTGAAGTTCATTTGCAGTGGCTAGAGGCCCTGGCATGTCCATGTTCTCTCCCTCTCTGCCAGGGAGGGTGGTGCACGCCTTTAATCCCAGCACTCTGGAGGCAGAGGTAGGAGGAACCCTGTGAGTTTCAGGGTAGCCTGGGATTACAGAGTCAGAGTGAGTTCCAGGCTAGCCTGGGCTAGAGTGAGTTCCAAGTCAGCCTGGGCTAGAGTGAGACCCTACCTCCAAAAAAACAAACAAGCAAAGAAAAACTCAATCGTGTAATTTAGGAACCCTGAGAGGGTAAGGTACAAGAAAGAACCCCAAACATCAACATGAGAGAAACAGAGAAAGACTTGAGGGGCTGGAGGGATCGCTTAGAGGTATAAGCCAAAGGACCCAGGTTCGATTCCCCAGGATCCACATAAGCCAGATACACAGGTGGCACATACATCTGGAATTCATTTGCAGCTGCTGGAGGCCCTGGCATGCCCATTCTGTCTGTCTCTGTCTTAAATAAATAAATAAATAAATAAATAAATAAATAAATAAATAAATAAATAAAAATTTAAAAATTAAAAAAGAGAAAGACTTGAAAATTGATAAATGTAAATGATCATATACGAACTATATGCAAAACTGTGTTATTTCTCTAGTCATTTCATATGCCAGAATACACAAAGTATTAGAGATGGTATATGTGTGTGTCTATGCACACACACACACACTCTCTCTCTCTCGCTCTAAGATTCCTACTATCCTTGTAGCTAGGCATGGTGGTACACACCTGTGACCCCAGTACTCAAGATACCAAGGCAAGAAGGCTGAATTCCAGGCTATCCTGGGCTACAAGAACAAGACTCTGCCTCAAATTTTTGAAAAAGTGAATCTTAGGCACCCATCTTCATGAATGCTACCTTTGGAGAACCCCTCTGTTGACACTGCCTGGCTCCTCTGGCTCATTGCTCAGGCAAAGGGGCAAGGGCCTGGCATCTGCGGCTGGGCTCCTGTTGTAACTGGAGAACAATAGATTCTGCTAGTAGGGGGATGAGGATACTATACTCATTGTTAGCAGATCTGCTAGAAGTGGTGCTCTGTATTTGGTGAACAGGTCCTTATCTGGCTTTTCTTGGAAGCATAACCACAGTGCAAAGATGTGGGAAGGCAGAAAAGGAACCCAACAGAACACAGAGCCAGGCTCACATGAAGAATGCCAATTACCAGCCTAGGACTTGACCACAGTTATTAATGAAGAAAGTTTTATTATTTATTTATTTATTTATTTGAGAGAGAGAGAACTGGCACACCAGGGCCTCCAGCCACTGCAAACAAACTCCAGATGCATGTGCCACCTTGTGCATCTGGCTTACGTGGGTCCTGGGGAATCAAACCTGGGTCCTTTGGCTTTGCAGACAAGTGCTTTAACTGCTAAGCCATCTCTCAAGTCCTATTCATGAAGAAAATTCTAAATAGATCTGTAACCCCAGCACTCAGGAGATAGACTCAGGAGAATTAGAGATCATCTTCAACTATACAATGCTTTAGGGATCATCCTGGGATACAAGAGAAAGAGGAGGGGTTGGACAGATTGCTCAGTGGTTAAGGTGCTTGCCTTCAAAGCCTACCAACTGGGGTTCGATTCCCCAGTACCTATGTAAACCAGATACACAACAAAGTGGCACATACATCTGGAGTTCATTTGAAGCAGCTTGAGACCCTAACAGGCCCATTCTCTCTATCAGTCTCTCTTCTCTCTATCTCTCTCTGCTTGCAAATAAATAAAAAAAAAATTTTTAAAGAGAGAGAGGGATAAGAGGGAACTGCATCCTCAAGAGAGCTGGGTGAGGTATGTACTAAAGAATCCTACTGTCCCCATCACAAGCCTAGCAGGGCTAAAATGCTTGGGGAGACGTCCCACTCAGGAATAGGACAGTAGCAAAACTCTGCAGAAAGAGTAAAGATCTTTGGCAGTTAAGCAGGAAAAATAATCTAAAATTTTTTTTTCAAGGTAAGATCTCACTCTGGCCAAGGCTGACCTAGAATTAACTATGTAGTCTCAGGGTGGCCTCAAACTCACAGTGATCCTCCTACCTCTGCCTCCCGAGTGCTGGATTAAAGGCATGTGCCACCATGCCCAGCTGTTTTGTTTTGTTTTCGAGGTAGGGTCTCACTCTAGTTCAGACTGACCTGGAACTCACTCTGTAGTCCCAGGCTGGCCTCAAACTCACTACAATCCTCCTATTTCTGCCTCCCAAGTGCTGGGATTAAAGGCGTGGGCCACCATACTCAGCCTTTTAATTTTTCTTTGTTTTTATGTTGTTGAAAAATATGATTTTTAAAATAATATTTATTTTGAGAGGAGAGAGAGAGAGAGAATGGGCATGCCAGCCTCTGTAAATGAACTACAGACACATGTGCCACCTTGTACATCTGGCTTATGTGGGTTCTGAGGAATTGAACCTGAGTTCTTAGGCTTCACAGGCAAGTGCTCTAACCGCTAAGCCATCTCTCCAGCCCCCCCCCTCCCCAAAATATGGTTTTTGCTACATTGGCAAGGGTCTTCAGATTGTCACAGAATCAGGACTGGTTCTGTGAACTCAGTTCTCCTACCTTCCTGCCAGCTACACCTTGACAGGGCAGTGTGAAGGGTGGGAATGCAGATTTTCTCCACACTGCTTTGGGGCTGCATTCTCCCTTCTACTGCAGCACAGTCTCTGCCCTCCGCCACTGGATGGCATTCTGTGCTTCTGCGTCATTGGTGTATCGATCTTGTCTGGTCTTTTGCTTGACCTGTTTCATGGCGAGTCACGTTCTATTAATAGAGAGCACTATGTTTGCATTTGAAAGAGGCCTACAATGACAGAAGAGCAGTGATATATGGTTGGGTGGCTGGAAAGAGGAAGAACAAGTAGAAATTTTACTATGAGTAAGATCCTCTAAATATTCAGAATATTCAGAGAACCAACGTTCCAGCCATGTTCTCAGATTATATTTCATTTTAAGACTCTGTTGGACATTTTCTTTTCTCTTTTCCTCTTTCTTTCCTTTTTTTTTAAATTTGATTTTAAAGACAGGGTCTCATGTATCCCAGGCTGGCTTCAAACTCACTATGGAGTTGAGGCTGGCCTTGAACTCCTGATCCTGCTGCCTAGTGCTGGGATTATAGGCATGCACCACCACACCTAGGTCCTCGCTCATGTTTATTGTTCATTTTACACATCGTTGTTTTTAAAAATATTTTATTTTTATTTATGTATTTGAGAGAGAGATACAGAAATAGGCAGGTAGAGAGAGAGAGAGAATGAGTGCGCCAGGGCCTCCAGCCGCTACAAACGAACTCCAGACACATGTGCCACCTTGTGCATTTGGCTTATGTGGGTTCTGGGGAGTCGAACCTGGATCCTTTGGCTTTGCAGGCAAGTGCCTTAACCACTAGGCAATCTCTCCAGCCTTTTTTTTTTTTTTTTTTTGAAGACTTCTACCTCCTCAAGTTTCCCATTGCCTCTATGGATTCTAAAAACCTTGCCTTTGTTCAGAGACCTTGTAAGTCAGTACATAATCATTACAGTGGTTGCAATGTCATAGTGCTATCCTATCAACTCATGTCTAGCATGGTCCATATTTATAGGAGGAAACTGATGCACAGAGATATCAAGTAATTTGGCCAGGGCATCCCCCTGGGAAGTATCAGAGTGGAGAGTTCAAGTCCAGCAGTCTAACTCTAGAACCGTAGCTTCTTAGCTACCACCCATGACTCTTACTGGCAGTGAACAATACACAGCTATCTGCTACATTCTTTCTGTGGCCCATCGCCTATTGTCTTCTGTGTTGCCAGGACTCCCATTAGCAAGCTTCCACAGAAACTGCTGTGATAGATGTGGTGATATGCCACCTAGCCCTGCTTCAAGGATATAGGCCGGGTGTGGTGGTGCACACCTTTAATCCCAGCACTCGGGAGGCAGAGGTAGGAGGATCGTCAAGAGTTCAAGGCCACCCTGAGACTACATAGTGAATTCCAGGTCAGCCTGGGCTAGTGTGGTCTTAGTTGCAGACAGGCCCGTGGCCCAAGGTGAGTCCTTCTCAATGCAGTCCACATCCAATGTCCAGTAGAAGTAGGAAGGAGGTATAAGCTTAGGGTGACAGAACGTGCCTATAAACTCCAGTACTTGGAAGGCTGAAGCAAGAGGCTCAAGAATTCAAGGCCAGGGCTGGAGAGATGGCTTAGCGGTGAAGGTGCATGTCTGTGAAGCTGAAGGACCCAGGTTCGATTCTCTAGGTCCCATGTTAGCCAGAAGCACATGGCGGCACATGCATCTGGAGTTCATTTGCAGTGGCTAGAGGCCCTGGTGGGCCCATTCTTACTCTCCCTGTTTCTCCCTCTCTCTGTGTCTCTAATAAATAAATAAAAATAAATCTTTAAAAAAATTCAAGGCCATCTTGGGCTACATAGTAATGTGCAGGACAGCGTGTGCTACATAGGGAAATACCATCCTAAAAAGACAAAAGACTGGGGAGAGTGCTCCGTGGTTATAATGATTGCTTGTAAAGCCTGACTGCTTGGGTTCCATTCCCCAGTATCCATGTACAGCCAGATGCACAAAGTGATATTTGTGTGAAGTAGCAAGAGGCCCTGGTATGCCTACGCTCTCTCTATATCTCTCCCTTTCTTCCTCCTTTCTTTCCTTCCTCCCTCCTTCCCTCACTCCCTTCCTCCTTGCAAATAAGCCAAATAAAATATTGAAAAAATGATATTTGTTTTAAAAGACAAACAATAAGATAAAAATACAATAATCATGGGTTAGGGAAATGGCTCAGCAGTTAGAAGTGCTTGCTTGCAAACCCTGCTGGCCCAGGTTCAAATCCCTAGTACCCATGTAAAGTCAGATGCACAAAAAAGCGCATGCGTCTGGAGTTCGTTTGCAGAGGCAGGAGGCCTGATACACCCATTCTCTCCCTCCCTCTCTCTCTCTCTCTCTCTCTCTCTCCACAAACAAATACATAAAGATATATTTTAAAAATACAATTATCACATGATTTAGCAATTCCACTTTTGGATAGTATTGTGGTTTGGATGTGAAATGTGTCCCACAGGCTCATGCATTTAAACATGGTACCCACTGGTGGTAGAGCTTTGGAAGGCTGTGGAACCTTTGGGGCAGACTGGTAAAGGTGGGTCACTGGGGGCAGGCCTTTAAGAGTTATTCTGACCCACTACCAGCCTAGATGTGAGGAGCCATGTCTCTCACCAGTATGGTCAGAACTACTGCAGGTGCCATGTTTTCCACATCATGATGCATTGCACACACTGAACCATGAGCTAAAACAAATCCCTCACCCTTAAATTGCTTCTGTTAGGTATTTTGTTACAGCAATGAGAAAAGTAGCTAACACTAAATTGCAATCAGGGTCTCCAAGTGATATTTATTCACCCAGATTCATTGCAGCGTTATTCGCAACAACCGGAAGATGTCTCCAAATGTCTCCTGATAGATGAATGGACGGCAAAAGGTTTTATATCTGCACAGCTAACTGTATGCTAGTCAGCCTCCCAAGGCAGGGACACTCTGCAGTCTGCTACAACTTAAGGAACCTTGAATACATTGTGCTAACTGGAATAAATCAGTCACAATAAGACAAATCTTGTATGTTTCCACTTACATGACATACTTAGAGTCATCAGACTCACAGAGACAGAAAGCAGAGTGGCGATTGTCAGGGGCTGGCAGGAGAGGAGAAAGGGGAGCTGGTGTTTAATGGGTATAGAGTTCCTGTTTTGCAAAACGAAAACAGTTCTGAGATTAGTTACATGACAATGTGAACATGTGCCTCACACTACTGAACTGCAGGCTGAAGAGATGGCTTAGCAGTTAAGGCATTTCCCTGTGAAGCCAAAGGACCCAGGTTCGATTACCCAGGACCCACGTAAGCCAGATGCACAAGGGCACATGCGTCTGGAGTTTGTTTGCAGTGGCTAGAGATCCTGATGTGTCCATTCTCTCTCTATCTGTTTATCTCTCTCTCTCTCTCTCTCTCTCTCTCTGCTTGCAAATAAATAAATAAAAATAAAAAATTATTTAATAAAATAAGGTGGCAATTTTTTAGGAGTTGTCAGTGATTAATCCTTATTCACATTAAGCATAAACTCACGCTACCATTGAGCTGTATAACATGATACATTTCATTTTTGTGTGTGTTTTATTATAGAGTTAAAAAACTCATAAAAGGGTTGGAGAGAGATGGCTTAGTGGTTAAAGTGCTTGCCTGCGAAGCTTAAGTACCCAGGTTTAACTCCCCAGCACCCCATATAAGCCAGATGCACAAAATGGTGCGTGAGTCTGGAGTTCATTTGCAGTGGCTAGAGGCACTGGTGTGACCATTCTCTTTCTCTCTTCCTCTCTCTCTAATAAATAAAATATTTAAGAAGAAAAAAAAAACCCAAGCCAGGCATGATGGCACATTCCTTTAATCCCAGCACTCAGGAGGCAGAGGTAGGAGGATTATCATGAGTTCAAGGCCACCCTAAGACTACATAGTTTATTATAGGTCAGCCTGGTTAGACCCTATCTCGGAACCCCCCTCCCCAAAAAAATAAACCATAAAAACTTATTTAGCACTTAGGAACACTTCTCAAACTTGTTCTTAATATTTTATTATTTATGTATTAATGAGAAAGAGAGAGAGAATGGGGGTGTCAGGGCCTCTAGCCACTTCAAGGGAACTCCAGATACATGTGCCACCATGTGCATTCTAGCTTACTTGGGTTCTGGGGAATCAAACCAGGGTCCTTAACCTGGGTCCTTAGGCTTCGCAGGCAAGTGCTTTAATCAAAGCCATCTCTCCAGCCCTCAGACTTGTGCTTACAGAAGCAGTTCTCTGGGGATGGTAGTGGATCTAAGATCCTGCCCAGAGCAAGCTTTGGAAACCTTTCCCCAAAGAATGTGACCAGAGGAAGCCAAAGCCTTGAACAGAACGAAAAATAGAGTCCTCAGTGGGAAATAATGGCCAGTGCAGGAGTGTCCACTGTGGTCCACAGTATGTGGTGGCCACAAGGACGGATACTGCTGTGTCATGCAAAGGTAACCTGAAGGCAGCGGGGAGAGTGGAGAGATCAGTCGACTTTTTCACCAGCTGGAGGACGTGCTCCTCAGCCAGAGAGGCTGGAAGGAAAAACAGATTTGTTACGCTGCTCAGAGGGTGAGTACAGTGGCAGGTGTTAAACAGGAAGAACCAGAAAAACAGTTCTTGAACCCCACTCAGCAACTCCGGAGAAAAATGCCTAGAAGGGCTCAGAGACAAGAGATTTGAAAGCAAGGATGACAATGGGCACAATAAACAAGTGTCCGTCCAAGGATTGTAGCAGCCCGGGACAGATGCTGAGGGGACATGGTGATGGTGGATTAAGGGCTCCCTTGAATCCGTGGGTGCCAGGTGCTGCTCTGGCCTTGGTCTTGGCTCAGACAATGAAACGGGAGCCCAGTAAACAAGCCAAAAGGAAAACTAAACCTTGTAGAGGATCGATTTCAGAGCAACCCCAGCCAAATGCCAACCTGAAACTGTTTTCTCAAAGCACTGTCACTACTAGAAGCTGTAGCCATGGGATCCTCCATTTGATGCACAGCTGACAACTATCTCTCTTCCTCATAAATTCAGTTTACTTTGTCCTCTTGTCCAGAGGCCCCTAAAACCTGCCTTATAAACTAACATGGAGGGCTGGAGAGATGGCTTAGGGGTTAAGGCGCCTGCCTCCCAAGCCCAAGAACACTGGTTCCAATCTCCAGCAGTTCCAATCTCCAGGTCCCATGTTTAGCGAGATGCAAAGTGACGCAAGGGCTCAATGCCACACTTGACCACAAGGGGGCGCATGCATCTGGACTTTGTTCGCAGCAGCTGAGACACTGCTGGCGCGCCCATCTCTGTCTTCCTCTCCCTCTCTCTCTGTCTCTCTCTGTGTCTCTCTCCAAATAAATAAATAAATAAATAAATAAATAAATAAATAAATAAATAAATTTTAAAAAAAGTTTTAAACTAACATGGTATAGGTGCCCTGGAAGTTGCTGGAGGGATCTTGAGTCTTTTCAGTGTTATCTTCTTTTTCTCATCCGTTCATTCAGTATTCATTGTGGTTGTTGGTATATATATATATATATATATATATATATATATATATATATATATATACCACTTACCATTCTAGCCACTTTAAAACAAACATTTAGTAGCCTGAGATCCAGTTATATTATTTTGCAAATATCACCACTATACTTTTTCATGACGCCAAATAAAAGCCTTGTATCTAATAAACAGAAACATGTTAGCCCTTTGGTAACCTGTAATCTCTTTTCTGTCTCTCAGAATTTGATGCACTACTTCAGATAAGAAGAATTGTATGTTTGTCATGTGTGCCTGGCTTATTTCACCTACATGTTTTCAAAACTCATCCATACTATATGTAGCATGTAGCAGAATTTCTTGGGTTTTTGTTGTTGTTGTTTGTTTTTTTTTTTTTTTTTTTTTTTTTTTTTAAAGAAGTAAGATTTCTTTTTTATTTTAATATTTATTTATTTGAAAGTGACAGAGAGAGAAAGAGGCAGATAGATAGAAAGAGAATGGGCACACCAGGGCCTCCAGCCACTGCAAACAAACTCCAGATGCATGTGCCACCTTGTGCATCTGGCTTACGTGGGTCCTGGGGAATCAAGCCTCGAACCAGTGTCCTTAGGCTTCACAGGCAAGCGCTTAACCACTAAGCCATCTCTCCAGGCCCTGTTTTTTGTTTTTCTCAAGGTAGGGTTTCACTCTAGTCCAGGCTGACCTGAAGTTCACTGTGTTCAAACTCATGGTGATCCTCCTACCTCAGCCTCCCAAGTGCTGGGATTAAAGGCGTGAGACACCACATCTGGCTCAAATTTTATTTCTTTAAAAAAGTGAACAATGGCTGGGCGTGGTGGCGCATGCCTTTAATCCCAGCACTTGGGAGGCAGAGGTAGGAGGATTGCCATGAGTTCCAGGCCACCCTGAGACTACGTAGTTAATTCCAGGTCAGCCTGGACCAGAGTGAAACCCTACCTCGGAAAACCAAAAAAAAAAAAAAAAAGTGAACAATATGGGGCTGGAGAGATGGCTTAACAGTTAAGCATTTGCCTGTGAAGCCCAAGGACCCCAATTCGAGGCTCGATTCCCCAGTACCCATGTAAGCCAGATGCACAAGGTGGCACATGCATCTAGAGTTCGTTTGCAGTGGCTGGAGGCCCTGGTGCACCCACTCTCTCTTTCTCTCTCTCTCTGTCTGTCACTCTCAAATAAATAAATAAAAAACAAATTTTTTTAATTTTTTAAAAAAGTTATGATGGTGCACATCTTCGATCCCAGCACTTAGGAGGCAGAGGTAGAGGATCACTGTGAGCTTAAGGCCAGCCTGGGACCCAGCGTAGTGGCGCACGCCTTTAATCCCAGCACTCGGGAGACAGAGGTAGGAGGATCACTGTGAGTTCGAGGCCACCCTAAGAATACATAGTGAATTCCAGGTCAGCCTGGGCTAGAGTGAGACCCTACCTCGAAAAACCAAAAAAAAAAAAAAAAAGCTGAACAATATCCCTTTGTTTGCATATGTCACATTTTATTTATTCATTCATCTGTTGATAGACACTTGAACAATTCCCAACTTTGTTTGTTTGTTTGTTTGTTTGTTTGTTTGTTTGTTTGTTTGTTTTTTCCAAGGTAGGATCTTGCTGTAGCCCAGGCTGACCTGGAATTCACTATGCAGTCTCCGGGTGGCCTTGAAATCATGGCGATCCTCCTACCTCTGCCTCCCAAGTGCTACGATTAAAGACGTGCACCACCATGTCTGGCTTTTTTGGTTTTTCGAGGTAGGATGTCACTTTAGCCAAAGGTAACCTGGAATTCACTATGTATTCTCAGGGTAGCCTCAAACTCATGGTGGTTCTTCTGCCTCTACCTCCTGAGTGCTGGGATTAAAGGTGTGCACCACCACGCCTGGCTTTTGGGTCCCAATTTTTGACTATAGTGAACAACATTGCTATAAACATAGGTTTATAGATATTTTATCTAAATCCATGTTTGTTTTTTGTTTTTGAGGTAGGGTTTCACTGTAGTCCAAGCGGACCTAGAATTCACTATGTAGTCTCAGGTGGCCTTGAACTCACAGTGATCATCCTACCTCTGCCTCCCCAGTGCTGGAATTAAACGCACGCGCCACCACGCCCAGCTAAATCCATGTTTTTTAAAAAATATTTTTGTTTCTTTGCAAAGAGAAAGAAAGAGATGAGCATGCCAGGGGCTCTTGCCACTGCAAACGGACTCCAGATGCATACACTACTGTGTGCATTTGGTGTTACATGGGTACTGGGGAATTAAACCTGGGCTTTGTAAACAAGCACCTTTAACCACTAAGCCATCTCTCCAGTCCAAGTCGCAGGTATTTTTCTGTTTGTTTACTTTTTTGGTGTTGTTTTCAAGGTAGGGTCTACTTCTAGCCCAGGCTGACCTGGAATTCACTATGTAGTCTCAGGGCGGCCTTGAACTCACAGTCATCCTCCTACCTGTGCCTCCCAAGTGCTGGGATTAAAGGCGTGCGCCACCATGCCCAGCTAAACTCCCTGTTTTTTTTTTTTTTTTTAAAAATAGTTATGGCCGGGCGTGGTGGCACACGCCTTTAATCCCAGCACTTGGGAGGCAGAGGTAGGAGGATCGCCAAGAGTTCAAGGCCACCCTGAGACTACATAGTGAATTCCAGGTCAGCCGGTGCTAGTGTGGGACCCTACTTTGGAAAACCAAAAAAAAATAATTATTATTTTTTTATTTGCAAGGAGAGAGAGAAAATGGGTGCACCAAGGCCTCCTGCCAATGCAAACTAAGTCCATATGCATGTGGCACTTTGTGCATCTGGCTTTCTGTGAGTACTGGTGAAGTGAATCCAGGCCATCAGATTTTGCAAGCAAGCAACTTTAACCACTGAGAAATCTCCAGCCAGAGTCCCTATTTTCAGTTCTTGAATATACATCTAGGAGCGAAATTACTGCATCATATGGTAATTCTATGTTTAACATTTTAAGGAGCTGCCAAACTGTTTTCCAGGGGTGCTTTATTTCACATTCCCATTATAAATGCACCAAAGTTCCAGTTTCTCTTTATCTTTACCAACATTTGTTATTTTAGGGGGTTTTTGTGGTTGCTATCCTCATAAGTGTGAAATGGTATATCATTATGATTTTAATTTGCATTTCTGCAATGACTAGTGCATATTTTCATATGATTGCTAGCCATTTCTATATAAGGGAGGGAGAGAAGAAGGAAGAAAAGGAAGGGAAATGCCCAGTTTATTTCTTTATTTATTTTTAAGTTTTTTTGAGGTAGGATCTTGCTCTAGCCCAGGCTGACCTGGAACTCACTCTGCAGTCTCAGGCTGGCCTCCAACTCACAGTGATCCATCCTCCTGCCTCTGCCTCCCAACTTCTGGGATTAAAGGTGTGTGCCACCACACCTGGCTCATTTTATTTATTTTTTAGAATATTTTTATCTAATTATAAGAGAGGCTTTGAAAGCAAATGCCTTTAATCACTGGGCCATCTCTCCAGCCCCTTGTTAATTTTTTAAAATTTATTTATTTATTTATTTATTTATTTATTTATTTATTTATTTGAGACAGAGAGAGGGAAAGAGAGAGAGGGAGCGTGAGAATGGGCATGTCAGGTCCTCTAGCCACTGCAAGTAAACTCCAGACGTGTGCAGCCCTTGTACATCTAGCTTATGTGAGACCTGGGGAATTGAACCAGGGTCATTAGGCTTCGCAGGCATGTGCCTTAACCACTAAGCCATCTCTCCAGCCCTAAATCTCCTTCTTAAATCTCCAATGACCTAAGATTTCCCTCCCCTCCCCATCCCTTGTTAATTTTTTTTTTTTAAAGATTTTATTTTATTTATTAGAGACAGAGAGAGGGGAAGAAAGAGAGTGAGAATGGGTGCACCAGGGCCTCTAGCCACTGCAAACGAACTCCAGATGCATGTGCCACCATGTTCCTCTGGCTTACGTGGGACCTGGAGAATCGAACCGGGGTCCTTAGGCTTTGCAGTCAAATGCCTCAACCGCTAAGCCATCTCTCCAGCCCCCCTTGTTAATTTTTAAAGAAATATTTTATTTATTTACTTATCTTGAGAGAGAGAGAGAGAGGCAGATAGCGAGAGAGAAAGAATGGGTGTGCCAGGGCCTCCAGCCACTGCATGCACCACCTTGTGCATCTGGCTTATGTGGGTACTGGAGAATCAAACCTGCATTCTTAGACTTCGTAGGCAGGTGCCTTAACTGCTAAGCCATGTCTCCAGCCCCTAATTTTGTTTTACTTTTTTTAATTGTTTTTTTTAAAGTTTATTTATTTGCCAGCAGAGAAAGAGAATTGGCATGCCAGGGCCTCCAGCCACTGCAAACGAACTCCAGATGCATGTGCCCTTTGTGCATCTGGCTTACATGGGTCCTGGGGAATCGAACCGGGATCCTTTGGCTTTGCAGGCAAACACCTTAACCGCTAAGCCATTTCTCCAGCCCCAGCCCCTAATTTTTAAAAAAGTTTTTTGTGAGGTTGGAGGTTGACCTCAGGACCTAAAGCATGTTAAGCAAGTGCTCTACCACTAAACTAAACCCTTAGTCCCTAAACTTACCTCATTCACGATGCTTATTAGCACCTATATAATGACTCTCAGCATGAATGCCTCCCTTAAACTAATCAGTCTATCTTTTAGTTCAACCACTGCTTAGGTAACTTTTCCTTGGCATAATTCTTGTTTTCTACCCCTGAACTTAGAGATTCAAAGGTATAGGATCCAGTCTTCCCTCACCTCCAGTGGTCAGTTCTGGGGCTAATCTTCATGACTTCTTGGGAAGTCCTAAAGACGGAGTAATTTCTTACAATGTGAGACACACTTGCACACTGGTGCTTCTCCCTCGTCTCACTTTCCCCACTTCCTTGGGGTACTCCTTGCCCCCCAACACTCACACTCGAATCCTGGTTTCAGCCATTGCTTCTAGGAAGAGCATAGCAAATAAAGCAACTTTGGTCTTTAGGTGCCTCTTGTATTTCTCAGGTCTAAATTAACAAATGATTTCTTTCTTTTTTAAATTTTTATTTATTTACTTGCAAGCAGAGAGAGAGAAGAGAGGCAGACAGAGAGAGAATGGGCACACCAGGGCCTCTAGCCCCTGCAAACGAACTCCAGGTGCATATGCCCCTCGTGCATCTGGCTTATGTGGGTCCTGGAGAATTGAACCAGGATCTGTGGCTTCACAGGCAAACGCCTTAACTGCTAAGCCATTTCTCCAGCCCAATAAATGATTTCTTACAGCTAATGATAAAAGATTAAAAGGAGGGGCTGGGGGCTGGGTTGACACTCATTTCTGAGTTATCATCAGATTCCACAAATTAATGACTAAGTCCCAAAATGCAAATGGAATGTCTAGGCCACCCACATGTCATCTTGATCAATCACAAATTCAAGGATTCCCAATAAAGCCCCTCAGCTTCAATAGTTCACTAGAGTCAAACGTGGTGGTGCACTCGGGAGGCTAAGACAGGAGGATCTTGAATTTGAGGGCCAGCTTGGGATGTATTACGAGAGAAAGAAGAAAGAAAGAAAGAAAGAAAGAAAGGAAAGAAAGAAAGAAAGAAAGAAAGAAAGAAAGAGGAAAGAAGAAAGAGAGGGGGAGGGAGGGAGGGAAGGAAGAAGGAAGGAAGGAAGGAAGGAAGGAAGGAAGGAAGGAAGGAAGGAAGGAAGGAAGGAAGGAAGGAAGGAAGGAAGGGAAGGAAAGAGGGAGGGAGGGAAGGGGAGAGAGAAAGAAAGAAAGAAAGAAAGAAAGAAAGAAAGAAAGAAAGAAAGAAAGGAGGAAGGGAAGGGGGAGAGAGAGAAGGAAGGAAGGGAGGGAGGGAGGGAGGAAGGAAGGAAGGAAGGAAAGAAAGAAAGAAAGAAAGAAAGAAAGAAAGAAAGAAAGAAAGGAGGAAGGGAAGGGGGAGAGAGAGAAGGAAGGAAGGGAGGGAGGGAGGGAGGGAGGAAGGAAGGAAGGAAGAAAGAAAGAAAGAAAGAAAGAGAAAGAAAGAGGAAGGAGGGAGAGAGGGAGGGAAAGGAAGGAAGGAAGGAAAGAAGGAAAGAAAGAAGGAAAGAAGAAACAAAGAAAGAAACAAAGAAACAAAAGAAAGAAGAGAGGGAGAGATTGATTCACCAGGAGGATTCCTAGAACTAGAACTGAGGAAAAGCACCTGACTTTACTATTATTATTTTACCATAAAGGCTACACTTCCGGAATATCCACGTGTCTCAGGCAAGAGGAGGAAGAGGACAATTCTCCAGAGCACTTTAATGTGTTCACCAAAGCACTTTCAGCCCTGCCACGGAGGGGTTTCATGAAGGTTTCATTACAAAGCGATGACTGATTGAGTCATTGGCCATTAGTAATTTCAATCAAACTCCAGCCCCTCGTCCTTCTCTACGGGTAGGAAATTGGGGTTGGGTAAAAATTCCAACCCTGTAATGAGGGTTTGCAGGCAAACCTGCTTCCATCCTGAAGTTGCCAACGCTCCCCACAAACACCGTTGAAAGAAGCACTCTATAAATTACAAAAAGCACTCATATCACTCCTGTTGCTTAGGAATTTCTAAGGGTTTTGGAAGTTCTGTGCCAGAATCTGGGAACAAAGACAATATGCCCTTCATCTTGGGAGTCAGCAAAAAACGGTCTTGCTGTTAGCTGGTTTTAAAACAAATATAGGCCTGGAGAGATGGCTTAGCAGTTAAATGCTTGCCTACAAAGCCTAAGTGCCCAGGTTCATTTCCCCAGAACCCATGTAAGCCAGATATACATGGTGGCACATGCATCTGGAGTTCGTTTGCAGTGGCTAGAGGACCTGGCACACCCATTCTCCCCCGCCCCATGTCTCTCTCATAATAAATAACTAAAAATAAAAAATATTAAAAACAAATATATAGAAGCCAGGCGTGGTGGCACATACCTTTAATTCCAGCACTCAGGAGGCAGAGGTAGGAAGATCACTGCGAGTTCAAGGCCACCCTGAGACCACATAGTGAATTCCAGGTCAGCCTGGACCAGAGTGACACCCTCCTCGAAAAACCAAAAAATAAAACAAAGCAAATATATAGGCAGAGCCAGGAAGAGCACTGCAAGTTCAAAGCCATCCTGGTTCACATACCAAGTTCTGGGCCACTGGGCCAACCAGGGCTATAAAACAAGATCCTGTCACAAAATAAAATAAAATAAAATAATAAAATAAAAAAATAATAAAATAAAATCCCAGCACTCGAGAGGCAGAGATAGAAGGATCACTGTGAGTTTAAGGTCAGCCTGGGACTACACAGTGAATTTCAGGTCTGCTTGGGCTAGAATGAGACCTTACCTTGACAAATAAAAACTAAAAAAAAAAAAAATAAGAAATAAAAGAAAAGAGAGAAGAAGAGAAAGGGGAAAAAAAAAGCCGGGCATGGTGGCACATGCCTTTAATCCCAGCACTCAGGAGGCAGAGGTAGGAGGATCTTGGTCTTAGCAAGAGTGGAGTGAGGGTAGAGGAGTGAGTGGCTCAGTGAGGGTTTGTGCTTGGCATGTGCAAGGCCCTGGGTTTGATGCCCAGCACCAAACCCAAAACCAAACAAAATCCAAAAACACAGAATGCCTCCTTAGCAGCAAGGCAAGAAACACATGAGAGCTCACTAATGGAGCTTATGTGGAAGACCACACAGACTTCATTCATCATCACAACACTGCCCATAAGTGAGGGTTATTATGGTACTTGAAGATGGGAATGCCGGCTGGAGAGATGGCTTAGCAGTTAAGGTGCTTGCCTGCAAAGCCAAAGGACCCAGGTTCAGTTCCCCAGTACCCACATAGTCCAGATGCACAAGGGGGTGCACACATCTGGAGTTTGTTTGCAGTGGCTAGATGCCCTGGCACGCCCCCCCCCCGCTCTCTCTTTCTCTCTCAGATAAATAAATAAATGAATTAAAAAGTTTTTTTAAATAAAATATTTTTTAAAAAAGAAGATGGGAACATAAGGCACAAATAGCTTGGGCAATTATGATCTGTGAATTATATCTCAATTTATAAAAGATCAAGTATCTTTTAAAAATATTTTATTTTTATTTATTTATGAGAGAGAGAGAGGGAGGGAGAGAATGGGTACACCAGGCCTCTAGCCACTGCAAATGACCTCTGGATGCATGCGCCACCATGTGCATTTGACTTACGTGGGTGCTGGGGAAATGAATGGGGTCCCTAGGCTTTACAGGCAAACACCTTAGCTGCGAAGCCATCTCTCCAGCTCATGAAATAGCTTTAAAAAAATATTTATGAGCCGGGCGTGGTGGCGCACGCCTTTAATCCCAGCACTCGGGAGGCAGAGGTAGGAGGATCTCCAAGAGTTCAAGGCCACCCTGAGACTACATAGTTAATTCCAGGTCAGCCTGGGCCAGAGTGAGACCCTACCTTGCAAAACCAGAAAAAAAAAAAATGTATGTACACATGTATGTGCATGTATTGGCATGCCAAGGTCTCTTGTCATGAACTCCAAACACATGCACCACTTTGTGTCCAGCTTTCTATGGGTGCTGGGAAATTGAACCCCAGACCAGCAAGCTTTGTAAGCAAGTGCCTTTAACTGTCAAGCCCCCAAATCTTCCCAGCTCCAAAAGTCAATTATCTTGCCCAAGGTCATAATATATGATAACAATATAACACTTAAATAGAACCACTGATCAAATTTGCAGCACCGGATAAAAATGAAAATGTGGGCTGGAGAAATGGCTTAGCGATTAAGGTGCTTGCCTGCAAAGCCAAAGGACACAGGTTCGATTCTCCAGGACCACATAAGCCAAATACAAAAAGGGGGCACATGCGTCTGGAGTTTGTTTGCAGTGGCTGGAAGCCCTGGCACTCCCATTCTCTCTCTCTCTCTCTCTTTCTGACTCTTTCTCTCTCTCAAGTAAATAATAAAATTTAAAAAATATATGTTTTGTTTTGTTTGGTTTGGTTTGGTTTGGTTTTTCGAGGTAGGGTCTCACTCTAGCTCAGGCTGACCTGGAATTCACTATGTAGTTCTCAGGGTGGCCTTGAACTCATGGCGATCCTCCTACCTCTGCCTCCCAAGTGCTGGGATTAAAGGCATGTGCCACCATACCCAGCAGGACCCAGGTTTGATTCCCCAGGACCTACATTAGCCAGATGCACAAGGGGGCACACACGTCTGGAGTTTGTTTGCAGTGGCTGAAGGCACTGGCCTGCCTAGTCTCTCTCTCCCTCTTTCTCTCTGTCAAATAAATTTAAAAAAAATTTTTTTTTAAAGAATGTTCTGGGATTTAGGGAACAACAAGCAGGCTATATTCTTTTTTTTAAGTTCTTAATTTAATTTAATTATTTGAGAGAGAGAGAATGGGCACACCAGGGCCTCCAGCCACTGCAAACAAACTCCAGACGCATGCACCACCTTGTGCATCTGGCTTACATGGGTACTGGGGAATTGAACCTGGGTCCTTTGGCTTTGCAGGCAAGCATCTTAACAGCTAAGCCATCTCTCAAGCCCCCCAGGTTGTATTCTTAAGGAAAGTGAATGTCTGGGAGAGAAGCTAGCGAGCCAATGGCCAATGTGGAGAGTAAGTGGATGTGAAATGCTGTGTGGAATTCAGACGTGCACTGTTGTGTTGAATTCAGATGTGCACTGCTGTATTGAATTCAGCCCTGACTCCAAGTGAAGTGAGGATCCAGTGAGAGCATTGAGCATTGACCTGGGTTACCTTTTACTGTGATCGCTCTCACTTAATGTGTGAAATATGAAAGGATGAATGAATGTCAGCTGGGTGCGTGAATGAAAGCGGGGACAAAGAGAGGAAATCGAACAATTAGTAGAACCTCGTTTAACTTAGGAATTAATAAACAGCATCAGAGATGACTTCGTAAAGGGAAATGAACTAGGAGTCAAAGGCAACGACCATTCAAGGTTTCTGAGTGGCCAGCTGTGGCTCTCTGCTCAGGCTCATGTCCCTGAAGACGGGGCATGGGTCACCTGAGCTTTAGAAAGAAGGGCAGCTGGCTGCTGGTGAGACTGCAGGAGGACTGACCCTTCCTTTGTCCCTGGAAACCTGACCCTTTGTAGTTGATAGTCTATAGGCTTGGCCAGAGAGCATTAGGGAAACCTGCCAAGTTCCCATTCTGCCTCTCTCAGCCCAGACAATGTCTGAGAAAGAGTGCACATTTGAATGTGCAGAAATGAGATTGAGTGAAGGGGGGAACTAACTTGTGTCATTAGTATAACACACACTGTGTGACAACATGTTGCTGAATCTATTTTGTTCTAATCATGAGAAAGAAAAACATAGCCATAAACAAGAAAGGCTGTGGATTTAGAATTTAAGAAGCTCCAAAGTGACCTCCGGTGCCGCATAAAGCCAGATTATACAAAGTGGCGCGTGCGTCTGACATTTGTTTGCAGGGGCTAGAGGCCCTGGCATGCCCATTCTCTCTATATGCCTCTTTCTCTATTTCTGTCTCTCTCAAATAAACACAAATATATTTTTAAAAAATATTTAATTTATTTACTTATTTGAGAGGGAGAGAGACAGAGAAATAGATAGAGAGAAAGCGAGAGAGTGGCCATGCTAGGGCCTCCTGCCATTGCGAACAAACTTGACACACGTGCTACTTTGTGCATCTGACTTTATGTGGGTACTGGATAATTGAATTCATGTTGTCAGACTTTGCAAACAAGCACCTTTACCGCTGAGCCATCTCTCCAGTCCCATCCACCTTACTTTAAAAAAATATTTTTTTTATTTATTTACAATCAGAGAGCAAGGTAAGAGAGAGAGAGAGAAAGAGACAATGAGCATGCCAGGGCTTCCAGCCGCTGTGAACTCCAAATTCATGTGCTATTGTGCATCTTTATGTGCGTACTGGGGAATCAAAACTGGGTGGTTAGGCTTTGCAAGCAAGTGCCTTAACCACCTAGCCATCTCTCCATCCCCCCACCTTATTTTTTGAGACAAAGTTTCTCATTGAACCTAGGGCTCATTGACTGGCTGGTCAGCCAGCCCAGGGATCCGCCCATTTCTGCCTCCCCAGCACTGGGAATGTGTGCTGTGTTGCTCTTGGCTATTTACATGGGTGTTGAGGATCTGAGCTCAGGTCCTCATCTTACATGGCAAGCACTTACTGACTGAGTCATCTCCCAGCCCCTTATTTGTGCTGCTTTTGTTTTTTTGATATTGTAGCCCACACTGGCTTGGAACTCTCTATCTCATCCAAGCTGGTCTTGAACTTGGAGCGAACCTCTTGCCTCAGCCTCTTCAAGGTTGGGATTTCAGAAGTGAACCCTCACTTTTTTTTTCTTAATTTTTTAAGGCAAGGCTGACCTCAAACTTAAGATCCTTCCCTTTTCAGCCTGTGGAGTACTGCAATAAGAAGAATATGCCCCATGCCCAGTAATGTACCTTCTTTTTTTTTTTTTGGTTTTGCAAGGCAGGGTCTCACTCTGGCCCAGGCTGACCTGGAATTAACTATGTAGTCTCAGGGTGGCCTTGAACTCACAGTAATCCTCCTACCTCTGCCTCCCGAGTGCTGGGATTAAAGGCGTGTGCCACCACGCCCGGCCTAATGTACCTTCTTTAAAACAGCAATCATACATGGAGTAAGTACCAGGGAATCCAACAGATTATAGATAGATTACAGAGAAGTTTCATTTTTCTCCAGCTTAATCACAAAATTCATAAAACTATAAGAAAACAACAGGGCAGGAAGGTAGAAGGTGGAGCGTGGTCAGTAGTGGCTGAGCCCGCATAGAGCTGGCCCCTCTGTTGGGGTGAGTTAGTCAGGGAGAGATGTTCCATCTTCAGAGACGTAGGTTACCACACCTATGCCCCTTGGAACTTCCTCCCTGCAAGGCTTCTTCATACTTTCTCTAGGAAAATTCTCCCATCGTTATGTCTTTGCCTCTTTCCTCTTTGCTTTTATTTATTTATTTATTTTTGGATATTTTATTTTTATTTATTTATTAGAAAGAGAGAGAATGAGAATGGGCATGCCAGGGTCTCTAGCCACTGTAAATGAACTCCAGTGCCACCATGTGTATCTGACTTATGTGGGTTCTGGAGACTTGAACCTACGTCCTTAGGCTTGGCAGGCAAGTACCTTAACCGCTAAGCCATCTCGCCAGCCCAGCATCTATTTATTTTTATTTTGAGACAGAGAGAGAGAGATCGAGGTGCAGAGGAATGAAAGGGAAAGAGAGAAAGAGAGAGAGAGAGAATGGGTTTGCCAGGGCCTCCAGCCACTGCAAACAAACTCCAGACGCATGTGCCCCCTTTTTGCATTTGGCTTATGTGGTCCTGGAGAATCGAACCTGTGTCCTTTGGCTTTGCAGGCAAGCACCTTAATCGCTTAATCACTGCAAAGGAACTCCAGATACAAGTGCCACTTTGTGCATCTGGCTTATATGGGCCCTGGGGAATAGAAACTGGGTTCTTTGGCTTTGCAGACAAGCACCTTAACCACTAAGCCATGTCTACTATCCCCCCTTTTTTTGAGGTAGGTTCTCACTCTAGCCCAGGCTGACCTGGAATTCACTATGTTGTCTCAGGGTGGGCCTGAACTCATGGCGATCCTCCTACCTATGCCTCCCAAGTGCTAGGATTAAAGGCATGCACCATCAGGCCTGGCTTCAACCAGTATTATATAACTTTGGATAATATCTTCAACCTGCAAAAGTATAAGCTAAACTTGAACTTTATCTAATATTCTTTTTTTTTTTTTTTCCGAGTTAGGGTCTCACTCTAGCTCAGGCTGACCTGAGCTATGTAGTCTCAAGGTGGCCTCAAACTCACGGTGATCCTCCTACCTCTGCCTCCCGAGTGCTGGGATTAAAGGCATGCGCCACCATGCTCTTAATAATTCTTCGTAGGTCCCTTCTAAATTTCTTTTATCTAGATTAGATTCCCAGTGGGAAGCATGTCTGATTTCACATTTTGTACACTGTGTGTAGTTTAATTCTTCAGTAATAATGCTAGACAATAATAATAGTTATAATAATAATAGAGGTTCTAGATAGTATGTGATGAGAGGGATGTGGGAGGTCTCTGGAGAAAGACCAGATAATGTTCGGCATAACTGAGTACAAGCTAGAAGTAAATTCTCAAATTAGACTCTTTCAGCTGCCAAGTTAAGTTTCTCTCTTTATCTATGCATCTCTATGGCTCATCATTGAGCTTTGACAGGGGATTATGTTATGACAGAATAGGATTGGGGACTCTTATCAAGTCTTTAACAAGCCAGGACAGGTTGAAGTGTTAGATTAGCTATGAGAAAGAATCAGGCAGAAAAGCCAGGTCCTGATGAGAAAATAAAGCATACACATTGTCTTTGCCCACAGGTAGTCATTAGAAGCCAGAACATAAGGCTGAACATTGGCCCACAGAGAAACTTAAAGCACCTGTAAAGGATTAGTATTTATTTTGCTGCCACGTCAATTTTATTCTACGTTTCTCTCTCTCTTTCTCTTTCTATGTCTCTCTCTCTCTGCTTGCACATGCAGTGTGCACATGAAGTGCTATGGACAGAATCCAGGGCCTCACACATGCTATTATTGATCTACTCTCTCAACTTCCTCATTAACATTCTGTATATTCTCTTCCAGTATTTTCTTTGAAATGGGATCTCTGCTGTAGCCCAGGCTTTCCTAAACTCCCTCTGAGACCAGACTAACCTGGAACTCATGATGATCTGCCTGCTTCAGCCTCCTGAGTGCTAGGATTACAGGCACGAGCCACTACACCCTGCTGCTTCCAATATTTTTCTATAATTTTATGTATATCCGCTTTTTCTTTTTCTTTTTCTTTTTTTGAGCTGTGAAATTCTGGTTTTTAAATTTATTTTTATTTATTTTCATTCATTTATTTATTTGTAAGCAGAGAGAGCAGGAATGTGAACATGAATGAACAGGTGCACAGGGCCTTATTTTTTTTTAACTTTTTCAATTGACAACTTACATGATTATAGACAATAAACCATGATAATTCCCTTCCCTCCCTCACTTTACCCTTCACAAATCCACTCTTCATCATATCCCCTCAGGTTTTTCTTTCTTTTCTTTTTTTTTTTTTTTTTAACTGTATAGAGTTGTTATTTATTATTTTTATCTAAAATATATTTTCTTTCTTCTTTTTAAAAAATTGTTTAGACCCCATCTGAGTTGGCTTAGTGGATAATGCCTTTAATATTTATTTTTTTATTTTAGTGATAGAAAGGAAGAGGCAGATAGAAAGAGAAAGAGAGAATGGGCATGCCAGAGCCTCCAGTTGTTGCAAGCAAACTCCAGATACATGCCACCTTTTGCATCTGGTTTATGTGGGTCCTGGGGAATTGAACCTCAGTCCTTTGGCTTTGTAGATAAGTCCTTAACCACTAAGCCATCTCTCCAGCGCAACTTTCTTCTTCTTCTTCTTTTCTTTTTTTTTTTTTTTTTTTTTTTTTGGTTTTGCGAGGTAGGGTCTCACTCTGGTCCAGGCTGACCTGGAATTAACTATGTAGTCTCAGGGTGGCCTCGCACTCACAGCGATCCACCTACCTCTGCCTCCCGAGTGCTGGGATTAAAAGCATGCGCCACCACGCCCGGCTGCAACTTTATTCTTTTTTGAGACAGGGTCTCATGTAACTGTCTTCATACTTGCTATGTGGCCAAGGATGACCTTGAACCCCTGATCCTCCTGCTTCCTAAGTGCCGGGATTGCAGGCTTGCACCAACCACCATGCTTGATTTACATGGTGCTGCAGGTCAAATCAAGGGCTTCATGTGTGCCAGGTGAGCACTCTATCCAGTCAGCTACATCCTCAGCTCATTGAAATATAACATTTTCATATCATTAAGTCTCTCTCTCTCCATATATATATATATATATATATATATATATATATATATATATATGTAAAATTAGGACTGGAGAGATGGCTCAAGCAGTTAAGGCACTTCCCTGCAAACCTGAAGGACCTGAGCTCAATTCCTCAGGACCCATGTAAAGCCAGATGCACTAGGTGGCACATGCATCTGGAGTTCGTTTACAGTGGCTGGAGGCCCTGATGTGCCCATTCTCTCTCTCTTCTCTCTCTCTCTCATCTATCTGGCTATCTAGCTATCTCTAGGTCTATCTCTATCTGCTTCTTTCTCTCAAATAAATAAATTAAATAATTTTTAAAAATTAACTTAATTAATTTTGCAATGCTGGGGTTTGAATACAGGGTCTTATGCATGATAGATAAGCTTACTACTTACTATTAACTACATATCGAGTACCAGGGTCTTATAGCTCAGGCTGGCCTCACACCGTCAATCATACTGCATCTGTTTCCTAGTGCTGGGATTACAAGTGTGCACCACCATACTTAATTGTAATATCTAAATGATAGCACTGTCTTCCATCTGAATTAAATACTAAATATATAACCCAGAATTTCATATTCTATACCTCACTATCCCATATTGACTAGCCTAATCTCCCCTAATTGTGTCTAACATTCATTCCTCCTGTTCAAAAAAATGCTTTCTCGGGCTGGAGAAATGGCTTAGTGGTTAAGGCACTTCCCTGCAAAGCCAAAGGACCACGGTTCGATTCCCCAGGACCCACGTAAGCCAGATGCACAGGGTACCACATGCATCTTGAATTCATTTGCAGCAGCTGGAGGCCCTGGTGTGCCCATTCTCTCTCTCTCTGTCTCTCTCTCTCTCAAATTACCAAATAAATAAAAATAAAATATTTTAAAAAATGCTTTCTCTTTTCACATTAATATTAGGCAATTTGCTTCATTAAAAGACTTTAAAATGGGGGCTGGAGAAATGGTTTAGCGGTTAAGCGCCTGCCTATGAGGCCTAAGGACCCCGGTTCGAGGCTCGATTCCCCAGGACCCATGTAAGCCAGATGCACAAAGGGGTGCATGCATCTGGAGTTCATTTGCATTGGCTGGAGGCCATGGCGCGCCCATTCTCTCTCTATCTACCTGCCTCTTTCTCTCTCTGTCTGTTGCTCTCAAATAAATAAATAAACAAACAAAAATTTTTTTAAATAAAAGACTTTAAGATGGGTGTGGTGGCGCATGCCTTTAATCCCTGCAGAGGTAGGAGGATTGCCATGAGTTTGAGGCCAGCCTGAGACTACAGAGTGAATTCCAGGTCAGCCTGGGCTAGAGTGAGACCCTACCTTGAAAAACAAACAAAACAAAAAAGACTTTACGGGCCAATGCAATCTGATAATCCTGTTGCATTTTTTGGTGGTGTGGGCTAGAGATTAAATCCAGGGTTTTGTACATGAGAGGTATCCCACGGAGCTGTAGCTCCAGTCTTGTTTTTCTGTATTTTTGTATGATTTTGTTGTAGTTGTTTTCAGACAGGACCTCACTTTATAGCCCAGGCTGGCCTCAGACTCATAATTCTACTGCCTCTGCTTCCTGAGTTTTGTGAGTATAGGTATTTGAGAGAGGGTCTTATGTAGCCCTAGTAGTCTTCAACTCCTTATGTAGCCAAAGGTAATCTTGAACTCCCACTGCTCCTGCCTCCATTCCTGAGAGGTGAGATTGTAAATGTGTGTTATCATACCTGGTTTTACGTGGTGCTGAAGATAGAACTAGGACTTCGTGCCTGCTGGGCAAGCACTCTGTCAACTGAGCTACAACCTTAGCCCTCACTAGGACATCTTAAGAAGTGAGGGAGGCCCGGTGTGGTGGCGCACGCCTTTAGTCCCAGCACTTGGGAGGCAGAGGTAGGGGGATCGCCGTGAGTTTGAGGCCAGTCTGAGACTATGGCGTGAATTCCAGCCTGGGCTAGAGCAAGACCCTGCCTTGAAAACTCCCAAAATAAAATAAAAATAAAAGAAGCGAGGGGAAACACAAAGAAACTTCACTATTTATCTATTGCAGTACTGTGAATGGATCCCAGGACTTTGCATATGGAGGTAAGTGTTCGGGGAAACACAAAGAAACTTCACTATTTATCTATTGCAGTACTGTGAATGGATCCCAGGACTTTGCATATGGAGGTAAGTGTTCTGCCACTGTGCTGCACCCACAGTCCTCCAGATGAACTTCGTGATGAGATTCAGCTTGTGGGCACAGGTTTTGTGGTAAAGGCTTTTAGTCTTACAGTTGGAGGCTCTGGAATGAGCCCGGTAGAAATAATCCATTACGAATAGCTGATCTGCCAGTCTGTGTTAGCTTGGCTCCTATGTAAAGCCTGCAAAGGAACACTTTGCCCCCCCCCCCAGGAGCCTTGTGAATCAAAGAGTTGACAATGGGGGAAAATGCAGAAGGAAATGACAACGAATGGACATGTGAGCCAAGCTCTATTTTACTTTTGCTTGTGTGTGTGTGTGTGTGTGTGTGTGTGTGTGTAGAGTATGCATAGAGTATGTGGAGTGTGCTGTGTGATGTGATATGTGTGTGGCATATGCACGTGTGTATATGTAGATGCTTGCACACATATGCAGAAACAGACAACATCACGTATCTTCCTCTGTGGCTCACCCACATATTTCCTTGATAGGGAGTCTTGCCCTCAACCTGGAGCTGCCTGTTTTTTTATTTTTCAGTAAGTATGCCCCAGAAAGCCTTTTGTCTCTGCCCTCCCTCAGCAGGACTAGGGTTACAGATATGTGTGGCTATGTCTAGCTTTCAAAATATTTTATTGCTTTGAGTTTGAGGCCAGCCTTGACTACAGAGTGAATTCCAGGTCAGCCTGGGCCAGAGTGAGACCCTACCTTGAAAAACAAAACAAAACAAAAAAGACTTTACGGGCCAATGCAATCTGATAATCCTGTTGCATTTTTGGTGGTGTGGGCTAGAGATTAAATCCAGGGTTTTGTACATGAGAATCCCACGGAGCTGTAGCTCCAGTCTTGTTTTTCTGTATTTTTGCAATGATTTTGTTGTAGTTGTTTTCAGACAGGACCTCACTTTATAGCCCAGGCTGGCCTCAGACTCATAATTCTACTGCCTCTGCTTCCTGAGTTTTGTTAGTATAGGTATTTGAGAGAGGGTCTTATGTAGCCCTAGTAGTCTTCAACTCCTTATGTAGCCAAAGGTAATCTTGAACTCCCACTGCTCCTGCCTCCATTCCTGAGAGTGTGAGATTGTAAATGTGTGTTATCATACCTGGTTTGTGGTGCTGAAGATAGAACTAGGACTTCGTGTGCCTGCTGGGCAAGCACTCTGTCAACTGAGCTACAACCTTAGCCCTCACTAGGACATCTTAAGAAGTGAGGAGGCCGGTGTGGTGGTGGCGCACGCCTTTAGTCCCAGCACTTGGGAGGCAGAGGTAGGGATCGCCGTGAGTTTGAGGCCAGTCTGAGACTATGGCGTGAATTCCAGCCTGGGCTAGAGCAAGACCCTGCCTTGAAAACTCCCAAAATAAAATAAAAAAATAAAAGAACCGAGGAAACACAAAGAAACTTCACTATTTATCTATTGCAGTACTGTGAATGGATCCCAGGACTTTGCATATGGAGGTAAGTGTTCGGGAAACACAAAGAAACTTCACTATTTATCTATTGCAGTACTGTGAATGGATCCCAGGACTTTTGCATATGGAGGTAAGTGTTCTGCCACTGTGCTGCTATAACAGTCCTCCAGATGAACTTCGTGATGAGATTCAGCCAGGCACAGGTTTTGTGGTAAAGGCTTTTAGTCTTACAGTTGGAGGCTCTGGAATGATATGGTAGAAATAATCCATTACGAATAGCTGATCTGCCAGTCTGTGTTAGCTTGGCTCCTATGTTAAAAGCCTGCAAAGGAACACTTTGCCCCAGGAGCCTTGTGAATCAAAGAGTTGACAATGGGGGAAAATGCAGAAGGAAATGACAACGAATGGACATGTGAGCCAAGCTCTATTTTACTTTTGCTTGTGTGTGTGTGTGTGTGTGTGTGTGTGTGTGTGTGTGTGTGTGTGTAGAGTATGCATAGAGTATGTGGAGTGTGCTGTGTGATGTGATATGTGTGTGGCATATGCTGCGTGTGTATATGTAGATGCTTCTACACATATGCAGAATGGGACAACATCACGTATCTTCCTCTGTGGCTCACCCACATATTTCCTTGATAGGGAGTCTTGCCCTCAACCTGGAGCTGCCTGTTTTTTTATTTTTCAGTAAGTATGCCCCAGAAAGCCTTTTGTCTCTGCCCTCCCTCAGCAGGACTAGGGTTACAGATATGTGTGGCTATGTCTAGCTTTCAAAATATTTTATTTTAAATTTTTTTTAATTTGGGCAGGAGAAATGGCTTAGCGGTTAAGGCGTTTGCCTGCCTAGCCACAGGATCCCGGTTCGATTCTCCAGGACCCACGTAAGCCAGATGCACAAGGGGCACATGCATCTGGAGTTCGTTTGCAGTGGCTAAGGCCATGGTGTGCCCATTCTCTCTGTGTCTGCCTTTCTTCTCTCTCTCTCTCTCTCTCTCTCTCTCTCTCTCTCTGCTTGCAAATAAATAAAAAAATATTTAAAAAATTTTTTTTAAATTTATTTATTTGAGAGAGAGAAAGAATCAGAGAGAGAGAGAGAGAGAGCAAGAACAGGCATACCAGGGCCTCCAGCCACTGCAAACGAACTCCCGATGCATGTGCCACCTTGTGCATTTGGCTTACGTGGGTCCTGGGGAATTGAATTGGGGTCCTTAGGCTTTAAAGGCAAGTGCCTTAATGGCTAAGCCATCTCTGCAGCCCAAACTATTTTATTTTTTCTTTATTTATTTGAGAGAGACATAGAAAGAGGCAGAGAGAGAAAGAGAGAGTGGGTGTGCCAGGGCCTCCAGCCACTGCAAATGAACTCCAGGTACATGCGCCACCTTGTGCCTCTGGTTCTACGTGGGTGCTGGGGAATTGAATCTGGGCTGGCAGGGTTTGCAGGCAAGCTCCTTTAACCACTGAGCCATCTCCCCAGCCCCAAGAACAGACAAATTTGAATAGCACTTTGTGTTTTGCTTATTTCTTCTCCCAAACTTCATTTCTTACTCTCTTTCTCCTACTATCTTTTGTGAGAAAGGGAGGAAACTCAAGGAGAACACTTGGTAAGCTGAGGACAGGATGAGAAGGGTCATCTTGTCAGTTGACTAGCGGATTCTCTTAAGTCCATCTGTAGTCCCCAAGACATTCAGTGTTAGTGAATCTTGTGATTTCCTTCCCCTAATATTTACTGGTTAAGAAGGAGGAGGATGCCGGGCGTAGTGGCGCACGCCTTTAATCCCAGCACTCGGGAGGCAGAGGTAGGAGGATCACCGTGAGTTCGAGGCCACCCTGAGACTACAGAGTGAATTCCAGGTCAGCCTGGACCAGAGTGAGACCCTACCTTGGAAAACCAAAACAAACAAAAAAGAAGGAGGAGGAGGAGGGGAAGGGGAAGGAGAAGATCTAGGCATGGATGGTGGCGCACGCCTTTAATCCCAGCACTCAGTAGGCAGAGGTAGCAGGATCACCATGAGTTGGAGGTCATCCCGAGAGTACATAGCGAATTTCAGGTCAACCTGCGCTAAAGTGAGACCCTACCTCGAAAAGCAAACAACAACTACAACAAAAAACTTGTCTTCTTTTCTTCTTCGTTCCTTCTTTCTCTTCCTTCCCTTCCCATCGTTCCCTCCTTCCTTCCTTCTTTCCTGGCTCAGGGCCTTGTGTATTCTAAGGTCGTATTTTATCACTGTCTGCTCCACACTTTGTTGGGCAAATAGCAAATGCTAACGGTACTCTATTCATTCATTTCAACTGGTCCATAGTGTATATTTAGAATAGAAATCCTGAAAAAGGAATCTAAAGTTGCAGATGATTATCAAAGTTTCGAGGATCCTGAACCTGAAGTGTTTTTTTTTGTTGTTGTTGTTGTTGTTTTTTGGGGGGCGGGGAGAGAGACAGAGAGAGAGGGAGAGGAAGACAGATAGAGATGGGCACACCAGCAGTCTCTCAGCTGCTGCAAACAAAATCCAGATGCGTTCGCCTCCTTGTGGTCAAGTGTGGCATTGCGCCCTTGCGTCACTTTGCATCTGACTAAACGTGGGACCTGAGATTGGAACCGCTGGAGACTGGAACCAGCGTTCTTAGGCTTAGCAGTCTCAGCTATCCTCCTACCTTGGCCTCCCGAGTGCTGGGATTAAAGGTGTGCGCCACCACGCCCGGCTCTGAACCTGAAGTTTTTAAAATACAAGGCTATATATGTGTACATGAATGCTCTAGACAAAGTATCTGGATTCCAGCTGTGGTGGTGACCCTTGCCCAGGTTCCTCAACCTCCCTCAGCTTTTTACCTCTAAAATAAGGATAATAATAGAACCCATCTTGTTGAGCTGTGAGGATAGATGAATAAGTGGGTGTAAACCTTCAGAACAGTCCCTGAGTATACATAATCCCTGTACACTCTAGTTATTAATAATAGATTATCTGGGCTGCGAGACAGCTCTGTAGGTAAAGTGCTTGCCTTTACAGGTGTGAGGACCTAAAGTTCAATCCCCAGAATACACACTTAAAAATCCAGGCATGGGGCTGTAGAGATGGCTTAGCGATTAAGGTACCTGCCTACTAAGCCTAAGAACGCCAGTTCCAATCTCCAGGTCCCACGTTTAGCCAAAGTGACACAAGGGCGTAATGCTGTACTTGCCAACAAGGGGGTGCATGCATCTGGAGTTCATTCACAGCAGCTGAGAGGCTGCTGGCATGCCCATTCTCTATCTGTCTCCTTCTCCCTCTCCCTCTCTCTCTTTCTCTGTCTCTTTATTAAAAAAAAAAAAATCCAGGCATGGTGGAGCACACTTGGAAACCTCAGTACTACAGAGGGTGACAGGTGGATCCCTCAGGCGGGCCATCTAGTCTTTCCTACTTTGTACGTTCCAGGCCAGTGAGAGAACTGTCTCAAAAAAGCAAGCTGGGCATGGTAGTGCACGCCTTTAATCCCAGCACTCAGGGAGGCAGGGGTAGGAGGATTGCCATGAGTTCACGGCCACCCTGAGACTAATTCTAGGTCAGCCTGAGCTGGAGTGAGACCCTACCTTGAACCATCCCCCCCAAAAAAAATGGTACACGTGCCAGCACTTGGGAGGCTGAGGTAAGAAGATTGCCATGAGTTTAGGCCAGTCTGGGCTAGAGTGAGACCCTGCTTCAAAAAACAAAACAAAACAAAACAAACTCTTCAACAAAAAAAGGTGTGCAGTACCTGGGGAATGACACCTGAAGTTGTCCTCTGGCTTCCACATACATGTGTGTGTATCCACACACAACATAAACATCCCCATATATATTTATAATTTGGGCAAACCTTCTTAGAACTACAAATACTAATTAAAAAGAGGAGCACTGGAGAGATGGCTCAGTGGTCAAAGGTGTTTGTCTGCAAAGCCTCATGGCCCAGGTTCAATTCTCCAATATCCATGTACAGCCAGATGCACAAAGTGGCACATGTGTTTGGAGTTCGTTTGCACTGTTCAAAGACTCTGGAATGTCCATACTTTCTCTCTCTCTCTCTGTGTCTCCTCTGTCTTTGTCTGTCTAGCTCTCTCAAATAAATTTTTTAAAATAACTTAAAATACTACATAAGGGCTGGAGAGATGGCTTGGTTAAGGCACGTGCCTGCAAAGCCAAAGGACCAAGGTTCTATTCCCCAGCACCCACATAAGCCAGATGCACAAGGTGGCGCATGCATCTGGAATGGCCATTCTCTCTCTCTCTCTCTCTCTCTCTGTCCATCTTTCTCTCTCTCTTTCAAATAAATAAATGTGTGTTTTTTTTTTAAAGTACTGCATAAGGGGCTGGAAAGATGGCTTAGCAGTTAAGATGTTTGCCTGCAAAGCCAAAGAACTCTGGTTCAATTCCCCAGGACCCATGTAAGCCAGATGGACAAGGGGGTGCATGCATCTGGAGTTCATTTGCAGTGGCTGGGGGCTCTGGCATGCCTCTTTCTCCCTCTCTCAAATAAATTAATTTAATTTAATATATTTTTAAATACTGTATAAAATGATAAATATTTGTATCAACTTTATTTATTTATTTTTATTTTCGAGGTAGGGTCTCACTCTAGCCCAGGCTGACCTGGAATTCATGATTTATTCTCAGGGTGGCCTCGAACTCACCGTGATCCTCCTACTTTGCCTCCTGAGTGCTGGGATTAAATGCATGCGCCACCACGCCCAGCTTTAATGTTCTTTAAAAAATTTATTTGCTCATTTATTTAAGACAGAGAGAGAGACAGACAGAGAGAAAGAGGCAGACAGTGAGAGTGAGTGTGGGCACACCAGGGCTTCCTGCCACTGCAAATGTACTCCAAATGCATATGCCTCTTTATGCATCTGGCTTTACATGGGTACTGGGAGTTGAACCAGGGCCATCAGGCTTTGTAAGCAAGCGCCTTTAACTACGTAGCTATCTCTCCAGCCCAATCCACTTTTTTTACCCTTTTTATTGACACCTTCCATACTTACAGAAAATTAACCATGATAATTCCCTCCCCTCCCCACTTTCCCCTTCACAGATCGACACTCCATCATATCCCCGCCCTCTCTCCATTATTCTCTCTCATTATTCTCTGCTGGCGGGTGGAACTTCCCATGGTGCACTTGGCTGAGAGTCACTCCTGTCAGTAAACCCCAGTAAACTCATTGGTTCACCCAGGTGGGCTTGGATACAATCCTTTCTTTGGTCTATTGGTACTCTTTGATGAACAGACCTTTTTTGTGTGTGTGTGTGTGTGTGTGTGTGTGTGTGTGTGTGTGTGTGTAGTATATATGCTTTTATATATATGTGATATGTTTATGTATAGTATATACACGTGTGTACCCCACGCATCCCCTTCCCCTCCCCTGTCACCCTTCCCTCTTCCTCCTTTCCCTTTTCTTCTGTTTTTCCTCGCTCTCCCTTGT
The DNA here is from genome assembly GCA_036365145.1 of Orientallactaga sibirica. NCBI lineage: Eukaryota > Metazoa > Chordata > Mammalia > Rodentia > Dipodidae > Orientallactaga > Orientallactaga sibirica. The sequence continues at coordinate 4,983,747 of JAEOAD010001268.1, forward strand.
TCACTCCCTCCTTTCTTTTCCTTTTCTCCCTTCCCTAGCCTCGGCTGACCTGGAATTCACTATGTAGTCTCAGGGTGGACTCAGATTCACAGCAATCATCCTATCTCTGCCTCCCAAGTGCTGGGATTAAAGGAATGCACACCACACTTGGCTTCTTCCCTCCTTTCCTCCTACTTCTTCTTCCTTCCTTCCTTTCTTTCCTTTCTTCCTTTCTTTCCTTTCTTCCTTCTTTCCTCCCTTCAATCATTCTTTCCTTCACTTTTTGCACCTGGCTTACATGAGTATCTTGGGAATTGAACCTGGGCTGGCAGGCTTTGCAAGCAAGTGCCTCTAACCACTAAGCAATCTTCCCAGCCCCTATCTTTCACTTTTATTAACAGGGACTTACAGTTTGTTGACTTCTTTTTTAAAAAAGTCAAGTTCATTTAAAAAATATTTTATTTGTTTGCAAGCAGAGAGAGAGAGAGAGAGAGAATGGGTGTACTAGGGTCTCTAGTCACTGCAAACAACTCCAGATGCATGCACTACTTTGTGCATATGGCTCTATGTGGGTACTGGGAAATCAAACTCAGGTGGTTAGGCTTTGCAGGCAAGTACCTTAACTGCTAAGCCATCTCTCCAGCCTTAAAAAGTAAAGTTTGGGCTGGAGAGATGGCTTAGCGGTTAGGCGCTTACCTGTGAAGCCTAAGGACTCTGGTTCGAGGCTCAATTCCCCAGGACCCACGTAAGCCAGATGCACAAGGTGGTATCTGGAGTTCATTTGCAGTGGCTAGAGGCCCTGGCACGCCCATTCTCTATCTCTCTCTCTCCATGTCTACTTCTGTATCTCTCTCTCTCAGATAAATAAATAAAAATAAAATATTTTTTTTAAAAGTAAAGTTCTAGCTGGGCGTGGTGGCACATTCCTTTAATCCCAGCACTTGGGAGGCAGAGGTAGGAGGATCGCTGTGAGTTCAATGCTGCCCAGAGACTAGCGAGTGAATTTCAGGTCAGCCTGGGCTAGAGAGACCCTACCTCGAAAACAACAACAACAAAGAAAAGTTCTGAACTTCTATTACAAATTTTTAAAAAAGTTCTTAAAAATACCAACTTGGAGCTGGGTATGGTGGCGCACACCTTTAATCCCAGGACTCAGGAGGCAGAGGTAGGAGGATCACCATGAGTTCAAGGCCATCCTTAGACTACATAGTGAATTCCATGACAGTCTGAACTAGAGCGAGACCTTACCTCGAAAAATAAAAAAAAATTTTTTTAAAAGAAAGAAAGCAAGGTGATGACATTTGAGGATATTCTTTCTCTAGATTACACACACAAACACACACACACACCTCTAAGCCAGAGTTTATAGTTCTCTCTTCCCACCCCTCATCTCACCTCCCCTACCCACCTGGCCATGTTAACGCTAGACTCTTGGACTGCCTCTTGGTAAGTTAATTGAGTACACCTCTGGGCTAAGAGGAGGGAAGGTCATCTTCTCCCACCCTATACCTCTTACACCACCCAAGGCTCCTGCCTCACACAGCAGCCTCTCTCCTCTCCCATAAAATCCTCTCCCTGGCTCACACCCTTTTTTCTGGTTCTTCTGCTTTTCAAGTTCAAGCAACTCCATTCCCTCTCTCTCTCTCTCTCTCTTTCCTATTCCCTTTCCCCATTACAATAAAGTCTTAGATCCAAGAAACTCTCTCTCTTGGTCCTCCATTATGAATCCCCAAATCTAACACAGACAAGACATGGTAGTACACACCTATAATCCCAGCACTTGGGAAATGGAGGTAGGAAGATCAGAAGTTCAAGGTCATCTTTAGCTACTTAGCTAGTTCAAGGCCAGCCTGGACTATATAAAAACCCTATCTCAGAAAATAAAAATAAAAACACCAAGCCGGGCATGGTGGCACACACCTTTAATCCCAGCACTTGGGAGGCAGAGGTAGGAGGATCACTGTGAGTTCAAAGCCATTCTGAGACTGCATAGTGAATTCCAGGTCAGCCTGGGCTAGAGTAAAGCCCTACCTTGAAAAACCATAAATAAATAAATAAATAAATAAATAAATAAATAAATAAATAAAATAATATCAGGATCTTGGGTAAATAATTTTGTTTCCTTAGGCCATAATTTCCTTGCGTTTTTATTTATTTTATTTATTTGAGCGAAAGAGAGAGAAAAAGAGGCAGATAGAAAGAATGGGCACACCAGGCCTTTGGCCACTGTAAATGAACTCCAGACATGTGCATAACCCTGTGCATCTGCCTTATGTGGGTCCTGGGGAATTGAACCTGAGTCCTTTAGCTTGGCAGACAAACGTCTTAACAACTAAGCCATCTCTCCAGCCCTCCCTCTAGTTTTAAAAGGAGGTGGCTAGGAACAGAACCGAATTATCCAGAAAATCCCTTCAACTTTCTTCTTTTCTTTGCGTGTGTGTCAGTAGTGAACATGTAACAGACGCCTGTCCTTATCAGCATTCCCTCCATCATACAGAACAACAACTATTTCTTTCTTTAACCCCTCTCTCCTCCCCTCTTCTGCTCTATCTTCTTTGTATATTGAGAAAAACCAAGGTTTCAGGGCTGGAGAGATGGCTTAGCAGTTAAACGCTTGTCTGTGAAGCCTAAGGACCCTGGTTTGAGGCTCAATTCTCCAGGACCCACATAAGCCAGATGCACAAGGTGGCACATGCATCTGGACTTCGTTTGCAGTGGCTGGAGGCCCTGGCGCACCCATTCTCTCTCTCTACCTGCCTATTTCTGTATGTCTTTCTCTCTCTCAAATAAATAAATAAAAGATAAAATAAAATAAAACCGTTTGGAGAAAGGCCAAGGTTTCAAAAAATAACCACCAGATAAAGTTTGTTTTGTTTGCTTTTTTTAATTTAATTTTTATTTATTCATTCTTTTTGTTGTTGTTGAATTTAGTGTTTTGAGATAGGGTCTTGCTCTAGTCCAGGCTGACCTGGAATTCACTATGTTGTTTCAGGCTGACCTCAAACTCATGACAATCCTCCTGCCTCTGCCTCCTGAGAGCTGGGATTAAAGCACCACTATGCTGGGCTCCCAGATGCTTTTATGTGGCTCTGGAGATCCAAACTCAGGTCTTCATTTGTGCACTGTACTCTACCCACTGATCCATCCTTCAGCTCTTTTCCATTCTTTAAAATAGAGTACTAGGTTGCTCAGGCTGATCTTAAACTTGCAATCGTCCTGCCCCCAACTTCCCAAGTACTGGGATTATAGATGTGTATCACTATTCCTGGCTAAAACTATTTTATTATCATTATTTTAAGGTAATGGGGATTGAATCTAGGGCCTCACACATGCTAGGCAACAACTGTACCACTAAGCTACATCCTGACCCTCTTTTTACCTTTTATTAAAAACTTTTTAAAAATATTTTTTATTTATTTGAGAGAGAGGAAGAGGCAGAGAGAAAGAGCAAATGGGCACGCCAGGGCCTCTAGCCACTGCAAACGAACTCCAGATACATGCGCCCCCTTGTGCATCTGGCTTGCATGGGTCCTGGGGAATCAAACCCAGGTCCATAGGCTTCACAGGCAAACGCCTTAACCGCTAAGCCATTTCCCTAGCCCCTCCCCCCTTTTATCTTTTGAGATAGGTTCTCACTAAATTGTTCTGGTTCGTTGTGAACATGCTATGCAGCCCAGGCAGGTCTTGAACCTGAGATCATCCTCCCTCAACCTGAGTAGCTGGGATTACAGGCCCACACCACAAGGCATGGCAGCTCTAACTAACAGTTATTATGTTATCTCGGCCTCCATCTGATTCTAATACCACCTGTGTCAGTTTGGGATAGGTTTGATTCATTTCCTCTGTGTGGGCTGTTAGTTTCCTGCTTATCATTCACATAGTACCTGTGGGTTTGTGTATCCCCTCACCTCACATGCGTGAACTGATGGGTACTCTGCTGAACACTAAATGGGGACCCTCAGAAGAGCTTTGGATCTTGTTGCTGTTGGTGGTTTTTCCCTCTGTGCAGCTCTCACCTGCATGGTGTTCTGCCCTACACAGCAACTGTTTTGGTCTCCATTGAGTCTCAGCTCCATCTCCTCATCTCACCTCAGATGAACTGCCAGGCTCTTCCTAAGATCCACTGTTGTGTCACCACATGGAAACGCGCACAGAAAGCTAGGCAGGCATACGGCTGATCCCATTTGTCCCTATCAGTCAGGGGCCATTGTTCTTCATGGTCTAATGTCAAGTATTTTTGAAATTAGTTATCTTGTGGGTACTGGGGCGAGGGGAGGAATGTGTGTGCAGATGTATGTACCCCATGCCTGCACATGCAGAGGCCAGAAGAGAAGGTCTCATATCATTCACTTATCACTCATCTGAGTATTTCTTTTTTTGAGATGGGGTCTCCTTCAACTAGAGGCTGTGTGCCCAGGTCTCTGACTTGAGTCCTACTGGGCCCAGGTGTGGCCAAGCCCAACTTTTAAAGATGTGGGTTCTAGCCAGGTGTGGTGGCACACGCCTTTAATCCCAGCACTCAGGAGGCAGAAATAGGAGGATCACCGTGAGTTCAAGGCCACCCTGAGACTACATAGTGAGTTCCAGGTCAGCCTGGACTAGAGTGAGACCCTACCTCGGAAAACCAAAAAAAAAAAAAAAGTGGGTTCTGCAAAAGCCAAATGCACTAGGTGATGAATGCATCTGGAGTTCGTTTGTAGCAGCTGGAGGCCCTGGGGCACCCATTCTCTCTCTGCCTCTGTTTCTCTCAAATAAATAAATAAAAATAAAATATTAAAATGTGGGTTCTGAAGCCAGGCATGGTGGCACATGTCTTTAATCCCAGAACTTGGGAGGCAGAAATAGGAGGATCTCTGTGAGTTCAAGGCCACCCTGAGACTACATAGTGAATTCCAGGTCAGCCTGAGCTACAGTGAGACCCTACCTTGAAAAAACAAACAAACAAAAAAAAAGTGGGTTCTTGAGAGACAAACTGAAAGGCGAGGGGTCTTCATATTTAAGCAGAAAGCACTCTTAACTGCTGAGCCAACACCCCAGCCCGAAAATAGTTATTTTTAAATATTTTATTTATTTATTTATTTACTTATTTATCTATTTATTTGAGAGAGAGAGGGAGAGGAAGAGGCAGAGAGAAAGAGAGAATGGGGGTGCCAGGGCCTCCAGCCACTACAAATGAACTCCAGATGCATGCGCCTCCTTGTGCAGCTGGCTTACGTGGGTCCTGGGGAAGAGGGGTCCTTAGGCTTCACAGGCAAACACCTTAACCACTAAGCCATTTCCCTGGCCCCCCAAATAGTTATTTTTTTAAAAAAATACTATGGCTGGGTTGGGGAAATAGCTCAGCAGTTAAAGGTGTTTGCATGCAAATCCTGCTGGCCCAGGTTCAGAACCCTAGCACCAACATCAAGTCATTCATTTGCAGTGGCAAGTGATCTAGCATACATACACACACACACACACACACACACATACATACATGCTCACGCATACATACATATACACACATACATACATACACATACACACATACATACATACACATACATACACACATACATACATACACACACATACATACATATACATACACATACATACATATACATACATACATACACACACATATATACACATACACACACATACATACATATACACACATACATACATATACACACATATACACACATATGCATACATATACACACACATACATACATACACATACATACACATACATACACATACATACATATACACACATACATACACATACACACATATATACACATACACACACATACATATACACACATGCATACATACACAAGCATGCATACATACACATACACACACATTCAGATAAATAAAAATATGTTTTTTAAAAATATTGTGGGTAAGACTGTGGCCCATGTTTGACAGAATGCATACAGTATGCTCTGGGTTCAATCCCCAATACCAAAAAGATATTATTTTTAAAATATATTTTATTTATTTATTTGCAAGGAGAAAAAGAAAGAAAGGGAATGGGTGCACCAGGGCCTCTAGCCACTACAAACGAACTGCACATGCATGTGCCATCTTGTGCATCTGGTTTTATGTGGGTACTGGGGAATCAAACTCTGGTTCTTAGGCTTGGCAGGCAAGTGCCTTAGCTGCTGAGCCATCTCTCCAGACCAAAATGAAATATTTTTAAATTTTTTAAAACTTGTTCAAGCTTTTAGTTTTTAATTGTTTCAGGTAGGTAGATAAATTTCACCACTGTTATTTAATCTTGATCCAAGCAGTAGGTCCAATTCATGCTTTGTTCATAAAAAGGTAGAAGTAATTGGCTCACATATTCTGACCATAGAAAGGAAGAAGTATACTAGACTGTCGACTCAAACTATTATTGCTATTTTCAGGGTGGTGTCTCATTCTAGGCCAAACTGATCTAGAACTCACTGTGCAGTCCCAGGCTGACCTCAGACTCATAGCAATCCTTTTACCTCTGCCTCCCAAGTGCTGGAATTAAAGGCGCGTGCCACCAAACCTGTCTGCCGACTCAAATTACAACAGAACGCTTTCTTTCTCTCCATCTCATCTCCACCTCTTTCTGCTGGCTACATTCTACAAGAAGGCATGTCCACTGTCAGTTTTATAGTTCCACTTTTATGGCCACAATGCCAAGGTAAGAGAGAAAACTCCTAAGTGGTCTGACATGATGGTCCCATGTCTTGATCTTATAACAACCACAAAGGTCAGGAGGATACATTAAAAGGAAGATCCGAGGCTGGAGAGATGGCTTAGTGGTTAGGGTGTTTGCCTGTAAAGCCAGAGGATCCCGGTTGGACTTTCCAGGACTCACGTAAGCCAGATGCACAAAGGGGTGCATGCATCTGGAGTTGGTTTGTAGTGGCTGGAGGCCCATTCTCTCTTTTATTCTCTCTCTCTCTCTCTCTCTGTCTGCCTCTTTCTCTCAAATAAATAAGTAAATAAGTTAATTAATTAATTAATTAAATTTTTAAAAATTTTATTTATTTATTTGCATGCAGAGAGAGAGAGATAGAAGAGAGGCAGACAGAGAGAGAATGGGCACACCAGAGCCTCCAGCCACTGCAAACGAACTCCAGATGTATGTGCCCCTTGTGCATCTGGCTTACGTGGGTCCTGAGAATCGAACCGGGATCCTTTGGCTTCGCAGGCAAACGCCTTAACTGCTAAGCCATGTCTCCAGCCCCCAAATTAAATATTTTTTTAAAAAGGAAGATCCAGCTGGAGACATGGCTTAGCCGTTAAAGCACTTTCCCAAGTTCAATACCCTTGTATCCATGTTAAGCCAGATGCACAAAGTGGCACATGCATCTGGAGTTCACTTACAGTGGCTGGAGGCCCTGGCCCACCCATTCTCTCTGTCTGTCTCTCTTCTCTCTGTGCTTGCAGATAAATAAATAATCTTTTAAAAAAAAAATTTAAAAAGAAGGGCTAGAGAGATGGCTTAGCGGTTCAAGTGCTTGCCAGCAAAGCCAAAACACCCAGATTCAATTCCCCAGTACTTATGTAAGCCAGTGCATGCATTTGGAGTTTGTTTGCAGTAACTAGAGGCCCTGGAGTGCCCAGTCGCTCTCTCTCTCTCTCACTAATAATTTTTTTTTTTTTTTTTTTGGTTTTTCAAAGTAGGGTGTCACTCTGGCTCAGGCTGACCTGGAATTCACTATGTAGTCTCAGGGTGGCCTCGAACTCACAGCGATCCCCCTACCTCTGCCTCCTGAGTGCTAGGATTAAAGGCGTGCGCCACCATGCCAGGCCTATAAGTAATTTTAAAAATAATCATCTATATTACCATGTATGTGTAAGATTGAGCATTTGTAAGTATTTTCTTGTACTTTAACTTTCTAGAAATGAAATTACTGTGTCAAAGGCTTTAGACAAAGATTACTTACATGCTGTCAACTTGCCCACCAAATTATTTATCCCACTTTATTCTCCTATCACATTTCCCGTCAGCATTACCAATAGGGTATATTATGATTTTTTCATAGTTGCCAAGTCAAACAGTAAAAACAAATGATACTTTACTATTATTTTAATTTGCAATTCTTTGATTAGTCCTGAAGTCAAATGCTTTGTCATAAACATTTGCTAATATAGTGAGTTTTTAGTAAATGCCAGCTATATTGCATGTAGCAATATTTTAAAATTCAAGTCAGCAGATTTTATTTTGCTTTTTACTCCCCCCTTTTTTCTCTTTCCTTTCTTTCCTTCCTTCTTTCTTTCTTTTTTAAAGATTTTATTTGTTTGTTAGAGACATGGAGAGAGAGTGAGAATGGGCGCACCAGGGCCTCTAGCCACTGCAGACAAACTCCAGATGCATGCACCACCATGTGTATCTGGCTTATGTGGGACCTGGAGAATCAAACCGGGGTCCTTAGGCTTCACAGGCATGCACCTTAACCGCTAAGCCATCTCTCCAGCCCCCTTTCTTTCTTTTTTTGCGCTTTTGTTTTTTGTTTTTCAAGGTAGGGTCTCTCTCTAGCTCAGGCTGACCTGGAATTCACTATGTAGTCTCAGGCTGGCCTCGAACTCACGGTGACCCTCCTATGTTTGCTGGGATTTAAGGCGCGCACTTGACCATGCCAGGCTTTTTACCCCTTTCTTATGTAACTTTTTTATAAGAGTCAATTTTTTTTTTAATGTATTTATTTATTTAAGAGAGAGAAAGAGGCAGAGAAGAGAGAGAGGGAGAGAATGGGCACACCAAGGCCTCTAGCCACTGCAAGCGAACTCCAGACGCATGTGCCCCCTTGTGCACCTGGCTTACGTGGGTTCTAGAGAATCGAACCAGGATCCTTTGGCTTTGCAGGCAAGCGCCTTAACTGCTAAGCCATCTCTCCAGCCCTTATGTAACTTTTTAAATACCTTTGTGCTAAATCTGTCAGTCCTTTCCTGTATGATTTCTGCCGTCGGTGCTGATACAGCTTCCTTCACTTTTCAGCTGGTCACATTTGGCATCAGTCGGTTTCAAACTCTCCAAGTGATATGTAAAAAACAGCTTTTGGCAGGGAAATCTTTTAGAGATTAATCCACTCCTGCTTCTTGCAAGACTCCCAGGACTGCAGACAGCAATTAAAAACATGATTTCTCCCAAAAGGCTAATTACAGAAGCCAGTGCTTCTGCTGTTTACCATGTTCATCAACAACTTGGTTTATAACCAGGTATTCTAGTTGAGAATGCTCTCTGGTTAACTTAAGAAAATCTTCGAGGAATGATGCTAATCAGTCAAACAACAGCATACTCAATTTTTTATGAAGGAACTTTTAGAATGTTTGCTATAAGCCGGGCCTGGTGGCCCATGCTCGTGAAACACATACTTGGGAGGCTGAGACAGGAGAATTGCTGTAAATCTGAAGCCAGCTTTGAATGTAGTAAGTCCAAGGGTAGCTACCTAGCAAGACCCTGCCTCAAATGAAAACAACAAAATATTCCAAGTATTTCACGGGACACATTTATATCACAGAATTATTCTTTTGTAAATTTGAAATTCAAATTTGACTGAAGATCCAATATTTTTTTTTAAAAATTATTTATTTATTTTTTTGAGAGAGAGAGAGAAATAGGAAGAGAGAGAGAGAGAGAGAGAGAGAGAGAGAATGGGCATGCCAGGGCCTCCAGATGCATGCACCCCTTTTTGCATTTGGCTTACGTGGAGAGTCGAACCAGGATCCTTTGGCTTTGCAGGCAAATGCCTTAACCACTAAGCCATTTCTCCAGCCTGAACATCCAATATTTTCTCTGGCATGTGGCTAAGTGGCTACCATATAGACAATACAGACAATATAGAGAGTATCTTATTTCTTGCAACACTGCAATGTTGTACACTCCTAAAGAATCTAAATCAGGGAAAAATGATTGTATTTTGACAAGAAACATCGCTTGACTTCTGAACGAACCAATGAAATTCAAATCAATAGTTGTTTACTGGATTCCTTCTTTGTAAGTATGAGCAAATATTTAGCTATGCTCAAGAGTATGTACCTATGGATTGTTTAAGACCTTATGTCCACAGCCGGGCATGGTGGAGCATGACTTTAATCCCACAACTCAGGAGGCAGAGGTAGGAGGATCACAGTGAGTTCAAGGCCACCCTGAGACTACATAGTGAATTCCAGGTCAGCATGAGCTAGAGTGAGACCCTACCTTGAAAAACAACAACAACAACAAAAAAAAAAGACCTTCTGTCCACTGAAGTAATTGGTACCTGTGCTGTACTAGGCCTTAACTAGTTTGAGTATCATCCTTCGTAGTAGGATGAACAAGGAGTAAGTCTCAAGAGACTTCTCTCCGTGAATTCTTAACCTGGTAGAGAAGTTAAGCATCTGTTTTTTGTTAATTTTTTTAAAATTTTATTCTATTTATTTTTTGGTATTGAGGATTGAACACAGGGCCTGACACAAGCTAAGCACATGCTCCACCATTGAGTTATATCCCTGACCCCCCAAGTCACTAGTCTGAAAAACACACAAAATAGGGAACTGAAGAGATGGTACAGTGGGTAAAGTACTTGAGTTTGGATCCCCAGAACCTGCACAAAAGCTGGTTGTAGTAAGTGAGTGTCTGTAATCCCAGCCTTCTCTTAGTGAGACAGGACTCAGGAGAATGCCAGCAAGTTTGCAGTCCAGCCAGCCTGGCATTAGCAGAGGCGAACAGCAAAAGACCTTGCCTCTATCAAGGTGGAAGGCAAGGACTGACACTTGGGTTTTCCATCTGACCTCCACATGTGCACCATGGCAGGCATATAACCACACACACACACACACTTTAAAAAATGGTAGCTCACGCCTTTAATCCCAGCACTCGGGAGGCAGAGGTAGAAGGATCGCCATGAGTTTGAGGCCACCCTGAGACTACCTAGTGAATTCCAGGTCAGCCTGAGCTAGAGTGAGACCCTACTTTGAAAAAAAAAAAAAAAAATGGGGCTGGAGAGACATCTTAGTGGTTAAGGCACTTGCCTGCAAAACCAAAGGACCTCAGTTCGATTCCCCAGTACCCACATAAGCCAAATGCACAAGGTGGCACATGTGTCTGCAGTTCTTTTCCAGTGGCTGGAAGCCCTGGCGTGCCCATTCTCTCTCTCTCTCTCACTCTGCCTCTTCCCCTCTTTCAAATAAATAAATAAAAATAAAATATTTTTTTTAAAAAACAAGGAGCTGGAGGGATGGCTTAGTTATTAAACGCTTGCCTGTGAAATCTAAGGACCCCATTTCGAGGTTCAATTCTCCAGGACCCATGTAAGGCAGATGCACAAGGGGGCGCACGCATCTGGAGTTTGTTTGCAGTGGCTGGAGACCCTGGCACGCCCGTTCTCTCTCTCTCTCTCTCTACCTGCCTATTTCTGTATCTCTCTCTCTCTCTCTCTCTCTCAAATAAATAAAGATAAAATTAAAAAAAAAAAAAACAAGCAAAATAAAAAGTTTTCTGATGTATGTAAGGAAACCATTGTGGAATATAAGGGGTCAGACAGAGAGAGAATCCTGGCAGGGACTGGGGAAGTGTATGGCACAATACAGGCCTGGTCCTAGCCAGACCGCATGGCAGAAGAAAACAGGAAGTGGCTTCTGTAAAAATGGCGTTCTGCGCAGGCTTTATGTGACAACAGTTACAGTCCCATGCTCGCGAGAAGCCTACTACGAGATGTCCTATCCAGAGACAGGCTGTCATTGGTCACCAAAAGGGGGACCACCCCATACAAGGATTAGCCAGCCAAGCCCCTCAAAACCCATGTGCACTTCCTGAATAAACGAGTTTGTGGATTCTCGCTTCCGCTTTCACCCAACTCCCGGAGTCTGTGTCGTGACTCCGTGCTGCTCACCCCAATTTGGCAGAGACCCTATCGTCCCTCCTGAGCTGGCCTTGGGCGGGACCCCAACAGGGAAGGAGATGATATTGTTTGAGTTTTTAAAAAATATTTTATTTTCAAGCAGAGGGATAAAGACACAGAGAGTATGGGTGTGCCAGGGCCACTAGCTACTGTAAACGAACTCCAAATGCATGTACCACTGTGTGCACCTGGCTTATATAGGCACAGGGACATCAAACCCAGGTCGTTAGGCTTTTCAGACAAGCACCTTAACCACTGAGCCATCTCTCAAGGCCAAGTTTTTTGTTTTGTCTGATGAACTTTCATCTTCTCAGCTTTTCTTCCATGGTCTTGACAAACTTTTCAAGTACTTTTAGATCCCGGTGCTATTAAAACAAGGTAGAAGTATTTGTGCTTATATAATATAAGACAAATTCCCAACTGTTTGCAGAAAAAGCCAATGGATTCCCCAGTCGGGATCCCCAAGATAATGCACAAAGTTTAATGAGAAAACACTTACTGAGTGTGTATGTATGGAATTGTCTATTTTTCAAGACTGCTGGGTTAGATTCTAGGTATAGCAATCCATATATTTTACTTCCCCGTTTATGTGGCCAAAAAGAAGTGTAAAAATTTCTCTACCAACCATCAACTCAACTGGACTCTGCTGAGAGTCATCCAGCCATGGCTCTGTACATCTCACTGCTAATGACAATACAGCCTTTTCTATGTCTCAGCTGGTTGACGGAGCTCTCTCCTCCCTTCCCCAACGACTACTCGCAGAGCATTAATAAACCCAAACTTCTCCTACATTCTAAACTTTGGCCATGATTCACAGCTGCATAGCAGGTTGTAGTGGGTCATCTGATTTTCAAAGCTGTGGTGTTGGCTGCCTCTGCAGAATTACTTTAGCCAGGGAGCTGGCCTGCGTGAGGTCACACCCTTTCCTGGGGAGAACCAGCGCAGAATGACTGGTCAGCAGGGGATACAAAGGCTCACACCTTGCTTTATTCAGAGGAACTTTGCACTGCTATCCTTAAGTTCAGCAAATGTATCTATAGCAAAAGCATTGCAGTTCAACTCCTCCCTCTGCCAATTCTACTTCTCTTCCTCTCCCTTCAGATGTAGCTGCTCTGAACTCCCCCATTAAAAGCCTCGGAACAGGGCTGGAGAGATGGCTTAGTAGTTAAGGTGCTTATCTGTGAAGTTTGAGGACCCATGTTCAACTCCCCAGATCCCACATAAGCCAGATGCTCAAGGTGATGCATGTGAGCACAAGGTTGCATGTGGGCACAAGGTTGCATGTGTGCACAAGGTGGTGCACGTGTCTGGAGTTCAATTACAGTGGCTGGAGGCCCTGGCACACCAATTCTTTCTCTCTCATGAAAAAAAAAAAGGCCAGCCTGTTGGGCTTGCCTCAAAAAGAAGAAGGAGGAGGAGGAGAGTCTAGGAGCAAACAGACTTGCATGCACATCTGTCTATAGGTCTTGTTCTGGAGCACAATACCCAAGGCATATTTTCTTGAAATATCTCTTAGATAACCTTCCAGTTTCTTAGGACAGACTTCAAGGTTTATTGAAGTTGACTTATATTGTGAAGGACTTATCTGCTCTTTTCTAGACAGATGTACAAATTTCACAGAAACAGGAAACTAAGTAGTTTCTGTAATAAGAGAAGAATTCGTCAGGGTCAGTTGCATTAAGTGAGTTGACCAAACTGGCAGGTCCCAATAATTAGTCTTCTTGTTCCTCACTGAAATGCAGACCCAGGGAGATTTGTAGATTTTTGCCCTTAAGCTGATCCAGTCCTGATGAACAAAATAGTCACTAATACAATAAAAAAAAAATCCCAAGAACAAATTTTACCCTTTGCTAGGAACTACTTTTTCCTTCTTCCTGCCATTGAGCTTCTTGTTTATCTCTCTACTAACTAGATTTTCCTGCAAGACTGAAAGTTGCTCTTAGGAATCTTGGGAGTGAACCTGACACCTCTGATTCATAATCACTTAACCCTGTGGAATTTGACGAGCATCTCTTTTACTGCCAGCTGTCACCTATTCATCTCTCCTTTTGGCTTTGTGCATTCATTCAGCTTAGTTGCAAAATGGGAATGAGGGTAATTTCCACTCTTACCTGTGCTGCCCTGAGTACTTCGTATTAGCTCATTAAATCTCACAGTAACCCAAGACAATGATGTGAGTGTGTGTGTGTGTGTAAAACTGTGTTAGGTTACCATATATATATGGTGCTCTCTCCCTTAATACACATGACACCAAAATTCAAAAAGTCATGTAATTTATTTAGTTCTCCCCTGTTTTGGGTATGATGCCAAGTATCTAACCCAGGGCTTTATGCACAGTAGGCAAGCACTCTATCACCAAGCTACATTTCTAGCCCATAATTTAGTTATTTGAGATGCATAACCTCCCCTTCCTCTGAAGTTAAACTGGCTCAGTCTGCTTGGGATTGTGAAGTAGTGCCTTCCATTAATTCTAATGTTGTCAATGATAGTCTTATTAGAACTTGGTTTCAGTAGTGATCAAATTAATTTCACTCCTAAATTCTTTACTGTATTTGCCATCCTGATGCTGTACATCAGAAGAGATTTCTGAAATTGGCATGGTCTATAAATAGCTACCCAACACAGTCTTGTTTCATTGATTAATCAATTCAAAATTCCTTAAAGAGTTACTTTTAAAGCCAGGTGTGGTGGCGCACACCTTTAATCCCAGCACTCTGGAGGCAGAGGTAGGAGAATCTCCCTGAGTTTGTGAGTTCGAGGCCACCCTGAGACTACATAGTGAATTCCAGGTCAGCCTGGGCTAGAGCGAGACCCTACCACAAAAAAAAACCAAAACCAAACCAAAACAAAACAAAAACCCACAAAACAACAACAACAACAAAAATATTGCCCAGTGTGGTGGTGCAGGCCTTTATTCTCAACACGCCAGAGGCTAAGGAGGAGGACTGCTGAGTTTGAGGTCAGCCTATGGCTACAGAGTGAGTGCCAGGTGGTCACCCTGGCCTAGAGTGAGATCCTGCCTTGAAAACAAACAAACAAATAAACAAACAACAAGAAATTAGTTGTCTTTAGTGCCTGCTAAGTACAAGGGAAGCATTATCAGGGAATGCTAAGGGACAGTAGCTAAAGATACGTGACCTTGAATTAGATATTAATCCTTGAGCCAGGTATGGTGGTGCACGCCTTTAATCCCAGCACTTGGGAGGCTGAGGTAGGAGAATCGCAGTGAGTCCGAGGCCACCCTGAGACTACATAGTGAATTCCAGGTCAGCCTGAACTAGAGTGAGACCCTACCTCAAAAAACCAACCAAACAAACAAACAAACAAACAAACAAACAAAAAACATAGCTATTAATCCTCTTAATCTTCAGGTTTTCACTCGTAAAGTGAAGATAAAAACGCTCACTTCATGGAAAGTAATTGTGAAGTTCAAATGGGATTCTCCATGTACAGGGCTTGACATGCAAGTACGTGCTTGATCAGTGGTAGCTGTTATTATAGAACAAAGTGACTGAGGCCAGGTATGGTGGTACACGCCTTTAATCCCAGCAGGGATTAACACCCAACCTGATGGATGACATTCGCACTAACCCTTAATCCTGATGAAAACCAGTAAACACCAGTGACAGCTTAAAACAATGTTAAACATGGCCTGGGGAGATGGCTCAGCCATTAAAAGTGCCGAGTTTAACCGCCCAGGTTCAATTTCCCAGTACCCACACAAAGTGGTGCAAGCGTCTGGAGTTCATTTGCAGTGGCAGAGGCCCTGGTGCATCCATACTTTTGATTTCTTTCTCTCAAATAAGTAAATAAGAGTGTTTTTTAGTATTTAAAATTTTTTACTTATTTATTTAATTGCAAGGAGAAAGAGAGACTATGAATGAATGAGAATGGGCATGCCAGGCCTCTAGCCACTGCAAACAAACTCTAGATACATGCACCACTTTGTGCATCTGGCTTTACGTGGGTACTGGGAAACTGAACCTGGCTCCTTAGGTTTCACAAGCAAGCGCCTTAATCACTGAGACATCTCTCCAACCCCCAATAATATATATATTTTTTAAAGTAAGAGGGTAGGGAGATTGCTCAGTGGTCAAAGGCACTTGCTTGCAAAGTCTGATGACCTGGGACCAATTCCCTTGTACCAACATAAAGCCCGATGCACAAAGTGGTATGTGTCTGGAGTTTGTTTTCAGTGGCAGGAAACCCTAGTGTACTAATGCACTCTTTCTCTCTCTCTCTGTCTCATAAATAAATAAAATAAAATAAAGAACGTGAGCTGAATGGGGTAGTGCATGCGTTTAACCGAGTACTAAGGAGACAATGAGTTCAAGGCCAGCTTGGAACTACAGAGTGAATTTCAGTTCGGCCTGGTCTAGAGTGAGACCCTACTTGAAAAAAAAAAAAAAAGGACAGGGCTGGAGAGAGATGACTTGGCAGTTATGGTACTTGCCAGCAAAGCCTAAGGACCCATGTTTGATTCCCCAGTACCCAGGCAGGCCAGATGCACAAGGTGGCACATGCATCTCAAGTTCGTTTGCTGGAGGCCCTAATGTGCCCATTTTCTCTCTCTCACTCTTTGCCTCTCTCTCCCTTTCAAATAAATAGATAAAATATTAAACAAACAAACAAACAGCAGAGCGTGGTGGCACATGCCTTTAATCCCAGCACTCGGGAGGCAGAGGTAGGAGGATAGCCATGAGTTCGAGGCCACCCTGAGACTACAGAGTGAATTCCAGGTCAGCCTGGGCCAGAGTGAGACCCTACCTCAAAAAAAACAAAAAACAAAAACCCAAAACAAAACAAAAAAAACAGAATAACATGGTAAGAGAATAAAATACTTGTATTCTTAGGTACTTAAATGTCAGGATGTCAAAACTTTGCACTTGGTAAATACATTATATGATGGATTCTTTCTGCTGTCTCTACTTAGTTATTGTTTAATATGGATGACACGGGAAGTGATTCATAATAACTGAAGTGACAACGCAAAGTACTATCAGGTATTATGGTAATGAGTAACAGAAAAAAATTATGTTGCTTGGAGGTTGGTAAGCATTAAAAAAGAGAACTCCTGCCAGATGTAGTGGCACATACCTTTAAGCCCAGTACTTGGGAGGCAGAAGTAGGAAGATCACTGTGATTTTGAGGCCAGCCTAAGACTACATAGTGAATTCTAGGTCAGCTTGGGCTAGAGCAAAACCTTATCTCCATACCCCTCCCCCCTAAAAAAAGAACTCAGACTGGAAAGATGGTTCAGTGGTTAAAGTACTTGCCTGCAAAGCCTAAGGACCCAGGTTCCACTTCCCAGTACCTATGTAAAGCCAGCTATACCATGTGGTACATGAATCTGGAGTTGGTTTGCATTGGTTAGAGGCCTTGGTGTGCCCCTTCTCTCTCTTTCCTTGCAAATAAATAAAAAAAGAGAACTAAGCAAACAAGTAGTAAAATATTCACACTATAGTATAACCTTTAACCCTTGTACACAAATACTCAAAATTATACCTGTTGCCATAGTAAAGCTAACATTACATAAGTAGGAAAAGCCATCACGTGAGTAAGTGTGGTTTTTAAGTCAATAGTTAATCAAATTATTCACAATGAATTTAGATGTTCCTGGTAGAAATGACATGTTGACAGGACACAATGATTGCTAAGAGACTTGTGTCTTTTGCAATGTGACTGTTTCAGGGCTCAGTAAACAAGAATAAACAATGAATAAAAGTCTTTTATAATCACTCACACAGAAATATCCTAATTTTTTATACAGACAGAAAATGAATATTGTGAAGCCGGGTGTGGTGGTGCACACCTTTAATCCCAGCGCTCGGGAGGCAGAGGTAGGAGGATCACTGTGAGTTCAAGGCCACCCTGAAACAACATAGTGAATTCCAGGTCAGCCTGGTTTAGAGTGAGACCCTACCTCGAAAAACAAAACAAAACAAATATATATATATATATATATATATATATATATATATATATATATATATATATAGTGATTTACTGACCTCCTTCAAACTCACTAATGTATGGTTACTTGTCTTCTGTTTTAAATAATTTTTTCTTAGTAAAGCAACATTCAAGCAAGTTCTAAGAAGCAGCCTGAAGAAGTACAACAAAAATGTACTTCAAGGCTGGAGAGATGGCTCAGTGGTTAAAGCATGTGCCTGCAAAGCCTAGTCACCTGGGTTTGATTCCCCAGTAACCGATGTAAAACTAGATGCTCAAAGTGACACATGCATCTAGAGTTCCTTCGCAGTGGCTAGAGGTCCTGGTGCATCCACTCTCTCTGAGTGTGTGTGTACAAATAAATGAAAATATTTTAAAATGTACTTTAGGGCTGGAGAGATGGCTTAGCGGTTAAGGCGCCTGCCTGCTAAGCCTAACAACTCCCATTTGATTCTCCAGGTCCCATGTTTGGCCAGACGCAGTGGTGCAAGGGTGCAATGCCTCACTTGCCCACAAGGCAGCCCATGCGTCTGGAGTTTGTTCACAGTGGCTGAGAGGCTGCTGGTGCACCCATTCTCCCTCTCTCTCTTTCTCCAAAAAAAAAAAGTACTTTAGTCATTTTTGGTGTGTGTGTAGTATGTGTGTATGTATGTATTTGCATGCACCCCTTGTGATATGGAAGCCAGAGGACAAGTGCTATCATTGTGTTTGCCTGTTCCGTCCCTCTTCCTTTGTCTCTCTCCCCCATTTGTTACTTTGTTCAACATCCACAAAGCCACTCTGCCTAGTACCATATTAGATCTATGGTAACAACATTGAATATAAATTATGATTTAAGATCCTTATTTTTCTTTTTCTTTTTCTTTTCCAAGGTAGGGTCTCACTCTAGCTCAGGCTCACCTGGAATTCACTGTGGAGTCTCAGGGTGGCCTCGAACTCTTGGCAATCCTCCTACCTCTGCCTCCTGAGTGCTAAGATTAAAGGCATGTGTCACCATGCCCGGCATGATTTATAATCCTAGTTAATGATCACAGTCTTGTGGAGGTGTAAAAATGTGCATAATTCAGTTGAGCATGTTATATTTGAAATAAGAACTAAATGATGTAAGAATACAAAGATGGCACTCTATTCCTTTAAAAGGTTATGCTGTGTTAATTTATTTGATTGTGATAATCTTAACAGAATATGTTTGTATACATATTCATAATCCACCTTATTTCCATGAGACAGGGTCTCTCACTGAACCTAGCACTGTTCCCCACAATACTGGCTGATCAGTGAGGTACAAGCACGAATGGCCCTGCTAGGCTTTTTACATAGGTGCTGGGGGTAGAACTCAGGTCTTCATGCTTGAGCAGTAAGAGCTCTTATCCGGCGAGCCATCTCTGCAATCGGAAACTCATTCCTTCACTTGCTTACTTTAGATTTACGGTTGGAGATAAACCAGTACATTTACCACAATAAATTTATCGTTAGCCTAGAAAACCAATGATTTATTCTGTAAAACAATGGAATAGAACACTAATATTTTAGTATTCTATGCTGTCCCTACCGGATTTGTATTTTAAAGTTGTTCATCATAACCTGTTTTCTTCCCGTGAAACCTAACAGTTTAAAAAAGATTTAGTATTTTATTTTTTAAATTTATTTGGGAGAGACAGAGTCAGACGGGGGGGAGGGGGGACGAATGGGCACGCCTGGGTTTCCAACCACTGCAAACGAACTCCAGACGCATGTGCCATCTTGTGCATCTGGCTTATGTGGGTTCTGGGAAATCGAACCTGGGTCCTTTGGGTTTGCAGACAAGTGCCTTAACCGCTAAGCCATCTCTGCAGCCCTTTAAAAAGATTTAAAACCAATCTTTTTATAAACTTGAAAGTGTAGCTTTCGGGAAGAAAAAGAAAAGAGTGTGAAGTTTTTAACGTGATCCGGTCAGTTACTATGAATGGTGCTCCGCAGGTCTTCCGTAGGTGGGGTTTATCTAAATAAACCGTGCTGCCCCATCTCCTGCCCAGCGCAGCTGCTTCCAAACTCGCGCTCTGCGCGGCCTGCTCGCGAGCTCGCTGCACATCCGGCGGGCGCTGAGCTGCGGCCGCGGCGTCACCACGCTCCGCTGCGGTTGCGTACGTTTGAGCGCTTCCCGCTCTCACCCGTTGGGGCTGAGACTTGCAACTGCCATCTGGCTCACAAGTTTGGCTTCCTACTTTGTCTGGTGCCCCCTGGTGCTCATCACCTCCACAATCCCGGGTAGTTTGCAAAGGAGGAGCAAAGGGGTCCAGGGGAGCCCAAGGGATGTTTTGAAGAAAAGCATTCCATTATAGTGCACTGTGCGCTGGACCCAGGTTTCCCCAGACCCGCTCATTGGTATAAATGACACATGTACATTCGTGCGGCTCTAAGGGAGGAGGAGATGTCGTGGTAGTAAGGTACCGAGCGAAAAAGAAAGGCGAAAAAAACAAATCTCACTGCGCCCTCTAAGTTTGTGATCCTAGACGCAGAGATAGGTCGACGTGCTCTTTCCGGGACTGCGTCCTCCCCGCCGGGCTCCCCACCCCCACCGCACCCCACCCCACTGCGCTCATTCAGAGTTCGCTTGGACCCTGGAATTCAGTCGGGCACCCGTCTTTGTACCCAGAATATCTTGCTTTCTGGATACTGAAGCTGGACATGTGGCCTCAATTGTTGCGGCGAGGAGGAGGATGGGATGGGATTCTTTCTAAGCCATCTGATCAGTTTCCTAGGCGATCTTCCCAGAAGTTTCCGGGGAGTCGCTAGCGACTCCATCTCTTCGAGCTCACACCCTGCTTATCGTGCTTTGCCTTCCCTTTGCACCCGCATCACCCCGCAGTCGCTTCAACACTAGGACGACTCTCCATTAACGATGAACAGATCATTTTTTTTTTTCATTGTATGGCAAACCTAAGAGTTCGCTTAGCAGAGCATGATGGGAGTCTCTCCTCTCATTCTCCCTCTCATTTCTTTTTTTTTTCTTTCTTTCTTCTTCTCTCTTCCCTTCCCTGGTTGCACAATTAATTCCTACATCATGATTTTGCTAGGGAGCACTGACTTCGGGATTGGGTTGAGCGATCCACCGGGACGCTCCCATCAGGCTTCCAGAAGGGGCGGTTTCCGAAAAAGGGGAAAAATAAATAAATAAATACATAAAGGAACTACAATTCCCAGCAGACACCGGGCTGGAGCGATCGCCGGGCATCACGGGAGTCGTAGGAGCTTTTCTCCTCGGCTCCCTTCATACTTCTCACTGTCAAACTACACGTCCCAGCGTGCCTTTCGCCGAGCACGCCTGCGCAAGAGGCCCCTGTGCACCAGGCGGGGGGCGGGGCCGCCCCAGGAGGCGGCAGCGGCGGCGGCAGCAGCGGCAGAGGGGGCGGGGTCCGAGCGGGCTGTGTGGAGGCTTGAGACACCGGCGCCATTTAAAGAGGAGAGTTTCCCGGGGCGGACGCGGCTCTTGTCGTCGGCCTTTTCGGCGCTCTCCTCTTTCCCCTGACAGAAGGCGCCTCGCGGGGTGACTGCTGCTCGCTCTCCCTGTCTTCCCCCCCTTTCTCCCAGTCGTCTTCTGGCTCTTCTGTCTTCGTGGCCCGGAGAAGTAGCGGAGCCGGGGCCCCGCGGTGAGCGGCCCTCCCTCCCTCCTCCCTCCGTCCTCGGCCCCCGGCGCCGGCCCAGCAGGGGACGAGGTTTGCCAGGCCCGGGGCGGCGGAGCGGGCGGCCGGGCGGGGAGGCCTCGGGGACGGGGGGGCCGCTCCTCAGCCTGGGAGGCGTCGGCCCTCGGCAGCCGGCCATGGGCGCCGAGTGAGCGGAGCTGCCGACGGGGCGCGTGCTGCCCGCCGCGGCCGCTGAGGGACCGCGAGCCCGGGGCCGCAGCCCTCCTCCTTCTCCTCCCTCCGTCCGCCCGTCCGTCCGTCCGTCACCGCGGCCCCGTGCCCCGCTTGCCACCGCCCCGGCGTCGGAGCGCGTCGGTGCCGCCGCCCTCGGGGCCTCTCCCGCCCTCGTCGGCGGGCGGCGGCGGGAGCTGACCCCGCGTTGGCCGCCCTCCGCCCGGCTGCCCGCGAGCCCGACCGCCCGCCCCGCGCCCATCCCTCATGATCGCGGCGCCCGCGCTGCCCCAGCGCCGCCGGCCTCCGCTCGCCGCCGCACGATGGATGCGGACCGGGAGGCGCTAAGCCCCGTGTCCGCGCTCCCGCCTCGCCCGCCGACGAGTGAGCCTCGTGAGCCGCAGCAGCTTCGGTGCCAGCAGCGGCAGCAGCAGCAGCGGCCGGAGCCGGGGTTCCGCGTCGCCCTCGGGGCGCGCCGGCAGTGCTGAGTCGCCGAGGCCCGCGTCGCCGCCAGCCCGCGTCGTGCACGCACCCTCGGCCGGCCGCCCGCCCGTCCTCCCTCCCCGGGCCGCGCCGTCCCTTCGCCCCTCCGAGCGAGCCCGCGCTCCACCTCGGCCCAGCCAACCATGTCCCGCGGCGCCGCCGACAAGCCCAGCGGCGGCCCCCCGGGCTTCCTGTCGCCGCCCGCTCCGGCCCCCAAGAACGGCTCGAGCTCCGATTCCTCCGTGGGCGAGAAACTGGGCGCCGCGGCCAGCGACGCGGGGCTCGGCAGGACCGAGGAGTACCGGCGCCGCCGCCACACGATGGACAAGGACAGCCGTGGGGTGGCCGCCGCCACCACCACCCCCACGGAGCACCGCTTCTTCCGCCGGAGCGTCATCTGCGACTCCAATGCCACCGCGTTGGAGCTGCCCGGCCTCCCGCTCTCGGTCCCCCAGCCGAGCGTACCCGCGCCCGTGCCCCCGACCGCCCCAGCCGAGCCGCCCCGGGACGAGACTCTGAGCGCCGCTGCTGCGGCCCAGCCGTCCCCGGCCGCCGCCGCCCCGGAGGAGCCCGCCGCCGGCCCCGCCACCTTGACCGTGCCCAGCACTGCCAGCAGAGACCGGCCGCTCCTGCAGCCCGGCGTGGGGGGCAAAGAGGAGCCTCCGCCCGCCAGAGGTGGAAGTGGTAGCGGCGGAGCCAGCGCCAGCGCCAAGGAGCTCCAGGAGGAGCGGAGCCAGCAACAGGATGACATCGAAGAGCTGGAGACGAAGGCCGTGGGAATGTCCAACGACGGCCGCTTCCTCAAGTTTGACATCGAAATCGGCAGGGGCTCCTTTAAGACGGTCTACAAAGGTCTGGACACCGAAACTACTGTGGAAGTCGCCTGGTGTGAGTTGCAGGTAAGGTCGCGCCTAATGTTCTTTGGGATCCTCAGTTTGGCCCGGTTTAAGGCAAGGTATCGAGTTCACCCCTTGTCCTAGTGTTCTCTGGCTCTCAGTGCTTCCGAAAGGAGATTGAAATGGGGGGAATGTGGAGCACGCGCTTAGGTGTTTGGAAAAGAATTACTGGTGTCCTGAGGGATTTGCTACTAGGCAGAGGGTGAAAGTCATCTTAACACAAACATATATGTTTTAGTGTCAGGCAGGAAATCATTGAGGGGGTAGTTTTCTTTTTGGTTTGTTTTTCCCCCTGATCTCTCACATGCTGGGCAAGTGCCCTCCCACTGATTAAGTATAGAAAATTATATCCAGCCCTTTGGGGAAGTTTTTGAGTTAGGTAAACACTCAGCCTTTTTGCCCTGAGCATTTCAGTCTCATCAGAGCCTCTGCAGTGATGAACCGCCCTTGTGTTAAAAGTGTGTATATCTGCCAGAGATCAGGCTATTAGACCAAAAAAAAAAAAATTTCTTGTTTAGCATACAGTTCACTTGATGGCTGCACAGGTATTCAGTATAAAATAATAAAGGCTGGCACCCTTCTGATCTCAATTATACTGGAGCCTGAGGCAGGAGAATCTCAGGTTGAAGGCCAGCCTGGGCTACATATTAGTAACAGTGTCTCAAAAAAAAAAAAAAAAAAAAAGCACTAAACAACTCCACTTCCACTTCAGACCCTTTTGGATAAATTCCTTGGGACTAATAAAGCACGGTGTGCGCTTGCTATTGTAGCACTTACACATAGATGCCCACTCCATATGGTGGCTTGCAGTGAACTGACATTGTTCATTAAAGGGAATGTCTTCAGTTTATAATGAATAATCTATAGTGAATAATAGCACAAGAGTCCAAGCAAAAGTACAGAAATGCTTTGAAAGTTGTAATGTTACTATCATTGTTTTTAAATTGTTATAAAAGCTTTTTGTTAATGCTTTCGTTTATGTTAAAGTGTTGCAGTATAACCCAGATTGACCTCAAACTCTTGATCCTTCTGAGTGCTGGGATTACAGGCGTGTGCCACTCTGCCAAGCCTTATAAGCGATTTTTAAACTTTCTCAAGAGCCCAATCTCATAGGGTAATTTTCATGTTATAAATAAGGGCATGTCATTCTAATGTAAAAGTATATTCTAGGTTTAAACAGATTAGTTTGGGCTGCTAATCAATCAATCAGTTCAAACCATGTGTTCAAATATTAGAGGGAAGTGAACCTAGATGAATGGTATAAGCAGAGTTTCAGAAAGTGTACCGAGGTGAAATAGTATAGGAAAGTAACTGAATGATCTCAGAACTTTATCCTATCCATGAGCCAGTAAATTAACAACTCTCAGATTGTCAGCTTCCCAGTGACTGAGACCACATGAATGTGAAACCAATAATGTCTGGAATTTGCATCTAAAAATCAAGAAGGGTAAGAGGAATGTGACAATCACCCGGCTTCAACAGTTATCAGCACATGATGTTCCATGTATGGTTGCATCAAGCTTTTCCCTCTATTTTCATATATGCTTGAGATGTCCTGTAAAGGAAATACATGTTCTCTTCATTTTTACTTAAAATGTGAAAGGAAATTAACAGCATGTAGAAGTAAACTTGAAACTTTTGAGTTCATTAGGAGCAGTTTCTTGAGTTCTACACTTGATATGGGACATCACAATATAAGTAATTCTTTAATTCTGTAGTGGATTAGAATTGGAGAGATAACCTTTTTAAAATTTAAATTATTTATTTATTCATTTGTTTTTTTGAGGTAGAGTCTCGCTTTAGCCCAGGCTGACCTGGAACTCACTCTGTAGTCCCAGGTGGTCCTTGAACTCACAGAGATCCTCCTACCACTAAGATTAAAGGCGTGCACCACCACGCCCTGCTGAAACAGGATCAGTGGTCCTCCTGCCTGAGCCACCATTCCTGACAACTTGTTTTTTTTTTTAACTTTAACTTGTCAAACTATATACTTCTACACTTTAGTCATTTATGCTAAAAAACTTGGAGCTGAAAACTTATACTTTGGTGTACAGGTGAAAATTGATAGGCAGATACTTGTTTCTTTATTACACCAAGGATGTCTGTTGGTACTCATCCTTGAATTTTATTTATTGTTTCATGTTTGGAAGTCATTATATAGCTTAGGTTGGCAATGAATTCAATGTAGTCCTCCTGCCTCAACCTCCTACATTCTGGGATTATAGATATAGGCCATCATGTCTGTTTTTTGTTCTTATTTTTAAGACTGGACCCAATTAAGTATTGAGCATTTGGGGGGTTAATCTTGTTTCAATATTTTTAAAAAATATTTATTTGCAAGCAGAGAGATAGAAGAGAGAAAAAGTTGGGTGTGGTGGCGCACGCCTTTAATCCCAGTACTCGGGAGGCAGAGGTAGGAGGATTGCCATGAGTTTGAGGCCACCCTGAGACTACATAGTGAATTCCAGGTTAGCCTGAGCTAGAGCAAGACCCCATGTTGAAAAACCAAAAAAAGAAAAAAAGGAGAGAGAGGAAGAGAGAATGGGCATACTAGGGCCTTCAGCTGCTACAAATGAACTCCAAATGCATGAGCCACTGTGCTGCTGGCTTTGTGTGGATACTGGGTGTGATGGTTAAGGTGTTACTTATTTGCAAGCATAGAGAGAGGGAGAGAGAATGAATGAGAATTGGTGCACTAGGGCCTCTAGCCACTGCAAACAACTCCAGATGCGTGCACTACTTTGTGCATCTGGCTTTATGTGGGTACTAGGGAATTGAACCTGTATCATTAGGCTTTGTAGGCAATTGCATTAACCACTGAGCCATCTCTCCAGCCCCTAGTTTCAATATTTTAAAAGGTCTTCTCAGAATGTAATGTTTTGTTTTCTCTTTGTCACCTGGATTTTTTTTTTTAATTCTTCTTAAGTTTTTATTTTTATTTATTTATTAGAGACAGAGAAAGAGAGAGAGAGGGAGTGGGTGCACCAGGGCTTCTAGCCACTGCAAATGAACTCCAGGCGCATGTGCTACCACGTGCATCTGACCTATGTGGGTGCTGGGGAATTGAGCCTTGGACCGGGGTCCTTGGACTTCATAGGCAAGCACTAAACCACTAAGCCATCTCTCCAGCTCCTCTTTTTTTTATTGACAACTTCCATACTTACAGACAATAATCCATGATAATTCCCTCCCCTCCCCCCCATTTTCCCCTGCACAAATCCACTCTCCATCATATCCCTTCCCTCTCTCCGTTAGTCTTTTATTTTGATGCCATCATCTTTTCCTCCTATTATGAGGGTCTTAAAGGTAGTACTAGACACTGAGGTCGTGGATATCCAGGCCAGCTTCTGTCTGGACAGTTGCACTGTAAGTAGTCCTGCCCTTCCTTCGCCTCTTACGTTCGTTCTGCCACCTCTTCCACAATGGACCCTGAGCCTTGGAAGGTGTGATAGAGATGTTTCAGTGCTGAACACTCTTGTCACTTCTTAGCACTGTGGTGCCTTTTGGGGTCATCCCAGTGGTCATCGCCATCTGAAAAGAGAAGCTTCTCTAACTAGAAGTGATGGTAGCGTTATGGGTATGAACATTAGGTAAAGTGCTTACAGGGCAGTTTGGTGAGCATAATGTATGCATTTAGCCAGACAAGAGCAGGCGTTACACTCCTTATGCTCATGACCTC
Organism: Orientallactaga sibirica; assembly: GCA_036365145.1. Taxonomy (NCBI): domain Eukaryota; kingdom Metazoa; phylum Chordata; class Mammalia; order Rodentia; family Dipodidae; genus Orientallactaga; species Orientallactaga sibirica. The sequence goes on from JAEOAD010001268.1 coordinate 5,010,427, forward strand.
CCCCACCATAGGCTTTTGATTAGGTTTTCAGTACTAGGCATGTGTTCCCTCCAGTGGAGCAGACTCCAGTCCAAATACAAAGTGGGTGGTTTCCCCTATAACAGACATGCTGCTGTTGCACTCATTCATTCTTTTGGCCTGGCTGGCCAAACTTGAAGTTTGCAGTGTCCACTTTTTCCACCACTGATGGCTTCTGTTTCCCATAGTGCAGCTTTTTACCTGTATGTTTTTTTGTTTGTTTTTTTTTTTTTTTGAGATAGGGTTTCACTAGTTAAGGCTGACCTGGAATTCACTATGTAGTCTTAGGATGGCCTTGAACTCATGGCAATCCAACTACCTCTACCTTCCAAGTGTGGGATTAAAGGCATGTGCCACCATGCCAGGCTGGAATTTTTTTTTATAATTTATTGTCTTGGAGCTAATAATGCAGTGCAAAAATCTGTTTTTTGTCACAGTAAGAACTTTGTCTAAACTAAGCTCCTCAGTTTTTCTTAGAACTCATTACCTTTTGTATTTAGTTCTCTAGATAAGAGCATACTCTAAGAAAAATCTTTTTGTTTATTTTTAATTGATTTATTTGCAAGGAGAGGTGGGGGGGATGAATGAATATGAATGGGCATGCCAGGGCCTTTAGCCGCTGTTAATGAACTCCAGATGCATTTGCCACTTTGTGCATCTGGCTTTATGTAGGTACTGGGGAATCAAACTCAGGCAGTTAGGTTTTGCCTGCAGGCGTGCACCACCACATCTGGCCCAAGACAGCAATAATTTTATAATCAGTTGGCACACACCTTTATTCCCAGTACTTGGGAGGCAAAGGTAGGAAGATCATTGTGAGCCCAAGGCTAGCAGAGTGAATTCCAGGTAGGCCTGGGCTTAGAGACCCTACCTTGTAAAACCAAAAAAAGAAGAAAAAAAATTAGTAGTTTTTGTTTGTTTTGCCATGGAGTATTTTGCCAGGATGGTCTTGAACTCCTGTGCCAGCCTCCCTGTGTCACCATGTCTTGCTTTAAAATCTTGGTGTATTAAAACACAAAGAAATCTTGGGTTATCTTTTTATTTTTTTTGAAAGTTTTTTATTTGAGAGAAAGAGAGAGAGAGAGAATGGGCACGCCAGTGGCCTCTCAGCCACTGTGAATGAATTCCAGATATGTGCGCCCTGTTGTGAGCAAGTGTGGCGTTGCACCCTTGTGTTGCTTTTTGCATCTGGCTAAACGTGGGACCTAGAGGTTGGAACCAGCGTTCTTAGGCTTGGCAGGCAGGTGTCTTAACCGCTAAGCCATCTCTCTAGCCCCCCCGTTTTTTTTTTGATTGATTGATTGATTTTTGAGGCAGGGTCTCACTCTAGTTCAGTTTTTTTTAAGACATTTTTATTTATTTGTGACAGAGAAAGAGTGAGAGTGAGTATGGGCACACCATAGCCTTCTGCCATTGCAACGTACTGGCAGACATGTGAACCACTTTGTGCTTTATGTGAGGTACTGGAGAATCAAACCCAGGTCATTAGACTTTGCAAGCAAGTGCTTTTAGCAGCTAAGCTATCTCCAGCCACTTGTTTGATAAATAAGGACCATAAAGAACAGGTAAATAATTTCCTTAAGTTGATAAAGAACTCAAGTTCTTTATTAGTAAAGATTAGTATCTAATAATTTGGTAGGTGTAAAAAGTATTTGTGGGGGTGGAAAAGATGGCTTAGCTGTTAAAAGTATTTGCAAGTTGGGCCTGGTGGCACAGGAATGTAATCTCAGCTACTCAAGGAGGCTGAGGAAGGAGGATTATAAGTTCAAGGCCAGCCTGGAAGTTTAGTGAGATCCTGTCTCAAAAAGAATAAAAAGAGAGCTGGGAGATACAGCTCAGTGGTAGAAGGCTTGCCTAGGATGCACAGTGCTCCTACGTTCAATCTTTACACTGTAAAGTGTGTGTGTGGGGGGAGAAAGTCATCTATAGTCCAATAATGGTTAATTAGTAATTTCAAATAAAGTATTATTAATTCAATGTGGAAGTGACTGTCAGATTTTTTTTTTTTTTTGGTTTTCTGAGGTAGGGTTTCACTCTAGCTCAGGCTGACCTGGAATTCAGTATGTATGTATTCTCAGGCTGGCCTCCAACTCAAGACGATCCTCCTACCTCTGTCTCCCAAGTGTTGGGATTAAAGGCGTGTGCCACTACGCCTGGCTTTAAATTTTCTTTTTATATATTTGAGAGTGAGAGAGAAGCAGAGAGAGGAAGAGAATGGGCATGCCAGGGTCTTGAGCCACTGCAAATGAACTCCAGGCGCATGCACCACCTTTTGCATCTGGATATAAATAGACTTTGGGGGATAAGTGTGGTATACAAAGCAGACTGCTTTCTTTAAAGTTAATTTTTAGCATCATAGGCAGTAAAGCATCAGTTCTTTTTTCTTTTCTTTTTTTTTTTTTTTCTTTTCTTTACTTTTTTTTTTTTTTTTTTTTTTTTTTTTTTTGGTTTTTCAAGGTAGGGTCTCACTCTGGCCCAGGCTGAATCAGTTCTTTTTTTTTTTTAAGTTTGTATTTATTTTATTTGCACACTCATGCCAGGCTTTCTTGCCCCTGCAAATAGAGTGCCTGATGCTTGAACCACTTTTTGCATCCAGCTTTATGTGGGTTCTGAGCCCGGAGCTGGCAGGCTTTGCAAGCAAGTTCCTTCAACCACTGAGCCCTCTCCCCAGCCCAAACATCAGTTCCTTTTATTTTACTTTATTTTTATTTATTTATTTATTTATTTGACAGAGAAAGAGAGAATGGGCATGCCAGGACCTTCAGCCACTGCAAATTAACTCCAGATGCATGCGCCCCCTTATGCATCTGGCTAACATGGGTCCTGGGGAATCGAACCTGGGTCCTTTGGCTTTGCAGGCAAGCGCCTTAACCGCTAAGCCATCCCCGCAGCCCAAGCATCAGTTCTTAATAATACTTAGGTGATACACACACACACACACACACACACACACACACACACACACACACACACATATTTTTTTTTCCCGTGGTAGGGTCTCTCACTAGCCCAGGCTGACCTGACCTGGAATTCACTATGTCGTCTCAGGGTGGCCTTGAACTTATGGCAATCCACCTACCTCTGCTTCCCAAGTGCTGGGATTAAAGGTGTGTGCCACCATGCCTGGCAGGTATCACTTTTGATACCATCAAGTCTTAAGTAATAACTGTGAACCATTAAATAAAGACAAGATTTCTTTACTTGGGCTTACTGGTCAAATGACATGCTTTAAACATTTTGGATTTTGTGTGTGTGTGTACAGATGTGCACATATCTATGGGTATATGTGTATGGAGGTCAGAAGTGTCCTTCCTAAGCACTATTCACTCCCCACCCTGCTTTTTTTTTTTGAGACAGGGTCTTTTCTTGGTCTGGAACTTGCCAAGCCGACTGTACTGGCTGACCATTGAGTCCCAGGGATCTACCTATCTCTGTTTCCCCAGAGATGGGATTACAAGTGTGTAACACTATGCCTGGTTTTACGTGGGTTCTGTGGTTCAAACTGAGGTTCTTTGCTTGCATGGCAAGCACTTTACCAACTGAGCTACTTTTCCAGCATAGTTGGCTTAGTCAAACGCACACTTTTAATCCCACCATCCTACCTCGAAAAAACAAAACAAAACAAAAAAAAATTGTTGGGCTATTACTATAGAGCTTACATTACTTTTCTGGGGGCTAGAGAGTTTTTTTTTTTTTTTTTTTTTTTTTGGTTTTTCAAGGTAGGGGGCTCACTCTAGCCCAGGCTGACCTGGAATTCACATGTAGTCTCAGGATGGCCTCCAACTCATGGTGATACGCCTACCTCTGTCTCTGAAGTGCTGGGATTAAAGGTGTGTGCCACCACGCCTAGCTCCACATTTGAATATTGAGGGATTCTTTTTTCCCTTCCTTTCCTTTTTTAAGTTTGCATTGTAGTCCTTTTAAGTAAGAGAATATGTGGATTAGTCTTTTAGTGTTTATCAGATCACACTTTTACCTTATATAAAGGCAACTGCTATGCAAATTTTAAAAATGAATGAGGGCTGGAGAGATGGCTCAGTGGTTAAAGGTGCTTGCTCGCAAAGCCTGATGACTGAGGTTCCATTCTCCAGTACCTATGTAAAGCCAGATGCACAAAGTGCATCAAAAAATAAATAAATAAATAACACAAGGCCTAGTGCATGAATATTGACTGTGATGATGCAGCTTACTTATGTTGTGGATTTCTTTACTTGGGCTTACTGGTCAAATGACATGCTTTAAACATTTTTGGATTTGTGTGTGTGTGTACAGATGTGCACATATCTATGGGTATATGTGTATGGAGGTCAGAAGTGTCCTTCCTAAGCACTATTCACTCCCACCCTGCTTTTTTTTTTTGAGACAGGGTCTTTTCTTGGTCTGGAACTTGCCAAGCCCGACTGTACTGGCTGACCATTGAGTCCCAGGGATCTACCTATCTCTGTTTCCCCAGAGATGGGATTACAAGTGTGTAACACTATGCCTGGTTTTACGTGGGTTCTGTGGTTCAAACTGAGGTTCTTTGCTTGCATGGCAAGCACTTTACCAACTGAGCTACTTTTCCAGCATAGTTGGTTTAGTCAAACGCACACTTTTAATCCCACCATCCTACCTTGAAAAACCAAAACAAAACAAAAAAAAATTGTTGGGCTATTACTATAGAGCTTACATTACTTTTCTGGGGGCTAGAGAGTTAGAGGATTTTTTTTTTTTTTTTTTTTTTTTTTTTTTTTTCAAGGTAGGGGGCTCACTCTAGCCCAGGCTGACCTGGAATTCACATGTAGTCTCAGGATGGCCTCCAACTCATGGTGATACGCCTACCTCTGTCTCTGAAGTGCTGGGATTAAAGGTATGTGCCACCACGCCTAGCTCCACATTTGAATATTGAGGGATTCTTTTTTCCCTTCCTTTCCTTTTTTAAGTTTGCATTGTAGTCCTTTTAAGTAAGAGAATATGTGGATTAGTCTTTTAGTGTTTATCAGATCACACTTTTACCTTATATAAAGGCAACTGCTATGCAAATTTTAAAAATGAATGAGGGCTGGAGAGATGGCTCAGTGGTTAAAGGTGCTTGCTCGCAAAGCCTGATGACTGAGGTTCCATTCTCCAGTACCTATGTAAAGCCAGATGCACAAAGTGCATCAAAAAAATAAATAAATAAATAAATAACACAAGGCCTAGTGCATGAATATTGACTGTGATGATGCAGCTTACTTATGTTGTGTTTTTGAGGGTGTCTGAAGACTTGATTTGTTTCTGTTTATTCTTAAAATCCTGTGGCAAATCTTTTCCATTAGTGTTGTAAAATATGGAGTCACTGGTGCTTTCAAATTCTTCCTTCTTGTTAGTTTGAGTAAAAATTGTAAGTTAGGGCTGGAGAGATGGCTTAGAGGTTTAAGGCACCTTCCTCCTAAGCCTAAGAACACTGGTTCCAATCTCCAGCGGTTCCAATCTCCAGGTCCCACGTTTAGCCAGATGCAAAGTAACGCAAGGGCGCAATGCTGCACTTGACCACAAGGGGGCGCATGCATCTGGATTTCATTCACAGCAGCTGAGACCCTGCTGGCGTGCCCATCTCTGTCTTCCTCTCTCTCTCTCTGTCTCTCTCCAAAAAAAATAGTAAAAAATAAAAAATAAAGTTAAAAAGATTGTAAGTTATATACAGGAACTGACAGGTGCAACTATGATCTCACTACTGATACTTCACTGAAGAGGGCCCTCGGGTATAGGGGTTTGGGAGAGGATAACATGATGGGAGTATGTCCACTTTGCATTGTGTTCATATAGTACAGTTCCAAATAAAATTTAAAAAATTAAGTCATGGTTGATAAATTGTCAAGCATATTTCTGTTTTTCTACTTTTAGCTTTTGTTAGAGATGTGCAAGAACATTCATTCACTGCTTCTCAAATGATTTGGGGCATTATCAGAAAATTTTTTTTGTTTTGGTTTTTCAAGGTAGGGTCTCACTCTAGCCTAGTTGGAATTCACTATGTAGTCTCAGGATGGCCTTAAACTCACAGGGATCCTCCTACCTCTGCTTCCCAAGTGCTGGGATTAAAGGCGTGTGCCACCATGCCCGGCTAGAAAACTTTTTTTTTTTTTTTTTTTTTTTTTTTTTTTGAGATAGGGTTTCACTCTAGTCCAGGCTGACCGGGAATTCACTATGTAGTCTCAGGGTGGCCTCGAACTCTCAGCAATCCTCCCACCTCTGCCTCCCAAGTGCTGGGATTAAAGGCATGCGCCACCACACCCGGCCTCCGGCTAGAAAACTTTTAAATGAATAATATCACTGGGTGATTCAGAGGTTTGAAAAAATGGGGGGGGGGGAGGTTAATAACATTGAAAACATTGCCAGACATGATGGCTTGTACATACCTGTAATCCCAGCACTCCAGAGGCAGGAGGATTGCTGCAGGCTTGAGGCCAGCCAGGGCTAAGAGCTGCATAGTGAGCCTCTGTCTTGAAAAAGAAAATACCTTGAAAAATATTTGAGGAAGTTTAATTTTGTATATTGACTAAGCTATGGGCTGGAAAGGCTTGATGTGCTTTTTTCAACTTCCTTATGTATCCTTGTTTGTATGTACGTATGTATGTTTGCATGCATGCATGTGTCTGTCTGTCTGTCTATCATCCACCTGAAATAGCCAGGTATGATGTCACATGCCTTTTTTTAAAACATTTTTTGTTTATTTTTTATTTATTTATTTGTGAGCGACAGACAGAGAAAGAGGGGGAGAGAGAGAGAGAATTGGGTGCATGTCAGGGCCTCCAACCACTGCAAATGAACTCCAGATGCATGCGCCACCTTTGTGCATCTGGCTTACGTGGGCCCTGGGGAATTGAGCCCCAAACTGGGGTCCTTAGGCTAAGCCATCTCTCCAGGCCTGCACATGCCTTTTTAAAAATACGTTTTAAATATTTTATATTTATTTATTAGAAGGGGAAGAAGACGAGCACAGCAGGGCTTGTAGCCACTGCAGACAAACTCCAGACACATGTGCCATCATATGCATCTGGCATATATGGATTCTGGGGAATCGAAGCTGGGTCCTTAGGCTTTGCAGTAAGTCATCTTTCCAGCCCTATTTATTTATATATTGCCACAGAATCTCACTGTGTAGCCTAGGTTGGCCTGGAACTCACAATCCTGCTGCCTTAGCCTCATGAATATTACCACCTCTTGACTTGCTTTTTCCACTATATCCATTCAAGATAACTTAGGACGTCTACTTTAATTTTTTTTTACTCTAGGTATATAAAAGATGTTTTGAAAAGACAGGAAATACTTAATGCATTTAAAGGAAACTGCTTCCTAATAATTTTTTTTCTTATGAAGTGGTATATACTCTGATATCTAAGAAAACAGTGCAGGGGAAACCCCAAAGTAGCCCCACTAAATATCCTTCCTTAAAAGACAATGCTAGCTGGGCGTGGTGACACACGCCTTTAATCCCAGCACTCGGGAGGCAAAGGTAGGAGGATCGCCCTGAGTTCGAGGCCGCCCTGAGACTACATTGTGAATTCCAGGTCAGCCTGAGCCAGAGTGAGACCCTACCTCGAAAAACCAAAAAAAAAAAAAAAAAAAAAAAAAAGGACAATGCTGATATACTTTGAAATGTTTCCCAATAACCTCTCCCTCTTCCTCTTGATGGATTTTGTGTTTATTGAACTCCAGTGTGTTTGGTGCTTATCTTAGGTAGCAAATAGAGAAAAATACCTCTGTTCTTTTGGATATAATGTTCTGATGGGGTAATAGATTTGTGTATGTTTATAATTTAGTGTCCTCATAATTTTATAACTCATTGTAACAGAATTAGTATAAAATTTATTTATATGTGCTTCTTTGTTTTGTTTTGTTTTGTTTTTTTCAAGGTAGGGTCTCACTGTAGCCCAGGCAGACCTGGAATTAACTATGTACTCTCAGGATGGCCTCAAACTCATGGCGATCCGAGTGTAAATATTTTTAATAGGTGTCTGATAGATCCTTAGGTGAATATACCCTAATTTGTCTTATGTCATGCCTAATGTTAGCTATTTAAGCACAGTGGTCACTGGTATTTATAGGGTTGCTATGAAATATGTTCTTGACTTACTAAAATCAAATTTAACCTGTTGTGTCCTCACCTAATGGAGCTTGCCATTTTCTTATACGAGTCTTCCTCCCATTTTGTACTTTGCAGAGTTTAAAGCAATCTCGATCTTTATCAGGAAAGAACTTTCCAGTCTTTCATCTATATTTCTGGTCATTGACATGCCCACTTAACCCCAAGGGGTAGTTTGGGGAGTGATGGGGATTGAACTAAGAAACTTACATGCTAGGCAAGCACTCTACTGTTGAGCTATATCCCCCGCCTAAATAGTAGGATTTTTTTTTTTTCGAGGTAGGGTCTCACTCTAGCTCAGGCTGACCTGTAGTCTCAGGGTGGCCTCGAACTCATGGTGATCCTCCTACCTCTGCCTCCCAAGTGCTGGGATTAAAGGTGTGCGTCACCACGCCCGGCAACTTATAGAATTTTTTAGAGCATATTTCTTAGCATTGTTTCAACATCATCCTCCCCCATTGCTGTAGATCCCCAAGAAGGATGAAACTTGATTTCAGTTTGGATGAATCCTCTGGTCCTCTTCCTTTTACCCCAGCACTCACCTCACGTCTCAGACTCTTTCTTTCCATCCCCTCCTTATGTAGTGTAGTTCAACTAAACTCCCTTCTTTGGACTTGGTCCTAATCAAACAGAGAATGAGGGGAGACTGTCTTCTACTTGTTTATTCTAAAGTAACTCAAAGACACTTGCCTGTGAAGCCCAAGGACCCAGGTTCTATTTGCCAGGCCTCACATAAGCCAGATGCACAGGTGGAGCATGTGTCTGGAGTTTGCAGTGGCTAGAGGCCCTTGCATGCCCATTCTCTCTCTCTTGCCTTTTCTCTCTTTTTGTCTCAAATAAAAATAAATAAATAAATAAACTAACCCAGAGAAAGCAGGCCTGTAATCCTCCTAGCAATTGGGAGGAGGTGGTAGAAGTTGACTACAAAGATAGCATGGATTACATAGCAAGACCCCATGTGGGAAAAATTAATCAATCCAGAGACTTGAAATCTAGGGGCCAAAGGGGGCTTGAAATAAGAAAAGGGGGAAAAACTTGTTTTTTTCAAGGTAGAATCTCAATCTAGCCCAGATTGATCTGGAACTCTATAGTCCCCAGGCTGGCCTCAAACTCACAGTGATCCTCCTATCTCTGCCTCCTGAGTGCTGGGATTAAAGGTGAAGAAAAAGGAATAGGATTAAAAGTGATGAAAGGATTGGAGGGACAGTTTAGCAGTTAAAGTGCTAGCCTGCAAAGCGAAAGGACCAAGGTTTGATTTCCCCAGTACCCACAATAAGCCAGGTGCACAAAGTTGCACGTGCTTCTGGAATTCATTTGCAGTGGCTAAAGGCCTTGGCATGCCCATTCTCTCTATCTGCATCTCTCTGTCTTTCTCAAATAAAATAAATAAAATTTTAAAATGTGAAGAAAAAGGAACTTGTTTAATGTCACTTTTGAAATTTTTTAGGATTAAACTTTGAAAGTGGAATGAATGGATCTAAGAATATAAACATTTTAAATACTTTAAGTATATTTTCAGATTATATTCTATGAGAGCTATTTGTATTTGTGTTCAAAGTAATAGTTTTGGTTTCAAGTCTATCAGTGCTATTCTATTAAATATTTCTCATTGCTTTGTAGTGTATTTCCTCAGAACTTTCCCTAATATGCTTGATTATTAATTTTAAAATTATTAATCTTTTGTCTTTTCATACATTTTGCTCATTTTCAAGTACTTTCTTTAATCAATTTTCATAAGTTCCTTAGATCATAAATGAATGACTCAGATTTTTATTTTTATCTTTTTCAATTTTTTAAAAAGTAGGGCTGAGGAAATGGCCTAGTGGTTAAGGCATTTGCTTGCAAAGCCTAAGGACCCTGTTTGATTACCCAGGACTCACGTAAGCCAGATGCACAAGGAGACACATGCGTCTGAAGTTTGTTTGCAGTGGCTAGATGCCCTGGTATGCCATTCTCTCTGTGTGCCTCTTCCTCTCTCTTTCTCAGAAAATAAATTTTAAAAAATATATTTTTTTGTTTTTTTGAGGTAGGGTTTCACTCTGGTCCAGGCTGACCTGGAATTAACTATGTAGTCTCAGGGTGGCCTCGAACTCACAGCAATCCTCCTACCTCTGCCTCCCAAGTTCTGGGATTAAAGGCATAAGCCACCACGCCCGGCTAAAAAATAAATATTTTAAAAATATTTATTTGAGAGAGAGAGAGAGAGAGAGAGAGAGAGAGAGAGAGAGAGAGAATGGGTGTGCCTGAACCTCTAGCCAATGTAAACAAATTCCAGACACATGTGCCACTTTGTGCATCTGGATTATGTGGTTACTGGAAAATGGAACCTGAGTCCATAGGCCTCGCAGGCAAGTGCTTTAACCACTAAACCATCTCTCTAACCTTTTTTTGTTTGTTTTTTGTTTTGTTTTGTTTTGTTTTGTTTTGTTTTGTTTTGTTTTGTTTTGTTTTGTTTTGTTTTGTTTTGTTTGAGGTAGGGTTTTGCTCTAGCCCAGACTGACCTAGAATTCACTTTGTAGTCTCAGGTTGGCTTGGTAGTGATCCTTCTACTTCAGCCTCCCAAGTGCTGGGATTAAAGATGTAAATGCCGGCACCATGCCCGGTTCATTATTTTTTTTAGTGTGTGTGTGGGGCGGGGGGTGTGGGCGTGCATGATTAGGTTAGAGGATAACTTTGAGGTGGCTGTGTTCTACCTTCTTTGAAATAGGATTTCTTAGCAGACAAACTGCCAAGACAGCAAAGGAATGTCAGCCTAGCTGGCCCCCGAGCTTTGGATTCTCCTTCCTCTGCCCCATTGTAGTAGGTGCAGTTGGGATAAGATGCATGTGTCACTTTGTATCCCATTTTATGTGGTTGCTGTAAAATTAAACCTAGGCTGGCAGGTTTGCAATCAAGAACCTTAAACCACTGAGTCATCTTTCCAGCTGTTTATTTACTTTTTAATTTATTGAGTAGGGTCTTTGTACACTTGAACTCTTGATCCTCTTACCTCAGCTTCCTAAATAGCTGGCATTACAAGTGCATGGCCTGTTACCCAGCAGTTGAGTTAGGCAACGTTACAGCACTCTGAAACCCTTCTGATCTTATTTTCTTACTTTTTAAACATCTTTTTCATTACCCTTTAAAAATATTTTTAAAATTTATTTTAGAGAGAAAGGGACAGGGAGCGAGAGAGAATGGGCACACCAGGGCCTCTAGCCACTGCAGAAGAACTCTAGATGCGTTCATCACTTTGTGCATCTGGCTTTACATGGGTGCTGGGGAATTGAACCTGGATCCCTAGGCTTTGCAGGCAAGTGTCTTAACCCTTGAGCCATCTCTCCAGCCCATCTTTTTTATTACCTGTAAATTTTTTTTGTTGTTGTTGTTGTTTTGTTTTTTGAAGGTAGGGTCTCACTCTAGCCCAGGCTGACCTGGAATTCACTATGTAGTCTCAGGGTGGCCTTGAACTTAAGGCGATCCACCTACCTCTGCCTCCCAAGTGCTGGGATTAAAGACGTGCACCACCATGCCCATGCCCAGCACAAGTAAATTTTCTTTCTTTTTTTTTTTTTAATGTTTTATTTATTTATTAGAGACAGAGAGAGGGAGAGAGAGACAGAGAGACAGAGAGAATGGACACACCAAGGCTTCTAGCCACTGCAAATGAACTCCAGACACATGTGCCACCATGTGCATCTGGCTTAAGTGGGACCTGGAGAATCGAACCAGGGTCCTTAGGCTTCACAGGCATGTGCCTTAACTGCTAAGCCATCTCTCTAGTCCCTAAATTTTCTTTAAAGTTGAAAATAAGTTTCTGGTTTCATATCATCTTATAATGATTTTTAAAATTGATTTGCTTTTATGGATATATTTATGCATACTTTTTCTTTTATTTCTGTCTCTCTCTTGTTTTTTGCTATGTAGGGTCTCATTCTAGCCCAGGCTGATCTGGAACTCACTCTGTAGTTTCATATTGCCCTCAGACTCACAGTGATCTGCCTACCTCTACCTCCTGAGTGCTGGGATTAAAGGCATGTGCCACTACGCCCAGCTACTATGCATATTTTTGCAGTGGCAATTAGTAATTATATTCTCACTTATATGTTATGCTATATGCTAGTATTTGAGAGCAAATTAAAACATTATTTAATGTGCTGTGAGATGGGGCTGGGGAAATGGTTTAGTGGTTAAGGCACTGGCCTGCAAAGCCTACAGACCCAGGTTTGACTCCCCAGTACACATGTAAACCAGATGCACAGGGTGGCACATGCGTTTGCAGTGGCTGGAGGATCTGGTTGCACACATTCTTTCTGCCTCTTTCTCTCTATCTCAGATAGATAGGTAGGTAGGTAGATGATATTTAAAAAAATATGCTGTGAGATAAATGGAATATGTATGTGAAGGACTTACACATTGAAATGATGAAGATTTGATACTATATATAGACCAGGTACTGTGGGTTTTTTTTTTTTTTTGTATATTCTCATTTAGTACTTAGTTCATAAGCCAATTGCATTTAGACATAAAGAGACAAGATAAATGATTGGCCAAGAACAAAATCAGCAAATGGGACTGGATATATGGCTTATCAGTTAAGGTGTTTGCTGCAAAGGCAAAGGCCTCAGGTTCAACTCCCCAGGACCCACATAAGCACAAGGTGGCACATGTGTCTGGAGTTCGTTTCCAGTGGCTAGAGACCCTGGTGCACCCATTCTTCCCCCCAACCCCTGACTGTTTCAAATAAATAAATAAATATAATTTTTTTTTTTTTTTTTTTTTTTTTTTTTTTAGAAAACTAAAAACCAACAAATGGTAGGAGTGGGAGTTCAGGTCAGATTTTTTTTTTTTTACAGTTTCATATATATATATATATATGCATTGTACTTTGATCATATAGATCCCCATTACTCTTTCTCATTCCCCTCCAATTCCCACTGAACCCCTTCCACCAATTATCAGTGGGTACAGCACTGAAGAGAATGACTCCCTCCCCTTCTGCCATCAACCATTAGCTCCTCAGGGAAGGGTTGGTTGGCCTTGTGAACCTTTCCCCCACCCATCAGGAAATGTTGACTGGCCCTGTCTTGTGCAGGTAGCTACAACTGATGTGAGTTTACGAGTGTAAATGACCATGTTATGTCCAAATGACAGTCTACAGCCTTCTTGTCCATTCTCCAGCTCTAATATTCTTTCTGCCCCTTCTGCCATGTTCTCTGTGCCTTGGAAAGGATGATACCATATAAGGCTGAGCATTCAATAATCATTTATTTTTCAGCACTTTGACCAGTTTCAAGTCTGTATTCACTGTGAAATAATAATAATAAAGTTTTCTGACCAAGGCTCTTAATTTAAACGTTTATGTGTAAAAGAGAGTTTGGTCACACAACTGAAAGGAGCAGTGGATTAGTACCTAGGGCTTCCCCAGCCAGCAGAGAGGAAGCTTCCAGCTCAGTTCCAGCTTGAATTCTCCATGCCTTTCAACCAAAGTGTACGGAATCTTCAGCAATAGGATGTTACCATTTAGATCTGGTAGGCAACCAAGAGCCATGGTAATAGCCTGTTTTATTTTGGAAACCTGGGCCTTTTTTCTTTACATGCTGAGGATTGAACCTAGGGCATCACACATGCTAGGCAAGTACTTCATCACTGAGCTGTATCTCCAGTCCTAATTCAATATTAACTTCAATCTTTACATATTCCTTTTCTGGGATATGAATGGGAATGAAGTATTTTATATGTATTTCCAAGATTTAACTATTTTGAATGAAACTTTTTTTTTTTGGTTTTTCGAGGTAGTGTTGCACTCTAGTCCAGGCAGAGCTGGAATTCACTATGTAGTCTTAGGGTGGCCTCAAACTCACGGTGATCCTCCTACCTCTGCCTCCCAAGTGCTGGGATTAAAGGCATGCCCCACTGTGCCCGGCTTTATTTTGAATGAAACTTCTTAAAATAGGTTTTAATAGAATGATACAGAGATAACTAAATTATGTAATGATTTGCTTAGATATTTTAATATCTTGCTTCTAAATTTGGACAGAACATAGAAAGGAAACTTTCAGTTATAGCATGGCTATGGCTGTGCATTCTTAAACAGGTGTTGCATTCCTAAACGTAGCATGTTGCACGCACTACTGAGCACAATGTGAAAGGGAAAGTGCCATAAAAACTAAGTACTAAGTAAAAAACTTCTAATGGGAGGCTGGCCAGTCATTAATCTGCTGGAATAGTACTTGGGGAAATGGTCATGTGTATTATTATGCAGTTTCCTTTAGTTATTAGAAACCAAAATAAGAGACTCAGAATTAGCACTTAAATGCTAAGTGGCTTTCAACAGCCTGATTTAGCTTAAAGGCAATTAGTATAGGAGGTTTGGTTCTAGTATAAACTGTAGAAGAATGACTTACTGTTAGTAGTGAGTGGTAGATTTGAAAGATCCAATCACTAGACCTTTGCCTTAAATGCACTTTATTCCTTAATAAAAAAAGGAAAGATTTTTGCTTTGATTTAATCTCATTTCTTCAACCTTTCTCCTATTATTGAATATATAATGTGGTTTGCTATAGATGGATGACTCAATAATATGACTCAATGCATACACATATTGCTTCTTAGAATGAGTCTCAGTCATACCTACTGCAAAATCATTTGTTTTGTTTATTGATTTTTAAATACTTTTTTTTTTTTTTTTTTTGGTTTTTCAAGGTAGGGTTTCACTCTAGCCCAGGTTTAAATACTCTTTAGTATTAAAGGTTTTTTTTTTCAAATCTGAGCATTGGTTGTCTGCTCTTATTTGAGTTGGTGATTAAAACAACTAATAGGAAGTATAGTGGGTAAGGCTTATCCATTGGTTGTGGGACTCATTGTAATCTGACTGGGCCATTGAAATTGAGCAACAGTAAATGCTCTATGCTTATTTTGGTTCCATTATTAGTATTTGTTGTTTTTTTTTTAAGTATTTTTTTATTTTATTGAAGAGAGACACAGAGACAGAGAGAGGAAGAGGAAGACAGAGATGGGCACGCCAGCAGCCTCTCAGCCACTGCGAACGAAATCCAGATGTGTGCGCCCCCCCCCCATGGTCAAGTGCGGCATTGCGCCCTTGCATCACTTTGCATCTGGCTAAACGTGGAAGATTGGAACCAGCATTCTTAGGCTTAGGAGGCAGGCGCCTTAACCACTAAGCCATCTCTCCAGCCCTAGTATTTGTTTTTAAACAGTAATAATTGGGTTTTGGACTTTAACCTTTGTTTATAAACTTGTGGAACAATTTCTTTGTTGACTACTCAGATATGGAGACCACATGTTAGCATATCTTTTACTATGCTAAAACTTGATGTGATGCTATTTTAGTAAGACTGTATATATGTTTAGCTTAATGACTACAAAAACCAAACTATTCTTTGCTTATACATTATAAATAATCATTGTCAAAATGAAATAGAAAAGGTCTTGTGATAGAAACTTTTAAAATTTTATTTATTTATTTGAGAGAGAGAGAATGGGCATGCCAGGATCTCCAGCCACTGCAAATGAATTCCAGACTCATGCATCACCTTGTGCATCTGGTTTTTGTGGGTCCTGGGGAATCAAACCATGGTCCTTTGGCTTTGCAGGCAAATGCCTTAACCACTAAGCCTCTCTCCAGCCCCACATTTTCTTTTTTCCAGTTCCAAGGACTGAACCCACGGCCTTGTGCTTGCTAGGCAAACGCTCATCCATTAAGCTAAATCCCCAACCCCCACATTTTCTTTTTTTTTAATTATTAAATTATGGGGCTGGAGAGATGGCTTACATGAATTTTGTTTAGTATTCTATTTTTCAAAAATTCCAGGAGATAATGACTGACTATATAGCTTAAGTGCTTATTTAATGTTTATTTTCTCCTCTCTTATCTTCCCTCTTGTCTCCTTTTTGGTTTTTCTAAGTAGGGTCTCACTCTAGCCCAGGGTAATCTGGAATTCACAGTCTCAGGGTGGCCTCAACCTCACAGCAATCCTCCTACCTTTGCCTCCTGAATGCTGGGATTAAATATGTGCCCCACTACACCCAAATACAAAAAAAAAAAAAAAAAAAAAATCTTTTTTTTTTTTTTTTTTTTGGTTTTTCGAGGTAGGGTCTCGCTCTAGCCCAGGCTGATCTGGAATTCACTATGCAGTCTCAGGGTGGGCCTTGAACTCAAGGTGATCTCCTGCCTCTGCCTCCCGAGTGCTGGAATTAAAGGCGTGCACCACCACACCCTGCTATCTCTTTTTGATCTCACTCTCTATCCCAGGCTCACTTTATAGTCCCAGATTGGTCTTGAATTCATGGTGACTCTCCAATCACTGCGCTTTCTCTCTCTCTCTCTCTCTTTCTTTTTTTGTTATGTAGAGATGAAGATATAGATGGCTAGCCATTAAGGTACTTGTCTGTGGAGCTTAAGGACCCAGGTTCGATTCCCTAGTACCCATGTAAGCCAGATGTACAAGATGGTGCATGCGTCTGGAGTTCGTTTGCAGTGACTAGAGGCCCTGGCGCACCCATTCTTTCTGTCTGTCTCTTCCTCTCTTAAATAAATAAATAAATACAAGTAAAATATTACAAAAAGATTACATTCTGATATAGCTACATTTAGCCTGGTGTTCCAGGGACATGAATAACAACTGTAGTGAAAAGATAAGGGAAATATGGGATGCATGAATTCTAGTGACAATTTAAACATTCTTTCTAAACCCTTGATCATCATTCATTATTTATTTATGGTGAAAACTTTCAAGAGCCTTTCTTGTAGCCTTTTTTGTTTTGTTTTGTTTTTTTGTTTTTCGAGGTAGGGTCTCTAGTACAGGTTGACCTGGAATTCACTATGTATTCTCAGGCTGGCCTTGAACTCACAGCAATCCTCCTACCTCTGCCTCCCAAGTGCTGGGATTAAAGGCATGCGCCACCACACCCAGCTCTTGTAGCTTTTTGAAAAGTGGTAGTACATTGTTGTTATCTCCAGATACTCTAATATGTATTAAATAGTACCCCAGAGCATTTTATTCTTTTTTAATTTTTTTGTTTTATTTTTATTTATTAGCAACAGACAGAGAGAGAAAGAGGCAGAGAGACAACGAGCACACCAGAGCCTCCAGCCACTGCAAATGAACTCTACCTTGTGCATCTGGCTTACATGGGTCCTGGGGAATTGAGCCTCGAACCTGAGTCCTTGGGCTTCACAAGCAAACGCTTAACCGCTAAGCCATCTCTCCAGCCCAAATTGGTGGTTTTTTTGTTTGTTTGTTTGTTTGTTTTGGTTTTTCGAAATAGGGTCTTGCTGTAGCCCAGGCTGACCTGGAATTCACTCTTATCTCAGGGTGGCCTTGAACTCTTGGCAATCCTCCTACCTCTGCCTCCTGAGTGCTGGTACCAAAGGCGTGCGCCACAGTGCCCAGCTTGCAAATTGTTTCCTTTTTTATGAGAGGGAGAGAGAAGATTGCAACAGGGCTCTAGCCATTGTAATTGAACTCCAGACTTGGGTACCACCTTGTGTGCATATATGACCTTGCACACTTTTGTCACCTTGTGCTTCTGGCTTATGTGGGACCTGGAGAGTTGAGCATGGGTTTTTAAGCTTTGAGGGCAAGTGCCTTAACCACTGAGCCATGTCTCCAGCCCTTGTTTTCTTACTGTAATTTTGACTTGTGTTTCTATAGTAATGACATTATTCATCCTTTTATGGCCATTTATAGATCTGTTTAGGTCCTTTGCCCATAAGTTGGACTCTCTTTATTGTAGTTACAAATGTTCTGGATATACAGAGGCTAGAAATCTAGAGGGCTATGAGGACCCAACACTCATGTAAAATTGGGTGTGGCAGCATGCACCTCTAATCTCAGTACTGGCTAATCTAGTCCAGTTAGTTTGTTGTGGGTTCATTGAGAGATCCTGTCTCAGAAAATAAGTTGGAATGATTGAGGAAGACCTCTATGTTGACTTGTGGTTTCTAAACATGTGTGTGTCTGTCCATAAGAACACATGCACACATCACACATGCAGAAACAAAAGGTCTTTTATTAGAATTAATGCTTGCAAACATTTTCTTCTGATCAGGTTGTCTTCATTTTCTTGCTAGTGCCTCAATTTTGGTGAAGTCAAATTTTATTTATTTATTTTTGTTGTTTTGGTTCCAGTAATAAGAAACTGGGTCTGGGTTTGGGAAAATAGCTCAGTGGGTAAAGTGCTTGTCATGCAAGCATGAGGACATCCATTTCAGATCCCCAGCACCCATGTAAATGCCAGGTGGGCATGATGGCCTGCTTGTAATCCCAGTGCTCTGGGAGGAAGAGGGAAAGGTGGTTATAGTAACCAAGTGAGCCCTGAGTTCAAGTGAGAGACCCTGCCTCAGTAAATAAGGTGGAGAGAAATCAAGGAAGACAACAAATGTCAACCTGAGGCCTCCACTGTCATGAAACCTTACATAAATTGTGTGTTGTGTGTGTGTGTGTGTGTGTGTGTGTGTGTGTGTGATGGGTATGTATGTCAGGGTCTCTTGTTGCTGCAAGTGATTCCTGTCTGGCTTCATATGGGTGGCTGGGGAATTGAATCCATGCTGGTAGTCTTTGTAATCTCAGTGAATAGTGTCAATAGCAGACTTCTAAATCCTTAGCATGGATGGCTTTCTGTTTGTCTTCAGTTTCTTCAATAGTGTTTTTATCATACAACTCATGTACCTCTTGTAAAATTCTACGTATTGTGTTGCTTTTTATTTTACTATAAAAATAAACACTTAAACTTTCATCTTCAATTTTTTTAAGGGAGAGAGAAAGAAAGAAGGAAGGAAGGAAGGGCGAGAGAATTGACACGCCAAGGTTTACAGCCACTACAGTCGAACTCCAGACACGTGTCTCACCTGGTGCATATATGTCACCTTGTGTGTATGCATAACCTTGTGCATCTTGTTTACATGGGATCTGGGGAGTCAAACATGTATCCTTAGACTTTGCAGGCAAGCGCCTTAATCACTAAGCCATCTATCCAGCCCTCATTTTCAGTTTTTTAGTGTATAGAAGCACTGCAGCATAAAAATAAAATTGATTTTCAGTATTGGTTTCATATTCTACAACCGTGCTGAAGTTGTTAGCAGTTCTAGTTGTATTTTGGGATTTCTTTTTTCTTTGTTTAAAATATCTTTCTTATTTATTTATTTATTTATTTATTTATTTATTTATTTATTTAAGACAGAGAGAGACAGAGTGAGTGTGTGTGAGTATGGGTGCACTAGTGCCTCTTGCTACCATAAACTAACTCCAGACACATGTGCCACTTTGTGCATCTGGCTTTACATGGGTACTGGGGAATCAAACCTCAGCCATCAGGGTTTGCAAGCAAACACCTTTAACTGCGGAACCATCTCTCCAGCTCCTTTTCTTTTTTTTTTTTTTAAGTTTCATTTATTTATTTGCAAGCAGGGAGGAGTAGGGAAGGAGGGAGGGAGGGAGAGAGAAATGAGTGCACCAGGGCCTCTAGCTGCTACAGACAAACTCCATATGCATGTGTCACTTCTGTATCCCACTTTATGTGGGTACTGGGAACTCAAACTCCAATTGTTAGGCTTTGCAGGCAAGAACCTTAACTGCCATCTTTCCGGCCCCCTTTTCTTTTTCGTTTTTTTAATTTTTTTTTTTTAATTTTTTTTTTTTTTTTTTGAGGTAAGGTTTTACTCTAGCCTAGGCTGATCTGGAATTCACTATGTAGTCTCAGGCTGGCCTCAAACTCATAGTGATCCTCCTACTTCTGCTTCCCAAATACTGGGATTAAAGGCGTGCCACCACCATGTAGGGCTCTTTTCTGTTTGCTTTTTTTTTTGGGGGGGGTGCTTTGCTAGGAAGGGTTTCACTCTAATCCAGGCTGACCTATAATCCACTATGATGTCACATGGTGGCCTTGAACTCCTCCTACCTCTGCCTCCCAAGTGCTGGGATTAAAGGTGTGCACCACCACACCGGGCTGTTCTTTTCTTTAACAGGCTCGCATTCTGGCCCAGGCTGATCTGGAAGTTACTCTGTATACTTGGGCTGGCCTTAAACTCTTCCTACCTCAGTCTCAAGTCCTGGTATTGAAGATGTGCACCTCTACGCCTGGTGAAGTCTTTATTTTTTTGTTTTTTTGTTTTTCATTGCTGGTTATTGAACTCAGGACCTCACACATGCCAGGCAATTGCTTTACCAACTGAGCTTTTCTTCCCCATATTTGAGAGTTTTTAATGTTTGTTCTTAGGGCCTCATGTAGATAGATGGGCTTCAAAACCATGTACTAAGGTCTTGAACTCCTGACTCTTGCCTCTGCTTTTCCTCTTGAGTGCTGGGATTCAAGCTGTGTACTGCCACTAGGCTAGGATTTTGTTTGTTTATTTATTTATTTATTTTAGGTTAGGATTTGTTGTTTTGTTTTGTTTTTCAAGGTAGGGTTTCACTCTAGCTCAGGCTGACCTGGAGTTCACGCTGTAGTCTCAGAGTGGCCTCGAACTCAAGGCGATCCTCCTACCTCTGCCTCCCAAGTGCTGGGATTAAAGGTGTGCGCCACCACGCTAGGCTAGGTTAGGTTTTTTTTTTTATGATAGTATTTCCTCCAACCCTCATTCCCTATTACCTTTGCTAGAACCTCCAGAGAAAACATCCTTGACATGTTTTTTGTCTTAGTGGGAAAATATTCAGCCTTTTCTGTTTGTTTGTTTGTTTGTTTGTTTGTTTGTTTGTTTGTTTGTTTGTTTGGGGTTTTTTTGTTTTCATGGCGGGGTCTCACTCTAGCCCAGGCTGACCTGGAACTCACTCTGTAGTTCCAGGCTGGCCTCTAACTCACAGGGATCCTCCTACATCTGGCTTGCAAGTGCTGGGATTAAAGGCGTGTACTCTTGTGTGACTCTTGTGGGTTTTTGGGTTTTTTTACATGTGTATGTGGTGTATATGCATGTGTTTAGGCATGTTTATGTTTGAGGAGGTTACATGTGTGTGCAGGTGCCTTTGGGTACATATATGTGTGCAAGGCATGTTGAGTCCAGGAGACAACCTTGGATGTCATCCTTAGTAACACCTTCCATCTCCTTTAGATAGAATCTCTCATTGGCCTGGAGATACATATTAGACTAGGCTAGCTGGCTAGCCAGCAAGCTCCAGGGACCCAGTATTCCTTCCCCCCTCACCCCTGAGGTAGGGTCTCAGTCTAGCTCAGGCTGACCTGCCAGTGTTCTTCTTGTCACCACCTCCCCAGTGCTCTGATTACAGGCGCATGCTGTCACACTCGGCATTCACATGGGTACTGGTGATGAACACAGGTCTTAATGTTTATGAGGCAGGCATTTTACCAGCTGAGCTATCAGTTCAGAAAATGTTCTGTATTTTTTAAAAATTATTTTGTTTGTTTATTTTTTATTTACATATTTGAGAGTGACAGATGGAGAAAGAGGCAGATAGAGAATAGGCAGGGCCTCCAGCCATTGTAAAGAACTCCAGGTGCATGCACCTCCTATGCATCTGGCTTACATGAGCCCTGGGGAATCAAGCCTTGAACCAGAGTCCTTA
Source organism: Orientallactaga sibirica (assembly GCA_036365145.1). Lineage (NCBI taxonomy): Eukaryota > Metazoa > Chordata > Mammalia > Rodentia > Dipodidae > Orientallactaga > Orientallactaga sibirica. The sequence continues at coordinate 5,032,069 of JAEOAD010001268.1, forward strand.
GGCTTCACAGACAAGTGCTTAACCACTAAGCCATCTCTCCACAAACTCCAGATGCATACACCACCTTGTGCATCTGGCTTACGTGGGTCCTGGGGAATCGAACCGAGGTCCTTTGGCCTTGCAGGCAAACACCTTAACTGCTAAGCCATCTCTCCAACCCAGTATTTTACTTTTTTAAAAAAGTTTTTATTTAAAAGGAGAGAGAGAGAGAGAAGAGGCATGCCAGGACTCCCTGCTGCTGGAACTCCAGATGCATGCGCCGCTCTGTTCATCTGGGTCTCACTCTAGCTCAGGCTGACCTGGAATTCACTCTGTATTCTCAGAGTGGCTTTAAACTCATGGTGATCCTCCTACCTCTGCCTCCCACATGCTGGGACTAAAGGCGTGTGCCACCATGCCTGGCTCAGAATTTGTGTTTCCTTTATTGAGGTGATGACATGGGCTTTATATTTTATGTGGTATATTAATACTGATGTAGAACCAGTCACATCAGAATCACTACTGGGAAAAACCTAGATTGGGGTTGCTTGTATTTTGGTAAGGATGTTTTCCCACTTTGATAGTGGACTTTTGTGTAGAGGGGATAATGTTCTTTAGCTTTTCTGATATCCTTACCTGATTTTGATATAAGGTTAAGACCTGGTCTATAGAATTTACCTTCTTTTTTTTTTTTAATTTTTATTTTTTTTGTTGACAATTTCTTTAATTGTAGACAATATCCCATGATACTTCCCTCCTCCCACTATCCCCTTTGAAACTCCACTCTCCGTCATATCCCCTCCCCCTCTCAATCAGTCTCTTTTCAGTTTGATGTCATGATCTTTTCCTCCTATTATGATGGTCTTGTGTAGGTAGTGTCAGGCACTATGAGGTCATGGATATCCAGGAGGAGCTCGTTGTAAGGAGTCCTACTCTTCCTTTGGCTCTTGCATTCTTCCCACCACCTCTTCCACAATGGACCCTGAGCTTTGGAAGGTGTGTTTGAGATGTTTCTGTGCTGAGCACTCCTCTGTCCCTTCTTCTCAACACCATGATGCCTTCTGAGTCATCCCAAGGTCGCCACCATCTGAAAAAGAGAACCTTCTCTAACCAAAAGTGAGAGTAGCATATGGGTGTGGACATTAAGAGAAGTGCTTCCTGGGCAGTTTGGTGAGCATAGTATATACATCGAGCGAGACACCAGCAGATGTTACACCCCTAAGGCTCATGACTACCCCTGTCATAGGTTTTCAGTATCAGGGATGTATTCCCTCCCATGGAGCTGGCCTCCAGTCCAATTAAGAGAGCAGTTGGTTTCCCCCATAACAGACATGCCATTATTACACCTTTTGGCTCATTTGGCCTGGATGGCCAAATTTAAAGCTTGCAGTGTTCGTTGTTGAGTACCTTCACTGGTGTTTTCTCTCTCCCATTGAACTGCATGCAGTGTAGCTTTTTCCAACTTTCTGTCAGCTGGTCCACATGGAGGAGGCTTTCAGCTCAGCTCCAGCAGGTTTTCTCAGTGACCTTGGCAGCCCAAGTATGTGGAGCCTTCAGCAATAGGGTCTTACCATCTATTCCTGGTGGGAAACCAAGGGCTTTGGCAGGTTGTGTGTGTGTGTGTTTGGAAGAATTTATGAAGAGTTGGAATTAATTCTTTAAGTGTTTGGTAGAATTCACCAGTGGAGCCATCTGGGCATGCCTAGGATTTTTATTATGGAGAAGTTGTTTTTGTTTGTTTTGCTTTTTAAGAGAGGGTCTCATGTAGCTCAGGCTGGCCTCAAATACACTGTGTAGCTGAGGATGACCTTGAACTTCTTGCCTCTACCTCCCAAGTGCTATTACTACAGGTGTAGGCCACTATGCTCATTTTATGTAGTGCTGTGGATTGAACCCAGGGCTACATGCACACTAGGCAAGTACTCTACCACCTGAAGCTATGTGCTTGGCCCCATGGAAAGTTTTTTTAAAGTACTATTCAATATTTTTAATTTTTATAGATTTATTCAGATTTTTAAATTTTATCTTTGTTTGGACAGTTTCATACATGTATAGAATGTTTTGGTCATATTCACACACTGTTACCCGCTCCCCCCCATCCCATTCCTGCTAAAGCCTCTTCCCAACTAGTCCCTTCCCACTTTTCATGTGTTTTTTGTTATTGTTGTTACCCACTGAGTTTAATATACACAAGCATGGTGGGAGGTGAGTTACAGGAGCATGGGCAACTTATCACTAGCTAAACTACTAAGGAATATGACTCCCTCCTCCCCAAGCAACCATTAACTGCCAGTAGGGTTGGGACCTCATGACCCCAGATTTTTTTTTTTTTTTTTTTATTCTTGAGTCAGTTTCTTTAGTTTGTGTCTTTGTTGGAATTTTTTTCCATTTCATCTAGAATATCTAATCTGTTGCTGCATGGTTTTTCCTAGTAGCTGTTTGAAAAGTTACTTTTGTTGTTGTTTTGTCCCATTTAGTTTTTTATCTTCTTGCTTTTGTTCTACTTCAGCCTTTCTATATTATCTTCGACATGGGAGATAATACATATTTGTGTGTGTGTGTGTGTGTGTGTGTGTGTGTGTGTGTGTAAAATGTCTTGTGGTTTCTCTAAAGTTTATAAAACACATTTGAAATCAGAATTTACATTCCAATAGTAGTTTTTCAAGAATAATGAACAAACTGTAAGAGCATGTTCCATCCTGTCCAGTTTAGCCTGAATCTAAGCCATTGAAGGATCCTGTCTCAAAAAAAGGTGACTATGGTGTTTCTGAGAAAGACACCCAAGTTTGTACTCTGGTTTCTACAGGCACCCATACCTGCACACACATGAATACACATCACAGTGATATTTAATAAATGTTTACAGGTATTTTTAAAATAGCCTTTAAAATTTATGAATGCATGCATTGTCTTGCTAAGAAGGAAAGCATGCGTATGTAATAAACTTTCCTTGCCTTCACATATACAAATCCCTTTTTTTGGGGGAGAGAGACACAGAGAGTGACAGACAGAGGGAGACAGATAGAGAATGGGTGCACCAGAAGCCTCTCAGCTGCTGCAAACGAAATCCAGATGCATGCACCCCCTTGTGAGCAAGTGCGGCATTGCGCCCTTGCGTCACTTTGCATCTGGCTAAACATGGGACCTGGAGATTGGAACCTGATTCTTAGGCTTAGCAGGCAGGCGCCTTAACTGCTAAGCCATCTCTCCAGCCCACAAATCCCTCTTTTAAAAAAAATCTTGTCTTATTACAGGGTTCTATTCATTTCACTTTTCTTTCTTAACTTCTTGGTATGCCCTTCATCCTCTCAATATGTTTTGGTTTTGGAAATTCTCTTAAAAGAATAGGTTTTCCTGTTTTCATTTTGGTTTTGCCTTTTCTCTACCATCCATTATCCTGGGTTTGGTAAGAAGACCCCTATAGATATGCTTTTGAAAATGTTTCAATTCTTGGATAATTTCTATTTCAATTTTCCCTGTTCTCTTTTTTCTGGGGAGTATATTATTTGTGTCTTAGAACTCTTGTGATTGCTTTGCCTTGCCCTCTAATCCCTTGCCTGGCATTTTAGTTTGGCATTTTTCTAGCAAGCTTTCATTAAGTTTTGTTTGGGCAAGTATATCTTTAATTTCTAAGAGTTACTTTTGATCTCCCGTTCTCATTATTTCCTGTTCTTTTAGAAAAAATAATCACTACATACCTTATGTACTCTAAAAATAGAAGAGTCCCTTGTCTTCCTTTGGTTTTGCAAGACAGTCTTGCCATGCATCCCAGACTGGCCTGAACTCTCCATCCTACTTGAATGCTGTGATTACAGATATGTGTCATCACAAATGGCTCAGTGTCCTTCTTTTGGTCTTATTTTCTTAAGTTGGAACTGTGTAACACCTATTGAAATCTAACACATTGTATTCTTATATACTAATATTCTTGCTTTATTTTGTTCAGGAAAGAAATCAAGTTTTCAGTATCAGGCTGAGTGAATTCTTTGAGATATTGTCTTTGTAATATGTGCCACCACATTTACTCTCCCTTGGTGGCAGTTTTCTTGCATAAGATCTTCTGTTTATCATTAGTTACTTCATGTGAGTTTTTCAGTCAGTTCTGTTTTATTGGACTCTTGGTGAACATTCTAAAATGGGGGGGGGAAACCCTGCATGTGTTGCAAAGCAGTATATTTGTCTCATTGTATTTAAAATATTATGATATCCTTACCTGATTTTGATATAAGGTTAAGACCTGGTCTATAGAATTTACCTTCTTTTTTTTTTTTTAATTTTTATTTTTTTGTTGACAATTTCTTTAATTGTAGACAATATCCCATGATACTTCCCTCCTCCCACTATCCCCTTTGAAACTCCACTCTCCGTCATATCCCCTCCCCCTCTCAATCAGTCTCTTTTCAGTTTGATGTCATGATCTTTTCCTCCTATTATGATGGTCTTGTGTAGGTAGTGTCAGGCACTATGAGGTCATGGATATCCAGGAGGAGCTCGTTGTAAGGAGTCCTACTCTTCCTTTGGCTCTTGCATTCTTCCCACCACCTCTTCCACAATGGACCCTGAGCTTTGGAAGGTGTGTTTGAGATGTTTCTGTGCTGAGCACTCCTCTGTCCCTTCTTCTCAACACCATGATGCCTTCTGAGTCATCCCAAGGTCGCCACCATCTGAAAAGAGAACCTTCTCTAACCGAAAGTGAGAGTAGCATATGGGTGTGGACATTAAGAGAAGTGCTTCCTGGGCAGTTTGGTGAGCATAGTATATACATCGAGCGAGACACCAGCAGATGTTACACCCCTAAGGCTCATGACTACCCTGTCATAGGTTTTCAGTATCAGGGATGTATTCCCTCCCATGGAGCTGGCCTCCAGTCCAATTAAGAGAGCAGTTGGTTTCCCCCATAACAGACATGCCATTATTACACCTTTTGGCTCATTTGGCCTGGATGGCCAAATTTAAAGCTTGCAGTGTTCGTTGTTGAGTACCTTCACTGGTGTTTTCTCTCTCCCATTGAACTGCATGCAGTGTAGCTTTTTCCAACTTTCTGTCAGCTGGTCCACATGGAGGAGGCTTTCAGCTCAGCTCCAGCAGGTTTTCTCAGTGACCTTGGCAGCCCAAGTATGTGGAGCCTTCAGCAATAGGGTCTTACCATCTATTCCTGGTGGGAAACCAAGGGCTTTGCAGGTTGTGTGTGTGTGTGTTTGGAAGAATTTATGAAGAGTTGGAATTAATTCTTTAAGTGTTTGGTAGAATTCACCAGTGGAGCCATCTGGGCATGCCTAGGATTTTTATTATGGAGAAGTTGTTTTTGTTTGTTTTGCTTTTTAAGAGAGGGTCTCATGTAGCTCAGGCTGGCCTCAAATACACTGTGTAGCTGAGGATGACCTTGAACTTCTTGCCTCTACCTCCCAAGTGCTATTACTACAGGTGTAGGCCACTATGCTCATTTTATGTAGTGCTGTGGATTGAACCCAGGGCTACATGCACACTAGGCAAGTACTCTACCACCTGAAGCTATGTGCTTGGCCCCATGGAAAGTTTTTTTTAAAGTACTATTCAATATTTTTAATTTTTATAGATTTATTCAGATTTTTAAATTTTATCTTTGTTTGGACAGTTTCATACATGTATAGAATATTTTGGTCATATTCACACACCGTTACCCGCTCCCCCCATCCCATTCCTGCTAAAGCCTCTTCCCAACTAGTCCCTTCCCACTTTTCATGTGTTTTTTGTTATTGTTGTTACCCACTGAGTTTAATATACACAAGCATGGTGGGAGGTGAGTTACAGGAGCATGGGCAACTTATCACTAGCTAAACTACTAAGGAATATGACTCCCTCCTCCCCAAGCAACCATTAACTGCCAGTAGGGTTGGGACCTCATGACCCCAGATTTTTTTTTTTTTTTTTTTTTATTCTTGAGTCAGTTTCTTTAGTTTGTGTCTTTGTTGGAATTTTTTTCCATTTCATCTAGAATATCTAATCTGTTGCTGCATGGTTTTTCCTAGTAGCTGTTTGAAAAGTTACTTTTGTTGTTGTTTTGTCCCATTTAGTTTTTTATCTTCTTGCTTTTGTTCTACTTCAGCCTTTCTATATTATCTTCGACATGGGAGATAATACATATTGTGTGTGTGTGTGTGTGTGTGTGTGTGTGTGTGTGTGTGTGTGTGTGTAAAATGTCTTGTGGTTTCTCTAAAGTTTATAAAACACATTTGAAATCAGAATTTACATTCCAATAGTAGTTTTTCAAGAATAATGAACAAACTGTAAGAGCATGTTCCATCCTGTCCAGTTTAGCCTGAATCTAAGCCATTGAAGGATCCTGTCTCAAAAAAAGGTGACTATGGTGTTTCTGAGAAAGACACCCAAGTTTGTACTCTGGTTTCTACAGGCACCCATACCTGCACACACATGAATACACATCACAGTGATATTTAATAAATGTTTACAGGTATTTTTAAAATAGCCTTTAAAATTTATGAATGCATGCATTGTCTTGCTAAGAAGGAAAGCATGCGTATGTAATAAACTTTCCTTGCCTTCACATATACAAATCCCTTTTTTTGGGGGGGGGGAGAGAGACACAGAGAGTGACAGACAGAGGGAGACAGATAGAGAATGGGTGCACCAGAAGCCTCTCAGCTGCTGCAAACGAAATCCAGATGCATGCACCCCCTTGTGAGCAAGTGCGGCATTGCGCCCTTGCGTCACTTTGCATCTGGCTAAACATGGGACCTGGAGATTGGAACCTGATTCTTAGGCTTAGCAGGCAGGCGCCTTAACTGCTAAGCCATCTCTCCAGCCCACAAATCCCTTAAAAAAAAAAAAAAAAAAACCTTGTCTTATTACAGGGTTCTATTCATTTCACTTTTCTTTCTTAACTTCTTGGTATGCCCTTCATCCTCTCAATATGTTTTGGTTTTGGAAATTCTCTTAAAAGAATAGGTTTTCCTGTTTTCATTTTGGTTTTGCCTTTTCTCTACCATCCATTATCCTGGGTTTGGTAAGAAGACCCCTATAGATATGCTTTTGAAAATGTTTCAATTCTTGATAATTTCTATTTCAATTTTCCTGTTCTCTTTTTTCTGGGGAGTATATTATTTGTGTCTTAGAACTCTTGTGATTGCTTTGCCTTGCCCTCTAATCCCTTGCCTGGCATTTTAGTTTGGCATTTTTCTAGCAAGCTTTCATTAAGTTTTGTTTGGGCAAGTATATCTTTAATTTCTAAGAGTTACTTTTGATCTCCCGTTCTCATTATTTCCTGTTCTTTTAGAAAAAATAATCACTACATACCTTATGTACTCTAAAAATAGAAGAGTCCCTTGTCTTCCTTTGGTTTTGCAAGACAGTCTTGCCATGCATCCCAGACTGGCCTGAACTCTCCATCCTACTTGAATGCTGTGATTACAGATATGTGTCATCACAAATGGCTCAGTGTCCTTCTTTTGGTCTTATTTTCTTAAGTTGGAACTGTGTAACACCTATTGAAATCTAACACATTGTATTCTTATATACTAATATTCTTGCTTTATTTTGTTCAGGAAAGAAATCAAGTTTTCAGTATCAGGCTGAGTGAATTCTTTGAGATATTGTCTTTGTAATATGTGCCACCACATTTACTCTCCCTTGGTGGCAGTTTTCTTGCACAAGGATCTTCTGTTTATCATTAGTTACTTCATGTGAGTTTTTCAGTCAGTTCTGTTTTATTGGACTCTTGGTGAACATTCTAAAATGGGGGGGGAGGGAAACCCTGCATGTGTTGCAAAGCAGTATATTTGTCTCATTGTATTTAAAATAAGCATTTTTTTTTTTTTTTTTTTTTTTTTGGTTTTGTGAGGTAGGGTCTCACTCTGGTCCAGGCTGACCTGGAATTAACTATGTAGTCTCAGAGTGGCCTCGAACTCTCGGTGATCCTCCTACCTCTGCCTCCCTAGTGCTGGGATTAAAGGTGTGCGCCACCACGCCCGGCAAAATAAGCATTTTTTAAAGTTATGAATTTATGTATTAGAATAATGATTTTGTTTCTAATAATTACCAACTAGGCTTTCAATCTATAATTATTCTAATATCTTCAAGAATAAATCATTTATAGCTAATGTTTTCATTTTTTTAAGCATGTAGCGTTTGTCTTTCTGAATGTGGGTTACCTCATTTAATATAAGATTTTTCAAGTTCCATTTTTTTTTTTTTTTTTTTTTACAAATTTCATGATTTCCATTTTCTTTACTGCTTAATAAAATTCTGTTATGTATGTGTATATTTTCATTATATATCCATCAGTTTATGTATATCTAGGCTAATTACTTTTCTTTACCATCATGAACAGAGCAGCAGCAAATGTGGATGTGCATATGTCTCTGGTAGGATACACACAAAGTGGTAGTTATTCAGTAGTGGTACAACTGAGTCATATAGCAGTTCTATTTGTAGTTTTTATGAGAACCATTGATTTCTGTAGTGTCTATCCCTGTTAACATGCCTACCAACAAGGAATAAGGATTTCCCCTCCTCCACATCATCATTATTTGCTCTCAAATCATTTATGATAGCCATTCCTGAGTGAGATGAAGTCTCAAAGTAGTTTCAATTTGCATTTCACTGTGGCTCAGGATATTAAGCACTTTAAAAATATTATTGGCCATTGTGTGTTCTGATAATTCTCTGTCCAATTCCTTACTCCATTTTTTTATGAGAAAGAGAGAGAATTGGTGCACCAGGGCCTCCAGCCACTGCAATCAAACTCCACATGTGTGTGCTGCTTTGTGCACATATGCAACCTTGCATGCTTGTGTTACTGTGCATCTGCCTTATATGGAATCTAGATCGTTGAACATAAGTTCTTAGACTTCATAGGCAAGCACTTTAACTGTTAAGCCATCTCCCTTAGCTCATTTTTTATTGTATTTTTTTGTTGTTGTTGCTTAGTTTTTTGAGGTTTTTTTTTTTTTTTTTTTTTTTTTGGTGTTTTGTTTTTCTTCTGGATAGTATCCCTATGTCAGACCTACAGACAGCAAACATTTTCTTCCATTAGGTAGGCTATCTCTTTTCTCAATTGACTGTTTGTTTTTTTGTATGAAATTTTATTTTCTGATACATGAGGTCCTGTTTTTTAATTGCCTGTTTCCTGAGTTACTGTGGTACTATTCAGAAAGTCATATCCTCAATTTTTTTCTTTTTACTTATAGCAGCTCTGAAATTTCAGGTTTTATGCTAAGGTTTTTGATCAGTTTCAAGCTTGTTTGTTTGTTTGTTTTCGAGGTAGGGTCTTGTGCTTGCCCAGACTGACCTGGAATTCACTATGTAGTCTCAGAGTGGCCTTGAACTCATGGTGATCCTCCTACATCTGCCTCCTGAGTGCTAGGATTATAGGCGTGTGCCACCATGCCCAGCTTTTAAACTATTTTTAATGTAGTTCAAAGTGCTGAATCCTAACCACTAGACTACCAGGGAGCACTTCTGTGTAGTTGAATCCAGTGTATACTTTTGTCATCTTTATCAAAAATCAGGTAACTGTAGCCATGTGGCCTTATATCTGGATCTGTCCTCTATTATGTTCCAGTGTTCTACATGTTTGTTTTAATGTCAGTACCCTGATGATTTTATTACTATGGATTTGTAGTATACCTCCAGCATTATTTTGTTGTTGTTGTTCAGAATTGTTTTAGTTATCTGGTGTTTTGTACTTCCATATGAATTTTAAGTTTTTTTTTCTATTTCTTTGTGTTAAAATTTTTATGAAGATTGCATTGCATCTATATATACTGCTTTTGACAGGATAGCCATTTTTACAATATTAATTCTTTCAATCCATAAATATAAAGTCTTTAAATCTCCTTGTATCTTCCCAATTTCTTTGTTTAATTATTTAAAAAAAATTTTTTATTGACAACTTCCATAATTATAGACAATAGACCATGGTAATTCCCCCCCCCCACTTTCCCTTTTGCAACTCCACTCTCCATTATACCCCTTCCCCCTCTTAATCAGTCTCTCTTTCATTTTGATGTCATCATCTTTTCCTCCTATTATGAGGGTCTTGTGTAAGTAGTGCCAGGCACTGTGAGGTCATGGGTATTCAGGCCATTTTGTGTCTGGAAGAATGCATTGTCCTACTCTTCCTTTGGCTCCTACATTCTTTCCGCCACCTCTTCCACATTAGTAATGTTTATCATTTTGAATTGTTATTATACTTTGTAGGTCTATGAGTGAAATGTGCCAGACTCAAATAGTTATTACTCATTTTAAAATACAGATGGATTCCTTTGTTGTTGTTGAGGTAGGGTCTCACTCTAGCCCAGGCTGACAAATTCACTATGTGGTCTCAGAGTGGTCTCTGAAGATCCTCCTACCTCTGCTCTGAAGTGCTGGGATTAAAGGCATGTGCCACCATGCCCAGCTGGATTCTTTTTTGTTTTTGCCTGTAAATGGGTAACTGAAATCCATACTGTTTTGGAAAGCAGTATTTTGAATTGCTGTATTCTCTGCCTATTGGCGTCTTTTACTTCTGTATCACAGCCCTCAACATCAATTAGTAATACTTTTTTTTTTTTTTTTAATTTTTAAAAAAAAATTTATTTTCAGACAGGGAGAGAATGGGCACACTAGGGCCTCTAGGCACTGCAAACAAACTCCAGATGCATGTGCCCCTTGTGCATCTGGCTTATGTGGGTCCTGGGGAATCGAACCTGGGTTCTTTGGCTTTGAAGGCAAACGCCTTAAATGCTAAGCCAACTCTCCAGCCCCAATTAGTATTACTTTTAAAAAGTAAGATGGGCCATGAATGGTGGCGCATACCTTTAATCCCAGCACTAGGGAAGCTAAGGTTGGAGGATCACTTGTGGGTTCAAGGCCAGCCTGGAGTTAGAGTGAATTGCAAGTCAGTGAGACACTGCCTCAAAGAAACAAAAACCATAAGAGTATGAGACGGAATGAATATATGCTCAGTTCTTTGCTAAGTCAGTATGGTATGCAAGTGATAAGGAGGGAGGAATCTAATATTGACCCTGAAATATTTTAATCAGGGCATTTCAGACATTTCACCATATTTAGATATGTACACTTACCATCTGAGGGCCTTAATTTAGCAGTATCACTTTGAAAATATCACCAAATATTAAATGCTAGAGAAATTAATCAGACTTGAAGACTAGATCTTTTTGAGATATAGCTATTAGCTCACAAAGTTGAATTTTAATTAATGAAAGTCAGATTCATAGCTGTCTTTGCAGATGGGTTTGGGAGCTTTGCCACTGGAGCCAATAAAATAAGCCATAGGAAAAGATGTTTTTGTTTTTTAAAGACAGTACTCAAATATGAAGTTTGAGAGATGTCTGTTAGAGGATGTTTAAAATGAAATTGTTTCTTAAGAATAGTAAACTGAATCTGAATGTATCAAACACCGATTTTTTTTTTTTTTTTTTTTTTTTTTTTTTTTTTTTTACAATTTCATACCTGTATACAATGCTGTTTGACTCTTCCACTTACTGGCTTTCTTTTCCTTTCCACTCCTACCTAAACCCTTCTTCCTGTTAGATCGCCATCCTACTTCCCTGCCTTCCTTATTTTAATTTAATTTAATTATTTATTTTTATATATTTATTTGAGAAAGGGAAGTAAAGAGAGAGAGAATGGGTATGCCAGGGCATCCAGCCACTAAAAATGAACTCCAGATGTATGCATCACCTTATGCATTCTGGCTTACTTGGGTCCTAGGGAATCAAGCCTGGATCCTTTGGCTTTGCAGGCAAGTGTCTTAACTTCTGAGCCATTTCTCCAGCCCACTGATTTTATTTTATTTTTGACCTGTTGATTTAACTTAGGATTACTTAATAATCATGGTATTATTATTTTTTTTTTGTAAGCAAGTACCTTTGACCAGTGAGTCATCTTCCCAACCTGGTATTTTATTCTTATTTATTGAGTGAGTGAGAGAGAGAGAGATTGATTGGGTGCACTAGGGCCTCTAGCCATTGTAAACAAACTCTAGATGCATATACCACCGTGTGCATCTGGCTTTTGTGGGATGTGGATAATTGAACCTGGGTTCTTAGACTTTGCAGACAAGCTCCTTAATGGCTAAGCCATCTCTCCAGCCCCTTGTATTTTACTTTGGGGGGGGGGAGAGACAGAGAGAGAAGACAGAGATGGGCGTACCAGCAGCCTATCAGCTGCTGTGAACGAAATCCAGATGTGTGCGCCCCCTTGTGGTCAAGTGTGGCATTGCGCCCTTGCGTCACTTTGCATCTGGCTAACGGTGGGATCAGGAGATTGGAAGGAACGTTCTTAGGCTTAGGAGGCAGGCCCGTGCCTCAACTGCTAAGCCATCTCTCCAGCCCGTATTTTACTTTTTTTATTATTAATTTTTAAAAAAAATTTATTTATTTTTGGAGAGAGACACAGAGATAGAGAGTGAGAGTGAGACAGATAGAGATGGGCGAGCCAGCAGTCTCTCAGCTGCTGTGAACGAAATCCAGATGTGTGCACCCCCTTGTGGTCAAGTGCGGCATTGCGCCCTTTTGTCACTGCATCTGGCTAAACGTGGGACCTGGAGATTGGAACTGCTGGAGATTGGAACCAGCATTCTTAGGCTTGGGAGGCAGGCGCCTTAACCCCTAAGCCATCTCTCCAGCCCCCATATTTTACTTTTTATGAAGCAATCACATCAGCCGATCTAGTGCCGTTTGTTAGGGTGGTATTGAGATTAACAATCTTTGGTTTAAATTTAAATTTTTATTTTTCTATTATTTTTAGTTTTTCGAGGTAGGGTCTCACTCTAGCCCAGGCTGACCTGGAATTCACTATGTAGTCCCAAGGTGGCCTTGAACTCATGGTGATCCTCCTACATCTGCCTTCCGAGTGCTGGGATTAAAGGTGTGTGCCACCATGCCCAGCTTAAATTTAAATGTGGGGGGGGGTTCGAGGTAGGGACCCACTGTAGCCCAGGCTGACCTGGAATTCACTCTATATTCTCAGGGTGGCCTCAAACTCACAGCAATCCTCCTACCTCTGCCTCCCAAGTGCTGAGATTAAACGCGTGCGCCACCACACCCAACTTAAATTTTTTTAATATTTCATTTATTTATTTATTTGAGAGCAAGAAAGAGGCAGAGAGAGGGAGGGAGAATGAGCATGCCAGGACCTCTAGGCACTGCAAACAAACTCCAGATGCATGTGCCCCCTTGTGCATCTGGTTTATGTGGGTCGTGGAGAATCGAACCTGGATCCTTTGGTTTTGCAGGGAAATACCTTAACTGCTAAGCCATCTCTCCAGCCACCTCCCCCTTTTCTTTTTTTGAGGCAGAGTCTCACTCTAGCCTAGGTGGACCTAGACCTCATTCTGTAGTTCCAGGCTAGCTTTCGAAGTCACAGTGCTCCTCCTTCTATCTTATGTACCAGTACATGTCTAGGTGAAATGAAATGCATAGAGTGGATTAGCTTTATCTGCTACAGTTTATACTAAATGCTACAAATAAGCCGGGCGTGGTGGTGCACGCCTTTAATCCCAGCACTCGGGAGGCAGAGGTAGGAGGATCGCTGTGAGTTCGAGGCCACCCTGAGAAGACAGTGTGAATTCCAGGTCAGCCTGGACTAGAGTGAAACCCTACCTCGAAAAACCAAAAAAAAAAAAAAAAAAAAAAAAAAAAAAAAGTATATAAAACTGCCAGGAATATTTAGCTCATTAATGTTGTAGAGAAGGTTCTAAAAAGAATATTGACCAATATGTTGCTAATCTCATTTAATATGCTTTATTGCTACTTTAAAAAAAAAATTTGTCATTGACTATGATAATTTGGTTAATGGTTGGTAATTTTTTTTACCATTTTTTTATTGAAAACTTCTATACTTACATACAAAAAAACCATATTTCCCTCCCTTCCCCCATGGTTGGTAATATTTAAGGAATATAGGAGTGGAGCATGGTGGTGCATGACTTTAATACCAGTATTTGGGTGGCAGAGGTAGGAAGATTACCATGAGTTCTAGGCCAGCCTGAGACTGCATAGTGAATTCCAAGTCAGCCTGGACTAGAGTGAGATACTACCTCACAAAACAACAAAAAAAGTTCTTTCTGGGTGTGGTTGCACACACCTTTAATCCCAGCCCTCCGGAGGCAGAGATAGGAGAATTGCCATGAGTTTGAGGCCGCCCTGAGACTACACGGTGAATTCCAGGTCAGCCTGAGTTAGTAAGACCCTACCTCAAAACCCCACTCCACCCAAAAAGGTTCTTATGTTACCTTTATGTTTAGTAAAGTACGAAGTTCTTTTCTACAATCCTTTGTTAATAAGAGAAATATCAATTTAGAACATCTGAAAAGTTTTATAAACATTTTAGGTTACATTTGTGTTAGCATAATAAATGGAGGCTGAAGATTGAACCAAATCTTTTCTTGTGTAATTTTCAGGAAGATAATTTTTCTGAATCCATTAATTCATAAAGTAATATAACCTAATATTTCAGTTTTTCTGAGAATTAGATGAATTAAAGTTGCCAGGTAGTAAATTTTAAATGCTTGACAAATACTAATTTTAAAAGCTTGGCCATTTCTGTAGGTCTGTATACTTAGTTTTAAAATACTTAATACTACATACTTTGAAATATTTTATGGAATGTTGCCCAGAGTTCAAAAAGATAGAAGATTTTCAACCATATTTCCAATTGAGGATCCAAGAGATTGTGCTTGCCTCACCTTTATGCGTCTGGCTTATGTGGGATCTGGAGAGTCAAACATGGGTCCTTCATAGGCAAGTGCCTTAAGTGCTAAGCCATCTCTCCAGCTCTAGTGTATCCTTTTTAAAGAAAAAAAAAGCTGCTGGAGTTCATTTGCAGTGGCTAGAGCCCTGGTGTACCCATGCACACTCACACTTTCTCTCTGTCTCTTTGCTTGCAAATAAATAAATAAAAACTCTTTTTAAAATTTGGGGCTATTGAGTTGGCTTAGTAGTTAACATGCTTGCCTGCAAAGCCAAAGGATCTAAGTTTATTTCCCCAGTACCCATGTAAGAAGTACAAGGTGGTACATGCACCTAAAGTTCGCAGAGGCCCTAGTGCACCCGTTCTCTCTCTATATCTCCCTCTTTCTCACTCAATAAATAAATTAGTTTTTAAAATATTTTAAAAATTGTAAAAAATCTTACAAAGAGAATGAGTGATAGGTAATACTCAGAAAGTGAGCAATTCAGACTTTTCCTGACTTGAACACAAATATTTGGAAATTTTGTTTCACACAGCACAGGGTGGGCACTGACAGCACATACCTATGCAAGTTTGAGGCTAGCCTGGGCTACATATACATAGAGAAAAAGCAGAGGAGAGAAGGGGAAGGGGTGAGGAAAGGTGAAAAAAGAGAAGAAAGGAGGGCTGGAGAGATGACTTAGCTGTTAAGGTTCTTACCTGTGAAGCCTAAGGTTCAATTCCCCAGTACCCACGTAAGCCAGATGCACAAAATGGCACATGTGTCTGGAGTTTGTTTGCAGTGGCTGGATGGAGGCCATGGTGCACCCATTCTCTCTCTGCTTACAAATAAATAAAAAGAGAAGAAAGGAAAGAAGGTTATTCAAATTAACAATGTAAGCAACAGGATATGATTTTACACCCATCAAATCGACAAAGTTAATGTGTGATACTTCCAAGAGCTGCTGAACATGTAGATCAATGAAGCCTTCATACAACAGGAAGTGTTTAGACCATTTAGGCTGCTAAAATGATACTTAGGTGGTATTAACTTAAATAATATAAATTCATTTTTCATAATTCTAGAGGCTGTACAGTTCAAGGCACCAGCAGGTTCTATGTCTAGTGAAAACTTGTTCTCTGCCTCAGAGATGTTACTTCTTGTTCTTGCTCCGTCCTCATGTAGCAAAAGGAGCTGAAGGGATTAACTGCTTCTTCAAGCCCTAAAACACTCATCACCACCCAAAGGTCTCACTTCCTAGTACCATTACGAGAGGGTTAGGATTTCCAGAGGAATAATTCGGGCCATAGCAAAAATACAAGGAATACAAAGGAAACTTAAGTGTTTCGTTATGGTTATCAGTGTTTTTTTAAGTTATATTTGTTTGTTTTTAATTTTTGTTTATTTATTTATTTGAGAGCGACAGAGAGAAAGAGGTAGATAGATAGAGAATGGGCGTGCCAGGGCCTCCAGCCACTGCAAACAAACTCCAGATGCATGTGCCATTTTGTGCATCTGGCTTACGTGGGTCCTGGGGAATCAAGCCTCAAACCAGGGTCCTTAGGCTTCATAGGCAAGCACTTAACCGCTAAGCCATTTCTCCAGCCCTTTTAAGTTATATTGTATGTAGAACAATTGAATACTGAAACTGAATGCATTTCTCATAGCTATCATGATTTCAGAATAATTAGGGTGAATGGTATTTTGGGAAATCTATAATAATTTCTTAATTAAGCCTGTCAGTGACAAAAATTGTAGGTAATGCAGAATGCTCTTAGGTCTTTACATTCATAATTAAAGGAAACGTTAAATTTTTATTAGTGAAAAATATTTATTACCATTCAGGTTTATAAATCTACCTTTAAAAACTTTGTGGTCAGTCGTGGGGGTACATGCCTTGACTCCTAGCATTTGGGAGGCTGAGGAGGATTGCTGTGAGTTTGAAGCCACCCTGAGACTACATAGTGAGTTCCAGGTCAGGCTGGGCTAGAGCGAGACTCTACCTTGGGAAAAAAAAAAAAAAAAAAAAAAAGTTATGAACCATACATAAGATCCAGTGTCCTGTGCTTAGGAGTCTTAAGTGGATAAAGCATGTGCCTCTCAAGTATGATGTCCTGAGTTTGGATCCCTAGAGTCCGCATGAAGGCAGACACTATAGTATCTGTGATCCCAAAGTGCTTAAAGTTAGAAGGGAAGCTGAGATCAGAGAATGCCCTATAAACTAGCAGGCCTGCTAGGTTGGCAAATACATCAGTGAACAATGATAGACCTTGCTTCAAACAAAGAAGAAGGCAAGGACTGACATTGTCTTCTGACTTCCACATACACAAAGTGTGGCACATGCATGTCTGGATTCACACACACATGAGAACACACATAGAACCAGTGTTCTATACATAGCATTTATACAAGTTCAAGAAAATTATAACTGCAACATTATTGTAGTGTTGGAGTATTGGTGATATTCAAGAATTCCATACGACGTATAAAAACCCTAGTGGCTGTCATATCCAAATTCATGGTAGAGATCATTCAAGATTAAGGAGTAAAAATAAGGAAGGCAATATACTTACAGAGGGCTTTAAATAGATGTATAATGTTTAATCATTTAATTGTATAACTGATATATTATTTAATGCTGGGAGTGTTTTGTTAAAATATCTCATGCTTAGAAATAGTTTCTATTTTAACTCACAGAAAATTCAGAATTTATATATATGAGATATTGTCAAGGTACATAAATTGAATGCTTTCCCTGTACTTCATCATAGATGCAAAGTAAATTAACTCCTAATTCTCACTGTGAGCCTGTTAGGTAATGTTCTATTCATAAGGAATATTCTAATCCATGCAAAAACATATTTATAGTTAAAAATTTTTCCAATTTATGTATTAGGGGGAGAGAAAGAGGCAGATAAAGAGCACATCAGGGCCTATAGCCACTACAAACGAACTCCAGACGATTGTGCCACCTTGTGTATCTGGCTTACAAGGGTACTGGGAAATTGAACCAGTGTTCTTTAGGCTTTGCAGACAAGCACCTTAACCACTAAGCCATCTCTCTAGCCCAAGAAATGTAGTTATAATTTTGATCTTTCTACCTCCAAAATTCATGTCCATTCCACATCATTAAATAGCTTATTTCTAGCAGTTTTTGATGGATTTTTGGAAGTGGCCAAGTTAACTAACTGCACCTTACCAAAAACCACATACACATTAACAATTAATGATAACTAAAATAATATCTAACAGGACTTTATACTCCCAAATTTTCTTACATGCATGGCCTGTTCTCATAATCTTTAAGACACACAAATGACTCATTGGTAGATACAGTGTTCCTCTTTAATTTTTATGCTGTTCATTATAATTCTATACATATTTAAGTTTTTTTGTTACGGTTTTGAATTTGGAATCCTTCTGTGTCTGCCTCCTGAATGATGAGATAACAAGCATGTGCCACTGTGTAGCTTGCTCATTTTGTATCTTAATATAGCTGTATGACTTGTTTCTTTATCATTTTAAACCACATTCTGTCTTGGTTTTTCATTTTAGGATCGAAAATTAACAAAGTCTGAAAGGCAGAGGTTTAAAGAAGAGGCTGAAATGTTAAAGGGTCTTCAGCATCCCAATATTGTTCGATTCTATGATTCCTGGGAATCCACAGTCAAAGGGAAAAAGTGCATTGTTTTGGTGACTGAACTAATGACGTCTGGGACACTTAAAACGTAAGTCCATCTATGATGAAAAAACTGAGCAAGAATTTTGGGTGAATATCTTACGTAGCTATACTTTGGTTGCTCAGTCTACTAAATTAAGAATAAAGTTCCAAGATTCTCTGCTGTTTCAATGCTTTCATAATCATTTATCAGTAACTTAAAGTGAGAGATTATTACAGAATAAACATAATTATTTTAAGTCATATTGATTGACATTTCTAAAGTTGAGTGGCTAAGGGATCCAAAATCATATGTTAAGGTAGCCCTCTAGTGGTTAAAATGAGATTAAATTTGTTGAGAAACTTTTTTGCTCCATCTGTGCAAATTATACTAATGATCATCACTAAGATGCTATCACTATTCTCCATAGCACCAGAAATTGAAACCCAAATAGCTACACTTACTATCCCTTTCAGAGATGTAGGTGGCATGCAGAAATTCCCAGTTATCTATTGCAGAGAGTTTTAGGTAAAAGTAAATAGTATGTAGCTGATTAATCTTTGGCCTTTGGAACAGTCTTATATCTCCTGGATAGTCCTTACATGTGCCATTGGATGCTACAGATTAACATGTTTAAAAGCCAACAGAGGGTGGAGAGATGGCTTAGTGGTTAAGGTGCCTGCCTCCTAAGCCTAAGAACGCTTCAGCGTTCCAATCTCCAGGTCTCATATTTAGCCAGATGACGCAAGGGTGCAATGCCACACTTGACCACGAGGGGACGCACACATCTGGATTTCATTCACAGCAGCTGAGAGGATGCTGGCGTGCCCATCTCTATCTGTCTTCCTCTCCCTCTCTCTCTGTCTCTCCAAAAAAAAAAAAAAAAAAAAAAAAAAAAAAAAAAAAAACAGATTTAATAAAAAAAGCCAACAGAAATTTCTTTTCTATAAACCCTAATTTCTTAATATAGCTGTATGACTTGCATTTCTCTTTATGATAATATCTCTTTTCTAGCCATACAGGCCTTTTATTTACATACCCATTTCTTCCTCTGGACTGTACTTCCTAGCACTGTGTTTGTAATTTAATAAATACTTGAATGAATTAAAGGGGAATTATGTGGTAGTTGTGTGTATATCTGTATCTTGATTCTTTTCATAACCTAGGAGTACCTGTGATGGTTAATCTCTGGTTGTCAACTTGATAGTATTTAGAATCATAATGGAATCAAACCTTTGGTGATGTCTGAGGGCTTTTGTATATTAGCTGAAGTGAGAGGACACATCCTAAATGTGGGCTGCACCATTCCATGTGGTGCATAAAAAGAAAGCTAGCCGGGCATGGTGGCGCACACCCAGGCATAGGTAGGAGGATCGCCATAAGTTTGAGGCCACCCTGAGACTACACAGTGAATTCCAGGTCAGCCTAGGCTAGAGTGAGACCCTACCTCAAAAAACAAACAACCAACTCCAAAAAAAAAACTGAGTGTGGTGGTGAACACCTTTAATCCCAGCACTAGAGAGGTAGGAGGATCACCGAGAGTTTGAATCCAGCCTGGAAGTATAGAGAGAATTCCAGGCAAGCCTTGGCTAGAGTGAGATTCTAACCTCCCCCCCCCCCAAAAAAAAAAAAAAAGAAAGAAAGAAAGAAAAAATAAAGAAAACCCAACTATTTTGAGACATTTTTGGATAGCATAGGGAGTGGGGCCCTTGTGGAGTCGCTGACCTTCAGAAGTAAACTAAAATAAACAGCATAACAAGCCATTTCAATATTATACCTAAGCCTCAGTGGAGGAAAGAATTACCTCTAGATAAAAAGTGAAAGAGGGCTGGTGAGATGGTTTAGCAGATAAGGCACTTGCCTGCAAAGCCAAAGGACCCAGGTTCAATTCCCCAGGACCCATGTAAACCAGATGCACAAGGGGGCACACGCATCTGGAGTTCGTTTGCAGTGGCTGGAGGTCCTGGCGTGCCCATTCTCTCCCTCTCTCTCTTCCTATTTCTATATCCCTCTCTTTCTCTCAAATAAATATAAAATATTTTAAAAAGTGAAAGAAGTAAGTAAAAGCTAAAACAGAGTTAATATCCCAACATTCTGTTGGGATTTCATATCAGATATAATGCTTGAAGTGCTAGTTTCATTATCTGTATAATGGCAGATATCTTTAGAAATAAAATGAGTAGAGATGAGTTAGAGTTTAGCCTGTGTCAAAAATTGGAATTATCCATAAAAAGGCAGAACTTAGGATTCCAATCATTGAAAACTACAGGAAGTTTCTGAGGGTATAGTATCTGAAAAAATACAAATTCCTATTTTTGTATCACTTGCCTCTCCATATACTACCAATGGCCTTTTTTTTTGTATTTTCCAATATCATTTCTCTCGCACTTTCTCTCCCTCTCTCTCTCTCTTTCTCTCTCTCTCTCTCTCTGTATGTGTGTGTAGAGGGTAGGGTGTCAGTCCTTGCCTTCCATCTTGTTTGAAATCAGTCTTTTGTTGTTCCCTGTTACATACGCCAGGCAGACCTGAGCACTTCCAAAGATTCTCCTGTCTTCCCATAGGAACATTAAGATTATAGATGCATGTTACCATATCCTTCTTTACCTGAGCTTTGCAAGCAAGTGCTTTACTCATGGAGCCGTTTCACCAGCCATGTGTGTGATTTTATAATGTAAATTTGTACTATCTGTTTGTTGCAGGAAACTGAAGCCAAGAAATATAAATCATAATTGATTGCAAGAAAATTCCCAGGGACATTTTCACAGTCCATTGGTCCTACAATTGGTCTTTCCACACATAGAAAGTTTCCAAAGAAGGGCTAGAGAGAAGGCTCAGTGGTTAAAAGCACTTGCTTGCAAAATCAAATGTCCTAGGTTCGATTCCCCAGTACCCATGTAAAGCCAGATGCACTAAGAGGTGAATGTATCTAGAGTTTGTTTTTGCAGTAGCAAGATGCCCTGGCACACCCATACTCAATTTTTTTTCTCTGTCTGCATTTCTTTCTGTCTCTGTTGCTCAAATAAATAAATAGATATAAAGTTTCCAAAGAAGATGACTTGAAAATCAAATAATTAATCATACCAGTAAACATGAACATACACAGTCAGAAATTAACATTGGAGCACTTAAAGATATTGTAGGCAATTCTGAAAATAATTACTAAGTACTTAGTAAGAATGCTACTGAAGAAATAAAAAAAGGAAATGATAAAAGCCATAAAGAAGGAATAGGATAGGATTCCATCTTAAAAAAAGCTGCAGGCATGGGGCTGGAGATATGGCTCACCACTTAAGACTTTCCTGCAAAGCCTAATGACTCAGGTTTGATTCCCCAGTAAAGCCAGATGCACAAGGTAGAACATGCGTCTGGATTTCATTTGCCGTGGCTAGAGGCCCTGGTGCACCCATTCTCTCTTTGCCGGGTGTGGTGGTGCATGTCTTTAATCACAGCACTTGGGAGGCGAGGTAGAGTTAGAGGCTGCCTTAACACTACATAGTGAATGCCAGATCAGCCTGAACTAGAGCAAGACCCTACCTTGAAAACCAATCAAAACAAATAAATAAACAAAATAGTATATTTTCTATCTGTTTCTCTCTCTCTCTCTCTCTCTCTGACACACACACACACACAGAGTATACTTCTAAGCTGTAACTTCAGGGGGAGGGGTGGTTTCTAGGAATAAGAAGAAATCATTATAAATACAACTTCACTAGGGAGTTGGAGAAATGGCTCAGCAATTAAGGCACTTGCCTGCAAAGTCTAATGACTTGGGTTTGTTTCCCCAGTACCCATGTAAAGCCAGATGCTCAGAGTGGCACATACATCTGGAGTTTGTTTGCAGTGGCTGGGGCCCCTTGTGTACCCATTCTCTCCCTCCCTCCTTGGAAATAAATTTAAAAACATACTTCATTAGGGCCAGCTGTGGTGTGTTAGATGCCTGTAGTCTAGGCACTTGGGAATTTGCCACCTCTCTGCTCTGTATCTGACCAGCTGTGAATTTGTTCAAGTAGATTCTTTGGGCCTTCATTTCCCATTTGAAAACAAGAGTTAGACTACCTGATCTTGTATCAGTACATGAGAATTTTTTTAAGTTATGATTTAAAAAATTTATCATCTTAATTATTTATGTAGTATACAGTTTAATGTTCATGTATACACATTTCTGTACAGTCTCTTGAACTCCTTCCATCTCACAAAATTCAAATGCTATTCCCATTGTATTAGTTACTTTTCTTATTTATTTGAGAGAGAGAGAGGAAGGCACTGATACATATATATAGAGAGAATGGGTGCGCCAGGGCCTCCAGCCACTGCAGACAGACTCCAGATGCATGCACCACCTTATGCATCTGCTTATGTGGGTACTAGGGAATCAAACCTGTGTCCTTTGGCTTTGCAGGCAAGCACCTTAACTGCTAAGCCATCTCTCCAGACCCTCATATGGTACCACTCATATTCAGAGTAGGTTCCCCATCCTGCCCCCATCCTATCTGGAAACACCCTCACTGTACCCAGAGGCATGTCTCCTAGATGATCTTAAATCTAGTCAAGTTGATCATGATTATTAATTATTGAACCCTTGGAACAAGAGTTTCCAATTTCTTCTTAACAACCTCCCTAGCAACTACTACCTGCTCTCAGAAAACATCCACCAAGGATACTTTTATGTCATACAGCATTATGGTTCCATTTATGATCTTTCATGTTTGACATCTTTCACTTAATATAATGTTCGGGAGGATTATGTGTTTTAGCATATTTATTTCATTTCATTTTAAATAATACTCTCTTGCACAGAAATTCCACTAATTGTTCACTTGTTGCTAGACTTTTGGGTTTGTTTCCACCATTTGGCTTTTATAGTTGAGCTCTTCTAGAGTACCTGTTTTCATTTCTATTGGATTTATTCCTGGGAGTGAAATTGGTAAACCCAGTTAATAATTTGGTTTTAATTTTGTGAAGAAACATCAAAAAAAAAATTTTTGGAGAGAGACACAGAGAGAGGGAGGGAGAGGAAGATGGATAGAGATGGGTGTGCCAGCAGCCTCTCAGCTGCTGCGAATGAAATCCAGATGCATGCGCCCCCTTGTGGTCAAGTGCGGCATTGCGCCCTTGCGTCACTTTGCATCTGGCTAAACGTGGGACCTGGAGATTGGAACAGCTGGAGATGGGAACCAGCGTTCTTAGGCTTAGGAGGCAGGCACCTTCACTGCTAAGCAATTTCTCCAGCCCCAAGAAACATCAAAAATTTTAAAATATAGTATGGCATTATAAATTATATTTAAAATTATATTATAAAATTTATATTTCCCTAATGGTTTCTCTTTTCTTTTTCAATTGTTTATTGACAACTTCTATACTTACAGACCATGATATTTCCTCCCTCTCTCCATTAGTCTCTTTTAATTTGGTGTCATCATCTTTTTCTCCTATTATGGATATTGAGGCCAATTTCTGTCTGGTCAGTTGCATTGTAAGGAGTCATACCTTTCCTTTGGCTTTTACATTCTATCCGCCCCTTCTTCCGCAATGGACCTCAGCTGAGCCTTGGAGGGTGAGACAGAGATGTTTCAGTGCTGGACATTCCTTCATCCCTTCTTCTCAGCACTATATTGTCTTTTGGGTCATCCCAGTGGTCATTGCCATCTGAAAAGAGAAGCTTCTCTAACCAGAAGTGAGAGTAGCATTAATATGTGAATATGAACATTAAGTGTAGTGCTTTCAGGGCAGTTTGGTGGGAATAATATATATATTTAGCCAGACAAGAGCAGGCTTTACACCCCTAAGGCTCATGACCTCCCCTACCATAGACTTTTGATTAGTTTTTTCAGTACCAGGCATTTATTCCCTCCCATAGAGAGGGCCTTCAGTCCAATAATGGAGCAGTTGGTTTCCCCAAGAGCAGATATGCCACTATTGCACCCGTTTGGTCATTGGGTTGTCTGGCCAAACTTGAATTTTCCAGTGTCCACTGTCCTAATGATTTCTTTCCTTATGCTTATACAGCATTTTTATATCTTTGTGGAAATGTTTCAAGTCTTTCATTCTTAAAAATATTTTTATTGGGCTGGAGAGACGGCTTAGCGGTTAAGGTGCCTGCCTGCTAAGCCTAAGAACGTCAGTTCTAATCTCCAGATCCCATGTTTAGCCAGATGAGTGATGCAAGGGCGCAATGCCACACCTGTCCACAAGGGGGCACAAGCATTTGGAGTTCGTTCGCAGTGGCTGAGAGGCTGCTGGCACACCCATTCTGTCTCCCTCTCCCTCTTTATCTCTCTCCAAAACAAAAAACAAACAAAAAATATTTTTATTTATTTATTTGAAGGGTAGGTAGAAAACATGGGCATGCCAGGCCTCCTGCCACTTCAAGGGAACTATTCCTCCTCTCTCTTTCCTCCCTCCCTCTTTCCCTTTCTTCTCCACCGCCCGCCCCCGTAGGGTCTCACTCTAGCCCAGACTGACCTGGAATTCACTCTGTAGTCTCAGGCTGGCCTCAAACTCCTACCTATGCCTTCTGAGTGCTGGGATTAAAGTCATATACTATCACATCTGGTGAGCCTTCTCTTAAAAAATATAAATTTTAATTTTTTTATTTATTTGCAATCAGAGAAAGAGAATGTGAGAATAGGCAGGCATGCCAGGGCCTCTAAGCTGCTGCATCTGGCTTCTCATGGGTACTGGGACCTTAGGATTTGCAGGTAAGTGCCATAACCGTTAAGCCATCTCTACAGCCCATCATGAGTCTTTAGATGGGAGCAAGGACTCTTGGGAACTGGACCATTTCATTGCTGTCTGACAAAGAATTGGTCTACAATTTGTCCCTCTATTAAGACTTAAGTGAAGCCATGTTTAAAGTTGATAGACTATGTCTATGTTTTTTATTTTTATTTTCAATGATTATTCTAGAGATTACATTTATATCCTTAACAATCTTACCAGCAGTGCCAGCAATTGTGCATCTCATCAGAAATGTCTGTTCCATCCTCTTCACATTAGCTATATTTTCTGGAATTTGTCTTATGTATCTTATTTTAACAATGCACTAGTAGTGTGCCTACTTCCTTTCTTTTCTATATCACCACTGTCCAGTAGAACTTTCAGTAATGACTGAACTATTATCATTATGCACTGTTCAAGAATTTCATTTGCCACATGTGGTTTTTGAACATTTGACACATGAGTAATGCAGCTGAAAAACTGAAATTTTACTTTAATTAAATAATAAAACACATGGGAGATGGCTTAGTGGGTCAAGTGTTTGCTGTGCATGCATGAGGACCTGAGCTTCTCCCTAGCTAGCACCCATTTAAAAATGCTGGGTGTGGTGGCATGTGCCTGTAATCTCTGTGCTGGAGAGGCGGAGTGAATAGTTAGGGCTCACTGGCTAACTAGTCTAGCTGAATTGGTAAAGTTCTAGATTCAGCAGGATACCCTGTCTCAAAGAATAAGGTGAAGAAAAATTGAAGAAGACCCTCAGTATCAATCTCTGGCATCTCCTACATGCACATACATACATGTATATATACACAGGTAGATAATAGGTAGGTAGGTATGTAGATAATGTATAGTCACATTTGGCTAGTGGATACTTACTAGACAGATTGCTGCTTGATACTGTAGTTGTCACAAAATGTCTTCATTTCTGTTTGGATTTTAGTTAAAACAAAACAAAATGAAACAAAACAAAAACTGATCTACTATGATGGCATTCCCAGCACTCAAGAGGCAGAGAGAAGAAGCAGGAGAATTCAAAGTTTGAGGTCAATTTAGTCGACATAGATCATGTTTAAAAAACAAAAGGGAAGAAAGACAAGCTGGCTACCTAATATTGTAACTGTTGAGATGAGAAGTACTTGGAAGACTTATTTTTCTTTATCTTTTAATAGAATTTTTAAGCTTATTTTAGCTCCTCTAACCTTACAAAAATAATTGCTAACTTTTCAGGTTACTGAGTCTCAAAATTCGAAATTTGATATTCTCATCTTTGGTATGCTAGAATTTAGTGAAATTCTTCAAAGCATAAAATTCGTATCACTGATAACCTGTTTGGTGTACTTTGCCTTTTCCAGGTACCTAAAAAGGTTTAAAGTGATGAAAATCAAAGTTCTAAGAAGCTGGTGTCGCCAGATCCTTAAAGGACTTCAGTTTCTTCACACTCGAACCCCACCAATTATTCACCGGGATCTTAAATGTGACAACATCTTTATCACAGGCCCTACAGGCTCAGTCAAGATTGGAGACCTTGGTCTGGCAACTCTGAAGCGGGCTTCTTTTGCCAAGAGTGTGATAGGTATGTTTCAAGTGTACCTTGGAGCCTGACTAGCCTCCTGACAGTACCTTTTCTGTAGAAACCTGATCCTATCAGTTTTTCTGGCATAAAATAAACCTCCAGAAACCTATAGCTTGAACCTAGGTGTTCTGTTCTACTTACATGTAAGATATGGGATTCTCAATATTTAAACTTCTAGAATTATCCTAAAGACTATTGACGTTTTATGAAGTTACATGGAGAAAAATAAGGTGAACTTTATTAACAAAAACCTTATGCTACATTTATCCTAATATTTAATATGCATTTATATAGTAGGGACAGTGTGTCACTTCATAAAAGAAATTTAACTCATATGTAGTTTAGCCTAAAATTATTCATTGGGTATATCTTCAAAAATATCTGGCAGCCAGGCATGGTGGCACACACTTTTAATCCCAGCACTTGGGAGGCAGAGATAGGAGGATGGCTATGAGTTCAAGGCCAGGCTGGAGACTACTTAGTGAATTCTAGGTCAGTGTGGACTATAGTCAGACCCTACCTCGAAAAAAAAATATGTGGCTGTAGAAACTTTATTTGAAAATATGAATATCAGCCTCTTACTTCCATCATTTAGAAGCTCTGATATATGTAGAATAGGTTTTTCAGCCTTAGTGCTCTGGACACTTTGGACTAGACAGTAGTTACAAAGGTTTGTCTTATGTGTTGTAGGATTGTTTAGTGGCATACCAGGCTTTGACCACAAAATGTCAGTAGCTCAACCTCTGTCTACCTACCCTTAATTGTTCAAACCAAAAATATCTATAGTCATTGCTGTATTATGGGTAGAATTAACTCCTTTTGAGAATTAGTGATATAAAGAATATAAGGCTTTTTTTTTTTTTAAGCTACAACCTTTATTTTAAAGATATTTATTTATTTGACAGAAAGAGAATGGGCACACCAGGGCCTCCAGCCACTGCAAATGAACTCCAGATGCATGTGCCTCCTTGTGCATCTGGCTTATGTGAGTCCTGGAGAGTTGAACAAACCAGGTTCCTTTGGCTTTGCAGGCCAAACACCTTAACCATTAAGCCATCTCTCCAGCCCTATAAGGTTATCTTTTCAGCCTTTAATTCATGTGTTAAGAGTCATAGCTGGAAAAATTAATAGCTATTTGGATAAGCTTTCACTCATATTCTATTCTGCTCCCTCAAAAGGTTATGAAAACAAAAACCCATAATTACTAAGTACACCAGAATCCTAAGTATCATTTAGAAAAACATGGCGTAATTCATACAACTTTATAAAACAGTGTTCTTCTTGGAATATTTTGTAGGTAGGATTTAGAATGCTCTGCTGTTCTTATATTTTGTCTTCTTCACAGGAAGCATTTGGTTGTTGTTGGTGTCTTAAAATCTCTATTCAAAGAGTTTTTATTTTCTTTGTTAATTAAATCATAGTGTGCAGTCTTGTTCTTGGAGTTACCCTATAATTTGAGGTATCAAGACTCTGGAATCATTGTAAAATCTGATTTTGGAGGATTATGTACATGCACAATGTGCTCACAAATCATTCTGTATTTGAGGTATATATTTGTGTGTATACATGTATTTTGCCTGTAGGATGTCCCTCAGTCATATTCCCTGTATCTGCAGTTTGCTTTTTTGTGTACTGTAGGTGGGGTGGTAAGTATGTAAAAGAAGAGGGCTGTAGTGAGTGGCTGTTATAGTTACATTTCATTTTATTATCTGTAAACATAATACAGGATTTTTTTCTACTGCAAGGTCTTTAAAAAAAGTGAAACTAGTCAAATGCAGTGTTGATAGCAAAGAACTAATTGTAAATGTTCATCTTACAACTACCATAACAGTAGGGGGCAGACAAGTACTTAATCTTTTTAAATTAATCATCTTAAAGGTAGGTGCTACTTGTATCTGTATCCTGCTAGGTTTTTTTTCCCCATTTGTTTTCAGCATATTAATTATCTCTTAGTCAAGGCTGTATTTTCATAATAGGAACCCATTTTAAATATACATTTGACTATGTTTAGTTTCTTATGTAGGCCTTTTAGTGGATATTTGATGAAACAGTGTGATTTCCTTCCTTTTCTCCCCTTGCTTTCTGTTTATCCCCCCTCTCATTACCCCCTCTGACAGGTGCTCTTGGCCTCTCTTCTAAGGTGGATAACATTTGAAGTTTCTGAATTGAATTTGAATCTTCTTTTAATTTAAGGTACGCCAGAATTCATGGCCCCTGAGATGTATGAGGAGAAGTATGATGAATCTGTTGATGTTTATGCTTTTGGGATGTGCATGCTTGAGATGGCTACATCTGAATACCCATACTCAGAGTGCCAAAACGCTGCACAGATCTATCGGCGAGTGACCAGCGTAAGTCTTCCCTAACTGTTGGTAAGGTTGGGTCATATCTAACAAGGAATCTCAAGCTACATAATATCCACCTTTTAGAAGGGGAACAGTAGAAGGAAGGATAAGGTTGGGAGGGGAAAGCATTGTTGAATTTGTACACTTGCATATATGTGCAGTGAGATTAAAAAGAAAAACTACCAGTATGATGGCTTACCAGTTAAGACGCTTGCCAGAGAAGCCTAACGACTAGTTTCGACACCCCAGAACCCACATAAGCCAGATACACAAGTTGGTGCACGCATCTGGAGTTTCTTTGCAGTGGCTAATGTCCCTTGTGCATCTGGCTTATGTAGGTCCTGGGGAATCAAATCTGGGTCCTTTGGTTTTGCAGGCAAGCACCTTAACCACTAAGCCATCTCTCCAGCCCTCTGTTCAGATAGTTATCCATAACATTGTTTCAAAGATGTCTATTTACAGACATCTTGTCAGTTTTAAAATAGGCTCCATCCAGCTCCACAGAGGGTATTTTGTTACTGAATCTCTTAATAGCTTGCTTCTGCTTCATTTTAACATCTAACTTTTTGGGTTTTCAAGGTATTTAAAACTAAAATGTGTAAAAGTACTTATTAATTAGAAAATAATAAACCCATTATGTTAGAAATATACATTTAAAAATTCAATATTATCCAAATGATAAGGTCTCTAATTTCTTCAACTAATCAATGACACCAAGAAAAACGAAGTAGTAGTGAATTCCAGGTCCCCAGGTAGGTTTCACCGTAGCCCAGGCTGACCTAGAATTCACTATGTAGTGTCAGGGTGGCTTGGAACTTAGAGCAATCCTCCTGCCTTTGTGCTACCACGCCCAGCTTAGTTTTAACTTCTAATATGGTAAATATCCCAGTTAATGTTCCCAGTACGTGAAGAATATAAAGGGAGGGCATAGTGGCAGAGCCTTTCATCCCAGCACTTGGGTGGCAGAGGTAGGAGGATTGATGTAAATTCAAGGTCAGACTGGGCTATAGTGATAACCCTACCAAGGAAAAAAAAAGAAGCCAGGTGTGGTGGTGCATGCTTTTAATCCCAGCACTCAGGAGGCAGTAGGAGGAGGATTGCTGAGTTGGTGTCAGCCTGGGGCTGCAGAGTGAGTTCCAGTTCAGCCTAGGCTACAGTGGAGACCCTACCTCAGGGAAAACAACAACAACAACAAAAAAAACACAGAAGTATGTACATGAATAATGAGGTTTTGAATTCTTTACTATAATTGTAGTCACCATGAATTGGCCACATAGGTGAGGCCATTACCTTGTGGTTGAAAGGGAGAGAAGAGAATCAGTCTTTCTGTAGTTTTTCTATTATTAAATCTTGTTTCAATGATTCAAATCTTTTAAAATGTATTTCATTTTATTTATTTGAAAGAGAGAAAGAGAGCCGGGCGTGGTGGTGCATGCCTTTAATCCCAGCACTCGGGAGGCAGAGGTAGGAGGATCACCATGAGTTCAAGGCTACCCTGAGACTATATAGTGAATTCCAGGTCAGCCTGGACTAGAGCGAGACCCTACCTCGAAAAACCAAAAAAAAAAAAAAACAAAAGAGAGAGAGAGAAAGAGGGAGGGGGAGAGAGAGAATGGGTGCACCAGGGCCTCTAGCCACTGCAAATGAATTCCAGACACGTACACCCCCTTGTGCATCTGGCTAATGTGGGTCCTGGGGAATCCAACTTGGGTCCTTTGGCTTTGCAGGCAAACACCTTAACTGCTAAGCCATCCCCCCAGACTTTGTTTCATTAATTTAAAAATAAACTTAGCTGGGTGTGGTGGCGCACGCCTTTAATCCCAGCGCTCGGGAGGCAGAGGTAGGAGGATCACCGAGAGTTTGAGGCCACCCTGAGACTACATAATGAATTCCAGGTCAGCCTGGACCAGAGTGAGACCCTACCTTGCAAAACCAAAAATAAATAAATAAATAAACTTATAGGCTGGGTGCCCACAAGATGGCTCAGTGGTTAAAGGCACCTGTTTACCAAGCCTGCAGGCTTGGGTTTGAGTTCTCAGTACAGTTTGGTCTGCAGCAGCAAGAAGATCTGGTGTACTCATTCTCTCTCAGAAAATAAATACTTTTTAAATAAATAAATAAACTTACAGGGATGGAGAAATGGCTTAGTGGTTAAGGCGTTTGCCTGTGAAGCCAAAAGATCTCGGTTCGAGTCTCCAGGGCCCACGTAAGCCAGATGCACAAGGGGCACATGTGTTTGTAGTGGCTAGAGGCCCTGGCACACCCATTCTCTCTCTGTCTGCCTCTCATCTGTCTATCTGTCTCTCTCTGCTTGCAAATAAATAAAATTAAATAAGTAAATAAACTTGGAAAAACCCAGGCATGGTGGCTCACGCCTTTAATCCCAGCATTCAGGAAGCAGAGGTGGGAGGATTGCCCTGAGTTCAAGGCTACCCTGAGAGTATATAGTGAATTCCAGGCCAGCCTGAGCTAGAGTGAGACCCTACCTTGAAAAACAAATAAACAAACAATAAAAAACTAAAATAAATAAACTTATGACCTCTGATACATGTTTTTGTGCTGCTATTATATTGCTTTTTAAGGTGATCTCATTTGTTTATAGAATTTTTTGGAAGCAGCAGAAAGAGATAGGTTGAAATTACAGATGTGGGAGGATGAGGTAGGTAAGTGGTAAATAGCCAGTATTCAGTGGCATCCTGGAGCATGATGTAATGGGCATGAAAAAGGATGTGAGTTTTGTTCGCTTTAGTTGGTTATTTATATTGTTTTTTCTTTTCTTTTTTTTTTTTTTTTTTTTTTGAGACATACTTCTAGATTCACTTACCAGTACTAACTATTGTTGTCTTAAACAAGTCACCAAATTTATTTTATTTTGTCCTCTGCAAAAGATAAGCCCTTATTTAATTTACAAATGGCCTATCTGGCACTAGTACTAGAAATAGGTTCTGGTTATTTTCTTTCTCTCTCTTTCTTTCTTTCTTTCTTTCTTTCTTTCTTTCTTTCATTCATTCATTCATTCATTCATTCATTCATTTTTCGGTTTTTCAAGGTAGGGTCTCACTCTAGCCCAGGCTGACCTGGAATTCATTATGTAATCTCAGGGTAGCCTCAAACTCATGGCAATCCTCCTACCTTTGCCTCCCGAATGCTGGGATTAAAGGCGTGCACCACTACACCCGGCGGTTCTGGCTATTTTCTGTGAAATATGAGTCATTTTCTGAAGTGTAAACTGAAAGAAATATGGCTTTAGAAAAGTCACAAAAGGGGCTGGAGAGATGGCTTAGTGGTTAAGGCACATGCCTGCGAAGTCTGAGGACCCTGGTTTGATTCTCCAGGTCCCATGTAAACCAGATGCACAAGGGGCACACACGTCTGGAGTTCATTTGCAGTGGCTAGAGGCCCTGGCGTGCCCATTCTCACTCTCCCTCTCTCTCTTTCCCCTCTCTCTGTCTCTGATAAATAAATAAAAATAAAATCTTTAAAAAAGAAAAGAAAAAGAAAAGTCACAAAAGCTTGAAACATCTGTGCAAGTTTGCATTTCTCAGGAAGCAGTGATTGAGGAACAGCATCAAGCCTTGAATGCCTTTTTAGTGTTGATAAATACTATTATGTCACAAAAAATATTGTTTATACTGTCTGTGTGTATATAAGAAGAAGAGAACTCTGTGTGTGTGTGTGTGTGTGTGTGTGTGTGTGTGTGTGTGTGTGTGTGTGTGTGTGTTATGTTTTGGTTTTCATTTTATTGAGGTAGGCTCTCGCTTTAGCTAGGGCTGTCCTGGAATTCACTATGTAATCTCACGGTGGCCTTAAACTCATGGTGATCCTCCCACCTCTGCCTCCCGAGTGCTAGGATTAAAAAGTATGTGCTATCGTACCCTGTGAAAAGAACATTTTTTTATGACTTAATTACTTTTTTAAAAAAGTTATTTATTTGCAAGGAAAGGGAGGGAGCATAGGAGAGAGAGAATAGGCTTACCGGGGCCTAGCCACTGCATATAATTAAGTTGTAAGCTTTCAAGAGTCTTTAAAGGCTACTAGAGCACGTGCTCTCGCCCTTGTTCTCTCTCTCTCTCAAATCTTTTAATTTTTATATTTATTTATATTTTTGGAGAGAAAGAGGCAGAGAGAGAGAGAGAGATAGATAATGGGCATGCCAGGGCCTCCAGCCACTGCAAACGAACTCCAGAACTAGTGACATTAGCAATTTGTATTTAATGTGTTTGACAAGTTTACATCAAATCAAACTTTAAAGTGGGAGAAAGAAATATTTATAATCATCAGTCACCTTGCATCGTACCTTACATATACTATTGTCTAACTTTTGTAGCATAACAAGTTATCTTTATTTCACAAGCAAGAAAATAGACATAAGCATTTAACCATTTTGGTTAAGGTTCAAGAAAGAAATGATTAATATTAGAGTCCAAAATCAAGGGGATTTAAAATGAAATTAATATAGTCCTTAACATACTTATCACCCTGTTATTTTTAAACCTTTTTCTAGATTAAAAAAATCTAAAAATAAAAATTTTCTTTAAAAGAAGGATTAAAGAGATGACTTAGCTGTTAAGGCGCTTGTCTGCAAAGTGTGAGGACCCATATTCTACTCTCCAGGTCCCCTATAAGCCAGATGCTCAAGGTGACGCAAGTGCACAAGGTTGCACATGCGCCTGGAGTTAGATTGCAGCTCTAGTGCACCAGTTCTCTCTCTAATAAAAAAAAATTGTTTTGTTTTGGTTTTTCCAGGTAGGGTTTCACTCTAGTCCAGGCTGACCTGGAATTCACTGTTAGTCTCAGGGAGGCCTTATGGCGATCCTCTGACCTCTGCCTCCTAAGTGTTGGGATTGAAGATGTGCACCACCATGCCCGGCTCTCATCAAAAAATTTTAAGAGGGCCGGAGAGATGGCTTAGCAGTTAAGGCATTTTGCCTGCAAAGCAAAAGGATCCTGGTTCGATTCTCCAGGACCCACGTAAGCCAGATGCACAAGGGGGTGCATGCGTCTGGAGTTCGTGTGCAGTGGCTGATGCCCTGGTGCACCCATTCTCCCTCCCTCTCTCTCTCTCTTTCAAATAAATAAATAAAACATTTTTTAACTACAAAAAATTTAAGAGATATGGGTAATACAAGTATATGAGTCCTCACACTGCAATTTTGAGCCCTCTGATCCCTGTTAGCACAGAAGAACTGCTGTTACTTGTCATCTGACATTGTTATCTTAAAAATTTAGGCCAGTAGGCTAGGAAGATGGCTCACCAATTAAAGAACTTGCCTTCAAAGTCTGACAACCTAGGTTCAGTATCCACATAAACCTAGTTGCACAAAGTGTTGCCTACATCTGGAGTTTATAGTCACAAGAGGTCCTGATATGCCCATTCTTTCTCTGTTCTCAAAAATAAATAAATATTTAAAAACTTATGCCTGTGTTAGTGATAAGATGCAAGGGGCTGGAGAGGTGACTCAGTGTTTAAAAGCACTTGTTTGCAAAGCTTGATGGCCCGGGTTTGATTCCCCAGTACTCATGTAAAGCCAGATGGACAAAGTAGTACATGTGCTTGGAGTTCTAGATAGCTAGAGGCCCTGGAGTGCCCATACGCACTCTGTCTTTCTCTCAAATAAAATTGTTTTTAAAGGGCTGGAGAGATGGCTTAGCACTTAAGAGCTTTCTTGTAAAGACTAAGGGCCCTGTT
This sequence comes from Orientallactaga sibirica, assembly GCA_036365145.1. Lineage (NCBI taxonomy): Eukaryota > Metazoa > Chordata > Mammalia > Rodentia > Dipodidae > Orientallactaga > Orientallactaga sibirica. Next base: position 5,066,705 of record JAEOAD010001268.1, read on the forward strand.
TCAAGGCTCAATTCCCCAGGACCCACATAAGCCAGATGCACAAGGTGGCGCTTGCATCTGGAGTTTGTTTGCAGTGGCTGGAGGCCCTTGTGTGCCTATTCTTTTTCTGCCTCTTTCTTTATCTGTTGCTCTCAAATAAATAAATAAAAATAAATATTAAGATTTTAAAAAATATTTTATAAAAAAAGATTGCTAGATTAAGACTTGCCCAGGCTGCAGAGTAACTCAGAACTATGAGACTGTCTCTCAGGCGTAGAAAAATAAAATAAAATTTAAAAGGTGGGAATATTGCTCATTGGTAGAGTACTTGCCTAGTATGTACAGGGCCTTAGGTTCAAACCTTATTTCTAAGGGGAAAAAATATACAAGTTTTGTCTCCTGCTGCAAGAATTAAAAACTACAGCACATCAAGGTGCTATTTTTTAATTGATTTTTTTATTGACACCTTCTATATTTACATACAAAACAAACAAACAAAAAAACATATATTTCCCTGCCCTCCCCCCAAGGTGCCATTTTTTTATATGAAGGATTGTGCATTTGAGGTTGGAGCAATACTTGGGCTTTCATGCATCCAGAGTAATAAGCCTTGGGGAATCATAAGGCAAACTAATTTCCTTTGATAGATCTAGTTCAATTTGGTAGGGCAGTTGAGAGTGTTGTTTTCCAATGGAATCATAAGGTATGTTCAAATACCTGTAAACTAATGACTCATACAAACAAGAATCTTGTTGAAACCGGCCCTGATAACAACCAAGTTTGAAGTAATGGGGATTTTTAATTACTTTGTTTGTGTAATTGACTTTGTCACTAATTCTATTAGCCTTTGAATTGCAAGGTTTGAACATTTTGTCTGGAAAAACAGAATTAAAGCCGTTAGGGTAAAATTCCTTCTAGTTTTTCTGTAACAGATTATATTTCACAAGTGATGCCGATTCTTGATTAGATTGTGTTTGAAAATTGAGGAAAAGTATTTTTGTTAAGCAGGTCTCTTTTTGTGCTATACCAGAAAAAAAAATCTGCTCTTAGATTAAATGGTTGTTTAATAAATTTTACTCTATATTGATGTAGTAAATTTGGATTGTAAGTGAAAAGAAAGCTTGTGTATTATTTTGCATGACTTTCAGAGCCATTATGACTCTCTTGTAACTTAAAATTTAAAGATGACAATTTGGAATGCCATTCTAAATATTTTAGGTGCTAAAAAACAATTGTGAAATTCTTTAGAAATCCTTAGAAAAGCTTAGCTTATTTATTAATCCTAAATGTTGATCTATATGATTCGCAAGGAATGATAGAATAAAAAGTTGATAGAATATAGAACTATGGTCTTCATATATATAAGCACATTTCAACAATATTGAGCTTTCTGATATCTAACATTCTAAGTACTACAGTACTCATATAGGTACTTTGCAATTGCAGCTTCCTCTTAAGTGTGCCTTTAAAAAAGCATAGTCTCCAGTTGACTAGAAGGGAGGGAATAGAGTATAAGTATAAATACACAATCAGTACTCAGTGAACAAGTAATCCATTTGACTCAACTGAATTTATTAAAAGGGAAGTATTTCCTATATGTGAATTGTATTTTTGTTGTATGTTGATTAAATACTCTTTAAGTTGCTAGGTGGGGTGGTGCACACCTTTAATTCAACACTTAGGAGTTGGAGGTAGAAAGATCACTTTGACTTCCAGTTCAGTCTGGGCTACAGTGTGACTCATGCTCCCAAAAAATAAAAATTACTCTTGGGGCTGGAGAGATGGCTTACAGGTTAAGGAGCTTGCCTGCAAAGCCAAAGGGCCCAGGTTTGATTCCCCTGGCACATGCATCTGGAGTTCGTTTGCAGTGGCTGGAGGCCCTGATGTGCCCATTCTCTGTCTGTCTGCCTCTTTCTCTCCCTCCCCCATCCTCTTCTCTCAAATATAAAAAGAAAAGAAAAGAAAAAAATTACTCTTTTAATTCATAGAAAAGGTTGTGAGTTCTTGACCAGTGTCATGAATTTATACTATGTCATCTGAACTCAGTCCCTGCCCTCTTTAAAAAATGTGTCGTTTTAACATGATAAGGTTAAAGTGTTCCTGTAGTGGTATTTCAGACAAGCTTCCAAGATAGATTTTGGTGTCTAGGAGGCAGAACTTTTGGGTGCAGTAGGTGGAGCTTTGAGCAAATAAAAGTCTCATTTTGCTTGTCCGGGGAAGCAAAAGGAACAGTAGCAACAAATAGTTACTTTGTCCTATATCATGTAGTTTATATCCACAGAGCTGACCTAAAAACTCAGTCTTCGAAGAATTGGGAAGCATGGCTCTTGTTAAACAAGAAACTATGCTTGGATCAAACTTTGATGTTTGTCTTCCTTGTGCCGTGGGCTAAGTTGCTCTATTAGTTTATATTTTATACATTTTTTTCTATAAGATAACAAGTCTGTTTTGCCTTTTCCGATGGATTTTACCAAGAAAGATTTTTGCTCAGTATTTGTCATTGTAAATTCTCATTGCTGCTGCTGCTCTCAAAAGGATTGTGTAAATGAGGTAGGTAAAAATTTCCAGTCTATATAAATGATATAGTATAGCCTTTTCAGTGATGTGTGTAGAAAGTTTCAGTGTACTACTGAAATTGTTAGTTTCAGAATTGGAAAAAAAATACTAAGCTAGCACTCAGAAGGCAGAGGTAGGAGGATCACTGTGAGTTCCAGGGCAGCCTGGGTTAGTGCAAGACCCTACCTTAAAAACAAAACAAACAAACCACCTAATGGGTGTGGGTGTGTGTGTGTGTGTTAGGTGATTTGTTTGTTTCTGTATGAGGACAAAGTATGCTTTACTCAATTCTAAAGAATTGGAAAAATACTTAACTTGTAAGAAGCAACTGCTGAAAATTTTAAGAGCTGGATTATTGAACTAGAGAGATGTATACTATGACTCACTTTTATATGTCCAGTAGATTAGCTAGCAAAACAAAAGCATAGAAGTGGAGAAGGCAAAATGTATAAAGTAAGGGGTGTGTGTGTGTGTTTAGTTCAAATTGAGCAATATATTTGGTAGGCATATATTTTTTGAGCATCTCTTGATGTAACCTGTGGAGTCAAAATTGTTCTTTTTAAAAATATTTTAATTTATTTATTTGAGAGATGGATAAGAGAAAGAATGAGAGGATGGGCATGCCAAGGCCTCCAGCCACTGCAAACGATCTCCAGATACATGTGCCACCTTGTGTATCTGACTTACGTGGGTCCTGGGGAATAGAACCGTGGTCCTTTGACTTTGCAGGCAAGCACCTTAACCGCTAAGCCATTTCTACAGCCCAAAATTGTTATTTTTTTATACCCTATTATGTTGTACAAGTGATGTTTTAGACAGGGTCTCAACAAAATGAGAGTACATAATTTTATATCATCTTGAAAATATTTCAAGTTGGATATACATTTGCTGTTGTAGGCACATTTTATTTAATCATGTAATGAAGATAAATAAGCTGTTCCTTGTTAAAAAAAAAAAAAAAAAAAGACATGACTGTCCAAAGGTAAAGCCTGTGAATGACAAAAGTGAGGCAAGAGTTGTTGTAGAGCTGCTGAGTTGCTAGCTCTGCAGGAGTGAGTTGTGTGTCCTAATAAGATTTCGTTTTATTGTCTAAGAGTAACCCATTTTCCCCCCCTAGATAGTGACTGTAGTGCAGGCGGACCTGGAATTCACTATATAGTTGGGTGCTGGGATTAAAAGCATGCACCACCACACGTGGCTTGATTTTTTTTTTTTTTTTTTTTTTTTTGGCCAGGCTTCGTGGCATAAACCTTTAGTTCTAGCACCCACGAGGCAGTAAAAGGATTGCCATGACTTCAGCTTGTGCTGCAGAATGAGTTCTAAGTCAATCTGGGCTCAAGTGAGACCCTTCCTCAAAAAGAGAGAGAGACTGACCCAATTCTTCTATGTATTCTTTTTAGTTTCATGTTTTTCAATCTCATTCAAGATAGGTGGGCAATAATTTGTTTGACTGGGTAGAACAGGACTAAGTAGGATTAGCTTAGGGAGTAAAGGAAGAGTGGCATTTGAAGGATTGTGGTTGTTTAAGTTGGTCTTCATCTCTGCAGTATACAAACTAACAGGAAATAAGATTGAATAACATTTTGTTGTTACTGCCTTCTGGTACTAAATTCACATTTTAGAATAGCTTATAAACTTAAACTTTAAAATATTATCATTTAGGGGCTGGAGAGATGGCTTAGCAGTTAAGCATTTATTTGCCTATGAAGCCTAAGGACCCCAGTTCGAGGCTCGATTCCCCAGGACCCACGTAAGCCAGATGCACAAGGTGGTGCATATATCTGGAGTTCGTTTGCAGTGGCTGGAGGCCCTGGTGTGCCCATTTTTTTCTCTCTCTCTCTTTCTCTCTATCAGTCTCAAATATATATATATATTTAAAATTATCATTTATAAAAAACAATTTCTCATATCTTAAGAATGTTTTAATTGATTTATTTATAAGGAGAGACAAAAAGAAAATGGGCATGCCAGGGCCTCTTGCCATTGCAAACGAACTCCAGACTCATGGGCCACTTTGTGCATCTGGCTTTATGTGGATACTGGGGAATTGAACCCAAGCCAACAGTTTCCAAGACAGTACCTCTAACTGCTAAGCTATGTTTCCAACCCTCATAGCTTAAGAACAAAGAGTCTGTGGGTATGATGAGTACATCAAAAGCCTGGTTTGGGGGGAGGTGGTTTGTGGGGCATGTTTCAAATTTTTTTGTCCCAAGTAATTGCTCTGTAAAAAAAAATTTTTTTTTAACTTATCAATGTGTGTGTATGCATGTACACACTGCACACGATGGACACTTGCCATCAGATAAACCACTTTTTGCAACTGTTTTTATGTGAGTGGCTTGGGAATGGCTGGCAGGTTTTGCACGTAAGTGTCTATAACTGCTGAGCCTTCTTCCCAGCCTTCTGGATGACTTCTGTAGGACACTTCAGGGTCACTTGAGTGTTTTACTTACCCTTTACAGTTTTTCTTTTTGTTTGTTTGTTTTGTTTTTAATTTATTTATTTTATTTGAGAGAGAGAGTATGGGCGTCAGGGCCTCTATAGCCACTGCAAATGAACTCCAGGCATGTGCGCCACTTGGTGCATCTGGCTTTACATGGGTACTGGAGGATTGAACCCAGTCCCTCGGCTTTGCGGGCAAGCTCCTTAACCACTAAACCATCTCTCCAGCCCAAAATCAATAATTTTTTTTAAAACAGGTACTTAATTGGCTTTGTATTTCCCCACCACAGTCCAGGAGGCATCCAGTACATACTGATACAATAAAGACAGTGTCATTATTTCCCTCTCCTTCCTCTTCTCACATCTCAATTCCTTGTATGGTGGCAGTCTCAGGAAGACTGACTGGAATTATGACTGTTACCCACTATTAACTAATAACCTTATGTTGGGACAAATGCATTTAAGCCTTTCCTTTCCTAAATGTCTCTGAAGTAGTTTAGCCAATTCAAAGACTTAAATGTATAGAGCAGTGTCCCTGGGACTGGAGAGAAGAGAGTGGCCATGTGCCCACTTAACTGACCACAGGTATTCTTCGTGTTTTGAGGTCCTGGGCATCTCAGGATATGATGAAGCTATTAACTCTCTCCCTAGCAAAATGCATTTAGGTGCATGATTTATCAGGAGTTTCTACATGAGAATCCTCCCCTGCCCTTGCCCCAACGAAAGAAAGTTAAAGACCCCCTTTCAAGGAATGGTGCATGACCATGAGCACATCTGCCTTAATTAAAGGGGTTGTTTAAACTTCTCCTAACCCTCACTTAAGTCTCTGGGCTGCTGCACACTTACATAAGAAATCAGTGAGTGTGACTGAAAAGGGCAAGCTCCTAGCCCAACTGTGTGCGTACATTCACAAGCAACAGCGCTGAAAGAGACCTCATCACTTCCTCCACTGAGGAAACTGAGGCCCAAGCCCCCACCTCAGCCCTCTGGGTGGCAAATGTGCAAACTGAGCTAAGGCACCTGCCCTGTGCCGCAGTTGGGGCTGAACTTGAACCCAGAACCTTCCTCACCACGTGGCTCTTGGGCATCAATCACCTACCCCCTGCCCCTAGATCCTGTCTCCTACTCATCTCTAGCATCTCCCGAAGCATGCACTGGCAATCCTGGTCCCAGGTGAAGAAGCCAGCTGGGGCTTGCCCTGGGCCCAACTGCAGCTCTAGCCATGTGGCACCACATCCCCAATCCTGATTTCTTAACAGTAGCTGACTGCTGAAAATGTATTGTTAATTTTCCAGTATCTAAATGGGTAGCAGTCTTAATCTTTTAATACCAGATGATGGGCTAATGTGGTACATATAATACATTTTCTAAGGCAACAGTGATGTTTGAATATGTTATATAACATTGTTATAGCATTGCCTGCTTTTTTGTAGTGGGGGGTAGAGTCTCACTCTAGTCTAGGCTGACCTAGAACTCACTCTAGTCCCAGGCTGCCCTTGAACTCACAGTGATCCTATCTCTGCCTCTCCATTGCTGGGATTAAAGGTGTGCACCATCACACCCAGCAATGCTTTGATAATGGCTTTGCTCTGTCTTCTATGTATTTCATTCAGCTAGTATTCTCAATTTGTAAAGATGTGGATGTATGTATATATGTTTGCATGAATAGGGTTAGCAAGAGGATGATGAAACCAGGTTTGGGATAATTTTCCTTTTCCTTTTTTGGCATGTGTGTGCGTGTAGTATGTGTCACCCTAGATATGATATTGGATTCCAGCTTCTGTGCATGTAGATTGGTAAACTGGGCATGCATCAGACCCACTTGCTTGACTAGGAATTTGAAGCACAGGACAGCTTCTGCTTGTCTAGTTGAACTTAAAATTTCCATTAATAAATTCTTTCACCTTGCCATTGTACTTCCCTGACTTTGATACAAAAGAATCAATCACACATATTTGCTTTATTAATTTAATGTGTAGAGTTGTACTACCAATAATTCAAACACATTCCCCTCAGATGTCTGTATTACGGAAGAAAGCACAGTTTTCCTCTTCAGATTTTCTGTTCGCTTTGTATAGCATTTAAGTTGTCTTTACATACAAAGTTCAAATAACTGGAACACTGTAAACTATTGTGCCAAACTGTATTTCAAACAAATGCCTCCCAAAAGTATTTTAGATAATTCTTCCCATTATTATTTTTTTATTATTGTTTTTGTTTATTTATTTGAGAGAGAGAATAGGTGCACCAGGGCTCCCAGCCATTGCAAACGAACTCTAGATACATGCTTACAAGGGACCTAGGGAATTGAACTGAGGTCCTTTGGCTTTGCAGGCAAGTGCCTTAACTGCTAAGCCATCTCTTTCCATTGTTTTTATAAGTAGCATTTTGAAGTTTAATTTATGCAGTTTTACTTTATTATTGAAAACATAAGCCAAGCCTGGTGTGGTGGTGCATGCCTTTAATCCCAGCACTTGGAAGGCAGAGGTAGGAGGATCACCATGAGTTTAAGGTCACCTTGAGAATACAGAGTGAATTCCAGGTCAGCCTGGGCTAAAGTGAGACCCTACCTCAAAAAACAGCCGGACATGGTGGTGCACGCCTTTAATCCCAGCACTCGGGAGGCAGAGGTAGGAGGATCACCGTGAGTTCGAGGCCACCCTGATCCTACATAGCGAATTCCAGGTCAGCCTGAGCTAGAGTGAGACCCTACCTCCAAAAACCAAAACAAACAAACAAAAGGGCTGGAGATGGCTTAGTGGTTAAGTGCTTGCCTGTGAAGCTTAAGGACCCTAGTTCAAGGCTTGATTCCCCAATACCCACATAAGCCAGATGCACAAGGTGACACATGCATCTGGAGTTTGTTTGCAATGGCTGGTGGCCCTGGTGTGCCCATTCTCTCTCTCCCTATCTGCCTCTCTCTCTCTCAAACAAATAAATAAAAAAAGAAAAGAAAGCACAAGCCAATATGAAACAAAATGCTTTTTTCCCCCTACTATCAAATAACTTTTAGTGTGGAACATCCGTAAAATGTCTTAAAGGAGTTTTCTAATTGAAGTCTGAGTTGAAATATATTTCTGCTGTATTAAAGCAGCCTTGTGCTAGAGAGATGGCTTAGTGATTAAGGCACTTGCAAGGTCTCACATGCACACAGGTGGTGCACGCATCTGGAGCTGAAGTAAAGGCTGTTTTTTTGTTTTGTTTTGTTGTTTTTTTGTTTTGTTTTTAATGCAAGAGAGAATGAGAATTGGCATGTCAGGACCTCCAGCCACTGCAGTTGAGCTCCAGATGTGTGTGCTACCTATATGCATGTGAGATCTTGCACGCTTCGGTCACTTTGTGCATTTGGCTTACGTGGGACCTAGAGAGTTGAACATGGATCCTTAGGCTTTGCAGGCAAGTGTTTTTGTTTTTTTGAGGTAGGGTCTCACTCTAGCCCAGGCTGACCCGGAATGCATATGTAGTCTCAGGGTGGTCTCAGACTCACAGTGATCCTCCTGTCTCTGCCTCCCGAGTACTGGAATTAAAGGTGTGCCCTACCACACCCGGCTTACTTGAACTCTTAATCAGTATCGTCACTGAAATGTGATTGGTGACATTTTCTTTCTACACCACCTCTCAGATAGTAATATATTGTCCTTATCCTACATTTATTTTTCACAGATTGTTGAAAGTTTGAGTCTCAGAGATGTATGCTTTATGAAGATTCTGAACTATTACTGTGATGCTGTTTAGCATCACATAGAATAGTGATAATGAGGGTTGGAGTAATAGCTTAGTGGTTAAGGTGTTTGTGAAACCTAAGGACCTAAGTTCAATTCCCCAGTACCCATGTAAGCCAGATGTACAAGGTGGCACATGTGTCTGGAGTTCATTTGCAGTGGCCAAGGATGACTTTGAACTCTTTTTTTTTTTTTTTTTTTTTTTTTTTTTTTTTTTGTTGTTTTTTTCAAGGTAGGGTCTCACTCTGGTCCAGGCTGACCTGGAATTCACTATGTAGTTTCAGGGTGGCCTCGAACTCATGGTGACCCTCCTTCCTCTGCCTCCCGAGTGCTGGGGACTTTGAACTCTTGATCCTCTTGTTTCTACCTCCCAAGTTCTGGGAATATAAGCTTATACTACCAAGCTTGGCTCTCATTTTGTGTTTTAATTATGTTAAGACAGTTTGTTCCGTAGTGATCCTGGCAAAGCAGTACTAACTCTTTATATGCTAGTTGAGTTTTCTAAGAGTACTATAATATGATGCCTTTTAAGCTGTGTATTCATATCCGCACATGGATATCAAAATAATTAAAGGGTAAAAATCAGATTAATGTATTAGTGTGCAAGGTTGAATAAAAGATTTTCTAATCTGGGCTGGAGAAATGGCTTAGCAGTTAAGGCTCTTGCCTACAAAACCTAACGTCCCATGTTAAACTCCCCAGATCCCATGTAGACAGATGCACAAGGTGATGCTTGCATAAGATCACACATGCGTAAAATGTGGCACACGTGTCTGGAGTTTGGTTACAGTAGCTGGAGGCCTTGGCACATCAGTTCCACCCCCTGCACACGTGTGCACACTTTTCTGTTATTAAAAAAAAGGGCAGTCTGTTGGGCTTCCCTCAAAAAAAAAAAAAAATCTAACCCAGTTTGAATACCTGGCTGACATTTTAGCTTTAACTTCTTGTACCTGAACAAAAGATGTTACCACTAACCTAAATTTTTTCATCACCACATGTGTAAGTTAAGAGATCCACTGTCCTACTGTCCTTGTTTCTTTTGAGAAGCTAAAACTATCACCTCCTATCTCTGACCCTGTATGGATCAGCTCCTGCAGGCAAGTCAGAAAAAAATGCCAAGGTGGTAAGAAGGCAACCTCGTTAAAACCTGACTGGAAATTGTAAAACAAAATTTAAAGATGATGTTTTCATTAATGGGTTTCTGTGGCTGTTTTCATGGTTTTCAGGGAGTGAAACCAGCCAGTTTTGACAAAGTAGCAATTCCTGAAGTAAAAGAAATCATTGAAGGATGTATAAGACAAAACAAAGATGAACGGTAAGTTGCTTCTCTTGACCTGGTGTTACTTCTAAAAAACCTAGAATATAATGTCCTCTGAGTACAATTTCCAATCTAATGTGTCTTTTTGTTGTTGTTTTTGTTTTATGAGATAGGGACTGGCTCTAGCCCAGGTTAATCAGGAATTAGACCCAGGCTGGCTTTGAACTCACAGCAGTCCTCCCACCTCAGCATCCCACATGCTGGGATTAAAGGCATGTGCCATCACACCTGACCTAATGTATATTTAATACTTGTGTGTAGTTTTTCTATTGATATACCACATAGCATTTTTTTTTTCTTTTCTTTTTCTTGTTCTTTTTTTTTTTTTTAGGGAGAGCAAGAGAATGAATTGGTGTGCCAGGGCCTCAGTCACTGCAATCAACTCCAGACACTTGTGCCACGTAGCACACATTTGTGACCTTGAGCTTGCGTCACCTTTGTGCATCTGGCTTACATGGGATCTGGAAAAAAGATTGGATATGGATCCTTAGGCTTTTCTGGCAAGCGCCTTAACCACTAAGCCACCTCTCCAGCTGCCACACAGCATTTTTTTTAAAGATTTTATTTTTACTTATTAGAGACATAAAGAGGGAAAGAGAGAGAGAGGGAGAGTAAGAAGGGGTGCATCAGGGCCTCTTAGCCACTGCAAACGAACTCCAGATGTGTACACCCCCTTGTGCATGTGGCTTACGTGGGACCTGGAGAATTGAACCAAGGTCCTTAGGCTTTGCAGGCATGTGTCTTAACCACTAAGCCATCTCTCCAGCCCCCACATAACATTTTTAATGGGTTCTATGAAAGCTGTTCAGATTGACTATGGTATAGCTCTTAAAAATATGGTTTAGGGCTGGAGAGATGGCTTAACGGTTAAGGTGCCTGCCTGCTAAGCCTAAGAACCCGGTTCCAATCTCCAGGTCCCACATTTAGCCAGATGCAAAGTGACACAAGGGCGCAATGCCGCACTTGCCCACAAGGGGGCACACGCATCTGGATTTCATTTGCAGCAGCTGAGACTGCTGGCCTATCTCTGTCTCCTCCCTCTCTGTCTGTCTCTCTCTGTGTCTCTCTCCAAAAAGAAATAAAATAATTTAAAATATATATATGGTTTAGTGGAATTTAAATGACTCAGAACCATCTTAAACAGTTTCTACATTCAGTGAATGCTACACATAGCGACAACATGATTTTAAAAACTCAAAATCTATTCTCTGATGCAGCAGATCTGTTTCTTAGTCTTTTTACTCACTGAATTCTAAATGGTTATATGAAATCTTGGCTCTTTAAAATCAACTCAGCTTTACAGGTGTTGATTTTCCTTATCATTAGGCCAGAATTGAAGAAGAGCAAAACATCAAAATTCCTTTGTGAAAGACAAGACTTAAGCTTAGAAGGAGATCTGACATAGTCAGTTGTATTAACAGAGGACTTTTCTCAGAGGAGCAAGAAGTATCAGAAATGCCTTAAAGCTCATTCATTACCTTTAGACCTGGCAAGGGAACAATATCTGTTTTTAAAAAATAATTTGCCTTGGGGCTGGAGAGATAGCTTAGCAGTTAAGGTGCTTGCCTGCAAAGCCAAAGGACCTTGGTTCGATTCCCCAGGACCCACATAAGCCAGATGCACAAGGGTACGCATGCATCTGTAGTTTGTTTGCTTTGCAATGGCTGGAAGCCCTGGAGCGCCCATTCTTCCCCCCCCCCTTCCCCCATCCTGCCTCATTCCCTCTCTCAAATAAATAAAAATAATAATAATCTGCCTTTACTACACTACCATATCCACCCAAAAGAAAAAGTATACCATCCCACTAAAAATATAAAGTGTAAATTGAGATAACCAAACTTCTGAAGTATGAAGAGCAATCAGGCATGTCAGCCAATTTTTAAAATTCCATATATTTTCTAGTTTCATATTCTTTTTAAAAAAATCTTTTTTTTTTTTTTTTTTTTTTTTTTTTTAATCAGAGAGAGGAGACAAAAACAGAGAGAATGGACATGCCAGGGACTACAGCTGCCTCAAAGTAACTCTAGATGCTACTTTGTGCATCTGGCTTTATGTGAGTACTGGGGAATCAAACCCAGGTTGTTAGGCTTTGCAGGCAAGTGGCTTAACTGCTAAGTCATCTCTCCAGCCCTAGTTTTATATTCTTTTCATAACTATGTTATTTGGAAGAGCTTAACATCATGAGCTTTTAAAAAGTATTTATTTGCAAGCAGAGAGGAGAGAGAGATGGAGCAGGGAGATTGACTATTGGCACACCCGGGCCTCTAGCCACTGTAAACAAACTCCAGATGCATGCACCACTTTGTGCATTTGGCTTACATGTGTACTGGGGAATTGAATCTAGGTTGCTATGCTTTGCAGGCAAGTGCTTAACTGCTAAGCCTGCTTAACTTAATGCCTTAACTGCTGAGCCACCTCTCCAGTCCAACATTATGATCTTTAAGACATTTTACTATATGTTTAATTGAGGCCTATAAAACTTTTTTTTTTATTGTAAACAGTAATGTTTGTTTTGAGTTTGAACATTTTACTCTATTTCTTTGCTGGGTGAAAGAATTCTTCCATTACCGGTATTTTAAAACTATTTTGTCTAAAAAAGATTGCTATAAAGTCAGCTATCTGCTTACCTAACCCACAAATTTCAAACATGGAATTGAATGAGTTTATTGAAACTATGAGCAAGACTCAATATCTCTTAGCCTTCATTTCATAGTAATCAGATGTTATCTCATTGAGGGTCAGGTAACATAAACAGATTTTTTTGCTATAAATGTTTATGTGAATCATTGTGAGCTGGAGCTCAGTAGTATAAGTGCTTGTATAGCTTAGGCATGGTTCTGGGTTAAATCCTCACCACTATCACAAAATAAGAGACATCTGGAAAGGTGGCTTAGTAGTTAAAGGTGCTTGTTTGCAAAGCCTGACGGCCTGGGTTCGACTCCCCAATACCCATGTAAATCCAGATGCACAAAGTGGCACATGCATTTGGAGTTCATTTACAGTGGCAGAAGGCCCTGGTATATCCATCTTCACTCTCTTTTTGTCTGTTTCTCCCTCTCTCTCAAATTAATACATATATTTTTTGAAGACGAGAAAGCTAGGCATGGTGGTACACGCCTTTAATCCCAGCACTTGTGAGGTAGAGGTAGGAGGTTTGCCATGAGTTGGAAACCACCCTGAGTCTACTACATTATGAATTCCAGGCTAGCCTGGTCTAGAGTGAGATCCTACCTCGAAAAACCAAAAAGAGAGGGAGAAAGAAACAAAAATTTCCCCTTTTTTTCTATCACAGTCATTTTTTAAGTAGCTATAACCATGCACATTTAAAAATTATTCATGGCTCAGCAGTTAAAGATGCTTGCTTGTAAAGCCTGATGGCTCTAGTTCAGTTCCCCGGTACCCAAGTAAAGGCAGAAGCATAAAGTGGCACATGTGTCTGGAGTGTGTTTGCAGTGGCAGGAGGGCCTGGCACACCATATTCACTCTCTCTGTCTCTCAAATAAATAAATAAAACATTGAATGAGAGTTTGAAGGCAACCCAAGACTTTAAAAAATATTCACATGCCTGTGGTTCTAACACTCAGCACCCAGAGACAGGAGGATCACTTGATCTCTAGGAGTTTGGTACCAACCTGGGCATCATAAGACCAATCTCGAAAAGAAAAACTAATAATTTTTTTTTCTTCCTTTTCTTTGAAAGATATTCCATCAAAGACCTCTTGAACCATGCCTTTTTCCAGGAGGAAACAGGGGTACGGGTAGAATTAGCCGAAGAAGATGATGGAGAAAAGATAGCTATTAAATTATGGCTGCGTATTGAAGACATTAAGAAATTAAAGGGAAAATACAAAGACAATGAAGCTATTGAGTTTTCCTTTGACTTGGAGAGAGATGTGCCAGAAGATGTTGCTCAAGAAATGGTAAATTAGCACTAGTCAAGCAGTGCATTCTGGCCGCCTCCTCTGGCTGGACAGAACTGTGCTTTCCTCTCCCTCTGCCCCCCTGAGCTGACAGGGGAACCTTCCCCACCCCCTCCCATTTGATGGTGTCTATGACATTTCCTGTTGTGAAGTGAAAGAAAGACCCCTGTATCCTGCTCCTTTCTCTTGCCCCCTTCCCCTCCCCCAAAAAAAAGTAGTGTATGTGTGCTGAATAGCTCATTAATGTAAAATTGTATTGGCTCCCAAATATTATCTTTGGGTTGTGGATTTTTTTTCTGTGATTTTTTTTTTCCAGCAAATCCATTTTTTGTACTTTTTTTTCTTTGTTTGTTTTTTTGTTTTGTTTTTGTTTTTCATGGTAGGGTCTCAGGCTGGCCTCACAGGCTGAACTCACATTCATCCTTCTATCTCAGCCTCACGAGTAAGGCTTGTGCCACCATACTCTGTACTTTGTATTTTTGTACTTTTTTTTATTTTTTTTTTTTTTAATGTTGCATTTTAGTCCTTCAGATTAAAAAAAAAAAACTCATTTATTGAGGGAGAGAGAGTGTGTGTGTATAGGGGCATGCCAGGATACAAATGAATTTCAGATGCATTTGCCATTTTGGCATCTGGCTTTATGTGGGTACTGAGGAATTGAACCCAAGTCAGCAGGCTTTGCAAGCAAGTGCTTTTCAGTACTGAAACATCTCCCCAACCCTGAACTTAGAGGGGAGCTTTTTTGAGGTAGGGTCTCACTCTGTAGTCCCACAGTCATCTTCTTACCTCTGCCTCCTGAGTATTGGGTTTAAAGGTGTGTGCCCCATGCCCAGCTTAATATATTCTTTTAATCTGTAGGTAGAGTCTGGATATGTCTGTGAAGGTGATCATAAGACCATGGCTAAAGCTATCAAAGACAGAGTGTCTTTAATTAAAAGAAAACGAGAGCAACGGCAGTTGGTGCGAGAGGAACAAGAAAAAAGAAAACAGGAAGAAAGCAGTCTTAGGCAGCAGGTTGAACAACAATCAAATACTTCCCAGATAGGAATCCAGCAGCTCCCTTCTGCTAGCACTAGCATACCTACTGCTCCCACCACTTCTACTTCAGTTTCTACACAAGTAGAGCCTGAAGAACCTGAGGCAGATCAGCATCAGCAACTACAGTACCAGCAGCCTAGTATATCTGTGTTATGTAAGTATTTGGGGAAATGGAAAAATATGCTAATGGTGGTCCTAATTGACTTGGGGGTTGGGGACAAAGGACGAGCCATCATGGAACCCAGGGCTTTGTTCATGTTAGACAAGCATTCTACCACTGAGCTACTTCCCCAACCCCTAATTGGTTTATCTTCTTGTCCATTTTCTTAAAAATGTGTGTGTGTTCTACATACATGTGTATATGTGTGTGGGTAGGTATTGTACATATGTGAACATGCATGGTGACCAGTGGACAGCCTCAGGTGTCATTTCTCAGGCATGCCAGCTGTCTCTGAGAAAGAATCTCATGGGCCTAGAGTTTATAAATTAGGATAGACTGGCTGGGCAGCAGGCCCCAGCGATCTTCCTGTCTGCCTCCCTATCACTAGCATTACAGACATGCACTACTATTCCTAGCCCCCTTGTCCATTTGACTAACTTCTTAAGAAACAATTACTAACCCAAAAATGTAACTTAAAAAATTTGAAGTAGCTGCTATCTTGCTTATTTTTATTCTTGTGTTCATTCATGACTAAAAGAGTAGAAGGCTGGAACATTGAATAAATGTGCATAAGATATTAGATAATTTCAGAAGTTCCAGTAAGTTAAGTTTATAAATGTCTATTTTTCACAATTTCTTTTCTTTTTTTCTTTTTGAGAGAGAGAAAGACAGAGAATGTGTCTTTCAGCCACTGTGAACGAGCTCCAGACACATGCGCCCCATTGTGTACGTGTGCGACATTGCGTGCTTGCGTCACTTTTGTTTCTGGCTAAATGTGGGACCTGGAGTTTTGAACAGGCGTTCTTAGGCTTCCCAGGCAGGAGCCTTAACTGCTAAGCCATCTCTCCAGCCCTTCATAATTTCTTAAATGCAATTAGTGCAGAATAGTGTTTGCTACTTAAAATTTTACCTGTTTATCTAGTTAAGTTTGTTTAGTAAGCGAAGAAGCATGTTGACTAACAGCTAGAGACCCATAGTCATTAATTAATACTGAGACCCCACAGATCTCTTTAAGTAAGATTTTAAAGCTGCATTCAGTTGAAGACTTTAACAATTTCCCTTGGGGTGATTAGATTCTGTGTCAACCAGAGAATCTTTTGTCATAGGCTACCTACCTTTTTCTCTCATTTAAGTGTAGATAGAAATTACTTAGTAAGGGTGCTAGTCATTTTTGTTATTTAGTTCAGATTTGTATAAATAAATAACCAACAATACTAATGTAATCAATCTAAAGTGTGAACTTTTTCTCAACTCCTTTCTTTTTTGTTTCTCTTTCCCCTGGTGATTCATTTCTCCTTCAGCGGATGGAACAGTTGACAGCGGTCAAGGATCTTCTGTCTTCACAGAATCTCGAGTGAGCAGCCAGCAGACAGTTTCATATGGTTCCCAGCATGAACAGGCACATTCTACCGGCACAGCTCCAGGACTTACACCTAGTGTCCAAGCACAACCTCAGCCACATGGGGTATATCCACCCTCAAGTATGGTAAGTAAATTCATAATAAAATGTTACACTAAAATGAGAGCCAAATAGGTAATCTGCAAAATTCAAGTTTTTTGTACTATTCTAGTAGCAATATGAGTCTAAGATAGAAAATAGCAATGGTGTGGTCATTTCTCTGTGTCTAGGTTCCACATTAGCAATTAAGATTGTAAAATGCTTTAAAAAAATTACATCTGTACTGGACATGTACAAACCTTGTCATTATTCCCTACCAGATAATATAGTGACTCTTTACATAGCTCTCACACTATTAGAAGTAATCTAGAGAAGATTTAAAGTATGCAGGAGGGTGTGCTATAGGTTATATGTAGATACGATGCTTTATCATCCCCAGATTTTAGTATCTACAAAGGTTTCTTGAAACCAGGTCCTCTTGGATACTGAAGGATAACATTATTCCTAATGGAAATAATCTTATAAGATTGTAACCAGAGTAGCTCAAGCAGGGTAACATACACATTAATGTGTGAGAATTAATTGAACTTCCTATATAAAGCAGCTGTCTACAAGTACAAGATTAGTATCAGTCTGTACTTTAGCATTTAGGAGTAAAACCTCAAGACAGCATAAGCTAGACAACCTGATGGTTTGTGGGTGGTACAAGAAGGGTTTTTTTAAAGTTCATTTATTAAAATAATTGTTAAGTATTTTCTATAAGACTTTTTATTTTATTAAGAATACAGGTAAGACCTTTAAACCGTGATAGAATGCTGCATGTGAGTACTTTACAGTGAAGGAATCCTTTATTTATATGACCATTTAATTTAGCGCTTGATCATCAGCTGCTATGCGTGTTCCTGCCTTTAAAGCCTGTATTAGACACAAGCTCCTTTGCCAGTATATGTTCATTTGCTTTTCCCTTTATTTTGGTATCTGTTTTATTATTGATTTATTTTCAGAACTAATTACAGAAGCAATTTCTTCTTAAAATGCTTTGTAGTTGTATCTATGTATGATTACACACACACACCTATCTTGCTTCTCAGAGAGAATGTTAAAGTAGATAAATCACAAAATATCTCATGTTTTTCTTCTGGCTGTCTATAATCTTCAGAGGAAAATATGATGTATTTTTTTCATATGCCTTATGTAGCAGACAGCTTCAGGTTCACTGAGATGACCTTCCAGACCAGGCAAAGTTATGGAGGAAGGAAATTATTGAAGCTTACAGATCCAGGGGAAGTTCCATAATGGCAGAAGAAACTAGCCTGCTTTTACTGGACCAAACACAGAAAAGCCAAAAGCCACACAGCACAGCACACTTCAGGAACTCCAGTTAGGCGCACTTTGCATATCTTTAGATTAAAATCTCAAACCCACCACCACACCTTAAGATCCTCCCAGTGACACTGCCTCCAGCCAGGTAGCTGCAGATGCAAACTATAAACTAATAAAACACTGAATATATTGGGGCCATCTATTCAAACTACCACACCTTAGAAGAGAATTAGACAATAACTGGTCACTTTTTAGTACTTAGGTAAAATCTTCAAGCAGGCTAATTTTTTCCTCCTACTCAGTAGGCTTTTAATCTGAGCTTCATGGATTCTTGATCTTTATTATAATGGAATTCTTTCTCTGAAAATAGTTTTGCTTGCTCTGGTCTTTCATGATACAGTTTGGCATAAAAAAAGTTTGTTTCAAGCCAGGCATGGTGGCACATGCCTTTAATCCCAGCACTCGGGAGGCAGAGGCAGGAGGATTGCCATGAGTTCAAGGCCACCCTGAGACTACATAGTGAGTTCCAGGTCAGCCTAAACTAGAGTGAAACCCTACCTTGGAAAAACCAAAAATAAAAATAAAAATGTTTGTTTCAGAATCCATATCAGTCCTGCTTTGGTTAGGTCTCAAGATGAATGACACTAATAACCTACCTTTTAATAAGTCACTCTTTAAACCTGTGGAATAACTAAGTAAAAGAACTGATGGGAGATGTATTTTCTGTCTTCTGATATTAGTGTCAGCATTTCTTAGTTTCTACTTGCCTAATTGTTTCAATCATCATAACTATAACTAGATTTTTTTAAATTTTTTTGTTTATTTTTATTTATTTATATGAGAGTGACAGACAGAGAAAGAGGCAGATAGATAATGGGCGCACCGGGGCCTCCAGCCACTGCAAACGAAGTCCAGATGCATGCGCCCCTCCTGCATCTGGCTTACGTGGGTCCTGGGGAATCGAGCCTTGAACCGGGGTCCTTAGGCTTCACAGGCAAGCGTTTAACCGCTAATCCATCTCTCCAGCCCTATAACTAGATTTTTTTAAACAATTATGTATAATCTCTTGGTCCCTCATCACAAAACTAAGGACATTGGTCTGTTTTGGAAAAGGAATTGAGATTAATCATTAAGTATTTTAGCCACTAATATAGCTATATTTATTTAGTGTTTTTAAAAAATGGACTATTTCTTATCTTACAATGACAGTATTCTATGAAGGAATTAAAGAATTACTAAGTAGGTATTCAGGATATTAAAACATTTTATATTTGTATTACTATTAATTCCAAAACCAACTTACCATGCCTTATAATAAGTAAACATTTCAAAATAGAAACAAAGGTTATAAAAAATTAAATAATTATGGTTATACTTGTCGGTGGAGCACAAATTTGACTCAAAGTATTCTTTGCAGCCATTTTTGGCAAATAAAATATAAAATTAGATGCTTAGTTCACAGTATCTAACAGGAAATAAACTTCTTCCAGACAGCATCACAGTTTTAGACCTACTGCTTTACAAGTATGTAAACCCTCTTTATTAGGGTATCTCAAGCTTTGTAGATCTAAGTTGAATGTGTTATACACCTGAAAAAATTAAGTTATTGAAGTTGAAGGTATTTTCATAAAAGTACAGAATGTTTCTGGTAGCCAGTTGTGAATTTTTTCAAGAAAGCTACAATTTTTATTAGTAGATACTGACTTTTTAACTTTTGCAGGGAAAGACTGGCAAGTGTAATTAAAAAAAAAAAGTACTAACTTTTTTGTGGTCTGATACCTTCTAAAATAGAATCCTTTTTTTCAGGCTTCCAAAACTCTAGCAAATAAACTCTTTAAAAAATCATACAATATGCTTTAAACTAACAGAATTCAGTCTTGTTTAGTCTTGCTGTTTTCAAAACTATAATCCATTATTCATTGTTTTCCCCATCTGCTTCCTTCAGCCAATCTCTATTAATTATAACAAATCATGCTTTTGCCAAGTGTTTAGGGTCATAATTAATCCTTTATGACCGTTCACAAATACATCTGTATAGGAATAGGAAGAATAGTTGTGATCTGCTTTGTGGAATTAGATTGTCCCTTTAAAAAAAAAATTTTTTTTTTTTTTTGTTACTTTGCAGAGTTGGGGAGGATGGAACATTTCTTTATGTTAACTATACCCTGTTATCACTGTACATTTGGTTATTTTGTTTTCAAAGTACTGTGTTTTTCATGTGTGTTTGTTTTCTGTTTAGCCTCGTCGTGGCCGTAGCATGTCGGTTTGTGTTCCCCATCCTTTTGCTGTTCCCTCTGTATCCCGCATCTCTCCCAGTGCTCCTTCCACTCCACCACCAGTGCTGTCTGCACATATTTCTCCCTCCCTCCTTCGGACTGCCCCTGAGGAAACTTTTGCGGAAAAACTCTCTAAAGCATTGGAGAGTATCCTGCCTATGCACTCTGCCTCTCAGCGCCAGCATCGACGCTCCAGCCTGCCTTCCCTTTTTGTCAGTACTGTATGTAACTGTAAACTTCCTGACAAGTGAAAAATTATTACCAATGAATACATCCAGGCATTGCTTATTTGGATAAAGAGCACAACTAAATTATTAACTTAGTTACATAGTATGCTTTTAGGGTAACTTATTTCTATAGAAAACATTTTCTGTAGTAAATCCTTGAGGGGGAATAAAATGTAAGGAAGCAATGAGTGAAAATGTTCATAATGTCCTTGGCATATACCAGGATTTAAAATATGGCTTTTACTATATTTTCTCATCTTCCACTGACATAAAGTTTTTGCATTTTCATATCCTAGCAAAGAAGTTATATAACATTACCCAAACATGTTTTTCCTCTGTTTATTCTTGAGATATTAATGCAGCTGGATGAGTCCATAGTCAGTGAATAATAATTGAGTAAAAGTTGGTTTTAATACAGTCAGTTGTATAAAATGTTCTGTCAACAAATGTAAAGACCAAAAAAATGCTCCTTCAAGGACTTCAAATTATTTTAAGTACAGTGGAATCTTGCTATTGCTGTTCCAAACAGAATATGGTTAATCAAAATTGGCAACACCAGAACCTTCAGATTTTAGCCTAGGAGAATAATTAACTATAAATATGGCTTTAGGACAGAAGTTGAATAAGCAATACAATGAGCATTCTGTTTTGATAATAGCTATTATGAACAAACAGTTCAGTTTGCTTCATTAGTGATAGGCAGTCTTCCCTACTGGAAGAAACAGTCTTCTTTTGTAGTTCTTGGGATTGAATTCAGTCTTTGCCTATGTTAGGCAAGCACTCTATTATTGAGGCTACACCCCCAGCCCAAAGTTAATCTCTTAAAAGGAATCCATTCCATGGTAGTGACATATAGTGTATTGTACTTGGTAAGCTAGGATTCTAAGTCTGAAATTCTAGGAACAAAAAGTTCTGCTAAATAAAATTAGTTACCACTTATATTACTCATTTCACCTGATTTGGATACTTTTAAAAGCTGAAAGGTTTATTTGATCTGAAGAGAAATCAGAGTATTTGGACATGTTCTATAAAAACAAAAAAATTTAGCCGGGCGTGGTGGCGCACGCCTTTAATCCCAGCCCTTGGGAGGCATAGGTAGGAGGATTGCCGTGAGTTCAAGGCCACCCTGAGACTACATAGTGAATTCCAGGTCAGCCTGGGCTAGAGCAAAACTCTACCTCGAAAAACCAAAATTAATTAATTAATTAATTAATTATATATATGTATATATGACACAAGGAAAAAGAGAGAATGGATGTACCATTGCAAATGAACTCCAAATGCTTGTGTCACCTTGTGCATCTGGCTTACGTGGGTCCTTGGGAATTAAACCTGGGTCCTTTGGCTTTGCAGACAAGTGCTTTAATAGCTAAGCCATCTCTCTGGCCCTGGGCACTTTTTTTTTTTTAATTATTTTTATTTATTTGACAGAGGGAGGGGTGGCCGTGTCAGGGCCTCTAGCCACTACAAACGACCTCCAGATGCCTGCACCCCCTGTGCATCTGGCTAACATGGGTCCTGGGGAATCGAACCTGGGTCCTTTGGCTTTGCAGACAAGCACCTTAACTGCTAAGCCATCCCTCCAGCCTGCACTTTTTATTAAATTCATCATGTTCAACCCTAATCAATGATGAGAAGAGTTGTGTGGCATTTTTCATGTAATAAAACTATTAACTTCATCTAGTTTGATGTAGATGAGGAAAAAACTAGTTGTTTATCTTTCTGTTGTTTTTTGGAGCAAGGTGTCATAGTAACCTAAGATGGCCATCAGTCCTCTTCTTCCCCTCCTGTGCAAGGATTACAAGTGTGTAAAAATCACATGAAGCTGGGCGTGGTGGTGCACACCTTTAATCCCAGTACTTGGGAGACAGAGATAGGAGGATTGCCATGAGTTCGGGGCCACCCTGAGACTACTTAGTGAATTCCAGGTCAGCCTGAGCAAGAATGAGACCCTACCTCGAAAAAAAAAAATCACATAAGTTGTTTATTTTTTACTATCCATCAAAAACCTCTTCTCATTTCAACTCATAAATTTCTTCCAATCTACTGAGAGTAAATGCAAATAGCACTGAAGTTTCCAAGATTTTAGGATATTAAGAATATAGAAGACAGTACAATAGCTTACACTGAAGTATACTTCTCACATTATAAAAATAGTTGGGTTTATTGCTATTTAATACCAACTTTAGCTCTTTCCATTGACATAATTATTTTTAAGTCTTAAGAGTGAACATAATTATTTGGGTAAAATAGAATAATCACTTGGGGAGTTTAATTCATCCTTTTGCTTTGAGAGGAAATTTGTGGGAAAGCAGCTCTTCTAATGCAAAGAGCCCCACAGGTTGACTTTATTGGCCCTGGATGTATTTAATGGATTTTTATTATGCACATAATTTCCAAAAGCATTATTTCTTTATTAATAAGTTGATGTAACCATTTTATGGGGTTACACAGAACTATCCAATTATGCATGTCTGATGTAATTTCAACATATGAATGTATGAATTACTTGTCTTATTCATGTTGATACAGCCTCAGTCCATGACGCATCCGTGTGGGGACCCCAACATTCCCAGAATCACAGATATTTTTCCCAACTATTCTTGAACGTCCAGTTTCTTTTCACCACCTCCCATCTGTCCAATAAAGTAGCCATTTCCCAACGGCGTAAAGAGCACCTCCTTCTTGGAAGCCCAAACTCGCCATTTCCAACCCCTGCTGAGGACTGTTGGCCAAAATCTTCTGCCTGGTGGCAGCCCAACTAACTGGACACCTGAGGCTGTAGTTATGTTGGGTACTACAGCCAATAGAGTAACTAGAGAGTTATGTGAAATACAGGTCCAACCTGTGTTTGAGCCTACTCAAATTTACAGTGACTATAGACCTGGACTAGTACTGGCAGAAGAAGCTCATTATTTTATTCCTCAGGAAGCAGTGTATCTAGCTGGGGTACATTACCAGGCCCAGGTGGCAGGGCAGTATGAGGGCATTTCATACAACTCACCAGTACTTCCAAGTCCTATGAAACAGATACCTGAACAGAAGCCAGTGCCAAGGGGCCCTACCTCAAGCTCTGTCTTTGAATTTCCACCTGGACAGACTTTCCTGGTAGGACACCTTCAGAATTTAAAATTAGATTCTGGACTGAGTCCAGCATCTCCCCTCTCTAGTGTTTCTGCACCTAACAGTACAGATGCTACACATTTGAAATTTCACCCTGTCTTTGTTCCTCATTCTGCACCAGCTGTGTTAACTCATAGCAGTGAGAACAGAAGCAACTGTGTATTTGAATTTCATGCTCAAACACCAAGCTCCTCTTCAGGAGAAGGAGGTGGGATTTTACCACAACGTGTTTACAGAAACCGACAGGTTGCAATGGACTCAAATCAGGAAGAACTGCCTCCTCAGTCAGTTGGATTACATGGCCATCTGCAACCTGTGACCGAAGAACAGCGTAATAACCATGCCCCAGAATTGACCGTTTCTGTGGTAGAGCCTTTGGGACAAAACTGGCCAATAGGAAGTCCAGAATATTCCAGTGATTCCTCTCAAATCACTTCTTCAGATCTCAGTGACTTTCAGTCACCTCCTCCTACCGGGGGAACAGCTGCACCTTTTGGCTCTGAAGTCTCATTGCCCTTTATACATCTGCCTCAGACAATGTTACAAGAATCCCCACTTTTCTTCTGTTTCCCCCAAGGAGCCACATCTCAGCAGGTCTTACCTGCCTCATTTTCTTCAAGAGGATCTGCACTCCATCCACAGGTTATAGGAAAACTTCCACAATTCTTTTAAACTACCCTATTATGCACCGTTTCATTTAAATTTTCTATTCATCATTTCCCTGAATTATGGATTTATAAGGATTATCATTTAATTTCTTTAATAGAGTTTCTCTTTAGGGGGGTTCTAAACTACTTGAGAACAAACTATGAAGCAGAAGCTACCTGATTTGCCTATATAGTTTTAATTATCAGAACCAATGATGACTAACTGTATATGGAATTTTCAACTAATAGTAAAAATGCATTTGTGTGTCACGTAAAATTGGAGTAGCCCTGATTACTTAAGTTTATTAAAATGATTTAGTATAATTACTTCCTTTGGAAAAAAATATAAAAAAATATAAAAGGATAACTGTCAAAAAATGAAAAGTAGTCAGAGTTCTTTTTAATACTAAGTAGTTTTTCTTAAAAACAGTGTTTTGAAATAGTACCCAATAAGTCACTGCATTAAATGTTCAAGTAGAGTATTAATCTACAAAATTAAGGACTGATTTTATCAACTGTTAGAATCTAGTGGGTAGTAGATGTATTATTTTTTGCTTGACTTTCTGATAATAGGTTACAAGGTCAGGAACAGTTAACAACTTAAGCCTTGTTTTCTCATGGAACTTAAATTTAATTATACATGTATGAGTGTACACTCAAACAAATATAGACAAAGGAATATAGGTAATTAAAGGAATGACTATTTCATGTGTGATTTAGATATATTGTATCTAATATATATACCTTTTAACAATCTAGGAGACTGTGCAATTATTTAAGACATCATTTGAATATTCAAGTATTTTAAGAAATTTGCTATGTTCTTCCTATGTTGTTCCCCCACCAAAGGCATAAATAACTCCAAAAATGCACATAAAATATCAGTTACTTAGTATTAAGAAGCAAAAATTTTGAAAACTTAAACTGTAGTTCATGGGCATTATGTTAGCCCCTATTATAGATATATTAATGTGTAGTCAGCTGTCCTTCACTTTGCAGACAAGTGCTTTAATAGCTAAGCCATCTCTCTGGCCCTGGGCACTTTTTTTTTTTTTAATTATTTTTATTTATTTGACAGAGGGAGGGGTGGCCGTGTCAGGGCCTCTAGCCACTACAAACGACCTCCAGATGCCTGCACCCCCTGTGCATCTGGCTAACATGGGTCCTGGGGAATCGAACCTGGGTCCTTTGGCTTTGCAGACAAGCACCTTAACTGCTAAGCCATCCCTCCAGCCTGCACTTTTATTAAATTCATCATGTTCAACCCTAATCAATGATGAGAAGAGTTGTGTGGCATTTTTCATGTAATAAAACTATTAACTTCATCTAGTTTGATGTAGATGAGGAAAAAACTAGTTGTTTATCTTTCTGTTGTTTTTTGGAGCAAGGTGTCATAGTAACCTAAGATGGCCATCAGTCCTCTTCTTCCCCTCCTGTGCAAGGATTACAAGTGTGTAAAAATCACATGAAGCTGGGCGTGGTGGTGCACACCTTTAATCCCAGTACTTGGGAGACAGAGATAGGAGGATTGCCATGAGTTCGGGGCCACCCTGAGACTACTTAGTGAATTCCAGGTCAGCTTGAGCAAGAATGAGACCCTACCTCGAAAAAAAAAATCACATAAGTTGTTTATTTTTTACTATCCATCAAAAACCTCTTCTCATTTCAACTCATAAATTTCTTCCAATCTACTGAGAGTAAATGCAAATAGCACTGAAGTTTCCAAGATTTTAGGATATTAAGAATATAGAAGACAGTACAATAGCTTACACTGAAGTATACTTCTCACATTATAAAAATAGTTGGGTTTATTGCTATTTAATACCAACTTTAGCTCTTTCCATTGACATAATTATTTTTAAGTCTTAAGAGTGAACATAATTATTTGGGTAAAATAGAATAATCACTTGGGGAGTTTAATTCATCCTTTTGCTTTGAGAGGAAATTTGTGGGAAAGCAGCTCTTCTAATGCAAAGAGCCCCACAGGTTGACTTTATTGGCCCTGGATGTATTTAATGGATTTTTATTATGCACATAATTTCCAAAAGCATTATTTCTTTATTAATAAGTTGATGTAACCATTTTATGGGGTTACACAGAACTATCCAATTATGCATGTCTGATGTAATTTCAACATATGAATGTATGAATTACTTGTCTTATTCATGTTGATACAGCCTCAGTCCATGACGCATCCGTGTGGGGGGACCCCAACATTCCCAGAATCACAGATATTTTTCCCAACTATTCTTGAACGTCCAGTTTCTTTTTCACCACCTCCCATCTGTCCACCGAAAGTAGCCATTTCCCAACGGCGTAAGAGCACCTCCTTCTTGGAAGCCCAAACTCGCCATTTCCAACCCCTGCTGAGGACTGTTGGCCAAAATCTTCTGCCTGGTGGCAGCCCAACTAACTGGACACCTGAGGCTGTAGTTATGTTGGGTACTACAGCCAATAGAGTAACTAGAGAGTTATGTGAAATACAGGTCCAACCTGTGTTTGAGCCTACTCAAGTTTACAGTGACTATAGACCTGGACTAGTACTGGCAGAAGAAGCTCATTATTTTATTCCTCAGGAAGCAGTGTATCTAGCTGGGGTACATTACCAGGCCCAGGTGGCAGGGCAGTATGAGGGCATTTCATACAACTCACCAGTACTTCCAAGTCCTATGAAACAGATACCTGAACAGAAGCCAGTGCCAAGGGGCCCTACCTCAAGCTCTGTCTTTGAATTTCCACCTGGACAGACTTTCCTGGTAGGACACCTTCAGAATTTAAAATTAGATTCTGGACTGAGTCCAGCATCTCCCCTCTCTAGTGTTTCTGCACCTAACAGTACAGATGCTACACATTTGAAATTTCACCCTGTCTTTGTTCCTCATTCTGCACCAGCTGTGTTAACTCATAGCAGTGAGAACAGAAGCAACTGTGTATTTGAATTTCATGCTCAAACACCAAGCTCCTCTTCAGGAGAAGGAGGTGGGATTTTACCACAACGTGTTTACAGAAACCGACAGGTTGCAATGGACTCAAATCAGGAAGAACTGCCTCCTCAGTCAGTTGGATTACATGGCCATCTGCAACCTGTGACCGAAGAACAGCGTAATAACCATGCCCCAGAATTGACCGTTTCTGTGGTAGAGCCTTTGGGACAAAACTGGCCAATAGGAAGTCCAGAATATTCCAGTGATTCCTCTCAAATCACTTCTTCAGATCTCAGTGACTTTCAGTCACCTCCTCCTACCGGGGGAACAGCTGCACCTTTTGGCTCTGAAGTCTCATTGCCCTTTATACATCTGCCTCAGACAATGTTACAAGAATCCCCACTTTTCTTCTGTTTCCCCCAAGGAGCCACATCTCAGCAGGTCTTACCTGCCTCATTTTCTTCAAGAGGATCTGCACTCCATCCACAGGTTATAGGAAAACTTCCACAATTCTTTTAAACTACCCTATTATGCACCGTTTCATTTAAATTTTCTATTCATCATTTCCCTGAATTATGGATTTATAAGGATTATCATTTAATTTCTTTAATAGAGTTTCTCTTTAGGGGGGTTCTAAACTACTTGAGAACAAACTATGAAGCAGAAGCTACCTGATTTGCCTATATAGTTTTAATTATCAGAACCAATGATGACTAACTGTATATGGAATTTTCAACTAATAGTAAAAATGCATTTGTGTGTCACGTAAAATTGGAGTAGCCCTGATTACTTAAGTTTATTAAAATGATTTAGTATAATTACTTCCTTTGGAAAAAATATAAAAAATATAAAAGGATAACTGTCAAAAAATGAAAAGTAGTCAGAGTTCTTTTTAATACTAAGTAGTTTTTCTTAAAACAGTGTTTTGAAATAGTACCCAATAAGTCACTGCATTAAATGTTCAAGTAGAGTATTAATCTACAAAATTAAGGACTGATTTTATCAACTGTTAGAATCTAGTGGGTAGTAGATGTATTATTTTTTGCTTGACTTTCTGATAATAAGTTACAAGGTCAGGAACAGTTAACAACTTAAGCCTTGTTTTCTCATGGAACTTAAATTTAATTATACATGTATGAGTGTACACTCAAACAAATATAGACAAAGGAATATAGGTAATTAAAGGAATGACTATTTCATGTGTGATTTAGATATATTGTATCTAATATATATACCTTTTAACAATCTAGGAGACTGTGCAATTATTTAAGACATCATTTGAATATTCAAGTATTTTAAGAAATTTGCTATGTTCTTCCTATGTTGTTCCCCCACCAAAGGCATAAATAACTCCAAAAATGCACATAAAATATCAGTTACTTAGTATTAAGAAGCAAAAATTTTTGAAAACTTAAACTGTAGTTCATGGGCATTATGTTAGCCCCTATTATAGATATATTAATGTGTAGTCAGCTGTCCTTCAAGGTTTGCAAAGTAGATAATCTAAGCTCCAATAAAAGTTTATATATCTGCTGGGTGTGGTGGCACACGCCTTTAATCCCAGCACTTGGGAGGCAGAGGTAGGAGGATCGCCAGGAGTTCAAGGCCACCCTGAGACTCCATAGTGAATTCCAGGTCAGCCTGGACCAGAGTGAAACTCTACCTCGAAAAACCAAAAAAAAAAAAAAAAAAATTATATATACATACACACACACACACACACACTAAATTGAAAAAGAACATCGAATGTAGTAGCTTTCATTTCCTTAATATACACACATATTCCTGCATACATTTCCTATTGAATTTAGATTTCTTGGTAATTGGCGCACACTAGACAGGGTTTCTCATATCATCACTATTTACATTCTAGATAATTGTTGTTAGTGGGCTTTTCTGTGCATTACAGAGTATTTAGCAGCATTCCCCTGTGTTGTGGCAACCAGAAGTGGCTCCAGATATTGCTACAATGTATAATCATTGCTGTACCTATTTAAAGTTGATTTTAACAGATTCTTGTCATTTTTTTTTTTAAATCAAAGACTTGGCACTACAAGAAAGTAGCAAAAAGAACCAAAGTAATATTATCAAATACTTCTTTTCTTTAATTATTCAGATTAAAGTTTTTTAATAGTGATACTCTTACATATTGTGTAACAATTTTGTTATGAATCTTGACTATTCTAGCTAACTAAAAGTATAGCCTGAGCATAAGTGGTAGATGTTAATTATTAGTTATTTGCACATGGGATGGGATCAGAAATGTTCCATGATCCCTGTCTAAACTTTTGTTTACAAAGGAACCCCAGAAATCTTTCCTATATATAATCAAGCCAATGTCTAATTTCACTCACACAGGATCAGGACATCAAATGTTTTGCAAAAGTCTAACCTGTGTACACATTCACCATAAGCCTTCTCTAACTTGTGTTCACTCTTTTGCTTCAGGCACAGGGGCAGAGCCAGGGCCAGCCATCCTCAAGTAGCTTAGCAGGAGTTGCATCTTCCCAATCCATTCAACATCCACAGCAGGTAAGAACAGTGTGTGCAGGGCCAGCAGCACTGTCTTATATCTTTTGAAAATGGCATGTTGAATTTTGTGTGTGGTATGTGATGTATGCACATGTGTGTGCTGGAATGTCAGGTGTTCCACTCTACCTGTCGTTAGAGCACTAGTCTCTAGTATTACAAGCATGAGCCACAAACACCTGATTTATACCAATTTCTTAGTTTGCTTATCTTTGGACATGGACCAACTTCAGTAGACTAGGATAATTCATGAGTTTGATTTTCATTCTCCAAAGGTACATATATATTTACTTATATAAATATATATGTATACACACAAGTTATAAATGAAGAAAGTGAAATTCTGTGTGTATCTTAACATACTAATATATACTTTATACATATATAATAAATGGCTGGAGAGATGGCTTAGCAGTTAGGGTGCTTACCTGCAAAGCCTAACAACCCAGGTTTATTTCCCCGGTACCCACATAAAACCAGATTAACAGGGTAGCATATGCATCTGGAGTTTGTTTGCAATGGCTGGAGGCCCTGGATTGCCCATTCTCACTGTCTCTCTGCTTACAAATTAATTAAAAGAATTAAGTGATTGTAGC
This sequence comes from Orientallactaga sibirica, assembly GCA_036365145.1. NCBI lineage: Eukaryota > Metazoa > Chordata > Mammalia > Rodentia > Dipodidae > Orientallactaga > Orientallactaga sibirica. Next base: position 5,096,884 of record JAEOAD010001268.1, read on the forward strand.
TATGTGTGGTAGTGAATACTTGTAATTTCAGTATTTAATAGGATTAATTTTGGGTTTATGTTTTCATTTTCAATTCTATAATAGCATATTTTAAGTTGAAAATGATAAAATTATAAAATCAGTTTATATAAGAAGCATATGCAGTGTAGAATATTTAACTTTTTAGTATTCCATAGACAATAAGGAAGCTAAAAAATACTTTTAAAGATTTCCACAGTAGTGCGAGTTTTCCTAAATAAAGCTTTACAGTAGGCATCCAAAAAGCTGTATTTATTTGTTATGAAGTTCTATGTGGATAAATGAATGCAAGGAAAGAAGCTTTCTCTAATGTTGATAGTCTGTTTTTAAATATGATTTTTAAAATATTTTTATTTATTTGCAAGCAGAAAGAGAGAGAATAGGTTCACCAGGCCCTCTAGCCTCTACAAACGAACTCCAGGTGCATGTGCCTGTTTGTGCATCTGGCTTTACATGAGTACTGGGGAATCGAACACAGGTCATTAGGTTTTACTGGCACGTGCCTTAACCACTGAGCCATCTCTCCAGCCCAGATGTGATTTTTGTTTTATAAACTGTCAGGTTCTATTCTAATCCTACCTTAGGAAAACACATCTCTACTTTTATTGTAGTAAGGAAGTAAATATATGTTTTTTTAGTTGAAATTTAGTTAAACTCATGGGTTTCTAGAACATAGTAAATGATGAACTAGTGGAGGGATATTTTTGTTTCATTTTTTAAATGTTTATTTTCAAGGAAGTAGGGGAGACAAGAGAGAGCATGCATGCAGGGGTACATCAAGGCCTCTAGCCACTGCACATGAACTCCAGACACTTGTGTCACTGGTTTTGGCTTTATGTGGGTGGGGAAATGAACCCAAGTCATCAGGCTTTGCAAGCAAGCACTTTAACTGCTGAGCCATCTCCCCAGCTCTTGTTTCATATTTTCATCAAGGGTTTAATGATGTGCCTTATCTGGGTACCAAAAATACTTTCCTTCTAACGTTTGTGACCATAAACATTTTCTTTTCCATGAGGGCACACACACATTCTTCTGGTATTCTTCCATTTCTGTTCAGCCTGAGCTTCGTGTTTATTTCTAACCAAGCAGCTGTGTCTAGCAGATTATACTCAATAAAAGCTGATTGAACTGGTTTTGTGAGACAAATTTATGTAAACCTGCAGTGGGTTAACTGTTGGACCAGTGTGATTGTGCAGGAGTGGATCACCATGTACTTCTGGCCTATCCAGAATTGCCATTTCTCCCAAAATATTATAAGGTACCTGTCCATTATCTGAATGAGATAATAAATTGATAATACTGTTCATTTTTAGCATACATTTTCCTCTCAACTTTCCCAAATAAAGTTTGTTTTTTTTTTTTTTTTTTTTAACTATTGAGTTCATATACTAGAGTCAACCAAGATAGAATGAATAGATTTGATTGATATCCATGGAGTCTAAATGATGTAATCAAATATGTACATATGCACAAACAAATCAGGGTAATAGTTAATGTGTACTTCCAATGAGAACTCTGTAAGCGTATACAGTATCATTTCTATTTTACTGATAGGACAGGTAAGACTTAAAAAACTTTGGAGCCAGGCATGGTGGTGCACGCCTTTAATCCCAGCACTCGGGAGGCAGAGGTAGGAGGATTGCCATGAGTTCAAGGCTACCCTGAGACTACATAGTGAATTCCAGGTCAGCCTGGACAGAGTGAGACCCTACCTCGAAATACCAAAAAAAAAAAAAAAAAAAAAAAAGAAAGAAAGAAACTTTGGGTAAGTTACCCAAACTTACAGTTTGGAAGGGGTGAAAACAGATTAAATCCAATAGTTTTATTCCACAGTTCACCTCTAACTGCTATCCTAATATATCTCAAAAAAGCAGAGAAGCCAGGCATGGTTCCTTTAATCCCAGCACTCGGGAGGCAGAGGTAGAAGGATCGCTGTGAGTTTGAGGCCACCCTGAGACAGAAACGTATCTTTCCTTAACAGAAGTGGAACTATCAGGAAGGCTTTAGAAAATGATGGCATGTTGGACTCAGATATAGGAACACAAAATATTCCAGGCCAAAAGAATGGGAGGGATACCATGTGAACCATGTAGAACATATAAAATAGAAAAGTAGAGAACAGAAACAAAAGTGCTTTGTTGCCTTCAGTTTGACATAAAGTTGGATGTTTTTTATTTGTTTGTGGAGTGCTGGGGTTTAAACCCAGAGCCTTACATATGCTAAGCAAGTCTCCACCACTGAGTTACATCCCTGGCTCTTCATTTAAAGATATATGTTTATGAAAGAGTTGATAGAGTCCAGATTTTGATATGAGTCTTGGTTTTGTTTTTGTTTTGTTTTTATGGTTTTTCGAGGTAGGGTCTCACTCTGGCTCAGGCTGACCTGGAATTCACCTTATAGTCTCAGGGTGGCCTCAAACTCTCGGCGATCCTCCTACCTCTGCCTCACAAGTGCTGGGATTAAAGGCCACGTGTACCACCATGCCCGGCTTTTTTTTTATTTTTATTTTTTTTTTAGGTAGGGTTTCACTCTGGTCCAGGCTGACCTGGAATTAACTATGTAGTCTCAGGGTGGCCTCGAACTCTTGGCGATCCTCCTACCTCTGCCTCACAAGTGCTGGGATTAAAGGTGTGCGCCACCATGCCCGGCCTGAATCTTGGTTTTTAATGAATTGAAATGTGCCCAAATAAAAGGAATAAAGGAGTTTGGAGAAATGATTTAGTGGTTAAGGTATTTGTCTGCAAAGCCAAAGGACCACAGGTTGATTCCCCAGTACCCACGTAAACCAGATGCAGAAAGTGGTGCATGCATCTGGAGTTTGCAGCAGCTGGAGGCCCTGACGTGCCCATTCTCTCTCCCTCTCTCTCTCTCTCTCAAATAATAAATAAAAATAAAATTTAAATTTAAAAAAAGTGTGGAGGATTTTCCTTAAATTTATTCCTTAGAAGAGAATTTCTAGGTATAATGGTATGTAAACACAATCCCAACAACTTAGAAGCTAAGGCAAGCAGAACTGCAAATGTGACATTAGCCTGAGGTTTATAGATTTCAAGGCCAGCCTTGGCTACATAGTGAGATTCTGTCACAAGGAGAGAGAGAAAAAAAAAAAAAAACAGGTATGGTTGTGCACGCCTTTAACCCAGCACTGTGAAGGCAGAGGAATGAGGATCACTGTGAGTTTGAGGCCAGCCTGAGATAACAGTGAATTCCGGGTCAGCCTGAGCTACAGTGAGACCCTACCTCAAAAAAAAAAAAAAAAAAAAGCTAGACGTGGTGGCGCACGCCTTTAATCCCAGCCCTTGGGAGGCAGAGGTAGGAGGATCACCATGAGTTCGAGGCCACCCTGAGACTACATAGTTAATTCCAGGTCAGCCTGGACCAGAGTGAAACCCTACCTAAAAAAAAAAAAAAAAAAAAAAAAAAAAGAGCCGGGCATGGTGGTACACTTGGCCTTTAATCCCAGCACTTGGAAGGCAGAGGTAGGAGGATTGCCGTGAGTTTGAGGCCACCCTGAGACTACATAGTTAATTTCAGGTCAGCCTGGACCAGAGTGAAACCCTACCTCTAAAAACCAAAAAGAGAGAGAGAAAGAACCACTTCCACACACACACTGGAGTTACAGACATGTGTGGCCACACTGAGCTTTTTATGTGGGTTCCATGCACATTGGATATAAAGATCTGTGTTTTTTCCATTTTATCTTTCTCAATAGAAGGTTTAAAAGAAAAAAAAAGTAGTATAGAAGCCAACATACAAGCTGACACCAAAAATGGAAGAGGGTTTGAAGGTGGGGGTTGGGGTAAAGAGCCATTTGAATATGGTATCTAAATGTCTAAGAGCCTGCTGTTGGGGTGAGGATAATAATGGGTGAAAAGAGGGTAAGCATATGCAAGGAGAATTGATGGGTTTTGGTTTTTGCATGGAACCATCACAAAGAAAATAGATAAATTGAATGGCCTGATGGTGAAAGTTTTCATTAAGTTCATTACAAACATGCTATTAATGAGTCATTAGCTGGCCATGGTTGTGCGTGTCTATAGTCCTTGGTACTTGGGAGACTAAAGCAAGAAAATCACTTGAGTGAAGGAGTTTAGGGCCAATCCAGACAACATTATCTCATAAAAGTCTAAATCCTTTGTTCTTTTTTTGTTTTTATTTTTCGAGGCAGGGTCTCACTCTAGCCCAGGCTGACCTGGAATTCACTATGTATTCTTAGGGTGGCCTCGAACTCACAGCCATCCTCTGTCTCCCGAGTGCTGGAATTAAAGGCGTGTGCTACCACACCTGGCTTGTTTCTTTAATTTTTAAGGTCTTGAAAAGCTTTAGAAATAAAAATGTAAAATTTCAAATATAAAATTTGCCAGGTGTGGTGGCGCACGCCTTTAATCCCAGCTCTTGGGAGGCAGAGGTAGGTAGATTGCTGTGAGTTCGATGCCAGCCTGAAGCTACATAGTGAATTCCAGATCAGCTTGGGCTACAGTGAGACCCTATCTCAAAAAAAAAAAAAAAAAAAAAACCCAATCAAATGTAAAACTCAAGTGCAGACAAAATTTTAACCTGTGTCACACAAGTGGTTAGTTTTCTCTTTATCTTTTCTTTTTTTTTTTTAGTGAATCATTTTATTTTATTTTTAGCAACAAGGAATACAGCAGACAGCCCTTCCTCAACAGGCAGTACAATATTCACTACCACAGACAACATCTTCCAGTGAGGCCACTACTGCACAGCCAGTTAGTCAGCCTCAAGCTCCACAGGTCTTGCCTCAAGTGTCAACTGGAAAACAGGTAAACTTCTTAATTTCTGCAAGGATGCTACAAATGATTTCCATGTAATTTGTCCTTTTATGTAAATAGACCTCTAACTTCTCCTCTCCAGTACCCATGTAAAATGTTGGGCATGTTGGCGTGCACTTGTATTCCCACTTCAGGGGATAAGAAGAAATGTGACCCCTGGTGTTTGTTGGCCAACCAATCTAATCTAATTGACAAGCTCCAGACTAGTAAAAAATCCTGTTTCAAATGAGGTGGCCAGAGTTCCTGAGGATGACACTTGAAGTTGTCCTCTGACCTCCACATGTGCATGCATATCATATGCCAGAGAAAGAGAGGGAGAGAGATTGAGACTGAGAAACGCTTAGTGTGGAAATGTCTTCTTTATTCTCAACAATGAATATTAGCAGATTTTTATTCAGCCAAAGTTTGGAATAATAGCCAGTTTATTAGCATCTTTGCCTGCTGCTATCCTTTCCCTATTTTTATGTGGTCTATTAACTTACACTAATGTACACAGGGTTTTGTTTTTCTTCTTCTTTTTGACTAATACATAAATCTTGCTTTTGGCAGCCTTGCTTTTAAAAAAAAAAAGTTTGTTTTGTTTTTCTTTACCTTCCCAGCTTCCAGTTTCCCAGCCAGTACCAACTATCCAAGGCGAACCTCAGATCCCAGTTGCGACACAACCCTCAGTTGTTCCAGTCCACTCTGGTGCTCATTTTCTTCCTATGGGACAGACACTCCCTACTTCCTTACTCCCACAGCATCCTATCTCTCAAATTCCCATACCAACTCCTCATGTGTCTGTGGCTCAGACAGGTTTCACAATGGCAGCTGGCATTAATCAGCCTCTGCTTACTTTGGCTTCATCTGCTACAGCAGCTTCCATTCCAGGGGGACCAACTGTGGTTCCTAATCAGCTTCCAACCCTTCTGCAGCCTATGAATCAGCTGCCAAGTCAGGTTCACCCACAGCTCCTACAGCCAGCAGTTCAGTCCATGGGAATACCAGCTAACCTTGGACAAGCTGCTGAGGGGCCGCTTCCCTCTGGAGATGTTCTATACCAGGTATTGTGTTAGCCAGCAAAACAGGAGGGTACTAAAGGGTTTGATTCTAATAACATATTATTTAATAACTTGAAAATCTAGTGGTTGAGTATCAGAATAACAATTACATAAGTTGCTGATCTCAACTAGAGAAGCTAAAATAGTAAAAGAAAAAGAATAGGATATTATCTGATGAATCCTTACTTAGTTTTGAAGACACAGCTTAGGAGAAAAATAACCTGAATATTCATTGTAAATTGAGTGCTGGCTTTGGTTAATGCAGTTAATCCTGGCTGCTTTCTTATATGTTGGTAGAGTAATAAGCATGGATCAACATAAAACTTCAGGGTTTAGATTTAGAAGATTAGCGTTCCATAGGTAAGATTTTTCTAGAAGACATTAAGTATAGACATCTACTTAAATAATCTCCAGGAAGGGAAAACCAAGTGTTAAAGTATGATGGTAGGGTGCTACCACTCCCAAATTGAAAGCAATCTACCATTTCAAGAATGGTCTTTAAATGTTCTTTAGTAAGAGAGTGGGACACATTCTTTGCTGTATGCATTTTTTGTTTTGTTTTATTTTGTTTTGCTTATCTTGCTAATTTGATATCCCAACTTGCACTAACTCACCTTCCTCATTTCTGTCACAGGGCTTCCCATCTCGACTGCCACCACAATACCCAGGAGATTCAAATATTGCTCCCACTTCCAACGTGGCTTCTGTCTGCATCCATTCTACAGTTCTAGCCCCTCCCATGCCAACAGAAACATTGGCTACACCAGGTTACTTTCCTACAGTAGTGCAGCCTTATGTGGAATCAAATCTTTTGGTTCCTGTGGGCAGTGTAGCAGGACAGGTTCAGATGTCCCAGCCAACAGTGAGTTTAGCGCAACAACCCCCTACTACATCCTCCCAGCAAGCAGTTCTGGAGGTAAATGGAATTATTGCATGTTTATATATAAAACATCTATAATAAGGGGTTCAAGTGACATAGGAGAAAACATAGGCTCCCCTGATTTAGAACTCATGTGGAGACTATATCAAACTAACTTCTAAATGACTTTTTCTTACAGCAGAATGAAATGCCAATATGGGGGCCTTGTTGCCACTGGCTGTTCTGTTGGGAAGTGAGTTTGCCTTGGAGAAGATTAACACTATTAGCACTTCACTTCTCTAGCTGTACTTAGCCATTATCCTTCTCCTTCCACAAACTCTTGCCATTGGCAGTTTGTAAGAGTATCTTATCCTACTGTGCTCCCAGCAGTCATTTTTGTCCTGCCAGGAGAAAGTTCTAAATTCATCTTTGCACTTTGCTCTGCCTACTCTATTGCATACTCTGGTAAGATGCTGGCTGCATGGCAAATTGTAGTTTCACAATGCCTAGCAAATAGGTTGGCTGACCTCACACCAAGCAGTCTATACTAGAGACTAGCTTTAGAAACTTCTTTGGGATTTTTCAGAACACTATCTGTAGATGTTGAATATTAAGAATTACTAGTAACTTCATTGCTTCTAGGACTAAGGGGAGGGGTAGGAGGAAAAGGAAGAGAAAAGGGGGCTTTTTGGAGAAGGTGAGTTTTAAATATATTATTGCCAAGATTTTTGAATTTCTCTTTCCCGTCACAGAGTACTCAGGGAGTCTCTCAGGTTGTTCCTCCAGACACAACTCCAGTAGCACAGCCACAGCCTGCCCAACCTGGCACATTAGTTTCCTCTGTAGACAGGTAAGTAGAACTAAAACACCCTTTCATTGGTAGGCAGGATTGTATAAAATTATCTTCAAAATATCAGATCTTTAAATTTCATTGTACACTAAACATTTATAATTTTTCCCCCAAAGTGCACATTCAGATGTTGCTTCAGGTATGAGTGATGGCAATGAGAATGCCCCATCATCCAGTGGGAGGCATGAGGGACGAACAACAAAACGTCATTATCGGAAGTCTGTAAGAAGCCGCTCTCGTCATGAAAAGACTTCACGCCCCAAACTGAGAATTTTGAATGTAAGTATTACTGATTTGTGGCCTTCATATTGTTAAAGGAATTTGGCACTTTCTGATTTTGGGGGTCTTCAGATCCAAACCACTCATTTCATAAAATAAAGATACCTTGCCTTTGCTTCATACAGAAGTGTCAGCAATTAATCTCTTTTAAATAATTTAAATAATTCTTAAGACTCAGGTTGATGATTCAAATAATGACCCAGATCATATTCTCAAATTCTATCTCTATGGTAAGGCACTATTTGGCTTATAGAAAAAGAATAGTGTGTTGTGTTTGTTTGTTTGTTTGTTTGTTGTGTTTGTTGTTGTTGTTGTTGTTTTTGTTTTTTCGAGGTAGGGTTTCACTCTAGCCCAGGCAGACCTGGACTGGAATTCATTATGTAGTCTCAGGGTAGCCTTGAACTCATGGCAATCATCCTACCTCTGCCTCTTAAGTGCTGAGATTAAAAGTGTGAGCCACCACTCCCTGCACAAAAATAGAATCTTAGTTTATAAGGAAAAACATGATATTCTTTCCTGTGGAAAATGAGTAAGTAACTCAAAGAAAGATTCTCTTTTCTCAGGTTTTCTTACTACCAGTTTGAGACGTAATACTTCAGGGAATAGTGATAAAAGTATACTTCAGTCAAACAATCATTTCTCCAAATATACAGTATTTTTCAGTGATTAAACCTAAGGTGAAATACCTTTTATTTTCTCTTTTTAGGTTTCAAATAAAGGAGACCGAGTAGTAGAATGTCAGTTAGAGACTCATAATCGGAAAATGGTTACATTCAAATTTGACCTAGATGGTGACAACCCTGAAGAGATAGCAACAATTATGGTATGTCTGTCTCCATTTAGAATTCTATATTTTTCCATAGTACTTGCTCTTAAATACATGTCGTAGGCAGCTATGTGATATTTTGTTATCACTTTTTATTTTAGCAATTATGCACTTTAATTCCAGTTGTGAGCAGGGTGTGGTGGCACATGGCCTTTAATCCCAGCACTTGGGAGGCAGAGAGGATCACTGAGTTTGAGGTCGGCCTGGGCTACAGTGAGACTCTACCTTGAAAAATAAAAATAAAATAAAATAAAATAAATTCACTTGTGAATATAACCCTCACACCCAACCTATCATTCAAAAAAATGGTTTTGGGGCTGGAGAGATGGCTTAGCGGTTAAGGCGCCTGCCTCCTAAGCCTAAGAACGCTGGTTCCAATCTCCAGGTCCCACGTTTAGCCAGATGCAAAGTGAGGCAAGGGCGCAATGCCACACCTGACCACAAGGGGGCGAACACATCTGGATTTCATTCACAGCAGCTGAGAGACTGCTGGCGCGCCCATCTCTGTCTTCCTCTCCTTCTCTCCCTGTCTCTCTCCAAAAAAAAAAAATGTTTTTGTCTAGATCAAGTTGCATCTAATAATATATATTGTGGTTCTTAAAAAGGGAAGAACTAACTTAAATACCAAATATATATAATACAGTTGATGTGCAGATAAGGTAGAAGTCATAAAAATGGTAGTTAAATTACTTAATGCTTAAGAAATGTACTAACCAGATGGACAATGCATTTCTTTTACAGGTGAACAATGACTTTATTCTAGCAGTCGAGAGGGAGTCATTTGTGGCTCAAGTGCGAGAAATTATTGAAAAAGCTGATGAAATGCTCAGTGAGGATGTCAGTGTGGAACCCGAGGGTGACCAGGGATTAGAGAATCTACAGGCCAAGGATGATTATGGCTTTTCAGGTTCTCAAGTAGGTTCAGCATTCCTATAATGGAGTTCTGCTTACTTGAAATATATGTATAGTGCTAAATCTGCCATGCAAAATATCCATTGATGTTCATGTTCTTTTCACATGTAACAGTTTGCTTTGCCTAGTCTTCAGTTTACTTTTGTTTGTTGTAGAAATTGGAAGGAGAGTTCAAACAACCAATTCCTGCATCCTCTATGCCACAGCAAATAGGTAATTTTTTTCTTTCCTTGTTATTTTTTACCCTTTGAATTAAGTTGTGTTTACTAATAAGGAAATCTTGAAGCCATGAAACTTCACTCATATATAACAGTATATATTTAAGTAGTTTGTTTCATCCAGGTGTTCCTACCAGCTCTTTAACACAAGTGGTTCATTCTGCTGGAAGACGGTTTATAGTGAGTCCTGTGCCAGAAAGTCGATTACGAGAATCAAAAGTTTTCACCAGTGAAATATCAGAGACCGGTAAGGACTGATTCTACCATGTACTTAAGTAAATACACCTTCGCTATGTTGGAAGCTTGATCAAACACTAACTCATGATGACTCAAATTTAAAAGTAGAAAATTAAGGTCATGCACAAGAGAGAAGCATGAATGAAGGATATAAATAATAATAGAAAGGATTAAAGAAAAATCTAGAACTGGGAATGGTTGGTACACCTGTCATCTCATTACTTGAGAGACAGGAAAAGAAGAATCAGGTTTTCAAGACCAGCCTCAGTGATACAGTGAGTTTTGAGGCCAACCTGCATGAAACCTGGACTTAAAAAACATACACACACAAAAAAAAAAAAAAATACAGAAGACAGTCGTACTAAATATGACCTATGCAAGAGATGGTACATTATGTTCAAATTGCATTCAGAGCTTTTATATATGCTTCCAGGATATTCCCTGTTGGTTGTACTATGGAAGTACATATTCAGACAAGCTGATTAACTTGGTCACACCAACTTCACTGTTTAGAGCATAATCATTTCCTTTTGCTATATAGCATTTGTTGATAATCCAAAAATAGGTCCTTTTCAGATCTTTTGCTATATAGCATTTGTTGATAATCCAAAAATAGGTCCTTTTGTGGGGGGTGGTTCAAAGTAGATTCCTGCTCTAGCCCAGGCTGGCCTTAAACTCACGGTAATCCTCCTACTTCTGCCTCCCAAGTGCTGGGAATAAAAGGCATACGCTACCATGACCAGCTTCAAAAATGGATCCTTAAGAACAATCTTTTGGATCAATCCTTTAAAATGTGTTTCCTTGGCTGGGTGTGGTGGTATACACCTTTAATCCCTAGCTGAGGTAGGCCAATCACTGAGAGTTCAAGGTCGTCCTGAGCTAAAATGAGACTATGCCTCATAAAAACCTAAAGAGAGCAGGGTGTGGTGGTCACACCTTCAATCCCAGTGCTTGGGAGGCAGAGGTAGGAGAATCACCGTGGGTTTGAGGCCTGAGCTAGAGTGAGATCCTACCTGGAAAAACCCAAAGAGAGAGAGAGAAACATGTATTTGCTTATTTATTTTTGTTTTCTTTTACAGTTGCTAGCTCCACATCTCAGGGTCCTGGAATGAACTTGTCTCACTCTGCTTCATCACTTAGTCTCCAGCAGGCCTTTTCTGAATTGAAGCATGCCCAAATAACTGAAGGACCCAGTACAGCACCTCCCAACTTCAGTCACACAGGACCAACATTTTCTCCTTTCTTGGGTAGCGTTGCTGGTAGCCCAACCACAGCAGCAGCCAAACCTTCAGTATCAGTCTCTGTAACAAGCAGCAGCCCCCTTAATGACATTTCCACATCAGTAATTCAGCCTGAGGTTACAGTTCCTAATGAAAAAGGGATTGCAAGAGTTACCACCAGCACAAGTGCGATAACTTCAAGTGGTCTCCCTACATTATCTGTGTCTGAATCGCCAGTACTCTCCTGTGTGGTTTCAAGTACCACAATGCCTTCAGTTGACTCAGTGTCTCCAACATCCCAGCCAGTTCAGGCCCCCACATCTGGAAGTATTGTGTCTAGTATAGGCACTTTGCCTTCTGGAACAGTTTCAGTGACTTCAGCTGCTACCATGGGCAGTGTGGCTGCCCAAAGTGCTAAGCCTTCAGCTGTATCATTGCAACAGGCAACAAGCAGCACTACTGGGATAGCCATAACAACATCAGTCTCTGCCACCACTCCATTTGCAAGCATGGCTTCACAGCCACCCCTTCATCTTAGCAGCAGCACTTCTGCCCCTGCTCTAGCTGAAACAGTGGTGGTTAGTGCACACTCACTGGACAAAACATCTCATAGTAGTGCAACTGGATTGGCTTTGTCCTGTGCACAGTCTTCCTCCTCTTCCCCAGGAACAGGAGTTTCTAGTTCTGTTTCTCAGCCTGGTGTAGTACATCCTTTAGTCATCTCATCAGCCATAGCTTCTACACCTGTCCTTCCCCAAGCAGCAGGATCTACACCTTTATTACCCCAAATACCTAGTATCCCACCCTTGGCTCAACCTGTTGCCAATGTGCCTGCTGTACAGCAGACTCTCATCCATAGTCAGCCTCAGCCAGCTTTGCTTCCTAACCAGCCCCACACTCACTGTCCAGAAATAGATGCCGAGACCCAACCCAAAGCTCCAGGGATTGATGACATAAAGACTCTGGAGGAAAAGCTAAGGTCTCTCTTTAGTGAACACAGCTCATCTGGCGCTCAGCATGCTTCTGTTTCACTAGAGACATCGCTCGTAGTAGAAAGCACAGTCACACCAGGCATCCCCACCACTGCTGTTGCGCCAAGCAAACTCATGACTTCTACTACAAGTACGTGCTTACCACCAACCAATTTACCATTAGGGACAACGGGCTTGCCGGTTATGCCAGTGGGCACACCTGGGCAAGTTTCTACCCCAGGCACCTATGTTTCAGCTCCAGTCAGCACTGCAACAGGAGTGAAACCTGGAACTACTCCCTCAAAGCCACCTTTAACTAAAGCAATGGTAAGATTTGTAATAAAATAATTACATAAATATGATTACCCTTCCCCTATCCTTCATAATTGCATTTTTCAACTCAGCCTTGCAAGTATGACACCTGGCATATGGGTCAGGAGGTAGGTACAGTATGCTTGCCTTGAAAACATGAGGACCTGAATTTGATCCCCGGAACCCACAGGGATAAGGAGCATGAATGAGTAAATGGCTCAGTTAAGTGTAGCTGTTCAAGCATGAAAAACCCGAGTTTGATCTCCAGCACCCAGCCAGTTCTGAGGAAGTATGCCTGTAATGTCAGCACTGGATAGGCAGAGACCAGAGGATCCCTGGGGCTAACCAGCAAGCTAGTCTAGCCAAATTGGTTGTTCAATAAAAAAAACCCTTTCTCGGGCTAGAGAGATGGCTTAGCACTTAAGGTGCGTGCCTGTGAAGCCTAAGGACCCAGGTTTGATTCTCCCGATCCCACATAAGCCAGATGCACAAGGTGGCGCATGCATCTGGAGTTCGTTTGCAGTGGCTAGAAGCCCTGGTGTGCCCGTTCTCCCTCCCTCTCTCCCTTCCTCCCTCCCTTTCTCCCTTCCTCTCTAATAAATAAAAAAAATAATTAAAAATCTTAAATGTATTCCTTAAAATAATTGAAAACAAATAAAAGACCTTGTCTCAAAAGCATGAGATGGCGGGGTTGGAGATACGGCTTAGCAGTTAAATGTACTTTGTTGCAAAGCCTGACAGCCCAGGTTCAATCCCCCAGTACCCATGTAAAGCCAGATGCATAAAGTGGCTCATGCATCTGGAGTTCATTTGCAGTGGCAAAAGACCCTGGTGTGCCCGTGCTCATTCTCGTTCATATTCATTCTCTCTCTGCTTGTAAGTAATTTTAAAAAATATTTTAGCAGCTGAGCATGATGGCATACACCTTTAATCCCAGCACTCAGGAGGCAGAGGTAGGAGGAAAGCTGTGAGTTTGAGACCCTGAGACTACCTAGTAAATTCCAGGTCAGCCTGGGCTAGAGTGAAACCAGATCTCAAAAATAAATAAATAAATAAATAAATAAATAAATAAATAAATAAATAAATAAATGGTGGAGAGGAATTGAGGAAGACACCTGCCATATACCACGTACTCCATCTTAAACTGAGAGCACTTTTAGGATACAAATACAAGATTTTTCTTTTTTGAAATGCCAGAATTTTTTGATATGTTTCATAATTTTTATAGAATGCATAATCATCAGGTAAAATAAACATAATACTGGGCCATGTGCTCATACCTGTAATCTTGGCACTCAGGAGGCTGAGGCAAGAGGATTGCCATGAGATTGAGACTAGTGAGTGCCAGGCCAATAGAGTGGAACCCTGTCTCAAAGAAAGAAGAGAAAAGGAGAAAGAAGAGGGAGGGAAGGAGGGAGGTAGGGAAAGAAAAAAAGGACATTTTTACTAAATTGGCATATATTTAAGAAATAGTATCCCCAAAGGGACTACATGCATCTACCCATAATATATCCATAGTCACAATAGTTCACCATCTCTCAATTAAAAATGAAGTAAATTGTCTGCTTTTGTGTGTGTGTGTGAGAGAGAGAGAGAATTTGACAGATGCACAATTTCAAGCTTATAAAAAAGTTGGAAGTTAAGGAAAATGATACAGTGAACATAATATAGTTCTAGGAATCAGATAACTGGAATGTATTTCTAATTCTACTGGGGGAGATTTACTCCCATTCTGCTTTCTTCAGCCCTTCTAATCTCCAAAAATAGCAAGGCTGTATTATGTGCCCTATATTATGCATCAATTTTTCTGCATTGTTTTATTGATGGTAGGGTTTTTTTGAAGTTCACTATGTAGTCTCAGGGTGGCCTTGAACTCATGGCAGTCCTCCTACCTCTGCCTCCTGAGTACTGGGATCAAAGGTTTCCCCTTGGTTATTGCTAAATCTACCCGTTTTCTTTTCTCTGAAAATCTTTTTCTTTAAAAAAAAGCCCATTGTGGGCTGGAGAGATGGCTTAGAGGGTAAGGTGCATGCCTACAAAACCTAAAGACCCAGGTTCAATTCTCCAGGTCCCACATAAGCCAGATACATATGGTGGCACATACATCTGGAGTTGGTTTGCAGTGGCTAGAGGCCCTGGCGTGCCCATTCTCACTCTCTGTCTGTCTGTCTGTCTCTCTCTCTCTCTCTCCCTCCCTCCCTCTGTCTCAAATAAATAAATAAATAAAAATAAGATTTTTTTTTAAGCCCATTGAAGGGCTACAGAGATGGCTCAGCAAATAAAGGCATGTGGCTTCAATTCCCTAGTACCCGTGTAAAGCCAGATGTACAAAGTGGCCAATGTACATGGAGTTTTTTTGCAGCTGCTGGAGGCTCTCGCTCATTCTCCCCCCTCCCCTCTACCCTCTGTCAAATGAATAAATAAAATATTTTTTTTAAATAAACAGCGGAGCCGGGTGTGGTGGTGCACACCTTTAATCCCAGCACTCGGGAGGCAGAGGTAGGAGGATCACCAAGAGTTCAAGGCCACCCTGAGACTACATAGTGAATACCAGGTCAGCCTGGGCCAGAGTGAGATACTACTTCAAAAAACAAAACAACAAGGGCTGGAGAGATGGCTTAGGGGTTAAGGTGCCTGCCTCCTAAGCCTAAGAACACTGGTTCCAATCTCCAGGTCCCACGTTTAGCCAGATGCAGTGTCGCAAGGGCGCAATGCCGCACTTGACCACAAGGGGGCGCACACATCTGGATTTCATTCGCAGCAGCTGAGACACTGCTGGCATGCCCATCTCTGTCTTCCTTTTCCTCTCTCTCTCTGTGTCTCTCTCCAAAAATAATTTTTAAAAAGTTTCAAAAAAACAAAACAACAAAAATAAAATAAAATAAATAGTGAATTGATACTGTATTAAATAAGTGCTTCCAAAATAACTGGATTTTGCATATTATATCTGTATAAAAACTTTATTCTTTTTTTATTTTCTTTTTCATTAAATTTTACTGTTTATTTCATCTACATTTCATAGTCCTCTTTATAATAGTACCCTTGGTTATGATATCATTTATTTAGAAAAGCTCCCAGAAATGGTGAAAGCATGCATGCATATATGTAGTCTCATTTTTCTGCATTCAAGTTAGTTGATTTATTCTTTAGTGTATAATCTTTTACCAATAGTGTCTCACAGATTTGAATTTCCCTTTATTGTAGGTGTTGCCAGTGGGTACTGAATTTCCAGCTGGTACTGTACCTTGTGAGCAGCTGCCACCTTTTCCTGGACCTTCCCTAACTCAGGTGCCACTAACTAACTTGACAGATTTTTTCTATGGTCCTGCTTTTTCTTTAATGTAGCATGTCTGATCTTGTCTTCCAGTTCTTTTGGCTTTGGCCTAATAACACCCTTCTTTTAGAACTGTAGCTAGTGACCTAAGCTCCACAGAAACTAAGAAGTTTCATAGTTCTTTTATTTGGAATATTGCTTCAGGTCATCCAGAAAACACTTGACATTAATATTTTAGCATATCTTATATAGGAAAGAATAGGTATAAAAGTGGGCATTTTAACACACAAACATAATTCATTGATCATTCACTCTGATACATTAGTGAAACTGGTTCTGAAAAGTAAGGTTAGCTTCTAAACCATTGTTCAAACAAAATGTTATATGTGGTCAGATGTAACTAAAATTTTCTTAGTTAAAAAGATAACTAGAGGGCTGGAGAGATGGCTTAGCGGTTAAGGCACCTGCCTGCTAAGCCCTAAGAACCTGGTTCCAGCCGGGCGTGGTGGCGCACACCTTTAATCCCAGCACTTGGGAGGCAGGGGTAGGAGGATCGCCATGAGTTCAAGGCCACCCTGAGAATATAGAGTGAATTCCAGGTCAGCCTGAGCTAGAGTGAGACCCTACCTCGAAAAACCAAGGAAAAAAACCCAGTTCCAATCTCCAGGTCCCACGTTTAGCCAGATGCAAAGTGATGCAAGGCGCAATGCCGCACTTGACCACAAGGGGGCACACATCTGGATTTCGTTCACAGCAGCTGAGAGACTGCTGGCACGCCCATCTCTGTCTGTCCTCCTCTCCCTGTCTCTCTCTGGCTGTCTCTCTCTGTGTCTCTCCAAAAATAAAAACATTTAAAAATTTAAAAAAAGATAACTAATGCCGAGCGTGGTGGCGCACGCCTTTAATCCCAGCACTCGGGAGGCAGAGGTAGGAGAATTGCAGTGAGTTCGAGGCCACCCTGATACTACATAGTTAATTACAGGTCAGCCTGGGCCAGAGTGAGACCCTACCTCGCAAAACCAAAAAAATAAATAAATAAATAGAATAAATAAATAAAAAAAGATAACTAGAGCCGGGCACACCCTAGGCCATATATATATCTTATTTTTTTAAGTGACCACCTAATGAAATAAGTGGTTTACCTGAAAATTTGTACTTTAGGGCTGGAGAGATGGTTTAGTGGTTAAGGTGCTTGCCTGCAAAGCCAAAGGACCCAGGTTCAATTCCCCAGGACCCACGTAAGTCAGATGCACAAGGTGGTGTATGCATCTGGAGTTCATTTGCAGGACTAGAGGCCCTAGCATGCCTAGTCTCTGTCTGCCTGCCTCTTTCTCTCTCATACACACTTTATCTTTTGATATATAAGTCATATGCCACAGCAACAATATGCTACCATAAAATTACAGGCCAGGCATGGTGGCATGTGCCTTTAATCCCAGCACTTGGGAGGCTGAGGTAGGATTGCTATGAGTTCTAGGCCAGCCTGAGACTAATTCCAGGTCAGCCTGGGCTCTAGAGCAAGACCCTACCTCAAAAAACAAAACAAAACAGGGCTGGAGAGATGGCTTAGCGCTTAAGGCGCCTGCCTGCTAAGCCTAAGAATGTCAGTTCCAATCTCCAGGTCCCACATTTAGCCAGATGGAGTGACGCAAGGGCGCAATGCTGCACTTGCCCACAAGGGGGCGAATGTATCTGGAGTTCGTTCGCAGTGGCTGAGAGGCTGCTGTGTGCCCATTCTCTATTTGTCTTCCTCTCCCTCTCTCTCTGTCTCTCTCTCCAAAAAAAAAAAAAAAAAATACAGAGAAACAGACCAACAATATGAATTTGAGACTCTCCTCTCAAACTCTTCATGAAGTGCAATGATGGTCAGAACTTCGTGTAATGTTTAAGTTGTTATTTCCACGTTCCCACCATACCTCATTACTAATGCATTTAATTGAATTCCCATAAGAAAAATATTGTTATGAATTTATTGTAATCATGAAAGAGCTTCTGACATGGGACAAACTTTAAATCTAAATTAGGAATTTATTTTGGAATTTTGTATAAAAAGCATAACAGATTGCTTACTTGAGAAACCTAGTTTGAATGTGTTCCTGTTTCTGTGGTCCCAATTTTCAGTAGAACATAATGTATATAGAACCTACTCAGGGGCTGGAGATATGGCTTAGCTATTAAAGCGTATGTTTGCAAAGCCTCAGGACCCGGTTAGATTCTCCAGGTCCCACTTTTAAAAAGTTTCAAAAAAACAAAACAACAAAATAAAATAAAATAAATAGTGAATTGATACTGTATTAAATAAGTGCTTCCAAAATAACTGGATTTTGCATATTATATCTGTATAAAAACTTTATTCTTTTTTTATTTTCTTTTTCATTAAATTTTACTGTTTATTTCATCTACATTTCATAGTCCTCTTTATAATAGTACCCTTGGTTATGATATCATTTATTTAGAAAAGCTCCCAGAAATGGTGAAAGCATGCATGCATATATGTAGTCTCATTTTTCTGCATTCAAGTTAGTTGATTTATTCTTTAGTGTATAATCTTTTACCAATAGTGTCTCACAGATTTGAATTTCCCTTTATTGTAGGTGTTGCCAGTGGGTACTGAATTTCCAGCTGGTACTGTACCTTGTGAGCAGCTGCCACCTTTTCCTGGACCTTCCCTAACTCAGGTGCCACTAACTAACTTGACAGATTTTTTTCTATGGTCCTGCTTTCTTTAATGTAGCATGTCTGATCTTGTCTTCCAGTTCTTTTTGGCTTTGGCCTAATAACACCCTTCTTTTAGAACTGTAGCTAGTGACCCAAGCTCCACAGAAACTAAGAAGTTTCATAGTTCTTTTATTTGGAATATTGCTTCAGGTCATCCAGAAAACACTTGACATTAATATTTTAGCATATCTTATATAGGAAAGAATAGGTATAAAAGTGGGCATTTTAACACACAAACATAATTCATTGATCATTCACTCTGATACATTAGTGAAACTGGTTCTGAAAAGTAAGGTTAGCTTCTAAACCATTGTTCAAACAAAATGTTTTATGTGGTCAGATGTAACTAAAATTTTCTTAGTTAAAAAGATAACTAGAGGGCTGGAGAGATGGCTTAGCGGTTAAGGCACCTGCCTGCTAAGCCTAAGAACCTGGTTCCAGCCGGGCGTGGTGGCGCACACCTTTAATCCCAGCACTTGGGAGGCAGGGGTAGGAGGATCGCCATGAGTTCAAGGCCACCCTGAGAATATAGAGTGAATTCCAGGTCAGCCTGAGCTAGAGTGAGACCCTACCTCGAAAAACCAAGGAAAAAAAAACCCAGTTCCAATCTCCAGGTCCCACGTTTAGCCAGATGCAAAGTGATGCAAGGGCGCAATGCCGCACTTGACCACAAGGGGGCACACACATCTGGATTTCGTTCACAGCAGCTGAGAGACTGCTGGCACGCCCATCTCTGTCTGTCCTCCTCTCCCTGTCTCTCTCTGGCTGTCTCTCTCTGTGTCTCTCCAAAAATAAAAACATTTAAAAATTTTAAAAAAGATAACTAATGCCGGGCGTGGTGGCGCACGCCTTTAATCCCAGCACTCGGGAGGCAGAGGTAGGAGAATTGCAGTGAGTTCGAGGCCACCCTGATACTACATAGTTAATTCCAGGTCAGCCTGGGCCAGAGTGAGACCCTACCTCGCAAAACCAAAAAAATAAATAAATAAATAAAATAAATAAATAAATAAAGATAACTAGAGCCGGGCACACCCTAGGCCATGTATATATCTTATTTTTTTAAGTGACCACCTAATGAAATAATTGGTTTACCTGAAAATTTGTACTTTAGGGCTGGAGAGATGGTTTAGTGGTTAAGGTGCTTGCCTGCAAAGCCAAAGGACCCAGGTTCAATTCCCCAGGACCCACGTAAGTCAGATGCACAAGGTGGTGTATGCATCTGGAGTTCATTTGCAGGACTAGAGGCCCTAGCATGCCTAGTCTCTGTCTGCCTGCCTCTTTCTCTCTCATACACACTTTATCTTTTGATATATAAGTCATATGCCACAGCAACAATATGCTACCATAAAATTACAGGCCAGGCTTGGTGGCATGTGCCTTTAATCCCAGCACTTGGGAGGCTGAGGTAGGATTGCTATGAGTTCTAGGCCAGCCTGAGACTAATTCCAGGTCAGCCTGGGCTCTAGAGCAAGACCCTACCTCAAAAAACAAAACAAAACAGGGCTGGAGAGATGGCTTAGCGCTTAAGGCGCCTGCCTGCTAAGCCTAAGAATGTCAGTTCCAATCTCCAGGTCCCACATTTAGCCAGATGGAGTGACGCAAGGGCGCAATGCTGCACTTGCCCACAAGGGGGCGAATGTATCTGGAGTTCGTTCGCAGTGGCTGAGAGGCTGCTGTGTGCCCATTCTCTATTTGTCTTCCTCTCCCTCTCTCTCTGTCTCTCTCTCCAAAAAAAAAAAAAAAAAAATACAGAGAAACAGACCAACAATATGAATTTGAGACTCTCCTCTCAAACTCTTCATGAAGTGCAATGATGGTCAGAACTTCGTGTAATGTTTAAGTTGTTATTTCCACGTTCCCACCATACCTCATTACTAATGCATTTAATTGAATTCCCATAAGAAAAATATTGTTATGAATTTATTGTAATCATGAAAGAGCTTCTGACATGGGACAAACTTTAAATCTAAATTAGGAATTTATTTTGGAATTTTGTATAAAAAGCATAACAGATTGCTTACTTGAGAAACCTAGTTTGAATGTGTTCCTGTTTCTGTGGTCCCAATTTTCAGTAGAACATAATGTATATAGAACCTACTCAGGGGGCTGGAGATATGGCTTAGCTATTAAAGCGTATGTTTGCAAAGCCTCAGGACCCCGGTTAGATTCTCCAGGTCCCACGTGAGCCAGATGCGCATGGTGGCACAGGCATCTGGAGTTCGTTTGTTTGCAGTGGGTAGAGGCCCTGGTGCTCCCATTCTCACTCTCTGTCTCTGTCTCTAATAAATAATAAAAGTAAAATCTTTTTAAAAAAGAAAGAAAGAACTTACCCAGGAAAGTCATAATTCCAATAGAGTACACACTCTTACCTGCCCAGTCATGAGATTTTGTGAGGGGAAAACAAGTGTAAAGCAAAAGCATAGAAATTGGGAAATTGGTTTTAAACCTGTTTCTTAGAAACATGCATTCAGAAGTCATTATGTGGGAATATCACTTGAACCCAAGAGTGTGTGAACAGCCAGAGCAGCATACGACAACTATCACAAAAACAACACAGAAGCATTGTGTTGGCAGTGTAAAGTATAATGAGAAATAAAGAAGGTAATGGGAAGTGGATATTGCTTGCAAATAGAGAAGCATAAATGAAAGCTATATAAAGATAGGTTGAAAATGTGACAAGGATGAAAAGTATGACCTGGAGGTGTAGTGAGGCATAGAGCCTCTTTGGTGCCATCAATAAGAGAAAACTGTGAACTTAAAATCTGAAAAACAAGGGCTTAGAGAGATGACTTAGCAGTTAAGACATTTGCTTACCAAGTCTTGGAACCCAGGTTCCATTCTCCCAGGACCCATGTAAAGCCAGATGCATAAAGTGGCTCATGAGCCGGGCGTGGTGGCGCACACGCCTTTAATCCCAGCACTCAGGAGGCAGAGGTAGGAGGATCACCAGGAGTTGGAGACCAGCCTGAGACTACATAGTGACTTCCAGATCAGCCTGGGCTAAAGTGAGACCCTACCTTGAAAAAAAAAAAAATGAAGAAAGTAGCTCATGCATCTGGAGTTCATTTACAGTGGCTGAAGTCCCTGGTGCATCCATTCATATTCATTCATTCTCTCTGTCTCTGTCGCTCTCGCTCTCGCTCTCGCTCTCTTTCTCTGCTTACAAATAAAATTTTAAATTTAAAAAATTTGAATAAAGAAAAATGTCTTTTTTGCTTTTTCAAGGTAGGGTCTCACTCTAGCTAGCTCTAGCTGACATGGAATCAACTATGTAGTCTTAGGGTGGCCTTGAACTCAAGACAATCCTACTTCTGCCTCCCAAGTGCTGGGATTAAAGGTGTGTGCCACCACACCCAGCTAAGAAATATGTCTCTTGATGATGATAAGACTTACTAATCCCTTATTCAAAAGGCTAGGTTGCCTTGAAGTGGCTGAAAACCTACATAAGAGCTTTTTACTAGGAGGAAAAGAGGATGACATCCAAATAGTAGAGAAACTAATTGGAAGGGGGGGGATTTGCTGGAGGGTAGAATGGGAGTGGAGGGAGGGAAATATAGTTTTATTGTCTATGCTTATGGAAACTGTCAGCAAAAAAGTTAGAAAAGGGCTGGAGAGCCAGGCATGGTGGCACATGCCTTTAGTCCCAGCACTCAGGAGGCAGAGGTGGGAGGATTGCTGTGAGGAGGCCACCCTGAGACTATATACTGAATTCCAGGTCAGCCTGAGCTAGAGTGAGACACTACCTCAAAAAATACAAACAAAAAACCTTAGTAAAGGATAAGATGCAGTGGAGAGATAGTTCAGTAGTTAAGGCACTTGTTTGCAAAGCCTGAAGTCTTGATTCAGTTCCCCAATACCCACAGAAAACAAGATTAATACAAAGTGGTACATGAGTCTATAGTTGATTTGCAATGGCAAGAGGTCTTGCTACACCCATCCTTTCCTCCCTTTCTCTCTTCTTGCAAATAAATGATTTTTTTAAAGGCTTGATTCCCAGAAAGGTATATATAAAACTGAGAAAGCTAGGCATGGTGCTGCATACCTGTAATCCTAGCATTTGGGAAGCTGTGGCAATAGAAGAGGGCTGCCATAAATTCAAGGCTAGCCTGAGGTGCATAGCAAAACCCTGCTTTAAAAATACTTGGTGGCACGCGCCTTTAATTCCAGCACTCTGAGGATGCCGAGGTAGGAGGATCACCATGAGTTCAAGGCCACCCTGAGACTACATAGGAATTCCAGGTCAGCCTGGGCCAAAGCGAGACCCTACCTCAGGGAGAAAAAAATTGGACCAGAGATAAGGCTCACCAGTTTGAGGCACTTGCTTGCAAAACCTTACAGCCTGGGTTCATTTACCCAGTACCCACTTAAAGCCAGATGCACAAAGTAGCATATTCACCTGGAGTTCATTTGCAGAAGCAAAAGTCTTTGGTGTACCATTCCCCCCCGCCATTCTACTTTCAGATAAATAAATAAAAACTTGATAAGAAAATAAGAGAGGGCTGGAGAGTTAGGTCAGTGGTTAAGGCACTTGCCTGCAAAGCCTAAGGACCCAGGTTCCATTCCCCAGTGCCCAAGTAAAGCCAGATGCACAAAGTGGTGGTTGTATGTGGAGTTTGTTTGCAGTAACTAGAGGCCCTGGTGTGCCCATTCTCTCTCTGCTTCTTTTTCTTTCTCTCTCATAAATAAATAAATGAAAAAGTAAGAAAATAAGGAATCATAGGATAGGATATAATTAATATAAAAATCAGTTTTCTGAGTATTTTTTTAAAGATTTTTTAAATATATTTATCTGCAAGGGGAGATAGAGAGAATGGACATGCCAGGACCTCCAGCCACTGCAAATGAACTCCAGATACATGTGTCACCTTGTGCATCTTGGCTCTACGTGGATAGTAGGGAATTGAACCTGAGTCCTTTGGCTTTGCTGGCAAGCAACTTAACCATTAAGCCATCTCTCCAGCCCCCGGGGCATATTTTTAAAACAAAGACAAATTATTAAATCTATCATTAACATTAATTAATTAAGATAATAAAGGTTACTTTGAGGCTAAAAAAAATATAAATGTCCTTGAGTTATAAGGCCTGCTGGACTTACATAAAATACTAAAGTACAGTATACTGGGTTTTGTATTCAGTGAAAATATGTTATATTGCAATCAAAAGCATAAAATATGTCCAGTATAAATTAGGTATACTTAGTGGCTCTGAAGGTACCAAAAGACTTACACATATTATAATTTGTTTAGTCCCAGCAACCTCTAGAAGATCTGGATGCCCAGTTAAGAAGAACACTTAGTCCAGAGAATATTTCAGGGACCTCTGCAGTTGGTGTAAGTTTTTAAAACCTTGCTAAAATCTCTTCATGGCCCAGATATGTTCTGGAGTGTAAACTATAACCTAAATTATTGTTAATACTTTAATTCCCACTCAGTGGGTTTACCAACAGGAACGAGACATTAATGAAAAAATTAATGACAACCCATAATATAACTGTGGAAAACACTTGAAAGATGCTTATTTTGTTGTTTGTTTTACCTCTTGGTAGATCACATTTCAGATCAGTTTTATGGATTTTTGTATTTATGCTTTGGATGAGGCTAAACCTTCTGTGATGATAACATGATTAAACCTATGTTCTTGTGGAGTGTGATAGCACATGCCTTTAATCCCAGCACTTGGAAGGCAGAAGTAAGAGGATTGCTGTGAGTTCAAGGCCAGCCTGAAACAACATATCCCAGGCCAGCCTGAGCTAATCTGAGACCATACCTTGAAAAAAAAAAATGTTTGGGCTGGAGAGATGGCTTACCAGTTAAGGCATTTGCCTGCAAAGCCAAAGGATCTCCAGGAACCACTTAAGCCAGATGCACAAGGGGCACATGCATCTGGAGTTTGTTTGCAGTGGCTGGAGGCCCTGGCGCATCCATTCTCTCTCTTCTCTCGCTCTCTTTCTCCCTCTTTCTCTCTCTCAAATAAAAGATATCTTTTTTTAAAAAGATTTAATAAATTAAAATATATTTAAGAAAGACAGACAGACCAGTTTCTTGACCTGTATAATATTAGGCCCACCAATTGATTGTTTTGGATGATGGAGGAGGGGACAAAAAAAGAATCAGTATGGAAGAGGGACTAGTAAGGGTTCATGGTGATGGGAAGAAATAATGTAAATTTTTTCATTAAGTTTTTAATTTTTTTTAATTATTTATTTGAGAGAGCAAAAGAGGCAGAGAGAGAGAGAGAGACAGAGAGCAAGAGAGAAGGGGCACACCAGGGCCTCCAGTCATTGCAAACGAACACCAGATGTACAAGGAAGCACATGCATCTGGAGTTCATCTACAGTGGCTAGAGGGCCTGGTATGCCCATTCTCTCCCTCCCTCCCTCTCTCTCTCTCTCTCTCTCTCTCTCTCTCTGTCAGGCCCCACGTTGGGCACCCGTTGCCGGTGCATTTCCTCCACCACCGGCAGGTAGAGCAGAAGAGAGAGAGAGCCGTGCCAGCCGCTTCTCTCGAGGCTGAGCGAGAAGGCAGGTGTCGGTGACTCAAACCCCTACCCCCCTAAAACACCGGGGAGAAAAACCACATTGAGTCACGGAAGTCCATCTAAGGCGGAAATCTCTCCTTTATTGTCATGGGGAGGTATTTATATATTTTGAGGAAGGGGGCAGGAAGAGAGGATGAGAGAAAGGTATAAGGGCCAATAGTATTTCACCCCGTCAGCTGCAGCTGGGCGGAGGCAGTTTCAGCTTAGGTGCTGAGTCACTCCAAGGACAGGTCGTGAAACTCTACTCAGGCTCTGGAAGCTCAACTAGGCCTCACCGGGAGTAGGCCAAGACTGGCTGGGCTAACCACTAGGCTTCACACCGGGCAGGGCCCAACATCTCCCCCTTTTGTTTTTGTAAGAACGGTGGACGGCCATGGCCTCTGTCCTAGGTTGTCCCCCTCTGGGAATCTTACCCGTCACTGAGTACCATGCCTCTAGCCCGTTGACCACTCCACACCCTGTCTTAGGTTGTCTCAGCCTGTCTGAGATCTTACCCGTCGTTGGTTCGATGGAGGGCGGGGGAGGGATGTTAGGTGGATAGCCAGTAAGCGGAAAAGCCATTGCCTTTGAGTCGTAAACCTGTGGTGTCTTGACCTGATGAAGTTTAATTGTGACCTGATGAAGTTTAATTGCCTCAAGCTGTTGGTGAATGAATTGTGTAATCTTATTAATTACACAGGGCCCGAGAGTGAGGATAAGAAGAAGGAGGGGTTCAGGGGGAGGGAGAAGGTAGGGTAAAGAGCAAGAAGAAGGAGGGGTCCAAGGGGAGGGAGAAGGTGGGATAAAAAGCCATGTAAGCTCGTCTACAGCAGGTTGTCTTAGAAGTCCCGACTCCTCTTCTGTAAATCTTTTTGGAGCTTTTCTGGCTTCATTCGGGTCTAGTAGCATCCACACCTTCAGTTGTTTCTGGGGAAGAAACAGAGGCATAGTTCTCAGGGGTGGGACACTCCCTGGAGAATTGATTATTATCATCCCCTTGTTGGGGTAAATATTTTAAGTCTCTTGCTGGTACCCAAATAGGTCTTTTTTCCTCTTCAGGAAAGACACGTCCAAATCCTCTCCCTGCTGTGAGGAGGGGGTCTGGACCCTTCCAGGCCCCAGTTAGTGGGTCCCTCCATTTGACCCAGATGGAGCTGTAGGTGACAGCTGAGGTCCAATGTTTTTGAAAAGGGGACAAGTGTCTATCTTCTTTGGAAAAATTTAAAATATTTAGGGTTAATAATGTCTTTTTTAGTTGGTCATGTGGGGGTAGGGATTTTTTTCTTTTGTTTTTGTAATTGAGACTTGAGAGTTTGATGATATTTTTTTATGATGGCCTGGCCCCGCGGGTTATATGGGATGCCTGTGGAAAGTGAGATTTTTTAGGTTTGGAGGAAATCTATAAAAGTCCTGTTTACGAAGCAGGGACCATTATCGGTTTTGATTTGATCTGGCAATCCAAGGGTGGCAAAGCATTGAAACATATGGCTAATAGCATGTTTAGTTTTTTCCCCAGCATATGCTGATGTCCAGTAAGCATGGAAGAAAGTATCAACTGAGAGAAAAATATATTTAAGTTTTCCAAATGGAGAATAGTGTGTAACGTTAATCTGTCAAAGGTGATTAGGGCGTAGTCCTTGAGGATTGGCTCCTGTAGTTTGAAGAGGAGGTACCTGGAGGAAAGGCTGACAGAATTTGTAAGTTAATTTTTGAATATGGAGTTGGGGTTTGACAGGAGAGACAGTATCAAGGAATAACATGGTGCCCAAAATTTTGAAGGGAGGGGAAGTTTGAATTTTTTCTGGAGACACCTGTAAAATCATGGGCCTGTAAAATGGCAAGGCATTTAGCAGTGAGGTCTTGGAGATCAGATGGGTTGGAATGACCTAAAATAATAATAAAATATTAGGATGATTAATCAAGGAAGAAAAGATATGAGACATGTATTGTTAGGGTTAATTTAGGGCTGACAGTTAGTAGTTTTTATGATGTTGAAGCTTATAGATCTAGGGGAAGTTCCATACTGGCAGAAAAAGTTGGCCTGTCTTTATAGAGTTAAGAAAGAGAGAAGAGAAAAAAAAAAAAAGTTAATGGAATTTTAAATTGTTATCACACCTTAAAATTGGCCCCCAGTGACATTGTCTTTAGTAAGGCGATTGTAGATGTAAACTATAAATTAATAAAATACTGAATATATTGGGGGATATATATTTAAATTACCACATTTTGTCCCTGGCTTTTAATAGATTTATAATAATAGTAACAATAATAATAAAATCAAACAAGTTAATTGGTATAAGGCATAGTAAGGAGAGACTAGAACAATGTAAATTTAACCATCATTAGCCGTTATTAAACTTTTGTAGTAACCAGAGACTGACAGTTTTTAGATTTTTTTAATTTTGTCCCTCCAGCTGGGCAGAGTTGTCAGGTAAAACTTTAATCCCAGGCCAACATGGTATTATCAATTGAGTTAGTTGGGCTTAGTCTTATGTTTCATGAATTGAGTTAGGCAGGCAGAGAGAGAGAGAATGGGCGTGCCAGGCCTCCAGCCACTGTTTACATGGGTACTGGAGAATTGAGCCTGGCGGACCAGTGACTTGTGCTCCACGCCCGCGAGGAAAGCGAACCTCGGTTTGGGACGTTTGGGGAACTCGAGCTTGTACTTGATCACAGTTTACATCCACAGAAAGCTACACGGAGGAGCTGTATGAGGAAAGAAGTTTACCGAAGAATGTTAGTGTGGAAGAATTTTGATATGTCTGTATTTTCCATCAGGGGTTTGAGCATATTTGCCTTAGGCAGTAGTTGAAAAGTAGCTGAAAAGAGCTGAAAAGACAGCTGCCAGGTGGCGGCTTGGGTGGTGGTCTTGGAAGAAAGGAGATTTTAAAAGTTAGTTTTAGTCTTTTTTTTTTTTACAGTTTTTGTTAAGGGCAAAAATGAACTTTTTTACAGAGATGTCTTTAAGGCTGGCAATTAAGGCAAGGATTAGGGCAATAGTAATATATATGAGTACAACATAAGCATAAAGGCCCAAAAAATAGCTAAGCATGTTGTAGAATTAAGTTTAGATTTAGATTTGTAACGGCCAGATGAGTTTGTGCCCTTAGGGGAGGCTTAATGAAATCAAACACAGTGTAGCTGGGAGCAGATCTCCCCATCAGGTTTGTTTTGTTTTTTGGGATGGAGTTTTTATTTAAATGAGGAGGCAAAACGTTTAAAGTCTCCTCTAGGTTTACCCACATGGTGCGTCCGCCATGAACTGGCGTTTAGAAATGGCGGCACTGCAGAACCCGGAAATGAAAGCAAAGAGAAAGTGGTGAGTTTCCTCTAGGTCTGCCTATGTGGTGCGTCCGCCATGAACTGGCGTTTAGAAATGGCAGCACTGTAGAACCCGGAAATGAAAGCAAAGAGAAAGTGGTGAGTCTCCTCTAGGTCTGCCCACGTGGTGCGTCCGCCATGAATGTACCAGTTTAGTCAGCAAACCGGAAATGAAAAGAAAGAGAAAGGAAGTTGAAGCAAGTACAGATTACAGAAGCAAAGGTTAGAATATTAAATATGAAGATTACCTCATAACTTATGAGGATACACCTGTCAGCAGTCCGATTAGCCCGTCAGCTTAATTTTGAATTTTGTTTCATCACGTCAGGGTCCAGTCCGTAGTCCGTTCTGAATCCTCACACGTAGTTTCTCAGGTAGTTTTGTTTCCTCACACGGGGCACCAGTTGTTGCGCCCCACGTTGGGCACCAGTTGCCGGTGCTTTTTCCCTCCACCATCAGCAGGTAGAGCGGAAGAGAGAGAGAACCGGGCCAGCCGCTTCTCTCGAGGCTGAGCGGGAAGGTGGGTGTCGGCGACTCAATAAAACCTCCCCAAGCCACCGGGGAAAAGAAAATCACATTGAGCCAGGAGAACGTCTAAGGCGGGAAATCTCTCCTTTATTGTCATGGGAAGGTATTTATATATTTTGAGGAAGGGGGCGGGAAGAGAGGATGAGAGAAAGGTATAAGGGCCAATAGTATTTCACCCCGTCAGCTGCAGCTGGGCGGAGGCAGTTTCAGCTTAGGTGCTGAGTCACTCCAAGGACAGGTCCTAAAACTCTACTCAGGCTCTGGAAGTTCCACTAGGCCTCACCGGGAGTAGGCCAAGACTGGCTGGGCTAACCACTAGGCTTCACACCGGGCAGGGCCCAACATCTCTCTCTCTCACTCTCTCTCTAAATAAATCAATTTTTAAAAAGAATTAAAAAGGCAGCCAGGCATGATAGCACACATGAGGCAGAAGTAGGAGGATCACTGTGAGTTTGAAGCCAGCCTGAGACTACATAGTAAACTCCTTGTCAGCCTAGGCTAGAGCAAGATCCTACCATAAAAAAACAAAAACTAAACATAAAAATGCAGTTTAAAAAAAGAATCATTACCATAGAAGCAGGTGTACATTCTGTAGGCCTGTAAGATACTCTTTAGGACTGGACGTGGTGGTGCGTGCCTTTAGTCCCAACACTTGGGAGGCCGAGGTAGGAGGAGTTTCCTGAAGCTGCTATTCTAGCCAAGTACCTTCAGCCACGGAGCCATCTGCCTAGCTCTAAAGCTGCAATTCTATTTCAGACTTGTGTATTATAAAAAAGAAGAAAATTCCCCTTGACCTAAGTATTTCTTTTATATATGCTATCTTTCTGCCATTTACATAGGTCAGAGGACAGGTGACAAAGCAAAAATTGTAAAATAATTAAAAGTGAAGATTCTGTGGTATCCTTGTTTTGCAGCCTGTGTCCATGACAGCCCCAACTCCAGTTACGGAAGCAGGAGCACAGCCTCAGACGGATGGTGAGATGCATCTTCATATTACTGCACTAAGTCCTACCTGTGCTGGATAGTATAGTTTACTGTTTTTAAAACTAGGACATTGGTAACTAGTGCTAAAGTATGAACTTTTCGATTAATGAGTTTTATATAGTATAATAAACATGTAATGATACTTTCTTAACATAGTACCTTTGTTACTAGCTAGGCAAGGTCCTTACTTTGAGTTGGAAATACAAGCATATTTATAAAAATCAGTTTACAGCAAGCATGGTGGCATGCACCTTTAATCCCAGCACACAGGAGGCCAAGGTAGAAGGATCAAAATCAGTTTACAAACCCAGATGCCATGGTACACCCCTGTAATCCTAACACTCAAAAGACTTAAGCAGGAGAATTGTGAGTTCCAGGACAGCCTAAGCTACAGTATGGGGTACATGGCTAGACACTGTCTTAAAAAAAAAAAAAAAAAAGGAAAAAGAAGAGTCAACTTGCTAGTAATTTCTTGGCTTTTGTGACTCTGAATATATGGAAGGAAATAAGCCTGCCCAATGTGGTAGTGCATACCTTTAATCACAGCATTGGAGAGGTAGAAGTAGGAGAATTTCTATGAGTTTAGGACCAGCCTGGGATTAGAGTGAGTTCCAGGTCAGCCTGGTCTAGAATAAGACCCTACCTTGAAATGAAAAAAATGAAAGAAAGGGAAACGGGCTTGAAAAGCCTAAACAAACATTTGTTCATAGATACAAATATAAGACTTTAGACATTATTTTCAAGGCAATTACATTCTGAATTGATCTCATTAAATTACAAATCTGTGGAACAGACTAGGAAGGAACAAAATACAATGTCAGACACCTTAAATACATACAATAAAAATAAACCAAGCATGGTGGCACATGCCTTTAATCCCAGCACTCGGGAGGCAGAGGTAAGAGGATCACCTTGAGTTTAAGGCCACCTTAAGACTAGATAGTGAATTCCAGGTCAGCCTGGGTTAGAGTGAGACCCTACCTCAAAAAACCACCAAAAAAAAAAACAAAATTAATTGATAAATGTTTACTACCAAGGGTGGGGGTGGGGTTGTAATTCAATGGTGAAAGCTTGTTTAGCATGCACAAAGCCCTTGGTTCAATTCCTTTTATTGAAAATAAGATCAGGGCTGGGGAAATATTTTACTGGTTAAGGCATTTGCCTGTAAAGCCTAAGGACCCTGGTTTGATTCCCCAGAACCCACATAAGCCAGATGCACAAGGGGTCACATGCGTCTGGAGTTTGTTTGCAGTGGCTAGAGGCCCTAGCATACCCATTCTCTCTCTGCCTCTTCCTCCTCTCTCTCTCTATTAAGTAAATAAATAAGTAAATAAATAAAATATTTTTAAAAATAAGATCAGAGCTGGAGAGATGGCTTAGCAGTTAAGGCACTTGCCTGCAAAGCCTAAGGACCCATGCACGCTTAATCGCTCTTCAGGTCCCACTTAAGCCAGAAAAGCATAAAGGTGACACAGCACAAGGTCGCACATGCCCACTAGGTGGCACAAGGGTCTGGAGTTGTATTTTAGGGGCTGAGGCCCTGGTGTGTCAGTTCTGTCTTTCTTTTGCTTTTAACCTCTCTAAAGAAAATAGATAAGATCAGAGGGCTAGAGAGATGGCTCAGCAGTTAAGGTGCTTGCCTGCAAGAGCTGACTATCCAGGTTCGATTCCCTAGATGCACAAGGTGATGCATGTGTCTGCAGTTCATTTGCAGTGGCTGGAGGCCCTGGTGCACCCATTCTCTATCTGCCTCTTTCTCTTCTTCTCAAAGGAATGAATAAATAAATAAAAAATAAATAAATAAATAAAACATTTTTAAGGGGGAATATACAATATGAAAAAGATGGCTTTTTATAAATTACTGAGGGGCTGGAGAGATGGCTTAGTGGTTAAAGCATTTGCCTATGAAGACTAAGGACCCAGGTTTAATTCCCCAGAACCCATGTAAGCGAGATGCACAAGGTGGCGGCGCATGCATCTGAAGTTCAAAGTAAATTCCAAATGACTCAAAAATGAAAATGAAAATAAAAACCAAAACATTGTAATAGTATAAAAACTTGGCTGGGCATGGTGGTACCTGCCTTTAATCCCAACACTCCAGAGGCAGAGGTAGGAGGATCACCATGAGTTTGAGTCCAACCTGGACTATAGAGTGTAGGTCAGCCTGGGGTAGAGTGAGACCCTACCTCACAAAAACAAAAATAAATAAATAAATGTATATATCTGTATGGAAATATTATATACTCATTATTTTATCTAAGTAATAAACACCAAAAAAATGAAAAAAAATATCTCTTGACCAGGCATGGTCGTGCTAACCTTTAATTCTAGCACTTGGGAGGATCAAGACCAACCTGAGACTACATAGTAAATTCCAGGTCAGCCTGGGCTGGAGTGATACCCTACCTTGAAAAAAAAAACTCAGGCTGTAGAGATGGTAAAGTAGTTAAGGCACTTGTCTACAAAGCCCAAGGACCCAGGTTCAATTCCCCAGGACCCACGTAAGCCAGATGCACAAGGAGGCATATGCATCTGGAGTTCATTTACAGTGGCTGGAGGCCCTGGCATGGCCATCCTCTCTCTCTCTACCTGTCTACTTCTTTATCTCTCTTATAAATAAAAATAAAACACTTTTAAACAATCTCTTGAACTACAAAGAAATTACAATATTTCCATCTTTTTTTTCCTCCCAACTATGTGGAACAGAGGCTAGAAATGTTTTTGAGACAGGCAGTTAACCCTGATTGGAAATAGCTGTGTAGCCGTGGATGTCCTCAGACTCCTGATCCTGATCCTTCTGCATCCACCTCATAGCAGTATGCCACCAACACACACACACACATAGCTGAAATTTTTCTATTAAAGATCAGATAGTCAATTGTTCAGGCTTCTCAGGTCATACAGTCTCTTTCACATCTTATTTAAATCTTAGTTTAAAAAAAGCAGCAGTAGACAATACACAAATGAGCTTGGCTGTGATACAGTAAAATGTATTTATAAAAATGGGCAATCAGCTGAACTTGGTCCACTAAGTACAACTTTCTGATCCCTGATATAGACGGTGTTCTTAAGTTCAGTACTCAGACCAGAGCAGGCAATATTAGCTTAAATTTGTTGGAATAAGGAGAATGACATTGAGTACAAAAAAGGTAAAAAATAGAAAAACTCAGATTTATTTTGTGTGGAGTGGTAACCTGTTATGCGCCAGAAGTATAGGGGAAATGATATTAAATACAAAAATAAAAAAATTTGAGAATATATTCATATATATATATATATTGTTTGTTTGTTTGTTTGTTTTGTTTTTGTTTTTCGAGGTAGGGTCTCACTCTGGCCCAGGCTGACCTGGAATTAACTATGTATTCTCAGGGTGGACTTGAACTCACGTCAATCCTCCTACCTCTGCCTCCCGAGTGCTGGGATTAAAGACGTGCACCACCACGCCCGGCTCTCATATATATTTTTATATGAAGTGTGTATATGTGTGCCCATGGAAAGGACTAATTTTACTGATAGTTGCTAAAATTAAGGTGAACTAACAAAAGGTGTGGTGGTGCACACCTTTAATCCCAGCACTTGGGAGGCAGAGGTTGTAGGATTGCTGTGAGTTCCAGATCAGCTTGGGCTAGAGTAAGACCTTACCTTGGGGAGAAAGGGGAAGAAATGCAAGATAAAACTATTAAGTGATAGTATTTCTTGCCTCTCAAAAAAGCCTCTGGCAGTCAGTTTAGTAATGTCTCTCAAAGTTGTAAATAGAAATGATTCCCATTACTTAATCCACAGATCTCTAAGAGACTATTTTCTTAATTTTTAAAATAGGAGGAAATGCTGAGTAACTTAGATGTCCATCAGTAGACACCTAGTTAAAATACAACACAATCAATGATTCTGAAAACTGAACTGTTCTGTTCCACGACTTTGCCTGACTGTGGCATTGAGAAACTATATGTATATAATTGGTTTTTATTGAAAACTTGGTTATTAGCTGGGTGTGGTGGTCCTTGCCTTTAAGTCCAACATTTGAAATCTGAGACAAGAAGGTCACAAGTTTGAGGCCAGCCTGAGCTAGTAGTGAGACTATCTGAAAGGGTGGGGAAGGGATCTTTAATGTCCTGTATTTCTGGTAAAAGGACAAAAAAACGAACTAAAAGGAGACATAAATTTTGTTTTCCCCTGCTTGTGTTTGTTTCAGTTTCTCAAGGCACTGAAGGCCCTATTCTACCAAGTAGTTCAGGAGCTGGTGTTTTTAAGATGGGGCGATTTCAGGTAAAATGATCTTTGCTTTGAGTCCCTCTTTTGGGAAGGTTGTATATACAAGAGAATTATTAGCCAGCTGGGAGGATGGAGAGGTGACTCAGTGGGTAAAAGTACTTGGCATAGCAAGTGTGCCAACCTAAGTTCGGATCCCCCAGAATTCACATAAAACCAAACATTGTAGCATTCATTTATTTGGTTTTTGTTTTGTTTTGTTTTGTTTTGTTTTTTTGTTGTTGTTTGGTTTTTCAGGGTAGGGTCTCACTCTAACCCAGGCTGACCTGGAATTCACTATGTAGTCTCAGGCTGGCCTCAAACTCATGCCAGTCCTCCTACCTCTGCCTCCCATATACTGGGATTAAAGGTGTGTACCACCATGCCCCGCTGTAGCTCTCATCTATAATCTTATACCAGTAGCTTACAGGCCAGCTAGCCTGATAAACACCAAGAGAGCCTGCCCCAAAGAAGAATAAAGTCAAGGAAGGACTGGTACCTGAGGTTGTTTGTTCTCTGATCTCCACTTGCATGTCAATGGCACATGTGTACCCACACACACAAAGAATAAAATTACCAATATATTATGGTTGATGAGATAGCGCAATGGATAAAGAGCTTGCTGTGCAGTCCTGAGTACCTGAATTGTGATCTCCAGACCCCATGTAAAGGCCCTTGGTGGGTTTCTATAATCTCAGCATGCTGATGGTGAGATGGAAGGCAGAGACAGGAGAATTTCCTGGAAGCTTGCAGATCAGCTAGCCTGGTGAACTCAGCAGTGAGCAACAAACAAGAAACCCAAACAAGGTGAAAAGCAAGAACCAACCTGGGAAAGTTATCTTCTGACCTCTGCACACATGTACCCATATATACATCTCACATACACAGACACATTTTAAAAATATATTTTTTTTTAATATGAGCGCACCAGAGCCTCTAGCCACTATAAACTCCAGATACATGTGCCGTGCCACCATGTGCATCTGGGTTACATGTGTCCTGGGGAGTTGAACCTGGGTCATTAGGCTTTGAAGGCAAGTGCTTTAACCATTAAGCCATCTCTCCAGCCCTAAAAAAAATTTTTTTATTTTTAATTGGACCAGAGAGATGGTTCAGCAGATAAGAGCACCTTCCTGTGTAAGTATAAAGGCCTGAGAGAGCTCTTTGAGTTTGATCCCCAGGACCAAACATCTGGGCGTGACAGCACCTATCTACATCTCAGTCCCATAGGGGAGCAGAGACCAACAATCTCCAGAACTTGAGAAAAAATGGCAAGCTCTGGATCAGTAAGAGATTCCAGAGCAATGGAACAGGACATCTGCCATTACAGTTTGACTACTGTAGGCAAGCATATGGCACACCAAATGGGCACATACATGAAATGGGGCTGGGGAGATGGTTCAGTGGTTAAAGTTGCTTGCTTACAAAGCTTGCCAGCTTAGGTTCAACTCCCTAACCACCAATGTAAAGACTGAACAGGAATTAGTTTGTAGTGGCATACCCAGACACAGACATGTGCACGTGTTCACAAATAAAAAATGTTTTTAAAAATTAAAAAATGATTAATCAGGCCTGATTGCTCAGACCTGTCCCAGCTACACAAGAAGCTGTGGCAAAAGGATCACAAGTTTGAAGGCCTGCTTGGGTTACAGAATCAGTTCAAGTCTAAACTGGCAACTTAGACCTGTGCTCAAAATAAAAGATAAAAAAGGCTGGGGATGTAGCTCAGTGTTAGAGTACCGTGTACAAGGCTGTAGATTCAACCCCCCCCCCCAGTATGGTCACAAAGATTATATTACCTACATATTTGGGGCATAATTGCCAGCCTAGTGATATATTTTATATAGCATTTGGTAACTTCATCATCCCTTCCCCACAATGAAACATTAGTACTTAGAATATGAGATACACTGTCTTTCCACCTCCCCTCTCCCTCAATATTTGTTCTGTCTACAACTAGCCACTACTTCTGTTCCTCTGAATATTTTCTAGGTTGTTTTTTGTTTTTTTTGTTTTTTGTTTTTGTCCCAGTGAGTTGTTGATTTAACTAACATTTTTCTGTTATTGGTCGTTGATGCCATTTCTAGATTTTCCAAAGTATGGTCTCACTTTATCCCTGGCTTACCTGGAACTCACTCTGTAGTCCGAGGCTAGCCTTGAACTCATAGTGATCCTCCTACCTCTGCCTCCCGAATGCTGGGATTAAAAGTGTGTGCTCATTCTGGACATTTCTAACAATAAGGAAAATAACAATAAATATCTTATATATAAGAGCATTTCACTGGACGTGGTGGCGCACACCTTTAATCCCAGCACTCGGGAGGCAAAGGTAGGAGGACTGCTGTGAGTTCAAGGCCAGCCTGAGACTACATAGTGAATTCCAGGTCTGCCTGGGCTAGAACAAAACTCTACCTCAAAGAAACTTTTTAATACTTAGGATAATTTTCTTAGGATTTGCAAGTTAAATTTATTGCATCAAGTGGTACCACTTGGCTGAACAAGTGAGCATTCTCTAGTTCTTAGTACATATATTTAATTACGTTTTTAAAACTATTTTCACAACTACTATCAAATTATTTTTATGGTAGTCCTTAGAGTGTGGGGGATTATAGGTTTCTCTGATTTGTAAACTGAGGTTTTAAGATTTGTAGTTGGTTGATTTATATCTAATTCATGGACAAACCAAAGCAAGGATCTGGAGCATCCCTTTTACTGTCTGTTAGTTGTATTATTTTTAGCATTTAATGTTTATTGATACAATCTATTGGCAAACTACCTTCAAGATTCTGTAACCTGTTAATTATAATTTAAGACATGAATCTGAGTCATGTGACATGAAATATGAAAGTGAATCAGTCAACTTAATGAGCTATTCTGAATATGAATCTTCGTAATGATATATTGTTCTCTATAATAGAATTCAGTTTATTTTCACAGTCAAAAATGGAGAGACTGAAAAGATTCAACCTGTTCACTGAAAAGGAAAGAAGTTGATTTTCTGTTCTCTTTTTCTTTTCCTTTTTTTCTTCTTTAAGACAGAATCTCTAGCCCAGGCTGGCCTCGAACTCCCTGTGTAGCTAAGGATGAACTTAAACTACCTTTCCCTCCTGAATGCTGGGATTACAGGCATGCACCACCCTACCTCGTCTATGTGGTGCTGGAGATTAAATCCAGAACCTCATGCATGCTAGTCAAGTACTCTTCCATCTGAGCAACATCCCCAGTGCTGATTTTTTTTTTTTTTTTTTTTTTTTTTTTAACATTTCATGCTAGAAATTGAATATTGAGGACTGCAGTTTTTAATCTCACTTTGTTCTCTCTCTTTTTTTTTTTTTCCTATCAGGTTTCAGTTGCAATGGATGATGCCCAGAAAGAGGGTAAAAACAAGTCAGAAGATACAAAGTCTGTTCATTTTGAGTCTAGTACATCCGAGTCCTCAGTGCTATCAAGTAGTAGTCCAGAGAGCACCCTGACAAAGTCAGAGCCTAATGGCCTAACACTTCCTAGTGTTTCCTTAGATATGCCAGACAGTGCCCAAAAATCTCCTGCTCCTGAAGCAAAGGTAGAAACCGGGCAGCCTACCAAGGTTGGACGTTTTCAGGTGACAACCACAGCAAATAAAGTGGGTCGTTTCTCGGTATCAAAAACTGAGGACAAGATCACAGAGGTCAAGAAAGAGGGACCAGTTACCTCTCCTCCTCTCAGAGATTCAGAGCAAGCAGTTCTTCCTGCTGTGATACCAAAGAAGGAGAAGCCTGAGCTAGTGGAACTTTCACATTTGAATGGGCCATCTTCTGACCTGGAGGCCGCCTTTCTAAGTAGGGGTACGGAGGATGGCTCAGGTAGCCCACATTCCCCCCGTCACTTGTGTTCAAAGAGCCTTCCCATCCAGAGTCTCAGTCAAAGCCTTAGTAATTCATTCAACTCTTCTTACATGAGTAGTGACAATGAATCAGACATTGAAGATGAAGACTTAAAGTCAGAACTGCGACGGCTACGAGAAAAGTAAGTAATTTTCTTCTGTTGAACAGTGGCAGATACTGTATATATATTATTTTACTTGTCCTTTAAAAAAATTCATTTGCATGTGCATGTACCTGCTTTGGCATCCAAGCCTCTTGGCACTGTAAATGAGCACCAGACACTTGCACCATTTTTTGCATCCAACTAATGTGAGTATCTGGGGAATTGAACCCTGGGTACAGCAGACTTTGCAAGCATGTGCCTTTAATTGTTGAGCCATCTTCCCAGCCTCTGCTTTTTTTTTTTTTTTTTTTTTTTTTTTTCCTTCTTTCTTTAAGGGAGGGTTTCACTCTAAACCAGACAGACCTGGAATTCACTATGTAGTCTCAGGCTGGCCTCGAACTCACAGTCATCTTCCTACCTCTGCCTCCTGAGTGCTGGAATTAAAGGCAGGTGCCACCATGCCCAGCTGCAGCCTCTACTTTTTGTTTTTCTAGCTAAGGGATCTTTTCTATACCTTTATGTTGTTACTACATTATTTTCATTAATACAGTTTTTATCACTATTAACCACTACTTGCTGCCTGTCACATGAATCTAGTACTGGCATTGAGATGAATGATTATACTTATAGGGTTTGTTCACTATATTTGTCATATTAGATCAGTGTACATATCTCTATAAGGCCTCAAAAGTCAGGAAATCTGCTTTTTACTTACCCTTTTTTTTCAACTAGGCTAAGGAGCTTATTAGAATGTGGCTTGGGAGCGAGGCATGATGGTGCACACCTTTAATCCCAGCATTTGGGAGGCATAGGAAGGATTGCTCTGAGTTCAAGGCCAGCCTGGGACTACAGAAGGAGTCCAGGTCAGCTTGGGCTAGAGTAAGACCCTACCAAAAAAAAAAAAAAAAAAAAAAAAAAGAATGTGGCTTGGGTAATGGAGCCCAATAAAATGAGATGATAAACTATATATAATCTCCTGGTAGGTGCATTTGGGAAAAGGGTTCATAGCTAAGTAAATATTCAATAGTGATATAAGACTATGTTTTAATTCTTATCTGAACAAAGATGGTTGTGTTTCGATTTATATTTGTTATCTTTTATAGACATCTTAAAGAGATTCAAGACCTGCAGAGTCGCCAGAAGCAAGAAATTGAATCTTTGTATACCAAACTGGGCAAGGTTCCCCCTGCTGTCATTATTCCCCCAGCTGCTCCCTTGTCCGGAAGAAGACGACGACCCACTAAAAGCAAAGGCAGCAAATCTAGCCGCAGCAGTTCACTGGGGAGTAAGAGCCCACAGCTTTCAGGTAAAGCTATAAAATTAACCTATTGAACTTTTGTTACTCTTGTTAAATTTCAAAGGAGATTGGCCTTCCTAATAATCTTGGGTAGGTGACGGGCTTGGGTGATAGCTCAGTTGGTAAAGTGCTTTGCTGTGCAAGCATGAGGACCTGAGTTCACATCCCTTGTTCCCATGTAAATGCTGGACATGGTGGTACAGACCTGTAATCCCAGTGCTTAAAAAGCATAGAGAGTCAGATCTCTGGCACAAGGTGGATATCTAAACTAACTGAATTGGTGAGACTGTCTCTATAAATTAAGATACTCTGTATTGATCTGACCACCACGTGCACACATATAAGTGCACAAACACACATAAAAACATTCATATACGCAGGGCATGCATACCACACACATACATGTGCAAAAACAAAAAAAAGTAGGCTAGGTGAGTTCAGTGCTTTGCTTTTTTTTTTTTTTTTTTTTTTTTTTTTTTTTTTTTTTTGGTTTGTTTGTGTTTTTACTTTTCAAGGTAGGGTCTCACTCTAGCCCAGGCTGACTTAGAATTAACTATGTAGTCTCAGGCTGGCCATGAATTCATTGTCATCCTAATCCTCTGCCTTCCGAGTCCTGGGATTAAAGGTGTGCGCCACCACGCCCAACCAGCTTGCTTGCTTGATTGATTGATTGATTGATGATTTGCAAGCAAAGAGAGAGAATGGGCACACCGGGGCCTCTAGCCACTATAAACAAACTCCACATGCATATGTCACTTTGTGAATATGGCTCTATGTAGGCTCTGGGGAATCAAACAATAGTTGCTAGGCTTTGCAAGCAAGCACCTTAACTGCTGAGCCATCTCTCCAGTCCCAGTGAAGCTTTTCATTTCATGCATTTTTGGGGGTATATTTTGGAATGAAGAACTTGATAATGAATATAATCAAAGTATTTAACTCAGGGCTATAGAGGTGCTTAGCAGTTAAGGCACTTGCCTGTGAAGCCTAAGGACCTAGGTTTAATTCCCAGTACCCACCCTTTTTCTCTATCTGCCTCTTGCCAATAAATAAATAATAAATAAATATTAAAAAATATTTAACTCGTAATCTCATA
This sequence comes from Orientallactaga sibirica, assembly GCA_036365145.1. NCBI lineage: Eukaryota > Metazoa > Chordata > Mammalia > Rodentia > Dipodidae > Orientallactaga > Orientallactaga sibirica. Next base: position 5,137,364 of record JAEOAD010001268.1, read on the forward strand.
TAATAGGCTAAGTCTTTTTGTTGTTTATTTTGAGGCAGGATCTCACTGTAGCCCAGGCTGAACTGGAACTCATAGCAATCTTCCTACCTCAGCCTCATAAGTGCTAAAGTTAAAGTGTGAGGGCTGGAGACATGGCTTAGCAGTTATAAGGCACATGGCCTGCAAAGCCATATTACCCCGGTTCAATTGTCAAGGACCCACATAAGCCAGATGCACAAGGTAACACATGATTCTGGAGTATGTTTACAGCAGCTGGAGGCTCTGCCGTGTCCATTCTCTCTATCTTTCTCTCCCTCTTTCTCTCTCTCTTTATCTTTGTCTCTTTCTCTTACTCTCTCAAATGAATGAATAAATAAGTAAATAAATAAATAATGTTTTTCGAAAAAAAGTGTGGAGGCCGGGCATGGTGGCGCATGCCTTTAATCCCAGCACTCAGGAGGCAGAGGTAGGAGGATCGCTGAGAGTTCGAGGCCACCCTGAGACTGCACAGTTAATTCCAGGTCAGCCTGGACCAGAGTGAGACCCTACCTCGAAAAAACTTTAAAAAGGGCTGGAGAGATGGCTTAGCAGTTAAGGCGTTTGCCTTCAAAGCCAAAGGACCTCGGTTCGATTCCCCAGGACCCACGTAAGCCATATGCACAAGGGGGCGCATACATCTGGAGTTTGTTTGCAGTGGTTGGAAGCCCTGGTGTGCCCATTCTCTCTCTATCTCACTCTGCCTCTTTCCCTCTCTCAAATAACTAAATTAAAAAATTAAAAATATTAAAAAAAAAAAAAAAGGTGTGGGTCACCATACCTGGCTTAAGCTAAAATAAGTGTGCATTTCTTACTTACTCTACAATGTCTAATTTAAGTATTTAGACAGCATTTACAAATTTCTTAACAGCTCTCCATTTTCTAGTAGACTTTATAGATGCCCATATCTTTTCTTAAGCACATCACCAATTTATAAAACCCATTAATAAAACTGACTACAAGGGAAATAGATAATTTAGATTCAGATTCCACTTTGACTTTTTCTTTTCTTTTTTTTTTGGGGGGCAGGTAGAGTCTCACTGTAGCCCAGCCTGACCTGGATCTCACTCTGTAGTTCCAGGCTGGTCTTGAACTCACAACAGTACTCCTACCTCTGCCTCCCAAGTGCTAGGATTAAAGGTATGCATTACCACAATGCCTGGCTTATTTTTGGTTTTGTTTTGTTTAAATATTTTATTTATTGGTTTATTGGAAAGAGAGAAAGCAGACAGAATGGGCACACCAAGGTCTCCAACCACTGCAGATGAACTCCAGACATATGTGCCACCTTGTGCATCTGGCTTACGTAGATACTGGGGAATTGAACCTCGGTCCCTAGGCTTTGCAGGCAAGTGCCTTAACCACTAAGCCATCCCTATAGCCTCTTCTTTTTTTTTTTTTTTTTAAGATTTATTTTTTATTTCTTTATTAGAGAGACAGAGGTGGAAGAGAGAAAGAGAGAATGGGCACGCCAGGGCCTCCAGGCACTGCAAACGAAATCCAGATGCATGTGCCACCAAGTGCATCTGGCTTACATGGGACCTGGAGAATCGAACTTGAGTCCTTAGGCTTTGCAGACATGTGCCTTAACTGCTAGGCCATCTCTCTAGCCCTCATTTTGGGTTTTTTTATTTTTTTATTTTTTGGTTTTTCAAGGTAGGGTCTCACTCTGGTCCAGGCTGACCTGGAATTAGCTATGTCGTCTCAGGGTAGCCTCAAACTCTCGGCGATCCTCCTACCTCTGCCTCCCGAGTGCTGGGATTAAAGGCATGCGCCACTACGCCTGGCTCGTTTTGGTTTTTTGAAGCAGGGTGTCATTGTAGCCTGGGTTGACCTGGAACTCACTCTGTCTTCCAGGCTGTCCTCAAACTCATTGCAATCCTCCTACTACAGCCACCTGAGTATTGAGATTAAAGGTGTGCACCACCAAAACTGGCTTTGACATGGGATCTTTTGTTTGTTTTTCACAGATGGGTTAATGTGCTAATGTTGAAACAAGTTTGTGGGAGGGAGGCACATGTCACACAAACGCAGGACACCCAGTCATGTTTGTGAACCAGTAAAAGGATCTTTGACATTTTTTGTAATGTATTTATTTGTTGGAGAGAGAGAGAAAGAAAGAAAATGGGGCACTGGAGAGATGGCTTAGCAGTTAAGGTGCTTGCCCACAAAGCCAAAGGACCCAGGTTCAATTCCCCAGTATCCACATAAACCAGATGCACAAGGTGGCACATGCATCTGGAGTTCATTTGTAGTGGCTAGAGGCCCTGGCATGCCCATTCTCTCTCTCTCTCTCTCTCTTTCTCTCCCCTCTCTCCCTCCCTTTCTCCCTCTAACTATCTATCTCAGATAAATTAATACATAAAGTATTTTTTTTAAAAAAAGGGAGGGAGGGAGGGAGGGAGGGAGGGAGGGAGGAAGGAAGGAAGGAAGGAAGGAAGGAAGGAAGGAAGGAAGGAAGGAAGGAAGGAAGGAGGAAAATGGGCACACCAGGGCCTGTAGCCACTGCAAATAAACTCCAGACACATGTGCCACCTTGTGCATCTGGCTTAACGTGAGTCCCAGGGAATCAAACCTAGGTCCTGAGGCATTGCAGGCAAGCACTTTAACCACTAAGCCATCTCCATTCCTTGACATGTTGTTTTTCCCGTGAGAAAAAGTGAGAGAATTGGTGCACCAGGGCCTCCAGCCACTACAATCAAACTTCAGATGCATGCGCCACCTTGTATGCATGTGTCACCTTGTGCGTCTGACTTACGTGGGATCTGGGAGTCGAATGTGAGCCCTTAGGCTTCACAGGCAAATGCCTTAATTGTTCAGCCATCTCTCCAATCCTTGACGTGTTTTATTGAGTGCATATTTAATTTAGAAACCAAGAAATTAAGATAGTGTTTATGACCAGTGACCTAGCAACTGAAAGTTGTTTACTAAAAATGATTTCTTTGGGGTTGTTTTTTTGTTTTGGTGTGTGGTGGTGTATGCATATGTATGTGTAGGTGCACGTGCCTGTGCATATGTGTGTAGAGTTGTCCTCATCACTCATCTGTGTATTGTTTGAGACAGGGTCTCTCCCTTAAGTTTGAGCTGCTGTGCATCAGCGAGCCCCAGCAATTCTCTGGTCTCCCACGTCCTTCCTCTCACTGGGCTTACAGACATACATGATCACACTCAGAACATAGGTTCTGGTGAGTGAACTTGACAGCCTCCAGCATAAGAGGCCTTCATGTTTAATTGGTAAATACTCTTAACCACTGAGCCATCTCTTCAACCCTATTTTTGGTGGAGGTGTATGTTCACAGACACATGTATACATGTTCTTGTTTAGGTGTGAGTGAACATGGCTGTACACATCTGTAGAGACAGAGGAAAACCTCAGGTGTCATTCCTCTGGCCTCATCCACTTTTTTTTCAATTTTGAGACAAGGTCTCACTAGCCTAGAACTCATCTAATTAGACTGGACTGGCTGGTCAGCGAATCCCGATATCCACCTGTCTCTGCCTCCCCAATGTTAGAATTACAAACACATACCAATGCCCAACTTTTGTTAATGTGGGTTTTGTTGAGATCAAACTCAGGTCTTCATGCTTGTAAGGCAAGCACTTTACTGATTGAGATCTCACTCCAGCCTCTGCTGCTTTTTCCAAAGAATACTTTTAAATATTCATTTTTCCATAATCACTTATTACCCAGTACCACTTTTGTATTTGATCTGATGCATGCTTAAGCATTCACTCATTCAATAGCAAGAGAATATGGGCTCACCAAGGCTTTCTACTACTGCAAATGAACTCTAGACACATGTGCCACTTTGTGTGTCTGGCTTTATGTGGCTACTGGGGAATCGAACCTGGGCTATCAGGCTTTACAAGCAAGTGCCTTTAACAGTTGTGCCAATTCTCCAGCCCTGATGCATATTTATAAGAAAGTCTAAGCCGGGCGTGGTGGCGCACACCTTTAATCCCAGCACTCGGGAGGCAGAGGTAGGAGGATCGCCATGAGTTCAAGGCCACCCTGAGACTACATAGTGAATTCCAGGTCAGCCTGAGCTAGAGTGAGACCCTACCTCAAAAAACCAAAAAAGAAAGAAAGAAAGAGAGAGAGAGAGAATGAGAGAGAGAGAGAAAGTAAGTCTAAACAGAGACTAACAAGTTATTTGTATGATAAGCCAACATCTTTTAGAATAGGTCAAAAAAGTGATTGTAGAGATGCAAAATGGAATCCTTGTATCTATTGCATATTGTAGTCAACTGTTTTATTCTGCTGAGATTTGTGAGCTATCTGTTATCTAAAGCTAAAAATCTTCTGATCTGAATGATTCCTAGAACTCTGTTGTATGAGAGTCCTACTGTCATTCCTCACTTGCCCTCATAATAGCAGTACTTTGTCCCTCCATTAATTTATAGGATTTTTGTTCTATCATAACTCTGGGACAAATGGAAAGCATCAAAGTAATGCCTACTGACTGCATTGGAGAAGCTTCATGTGTGATTTTTATTGGTGGTGGTGGTTGGTTGGTTGTTTCTTTTTATTGATTTGAGATGAGGTCTCACATGTCTGAGTGGCCTCCTGCTTCCACCTCATAAGTGCCTTGATTACAACAGTGACACTGCCATGCCACATTTATGCAGTACTAGGGATCAAATACAGACCTTCTTGTACTTTAACCAAACACTCTGTCAACTGAGCTGCATACATTTTAACTCCTCTTACATGTTTCTCTATGCCACTTTGTCTTCCTTTAGGTAACCTGTCTGGTCAGAGTGGAACTTCAATTTTGCACCCCAGCAAACCCTACAACCCCAGGCAACACACCAGAGCCTGGGCACAGTCAGTTATTACAGCCTCTTAAGCCCTCACCCTCCAGTGACAACCTCTATTCAGCCTTCACCAGTGATGGTGCCATTTCAGTACCAAGCCTTTCTGCTCCGGGTCAAGGTAAGAAATCAAAACATTCAATACCTTCAAGAAACATTAAGATGGGGATACTGCTGTATCTGGGACAAATAACCTCATAGTCTCATTCTGTAGCCCAAGCTGGCCTTGAATTCATGACCTCCCTCCTGCCTCCCAAGTGCTAGAATTATAGGCATGAGCCTCAGTGTCCAGCTCTGGACTATTTCTTTTCAAAGGACTATATAATGGAAGTTTCAAAGCTTTTGAATAGCTGATTTTGGGTTTGGAACTTGGACATTAATACAGGGCTGATATTTTGGAGGCCAAATTCTAAGGGGTTTCTAGCAGTTTCTGAAAACAAAGTTTTTTTGTGGGGGTTGGTTGGTTGGTTGGTTGGTTGTTTTAGCAGTCTCCTTTATCCTAAACTGGCCTTGCTTAAAATTACTATGTAGCCAAAGAAGGCCTTGAAGTCCTGATCCTCCTGCTGCTGCCACCATAATACTGGGATTATATCAATGCACCAACATGCCCATTTTTTCATGTGGTGCTGGGGATCAGATGCAGAACTTTGCTCATGCCAGGCAAGCATTCTACAAAATGAACTACATCCCTAGTCTTACCCTTTTTACTTTCTTTAAAAGGAAAAATATATATTTTTTACATAGGCTGGAGAGATGGCTTAGCAGCTAAGGCACTTGCCTGCGAAGCCTAGGGACCCAAATTCAATTCCCTAGGACCCACATAAGCCAGATGTACAAGGTGGTGCATGCATCTGGAGTTCATTTGCAGTGGCTGGAGGCCCTGATGTGCCCATTCTCTCTCTATTCTTTCTTTCTCTCTCTCAAATAAATAAACAAATAAAATATTTTTCACCATAATGAAACCCAATTCTTTGTAAGCTAATAAAATTTATAAATTAAAAAATATATTTTACTTATTTATTTGTAAGCAGAGCGAGGGGGAAGAGAGGGAGAAAATGGGCACACCTGGGCCTCTAGTTGCTCAAACTCCAGATGTATGTGCCACTTTGTGCATCTGGCTTTATGTGAGTACTGGGGCATTAAACCTGGGTTGTTAGGCTTTGCAGGCAAGCACCTTAACTGCTGAGCCTCTTTCCAGCCCTTATTAAGGTGTTTTTCAAACAGAAGTCATTTGGTTTCCCTCTTCCCACCTCCCTCTCTACTGTTTTTAATTTCTAAGTTTAGGAATAGCCTACTAAAATTCCTCTGCCATAATTTCATAGAAATTAGATTATTCTTGCGAATGTGTTTGGTTGGTAAGAAAATGCAAGCTTGCTGGCATTATTCAGCTGAGAAGAACTTCACTGGAAGTAGAGTGGTAGAGGCCTGGTATTTTCTCCTACTTATATGCCCTTCCCTGAGGAGCTCGTTCTTCTGTGTGCCATCTTAGTGCATCTCACCACTCCAACTTCAAGTTTCTAACATCTTGTAGTTGTGTTCTGTCTCTCCTCTTCTGTCCCCTCCCTGTTATCTCCCTCTCACAGGCTGTGCGAAGTTTAACTGTGCATCTGAGCAGGTGACATTCAAACCTGGTGGCAGGAGGACCCGATTTCTGAGTACGCCCTGCTTGGCTCTTTGTGTGTAACACCTTTACTCCTTCCTTGTCCTTGTTTTTCTGCTGCTTTAGATCTGATTTATCACGCAGTCCATTTTCATTTGTCTCTTTGTGTATCATCTACTCAGTGGCTTGGCTGAATACTGTTACCCTCAGAAGTTTGGGTCCCCAGGTTAACAATTGGTGTTTATAGACTTCTACTCCCTGGTAGAATTGTTTCTTCCGAGAGCTTTGGCTGTGGGTCTTTGAACCCATTAAAGACTGCTCTCCACAGTCAGAGCAGGGAGACAGCACAGAGCATGATGTAAGGGTGATGAACACAGCCAGGCATGGTATTCCTAGTATTGGGGAGACTGAGGCAAGGATTGGGAGTTGAAGGCAGCATAGGCTACCTATCAAGTTCGAGGCCAAACCTATGTACATAGCAAGACCCTGTTTCAAAAACAAAAAGAAGTGACAAAGGCATTTTAACCCGAGTGGGGGGTGGTGGCGCACGCCTTTAATCCCAGCACTCAGGCAGAGGTAGGAGGATCACCATGAATTCAAGGCCACCTTGAGACAATCCTTGTATCTATTGCATATTGTAGTCAACTGTTTTATTCTGCTGAGATTTGTGAGCTATCTGTTATCTAAAGCTAAAAATCTTCTGATCTGAATGATTCCTAGAACTCTGTTGTATGAGAGTCCTACTGTCATTCCTCACTTGCCCTCATAATAGCAGTACTTTGTCCCTCCATTAATTTATAGGATTTTTGTTCTATCATAACTCTGGGACAAATGGAAAGCATCAAAGTAATGCCTACTGACTGCATTGAGAAGCTTCATGTGTGATTTTTATTGGTGGTGGTGGTTGGTTGGTTGTTTCTTTTTATTGATTTGAGATGAGGTCTCACATGTCTGAGTGGCCTCCTGCTTCCACCTCATAAGTGCCTTGATTACAACAGTGACACTGCCATGCCACATTTATGCAGTACTAGGGATCAAATACAGACCTTCTTGTACTTTAACCAAACACTCTGTCAACTGAGCTGCATACATTTTAACTCCTCTTACATGTTTCTCTATGCCACTTTGTCTTCCTTTAGGTAACCTGTCTGGTCAGAGTGGAACTTCAATTTTGCACCCCCAGCAAACCCTACAACCCCCAGGCAACACACCAGAGCCTGGGCACAGTCAGTTATTACAGCCTCTTAAGCCCTCACCCTCCAGTGACAACCTCTATTCAGCCTTCACCAGTGATGGTGCCATTTCAGTACCAAGCCTTTCTGCTCCGGGTCAAGGTAAGAAATCAAAACATTCAATACCTTCAAGAAACATTAAGATGGGGATACTGCTGTATCTGGGACAAATAACCTCATAGTCTCATTCTGTAGCCCAAGCTGGCCTTGAATTCATGACCTCCCTCCTGCCTCCCAAGTGCTAGAATTATAGGCATGAGCCTCAGTGTCCAGCTCTGGACTATTTCTTTTCAAAGGACTATATAATGGAAGTTTCAAAGCTTTTGAATAGCTGATTTTGGGTTTGGAACTTGGACATTAATACAGGGCTGATATTTTGGAGGCCAAATTCTAAGGGGTTTCTAGCAGTTTCTGAAAACAAAGTTTTTTTGTGGGGGTTGGTTGGTTGGTTGGTTGGTTGGTTGGTTGTTTTAGCAGTCTCCTTTATCCTAAACTGGCCTTGCTTAAAATTACTATGTAGCCAAAGAAGGCCTTGAAGTCCTGATCCTCCTGCTGCTGCCACCATAATACTGGGATTATATCAATGCACCAACATGCCCATTTTTTCATGTGGTGCTGGGGATCAGATGCAGAACTTTGCTCATGCCAGGCAAGCATTCTACAAAATGAACTACATCCCTAGTCTTACCCTTTTTACTTTCTTTAAAAGGAAAAATATATATTTTTTACATAGGCTGGAGAGATGGCTTAGCAGCTAAGGCACTTGCCTGCGAAGCCTAGGGACCCAAATTCAATTCCCCAGGACCCACATAAGCCAGATGTACAAGGTGGTGCATGCATTTGGAGTTCATTTGCAGTGGCTGGAGGCCCTGATGTGCCCATTCTCTCTCTATTCTTTCTTTCTCTCTCTCAAATAAATAAACAAATAAAATATTTTTCACCATAATGAAACCCAATTCTTTGTAAGCTAATAAAATTTATAAATTAAAAAATATATTTTACTTATTTATTTGTAAGCAGAGCGAGGGGGAAGAGAGGGAGAAAATGGGCACACCTGGGCCTCTAGTTGCTCAAACTCCAGATGTATGTGCCACTTTGTGCATCTGGCTTTATGTGAGTACTGGGGCATTAAACCTGGGTTGTTAGGCTTTGCAGGCAAGCACCTTAACTGCTGAGCCATCTCTCCAGCCCTTATTAAGGTGTTTTTCAAACAGAAGTCATTTGGTTTCCCTCTTCCCACCTCCCTCTCTACTGTTTTTAATTTCTAAGTTTAGGAATAGCCTACTAAAATTCCTCTGCCATAATTTCATAGAAATTAGATTATTCTTGCGAATGTGTTTGGTTGGTAAGAAAATGCAAGCTTGCTGGCATTATTCAGCTGAGAAGAACTTCACTGGAAGTAGAGTGGTAGAGGCCTGGTATTTTCTCCTACTTATATGCCCTTCCCTGAGGAGCTCGTTCTTCTGTGTGCCATCTTAGTGCATCTCACCACTCCAACTTCAAGTTTCTAACATCTTGTAGTTGTGTTCTGTCTCTCCTCTTCTGTCCCTCCCTGTTATCTCCCTCTCACAGGCTGTGCGAAGTTTAACTGTGCATCTGAGCAGGTGACATTCAAACCTGGTGGCAGGAGGACCCGATTTCTGAGTACGCCCTGCTTGGCTCTTTGTGTGTAACACCTTTACTCCTTCCTTGTCCTTGTTTTTCTGCTGCTTTAGATCTGATTTATCACGCAGTCCATTTTCATTTGTCTCTTTGTGTATCATCTACTCAGTGGCTTGGCTGAATACTGTTACCCTCAGAAGTTTGGGTCCCCAGGTTAACAATTGGTGTTTATAGACTTCTACTCCCTGGTAGAATTGTTTCTTCCGAGAGCTTTGGCTGTGGGTCTTTGAACCCATTAAAGACTGCTCTCCACAGTCAGAGCAGGGAGACAGCACAGAGCATGATGTAAGGGTGATGAACACAGCCAGGCATGGTATTCCTAGTATTGGGGAGACTGAGGCAAGGATTGGGAGTTGAAGGCAGCATAGGCTACCTATCAAGTTCGAGGCCAAACCTATGTACATAGCAAGACCCTGTTTCAAAAACAAAAAGAAGTGACAAAGGCATTTTAACCCGACGGGGGGTGGTGGCGCACGCCTTTAATCCCAGCACTCAGGCAGAGGTAGGAGGATCACCATGAATTCAAGGCCACCTTGAGACTACATAGTGAATTCCAGGTCAGCCTGGGCTAGAGTGAGACCCTACCTGGAAACCCCCCCCCAAAAAAAGTATTTTAACCCTTGACGCACTTATATTCTCACAGCAGTTAAAAACTTTTCCGTATTTTTTTCCATTCTTTTACAATATGGGTTAAAATACATTCCAATTGAAAAGCTGCTAAAATGTCTTCATTAAATCCTTTCACCATCACTCTACTCAATCATGAGGTTAGTATTTCAAAAAGGATGCTTAGCTGGACATGGTGGCGCACACCTTTAATCCCAGCAGTTGGAAAGCAGAGGTAGGAGGATCACTGTGAGTTTGAGGCCAGCCTGTGACTACATAGTGAATTCCAGGTCAGCTGGGCTAGAGCAAGATCCTACCTTGAAAAACAAACAAAACAAAAAGGATGCTTAGTATAGTTATCCAGACAAAGCATTTGTTCTGCTAAAGACCAAAGCCAAGCACCAGCAAATGGAAATTTTCATTCTAATCTAGTTGTAATTTTTTCACCATATATTTAATAACAAGGTGTAGCAGACAGCTTCGGGTTCGCTGAGATGAACTTCCAGACCAGGCACAGTTATGGAGGAAGGGATATTATTTATTGAAGCTTATAGATCCAGGGGAAGTTTCATAACAGCAGAAGAAGCTGGCCTTTCTTCACAGGACCAGGCAAGAGAGAGAAAAACCAAGCCGCCAGCTACACAGCACACAGAGCAAAACTACAGCCAAAAGGTCCCACAGCACACTTCAGGAACTCCTGCTAGGCACATTTGCATATCTTTACAATGGAATCTCAAACCATCACCACACCTTAAGACCAGCCCCCAGTGACATTGCCTCTAGCAAGGTGATTGCAGATGCAAACTATAACTAATAAAACACTGAATATGCGCACGCCTTTAATCCCAGCACTCGGGAGGCAGAGGTAGGAGGATCACCGTGAGTTCAAGGCGACCCTGAGACTACGTAGTTAATTCCAGGTCAGCCTGGGCCAGAGTGAGACCCTACCTCGCAAAACCAAAAAAAAAAAAAAACACTGAATATATTGGGGGACATATATTCGTCCCATTCTCTACCTATTAGGAGTTGTACAAATCAAATATGATGGTGGTGTTGGGCATGGTGGCACACACCTTTAATCCCAGCACTCAGGAGGCAGAGTTAGGTGGATCACCATGAGTTCAAGGTCACCCTAAGGACTACATAGTGAATTCTAGGTTAGCCTGGGCTAGAGTGAGACCCTACCTCAAACAAACAAACTATATATATATATGATAATGCCTACAAATAAAGCTAGTACCTAGGAAGCACTCTCTGAGGTCTCCCTCTGATTATGCAACACCTTACCTAGTAGCTACTTAGTAGGTAACCAGTAAATATATAGTGAAATTTTTTTTTCAAACAAAGCCCAAATAAAACTTTTTTTAGAGTTTGGATAACAGTTAAGGCCTCAAACTTCTGGTGTGGTTATTGAAATACTTTTTAAATGCATGTGCTAAGGCCATCAATGTTTCTAAGTATATAGATCAGGGGTCCCTGGGCCTTTTCATGGTGGGAAGAACTTACACTCTCCTTTGTTCTCTGTGAAGACCAGATTTCAAGGTACCTTTATGTATTGTATTTAACTTCTATTTCTGTCACTGACAATGATAATCCTCCTTGTTCTTTTATTTTCTTTGTTTTGTTTTCACTCCTGAGTTATTCATAGATTTGTTCTACCTATACATATCTTAAAGTGTTCCCACACATGTCAGTGGTCCAGGGCTCTTTAATAAAGAAAGACTGGAAGACATTTCCCAATCTAGTAGTTTTCTAAGCATGTATGATTTATGAGCACTCTGGCCAGTAATTTTTCTCATTATACTAGCCTGGACTGTGCATGTTATCACACTGATACTTAATAAGCATTTAATTTACATATGCAACTAAAAAGATAAAAGTACACTGACAGAGAGTATTTTGAAATTAAAATGTGACATGCTGGGCCTGTGATACACAACCTAAAATGTCTAGAAGGAAAGAGGGGAAAATGCTTTTTTCTGTTAAAATATCACAAGCACCTTTTGATTTAATACTTTAACTTGTAGCATACTCTTTAAGTATAAGTGGTATTACCCATTTGAATGAATCTAAGTTAGAGGCCCTTTACCTGTTAAAGATTCATCAGGATATATCATGTAAGGCTGTCTGACAAATCCTAGGAAACAGATTTTTAATATGGAAAGAAGATAGTTACTTAAAAGGGTGGAGATTTACTTGTAGTTTGGGATACATGTTCTCAAAATAGATAATTGTTTAGAAGCACGGCTTGGCTTAATGGCTCTATTTATGTTTAAAGGTTGCTTGTTTTCCACATACTTTTAAAAGATTTTTTTTTTGGAAGGGATAAGATTGGTATATATGTCTAGGATGTGGAAATATAACAGCCAATTTAAATTAACTTAAAGCTGTAATGGTGGTACTAATTTCAGTCTTTATAACAACCCAGCAAGAGAAACAGGAGGTAGGACAGGATCAATCCAATGACTGCTTGAGTATTTGAAATTCAAGCAGTGAGACCTGTTCTTCCCTCATCTAGAACCTTAATGCAGAGTATTATTACTTCTTTAGAAACAAAGATTGGGTATAGAAACTCAACACGTGTGTGTCAGGCAACACAATCCATTAGGTATTATAAAGATGATGTTAACAGCCAGTTAGCTATACCCCAAAGAACTGTAGCTTCATCTGTGGCTACCAGGTCCCACCCGGTGTCCCCTCCTGCTTTCTCTTGCTGGGCTTCTGTGTGCTGTTTGGAGAGTCTGTAAAGATTTTACACCGATGTTTCTTTATCTTTAACACTTTGCTCTCTCTTTGTGCTTCAGGGAAGATGGTGAAAAAAGTCTGTCCTTGCAACCAGCTCTGTAGTAATTATCTCTCTTTCTGTTACTTTTGGTCCTTGATTGCAAAGCCTGTTTTCCATGAGTTCTTCAAACTCTGAAACCTCATAACTCCCTAATTCCTAACTTCCATCTATCCTGTACCCTTTCCTAATATATTCTTTAACATGCTTAGTTACTATTACTGGCTATCATTCCAAATTGAGAAACCACGTCATAGTGCTGCCCCCATATGAGCCTACCTTCTGTGATAGTCGTGGATTTGGGTGGGGCTACATTCAGTGGGAACGTCTTGAGATAGCAAGCACATGCCAGGCACTACTTTGTCACCACAGGGAACAGAAAGGTTCATGCCCCTTGCATTGTCATGTTGTGGTAGAAACTGGCTGCTATACTGCTGGATAGGAATGCTACTTGACTGGCAGAGCTTGGCTTTTTACACTGGGGTTTCTCATTAAAACAGAATGCAGATAACTCGGCACCTAGCAGGTTTTAAGATTTGAAAGAGAGTTAACAAGAAAACTATGCTTGAGATATTTGGCAATAAGTTGTGGTGTGTAATGGGTTATGGATACTTCTCAGTCTGCAGCATGGGGAGAGGCAGAAGTGAACACAAGTCTTGGGGAATAAAGTCTATACTGCTTTTTAGGTCTTTTCAGAAGAACTGAAAAGGGTTTAGAGGTCCAGAAGACCTATTAATTAAGTCTAGTTAGAGTCAAGTTTGCTTTTCCTAGACATTAATCTCTGCTTAAGAAAAGAAAAGGATGTTTATTTGATTCCTTCTTTAACTTGAGGCCTATTTATAGTGGCCAAAATAAAAGGGTTAACTGTAAGGTTGACACTTCCTTTTGGGGTATTGAATAATATACATTAAAATGAAAAGTGACATTTGGTTGTAAGGGGGCCTCATCTACCATCAGACTAGAGAGGCGTCACTTCCAGCATGAGCTCTCTCTGGATAAGCAGTGCTCACTCAACTTGGCTTCTCACGTTTAGCATTGCACAGCTCTGCTCGCTTGTGAATGTTCTGTGGTTTCGGCCATTGTGCTCATTATCCAGCAGGGTGCTAGTCCTTGTGCATGCCACATGTTTGCTTTCTGGGCTTCCTCACTGTCGTGACTGCCCATCCTCACAGCCTGTGCTTCCTTCCCACTCTACCTTTGTCAAAGAAGGCTCTTTCCTGTGCTTTTGTGCTTTTCCACATGGGTTTTCTGTACTGTGAATGAATTGACTCTCTGCCATTTCCTACATGGTAAGACAGAAACTTCACTTGAGTCCAGCAGTGGACCAACACGGGGTGGTTGTGGGTCCGGTTGCTTCAGGTGTGCACCTATATGCTCTAGTATGCTGCTTTGACTTTGAAAGCAGAAAAGCGCATGCACTTAATCATGGCATCATTTGGATATAACAGAACCCACTGACTGACAATTTTTAGTAGCTTTTATTTACTCTGTAGCAAATGTGACATCAGGTAAGAAAGTAGGGTTAAAAAAAAGCAAGATAAGACCATGACTCTTCTTTCCCTCTTCCTTAAAACTTGCCTCTTCGAATAACCATCAGTGTGCCCTCCGTCAGAGCCGAAATCAGGCAGGACACAGACTTCTTCTTCCTTTCTCATAGAAATAGAATGCCTTCATCATAACCTTTATACTTCCTCTCCCCTCCACGCTCCTGCCTCAGCTGCATTTTCCTGTTGCTTCTACCCAGGAGTGCTTGCTCTTCTGGGAAGAGTGGGGAGAAGGGATAAGAATCCATGGACCAATTGAAACCAAAGTCCTCTTCAGGAAAACCATGTCTTCCTGGAGGTGAGAGATTCGGGCACCTCCTTCCTCGTGCCGAATCTTGGTTCTTTACTCATGGGAAACTGAGTGGTTGGAACCTTAACTCTTTCCAAGGTTTATATTTACAAATTTATATTTGTGGGTCCAGGCGGAAAAAAAATTGAACAGAGCATGCTACTTCTTGTTACCTCTTTCTTTTAAAGAATGCAGCAGTATCCGCATGGTCTGGGAGCCCCATCTTCATAGGCAAGCACAGATCTCTGCATTCGTAATACTTTAATCTGCCCAATGCACAAGAAAAATACTTCTTTTGTCCTGCTTTCAACAAAATTTTCACAGCAGCAAGCCTTGTGGATCATATCATGCTCCCTCATCAACATGGTGCAGGAACAGAGCACTGGCACCCAGTCACCAGTGTTCTGATATGCTTTGAAAGAGGCCCCTGCCCTTCATGCCTGCCACCATTCTGAGCTACTGTGCCTAATCTGCAGCTACAGAAGAGAAAGCATTTTTCATCGCCCTTGTGTGCCAACTCAAAGGCTAAATGAAACTTTGGACTCTTCCTTTCTTGCATGGCTTCCCAATTCCTCTCCCCATTCTGTGGCTTGCCATTCATTATCCCATGATATTTTCCTCCTTCTGGAGTAAAAACTAGACTCTCTTTAATGCTAGTGTTGTTGCTGCTTACAATTCTAGGGACCAGCAGCACAAACACCGTTGGGGGAACTGTGAGTAGCCAGGCTGCCCAGGCTCAGCCCCCTGCCATGACTTCCAGCAGGAAGGGCACATTCACAGATGACCTGCACAAGCTGGTAGACAACTGGGCCCGAGATGCCATGAATCTTTCAGGCAGGAGAGGAAGCAAAGGACACATGAATTATGAGGTAAGTTTTCCCTTTTTACCATTTTCATGATCTATCAGACCACACAGTATAAACTACATAGCTAGTACACCATTTTTATGCTGCCACCTTCTTTAGCAGCCCCTGAGTTTTAACACTTTTGGGCAAACAAGATGAAAATTCAGACTAGTACCTTCTTTCTTTTCGTTCTTGAATCCCTTGCTCCTTACTGGTCAGCTGTTTGTTTGTTTGTTTGTGTCTCTTTCTTCAACATTCTGAACTAGGTATGTGTGTGCACACAAGCATGGCACCTTTCCCTAGCCCCGTGTCAATTAGAATGTTATTTTCACCCTCCGTGGTGAGTATAGGCCAGTAAATAATGTGGGAGGCTTTGTTACTTGCTGGGACTTAAAGATTAAAACAGGCTCAGTTCTAGAATGGTAGAGTTCTATTACTGTTTGTTGTAAACCCATGGATGGTACATCAAGTTCTGACTGCTGTTGTCTTGTTTTTAGGGACCCGGAATGGCAAGGAAGTTCTCAGCTCCTGGGCAACTGTGCATTTCCATGACCTCAAACCTGGGCGGCTCTGCCCCCATTTCTGCAGCATCCGCTACCTCTCTAAGTCACTTCACCAAGTCCATGTGCCCTCCACAGCAGTACAGTTTTCCAGCTGCTCCATTTGGCACTCAGTGGAGTGGAACAGGTGGTTCAGCACCGCAGCCACTTGGCCAGTTCCAACCTGTAGGAACTACATCCTTGCAGAATTTCAACATCAGCAATTTGCAGAAATCCATCAGCAACCCCCCAGGTTCCAACCTGCGGACCACTTAGTCAACCTGGAGATGTTAACTGAGTAGATTTGGGGGCAGGAGAAGGAGCGCTGAGGGGTGGGGGGATAGGGAAGTAGCCTGTATACTAACTACTAGTGCTGCATTTAACTGGTTATTTCTTGCCAGAAGGGAATGTTTTTAATACCATTTTGAACCCTCAAAATGGAGAACCTCCTTTCCTCTCCGTTTATTGGAGCAGGACAAGAAGAGCAGCTTTCTTGTGGAGGTGCTGTCTGAGACTATGCTGTCCTGTTGTTCTGCACCCACCAGTGAGGCCAAGGACTAGGAGGACCTTGTCATCAGAAAGCCGCAGAGCTCAGTAGAAAGCCTCACCCAGTCTGGACCTTCAGGTGGGTGGAGCTCTAAGTCGAGGCACATGCCCCAAATTCCTTATTCCAAGAATTCACATCTTAAGACAAAACGATAGGGAATTATTTCCTATCTGCCCTCACTCCCCCACCCCCAACAATCCCCACTTTTTTTCTCCTCCTTTTACAATCCAGTGAAAAATACCAGGGGACTGGGGTTGCAACTTTTTCTTATGATAGGTCATTAGTGCTTTAAGCAAAAGAATAGCAGCTTCGACTGCAGTATTAGCAATTAGGAAAAAAAAATTACGTTCCCTGCGGACATTTAACTTTGCCATCAGTTTTGATGTGGAAACACTGTGATATACAAATGTTGTTGGACAACATTAGTTTTAAGAGTAAATTTGAAAGGCTTAAAAGGTTTCACACACAAAAAGCTAGCTCTGTCCTTTACTTATTGAGACACTTTAACTTTTTCCTTTGTATTTTCGTTGTATTAGATAAATAAATGTGAATGTAAAATTGTATAAATTACTGTACTTGAATACTTCTTTTCTCCCAGTATTGCTTGCTGGATATTTTAGTGCCTTGGACTTCTATTGCTTCTGCCGTTAGCATCAACTTTTAGACCCCAGGTCACCAAAGGGCATGTGGAAAGAAATCTTAAAGGGTCCATGCGACCCCAGCAGTGGATATGCCAAAAGGATATGGAAAGGGTATATTTTTTTTAATCATTCAACAATTTTACCTAGAACAGGTCTAAGTATGATGAGAAGTTAACATTCAGTGGTTGAAAGCAGAAAGTTCTGTTTCAAAAACAATGAGGCAAGGTGTTAAAACAAAATTGGGCGATTTAAAAGATTAAGGGAGGTGTGAGCTGTAGGAAAGACAAAGGAAGACTGGCGAAGGGAAAACAAACTTGTTTTGAAGATGTCAGATTCCTGGCTAACTACTGTCACAGGTCTTGAGCTGGGCCACAACCAACAAGAACTAGAAGAAATTAAACATAGAAGGAAATGGAGTGGGGTAGTTCTTAAAGTGGGAAGTGTGATGGTGATAAGGCACAGACAGAGGAAGTTGCTCTAGTACAGCCTGTTTGGGTTGCCCACTCTTGTGTACTGTATTATGGAAAATGGATCTATTTCTAACTTAGCATTTGGGGGGGTATTTCTTACCCATTTCCTCTATGATATCCAAATGGTTGCACGATCATAATCTATTGTGCCACTTATATTTCTCATAATAGTCTCATATTTTCATGCTCATAGTCCCTTTAAATAACTGCAGCCAACCAGTATTATTTAGTGCTGTGCCTAGTTGTAATGGGCAGTTCTGTTAATTTCAGAGCTTTCTGGAAGTACTGACCCTACTTGGCTCTGTTTAGGATCTATTCTCAAAAGATAGAAAAACTAAAACTCTTCATTTCTTGGGTGCTTCTTTTCTTGACATATTTCCAACCTTTTACCCACCTTAATGGCACACCCAAGAGTCACCGTGATAGGAAGAGCCTGGCTGGCTGAATCCTGTTCAAGGCCCTGTTTCAGTTGGCCTAAGCCCCAACGGTGCAAACAAGAGCTTGAAGGTGTTAGAGATACAGAGGTGTAAAGAGCAGAGGCTTCAGGCCCTTCTACCAGTGCTGACTCATTGACTCTGAGGGAGAGGGCAAGAGTAAGGAGAGAGCAGAGAAGGTGCCAAGTAAAAGAGAGGTGGACTTAGGGTGAGTGAGACACTTTCTACCAGAGGAAGAGGGAGCCGAATGCAGCACGCACGTTGTTTTGTTAATTTTGGTTTAATAGTTCTAAGGTCTTTTTGTCCATTCACAAGGGTTCATTTACTGTTGATTTCCCCTCCTGTGGATGAAATAACTGAAGCCTAGAGGAAGGAGCTAGTGCTACTGAACTGTTTAAATTATTTTTGTGTTAATAGTATACTCTGAGTATCTTTTCCACATTAAAAAGAACTTTCTGAACTATAAATGTTTTCCTTACATTATTTAACAATGTACACTTGTTTTAAAAAACTGAATTCAATTCTAGGGGTTTCTCAGCAGCCATTAATTGTACATTTTGCACTAACTCTGGGTGTTGCGCTTCTTGTAAGATTGCGCTTTGTGCTTCAGTTTGTTACCTTTGTAGACTTATTTAATGAAACCATTCAAATAAACCAAACTTGCTTTTGTTGAGCTGTGGGGTGTCATTTCCAGCACAAATACCTTGTCTTTTCACTGGCCCTGTTTTGAGTTATGTGCAGTTTATAACTAGATTTCTTGTTCCCGGGAGTGTTTTTAGTAGCAGCCTTGCCCTGAACTAAGATCATGCTGTTAAGAAGTGATAGTTGTTCTGAGGAAAATGGTAAATGGATCAAAATCAAAAAGGTATCGGAGGGTTGGAAACATGGCTTAGTGGATAAGGCACAAAGTCTAAGGACTCAGGTTTGATTCCCCAGGACCCATGTAAGCCAAATGAACAAGAAAGCACATGCATCTGCAGTTTGTTTGCAGTGGCTAGAGGCCCTGGCGCACCCATTCTCTCTCTCTCTCAAAATAAGTAAATATTTTTTAAAAAAAGGTATATGAAACAGGTGAGGCAAAAGCCATTAGGAGGCAAAGAAGGAGGGTAGGGAGCTATTAGTCCAATGCTTCCCACCTTCCTAGCCCAGAATGCACCCAAAAACTAAAGCTGCATACTCATTGCATGGAGCAGGAGGATGAACCTTAGCTTATAGCTAGCTAATACCCAAAATAAGAACACCTACTGGTGGGGTTTTTGTTTGATTGAGGTAGAGTCTCACTGTAGCTCACGCTGGTCCCAAACTCACAGCGATCCTACCTCAGTCTCCTGAATGCTTGGATTAAAGGCTTGCACCACCACGCCTGGCTCAAAAGATTATTTTTGGTTTTTCGAGGTAGGGTTTCACTCCAGCCCAGGCTGGCCTCAAACTCATAGCTATCTTCCTATTGCTGCCTCCCAAGTGTGCTGGGATTCAAGGTATGTGTCAACATACCCAACCTCCCAAAAGATATATTTTTAATGTTAAAAGATTGTGGTGTCATGTGTATAAATGATAGATTATACAGTAAGTAATTTCCCCTTAATTTTTGTTTTCCAAAGCGTCAGCCAGAAAGGAGGAAGTAGAGAGAGCGCTCACCTTGTGGCATGCAGGAGGGGTAAAGGCCACGTGGGAAGATGTACCCACACAGGAAGTTGACAGGAGGATCAGCTTGAGTTTTCAATCGTGTGATGAGACTGTGCCATCCCACCTCAGACAGGCATCATTCCTCTGCCTAATATGTCCATGTTCGAAGCCCCTCTCTACCCTTTAGTCAGTTAAGTCCTCTCAGTATCAATGTTCAAATTTTATTTTTCTTAAGGGCAAAAAGTAGGAATGCTGGCAATTTGGATATACCAAGAAGACCAAAGTGTCTCCTTGAAAAGAAGGGGCTGGGGAGATGGCTCAGTGGCTAAAGAAAATGCTACACAAAACTAAAGTTGTGAGTTTGGACCCTCTGAACCCATGTAAAGCTGGATGCAGTAGCACATGTGTCCCTATTTCCTGAATGACAATGGGCAAGATAAGAGGGGAAGTCAAGCCGGGTGTGGTGGCACACTCAGGGGACTGAAGTAGGAGGATCACTGAGTTTGAGGCCAGAATGAGTTCCAGCTCAACAGGGGCTTAGAGGGAGATTTAAAAAAAAAAAAAAAAAAAAAAAAAAGTGAATTCAGGAGAACTGGAAGCTTGCTAGCTAACCAGCCTGACATATGGAGCTAGTAAGAGACCCTGTCTCAAGGTGCAAGGCAAGGACAAAGACCTCAAGGTTGTTTCTGACATGTACATACACATACATGAAAAGCAAGTTTTCAACTTACAAAAAAAAACTAAATTGTTCCTCAGAGGTACAGAAGGAATGAACCTGAAGGAAATAAAGTACAATCGAAGTCACAGGACTTGGTAAGTGCCAAAGATGAAAAGGGCTTTAACAGTGTTCTCTCTCCCTCTCTCTCTAAAAGAAATTATATATATATATATTTTTTATTGTGGGCTGAGAGGTGGCTTGGTGGTTAAGGTGCTTTCCTGTGAAGCCCAAGGACCCATATTCTACTCTCCAGATCCCACATTAGCCAGAAGCACAAAGGTGAGGCAAGCACAAGGTCGCACATGCCCACTACATGTCACAAGTGTCTGGAGTTCCATTTCAGAGGCTGAGGTCCTGGTATACACTCTCACTCTCTCACTCTCTCTCACTCACTCTCTCTCTCCAATTAGAGGTAGCTACAGTCTTGGGCATCCGTGCAGATACAGGGAACTACCGAGATGATCAGAGCCTTGCTGACGCACAGTCAGGACAAGCACCACCGTGGTCTGCTCTCAGGTGCCACTTTGTGGACGTTAGAAGGAAGCAAGAACCTTAAGTAAAAGTTGAGGTTACACACAATTTAATGTAAGCAGCTGAGCCAACCTAGTGCTCAGGACTAAGTTTATATTGCATTACTCAAGGGCAGAGCCAGCCTGCCAATTCCTGAAATGTCTCTTTATTAATATAATAGTTTAGGAGTAAATAGTAAAAAGGCTTAATAGCCAAAGGAGAGGCATTCATCTGTTGTAAAAGTACTTGGCTTTCTCTGCAGTAAGTTTTAAGTCCTCTGATAAGGCTCAGAATTAACCAAGTAAAACTTTGGAAATGAAGCTCATTCCTCAGGAATGATGAAAACTTTTGTGGCCAAATTAGTTTTCTAAAGTCCAGTGGTATCCTCAGGCTGGATCCAATTTTCTTTTCTTCACATCCTGGCTCTTCCTATGAGACTCATAGTTTCCTGTGGAAACAATGAAAGTTATGATTATTGCTAGAAATCAAAGATGGTCTGACTTATCGCTTGCCTAGTTCCCTCAACCTACTTTTCCACCAACAACTAGGACCCCTCATTCCCTGGAGGGAGGTCTTTCATAGGATTTAAACATGGTGGTTGCTTAAGTTTAGCCCTAACCAACCAGCTGTCCTTCTGGTTCACCTGAGCCAGAGGACAGCCCGCCACCCGAAAGTTATAAATACCTTCACAAGGGAATGGCAGACTCTGGCCACTTGGGAACTTCCAGCTGTGGATGTTTATGCCTTGGCTGGGCCCCTAGCCCTTATTCTGCATATGGGTTCCTTTTTTAATAAAATTTTTTTTTAATTATTAGAGAGGGGGAGAGAAAGAGCATGAGAATGGGTGTGCCAGGACCTCTAGCCACTGTAAACAAACTCCATACGCTTGCGCCACCTGAATTATCAAACCTGGGTCTTCAGGCTTCGCAGGCAAATGCCTTAACCACTAAGCCATCTCTCCAGCCCTCCATATGGATGCTTTACCCCCTCCAGCTCCCCGCATGGCATGAGCTCCTTGAACTTTCTTTTTTTCTTTCCACCGCTTTTTCCAGGCCCTCCAGTGGGATTTCTAGCCACATGGGTGCATTTCCTTGACTCTGTACTTCCCTCAATAAATATAATGATTTATAGTTTTTTTTTAAATGATGATTAAAAGGAGGGCAGATCCTTTTAATGTGATAACCCAGACCAAGTGGGTACTGTTAAGAGGAAGTGCAAGGGTGTATGTGTGCGCCAGGGCCTCCTGCTGCTGCAAACAAACTCCAGACCTGTGGGCTACTTCGTGCATCTGGCTCTGTGTGGGTACTGGGGAACTGACCTTGGCTGCCAGGCTTTTCAAGCAAGCAGCTTAACCACTAAGCCATCTCTCTAGCCCCCTGATGCACCCGTTCTAAGCTTCCTACTATTACTCTCTAGGGCTAAAAGAACATAAGGGCCTGGAGGAGACACTCTTCACTTGCACTGCTTACTGAAATGATAGTGAAATGATTCTGAGACAGGATCTGTATGGAGCCCTGAATGTTCTTATACTCACTAGACAGGTTAGGCTGGCCTCAAACTCATGGGAATCCTCCTACCTCAGCATCATGGGTGCTTGAATTACAGGCCACTATGCCAAATTTATCCAACTTCTTAAGACTGACACGTGTGGTGGTATACACCTTTAATCCCAGCGCTTGGGAGGCAGAGGTAGGAGGATCACCGAGAGACCAAGGCCACCCTGAGATTATACAGTGAATTCCAGATCAGCCTGAGCTAGAGAGACCCTACCTTGGAAAAACCAAAAATACAAAAAACCCAAAACCAGCTGGGCATGGTGGCGCACGCCTTTAATCCCAGCACTGGGGAGGCAGAGGTAGGATCACCATGAGACCAAGGCCACCCTGAGACTACCCAATGAATTCCAGGTCAGCCTGAGCTAGAGTGAGACCCTAAACCAAACCCAGAGCTGCAGAGATGGCTTATTTAGTTAAGTTAGTTAAGAGTTAGTTAAGGCACTTGCCTGCAAAGCCTAAGGACCCATATTCGGCTCTCCAGATCACACGTAAGCTAGACGCACAAAGGCGAAGCAAGCGCAGTCGACGTGCCCGCTAGGTAGCACAAGCATCTGGAGTTTGATTGCAGTCAGTGGCTGAGGCCCTGGCATGCCAATTCTCTCTCACCCTCTCTAGAAAAACAAGTAAGATCTGAGGGGTGGAGAGATGGCTCAGCAGTTAAGTTGCTTACCTGCAAGACCTGATGATCCAGGTTCAATTCCCCAGTACCCATGTAAAGCCAGATGCACAAGGCGGCATGTGTATCTGGAGTTCATTTGCAGAGGCTGGAGGCCCTGGTGTGCCCATTCTCTATCTGCCTCTTTCTCTCTCAAATATATATATATATAATTTTTTTTTTTGGTTTTTTTCGAGGTAGGGTCTCACTCTGGCTCAGGCTTACCTGGAATTCACTATGTGGTCTCAGGGTGGCCTCAAACTCTCTGTGATCCTCCTACCTCTGCCTCCCGAGTGCTGGGATTAAAGGCGTGTGCCACCACACCCGGCTTCTCAATTTTTTTTTTTTTTTTTTTTGTTTTTCAAGGTAGGGTTTCACTCTGGCCCAGGCTGACCTGGAATTCACTATGTAGTCTCAGGGTGGCCTCGAACTCACAGCGATCCTCCTACCTCTGCCTCCCAAGTGCTGGGATTAAAGGCGTGAGCCACCACGCCCGGCTTCTCAAATATTTTTTAAAGAAGGGGATATACAATATGGAAAAGATGGCTTTTTATAAATTAGTGAGTGGCTGGAGATGGCTTAGTGGTTAAAACATTTGCCTGTAAAGCCTAAGGACCCACGTTTGATTCCCCAGTACCCATGAAAGCCAGATGCTCATGGTGGCACACGCATCTGGAGTTTCATTGGCTAGAGGCCCTGGCATGCCCATTCTTTCTCTGTGTGCCTCTTTCTAAATAAATACATAAATAAATTTTTAAAAGGCATGCACCATCAAAAAAAAAAAAAAAAAAGACAGGGAGAGATGGCTTACTGGTTAAGGCGCCTGCCTGCAGAGCATAATAACCTGAGTTCAGTTCCCCAGTACCCACATAAAGTCAGATGTACAAAGTGGACTTCCGGTTAAGATGGCGGCATAGGAACCATGCCAAAATAGCCTAGGGGAGAAAAAAACCCAGCAACATACAGTCTTCTACTAAAAAGTGAGGTGTATAGTGAATTATCAACCACAGCAGAGAAGTAGGAGAGACTGGAGAGTTTGGTGGTTAAGGCACTTGCCTTTGAAGCCTAAGGACTCAGGTTCAATTCCCCAATACCCAATAAGAAACACGCACAAGGTGGTATATGTGTCTGTAGTTCATTTGCAGTAGCTGGAGGCCCTGGTAAGCCCATACTCACTCTATCTCTCTGCCTGTCTCTAAAATAAATATTTTTTTAAAAAAAAAGACAATTCACGTAACTACCAGAATCTCCTCAGTATATCTTTGCTACCTGTTACACGCTGGTTGCTGTTGTAGGTCTGGGTAGGCCTGGCTCCAGGTTTTTCTTGTTGCATCTGATAGCAAAAGCTATGTGGGGTCCCATCCTGCTTGGCCGTCTGGTTATCGAGGGATCGGGTGACAGAGGACTGGGGTGTTTCTGGCCTACAGAAAGGTTTAAGGTCCTCTAAATCTGGAGTCAGATCCCACATTTCAAGGTTGTCTTCAAGGCTCTCTAAAGAGATCCCAGAAAAGCAGTTTTTAGAAAGTGCTCAGGAAAATTGCACAACCTGACAGGCATGGTGGTGCACACCTGTAGTTCCAGCACCCAGAAGGCTGAGGCAGGAGGATAGACCCTGTCTCAGAAAAAAGAGAGAACAATCCATGTCTTGAATGCCCTCAGGGAAACTTGTAATTTTCTCTCCTCTATCCTTCAAAATAGCTTCAAAAGCTTCCCTTTAGTTAAGAGAAGAGCTAAATGTGTCTGAAAACCCCATCAATCAACTAGGGGCCTCTTTCTGGTTTTGTTTTTATTTCATGGGGCTAAAAAGATGAAAATGAGTGGTTTTCTTAATGCCTCCTTAAATTCTGCGACTAACAAAAAGTGCAGAGCCCACTGAAACAGATGTTTACTGATTAACTTTCTCTTTTTGTTGTTGTTGTTTGTTTGGTTTGGTTTTTCAAGGTAGGGTCTCACTCGGGCCCAGGCTGACCTGGAATTCACTATGTAGTCTCAGGGTGGCTTCAAATTCACAGCGATCCTCCTACCTCTGCCTGCCCAGTGATGGGATTAAAGGCGTGCGCCACCACGCCCAGCTACTGATTAACTCTTAAATCACTTACCTGTAAAGACAGCTTTTTCCCCGAGTGGTTCCGAGACGGCAGCTATGGGGGAGCTGTGTGTCAGAGGAGGGGCCACAAGTACTGCTATAGCGCACACAAGAGAGAGGACAAGTTGCAGCACGGGTGAACTGCTAACAGCAAGTCTCCCACACGCACAGCTGCCTGCTGATTGGGCTCCACCTCCCAGTCTGTAGTGGGAAGAAGCAAGCTTGCTTTCTCGTTAACAGGAAACGTAGAAGGGGTGTTAAAGACCACCTGACCCAGTGGTTCTGGGGTCTGGCAAAAGCTGGGGAGTCCTGGACTCCACTTGTGCTCCATTAACTCCTTCCATGACCAGAAGCCAAACTTCCAGAAAAAAGCAAACTCAGTGGACTGGAACATCCTGAATACAACTCATTCACCACGGACCAGCTCAGTGAGCTTGCCTTTTCCTTTCTGACGTTAACGTCACTGCCAGTGCTGAAGAGGAAGACAATGCCCGACACAGAGCATGTCTTCTGCATCTCCATCTCCAAGGAAGGGGACAAAAGCTCACACTCCCTTGTTCAGAAAACACCTTGCACAATTCCTCCCGCGGAGCCTGAGCTTGGACAAGAGCCTGCCAAGAGCCCCATTATCTTCGCCTGTGCGTCATTATTCAAAATCCATCACAGGAGCAAAGGCTCCTAATTGAGACAACCAAAAATGTTCTTTACTCTGAAATTTCAAATTCCAGAAGGTTATGTCAAACAAGGCCCACTTCCTTACAGAAAGCACCCTGTCTTCAGAACAGGGAAGGAGCAGGGCAGATTTCACCACCTTAGTTTTGGGGACCTAAAATCTTCCTACTGAGGGGCTGGAGAGATGGCTTAGTGGTTAAGGTGCTTGCTTGTGAAGCCTAAGGACCCAGGTTCGATTCTCCAGGGCCCATGTAAGCCAGATGCACGAGGTGGCGCATGTGCTTGGAGTTGGTTGGCAGTGGCTAGAGGCCCTGGTGTGCTCACTCTCTCTCTCTCCCCCTCTGTCTCAAATAAGTTTAAAAAAAGTCCTAGTGAGGAGCGACCTGGAAGGAACCCAAACGTCAGTGACCCTCGGGCCACGCGCCTCCTAGACTTCATCCTGCAGAGCACAAGTGCCCCGCACACACCTTCACTCTTGGTTTCAAGTGCTGCGGCAGGAACTCGCGGCCCTCTCTCCATCTGCTCCCGGAACTGCTGCTGGAGCCGCTTCTGCCGGAGCTTCCGTTGGTAGGTGGCATCGCTCCCCACAGCGGAGGGGGCCGGGTGGCTGCAAACAAGTGACCCACACTAGACACAGGCCCAAGGAAGCACACAAAGCACACTGGGTTTCGAAGGTAGAAGTGGAGGAGGCTAAGCCACAGGAGAAAGGGCACAGGACAGGGAAGAACCCGAGCCCAATACCCGGAGCTGCCGTCCGGCTCCTGCTGCCGTCCAGTGTCCTGGTCATCTGCATGGCTGGGTCTGCAAGGAGAGGTGGCCTCTTGTGCTTTTGGAGGTCCCAGAGCCACGTTCAGTCGGCAGCTGTTGTATCTAGCCTGTTCCACAGATGGTTCAAAATCTTCTCTCTTTGCTTTAGTTAAATCCACTTCAAGAGGCAACTAACAGAAGAACAGAAGAGAACTCCCACTGCTTTCCTTGTTTCCTACCCTGCCTGCCTGCCTGCGATCTGGCACCTGAGGGCCTCTTCCCGTCATTTGTCCTGAAAACTGAAGGAAAGGATCCACAGCTTCCGAGTGCTGGTGGGCTGGCTTTTGAAGTAAAGTCTCACGGTGCTGCCAGGCTGAGCTCACACTTGCACTCAGGGACCCTTCTGACTCTCCCCTCCTGAGCAGCTACAACTGCAAATCTGACCCCGCACTCAAGAGACTTGTAATCATGTAAGAAGTAATACAATCTCATTTTGTATTTCATGCCTTTATTATATTTATTAATTTTTTTTGGTCTTTCGAGGTAGGGTCTCACTCTAGCCCAGGCTGACCTGGAACTCACTATGTAGTCTCAGGATGGCCTCGAACTCACAGCAATCCTCCTACCTCTGCCTCCCAAGTGCTGGGATTAAAGGTGTGCACCACCACACCTGGCTATTTTTTTTAAAGGTTTTTCTCTGGCTTATTTTTATTTATTTATTTATTTATTTATTTATTTATTTATTTATTTGAGAGAAAGAGATAGACAGATATAGAACTAGGCAGGTAGAGAGAGAGAGAGAGAGAAATGGGCCACTGCTAACAAACTCCAGATGCATGCGCCCCCTTGTGCATCTGGCTGACGTGGGTCCTGGGGAGTCGAACCTGGGTCCTTTGACTTTGCAGGCAAGTGCCTTAACTGCTAAGCCATCTCTCCAGCCCCTGGCTATTTATTTATTTTCTTTATATTCTTAAGAGAGAGAATGGGTGTGCTAGAGCCTCCAGCCACTGCAAATGAACTCCAGACACATGTATCACCCTGTGCATCTGGTTTAGATAGGTATTGGGGAATTGAACCTGGGTCCTTAGGCTTCGCAGGCAAGTGCCTTAACACCAAGCCATCACTTTTGGTTTTTTTTTTTTTTGGGGGAATCAATAAAACTAACAAACTCCTAACAAGATTAAGAAAAAATAAGCCTTTAATCCCAGCACTCGGGAGGCTAGGAGGATTGAGTTCAAGACCCTGAGACACCTTTAATCCCAGCACTCAGTGTGACCTCAAAAAACCAAAAAAAAAAAAAAAAAAGATTAAGAAAATAAGAGAGCTGAGCTTGATGACTCACACCTTTAATCCCAGCACTCAGGAGGCAGAGGTAGGAGGATCGCTGTGAGTTCCAGGCCAGTCTGGAACTACAGAGTGAATTCCAGGTCAGCCTGGGCTACAGCAAGATCTTACCTTGAAAAACCAAAAAAAAAAAAAAAAAAAGTTAGAGAATCTCTGAGTCCAATAATGTTTAACAATGATTTTAAAATAGGTATGGAGTTTTGTTAAAGGCCCAGACCTTCACTTGGGGCTGAGAAAAAGATGCGGAATGTTGTCCTGGGTGGCAGCCTGGCAGGAGACTCAGAGAAGACCCGGAGAAAAGAGAGACTCCATTAGGCAGAGGCCAAGTCACCCTGGATCACGTGACCCTGGGATGCTGTAACAGAGATTCCACAGTCCTGAGACTGGTGATCGGACCCCACGGTGGACAGGCACTGACAGAAAGACCTCACACGCCAAGAGTTAAGGCAAGGAAGAAGACAGTGCCTCCGGAGAGGGTTTGAGCATGGATGGGAGATGACAACGGACAGCAGAGGACCAGGCTCTGCTCTGAGGAGTCGGTGACGATTGCCAGCCACAGCGCTCCACACATGAGACAGGCAGTAGGAACTCGAACTCATCTGTGTAAGTGATGCATCATCGCTAATACGAACCTTCAGAATCTGAGACAACCATTCCTGACCCTGCAAATGCTGAGTTCTTACTTCTCCCTCCGGTTCCTAATAGCCAACGGTGACGCTGGAGAACCTGCATGCTGTCTAACATACCTGCCGTGGAAGCTTATTTAGTGACCTCAGATAGTCTTTATCCAGAATACAGTTTCCGAGTGCATTCCCAAAACTCCTAAGGACAAGAATTTAAAAATAAAATTTAAAAGTGAAGTAGCTGACAATAACATTTAAACAACAGAGAAGCACTGAGGGAAATGGCTCAGCAGTAAAGGTGCTTAAGACATTTACATGCAAAGACTGCCAGCCTGGTTTCAATTCCTCAGACACCCACATAAAACTGGAGGAGCACTTGTTTGAAGCAGCAAGAGACCCTGACACACACACACACACATACACACAGAAAATAATTAAAATGAGAGAACAGAGTTACGACTTCAAACAAGTTGCCTCTCAATTGCAGTAAATGAGCCCCTGAATGCATTCAGTACATGACAGTGGAACGTTTGTTGTGTTCCTGCACTAGATTAGGTCTGGGAATACAACAGTGACATGACTTACAAAGCCGTCAAGGTGACACAGTGAGTATGAAAAGACTAAGAAACCACTCACAATGCCCACGTGGTGATCACTAGGGTGGTGACATAGAGCTGATAAAATATTGGAGTTGGAGCCCACGTTTTAAATCACTGGGGTATGTCCTTAAAACGGTCTGTGGGGGACTAGAGAGATGGTTGAGCAGTTAAAGAGCTTGCCTGCAAAGCCTAAGGAGCCATGTTCTCTTCTCCAGGTACCATGTAAGCCAGATGCACAAGGTGGCACACGTGTCTGGAGTTCAGTTACTGTGGCTGGAGGCCCTGGCACACCAATTCTCTCTCGCTCGCATAAAAAAAAGCCAATCTAGTCAGGCATGGTGGCTCACACCTTTAATCCCAGCACTTGGGAGGAAGAGGTAGGAGGATCACTGTGAGTTCAAGGCCACCCTGAGAATACAGTGAATTCCAGGTCAGCCTGATCTACAGTGAGACCCTACCTTAAAAACCCAGAAAAAAAAAAGACCATTCTAGCTGGGCATGATGGCACATGCCTTTAATCCCAGCATTTGGGAAGCAGAGGTAGAAGGATCACCGTGAGTTTGAGGCCACCCTGAGACTCCATAGTGAATTCCAGGTCAGCCTAGACTGGAGCGAAACCCTACCTCAAACAACCAAAAAAAGGACTGGAAAGATGGCTTAGCAGTTAAGGTGCTTGCCTGCAAAGCCTGAGGACCCAGGCTCAATTCTCCAGGTCCCACGTAAGCCAGATGTACATGGTGGCACATGCGTCTAGAGTGCATTTGCGGTGGCTAGAGGCCCTGGCACGCCCATTCTTTTCTTTCTTTCTCTCCTTCTGTCTCTAATAAATAAATAAAAATTGACAAGAAAAATAATTTAAAAAAAAAAAAAAAGCCAGGCATGGTGGCACAAATATTTAATTCCAGCACTCGTAAGGCAGAGTTAGGATTGCGGTGAGTTCGAGGCCACCCTGAGACTACAATAGTGAATTCCAGGTCAGCCTGGGCCAGAGTGAGACCTTACGTCGTGGTGGTGCACGCCTTTAATCCCAGCACTCAGGAGGCAGAGGTAGGAGGATCGCCGTGAGTTCGAGGCCACCCTGAGACTACATAGTGAATTCCAGGTCAGCCTGAACCACAATGAAACCCTACCTCGAAAAAAAAAAAAAAAAAAAAAAAAAAAAAAAAGGCCAGTCTGTTGAGTTTGCCTAAAAAAGAGAGAGAGAGAGACTATGGAACACTGGCCTCTTCCTTCCTATTTATATTTTTAATAATATTTTTATTACTTTGTTTATTGGAGAGAGAGAATAGGTGCACCAGAACTCCAGACGCATGTGCCACTTTGTGCATCTGGCTTACATGGGTTCTGGGGAACAGAACCTGGGTCCTTTGGCTTTACAGGCAAGCACCTTAACCACTAAGCCATCTCTCCAACACCCTATTTATATTTTTCACTCAAGCCCAAAGCAATAGACACAAGCAATCCTGGACTAGGACTTCTAAAACTGTGAGCCAAAAGCCACCTTC
This sequence comes from Orientallactaga sibirica, assembly GCA_036365145.1. Lineage (NCBI taxonomy): Eukaryota > Metazoa > Chordata > Mammalia > Rodentia > Dipodidae > Orientallactaga > Orientallactaga sibirica. Next base: position 5,168,026 of record JAEOAD010001268.1, read on the forward strand.
TCTCTCAGTGGGTTGGTACACTTGGGTATTAGTTCTCCTAACAGAACGCTGACAAGCCAAGTCGTCCTGTGGAAACTCTGACATCTTCCTGGGAGAGTGGGGAGGACACGGTAGAGAATGCTACATTCTAGGAACTCAACCACTGACTCCTCAAGACCAGCATAAACACTGGGAAAAACAAAAAGAAAGCAGAAAACAGCAGAGTTAGAATCGGGTGGGAGGAGACTTATCTCTGCATGTAATTTAGATTTCTGACCCAACACATCACCTGCTTTTGGTAGGAGGTGGGATGAGGCACTTGGACGCCTGCCCCTTCTACTTACCTGAGTGCCCGTTTCAGCCCATCAGTCACTGCCTCCTTCCTTGCCTTCTCCAGAGACAAAGCCTTTGACTTAAGACCCTCACTAACTCCATATCCAACATCTTCATGATAAGAACCATCCTGGGGAGGAAAAGATAAATTGGAACTCCAACACGAACAGCTGCAGTCCTGTCCGGAGCTGTGCTGTTTTCCTGCTGGCTTTTGTATTGCCCAGTGTGTGTTTGTTTTTTGGGGCAGGGTCTTACTCTATCCCCAGGCTGACCTGGACCTTACTCTGTAGTCCCAGGATGGCCTGAAACTCATGATCTTCCTACTTCAGCTCTGGAATGCTGAGGGTAAAGGCCTGCACCTCCACCAAGCCCCATGTATTTCCTAGGAAGCACGCAATCAGCCTCTGATGAAGGAGTTGTGAAGGGAGACTCTTCTGGGCTCAGCACCTTGCTCAACATAACCTGAAGCATATGGAACTGGGTCCATGTTAAAGAGGACACGGCACAGAGCTATGACATCGGTTTCCAGAACTGACTCTTTGACCATAGCTGCCCTGATTGGAGCCTGTGGTCAAGGGCCAAGATGATTCTCCCTTGAAAGCCCGTTCCAGCAGAAGAGCAAACGAAGCCATCCCAGTGCTTCCTGAAGTGCCTGGCGTCAAGGTATACAAGCTTCCGGGACATCGAGCAAGGGATCACGCAAACCTTTGTATCTAACAGCCTCTGATTACATAGCAATCTTTTCTTTTGTTTAGTACGTGCTATCCATTTCTTAGCTTTTACCTAACAGCTGATAAAAGACTAAATAGAATGCTTACTGACAGTACTCTGTGCATTTGAAGAAAATAACTCCACGACCATTCAAAGAAATGAGTGCTAGCATGACAGACTGCATTCCCAGCTCAAGTGAACAAGGTCTTCTAGAACTCATGAAAGAATAGAACTGGGCTGGAGAGGTGGCTTAGCAGTTAAGGTGCTTGCCTGCAAAGCCAAAGGACCAAGGTTCGCTTCTCCAGGACCCACATAAGCCGGGTGCATGCATCTGGAGTTCATTTGCAGAGGCTGGAGGCCCTGGCGAGCCCATTCTTTCTCTTTTTTTTTTCTCTCTCTCCCCCTCTGTCTCTCTCTCAAATAAATAAAGTATATCTTTTTTAAAAAAAATAATAGAATTAGGGACTGGAGAAGATGGCTTAGCGGTTAAGGTGTTTGCCTGCATAACCAAAAGGACCCTGGTTTGATTACCCAGGACCAACGTAAGCCAGATGTATAAGGTGGTGCATAAATCTGGAGTTTATTTGCAGTGGCTAGGCCCTGGCACACCATTCGTTTTTAGAGACAGGGTCTCACTATATAGCTCAAACACAGATAAACAGGGCTGGAGAGATGGCTTAGCAGTTAAGGCACCTGCCTGCAAAGCCTAAGAACGCCACTTTGATTCTCTGTGTCCCACATTTAGCCAGATGCAGTGATGCAAGGGCGCAATGCCACACTTGCTCACAAGGGAGCGCACACATCTGGAGTTCGGTCATAGCAGCTGAGAAGCCCTGTAGCGCCCATTTTCTCTCTCTCTGCCTCTTCCTCTCTCCCCCCCCGAACAAAAAAAAAAAGATAAACAGGCTGGGGAGCTGCTCAGCACTTAAAGGTACTTGCTTGCAAAGGCTGCTGGCCTGGGTTCAATTCCCCAGCAACTCACATAAAATTGGATGGGCATTCATTTGCAGCAGCAAGAGACCCTGACATGTCCAAACACATTTACACATTCATGCACGCACGCATGCATGCACGCACGCGCACACACACACACACACACACAGGTACAAATAAACAGTGGGACATCATAGTAGCACAGGGAATAGTATAGCTTGCTCGTGTGTTGGTTTTTTATTGTGTTTTATTTGATTGTTTGTTTGTTTTTGTTTTTCGAGGTAGGGTCTCGCTGTAGCCCAGGATGACCTTGAATTCACTATGCAGTTTCAGGGTGGCCTTAAACTGGCCATCCTCCTACCTCTGCGTCCCGGGGGCACCACCACACCCAGCTATTTTTTTTTTCATATTTCTTTTTTATTTGAGAAAGAGGTGGAGAGAGAAAATGGGCATACCAGAGCCTCTAGCCACTGCAAACGAACTCCAAACACATGCACCACCTTGTGCATCTGGCTTACGTGGGTCCTGGGGAATCGAACCTGGGTCTTTAGGCTTCATAGGCAAGCACCTTAACTGCTAAGCCATCACTCCAGCTTCAAATTGGTTTTGTTTTATTTTTCAAGGTAGGGTCTCACTCTAGTCCAGGCTGACTACATAGTGATATGTAGTCTCAGCCTGGCCTCGAACTCACAGAGATCCTCTGCCTCCCGAGTGCTGCGATTAAAGGCGTGCCCCACCACACCCAGCTCCATCAAATTTGTTTTAAAATGTCAACTTGTGGGACTGAGGAGATGGCTCAGTGGTTAAAAGCACTTGCTAGCAGTTCACTTGCAGCTGCAAGGGGCCCTTTCTCAAAAAAAGGTAGAGCACAGACACCTCAAAGTTGTTCTCTGACCTCCTAATGTATGCCATGGCATGCATCCCCAAACACACACACACACACACACACACACACACACACACACACAAATAAATTAATTCATTTTTTAGATGTCAAATTTTACAAATGACAAAGTATACCCTTTGCCAGACATGTGCATGCATTTAATCCCAGCACTGGGGAGACAGAGGTAGGAGGATCAGCAAGAGTTCAAGACCACCCTGAGACTACATAGTGAATTCCAGCCTGAGTTAGAGTGAGACCCTACCTTGAAAAAACAAATAAATAAATAAATAAATAATTTTTTTTAAAGTATGCCCTTTGCAACCATTTATTAACACAGTGAAAACATTTATATATACCAGCTTAAAATGTGCAAGACAGGGCTGGAAGGATGGCTTAGCAGTTAAGGTGCTTGCCTGCAAAGTCAAAGAACCCAGGTTCGATTGCCCAGGACCCATGTAAGCCAGATGCACATGGTGGTGCATGCTTCTGAAATTTGTTTGCAGTGGCTGAAGACCCTGGCACACTCATTCTCTTTCTATCTGCCTCTTTCTCTCTCTCTCTCTCAAATAAATAAAATAAAATTTTTTAAATTACAAGACAGAACCTTTCTGAATACCAGCATCCTAGGAATCCTGGCTAAGACACACCCCAGGCCAAAGATTCAGACTCGCTCCCTGCTCACTCTCTGTCCACCCAATCCTCCCAGGTAGTATTGGTGCTCCATCATCCTCACCTTCAACTGTACCCTCACCTTCAACTGCACCCTCACAAAGGCACAGACTCCAACGTAGAACTTGCCATTGTTGAGGTCAACAAAATCTAGGAATGGGAAAGAGATCCAATTGGAGAGATACTGATCCTTCTGCCTCACCCACAGTCCTCTAGCTGGCAACCACTAAATTTTTTTTTTTTTTTAATGTGAAAAAGAGACACACAGAGAGAGAACTGGTACACCAGTGCCTCAATGCAACAAAGCCAGTGCAATCAAACTCCAGGCACGTGCGTCCCTTTGTGCACATATGTGACATTGTACATGTGCATCACTGTGTGTCTGGCTTACATGGGACCTGGAGAGTTGAACATGAGTCCTTAGTATTCACAGGCAAGCACCTTGACCATTAAGCCACCTCTCTAGCCCCAACCACTAAATTCTTTAAGCAGAAGTAATACAGTATGAAGGAAAAAGAATGAAGTTTAAAAAAAAGAAAAGAAAAAAAGAAAGAAAAGAGGTGGTAGGCCAGGAAGCAGACTCACCCACATTCTGCTGGGTAATGGAATGCGCCCAGCCATTGTAACCAAACATCTCATTAGCCAAATTAATTACCCGGTGACCCTCAATGTAACACACCTAGAAAACAAAAAAACTGTAAGAAAAATCTGAAAAAGGTTCCCATCCCTCTCTGAGGAGTTAATGGTGGAAACAGAAGACATTTTCTGCAGTGGTATAGTCACTGGAAGGGCCCATATGTTCTGATAAATAATCCTTCACTTATACCCATGCAGGCAAGCCTAATTCAACTCAGGGAGTCAGACCCATACACGAGAAAAAAGTAAAAAGACGCCCAGTTAGAAGAGAGACAAGCTGGGAAGAAAGGGTTCGGCTGAAGGGGTCAAGACAGCACACTCTAATGAAAGGATTATGACCAAACGTACTACATACGTAAACCTGTCAATTAAAATATACTTTCAAGCCGGGCGTGGTGGCGCACGCCTTTAATCCCAGCACTTGGGAGGCAGAGGTAGAAGGATCGCTGTGAGTTCAAGGCCACCCTGACACTACATAGTGAATTCCAGGTCAGCCTGGGCTAGAGCGAGATCCTACCTCAAAAAACCAAAACCAAAAAATAACAGTAATAATAATTTCTGTGCTCACTTCAGCAGCACGTATACTACAACTAGAAAGCTACAGAGAAGATTAGCATGGCTCCTGCACAAGGAGGACATGGAAATTCGTCAAGTGTTGCATATTTAAAATAATAATAATTTCTGTGCTCACTCCAGCAGCACGTATACTACAACTAGAAAGCTACAGAGAAGATTAGCATGGCTCCTGCACAAGGAGGACATGGAAATTCGTCAAGTGTTGCCTATTTAAAATAATAATGATAATTTCTGACCTGGGTGTGGTGGTGGCACACACCTTTAATCCCAGCATCTGGGAGGCAGAGATAGGCCTTGAATTTGAGGCCACTCTGAGACAATATAGTGAATTCCAGGCTAGAATGAGACCTTACCTTAAAAAAATAATAATAATAATTCTGGGCTGGAGAGTTGACCAAGGGTTCCATTCTCAGCACCCCCCCCAAAAAAAAGTTGCTAAAAATGAAAAAAAGAAGAAAGAAAGAAAGAAAGAAAGAAAGAAACAAACAAACAAACAAACAAACAAACAAACAAAAAGTTGCTAAAAATGGAAGGAAATGGTAATGGTAAGTTTTGGTTGTTGTTTTGTTTTTGAAGTAGAGTCTCACTCTAGCCCAGGCTGACCTGGAATTCACTATGTAGTCTCAAGGTGGCCTCAAACTCAAGGTGATCCTCCTACCTCTGCTTCCCAAGTGCTGAGATTAAAGGCATGTGCCACTACACCTGGGTTAAAATTTTTTATATATATTTATTTAATTGATATTTATTTATAAGTAGAGAGAGAAAGAGCTACAGAGAAGAGAGACAGAGAGAATGGGTGCACCAGGGCCTCCAGCCACTGGAAATGAACTCCAGACACATGTGCCACCTTGTGCATCTGGCTTATGTGGGTCCTGGGGAATCAAACCTGTATCCTTAGGCTTTACTGGCAAGTACTAAGCCATCTCTCCTGCCCCAAAAGGTAAGGGTTTTTTTTGTTTGTTTTTTGCTTTTTTGAGGTAGGGTCTCACTCCAAACCAGGCTGAACTGGAATTCACTATGTATTCTCAGGGTGGCCTCCAACTCACAGTGATCCTCCTACCTCTGCCTGCTGAGTGATGGGATTAAAGGTGTGTGCCACCACACCCAGCATAAAATTAAGATTTAAAAAAAAAATTTTTTTTTTTTGGAGAGAGGCACAGAGAGAGAGGGAGACAGATAGAGAATAGGCGTGCCAGCAGTCTCTCAGCTGCTGTGAATGAAATCCAGATGTGTGCGCCCCCTTTGTTGGCTAGTGCGGCATTGTGCCCTTGCGTCACTTTGCATCTGGCTAAACGTGGGACCTGGAGATTGGAACCAGGTTCTTAGGCTTAGGAGGCAGGCACCTTAACTGCCTAGCCATCTCTCCAGCCCAAAGGTAAGATTTTTAAATGAGGTTATAAAAGTTCCAACAGTTACAGTTACAGAACTTCCGATGACAATGAAGGACTCTCTCCTCACAGAACACAAGGAAGTATTGAGCAATGGGGAATAAGAGCCTCCAAATCCATGGAGCCCACACAGACCCACAGGGAAGTGAAGTACAGACCCCAAATCGCCAGGCATGAAGACTCACGTACCTTCTGACCTCCTCCAGCCATGCGGCTGCTAATGTACTCCGGACCCAGCCTCTGCCTCAGAGCCTTCTGGATGGCCTGGTACTCCTCTGCTGTATATTGACTCTGCAATACAGAAGGGGAACTCAAAATGACATCACCACCATTCCTCATATAGGTGATTCTCCTTCCAACTTGTGGGACTCTGCACCTCTTTTCCATTGTTTTTTTCTCACTCTAGCCCAGCTGACCTGGAATAATCTCAGGGTAGCCTCAAACTCAGGGTAATCCTCCTACCTCTGCCTCCCAAGTGCTGGAATTAAAGGTGTGCACCACCACACCTGGGTCCCATTCTTTCATATATATTTTTTATTTATTTGCAAGGAGAGAAAGAATGAGAATAAGAAAGAGGAAATGGGAGCACCAGACCCTCTTTCCACTGTAAATGAACTCCAGAACCACCTTTTGCATCTGGCTTTATGGGGGTACCAGGGAACTGAACCTGGGCCATAAGGCTTTGCTAGCCAGCACCTCTACCCACTGAGCCATCTGTCCAGCCCCTTTCCATTCTTAGTGAGTAGGGCTGGAATGTAGCTGAGCAGCACATCACCTGACTCGCAGGCAAGTAGCCCTGGGGCCCATCCTCAGCAAAGGAAAAAAGAAATCATCATACACACCATGTACACACACTAAACATCCAGTGGTACCATTATAAATAAGCATACCTTATGCAGTAGCTAAAACTGCTTACAAAGTTAAACCCCAGAGTTTTAGATTAAGTGGTTCTATCTGTCGATATTCAGAGTCAAAACTGGGCTTGAGGGCTGGAGAGATGGCTTAGCAGTTAAGGCGCCTGCCTCCAAAGCCTAAGAACACTGGTTCCAATCTCCAGCGGTTCCAATCTCAAGGTCCCACGTTTAGCCAGATGCAAAGTGACGCAAGGGCACAATGCCACACTTGACCACAATGGGGCGCGCAAATCTGAATTTCGTTCACAGCTGAGAGGCTGCTGGCGCGCCCATCTCTGTCTCCCTCTCCCTCTCTCTCTGTCTCTCTCTGTGTCTCTCTCCAAAATTAAATAAAATAAAAAAAAATTGGGCTTGAGAATTGGTTTGCTTGTAAGCTTGCTTACAAAGCCTGACAGCCAGTGTTAGATTCCCCATTGCCCACATAAAACCAGACACACAAAGTAGCACATGCATCTGGAGTTCATTTGCAGCAACAGAAGGCCCTAGAATGCCCATACACTTTCTTTCTCTTTCAAATAAATAATTTTTATGAGAAACATTGGAAGAACACATTCCAGCCAGAAAAGCAAAGACACCAAACATTCAGAGCTTCTGGAAGAAAAAAAAAAAAATTTTTTTTTTTTACTCAAAAATAGTAAGAAGATTCAAGGCCACCCTGAGACTACATAGTTAATTCCAGGTCAGCCTGGACCAGAGTGAGACCCTACCTCGAAAAACCAAAAAAAAAAAAAATAGTAAGAAGATCACCAGGAATAGATGGTAAGACCCTATTGCTGAAGACTCCACATACTTGGGCTGCAAGGTCACTGAGAAATCCTGCTGGAGCTGAGCTGAAAGCCTCCTCCTTGTGGATCAGCTGACAGAAGTTGGAAAAAGCTACACTGCACACAGTTCAATGGGAGAGAGAGAAAACACCAGTGAAGATACTCAACAGTGGACACTACAAGCTTTAAATTTGGCCAGCCAGGCCAAATATGCCAATGGGTGCAATAGTGGCATGTCTGTTATGGGGGAAACCAACTGTTCTCTAATTGGACTGGAGGCCTGCTCCATGGGAGGGAATACATCCCTGATACTGAAAACTTATGACAGGGGTAGTCATGAGCCCTAAGGGTGTAACATCTGCTGTTGTCTGGCTAAATGTATATACTATGCTCACCAAACTGCCCAGTAAGCACTTCTCTTAATGTCCACACCCATATATTAACGCTACTCTCACTTTTGTTTAGAGAAGCTTCTCTTTTCAGATGGCAGTGACCTTGTGATGATTCAGAGGCACCATGGTGCTGAAAAGAAGGGACAGAGGAGTGCTCAGCACTGACACATCTCTATCACACCTTCCAAGGCTCAGGGTCCATTGCAGAAGAGGTGGCAGAAAGAATGTAAGAGCCAAAGGAAGGGTAGGACTCCTTACATTGTGCTCCTCCAGACACAAAATGGCCTGGATATCCATGACTTCACAGTGCCTGACACTATCTACACAAGACCATCATAATAGGAGGAAAAGATCAAGACATCAAAATAAAAAAGAGAGTGATTGAGAGGGGAAGGGGATATGATGGAGAGTGGAGTATTAAAGGGGAAAGTGGGGGGAAGGAAGGGAATTGCCATATTGTCTACAATTATGGAAGTTATCAATAAAAAAATAAAAATTTTAAAAAGATAGTAAGAAGAGCTGTGGTAGCACATGCCTTTAATCCCAGCACTTGGGAGGCAAAGGTAGGAGGATTGCCATGAGTTTGAGGCCATTGTGAGATTACATAGTGAATTCTAGATCAGCCTGGGCTAGAGTGACACCTTACCTCAAAAAAACAAAAAAAAGTAAGAAGAGCCAGGCATGGTGGCGCACGTCTTTAAATCTAGCACTTGGGAGGCAGAGAAAAGATGATCGCCATGAGTTTGAAGCCAGCCTAAGACTATATAGTGAATTCCAGGTCAGCCTGAGCTAGAGTGAGACCCTACCTCAAAAAAACAAAAAGAGGGCTGGAGAGATGGCTTAACAGTTAAGGCACATGCCTGCAAAACCAAAGGACCCCGGTTTGATTCTCCAAGTGCCACATAAGCCAGATGCACATAGTGGTGCATGCATCTGGAGTTTGTTTGCAGTGGCTAGAGGCCCTGGGGTGCCCATCCTCACTCTTTCTCCTCTCTGTCTCTAATAAATAAATAAGTAAAAATAATAATTTTTTTAAAAAAGCAAAAGAGGGCTGGAAAGATGGCTTAGCAGTTAAGGCACTTGCCTGCAAAGCCAAAGGACACAGGTTTGATGCCCCAGGTCCCACATAAGCAAGATGCACAAGGGGGGCACATGTATCTGGAGTTCATTTGCAGTGGCTGGAGGCCCTGACACACCCATTCTCTCTCTCTTTCTCTCTTCCTGCCTATTTCTGTATCTCTTTCAAATAAGTAAAGGCCAAACTGTATTAAGATACAGTGTAATTGTGGAAGTGTGACCTCTGCACCTTACTGATGGAAACAGGGTCTCTCAGCTGGGCCCAGAGCTCGGTAACTTGGCTAGTCTAGCCAGCCAGCTTGCACCAAGCATTAGGATTACAAGGGGCTGCCACACCCACACTGGTGCTGGGAAATCCAAACACAGGGCACACACTTGCACAGCAAGCACTTTACCCACAGAAGCCTCTGCTGGGTCCTTCAGCTTCTTTCTCTCCAGGGATGAAGTCATGACACTTACCTGTCCAAAGAGGAGCACAGACCTGCCACCAGCCAAAGGATGGCTGCCACACCCTCCGCCAACAGCTTCTTCAGCCCCAGACATATCGATTTTGGATGACTTCTATATAAAGAAAAGGTTTAAAAAAAAACAGATCTCAAAGAATATTAGGGTAAAAAGTAAGAGCTTCTAATCCAAGTGTACAAAGCACCATGCACAAAACCAACAAGTTCCCTTTTTTTTTTTTTTTGATTTTTCAAGGTAGGGTCTCACTCTAGCTCAGGCTGACCTGGAATTCACTATGCAGTCTCAGGGTGGCCTTGAACTCATGGCGATCCTCCCACCTCTGCCTCCCGAGTGCTGGGATTAAAGGCGTGCGCCAGTGGGATGAGTCACCAGTGACTGACAGGAGGTGGTCTTAAGTATCCCAGGTTTCTTATCCTTTCTGAGGGATGATATGGAGCCAGGACCTTACCCCAGCTCCAGAGTTCCCCAATGGAGCAGGGTCTGATTGTAAATGTCCTGTGTTAACTGCCGTTCCTGCCGCACTTCCCCACCACCAAGAAAATGTCGTAATCTTGCAGGTCAAGGAGGGACGGGGTGGGCAGATGACCCAGTGGATAAAGCACTTGCCACACGAGTGTGAGGACCCGACTTCACATCCCTAGAGCCCACATAAAACCAGACAGTGGAGCTTGAGTGTCTAATCCCAGTGTGCCTACAGCAAGAAGGAAGGCAGAGATTGGAGAAGCCCCAGGAAGCTCACAACCAGCTAGTCTGGCAAACGCAGCAGTGAACAAAGACCCTGTCTTCAACAAGGTGGAAGGTAAGGACACCCAGTTGTCCTCTGACCTCTATACACACACAGTGGCACTTGCACACCTGCAGTCATACACATGAAAATACACACACAAAAATAAAGCAAGGCCAGGTGTGGTGGTGCACGCCTTTAATCCCAGCACTCGGGAGGCAGAGGCACATGTAGGGGGATCACCATGAGTTCGAGGCCACCCTGAGAATAGAGTGGATTCTAGGTCAGCCTGGGCTAGAGCAAGGCCCTACCTCAAAAAAACAAAAAAATAAAATAAAACAAAACAAAACAAAACAAAAATAAAACAAAACAAAACAAAAATAAAACAAAACAAAACAAAAATAAAGCAAAACAAAAATAAAATAAAACAAAAATAAAATAAAACAAAATAAAATAAAACAAAAACAAAACAAAACAAAACAAAATAAAATAAAATAAAATGGAAAAAAAGAAAGTAACAAAAAGGAACAAAAGACACCTTTACTCTGAGGAATCTGCAGACACAACCCAACTCAGTCATCAACAGCACCAACATCACCACATCCTGGACTTCCCACAGGAGGAGGCCCCGGCACCTGGCAGTACGTCTACCAATTTAATCCTGGCTCTAGTTGAGAAGAATGAAACATCCGCAGTGGAAGAACACTTGCCTAGAATGTGTGAAAACCTGGGATCTCTCCCCATCACCATTCAGCTGGAATGTAAGCATTGGGAGACTCGAGTTTTTAAAATATGCATTTATTTATTTGCAAGCAGAGCGAGATAAATAGAGAAAATGAGCAGGAAATAACTCTAGATCCATGCGCCACTTTGTGAATGCGGCTTTACATAGGTACTGGGAAATGAACCTAGGTCTTTAGGCTTTGCAAGCAAACGTCTTAACCCCTGAGCCATCTCTCCAGCCCGGGTAATACAAAATTTTTAACAATTCTGCCCAATATGGGGAAGTGCCAGAAGTACTGGTTTGGGGATTTCAAGTGTAGCAAATCCAAAAATACAGGATCCATACATCATGAGGGTTTGATTGTAGGTATTTTTAGGTAAAATCACTCTGCCATAGCTGAGTTGTGTTTTTCACACCCTTGCTCTACCCAGTTTATATAACAGGTTAACAGGCCTTGGCATATGTAGAAGTTACCTTCTCACTGCTAGGACAAAACACCAGACCAGAGAGGCTTTGGGGAGGACAGAGTTTATTTTGGCTTACAGTTTCAAGGAGGAGTTTTATCATAGCAGGAATAGGAAGGCGGAACAGCCAGCCATGGGCGGCACTTCTTGTTACAGTAGCAGGAAGGAAATACTCGTAGTGTGCGTTATCTCTCAGCACGTAGTGTGCGTTATCTCTCAGCACGCTCTGGGTTGGGCCCACCCTGAGCGACACACCTCCTCCACATTCTAACCACCACAGCATATATCACATACATTTCTGTCACTCTGATTAAACCTCTCTGCTTGTTACCACTACAACAGATGCAGCGATGGATACAGACCAAAACACCCTCCGCCAACAGCTTCTTCAGCCCCAGACATATCGATTTTGGATGACTTCTATATAAAGAAAAGGTTAAAAAAAAACAGATCTCAAAGAATATTAGGGTAAAAGTAAGAGCTTCTAATACAAGTGTACAAAGCACCATGCACAAAACCAACAAGTTCCCTTTTTTTTTTTTTTTTTTTTTTTCAAGGTAGGGTCTCACTCTAGCTCAGGCTGACCTGGAATTCACTATGCAGTCTCAGGGTGGCCTTGAACTCATGGCGATCATCCCACCTCTGCCTCCCGAGTGCTGGGATTAAAGGCATGCGCCAGTGGGATGAGTCACCAGTGACTGACAGGAGGTGGTCTTAAGTATCCCAGGTTTCTTATCCTTTCTGAGGATGATATGGAGCCAGGACCTTACCCCAGCTCCAGAGTTCCCCAATGGAGCAGGGTCTGATTGTAAATGTCCTGTGTTAACTGCCGTTCCTGCCGTGACTTCCCACCACCAAGAAAACGTCGTAATCTTGCAGGTCAAGGAGGGACGGGGTGGGCAGATGACCCAGTGGATAAAGCACTTGCCACACGAGTGTGAGGACCCGACTTCACATCCCTAGAGCCCACATAAAACCAGACAGTGGAGCTTGAGTGTCTAATCCCAGTGTGCCTACAGCAAGAAGGAAGGCAGAGATTGGAGAAGCCCCAGGAAGCTCACAACCAGCTAGTCTGGCAAACGCAGCAGTGAACAAAGACCCTGTCTTCAACAAGGTGGAAGGTAAGGACACCCAGTTGTCCTCTGACCTCTATACACACACAGTGGCACTTGCACACCTGCAGTCATACACATGAAAATACACACACAAAAATAAAGCAAGGCCAGGTGTGGTGGTGCACACCTTTAATCCCAGCACTCGGGAGGCAGAGGCACATGTAGGGGGATCACCATGAGTTCGAGGCCACCCTGAGAATAGAGTGGATTCTAGGTCAGCCTGGGCTAGAGCAAGGCCCTACCTCAAAAAAACAAAAAAATAAAATAAAACAAAACAAAAATAAAACAAAACAAAACAAAAATAAAACAAAACAAAACAAAAATAAAGCAAAACAAAAATAAAGCAAAACAAAAATAAAATAAAACAAAATAAAATAAAACTAAAACAAAACAAAACAAAACAAAACAAAACAAAATAAAATAAAATAAAATAAAATAAAATAAAATAAAATGGAAAAAAAGAAAGTAACAAAAAGGAACAAAAGACACCTTTACTCTGAGGAATCTGCAGACACAACCCAACTCAGTCATCAACAGCACCAACATCACCACATCCTGGACTTCCCACAGGAGGAGGCCCTGGCACCTGGCAGCACGTCTACCAATTTAATCCTGGCTCTAGTTGAGAAGAATGAAACATCCGCAGTGGAAGAACACTTGCCTAGAATGTGTGAAAAACTGGGATCTCTCCCCATCACCATTCAGCTGGAATGTAAGCATTGGGAGACTCGAGTTTTTAAAATATGCATTTATTTATTTGCAAGCAGAGCGAGATAAATAGAGAAAATGAGCAGGAAATAACTCTAGATCCATGCGCCACTTTGTGAATGCGGCTTTACATAGGTACTGGGAAATGAACCTAGGTCTTTAGGCTTTGCAGGCAAACGTCTTAACCCCTGAGCCATCTCTCCAGCCCGGGTAATACAAAATTTTTAACAATTCTGCCCAATATGGGGAAGTGCCAGAAGTACTGGTTTGGGGATTTCAAGTGTAGCAAATCCAAAAATACAGGATCCATACATCATGAGGGTTTGATTGTAGGTATTTTTAGGTAAAATCACTCTGCCATAGCTGAGTTGTGTTTTTCACACCCTTGCTCTACCCAGTTTATATAACAGGTTAACAGGCCTTGGCATATGTAGCAGTTACCTTCTCACTGCTAGGACAAAACACCAGACCAGAGAGGCTTTGGGGAGGACAGAGTTTATTTTGGCTTACAGTTTCAAGGAGGAGTTTTATCATAGCAGGAATAGGAAGGCGGAACAGCCAGCCATGGGCGGCACTTCTTGTTACAGTAGCAGGAAGGAAATACTCGTAGTGTGCGTTATCTCTCAGCACGTAGTGTGCGTTATCTCTCAGCACGCTCTGGGTTGGGCCCACCCTGAGTGACACACCTCCTCCACATTCTAACCACCACAGCATATATCACATACATTTCTGTCACTCTGATTAAACCTCTCTGCTTGTTACCACTACAACAGATGCAGCGATGGATACAGACCAAACACGGAAGACATTTAAAAAGTCGCTAGGGGCTGGAGAGATGGCTTAGCGGTTAAGCGCTCGCCTGTGAAGCCTAAAGACCCTGGTTCAAGGCTCGATTCCCCAGTACCTACATAAGCCAGATGCACAAGGTGGTGCATACATCTGGAGTTCATTTGCAGTGGCTGGAGGCCCTGATGCACCCATTCTCTCTCTCTGTCTCTCTCTGCCTCTTTCTCTCTGTGTCTATCACTCTCAAATAAATAAAAATATACAAAAATTAAAAAAAAAAAAAAAACCAGGGCTAGAGAGATGGCTTAGCGGTTAAAGCGTTTGTTTGCAAGCCAAAGGATCCCAGTTCGATTCTCCAGGACCCACGTAAGCCAGATGCACGAGGGGCACATGCATCTGGAGCTCATTTGCAGTAGCTACAGGCCCTGGCGTGCCCATTCTCTCTCTCTCTCTGTCCGTTGCTCTCAAATTAATAAATAGTAAACCATAAATTTTTTTTAAAAAAAGAAAAAAAAAAAAAAAAAAAAAAGTCTCTACTAGGCCAGTCGTGGTGGCGCATGCCTTTAATGCCAGCACTCAGGAGGCAGAGGTAGGAGGATTGCCATGAGTTCGAGGCCACCCTGAGACTACATAGTGAATTCCAAGTCAGCCTAAGTAGACTAAGACCCTACCTCGGAAAACCAAAAAAAAAAAAAGTCTCTACTAAGAATCACTGAAATACCTCATCCAATCCAAGTTAAATGACGGCATTCAAAAACTCAAGACAGGGCTGGCGAAATGGCTTAGTGGTTAAGGCGTTTGTTTGCCTGCAAAGTCAAAGGACCCAGGTTCGATTCCCCAGGACCCATGTAAACCAGATGCACAAGGTGGCGCAGGTGTCTGGAGTTTGTGGCTGGAGGCCATGGTACGCCCATTCTCTCCCTCTCTCTACCTCTTCCTCTATGTCAAATAAATAAATAAAATATTTGGGAAAAAATAACCTTAAGACAGTAGCTTTAAAATGTTTCGAGGCACTCGGGAGGAAGATGTAGGAGGATCGCTGTGAGTTCGAGGCCACCCTGAGACTACATAGTGAATTCCAGGTCAGCCTGGGCTATGGGCTAGGGTGAGACCCCTACCATGAAAAACCAAAATAAATAAATTCTAAATATAAAAAAAGCGATGGACAGTGTTCCTGCAGATGTGCAAAAGATTGTGGACGGACGGATGGACGGACACACACACACACACACACACACAGGAAAATGTTCTGGAATTCGATGCTGCTAGTCTCACAACCCCGTGAATATACTTGAAACCACTGAATTGAACTGTGCATCTGACATAAGAGAGTTGACGTCTACACGAAGGGTGCCTCGGTCTTTGCAAAGGCTGAGTCCTCGGCTACTCTAAACGGTAACATTCCTTTTAGCTCCACCGATTCTTCCAACTCCACTCACTCCTCGCAACCCATCCATCGAGTCACGTAGCAGAGCAGCTCGGCCCGCCCGCCGCGACCCGCCGCCCGAGCCCCGCGGTCCTGCGCTGCGGCCCGGCCCGCGCTGCCCGCCCGCCCCGCGGCTCGGCCTCTCTATCTCAGGGCGGAGCCGCGGCGCCGGGAGCGCAAGACCGAGAGCCCGGGCACAGATCCACCCCGCTCGGACAACCCCACTCACGCGCCTCGGAGCGCGGCGCAGGCGATAGAGCTCGGGAGAAGCGCAGGAAGGGGCGGGCGGAAGAGCCCAGGAGGAGGAGCCGTAAAGCAAGTCGGAAGACGACCGGAGCCGCAAAGCAATCTGTCGCGCTCCATGACTTAAACTGGAAGCGCTGCACGGAATTGTGCATCATGCAGGGCGTGGTGGCGCACACCTTTAATCCCGCACTCAGGGTAGGCTGAGGTAGGAGCATTGCTGTGAGTTCAAGGCCCGCCTGAGACTAGATAGTGCATTCCAGGTCAGCCTGAGCTAGAACAAGACTCTACCTCAAAAAAAAAAAAAAAAAAAGCCAGGCATGGTGGTGCATGCCTTTAATCCCAGCACTTGGGAGACAGAGATAGGAGGACGATGTGAGTTTGAGGCCACCTGAGATTCACCCCTGGAGTCTTAAACCAGGGAGGGCCCCGAGGGAGGAGAGGTCTTTAAAGATGTTGAGAGGAAAGCCAGTCCTTTCCTGGCACACCCTTATGGTGCTGGAAAGTGCATGGGAGCTACTGTGTGACAATGGTCGCGCAAATAAGCAGGTGACCCTTGCAAGCTACACAATCCACCAGCCAAGAAAGGCGTTCGCACCTGTGCGATGCTGGCCCACAGCCTTTGTGGCAAACCAACTGCCCTCCTATTGCACATGAGGCCCACTTAGTGGGAGAGAACTCAACTGGTACTGAGAACCAAGTCAGCACCCCACAGACAGGAAAATCACAACCCCCAGAAAGAAGGCTCCATTGTTCTCTGGACAAGTTCAGTGGCTATCTTCACCCAAATGTCTCTCAAAATTATGTACATACACCACTTAATCAAAGCTGCTCTCCTGTTGCCCATGAGATCCCCAAAACAATGCAGACCATTGCAAACACTTGATTACCTGCCAGAGCTAAAAGCTAAAACACTGTTGCTAAAGGTGCCACAGGCTGAAAGGGAAAGTTCAGCTCCCTCCTGGCTAGCCTCATAGTGCTGGAGAGCCCTGTAGGAGCTGCAGGCGCTTCCAGAGGCCAACAGACACCAACAGCACGAATAAGCAGGCGACCCTGCAGACTACGAAATCAACCAGCCAATCAAGAAGTCCACACTTGTGCAATAGCGGCACACAGCCTCTGTGGGTAACTAATTGTTCTCTGATTGGACATGAGGCCAGCACAGTTGGAGAAAACTCATTTCTGATACTGGAAACCAAGTTAGAATCCCATGGTAAAGTCAGACTTCTGCTCTCTGGAGAAGAAGAGTGAGCTTGCACACCAAAAAAAAAAAAAAAAAAAACCTCAAATAATTGCTGATGCCTCCTTTAATCCAAGCCGCTCTCACTCTTGTTGGAGAATCTGCTTTACATTACAGATGGCAGAGAAAACAGGAGAATCAAGATCCATTAGGAGATAAGATGATCGATGACTGCCCACCATTTCTACCACACCTTCCACAGCCCCAGAGAAATTGCAGAGGAAGTGGCAACATGAACACTGTTCGTACACCTAGCCTGACAACCAGTTCCAGTGCAATGGTGACACATACAGTGATCAATCAAAACCTATCAAAGGGACTGGAGAGATGGCTTAGCGGTTAAGTCGCTTGCCTGCAAAGCCTAAGGAACCATGTTTGATCTCTCTCCAGATCCCACATAAGCCAAACGCACAAAGGGGATGCAAGCGCAAGGTCACACATGTGCACTAGGTGATGCAAGTGTCTGGAGTTTGATTGCAGTGGCTGAGGCCCTGGCACAACAGTTCTTTTTCTCTCACTCTTGCTCTCTTAAAAAAAAAAAAATGCCGGGCGTAGTGGCGCATGCCTTTAATCCCAGCACTCGGGAGGCAGAGGTAGGAGGATCGCCGTGAGTTTGAGGCCACCCTGAGAATACATAGTGAATTCCAGGTCAGCCTGAGCTAGAGTGAGACTCTACCTTGGAAAAAAAAAAAACAAAAACTGCTGGACATGGTGGTGCACGCCTTTAGTCGCACCACTGGGAGGCAGAGGTAGGAGGCTCACCGTGAGTTCCAGGACACCTTGAAACTACATAGTGAATTCCAGGTCAGCCTGTGTTAGAGCAAGACCCTACCTCAAAAAAACAAACAAACAAACAAAAAAATCTAACCGGGCGTGGTGGTGCACACCTTTAATCCCAGCACTTGGGAGGCAGAGGTAGGAGGATCACTGTGAGTTTGAGGCCACCCTGAGACTACATAGTTAATTCCAGGTCAGCCTGGGCTAGAGTGAAACCCTACCTTGAAAACCAAAAGAAAAATAAAAAGTGATGCGTCTGGTATTCTTTTTGGGAGGCAATGCTTTATTTTTGAGGTAGGTCTTAGTAGTTGAGGCACTTGCCTGTGAAGCCTAAGGACCCAGGTTTGATTCTCCAGTGCCCACGTAAGACAGATGCACAAGGTGTCCTTTGTATCTGGAACTTGTTTGCAGTGGCAAGAGGCTCTGATGTTCCCATTGTCTCTTTCTCCCTCTCTCTCTCAAATAAATAAATAAATAAAATATTATTTATTTGCAAGCAGAGACAGACAGAATGGGTGTGCCAGTACCTCTAAGCCACTGCAAACAAACTCCAGACACATGCACCACTTTGTGCATCTGGCTTTACATAGGTACTGGGGAATCAAACCCGGATCATTTTGCAGGCAAGCGCCTTAACCACTAAGCCATCTCTCCAGCCCTGTTTTTTTTTTTTTTTTTTTTTTTGAGGTAGAGCCTCACTCTAGACCAGGCAGACCTGGAATTCACTATTTAGTCTCAGGGTGGCCTTGAACTCATGGTGATCCTCCTATCTCTGCCTCCCAAATGCTGGGATTAAAGGTGTGCACCACCACGCCCGCCACTGAACATCACCTTCTTGCTGCAGCAGGTGGAAACAGCTGCAGGAGAGTGTGCCAAACTCTAGCAAAGGGAAGCTGGCTCTAACACCCCTAAGCCTATCCCCCAACAGCACACCTTATCCAACAAGGCTCCACCTCCCAATTTTTCAGCTGGGAACCAAGTATACGGGGTACTACTAATGCAAGCATCACATTTTTTCCTCCTTTTTATTTTATTTTTTTATTTTTAGAGAGAGACACAGAGAGAGACAGAGAGGGAGACAGAGAGAGAATGGGCGCACCAGCAGTCTCCCAGCTGCTGAGAACGAAATCCAGATGTGTGCGCCCCCTTGTGGTCAAGTGCGCATTGCGCCCTTGCATTACTTTACATCTGGCTAAACGTGGGACCTGGAGATTGGAACTGCTGGAACCAGTGTTCTTAGGCTTAGGAGGCAGGCGCCTTAACTGCTAAGCCATCTCTCCAGCCCCTTTCTCCTTTTTATTTCAAACGAGGCATCTCTATGTTACCCAGACCTACCTGGACCCATGAGCTCAACGGCTCTCCTGCGTCAGCCTCCCAAACAGCTGAGATTATAAATGGAGCTCACTGTGCCAAGATCTGGAATCTTTCTATAAGGCACAGTATTGGGGAAATTGTCAAAATTTGAATGAATTAGCTCTGCTTAATTTCCTGATTTTGAAAATTATGTGGCCGTTGTTATGGTTTAAGTGTGAAATGCCCCCCACCCCCGTAAACTCCATGTGTTTGGACACTTGGTATCCAGTGGGACTGTTTTGGAATGCTGTGAAACGTTCAGGATGTGGAGCCTTGAAAGGAGGAAGTGGGTCACTGCAGGGGGAGGGGGGATCAAACTTTGAAGTTTTATAGCCTGGCCCCACTTCCTGTCTACTTTCTGCTTCCTGGCTTCCAGATAGTCCCCTCCATCATGAACTGTGTCCTCTAACTGTAAGCCAAAGCAAACCTTTCTCCCCGGAAGTTGCTTCTTATCAGGTGCTTGGTTAGGTTAAAAAAAATGTACAGAAATGCACTGTGATTGAGAGGAAACAGAGGAAAACTGCCGCTGCATCTTGGTGACTGTTTCCTGACAGTAAGAATGGCCCTTTGTTGTTAAGTACTCTTACAACTGCAATCAGGCTGTTAGTGCTGTAGCAGAAGCTAAAGCACTAGGGCGTTTTCTCACACTTGTGCACTAGTGAAGCATTAAGTACATCCTTAAAAGACCTCATATCATTTTAATATCATCTGCCATGGGTGTGTGTGTGTGTGTTGTTTGTTTGTTTGTTTGTTTGTTTGTTTTGTTATTTTGGTTTTTCAAGGCGTCCAGGCTGACCTGGAATTCACTATGTAGTCCTAAGGTGGCCTTGAACTCTTGGTGATCCTCTTACCTCTGCCTCCCAAGTGCTGGGATTAAAGGCGTGCGCCACCATGCCCAGTTTTACCTTGTGTTTTTGGCACTCTATTTTTTGTGAGCTTTTCTAGAAGCTCATAGTAGAAAGCAAACTCTAAAAGGAAGATCTGATTCACCATGATTTGGGAAGGAAGAGAGTCAATTTACTCTATAAATGTGCCTTCCACATCATAAATATTCAAATAAACTTCTTTAAAATTTACAATGCAGCCGGGAGTGGTGGTGCACGTCTTTAATCCCAGCACTTGGGAGGCAAAGGTAGGAGGATTGCTGTGAGTTCAAGGCCACGCTGAAACTACATAGTGAATCCCAGGTCAGCCTGGACTAGAGTGAGACCCTACCTCTAAAAAAATAAAATAAAATAAATAAACAGTTCAATTTCAAAATAAAAATTTACAATGCAAGCCAGGCATGATGGCGCACACCTTTAATCCCAGCACTCGGGAGGCAGAGGTAGGAGGATCACTGTGAGTTCAAGGCCACCCTGAGACTACATAGTGAATTCCAGGTCAGCCTGGGCTACAGTGAGACCCTACCTCGAAAAACAAAAACAAAACAACAACAACAAAAATTTATAATGCAGAATCGACTAGGGTACTCCCTACCTTGGGGGCAGTCCCCTCAAATCTCTCTTTGGAATGTCTGCTTTGCTAAATAAAACCTCTGCTTAAATAATACATATTTCTTGTCTTTCCTTCAAGTATTGAAAGATACTAACATCTTTTGGAGCAAAGGCCTGCAATTTTCAAAAAACAGTTCAAGCCAGGCGTGGTGGAGCACGCCTTTAATCCCAGAACTCAAGAGGCAGAGGTAAGAGGACCACTGAGAGTTTGAGGCCGCCCTGGGAATACATAGTAAATTCTAGGTCAGCCTGTACTAGAGTGAAACCTACCTTGAAAAACAATAAACAACAACAAAAAAGTTCAGAGGGCTGGAAATATTGCTTAGTGGTTAAGGCATTTGCATGCAAACCTAAGGACCCAGGTTTGATTCCTCAGGACCCATGTAAGCCGGATGGACTTGGTGGCGCATGCATCTGGAGTTCATTTGCAAAGACTAAAGGTCCTGTTGTGCCCATTTCCTGTCTCTGTCTTTGTTTCTCTTTCAAATAAATTAAAATAAAATAAATAAATAAATTTAAAATATTAATAAAAACAGTTGAGAGTGAATGCAAACAAATGTAGTTAAATGTTAATGGCTGGAGAACAAAAGTATAGGGTATATGGAGAGTCTTTGTACCATTGCAACTTTCCTTTAAGACAGACGTTATGATAAAATGAAATGTCATTTGGGTGGAGATATTAATATCTATCTTGAGACTGGAGAGATGGTTCAGTAGGTAAAGGTGCTTTCTTACTAAGGTTGACAGCCCAGGTTTTTTTTTTTTCTTTTTGGTTTTTCGAGGCAGGGTCTCTAGCTCAGGCTCACCTGGAATTCACTATGTAGTCTCAGGATGGCCTCAAACTCACAGCCATCCTTCCACCACTGCCTCCCAAGTGCTGGGATTAAAGGCGTGCGCCATCACCACCCGAACAGCCCAGTTTTGATTCCCCAGCACCCACATAAAGCCAGATGCACAAAGTGACGCACGCATTTGGACGCATTCCTTTGTAACGGCAGGAGTCCTTGGCATGCCCATTCTCTTTCTCCCCCTCCCTCTGTCTCTTTCTCTCTACAGAAAGCAAATCTCGTCCTGCTCATTTACTACTCCTTTGAGACAATTCTTCACCATCAGGAACGACCATCTCTGGATCTCATTGCTTGGGACGGGGGGAAGGGTGGTCAAGGATCAATAGTAACTTTATTTATTTTTATTTTTTTATTGACAACTTCTATACTTATATACAAAAAATGCATATTTCCCTCCCCTCCCCCTATTCCCCTTTAGAACTCCAATCTCCATCGTATCCCCTCCCTCTCTCCATTAGTCTCTCTTTTAATTTGATGTCATCATCTTTTTCTTCTGTTATGAGGGTCTTGCAAAGGTATTGCTAGGCACTGCAAGGTCATGGATATCAAGGCCAATTTCTCTCTGGTCAGTTGCATTGTAAGGAGTCGTACCCTTCCTTTGGCTCTTCCATTCTATCCGCCCCCTCTTCCGCAATGGGCCCTGAGCCTTGGAGGGTGTGACAGAGGCGTTTCAATGCTGGGCACTCCTCCATCCCTTCTTCTCAGCACTATGTTGCCTTTTGGGTCATCCCAGTGGTCATCGCCATCTGAAAAGAGAAGCTACTCTAACCAGAAGTGAGAGTAGCATTAATATGTGAATATGAACATTGAGTGTAGTGCTTTCAGGGCAGCTTGGTGGGAATAATATATATATTTAGCCAGACAAGAGTAGGCTTTATACCCCTAAGGCTCATGACCTCCCCTGCCATAGACTTTTGCTTAGGTTTTTCAGTACCAGGTATGTATTCCCTCCCGTAGAGAGGGCCTTCAGTCCAATTATGGAGCAGTTGGTTACCCCAAGAGTAGACATGCCACTATTGCACTCGTTCAGTCACTGGGCCTGTATGGCCAAACTTGAATATTCAGTGTCCCCTGTTTTCACTACTGATGACTTCTGACTCCCATACGATAGTAACTTTATTATCATAATCCTTGCAGAGTAGCTGTAGCCTCGGGTTTCTTTTGTTCTGTGTGTGCTGCCTGAGAGTAGATGGCCTCCAAGTCCAGCACTGGAATTTCATGATGAAAATGAAAGCAGTTCTGAAAAGCCTTCAGTGGGAGGCCCTGTGCCTCCTGTTGCTGCATCATTCCACAGTTGCAATATGATGCTGTCTTATTTTTTTAATATATTTTTTATTTTTATTTTATTTATTTGAGAGAAAGAGAGAGATACAGAAATAGGCAGGTAGAGAGAGAAAGAGAATGGGCGCACTAGGGCCTCCAGCAAATGAACTCCAAATGCATGCACCCCCTTGTGCATCTGGCTTATGTGGGTCCTGGGGAGTCAAACCTGGGTCCTTTGTCTTTGCAGGCAAGTGCCTTAACCACTAAGCCATCTCTCCAGCCCAATGCTGTCTTATTTCAAAGGACACAGCATCGGGTAAACTAAGCTTGGAACACGGAATGTAAACGGACATAACAGACCTGGTTAAACATCCTCCTGTGCAGCCCTTGTCTTTAGACACATAACGGAGGCCACCACCCAACGTTGATCTTCCTGACAGATAAAGGAGAAGTTCCAGGAATCGTTAACATAGGCCTTATTGCAAAATGTAGGTGTTTGCTGTTACCTAAGGAATAGGATGACCCCTCTGTGCAAATGTACCATGACCTTCCTTTATCTATTTGTTTCTAAATATCTTTGTGATTACATAGCATTGAATGTTTCTTACCTCTGTTCCGCCTATGTGCTCTATGTAATGAATACCTTGTGAGTTCTTGTAATAACTCCCCTCGCCCCACCCCCCCTTAACAGAAACTTTATGTAACTTTGTGGTTTAACTCCCATTCTATTTTTGCTATAAACATCATGTAAATGAAAGCTGACCCTCTGAACAGTTCAGGCCTGCATCCTGGGATCTCAGGATGCAGGCCTGTTGCACCAGCCTTTCTTCTTTTTCTTTCCTTTTTACCCAATAAGACTTTGCCTCACATTCCGTGAGTCGATGGTCTTACTTGTGTGATACTGGACCCCATAACAAGCTCGGTAATTACTGAACTTCCATCTTCTGATGAAAAATTACTGAACTTCCACTTTCTGCAGATCTGATGAGTTTCTAGTCTTCCTGATTTCCAGTACATTTTCCGTTAGGGTTTTTTTTTTTTTTTTTCAAGGCAGGCTTCACCCTAGTTCAGGTTGACCAGGAACTCATTCTCTAGCCTCAGATTGGCCTTGTACTCATGGTGATCCTCCTACCTCAGCCTCCCAAGTGCTGGGACTAAAGGTGTGGGCCACCATGCCTGGTTCTGATGTCTTTTGCATGAAATATTAGTTTGAAAATATTAGTATGAATCAGTTCTTGGGGTGTTTTATTTGTTTTCTTTTATGGTATTGGGGTTCAGCCCAGCGCCTTGTACGTAAAAGGTAATCACTCTACCACTGAATTGTATTTCCAACCACAGCCACATTTTTGCAGGTTAAAAATGGTGAAATAAATGCTGGGCGTGGTTGCACACACCTTTTATCCTAGCACTCGGGAGGTAGAGGTAGGAGAATTGTCATGAATTCAAGGCCACCCTGAGACTACATAGTGAATTCCAGGTCAGCCTGGGCTAAAGTGAGACCCTAACTCGAAAAGAAAAGGTGAAATAAGCTGGATGTCTGAGAAGGGACAGAGGAGTGCTCAGCACTGAAACGTCTCAAACCCACCTTCCAAGGCTCAGGGTCCATTGTGGAAGAGGGGGCGGAAAGAATGTAAGAGCTAAAGGAAGGGTAGGACTCCTTACAACATGCTCCTCCAGACACAAAATGGCCTGGATATCCATGACCTCACAGTGCCTGACACTACCTACACAAGACCATCATAATAGGAGGAAAAGATCATGACATCAAACTGAAAAGAGAGGCTGATTGAAAGGGGGAGGAGATATATGGAGAGTGGAGTTACAAAGGAGAAAGTGAAGGGGAGGGTGGGAAGTACCATGGGATATTGTCTACAATTAAAGAAGTTGTCAATAAAAAATTTTAAAAAATAAAATATATAAATAAAAAATAAATTAATTTTAAAAAAAGAAATAAGCTGGATGTGGTGGTGCACACTTATAATTCTGACACTTGAGAAGCTGAGGAGGGAGAATCACAAGTGCAAGACCGGTCTTGGCTGTATATTGAGACCTTGTCTCAGAAAAAATTATATCCATTTGTGTATACCAGAAATCACTTATGGTGGCTTGACAAAATGGAAGTTGATTTTTCTCACCTAATTAAAAATCCCAGCGTTCTAGAGTCTAAAACTGTACTAGTGGTTTCATAAAGCCAGTGATGTCTCAGCCTCCTTCCATCTTTCATACTCAACCTCTTAGCAAGTGATTGAAAAAATATATTTCATTTATATATTTGAGAGAGAGAAAGAGGCAGAGAGAGAGAATAGGCACACCAGGGCCTCCAGCCACTGCAAACAAACTCCAGATGCACGCGCTACCTTGTGCATCTGGCTTACATGAGACCTGGAGAATTGAACCTGGATCCTTAGCTTCACAGGCATGTGCCTTAACTGCTAAGCCATCTCTCCAGCCCCCCCCTTTTTTTTATTTTAAAGAGAGAGAGAATTGGTGCAACAGGGCCTCAGCTACTGCATTCAAGCTCCAGATGCTTGCACTATCTGGTGGGACCTTGAACTTGCTTCACCTTTGTGCATCCAGCTTACCTGAGAGCTGGAGAGAGATCAAACACCAGTCCTTAGGCTTTGGGGACAAGCTCCTTAACCGCTAAGCTAGCTCTCCAGCCCTAAATTGCCATCTTACTAATAACAGTTATCCCCATAGAATAGAGATTATTGCAGCTGTCAACTGGTCAGAGAAGCTTCTTTCTGCAGTGGTCAGCAATAAAATCAGAGACTCAACACGGTTTAAAGTGACAGAAAAGCCCGGCGTGGTGGTGCACACCTTTAATCCCAGCACCTAGGAGGCAGAGGTAGGAGGATCACCGTGAGTTCAAGGCCACCCTGAGACTATAGAGTGAATTCCAGATCAGCCTGAGCTAGAGTGAGCCCCTACCTTGAAAAACCAAAAAAATAAAAATTCAAAAAATAATAATAATAAGGTGACACTTCCGCCTCAGCCGCCATAGACGAGCAGCAGCCATGGCTCTGCGTTACCCCATGGCCGTGGGCCTCAACAAGGGTCACAAGGTGACGATGAACGTGAGCAAGCCGAGGCACAGCCAGCGGCGCGGGCGTCTGACCAAGCACACCAGTTCGTCCCGGACATGATAGGCCAAGTGTGCGGCTTCGCGCCCTACGAGCGGCGCGCTATGGAGCTGCCCAAGGTGTCCAAGGACAAGCGCGCGCGCAAGTTCATCAAGAACATGCGCGCTAAGAGGAAGCGCTAGGAGCTGAGCAGTGTGCTGGACGCTATGCGCAAGGCTGCCGCCAAGAAGGAGGGAGCCTGGTACCCCCCAATAAACCCTTATTTATCCCCCCCAAGTTAAATAAAATAAAAAATAAGGTGACAGAAAAGCTGGATGCTCAGCCATAGATGGGACATCTGTATCTGTCCCTCCCAGGTGCAGGGAACATTGTGGGAACAGGGGCAGAAAGAATGATGTACGAGCCACAGGAAGGGGCACAGGGGTGTAGGGTACCTACTTTGGTGCATGACATGACTGCTCTTGAACTCACAGCAGGTGTGGTTTACCTGTATAATATCTGTACAACATTGGGCTCATCAACAGCTTGTCATAGAGGGAGAGGAGCGAATGAGTCCCCACCCCTCCCTGAGGATCTATGTGGTTAATGGTTGATGGGGAGGGATAGACATTTTTCTTCAGTGATGTAGCCATTGGTGAGGTGTCCATACACCTCTAACAATTCCTCACCCGTGCTCCTGTAAGCAAACTAATGAAACTCATCGAGTCATTTACAAGCACTTATTTATCATGCTCGAGGCTTTGTGTTCCATCCCCAGCACAACTGTGATGGTTTTGTTGCCATCTTGATCTGATTAGGAATCCACAGACATTCCTCATGAGTGGGTCTCTGAGGTTGCTTCCAAGAAGGATCAACTGAAGGAGGAAGTCCTTCCCCCAGAGTGAGCCCTTCTTCATGAATGGGAGGCCCCTCTCAGAGGGGGGGTTTATGTAAGGAAGCTCTGTGAGAAAAGAATCCCTTTTTCCAGACCGGCTGCCTTCCAGCATAGACTGAAGACCAGTGTGGACTGAAGAGCAGCGGCTCTCCAGGAATCTCCAGGCCTTCAGTGCTGGATTGGAACTGCTGAGGCATCCGGCCTTGGGGACCGAGCAGCTACTGGGTTCCTTCACTCTCAGACCTGCAACCTGCTCTTGTTGGACTGCTGTAAACTAATCCCGTAAGTTCCCTTTTAATACAATTTAGTCTATCAGTTTTGTGCCTCTAGAGAACCCTGACTAATACACCACCAAAAATGAAAAACGAAACAAAATTAAACAAAAAGATGCCATGTGGACAATAGTCCCTATCTGGGCAAACTGCCTTTATATCTCAGGATTTTTAAAAAATATATTTTATTTGTTTATTTATTTATTCGAGAGACAGAGAGAATGGGCACGCCAGGGCCTGCAGGCATTGCAACCAAACTCCAGATGCCTGTGCCCCCTTGTGCATCTGGCTTATTGTGGGTCCTGGAGAATCAAACCTGGGTCCTTAGGCTTTTCAGGCAAATGCCTTAACCACTAAGCCATCTCTCCTGCTTATCTTAGGTTTTCTAAAAATACATTTTAAGCCAGGCATGGTGACACACACCTTTAATTCCAGCACTCGGGAGGCAGAGGTAGTATCACCATGAGTTCAAGGCCACCCTGAGACTAAAAAATGAATTCCAGGTCAGTCTGAGCTAGAGTGAGACTCTACCTCAAACCACCCGCCCCCAAATTTTATTTTATTTATTTATTTGTAAGGAGCGAGAGAAAGAAAGAGAGCCCCCAAATTTTTATTTATTTATTTGTAAGGAGAGAGAGAGAGAATAGGCATGCCAAGTCTCTAGCTTGTGCAAACAGACTCCAGATGCATGTACCACTTTGTGAATCTGGCTTTATGTGAGTACTGGGGAATTAAACCCAGGTCATCAGGCTTTGCAGGTAAGCACCTTAACCACTGAGCGATCTCTCCAGTCATGTAGCTCAGTTTTTTAAAAAATTGGCTTAAACTGAGCATGGTGGTACACATTTTTAATCCAAGGACTCAGAAGGCTGAGGTAGGAGGAATGCCATGAGTTTGAGGCCAGCCTGGGACTACAGAGTGAGTTTCAGGAAGCCTGGAGGACTGATTTTCCTCCGATGTGACTCTCCTGTTGCAGATACACTGACTTGAAATTCATCTCTGGGTCTCCATATCCTCTCTGATCAAAAAGACAGGTAATTTATCAGAGGCTAGAAGTTAGCACTGTCCCATCATCTCCTGTGGCCTTCTGACCTGAGAGCAGGAACCAAAATATTGGTTATCCTTTTAACTCCAATGTTTCCAATTGATTTTGGCTTCTACATATGGTTATTAATCACTCAGAGAGACTGTTCATATTTGACTAGCAAAACAGATTAGTTAAAAAGGTGTAGAACAGATCTGGTTAGAGAATGACACATAGTTTAAAATCATTCTGGCCGGGCGTGGTGGCGCACGCCTTTAATCCCAGCACTCGGGAGGCAGAGGTAGGAGGATCGCCGTGAGTTCAAGGCCACCCTGAGATTACATAGTTAATTCCAGGTCAGCCTGGGCCAGAGTGAGACCCTAACTCGAAAAACCGAAAAAAAAAAAAAAAAAAAAAAAGGTGTAGAACAGATCTGGTTAGAGAATGACACAATAGTTTAAAATCATTCTGGCCAGGCGTGGTGGCGCACACCTTTAATCCCAGCACTCGGGAGGCAGAGGTAGGAGAATCACCGTGAGTTCGAGGCCACCCTGAGACTACATAGTAAATTCCAGGTCAGCCTGAACTAGAGTGAAATCCTACCTCGAAAAACCAAAATAAAATAAAATAAATAAATAAATGAAAATCATTCTGATTAATATTTAAGTTTAGTTGTCAGGTGACAGTGTAAGCTATATCTGGAACATAGAAAGCTTACACATTCTATCTTTTAAGTATCTGTCAGTTATAAGTATAGGCAGAACATTTTAGTGGCCCTGAAAACAATATTTTACCAATCATTTTATCAATAATTTTAAGCCAACTGATTTAGTCTAGAAATTGTGTGCCAGGAAAAGACAAGACAGTATCAAACGTTGGCACGTGTGTTTGGAAATAACTTTGTCTAGTCTATATACCAATGCAGGTACCAATTACCCCCAAACTGGAAGCAGTTTAAGATTATTTTTGAGCCGGGCGTGGTGGCGCATGCCTTTAATCTCAGCA
This sequence comes from Orientallactaga sibirica, assembly GCA_036365145.1. Lineage (NCBI taxonomy): Eukaryota > Metazoa > Chordata > Mammalia > Rodentia > Dipodidae > Orientallactaga > Orientallactaga sibirica. The sequence continues at coordinate 5,197,174 of JAEOAD010001268.1, forward strand.
CTGGGGAGGCAGAAGTAGGAGGATCGCTGTGAGTTCAAGGCCACCCTGAGACTACACAGGTAATTCCAGGCCAGCCTGGATCAGAGTGAGATCCTACCTCGCAAAAAAACAAAACAAAACAAAAAAAGATTATTTTTCTAGCATAGGAAACATGTCTTAGGTTTCAATATCTCTATAAGCAATCAACTTAAGATACCAGAAATGAGACAATTAATTAAGTAAAACCTTGACTGAGACTGATTATACATAGCTTAAGAATAAAATAAAATAAAACCTGGTTGGTCATTGTTGAGTTAAGCAAGGCCGATTTTAACGTACATTAGAGACAATATGACAGACAAAATTTCTTAAATAAGTACCTTTTACCATTGAACAATTTTAAGGCTTAACTAAAGAAATATTATGATTGTTATATAAAGCTTAGACAAACCATATTGACCTTGTTTGTATACAGTGGATTTCCCTAAGACATGGGGAGCTTCCTCAGTTTTCCTAAGTACAAAATCACAGTAAGTTACTTTGTTTTTTTAATTTTTAGTTTTTTGAGGTCAGGTCTCACTCTGGCCCAGGCTGACCTGGAATTAACTATGTAGTTTCAGGGTGGCCTCGAACTCGTGGCAAGCCTCCTACCTCTGCCTCCTGAGTGCTGGGATTAAAGGCGTGCACCACCATGCCCAACTACAATAAATCACTTTTTTTTTTTTTATTTGAAAGAGAGAGAGAGATATACAGAAATAGGCAGGTAGAGAGAGAGAGAATGGGTGTGCCAGGGCCTCCACGCCTGCAAATGAACTCCAGATGCATGCACCCCCTTGTGCAAATCACTTTTATAAGCCATCTCTCCAGCCCAATAAATCACTTTTTATAAGACTTAGATTAGAGGCTCTCTGATCACTTGAGAACTTCCAGCTGTGAGTAAGTTTTTCCCCAGGCTGGGTCTGGGCTGGCTAGGGAGGGGCTCCTAGCTCTTACTCTCCACATGGACTCCTTATCCCCTCCAACTCCCCACATGGCAGGAGGACTTTCTTTTCTACTTTTATCCCCTCCAACTCCCCCACATGGCAGTAGTCTCAGCTCTCAGTGATCCTCCTACCTCTGCCTCCCGAGTGCTGGGTTTTTTGAACACGCCCGGCTTTTTTTTTTTTTTTTTTTTTGAGGTAGGGTCTCACTCTAGCTCAGGCTGACCTGGAATTCACTATGTAGTCTTAGGGTGGCCTCGAACTCACAGCGATCCTCCTACCTCTGCCTCCCAAGTGCTGGGATTAAAGGCGTGCGTCACCACGCCTGCCTTCTTTTTTCTTTCCACGCTTTTCCCCAAGCTCTCCACATAGGATCTCTAACTGAAACCTTGGCTCTGTACTTCCCTCAATAAATATAATAATGGCGGGCGTGGTGGCGCACACCTTTAATCCCAGCACTCAGGAGGCAGAGGTAGGAGAATCGCCGTGAGTTCGAGGCCACCCTGAGACTACATCGTGAATTCCAGGTCAGCCTGGACCAGAGTGAGACCCTACCTCAAAAAACCAAAAAATAAATAAAATAAATAAATAAATATAATAATTTAACAATTTTAAAAAAGACTTAGATTATAATCTCAGTGATAATCACCCAGCAAAACCAGCATGCACAAGACAAGAACCATCATAAAATTACAGAGTTTAGCCGGGCGTGGTGGAGCACACCTTTAATCCCAGCACTCGGGAGGCAGAGGTAGGAGGATTGCCGTGAGTTCAAGGCCACCCTGAGACTACATAGCTAATTCCAGGTCAGCCTGGACCAGAGTGAGACCCTACCTAGAAAAACCAAAAAAAAATTACGGAGTTTTAGCCATGGTGATGTGTGCTTATTGATAGCCAAACATCATGGACTTTGTATAAACTAAATTATATTATCATGATATCTGGAAAAGTCTAATATTAACAAAAAGTAGAGTTCACATATTTAAGGCACATAAGGCTACAGAGAGTAAACTATGAACAAAAGATCTGCTAACAGAATTCCAAATAAACAAGAAATCTATATCATGTACTAATATTTTTGGCTTAAATATGAAGATGTGAAAATCTGACGACTTTTAAAGCTCATCAGAATTGGGATACCTTTATATTATTATTTTTTTGCTCTTCAAGGTAAGGTCTCACTCTAGCTCAGGCTGACCTGGAATTCACTCTGTAGCCTCAGGGTTGGCCTCAAACTCATGGTGATCCTCCTACCTCTGCCTCCAAGTGTTGGGATTAAAGGCGTGCGCCACCACGCCTGGTTTATATATATATTTTCTTTATGCGGAGATTTAGCACTTTTAAAAGCTAAATAAGATCTCCACCCAATTTATAAGTCAATTTCTGAGGTTAATTCAGCTATATCTAACATACCCAAAGACTAGAGGAACTGGACCAAACTGCCACGATCTAATGAAAAAGGAGACAAGTCTCATGGAAAGAGAGGGATGGGCATGCCAGGGCCACTGCAATCTCCAAATGCATGCTCCATTATGTGTATTTGGCTTTGCAAACAAGCACCTTTAACTGCTGAGCCAAAAAGAAATATTTTCAATCTCCTCCAAATCAATTTTATAGAACTATAGTGAATTCCAAACATGCACAAAATTTCGTGACACAATCTATAACTACTCAAACCTTAACCAACTCTATAATTCTGCCTGTGGCACTGTGGTAAACTTGCACCACCACACCCAGCCCAGGAGGATAGTTTGAGCCCTGGAGTGTGAGACCAGTCTGATCAACAAAAAAAATCTATCTCTAAAGAAAACCAAAAAAATTACTGCTTTGTATTGGCAACATGGAGTTCTCCCATGTTAATTTATTCCTTAGTTAGAAAGGATATCAAGCCAGGCGTGGTGTCGCACGCCTTTAATCCCAGCACTCGGCATGAGTTCAAGGCTAGCCTGAGACTACATAGTGAATTCCAGGTCAGCCTGGACTGCAGCGAGACTCTATCTTGAAAAAGAAAGAAAGAAAGAAAGAAAGAAAGAAAGAAAGAAAGAAAGAAAGAAGGGAGGAAGGGAGGTGTAAGACCAAATCAGGAACTCCCCGGGCTCTGTCTCAGGAAAGGCGACACCCCAAATGAAAGATCTTGATGCAAATTGCAAGAGGTGCTGGGGTCCCTTCCAGGTAGAGGACTGGAGACCCCGAGGGTAGAATCAGGAAGTTTTATTGGGTTCAAACAAAGGAGAGGAGAATTTATAACTGGTTACACAAGCCATCTTATCTGTAAACTGAGGATCACAAGTATGTATAACATTTGCTTAGTTTCTTCTGTCTGGCTCATTTCAAGGATTATTTTGGGTACTATCAGTTTGGGGTTTTTTCCAGTAACTGCAAAAATGCTGTGTCAGTTCCTTCTGGAAATAGAAACTCAGGCCTGTGAATATTCCTAGAGCCTGTCATGGCGTTACTTTAGTTCTTGCTTTTCTTTTTTTACATTCTCTTATTGTCCTACACCTCTATCTATATACTTTTACATTACAATCTTTCCTTTTATGGTGCAAGCAGTTCACAGAAGCCAGATAAGCAGTTAGTTAGCTCATTTTTGTTATCTCATTAGGCCAGAGTCACGTACTCAAAAGCCTGTTCTTTTTATTTAGGTTCATGCAGGAAGCAGGCTCTGAACCAGCAAGAAGGGTGAAACCTATTTGCTGGCAGAGAGCCAATTCTGAATTTGAAGCATTCCTTTCAGAGGAAGGGAGGAAGGAGGAAGGAAGGAAGGGAGGAAGGGAGGAAGGGAGGAAGGGAGGAAGGGAGGAAAGAAAGAAAGAAACAAAGAAAGAGAGAGAGAGAAAGAAAGAGGGAGGGAGGGAGAAAGAAAAGGAAAGGAAAGGAAAGGAAAGGAAAGGAAAGGAAAGGAAAGGAAAGGAAAGGAAAGGAAAGGAAAGGAAAGGAAAGGAAAGGAAAGGAAAGGAAAGGAAAGGAAAGAATAAATCCCATCGTTCGTGCTCCTCACTCATGAAGCTCACTCTGGGCAGCCTCAACCCTGCTCAGTGACATAAGGTGGGGGGTGGCTTGGCTGCAGGTTACAGGATCTGTTTTTCAAGCCAGCTCACTTCATGGTTGGCACAAAGGCACTGTCTTCCAGCCCAGAGTGCAGTTGCTCTCCCGGTCCAGGTTCCTGTCTGCAGGGGCTTCTCCATGGTTTGCCTGGGGTTTGTCCTGGCGTGTGACCGAGCGCTGAGAGCCAGCGCTGCACCGCCTCCCAAGAAAGCACGGCCTTGCCTCTATCTCAACGGGAGAGTCGCAAAGCCTCAACGCAAGAACACGTGGAATGGGGAAAATAGCATCTATCACAGAACAACAACGATTTAGGCAGGAAATGGAGTGGCTGGCTGGCCTCTGACCTGCTTTACACGCAACACGGGCTAATTGAAAGTGGACAGTGCACAATGGACGCGGTGATTCAGAGATCCTGTGTGTGCATAAAACGGAGATGGGTGGAGTACTGCAGCAGCTGGATGGAGTCTGGCTTCAAGAAGTGGGGGATTTTCTTTAAGAATCACCATGGCAGTATAGCTCAGCTACGTTCCAGGTCCAGTAACTACATTGCGTTTCTCAGGCATAAATATTGCCTTTTTTTTTTTTTTTCTTTTTTCTAGTGGGGTCTCACTCTAGACCAGGCTAAGCTGGGACTCACTCTGTAATTCCAGGCTGGCCTCAAACTCACTTGATCCACCTACCTCTGCCTCCTGAGTACTAGGATCAAAGGCGTGTGCCACCATGCCTGGCTGAGATAGGTATTTTCTATTTGCAAACTAGTGCCCCTAACTGCTGAGCCATCTTCCTAGTCCCTGGGATTTTCTGTTTGTTTGTTCCCTGTTTTTGTCTAGTACTTGACGGCAGCTGTTCAGCTGCCAGGTTACCTCTGCATAAAAGGATAATGCATATAGGGATACTATTTAATATTTTCAAAGAGCCAATCTCAAAAAAAAACTGGAAATGTTCACAGTGCATGTTATCTCAACAGCATAAATGTTCCGTGTGCATTGGTTCCTTTAATTCTCAAAACCACTCTAAGAACTACAAAATATTTCTTTTTCTAAAAAGATTTTTTTTTTTTTTTTTTTTTTTTTTTGGTTTTTCGAGGTAGGGTCTCACTCTAGCTCAGGCTGACCTGGAATTCACTATGTAGTCTCAGGGTGGCCTCAAACTCATGGCAATCCTCCTACCTCTGCCTCCCGAGTGCTGGGATTAAAGGCGTGTGCCACCACGCCCGGCTAAAAAGATTATTTTTATTTATTTATTTAAGAGAGTGGAGAGAATGGGCATGCCAGGGTCTCCAGCCACTGCAAAACAAACTCCAGATGCACGTGCCACCATGTGCATCTGGCTTAGGTGGGCACTGGGGAATCCAACCTGAGTCCTCAGGCTTAGCAGACAAATGCTTTAACCACTACTCAATCTCTCCAGCCCTCCAAATATTTCTATTTTGGAGACAGGGTCTTAGTATGTTGCTCAGGCTGGTCTCAAACTCCTGGGTTCAAGCAATCCTGAAACTACAAGTATGTACCACCTGTCTATATGCTATATTTTCCTCTGTGCATAACATGATGAGATCTTGAAGTAAAAAAAAATGTCTTAGCCCAGTAGCCATTGCAATTTTGGAGCAGAACAATAGTGTGATAACCAGGCGTATGATAATGGAGCTATTGGCACTCCTGGTAGATGGGGGAAAGGAGGTCCACAAGACCCTCTCAGATTCTAGCTATTCTCTCCTGCCCTCCCTCCCAGCTGCAAGTGATCTTGGGAGATGCTAGAATATAGAGGTAGTAGAAGGGTAACTGAAAGGGGACTCCATGATGCAGCTTCCATTCGCTCACCATCCAGATGAGGTGAGATTTTCTGGTAATGCAGCTGCCTGTCAGTACCCTCTCCCTGTGTTCCGTAAAGAGCTCCAATAACTCACTGGTTTGCCAAGCTGTGCTTTGGTGGAATTGTCGCTTTGGTCTGTCCCGTCCTCATCTCCCTAGGAAAATATTCATGTGACACTTAGAACCTAAGTGTAGGGTGTTGCGGTCCCTCCTAGGGCCAGCCCAGGAGGGACAGCAGGGTCTCTGCCGAGTTGGGGGTGAGAGGCGCAGAATCACGACACAAACTCCAGGAGTTGGGTGGAAGCAGGCAGAGGGCGAGCTGCTGCAAACTCGCTTATTCAAGGAAGTGTAGGGGGTTTAAAGGGTTTGGCTGGCCAATCATTGTATGGGGTGGTCCTCTTCTTGTGACCAATGACAGCCGGTCTCCAGGCAGATCATCTCGCAGCAGGTTTCTTGCAAGCATGGGGCTGTAGCTGTTGTCATGCCAGGCCTGTGCGGGATGCCATGTCCACAGAAGACACTTCCTGATTTCTTTTAGCATGTGGTCTGGCTAGGGCCCAACCTGCATTGTGCCATACATATCCTCCTTTTTGTTCTTATTATTGGTGACTCTAGGAGGCATGGTTCTTTGCCAAGCCATTGTTGACCCCAGGCCCCAAGGGATCATCACACGTGACAGTGTCTGTCTTAGGTTGCCCCATCTCATGGTGTCTTACCCGTCATTGACTACCCGCCATCCTGGTGAGAAAACCTGAGGGGTATGGCCTGGTTTCTTTTAGCATGCGGTCTGGCTAGGGCCCGACCTGCATTGTGCCATACAGTAGGGCATGACAGAACTAAAGATGTCTTTGGGGCTGGAGAGATGGTTCAACAGTTAAAGGTGCTTACCTACAAAGCCTGCTGGCCAGTAATCAAATCCCCAGTACCCACGTAAAGCCAGATGCATAAAGTGGAACACATGTCTGGAGTTTGTTTGCAGCAGCAAGAGACCCTGGTGCACCCATTCTCCCCTACCCCTCTGATAATAAATATTTTTTTTTTAATTTAGGGCTGGAGAAATGGCTCAGAGGTTGAAGCATTTGCCTGCAAAACCTAACAACCCAGGTTCAAATCCCCAGTACCTATGCACAGCCAGATGCACAAGGTGGTGCATGTGTCTGGAGTTTGCTTGCAGTGGCTAGAGGCCCTGGCGTGCCCCCCCTCTCTTTCTCTCTCTCTCTCTCTGCATGCAAATAAATAAATAAATAAATAAATAAATAAATAAATAAATAATTTTTTTTTTTTTGGTTTTTCAAGGTAGGGTCTTACTTTAGCTCAGGCTGGCCTGGAATTCACTCTGTAGTCTCAGGCTGGCCTGGAACTCACAGCGATCCTCCTACCTCTGCCTCCCGAGTGCTCCACTATAGAAGAAAGAAGACACCCCGAGAACCGGTGAAGGTCTAGAAAATGTTCTGCAGCTCCTGAAACTAGCCCAGAATGAGACAGATTTGCTGGCAAGCTGCTGCACAGCCGCTCCTAGGGCTAGGAAGATGAATCTGAGGCCAAGATGGCTGCCCAGAGGGAACTGCTTGGAGCTAAAGAGATGGTTCGGAGCCTGGAGGGTAGTGCATGCCTTTAATCCCAGCACTTGGGAGGCAGAGGTAGGAAAATTGCCGTGGGTTCGTGGCCACCCTGAGACTACATAGTTAATTCCAGGTCAGCCTGGACCACAGTGAGACCCTACCTCAAAAAAAAAAACAAAAAAAAAAAAAGAGAGAGAGAGATGGTTTGGTGCTTAAAGCTTTTTGCTTGCAAAGTCTGCCAGACCAGAATCAATTCCTCAGTACCCACAAAGTAGTGCATGCACCTGGCATTTGTGTGGCAAGAGGCCCTAGAGTGCCCATACTAACTTTCTCTCAAATAAGTAAATAAAAATACTTTTTAGGAGCTGGAAAGATGGATTAGCAGTTAAGGCGTTTGCCTGCAAAGCCAAAGGACCTCAGTTTGATTCCCCAGTACCCATGTAAAGCCAGATGCACAAGGTAGTGCATGCATCTGGAGTTCATCTGCAGTGGCTAGAGGCCCTGACACACATATCCTGTCTCTATCTGCTTGAAATTAAATAAATGAAAACATTTTTAAAAAATATTTTATTATTTATTTATTTGAGAGAGATACAGAAATAGGAAGGTAGAGAGAGAGAACAGGCATGCCAGGGCCTCCAGCCACTGTAAACAAACTCCAGATGCACAAGGTGGCACCTTGTGCATCTGGCTTACGTGGGTCCTGGAGAATCGAGCCTCGAACCGGGGGGTCCTTTGGCTTCACAGGAAAGTGCTTAACCGCTAAGCCATCTCTCCAGCCCAATGAAAACATTTTTTAAAACGTCATTTGAGAGCCAGGCATGGTGGTGCACGCCTTTAATCCCAGCACTCGGGAGGCAGAGGTAGGAGGATCGCCGAGAGTTCAAGGCCACCCTGAGACTACATAGTTAATTCCAGGTCAGCTTGGACCAGAGTGAGACCCTACCTCGAAAAAAAAAAAAAAAAACAAAAACAAACAAACAAAAAAAAAAACAAAAAAAAAACTGTCATTTGACTTATAGTCAATATACTTGTAACATCAGCCTCTTTTTGGCCAGAGGGGAGCGGTTAAGGTAGGGTTGAGATAGAATTCACTATGTAGTCTAAGGTTGGCCTTGAACTCATGGTGATCCTCCTACCTCTGTCTCCAGAGTGCTGGGATTAAAGGCGAGCACCGCACCTGGTAGCCTCTTTTCCTCTTGCTAATTTGAGCCATTCATTATTTGTTTGATGATTATGGAAGATTTCTTATTTGCTAAGTGCTAGGGATACTGCCACGCCTGGATGTGTCCCAAGAGTTTAAATAAAATGGAAGAGTTTTCTCTCTGATAGGGACACATATGATTAAGTAATGCAGAAATTAATTTTTTTTTAAGTAGCTATTAAATAGGTGGAAGAAGCTGGGCATGGTGGCGCATGCTTTTAATCCTAGCACTACGGAGGCAGAGCTGTAAAATTACTGCCCAGTGACCATCCTTAGTCAAGAAACAGAAGGTGCACTGGAGAGATGGCTTAGTAGTTAAGGTGCTTGCCTGCAAAGCCTAAGGATCCAGGTTCAATTCTCCGGGTCCCACAGAAGCCAGCTGCACACGGGGGCACATGTGTCTGGAGTTCGTTTGCAGTGGCTGGAGGCCCTTGCGCGCCCATTCGCTATCTCTCTCCCTCTCTTTCTGTCTCTGAACCCTGTGCACCTTTCCAGTCTTCCTAGTGAAGCACGGTGCAGGACATGACTTAATTATAATTATTCATTTTTAGTAATAGGGTCTCTCGGTGTTGAACTCCTGGGCTCAAGTGACTGTCCTGACTCAGCCTTCCAGGTAGCTTGGACTGCAAGTGTGTACAGCTTGCACCCTGCTACTCTGCTCATTAATGTTTAGGGTTTTACAGCCTATAAGTGCATCCTTTTATGTATAGTTTGGCTTTACCTATTTTGGAATGGCATATTCATGGACTCATACACTGTGTACTATTTTTTTTTTTTTTTTTTTTTTGGTTTTTCGAGGTAGGGTCTCACTCTAGCCCAGCTGACCTGGAATTAACTATGTAGTCTCAGGCTGGCCTCGAACACACAGCGATCCTCCTACCTCTCCCTCCTGCATGTTGGGATTAATGGCATGCGCCACCATGTCCGGCTCTGTGGTTTTTTTTTTTAAATCTTATTTATTTACTTATTTATTTTTTATTTGATCTTATTTATTTATTTGAGAGAGAGAGGCAGAGAGAGGGAGTGAGAGAAAGAATGGGCATGCCAGGGCATCCAGCCTCTGCAAATGAACTCCAGACACATGTATCACCTTGTGCATCTGGCTTACGTGGGTCCTGGGGAATCGAATCTGGGTCCTTTGGCTTTGCAGGCAAACACCTTAGCCACTAAGCCATCTGTGCAGCCCTCCTATTCTGTGTTTTTTTTCCCATGACATTTTGTATGTAAGATTCAGCCATATGAATGACACCAGTGAAAAATGTGAAGTAAGAAAGTCACACAATTCTCTTTTTCATAAATGCAACTAGAAAACTGTCAAACACTATCAGATTTTACTTTATTTGAACTGTAGAAAGTAACAAAAGCTTACAAAAAATTGGAAAGCAGAGTTGGGTGTGGTGGCGCACACTTTTAATCCCAGCAGTCAGTAGGAAGAGGTAGGAGGATTGCCGTGATTTCAAGGCCACCCTGAGACGATGTAGTGAATTCCAGGTCAGCCTGGGCTAGAGTGGACCCTACCTCAAAAAAGAAAGAAAGAAAGAAAGAAAGAAAGAAAGAAAGAAAGAAAGAAAGAAAGAAAGAAAGAGAAAATTGGGAAGAAATTATTCAAGAAACAGTGATTGAGGGGGTGGGAAGATGGTTCAGCCATTAAAGGTGCTTGCCTGCCAGCCCAAGTTCAATTCCCAAGATATCCACGTAAGCTGGACGCAAAAAGTGACCCAAATGTTAAGGTTTTTTTTTTTTCAGCAGCAGCAAGAACTCCACACATACACAACATGCAAATTAATTCATTTGTATTCAATTATATGTTTTGTATTATTTATTTACTCATTTGTTATTGATTGATTGATTGATTTGCGGGTGTGTGTGTGAGAGAGAGATAGTTTAAGCACACCAGGGTCTCTTCCTGAATACTCATCTGGCTTTCCATGGGTGGCTGGGGAATTGAACCAGGGCTGGAAGGTTTTGCAAGCAAATGCCATTAACTGCTGATCCATATCCCCAGCCCCTAAATTAATGTTTTAAAAATGAAACAGGGCTGGAGGGATGGCTTAGCAGTGAAGGTGCTTGTCTGCAAAGCCAAAGGACCAAGGTTCAATTCTCCAGGAGGACCCATGTAAGCCAGGTGCACAAGGGGCTCATGTGTCTGGAGTTGCAATGACTGGAGGCCCTGGCACACCCATTCTCTCTCTCTCTCTCTCTGCCTTTCAATTAAATAAAAATAAAATATAAAAATGAAACAATGAGGAGCTGGAGGGATGGCTTAGTGGTTAAGGTGTTTGCCTGCAAAGCCAAAGGACCCAGGTTTGATTCCCCAGGATCCACATAAGCCAGATGCACAAGGGGGCACATGCATCTGGAATTCATTTGCAGTGGCTGGAGGCACTGGCATGCCCATTTTCTCTCTCTCTCCTCTCCCCCTCTTTCTCTGTCAAATAAATAAATAAATAAATAAATAAATAAATAAATAAATAAAAATAAAATATTTTTAAAAATGAAACAATGAAGCCAGGCATGGTGGTGCACACCTTTAATCCCTGCACTAGGAAGTCAGAGGTAGGAGGGTCACCATGAGTTCAAGGCCAGCCTTAGACTACATAGTGAATTCTAGGTCAGCCTGGGCTAGAATGAGACATTACCTTGAAAAACAAAACAACAACAACAACAACAAAATGAAACAATGATTGAATCCAGTAAGAATGAGCTTTTTGGCTGTTTTTAAATTTTTAAATATTTTTATTTATTTATATGTGAGCAAAGAGAGAGAGATAGAAGAGACAAACAGAGAGAGAGAGAGAGAGAGAGAGAGAATGGGTGCACTAGGGACTCCAGTCACTGCAAATGAACTCCAGATGTACCTGGCTTTATGTGGGTACTGAGGAATTGAACCTGGGAATCAAACCGGGTCATTAGGCTTTGCAGGCAAGTGCCCTAAGTGCTGAATCATCTCTCCAGCCCTGTGGCTTTTTTTTTTTTTTTTTTTTTTTAAGTCAGTGTATGTGTTTGCAATATTTGTGTGCCAGTATGCATGTTATGTGCTTATGGGCACGCCTCTGTGTGGGCTTCCTTAATCACTCTCTATTTTAGTTACTGAGGCCGGATCTCTCACTTGGATCACAGAGCTCAATGATTCAGCTAGTCTAGCTAGCCAGCTTGCCCTGGGGACCCTCTACTCACCTCTCAAGTTCTAGAATTACAGGCAGATCACCACACGTACCTGGCACAAAAGCTAATGCAAAAAAGTGGCGCATACTTCTGGGGGTTTGTTTTCGATAGTAGGAAGACTGGGCTCACTCTCACACACATGCACGCACACATGCAAATAAATAAAAATTAAAAAAAAAAAAAAAAAAGAGCCAAGTGTGGTGGCACACACCTTTAATTTCAGCACTATTTTTTGTCTCAGGGTGGCCTTGAACTCATAGCAATCCTCCTACCTCTGCCTCCCGAGTGCTGGGATTAAAGGCGTGTGCCACCACTCCCAGCTAATAAATAAAAATTGTTTAAGGCTCAAAAACAACAACAAAAAAAAAGGCATTGGGCTGAAAAGATGTCTTAGCAGTTAAGGCATTTGCCTGCAAAGCCAAAGAACCCAGGTTCAATTCCCCAGACCCACTTAAGCCAGATGCACAAAGGGGTGCACACATCTGGAGTTAATTTGCAGTGGCTGGAGGCCCTGATGTGCCCATTCTCTCTCTCTCTCCCTATTTCTCTCTCTCAAATAAAGCAGAGGTAGGTGGATCATCATAAGCTCGAGGCCACCCTGAGAATACATAGTGAATTCCAGGTCAGCCTGGACTAGAGTGAAACCATACCTGGAACAAAAGAAAAGGTATTGTTTTCATTGAGGCAGAAATGCTGACCTTTCCCTATAATGTAAGATTTGCATGTGAGTTGGAGTAAAAGCTAAAAATAGAGGCCAGGAAGTTAGAAAGGAGCTATGAGGGGGGAGGAGAGTTGGAGGGCTTACAGAGAGGGTATTGTAGATAGGTAAGTGGAGGAGCAGAATGCCAGGCATGGAATTGATGCAGGATTGGGGGGCTATGGAGGGGTCCCCCAAATTCATGTACCCTGAGTTTAGATTCTCTCCTACCTTTAACAAATAATTGGTAAAGACAGATTCAAATGATAAATTGTGAATTATTAAAGTTTATTTGGGGAGAAATCACAATTTATGGGGTTTATTTTAAGGAAGACTGGGATCTAGGAAGGCTGGAGCAGAGTCATAAACACGTGGGAAGTAGGAAACATGCATTTAGGTAGAAAACACTGTATAGTTGGTTTATAAGATTCCTTTAAGATGGCCAGGCGTGGTGGCGCACGCCTTTAATCCCAGCACTCGGGAGGCAGAGGTAGGAGGATCGCTGTGAGTTCGAGGCCACCCTGAAATTACATAGTGAATTCCAGGTCAGCCTGAGCTAAAGTGAGACCCTACCTCGAAAAACCAAAAAAAAAAAAAAAAAAGATTCCTTTAAGAGAAATTGAGGTTTTTAAGGAAGAATTGTTGTAGAGCCAGAAGCATGTGGAGGGTAGTTTAAATATTTATTTTATATTTTTATTTGAGAGGAAGAGATTGAGAGAGACACAGAGAGAGAAACAGATAGAGAGAGAATAGGCACACCAGGGTTTCCAGCTACTGCAAACAGTCTCCAGATGCATGCACCACCTTGTGCACCTGGCTTACATGGGTCCTGGGAAACTGAACCTGGGTCCTTTGGCTTTGCAGGCAAGCAACTTATGTAGTAAGGCATACCTCCAGCCCAAGGATAGTTTATAAAGCTCATCTAAGAGATATTGAGGCTTTCAAAGAAAGACTGGAGTCACAAGCATGCTGAAGATAGAATTTGTGAGCTTGGGTTAGAAGATTTAGAAGGAACACACATGGTATCTGCCCTGTGCTTCCCTATGGAGGGAAGTTAAGAGAGCAAATGGTGAGGCTCCAGGAAGCATAAGGGAAAATATCAAAGCAGAGACCAAGAAAGTCAGAGGAGAAATGAGTAATGAAGAGAGTTACACTCATGGATATCCCGAGTTTCAGGAAACTACAGAGACAGCAGGCTTGGAGAGCACCCACATGGTAGATCTGGGGTGTAGATTCAGAGACCCGAGGAAAATCTTGCGTGTAATCAAAGTGATAAATTCCCCAAACTATAATGCGGTTCCTGGGGTCTCCATGGTCACGGTTCCCCGGAGATGTCCAGGCAACTGTGGAGCAGGGTCTTGAGTGGCTGTGAGTGTGACGGGAAGAAACACCCAGGAAACAGCTTCAGAGAACGGTTTGTTTATTTGCCAGGGGAATGGGTTAATAAGCGTTTGTGAAAGAGCAGGAAGAGGTACGGGTAGGTAAGGGTCATAAGGGGATTGGTCAGTTCAAAGGCCCTGCAGATGCCTAATTAGCATGTAGTGACATCATGGGCGAGCGGGAAAGGGTCACGTGGTCTAAGTAGTGGCAGGAAAAGGTATAGGGAATGGGTTGTAGGGGGATTGGCTGTGTGAAGGCTGCTGGCTGGCACCTCATTAACATATAGGGACATGAGCAGACAAAGGTCACCAGGCTCTGGGGAAAGTGAAACCTAAGTCTTATCAGGATGTCCAGGTGCCCCGGGCTGGGGGAGGGAGCAGCCTCACTCCTGCCAGTCTCGAGATTATCGGTGTCCAGGCTCACTGCAACCTCAGGGTCCAGGAGTCCTAGTCATGTCTGACAGCTCAGGCCTGCCTAAACCTCCAGTAGACAGGGGACCTTCAACCATGCCCTACAGCTCCCCCTTTGTTTTTGTAATGGGGCAATATCATCATTTTGACTGAGATTTTTTTTTTTTTTTTTTTTTTTTTTTGGTTTTGCAAGGTAGGGTCTCACTCTGGTCCAGGCTGACTTGGAATTCACTATGTAGTCTCAGGGTGGCCTTGAACTCTTGGCGATCCTCCTACCTCTGCCTCCCCAGTGCTGGGATTAAAGGCGTGTGCCGCCACGCCCGGCTTGACTGAGATTTTTATGGTCTACCACAGGTCTAGATAAAGCTAGATGATGCACAAGGATCTGACTGGTAGCAACCTCAGCAATATTATTTATTTGTTGTCTGAGAAATTTGTTAAGGCAGGGGGCCACAAGTAACAGGGTTCCTATAGCCAGGAGGGGGCCAAGGAAGGGGAGAAGCCAAGTGACTAAAGGGTTAGAGAACCAGGTGATGGGGTCGTCAGGTTTATAGCTGTCAAGTAGCTCCTTGTGGAGTTTCTTGAGGGTCTTAACATTTTGTTCAACAATGTTTGATTCATTAACAAAAAAACAACATTCTTCTCCCAAGACCACACATGTCCCCCCATGTTCAGCAGTGATAAGATCTAAGGTTCTATGGTTTTGGAGTACCACACCCGTGAGAGAGTTTAGTTGTCTCTGAAGACACTTGAGGCTGGTGGTAGTGGATATCACGGCCTGGTCAAGCTTGTCTCGGAAGTCCCCTGCGAGGTGGGTGGTTTGGACAAGGATGGCTCCTGCAGCCCTGGAGGCCCCCAGGGACAGCGTCACACAGAGGCCCACGGGTAGGGGGATGAAAATCTCTCTCGGTTGATGCAGGTGGGGTTGGAGTTTGTAAGCCGCTTCCTCGTAGAGATACACCTGTGGCACAATCAAGACTGGGGAACAATAAGTGAGAGAGGAAACATTTATGCACACAGGGTGGTTAGCCCTTCGCACCAAAGGAGAGCAGGTGTTTTGACACAAGTGGTCTTGGTTATGGAAATATTAAGGAGGCACTCCGCTCTGGTCGGCTTAGAGCTGGACAGGCAGAGGGGCATACGTTGACAGGAATCAAAGAGGGGGATCAGTAAGGTGGGGTTGGGAATAGTTTGCTATTGATGTGGGGTGGCATTAATAGGGACTGCCATCAGCAGGGAATGGGTATGGAGGGGATGTGCAAAAGAGCCAGTTAGAAGCATTGGGGTGGTTAGTAAAGGGGAGAGGGTTGACCACATATTGGATGTATTGTGCCCATGTTATAGTGGCTTGTATTTTTTCTGTGACTTGCTTTTCCTGTGAGAGAATGTGGTGGTTAGTTTGCACCAGGCAGGAAGCAGGTGTATACCATCTAGAATATGAAGAGTACCAGAAGATGATGGGAAGCTATGAGCATAGAGTTTTCCTGTCCCGCCCCCCCACCCCATCTGCCAGCGTTCATCCCAGGGATCTCCGGATGAATGAGCGAGGGAGCCAGGGAGCAGGTTGATAGCATAAATACTGCCACTGTCTCCAAATGTAGTCTATTTACCTTATAAAATAGGAAAAAAGAGAGTAGATCATTTTTCTGAGATTTAAAAAAAAGATTTTTTATTTATTTTATTTTTACTTATTTATTTGAGACAGAGGCCCTGGCATGCCCATTCTCACTCTCCTTCTCTCTCGTTCCCTCTCTCTGTCTCTAATAAATAAATAAATATAAATAAAATCTTAAAAATATATTTAATTTGGTGCTTGCTTCAGCAGCACATATACTAAAATTGGAATGATACAGAGAAGATTAGCATGGCCCCTGAGCAAGGATGACATGCAAATTCATGAAGCATTCTATATTTAAAAAAAACATTTAATTTGGAGCCTTGCTTGGTGGCCCACGCCTTTAATCCCAGCACCCGGGAGGCAGAGGTAGGAGGATCACAGTGGGTTTGAGGCCACCCTGAGACTACATAGTGAATTCCAGGTCAGCCTGAGCTAGAATGAGACTGTACCTTGAAAAACCAAAATAAATAAATAAAAATATTTCATTTATTTATTTGAGAGAGAGAATGGATGTACCAGGGCTTGTAACCATTGCAAAGGAACTCCAGACACATGCACCACCTTGTGCATCTGGCTTTAAATAGATCTTGGAGAATTGAACCTAGGTCCTTTCGCTTTGCAGGCAAGTGCCCTAACCACTAAGCCATCTCTCCAGCCCTAATTATTTTTTATTCAGCAAACTTTCTCAAGTTCCTACTACATTCAAGTACTAGTGGTAATCTCTGAGGGACAGCCCAGTGGCAGAATGCTTGCTTAGCCAGTGTATGGTCCTGGGTTTGCTCCCCAGCAACCCACAACCACCACCACCACCACCAGAATCACGAAATTCCTCCTCTCAGGGAATTTATATTACTTACAGTGGGGGAGGGGCAAAATCCCCCACACAAACAAATTGTTTTTATAGCTCTTTCGTTTGAATCGAAACATTCTATTCTGGAGGAAGGCTCATAAAAACTCAGGAAGCTCTGAACATTCCAACTTCCACAGGGCCCTCCCCAAGGTTGTACACATAGTGAACAGTTGCTGGGAAGAGAAGACTCTGGTGGAGCTGTGTGCAAGCTGAGCATGGAGCTCTTCAGGGATGCAGCATTTGTGAGCCGTCAACCAGCTAGGGTGGGCCTTTCAGTGATATAATGCCTTTGGGTCACCTATGCTCCTATACCATGCTCTATAAGTACCCTCAATAAACTCATTGGTATATCTAAATAGACAAGTGGAATCGTTTTTTTTTTTTTAATTTTTTTATTATTTTTTAAATTTATTTTTGGAGAGAGAGAGACAGAGAGAGATAGACAGAGAGGGAGAGGGAGACAGAGATGGGCGCGCCAGCAGTCTCTCAGCTGCTGTGAATGAAATCCAGATGTGTGCGCCCCCTTGTGGTCAAGTGCGGCATTGCGCCTTTGCCTCACTTTGCATCTGGCTAAACGGGACCTGGAGATTAGAACCGCTGGACATTGGAACCAGCGTTCTTAGGCTTTAGCAGGCAGGCGCCTTAGCCGCTAAGCCATCGCTCCAGCCCAAGTGGAATCGTTTTGTCAGTGCCTTCTCTGGGGTGAACAGGCATTTGTTTATGTCCCTCCATGGAGATGCAGCACAAGTACAGCACGCAGTTCATGCAAGTATACAAGGGTGGGTATATCAGATGGAGAAAGATAAAGCCTGACTAGGGACAGGAAACACATGGGGTCATGGCTGTGGGGGCAGGGAGCGGTCACAGAAGGTTGCAGATGCAAAGTAAGCGAGCAAGCAGACACTGAAGTGCCCACTGGAAGGACCAGTCTTGAGATTGGAGTTTACCTGGAGTGGCTGACAAACAAACTACAACTAGAAGGCGGGTAGCAGATGATGTCAGAATCAGCAAACAGGATCAGTGCCAGCCAGCGGTCACAGGTGCTTCCTTTCATGCAGATTGCCCAGGATCTGCATAAAGCCAGATGCACAAAGTTGTGCGTGCATCTGGAGTTCATTTGCAAAGGCAAGAGGCCCTGGTGCACCCATTTTTCCAATTATCTTTCTCTCAAATATTTTTTTTTTTTAAGGAAGAGTCGATGAATAGACCACATCTTAATTTTATTTTTTATTTTTTTTATTTTTTGGCTTTTCGAGATAGGGTCTCACTCTGGTCCAGGCTGACCTGGAATTCAATATGTAGTCTCAGGGTGACCTCGAACTCACGGTGATCCTCCTACCTCTGCCTCCTGAGTGCTGGGATTAAAGGCATGTGCCACCACGCCCGGCTTAAATATTTTTTTTAATTTACTAATTTTATTTATATTAGAGAGAGAGGTAGATAGCAAAAGAGAGAATGGGGGCTGGAGAAATGGCTTAGTGGTTAAAGCGTTTGCTTGCAAAGCCAAAGGATCCTGGTTCAATTCTCCAGGACCCATGTAAGCACAAGGGGCACATGCATCTGGAGTTCGTTTGCAGTGGCTAGAGGCCCTAGCATGCCCATTCTTTCTCTATCTGCCTCTCTTCATTACATTGGCTAGAGGCCCTGGCACACCCATTTTCTCTGTGTGTCTTTTTTGGTCTCTATCTCTGCTTGCAAATAAATAATATATATATATAGAACTGTCCCAACATGGTGTCTATACCATGCTCCAACCCCGAGCAGTTGCACAGTGAAGGGCAGTCAAGTTTGGCTTATGACTGTTGTATTGTGGTCACTGATCTTAGTGGTTGGTTTGTTTGTTTGTAGGCTTGCAAATAAATAAATATATATATATATATATATATATATATATATATATATATATTTTTTTTTTTTTTTTTTTTTTTTTTGGTTTTTGAGGTAGGGTTTCACTCTAGCTCAGGCTGACCTGGAATTCACTATGTAATCTCAGGGTGGCCTCGAACTCATGGGGATCCTCCTACCTCTGCCTCCCGAGTGCTGGGATTAAAGGCGTGCGCCACCACGCCCGGCAAATAATTAAAAAAAAAAAAAAAAACTTAAAAAAAAAGAGAGAGAGAGAATGGGCATGCCAGGGCCTTCAGCCACTGCAAATGAACTCCACAGGCTATTTTGTACATCTGGCTTATGTGGGTCCAGGGTAACTGAATCTGGGTCTTTTGGCTTTGCAGACAAGTGATTTTATGTAAGAGGGCATATTAAAAGACACAGATAAGCTGGGCATGTGACTCTAATAAATAAATATAAATAAAATCTTTAAAAGAAAAGAATGGCAAAGAGGACCCTCAATCAAATCTACACATCACCTGCCCTGACATGGTAGGTGTGATTAGCACTTACATTGCAGGCCTATATACCAGGCTTTGTGGCCAATACTGACCAGGTATAAGAAGATCCTGTTACCTTTTGAGATGGTTTTGGTCTCAGCTAAGCTGCAGCCTGCTTGGGTCCCTCTTTACTGCACTGTGGGCTCTGCTAGGCTGGCTGGGTCTGTGGGTCTGCTGCTTTGATCATCTGTGCTGGGTGCTGTGTGGCTGATCTCCCTTCCCCAGGTCTCCAGTGGGTGCCCGTGCTGGCAGTTGGGGAAGGGGAGGCTGTGCAGGGTGCCTGAAGTTGTACCAGAGCTGTGCAGCTGGTCCCCCTGGTCGTCTTCCTCACTAGCCGCTCAGGCGGGTCCCTGCTGTTTTCCTCTTCAGGTTTCTTGACTTTGTGAGGAAGGTGGTGTGAGTGGAAAATTCCTTCATCTGGTTTCTGCTGAGACTCAGACTGAGCCTGGCGGTGGTGCAGATGGGGCGTCACTGCTGGAGCTGGTTCCTCCTGCTCCTGTGTTTGCTAGAAGCCCTGGGTCTCTCCTGCTTCTCTTGCTGGTGTTGATAATTCCTTATACACTGTCACTTTTTGGTAGAAGAGTGTGTTTTGCTGCCCCCCCACCCCCCGCTGCTTTGGCATAGCTATCCTAGAAGTCATCATCACCATTTTTTCCATTGGAATATATTGAGCAAGAATGTGAGATCATATGATGTAGCTTCCTTTCTTGGGACAGTGTCTCATGGTGTAGCCCAGGCTGGCCTTGAACTCCTAACCTTCCCTGCCTGTGTTTTCTGAGTGTTGGGATTATGCACTGGCATAATCTAGCGTTTCAATGGTTAGGGACAGGGAAGAAGAAAATGGAGATCAGTAGAGACCTGAAATAACTCCGACACGAAATGATGGATCCATTCTCCAGGTCCCACGTAAGCCAGATGCACAAGGGGGTGCACATGTCTGGAGTTCGTTTTCAGTGGCTAGAGGCCCTGGAGTTCCCATTCTTTCTCTCCCTCCCCCCCCTCCCGTCTCTAATAAATAAAAGTAAAATCTTAAAAAAAAATTAAAAGTAGGTCAGGCGTGGTGGTGCACGCCTTTAATCCCAGAACTCGGGAGGCAGAGGTAGGAGGATCACTGTAAATTTGAAGCAACCCTGAGAATACATAGTGAATTCCAGGTCAGCCTGAGCTAGAGTGAGACCCTACCTCGAAAAACCAAAATAAATAAATAAATTAAGTTAATTAAATTAAATAAATAAAAGTAGGAAGCCGGGTGTGGTGGCACATGCCTTTAATTCCAGCACTCTGGAGGCAGAGGTAGGAGGGTTGCTGTGAGTTTGAGGCCAGCCTGAAACTACATAGTGAATTCCAGGTCAGCCTGGGCAAGAGTGAGACCCTACCTCATTGCAATACTCCTACCTCTGCCTCCCGAGTGTTTAAAGTGATTAAAGGTGGGCGCCACCATGCCTGGCTCTCAAAGGCCTTTTGAGTGCTGGGATTAAAAGTGTGAGTAACTATAGTCGGTTTGGGATTTATGTGCTAAATGTAAAGCATAAGACAGATGAATTAAGGTGGACTCAAGAAGAATCAAGGTGGACTCAAATATTTGGTCTGGGTAATTGGATGAACTTGGTGCTTAATAAAATCAGAACGATGTGGGAGGGGAATGTTTTTAATTTAAACTATTTCAGCTGGCGATTAAATAGCAAATTGTTACCTCATCCATGTTTGCTGCCTGAGCCAATCAGTGTACTGTACACAACCTGACCTCCCCTGCCAGTCCCTAGATGCTTGGCCTTGGGGCTTTCCTAAAGTAAAACAATCACGAAAACAAAATGTAGACAGGGAAGGCATTAAAGAAAGAGAGAGAGAGGACTGGAGAGATAGCTTAGCGGTTAAGGTGCTTGCTTTTAAAGCCCAAGAACCCATGTTTGACTCCAGATCTCATGTAAGCCATATGCACAAAGGTGACGCAAGCATGCAAGGTTGCACATGTGCACCAGGGGGCACACACCTCTGGAATTCAATTACAGTGGCTGGAGGCCCTGGCATGCCAATCTTTCTCTCTCTTTCTCACTCTCTCTCACATTGAAAAAATGGCAGTCTGTTGGGCATGTCTTAAAAAAAAAAAGAGACATGCCAGGCATGGTGGCACACGCCTTTAGTCCCAGCACTCAGGAGGCAGAGGTAAGAGGATCGTCATGAGTTCAAGGCCACCCTGAATTCCAGGTCCGCCTGAGTTAGAGCAAGACCCTACCTTGAAAAAGAAAGGGGGGGGGCTGGAGAGATGGCTTAGCAGTTAAGGCACATGCCTACGCCTGGAAAGCCTGAGGATCCCGGTTCGATTCCCCAGGAACCATGTAAGCCAGCTGCACAAGGGGGCGCATGTGTCTGGAGTTCATTTGCAGTGGCTAGAGGCCCTGGCATGCCCATTCTCCCTCTCCCTCTCTCTCTTTCCCTCTCTCTGTCTTTAATAAATAAGTAAAATAAAATCTTAAAAGAAAAGAGAGAGGTACATTTTTTTTGTCTAATTTCCTGCTTTAAATTTTTATTTATTTTAATTTTATGTATTTGCAAGCAGAGGGAACGAATGAGAATGCCAGGGCCTAGTGCCACTGCAAACAAACTGCAGACACATGTGCCACTTTGTGCATCTGTTTTCACATGGGTTCTGGGGAATTGAACCCAGGCCTTTAGGCTCTGCTCACAAATACCTTTACCTGCTAAGCCATTTCTCCAGCCTTTTCTTTTCTTTTTTTTTTTTTTAAAATATATTTTTATTTTTTTATTTGACAGAGAGAGAGAAAGAGAGAGAGAATGGGCACGCCAGCCACTGCAAACCAAATCCAGATGCATGTGCCACCCTGTGTGTCTGACTAAAGTGGGTCCTGGGGAATCAAACCTGGGTCCTTTGGCTTTGCAGGCAAGCACCTTAACCACTAAGCTATCCCTTCAGCCCCAGCCTTTTCTTTTTGAGGCAAACCCAACAGACTGCTTTTTTTTTTTTTTTTTTTTTTTTTTTTTTTTTTTTAAATACGAGAGAGAGAGAAAATTGGCATGCCAGGGCCTCCAGCCACTGCAATCAAACTCCAGACATGTGCACCCCCTTGTGCATATGTGTGACCTTGCATGCTTGCATCACTGTGCATCTGGCTTATGTGGGACCTGGAGAGTCAAACATGTGTCCTTAGGCTTCTCAGGCAAGTGCCTTAACTGCTAAGCCATCTCTCCAGCCCATTTCTTTTTTAAAATGATTTTTAAAAAATATTTTATTTTTCTTTATTTATTTGAGAGAGAGAAATAGGAAGGTACAGATAGAGAATGGGAGGGCCAGGGCCTCTAGGCACTGCAAACAAACTCCAGATGAGTGCACCCCCTTGTACATCTGGCTTATGTGGGTCCTGGGGAATGGAACCTGGGTCCTTTGGCTTTGCAGGCAAGTGCCTTACCATTTTTAACCATTAAGCCATCTCTCCAGCCCAACCCCTATTTTTAAAATTATTTATTTATTTATTTATTTGCAAGTACAGACAAATAGAAGAGAGACAGAGAGAATGGGTACACCAAGGCCTCCAGTCACTGCAAACAGACACCAAATGCATGTGTCAACCTGTGCACTTGGCTTTCTGTGGGCACTGTGGAACAGAACTCAGGTCGTTAGGCTTTGCAGGCAAGCACCTTAACTGCTGAACCATCCCTTCAGCCCTGTTGTTGTTGTTTTGGTTGGGCGGGGGGGGGCGTTCAAGGTAGAGACTCGCTTAACACAGGCTGACCCGAAATTCACTATGTAGTCTCAGGCTGGTCTCAAACTCACGGCGATCCTCCTACCTTGGCCTCCCAAGTACTGGGATTAAAGGCATGCACCACCACATCCAGAGAGAAAAAGGGAGAGAGAGAGCCGGGCGTGGTGGCGCACGCCTTTAATCCCAGCACTCGGGAGGCAGAGGTAGGAGGATCGCCGTGAGTTCGAGGCCACCCTGAGACTACATAGTTAATTCCAGGTCAGCCTGGACCAGAGTGAGACCCTACCTCAAAAAAAAAAACACCAAAAAAAAAAAAAAAAAAAAGGGAGAGAGAGAAATTGGGAGAAAGAGTGAGAGAAAGAGAGAACGGAGGCACCAAGGTCTCTGCCACTCCGGATGAACTTCAGGAGGGATTATCTTGTTTAGATTGAGGTGGGAAGACACACCTTATGGTCTCACTCTAGCTCAGGCTGTCCTGGAATCCACTATGTCCCAAGTTGGCCTTGAACTCATGCTGATCCTACTACTTCTGCCTCCTGAGTGCTGGGATTAAAGGCGTGTGGCACTTCACCCAGCTAATGACGGGTTTTGAAGACCTTTGGGAATGTTTTGCAAAGCCCTTGAATACTGTAGGCAGAGCCTAATGGGCCATTCTGCTGGCAGCCTGGAAGACAAGAATGTTAAGAGAAACACAAATAATGACTTTCAGTCTTGCTATGCCTTTTTGTTTGGGGATGTTAACTTTGTGTTGATGCATGTTGGAAGCATATTCTAGTGTGTGTGTGTGTGTGTTTTTGTTGTTGTTTGTTTGTTTTTCAAGGTAGGGTCTCACTCTAGCTCAGGCTGACCTAGAATTCACTATGGAGTCTCAGGGTGGCCTCGAACTCAGGGCAATCCTTCTACCTCTGCCTCTCGAGTGCTGGGATTAAAGGTGTGCACCACCACGCCCGGCTGCTACTGGCCCTTTTTAATGAGAGAGAGAGAGAGAGAGAGAGAGAGAGAGAGAGAGAGAGAGAATTGGTGTACCAGGGCCCCAGCCACTGTAATCGAACTCCAGACTCGTGCACCACCTTGTGCACATGTGCAACCTTGCACATGTGTCACCTTGTGTGTTGGGCTTATGTGGGATCTGGGGAGTCAAACATGGATCCTCAGGCTTCCCAGGCAAGCACCTTAACCGCTAAACCATCTCTCCAACCCCTTGGTTTGTTTGTTTGTTTATTTATTTATTTATTTATTTATTTATTTATTTATTTATTTATTTTTGGTTTTTTGAGGTAGGGTTTCACTCTAGCTCAGGCTGACCTGGAATTCACTCTGTAGTTTCAGGGTAGCCTCGAACTCATGGTGATCCTCCTACCTCTGCCTCCCGAGTGCTGGGATTAGAGGCGTGCACCACCACGCCCGGCTATGTTTTTTGGTTTTTGAATGTAGGGTCTCACTGTAGTCCAGGCTGACCTGGAATTCACTATGTAGTCTCAGGCTGGCCTCAAACTCACAATGATCATCTTACCTCAGTCTCCTGAGTGCTGAGAGCCACCATGCCTGGCTGGAAGCATGTTATAGGAACTCACAGGTTGCCCGATTCTCAGAAGAGACTACATTTACTTACTTTTAGTATTCTTTAAAAAAAATTTATTTTTATTTATTTACTAGAGAGAGAGGTGAGTGGAGGGAAAGAATGGGTACACAGGGCCTCTAGCCATTGCAAATGAACTCCAGATGCATGTGCCACCACGTGCATCTGTCTTACCATGTGGGATCTGGGGAATCAATCCAACCTGGGTCCTTTGGCTTCAAAGGCAAGTGCCGTAACCACTAATCCATCTCTCCAGTCCTTACTTACACTTTAAGACAGTAGTGGAGCTATTTTTTTGGTTGTTCAAGGTAGGGTCTCACTCTAGCCCAGGCTGACCTGGAATTCACTGTGTAGTACCTCTACCTCTGCCTCCCAAGTGCTTGGATTAAAGGTGTGTGCCACCACGCCTGGCAGTATTGGAACTATTAAAGACTGTGAGGACTTTTAAGTTGGAGTGAATGTATTTTCATTTTTTAAATATTTATTTATTTATTTATTTTGAGTCAAGGTCTCATTCACTATGTAGTCTAGGGTGGCCCTGCACTTACAGTGATCTTGTTACCTCTGCCTCCCTAGTGCTAGGATTAAGGGCATGTGCCATCATGCCTGGTTTGGAGGGAAGTTTTTTTTTTTTTTTTTTTTCGAGGTAGGGTCTCACTCTAGCCCAGGCTGACCTGGAATTTACTATGTAGTCTCAAGGTGGCCTTGAACTCATGGTGATCCTCCTACCTCTGCCTCCTGAGTGCTGGGATTAAAGGCGGGCACCACCATGTCTGGCTTTCTTTCTTTATTTTTATTTGAGACAGAGAGAGAGGGAGAGAGAAAGAGAATGGGTGTGCCAGGACCTCTAGCCACTGCAAACAAACTCCAGATGCATATGCCACCTTGTGCATCTGGCTTATGTGGGACCTAGAGAATCAAACCTGGGTCCTTAGGCTTCTCGGGCAAGCACCTTAACCACCAGGCCAGCTATCCAGCCCCTGAATGTATTTTTAAAATAATTATTAATTTGCACATGTGTATATATATATATATATGTATATGGCCATGTTGGAGTCTCTTGCTTCTGCAAATGAATACCTGTCTTGCTTTATGTGGGTGGCTGGCTGGGGGATTGAACCCTGTCCAGCAGGCTTTGCAAGCAAGTACCTTTAATCACAGAACCATCTTCCCAAGCCCTGGAATGAATGCCTTTTGCATGATGAGATGGCCATGAACCACGGAGACAAGGGGTGGAAGGTTATGACTTAAACATATGTTTGGCTGTCAAGTTGGCTTGTGAAGATTTATACTGATTGCCAACTTGACAGGAACTAGCATCACCAGTGAAATATTATGTCAGCCTCTGGGCATACCTGTGAGGGATTATTTGATTAGGTTAATTGAGGTGGGAAGATCTCCCTTAACCATGATGGCACCATTCCATGGGTTGAGGTCCTGGACTATATCAATAAGTAGAGAGCTGGCTGAGCACACATTTCATTGCTTTGTGCTTCCTCAGTTCGGGCTGAATGTGAACAGCTGCCTCAAGCCGCTCTCACCGTGCCTTCTCTGCCCTGACAGACTAGACCTCAAACTGTAAGATGAAATAAACCCTTCCTGCTGCTAGTTGCTTCTTGTCAGAGATGTGGTCACAGTAACAAGAAAGTAACCAATACACTGTCCTTATTGCTATGACAGAAAATGTGACAAGAGGGCTGCAGAGATGGCTCAGCAGTTAAAAGGCACTTGCTTGCACAGCTTGCTGGCCTGGGTTTGATTCTGGATCCACCTTGTGGACCTGGTTTGATGGAAAAACAGGTATCTGGAGATCATTTGCAGTGGCAGGAGGGCTTGGCAATCCATTCTTACTTTCCCTCTCTTTCTTTCCTGTCTCTCTTGATCCTCTAATATTCACATAAAGCTAGATGCTCAAAGTGTACATGCATCTGGAGTTCATTTGCAGTGGCAGGAGGCCCTGGTGCACTCAGTCTCTCTTTCCTTGCAAATAAATAAAGTACTTTTATTTATTTATTTATTTTTTGAGGTAGGGTCTACCTCTAGCCCAGGATGGCCTGGAATTCACTCTGTAGTCTCAGGGTGGTCTCGAATTCCTGGTGATCCTCCTACCACTGCCTTCCAAATGCTGGGATTAAAGGCGTGCACCACCACGCTTGGTGGAATACTTTAAAATATATATATATATATATATATATATATATATATATATATATATATATATAAAATTTATTTTTGGAGAGAGAGAGAGAGAGGCAGATGGAGAGGGAGAGGGAGAGAGATGGGCACGCCAGCAGTCTCTCAGATGCTGTGGGCAAGTGCAGCATTGCGCCCTTGCGTCACTTTGCATCTGGCTAAACGTGGTACCTGGAGATTGGAACCAGCGTTCTTAGGCTTAGCAGGCAGGCGCCTTAACTGCTAAGCCATCTCTCCAGCCCTTAAAATATTTTTATTTATTTATTTGCAAGTTGAGACAGAGAGAATGGGTGCACCAGAACCTCCAGCTGCTGCAAACAAACTCCAGCACCACTTTGTGTATCTGCACACTCTGGAGGCAGAGGTAAGAGGATTGCTGAGAGTTCAAGACAGAGTGAGTTCCAGCTCAGCCTGAGCTAGAGTGAGACCCTGCCTTGAAAAACTAAAAAAAATATTTTTTTTGTTTTCATGAAATGAGCACTGGGGAATGGAAAATGGGTCCTTAGGCTTTGCAGGCAAGTGCCCTAACCACTAGGCCATTTCTCCAGTCCACTATTTTTTGAATACAAAGAAAAGATGATATGGCATCCTGACTTGTCTTCCAACACTTACAGAAACAATACCAGCACCACCACCACCAATACTAAATGCTCTGTAGAATATCAGCTGTTTGACAGTGAAATCCTCAAGGGAGCAGCTGGTTAAAGCAGCTTTCCTAAATCCACTGAATAATAAAATTTCTGTCGAAAATTTTCAAAATAGCCGGGTGTGGTGGCGCACGCCTTTAATCCCAGCACTCGGGAGGCAGAGGTAGGAGAATTGCCATGAGTTCAAGGCCACCCTGAGACTACATAGTGAATTCTAGGTCAGCCTGGGCTACAGCAAGATCCCACCTCGAAAAACCAAAAACAAACAACACAGATCTCATTGTAATAGGAATAAGAGTGTTTGTTTGCAGCCAAATATGGCCCAGGGACACCAATTCAGGTTACTCCAAATTCCATATTTGAATGTAATGTTTCATGAAATTAAAAAATATAGGGCTGGAGAGATGGCTTAGTGGCTAAGGTGCCTGCCCGCTAAGCCTAAGAATGTTGGTTCCAATCTCCAGGTCCCACGTTTAGCCAGATGCCAAGTGATGCAAGGGCACAATGCTGCACTTGACCACAAGGGGGCACACGCATCTGGATTTCGTTCACAGCAGCTGAGAGACTGCTGGCGCGCCCATTTCTGTCTCCCTCTCCCTCTCTATCTCTCTAAAAATAAAATAAAATAAAAAATATATATATTTAGTTTTTGAGAGAGAGAAAGAGTATGGGTGTGCCAGGGCCTCCTGCCACTGCAAACTCCAGATGTATGTGCCACTTTATTTTTTGTGGGTACTGGGGAATCAAACGTAGTCCATCAGAGACTTCACAAACAAGTGTCTTTAACCCCTGAGCCGTCTCTGCAACTCCCAAGTTTCAAGAAAAAAAATTTTTTTTGTTTTGTTTTTTCAAGGCAGGGTTTCTAGCTCAGGCTGACCTGGAACTCACTCTGTCTTGAACTCTCAGCAATCCTGTTACCTCTGCCTCCAGAGTGTGCAGAGACCAGTGTGGCTTTGACCTGTTGGGACGATTATTACAGGATTAGAAAGACAAACACAAATAGGATAGTGAAAGCTGGGATTGGGTGGTCTGCGGGCTCTGATGGAGACATTGCAGCACCACCTAACCAGCGTTGGTTTATTTTATACACACTCAGAAAAGCTTTGGCAACAACTTTCTTTTATCAAATCTTTAAAAAGTATAGGAACGAGGGTGTGACGTGTGTGGGGGAAAAGATCGGACAATGTAGGAATAAGGCAGCTGCAGACTGTTTTCCTGCACGTATGGTCTTCTGTACAAGGTCAGGCCCATACAAACAGTCCAAGAAGAATTAAGGAGGGGCTGTGTCCCACTTCGGTCTCTGTTGGTTCAACTGGGGGAAGATACGGCTATGCCTACTTCAATAGTTTCTGTAATGGTCGTGGCTGTCTCAAGTGCTGGGATGAAAGGGGTGCACCACCATGCCCAGCTTGGAATTTTGTTTTTCGAGGCGGGGTCTCAGTGTAGCTCAGGCTGACCTGGAATTCACTATGTAGTCTCAGGATGGCCTCAAACTCACGGTGATCCTCCTCCTTCTGCTTTCCTAGTGCTGGGATTAAAGGTGTGTGTGCCACCACGCCCGGCTGCTTGGATTTTTTTTTTTAATTTTACTTATTTGCAGAGAGAGAAAGAGAATGGATGTGCCAGTCACTGCAAAGAAACTCTAGATACATGTGCCACTTTGTGAATCTGGCTTGATGTGGGTACTGGGGAATCAAATCCAGCTAGTTAGGCTTTGCAGGCAAATGCCTTAATTGCTGATCCATCTCTCTAGCCACCACCTCTCCTACTTCCAGTCTGAAAATTTTATAGTTACAGAACAAAGAGTCATAAATCACTTAAAAAATATATTGGTAGAAAGTGGGTGTGGTGGCACATGCCTTTAATCCCAGCACTGGAGGGTGGGGCAGAGATAGGTGGATGGATGTGAGTTTGAGGCCACCCAGGGAAGACATAGTGAATTCCAGGTCAGCTTGAGCACAGGGAGAACCTACTTCAAAAAAATAAAAAAACTAGCCAGGCATGGTGGCGCACGCCTTTAATCCCAGCACTGGGAAGGCAGAGGTAGGAGGATCGCCATGAGTTTGAGGCCACCCTGAGACTACATAGTGAATTCCAGGTCAGACTGGACCAGAGTGAGACCCTACCTCGAAAAAAAAATAAAAAAACTAATATATAGCTGATTGTGGTGGCACACACCTTTAATCCCAGCACTTCGGAGGCAGAGGTAGGAGGATTACCATGAGTTTGAGGCCACCTTGAGACTACATAGTGAATTCCAGATCAACATGGGCTAGAGCTAGACCCTACCTTGAAAAACCAAAACAAACAAAAAACCAAAATATAGAGAGATAGATTTAGAAATATTAGGTAGGTGGTTTATAGCAAAGTGGACAAATCCTCTTTTTAAAAATTTTTATTTTTTAATTGACAACTTCCATAATTGTAGAACTATTCCATGGTAATCCCCTCCCTCCCCCAACTTTCTCCTTTGAAACTCCACTCTCCATCATATCCCCTCCCCCTCTCAATCAGTCTCTCTTTTATTTTGATGTCATGGATATCCAGGCCATTTTGTGTCTGGAGGAGCACGTTGTAAGGAGCCCTACCATTCCTTTGGCTCTTACATTCTTTCTACCATCTCTTCTGCAATGGACCCTGAGCCTTGGAAGTGTGTTAGAGATGTGTCACTCCTCTGTCCCTTCTTCTCAGCACTATGGTGCCTTCTGAGTCATCCCAAGGTCACTGCCACCTGAAAAGAGAAGCTTCTGTAACTCAAAGCGAGAGTAGCATTAATATATGGGTGTGGACATTAAGAGAAGTGCTTACTGGGCAGTTTGGTGAGTATAGTATATATATTTAGTGAGACACCAGCAGACGTTGCACCCCTAGGGCTCATGACTACCCCTGTCGTAGGTTTTCACTATCAGGGATGTATTCCCTCCCATGGAGCTGGCCTCCAGTCCAATTAGAGAGAGGTTGGTTTCCCCCATAACAGACATGCCACTATTGTACCTGGTGGCTCATTTGGGATATTTGCTTCGTACCTACAAGCAGACATTCCACCCACGGAGCCACAATCCAATAGCCAGTATCTTCAACTGTTTGACCAATGATATGATGCCACAAGTGGAAACTTTCATATCAGGAAATTTTGCTTTATGTACAAGTTAAAAATATTGTATAAAATGACTTTTGAGATATATTTTCTTTTTTTTTTCTTTCTTTTTTTTTTAATATTTATTTTTATTTTGGAGAGAGGCACAGAGAGACACAGAGAGATAGGAGAGGAAGACAGATAGAGATGGGCACGCCAGCAGCCTCTCAGCCGCTGTAAACAAACTCCAGATGTGTGCGCCCCCTTGTGGGCAAGTGCGGCATTGCGCCCTTGTGTCACTTTGCATCTGGCTAAACATGGGACCTGGAGATTGGAACCAGCGTTCTTAGGCTTAGGAGGCAGGCGCCTTAACCGCTAAGCCATCTCTCCATCCGACTTTTGAGATATATTTTCTAAAAAGAACATACAAAACTAATTTTGTGTTTACACTTGAGTTTATCCCCAAGATATCTAGTTATATATGTGTATATGTGTGTGTGTATATGCAAATATCCCAAAAATTCAAAATCTGGATTACTTCTGGTCCCAGCATTTTAGACAAAAGGCATTCAACCTGGTATTGCCTAAACCAGGTATAGGTGAAATTACTTAGGATGAGTCACTGTGAAGCAAAATTACTCCAGCTGTGAACTACAAGTTTTGTGCTTCCAGGATACAATGATAGAGAAGGCATAGGATCAAATATATATATAAAATCCCCCCCCCCCCAGACAAGGTCTCACTCTATCCCAAGCTGAACTGGAACTCACTCTATAACCTCAGGCTGGCCTCAAACTTAACAGTGTACCACCATGCCCAGCTATTCCTTTCCTTTTCCCTCCCCTCCTCTCCTTTCTATGTAGTCTCAGGGTGGCCTTGCACTCACAGTGATCCTATCTCTGCCTCCTGAGTGTTGGGATTAAAGGTGTATGCCACTTTGTGCGTCTGGCTTTGTGTGTCTACTGGGGAACTGAATCCTAGCTGACAGGCTTTGTAAGCAGGCGCCTTTTAGAGGCTGAGCCACTGCCCCATTCCTAGATATCTGCAATCTAAAAGAGAGCAACTGGAGAGGTGCCAGATACCCGGTGGTGTCACACACCTGCAATTCCAGCACTGGGGAGGTTGAAGCAGAATTGCCATGAGTTCCAATCCAGTGCGATCGGTTCAAAATCCAAACAAAACCCCTCAAAACCCAACCCGCACATGCATGTAGCAAACATTACTTTTAAGATTCAGATGAGGAATGTCTGGAAAAATAGTCAAAGACTGGATTTTCCTAGATAAGTACTTGTATATTGAAGACATGAAATCTTAAAAGAAAAAACTTCGGGCTGGAAAGATCACTTAGTGGTTAAGGCACATGCCTGCAAAGTCAAAGGATTCTAGTTCCAAACTTCCCAGGACCCACTTAAGCCAGCTGCACAAGGTGGCACATGAATTGGGAGTTCATTTGCAGTGGCTGGAGACCCTGGTGCTCCCATTCTATCAAATAAATAAATAAAAAAAAAACTATTTAAAAAAAACTTCAGAGCCAGACATGGTGGCCCACGCCTTTAATCCCAGCACTCTGGAGGTGGAGATAGGAGGATCGCCATGAGTTCAAGGCCACTCTGAGATTACACAGTAAATTCAGCCTGGGTTAGAGTGCGACCCTACCTTGAAAAATCAAAAAACCAAACCAAACCAAAAAAAAAAAAAGCAAACTTCATCTTTTTTTTTGCACACGCGTGTGTGTGTGTGTGTAGTACGTGTTTTGTGGTGTATGCACATATGTGGACAGACACACATGCTTTGTGTCTGTGGAGTCTAAAAGATGTCAGATGGAAAGCAGGGTGAATAAAGTCCTGTCAGGCCCTCATGCTGGGGCGGCAAGGACTCTTACCCACGGAGCCATCACTTTAACCCCAGACGTGAATTCTTTTAAGATGCTTGTCTGGCTGCCTCCTGGTTTGGCAGCACATTCTCTTAGGTATGTTGGAAGTACTGAGGGGGAGCTAAGCAGAGCAGGCCCAGGAAGCGCATTCTGGGAGTGAACAGGTAAGAGAATCTGAACAGGAGAAAACAGAATTTGGCAGCCGGGTGTGGTGGCACACGCCTTTAATTCCAGCACTTGGGAGGCAGAGGTAGGAGGATCGTTATGAGTTCAAGGCCAGTCTGAGACTACAGAGTGAATTCCAGGTCAGCCTGGGCTAGAGTGAGACCCAACCTCCAAAAACCAAAAAAGAAAAAAAAAAAAAAAAGTTATTTGGCTAAGGATAGAGCAGGGAAATGCTAATGGGATTATGAAGAAAGTAAACTGGTTAATTATGATGGTGGGAGGTAAGGCTGAGTAAGATGGGTTTTCACTTCTCATCTGAAAGGCATGTTAAATTAGCTTAATAAGCCCTGGGAACTTGGGAATGAATATAATTCAGACTACCCTTAGATTTGCGGTTTAGAGATAGTTTATGCACATGCTCACATTCATGGCTTCTATTCCCTCCTCTCCCTTATTCTTTTTTTTTTTTTTTTTTTAGTTTTCGAGGTAGGGTTTCACTCTGGTCCAGGCTGACCTGGAATTCACTATGTAGTCTCAGAGTGGCCTCGAACTCACGGCGATCCTCCTACCTCTGCCTCCCTAGTGCTGGGATTAAAGGCATGCGCCACCACGCCCAGCTCTCCCCCTTATTCTTGCACGGGTCTGACAAGCGATCGGCCTGGGTTGCCTGCAGCATGGGGGTGGTTTGGGTTCGCAGTGCTGCGCGGTGGTCAGTGGCCAGGCACAGCCGGCGACGCTGGCCAGCGGCGAGGACCAGCGAGCCGCCGGGTCAGCCCGGATGACTCACGGCGCTACCTTCCGCGGCCGGTCCCCACCCCGCCACCGTAAAAGCCACGGGTGAGCCGACAAACCAACTTCCGTTGGACCAAAGGATGCCCAGCGCGGCCGTGACTCCAGCGACAATCCCACAACCATTTCCCACGGTGGCGCCGGCGCCGGGGTTCGAGTAACTGGCCGTCGAGCGAGAAGGAAACGGGGCGGCCCCAGGTTTCGGAAAGAGGCGATTTCCTTCCCCGCAGGGGAGTCCAGCTACAGTCCACGTCCGACGGCAAGCAGGAGGAGACAAACGCCGCCTCTCCAAGCCCGTACCTACCACAGCCGCCCAGCTCCAGTGGCCGCCGGGCGTACGGACGCTCCGTGCCAACGACTGCCTGCCTGAGCGCCAGTTCCTGTTCGTTACCCCTGAATCACCCCGCTTCCCAACCCGGGGACGACGGGAGCCCGCTGAGTCCCCGCGCAGGGATCCAGGGAGAAGCCGGGAAAAGCGGGCAGCCAGAGCGAGAGGAGGAGCGCAGGCGTCGCGCGGTCCAGGGGCGGGGCTAGGTGCGTGCGCAGGGGGCGGGGCCAGTGACGGCGCGCGGCCCCGGGGGCGGGGCTAGGTGTATATGTGCGCAGGGGCGTGGCCAGTGACGTCTGCGGCCCTGGGGCGGGGCTAGGTGTGCGCGCAGGGGGCGGGGCCGGTGACGTCGCGGGCGCCCGGTCGTGCTGTGGCTGTGGCGGCGGCGGCTGTGGCCGTGGCGGCGGGGGCGTCCAGGCGGCGGCGGTGGAGGTGGCGGCTCCGAGGAGGGTGAGGCGGCCGCGGCGGTAGCAGCCTGGGAGTCGGGCGGGACCTCGAGTCGCCGGCCTGTTGTGTCGGCCCCGAGGCGTTCGCCCTGTCGTCCCCGGCTCGCAGCTCTCGGCCCTTGGCTGAGCAGGGCAGGGCAGAGCGCCCCTGGGGAGGGGCGGAGCTGTAGGTGAGGCTTCAGGACCCCTCCCCCTCCCCTCCCGTGCCGGCTCTGAGTGTGGGGGGGATGGGGAGGGCGGACCCCACCCCGGAGCATCCAGGGGTACCCCAGCCCACCGGCGGCCCCACCCAGCCCAGTGCGCTCCGGCATTGGGCGGGAGCCGGGGCGCTGGCGGCGAGGACCTCGGGATGGAGGTGGGCGATGGGGGCTCCCGGCGCTGGACACCGGACCATGGGAGGGCTAGCGAGGCGTGATGGTTTGGCTTGAGGTCCTGGCGAGATCGAGGCATTGGGGAGACCTGAAGCTGGGGTGTGGCCAGGGTGGATCTGATGTAAAATATTGAAGGTGATTTTCTGTTTGCTTGTTTTGGACGGGGTGAGATTGAAGATGAAGGGGTTGTATTCGAAGAAGCAGATGAAGCGTGGATATTGTTACCCTTGAGGTAGTTGGAGAAGCTATTGCACGAGATCACATTGTCACTTTAGGATTTTGAGACTCTTCTTGGGTAGCTGAGTGGGGAGGGGGGCGGGCAAGGCGGGAAGAGAAACCCTTTGCGTTGACTTTGTGGGTGGCTAAGTTGAGAGCGCTGGTGGATAAGATATTTTACACCTAAGAAGGGAGGTCTTGGGTTTAGACAACTTCATTATGGTAGCAACCGTTAGAGTAGGTCTCATTATACTTAGCTCCTTAAAGTGATGTCTTCCAGGTTTATTTCCTTTTTTCTTCCCCGTGCCTAAAAGTTCCCTTTTAACTTGTGCATTTTCAAATTTTCAAACAGGTTTTCTCCTGGCTCCTTAAGAGAAGGCCTGAGACTCAGATGGGTTGCTTTACTAGGCACCTTTCATAGTAATAGTTGCAGGTGGTTGTGGTTGACTGCTTTGAGTGGATAAAATTAACTATCTGAACAGTTTTGTTGGAGCTAATTGTGCGAGAAATGTTTGGATGTTTTGAAGTGCAGCTGTATTTTCCAGTTTGTTTTTCAGTAGACCTTGACATGTAGGCATTTTGTATTCACTGAATTCTTGGAGATTATTTTCATTTTTCAGTCTTGGATGTATTTATGAAATCTTTATTAAATACTTTAAAACGGAATGGATAGGCTCCTCAATTTCTGAGGACTGGTCTGAAAGTGCTTTACAAAAGTTCTTTCAGTAAACTTTTGGGAGCATATATCTTCACTCAGTTTATTGGGAGATGTTACTGAGAGTAAACAGAGTTCAGTGTTCTTGTATCAGTGTTTCACAATTTAGCACAGTAAACCTGAATCAAGGCCGGGCATGGTGGCTCACACCTTTAATCTGAGCACTCGGGAGGCAGAGGTAGGAGGATTGCCAAGAGTTCAAGGCTACCTTGAGACTACATAGTGAATTCCAGGTCAGCCAGAGCTAGAGTGAGACCCTACCTCAGAAAACCAACCCCCCCCCCAAAAAAAAACCTGAATCATCTTTTCTGGATTCCTGTTTTCTATTGGATTATAGTAGTCACGGGCCTTATCAGTTAGTGCCTTAATTTAATTGTTCAGAAAACAGGTCCTGTGCTGGACATGTATTATGTAATGGATGGAAGTAGTCATGACTTTCAATAATTTATTTATGGAGGAAGAGAAGCTGTCATAAAACAAAATTAAAATATTCAATTAATTTATTTGAGAGAGAGAGATAAAGAGCAGATAGAGAATGGGTAACCAGGGCCTCTAGCCTCTGCAAATGAATTCCAAATGCATGAGCCACCTTGTGCATCTGGCTTTATGTGGGTCCTGGGGAATCAAACCTGGGTCCTTTGGCTTTGCTGGCAAGTTCCTTAACTGCTAAGCTATCTCTCCAGTCCCCATTTTTATTTTTGATTTTTAATATTTTATTTTATGGTTTTGGATTTTTGAGGTAGGGCCTCCCTCCAGCCTAGGCTGATCTGGAATTCACTATGTAGTCTCAGGCTGGCCTTGAACTCACAGCGATCCTCTTACCTCTGCTTCCTGAGTGCTGGGATTAAAGGTGTGTACCACCACACCCCGCTTATTTATTTATTTTAAAACGAAATTTAAACAGTAACTTTTCCAAAGCTTACCCAGTTTATTTGGGAAAATAGCCAGGGAGATACTTTCCTGTAACCTGAGAGAGGAAAGAATAGATTAGATTCAGTAGTTGGAGATCACTGTGATTTTACAGAACTATCTCATCTTCTAGGAAAGACTTCTGCTTGTAGAGACTAAGAGGAAACAGAGGATATAACTGTCGAAGTGTATAGTACAACTTATAATTACAAAGAAAAGATCAAATTACTTGTATTCAGACATTGAATTATTGGTTGGTACAGAGAGTAGTTCTGATTTTGGATTAATTGGAAGGAAAACTAAAATTCACACATCTAGTTCTTGCTTTTGCAATATACTTTGATTTAATTTGATACTGGGTGAGGTACTGGAGATGTAGCTCAGTTGGTAAGAGTGCTTGCCTTGCATGTGCAAGGCCTTGGTTCAGTCCCTGGAACTGTAAAAACAAAACAAAACAGAACAGAGAAACCCGACACTGGGTGAAACTTGAGCATTATAATGACCTTTATAATGAGATTGATTCTTTTAAAAAAATTTATTTTTATGTATTTATTTATTTATTTGAAAGTGAGAGAGAGGGAGAGGGAGAGAATGGGTACACCAGGGCCTCCAGCCAGTGCAAACGAACTCCAGATACATACACCACCCTGTGCATCTGGCTTAAGTGGGTACTGGTGAATTGAGCCTTGAACCAGGTCCTTAGGCTTCACAGGCAAGCGCTTAACTGCTAAGCCATCTCTTGAGTCCAATTCTTTTTATTTCATTATATATTTTATTTTATTTTTTGAGGCAAGCCCAACTGTCTTTTTTTTTTTTTATGTGAAAGTGCGTGTGCTCACGCATGTGAGAGAGAGTAGAAAGAGAGGAAGAAAGAAAGAGAGAGAATTGGCATGCTAGGGCCTCCAGCCATTGCAATTGAACTCCAGACGTGTGCACCACCTTGTGTGCATGTGTGACCTTGTGTGCTTGTGTTACTTTGTGGGGCCTGGAGAGTAGTACATAGGTCCTTAGGCTGTGCAGGAAAGAGCCTTAACTTCTAAACCATCTCTCTAGCCCTCATTATGTATTTCACTTATTTATTTATTTATTTATTTAAATTAATTAATTAATTAATTTTTTTGGTTTTTTTTGAGGTAGGGTCTCACTCTAGCTGAGGCTGACCTGGAATTCACTCTGTAGTCTCAGGG
This sequence comes from Orientallactaga sibirica, assembly GCA_036365145.1. NCBI lineage: Eukaryota > Metazoa > Chordata > Mammalia > Rodentia > Dipodidae > Orientallactaga > Orientallactaga sibirica. The sequence continues at coordinate 5,234,478 of JAEOAD010001268.1, forward strand.
CCTTGAACTCACGATGATCCTCCTACCTCTGCCTCCCAAGTGCTGGGATTAAAGTCATGTGCCGCCATGCCTGGCTCTCATTTATTTATTTTGTTTTTTGATTTTATTTTATTTTTTTTTGGAGAGAGAGAGAGAGGGAGAGGAAGACAGAGATGGGTGCACGGCAGAACGAAATCCAGATGTGTGCGCCCCCTTGTGGTCAAGTGCGGCATTGCGTCCTTGCGTCACTTTGCATCTGGCTAAATGTGGAACCTGGAGATTGGAACCAGCGTTCTTAGGCTTAGGAGGCAGGCGCCTTAACCGCTAAGCCATCTATCTCTCCAGCCCCTATTTTGTTTTTTGAGATAGAGTCTCACTCTAGCCCAGGCTGACCTGGAATTCACTATGAGTTTCACAGCGGCCTTGAACTCGTGGTGATCCTCCTGGCTCTGCCCCCCCCCAAGTGCTGGGATTAAAGGTGTGCACCACCACGCCCGGCAATATTTTATTTTTAAAATGTGTGTGTGTTTGTGTGCGTGTGCATTTTAATATGTGTTTGCAGGTGGAGGTGCATGTGTATACATGCATGTGGATGTCACAAGTCAATGTTGGGTGTCTTCCTTAGTCACTTTCCACCTTATTATAATTTTTTTTTTTTGAGGCAGCATCTTAGATCTAGTTCATGCTGACCTGTAACTCATGGTAATCCTCCTACCTCAGCCTCCTGAGTGCTGGGATTGCAGACATGAGCCACCATGCCTGGCAACCAACTCACTTATGCAGATAGGTTTCTCACTGATCTTACAGCTCACTGATTCCGGTAGACTAGCTAACCAGCAAACCCTAGGATCCTCTTCTGTCTCCCCAGAGCTTGGATTACTGGCATGTGCCACCATGCCTGGCTTTTATGTGGGTGCTGGGGATTTGAATTCAGATCTTAATGCTTGTGCAGCAAACACTTTAGCCACTGAGACAGCTCCCTAGCCCAAGATGTTACACACACACACAGTCTTTGGTGAGGCAGAGTCTCTAGCCTAGGCTAACCTGGAACTCATTATGTATCCCAGACTGGCCTTGAACTCATGGTAGTCCTCCTACTTCACTCTCATGAGTGCTGGGACTTAAAAGCATGAGCCACCACATCTGCCTTAGATGTGATTGCGGTCAGAATGAAGTTGTACAATTTTTTTTTTTTTTTTGGTTTTTCAAGGTAGGGTCTCACTCTAGCCCAGGCTGACCTGGAATTCACTATGTAGTCTCAGGGTGGCCTTGAACTCACGGTGATCCTCTTACCTCTGCCTCCCGAGTGCTGGGATTAAAGGCATGTGCCACCATGCCCAGCTGAAGTTGTATAATTTGGTGAAAAGTCAAGATAGAGCCAACCTATTTAGAGACTCATTTAGAATTTCTTTTTTTTTTCTTTTTCTTTTTTTTTTTTTTTTCAAGGTAGGGTCTTACTCTAGCCCAGCCTGACCTAGAATTTACTCCATTCTCAGGGTGGCCTCGAACTTACAGCGATCCTCCTACCTCTGCCTCCTGACTGCTGGGATTAAAGGTGTGCGCCACCACGACGCCCAGCCCATTTAGAATTTCTTGTACCCAGGGCTGGAGAGATGGCTTGGTGGTTAAGGCACTTGCCTACGAAGCCCAAGGACCCAGTTTTGATTCCTCAGTATCCACGTAAGCCAGATGCACAAGGTGGTGCATGCATCTGGAGTTTGTTTGCAGTGGCTAGAGGCCCTGATATGTCCATTCTTTCCGTATGTATTTATGTATGTATGTATGTATGTATGTATGTATGTATGTATGTATGTATGTATGTATCAATCATCTATTGCCTATTCATCTTTCTATCTTTTTCAAATAAATAAATAAATAATTTCTTGTGCCTGAAAATATCCTGAATTTTATTTTTCAAGAAATATTGTTTGGGGCTGGAGAGATGGCTTAGTGGTTAAGGAATTTGCTTGCAAAGCCAAGGATCCTGGTTTGACTCTCCAGGACCCACGTAAGCCAGATGCACAAGGGGGCTCATGCATGTGGAGTTCGTTTACAGTGCCTGGAGGCCCTGGTGTGCCCATCCTCTCTCTCTCTCTCTCAAATAAATAAATAAATAAATAACATAAGAAAAAAAGAGATATTGTTTGCTAGTCAGGTATGATGACTCACACTTGTAATCCCAGCACTTGGAAGACTGAGGCAGGAGCTTGATGCAAGCTTGGGGCCAGCCTGAGCTGTAGTTTGAGACATTTTCTCCAAAATAAACAAACATTGCTTGCTGGTCATTCCTCATGATATCCTTGTTGAGCTCACTGTTCCTTTTCCTCCTTCTTCTTCAGTGTTAATGTGTTAGAGAGCTATGTCACTCTCTTAATGTTAGTACTGGAAACCTGAAAGTGAGGGTTCTCATAGCAGTGGTTGCTATGTTTAATCTCTTAAGGTAGTATAAGAGAAGATAAATGTGTTTTATACATAAGATAACAGAAATCTTGATAAAGAGCAAAGTACTATAACTAATCAAATCAGTATATCAATTATTTTCAGAGGCGTATACTACATTGATGTGGAATATAATTGAACTCTATGGCTCTTGGGGTATTTCTGTGACTTGGGATGTTGACTCTGGAGTTGAGTCTCTGACTTCAAATACTCTCTTTATCATTGTATGACCTAGGGCATACAGCTTTATTTCTTAATCTCAACCCCTGCTTTAAATTCTTTATCTGCAAACTTAGAATAATAACAGTAGTAGCTAACTTCTTAGGATGGCTCAGTGAGTTAATTCATATAGTTACAGCAGTTCTGGTGCTTAATTATCTGGTTTACTCACACCTTTTGAACTTTATATTGTACACAGTTTATTCTTTTGGTTAATAAGTACATATTGAGCACATATTTATTATGTGCCAAGGATTTTAGGTGATGGAAGTGAACCCTGCAGACAGAAATCTGCAGGTCTCATGGTGCATCTGTCCTGAACCATTGCCCTAGTTCCATATATATATGTTTATTCATGCGTGAGTGTGGTTGTGTGTGCACCACTGTGTGTGTGCATGGAGAGGTCAGAGGACTACGTCCGGTGGTAGTCCTCATCTGCTACTCATTTGAGGTAGCGTCTTTCTCTCTCTCTCTCTTTTTTTTTTTTTTTTTTTTTGGTCTTTTCAAGGTAGGGTCTTGCTCTGTGTAGACCAGGCTCACATGGAATTCACTATATAGTCTCAGGGTGGCCTTGAACTCACAGGGTGGCCATCCTCCTACCCCTGGCTCCTGAGTGCTGAGATTAAAGGAGTGCTCAACCACGCCTGGCTTAGCGTCTCTATTTTTCACAGTGTGTACCCCATGCTGGCTGGCTCATGAGCTTCCTAAGGATTCCAGTTTCCACCTTTCATCTATCTCATCATGGGAGGAGTAGGGCTACGGGTTTATAGGTGCTCACTACTAAGTCTTTACCATCACATCCATAGCCAATCAGTGCAGTAAGTCTACCCTCCGTGTATATCCCACATCCAACCACTTCTTGCTACTCCTTCTCTCTCACCTCCCACATACTGATTTTTTGGGGGACGGAGAGGAGGGGTATGTGTATGTGAGTGTGGAGGTCAGAGGACAACTTTTGGGTCAGTCCTCGCCTTTAATCAGTCTGTGGCAGGTTCTCTTATCGTTCATTGCTCCGCAGATATGATTGATTGCGTTTCCTGCTGACTCCTTCCCTTCCCTTTCCTCTTTTTCTCTCTCTTGCTCTTGCTCTCTTTCCCTTCCTCCCTTTTCGTCTGTCCTCAGAGTCTTGCTGACTGACCTGAAACTTACGTTGTAGCCCAGCTTGATCTCGAACTCAGTGTGATCCTCCTGTCTCCATCTCTGGAATGCTGGGATTAAAGGCATGAGCCACTGTACTTGGCTCATTAAAGTTTTTGACTCCAGGGCTGGAGAGATGGCTTAGCGGTTAAGGCGCCTGCCTCCTAAGCCTAAGAATGCTGGTTCCAATCTCCAGGTCCCACGTTTAGCCAGATGCAGTGATGCAAGGGGGCGCACACATCTGGATTTCGTTCGCAGCCTCTGAGAGGCTGCTGGCGCGCCCATTCTCTATCTGTCTTCCTCTCCCTCTCTCTCTCTGTCTCTCTCTAAAAAAAAGAAAATAAAGTTTTTGACTCAAACAACTAGAATAAAGTTACAGTAAATGAGATAGAGATGGTTCTTGGAGAATGTTTAGGGAAAACCCAGAAGTTTAGTGGAGATGTCCAGAAAGAGTGAGAGATGTAGCTATTTCCAGCTGATACTTAGAGTTGTGAGATGGTGAGATCATTAGGGATGTGGATTTAGGTAGAGAAAAGATCCAAATCTCAGAGCTGTGTGACATGGGTGCATTTGTTTGTTCATTCTTTTTTTTTTTTTTTTGGTTTTTCGAGTTAGGGTCACACTAGCCCAGGCTGACCTGGAATTCACTTTGTATTCTCTGGGTGGCCTCATACTCATGGAGGCAATCCTCCTACCTCTGCCTTCTGAGTGCTGGGATTAAAGGTGTGCACCACTGTGCCCTGCTTGTCCCATCTCTTATTGCTCATCTGCATTTTTCTTTCCTTGAGATGAGGTCTCTCTTTCAACTTGGAGCTGCTGTCTGTTGATGAGGCCCAGTGAGTCTCTAGAGAGAGAATAGGCACGCCAGGGCCTCCAGCCACTGTAAACGAACTCTGGACGCATGCGCCACCTTGTACGTCTATCTAGCTTATGTGAGTCCTGGGGAATTGAACCTGGGTCCTTTGGCTTTGCAGACAAGCACCCCAACTGCTAAGGTATCTCTCCAGCCCCCTTGCCCAGCTTTTAAAATTTTATTTATTTGCAAGCAGAGAGAGAGAGGAGACAGAGAATGGGCATGCCAGGGCCTCTGGCCACTGCAAAGGAACTTCAGACGCATGTACTCCCTTTTGCATCTGGCTTATGTGGGTACTGGGGAATTGAACCTGGGTCCTTTAGCTTTGCAGGCAAGTGCTTTAACTGCTAAGCCATCTCTCCAGCCCTGTGTAGCTTTTTACATGGGTTCTGAGGAGCTGGACTTGGTGGACCTGGGCCTGAGAGGCTCTCATGCTTAAGAGGCCAGGTGCTCTTAACTACTGAGCTATCTCCCCAGACCTTTAAATATATTTATTTTTACTTGTTTTGCATGTATATGTGAATTTGGTGTGCATGCATATGTGCACCTCTGTATGTGTGTGGGTACATGTCTGTGCATATGCATTTGGAGGCTGGAAGTCAACACTGGGTGTCTTTCGCAGTCACTCTCCATCTTACTTATTGAGACAGCATCTCTCACTGAATTCGGACCTCACCCAGCATACCCTGGGGACCTTCCTCTCTGTCCATCCATCCGGCCATCCATCCAGCCAGCATCTATCTTTTAAAAAGTTAATTTTAATTTATTTGAGAGATAGAAAAAGGCAGAGATGGAGAATGGGAGGGAGAGAATGGCCATGCCAGGGCCTTCAGCCATTGTAAACATACTCCAGACACATGTGCCACCTTGGGCAACTGGCTTACATGGGTCCTGGGAAATCAAACTGGGTCCTTTGGCTTCACAGGCAAACACCTTAACTGCTAAGCCATCTCTCCAGCCCTATCTAACATCTATCTATCTGTCTATCTACCCCCCTCAAATAATAAATAAATAGAACTATGTTAAAAATATTGGACTGGGGAGTGCATGAGTAGGCCATGGCCTCTTGACCTTGCAAATGAATTCCAGATGCATGTGCCTCTTTGTGCAGTTGGGTTTATGTGAGTACTGGGGATTTAAACCTAGTTCAGCAGTCTCTGCAAGCAAGTACCTTTAGCTGCTGGGCCAACTCTTCACCTCCAGTAATTTTTTTGTTTCCTTTTTATTGTCCTTTTTTAAAAAAATTAAATTAATTTATTTGCAAGCAGAGAGAGATAGAGAGAAGAGAGACAGAGAGAGAATGGGCATGACATGGCCTCTGGCCACTGCAAATGAACTCTAGACATGTGCACCCCATGTGCATCTGGCTTACATGGGTCCTGGGGAGTTGAACTTGGGTCCTTTGGCTTTGCAGGCAAACGCCTTAACTGCTGAGACATCGCTCCAGTCCATATATGTATGTTTTGTTTTTTTTTTTTTTTTTTTTTTTTTTTGGTTTTTGCGAGGTGGGGTCTCACTCTGGTCCAGGCTGACCTGGAATTAACTATGTAGTCTCAGGGTGGCCTCGAACTCTTGGCGATCCTCCTACCTCTGCCTCCCGAGTGCTGGGATTAAAGGCGTGCGCCACCACGCCCGGCTTGTATGTATGTTTTTGTTTTTGTTTTTTGAGGTAGGGTCTGGCTGACCTGGAATTCACTATGTAGTCTCAGGGTGGCCTTGAACTCTCAGCAAACCTCCTACCTTTGCCTCCCGAGTTCTAGGATTGAAGGTGTGCACCACCATGTGCGGCTCCTTTTTATTGTCTTTTATTTTATTTATTTTTTGGTTTTTTGAGGTAGGGTTTCACTCTAGTCCAGGCGGACCTGGAATTAACTATGTAGTCTCAGGGTGGCTTCTAACTCACGGCGCTCCTCCTACCTCTGCCTCCTGAGTGCTGGGATTAAAGGTGTGCAACACCATGCCTGGCCTCTTTTACTTTATTTTTATTTTTGTTTTTAAGCTTTTTTATTGACATCTTCCATAAATATAAACAATATACTGTGATCATAATCCCTTCCTAGCACCCTCTTTTTACTGAATTGTTTTTTTGTTTGTTTGTTTGTTTGTTTGGTTTTTTGATGTGGGGTCTTGCTCTAGCTCAGGCTGACCTGGAATTTACTGTGTAGTCTCAGGGTGGCCTCAAACTCACAGCAATCCTCCTACCTCTGCCTCCCGAGTGCTGGGATTAAAGGCGTGTGCCACCACACCCGGCCTGATTTCATCATTTTTTCCCTCCTATTATGCACATATTGTGTAGGTAGCATTAGCCCCTGTGAGGCCATGACTATCAAGGCCATTTTGTATCTGGAAGATAGCATTGTAAGCATTCCTCTCCTTCCTTTGGCTTATTATTTAAAAAAAAAATTTTTTATGAGAGAGAGAATTGATGTGCCAGGTCCTCTAGCCATTGCAGTTGAACTCCAGATGTGTGTGCCACTTTGTGCACTTGTGTCACCTTATGCGTCTGGTTTATGTGGGATCTGGAGAGTTGTACATGGGTCCTTAGGTTTCGCAGGCAAGCACCTTAACTGCTAAGCCATCTCTGCAGTCCTTTTTAAAAAAATTTTTTAGAGAGAATTGGCATGCCAGAACCTCAGCTTCTGCAATCGAATTCCATATGCTTGTGCCACCTAGTGGGCATGTGCAACCTTGCGCTTGCCTCACCATTGTGTGTCTGGCTTATATGGGATCTGTAGAGTTGAACATCGTTCCTTAGGCTTTGCAGGCAAGTGCCTTAACCACTAAGCAATCTCTCTAGCCCTGTTTTGTTTGTTTATTTATTTATTATTATTTATTATTTTATTTATTTTTGGAGAGAGACACAGAGAGAGAGGGAGAGGGAGACAGAGATGGGCGCGCCAGCAGTCTCTCAGCTGCTGTGAACGAAATCCAGATTTGTGCACCCCCTTGTGATCAAGTGCGGCATTGCACCCTTGAGTCACTTTTGCATCTGGCTAAACGTGGGACCTGCAGATTGGAACCGGGTTCTTAGGCTTAGCAGGCAGGCGCCTTAACCGCTAAGCCATCTCTCCAGCCCCCGTTTTTTTTTTTTTTTTTCCAGGTAGGGTTTCACTCTGGTCTAGGCTGACCTGGAATTAACTATGTAGTCTCAGGGTGGCCTTGAACTCACGGCGATCCTCCTACCTCTGCCTCCCAAGTGCTGGCATTAAAGGCATGCGCCACCATGCCCGGCCCCTGTTTTGTTTTTTGAGTTAGGGTCTCACTCTAGCCCCGGCTGACCTGGAACTCACTATGTACACTCAGGGTGGCCTCAAACTCTTGGTAATACTCCTACCTCTGCTTCCTGAGTGCTGGGATTAAAGGCGTGCGCCACCATGCCTGGCTTCCAGCCCTATTTTTTAAAATATATTTTATTTATTTATGTATGTATGTATGTATTTATTTATTTATTTATTTATTTATTTATTTGAGAGAATGGGCACACCAGGGCCTCCAGCCATTGCAAACGAACTCCAGATGCATGTGCCCTCTTGTGCATCTGGCTTATATGGGTCCTGGAGAGTTGAACCAGGATCCTTTGGCTTTGCAGGCAAATGCCTTATCCGCTAAGCTATCTCTCCAGCCCTATTTTTTAAATTTTTATTTATTTATTTGAGAGAGAGATATGCAGAAATAGGCAGGGAAAGAGAGAGAGAGAAGGAGAGAGAGAATGGGCACTCTGGGACCTCCAGCCACTGCAAATGAACTCCATATGCGTGTGTCCTCTTGTGCAGCTGGCTTATGTGGGTCCTGAGGAGTCAAACCTGGGTCCTTTGTCTTTTCAGGCAAGCGCCTTAACTGCTAAGCCATCTCTCCAGCCCTCCAGCCCTGTTTTAAAAAAATATTTTAATTTATTATTTATTTGCAAGCAGAGAGAGAGAAGAGAGACAGAGAGAATGGGTGTGCCAGGACCTCTAGCCGCTGCAAACAAACTCCAGACATGTGCCACTTTGTGCATCTAGCTTTAGGTAGGTACTGGGCAATGGAACTCAGGTTGTCAGGCTTTGCAGACAAGTGCTTTAACCACTGAGCCTCAAACTCATGGCAGTCCTCCTGTCTCTATCTCTTAGTGCTGGGATTAAAGATGTGTGTAAATATGACAAGCTTATTTTTTATTTTTTTAAATTTATTTATTTGTAAACAGAGAGAGAGGGAGAGAGGGAGGGAGGGAGAGGAAGGAGAGAATAGGTGCACCCCAGGGTATTCAGCTGCTGCAAATGGACTCCAGATGCATGCCCCACCTTATGCATCTGTCTTTCCACGGGTACTGGGGAATCGAATGTGGGCCATCAAGCATTGCAAGCAAGTGCCTTAATCGCTGAGCCATCTCTCTAGCACCTAAATTTATTTTTTGATGTATGTATAATATATATATGTGTGTAAATGTGTGCTTGTGTGTGTGTGTGTGTATGTGCTTGCTACAGCATGCGTGTGGAGGTTAGAGAATAACTTTCTGTTGTTAATCCTTGCCGTGTACCTTACTTGAGGCATGGTTTTATTCTTCCTGCTGTTCATGTAGTGTTTGCCAGGCTGCTGGCCCATAAGCTTCTGAGAAATTCTATCTCCACCTCCCATTTTGCTGTCAGTGTACTGGATTACAGAAGCTTGTATGACTTCTGATGTTTTCATGAGATCTGGAAATCTGAACTTGGGTCCTCAGGCTTTATCCACTGAGTCATTTCCTCAGTCCTCTTCTCTGTCTCTTTTGAAGTAGGGTTTCACTTCAGCCTAAGCTGAACTGGAATTCACTATATAGTCATGGTGAGCCTCCTACCTCTGCCTCCTGAGTGCTGGGATTAAAGGCGTGTGCCATCACGCTCAACACATATCTATTTTTTTTCAACCTATTTCTGTCTCATGTCTGCTTCATGGTTTCACTGAAACTGAAAATAGTAAATGCAAATAGCCAGCGGCTGTTTTTCTGTCCTTCCACTTAACCTCTCAGTAACTGTGCTAGTTGTCTATTGCTGCATAACAAATAACTCCTGAACTTAAAATAAGAAATAGTTCTTCTCTATTAGTTTCTGTGGGTCAAAAATCGGGGTGTATTTAGTGCCTGTGATTCAGGGTGCCCTGTAAGGCTCACTTACGTGGCTTTTGGTGGACTTTGGGTGATTGTGAGAGGTGTTTGTCAGTCCCTTGCCATTTGGGTTGCTGCATAGGGTTACTTAACCATGCTTCTCTTGGAGCAAGAGCTTGTGGGGAAAGAGGGGAGATGTTAGTCACCGTGTGCTTGTGACCTAATCTTCCAAGTGATGTGTGTCAGTTCTGCTGTATTCTGTTCATTAGAAGCTTGTCATTAGACCCAACACACTCAAAGGAAGATTTTGCTGATTCACTAAGTAGTCCATGCTGGTCTCAAACTCACAGTAGTCCTCCTGCCTCAGCCTTCCAAGTTCTGGGATTATAAGCTCATGCCACCATGCCCAGTTTTTCTCCTTCCATTGTAAAGCTCTCTTTTCCCTTGAGGGTTTTCAGAGCATGAGTCTGTTTTTCTTGCTGACTTTCTGGGCTCTTTTTTTCAGTCACATTTTAAGTTTTTTTCTACCCACTTAAATGTTTGACTTTTTCTAGGCCATCTCATTCCCTCTTTCCATTTTCATCTTATGCTGAGTGTATATTTTTGTTTTCAATTTATACCTCTATCCTGAGTGTGAGGACAAATATACCCAACTTGTCCTCAGTATTTCCCTTTGGAGGCCCTTTAAACTTAGTACACCCAGTCTGAGTGCATGATTCCTGTTCTTCCTCTGGTGTTTTATAAATTTGTTAAAGGACATCACCACTTGCTCAAACCAGAAATATGTGTGGTGTTATTGATTTCTTCTCCTTTATCCTGTATTATTCCCTACATTAAAAATATTTTATTTATTAGAGAGAGAGGGAGAGGGAGAGATAGAAAGAAAGAGAAAGAGACAGATAGGATGGGTGCTCTAGGGCTGCAGCCACTGCAAAGGAACTCCAGACGTCTACACCACGTTGGGCATCTGGCTTATGAGGGTCCTGGAGAATCAAACCTGGGTCCTTAGGCTTCACAGGCAAGTGCCCTAATGGCTAAGCCCTCTCTCCAGCCTTTCGTTGTTTCTAGAAAAGACATTATTGTTCAGGGATGATGTATTTCTTTTTAAGATTTTACTCAGTTTTACATGTACATGTATATGGTGCATGTGTGTCTGCACATGCACATGTGTACATGCCTGTGAAGATCAGAGGCTCACATCGGATATCTTCCTCAGTCACTTTCTACCTTATTATTATTATTATTTTCGAGGTAGGGTCTCACTCTGGCCCAGGCTGACTTGGAATTCACTATGTAGTCTCAGGGTGGCCTCCAACTCATGGTGATCCTCCTACGTCTGCTTCCCGAGGTCTGGGATTAAAGGCGTGCACCACCACGCCTTTTTACGTTTTTATGTTTTTAAATTTTTTTTTTTTTTGAGGTAGGGTCTCACTCTAGCTCAGGCTGACCTGGAATTCGAGTGCTGGGATTAAAGACATGTGCCACTATGCCTGACTTTAAAAAATTATTTTATTTTATTTTATTTTTATATTTGTTTGAGAGAGAGAAAGAGAGAGAGGCAGAGAATGGGCACGCCACGGCCTTCAGCCCCTGCAAATGAACTTCATACACATGAACTACCTTCTGCACTGGCTTATGTGGGTCCTGGGGAATCGAACCTGGGTCCTTTGGCTTCTCAGGCATGCACCTTTAACCACTAACCCATGTCTCCAGCCCTGTAGGGTCTCACTTGAGTCCAGGCTGACCTGGAATTCACTCTGTAGTCTCAGGATGGCCTCAAACTCACAGTGATCCTCCTACATCTTCTAGGATTAAAGGCGTGTACCACTACACCCCACCTTATGTTTTTTGAGCAGATTCTTTTACATAACCCAGTGCTCACCTGATTTAGCTAGACTAGCTAGCCAGGGAGACCCAGGCATTCTCCTGTGTCTGCCTCCTCAATGCTGGGATTACAGGTGTGCACCACCACTGCACCTAGCAGCTTTCACATGGGTATTGGGGGTCCAAACTCAGGTCCTCATGCTTCCTGAGTGCTGGGATTAAAGGCATGTGCCACCATGCCCGGCTTCATTTTACTTTTTAAAAAGTATATTTTTGGCTGGAGAGATGGCTCAGTGGTTAAAGGCACTTGCTTGCAAAGCCTTGATGCAGATATTGGGTATCAGGAGTCGTCCTCCCAGTTTATGAGCCCCAGTTTTGGGTCCTGTTCTATTTTTAACAAAAATTGATAAACATGAAACTCAAGAAGGATAAATTATGAATTATTAAGTTTATTTAGTGAGGAATCACAAATTGTGGGGTTTATTTAAGGGAGATTGGTATCTAGGAATAAGGCTAGAGCAGTGCCATAAACATGGAGGAAATAGGAAACATGCTGTCATGTGGAAAACACTATATAGTTTATCATTTAAGAAAAAGTCGAAGTGTTTAGGGAAAGATGGGAGTAGAGCCATAAGCACGTGGAGGATAGAACCTAGAAACTTGTGTGGGGAGAACTAGAAGAAACACACCTAGATTCGTCTTGTGTTTCCCCATGGAAGAAAGTTAAGAGGGCAAGTGGTGGAAGCTTAAGGAAGAATAGCAGAGGGAAAATATCAAAGCGGAGACCAAGAAATTCAGATGAGAAATCTTAAGGAGGAAAGAGAGTAGTAGTTAGTACCCATGGTTATCCCGAGTTTAGAAAAGTTACGGTGGGGGGCTGGAGAGATGGCTTAGTGGTTAAGGTGCATGCCTGTGAAGCCTAAGGACCCTGGTTCAGTTCTCCAGGTCCCACATAAACCAGATGCACAAGGGGGTGCACGCATCTGGAGTTTGTTTGCAGTGGCTAGAGGCTCTGACGTGCCCATTCTCGCTCTCCCTCTCTCTCTTTCACTCTCTCTGTCTCAAATAAATAAATAAATAATAAAAAAAGAAAAGTTACAGTGGTAACAGGCTTAGAGTTAGTGAAAAACATCCATATGGTTGATCTGAAGTATAAATAAAATACACTCGTGGTAGATTTAAAGACCAAAGGAAAATCATACATGTAATTAAAGTGAGAAGTTACCCAAACTATAAAGCAGAGGCAAGCAGAAAAGTTCCTGCAGACCAAGAAACAGTATTGTGTTCTCCCCAACCCTGACCTAGCCAGGCTGGGAGTGGGGTAGAGACCAGATTCACGTGGACGTCTGTGGCCTGAGTGAGGCGAGAGAATCCGGAGAGAGCAAAGGAACAGCAGGGACAGCCTTTATAGTTGATTGACATGTATTCTTTCCTCAGATTCAGGTACGCAAGGGGAAGAACCGATTGATTAACTGTCTAGGTAGAGTGTAGATCAATCTCGATCACACACAAGTTCCATTCCTGCCAAGAGTTCCATTCTTGTGCCAGGGCATGGTGGCATGTGGGGTAGCATCTCCTGGTTCTCTCTGGGCTTCAATTTCTTACTGAAACTGCCTAAAAGAAGCTAGCTTTCTCCTATTCTCCTTCATCTGGACAACCCAAGTTCAATTCCCCAGTACCCATGTAAAGCCAGATGCCAAAGTAGCACATTGGCACTGGCAGGAAGCCCTGGCATGCCCATTTTCTCTCTGTCTACCTCTTTCTCTCTTTCCTCAAATAAAATATTTAATTTTTTCTTTTTCTTTTTTTTTTGTTTTTTTAAGGTAGGGTCTCACTCTAGCCCATGCTGACCTGGAATTCACTGTAGTCTCAGGGTGGCCTCCAACTCAACATGATCCTCTTACCTCTGCCTCCCACGTGCTGGTATTAAAGGCGTGTGCCACCACACCCAGGCAAAAAAATATTTTTATTTACTTGCAAGCAGAGAGGAAGAAAGGAGGAGGGAGGAGGAGAGAGAATGAGCATACCAGGGCCTGTTGCCACTTTGCAAGCAGGCACCTTGAACCACTGAGCCATCTTTCCAGTCAGCCCCCTTTTTTTTTTTTTTTGAGACAGGGTCTCACTATGTAGTCTAGCCTGGCCGTGATTTTGCAATCCTTCTGTCTCAGTGCCCTGTGTTGTGATTATAGACATTTACCACCATTTCTGGTTTGGTAAGCCACTCGTTTTTGGTTTTTCGAGGTAGGGTCTCTCACTCTAGCCCAGGCTGACCAGGAATTCACTATGTAGTCTCAGGGTGGCCTCGAACTCATGGTGATCCTCCTACCTCTGCCTCCCTACTGCTGGGATTAAAGGCGTGCGCCACCATGCCCTGTGAAGCTACTTCTAAACTATCACCAAAGAATGACATTCAAAAGATGATGACAAGCCAGGCGTGGTGGCGCACGCCTTTAATCCCAGCACTCGGGAGGCAGAGGTAGGAGGATCGCCGAGAGTTCGAGGCCACCCTGAGACTACATAGTGAATTCCAGGTCAGCCTGGACCAGAGTGAGACCCTACCTCAAAAAAAAAAAAAAAAAAAAAAAAAGATGATGACATCAAATTAAAAGAGACTAATGGAGAGAGGGAGGGGATATGATGGAGATTGGAGTTCTAAAGTGGAATGGGGGGAGGGGAGGGAAATATCAGGTGAGTTTTTTTTTGTATGTAAGTATAAAAGTTGTCAATAATAATAATTAAAAAATTTAAAAAAAAGAATGACATTCAGTCCCTATATTCTTTGTAACTTAATTATGGTATGGTGTGTGATGAATAGAGAGTTTCCATCTGACTACTTTAATATATATTACTTTCATTTTTTCCTCATTATTATTATTTTGTTTGAAAGCTCTTTTATTTAGAATTTTGGGCCAGAATTAAGAATTTTTTAAATTTTCTTTTTTGTTTTTTGAGGTAGGGTCTCACTCTAGCTCAGGCTGACCTGGAATTTACTATGTAGTCTCAGGGTGGCCTTGAACTCACAGTGATCCTCCTACCTCTGCCTCCCGAGTGTTGGGATTAAAGGCGTGCATAAACCATGCCCAGCCTAGAATTTTTAAATTTTAGGGAGATGATATTATGCACAGACCATATGTATGATCTAACTTTTAAAAAGAATATTTATTTCTATTTATTTATTTGAGAGAGAGAGATACAGAAATAGGCAGGTAGAAACAGAGAGAGAGAGAGAATGGGTGTGCCAGGGCCTCCAGCCACTGCAAACGAACTCCAGATGCCTGCACCCCCTTGTGCATCTGGCTTACGTGGGTCCCAGGGAGTTGAACCGGGATCCTTTGGCTTTGAATGCAAACTCCTTAACTGCTAAGCCACCTCTCCAGCCCCCTATGATCTAACTTTTAAAGCAAGTTTCATGGATACCCCTTAATGATTATAATCGAGCCTCGAAGTGGGGTCTTTAGGCTTCACAGGCAAGTGCTTAACTGCTAAAAGCCATCTCTCCAGCCCTATTTTTATTTTTTTTGAAGTAGAGTTTCCCTCTAGCCCAGTCTGACCTGGAATTCACTCTGTAGTTCCAGGGTGGCCTTGAATTCACAGCAATCTTCCTGCCTTCACCTCCCAAGTGCTGCAATTAAACCTTATTGGTATTTCTGTTTCAGTTTAGGGTTTTTTTTTTTTTTTTTTTTTTTTTTCAAGGTAGGGTCTCACTCTGACCCAGGCTGACCTGGAATTCACTCTTTATTCTCAGGCTGGTCTCTAACTCACGGCGATCCTCCTACCTCTGCCTCCTGAGTGCTGGGATTAAAGGCGTGTGCCATCACCCCGGCTAGGCCTGGCTCGTTTACAAATCGTGTGCTACTTTGTTCAGCTTCACATGGGCTCTGGAAATTCATGTTTGGAGACTTATGCTTTCGTGGCAAGTGCTTTATCAACTGAGCCACTCCCTAGCCCTAGGCCTGGTTTTTACTACCAAACTTATTTTTTTTTTTTTGATATTTAGAAGTTTTTGGAATTCAGCTTTATGGGTTGTAAAAAGTACATCTATTTTGAATATTATTTTTACTTTTTAATATACATGGTCTCATTATGTAGCCTGGACTGTTCTTGAACTCCTGGTTTCCAGTGATCCTGGCTCAGTCTCCCAAGTAGCTGGGACTATAGGCTCACATCACTCATCTGGGCTCAACCTTTGTTTATTGTATTTGTGCACCTTACAATTACTCTGGTAGGATTTGATGAACATACTTTAGGATGAGATTTGTTATAAAATGCATTCTAATTGAAGTTATAATTTATTATTTTAGTATATTTAATTTCATTTCATTACTTAGGACATAAGTGAGGACTGGAGTCACTGAGGCAGGTTTCCTAACCTCAACTTGGAGTCACTGGGGCAGGCTGCCCACCTAGAACTTGACTTTCTTGAACTAAGTAACACAGATTGTTGATTAATGTAGAGGGTCATGGTTAACAACCTCTTTTACTGCTAAGTATCTGTTTGACAAGATACTTGTCATGGTGAGAACTTTGATAGAACTTACAATTAACTTGATTAACTGATAAGATTTATTAAAACCTGCATTTCACCTAATTGTAACTGAGTTACTAACCCTACATAAAAAAGGTTGAACCTGCCGGGCGTGGTGTCACACGCCTTTAATCCCAGCACTTGAGAGGCAGAGGTAGGAGGATCACTGTGAGTTTGAGTCCACCCTGAGACTACCTAGTAAATTCCAGGCCAGCCTGGGCTACAGTGAGACCCTACCTTGAAACCCCTCTCCCCCGAAAAAAGGTTGGACTAGTAAATGTGGCCAAGTGTCAGGGTTGTGCCTTTCACTTGCTATCTGTGCTGCTGCTAGCAGGGGAACTTAGCCACTGTCTTGTAGCTTTTGGTCTCTAACAAATATTAAGGAGTCAGATTAAAGTCAGATAACCTGGTGCTTGGTATTAGCAAACCTAATATTACTCAGTCCATGCTGAGAGACCTGTGATGCTTTAATTGTAAACTTTCTCTTTTGTTTTTGTTATTTTAAACCTACTACTTACATATATTAGCAATAAATGCCCAGTCCTCGCTCGATGATCATCTATCACTACTCAAGTCTTGAATGGAGGTCCTTATTTAACCTTTTTGTTTATAGGGAGACTTGAGATCGTTTTAAAGAATTATTTATTTATTTACTTGAGAGAGAGGGAGAGGGTGGGGAAGATAGAGAAAGAATTGGCACACCACGGCCTGTAGCCATTGCAAACAAACTCTAGATGCATGCGCCACCTTGTGCATCTGACTTATGTGGGTCCTGGGGAATTGAACCTGGGTCCATTTGCAGGCAAATGCCTTAACCTTTAAGCCATACCTCCAGCCCTCCATCCAGTTTTATGTGGGTTTTGAGGATGAGAACTCAAGTACTTACACTTGAGTAGCAAGCCCATTATTCACTGAGCCAATTTTTTCCCTAACTGATCTCTTCTTTTTGAGTGAAAATGATATATACTTACTTTGCCTTCTTTCCTTCTTTTTTTTTTTTTTTTTTTTTTTTTTTTTTTTGAGGTAGGGTATCACTGTAAGCCAGGAATTCACTATGTAGTCTCAGGCTGGCCTCGAACTCATAGCAATCCTCTTACCTCTGCCTCCCAGGTGCTAGGATTAAAGGTGTTCACTACCATACATGCCTGGCTCCTCCTTTTTTTTTTTTTTTTTTTTTTTTAAGATTGGGTCTCAGTGTATAGCCCAAGTTGGCTTTGAATTCTCTATCCTCCCGCTTCCGGCTTTCAAAAATTATTTATTGGTCAGGAGAAATGGCTCAATGATTAAGACACTTGCCTGCAAAGACTGAGGACCTTGGTTTGATTTGATTCCCCAGAACCCATGTAAAGCCAGATGTTCAAGGTGGTGCTTGTGTCCTGAGTTTGTTTGCAGTGGCTGGAGGCCCTGGTGTGCCCATTCTCTCTCTCAAATAAATAAATATATTAAAAAATTATTTGTGAATGAGAGGAGAGAGAATGTGTGAGTGAGTATGGACTCACCAGGGCCTTGTTCTGCTGCAGATGAACTCCAGACACATGTACCACTTTGTATCTGGTCTGGTTTTACATGAGTATTGGGGAATCAAACCCAGGATGACAGGGTGCACCAGGGTCTCCAGACACATGCGCCACCTTGTGCATCTGGCTTACGTGGGTACTGGGGAATCGAGCCTTGAACCAGGGTCCTTAGGCTTTACAGGCAAATGCTTAACCATTAAGCCATCTCTCCAGCCCCTTTTTTGGTTTTTTTGAGCTAGGGTCTCACTCTTACTTTCCTCCAGAGGGAAAAATATATACATACATACATATATATACATATACACATATACATTATATATTCTATAGGAAATGTATGTATGTAGGGCTTTACTCTGCTCTAGCCCAGGCTGACCTGGAACTTTCTCTGTAGTTCCAGGCTGGCCACAAACTCATGGTGATCCTCTTACCTCTGCCTCTTGAGTTCTGGGATTAAAGGCGTCAACCATTAAGCCTGGCTGGATTCCCCTCCCCCCCTTAGGGTATTGCTCTAGTCCAGGCTGACCTGGAATTCACTATGTAGTCTCAGGGTGACCTTGAAGTCACAGTGATTCTCCTACCTCAGTCTCCCAAGTACTAGGTGTGCCACCATGCCTGACCCCTCTAGAATATTATTTATTTTTTTGGTTTTTTGAGGTAAGGTCTCACTGTAGCTCATGCTGACCTGGAATTCACTATGTATGTAGTCCCAGGCTGGCCTCAAGCGATCCTCCTACTTCTGCCTCCTGAGTGCTGGGATTATACCACACCCGGCTAGATTTTTTTTTTTTTTTTTGAGGTAGGGTCTTGTTCTAGGCCAGGCTGACCTGGAAGTCACTATGTAGTCTCAGGGTGGCCGCGAACTCACAGCTATCGTACTACCTCTGCTTCCTGAGTGCTGGGATTAAAGGTGTGCGCCACCACGCCCAACTAGAATGTTTCCAAAAGTGAAACTTCTGAATGTTGGATGTGGTGACACATGCATATAATCCTAGTACTTCGCAGGTGGCAGAATCAGGAGTTTGAGGCCAGCTTGGGCTACATGAGAGAAAACAAACAAATGTAACTTCTGGACAGGTAGAGTGCTAGCCTATCATGTGCAAGGCTCCTGGATTCAGTGTCCAGTATTGCCTAGGTGGGTGTGGGGCCTGAAAGTAAAACTTCAAGAGGAATATGCTCATTTCAGATTCTGACAGATTTTCCTCACGTTGTACTTGAGTGCGTGTGTGTTTTCATATATGTTTGGGCATGAGCAGTTGTTGAATGTGTGTGGAGTGCTGAGGACAACCTTGTGGGGTGTTCTTCATGAAGGCCCTCTACTTCTTTGTGAGACAGAGCTCTCTTATTGGCTGAAGCTCACCAATTAGGCTGGACTGCTGGCCACGGAATCCACCTGTTTCCTCTTTCCCAGTACTGGGATTAAAGGCCCCTGCCACCATGTGTGGCATTTTTATGTGGTACTGAGGATTGTACTGTCTCCCTAGTCCCAATGTAATTTTAATTTTTGTCACCCATGGGGATTATCTTGATTGATTAGGTAAATTGAAGTGGGAAGACCAGCAACAGCATTCCACAGGCGAGGTCCTGGGCCCTGTACACAGGAGAGGCTGTGTGAGCACCAGCGTTCATCGCGCTGCTTCCTTGCTGTGGGCTCTGCTTCAAGCTAAGTCCCCGATGCGTGCCCTCTGCACCCCGATGGACTGTGACCTGAACTACAAGCTGAAACAACCCTTCTCCCTTAAACTAGTTTTTTTTTTTTTTTTTTTGGTTTTCCAAGGTAGGGTCTCACTCTAGCTCAGGATGACCTGGAATTCACTATGTAGTCTCACAGTGGCCTTGAACTCATGGCGATCTTCCTACCTCTGCCTCCCGAGTGCTGGGATTAAAGGCGTGTGCCACCATGCCCAGCAACCCCTCAGCTAATTCTTTTCATCTTCCCCACAAAAATGTCATATGTTTTATGATTCTGTTTATGTGAAATGTTCAAAATAGGCAAATATAAGGTAGGAAATAGGGTTGGAGATTTAGCTCAGTGGATGAGCACTTGCCTAGCAAGTACAAGGCCCTGGGTTCGGTCCTCAGCACTGGAAAAAAAATTGCTGGGTGTGGTGGCGCATGCCTCTGATCCCAGCACTCGGAAGGCAGAGGTAGGAGGATCACTGTGAGTTCAAGGCTAGCCTGAGACTACATAGTGAATTCCAGGTCAGCCTGGGCTAGAGTGAGACCCTACTTAGAAAACAACAACAACAAAAATCTCTAAAAGGTAGAAATGGAGTTGGTTTTCATGGTCTGAGGATTGGAAGAGGTAAATGACTCCTTATGGTTCATTGCTTTTTTTTTTTTTTTTTTTTGCACGTGATGAATTTGTGACCTGCATCTGTGGGGTCTGCATTTGTGGGATGAGCTGACTGGCGTGGTGGTGCACGCCTTTAATCTCAGCACAGGCAGAGATAGGAGGATCACTGTGAATTAGATGCCAGCCTGGGACTACAGAGTGAGTTCTGTCTAGATCAGCCTGGGCTAGAATGAGACCCTATCTAAAAAAAAAAAAAAAAAAAAAAGTTTCTATAATCTTCTAAATAATAACAACATCACAGCAATTTACACAGGGCTTATGTTGATTAGGTATTTATTAACGGGTTCTGAAAAGAATTGAAAGTATAGTGATAGATAGGTGTAGGGTTTATGCAAGTCAACCATTTTTGTAGGAGTAAGGGGCTTGAGGTAGGGCTTTTATTCAAGGCCAGGCTTACCTGAATCTTAGTCTGTAGCCCAGGTTGGCCTCAAACTCATGGCAGTTCTTTGCTTCAGCCTCCCAGGTCTGAGATTAAAGGTGCTGGGTTTAAAGACTGGCTAAATATGTCCTTTTATATAAGAGAGTTGAGCTTTGCTGATTTTTCTAGTTTGGTTTTGGTGTTTCTATAGCAGTTCCTGGAACCAGTTCCTCAAAGATACTGAATGTATGCTAAAAGCCACTGATTCCTATGTACACTTAATTTTTTTCCCCCAAGGTAGGGTCTCACTCTAGCCCAGGCTGACCTGGAATTCACTATGTCATCTCATGGTGGCCTTGAACTTATGATGATCCTCCTACCTCTGCCTCCAGAGGGCTGGGATTAAAGGTTTGTGCCACATACCTGGCTCAAATTAAAAAAAAAATTATTTTTATTTATTTGAGAGACAGAGATACAGAAATAGGCAGGGAGAGAGAAAGGGAGAGAATATGGACATGCTCGGGCCTCCAGCCACTGCAAACGAATTCCAGATGTGTGTGCCCCCTTGTGTATCTGGCTTATGTGGGCCCTGGGCAATCAATAGAACCTGGGTCCTTTGGCTTTGCAGGCAAGGGCCTTAACTGCTAAGCCATCTCTCCAGCCCTAAATTTTTAAAAGTAATTTTGTATTTATTTAATTATTTGAGAGAGAGAGAAAGAGAAGAGAGACTGAGAGAACGGGCATGCCAGGGCCTGTAGCCACTGCAAACGAACTCCAGACACATGTGCCCTTTGTGCATCTGGCTTACATGGGTCCTGGGGAATTGAACCTGTGTCCTATGGCTTCTCAGGCAAACACCTTAACCGCTAAGCCATCTCTCCAGACTCCCTAAATTTTTTTTTTTTTTTGGTTTTGCGAGGTAGGGTCTCACTCTGGGCCAGGCTGACCTGGAATTCACTATGTAGTCTCAGGGTGTACTCGAACTCTTGGCGATCCTCCCTCTGCCTCCTGAGTGCTGGGATTAAAGGTGTGCGCCACCACGCCCGGCCTAAATTTTTTTATTTAAGTTAGTTGCAAGAGAGAGGGAGAGAAAAAAAGAGAGGGACGGAAAGAGAAAGAATGAAAGAAAAAGAAAGGGCCTATCAGGAACTGCTGCAAATAAACTCCAGTGTGCAGCACTGTGCATCTGGCTTTATGTGGGTACTGGGGAATTGAACTCGTATTGTTAGGATCAGAAAAAGAAATATAAAAATAACAGTATACAGTGATTTATTAGTTAATGTAGGAGTGAAGAAAAGGGAGTTAAAGAGCTAGGGAGATGGCTCTGTGGTTAAAGGTGTTTGCTCCCCGAGCCTGGTAACCAGAGAGTTTGGGTCCCCAGCACTCACGTAAAGCTGGAAGCAAAGTGGCACAAACGTCTATAATTCTAACACACTCAAAGCCGTGGTCGCCAGTACCAGGAGAATCTCAGAACTCTCAGATCAGCTAGTCTGGCTTTTCTAGTGGCAAACATTGAGAAAGACCCTGTCTCCAACAAGGTAGTGACCCCCTCAGGGTGTCCTCTGACCTCCACATACCATGTGTGCATAGTGGCACAGTTCCACACGCACAAGTCATGAAAAAAAAGATGGATCAGTGGTTAAAGGCACTTGCTTGCAACGCCTGATGGCCTGGGTTCAGTGTCCTAGTCCCCATGTAAAGCCAGATGCACAACGTGGTGCGTGCACCTGGAGTTCATTTGCAGTGGCTAGAGGCCCTGTTGTGTCCAGTACACACTCTCAATCTCTCTCTCTGTTTGCGAATAAATAATAAATTTAAAAATAAAAAAGGAGTCAAAATGAATCCTAAGCCAGTGAACATAGAAGGAGGGCCATGCTTTAGGAAGTTATTTTGTTTTCTTCAAAACATTGGCAGGGAAGCCGGGCGTGGTGGCGCATGCCTTTAATCCCAGCACTCGGGAGGCAGAGGTAGGAGGATCGCTGAGAGTTCGAGGCCACCCTGAGACTACATAGTGAATTCCAGGTCAGCCTGGACCAGAGTGAGACCCTACCTTGAAAAACAAAACAAAACAAAACAAAACAAAACAAAACAAAACAAAACAAAACAAAACAAAAAAAACATTGGCAGGGGCTGGGTGTGGTGGCACATGGTTTTAATACCAGCACTTGAGACCACCCTGAGACTACATAGTGAATTCCAGGTCAGCGTGAGCGAGAGTGAGACCCTGCCTCGAAAAACCAATCAACCACCCAAACAAAAATTGGCGGGGATGGCCACATGTCTTTAATCCTTGTCCTGTTGGGAGCAGAGGCAGGAGAATTTCTAGGGCTTGTGAATGGCAAGCTCTGGAAATCAGGCCAGTGAGTGGTGGAGGAGGACTATTGATGGTCTCCTTGAGCCCTGACACAGGGCACCGTGCAAGCACCTACACCCCACAAAAGAAGAGGTAGATTTAGTTGGTAGTAGTGACTCAAGCCTTAATATCAGCACTTGGGAGGCTGAGGTAAGAGAATCCCTGTGAGTTTGAAGCCATGCTGGGCTACAGAGTGAGTTCCAGGTCAGCCTGGGCTAGAGTGAGACCCTGCTTCAAAACAAGTGGTAGATTTAGTAAGTTAGTTCTCAGTTGTGAAGTAAAATGCATGTGTAACAGCTCTTTAAACTCCTCTGTTTACCTTTGGAGGCTTAGGGTTGACAGGGAGTGAGAGGCTATGATTTTCTTTGTTATTTATTTATTTATTTAAAGTAGTTTTCTTTAATTTTTATTTATTTATTTGACAGAGAGAAAGGGGGGGGGGAGAAAGGGAATGGGCGCACCTGAGCCTCTAGCCACTGCAAACAAACTGCAGATGCATGCGCCACCTTCTGCATCTGGCTTAAGTGGGTCCTGGGGAATCAAACCTGGTTCCTTAGGCTTTGTAGGCAAACGCCTTAACTGCTAAGCCATCCCTCCAGCCATATATATATATATATATCTATCTGTGCTTTGAGTAATAAGCTTTTTGTTTCTTATTTGGGAGATTTACTCTGTCTGTGTCCATGAAATAGTTTTGGGGCAGTATAGGCTGTAACTAGGGTAAAAATAATTACAGATCACATTTCATGACACTGCTCATCTTTAGTATGATGTGATGTGAAAATAAGCTGTAAAACCCATTTTCTACTTTGTTCTTATTTATTATTTTTTAAAATTAGTTAATTAATTGTTTTGGTTGTCCGAGGTAGGGTCTTGCTCTAGCCCAGGCTGGCCAGGAATTCATTATGTACTCTCAGGCTGGCCTTGAACTCATGGCCATCCTCCTACCTCTGCCTCCAAGTGCTGGGATTACCATGCTTGGCCTTATTTATTTTTTTCATAAAGCATCAGTAGGATGTGTGTGTGTGTGTGTGTATTTATTTATTTATTTATTTTGGTTTTTTGAGGTAGGGTCTCATGCTAGTCCAGGCTGACCTGGAATTCCCTATGCAGTCTCAGGGTGGTCTCAAACTCACAGCGATCCTCCCACCTCTGTCTCCCAAGTACTGGGATTAAAAGTGTGCCCCACCATGCCCGGCTAGTAGGATATTTTAATGAGGAAAAAACAAAACAAAAACAAATCTTAGTCTCATGTTTCTATCCAAAGATACTCAAATCTAGTTTTTCCCTGTCTGTCACTCTAACCCTAACCTTGTGACCATGTAATAAAGGCCATTTTAAACTTTTTTTTTTTGTGGTAGGGTGTCACTCCTGCCCAGGCTGATCTGACATTCATTATGTAGTCTCTGGCTGGTCTCAAACTCACAGTGATCCTTCTATCTTTGCCTCCTGAGTGCTGGGATTAAAGGTGTGCACCACCACACCTGGTTTTAAATCTTTTTTTTTTTTTTTTTTTTTAAGATTAAAGCAATCAGGCTAGCACAAAGGTATTCAATACATACACTTTCCTTATATCAAACAAACCAGTATTTCAGTACAGCATAACAATACAGAATATATACAGTACACATATGTTCACAAAGCAAACATTAGGCTCAGCACAGATTTGAAAAACATGGAATTCACATTGAGTACACTAATTCTTTTTTTTTTTTTTTTTTTTTTGGTTTTGCAAGGTAGGGTCTCACTCTGGTCCAGGCTGACCTGGAATTAACTATGTAGTCTCAGGATTGAGTACACTAATTCTAAAATGGTAACATTAAAACGGCACTTAGTTTATAAAAGTCACAAAACTATATATGTGTGTATGTGCAGTTATCAAGAACTATAGTTTCTGTGAAATACTAATAGCCATATTCTAGTATATAAAATGTGAATTTCTGACATTCTATACATTTTTAGGAAACCAAAACAAAATCCAAAACCATTTCTGTTATTGTCAGAAGTCAAACATGCTGAGTAACTTGGCCATGGCCACTGTCACCAAATAAAGCTATCCTCGAATGAGGTGAAGACAGCTGGTACAAGGCTGGTGAACGAGGGACTGGCACAATTGAAGAGCTGTTGAAGAGAGGGGTAGAGAACATCAAAACACCCATCTGTGTAATAAAATTCACATTTTCTCCCCAGCACTACTCTCTCTGGAAGGTTTCACAAGTGCCAGTTCCCAAAAAGCATCATAATGCTATAGCCAGCAGGGTTAAACCTTCCCCGGCTTCCTTGCTGCCAGGCTACAGGCAAGCGTTGAAGCATGTGCGCTGAACAAGCAGTCACCACATGGCAGACTGCTGCAGTCTCCTCCAGTGTTGCCATGGAGCCCGGTTTATATGTTTTCCCTGTACAAAACTGAGCTACCGTAGCAGCAGATACGGAACTACAGAAACAAAATCACGATTTTCTTCAAAAGTTAATGTTATATCCAAACACTTTTTTTTGCCTCTAAATCCATCTCTCTTAATCAGCCATCTTTTTTTCTTATCACAGATTCTCTAGACTAATATAAAAATCTGACTTTCTCATTATGCTACCCTGCAAAATAGTACTTCTGAATCCTGGAAAAACTTCAATTTACTCTTAAAAAATGGCAATACAAGTTTTTTTTTTTTTTTTTTCCCCCAAGGTAGGGTCTCGCAATAGCATAGACTGACCTGGAATTCACTACATAGTCTCAGGCTGGCCTCAAACTCACAGCAACCTTCCTACCTCTGCCTTCCGAGTGTGGGATTAAAGGTGTTGCCACCATGCCTGGCTTGGAATACAGGAATTTCAAAGTAAAAAAAAGAAATCTGTTTAGAAGTATCTTTCACAAATACATATATCTTTACATATTAAAATAGGCTACTTAAGACTTTTACAAATGGCTTTTGAAAAGATCCTAACTGCAAAGAAGCCATATCCTCTCCAAGTTGAACATCAGGTGCCACAGAATTAAGTATGTTACCAGGAACCTAGGTCAAAACCAAGCTTTATAGGGTTTGCAGTTTCTTTAAAAAATAGAAACAACAAAACCCACAATTGGGTACAAGATAATGAACAAAGTTTGTGATCTCACTTCTTCCACATACCAAATGTCACTTACCTCAGGGTGCTGAAAGAAAAACAGTGCAATTTTCAAAAATTTTATGGACTGTTCTTAGTGTGCAAGACCTTACATCCTATCTGTCAGCTTCAAAGTTAAATTGATAACCTGACAACAAGAAATGTACAGAGGAGACACGCCCTAATTGCAGAAAAGGGAAGGGTCACTCTGGAAAGCTGGCATTTTAAAGAACTACATGAAGCTGGGCATGGTGGCACACTCCTTTAATCCTTGTCCTCAGGAGGCAGAGGTAGGAAGATAGCCGTGAGTTTGAGGCCAGTCTGAGACTGCTACAGTTGAATTTTTAGACAGAATTCCCAGTTATTTCACAACTGAGGGAATATCTAACTTAGTAAGATGTGAAAGGCCAAATATAAACGAGAACAAAGGCACTGGGACAGGCCTCTCGTCTCTCAGTGCACACTGTCCTTGCTGTTGGAGGAGGCTGTGTTCTCAAATTGGGAATTTTTCATGTAATTCTTTCTTGCAGAGGTTGGAGGATCGCCATGAGTTCCAGGCCAATCTGAGACTACAGAGTGAATTCCAGGTCAGTCTAGGCTACGGCGAGACCCTACCTTGAAAAATAAAATTAAAAAAAAAAAAAAAAAAAAAAAGAACTACATGAGCCGGGCATGGTAGCGCAGGCCTTTAATCCCAGCACTTGGGAGGCAGAGGTAGGAGGATAGTCGTGAGTTCAAGGTTCCCTGAGACTACATAGTGGGTTCCATGTCAGCCTGAGCTGGAGTGAGACCCTACCTCGAAAAATAAACAAACCAAAAAAAAGAGCTACATGAAAAAATTCCCAATTTGAGAACACAGCCTCCTCCAACAGCAAGGACAGTGTGCACTGAGACGAGAGGTCTGTCCCAGTGCCTTTGTTCTCGTTTATATTTGGCCTTTCACATCTTAATCAGTTAGATATTCCCTCAGTTGTGAAATAACTGGGAATTCTGTCTGTGAAGATTCAACTGTGGATTGAAATTACTCATGAGTAGCTGGGTGTGGTGGTATTTGCCACTTACCTTTAATCCCAACACTTCAGGAGGCCAAGGCACAAGGATTGAATCAGGGCAGCCTCCCAGAGCTACATAGTAAAACCTTGTCTCAACCAAGAAAATAGACTCCCCAAAAGTGCTTGGGAAAAATGATGTCTGTATAGAACATGTACAGAGTGTTTTGTTTTGTTTTCCGAGGTAGGGTCTCACTCTAGCTCAGGCTGACCTGAAATTCACTATATAGGCTCATGGTGGCCTTGAACTCATGCAGTGTTCCTACCTTTGCCTCCTGAGTGCTGGGATTAAAGGAGTGCACCACCATGCCTGGCCCCATGTACAGAGTTTTTAAGCCTTTGTCATTACTTCCTAAACAGTAAAGAATAAACTCTGGTAGTAGGTTTGAGAAGTAATCTAGAGATGATTTAAAATATATAGGAAGATGTGTGTAGGTTGTATGATTATGCTGGCATTTTATATAAAGTGCTTTGAGTGGATGTAGATTTCTGGCATCCGTTATTCCTAAACCCAACCCCTGTGGATGCACAAGGTGGCACATGAGTCTGGAGTTCATTTGCAGTGGCCAGAGGCCCTGGTGTGCTCATTCTCTCTTTTATCTCTTTCTGCCTCTCTCTCTCAAAATAAATAAAATATTGAAAGGAGGGCTGGAAAGATGTCTTAGCGGTTAAGGCACTTGCCTGTGAGTGTACCATGTTATACTCTCCAAATCCCATGTAAGCCACATACACAAAGGTGAGGCAAGTGCAAGGTTGCACATGCCCACTAGGTGGTGCAAGCATCTGGAGTTTGATTGCAGTGGCTGAGGCCCTGGTGCATCATTCTCTATCTTTCCCCTCTCTGTCTTTGTTTCTCGCTCTCTCTAAAAAAGTTAAATTAAATTAAATTTAAAAATATTAAAAGGAAAAGGCAAAAAAGGTAGTTGGGCCAGGCATGGTGGCCTTTAATCCCAGCACTCGAGAGGCAGAGGTAGGAGAATTGCTATGAGTTCAAGGCCAGCCTGAGACTACATAGTGAATTCCAGGTCAGCCTGGGCTAGAGTGAGACCCTACCTTGAAAACAAAACAAAAAAGAAGGTAGTTGAAGTCAGATGGGCAGAAATGGTATTCTTTGATTGGATGATAGCTACTTTGATTGGATGATAGCTACTTGGGAAATTTGAAATTTATTTAGTAAGGACATAGACTTCTGGTTTGAGCAGCTAGTATCAGTCAATTGAGGAGAAGTCATCGCGCCCACCCTGTTCTTTCTTCTCTCACAGGAGTGTATTTGATTGTGGATGGGGAGACCTACACGTAGAATTCACGTAGGGGCACGATGAGCTTGAGGTGCAACGTGAGAAGTACAGTTGGAGTTGTCCACACACTGGGGTTGTCCAAAAAGATTCAGACTGCAGATGTGAATTTGGAGACTTCTTTGTACTACAGATGATATTTTTAGCTCGTGAGGTAAGGGGAGAAGTGATCACCCAAGAATGTAGTGTAGTGTGAGAACAATGTAGGGGTGGAGATGTAATTCTAGAGATCAGTAACATTTAATGTAGGGATGAACAAAGGAAGAAGACAGGAACGATAAGCGTATGATATAAAAACAAAATGGGCTGGAGAGATGGTTCAGCAGTTAAAGTGCTTGCCCCAAAACCTATGGACTCGAGTTTGATTCCCCAGAACCCACATAAAGCCAGATGCACAAAGCAGTACATGCATCTGGAGTTTGTTTGCAGTGGCTGGAGGCCCTGGTGCACCCATTCTCCCTCTTTCTAGCTGCCTCTTTCTCTCTTAAATAAATAAATAATTAAAAAAATATTTTTAGAGTTCGAGGCCCACCCTGAGAACTACATAGTGAATTCCAGATCAGCCTGAGCTAGAGTGAGACCCTACCTCGAAAAACCAAAAAACAACAACAACAAATATATATATATTTAGAAAGAGAGAGAGAATTTTCATGCCAGGGCCTTCAGCCACTGCAATCAGACTCCAGACTTTTGCACCACCTAGTGTGACCTTGTACTTGCATCACTTTTGTCCGTGTGGCTTACGTGGAATCTGGAGAGAGATCAAACATGGGTCCTTAGGCTTCACAGGCAAGCGCCTTAACTGCTAAGCCATCTCTCCAGCCCTTTTTTAATTTGTTTAAAAATATTTTATTTATTCATTTGAGAGAGGATGGGCACACTAGGGCCTTTAGCCACTGAAATGAACTCCAGACACAAGCACCTCCTTGTGCATCTGGCTTTATGTTAGTACTGGGGAATCGAACTCAGGTCCTTAGGCTTTACAGGCATGTGCCTTAGCCACTGAGCCATCTCTCCAGCCCCCCATTTTTTTTGAGGCGAGCGCAACAGAATGGCCTTTTTTTTTTTAATGTAAGAGAGAAAGGGAGAGAGAAGGAGGGGGAAGGGAGGGAGAGAGCTGACACACTAGGGCCTCCAGCCACTGCAATTGAACTCTGGATGCATCACCCCCTGTGCGCATGTGTGACATCATGTACTTATACCACTGTGTGTCTGGCTTATGTGGGACCTGGAGAGTCGAACATGAGTCCTTAGGTTTTGCAGGCAGGTGCCTTAACTGCTAAGCCATCTCTCCAGTCCTCAATATATATATATATATATTTAAAAAGCAAAGCAAAACAAGACAGGGAATCTGGCTGTGGTGGTGCAGGCCTTTAATCCCAACAGTCAGGAGGCAGAGGTAGGAGGATCATCATGAGTTTGAGGCCACCCTGAGACTACATAGTGAATTCCAGGTCAGCCTGGGCTAGAGGGAAACTTTACATCAAAAAACAAAACAAGACAGGACATTGCCAAGACATTGAGATTGCTTATTGTTGTGGTCAGGTTCACATTGCTGGCAGAAGACACCTGACGAAGAGCAGCTTTTGGGAAAAAAGGTTTATTTTGGCTTACAGACTCAAGGGGAAGCTCCATCATGTCAGGGGAAAATAAAAACATGAGCAGAGGGTGGACATCACCTCCTGGCCAACATTAGGTGGACAACAGTATGTCAAACACTTGCTAGAGGAAGCTGGCTATAATACCCATAAGCCCATACCCAACAATACACTGCCTCCAGGAGGTGTTAATTTCCCAAATCTCCATCAGCTGGGAACCTAGCATTCAGAACACCTAAGTTTATGGGGGCACCTGAATCAAACCACCACATTCTGCCCCTGATGGAATGTAAGTACAGCTTGATGGACCATTCTGGTCAGAGTTGAAAGACCTGAATGCAGTAAGAACTAAGGGCTGTGAGGTTTGGCTTATGCGGGTGAGAAAGAGCTTTGCTTGTACTGGGCTAGAAGCAGTTAGTGTGAGAGGCTTGCTGTTATGCCTGTGTCCTGAGAACTTGTGCAAGGTTGCATTGTGTAGAAATGGACTGGTGCGAGCAGAGGGATATGTCACAGAAAAAAATGAAATCTTTGGGCTGAAACTTCTGCTCATTCAATCTGACTGCAACACTTATGATGTGATACTGTATACCAGAGTTTTAGAGACATCAAAGGAAAAGCTGTCATTGAATGAAGTTTCTCTGAGGAAGGAAGGTAGAGTGAAATGGGAACTAAAGGATCTGTGGCAGGCCTGACTTTATTCTTCTCAGTGGAGGAAAGTTAGGTAAGGGTGGATACTGATGTAAATAAATGTGTGGTGAGATGTGTGACGAGAGGAAGCAGAATTTCCTGTTTGATTTGTCTATTTCTCTGAAATACAGGAGGTGAGCTACTTTGGACTGGTCGGGCTGCTTTTCAGGTGGCAGAGGCTGGGGAGATGGCTCGGGGGTAATAGTGCTTACTGTGCAAGCATGAGGACCAGAGTTCAATCTCCAGCACATGAATAAATGCTGAGCATGGATACATATGCCTATAGTCCTGTGCTGAATGGAGCTGGTGGAGACAGAAGGATCACTGGGGCTGTTCCATCAGCCTGTCTAATCAAAAAATGGACTCCAAGGCTGGAGAGATGGTTTAGTGGTTAAGGTACCTGCCTGCCAAGCCTAAGAACGCCCGTTCGATCTTCAGGTCCCACGTTTAGCCAGATGTAAAGTGACACAAGCGTGCAATGCCGCGCTTGCTCACAAGGGGGCGCACACATCTGGAATTCGTTCACAGCAGCTGAGAGGCTGCTGGCATGTCTGTTCTCTCTGTGCCTGTTCCTCTCTCTCTGTCTCTCAATTAAAAAAAACAACAACTCCAGATTCAATAAGAGAACTCTGTCTCAGGGAAATAAGGTTGAAGAGTGATAGAGGACACTGGCTCTTCTCCTGTAGCCTCTGAATGTGTGTGCATTGAGCACATACGTCTGCACACACGCATATACTTTATGTGTACACACAGACACCACAGACTACATACCACACACACACCAAAAAAAAAAAAAAGAAGGAAGGAAGACAGACAGACTGACTGACTAACAAGTGGCTTTAACAATTTCAGTTTGTATTTGCACAGCCCTGGAGTCTCTAATTCTGGGATCCAAATTTTGGGGTCTGGATGTGAGTGAGAGCATTGCTGGTTTTTCCTGGTGGCCTCTCACAGCTTGTAAATGGTCTTTTTTTTTTTTTTTTTTTTGTTTTTTGTTTTTCTGAGGTAGGGTCTCACTCTAGCTCAGGCTGACCTGGAATTCACTATGTAGTCTTAGGCTGGCCTTGAACTCTCAGCGATCCTCCTACCTCTGCCTCCCGAGTGCTGGGACTAAAGGCGTGCGCCACCATGCCTGGCTTTAGTCTCCTCATAAGAGAACACTAATCATGCTGGAAAGAGGGCTCAGCAGTGAAAGGTGCTTTCCTGGAAAACCTAATGACCTGAGTTTGATCTGCCAGCACCCATATAAAGCCAGATGCACAAAGTGGTGCATATGTCTAGAGTTCATTTGCAGTGGCAGGATGCCCTAGTGTGCCCATACTTACTCTCTCAAATAAATAAAAAGAACACCAGTCATACTGAGTAGGGCCCTCCCAGGTGATTTCATTTAACCTAAGTTAGCTCTTCAAAGATCTGTCTACAAATATAGTCAGATTCTGAGTATGGGAGGTAAGACTTTACATTCTGGAATTTGGAGGTAGGAGCTACAATTCCGCTTATTACATGAGGCCATTTATTGAAAAGGTTGATAAGCAGAATGCAAAGTGTTGAAATAGTTACCCTGACAAATACTGGCTAGGAAGCTAAGGGACTTGTAGCATGGGGGAATGGATGAATGATGGGCTCAGCTGATTTGGAAATCAAATAGGTATAGTAAAGTATTTCTTAAAAAATTTTTTTTTTTACTTATTCAAGAGAGGGAGGACAGAAAGAAAGAGAGAAATTGAGTATGTCAGAGCCTCCTGTCATTGTAAATGAACTCCAGACACATGTGCTACTTTGTGTGTTAGGCTTCAAATGGGTACTGGAACATCAAACCCGGAGGGGCAGGCTTTGAAAGCACGTGCCTTTAACTGTTGAACTATTTCCCCAGCCTGGGAATTTATGAAGTATTTCTTTTGGATTAATCAAGGGCAAGGGATTTTGGAATGTGTGAAATTTTTTTCAGAGTTTTGTGGTACAATTTATGTTTAAAGAAACTTTAAAAATCCACTGTCTTCTGAAGCTCATAAAAATAACAAGAGGGCTTCAGACAGCTAGTGATTTTTTTCTTTCCTTGTTGTGTAAGTAAATTATAGTTTGTTTTCTGAGGGCAAGTTAAACAAGGTTTTATTTCAGACAAGAAAGTTGGGAGGGGTCCCAAGACAGTCAGTCACTCAGTAAGTTGTAGTTACATGTGCAAACATCATTTAGGTTGGACAGTGAGTCAAGAACATGTTTTTTTTTTGTTTGTTTGTTTTTTGTGTTTTGAGGTAGGGTCTCGCTCTAGCCAAGGCTGACCAGGGTGGCCTCCAACTCATGGTGATCCTCCTGCCTCTGCCTCCTCAGTGCTGGGATCAAAGGCGTGCGCCACCACACCTGGCAGGAGAAATGTACATTTCTTCCCCTCCCCCAAGGTTAGTGTCTCTAGCCCATACTGACCTGGAATTCACTATGTAGTCTCAGGGTGGCCTTGAACTCACAGCAATTCTCCTACCTCTTCCTCCCAAGTCCTGGGATTTAAGGTGTATGCCACCATGCCTGGCTGCACACCTGGTTCTTAAGTCAGCATTTCTTTGTGAGAATCTGGTGCTCACATGTGACTTAGTTGTCCAGAATTTCTCCCCATAACATTATTATACTCTCTCTCTCCCTGTGTGTGTGTTTGTGTGTATATGCATATGTATATATGTGTATGTGTGTGTGTTTGTATGTGTGTGTGTATGTATATAAAAATTTGGTTTTGACCTCATGGTGATCCACCTACCTCTGCCCCTTGAGTGCTGGGATTTAAGGCGTGAGCCACCATGCCTGTCTGTTTTCATTCATTTTTTTAATGAGGTGTATGATAGTTAACTTGCTATTAAATGTGTAAGCAATGTGAAGCCTAAGGACCCAGGTTCACTTCCCCAGGACCCACATAAGCCAGATGCACAAGGTGGCGCATGCATCTGGAGTTCATTTGCAGTGGCTGCTGGCCCTGGTGCGACCATTCTATCTGCCTTTCTCTCCCTCCCTCTCTCTCTCTAAAATAAATAAATCAATAAAATATTTAAAAAAGTAAATGTGTAAGCAGTAAGTAACCTTATAGCAATGAGTTGAAAACAATCGGGACCGTCTTGGAATTTTGCATTATAAATAAAATATGATGGGTCTGTACTTATCTTCCTTGGGGAATGTCCTTTTTCATGTACTTCAAGTTGTTTTGGCTCTTTTTAAAAATTTTCTATTTTTTGCTTTTTGGATACAGAGTCTCACTGCATAGTGATGCAAGAGTTTTGGGACCAGGGAGGGATTAAGTTTCATAAAGATGCAGGAGATCCCAGGTCCATGGACCCCAACATTTAGATTCTTATTTGAGTTAGCAAAGAATTCAAAAACATGGACTCTAAGAAGGGTAAATTGTGAATTATGAGGTTTATTTTAGGGAGAGTTAGCATCCAGAGGGAGGGCTAGAAGGAAACCCAAGCCAAAAGGGGTTCTGCCCCTTCACAGCCAGGCTAGGAACGGGGATGGGAGATGAGAATTTCCCTCACTTAGGGAAGTCCGGGTGCACACATGTGGAAGGCAAAGCACGAGAGCCCAAGTCACAAGGTTCCCTTCACATCAGAGATGAGAGAGATCAAATATGTAGCAAAGCAAAAAAGCATGCAGGAACAAACTACATGTAGAAAGTAAGCAGGAAAATACCCAGGCAGATCAGAAATCCAGCCTGGCTGGGAACGGGGAGAGTTTCCAATGGGGCCAGGAAGCACTTGCACACATGGCTAGGCAAGAAAGCCCCCAGGACAAGGCACACATAAAAAGGAGACAGAAAAATGCCCCAGCAGAAAAGAAATCCTGTCCTCTCCTAGCTGGGAAGGGGGAGTGCTTATCAAAGCAAGGACCAGGAGAGTCAGAAGCCAGGAGAATGTGAGCGAGGGTCAAGAGAGTCACATAAATGTGGAAGGTCCATTTATGGATTAAACATCCAACAAGGGTGAGCCTTGTCATCAGGCCCAAGTGTGTGAGAGAGACCTGATTGGTTGGTGGACTCATGAAGCTAACTCGGAATGCACCATCTCATTCAGGTGTGCTAAACTTGAAGAAGCACGGAAGCTGCTGCTGGGGAGTGTTGCTTGTAGCCATCTTGGATGAGACTGGGTCAGATGTGGGTCCTAGTCCTGCTAGGGCAGGCAAGGTGGCATCTGTGTTCTCCCTGGGTCTCGGTCCCTGGCTGACTGCCTATAAAAAGCTATCTTGGGCTGGAGACATGGCTTAGTGATGAAGGCACTTGCCAGCAAAGCCAAGGGACCCAGGTTTGATTTACCCCAGTACCCATGTAAAGCCAGATGCACAAGATGGCACATACGTCTGGAGTTCATTTGCAGTGCTAGAGGCCTTGGAACACCATTCTCTCTATATATTGTCTCTTTCTCAATAAATAAAAATATTTTTTAAAAAGCTGTTTTGTGGCTGGGTGTGGTGATGCATGTCTTTAATTCCAGCAGTGGGGAGGCAGAGGCAGGAGGATCACTGTGAGTTTGAGGCCAGCCTGAGACTACATAGTGAATTCCAGGTCAGCCTGGGCTAGAGCAAGACCCTACCTTAAAAAACAAACAACAAAACCCAATAAGAAACAACCACCCTCTTCCCAGAACCCCCCAAAAGCCATCTTGCTCCTGTTCTTCCTTCAGTTGCACTAGCTGCTGGCCTTGAACCTGTGGTGATCCTATTTATTTTTCCTCCTCACTTGGCTAGTTTTTTTTTTTTTTTTTTTTTTTTTCCTGAGGTATGGTCTCACTCTAGCCCAGGCTGACTTGAAATTCACTCTGTAGTCTAAGGCTGGCTTTGAACTCACAGTGATCCTCCTACCTCTTCCTCCCGAGTGCTGGGATTAAAGGTGTGTGCCACCACGCCCGGCTTAGTTTGTCTATTCTTGTTACTCTAGTTTTCCATTTGATTTCAGAGTCAACATTTTTGAATTATGTGAAAAGTGCATTGAGACTGTACTAAGTAATTAGGAAAGGACTGATAACTTACAGTGTTTGTCTTCTCCTTTGTGAGCATGCATTCTTTCCTTTTGTTCTGGTATTTTCATTTTTGTCAGTAAAATATTTTATTTATTTATTTTATTTGCAAACAGAGTGGGGGTGGGGGGAGAGAACAAGCGTGAGCAAGCGAGCGCAAGACAGACAGACAGACAGACACACACACACACACATACATTGGCATGCCAGGGTCTCTAGCCATTGCAAATGAACTCCAGAGGCATGCACCACCATGTACATCTGGTTTATGTGGATACTGGAGAATTAAACCTGGGTCCTTAGGCTTCACAGGCAAGCGCCTTAATTGTTAAGCCATCTCTCCAGTACTCAGTAAAGTTAGGATTTTTTTAAAATGCTTGAATATTTTTGTTAGGGTTAGTCAACGTATTTTTTTTTTGTTGTTACTGTGAAAGAGATTTAATTTTTTTTTTTTCTGTTTTAGACAGCATCTCATGTATCTAGACTGGCCTCAAACTTGCTGTGTAGCTGAGGAGGACCATGGTTTTCTGATCCTAATGTTTCCATTTCCCCATTTCCCAAGTGCTAGGATTGCAGGTGTGTACCACCACACCTTGTTGATGTAGTGCTGGGGATCAGCCCAGGGTTTCATGCACACTAGGCAAGCACACTACCAACTGAGCTGCATTTCCCAGCCTCGATCTGAACTTTCTCAATGTTAGAAGCTACATTTTGTAATTGTTATCCCCAGTATTCTTGAAAATGTTGGCATTTGTATATCGATCTTGTGTCTGATCAATATGTTGAATTCTGTTATTAGTTCTGATAATTTGTCAGTTGATAATTTCTAGTTTTCAGTTAGAAAATCATAAATAGAATGTAATCACATTTTAAATCCACGAGTAAGTGGATGATGGAAGATCTTCCTCAAGTAAGGGAAATAGAAAGTTTCTGAGAAGGGAAATATTCATTGGAGGATTTAACATGTGATCTTTTCATTGCAGATATGGC
Source organism: Orientallactaga sibirica (assembly GCA_036365145.1). Classification (NCBI taxonomy): domain Eukaryota; kingdom Metazoa; phylum Chordata; class Mammalia; order Rodentia; family Dipodidae; genus Orientallactaga; species Orientallactaga sibirica. The sequence goes on from JAEOAD010001268.1 coordinate 5,270,800, forward strand.
GTAAGATATTTCTTCAAGATTGGACAGCTGGTGACCTGTTATTTCTGATAGCCTGTAACTGACTTTAGTAGCCATAGAGAAATCTCACCGAGTTGCATTTTTGTTTCTGCTTTACACTTTTCCTGGCACCCAAGTTCACCTAGCAACCATGTATGGAAGTGCTCGATCTGTAGGGAAGGTGGAACCAAGCAACCAGAGCCCTGGGCGTTCACCTCGGCTTCCACGTTCCCCTCGCTTAGGTCATCGTCGAACCAATAGCACAGGAGGGAGTTCTGGAAGCAGTGTCGGAGGTGGCAGTGGGAAAACCCTGTCAATGGAGAATATACAATCCTTAAATGCTGCCTATGCTACATCTGGCCCTATGTACCTAAGTGACCATGAAAATGTGGGTTCAGATACACCTAAAAGCACCATGACTCTTGGCCGTTCTGGGGGACGTCTGCCTTATGGTGTTAGGATGACTGCTATGGGCAGTAGCCCCAATATAGCAAGCAGTGGGGTTGCTAGTGACACCATAGCGTTTGGAGAGCATCACCTCCCTCCTGTTAGTATGGCATCCACTGTACCTCACTCTCTCCGTCAGGCAAGAGATAATACCATCATGGATCTGCAGACACAGCTGAAGGAAGTGTTACGAGAAAATGATCTCTTGAGGAAGGATGTGGAAGTAAAGGAGAGCAAATTGAGTTCTTCAATGAATAGCATCAAGACTTTCTGGAGCCCGGAGCTGAAGAAAGAGCGGGCCCTGAGAAAAGACGAAGCTTCCAAAATCACCATTTGGAAGGAACAGTATAGAGTTGTACAAGAGGAAAACCAGGTTAGTTGCATTTATACATTTTTCGTTATGAGTTGAATTCATCTATATATATATGAAGCAAGTCATTGTTTTTCTGTCTTAGATTTTTCCCATGTTTATTTTTTTTGTTAAATAAAAAAAAATTTTGTTTTCATTTATTTATTTGACAGGGAGGGAGAGAGGAGAGAGAGAGAGAGAGAGAGAGAGAGAGAGAGAGAATGGGTGCACCAGGGCCTCCAGCCACTGCAAATGAACTCAGACGCGTGTGCCCCCTTGTGCATCTGGCTTACATGGGTCTTGGAGAACCGAACTGGGATCCTTTGCATCTGGCTTACATGGGTCCTGGAGAACCGAACTGGGATCCTTTGCATCTGGCTTACGTGGGTCCTGGAGAACCGAACCGGGATCCTTTGGCTTTGTAGGCAATGCTTTAACTGCTAAGCCATCTCTCCAGCCCCCATGTTTATTTTTTTGATTTATCCCTTTCATTTTACTATTCTCTTTGTGGTATCATAGTACCCTGCTCTTCTCTTCTCTTCTCTTCTCTCTCTCTCCTCTCTCTCTCTCTCTCCTCTCTCTCTCTTCTCTTCCCCTCCCTTCTCCCCTCCCCCCTTCCTCCCCTCTCTCCCCTTCTCCCCTCCTCTCTTCTCTCCTCTCTCCTCTCCCTCCTCTCCCTCCCTCCCCCCCTCCCCTCCCCCTCCCCCCTCTTCCCTCTCCTCTCCTTCTCCCTGAGACCTGGTCTCAAGTAGCCAAATTTGGCCTCCTCCCCACCTCCCAAGTGCCTGGGTTACAGGTGTTCACCACCATGCCTGACTTGTTCTTTATTTTTGCTTGCTCCTCCCCACCCCAGGCTGCTCTGTCTTCCTGGGTTTTCTTTCAGACTTTTTTCTGGGAGAAAAAAACAAACAAAACAAAACCCAAAACTGGTATGGGGAGAGGCTAAATGGTAAAACACTTGGCTATACAAGGGTAGGGACAGGAGTTTAGATCCCCAGCTCCTATGTGAAACCTGCATGCACTAGTGCACATGTGTAATCTCTGGAAGATCACAGGAGGCTGGGAGGCTAAGAGCAGAGAATTGGAAGTTTGTGAGCCAGCTAGCCTGGTGAATAATAAAGAGACTGCCTTAAACAAGGTGGACGGTGAAGACACCTCTGAAGTTGTCTTAAAACTTCGGCATGTATACTGTGGCATATACCCAAAAAAAAAAAGGCTAAAAAAAAACAAAACAAAACCTTGTAACACTTCCCCTCCTTCCAGGTTTTAGAATGTATTTTAGACTTGAGAGCTTGAATTACCTTCTTTTCTTTTTTCCTCCTTCCTTCTTTCCCTTCCTTCTTCCCCTTTATCTTTCTCTCTTGAGGCAAGGTTTCATTTTAGCCAAGCATAACCTTGAACTCATAATAATTCTCCTACCTTAGCCTCCTGAATGCTGGAACTATAAGTGAGGTCCACCACACCTAGTTCTGAGTTATTCTCACTTTCTTAAAGGTGAATAAGAATTATAAAAGTGGGGCTGAGGAGATGGTTCAGAGGTTAGAGACACTTACTTGCAAAGCCTGCTGGCCTGGGTTCAAGTCCCAGCCACCCACATAAAGCTAGTTGAGTATTTATTTGCAGCAACAATTGCCCCTGGGTGTTTGTGTGTATATGCACACTAATACGTGCAAATAAATTTTAAAAATTCGAAAAAAAGAGTTATAAAAATAGTCACCTCTGCTGGACATGGTGGCGCACACCTTTAATCCCAGTACTTGGGAGGCAGAGGTAGGAGGATCACTGTGTGTTCAAGGACACCTGAGACTGCACAGTGAATTCCAGGTCAATCTGAGCTAGAGAGAGACCCTACCTCGCCCTACCTCCAAAAAAAGGTCACTTCTAAATGTTTGCATTGTTCTTGAATGATGCTAAGAAGGAATTATCAATGGTCTGTGTGTCTGATGGATGTGTTGCATTTGTTGAGTGGTTGTCTTACTCTGTTACTCATATTCAGTTCAGTTAGTCACATCTACTGTTGGCAGTACTGGAGATTGAGTCCATGGCCTCATTCAGGTTAGGCAGCTCCCTTACTTTTTTTTTTTTTTAATGCTTATTTATTTATTTGAGAGAGACAGAGAGAGGAAGAGGCAGAGAGAAAGAGAGAATGGGTGTGCTGGGGCCTCCAGCCACTGCAAACGAACACCAGACGTGTGCGTCACCTTGTGCATCTGGCTTACGTGGGTCCTGGGAATTGAACCAGGGTCCTTTGGCTTCACAGGCAAATGCCTTAACCGCTAAGCCATTTCCCCAGCCCAGCAGCTCCCTTACTTTTGAGTGATATCTCCAGCAGATCTGTTTTGGCTTCTTGAAGATCTCTAGTATATTGCATTTTTCTTTTTTTTTTTCTTTTTTGCTTCAGGTTTTACTCTTTGTGAGTTGATTTTCATACATGCTATGGCATCAGAGTCTAACTTCATCTTTCTACTTGTAGATATCGAGTTTTTAAAATATTTTATTTTTATTCATTTACTTATTAGAGACGGGGGGAGAGAGAGAGTGAGTGAGAATGGGTGTGCCAGGGTCTCCAGCTGCTGCACACAAACTCCAGACTCATGCACTACCTTGTGCATCTGGCTTATGTGGGACCTGGAGAATTGAACCAGGGTCCTTAGGCTTTGCAGGCAAGCAACCTTAACTGCTAAGCCATCTCTCCAGCCTTTTTTCTTCTTTTATTGATACTTTCCATACATACAGACATATATATTCCATACAAAATCTCACTACCCTCTACCACGCAACCCTTTTACCCCAGAAACCCCCTGCATGGAATTGCTTCTTTCCAACGAGTCTCTTTTCTATTCTGATGTTGTCATTTTCTTCCTTATTATGCTGGTCTTGTATAGGTAATGTCATATATTACATTTTGTATGTTAAAGGTACAAACCTATTTTTCCAGAATATAAATCTTTGTTTTTGGTCATATGAATAACATAGATAAACAGAGCTAAGAAAGCAAAATTATCCCACATCATTTTATCTACTGATGTTTCTCCTTAATGAACTGTTTCTGTTCATTCATATGCAGTTTTTTTTGATTTTTAAAATACCACATTTTATTCAGATTTTACAAAGGAGTGTGGAAAGGGGAAGGCTGAGAAGTATAAGGAAACAAAACGGGGAGAGGAGAAATACACTACGTGGAGTCCAGAAGCTCATGTGGGCCACATGTAGCTCAGTCCATGTGACCAGATACGGATTTTAGAAGAAATGTGAGAGGGAATTTTAGAATGTGCACTTTTAAGAAGGATCAAAAGTGAAAATGATAATCAAAGGAAAAAGCTGTCTCTTCCCACCCCAGCATGGCTGCCAGGGTAGGAAAGAGCTCTTACCCATCTGAAGATGCTGCTGCCAGCTCCACAGAGGAGAAAATGGGCCAAATTTTTAATTTCACTTGTAGTTTTGGTTTTCCGAAGTAGGGTCTCACTCTTGCCCAGGCTGACCTGGAATTCACTCTGTATTCTCTGGGTGGCCTCGAATTCATGGTGATTCTCCTACCTCTGCCTCCCGAGTCCTGGGATTAAAGGCGTGAGCCACCACGCCTGGCCACAAAATTTAAAACTTCCATAATGTTATAAACAATAAACCAAGATAATTCCCTACCCCTCCACTTTCCCCTTTGAAACTGCACTGTCCATCATATCCCCTTCCTTTCTCAATTAGTCTCTCTTTTATTTTGATGTCATCATCTTTTCCTCCTATTATGAGGGTCTTGTGAAGGTAGTGCTAGGCACTGTGAGGTTGTGACTATCAAGACCAATTTGTGTATAAATGATTACATTATAAGCAGTCCTTCCTTCGACTCTTTTTTTCCCTTTTTTTGGTATTTTGAGGTAGGTTCTCACTCTAGCCCACCTGGAATTCACTGTGTAGTCTCAGGGTGGCCTTGAACTCATTGGCGATCCTCCTACCTCTGCCTCCGAGTGCTGGGATTAAAGGCGTGCGCCACATGCTTGGACCCTGAGCCTTGGAAGGTATGATGAAGATGTTTCAGTACTGAATACTCCTTTGTCACTTCCTCTCAGCACTGTGTTGTCTTTTGGGTCATCCCAGTCGTCACCACCGACTGAAAAAGAGAAACTTCTTTAATCAAAAGTAAGAGTAGTGCCTGGAAAGATGGCTTAGTGGTTAAGTGCTTGCCTGTGAAGCCTAAGGATTCCGGTTTGAGGCTCAAGGTGGCACATACATCTGGAGTTCATTTGCAGTGGCTGGATGCCCTGGTGTGCCCCTTCTCTCTCTCTCTCTCTGCCTCTTTCTCTGTCTATTGCTCTCAAATAAATAAACATGAAAATAAAAACAATTTACAAAAGGGTTGGAGAGATGGCTTAGCAGTTAAGGTGCCTGCCTGCTAAGCCTAAGAATGCCGGTTCCAAACTCCAGATCCCACATTTAGCCAGATGCAAAGTGACACAAGGGCGCAATGCCGCACTTGACCACAAGGGGACACATGTGTCTGGAGTTTGTTCACAGCAGCTGAGAGGCTGCTGGCGTGCCCATCTCTATTTGTCCTCCTCTCCCTCTCTCTCTATCTCTCTGTGTCTTTCTCCAAGAAAATTTTTTTTAAAAAAAGTGGAAGTAGTATTACTATATGGGTATGAACATTAAGAAAAGTGCTTAAGCCGGGCATGGAGGTGCACGCCTTTAATCCCAGCACTTGGGAGGCAGAGGTAGGAGGATCGCCATGAGTTCGAGGACCCCCCTTAGACTACAGAGTGAATTCCAAGTCAGCCTGAGCTAGAGTGAGACCCTACCTTGAAAAAAAAAAAAAAAGAAAAGTGCTTACAGGGCAATTTCATGACCATAATGTATGTATTTAGCCAGTCAAGAGCAGGTGTTATGCTTCTAGGGTTCATGACCTCCCCACCATAGGCTTTTTAATTTTTTTTATTTTGGAGGTAGGGTCTCACTCTAGCCCAGTCTACCTGGAACGCACTCTGTAGTCTCAGGGTGGCCTTGAACTCATGGTAGTCCTCCTGCCTCTGCCTCCCAAGTGCTGGGAATAAAGGTGTGAGCCATCATGCCCGACAGGCTTATTTTATTTAATTTTTATTTTTTTTTTATTTTTCAAGGTAGGGTCTCACTCTAGCTCACACTGACCTGGAATTCACTCTGTAGTTTCAGGGTGGACTTAAACTCATGATGATCCTCCTATCTCTGCCTCCCAAGTGCTGGGATTAAAGGCATACGGGCTTTTTTTTTTTTTTTTTAAGCAAAAAGATTTCATTTTTAAAATTTATTTCTTTATTTATTAGAGATAGAGTGAGAGAGTGAGAATGGGTGTGCCAGGGCCTCTAGCTACTGCAAAACAACTCCCGATGCATGCACCACCATGTGCATCTGGCTTATATGGGGCCTGGAGATTCAAACTTGGGGTCCTTAGGCTTTGCAGGCATGCATCTTAACTGCTAAGCCATCTCTCCAGCTCTGGCTTCTTTTTTTGGGGGTTGGGGAGAGACACAGAGAGAGACAGAGAGAGAGGGAGAGAGAGACAGATAGAGATGGGAGCGCCAGCAGTCTCTCAGCTGCCGTGAACGAAATCCAGATGCATGCGCCCCCTTGTGGGCAAGTGTGGCATTGTGCCCTTGCGTCACTTTGCATCTGGCTAAACGTGGGACCTGGAGATTGGAACTGGGTTCTTAGGCTTAGGAGGCAGGTGCCTTAACCGCTAAACCATCTCTCCAGCCCAAGTCTACTTTTTTAAAAAATATTTTTGGCCGCCCCCACGTGTCCCTCGGTCGGGCCGGTCTGCAGGTCTCTCTCTCCTTGCGGTGGCGACGCGAGAGCAGAGTCTGAGCTGCGGCAGCGAGAGTCCTGGCGGGACAAGCATTTAGAAAGTTCCTTCCGCTTTTTGACAGAGTGTTGGTTGAAATGAGTGCAGCTGAAACTGTAACCAAAGGTGGCATTATGCTTCCAGAAAAATCTCAAGGAAAAGTATTGCAAGCAACAGTAGTAGCTGTGGGACCAGGCTCTAAAGGAAAGGGTGGAGAGAGTCCACCAGTTAGTGGGAAAGTTGGAGATAAAGTTCTTCTCCCAGAATATGGAGGCACCAAAGTAGTTATAGATGACAAGGATTATTTCTTATTTAGAGATGGTGACATTCTTGGCAAGTATGTCGACTGAAATCACCATTAAAATGGCACCATGTGAAGCTGCCCATTCCAGTGAAATTCTGAAATGTCTCATCATGTAAATAATTTCCATGCCTTCCTTTTATAATAAACTGGTGATATCTAAATATATATATATATTTTGGGCTGGAGAGATGGCTTAGTAGTTAAGGCACATGCCTGCAAAGCCTAAGGACCCCAGTTTTCTCCAGGTCCCATGTAAGCCAGATGCACAAGGGGACACACATATCTGGAGTTCATTTGTAGTGGCTGGAAGCCCTGGTGCGCCCATTCTCACTTTCCCTCTGTCTCTTTCCCACTCTCTGCCTTTAATAAATAAATTAAAAAAATAAAAATCTTTAAAAAAGACATTTAGAAACAAAAAAATAAAACAAAAAACTAAATATATATGTATGTGTGTGTGTGAATTTTTTTTTTTTTTGAGGTAGGATCTCACTCTAGCTTAAGCTGACCTGGAATTCACTCTCTATTCTCAGGGTGGCCTCGAACTCATGGTGATCCTCCTACCTCTGCCTCCTGAGTGCTGGGATTAAAAGCATGCGCCACCACGCCCAGTGGGGGGAAAAATATATATATATATATTTTTTTGAGACAACACTGCTTTATTATTTCTCACTAGAGCCACACTCACTCCTCACATTCTGAAAGCAGAGTTGTAGTGTCCCCCATGCTCCCAAGAGGCATCCCCACCCAGCAAGCCAGGGTCAGTGGCTTCCTCCTCTTGCACTCAGCCACTCTTGGTTAAAATATATATTTATTTATTTGGTTTTTCGAGGTAGGGTCTCACTCTGGCCCAGGCTGACCTGGAATTAACTATGCAATCTCAGGGTGGCCTTGAACTCATGGCGATCCTCCTACCTCTGCCTCCTGAGTGCTGCGATTAAAGGCGTGCGCCACCACGCCCGCCTGGTAAAAATATTTTTATTGACAGCTTCTATACTTACAGACAATAAGCCTTGATATTTCCCTCCTCTTCCCTCTCCATTCTCCCCTTCACAACTCCACTCTCTATTGTATCCCCTCCCTCTCTCTGTCTCTCTTTTATTTTGATGTTGTCTTTTTTTCCTATTATGAGGGTCTTGTGAAGGTATTGCTAGGCAATGAGAGGTTGTGGATATTGAGGCCAATTATTGTCTGAACAATGCACTGTAAGCAGTCCTACCCTTCCTTTGGCTCTTACATTCTTTTTGCCACCTCTTCCACACTGGACCCCTGAGCCTTTGGGGGATGTGATAACAGATGTTTTAGTGCTGGACACTTCTCTGTCACTTCTTAACACTGTGTTACCTTTTGAGTCATCCCAGTGGTCACCACCATCTGAAAAGATAAGCTTCTCTAACCAAACGTGAGAGTGGCATTAATATATGAATATGAACATTAAGTGTAGTGCTTACAGGACAGTTTGGTGAGCATAACAATATGTATTTAGCCAGACAAGAGCAGGCTTTGTACTCCTAAGGCTCATGAGCTCCCTGCCATAGGTTTTTTTTTTTTTTTTTTTTTTTTGGTTTTGCAAGGTAGGGTCTCACTCTGGTCCAGGCTGACCTGGAATTCACTATGTAGTCTCAGGGTGGCCTCGAACTCTTGGTGATCCTCCTACCTCTGCCTCCCGAGTGCAGCCTGCCATAGGCTTTTGATTAGGTTTTCAGTACTAGGCATGTATTCCCTCCAATAGGGCAGGCCTCCAGTCCAATTAGAGAGCAGTTGGTTTCCCCCAGGGCAGACATATCACTATTGCACTCTTTTGGTTATTTGGCCTGTCTGGCAAAGTGTGAGACTTCCAGTGTCCACTGTTTTCACTGCTGATGACTTCTGTCTCCCATAGGGCTTTTTGCAGTGCAGTTTTTTCCAGTTGGTCTACTGGGAGAAGGTTTTCAGCTCAGCCCCAGCTTGATTTCTCAATGACCTTTCCTCCCAGGCAATAGGGTCTTACTATCTGTTTCTGGTGGGAAACCAAGGGCCTTGGCAGTAGCCTGTAATGTTTTGGAGGCAACAGGGACCTCCCTGGTTAACAACTCACTGGAAGGTATCCCATCCCTGGCACTGAAAATTTTCTAGTAACAATCTATGGCTTCTGGATGTGCCAGTATCCGAAAAAGTAGGCTTTCATATGTTTTATTTAGAATATCTTGAATTTAATTGACCCTCCCCCTCCCCTTCTTTTACCCATTCTCTTCCCCTGGTCTTGCTTAGGCCACTCTACTCCCTACCATAAGCTTTTGATTAGGTTTTCAGTACCAGGCATGTATTCCTTGCCATGGAGTGCACCTCCAGTGCAATTAGAGAGCAGTTGATTTCTCCCATAACAGACATTCCACTATTGCACCCATTGGCTTATTTGGCCTGGCTGGCTGAACTTATGGCCTGCAGTGTCCACTGCATTCACTGCTGATGGCTTTTCTCAGCTATACAGCTGCATGCAGCATAGCTTTGTTCTGCTTTCTGTCAGCAGGTCTATAGGGAGGAGGTTTTCAGCTCAGTTTCAGCTTGATTTCTCAGTGACTTTGTAGCCCAAGCACATACACAAAAATTTAATGAGTAGAATGTTATTGGTATTTTACTATAACTGTTTTTAGCCAACACTTCTCCTGTATATACACATTCAAAAAATTACTAGTATATATCTAAATAGCATTTAAAAATTTTTAAATTTTTATTTCTTTGAGAGTGACAGACAGAGAGAGGCAGAGAGAGAGAGAGAGGGATTGAATGCACCAGGGCCTCCAGCCATTGCAAACGAACTCCAGATGCATGCACCACCTTGTGCATCTGGCTTACATGGGTCCTGGGAAATTGAGCTTTGAACCGGGGTCTTTAGGCTTCACAGGCAAGTGCTTAACTGCTAAGACATCTCTCCAGCCCCTAAATAGTACTTTTTAATGGTTTTTGAGGAAGGGTCTCACTGTAGCCCAAGCTGACCTAGAATTTACTTTGTAGTCTTAGTCTGGCCTCGAACTCATAGCAATCCTTCTACTGCTGCCTGCTGAATGCTGGGATTAAAGGCATGAGTCACCATGCCTGGCTGGCATACTTTTTGATTTTGAAGTAATTGAAACATTTACTTATGCCTGTTCTTTAGGATCTCTCTCTCTCTCTCTCTCTCTCTCTCTCTCTGTGTGTGTGTGTGTGTGTGGGGGGAACCCCATTGCAGTATTCTTTGTCTTAATTATCATTCTACATTTAAAGGCAAAATATCCGAGACTTTTGAGAAGTCAATTGTGGGTATATAGCACTTCAAGTGGGAGAGAAACAGCCCAAAGGATTTCATTCCAAAAACCATATACACGCTGCAAGAGTGAACACTGCCTTATCTAGATTCCACTCCTTGCTCTAATTAAATGCCGATGCTGGCAGGAATATATTCTTCCTGCAACACTGTAATTACTACAGAATCCTACGATTGTATAACTTTGGCCCCCAAAACAAAGGATCCAATTTAAATTAAAGTGAGAGACTGCAGTGATGTATAGAGGCTGAGAATGCTAATTAATAGATTATAGTCAGCTAGCAGTGGGCCTCATTAAACACTGCATTCATTATCCGGATCCTCCACAGTTCTCAGAGTTTGGTCAGACATCTTCCACTTTATGAAGAAGATTGGTTTAGTAGGTTTTATGGTAATTAAATGTATTTTTTTGTTTTGGTTTGAAGCTAGAGTTTGTGTCTATTTTGAATTTTTGAGCTAATAGGGCCACAGAGATCTGGGTCCAGAGTCCTGTCAACTGTAGAAACGTATTTGCTTAAAACTGCCTGATATAGTTGGGCATGGTGGTACCTGCCTTTAATCTCAGCACCTGGGAGGCCGAGATAGGAGGATCCCTGTGAGTTTGAAGCCACCCTGACACTACAGAGTGAATTCCAGCCTAGACTAGAGCGAGATCTTACCTCAAAGAACAAAACAAAACAAAATAAAACAAAAAAACTGATGTTATATTTGAGACTTCTTTTGTTACTTTATTTTTAAATAACTGGTGATTGGAAAGTTAGGAATACACACACACAACACATATCACATATACTTATTTTTTAACAGAGAAAGCTTTTTTTCATATTATGAGTAAACTGGCTTTTAGCATATATTTTCTTGAGAAGAATAAAAGTATTACTGTGAGCTTGGTGAATTGCAGAGCTAATGAAGCCTTGGATAAGCTACATTTTAAATTTTATTCTAACCAGCTATTGTGTTTCATTCAGAATTCTATATTGTGAATCTAGCTGGATTTTTTTTTTTTTTTTTTTTTTTTTGGTTTTCAAGGTAGGGTCTTACTCTAGCCCAGGCTGATCTAGAATTCCCTCAAACTCACAGTGATCCTCCTACCTCTGCTTCCTGCGTGCTGGGATTAAAGGCGTGTGCCACCGCGTTCAGCTTGGATCTTATTTTTTAAAAGTATTTTATTTTTATGTATTCACTGAGAGAGAAAGGGAGAGGGAGAGAGAAGGGGCATGCCAGGACCTCTAACCACTGCAAGCAAACTCTAGAAGTGTGCACTACCATGTGTATCTGGTGCAGGTACCTCTGGCTTATGTGGGTTCTGGAGAATCCAGCCTGGGTCCTTCGGCTTCGTAGGCAAATGCCTTACCCTCTTAGCCATCTCTCCAGCCCCCCTTTTTTCCTTTTGTGGAGATGGAGATTTAACCCAGGGGCTTTTGGAAGCTAGGCTAGGCATATTCAAGAGCTATTTCCCAACCTCATGAGTTTTATATTTTAATTAATTAATTAATTAATTAATTAGTTTGCAAGCAGAGAGAGACTGGGTGGGATGGGAAAGAATATGGGCATGCCAGGGCGTTTAGCTACTGCAATTAAAAAAAAAAAAAAAAAACACCTCCAGATGGATGTGCCACTTTGTGTATCTGGCTTTACGTGGGTACTGAGGAATCAAACCCAGGTCATTAGGCTTTGCAGACAGACTCCTTAACCACTGAGGCATCTCTTCAACCCTTGATTTTTAGTTTTTAAAAATATTTTTATTTATTTTATTTATTTGAGAGAGAGAAAGATACACACAGAGAGAATGGGCATGCCAAGGCCTTCAGCCACTGTAAATGAACTCTAAACGCATGTGCCACTTTGTGCATCTGACTTATATGGGTCCTGGGAAATTGAACCTGGGTCCTTTGGCTTTTCAGGCCTTAACTGCTATCTGTCCAGCCCAATTTTTATTTTATTTAGAGGTCAAGAGAATATCAGGTTCAGAAATATAAAAGGATGAACTTACCCTGTGTGATTTTTAAAAAATATATATTTAATTGATTTATTTATTTGAGAGAGAGAGAGAGAGATGGTTGTTCCAGGGCATCCAGTCACTGTAAATGAACTCCAGGTACATGTGCCCCCTTGTGCATCTGACTTATGTGGGTCCTGGAGAATTGAACCGGGTCCTTTGGCTTTGCAGGCAAGTGCCTTAACTGCTAAACCATGTCTCCAGCCCCCCTTTAATATATTTTATTTATTATGTGATTAAAAAATTTTGTTCTTATGATTTGGAGATAGTTAATAATTAACATGCATGTAATTTTTTGATTGTACTTTGCCACTTGGCAAAAGCCATGATTATTTGTATTATTTAAGCTTTTTTCCCGAGATTGCTTCATTGTTACACTTTCATTTGAAATCTAATCTTAAATTTAGTGATCTAGCTGGGTGTGGTGGCTCATACCTGTAACCCCAGCATTGAGGAGGTTGAGGCTGGAGGATTGCTGAGGCCAGTCTGTCTAATCCTCTAATGGGTTACTTGGGGTTCAGGAAAGTCTTTGAATCTTAAACCCTAGGTTCTTGCCTAATTTTAATCGAAGAATAGAATAAAATAAGGCTGAGAAGGATAATTACGGTATTATTATATTTATTGAGGGAAGTATAGAGCCAAGGAAATGTGCCCATGTGGCTAGAGATCCCACTTGTAGGGCCCGGGAAAACTGTGGAGAAAAAGGAAAGAAAAGAAAGTTCAGAGGGCTCCTGCCATGTGGGGAGCAGGAGAGGGTGAAGAGCTGCGTGGAGAGTCCTTAAGGGCTGGGTGGGGGCTCTCCCTTCTGCTCGGCCTGCTCGGCCTGAGCCTAGAAAGAATTCACCAGTAGCTGGAAGTTCAGGAGAGGTCAGGCAACACAGAGAGCGTGCCCCCCCCCGCCCTTTGCAAATGTATTTATAACCTTATGGAGGTGGGCCTTACCTTCTGGCTCAGGTGAACCAGAGGGCCAGCTAGTTGGTTAGGGCTAGCCCTGACACCACGTTCCCGGTACTGGACTTGACAGTGTTTAAAATCTAGGAAAGACCTCCCTCCCAGGAGGGGCCCAGGTTGTTTGTGGAAAAACAGGTCTAGGGAAGAGAGAACAATTCTAGCAAGTGCAGACTTGAGTGCCTTTTTACTTTTAGGGGTCATCCTATCTGTCTAAAAGAGCTACCTGACTACCCCACTCCCACTCAGTCCTACTTGCCATGTTAAAGATGCTGAGCAGTGTACCCAGGTACAATAAAATCAAATGCAAAATGGAATTTTGGAGAGTTAATCATTTGAGGAGCAAAATTTGTGCATGTACAGCTTATTGAAATTTAAGCCATCCATGTATTTGAGCTTGCCACGCATGTAATTACATAAATGGGCATGGGGAATTTGCTTCTTATAAGGTTAAATTTGTTCACTCCGAATATAGTGGGATATTACGAAAAATGATTCAGTGAATCAAAGGGAAAAGTTGCAAAAATATCTGACATGGTTTATTTTTGAGGAAATAAGGACATTATTTTTTAAAATTATTTTTTGACAATTACATATATGTGTATGAGGCATTACTTTCCCACTCCCATTTAGCCCCTTCTTCCCAGCTAGACCACTTCTGCTCTGATGTGTGTCCCATTGCGTTTCATTAGGATGTCTTGACCATAGGTGGAGAGGTTATTTGGAGTATGGACAATTCATCAGTAGCTTCACCACTGAAGAAAATGCTAGCCGGGCGTGGTGGCGCACACCTTTAATCCCAGCACTTGGGAGGCAGAGGTAGGAGGATCGCCGAGAGTTCGAGACCACCCTGAGTCTACATAGTTAATTCCAGGTCAACCTGGACCAGAGTGAGACCCTACCTCGAAAAAAAAAATGCTTTTCTCTCCTCTAGCAACCATTTCCTGCTGGTAGCTCCTCAGGGAATGGTGGGGCTTTGTTAGGTCTTCCTCCCTCTCTTCCTTCCTCCTCCTCTTCCCTCCTCCCTCTCTTCCTCCCCTTCCTTTCTTTTTTTGTTTTTCCCCCAGTTTTTCAAGGTAGGGTCTCACTCTGGTCCAGGCTGACCTGGAATTCACTATGTAGTCTCAGGGTGGTCTCAAACTCATGGCGATTCTCCTACCTCTGCCTCCCAAGTGCTGGTATTAAAGGCGTGCGCCACCACGCCCGGCTTCCTCTCCCTCTTTTAATGTTTCCCTTTTGGATTCTGTTGTGCAATCTAATGTGGTTTTTCTTTTCTTTTCTTTTACGGGTTTTCAAGGTAGGGTTTCACTGTAGTGCAGACTGATCTGGAATTCACTTTGTAGTCTCAGGGTAGCCTCAGACTCAAAGCAGTCTTCCTACCTCTGCCTCCTGAGTGCGAGTGCTGGGATTAAAGGTGTGCACCATCATGCCTGGAGAGTTTTTTCTTTTAAATTTTCTAGCTATAACCCAGGCTGCCCTGAAACTCACTATGTAGTCTCAGGCTGTCCTCAAACTCACAGTGATCCTCCTACTTCAGCCTCCTGAATGTTGCGATTAAAGGTATCAGCCATCACGTCTGGCTAGGCCATTTTTGATGGGGTTGTTTAATTTATTTTTATTTAGCTTATTATTATTTTTTTATTTAGTTTTTTGAGTTCTTTGTATATCCTGGATATAATCCTGTCAGATGGATAACTGGCAAAAATTTCTCCCATTCTGTAGTTTGCTTCTTTGCTCTGTTAACAGTGTCTTTTGCTGTACAAAAGTTTTTTTTTTGAGAGAGACAGAGAGGGGGAGAGGAAGACAGATAGAAATGGGCGCCAGCAGCCTCTCAGCTGCTGCAAACGAAATCCAGATGCATGAGCCCCTCGTGGTCAAGTGCGACATTGCACCTTTGCATCACTTTGCATCTGGCTAAATGAGATTGGAGATTGGAACCGCTGGAGATTGGAACCAGCGTTCTTAGACTTAGGAGACAGGCGCTTTAACCGCTAAGCCATCTCTCCAGCCGTGTACAAAAGTTTTTTTAAAAATATATTATTTATTGCCGGGCGTGGTGGGCGCGCCTTTAATCCCAGCACTCGGGAGGCAGAGGTAGGAGGATCGCTGAGAGTTTGAGGCCACCCTGAGACTACATAGTTAATTCCAGGTCAGCCTGGACCAGAGTGAGACCCTACACCCAAAACCAAAAAAAAAAAAAAAAAAAAAAAAAAATATATATATATATTATTTATTTGAGTGAGAGAGACATAGAAGCAAATAGAATGTGCGCCAGGCCCTCCAGCCACTGCAAATGAACTCAAGACAGATGCACCACTCTGTGCATCTAGCTTCATGTGGACTCTGGGGAAATCAAACCTGGGTCCTTTGGTTTTTCTGGCAAGCACCTACATCTCTCCAGTCCTGTACAAAAGTGTTTTAATTTCATGAGGTCCTAATGACTGATTACTTCCTTGCTTATATGTTGAAGTGTTTGCTCTACTTTTTCCTTCAACAGTTTCAAAGTTTCAGGTTTGATGTTAAAGTCTTGGTCTATTTTGGAGTGCATGGAGAGAGATAAGGATCTGTTTTCTTTCTTCTTTGTATAAATAATACAGTTTTCCCAGCACCATTTGTTCAAAGAGGCTGTTTTATTTATTTCACCTATGCATCTGGCAATGTGGGACCTGGAGATTGGAATCTCTGAGATTGATCCATGTTTAGCCTCAGGAGGCATTTTTAAAATAAGCCATTTATCCATTTTGAGAAGAGGGGAAGAGAGAGGAGAGGAATGGGCTGCCAGGGCCTCAGCTGTGGCAAACAAATTCCAGACACATGTGCCACACCTTGTGCATCTAGCCTGCGTGGGTCCTGGGAGCCCATCCTGGGTCCTTTGACTTTGCAGGCAAATTACCTTAGAGTGCTAAGCCATCTCTCCAGCCCCAAAGAGCTGTTTTATCCAGTGAATATTTTTGGCATTTTAAAAAACATTTACTGCCAGGTGTAAGTGGCACATGCCTTTAATCCCAGCACTTGGGAGGCAGAGTAGGAGGATTTGCTGTGAGTTTCAGGCCACCCCTGAGACTAATTCCAGGTCAGCCTATGCTAGAGGTAAGACCCTACATTGAAAAACCAAACAAAACAAAAACCATTTTATTGACAGCCAAAAAAAATGCTTTTCTCTCCTCTAGCAACCATTTCCTGCTGGTAGCTCCTCAGGGAATGGTGGGGCTTTGTTAGGTCTTCCTCCCTCTCTTCCTTCCTCCTCCTCTTCCCTCCTCCCTCTCTTCCTCCCCTTCCTTTTTTTTTTTTGTTTTTCCCCAGTTTTTCAAGGTAGGGTCTCACTCTGGTCCAGGCTGACCTGGAATTCACTATGTAGTCTCAGGGTGGTCTCAAACTCATGGCGATTCTCCTACCTCTGCCTCCCAAGTGCTGGTATTAAAGGCGTGCGCCACCACGCCCGGCTTCCTCTCCCTCTTTTAATGTTTCCCTTTTGGATTCTGTTGTGCAATCTAATGTGGTTTTTCTTTTCTTTTCTTTTACGGGTTTTCAAGGTAGGGTTTCACTGTAGTGCAGACTGATCTGGAATTCACTTTGTAGTCTCAGGGTAGCCTCAGACTCAAAGCAGTCTTCCTACCTCTGCCTCCTGAGTGCGAGTGCTGGGATTAAAGGTGTGCACCATCATGCCTGGAGAGTTTTTTCTTTTAAATTTTCTAGCTATAACCCAGGCTGCCCTGAAACTCACTATGTAGTCTCAGGCTGTCCTCAAACTCACAGTGATCCTCCTACTTCAGCCTCCTGAATGTTGCGATTAAAGGTATCAGCCATCACGTCTGGCTAGGCCATTTTTGATGGGGTTGTTTAATTTATTTTTATTTAGCTTATTATTATTTTTTTATTTAGTTTTTTGAGTTCTTTGTATATCCTGGATATAATCCTGTCAGATGGATAACTGGCAAAAATTTCTCCCATTCTGTAGTTTGCTTCTTTGCTCTGTTAACAGTGTCTTTTGCTGTACAAAAGTTTTTTTTTTGAGAGAGACAGAGAGAGGGAGAGGAAGACAGATAGAAATGGGCGCGCCAGCAGCCTCTCAGCTGCTGCAAACGAAATCCAGATGCATGAGCCCCCTCGTGGTCAAGTGCGACATTGCACCTTTGCATCACTTTGCATCTGGCTAAATGAGATTGGAGATTGGAACCGCTGGAGATTGGAACCAGCGTTCTTAGACTTAGGAGACAGGCGCTTTAACCGCTAAGCCATCTCTCCAGCCGTGTACAAAAGTTTTTTTTTAAAAAATATATTATTTATTGCCGGGCGTGGTGGCGCACGCCTTTAATCCCAGCACTCGGGAGGCAGAGGTAGGAGGATCGCTGAGAGTTTGAGGCCACCCTGAGACTACATAGTTAATTCCAGGTCAGCCTGGACCAGAGTGAGACCCTACCTCGCAAAACCAAAAAAAAAAAAAAAAAAAAAAAAATATATATATATATATTATTTATTTGAGTGAGAGAGACATAGAAGCAAATAGAATGTGTGCGCCAGGCCCTCCAGCCACTGCAAATGAACTCAAGACAGATGCACCACTCTGTGCATCTAGCTTCATGTGGACTCTGGGGAAATCAAACCTGGGTCCTTTGGTTTTTCTGGCAAGCACCTACATCTCTCCAGTCCTGTACAAAAGTGTTTTAATTTCATGAGGTCCTAATGACTGATTACTTCCTTGCTTATATGTTGAAGTGTTTGCTCTACTTTTTCCTTCAACAGTTTCAAAGTTTCAGGTTTGATGTTAAAGTCTTGGTCTATTTTGGAGTGCATGGAGAGAGATAAGGATCTGTTTTCTTTCTTCTTTGTATAAATAATACAGTTTTCCCAGCACCATTTGTTCAAAGAGGCTGTTTTATTTATTTATTTATTTTTTGTTTTGTTTTTTTTTGTTGTTTGTTTGTTTTTTTTTTGCTTTTCTCAAGGTAGGGTCTCACTCTAAGCTCAGGCTGACCTGGAATTAACTATGTAGTCTCAGGGTGGCCTTGAACTCATGGCGATCCACCTACCTCTGCCTCCCGAGTGCTGGGATTAAAGGTGTGCGCCACCATGCCCGGCTTTGTTTTATTTTTTAAAAATATTTTATTTTTATTTATTTGAGGGAGAGAAAGAGGGGGAAGAGAGAGAGGGAGAGAATGGGCTTGCCAGGGCCTCCAGCTGTGGCAAACAAATTCCAGACACATGTGCCACCTTGTGCATCTAGCCTACGTGGGTCCTGGGGAACCCATCCTGGGTCCTTTGACTTTGCAGGCAAGTGCCTTAAGTGCTAAGCCATCTCTCCAGCCCCAAAGAGGCTGTTTTTATCCAGTGAATATTTTTGGCATTTAAAAAAACATTTTACTGCCAGGTGTAGTGGCACATGCCTTTAATCCCAGCACTTGGGAGGCAGAGGTAGGAGGATTGCTGTGAGTTCAAGGCCACCCTGAGACTAATTCCAGGTCAGCCTATGCTAGAGTAAGACCCTACATTGAAAAACCAAAACAAAACAAAAAACCATTTTATTGACAGCTTCCAAAAGTATGGACAATAAATGATAATTTCCACCCCACTCCTATTCTTCGCCTCTCAAAAACACCCTCCATTGCATCCATTAGTCTCTCTTCTACTTTGATGTCATCCTTTTTTCCTCCTGTTATGAAAGTCTTGTATAGGTAGTGTCAGGCACTATCGGGTCATTTTGTGCTTGGAAGACAGCCCTCCCATTTTGGCTCTCACATTCTTTCCACTACCTCTTTTGCAATATGGACTCTGAACCTTGGAGGGTGACATGCCTCTGTCACTTCTTCTCAGCACTGTGGTGATTTTTTTTTTTTTTTTTTTTTTTTTTTTTTTTTTTTTTGCTTTTTCGAGGTAGGGTTTCACTCTGGTCCAGGCTGACCTGGAATTAACTATGTAGTCTCAGGGTGGCCTCGAACTCTCGGCGATCCTCCTACCTCTGCCTCCCAAGTGCTGGGATTAAAGGCGTGCCCCACCACGCCCGGCTCACTGTGGTGATTTTTTGAAAGAAGTATTTTATTTCTTTGCAAGCAGAAAGAGAGAGAGACAAAGACAATAGGATGAGCCTCTTGCCACTGCAAATGAACTCCAGATACATAAGCCACTTTGTGCATCTGGCTTTGCATGGGTGCTGCAGAATCGAACTTAGTCCTTCAGGCTTTGCAAGCAAGTGCCTCTTACTGTTGAACCATCTGTCCAGCCCCATGGTGTTCACTGCCATCTGAGAAGTGAAGCTTCTCTGACCAAAATTGAGAGTTGTTACTCCCTTAGGGCTATGACCTTCCCAGGCTTAGGCTTTGGACTAGGTTCTCAGTATGAGGCTTGAGTGCCCTCCCATGGAGTGGGCCTTCATCCAGTCAGAGAGCAGTTGGTTTTCCCCATCACACACATGTCACCATTGCACCATTTGGCACATTTGGCTTCACTGGCCATCTTTAAGGCTTGTAGGGTCCACTGCTGGTTAGCACCATTGGTGACTTCTTCCCAAAGAGCTGCCTGCATCTCTCTTCAGCTTTCTGACAGCTAGTCAACAGGGAGGAGCGTTTCTAGCTCAGGTCCAGCTTGATTTCTCAGTGACCTGCAGCCCAAACTTGTGGAGTCTTCAGCAATAGGGTTTTACCATCGAGTTGTGGTGGGCAGCCAAGAGCCCTAGCAATGTTTTGGGAGTATCAGGGACATCCCTGGCCAACAGCTCACTGGAAGGTTTCCTACTCCTGGCACTGAAGTTTTTTTAATAACAACCTATGACTTCTAGGCACATCATCGTCCATGCCCATATGATACTTCTGCCCATTCTCTCTCTCTCTCTTTCAGTTTTTTGAGGTAGGGTCTCACTGTAGCCAATGCTGACCTGGAATTCACTGTGTAGTCTCAGGGTGGCCTTTGAACTCTTAGCTATACTCCTATGTCTGCTTCCTGAGTGCTTGATTAAAGGTGTATGCCACCACGCCTGACTGTCTCTCTCTCTCTTTTAACCATGTATGTTTTTGGCTAGACTTGGGAGGCAGAGTTAGGAAGATCGCTGTGAGTTCGAGGCCACCCTGAGACTACATAGTTAATTCCAGGTCAGCTTGGGGTACAATGACTACCTACCTCAAAAAAAAAAAAAAAAAAAAAAAAAAAAACAAAAAGAAAGGAAGGAAGAAAGAAAGGAAGAAATAAAGAAATGAAAGTAGAATCAGATTAGAGTAAGAAGGGATAAATTTGGTTTAAATATTTGGATACAAGTTTTTCATAGTTCTTTTGAAATAGATTACTAGCGATTGTGACTTTTTGTCCATTACCATGTGTCAATGTTGGGGAATTTACATGACAGTTAATCCACAAGTAGAGGCTACATGTCTGTTTCTGCCTAAGGAGTGAGAGGATGGGAGAAGCTGTTATTCTTTTCTACTTTTTCTTTCACAAATAATTTGAGTGTTTCCCATTTCTGTAAGTCAGCATTCATTAAAAAAAAGTTAAATTTTTGTTCCTGTGATAAGTTTCTGTAAATAGATACTTTTCATTTTAGTTAACAAATTCACTGGGGTCCATGTGTTTGTATGATAATTTTGGAGGGAATTTCTCAAAAACAGAAGTATTGCAGAAAATGTGCTTTCAGTGAGGAAATGATTTTGTATTGAGAATGTTCTGTTCTTCTATACAAAATTAGAGATGCTTAAATGAACTGGCTTTGTGCTGCCATGTGCATCTCTAAAAATATTCCCTTTTTGAGTTAGAAAGTTAGTCCTTAATGTAGATTAATATGTTCATTTTTCATATTATCAGCACTAATATGTATTAGGGCCTCCCCCCTTTTGTTCTGTCAGGCTTTCCTAACTAATAGACTTATGTTTTGTACTGTTAAATTTCGACAGCTTGTGGAATATACTAAATTGAAGTGACATATGTGTAGAGGAATTACATATATGTTAAGCCAGGTGTGGTGGCACATGCCCTTAATCCTAGTACTCAAGAGGCAGAGGTAGGAGGATTGCCCTGAGTTCTAGGCCAGCCTGGGACAATAGAGTAATTACACATATTAAGAATTGGTATAGCTGAGCGTGGTGGTGCATGCCTTTAATCCCAGCACTTGGGAGGCAGGGGTAGGAGTGAGTACGGTCATCTCAGGGCCTCCTGCTATTGCAAATTAGCTCCAGTCACATGCACTACTTTGTGTATCTGGCTTTATGTGGGTCCTTGGGAATCAAATCCAGGCCATCTGTTTTACAAGTGTCTTTTACTACAGAACAATTTCTCCAGCCCCAAATAACATTGTTTTTTGTTTTTTCAAGATAGAGTCTCACTCTAGCCCAGGCTGACCTGAAATTCACTATGTCGTCTCAGGCTGACCTTGAAGTCATGGCAATCCTCCTACCTCTGTCTCCCAAGTGCTGGGATTAAAGGTGTGCGCCACCATGCCTGGCTCCCAAATAACATTTTTAAATATTTTATTTTTATTTATTTATTAGAGACAGAGTGAAGGTGGGGGGGGGGGAAAGAGAGAAAGAGTAAGAATGGGCATGCCAGGGCCTTTAGCCACTGCAGATGAACTCCAGATGCATGCGCCACCATATGCATCTGGCTTATGTGGGACCTGGAGAATCGAGCTGGGTTCCTTAGGCTTCACAGGCATGTGCCTTAACTGCTAAGCCATCTCTCTAGCCCCAAATAACAGTTTTTTTTGAGAGACAGAGAGAGAGGGAGAGAGGGAGAAGAAGACAGATAGAGATGGGCGCATCAGCAGCCTCTCAGCTGCTGTGAGCAAAATCCAGATGCGTGCACCCCCTTGTGGTCAAGTGTGGCATTGCGCCCTTGCGTCACTGCATCTGGCTAAGCATGGGACCTGGAGATTGGAACCGCTGGAGATTGGAAGCAGCGTTCTTAGGCTTAGGAGGCAGGCGCCTTAACCACTAAGCCATCTCTCCAGCCCCCCAAATAACATTTTTAATTTTTTTAATTATTTTATTTATTTTTGGATAGAGACACAGAGAGAGACAGAGTGGGAGAGGGAGACAGACAGAGATGGGCGCGCCAGCAGTCTCAGCTGCTATGAATGAAATCCAGATGTGTGTGCCCCCTTGTGGTCAAGTGTGGCATTGTGCCCTTGCGTCACTTTGCATCTGGCTAAACGTGGGACCTGGAGGTTGGAACCGGGTTCTTAGGCTTAGCAGGCAGGCGCCTTAACCCCTAAGCCATTTCTCCAGCCCCCAAATAACATTTTTAAATGAAATAACTTTGCAGATTTTTTTTCTGTCTAGCATAACAGAAGGCAACTGATAGTTCATATTTGTTTCTATATTCAGTTTATAACAATTTTTAAAAATATTTATTTGAGAGAGAGAGAGCGAGCTTATGCGCAAGATAGAATGGGCATGCTAGGGCCTCTAACCACTGTAAACAAACTCCAGATGCATGTGCCACCTCATGCATCTTGGGTACTAGGGAATTGAATTTAGGTCCTTAAGGGTGAGCTTGAGGCCATCTGAGACTACATAGTGAATTCCAGGTCAGCCTGGACTAGAGTGAGACCCTACTTTGTAAAAATAAAACAAAACAGAACAGAACAGAAAAAAAATAAACCAAACCAAACCAAAGTTGAGAATTAAGTGAAATGTGTATTGGATTTCAAATCTGTTGAGAAATTGGGGAGAATATATTTACCAAATATTCTTTTAGTTATCTTTCATAGAATTGATGACCTGAATAATTAGTAACTTGTTTTTGCCAAATGTTTCTTCTTCATAGAAAAGGCTGGGTGTGGTGGTACATGCCTTTAATCCCAGCACTCGGGAGGCAGAGATAGGGGAATCACCATAATTTTGAGGTAATCCTGACATTACATAGTGAATTCCAGGTCAGCGTGAACTAGTCCCCACCTCCACACACACACACAAAAAGGAATTTAGGTTCAAGAATTTTTTTTGCATGTTTGTGTAGTACATTGTGTGTATGTATACCATATGCATGTGTGTGTGAAGATATCTGTTCCCTGTGTGCATGTATACAGAGGTAGGAGGAAGTTGTAAGGTGTCCTTCTCTATTACTCTTCTTCTTTATTTCCTTGAACTCTGACAAGTGCATTTAACTGTGGAACCAGCTCTCCAGCTGCCATGCCTGGCTGCCATGCATGTGGTGCTGAGGATAGAAACCAGACAGCCTACATGGCAAGCGCTCTTACTGCAGAGCCATTTCCCCAGCTCACAGGTGCCAGATTTTTAGGAGAGCAGCAATTTTTTAATTATTTATTTATTTATTTATTTATTTATTTATTTATTTTGTTTTTTCGAGGTAGAGTTTCACTGTAGCCCAGGCTGACCTGGAATTTCCTATGTAGTCTCAGGCTGGCCTGGAACTCATGACAGTCCTCCTACCTCTGCCTCCCAAGTGCTGGGATTAAAGGCATACACCACCATGCCCAGCTCGCTTGCCCGCCCTCCCTCCCTCCCTCCCTCCCTCCCTCCCTCCCTCCCTCCCTCCTTTCTTTCTTTCTTTCTGAGGTAGGGTCTCACTGGCCCAGGCTTTCCTGAAATTAACTATGTAGTCTCAGGGTGGCCTTGAACTCATGGCAATCTTCCTACCTCTGCCTCACGAATGCTGGGATTAAAGGCGTGTGCCACATGTCCAGCATTTTTAAATATTTTTTTGAGGTAGGGTCTTGCTCTAGTCTAGGCTGACCTATGTCAGCCTAATTATATATTCTCAGGGTGGCCTTGAGCTCTTGGTGATCCTCCTACCTCTACCTCCTGAATGCTGGGATTAAAAGTGTGCACCACTCTACCTGGCTCAAGAGAGCAGCAAATTTTAGTGACTTTCTGTTCTCTTCTGTCTTGTAGCTTCATTGAGGAGTGTGTGTTCCTTTTTTAAAAAAATATTTATTTATTTATTTGAGAGAGAGGGATGGAGAGAATGGACACACCAGGGTCTCCTGCTGCTACAAACTCCAGATGTATATGCCACTTTGTGCATTTGGCTTTATGTGGGCACTGGTGAATTGAACCCAGGCCATCAAGCTTTGCATTCAAGCGCCTTTAACTACTGAGCCATTTCTTCAACCCCACGGTACACATTCATTCTTTCTGTATGAAAACATATAATACATGGAATAATATATATTAAAATTATGATACACTTAATATATATGGTACAGAACGTTTTCATAAGATGAATTGGACAAAAGATTTAAAAAATATTTGCAAGCGAGAGAGAGAGAGAGAGAGAGAGAGAATATGAATTGGTGTTCCAGGGCCTCCATTTGCTGCAAGCGGACTCCAGATGCATGTGCCTCTGCATCTTGCTTTATGTGGATACTGGGGAATTGAGCCCAGGTTTTAGGCTTTGCAGCAAGCACGTTAACCACTAAGTCATTTCTCCAGCCCTTATATAATTCTTATACTACTTTAAGATGCACTTTGTTCACATTATTCTAATTATTTACTTTGCTTACATTAAGGTGTAGCATTACATCTTTGATTTTATGTATTATCTGCCATGTTTATATCATGTACTATTAGCAAATATGCCTCTTGAGTGTTAATAACTATTATAGATGCTAAACAGTTATAGAGCATTTACACATACCATGCTAGATACTTTTATATACATTACTTCTAATATTCACAAAGGTCCTCAAGGTAAGTAATACTGTCTTCATTTACATATGAAGACACTGAAAATTAGTAGAAAAATTTGTGCTGGCCTCACATATGGTGAGTGACAGATACTTGTGTGATTACAAAGCCAACTAAAATGTCATTGTGGTGTTTTCAATTAAAGATACCTAAATGAGGTGTTGGAGAGATGATTTAGTGGTTAAGACACTTGCCTGCAAAGAAAGTCTAAGGACCTAGTTTCGATTTGCCAGTACCTATGTAAGCCAGATGTACATGGTGGTGCATGCCTCTGGAGTTTGTAGTGGCTAGAGTCTGTGGCACACCCATTCTCTCCCCTCCCCGTGTCCCCTCTCTTTCCAATAAATAAAAAAAAATTAAAATAGATACCTAAATGAAATGTGCAAACTTGTTTAAAATATTTATTGAGCCGGGCGTGGTGGCGTACGCCTTTAATCCCAGCACTCGGGAGGCAGAGGTAGGAGGATCGCCAAGAGTTCGAGGCCACCCTGAAACTACATAGTGAATTCCAGGTCAGCCTGGGCTAGAGTGAAACCCTACCTCGAAAAATCAAAAAAAAAATATTTATTGAAAACTGTTATAAAAATACTTATTAAATGTAAGCAATTACATTAATATTTTATGCTTAGAGTGATATCCTACTTCATCCCCCCCCCCAAATTCTTATATTTTAGTTGGAGAAGGAAATTCAAGATTAGAATAGGAGTGTCATAGGATACCCAGACGTCTGGGAAGGAAGTAACCTTGAGAGATGGGCAGCATTGAGAGCACAGGGAATCAGCTGAGAAGATGGAAGAAATGTAATTTGATTAAAGACACTGGCAAAATCCCCCCCAAATTTTACAGCAAGGGTCAGGGTTACATGTCAGTGCTTTTCTTGTTTGATTAGTCATAAAAGCATTTAAAAAAAAACTTATTTGAAGCTGGGTGTGGTGGAGCACATCTTTAATCCCAGCATTCAGGAGGCAGAGGTAGGAGGATTGCGTGAGTTTGAGGTCACCCTGAGATTACACAGTGAATTCCAGGTCAGCCTGAGAGCTAGAGGGAGACCCTATCTTGAAAAAAGAAAAATTGACACTGGAGAGATGGCTTAAGTGGTTAAGGCGTTTGTCTGCAAAGCCAAAGGATCCCGGTTCGACTCTCTAGGACCCACATAAGCCAGATGCACAAGGGGCGCATGCATCTGGAGTTCATTTTCAGTGGCTGGAGGCTCTGGTGTGCCCATCCTCTTTCTCTCTCCCTCCCTCCCCCTTTCCCTCTTTCAAATAAATAAATAAACAAATAAATAAAAAAGAAATAAAAAATATTTGTGTGAGAGAGAGAAAGAGAAAGAACACCAAAGTCTCTTGTTGCTTGCAAACAAATTTGAGACGCCATACGCATGTGGTGCTTTATGCAGCTGGCTTTATGTGGGTACTGGGGAATCAAACCCAGACTGTCAGGCTTTGCAACCAAGCATGTTTAACCACTGAGCAATCTTTTCAGCCCAGCAGAAGAGCATTTGATTAATGATTCCCAGTTTTGGTTTTATGATTCAAAAAGAACAAAAAAAAAAAAAAAAAAAAAAAAAAAGAATGGGAAAGCCCAGGACCATGAGAGGACTTGTATTAGGATTTTAAATAAAAACAATGAAAAAATTAAAATGACTATGCACTAGTACTTTGTAAGAGAAAATGCACTGTAACCCCAAAATAATTAAAATTGGTCAGGCGTGGTGGCGCACGCCTTTAATCCCAGCACTCAGGAGGATCTCTGTGAGTTCAAGGCCACCCTGAGACTACATAGTGAGTTTCAGGTCAGCCTGGGCTAGAGTGAGACCCTACCTTGAAAAACTAAAAAAAAAAAAAAAACCAATAATAATAATTGGATAAAGGGTAGTTCTTTCCAAGAAAATAGTTTTTAACTTTATAATGGCAATTTTATGATGGGATTGGTGGAAACTTGATTGTGAATTAGCTTTGAGAAGTGTTATTTACAACACGAGCCCATTATATTATAGCTTGCTGATCAAATCCTGTCCATAGGGATTTGATTTTTTTCCCCTTCTTTTGCCTGTTTTTGCTCCACTTTATGGGTTACAGGTATGTGGCAACACCCAGTTGTTCACATGGGTTCTGGAGATTTGTACTTGGGGTGGGGGCGGAGGCTCCAGATCCTGCATACTTGTGGAGGAAGCTCATTTGCAGAATTGTTCTTCAGCCTGCCCACAGGGATTTGTAATGCTGAAAACTAAGATTTTTACATTTGATTGAAAAGTTGTATTTTGGGGGGGTTGGCTTAGCAGTTAAGGCACTTGCCTACGAAGCCAAAGGACCCAGGTTCAATTCCCCAGGACCCACGTAAGCCAGATGCACAAGGTGGCGCATGTGTCTTGAGTTCGTTTGCAGTGGCTGGTGGCCCTGGTGCACCCATATTCATTCATTCTCTCCCCTCCTTAAATAAATAAGTAAAAATTTTAAAAATTTAAAAAAAAATAAACCAAGCATTCATATATCATGAAATATATGCTGAATTCAATTAATAACCTTGTGGGCTTGATAGTAAATATTTCAGGTTAGGCAGCCTATCTCAAAAAATAAAGTGAGGCAGGAAGGAGAATCACTGTGAGTTCAAGGCATTCCTGAGACTATATAGTGAATTCCAGGTCAGCCTGAGCTAGAGTGAAACCCTACCTCGAAAAAACCCAAACAAAAAATAAATAATACAGTGAAGAGAGATAGAAGATAGCTATTGAACACCACTGGCTTCCTGTGAAAGCAGCAACGGAAAACACATAAACAACTGTTTCACCTGAATTTTCATACAATCTTCATGTCAGAAAATACAACTTTTTAATGTTTTATTTTTATTTACTTACTTATGGGAGGGTGAGGGAGAGAATTGGCATGCCAGGCATTTAGCCACTGCAAACGAACTCCAGACACATGTGCCACCATGTGCATCTGGCTTACGTGGGTCCTGGGGAATTGAACCTGGGTCCTTAGGCTTCGCAGGCATGTGCCTTAACCACTAAGCCATCTCCCCAGCCCTGTTTGGTTTATTTTTATTCCACTCTGGTTTTATCTGGGAGGTTTGTTGAATGAGCTGCCCTACTTGTCAGTGTTTTACCTAACTTTAAAAAAATATGTATTTGAGAGAGAGAGAGAGAGGCAGATAGAGAGTAAGAGAGAATGGATGAACCAGGACCTCTAGCCATTGCAGATGAACTCCAGACACATGCACCACCTTGTACATCTGGCTTTACATGGGTACTGGGGAATGGAAATCATCTCCTTGGGCTTTGCAGGCAAGTGCCTTAACTACTGAGCTATCTTTCTAGCCCCTACCTAAACTTTTTTTTTTTTGGAGAGAGACACAGAGACAGAGAGAGAGGGAGAGGAAGACAGAGATGGGTGCGCCAGCAGCCTCTCAGCTGCTGCGAATGAAATCCAGATGTGTGCGCCCCCTTGTGGTCAAGTGCATCATTGCACCCTTGTGTCACTTTGCATCTGGCTAAACGTGGGACCTGGATATTGGAACTGGTGTTCTTAGGCTTGGGAGGCAGGTGCCTTAACCGCTAAGCCTTCTCTCCAGCCCCCCTACCTAAACTTTTGAGCAAATAAAGCTATCATTTCTGAGCTCTATGTGACTTTATTTTTGGTTGTCATTGGTAGATGATACCTTTATTTTCTTCTTCAACGTTCTCATAAACATTTATTATGTTGATTGTTTTGGTATGGAACGTGTGTGTGTGTGTGTGAGAGAGAGAGAGAGAGAGAGAGAGAGAGAGATATGAACATCAAGAGCTGTCCTCTGTCTCTTCACTTTATTTTTTTATAAATATATTTTATTTATTTATTTATTTGAGAGAGAGAAAGAATGGGAGTGCCAGGGCCTCTAGCCCTTGCAAAGGAACTCCAGATGCATGCGCCCCCTTGTGCATCTGGCTTATGTGGATTCTGGAGAACTGAACCGGGATCCTTTGGCTTTGCAGCCAAATGCCTTAACTGCTAAGCCATCTCTCCAGCCCCACGCTTTATTTTTTGAGATAGGCTCTCTCCCAACCTAGAGATTATTGATTCCTATAGACTAGCTCATTGATAAGCCTCAGGGATTATAGGCATGTGCCATCACACTCAGCTTTTACCTAGGTTCTGGGATCCAGACTCATTTCCTAATGCTTGTGCAAGAGATCTGTACCAACTGAACTGCCTTCCAGGCCTCTTTGTTAGATATTTATTTGCCAGCAGTTGAGTGACACACACACACACACACACACACACACACACACACAGAATGAGAATGTGAGAATGAATGGGTGCCAGGGCCTCCAGCCACTTTGTGCATCTGGCTTTATCTGGTACTGGGGAATTGAACCCTGGTCCTTAGGCATTAAAGGTAAATGCCTTGGAGCCGGGCGTGGTGGTGCATGCCTTTAATCCCAGCACTTGGGAGGCAGAGGTAGGAGGATCGCCATGAGTTCGAGGCCACCCTGAGACTACATAGTTAATTCCAGGTCAGCCTGGGCCGGAGTGAGACTCTACCTCGAAAAACCAAAAAAAAAAAAAAAAAAAAGGTAAATGCCTTAACTGCTGAGCCATCTCTCTGCCCCCCCAGCCTCTTCTATGTTTCTTTAATGATATATAGATATACCTTTAAAATCATTGGATTAAACTAAAAATTAAATTTTTATTGAAATCTACATACAGAATATTTTCCATAACAAATTTCTAATTTTTTTCATATTTTTATTTTGGAGAGGGACACAGAGAGAGAGGGAGAGGAAGACAGAGAGAGATAGGCACGCCAGCAGCTTCTCAGCTTCTGCGAACGAAATCCATATGCATGTGCCCCCTTGTGGGCAAGTGCAGCATTGCGCCCTTGCGTCACTTTGCATCTGGTTAAATATGGGACCTGGAGATTGGAACCGGTGTTCTTAGGCTTAGGAGGCAGGTGCCTTAACCGCTAAGCCATCTCTCCAGCCCTCCATAACAAATTTCTAAATGTGATGCTTTAAAAAATTTTTTGAGTCAGGGTATCATTCTATTCCAGACTGACCTGGAACTCACTCTGTAGCCCATGCTGGCCTAGAATTATGATGATTCTCCTACCTCAGTCTGTTGAGTGCTGGGATTATAGGCATTAGCCACCGTACCCGACTTTAAATTTCTTTGCCAAAGTCTAAAGGAAGAATTGGAGTACCAGTAGTTGTATTTTAGATGACTGTTCCAGGCTAACACACTGTTTCCTTTAGAGAGTAAAGCTTTGAGGGGAGGTAGGCAAGTTTCAGAAACTGGATGAGAGGAACAATATTTACAAGTAATTTTATGAATTAGATTTAGTGTGGTCAACTCAAATTTCATAAAACTTATTTTTATTTTTTGGTTTTTCAAGTAGGGTCTTGCTCTAGCCAGGCTGACCTGGAATTCACTATGTAGTCTCAGGGTGGCCTCGATCTCACAGTGATCTTCCTGCCTCTGCCTTTCAGGTGCTGGCAATAAAGGTATGTGCCACCATGCCTGGCACAAGTTGTTTGTTTGTTTGTTTATTTTGGTTTTTCAAGGTAGGGTCTCACTCTGGCCCAGGCTAACCTGGAATTCACTATGTAGTCTCAGAGTGGCCTTGAACTCACCGTGGTCTTCCTACCTCTGTCTCCCAAGCGCTGGGATTAGCCACCATCCTTGGCTAATTTTTTTTTTAATTTTATTTTGAAAATTTGGGCAAATGATCATGAACTAGAAACATAATGTAGGTAAAACAGCCAGTAGTTTTCTAATGAGAAGAAATTGAATTTGTTTAGTGTTGGCTAGTTTCTTATTATTATATGTATATAGTTTTTGGTGTTTCGTAGGGCAGGGTCTCACACTTTGCTCAGGTTGATTCCAAATTTGTGGCAACCCTCTTGCCTCCCTACCTCCTGACTGAGTTCTGGGCTGACAGGCATGAGTCACTGCTCCTGGCTTTGATCCCCTCGCCCCCCCCCCCCAGGTTATTACCCTTTCTAGTAGAGAGATAGGGTTACATTGGTGATGTTTCTAACTTTTCTCAGTTCCATTCATGTGTTAACATGAATAAATTTGAAAGTGATTACCATTACAATAGCTGCAATTAAAATCTAAAAGTTGACTCTTTAGATTGAAGTGGTATGTTATGCTTCTCAACAGCCATTGTTACCTCTTCACTTGTTTGTGACAGATGGCTTCCCCCCTCCTGGTCATAATCCACTACTGTTTTTTTTTTTTTTTTTAGAGAATGAATACCATGTGTTCCCATTTTGGCTCTAGTTGTGTTCTGCCCACCCATTGGCGTTAGAGGAACTTGAAATTGGATATACTTGCTGCTGGCATTGTGGCAGGAAGAAGATACAAGGGCGACTGTGCCAAGTGTTTATTAGAAAAATTGTAGCTTCCTAACATTAAGCACTATTTCTTTGTCACACCAAGTAAAACTGAATTTTATTACTTTTCTAGAACATGCTTTACAGTTGATGTTCCCTAGTAAATCTTGTTTGATGCTTATTTATTACAAAATAGATTTTTTTTTGTTTGTTTTTTTGTTTTTTAAGGTAGGGTCTCACTGTAGCTCAGGTTGATCTGGAATTCATTATGTAGTCTCAGGGTGGCCTCGAACTCTCAGCAATCCTATCTTTGCTTTCCTGAGTGCTGGGATTATTGAGCCAGTACCATGCTGTTTTTCTTACTATAGCTCTGCAATAGAGGTTAAAATCATGGCATGGTAATACCACCAACCTTATTTTTTTGTTGCTCAAAATTGTTTCAGATATTTGAGGTTTTTTTTTGTGCTTCCAAATGAATTTTTTTATGAGGATTGTATTAAATATGTAGATTGCTTTTGGTAAGATTGCCATTTTCACAATATTGATTCTTCCAATCCAAGAACAATGGATGTCTTTCCATTTCCTAGTGTCTTCTGCAATTTCTTGCTTGAGTGTTTTAAAGTTTTCACTGAGAGATCCTTCACTTCTTTGGTTAGGTTTATTCCAAGGTACTTTTTTTGTAATTTGTGATTACGAGTGATTCTCTGATTTCAGCCTCTGTGTGTTTGTTGTTAGCATACCTGTGTTTTTTGGTTCGGGCATTGAGGCTGTTGATATTAAGAGTTATTATTGAAAGGTGTGTATTTATTTTTGCCATTGTTTTTTTTTTTTTTTTTTTTGTGTGTGTGTTTTTGGTTTTACGAGGTAGGGTCTCACTTTGGCTCAGGCTGACCTGGAATTCACTATGTAGTCTCAGGGTGGCCTAGAACTCATGGCGATCCTCCTACCTCTACCTCCTGAGTGCTGGGATTAAAGGCGTGCGCCACCACGCCCGGCCTATTTTTGCCACTTTTATGGTTTTGTAGTTTTTCTGGGTTTACCTTTGCTCTCTTGTATTAACTAGTATTTGAGTATGGTTTGTTTTTTCCAGGTTCCTTATATGTATGCTTTTCTTTCTCTTTAGCATGGAGGATCCTTTCAAGTATTTTCTGTAGAGCTGGTTTTGTCTTTAATATTCCTTTAGCCTGCTTTTGTTGTGAAATGTCCTTATTTCTGTTTATTTTAATGGATAGCTTTGCAGGATAAAGTAACCTTGGTTGACATTTGTTATTTTTCAGAACTTGGAATACATCACTTCAAGCCCTTCTGGCTTTTAAAGTTTGTGTTGAGTAATCTGCTGTGATCCTGATGGACTTGCCTTTGTAGGTGACTTGATTTTTCTCTATAGCTGCTTTCAGTATATTTTCTTTGGTTGTATGTTTGGTAGTTTAATTATAATATGATGAGGAGAGGTTCTTTCTATGTTTTTTTCTGTTTGGTGTTCTAAAGGCTTCCTGTATCTGCATTGGCATCTCTTTTCCAATTTTGGGGAAGTTTTCTTCTAAAATGGTTTTGTTGAAATTCTTCTCCTCCTACTATACCCTGAATTCTAATGTTTGATCTTTTCATAGTGTTCTGAATATCTTGAAATTCCCATTCATACCTTCCTATTAGTTTGTCTTTCTCTTTGTTGGACTGTATTAGATCTGCCACCTGTTCTTGTAGTTTAGATATTCTGTTCCCTCCTTCATCCATTCTATTGGTGAGATTTTCCACAGTGTTTTTATTTCACTGACTGTGTTCTTCATTGCTAGTATTTCTGACTGGTTTTTCCTTATTATTTCTATTTCCTTATTTATGTCTTGTATTGACCTCCTTATTTTATTGAATTGGTTTCCTGTGTCTTCTTTAATTTCCTTGATATCCTCTTTTATTTCTTTGAGCATATTTATAATTATTGTTTTGAAATATTTCTGAGGCATTTCCTCTATATCAGTCTCAGTGGAGGTAATTTCTGATGGATTTATAATTGTTGGTGGATTTATATTGTTTCATTTTTTTGTGTTTCTTATAATGCAGAGATTTTTGTGTCTTGCATTAATTTAATGCTTGGGTGTTCTCATTATCTGCAGTATTATTAGATATATCAATCAATCTGACATTATATATCTTTCAGTGTGGCAGCTTAAGGTGCTACATGTGGCTCTTAAAAGACTCTCGGAGGAACTACAAAAGTTACTTTAGGTGTTGGGTTTGTCTACTATGAGAGTATTCCTGTAGGCTGGGTAGAACAAAATACAGGCAGATTTTAAAATTTGACTGAATAATATACACATTCAGTGAAATCCAGCACTGAGTATTTATGCAAGAGTTGGTTTTGTGGGGCTTGAGAGATGGCTTAGCAGTTAAGGTGCATGCCTGTCAAGCCTAAGGACCCAAGTTCAATTCTCCAGGTCCCACGTAAGCCAGATGCACATGGTGGCACATGCATCTGGAGTTTGTTTGCAGTGGATAGTGGCCCTGCTGTGCCCATTCTCACTCTCTCCCCCTTCCCCTCTCCCACCCCTCTGTCTGTCTCTAATAAATAAATAAAAATAAATCTTAAAAAAAAAGAGTTGATATTATGACAGATCCTCTAACAAAGTCCCTAAGGATATGCGTTGCACCACACCCTTAATCCCGTCACCTGGGAGGCTGAGATTTCTGGTCTGTAGAGGGTTCCAAGGTCAGATCGTGACTGAGTGAGACCCTGCCCCAACAATTTACAGAAGAGACAAAGTCACTATAAATCAGGAAGCAACAAATGACAAGCCCAAAATATAGCTCATTTAAGAATGGCAAATCCGGCCATCCATCAGATTTAACGTGATTTACCCTGACATGGCTGGTGCAATTAGCACTTCCCATGCAAGCCTATATACCAGGCTGATTTGGTGAGTACTGACCTGGTTTAATCCCAGTTACCTTTTGGGATGGCTTTGGTCTTGACTATGTTGCATGGCCACTTGGTTCCCTCTTTGCTGTGCTGTGGGCTCAGGTATGCTGGCTGGGTGGGTGGGTTGCTGCTCTGATCACCTGTGCTGGGTGCTGTGTAGGTGAACTCCCTTCCCCAGCTCTCTGGTGCTTGCTGGCGCTTTGGCTGGTGGTGGGGGAGGGGAGGCTGTGGATGGTGGCTGAAGTTCTTCCACGACACCGGTCTTTGCGATCTTCTTCCTCACGAGCTGCTCCGCTGATCCCTGCTGTACTCCCTTTCATGTTTCTTGAGTTTGTGAAGAGGCTGGTGTGAGTGGAGAATTCCCTCACCTGGCTTTTCCTGTGGCTCAGGCTGAGCCTGGTGGCTGCAGGATCTGGTGCCACTGCTGCTGGAGCCGCTTCTACCTGCTTCTGGTTCTCTGGATGTTCTGAATCTCTCCTACTTCTCTGCTGTGGTCGATAATTGCTTATACACCTTCTCTTTTCAGTAGGAGAGTGTATTTTGCTGTTTCTTTTTTTTTTTTTTTTGGTTTTTGCAAGGTAGGGTCTCACTCTGGTCCAGGCTGACCTGGAATTAACTACATAGTCTCAGGGTGGCCTCGAACTCTCAGCGATCCTCCTACCTCTACCTCCCGAGTGCTGGGATTAAAGGCGTGCGCCACCACGCCCGGCTTATTTTGCTGTTTCTTTTTCTTTTTCTCCCTTTCTTCCCTAGGCTGCTTTGACTTGTTTCCTATGCCACCATCTTCTTATTTTTTTAATTTTTTTAATTTTTATTTACTTACTTATTAGAGAAGGCCTCTAGCCACTGCAAACGAATTCCAGACTCATGTACCACCATGTGCATCTGGCTTAAGTAGGTACTGGGGAATGAGCCTTTAACTGGGGTCCTTAACCACTAAGCCATCTCTCCAGGCCCATCTTCTATAATGTATATATAATCTTGATGGGCACTTTTTTTATCCTCCCTTAGCTTTTTAAAAAAAAACTATTTGTGGGCTGGAGAGATGGCTTAGCGGTTAAGGCGCCTGCCTCCTAAGCCTAAGAACGCTGGTTCCAATCTCCAGCGGTTCCAATCTCCAGGTCCCACGTTTAGCTAGATGCAAAGTGACGCAAGGGTGCAATGCCGCACTTGACCACAAGAGGGTGCACACATCTGGATTTCATTCACAGCAGCTGAGAGGCTGCTGGCGCGCCCATCTCTATCTGTCTTCCTCTGTGTCTCTCTACAAAAAAAATTATTTAGTTGTGGGTTTGGCAGGTGCACATGTGCCTTAGCATGTGTGTCGATATCAGAAGCCGACTTTTGGGGTAGTTTTCACCCTCCATTCATATTGAGGCACAGTCTTTTTTTTTTCAAGGTAGGGTCTCACTCTAGCCCAGGCTGGAATTCAATGTATGTAGTCTCAGGGTGGCCTTTGAACTCACTGTGATCCTCCTAACTGTGCCTCCCGAGTGCTGGGATTAAAGGCGGTCGCCACTACGCCCGGGCAAAATTCTTTTCTTTATGTTTCCCTCCCTGTAGGTGCACACACTGTGATCACAGAAGCTCTTACATACGCCCCTCCCTGCTTCAGGTTTTCACCTGAGACCTGAGGAACTAAACTCAGGCTCTCAGAGTTGCACATCAAGTTACATAACCATCTTCCCAGTCCTAGGGACTTTTATTTATTTGTGAGAGAGAGTGAGAAAGAGGGAGGGAAAGGTAGAGAAAGAGCATATGAATGGGCATGTCAGAGCCTCCAGCCATTGCAGATGAACTCCAGACACATGTGCCTTCTTGTGTATCTGGCTTATGTGAGTCCTGGGGAATTGAACCTGGGTCCTTTGACTTTGTAGGCAAGTACCTAAATCACTAAGTCTTCTCTTGAACTCTCAGAGACTTTTTAGACAGGATTTTGCTGTATAGCACAGGTTAGCCCTTATCTTAAAAGTCTTCATGCCTCATCCTCCTGAATGCTTGGTATTACAGGCATGTATGACCATGCCCACCCATGACAAGGATTTAATGTCACAGAGACTTCCCAAGAAAAGTAAGCCTGGCATGGTCGCGCATGCCTTTAATCCCAGCACTAGGGAGACAGGTAAGAAGATCGCTGTGAGTTCGAGGCCATCCTGAGACTACATAGTGAATTCCAGCTCAGCCTGGCAAGAGTGAGAGCCTAACTTGGAAACCCGCCCCCAACCAAAAAAATTGAACTTGTTATGTATGGTATTCAACTCTAAATGGATGTTTGGTCTATCATAATTCTTTTTTTTGGGTGGGGGTTTTGAGGTAAGGTCTCCCTTTAGCTCAGGCTGAGCTATGTAGTCTCAGGGTGGCCTCAAACTCAACGTATCCTCCTACTTACTTCTGCCTCCCATGTGCTAGGATCAAAAGCATACGCCACCACGCCAGGTTCAAAAATTTTAATTCATGAGGATTTGCCAGACATTCAAAAGTCACCAGATGGTGACAGCCCTCCTGCTTCAGTTTCCTGAGTACTGGTGTAGATTTTCACATAGTTGAGTTCTTTATCTCATGACCAAGAAAAATAAGGAAGATGGACAATGAGACATGGGTAAATCGAAGGAAATCTATTTGAAAGAAAGGTAGAAAAGCCCCAAAGTGTCATGGGAGATGTGCTTAAGATTTTGGCCAGGATCCAAAGAAAAAAAAAGTAAGGAATCGGGGCGTGGTGGTGCAAGCCTTTAATCCCAGCACTCGGGAGGGAGAAGTAGGAGGAACGCAGGGAGTTCGAGGCCACCCTGAGACTACATAGTGAATTTCAGGTCAGCCTGAGCTAGTGTGAGACCCTACCTTGGAAAACCCGAACCATCCCCCACCCCTCAAAAAAAAAAAAGGAAAAAAGAAATAAAGAAAAAAAAGGGAAAGTTATGCTTTTTGAGTTAGAACTCAGAAAAATGGGCAGGCTCAGCAGTGAGAGTCTGTGTATGCCTGATTCCAGGAAGGGGCATAAGTGCATTATCGCATTAAGGGGATAAATTCTTCTTTTGCCTCCTTGGCATGTCTGCAGCTGAGGGATGGAATCTTGGATAGGTGATGCCTACATTCAGTGAACTTTTAAGGGAAGGGACTATAATCTTACGTCTTCAGTAGCCAAGAATGTTATATTCTTACCTAGGGTCAGAGGTAAAACTAAAACTAGCTTTCCCTCAACAAATCCCTGATACTCTGGACTGTTTTTTCATACATTTTAAATGTGATGGAGGATCAATTGTGATCTTTCCCTTTGTAATGTTACCAGGAAAAAACAGGTTTGGTTTGTCTTTCAGTGATGTCAAAGTCTGTCTAGACACTTATTCGTGAGATTGCAGGAGTGAACCACTACACCTGGCTCCCTGTAAAATTTCTCTTTTGAAAATTTGCTGTGGGACTGGAGGCATGGCTTAGCACGTAAGGCACTTGCCTGAAAAGCCAAAGGACCCAAGTCCAATTCCTCAGGACCCACGTAAGCCAGATGCACAAGTTGATGCATGTGTCTGGAGTTTGTTTGCAGTGGCTGGAGGCCCTGGTGTATCCATTCTCTCTCTCCCTGTCTCTTCTCTCTCTCTCAAATAAATAAACATTTTTTAAAAAAATAAAAATAATTTACTTTGTACTTTTGGCTGGAGAGATGGCTTAATTAATGCCTGAGAAATGTAAGGACTCAGGTTTGATTCCCCAATATTCACATAAGCCAGATACACAAGGTAGTACACGCATCTGGAGTTCATTTGCAGTGGCTAGAGGTCCTGGCGTGCCCATTCTCTCTGTAATAAATAAATACGATATTAAAATTTACTTTGTTTGAAAGTTTGGTAGATAGGTATACTTGTTGGACCTTAGAGAGTACATAATTTAGCAAAATGGTTGTTAGTGGTTTTTCTCATGGTGTGTCAGTGTGTACGTGTGTATGGTTTTCTGTGAGAAAGGGAGGACTTCTGGCTGCATTTGGCTCCACAGGGTGACCTTTGTTTTTGAGGTAGTCTGTGTTTCAACACAGCATTGTCTAATCAGTGCATCAGTATTTACTGAGCGCTTACCATGAATGCTGTCTCGTATTCTGGGTGTTTTGAAAGATTGAAAAAGGGGGTCAGGGAAGCAGGAACAGACATGCATTTGAGGAGTTTAAAATCATGCCAGTGTCTGTCTCCTCTGCTTGCACATAAATCAATAAAAATAAAATAAAAAAATAAAATCATGCTAGCATTGAGTATACATTCTGTGTAGTTGATAAACAAGATTGTTTTTATGGTTAAAATTCTAAAGTATTTTGTTTCAGACTGGCTTCAAGAGTTGAATTACTCAAGAGTAAGATGTTTCTACACTGAGGTACAACTTGTTCATAAAAGTAAAGTGTTTTATAGGGACTTCCTTGAATTTGATGTTTTACATATAAATTACACAATTAGTATATCTGAAAGTACTTATTTTTCATAAAATTAACATTTAAAATTATTACACTAGGAAGCTGTTCATTATACATTGAAGGAAATATATGGTATATATACCATGATCCATTCTTATAACCAGTGCAGACTTACATGGTATAGTGTTAAAAGCACAAACTAGGTACTCGGGAGATAGCTCAGCAGTTCAGAGCACTTCTGGCTCAAGCCTGACACCCTCTGGAGTGTGGATCCCCAGCATCCACATACCCCCCCCCCTTTTTTGGTTTTTTTCGAGGTAAGGTCTCACTCTAGCCCAAACTGACCTGGAATTCACTATGTAGCCTCAGGGTGGCCTCGAACTCACAGTGATCCTCTTTCCTCTGTCTCCCAAGTGCTGGGATTAAAGGCGTGTGCCACCATGCTGGGCTTTCACACACAAGAGTGAACACACAGTGGTGCAGCTCTGTACTCCCAAAGCCCCCAGGGCTGGGAGACGGCTCAGGGGTTAAAGGCGCTTGTTTCCAAAGCACTTTCCACAGGTGGAGCAGAAACAAAACCTGAAGCTAGCAGGCCGGATAGTTTGGCACTTGGAATGAGAACAAAAGAGGCTCTCCCTCAAAATGTAAAGTGAACACTGACTGTGTCTCCCTTGTACCACATACACACCGTGGCACACGTGCACCCACATAGACACTTAGGTACACACACACAAAAGAAATGAAATGAAAAGGCACAAACTATGTATGGGTTGGGTGGTAGAATGTATGCTTAGAGTGCAGGAAGCCCTGGGGTTAATCTGTAGCGAGGCATATACCAGTTGTGGTGAGGCATGCCTGCGCAGCACAGACTACACTGTAAGACTGCTCTGAAGTTCTCCTCGTTCCCTATCTAAAGGAATCAGGCAGAGATTTCTATTCTGTACCATAAAGATAATAGTGTGTCATGAGGGAGATAAGACTAAATGGGTTAAATTTCTTCTTCTTCTTTTTTTTTTTTTTGAGGTAGGGTCTCACTCTAGTCCAGGCTGACCAGGAATTCACTATGTAGTTTCAGGGTGGCCTTGAACTCACGGTGATCCTCCTACCTCTACCTTCTGTTGCTGGGATTAAAAGAGTGCGCCACCACCCTTGGCCTAAATGGGTTAAATTTCAAGAAGCCCTTAGAATAGGGGCTGGCATGTGACAAGTACAAGGTTTTAGCTATTTTATTTTCACTATAGTCTTTAAAAAATTTTTTTAAAAATTATTATTATTTTATTTATTTTTGGAGAGAGACACAGAGAGAGACAGACAGAGAGTTAGAGGGAGACAGATAGAGAATGGGCACACCAGCAGTCTCTCAGCTGCTGTGAATGAAATCTAGATGCATGAGCCCCTTTGTGGTCAAGTGCGGCATTGCGCCCTTGCAACACTGCATCTGGCTAAATGTGGGACCTGGAGATTGGATCCGGGTTCTTAGGCTTAGCAGGCAGACGCCTTAACCACTAAGCCATCTCTCCAGCCCTATAGTCTTTTAAAAAAAATACTTTTATTTATTTGAGAGAGAGGAGATAGAGAATGGGCACACCAGGGCCTCTGGCCACTGCAAACGAATTCCAGGTGCATGCGCCACCTTGTGCATCTGGCTTATGTGGGTCATTGGGAATCCAATCTGGGTCCTTAGGCTTCTCAGACAAGCACTTAACCGCTAAGCCATCTCTCCAGCCCTCAAACATTTTTTCTATGTTGATAATCATCTTTAAAAAGACTATAAAGGGCTGGGGATGGCTTAGCGGTTAAGTGCTTGCCTGTGACGCCTAAGGACCCTGGTCCAAGGCTCAATTCCCCAGTACCCACATAAGCCAGATGTACAAGGTGGAGCATGCATCTTGAGTTCATTTGCAGTGACTGGAGGCTCTGGTGTGCCCCATTCCCTCCCTGTCTCTGCCTCTTTCTCTTCCTATCTGTTGCTCTCAAATAAATAAATAAAATTAAGCAAAAAACTTTTATAAAAGGAAAAATGTTTGAAGGAAACTTACTAATATTTTTCAGTGATTTTGCTCAGTGTGTAGCATTATTAGTTAAAAAATGTTGGGCTAGGGCTGGAGAGGTGGCTTAGCAGTTAAGGTGCTTACCTGTGAAGCCAAAGGACCTTGGTTTGAGTCCCTAGTACCCACGTAAGCCAGATGCACAAGGTAGCGCATGCATCTGGAGTTCGTTTGCAGTTGCTGGAAGCCCTAGCATGCCAATTCTCTCTTTCTCTCTCTCTCTCTTTCTCTCCCTCTTTCCCTCTCCCAAATAAATAAAAATAATTTAAAGTTTTATTATAATTTTTTGGGGGGGCTAGAGAGATGGCTTAGCAGTTAAGCATTTTTCTGCAAGGCCTGAGAACACAGGTTCAATTCTTTAGTACCCATGTATAGTGGTGCACGCATCTGGGTTTGTTTGCAGTGGCTAGAGACCCTGGTGTGCCCATTCTCTCTCTCTCCTTGCATTTAATAATCTAAAAGATTTTATTTATAAATTCTTTTTTTCTTCATGTAATAAACATGAGTTTGTCATATGAAATCAAAGATAATGAAAAATAAGATTTAGGATGAACATTGATTGATATGTCATTACAGGACAAAATTTACAGTTAGCTTCTTTGAAATAAGTACGTGAATGATATCAAATGAGTTGTAACATTCACAGTTTAGTAGAGTACACATGGTAGAGGTGAAAAAATGTACAGACCCTTTTTTTCTCAAATTTTTGTCGGTTTCACAGTATCCCTGACAGATCATATAATATTAGTGTTAAATTTGCACTGACTAACTTTTGATTCTTTTGTAAGATAATCCCATTTTTTGGGTAGAGTTATTGGTGTTAGATATTTCTTGGATTGAAGTAACGTGATTTTGTGTTTTAGGGGATTTTAGTCTGGAGCTAGGCCTACTCACATCTAGCTCCTTTTCCAGAACAATGAGCTAAAACAGAAAGGAGTTTTATCAAGTATATATTAAGTAACTAAAATATTGATGGTAGGAGTTTAGCATGGTAGCACATGTCTTTAATCCCAGCCCTGAGAGGCTGAGGTTGGAGGATCCTGTGAGTTTAAGGCAGCACTGGGGCTACAGTGTGCGTTCCAGGTCAGCCTGGGCTCAAAACAAACAAACAGACAAACAAACAAACAGGCTTGAGGCTGCTTCTGTAATGCATGCTACTGTGTTGGTAAAGAACTTCTACTGTTACTGTGTCCCTGAATATAAGAACAAATGCTCTTGCTGGTGTTTTGCTGTTACTTAATGAATCCAGCATTGACCTTGCTAGCTGCTGTCTCCTATACATAGATCCATTACCATCTGCACCAGCCAACATGAAACCAGAGCCTCTTTGTTCATGTTACTCATGTCCACATCAGTCTTTTGTGCTTTTTTTCTGTCTTATTGATAGTGTGGATCACATGCCTGTGTTGTAGGTACAAGGGAGTGTGGAAATTTGAGCTTCATTCTTGCATTGGTGAAACAGGACACATAATGGGGGGTTTGTACACAAGCAGAGAAAGGCTAATTAAAAGATTGTTAACACAAGCACATGAAAAACATGCTCCAGCATTATTAGTCACTCAAATGCAAATCAAAATCTTGGTGAAGTATCATCATGTCCACTGGGATGGTTATACTAAAAATAATTAAGATATGGTGGTGCATGCTTGTGACCCTAGAACTTTGTGAGGCTGAGGCAAGAGAAGTGAGAGGTCAAGGCCACTTTGGAGTACATAGTGAGGGACAGGAGGACGACCTCAAGATCAAGGCCGGCTTGGTTACATAGAAAGGAGCAGGAGCAGGAGCATGAGTTTAAGTCCAGGGGTTGGGGAGATGACTCAGTGGTTAAATGTGCTTGCTTGCAAAGCCTGCTGGGCTTGGTTCAATTCCCTAGCACCTGTGTAAAGTCTTATGGGCATTCCTTTGCATTGAGTGGCAAGAGACCCTGGTGTGCTTACACACATGCATGCATGTGCAAGTCAAGTAAATAGACATTTTAAAATAAGAAAGTCTAAGCTGGGCATGGTGGTGCACGCCTTTAATCCCAGCACTTGGGAGGCAGAGGTAGGGGGATCACCATGAGTTCGAGGCCACCTTGAGACTACCAAGTGAATTCCAGGTCAGCCTGGGCTAGAGTTAAACCCTACCTTGGAAAAAAATAAAATAAAATAGGGAAGCCTACAGAGATTGCTTAGTGGTTAAGGCACTTGCCTGTGAAACTTGAGAACCCTTGTTTGACTCTCCAGATCCCATGTAAGCCAAATGTGATGGAAATGTGTCAGTGTGCCCATGGGCACAAGGTGGCACACGTGTTTGGAGTTTGATTGTGGTGTCTGGAGGCCCTGGTGCACCATTCTCTCCCCCCTCTTGTTCTCATAAAAAAAATTGCAAAAAAAAAAGAATGATGGGCTGGAGAAGATGGCTTAGCAGTTAAGGCGTTTGCCTGCAAAGCCAAAGGACCCAGGTTCGATTCCCCAGGACTCACTTTAGCCAGATACATAAGGAAGCATATGCTTCTGGAGTTTGTTTGCCGTGGCTGGAGGCCCTGGCACACCTGTTCTCTCTCTCTCACTCAAATAAATAAATAAATAAGTAAATTTTTTTTTTTAAAAAAAAGAAAGAAAAAAATAGGGAGAGTAACCAAAAAAAAAAAAAAAAAAAGCTGGGCTTGGTGAGGCACACCTTTAATCCCAGCATTTAGGAGGCAGAGGTAGGAGGATTGCTGTGAGTTTGAGGTCAGGCTGGGCTAGAGTGAGCCCCTACCTTTATAACCAAAAACAAACAAAAACAAACCATAAGAACAAATGAGAGTCCAGGCTGGAGACATGGCTCAGTGGTTAAAGGCACTTGCTTGCAAAGCTTAACAGTCTGGGTTCAGTTCCCCAGCACCCACGTAATGCCAGATGCACAAAGTAATGCATGTGTCTGGAGTTCATTTGCAATGGCAGGAGACCCTGGTGCGCCCATACTTACTCTCTGTGTGTGCCTCTTTCTCTCTCAAACGAACAAGTAAATAAAATATTAAGAAAAAATTGGGAGAGAGGGGGCTGGAAAGATGGCTTAGCAATTAAGATGTTTGCCTATAGTTGGGCGTGGTGGCACACGCCTTTAATCTCAGCACTCGGGAGGCAGAGGTAGGAGGATCACCATGAGTTCAAGGCCAGCCTGAGACTACATAGTGAATTCCAGGTCAGCCTGGGCTAGAGTGAAACCCTACCTTGAAAAAACAAAGAAAAAAACCCCATGTTTGCCTATGAGGGCCAAAGAACCCAGGTTCAATTCCCCAGGACCCACATAAGCAGATGCCCAAGGTGGCACCTGTGTCTGAAGTTTGTTTATAGTGGCTGAAGCCCCTGGTGCACTCATTCTCTCTCTCGCTCTCTCTTTTTTTTTTTTTTTTTTTCGAGGTAGGGTTTCATTCTGGTCCAGGCTGACCTGGAATTAACTATGTAGTCTCAAGGTGGCCTCGAACTCTCGGCGATCCTCCTACCTCTGCCTCCCGAGTGCTGGGATTAAAGGCATGCGCCACCACGCCCAGCTCTCGCTCTCTCTTTTTAATTGACAACTTCCTTAATTGTAGACAATATCCCATGGTACTTCCATCCCTCCCCCCACTTCCCTCTTTGTAACTCCATTCTCCATCATATCCCCTCCCCCTCTCAATCAGTCTCTCTTATTTTGATGTCATCATCTTTTCCTCCTATTATGATGGTCTTGTGTAGGTAGTGTCAGGCACTGCGAGGTCATGGATATCCAGGCCATTTTGTGTCTGGAGGAGCACATTGTAAGGAGTCCTACTCTTCCTTTGGCTCTTACATTCTTTCCGCCATCTCTTCCACAATGGACCCTGAGCCTAGGAAGGTTAGAGATATTTCAGTGCTGAGCACTCCTCTGTCCCTTCTCTCTCTCTTTATGCTTCTTTCTTTCTCTCAAAATAAAAATAAATTTAAAAAATACAGGGAGAATTTGCCGGGAGTGGTCCACACACCTTTAATCCCAGCACTTGGGAGGCAGAGGTAGGAGGATTGCCGTG
Organism: Orientallactaga sibirica; assembly: GCA_036365145.1. NCBI lineage: Eukaryota > Metazoa > Chordata > Mammalia > Rodentia > Dipodidae > Orientallactaga > Orientallactaga sibirica. The sequence continues at coordinate 5,315,240 of JAEOAD010001268.1, forward strand.
AGTTCGAGGCCACCCTGAGACTACATAGTGAATTCCAGGTCAGCCTGAGCCAAAGTGAGACCCTACCTCAAAAAACAACCCCCCAAAAAATTAAAAATTAAAAAATATAGGGAGAATTCAAGATCAGCCTGGGTTATAGTGAGAATTTTTTTTTCTTTTCGTTATAGGGTCTGACTCCAGCCCAGGCTGATCTGGAACTCACGTAGTAGTCCGAGGCTGGCCTCAAACTCACAGTGATTCTCCTATCTCTGCTTCCAGAGTACTGGGCTTAAAGGTGTATGCCACCACATCCACCTATAGTGAGATTATGAAGTGAAATAAAAAAGTTAATTTCATGTTATGTGAATTATGTTTAATGATATATAAATTATTATTAAAAAGGGAGCTTTAGGGAAGTTCTTTCTGCCCCCTTCTTGGCCCAAGTGTACTGGCACTACAGATACATGCTACCGTGTCCACATGGGTTTTAGGGATCCACATTCATATACTTGCACTTACTCAGCAAGCAGTTTATCCACTGAGCAAGCTTTCTAGCCCAGGAATATGTTTTAATTGGTTACAAGATGGGAACTTTCTGAATTATAACCCAAATAAAAAATGAAAACGGGGGCTGGAGGGATGGCTTAGTGATTAAGGTATTTGCCTACAAAGCCAAAGGACCCAGGTTCTATTCCCCAGGACCCAAGTTAGCTAAATGCACAATAAGGCACATATCTGGAGTTAGTTTGCAGTGGCTGGAGGCCCTCGTGCCCATTCTTTCTCTCTCTCTCTCTCTCTCCCTCTTTCTCTGTCAAATAAATAAAAATAAAATTAAATTAAAAAAACAGGTTTCATGATATAATGCTTGCTTCCTTTTATGGGAGAGATAAATATTTTAAATTTTATTCTGTTTTACTGAAAAAAAAAAAGATTCCATAACAAATCAGTGTAAAGAGTCAGTAGTCACATTAGAAGTTCTGCCATTACATAAAGACTCTCAGCTTCTATGTAATTTCACCACAGGAGATTGATTAGAAAGTTCCAGGATCATAGGATACTGTGGCTGCTGACTGCTCCAGCAAATACTGAAATTTAGTCTGAGACTAAAGAATAACTGAATATATATAAAATGCCAGCTTACGACACTGAGACACTGTGGATAGATGTGCATGTCTGTGCCTGGACATGTGCAGCCTGTCTTGAGTTGAGAGCCTTTAGCCCTTAAAGTGTTTGCCCTGTGGGAAGGTAGCCCTGAAATCAGGCATGCATTTTTAATTTTTCTTTTTTTTAAATTTATTTTTACTTGAGACAAAGAGAAAGGGAGAGAGAGAATGGGTGCACCAGGGTTTTTAGCCACTGCAAATGAACTCTAGACACATGTACCACCGTGTGCACCTGGCTTTTGTGGAACCTGGAGAATTGAACCTGGGTCCTTAGGCTTTGCACGTAAACACCTTAACCACTAAGCTATCTCTCCAGCCCCACTTTTAATTTTTTTTTTTTTTTTTTTTTTTTTTTGGTTTTTCGAGGTAGGGTCTCGCTCTAGCCCAGGCTGACCTCGAATTCACTATGTAGTCTCAGGGTGGCCTTGAACTCATGGTGATCCTCCTACCTTTGCCTCCCAAGTGCTGGGATTGAAGGCGTGCGCCACTACACCCAGCTACTTTCATTGAATTTTATCTTAACTACTGGTTTTTGCAGTAATTGGCATAGCTGGCATATCAGTTTCACATTTTGATTTCAAAGCTCCTATTATAATCTTGTTCCAAATGTCAAACAGTGACTTTTTAGCTCAATGGGAGTCAGAAACTGTCACTGACTTGTTGTTGGACTGTAAGATGATTTTCAGTCTTTGTTTTCATAAAAAGTCCTTGTATAGACTTAAACGAGAACATTTTTATCGCTTACTGGAGTTTTCCTTTTTTTTTTTTTTCCCCCGGATTTTCAAGGTAGGGTCTCTATCCCAGGGATTCACTATGTAGTCTCAGGGTGGCCTTGAACTCATGGTGATCTTCCTACCTCTGCCTCCCAAGTGCTGGGATTAAAGGTGTGTACTACTACGCCTGGAAAAAATTTTTAAATTAAATATACATATAAGATTATTGATTTATTAGAAAAAAAAGATTATTGATTTATTAGAGAGAGATGGGTGCACCAGGGCCTCCAGCCACTGCAAACGAACTCCAGACACATGCACTACCATATGCATCTGGCTCATGTGGGACCGGGAGAATCAAACCATGGTTCTTAGGCTTTGCAGGCATGTACCTTAACCACTAAGCCATCTCTCCAGCCCTATATATAAGATGTTTTAATTAATTTTTTTTCTGAGCTGGGCGTGGTGGTGCATGCCTTTAATCCCAGCACTCAGGAGGCAGAAGTAGGAGAATTGCCTTTTAGTTCAAGGCCACACTGAGAATACGTAGTGAATTCCAGGTCATCCTGGGCTCGAATGAGACCCTACCTCGAAATACCAAAAAAAAAAAAAAAATCGTTTTTTTCTGTAGCTGAGTGTGGTGACACATGCCTTTAATCCTAGCACTCGGGAGACAGAGGCAGGATTGCTGTGAGTTCAAGGCCAGTCTGAGACTAAAGAATGAGTTCCAGGTCAGCTTGGAGTAGGTTTTTTTATTTTCTAGTCCAGGCTACCTAGAACTCACTTTGTAGCTCAGGCTGGCCTCAAACTGATGACCATCCTCTTACTTCAGCCTCTGGACTGCTGGTGAGCACACACCTGGCTAGTGGTGCCGTTATATATTGATTTCGGGTTATTTGTATCCAGATTTTACACCACGTTCACTTTGAGTTTGATTGCAACCTTGATGATGCTGAATGGGAAAGAGATTTTCAAGGTAGGCATATTTCACACACAGGACGAATCTTAAAATTATTTAATATAAATATCCCATGTAGTATGTATGTAAAATTTTAAAAATGGGGCTGGAGGGATGGCTTAGCAGTTAAGGTGCTTGCCTGCAAAGCTTAAGGATGTAGGTTCGATTCCCCAGGACCCATGTAAGCCAGATGCATAAGGTGGCATATGTCTCTGGAGTTGGTCTGCAATGGCTGGAGGCCCTGGAGCACCCATGTTCTCTCTCTCTCTGCCTCTCATAAACAAACAAACAAACAAACAAACAAACAAACAAACAAACAAACAAACAGAATGAATAAATATTAAAAATTAAAAATGCACATCTTCCAGGGCTACTTTCCTATGGATCGCATGCTTGAGTGCTCATGGCTCCCTACTCAAGACAGGCTGCCCGTCTTGTGGCATGCAGAGATGCGCGCTACCTCATAGTGAGACTTACTTCAAAAACAGAGCAAAGTTCTTAGTGTACTAATGTAGATGTATAGAACAGGTTCACGCCTTGTTGAGTGTGAAGCCAAGTTAGACAACAAAGACATAGAAGGGTAGAGAAACATACTTGCAGCAGGATAGAGCAGCTAGGGTGTTATTTATGAAGCAATCTCCTCCTCAAACAGAGCATGGGGATTTTATTAAGGCCGCCTGTACATATTAATACAAGGGCTGGCTCATTTCTATATATGCTTAACTTAGGAACTCATTCTTGAGTGTGCTCGTGTTTATAAGATTAAAATAATAGACAGGAGTGCCTCTGGGTATGCTCAGCCTACTCTATAAAGTGAGAGCTAAAAATAAAGGACAGGATAACTTAAAGATGCATTAAAATAGGAGTGTGTACCTGAAAGGTACCTATCTTGTATATTGGCTATTACTATTAAACACATTTAGTTTTATAGAATGGTCATGTATTTCTAATGACTGTTTCCTGACTGTTGACTAACTTTATTCCTGTGGAACTGACTTTGGAGATTGTAGAGGGATGTGTCTTCCAAGGAGCATTGAGAGGATATTGATCTTGCATGTAGCAAAAATAAAGTCTTGGGGCTGGGCGTGGTGGCGCACTTCTTTAATCCCAGCACTTGGGAGGCAGAGGTAGGAGGATCGTTGTGAGTTCAAGGCCAGCCTGGGACTACAGTGTGAATTCCAGGTTAGCCTGGACTAGAGAAAAATACTTCAAAAAGAAAAAGAAAAGAAAAATAAAGTCTCCTTTATTTTATAAGCATGCTTGTCTCATCATGAGAAAGCAGCAGACATTGTATTCTAGCAATATTGTTTCTCCAAGGACAGGGTAGCTATTTTGTAGAGTTTTTTTGGTTATATATTTTTCTCATTGCAAAATAATAAATATATAGAATACAAAGTTGTATCCTGGGGCAAAACTCCTCAGCTCCTGTAATTCTGTCACAGATGTATTCAATTGGTGTTATATTTACATGTGCATATGTTTAAATGTGCATGTGTATGTACACATACTTTTAAAATGTATACATACAAAATACACACATATTTTGTTATGCTGGGAATCCAGCCCAGGGCCTTGTGCATGTAGGGTAATGTTCTACCACTGAGTTGCCTTTCCAGCAAGCATACTCTTTTTTATTTAATGTGTGTGTGATGTGCATGTGGGTGCATATGGAGGCCAGAGGTTGATGTCAGCGGTCTTACTTGATCACTCTCCACCTTATTTCCTGCAGCAGAGTGCTTCGTTTGAATCCAGATCTCACTGATTCAGCTAGTGTAGCTAGCCAGCTCACTCTGGTAGTCCTCTGTCTCCCCTTCTTGAGTGCTAGGATTACATGTGAGCCTCCATACCCACCTGACATTTATGTGGGTGATGTGGATCCAAATTCAGGTCATCACTCTTTTTTTTGTTTGTTTTGTTTTTTAGTTTTTAGAGGTAGGGTCTCACTCTGGTCCAGGCTGACCTGGAATTAGCTATGTATTCTCAGGGTGGCCTCGAACTCATGGCAATCCTCCTACCTCTGCCTCCCGAGTGCTGGGATTAAAGGCGTGCGCCACCACGCCCAGCTCAGGTCATCACTCTTGTTCAGAAAGCATTTTATCTCCCGAGTCATTTTTGAGGCCCATACTCCTTTATCTTTAAGAAACCCTCACACTATGAGATTAGCATTGTCCCTGTAAGTAATTATTCTTCAGAACTATTCTTAAAAGTGACTACATGAAATTATGACATACTTATATTCACCTTCTGGGGCTGGAGAAATGGCTTAGCTGTTAAGGAACTTGCCTGCAAAGCCAAAGGACCTAGTTTCAAGTCCCCAGGACCCATGTAAGCCAGATGCACAAGGTGGCACATGCGTCTAGAGTTCGTTTGTAGTGGCTGGAGACCCTGGCATGCCCATACTCTCTCTCTTTCTCTCTCTCTCTCTCAAATAATAAATAAATAAATAAATAAATAAATAAATAAATAAAATTTATATTCACCTTCTGTATTTGTTTAAGGTATTTTAGTTTAAAAAATATTTATTTGTGTGTGTGTGTGTGTGTGTGTGTGTGTGTGTGTGTGTATGAGAGAGCGAGAGAATGGGCATGCCAGGGCCTCCAGCCACTGCAGACAAACTCCAGATGCATGTGTCACCTTGTGCATGTGGCTTACATGGGGACTGGGGAATCGAACCTGGGTCCTTAGGCTTCTTCACAGGCAAGTACCTTAACTGTTAAGCCATCTCTTCTTTCCTAATTTAGGTTTTTCAACAATATGGAATATGATTATGGCTGTCTTTGTTAATATATTTTCTCATTGTTACTACTTTCTCGTGGTAGATTTTTTTTAATTAAAAAAATTTCATCTTTATTTACTTGACAGAGAAAGTGGGTGGGGGGGGGGAGAGAGAGAATGGGTACGTCTGGGCCTCTAGCCACTGCAAGAAAACTCCAGACACATGCACCCATTGTGCATCTGGCTAATATGGGTCCTGGGGAATCAAACCTCGGTCCTTTGGCTTTGCAGGCAAATGCTTGAACCGCTAAGCCATCCCTCCAGACCTTAAATTTTTTTATTGAGAACTTCTATACTTGCAATAAACCATGATAATTCCCTCCCCTCCCCCACTTCCCCCTTCACAACTCCACTCTATCATATCCCCTCTCTCTCTCTATTCCCTCCCCGCTAACCCTCCCTACCCCAGGCAGGGTCTCACTGCAGCTCAGACTGACCTAGAATTCACTATGCAGTCTCAGGGTGGCCTGGAACCCACAATGATCCTCCTACCTCTGCCTCCCAAAGTGCTGGGATTAAAGGTGTGCGTCACCACACCCTGTTCTCCCATTTTGATGTCATCGTCTTTTTCTCCTATTATGAGGGTCTTGTGAAGGTTTTGCTAGGCACTGTGAGGTCATGGATATTGAGGTCAATTTTTGTCTGGTCAGTTGCATTGTAAGGAGTCATACCCTTCCTTTGGCTCTTATATTCTTTCCGCCCCCTCTTCCACAATGGACCCTGATCCTTGGAGGTTGTGATAGATGACTCATGGTAGAATAATAAAAAATACTGAAATTATTTACTGAAGAATGATCAAAAGAATAAAATTAGTGGCATTTTTTCCCTTTTTTTTTTTTTTTTTTTGGTGGTTTTGAAGTCGAGTTTCACTCTAGCCCAGGCTGACCTGAAATTCACTATGTAGTCTCAGGTGGCCTTGAACTCACAGTGATCCTCCTACCTCTGCCTCCCAAGTGCTGGGATTAAAGGCATGTGCTGCCATGCCTGGCTGAACCTGACTTTTTAAAAACGTGTGTGTGTGTGTGTGTGTGTGTGTGTGTGTTGCACTTACCCACATGTGTGCGCACCTTCAATCATCCTAGCACTTAGGAAGATGAGGTAGGTGGGTTGCTGTGAGTTTAAGGCCAGACTGAGCGTGCATAATGAACTCTAGATCAGCCTGGGCTTAGAGTGAGACCCTACCACCAAAAAAAAAAAAAAAAAAAAAGAGAGAGAGAGAGAAAAAGTCCTTATGTGTGCCTGCCTATATCTGTTTTTTAAAAAATATTTTATTAATTAATTAATTTATTTATTTTGAGAGAGAGATGGAGACACAGAGAAAGAGGCAGTTCACCAGTGTCTCTTCCACTGCAAACGAATGCTAGATGCATGTGCCACTTTGTGCATCTGGCTTTATGTGGGTACTGGGGAACCGAACCTGGGCTGTTAGGCTTTACAAGTAAGCACCTTTAACCACTGAGCCATCTCTCCAACCCTCTATATTTCTTTTGTCTAGCCATTTCAGAGTTTAAGGTCTTATGTTGAAGTCCTTGATCCATTTTGAGTTTATTTTTTTTGCAGGTCTCACTCTAGCCCAGACTGACCTGGAATCACAGGGTGGCCTCGAACTCATGGCGATCCTCCTACCTCTATTTCCCTAGTGCTGGTATTAAAGGCATGTGCCACCACACCCGGCCCATATTTATTTATTTTCAAATAGAGAGATACGGAGAGAGAGAGAAAAAGAGAGAGACTGGGCACATCTGGCTTACATGGGTATTGGGGAATCAAAACCATATCCTTAAGCCTTGCAGGCAAATGCCTTAAGTGCTGAGCCATCTCTCCAGCCCTGTTTAGATTTCGTCAATGACTCATTCATCATTCAATATTTGTTTGTTTTCCATGAGTTTGTATATTTTCTGTAGTTTCTTATGATTTTTAGCTTTGTTCCATCATACTGAGACATAATACAAGTAGTCATTTCAATTTTCCTTTATTTATTGAGACTTTCTTTGTGTCCTAATAGCAGATGTATTTTAGAGTAAGTCCTATGGACTGCTGAGAACACATTGTTCAGTAGAATTGTTTCAGTAGAATGTTCTGTAGACATCTGTTAGGTCTGTGTGTTCTGATGTCACTTAATCCTAATGGTTTTCTTTTTTTCCTCAAAGATTTTATTTTTATTTATTTATTAGAGATAGAGAGAGGGAGAGAAAGGGAGAGAGAGAATGAGAGAATGGGCAGGCTAGGGACTCTAGCCACTACAAATGATGCATGTGCCATCTTGTGCATCTGGCTCACGTGGGACTTGGAGAATCGAACTGGGGTCCTTAGGCTTTGCAAGCAAGTGCCTTAACCACTAAGCCATCTCTCCAGCCCATCCCAATGTTTTTCCATTTTTTTGTCCAGATTATTATTATTATTTTGGTTTTTCAAGGTAGGGTCTCCCTCTAGCTCAGGCGGACCTGGAATTCACTATGTAGTCTCAGGGTAGCCTTGAACTCACAGTGATCCTCCTACCTCTGCCTCCCGAGTGCTGGGATTAAAGACACGCACCCCTACGCCTGGCTCAGATTATTTTTTTGTTTCTTAGTAAGGGTGGGTATTGAAGTCATCTACTGTTACTGTTTTGTGGCTTCATGTCTCGTGGTATTGTGTGCTCCTGTGTTCAGTTCATATATTTTTAGAATTGTAGTGTCCTCTTGGTGAATTGTTTCCTTAATTTATATGAAGTCACTTTTTTTTTTCTCTTCTGACTAGATTTTGTTTGAAGTCTACTTTATCAGATATTAGAATGCCTCCATTTTTTTAGTTTGATTTATTAGAAATATCTTTTTTTTTTTTTTTTTGGTTTTTCGAGGTAGGGTCTCACAATTGCTGTGAGTTTGAGGACACCCTGAGACTCCTTAATGAATTCCAGGTCAGCTAGAGTGAAACCTTACCTCCAAAAACCAAAAAGGAAAGAAATGCATTTTGTTTATTACTATTAGAGAGAGAGAGAAAGAGAGAGAGAGAATGGGCATGCCAGCGGCCTCTCAGCCACTGTGACTGAGTTCTACACGTGTGCACCCCCTTGTGGGCAAATACGTCATTGCACCCTTGTGTCACTTTACATCTGGCTAAATGTGGCACCTGGAGAATTGAATGGGAGTTCTTAGGCTTGACAGACAGGCAGGCACCTTAACTGCTAAGCCATCTCTCCAGTCCAAGAAATGTCTTTTTATAACCTTTCTCCTTAAGGTAATGTCTGTCTTTAATAGCTGTGGTGAGTTTATTGAGACAAAAAGCTTGATCTTGTTTTTCTTATTAGTTTATAACTTTTGATTTGGGAACTGAGATGAATGATATTCAATATTGAAAGGTATATATTCATTTATGTAACACTGATGGATTTTATGGTTGTTGGAATTTTCTTAGTATTGATTTACCTACCATCATTATTGTTAATATTTTTTAGGAATTTCCATGTTTACATTTTCCTTTTTGATACATTTATATATTAATTTTTATTTTACATTGGTTATAACAGGTTATTCTCTTTTATCTCCCCCCCTTACTCTGGAGGTCCTCCTCAGTGGGGTATGGTATTCACTGAAGGGAGGGTCATGAGTGCCTCAGTCAGCCCCTGTGGGGCAGCGGGGTCATGCCTCAGGAGATTCTTAGTCATTCTGTGGCTCTTAGAATCTTTCTGCTCCCTCTGTGCAATGTTCCCTGAGCCATAGCAAGTCTGTTGGCAGTCTGATTTAGTGTTGAATTTTTGTACTCCAGCTTTCTGTTTTGATTGATCACTGTGTCTGTCACCATCACCCTGAGGCTGGCTGTCAGGCTAGCAGTATGAGCAGTGTTCATGTTGTCACTTCCCCTGCATTTCCCCAGGTGGCAGATGTGGTAGAGGTGGCACATCTTATGGTGGTGGACAGTCGTCTTGTCTTTTTTTTTTTTTTTGTTGGTCTTTTGAGGTAGGGTTTCACTCAAGCTCAGGCTGACCTGGAATCCACTATGTCGTCTCAGAATGGCCTCCAACTCACAGTGATCCTCCTACCTCTGCCTCCTGAGTGCTGGGATTAAAGGTGTGCACCACCACTCCTCGCTTGTCATAGTTTTTTGCTGCTATGGCTATCTTCTTGTCTTATCGATGGATCTTGGTTCTCCTTTGTTTTCTCTGCCACCTGCAAAATAAAGAAGATTCTCCAAGCAAGAGTGAGAGCAGCTTGAGTTAAAAGGAAGTATGCAAATTTGAGAGTTTTTTTTTTTTTTTTTTTTTTTTTTTGGTGTGCAAACCTACTCTTCTTTTCCAGAGAGCAGTGGGGGAGTGGGGGTTTCTCTCTAGACTCTATGAGTTTTCTGATAATGGGATTCTGACTTGGTTTCCAGTACTAGATATGAGTTCTCTCCAACTGAGCAGGCTTCACATCTAATCAGAGAAGTTACCTGCAGAGGTGTGCTATTATTGTATGAGAGCTGGTTGGTTGATTTTGTAGTCTGTAGATTCTCCTCCTTATTGATGCTGTTGGTGACCATTTTCCTCCAGTGGCTCCCTTAGGGCTTTTTAGCACTGTAAGGGCTAGCCAGGTGTTAGTTTCCTTTTTAGCACTGTAAGGGCTAGCCAGGTATTAGTTTCCCTTTTGGTTCCAGCATCATGTTCTGATGTCCTGTGTAGCCAGTGTGGTGTCTTCAGCAATAGAGTCTTACCTTGTAGCTCTGGCAGGAAGTCCAGTGTTTTGGCAATGGCCTGCATTGTTTTGCAGACCTCATGGATATCTAGACAACAGCTCACAGGGGGTGGGGGGACAGGGAGGGTGCAGCCCAATTCTGGGCCTGGGAATTTACTGGCCAGAGTCCATGATTTTAAAGTTAAATTTGTTCCACCTTCTATCCAGACTGTCCCCCCTCCCCCTTTATTAGAGGTTTTACTTGCAGAATGCTAGCCAGAATGAGGGCTTCAATGGAGCTGATTCATGTTGTCTTAACTTTTGTTTAATTCCCTCCCCTCCCAACCCCCTTAGCGCACCCCCCCCCCACGTTCTGTCCCTTCCCCAGTCTGTCAGACAGCTCTTCTCCTTATTTCTTCTCTGTCCTGGTCTCATTCTAGTTCCACGCCCATCTTCCTAGTGCTTCCCACATTTGCACTCATCTCCACTTGAGCTCAGTTAGGAACCACACAGATGAGGTATGGGGCCTTTGTCTGTTTGTGCCTGTGTGAGCTTGCTTAGAATTTTTCCAACTCCATCCATTTTTCTGCAAATTTCATTATTTCATTTTTCCTTGCCGCTGATTAGAACTCCATTGTGTGTATGTACCACATCTAGCTATTGTGACTAGAGCAGCAACAAACATAGTTGAGGAAGTATCCTTTTAGGGTATATGCCAGGTGTGGTATAGCTGGATCAAATGGTAGATCTATTTTCATCTTTTTCAAGAGTCTCCATAATTGTTTTCCATAGTGGTTGTACCAGTTTCCACTCCTACCAGCAGTGGGTAAGGGTTCCTTGTTCCCCACAGCCTTTTCCAGCATTTGTTGTCATTTGAATTTTTGATGAAGACCATCCCGACTAAGATAAGATGAAATCTCAGAGTTATTTTAATTTGCATTTCTCTGATAACTAAAGACGTTGAACATCTCTTTAAGTGTGTAGTAGCCATCTGTAGTTCTTCCTTTGAGAATTCTCTGTTCAGTTCTCAACCCCATTAAAAATATTTTATTTTTTAATATTTTATTTATTCATTTATTTGAGAGAAAGAGAGAGAGAGAGAGAGAGAGAGAATGAGGATGAATATGGGCGTGCCAGGGCCTCCAGCCACTGCAAACGAACTCCAGACACATGCACCACCTTGTGCATCTGGCTTATGTGGGTCCTGGGGAATTGAACTTAGGTCCTTTGGCTTTGTAGGCAAGGACCTTAACCGCTAAGCTGTTTCTCCAGCCCAAAATATTTTTATTTTTATATATTTATTAGAGAGAAAGAGAACGGGCACACCAGAACTTCTAGCCACTCAAATGAATTCCAGGTGCATGAGCCACTATGTGCTTACGTGAGTTCTGGGGAACCTTAGACTTCACAGGCAAGCACCTTCACCACTAAGCAATCTCTCCAGCCCATACCCCATTTTTTGATTTGGTTGTTTTGTTTTTGATTGTTTATTTTTTTGATTTCTTTATAGATTCTGGTTAATAGACCTTGTTGGAGGTATAGCTGGTGAAGATTTTCTCCCATTCTGTGGATACCTATTGACTCTGTTGATGGTTGGTTTATCTGTAAAGTAGCTTTTTAGTTTCATGAGGTCCCAGTGGTTTAGCGTGATCTAATTTCCTGTGCTACTGTGGTCTGACTCAGGAAGTCTTTCCCTCCACCTATATTGTGGAGTGTTCTCCCTGGTTTGTCTTCTAGTTGTTATAGAGTATCAGGTCTTATATTGAGGTCCTTAATCCATTTAGCTTAGACTTTTGTGCAGGATAAGAGTAATGGGTCTAATTTTATTCTTCTACATGTGGTTGTCCAATTTCTCTAGCACCATTTGTTGAAGATGCTGTCTTTTCTCCAGTTTGTATATTTGGTTCTGTCCAAGATGAGGTAGCTGTAGAATCTTGGATTTAGAGATAGGTCTTCTCTTATATTCTATTCCGTTGATCTGTGTGTCTGTTTTTGTGCCAGTACCATGCTGTTTTAGTTACTATGGTTTTGTAGTATATCTTTTTTTTTTTTTGGTTTTGCAAGGTAGGGTCTCACTCTGGTCCAGGCTGACCTGGAATTCACTATGTAGTCTCAGGGTGGCCTTGAACTCTTGGTGATCCTCCTACCTCTGCCTCCCAAGTGCTGGGATTAAAGGCGTGCGCCACCACGCCCGGCTCTGTAGTATATCTTTAAAAAAACACATTATTTATTTGCTAGCAGAGAGAGAGAAGAGAGGCAGACAGAGAGAGAATGGGCACACCAGGGCCTCTAGCCACTGCATATGAATGCCAGATGCATGTGCCCCTTGTGCATCTGGCTTATGTGGGTCCTGGAGAATTGAACTGGGATCCTTTGGCTTCTATATCTTTTTGTTTTTTTCCCAAGTGGAGTCTTATCCTAGCCCAGGCTGACCTGGCAGTCACTATGTAGTCTCAGACTGGCCTTGAACTCACAGCAATCCTCCTACCTCAGCCTCCCGAATGCTAGGATTGAGGGTGTGTTCTGCCATACCTGGCTGTAGTATATCTTGAAATCAGGTATGGTGATACCCCAGACATACTTCTTTTGTTGATTTTTTTAAACTTTATTTTTATTTATTTATTTATTAGAGAAAGAGAGAGAGAAAGACTGAGAATGGGCGTGCCATGGTCTGTAACCACTGCAAATGAACTGCAGACCCATGTGCCCCCTTGTGCATCTGGCTAACGTTGGGACCTAGAGAATCGAACTGGGGTCTTTAAGCTTCACAGGCATGTGTCTTAACTGCTAAGCCATCTCTCCAGCCCAGGATTATTTTTTTTTTTATTAGAGACAGAGGGAGAGAGAGAGAGAGAGAGAGAGAGAGAGAAAGAGAGAAGAGAGGAACGCCAGGGCCAGCCTCCAGCCACTGCAGATGAGCTCCAGACACATGTGCCACCATGTGCATCTGGCTTACTTGTGACCTGAAGAATTGAACCTGGGTCCTTAGGCTTCACTAAGCCACCTCTCCAGCCCTTGTTGAGGATATTTTTGACTGAGGCCTTCTGTTCTTCCGTATGCCTTTTGAGACATTTTTTCTATATCTATGAAGAACATTGCTGGAATTTTTATTGGAATTGCATTGAATATGGATAATGCTTTAGGTAGGATGACCATTTTCACAATATTAATTCTTCCACTCCATGAGCATGGAAGGTCTTTCTATCTTCTAGTGTCCTCCTGACTTCCTTTCCTCAATGTTTATATGTTTTCTTTGTGTAGGTCTTTGACTTCATTGGTTAGTGATCACCCAAGGTATTTAATATTTTTGTGGATATTGAAAATGGGACAGTGTTGCTTATCTCTTTCTCTATATGTTTATCCTTGGTGTATAGGATGGCTACTGATTTCTGTGTATTTATTTTGTATCCTGCCACTTTACTGAAAGAATTTATCACCTTTAGGAGTATTTTGGTAGTCTTTTGGGTCACTTGTATATAAAATCTGCAAATAGGGCTAGTTTGTGTTCTTCTTTACCCATTCATATCCCCTTTATTTGTTTTTCTTGTCTTATTGCTTGAGCTAAAACTTAAAGAACTATATTGAAAAGCAATGGTGAAGGTGGGCACCCCTATCTTTTCCAGATCTTAATGGAATGCTTTGAATTTTTCTCCATTTATTATGATCTGGGCCTTGGGTGCTTTATAAATAGTCTTTATTATGTTTGTTTGTTTATTTATTTATTTGTTTGTTTGTTTAGGAGAGAGAGAGAGAGAGAGAGCAGATAGAGAAGGAACGGGTATGCCAGAGCCCCTAGCCACTGTAAATGAACTTCAGATACATCTGGCTTACATGGGTACTGGGGAATTGAACCTGAGTCTTTATGCTTTAGGCAAGTGCCTTAACTGCAAAGCTGTCTCTCCAGCCATCCATTTTCATTTCTTTCTTTTTTTAAAAAAATATATTATTTATTTATTTATTAGAGTGAGAAGGAGGGAGAGTGAATGGGTATGCCAGGACCTCTGGTCACTGCAAATGAATTCTAGACACATGTTCTACCATGTTCATCTGGCTTATGTGGGTTCTTGGAATTGAACCTGGGTCCTTAGGCTTCACAGGCAAGTGCCTTAACTTCTAAGCCATCTCTACAGCCCCCATTTTTCTTTCTTTATTTGCCTTTTAAAAATATTTTTAATTAATTTATTTATTAGAGACAGAGAAGGAGAAAGAGAGAATGGGCGTGCCAAGGCCTTTAGCCACTACAAATGAATTCCAGGTGCATATGCCATCATGTGCATCTGGCTTACTAGGGATCTGGAGAATTGAACCTGGGGTCCTTTGGATTTGCAGGCAAGCAACTTAACTGCTAAGCCATCTCTTTGGCCCTTGACCTTTTTTTTTTTTTTTTTAATTACTTATTTACTTTTAGGCTTCACTAAGCCACCTCCAGCCCTTGTTGAGGATATTTTTGACTGAGGCCTTCTGTTCTTCCGTATGCCTTTGAGACATTTTTTCTATATCTGTGAAGAACATTGCTGGAATTTTTATTGGAATTGCATTGAATATGGATAATGCTTTAGGTAGGATGACCATTTTCACAATATTAATTCTTCCACTCCATGAGCATGGAAGGTCTTTCTATCTTCTAGTGTCCTCCTGACTTCCTTTCCTCAATGTTTATATGTTTTCTTTGTGTAGGTCTTTGACTTCATTGGTTAGTGATCACCCAAGGTATTTAATATTTTTGTGGATATTGAAAATGGGACAGTGTTGCTTATCTCTTTCTCTATATGTTTATCCTTGGTGTATAGGATGGCTACTGATTTCTGTGTATTTATTTTGTATCCTGCCACTTTACTGAAAGAATTTATCACCTTTAGGAGTATTTTGGTAGTCTTTGGGTCACTTGTATATAAAATCTGCAACTATATCTTTTGTTTTTTTCCCAAGTGGAGTCTTATCCTCAGCCCAGGCTGACCTGGCAGTCACTATGTAGTCTCAGACTGGCCTTGAACTCACAGCAATCCTCCTACCTCAGCCTCCCGAATGCTAGGATTGAGGGTGTGTTCTGCCATACCTGGCTGTAGTATATCTTGAAATCAGGTATGGTGATACCCCAGACATACTTCTTTTGTTGATTTTTTTAAACTTTATTTTTATTTATTTATTTATTAGAGAAAGAGAGAGAGAAAGACTGAGAATGGGCGTGCCATGGTCTGTAACCACTGCAAATGAACTGCAGACCCATGTGCCCCCTTGTGCATCTGGCTAATGTTGGGACCTAGAGAATCGAACTGGGGTCTTTAAGCTTCACAGGCATGTGTCTTAACTGCTAAGCCATCTCTCCAGCCCAGGATTATTTTTTTTTTATTAGAGACAGAGGGAGAGAGAGAGAGAGAAAGAGAGAGAGAGAGAGAGAATGGGTACGCCAGGGCCTCCAGCCACTGCAGATGAGCTCCAGACACATGTGCCACCATGTGCATCTGGCTTACTTGTGACCTGAAGAATTGAACCTGGGTCCTTAGGCTTCACTAAGCCACCTCTCCAGCCCTTGTTGAGGATATTTTTGACTGAGGCCTTCTGTTCTTCCGTATGCCTTTTGAGACATTTTTTCTATATCTGTGAAGAACATTGCTGGAATTTTTATTGGAATTGCATTGAATATGGATAATGCTTTAGGTAGGATGACCATTTTCACAATATTAATTCTTCCACTCCATGAGCATGGAAGGTCTTTCTATCTTCTAGTGTCCTCCTGACTTCCTTTCCTCAATGTTTATATGTTTTCTTTGTGTAGGTCTTTGACTTCATTGGTTAGTGATCACCCAAGGTATTTAATATTTTTGTGGATATTGAAAATGGGACAGTGTTGCTTATCTCTTTCTCTATATGTTTATCCTTGGTGTATAGGATGGCTACTGATTTCTGTGTATTTATTTTGTATCCTGCCACTTTACTGAAAGAATTTATCACCTTTAGGAGTATTTTGGTAGTCTTTTGGGTCACTTGTATATAAAAATCTGCAAATAGGGCTAGTTTGTGTTCTTCTTTACCCATTCATATCCCCTTTATTTGTTTTTCTTGTCTTATTGCTTGAGCTAAAACTTAAAGAACTATATTGAAAAGCAATGGTGAAGGTGGGCAGTTATCTTTTCCAGATCTTAATGGAATGCTTTGAATTTTTCTCCATTTATTATGATCTGGGCCTTGGGTGCTTTATAAATAGTCTTTATTATGTTTGTTTGTTTATTTATTTATTTGTTTGTTTGTTTAGAGAGAGAGAGAGAGAGAGAGAGAGAGAGGCAGATAGAGAAGGAACGGGTATGCCAGAGCCCCTAGCCACTGTAAATGGGTACTGGGGAATTGAACCTGAGTCTTTATGCTTTAGGCAAGTGCCTTAACTGCAAAGCTGTCTCTCCAGCCATCCATTTTCATTTCTTTCTTTTTTTTAAAAATATATTATTTATTTATTTATTAGAGTGAGAAGGAGGGAGAGTGAATGGGTATGCCAGGACCTCTGGTCACTGCAAATGAATTCTAGACACATGTTCTACCATGTTCATCTGGCTTATGTGGGTTCTTGGAATTGAACCTGGGTCCTTAGGCTTCACAGGCAAGTGCCTTAACTTCTAAGCCATCTCTACAGCCCCCATTTTTCTTTCTTTATTTGCCTTTTAAAAATATTTTTAATTAATTTATTTATTAGAGACAGAGAAGGAGAAAGAGAGAATGGGTATACAAGGCCTTTAGCCACTACAAATGAATTCCAGGTGCATATGCCATCATGTGCATCTGGCTTACTAGGGATCTGGAGAATTGAACCTGGGGTCCTTTGGATTTGCAGGCAAGCAACTTAACTGCTAAGCCATCTCTTTGGCCCTTGACCTTTTTTTTTTTTTTTAATTACTTATTTACTTGAGAGAGAGAGGGAGAATGGGCATGCCAGGGCCTGTAGCCACTGCAAATGAACTCCAGATGCATGTGCTATCTTGTGCATCTGGCTTTATGTGAGTACTGTGGAATCAAACCTGGGTTCTCTGGCTTTGCAGGCAAGTGCTTTAACCACTAAGCCATCTATCCAGCCCCTGTTGATCTCTTTTTGATTGACTTTGATTCATTAAGCTGTTTGCTGTTTCTCTTTGGTTTCCTTTAGCCATCAATTGAATTCTTTTTTTTTTGATTATTTCCTTCATCTATCCTTTGTGTTCATTTTGTTGCCTTTCTTCCAATTCAGTGAGCCATCCTTTGATTTGTAATTTGAATTATTTAAAAAATATATTTAAAAATATTTTATTTATTTATTTGAGAGAGAGAGAAAAAAAAAAGAGAGAGGAAGAGGCAGATAGAGAGAAAAAATGGGCACACTGGGGCCTGTAGCCACTGCAAACGAACTCCAGATGCATGTGCCCCCTTGTGCAGCTGGTTTATGTGGATCCTGGGGAATTGAACCAGTGTGCTTAGGTGTTTGCAGGCGAATGCCTTAACTGCTAAGCCATTTTCCCAGCCCTGCAATTTGAATTTTTTTTTGCAGATTTTCTTCCATTTCCTTCAGCCATTCTTGGAGTTCCCCTTTGATTACTCTTCATCTGGTGTTTTCCCAACCAGCTGTCTGTTCATTGTCTAATTATGTTTGTTTAAAAGGCCACCCTGAGAATGCAGAGTGAATTCCAGGTCAGCCTGAGCTAGAGTAACACCCTACCTCAAAACCAAAAACAAACAAACAAAAAATGCTTGTTGAGATTTCATCTTGATGCACAAAATTGACTTTAAGAATATATATATATATTTTGGTTTTTCGAGGTAGGGTCTCATTCTAGCCCAGGCTGACCTGGAATTCACTTTGTATTCTCAGGGTAGCCTCGAACTCTTGGCAGTCCTCCTACCTTTGCCTCCCAAGTGCTGGGATTAAAGGCATGCAACACCACACCCAGTGAAATAATTTTTATTATTTATTGATTTTTTGTGGGGAGGAGACAGAGAGAGAGGGAGAGGAAGACACATAGAGATGGGTGTGCCAGCAGCCTCTCAGCTGCTGCGAATGAAATCCAGATGCATACGCCCCCTTGTGGTCAAGTGTGGCATTTCGCCCCTTTGCATCTGGTTAAACGTGGGACCTGGAGATTGGAACCGCTGGAGATTGGAACCAGTGTTCTTAGGTTTAGGAGGCAGGCACCTTAACTGCTAAGCCATCTCTCCAGCCCTGATTTTTTTTTTTTTAAGGTAGGGTCTTTTTCTAGCCCAGGCTGACCTGGAATTAGTCTCAGGGTGGCCTTGAACTCATGTTGATCCTCCTACCCCTGCTTCCAAAGTGCTGGGATTAAAGGTGTGTGCCACCATGTCTGGCTCAATTCATTCATTCATTCATTCATTCATTCATTCAGCTGAGGATCTTCTTTAGCTGAGTTATTGGTATTCATGGTGGGGATCCAGAGGTATCAGTCTGTCTGTGGGTGGTGGTGGTGAAATTCACTGCCTCAGGGCATTCCCACCTACCCTGCATCTGGCTAACGTGGAGTCCTTTGGCATTTATTTATTTATTTTGCAGTCAAATTAGGCCTCCAGCCACTAACTGCTGTGCATCTGGCCATCCTTTCTATCCCTCTTACACTCTTTCCATGCCCTCTCTTTCATGTGCCACCACACCTGACTGTACTTGTGTTTTTGTTTTTAATTTTAAAAAATTATTTTTTTGTTTTCATTTTTCGAGAGAGACAGAGAGCGAATGGGCGTGCCAGCAGCCTCTCGGCCACTGTGAACGAACCCCAGACGCGTGCGCTCCCTTGTGGTGCATGTGTGACATTACGCCCTTGCGTCACTTTCTGTGTCTGGGTCAACATGAGACCTGGAGGTTTGAATGGCATTCTTAGGCTTCGCAGGCAGGCTGCTTAACTGCTAAGCCATCTCTCCAGCCCCCAAATTATTTTTATTTATTTATTTGAGAGAGACAAAGAGAGGGAGAGAGAGAATGGGTGTGACAGGGCATCCAACCACTGCAAACAAACTCCAGATGCATGTACCACCTTGTGTGTCTGGCTTATGTGGGTTCTGGGGAATCAAACTTAGATCCTTTGGCTTCACAGGCAAATGCCTTAGCTGCTAAGCCGTCTCTGTAGCCCCTGTACTTGTGTTTTGTGTTGGCACTTGTGCATCTGGAGACAGTTTCTTGGTTACGTTCTTTGCCACATTTCTGTTGAGCAGTTGGATCAGTGCTTGATGCTCTCTTAGCTGTCCTTGGCTCAGTTCAGCACTGCTTGATGCTCGGTCATGGAGGCACTCACTCAGTG
This sequence comes from Orientallactaga sibirica, assembly GCA_036365145.1. Taxonomy (NCBI): domain Eukaryota; kingdom Metazoa; phylum Chordata; class Mammalia; order Rodentia; family Dipodidae; genus Orientallactaga; species Orientallactaga sibirica. The sequence continues at coordinate 5,334,722 of JAEOAD010001268.1, forward strand.
CTGATTCATGAATGGGGCCCCCTTTAAGGTGATCCTGGCTTGCCTGGGAGGACCTGCATGGCCACTGACCTCAAAGGGCTAGGTCATGTGTGATGTGGGGGGCAGCTGTGTTGGGGGTGGGGATGGTGCACATCCTCTGCTTTTAGGAGCTGGCATATGCACAGTGCAAAATGGGGCAGGGGTGTGTGTGTGTCTGGGTCACATGCCCCTTACCTCATGTGTGGAGTCCCAGTGGCAGGGTAGGTAGGAGCCTGGCGGGTGGGATGGGTTTAGTGTCAGGAAGCCATTATACTCACATGCACATGCAGTCTCCAGAAGATTCTGTACTCATGTAGTGGTGGTGTGGTGAGGGAGCCTGGGGTGTTTACTCTAAATTACGACATTTCAGTCCAGAAGATTATCTGTAACTCATTGTAATAAGAGTTCCAGTCATGTGGTGAGCAGAGGGTAGCCTGGGAGTGCTGGGTGCACTGTTTACTCTAAATTACTAAGAGAGAGAGAGAGAATGGGCACACCATGGCCTCCAGCCACTGCAAACAAACTCCAGACGCATGCGCCCCCTTGTGTACCTGGCTTACATGGGTCCTAGAGAATTGAATCAGGATTCTTTGGCTTTGCAGGCAAATGCCTTAACCACTGTGCAATCTCTCCATCCCATGTAATCAAATTTAAAACATACATAGTTTTGTATACTTATCACTGAGTTTTTCATATTTTTGGCCCTGTAAAAAAGGTAATCATGGGATTTTATACCCTCATTTTCCCTGTGTGTGTGTGTGTGTGTATTTATGTGTTTATATGGGGTATTTGTCATGTGGTGTGTGTGTAGTGTCTGCATATATATGTGCCCTTTTGACACCCCATACTTGTGGAGGCCAGAGTGAATTTCAGGTGAACCACCCCATGTTTTTTCTGCCTGATCTATATATTGTTTTGAGGTAGGATCTTGCTTTAGCCCAGGCGAACCTGGAATTCACTATGTAGTCTCAGGCTGGTCTCAAACTACAGAGATCCTCCTTCCTTTGCTTCCTGAGTGCTGGGATTAAAGGTATGTACCACCATACCCAGCTTTATTTTTATCTATTTATTTGAGAGCAATAGACAGTGAGTGAGTTTGGCACACCAGGGCCTCCTTCCACTACAAACAAACTATACCCTTAACATTTCTGTTTTCTTATTGGGAATAAATGCAAGTTAAATTTCTGGTATTTTGTAGATTATTGCAATTACTTTTTTTTTTGGAGAGAGACACAGAGAGAGACAGAGAGAGATAGGGAGAGGAAGACAGAGAGAATGGGCATGCCAGCAGCCTCTCAGCCGCTGTGAATGAACTCCCAATGCATGTACCCCCTTGTGGCATTGCACCCTTGGGTCCTTTGCATCTGGCTAATCGGGGGACCTGGAGATTGGAACCGGCGTTCTTAGGCTTAGCAGGTAGGCGCCTTAACCGCTAAGCCATCTCTCCAGCCCTGCAATTACCTTTTAACAGACAAAAGCAGAGTTAAGGAATGTACATTCCTGAGAACCCTGGTAAGGATTTCCAGATTGTTTACAAGCTCCTTTTTGCTACTGTGGAGAAATGTTATTTAGGATTTTCTTCTTCTTGTCTTTTTCCTAGCACATGCAGATGACGATCCAGGCTCTCCAGGATGAATTGCGGATCCAGAGGGACTTGAATCAGCTCTTCCAGCAAGATAGTAGCAGTAGGACTGGTGAGCCCTGTGTGGCAGAGCTAACAGAGGAGAACTTCCAGAGGCTGCATGCTGAGCATGAGCGGCAGGCCAAAGAGCTGTTCCTTCTGCGCAAGACCCTGGAGGAAATGGAGCTTCGAATTGAGACCCAGAAGCAAACTCTCAATGCTCGTGATGAGTCCATTAAGAAGCTTCTGGAAATGTTACAAAGCAAAGGACTTTCTGCCAAGGCTACTGAGGAAGACCATGAGAGGACAAGACGTCTGGCAGAGGCAGAGATGCATGTCCACCACCTAGAAAGCCTTTTAGAGCAGAAGGAAAAAGAGAATAATATGTTAAGAGAGGTAAGTTTCTGTTTTTTTTAATTGTTTTGATCTATTTATTGTTTTTCCCTTGTTAATCAGAAGCACAAGCTGGGCGTGGTGGTACACACCTTTAATTCCAGCACTCGGGAGGCAGAGGTAGGAGGATCTCTGTGAGTTTGGACCAGCCTGGACTAAAGTGAGATTCTACCTCAAAACAACAACAATAACAAAACAAACAAAAAATTGGAAGGTTGGCCTAGATAGATTTATCTGCTCCGCTCGCTCTGCTGCTGGAGAGAATGTCTTCTTTTGTTTTTCTGTACTTCATTTATTTCTTCTATGATTTGCTTTCTTTTTTAAAAATTTTGTTTATTTATTTATTTGTTTGAGAACGACAGAGAGAGAAAGAAGTACATAGAGAATGGGCACACCAAGGCCTCCAGCCACTACAAATGAACTCCAGATGCATGCACCACCTTGTGCATCTGGCTTATGTGGGTCCTGGGGAATCAAGCCTTGAACCAGGGTCCTTAGGCTTCACAGGCAAGCACTTAACCACTAACCCATCTCTCCAGCCCCTGATTTGCTTTCTTGAATGGGATGACATCATCTGAGGTTATACATACGGCTTGATAACCTCCTCTTGTCCCTGCCCCACACACCTGCTTCCTAAGAGGCTCATGTGTTCCCTGGGGAGCAGTGAATTTTCTTTGTCACTCACAGCACAGCAACACTAGAATCAGAATCAGAACATTTATGTACTGATCATTTTAAGACATTAATAAGAGAATATAAACTGTTACATCAGTTTATGTGTGCTGGTAAAATCCTTGGAAGCAATAATGGATGTTTGCTTGTAGTTTCCATGGAAACCGTTGCCTCCTTATGAAAGATGTGGTAAAATTGTTTGCTGCCATGGAGGCAGAACCAGAAAGGGTGGTAAAGACAGCACATTGTTGTGTATGTTGTAGAGGAAACAGACTTGAGTTGACTTCTAGGACTGGAAGGAAGGAGGTGGCATATTCTCATACAGTAGAATTGTCATAGGAAAACGTACCTCCAGTTCTATAGTTACTCTATTAAAAATCTGAAGTATTTATTTGTAGCTGGCATTGTCAGTTTCGAAGAGCTTCATAGTTTTTTTTTTTTTTTTTAGGTAGGTTCTCTTGCCCAGGCTGTCCTGGCACTCACCTTGTAGTCCTAGGTTGGCTTTGAACTCAGGGTGATCCTTCTACCTCTGCCTCCCGAGTGCTGGGATTAAAGGCGTGCACCACCACGCCCAGCTCAAGTTTTTTTTTTTTTTTTTTTTAAATAAAAACATTGTTCTTGGGCTGGAGAGATAGCATAGTGGTTAAGGCAATTGCCTGCAGAGCCAAAGGACCCATGTAAGCCAGATGCACAAGATAGCGCATGTGTCTGGAGTTCGTTTTCAGTGACTTAAAGCCCTAGCGCGCCCATTCTCTATCTTCCTTTCTCCCCCCCAATAAATAAAATAAAATAAGTTTTTTTTTTTTTAAAAAAAAATCACTGTTCTTTTTGTTTATTTTTATTTTGGCTTACAGACTTGAGGAGAAACTCCATGATGGCAGGGAAAATGATGCCATGAGCAGAGGAGGCTGCACATCACTATTCATGTTTTTAAAAAATATTTTATTTAGGGACTGGAGGGATGGCTTAGCAGTTAAGGTGCTTGCCTGCAAAGCCAAAGGACCCAGGTTTGATTCTCCAGGACCCATGTAAACCAGATGTATAAGGGAATGCAAGCATCTGGAATTCCTTTGCAGTGGCTGGATGCCCTGGTACTCCCATTCTCTCTGTCTCTCCCTCTCTCTCTCAGATAAGTAAATAAATAAATAATAAAAAATACTTTATTTATTTGAGAGAGAGAAGCAGATAGAGAGAGGGAAATGGGTGTGCCAGATCTATGTGCCATCTTGTACATCTGGCCAACATGGGTCCTGGGGAATCAAACCTGGGTCTTTTGGCTACGTAGGCAAGCACATTAACTGCTAAGTCATCTCAGCTATCATATTTTGAAAATTAATTTATTCATTTACTTGAGAGAGAGAATATGTGTGTGCATGTGTGTGTTTAAGTATGGGCACACCAGGGCCACTGCATATGAACACTAGATGCATGTGCCACTTTGTGTATCTGGCTTTACTGGGGTACTGGAGAATTGAACCTCAGCCAATAGGCTTTACAAACAAGCACCTTTAACCATTGAGCCATCCCTCCAGAACTACAATTATTACATTTTTTTTTTTTTTGAGAGAGAGAGACAGAGAGAGAGGGAGAGGAAGACAGATAGAGATGGGCACGCCAGCAGCCTCTCAGCTGCTGCGAACGAAATCCAGATGCGTGTGCCCCCTTGTGGTCAAGTGCGGCATTGCGCCCTTGCGGCACTTTATATCTGGCTAAATGTGGCACCTGGAGATTGGAACTGGTGTTCTTAGGCTTAGGAGGCAGGCACATTAACCACTAAGCCATCTCTCCAGCCCAATTATTACTTTTTAAAAATTCTTTTTTCTTTTCTTTTCTTTTCTTTTTTTCCCTCCCTCCCTCCCTCCCTTCCTTCCTCCCTCCCTCCCTTCCTTCCTTCCTCTATTTATTTTATTTTATTTTATTTTATTTTATTTTATTTTATTTTATTTATTTTATTTTATTTTATTATTTTATTTTATATTTTATTTTATTTTATTTTATTTTATTTTATTTTATTTTATTTTATTTTATTTTATTTTATTTTATTATTTTTTTTATTTTATTTTATTTTATTTTATTATTTTATTTTTTCTAAGGTAGGGTCTCAGCTTACCCCATATTGACCTGGCATTCACTCTGTAGTTTCAGGCTGGCCTCGAACTCACAGTGATCCTTTTACCTCTGCCTCCCAAGTCCTGGGATTAAAGGCATACACCAACATGCTCAGCTTTTAAAAACTACAGAATGAGTGGGTGTGGTAGCACATGCCTTTAATCCCAGCACTTGGGAGGCAGAAGTAGGAGGATCACCATGACTTTGAGGCCACTCTGAGACTACAGAGTGAATTCCAGGTCAGCCTAGGCTAGAGTGAGACCCAACCTCGAAAAACAAACACAGAAAAGTAAAAATAAAAAGTACAGAATGAGGGCTGGAGAGATGGCTCAGTAGTTAAGGCATATTCCTGCAAAACCTAATAACCTGGGTTTGATTCTCCAGTACCCCTGTAAAGCCAGTTGTACATAGTGGTGCATGTATCTGGAGTTAGTTTTTAGTGGCAGGAGGCCCTGGCATATTCTATTCATATTCTCTTCTCTCTCCCCTCTCTCTGCTTGCAAATAAATAAATAAATAAACACACACACATATACACACACACACAAATAAATACATAAACTCCCTACCTTGAAAAAACAAGCCCCCAAAAAAGCTCTACATTTTATTTTATTTGTTTAATTTATTTATTTTGGTTTTTCAAGGTAGGGTCTCTAGCTCAGGGTGACCTGGAACTATGTAGTCTCAGGTTAGCCTCGAACTCATGGCAAGCCTCCCTACCTCTGTCTCCTGAGTGCTGGGATTAAAGGTGTGTACAGCCACCACACCCAGCTTTATTGTATTTATTTGAGATGGAGGGAGAAGGAAAAGGAGGAGAAGGAACCTGGTCTGGCAACTTTTACAATCAAGCATCTTTACCCACTGTCTGATTATGTAGCCCAAGTTGGCCTTGAACTTAATGTGCTGTCTAATGTTGTAACTCTTGGTACTTCTGCCTCAGCTTCCTGATTCCTGGGATTGCAGGTGTGTACCACCATACTTAGCTTGTATGGTATGGTACTTACTTATTATTATGATTATTTAATTTTTCAAGATAGGGTCTCACTGTAGTCCAGGCTGACTTGGAATTCACTCTGTATTCTCAGGGTGGCCTTGAACTCATGGCAATCCTCCTACCTCTGCCTCCCTGAGTGCTGGGATTAAAGGCATGCACCACCACACCCATCTATTTTATTTTAATTTAAAATATATTTTATTTATTTATTTGAGAGAGAGAGAAGGAAAGAGAAAGAATGGTCGTGCCAGGGCCTCCAGCCACTGCAAACAAACTCCAGATGCATGCACCCCTTTTGTGCATCTGGTTTTCATGGGTTCTGGAGAATCGAACTGGAATCCTTTATCTTTGTAGGCAAATGCCTTAACTACTAATCCATCCCTCCAGCCCAAGACATTATATTTTAATAAGATAACCTATAAAACCTGGCAATAGATCACTGTTAAAGACATTCTAGAAATCTAAAACAACATGCAGTTGAAAAATTACCAGCATCACTATTAAATTTGAATGTTAAATTTTTTGCTTTTTGGAATATTTCAACTTTGGTAGTTCTTTTTTGGTGTTAATAAGTGCCTCATAGTTAAGGATTGTCAGAAGCCACAGTGTTATTGTGGCTGTGTTTAATCATAAATATGGTGAACTTGGGCTGGAGAGATGCCTTAGCAGTTAAGGCGCCTGCCTCCTAAGCCTAAGAACTCAGTTCCAATCTCCAGGTCCCACGTTTAGCCAGATGCAAAGTGACGCAAGGGCGCAATGCCTCACTTGCCCACAAGGGGGCTCACACATCTGGATTTCGTTCACAGCAGCTGAGAGACTGCTGGCGCACCCATTCTCCGTCTCTCTCTCCCTCTCTCTCTGTCTTTCTCTAAAAATAAAAAAAATAAAAAAAAATTTTTAAAAATATGGTGAACTTGAAAAAGTCCTGGAAAAACTCAAGAATTTAAGATTGATTTTCAACTAAACAAGAAGCTTAATAGATACCAACTCTTACTTATGTGTACATGATATAGGAAAAATTGTAGGCCTTGTCAATCATTCAAACACACAATTCAAGGTTGCCATTTGTAACATAGTATTATCTTATAGGAAACATAGTAGAAATGGCTTTAGAAAAGGATTTTTGTAGCCGGGCGTGGTGGCACATGCCTTTAATCCCAGCACTCGGGAGGCAGAGGCAGGAGGATTGCCATGAGTTCGAGGCCACCCTGAGACTACATAGTGAATTCCAGGACAGCCTGAGCTAAAGTGAAACCCTACCTAGAAAAAAAAAAAAAGGATGTTTGTAATGTTCATTCGGTTTTCTTTGACTGGTCTTTATTGTTCCTTGAATCTTGTATTTTGTTCATACTGAAATTAGGCTGTTGCTTGATTTACTGGTAGGTTTTGTATTGTGTATAGCACCTTTGATAGATGAGTGAGGACATCTACTGGATAAGCCCCAAACTACAGGCCAGGTTTGGATAGTGCTTAGGGATTGGACATGGGGTTACAACAAGCTTCACAGATGATTGTTATGCAAACAACAAACTTTGAGACCTGGATTTTGGCTCCTAGTGTGAATACCGAAATAAACCATGGAATTACTTATTTTAAACTTTAAAATTATTCATTTGGGGGGGGGCAGAGGTAGATAGAGAGAGGCATTCCAGGGCCTCCAACCATTACAAATGAACTCCAGATGCATGTGCCACCTTGTGCATCTGGCTTCTGTATGTACTGGTAGCAGAACCTGGGACCTTAGGCTTCACAGGCAAATGCCTTCACCACCAAACCATCTCTCCAGCCCCAATTTTAAACTTTTTTTATTGACAATTTCTGTAAATATAGATAATAGTTCATGATAATTCCCACCTACTACCCCTGTTTTCCCCCTTCCAAATCCACCCTCTAGTGAATCCCTTCTTTCTAGTTAGTCTTCTCTCCCCCTTCTTCCCTTTCTTTGGTATTTTTAAAAATTATTATTTTTTATTGACAACTTCTATACTTACATACAAAAAAACCCACCACTTTAGAACTCCAGTCTTCATTGTATCCCCTCCCTCTCTCCATTAGTCTCTCTTTTAATTTGATGTCATCATCTTTTTCTTCTATTTTGAGGGTCTTGCGAAGGTATTGCGAGGCACTGCAAGGTCATGGATATCAAGGCCAATTTCTGTCTGGGCAGTTGTATTGTAAGAAGTCATATCCTTCCTTTGGCTCTTCCATTCTATCCGCCCCCTCTTCCGCAATGGTCCCTGAGCCTTGGAGGGTGTGACAGAGGTGATTCAGTGCTGGACACTCCTCCATCCCTTCTTCTCACTATGTTGCCTTTTGGGTCATCTCAGTGGTCATTGCCATCTGAAAAGAGAAGCTTCTCTAACCAGAAGTGAGAGTAGCGTTAATATGTGAATATGAACATTAAGCGTAGTACTTTCAGGGTAGCTTGGTGGGAATAATATATACATTTAGCCAGACAACAGCAGGCTTTATACCCCTAAGGCTCATGACCTCACCTATCATAGACTTTTGCTTAGGTTTTTCAGTACCAGGTATGTATTCCCGCCCGTAGAGAGGGCCTTCAGTCCAATTATGGAGCAGTTGGTTACCCCAAGAGTAGACATGCCACTATTGCACCCGTTCAGTCATTGGGCCTGTATGGCCAAACTTGAATTTTCCAGTGTCTACTGTTTTCACTGCTGATGACTTCTGGTCTCCCATACGGCTGCATGCAATGCAGCTTTTTCCAGCTTTCAGTCGGCTGGTCTACAGGGAGAAGGTTTTCTGCTCAGCACCAACTTGCTTTCTCAGTGACCTTGCCTCTCAGGCAAGAGATGTCTTCAGCAATAGGGTCTTACCATCTGTTTCTCAAGGGAAACCAAGGGGTTTGGCAAAAGCCTTTAATGTTTTGGAGGCTACCGGGACCTCCTTGGCCAGCAACTCACTGGAAGGTATCCCATCCCAGGCACTGAAAATTTTCTAGGATCTCACTCTAGCTCAGGCTGACCTGGAATTCACTCTGTGCTTTCAAGTTGTACTTGAACTCATGGCGATCCTCCTACCTCTGCCTCCCAAGTGCTGGGATTACAGGTGTGCACCACCATGCCCAGCTTTTTTCCTTTTTTTTTTTTTTTTGGTTTTTCTAGGTAGGGTCTCAGTCTAGTCCAGGCTGACCTGGAATTCACTGTGTAGTCTCAGGGTGGCCTTGAACTCATGCGATCCTCCTACCTCTGCCTCCTGAATGCTGGGATTGAAGGCGTGCGCCACCACGCCTGGCTAGAAGGCTTTTTGATGGGTATAACCTCTCCATTTAAGTAGAGAAGAGTGGAAGCTTCCCTCTGGGGTCTGTGACCTTTCAAGGCATAGGTTCCTGACTTAATTCTCAGTAACAGCCATGACATTCCTCCCACGGAGTGGACCTAATACCCAAACAGAGTGTAGCTGATTATCCCTAGAACTTGTGTGACACTATTGCACCATTGGGTCCATCTCGCCTGGCTAGTTGATTTTGTAGCTTGCAGGATCCACTGCTTGTTTACACTATTGGTGACTTGGTGTCCTAGCTGGGAGCCGGTTTCAGCCTCAGTTCTAGCCTCCTGAGTGCTGGGATTAAAGGCAAGTGCCACCACACCTGGCTTGTTTATTTTTTATTTATTTGAGAGGAACAGACAGAGAAAGAGGCAGATGGATAGATATTGAATTGGCACGCCAGGGCCTCTAGCCACTTCAAAAGAACTCCAGATGCATGCTCTACCTTGTGCATCTGGCTTACGTGGGTACTGAGGAATCAACCCTCAAACCGGGGTCTTTAGGCTTCACAGGCAAGTGCTTAACCGCTAAGCCATCTCTCCAGGCCCCAGCATAATTTTTCAATGTCCTGTAACCACAGCCTGTGGTGTCTTCAGAAATAGGGTCTTACTGTCTACTTGGCAATAGCCTGCATTGGGGGCTTGTGGGTTCCCTGACTAACAATTCACTGTGCAGGGGAAGGGGACCTAATTCTGGCACTGGATTTACCTTCAGCAGTCTCTTGTATTCAGGTAAAGCTTTCTCTAGTATAAATGTAAACCAGCGTATTTACACCCAAACGCTTCCTCTGTCTCTCACTTTCTGTTTAGGAGATAGACATCTTTGATTAACTAATGAGGAAGTAGGAGTATTTTCAGTAGTTCTAATCCATGATTGTTTTAGTTTTGTGTATATCCCTGTCCTGCCTATAATCTTATTTTATTTTATTTTATTTTTGGTGTTTTTGAGGTAGGGTCTCACCCTAGCTCAGGCTGTCCTGGAATTCACCATGTAGTCTGAGGGTGGTCTCGAACTCATGGCAATCCTCCTACCTCTGCCTCCCGAGTGCCGGGATTAAAGGCATGTGCCACCACGCCTGGCTATCCTGCCTATATTGTTCTATCCCCTGTATTCTGCCCTTCCACTTGCCTGTCTACTATCCCTTCCTTTAATCCTTTCATGCTTCTCTTCTCTCCAAGCTCATTCTAGTTTCCTGACCAGTACTACTACTTCTTCCTCCTCCTCCTCTTCTTCTTCTCTTCTTTTTTGTGTTTTGGTTTTTTGAGGTAGGGTCTTACTCTAGCCCAGGCTGACCTGGAATTTGCTATAAAGTCTCAGGGTGGCCTCGAACTCATGGCGATCCTCCTACCTCTACCTCTGGAGTGCTGGGATTAAAGGCATGTGCCACCACACCCGGCCAGTACTTCTTATAAAAAATATTTTATTGGGCTGGAGAGATGGCTTAGTGGTTAAGGCACCTGCCTGTGAAGCCTAAGAACACCCTTTTGAACCTCTAGATCCCACATTTAGTCAGACGCAAAAAGTGATGCAAGGGTGCAATGTTGCACATTTGTCACAAGGGGGTGCACACGTCTGCAGTTCATTCACAGTGGCTGAGATACTGCTGGCTCACCCATTCTCTCTCTCTGTCTATCTCTCTGTCGCTCTCAAAAAAAATATTTTATTCGGGCTGGAGAGATGCCATAGCGGTTAAGGCATTTGCCTGCAGAGCCAAAGGATCCCGGTTCATTTCTCCAGGACCCACACAAGCCAGATGAACAAGGAGGCACATGCATCTGGAGTTCATTTGCAGTGGCTGGAGGCCCTGGTGCGCCCATTCTCTCTCTCTCTCAAATAAATAAAGAAAATATTTTTAAAATATTTATTTATATATGAGAGAGAGAGATGCAGATAGAGAAGGAAGATGGGTGTGTTAGGGCCTCTAGCCTTAGGGGGAGAGGAGGAGATAAAAAGAGAAAGAAAGAAAATAAATGAGAATGAATGAATGAATGGGTGCACCAGGGACTCTAGCCACTATAGGCAAACTCCAGACACATGCACCGCCTAGTGTGCCTGGTTTTACGTGGGTCCTGGGGAATCAAACGTGGATCCTTAGGCTTTGCAGGTGAGTGCTGAGCCATCTCCCAAGCCCAAGAATTCTCTTTTAAGAAAAGCCAGTTGAATGGGTTTCTTGGTTAGGAAAAAACTCTTCTTTTTCCCCTGCAGTTACCGTAGTCACAGAACAGATAGGAGAATTGCCCTAGGTGGTCTGGTGACTTGAGAGTGATCCTTGAGGAACCTGACATCCTTCAGTTCTATCCTAAACGCTTTAAACTTCAGGTTAAAAAAAGAGCTGTTTTAAGCTGGGCATGGTGGCACACACCTTTATCCTCAGCACTTGGATGGCAGAGGTAGGGGATCATCATGAGTTCAAGGCCAACCCTCAGACTACATAGCAAATTCCAAGTCAACCTGGGCTAGAGTGAGAACCTACCTTGAAAAATCAAAAACAAAAAAAGTGCTGTTTTGTGATATTTTCTAAACTTGAACTATGTAAGAAACTTGTTTGAGTCCTTCTTTCCTTCCTTGCTCCCTCTCTTCCCTCCCTCCCTTCCTTCCCTCCCTCTCTCCCCTCCCTCCCTCTCTCCCCTCCCTCCCTCCCTCCTTTTTCTTCTTTCTTTCTTTCTTTCTTTCTTTCTTTCTTTCTTTCTTTCTTTCTTTCTTTCTTTCTTCTTTCTTTCTTTTGTTTTTCGAGGTAGGGTCTCACTCTGGTCCAGGCTGACCTGGAATTAACTATGTAGTCTCAGGGTGGCCTCGAACTCTTGGTGCTCCTCCTACCTCTGCCTCCCCAGTGCTGGGATTAAAGGCATGCACCACCACGCCCGGCTCGCTCGCTCTTTCTTTCTTTCTTTCTTTCTTTCTTTCTTTCTTTCTTTCTTTCTTTCTTTCTTCATTCCCTCCCTCCCTCCCTCCCTCCTTCCCTCCTTCCCTCTCTCTCTCTCTCCTTCTTTTCTTTTCTTTTCTTTTCTTTTCTTTTCTTTTCTTTTCTTTTCTTTTCTTTTCTTTTCTTTTCTTTTCTTTTCTTTTCTTTTCTTTTCTTTTCTTTTCTTTCTTTCAGTTTTTCAAGGTAAGGTTTCACTCTGGCCCAGGCTGACCTGGAATTCACTGTGTTGTCTCAGGGTGGCCTTGAACTCACGGTGATCCTCCTACCTCTGCCTCCCAAGTGCTGGGATTAAAGGCATGTGCCACCACACCCGGCTCAAGAGTCCTTTTTTCCTTTCCTGGAGCCCCACTGGTGGTTGTCACCATAGGTAACTATGTGGTGGTTATTCTGGGGGTGTATGCTGCAGGAAGAATGTCACATAGATAATTTCAGTAGTTTTGTACAGTACTGATAGATCATTCTAGTGATATCTGACAGTTTCAACTATTGTAGTTACTATTGGTGTGACTAATTTTTTATTTTTTTAAGTAAAAATATTTTATTTTTATTTATTAGAGAGAGAGAAAAAAGAGAGAGAATGGGTGTGCCTGGGCCTTCAGCCACTGCAAATGAACTCCAGACACATGAACCACCATGTGCATCTGGCTTACGTGGGTCCTGGAGAATCAAACCTGGGTCCTTAGGCTTCTCTGGCAAGTGCCTTAACAGCTAAGCCATCTGTCCAGCCCTAGTGTGACTAATTTTACAAATGTTTTATTTGTTTGTTTATTTATTTATTTATTTATTTATTTATTTATTTATTTATTTATTTAGGTTTTGCAAGGCAGGGTCTCACTCTAGCCCAGGCTGACCTGGAATTAACTATTTAGTCTCAGGGTGGCCTCGAGCTCACAACGATCCTCCTACCTCTGCCTCCCGAGGGCTGGGATTAAAGGCGTGCGCCACCACACCCAGCTATTTATTTATTTGAGAGAGAGAGAGGAAGAGGCAGAGAGAAAGAGCAAATAGGCGCACCAGGGCTTCCAGCCACTGCAAATGAACTCCAGATGCATGCACCCCCTTGTGCATCTGGCTTATGTGGGTCCTGGGGAATTGAACCTGGGTCCTTAGGCTTCGCAGGCAACACCTTAACTGCTAAGCCATTTCCCTAGCCCAGGTGTGACTAATTTTAGATGAGTAGATTTTCAAAGTCAGAGTCTCTCCACTGTATCTATGATTGAGTTGGTCTGAATGCAGTTTGGATTTCCTGATCCATAGGAAGGAGTTGTCACACAGAAGGGTCCATATTCTCACAAAGGTTGGACACCTACCTCCTTCAGAAACCTGAGAGTAAGAATCAGACCACTTACTGTCTTCTGCTTCTGTTTAGGAGATGCACCGGAGGTTTGAGAATTCCCCTGATTCTGCCAAAACAAAAGCTCTGCAAACTGTTATTGAGATGAAGGTAAGGGAGAATCTTGTGTTCTTTTTAATGAGTAGACATGTTCATGGATGAGTTTAGAAAATAATGGTAATGCTTTGATTAATTGGGAGATTGACAGGAAATTTTAAGATTCAATGAAAATGAGCCTTAAAAGAATTTCAACTTCATTTCCTTTCAGTTGTTGAACATAACTCAAGTTAGACCAAAAAGAATTATCTAGAATTTCTTTCAATCAGCTGTTTTCAAGCTTCTTGATGTAGAAGGGAACTATTAAAGAAGAGCAATTGATTGGGGGAGGAGGGAGAAAAAATAAGAGAAGGCAGTGGAATGGGTGAACATGTTCAAATTATGTTTCATGTAGTCAGGCATGGTGGTGCATGGCTTTAATCTCAGCACTCAGGAGGCAGAGGTAGGAGGATCACTGTGAGTTTGAGGCCACCCTGAGACTACATATTCATAAATAGTGAATTCCAGGTCAGCCTGAGCTAGAGTGAAACCCTACCTGGAGAAAGAAAACAAAACAAAAAAATTATATTACATGTATGTCTGGAAATGTCAAAATGGAATTAGTTGTTTTATACAGTTAATCTATGCTAATAAAAAGGGAGAAATTATCAAAAATAAATCCTTGATTGTAGGACTCTTTTTTTTTTTTTTTTTTTTTTTTTTTGAGGTACGGTTTCTCTCTAGCCCAGGCTGACCTGCCTTGAACTCGTGGTGATCCTCCTACCTCTGCCTCCCAAATGCTGGTATTAAAGGTGTACACCACCACGCCTGGCTCTGTTGCTATTATTTTTATGAAGTACATTCTCCCCTCATTTTACATTGGCCTTGAACTTGCCACCCTCCTGTGTAAATTTCCTAAGCTGCTGGGATTACAGACAAGCATGTGCCACCACACTTGACTTCATTCATGTTCAGTCCTTTAAAATTTTTTTGTTAGCCGGGTGTGGTGGCGCACGCCTTTAATCCCAGTACTCGGGAGGCAGAGGTAGGAGAATCACCATGAGTTCAAGGCCACCCTGAGACTAATTCCAGGTCAGCCTGAGGGCTAGAGTGAAACCCTACCTGGAAAAACCAAAAAAAAAATTCTTTTGTTAATTTTTTTATGTTTAAAAAATTTTTAGAGCGAGGAGGGGTGCAGACAGATAGAATTGACACACTAGGGCCTCAGCCACTGCAGTCGAACTCCAGACTCTTGTACCACCTAGTGGGTATATGCAACCTTGCACTTGACTCACCTTTGTGCAGCTGGTTTTGGTGGGATCTGGAGAGTCGAGCATGGCTTCACAGGTAAGTGACTTGACTTCTAAGCCATCTCTCCAGCCTCATGTTCGTTTAATCCTTTGAGTGTGATGTGGTGTGCACACAAAGACCAGAGGAGAACGTCAGGTGTCCCCCACTGTGGTCACCTACTTGTTTCCTTAAGACAGAATCTCTCCACTGCTTCAGTAGCTTTGCAGGTTTTGAGAGATCCAGTGGTTCTTCAGTTTTGACTACCCATGGGGGTGGGATGCAAATGTGAATGCCACTTTTAGGTGTTCACGTGGGTTCTCAGAATTGAACTCAAGTAGTCTTAGGCACCCTCCAGTCCTTAACTGCTGAGTCATACCTCCAGCCCCTCATGTACATTCTCTCTCTCTTTTGGGGAGGGTGCGGGGGGGGGGAGGTTTCAAGGTAGGGTCTCACTGTAGCCCAGGATCACCTGGAACTCGTAGTCTTAGGGTGGTGGCCTTGAACTCACGGAGATCCTCCTACCTCTGCCTCCTGAGTGCTGGGATTAAAGGTGAGCGCCACCACGCCTGGCTCATGTTCTTTCTTGTAAAAATGTTTTGTAAATGGAACCTATTCTCTACTTTCTTTAGCTTCTTCCTACCTTATAAAACTCTTGGAAGCTTGACTGTGGTTTGTATTATGAGCCTTTGTTTAAGTGTGTGTGTGTGCAAATCTTTTTGGTTTATTTGTTTTGTTTAGACAGGGTAGACAGGGTCTCACTCTGTAGCTCTGGCTGGCAACATGAGTTCTTGCTTACTTACATATAAGTTATTTTTTTAATTTACATATAAGTTATTTTATGTAAATAGATGCTTTTCAAGTTCAGTTATAAGAAACTAAATTTGGGTGATTTCCTCTTAAATGAACTCAGGGCAATGATAAAACTGTTCATATGATATATATTATTATATATGTGTGTTGTATATATCTAGTTTTCATTGAGAAGATTTACCATATAGTTTTAAAGTGAAGGATGTGGAATTCTTTGTAGTTACACAAATTAGCAATCCTGAATCTAATTTTGTAAGGTGTTTTATTTCGAGGCTTTACCTTTTTCCACGCTTAGTTGTGCACGGTATTTCTTTTTAAAAAATATTTTATATTTATTTATTTGACAGAGAGAAGGGGGGGGAGAGAGAGGGAGGGAGGGTGTGTGTGTGTGTGTGTGTGTGTATGCACCAGGGCCTCCAGCCACTGCAAATGAATTCCAAATGCATGTGCATTAACTTTTAACAAAACAGGGATGTGTAATTGTGTTAATTGGCAGTGGGTGTATTTTAAATCTTGCTTACTTTATGCTGAGAAACAAGAGACTCTGATGTTTCAGAAAGGTCAGGTGGATGTTGTATTAGTTACTTTGCTCATTGCTGTGGCACAATTCCTATGAACGGAAGTTTATGGTGAGTCCTGGCTTGAAGACGCAGTCCATCATGGTGAGGAAGGCATGGGGTAGGAGAGTGAGGCAGCTGGTCACACTGTGTCCTCAGTCAGGAAGCAGAGAGGGATGAATGCTGGGGCCCCACTTGTTTTTTTTTAATTCAGTGCTGGCCACCAATATTCTTAATAGGTCTTCCTACCTGTTGTTGCTTTTTCTTTTTTTTTTTGTTTTAAAGTTTTTGTTTGTTTATTTGTTTATTTGAGAGCAACAGACAGAGAAAGAGGAAGATAGATTGATAGAGAATGGGCACACCAGGATCTCCAGCCACTGCAAATGAACTCCAAATGCATGTGCCACATTATGCATCTGGCTTATGTGGGCCCTGGGGAATCGAGCCTTGAACCGGGGTCCTTAGGCTTCACAGGCAAGTGCTTAACCACTAAGCCATCCCTCCAGCCCTGTTGTTACTTTTTCATTGCTGTGACAAACACCTGACCAGAAGCAGCTTATGGAAGGAAAGGGTTTTACTTCAGGCTTGCAGAGTCCAAGGCAAGCTCAATCAGGGCAGAGGAAACTGGCTCACTCTAGCATGCGTCATAGCAGAGAGAAAAAGAGAATAGCAGAGTTTAGCTGGCTCAGAACATACCTTAGGACTGGATCTGCCTTCTTCGCCTTTGCCTACTGGACACTTAAGTAGGAAGCTTAATCAAAAATACCTGATTAGGTCGGGTGTGGTGGTGTATGCTGGTAGGAAATTCTGAACAGGCGGAGGCAGGGGGATGAAGAGTTTGAGGCCAGCCTGGGCAATACATTAAAAAAAAAAAAACCTGATCTGGCCAGATGTGGTGTTGCATGCCTTTAATTCCCAGTATTTGGGAGGCAGAGATAGGTGGATTACTATGAGTTCTAGGCCTCCCTAAGACTACATAGTGAATTCCATGTTAGCCTGGAGTAGAGTGAAACACTACCTTCACAAAAAATTAACAAAACGTGATCAAGGCTAGAGAGATGGCTCAGCATTTAAGATGCTTGCCTGTAAAGCCTAGTGCCCAGGTTCAATTTACCAGTACCCACGTAAAGCCAGATGTACAAGGTGACGAATGTGTCTGGAGTTCATTTGCAGTGGCTAGAGGCCCTGGGGTGCCCATTCTCATTCTCTCTCTCTGCCTTTTTCTCGCTCTCAAATAAATAAAATACCAAAAATACCTGATCAAATTCCATCAAATTGATGAGTAATAACCACAGATGTTATGCAGAGCTGCTGGTGTCTGAACAGTACTTTCCTGGGGGTCTCAAGTCAGCAAGCAGCTTTTTTTCTTTTTTTTTTTGGGGGGGGGGTTTCGAGGTAGGGTCTCACTCTGGCTCAGGCTGACCTGGAATTCACTATGTAGTCTCAGGGTGGCCTCGAACTCTCAGTAATCCTCCTACCTCTGCCTCCCGAGTGCTGGGATTAAAGGCGTGCATCACCACACCTGGCTTAAGCTTCTTGTTACCCAAGTTAGAGGGGCAGACTGCAATCCCTGGCAGATCCCCTGTTGTCTTTTCAGAGTCTTTTGCTAATGCCTTCAATCATCTTTGTTCCTTTCGTCCTTCTCTTCCTTTTCTCCTTTTCTGCTTCTTTCCTTTCTCATTATCAGGTGATAATAACTGTTGTCCTTAGTGTTTTTCTGGGTATTTATCAGGTAGTGGTGCAGAGTGATAGAACTGAGCAGTTTGAATAGTTTGAATGAGTATACTTGGAATGTACCCAGAACATGGAGGGAATGAGATTTAGGTGGATTGACAGGTTGTGGGAGTTTTAAAAGCTAGGGGAGGGCTGGAGAGATGGCTTAGCGGTTAAGGCGTCTGCCTGCCAAGCCTAAGAACGTCCGCTTGATTCTTCAGGTCCCAAGTTTAGCCAGACGCAAAAAGTGACGCAAGGGCGCAATGCCACACTTGCCCACAAGGGTGCGCACGCATCTGGAATTCATTCACAGTGGCTGAGAGGCTGCTGGTGTGCCCTCTCTCTCTTTCTCTCTCGCTTGCTCTAAAAAAAATAAAGTTAGAGGAGGGCTGGAGAAATGGCTTAACAGTTAAGATGCTTGCCTGCAAAGCCTAAGAACCCATGTTCAACTCTCCAGGTCCCTTGCAAGCCAGATGCAAAAGGTGGTGCATGCGTCTGGAGTATGATTGCAGTGGCTGGAGGCCCTGGTGCGCCTATTCTCTCTCACTTGCTCTCTCCCTCTCACAAATAAAGAAAAAAACAAGGCTTAACCATTTTCATTGTTTCTACTTCTTTAATTATTTCAACCTGAAAGGGTCCATAACTAAAGGAAAAAGAAAAAAAACAGACTGTGGATATGAGAATCTTGGGGAGATATGAACAAATGTCTGTTTACCTCAGATAGGGGATCAACAACAGACTAAAGAATGATTGTACCCAAGCCTAGCTTAGTGAATCAATGAGTTTATGGGGGTTATTTATGGGCGTATGCTTAAAGCATTCCTTACAGGAGCATGGATGAATGAAAAGCCCACCCCAGACTAGGGCTCAGTTTATGGAAGCTGTATCCCTGGAGCTCCTTGTACCATTTGTAGGCAGCTCCTCTGTGCGAGGCTGTCTTCTCCCAAGCAGTTCGTACTCCTTATTTACCTTGGTTAGGCTGGTGAATTTCTGGAACATTCTGAGGCTTGTGAGGTGTTTAATTCCTGAGTTTTAATGAGCCTGGAACTTCTTAACTAGCCTCCCTCCAGGATGGAATGTTTTAATGATGAGGAAACTGCTATACAACAATGCATTTTATTATTTATTTGTGTACTATTATTTATAATTTTGTGCATCTTGCAGTGTGTGTATGTAGAATGTTCATATGTTATGTGTGTGTTTGTGTGTGGAGACCAGAGAATGACTTCAGGTGTCATTCCTCAGGAATGCTGCCCACCTCTTTCTGAGATAGCATCTCATTGGCCTGGAACTGCTGATCAGGCCACACTGGCTGGCCAGCCAGCTATAGTGATCTACTTGTCTCCACCTCTTCCAAGCTTGGGTTTACAGCCACTACAGTAGGCTTTTACATGGGTACTGGGGATTGAACTGAGGTCTTCAAGCTTGGTAGACAAGCACTTTACCAAATGAGCTATTTCCCTATCCCCATTGATATATTTTAGAAGCAAGACACTAAATGTTAAGCAGCAAATTTTCTATATATTTATCTTTATTAACTTTAATGTTTTGAACAGCCAAGTTATTCAGCTACTCTTAGTTTTTGTAAATACTTTTTTAATAACTTCCATTGCTCTCAGGATTCAAAAATTTCCTCTATGGAACGTGGACTCCGAGATCTGGAAGAGGAAATTCAGATGCTGAAATCGAATGGGGCTTTAAGTACCGAAGAACGAGAGGAAGAAATGAAACAAATGGAAGTGTATCGGAGCCATTCTAAATTTATGAAAAATAAGGTAATGGTGTGTGATTCTTTAGTTGTTACAAGTTTGAAAAATTGGATGAATTTCACCTCTGAGGTGATAATACAGATCTATTTCCTGTTTATTCAGACCTTAGGAAAGTACTTTTTCTTCTTTTGGTTTTTCTAGGCAGGGTCTCACTCTACCTCAGGCTGACCTGGAATTCACTATGTAATCCCAGGGTGGCCTTGAACTAATGGCAATCCTCCTACCTCTGCCTCCCAAGTGCTGGGATTAAAGGTGTGCTCCATGACCACGCCTGGCTATTTTTCATAATACATTTATCAGAATTAAAAGTCAAAATGTTACCAGAGTGAGACCCTACCTCGAAAAAAAAAAAAAAGTCAAAATGTTGATGTCATAGTTAAAGTTTTTATTTAGAAGGTCATTTGTAGCATATTAAGTATATATTATTGCAGTTTAATTTTCATTTCTATCAGTACTTTTTATAATTTTTTTTTCAAGGTAGGGTCTTGCTCTAGTCCCGACTGACCTGGAATTTACTATGTAGTCTCTACTTCTGCCTCCCGAGCAGTGCTGGGATTAAAGGTGTGCACTACCACACCTGGCTCTATCAGTACTTTTTTTTTTTTTTTCTTGGTTTTTCAAGGTAGGGTCTCACTCTAGCCCAGGCTGACCTGGAATTCACTATGTAGTCTCAGGGTGGCCTCAAACTCATGGCAATCCTCTGACCTCTGCCTCCCGAATGCTGGGATTAAAAGCGTGCGTCACCATGCCCAGCTGTCAGTACTTTTGAAGTGATTTAATAAAGTTATATTTAGACAAATTTTTCTCATTATATGAGATGTGTAGTTTACCTCTTTTTGGGAAGTGCTTTAAACCAAAATGCTAAGAGGCTGATCCAACATTTTTCAAAATGGGTTAAATTGCCGGGTGTGGTGGCACACACCTTTAATCCCAGCACTCGGGAGGCAGGGGTAGGAGGATCACCGAGAGTTCAAGGCCCCCTGAGACTACATAGTTAATTCCAGGTCAGTCTGGACCAGAGTGAGACCCTACCTCGCAAAACAAAAAAAACAAAAAACAAAAAAAAATGGGTTAAATGATACCACGTGCATGTGATGGGTTATACTTATTGTATAACCTTATTGGCAGATAGATGCCACCGAGGCTCCTCATCAGTGGGAGCCAAAGTCAGCTAGTTTGAGTCTGTAAACTACTTAAGGCACATTAAAAATTTAATTTATGGGATCTATTTGCATTGCAACTGACCACAAAAGAGGAGTTAGCAAGGGCAGGTCTGAATTGTTGGAAATGGTATATGTATACCTGGAAGCAGATAGGGGTCCAGGATGTTTTGTTTCAAGTAACATTCATTGAAATACAATAAAAGTATGTTTATTTAAAATGTACATTCAGTATTAATATCAAATTCAATAAATTATTTAATTTGAAAAAAAAATTAATTTAGCCTGGTGTGGTGGCACACACCTTTAATCCCAGCATTTAGGAGGCATAGGTAGGAGAATTGCAGTAAGTTCAAGGCCACCCTGAGACTACATACATTTGAATTCCAGGTCAGCCTGGGCTAGAGCAAGACCTTATCTAGAAAGTCCAAAAAAATGTAATTTATTTATTAACTTTGTTATGGTTTAATTAAAAATTATAATTACAAAAAGCCAGACATGGTGATACACACCTGTAATCCCTGCACTTGGGAGGCAAAGGCAGAAGGATTGCTGTAAATTTGAGACCAGCCTGGTCTACAATAGTGAGTTCTAGGCCAACTTGGGATAGTCACAGTGAGACCTTGTTTTCAAAAAATAAAATAATGATGATAAAAGATCATAACTATTACTTCCCAGATGTATTCCAGCTGTGTTCTTCAGTTTCTCAGAACTGAAAACTGAAACACACCAGTAGTTGGTAGTCAAGGAGTGACCCAGCTGTGACTCCTGGCCCTGTTCAGGCTTCTTATTGTGATACTAATTCCTGACATAGATATGTGGAATAGCCACTACTTTTTTTATGGGGGAGGGAGGGGTTTGAGGTAAGGTGTTACTCTAGTCCAGGCTGACCTGGAATTCACTATGTAGTCTCTGGGTGGCCTCGAACTCACGGTGATCCTCCTACCTCTGCCTCCCAAGTGTTGGGATTAAAACCATGTACCACCACCACGCCCGGCTGGCATTACAATTTTTTTTTTTTTTTGGTTTTGTGAGGTAGGGTCTCACTCTGGCCCAGGCTGACCTGGAATTAACTATGTAGTCTCAGGGTGGCCTCGAACTCTCGGCGATCCTCCTACCTCTGCCTCCCGAGTCCTGGGATTAAAGGCGTGCGCCACCACGCCCAGCTCTGGCATTACTATTTTTAAGAAACAGTTATTATTATACTAAGTTTATATTAACTTAAGAGCTCAGATACTAATTTGTCCAACTTTTTGTTATTATGGACTTCTCCGATTGGAGGACAAAATACATTTCATATGATAATTTATATTTATGTTTCCCATTGTTGACAAGCATGTTCTAGTCTCATTACATACCTTTAATCCCAGCACTGGTGGCAAAGGTAGGGGGATCAATGGGAGTTCAAGGCCACCCTGAGACTACCATAGTGACTTACATACAGGTCAGCTTGGACACAGTGATACCCTACCTTGAAAAACAAAAACAAAAAAAAACAAAAGAAAAGGAAAAAAAATACCCCAAATTTGTGAAAATAGAGAAATCATTATATGTCCCTTTGAAGAGTGAATTAGTGAAACAGATATGGTTATGCTATATGTAATTCGTATTGTTAATTTGGGGGTTACTGTGGCTCAGAATCAGATGAGAAGACCTAAGATGGCACATGAGTGAAAAAAATATAACAATGTCGTGACAGGTAGAGCAACTGAAGGAGGATCTAAGTTCGAAAGAGGCTCAAGGGGAGGAGCTGAAAAAGAGAGCAGCTGGCCTTCAGGCTGAGGTCTTTGCCGTAAGATTTACTTGTTTGTGTGCAGTGATCCCACAGTGGGGCATTGCCAGCTCTGGCTTCTGGGTGGCTTATACTTTCATCCTTTGGATGGCAGCTTTGCCTATTCTTAGCACTAACCAGCCTGCTCTGCTCTTTAACTGACTCCTGTCCACCAATTTGACCCATGTGTCACTTTGTGTATGCTGAGTCTTCATAAGGTCTAAAGCTGCAATACTTGTTCTTTGGGGGGGGGGTGTTTGTATACATGGGTATGTGCATGCACATGGAGGCCAGAGGACAATGTTGAGCATCATTCCTCAGGCACCTTCTATCTTTTAAAAAAATTATTTATTTATTTATTTATTTATTTATTTATTTATTTATTTGAGAGAGACAGATAGAAAGAATGGACCTGCCAGGGCCTTTAGCCACTGCAAATGATCTCCAGACACATATGGCACCTTGTGCATCTGGCTTATACATGAGTACATGGGTCCTTGGGCTTTGCAGGCAAGGGTCTTAACTGTTAAGCCATCTTTCCAACACGCCCCCCGCCCCCACACTTTTCTCTCACTGGCCTGCAGCTCCCTAACAAGGCTAGACTGGCTTGACAGTGGACTCCAGGATCTTCCTGTCTGTTGTTTGCTTTCTTTCGCGGGTTCTGAGGATGACACTCAGGTCCTCTTGCTTTTGCACTTCACGGCCTGAGCTATTTCCCTCAAGTTCTTTACTACCTACTTTGTTCTTGCTTTTGCCAATCTATGATGGTATTTCAAACCCCTTTGTTTTCTAGATACACTTGTTGATTTGCATGAATGATCTTTTTTCTTCTTATGTTCAGGAATGTGCAGTTGTCTTTCAGGCTGTCACCTAGAGCTTATTTGAATTTGAATTCTTGAATGAAGTGCTTTACCTTCATATTAGGTGGCTTTGTAACAAATGCTGTTTTCTTTTGGATAGATGTATAGAGCTTGATTAGCCTATGGGGAGTTACTTGGTAAATTACCATTAGTATGAGTCTTATGTTAAGTAACTATAAGTTTGTTTCAGCCTTCTGATGTAGTGAATGTAAAATTCCACTTCAAGATATAGTAATGGCTGGGCGTGGTGGATGATCTCCTTGAGTTCAAGGCCACCCAGTCTCATAGTAAATTCCAGGTCATCCTGGGCTAGAGCAAGACCCTACCTCCAAAAAAAAAACAAATAAATAAAATAAAAAAGAAAGAAAGCAAAAAAAAAAAAGATATAGTAATAAATAGTAATAAAAAAGAAGTAGCATTTCATACTAGAAGCATCTCATACCTTGCTGAAGTTATCAACCTTAATTTATAAAGAAACCAAGGTAAAACAATGGTGCCCAAGAAACCGCAGCTCAAGGCCGGGCGTGGTGGCGCACGCCTTTAATCCCAGCACTGGGGGCGGGGGCAGAGGTAGGAGGATCACCATGAGTTTAAGGCCACCCTGAGACTACATAGTGAGTTCCTGGTCAGCCTGGGCTAGAGTGAGACCCTACCTCAAAAAACAAAACAAACAAAACACCACAGCTCGTAGGAGGCGCGGTTATCTGATTTTTATATGCACAATTTGGTTCTAGAAGTCTTTCACTATCTGCTCTATGCTGTCCACTCACAAATTTGTCAAAATATCAAAGGTAGATAAAACTATAAATAAAAATATAAAATAAAAAAAGATATAAATAAAAATTCTCCTGGAAAGAATTGTGGAGTAAGACTGAAATATAGCAATAGAAATAATTGTGGTTGGGTTGGGGAGATGGCTTAGCAGTTAAAATGCTTGCCTGTAAAGCCATAGTACCCACGTTTGATTCCCTAGTATCCACATAAAGCCAGATGCACAAGCTGGCACATGCACATGGAGTTTTGTTTGCAGCGGCTGGAGGCCCTGGCATGCCCATTCTCTCTCTTTCTATCGGTCTCTCTCAAGTAAATAAATAAATAAAATATTTAAAAAATAATTGTGGGGCTGGAGAGATGGCTTAGCGGTTCAGGCACTTTCCTGCAAAACCAAAGGACCTACCCAGATAAGGACCCACATAAGCCAGATGCACAAGGTGGCACATGCGTCTGGAGTTCGTTTGCAGTGGCTAGAGGCCCTGGCGCACCCACTCTTTTTCTATCTACCTCTCCCTCTGTCTCTCTCCTCCTCTCTCTCTTAAATCAACAAATAAATAAAATATTAAAAAATGATTGTGGTAATTTGCATGCTTTCTATATGTAAAGTTCTTCATAATATAAGTCAAAAAATTAAGATACTGTCTTTGGAAGAGCCTAATTTGGTTTATGGTATGACTATGTGTTGTTTAGAGGAGAAGTTAGCTACTATTACTCATTTATATGTTCTATCAGGCAGCAGGCCAAGTTTATCTCATGCATTGTTTTGTTGAAATTGTAAACAGTATGGTGGCATTGGTATAATTTCTGTATATTACCAATAGAAGGTACAGTTACTGCTGTAAGTAAGACACATAGCCACTGTAACTTAATGATGCTCCTGATCTTTGTGTTATATTTGTTTCCAGTTTATCTTGTTTTTTTTCTCTCTTTTTTTTAATTCTTTAAAGAAAATTGTGCTTCTAAATACTACTTTCTGTTTAAAATGTTTTCTTCCCTTTCTCAGTCTTTAAGGTCAATATAGCACTGTGTAAAGCTTGTTTAATAAACAGATGACAGGCAAACAGAATTTTGTTGTTGTTTTTTGAGGTAGGGTCACCTTAGTCCAGGCTGACCTAGCACTCCCTATGTAGTTCTAGGCTGGCTTTGAACTCATGGTGATCCTCCTACCTCTGTCTCCTGAGTGCTGGAATTTTTATATGTATATGATTGTGTTTTCAATATTTGAGATGGGGCCTCATGATATAGGCAAGACCTCAAACTTGTGATCCTGCCTTAGCCTATCTAACACTGGAATTATGGGTATGCCTGGCTTCTAGTTACTTTTGACCCCATTTTGGAAGTATCCATAAATTTGTATAAACTGTAGGCCTTAAATCTTTACCAAGGAAGTGGTAATACCTTGAATATTTCATCAGAGTGTTTATTATACAACATGTGTGTTTGTGGTGCAGTCTGTACTACTGTGTGTTATTTGTGGGTGAAGGAATAGTGTATCCTCAAGTACTTTGCATACAATAAGCATGCACAAATATTTAATTGATGGGTGATAATCTGTAAGTAGAAATTTCATGGGGAATTTGTTCTTAGTGTATCTTAAAACTCAATATTCCTCTCTTTTCTCTCCCTTCCTTCCCTCCCTCTTCTGTACCCTCTCCTCTGTTTCTCTCTGCGTGCCTGTTTCTATCTTTTGGTGATTTGCTGGATGGTAGACGTACTGAAAGCAGACTGGATTTCTATTGATTTGGCTTGTATTTAGAAAAAAAAAGACTTTAAGCTGGGTGTGGTGGCGCACGCCTTTAATCCCAGCACTTGAGTGGCAGAGGTGGGAGGATCACTGTGAGTTTGAGGCCACTCTGAGACTACAGAGTAAGTTCCAGGTCAGCTTGGGCTGGAGTGAGCTCTACCCTGAGAAAAAAAAAAGAAAAAGAAAAAAGAATTTAAAATTCTTAGGAATAGGGCTGGAAAGATGGCTTAATGGTTAAAGCACTTGCCTGCAAAGCCAAAGGACCCAGGTTTGATTCCCCAGGACCCATGTAAGCCAGATGTACAAGGTGGCGCATGTGTCTGCACTTCATTTGCAGTGGCTGGAGGCCCTGGCATGCCCATTCTTTCTCCCTCTTTCTCTCTGCCTCTCTCTCATGCAAATAAAGAAAAAATATTTGAAAAATTCTTAGGAACAATAGAAATATAAAGGAGATGTTTGTAACAATTAGTTTTTGATGATTTGGACAGGTTGATTCATGGATTACACTTCAGAGTAATGAGCTTCAAATGACACGGTGCATACAATCCATCAAGGTTTAACGAACTTTTATTTAAAAGAACTTGCCTCTTTAATGAATTAACATGAAAGATTTTTTTTTTTTTGGTTTTTCGAGGTAGGGTCTCACTCTAGCTCAGGCTGACCTGGAATTCACTCTGTATTCTCAGGGTGGCCTCGAACTCTTGGCAATCCTCCTACCTCTGCCTCCCGAGGGCTGGGATTAAAGGCGTGCGCCACCATGCTCAGCTGAAAGATTGTTTTTTAAGATGAAGATTTTTTTTTTTTTTTTTTTGGTTTTTCGAGGTAGGGTCTCACTCTGGTCCAGGCTGACCTGGAATTAACTATGTAGTCTCAGGGTGGCCTCGAACTCTCGGCTATCCTCCTACCTCTGCCTCCCGAGTGCTGGGATTAAAGGCGTGCACCACCACGCCCGGCTTAAGATGAAGATTTTTGTGAAACCTTTGCTTGAGGTAGAAAAAAACAATTCAAAGGAAAGATGCACAGCGCTGAGGTTGACCTCACAGCAGAAGGAAAGATGCACAGCGCCGAGGTTGACTTCACAGCAGAAGGAGAGATGCACAGCGCCGAGGTTGACTTCACAGCAGAAGGAGAGATGCACAGCGCCGAGGTTGACTTCACAGCAGAAGGAGAGATGCACAGCGCCGGGGTTGACTTCACAGCAGAAGGAGAGATGCACAGCGCCGAGGTTGACTTCACAGAAGTTGAGATGCACAGCGCCGGGGTTGACTTCACAGCAGAAGGAGAGATGCACAGCGCCGAGGTTGACTTCACAGCAGAAGGAGAGATGCACAGCGCCGGGGTTGACTTCACAGCAGAAGGAGAGATGCACAGCGCCGGGGTTGACTTCACAGCAGAAGGAGAGATGCACAGCGCCGGGGTTGACTTCACAGCAGAAGGAGAGATGCACAGCGCCGAGGTTGACTTCACAGCAGAAGGAGAGATGCACAGCGCCGAGGTTGACTTCACAGCAGAAGGAGAGATGCACAGCGCCGAGGTTGACTTCACAGCAGAAGGAGAGATGCACAGCGCCGAGGTTGACTTCACAGCAGAAGGAGAGTTGAGGTTGACCTCACAGCAGAAGGAGAGATGCACAGCGCCGAGGTTGACTTCACAGCAGAAGGAGAGATGCACAGCGCCGAGGTTGACCTCACAGAAGAAGGAGAGATGCACAGCGCCGAGGTTGACTTCACAGCAGAAGGAGAGATGCACAGCGCCGAGGTTGACCTCACAGCAGAAGGAGAGATGCACAGCGCCGAGGTTGACCTCACAGCAGAAGGAGAGATGCACAGCGCCGAGGTTGACTTCACAGCAGAAGGAGAGATGCACAGCGCCGAGGTTGACTTCACAGCAGAAGGAGAGATGCACAGCGCCGAGGTTGACTTCACAGCAGAAGGAGAGATGCACAGCGCCGAGGTTGACTTCACAGCAGAAGGAGAGATGCACAGCGCCGAGGTTGACCTCACAGCAGAAGGAGAGATGCACAGCGCCGAGGTTGACAGAAGAAGGAGAGATCAGCGCCGAGGTTGACTTCACAGCAGAAGGAGAGATGCACAGCGCCGAGGTTGACTTCACAGCAGAAGGAGAGATGAGCGCCGAGGTTGACTTCACAGCAGAAGGAGAGATGCACAGCGCCGAGGTTGACTTCACAGCAGAAGGAGAGATGCACAGCGCCGAGGTTGACTTCACAGAAGAAGGAGAGATGCACAGCGCCGAGGTTGACTTCACAGCAGAAGGAGAGATGCACAGCGCCGAGGTTGACTTCACAGCAGAAGGAGAGATGCACAGCGCCGAGGTTGACTTCACAGCAGAAGGAGAGATGCACAGCGCCGAGGTTGACTTCACAGCAGAAGGAGAGATGCACAGCGCCGAGGTTGACCTCACAGCAGAAGGAGAGATGCACAGCGCCGAGGTTGACTTCACAGCAGAAGGAGAGATGCACAGCGCCGAGGTTGACTTCACAGCAGAAGGAGAGATGCACAGCGCGCCGAGGTTGACTTCACAGCAGAAGGAGAGATGCACAGAGCCGAGGTTGACTTCACAGCAGAAGGAGAGATGCACAGCGCCGAGGTTGACTTCACAGCAGAAGGAGAGATGCACAGCGCCGGGGTTCACTTCACAGCAGAAGGAGAGATGCACAGCGCCGGGGTTGACTTCACAGCAGAAGGAGAGATGCACAGCGCCGAGGTTGACTTCACAGCAGAAGGAGAGATGCACAGCGCCGGGGTTCACTTCACAGCAGAAGGAGAGATGCACAGCGCCGGGGTTGACTTCACAGCAGAAGGAGAGATGCACAGCGCCGGGGTTGACTTCACAGCAGAAGGAGAGATGCACAGCGCCGAGGTTGACTTCACAGCAGAAGGAGAGATGCACAGCGCCGAGGTTGACTTCACAGCAGAAGGAGAGATGCACAGCGCCGAGGTTGACTTCACAGCAGAAGGAGAGATGCACAGCGCCGAGGTTGACTTCACAGCAGAAGGAGAGATGCACAGCGCCGAGGTTGACCTCACAGCAGAAGGAGAGATGCACAGAGCCGAGGTTGTCTTCACAGCAGAAGGAGAGATGCACAGCGCCGAGGTTGACTTCACAGCAGAAGGAGAGATGCACAGCGCCGAGGTTGACTTCACAGCAGAAGGAGAGATGCACAGCGCCGAGGTTGACTTCACAGAAGAAGGAGAGATGCACAGCGCCGAGGTTGACTTCACAGAAGAAGGAGAGATGCACAGCGCCGAGGTTGACTTCACAGAAGAAGGAGAGATGCACAGCACCGAGGTTGACTTCACAGCAGAAGGAGAGATGCACAGCGCCGAGGTTGACTTTACAGCAGGACTTAGGAGGTTCCTTTTCCCACTCCTGTGTTGTGTCCGCATTCTTCTCACATTTGAGCCATCGTGGTCAGGAGAAAGACCTGGCATAGTAAAGTGAGAGTTATTTTATCACTGTAATGTTGTTTAGGTGATTATTACTGCCAAATTTGTTCTTTCTATTTTTTTCCAGTGATTTTCAATAAATGAAAACTAGGTTGAGTGTGGTGGTGCATGTTTTCAATCCCAGCACTTGGGAGGCAGAGGTAGGAGGATTGCTGTGAGTTCAAGGCCACCCTGAGACTACATAGTGAATTCCAGGTCAGCCTGGGTTAGAGCGAGACCCTACCTCAAAATACCAAAAACCTGCCAGGCTTGGTGGTACACGCCTTTAATCCCAGCACTCAAGAAGCAGAGGCAGGATTATTGCCAAGAGTTCGAGGCTACCCTGAGACTGCATAGTAAATTCCAGGTTAGCCTGGGCTACAGCGAGATCATACCTCAAAAATCCAAAACAAGCAAACAAACAAAGCTAGACATGATGGCACACTCCCTTAATCCCAGCACTCTGGAGGCAGAGGTAGGAGGATCACTGAGTTCGAGGCCACCCTGAGACTACGTGGTGAATTTCAGGTCAGCCTAGGCTAGAGCGAGACCCTACCTCAAAAAACCAAACCAAACCAAACAAAACAAAACAAAATGAAGTAAAATAATAAAATAAAATACCCTAGAAATTTCTCTATTTGTTGAATAAGTTTTTTTTAGTGAGTCATCCAATATTACATGGTACAAAAAGATGAATTCTTATTCATATCCTCTTCTCCTCTCTCCCTCCCTTTCTTACTTCCACTGACCTTTGTCACCAATCTAAATGTCTGTCCCTCCCCTCCTCTCCCCTCCTCTTCCCTCCATTTCCCTCCCTTTCCCCTTCTCTCCCCTTTCCTTTTCCTTCTCACACTCGAGTAAACTTAGGAACCCAGGCATGTGCTTTACCACTGAGGTATGCCCTACCCCATAGTCCTACCCTATTGTAAAATTAATGTTTCACTTAGTTTCATATCTTATTGATAGAGGAATTTCGGGATTCCTTGCCAGTGCACTAATATACACCAGTGAACCAATAAGTTGGGGGTGTCAGCTTGTTATCTTACACATTTGACAAATGAAGTCCACAGACCGGAGGATACAGTTCAGAGAGATTTTATCACAGCTCTGAATTGTAGCAGGGAAAGCTTTAAAAGAGGGGGAACTTAAGCTCAGAGTGTAGAGAAGGAAGCAAGGCAGAGTTCTTGTCCAGGGAGGCAGAGAGGGTTTGAAAAGTCCACCTCAAGCTTGGGCTGGGTTTTTATGTGCCCCATGGATGGGGGACTGATTTATCCAGTCTAGTCCTGGTGTCATGTTTCTGGGATCAAGGTTTCTGGAAAAGGGCAATCTTGTCATATATCTCAATTCTCTAGGAAGGGCCTTCTCAGAAGGGAGTGGAAGGACTCCCTCAGGGGGCAGAGATGAGGAAATGCCAGACCCTTCTGACATTTTTGACCGTTCTAATCTAAGCCTAATGACCTAGATTTTCCCCGACAGGATCAAGGATAATTGCGTGTTTAGCCAAGAGAAAGCTGCTCACTTTGGGGGTCCTGTTTATGTAGGATTTTGGGGTTCAGGAGGGGTACCCCCAAATTCATGAACCCCAAGTTTGAGCTCTGTTCTACCTTTAACAAAGACTTGATAAAGATGGACTCAAAAAGGATAGATTATGAATTATTAACTTTATTTTAGGGAGAAATCACAGATTGTGGGGTTTATTTAAGGGAGATTGGGATCTAGGAAGGAAGACTGAGCAGAGTCAGACACATGGGAAGTAGGAAATACTCTGTCATGTTGAAAACACTGCAGGTTATAAGGTTATTTTAACAAAAATTGAGGTTTTTAGGGAAAAACTGGAATAGAGCTGCTAGCATGTGGACGGGAATTCATAAAGCCCATTTAAGAGAAACTGAGGCTTTCAAGGAAAGACTGGAGTAGAGTCACAAGCACATTGATAGAATTTAGGAGCTTGGGTTAGAAGATTTAGAAGGAACACACATGGTATCTGCTATATGCTTTCCTATAGAGGGAAGTTAAGAGAGCAAACAGTGAGGCTCCAGGAAGCATAAGGGAAAATATCAAAGCAGAGACCAAGAAAGTCAGAGGAGAAATGAGTAATGAAGAGAGTTGCACTCATGGATATCCCGAGTTTAAGGCCTGGAGAGCACCCACATGCTAGATCTGGGGTGTAAGGGGAATACGTATGTGGTAGATGCAGAGACCAGAGGAAAATCATGCACGTAATCAAAGTGAGAAGTTCCCCCAAACCATAAAGCAGAGGCAAGCAGAAAAGTTCTTCCAGCCCAAGAAACTGTATTATGCTCTGGACAACCCCCCTGCCCGCCCCAGCCAGGCCTGGGTAAGGGGGAAGCCTGACTCACTTGTATCCCTGTGGCCAGAGGGAGGAGAGGCTGGCAGAACCAAGAAGAGCTAGCAACAGGAAGAAGACTGCAGCTTTTCTAGGCAAGGGGAAGACCTGACTGGTTTGTAGATTTGGAGGGTGGATACCAGAGCCAGCTTACCTATTTGGGCCTAGGTAGCGTCTAGGTAGCATGCTAGACTGTGGGCAGCAGGGGGCGCGGTAGATCAGTCTTGACCAGACGTGAGTTCCATTTCTGCCAAGAGTTCTGTTCCTTTGTCAGTGCGAGACATCATGAGGGGTGCCATTTCCTGGTTCTCTCTGGGCTTTAATTTCTAACTGAACTGCCTAAAAGGACCTAGCTTTCTCTTATCTTTCTTCACTGTCACCCTAAACTGCCTAGCAATTTCTGTCTCTCACATTATGATTCAATCTACCAGGGGTCCCTATCAGGGGTAGTTGTTGCATTTCTGTCTCACTTCGAGTGTTTTGTTTTCTTTTCCAGATTGGCCAGGTGAAGCAGGAGTTGTCCAGAAAGGACACAGAGCTACTTGCCTTACAGACAAAGCTGGAAACTCTCACGAACCAGTTCTCCGACAGTAAGCAGCATATTGAGGTGCTGAAGGAGTCCTTAACTGCTAAGGAGCAGCGGGCTGCCATCTTGCAGACTGAGGTAAAGGATGTTTGGGTTTCTTGTGAGGTTCACTCCTTGATACTGTTTCAGTCACGTGGAAGTCAAAGGACAGCCCTGCCTTCGACTCTGTTTGAGGCAGAGTCTCTTGTTCATTGCCGTGAGCGTTAGGCTAACTTGCCTGTGCGCGTCCAGGGTTCTGTTCTCTGTGTTCCATGTCTCCATAGGAGGGCTGAGGTTAGGGATGGTGCTGTGGCATTTGGCTCTTACACGGTGAGGCTCATGGAGATGGGATGGGACGTGTTCAGGGTGGTATGGCCTTGGTGCTAGCGATCTGAACACTGGTGGTCAGGCTTGCACAATAAGTGTTTCATCCTCTGAACTATCTCCCCAGCCCCTGCCTTTCAAATGAAAAGATAGTTACAAAACAAATTTGATAGCTTTAGAAGCTTTAATTCTAATGCATGGTAAATTGTCACGAATGAGTTTAGACCATGCGGAAAGTGTTCTTGATTTTTTTATGATGTTAATAACTTTATGTGGGCAACTGTGGCCTCTATAAATGTTTAAGATAAATCTTGTTTTGGACTACAAATTATTAGACAATGTGTCTTCTTATCCAATTTGAAAATAAAGTTATTATTTTAAGAATTCTTAGAACATATGGTTTCAGGTAGGAATACTCAATCCCAGGCGTGGGGTGTGTGTTTATGGGTGTGTGTGTGTCTACACGTATGTTGTGTATGCACGTGTGTGTTCACTTGT
This sequence comes from Orientallactaga sibirica, assembly GCA_036365145.1. Classification (NCBI taxonomy): domain Eukaryota; kingdom Metazoa; phylum Chordata; class Mammalia; order Rodentia; family Dipodidae; genus Orientallactaga; species Orientallactaga sibirica. The sequence continues at coordinate 5,367,736 of JAEOAD010001268.1, forward strand.
GTGGGTGCATGGAGGCCAGAGATAAACTTTACTTTGCTCTCTGCTTTATTTACGGAGTCTGGGTCTCGTACTGGTACTAGAGCTTGCCAGTTCAGCTAGTCTAGCCTTCCGTTTGCCCCAGAATCCCTCGTGTCTATCCCTTCTCAGTACAAGGACTTTATCCATTGAGAAAGTTTTTTTGAGGCAGGGCTCACTCTAGCCCTGCTGACCTGGAACTCACTCTCTAGCCCAGGCTGGCCTCAAACTCACTGTGATCCTCAGCCTCTGTAGTGCTGGGAGGATAGGTATGAGCCACTACAGCAAGCTTATTTTTTTCGTATTTTTAAAAAAGATTTATTTATTTATTTATTAGAGAGAGAGAATACATGGGTGTGCCTGGGGTTCCAGTCACTGCAAACGAACTCCAGACACAGTTACCACTATGTGCATCTGGTTTACATGGGACCTGGAGAATTGAACCTGGATCCTTAGGCTTCACAGGCGTATGCCTCCTCCCCCTCCCCCCGCCCCCGCCCCCCCCCCCCCCCCCCCCCCCCCCTCCCCCTCCTCCTCCTCCTCCTCCCCCCCCCACATGTATCGCTTTGTGCATCTGACTTTAAATAGGTATTGAGGAATTGAGCCTGGACCAGCAGCCTTTGCAAGCAAGCACCTTTTTTTTTTTTAAAGTTATTTATTTGAGAGAGAGAGGATGAGGCAGATAGAGAGAAAGAGAATGGGCATGCCAGGGTCTGTAGCCACTGCACACGAACTCCAGATGCATTCCCCTTTGTGCATCTGGCTTACGTGGGTCCTCTTCACGTGGAGAATTGAACCAGGGTCCTTAGGCTTTGAAGGCAAATGCCTTAACTGCTAAGCCATTTCCCCAGCCCACAAGCACCTTTAATTGCTGAGCCATCTCACCAGCCTTTCTTTCATATATTTTTAAATTTTATTAATACATTTATTTATTTACTATTATTTGAGAGAGTGAGAGAGTGCACGTGTGTGCTCCAGGACCTCTAGTCACTGCAAGTGAACTCCAAATGTATGAGCCACTATGTGCATTTGGTTTACATGGGTACTGGGGAATCAAACCTGGGTCTTTAGGCTTCGCAGGCAAGCACCTTAACTACCAAGCAAATTTGCAAATACAAAATAATTTAGAATCTGTTGTCTGAAGTTATTCATTCATGCTTATAAGGAGTTTAAAAAAATTTTATTTTTATTTATTTATTTGAGAGCGACAGAGAGAGAGATAGAGAGAGAGAGAAGCAGAGAGAGAGCTAGAGAGGGAGGGAGGGAGGGAGGGAGAGAGAGTGAGTGAGTGAGTATGGGCGCACCAGGGCCTCTAGCCACTGCAAACAAACTTGAGGTGCATGCGCCACCTTGTGCATCTGGCTTACGTGGGTCCTGGGGAATCAAGCCTCCAACTGGGGTCCTTAGCCTTCACAGGCAAGCGCTTAACCGCTAAGCCATCTCTCCAGCCATAAGGAGATTTTTTACTTTGGCAGCGTGTGCATACAATAGCACAGAAATGTCAGAAGAGGGTGCTAGCGTTTTAGAGGTGAGCCTTTCAGATTTGCTGCTGCTAGCTTGGGGTGGAGGTGTCAGGTGTATAAACCAGTGATCAAATTAATAAATAACAATGAAAACATTGAAAAACTTGTCATAGTTGTGACACCCAACTTGAATAATGTGTTGTTAGCTAGGTGTCATAGAGATGGACTTGTGATTGGTTCCTTGTACCATAGAGGATAAGACTATATTTATTATTACTTAAAAATTTATTTTTTTAATAAATATAAAATAAAAATATATTTTGCAAGTGAGAGAGAAAAAGCCAGCTAGGGAGAGAATGGTCACATCAGGGCCTCCAGCCACTACAAATGAGCTGCAGATGCAAGCGCCTTAACCATTAAGCCATCTTTCCAGCCCTGTTACTACTTTCAATTTTTTTTTATTTGCAAGCAGAAAGAGAGAGAGAGCGATATAGAGAGAAGAGAGAGAGAGACACAGAGAGAATAGGTATGCCAGGGCCTCCACCACTGCAAACCAACTCCAGATGCATGTGCCCCTTCTGCATCTGGCTTCTGTGGTTCCTGGGCAGTCGAACCTGGGTCCTTTGGCTTCACAGGCAGGCACCTTAACTGTTAAGCCATCTCTCCAGCCCTCAAATGGTTTTTATATTTGCTTTTAGCTCCTTTGGGAGTAGCTGAGTCTCAGTGATTACCTGTATAAATTCCTTGGACAACTTCTCAGATAGAACCATCTCTTTCTACTGATGAGTGTAAAGACTCACTTCCCTCTGAATTATACATACATATGTATTTCATAATATGCGTATTTATTAGCAGTTACTTGAACGTATCTCTCCAGTGATGTTTGACTACACTTCTTCCCCAAGCAATTTACTTATGTTAGAGCCCAATAAAAGGCAATTCACACCAGGTCTCTGAAAGCTGTTAGGTATACTTTGCTCTTAATTAATTTTGTCTACTTTTCTGTAGCTATCCTCACCTGTGATGTAGTACCCAAATCAATGAATGAACTATATATGAAAAAGGACAGGGTTCATGGAACTTAAAAATTTTTTAAAAAAAATTCTTTGAGTCAGGCATGGTATTCATTCAAACCTATAATTTTAGCGCTATGGAGGCTGAGGTAGTAGGGTCCCCATGAGTTAAAGGCTAGCCTGGGCTACAGATTGAGGTTCAGGTCAACCTGGGCTAGAGTGAGAACCTGACTCAATAGACAAGACAAAAACAAGAAAATTCATTGAGGAAAAAAATGATCAAGAGAACACCTATTTGGTAGTCCTCCTTTTCTGTTGAGTCTGCCAGGAGTGCAGCCTTGTGGTATTCTGCAGTGCAGATTGCTTATGGAATTGCTTTTTAAAATTCGCCCCCCCCTCTGTGAGTGTGTGTGTATGAGTGTGTGTGTATGGGAGTGCCAGGATCTCTTACCACTGAAAATGAATGGCAGATGTTTACTGTTGTTAGTTCTAACTTGCTCAGATGAACATACAACCAGGTACAGTTTATGGGAGGCAGGGATGTAGTTCAAGTTTATAGATCTAGGGGAAGTACCACCAGTGGCAGAAGTTGGCTCCCTTTCACAGATCCAAGCAGAGAGAAATCACCAACAGCCACAGACTGAACCACCTGAGCTCAAACTGCATTCAAGATCTGTCCCCAGGATTCCCCCAGTGACAACTCTTGTAGCATGCTGCTGGACACTTAAGAAGGAAGTTTAAACTTAATCAAAAATACCTAAAGTTGGACCTGGAGAGATGGCTCAACTTCCCTGCAAAGCCTGACAGCCCTGTTTGATTCCCCAGTGCCCACATAAAACCCGATGCACAAAGTGTTTCGTGCACCTGGAGTTTTTTTTTTTTTTTTTTTTTTTTTTTTGCAGTGGCTAGAAGCCTTGGCATACCAATTTTCTCTTCCTGTCTCTCTTCTCTCTCTGCTTGCAAATAAATAAACAAATAAGTTATATATATAGGTTTTTCGAGGTAGGGTTTCACCCTAGTCCAGGCTGACCTCAAATTTACATGTAGTCTCAGGGTGGCCTCTAACTCATGGCTATCCTCCCACCTCTGCCTCCTGAGTGCTGGGATTAAAGGTGTGCGACACCACACCTGGCTAAATAAACACTATTTTAAAAAGTACCTGAGGCAGGCTAGAGAGATAGCTTGCTTGCAAAGCCTGATGGCCCAAGTTGAATTCTTCAGGACCCATGTAAAGCTAGCTTCACAAAGTGGCATATGTGTTTGGAGTTCATTTGTAGTGGTAAAAGACCTTGGCACATCTTATTTTCTCCAAGTCCCCCTTTTATCCCCCTCTCCTCCCATTAATAACCTTCTTCCTATTAGCCCTCATCTTACTTTCATGCTCCTCCCCCACTGAGTTTAATTAGGGTTGCTTGTGTGATCATGGGTGATCATGGGTGGAAGGCTATTTACTGTGAAATGGGCAGCTTACCAGACACTGTTCCACTGATGAACCAGACACCCCTCTGCAGTAGACAGCTCTACTATGCCTGGCGAGATTCATATCTTTTAAAAAATAGTTTTATATGTCTATTTTCAAGCAGAGAGAGATAGTGATGAGAGAGACAGACAGAACGGGCACTCCAGGGCCTCAAGCCGTTACAAATCAACTCCAGATGCATGCACCACTTTGTGCATTTGGCTTTATGTGGGTACTGGGGGATTGAACCCAGGTGACTAAGTTTTCAGGCAAGCACTTTAAGCACTGAACCATCTCTCCAGCCCCAAAATTCATATTAATTTGTTTACCAAGTAGTAGGTTTCCATATATCTTATTCATATATCCTTAGGTTTGATTCATATGCTCACTACCCTTTTTCTTGATCCCTTACACCTACCCTGTAGATACCCTAATAAGAGTCACCCCAGCACCCCAATCTTGTAGACTTGAGTCACTTTTAGTCACAGGTGCTCCATCCCCTTCCGGAAAGGCTTTAAAACCTCCTTCCTCTCCATACTCAGCTTTCTTCTCTGTTGCTTCCAATCCTGTCAGTCTTTCCTGGTGTTCCACAATTTCGCCCCCTTTGTTTCCCATCCCTCCTTGCTGTTAAATAAAACCTTGGGCCCAAGAAACTGTCATCACTTTTGAGAGTGAAGCAACCTCTCAAGCCAGGGTCTCTGAGTTTCTTGTCTCACAACTTGCAAGAGGAAGGGTCAGAAATGGGGAGCCCGAGAAACGGCTCTACACCGGGAACCCCAGTAGCCTGAGGAGTGCTCCTGCACTTTTTCTATTAATTTAAGAAGAACTTTGTTACACTTCAGTGTTCTAGGGTTTTGTGTAGCAGTAGTTGTTGTGGGTTTAATAGTATTGTCCATAAATTCATGCCTGCCCAAGTCTCAGAATGTGATCATGTTTATTAGCTAGGCTCTTTGCAAATGGATCCAAGGTCAAAGAGCCACCATGAGGTAGGAAGAGGCTTGTCCCGGTTGATCTCTTGACTTCAGACTTCTGGCCTCCAGAACTGTAAGAGAATCTTAGTTTTATTTAATTTCCTTTTTATTTAATAGCAAAAGTGAGACAATTTATTACTATTATTTTTTAAAAAAATTTATTTGTGGCCTGGAGAGGAGCTTAGTGGTTAAGCGCTTGCCTGTGAAGCCTAAGGACCCTGGTTCAAGGCTCGATTCTCCAGGACCCACGTAAGCCAGATGCACAAGAGGGTCATGTATCTGGAGCTCATTTGCAGTGGCTGGAGTCCCTGGTGTGCCCGTTCTCTCTCTCTCTATCTGCCTCTTTCTCTGTGTGTTGCTCTCAAATAAATAAATAATAAAATAAATTTTTAAAAATTTATTTGAGAAAGAGAGAGGCAGATAGTGAGAATGGGTGTACAGGGCCTCTAGCCACTGCAAAATCCAGATGCATGCACCACTTTGTGCATCTGGCGGGCTTGGGGAATTGAACCTGGGTCCTCAGGCTTCACCGGAAGTGCCATCTCTCCAGCCCCCAATTTATTATTTTTAAAAAAGGGACAACTCAACCCTTTAGTAAACAGTCATACCTCTTTTCAAAAGGAATTACATAATTTTCACTTAATTGCTTTTGTAAATCTTACATTCTTAGGTGGACGCTCTCCGATTGCGTTTGGAAGAAAAAGAAACCATGCTGAATAAAAAAACAAAACAAATTCAGGATATGGCTGAGGAGAAAGGAACACAAGCTGGAGAGATTCATGACCTCAAGGACATGCTGGATGTGAAGGAGCGGAAGGTCAATGTTCTTCAGAAGAAGGTAAGTATAGGTGTGATGAGTCCGTGGCCTGTGTCTGACTTCCTTAGTGTAACGTTAAATCATACATGATTGCTGGCACAGCTTCTTTCTCCCTCTTTTGTAGACTTTTCCAAAGAGCATTTGGAACTGATGTGTTTAAATTTTAAAGAAAACAGTATTAGAGGGCTGGGGAAATTGCTCAGTGGTTAAAGGTGCTTGCTTGTGCAAAGCCAGCTGATCCTGGTTCAGTTCTCTAATACCTACATAAAGCCATAAAATGGCACATGCATCTGGACTTTGATTGCAGTGGCAAGAGGCCCAGTGTGCTCATTTTCTCAATCCCTTCTCTCTTATTCCCAATATGTTTGCAAAAAAATTATAGATATGTATTTGGTTTTTTGAGGTAGGGTCTCACTTTGGCCCAGGCTGACCTGGAATTAACTATGTAGTCTCAAGGTGGCCTCAAACTCACGGCAGTCCTCCTACTTCTGCCTCCCGAGTACTGGGATTAAAGGTGTACGCCACCATGCCCGGCTAAATAATATTTTTTTCTTTTTTTTTTTTCGAGGTAGGGTCTCAGTTTAGCCCAGGCTGACCTGGAATTCACTCTGTATTCTCAGGGTGGCCTTGTACTTATGGTGATCCTCCTACCTCTGCCTCCCGAGTGCTGGGATTAAAGGCGTGCGCCACCATGCCCGGTTTTAAATAATATTTTTTTAAAAAAGGAAAATAGTATTAGGATTTTTCAGTAGTAGTTCTCATACTGTTTCTGAAAAAGTGTCTTGTAAATTGCCAAAGTGTTTGATTTTTTTTTTTTTTTTTGAGGTAGGGTCTCACTCTGGCCCAGGCTGACCTGGAATTCACTATGCAGTCTCGGGGTGGCCTCAGACTCACAGCAGTCCTCCCACCTCTGCCTCCCGAGTGCTGGGATTAAAGGCGTGCACCACCACGCCCAGCTGACCTTGCTTTCTTATATTTCTACTATCTTTAATTGGAACAGTAATGAATTAATAGAGCACACAGATCGTTTTGAATATATACTATTGCATGTAGACCTGCAAGCTGAGTTATTCTGCACTGTAAGAACATGCTCTCCACCACTGGTGTAGTGTTCCTTGTAACGTAACAATATGTAATAAAAGGAAGGAAGAGTTAGTTGTAAAGAAGCTAGTTCCAGAATAAAAATAAAACTATTGGAAATTTCCTCCTTTTTGACTTACATAAAGGATGCCTTTGAGTAGTAGTTATAAGGCATGTTTATTGTTCATTTCTTTTGAGATGGTAGGTTTGAAATACTTTTACGTTGTCATAGTTTTATTATTTTATTGGTTGCTTTAAAATATGAACATATTGCAAAATGGTCATATTCCTATCAGGCTATCATCTTGTGTCCTTCCTCTCACTCCACTAAAGCCCTTCCTGAGTGTGGGAATCCATAATCACTGTGGGGTCCTGAATGCTCCAGTCAGTTCAGCTCTCCAGGAAGGAATGCCTCACAGTACCCTTGCCACCCTGTGACTCTTCAGCTCGTCCACCGTCTCTTCTGCAATGTTCCCTGAGACATGGGAGGCATGTTAGAAGACGCCTTTAGTGTTGAGCTCTCTGCAGCCTCTCATTTTCTGCTTTGATGAGTTTAAGTCTCCTCAGTTTCTGCCACTGTCTCCCTGGACGAGATTTTCTGGCTAGTCTTGAAAGCAGTGCTCATGTTTAATCCACTGCTTCCTCTGTGATGTTTCCTGAGCCCTGGTGGATGCAGATGACTTACCTTGTGCTTGGCACTCGCCTTTCTCTTGTCATTCTGATGGATGTTGGCTCTTCGGTTATTCTTCATCATCTGTAAAAAGCAAGTTCTCTAACCAAGAGGGAGAGCAGCATTGACCAAAGGGGATTAAAAAAAATACATTTAGAAGACTTGATGGGCACAACCTCAGCATTCAGCCAAAGAGTAAGAAGCTTTGCTCAAGGATCTGTGACCTCCAGGCCATAGGCATTTGACTTGGTTTTCAGTATCAGGCATGAACTGCCTCCCACTGAGTGGGCCTCACATCCAATCAGAGAGCAGTTGATTAGCTGTGTAACTTATGTGCCACTGTTGCACCCATGGGTACGTTTTACCTGGCTGGTCGAGTTTATCCACTGCTTGTTCACACTGTTGGTGACTCGGTGCCCTTTCAGCTCACATAGCACTTGCCAGTGGCTATAACACCTATCCAGAAGGGAGTTGGTTTCAGTCTCAGTTTTATTTCTCAGTGTCCTGCCATCCAGCCTGTGGTATCTTCAGAAATAGGGCCATGGGTAACCAAGTTCTTTGTATTGCTTTTTAAAAATGATTTCTTAAAATTTTTATTTATTTATGTGAGACAGAGAAAGAGAGACAAATAGAGAGAAAATGAGCATGCCAGGGCCTCCAGCCACTGCAAACAAACTCCAGATGCATGCATTACTTTGTGCATCTGGCTTACGTAGGTCCTGGGGAATAGAATCTAGGTCCTTTGGCTTTGCAGGCAAACACCTTAACTGCTAAATCATCTATCCATCCTAAGTTCTTTGTATATTTTGAGGGTTGCATGGTCCTCCCTGACCAACAGCTCACTGTGGGGGTGGTTGACCCAATTATGGCACTGGAATTTACCAGCAACAACCTTTGGTTTTAGCATAAAGTTTTCTCTACCCTAACAGGGCACTTCTGCCCAAACTATCTCCCTAAATCTTTCTCTCCTTTTAAAATCTTTAAAAAAAATTAGCTTTTTAAGTCTGGTCTGATTTCCACATGTTTTGTAGCATTTGGTTTTTGACCCTATATTTGTACATTTTTATGCTTGTATAATTATGTTAAAAAGTATTTAGAGGGATTTAGCAGTTAAGGTACTTGCCTGCAAAGCCAAAGGATTCAATTCTCCAGGACCCACATAAAGCCAGTTGCACAAGGTGGCATATGCATCTAGAGTTTGTCTGCAGTGGTTGGAGGCCCTGGTGTGCCCATTCCTTGTGTGTGTGTGTGTGTGTATCTCCCTTTCTCCTGCTCGCCCGCTTTCTCTCTCCCCCCTCTTGTAAGTAAATAAAAGTAAAAAATATTTTAAAAATAATTAGAGCCAGATGTAGTGGTATACGCCTTTAATCCTAGCACTTAGGAGGCAGATGTAGGAGGATTACCATGAGTTTGAGGCCACCCTGAGGCTACATAGTGAATTACAGGTCAGCCAGGGCTTGAGTGAGACCCTGCCTCAATAAACAAATAAATAAATAAATAAAATGTAGAAAGTCAACATGTACTTTGTGACATACTTCAAGAGACATATTTTAGAATGTTTCTTCTTTTTTTCCCCGAGGTAAGGTCTTGCTCTAGCCCAGGCAACCTGGAATTCACTATGTAATTTCAAGGTGGCCTTAAACTTAAGGCAATCCTCTTACCTCAACCTCCTGAGTGCTGGGACTAAAGTTATGCACCCCCGTGCCTGGCAAAAATGTTTCTTTTGAGCTGGGGAGATGTCTCAGAGGTTAAAGGCACATGTTTACAAAATCTTTCAGCCAGTGTACATTGTGACACGTGTGTGGTGTTGGCAGCAGCAAGCAACCCTGGTGTACCCATGATCTGTTTCTCTTTCTTTCTATAATGCAAATTAATAATAATACTTTTGTAAAGGTTACAACTCTTCTAAAAATTATTTATTTATTTATTTATTTATTTATTTATTTATTTATTTATTTAGAGCTACAGAGAGAGAAAGAGGCAGATAGATACAGAAAGAATGGGCGTGCCAGAGTCTCCAGCCACTGCAAATGAACTCCATACACATGAGCCACCTTGTGCATCTGGCTTACGTGGGTTCTGGGGAATTGAACTTCAAACTGGGGTCCTTAGGCTTCACAGGCAAGCGCTTAACCACTAAGCCATCTCTCCAGCCCCCTACCCTCTTTTTTTGAGGTAGGGTCTCACTATAGTCCAGTCTGACTTAGAACAAACTCTGTGGTTCCATGCTGGCCTCAGACTCACAGCAATACCCCTACCTCTGCCTCCTCAGTGCTGAGATTAAAGGCATGTGCTAGCATACATGGCTTTGTTTAATCTTTTTTTGTTGTTGTTAAAGAGAGAGAATGAGAATTTGTGTTCCAGAGCTTCAGCCACTGCAGTTGAATTCCAGATGCTTCCTCCAACTAGTGTTCGTGTGCGACCTTGCGCATGCCTCACCTTTGTGTGTCTGGCTTATGTGGGATCTGGAGAGAGATTAAACATGGGTCCTTAGCAAGTTCCTTAGCCGTTAATCTGGATTTAAAATCTTTGAGAATCTTGATGCAATTTATACCCTTTACCCATGTATAGGTATATTTCATACTTTGGTTAAATTTTTAACAGATCCAAAAATGACTTTTAAAATTAATTTATTTGCAAGGGGAGATAGAGATAGAAACAGACACAGTATGAATGGGTGTGCCAGGGCTTCCAGATACTGCAAACAGACTCCAAATGCATGTGCTACTTTGTGCATCTGGCTCCACATGGGTACTGGGGAATTGGACTCCTGGTCCTTAGGCTCTGAAGGTAAGTGTCTTAACCTCTGAGCCATCTCTCCAATCCCCCCAAAACGATTTTTGTAGTGTTTTATAAATCCCCTGGATTGATTATTATATTTATTTAAAAGATTCTAAAACCTTGTCTTCTGAAATTTTCTTTGTACGTCCAGCTTGTTTTCAAGTAGAATGTTTTGCATTCTACTTTTTTACAAGTAGAAAGTTGTTTTCTATAGAATTATTTTGTTTGTTTGTAGTTACAGTTTGTTTGCAAGCCTAGTAGATTAACTATTTGCTCTTCATCAGTTTGTTTTATGCAGGTCCTTATCTCTCTTGTCCTTAAGACCGGAATGAGTTGGAGAGACAAGTCTGTGAAATTGCTTAGAATGATATCCCAAAAGTGAGGCACACATGCATTCACTGTTTTGTTTTGTTTCTTTTCAGCACCACCAACTACACACATTTTCTTGCTTTCAGCAGGATGTGCATTGGAATAGTATTTAGTTTTCTTTTCAGCAAGTGCATTCATAGGTGCAGAGTGAAAATCATTTTCTTGAGGTTTTCTCATGCTTCCTAATCTTCCTAAATTGATCCCATCCATACCTATATCATGGTCCCCTCCTGAATCATAGGCACTGTGCCAAGTACAAAGACAAATTGATGTAGTCCCTGCTCTCAAGAGCAGTTTTGAGATGGGGAGTGAAGAAATTATGACATGCGTAGTGTACTGTGGGGCAAAAAGACAAGGAACTTTAGCTTTGACATTGTGTGAAAAGAGTCTCAGGGAATCTCAGTTGTTGTCGCTTGCAAACATGAACCTGGCACATGGGAAAGGGGCTGTGGGACACTCGAAGCCAAAAGATTAGTGAGAAGGTCTGGAGCGGTGGCTCAGTGGTTAAAGGCACTTGAGTGAAAAGCCTGCTGTTCTGGGTTTAATTCCTAAGTGCCCACATGAAGCCAAAGTGGCACATGCATCTGGAGTTCATTTGCAGTGCCAAGAGGCCCTTCATTCTATCATTTATATTCTCTCTCTTTCCCCTTCCTCCCGCCCTCCGTTCTTGCAAATTGTGGTGGTTTGATTCATGTGTCCCCCAAAACTTAAATGTTCTGAATGCTAGGTTCCCAGGTGATGGAGATTTGGTAATTAAAACCTCCTGGAGTCAGTGTATTGTTGGGGGCGGGCTTATGGATATTATAATCAGCTTCTTCTTGCCAATGTTTGGCACGTTCTCCTGTTGTCCACTTGATGTTAGCAAGGAAGTGATGTCCACCCTCTGCTCATGCAGTCATTTTCCCCTGGCATCATGGAGCTTCCCCTTGAGTCTGTAAGCCAAAATAAACCCTTTCCCCACAAGCTGCTCTTGGTTGGATGTTTGGTGGTGCACGCCTTTAATCCCAGCACTTGGGAGGCAGAGGTAGGAGGATCATTGTGAATTTGAGGCCAGCCTCAGACTACATAGTGAATTCCAGGTCAGCCTGAGCTAGAGTGTGACCCTACCTCGAAAAACCAAAAAATAATAATAAATAAATTTTAAAAATACAATATTTAAAAAAGATTAGTGGCCGGGTGTGGTGGCGCACGCCTTTAATCCCAGCACTCGGGAGGCAGAGGTAGGACGATTGCTGAGAGTTCGAGGCCACCCTGAGACTACATAGTTAATTCCAGGTCAGCCTGGACCAGAGTGAGATCCTACCTTGCAAAACCAGAAAAAAAAAATTAGTGAATAAAATACAATATACCTTTTTATTGCATCATATCCTAAAATTTTCAAATTTATGTTAGAACTTTACCTGTAAATGTCTTCATTATTTTTGTAAGATAAAATTTCATACAAAATGTAAAATTCCTTGTCCTAAGGATGAAGAAAATTATCTCCAGTTTTCACATGAGTTTGGCTTCAATTAATATAACTATCTTTATTGTTCTGTTATTTTAAAATATATTTTATTTTTATTTATTTATTTGGCGGGATGGAGGGGGAGAAAGAGAGAGAGAATATGGACGCGCCAGGGCCTCCAGCCACTGCAAATGAACTCCAGACACATGCACCCCCTTGTGCATCTGGCTAACGTGGGTCCTGGGGAATCGAAATTGGATCCTTTTAATTTGCAAGCAAATGCCTTAACTGCTAAGCCATCCCTCCAGCCTTATTGTTCTGTTATTTTATTGAGGAACAGTTAGAATTGAGTTTTCCTCAAGTGTGAATATTTTCAGTCAAAATGTGAGAAACAGGCTGGGTTTGTTGTTCATGTCTTTAATCCCAGCTGGGAGCCTGAGGTAGGAGGATTGCCTTGACTGGACCAGAGTGAGAAACTTCTCTGCAGTGAGCTGCTGCGATTTAACTTTCCAGGAGGAGGAGGAGGAGGGGGAGGGGAGGGGGAAGGGGGGAGGGGGGGGAGGAGGAGGAGGAGGAGGAGGAGGAGGAGGAGGAGGAGGAGGAGGAGGAGGAGGAGGAGGCTTTTTAAGTATTTGTGCACAGACCCTCTCTTCACTGTAGAGCCTGCCCCACCTCGTCTCTCCATTCAGATCTTCCTCTGAGAGCTGGAAGTGCCCACTTCCTTGGTGAAGAGTGCTGAGACGTAACTTGGTTCTCTGGTCTTCACCTAGATATGCTTCTTTCTTGGAAAGGGTTTGTTGTTTATTTCTTTGTGAGCACAGTGAGGGTTATGGTAATGGACTGTCCTGGCTCTACGTGCACTCTACTGCCTATCCATAGTTTTCCAATTTCCCAACTTCCTGGCCATTTCTGTATGTACTAGTATAATTTTGTGCTCAGAGAATTCAGAGGACAGTAACTGAGGGCCAGGCATGGGGCACAGTGGGATAGTATAGGACTCCTCCTTTTCAGAATTCTTCCCTAAAGGAGTTTTTTGTTATGGTGGATTTCTTACCTTTATAGTAAATCACTGACCTGGAAAGTATATTTGAGCCGTTGACTCCGAGCTGCATTCGGAATCTGTTAAATTGCATGGCTTCTTGCTTGATTGGCTGTAAGTGGTCACGCAGCCTGCAGTTCAGCTTGTTCATGCAGATGTGTGATTTCCTGCTTATTTTGTTTGCCTGCTTCTCTAGTTTCCTAGGTTGTGGTATTTATAGTTTTGGATTTCATAGTAGCAGCAGATTGGTACAGAACCAAAAGGAATTTAAAAAAATTATTTAGTTGTGTGTTTATATGCGTGCATGCATGCGAAGGTCTCTTACCATTGCAGACACCAGTCCAGCTTTACATGGGTGCTGGGGAATTGAACCAAGGCTGGTAGATGTTATATGCAGGTGTCTTCCCACTGAGCCATCTCCCTAGCCCTGATATGTATAGTCCTAGATTGGTTCTCTTACGTGTATTCGGTTACCTTCTTTTTTTTTCTAATTTTTTTGAGGCAAGCCCAACAGATTGGCCTTTGTTTGTTTGTTTGTTTGTTTGTTTGTTTGTTCGAGGTAGGGTCTCACTCTAGCTCAGTCTGTCCTGCAGTTCACTATGTAGTCTCGGGGTGGCCTTGAACTCATGGTGATTCTCCTACCTCTGCCTCCCAAGTGTTGGAATTTAAATCCTTAGGCTTGCAGGCAAGTGCCTTAACTGGTAAGCCATCTCTCCAGCCCTGTTCTGTTATCTTATTTGGTGTAGATAAAACAGATTGATTTTGTGCTAGTTTGAATAGATGGCCCCCAATATATTCAATGTTTTATTAATTTGTAGTTTGGATCTGCAGTCATCTGGCTAGAGGAGGTGTCACTGGGCAGATCTTAAGGTGTGGTGGTGGGTTTGAAATTCCAATCTAAAGATATGCAAAGTGTCTAATTCCACCTGGAGTTCCTGAAGTGTGCTGTGTAACTTTTGGCTTTTTGGCTTGTGGCTGCTCTCTCTGCTTGGACCTGTGAAAGCAGGCCAGTTTTTTCTGCCATTATGGAACTTCCCCTGGATCTGTAAGCTTCAATAAATATCCCTTCCTCCATAACTGTGCCTGGTCTGGAAGTTCATCTCAGTGAACCTGAAGCTGTGTACTATAGATTCTTTGTTTTTTTTTTTTTTTTGTCAGTTTCTGTGGAGTCTTGGGTAAGAAAGGCAATTGTTAGTTTCTTTTCTATATCCTTTAAGATGGAAGGGAGAATATATTTTTCACTAAAGCCAATACTTGCTAATTTATTCAGAGAAAATATTTTGTTTTTAAAATGGTGGTACTTTATTTTATTTTTGCTTTCGTTGAGGCAGGGTTTCTTACTCTAGCCATGGATGATCTGGAATTTAATCTTGGCCCGGGCTGCCCTTTATGTAATGGTGTTCCTCCTAACTTAGCCTCAGTGTTAGAGAATTTTGAAGTACCTGTGAACTCCAACTTTTACATCCTTGTTCATGTATCACAGAGTTGAGGAAATAGTCTCCAAGAGGGTTAAATTATTAACTGTGAGCTTTATTTGGGGAGAATTAATGCATAAGAAAAGGCTGGACACTGAAACACCTCTGTCACACCCTCCAAGGCTCAGGGACCATTGCGGAAGAGGGGCGGATAGAATGGAAGAGCCAAAGGAAGGGTATGACTCCTTACAATGCAACTGCCCAGACAGAAATTGGCCTCGATATCCATGACCTTTCAGTGCCTAGCAATACCTTCACAAGACCCTCAAAATAGAAGAAAAAGATGATGACATCAAATTAAAAGAGGGACTAATGGAGAGAGGGAGGGGATATGATGGAGATTGGTGTTCTAAAGTGGAATGGGGGAGGGGAGGGGAGGGAAATATCATATGTTTTTTTGTATGTAAGTATAGAAGGTGTCAATAAAAAAATAATAAAAAAAGAAAAGGCTGGAATGGTTATACATACACATGTGGAAGGCAGGACTTGCTAATACTGGAAGTGGAGCATGGAAGTGGAGAGATAACATGAAGGGGATTTCCAGGGAAACTGGGAAGAGCCAGAATCAAAATTAAAGCTTTTGGTTTTTTGAGGTAGAGTCTCTACAGGCCTACCTGTAATTCACTGTGTAGTCTCAAGGTGGCCTCCAACTCATGGCGATCCTCCTACCTCTGCCTCCCAAGTGCTGGGATTAAAGATGTGCACCTCCACACCCGGCTTTTATTTATTTATTTATTTATTTATTTTAAAATTGTTATTTATTTATTTATTTATTTATTTATTTATTAGAGAGAGAGAGAGAATGTGCCAGGACTTCCAGCCACTGCATACAAATTCCAGACACATGCGCTACCTTTTGTATCTGGCTGATGTGGGTACTGGGGAATCGAAAGCGCCTTAATTGCTAAGCCATCTCTCCAGCCCATTTTATTTTTAATTAATTAATTTATGAGAGGCAGGCAGAGAAAGAGAGGGATAGGGAGGGAGGGAAGAGCCAGAATTTAGAGGATGGTAACAAAATAAGAGGAAAGAAATTCTTCCAACCCCATCTTAAAGGAACACAACCCACCCATATAGGAAGTAGAGCAGGGGGTGTAAGCCCTTTTCCTTTCACATTAGAAGACTATCTAAGAATTGGTAAGCAAACGTCCCATCCATGTCTTAGACGAGATTAACAGAAGGGGAAGGAAGAAATTTTCCTTCCCCTTCTTCCCAGGGAGGAGGGGGAGGGCTTACCAGAACAGGTTCAAGCACCAGGAGAATGAGCAGCCAAGGCCCCTTGCCCACATGTCAAGCCTCTCTTACAGGTAGTTAGGATGGACTCTTCCATCAGGCTCAGGTGAGTAAGGGAAGGAGCTGATTGGAGAAGTAGGGGGTGCTGTTGCTAAAGGATGAGACTAGATCAGATGCTGAATTCCAATTCTGCCAAGGCAGGCCTGGTAACATCTCTTGAGCTCCTCTCTGTCTTTCCCTAGTTGACTGCTGTGGTGTTCTGATTCAGGTGTCCCCAGTAAACTTAGGTGTTCAGAATGCTAGGTTCTCAGCTGTTGGCAGTTTGGGAATTAATGCCTCCTGGAGGTAGTGTATTGTTGGGGGTAGGCTTATGGGTATTATAGCCAGTTTCCCCTTACACTCCCCTGTTGCTGTTCCCCTGTTGCTGTTGTCCACCTGATGTTGGCCAGGAGGTGATGTCCACTCATGCCATTGTTTTACCCTGCCATTATGGAGCTTCCCCATCAAGTCTGTAAGCCAAACTAAGCCATTTTCTCCCACAAGCTATTCTTGTTCGGGTGATTTCTGCCAGCAATACAAACCTGACTGCAACAGTAAAGTTGGTCCTAGAGGAGTGGGGTTACTGCTGCAAGATACCTGACTGTGGCTTTTGACGTTCTGGAGCTGATTTTTGAGAAGAATGTGGAAGGACTCGAAATCTTGGCTTAAGAGATGCCTGTAGTGCTGGAAGTACTGCTTGGTGGTCTATTCTGGTCAGAGTTGAAAGACCTGAATGCAGTAAGAATTATGGACTTTTAGGTTTGGCTTGTGAGAGTGAGAAAGAGCTTTGTCTGAACAGGGCTAGAAGCAGCTTGTGTGAGAGGCTTGCTATTGTGCCATGTCCTGAGAATTTGTGCAGGGTTGCATTGCATAGAAATGGACTGGTGCGAGCAGAGGGATATGGCACAGAAAAATGAAATCTTTGGGTGAAAATGTTGCCCATTCAGCTGCAATTGTATGAAATATTACAACCACTGAGATTGGGCCAGCTGACGTACATTAAAATGACGAAACAATATAGACTCTCTTGAAGGGGCTGAATGATGTTCGGGGGTGTCCTGTTCTTCAAAGTCTGCTTTATTCCCCCATGAATTAACTAATTGGCACCCCCACCTAGTATTACAGATTATAAGAAATGCAGGAAAGAGAGGGTCATTGAGTTTGCAGTGCAGTCTTGTGTTTTGGAAACGGCCTTGGGCAGTGTGAAGCAGGTTTGCTGATGCCTACATGGCGAGTTGATGGAGCCGTGAGGAGGAACCGTGGGTGGCAGTGAGACCCATTTGAGATGCCGGGACCACGAGATGGCTGCTCAGGAGAGCTGCCGGCCCTGGATGAAGTTTTCCAGGACTGTGAGTAGCCTAGCTGGAGGGGTGGAATTGGAACTCCAGAGACTTGTCAGTGGTTAGAATTGTGGGGCTTGGAGGCTTGTCATTGACTAGAGTTGTTGAACTTGGAGCTGCAGAGTTTGATGTTTGCCCTGGTTGTTTTAAATCTTGTATTTGGTGAATATTTCTTTGCTGTGCCCAATGCCATCTTTTGCAGTGTGAATGTTTATTCTGTGTCATTATGGGTTTGTGGGGGTTGGTATTATTGCTCAGTTAAAAGACCTTGGACTGTGGGGATGTTTGAACATCATTGGGAGTGATAAAAACTATGGGGACTCTTAAAGTCATACTGAATGCACTATATTTCACATCATGGATGGGTGTCAGTTTATGGGGGCCAGGGCAGAATGTGATGGTTTGATTCAAGTGTCCCCTATAAACTTATGTGTTCTGAATGCTAGGTTCCCAGCTGATGGAGATTTTGGAATTAAAGCCTCTTGGAGGCAGTGTATTGTTGGGGGCAGGATTATGGGTATCATAGCCAGTTTCTCCTTGCCAGTGTTTGGCACACTCTCCTATTGCTGTTGTCTACCTGATGCTGGCCTGGAGATGATGTCTATCCTCTGCTCATGCCATCGTTTTCCCCTGCCACCATGGAACTTTCCCTCAAGTCTATAAGCCAAAATAAACTCTTTTCCCAAAAGCTGCTCTTGGTCGGGTGATTTCTGCCAATAATGTGAAGCTGACTGCAACCCCTACCTGTTTAAGAACTACCTTGCTCATGTCTCCCTCCCTCACCTAGACTGCTGGGGTTGTAGGTATGAGCCACTGGTCCTGGCTTCATTTTATCTTTGGTTTTGGTTTTTCGAGGTAGGGTCTTGCTCTAGCCCAGGTTGACCTAGAATTCACTATGTAGTCTCAGGGTGGCCTTGAACTCACAGTGATCTTCCTACTTCTGCCTCCCAAGTGCTGGGATTAAAGGCGTGCGCCACCATGCCCAGCTGAACATGTATTTTGATATACTTTCTTTGTTATATAATAGCATATAATAAAGACATTTCCACATCTTAGTTCTTGAGAATGTGAGCTGTGGTGGTTGCATAGTGTTGCAGTCAGCTTCTATTGCTGGGAGGAAAAGAATTTGTTTTAGGCTTACAAAGTCCAGGGGTACACCATCAGTGGTGGAAGAAGTTGGCTCCCCTTCTTACATCCAAGCAGAGAGAAACCATCAAATAGCCAACACCTCTGGCAGCACAAGCCACTAGCACTCAGACTACTCTGAACACACCTAGTAGAGCTAGAAATCAGATCCATCTCCAAACTCACCTTAGGGCTGGACTCTAAGATCAGCTTCCCCTACCCCACAGTGACTCAAAATCACCCACTGGAGACTCAAAATTAAGCCTGGATCCATGGGGCCATATACTCAAACTACCACATATACACCATTCTAGTGGTATAGCATGCTTTCAGTTAACCAACTTCCTATTCATATGTGTTTAATTTTTTTCTAATTTTGTTATTGCTAAACAATAAGATTTTATTTTTAGAAACTAAGAATAGTATGTTGCTTTAATTATCTAAAAACTTTGGGTTTTAGTTGGGGCATGGAGGCACATGCCTGTAATCCAGGACTAGGTAGGAAGAGGCAAGAGGACCACGAGTTCAGGGCCAGCCTGGACTATCCAGTGAGGCCCCATCTCTAAAAGAAAAGGACAAAACAAGAACAACAACAACAAAAACTCGTTTTAGTGGGTGGAGAAGGAGGGGCCAGAAGGGCATGGGCAGAGTTTAGTGGGTTATGTCTTTGGGAAGCAGAGAAGGAGGAGAATCCCCTGAGTTCAAGGCCAGCCTGGGCAAGAGTGAGACCCTGCCTCAAACCCCTTCCCTCCAAAATAGACAAAGTAGTAGGAAGTGTTGATGATAAAATTATACTGTGTGTATGTATGAAAACAGTCAAATAAAGTTAAAAAATGAAAACATTGGATTTTGTGACTCTACTAGAAGTGAAGTGGTTCTGTATAATTCTGTATGTGATTATATGTAAGTATAAAACTTGATGTAGTAGCCTTCACGATCATGTGAACTGAGGTCCTAGATTTAGTCTCATCATTGCTACTGCCTTAGAAGGATTGACATTGTAAACTAATGTGTTCTGTTTTTTTTGTTGTTGTTGTTGTTGTTTTTTGGTTTTTTGAGGTAGGGTCTCACTGTGGTCCAGGCTGACCTGGAATTCACTCTGTAGTCTCAGGGTGGCCTTGAACTCATGGTGATCCTCCTACCTCTGCCTCCCGAGGGCTGGGATTAAAGGCGTGCACCACCATGCCTGGCTTTTTTTTTTTTTTTTTGTTTTGTTTTTTTTCTGAGGTAGAGTCTTACTCTAGCCCAGGCTGACCTGGAATTCACTAAGTAGTCTCAGGATGACCTCGAATTCATGGTGATCCTTCTACCTCTGCCTCCCAAGTGCTGGGATTAAAGGTGTGCACTACCACGCCTGGCTTGTTTGTCTTTGTTTTTCTGATGTAGGGTCTCAGTCTAGCCTAGGCTGACTTGGAACTCCACTCTGTAGCCCCAGGCTGGCCTTGAACTATCTGTGATTCTCCTACCTCAGCCTCTTGACTGCTGGGACTAAAGGTGTGCGGCACCACACAGTTGTGAGGAAAGCGGGAGATAGAGAAAGTGGGGGGCTAGAGAGATGACTTAGTGGATAAGGCACTTGTTGTGAAGCCTAAGGACCCAGGTTCAGTTCCCCAGTACCCATGAAAACCAGATACAAATGGTGACACATGCATCTGGAGTTTGTAGTGGCTATAGGCCCTGGTGTGACCATTCTCTCTCTCTGTCTTTCTCTCTCATAAATAAAAATAAAAAATATATATTTAAAGAGAAGGTGGGTATGGATATGCCATGACCTCTTGCTACTGCAAACAAACCTGGAGACATGCTCCCTTTTGTGTGTCTGTCTTTAAATGGGAACTAGTGAGTTGAACTCCTGGATGGTAGCTTTGCAAGAAAACAGGTGCCTTTAATGCCTGAGCCATCTTCCTAGCTCCTGTTTTTTTTTTTAATATTTTTAATATTTTTATTATTTACTTGCAAGCAGAGAGAGAGAGAGAGAGAGACAGACAGACAGAATGGGTGGGCCAGTGCCTCTAGCCACTGCAAATGAACTCCAGATGCATCTGCCACTTTGTTCGTCTGGCTTTATGTGGGAGAATTCAACTCTGGTCATTAAACTTTGCTGGTAAGAGCCTTAACTGTGGCACATCTCTCCAAGCTGTTATTTTTTATTATTTTAAAAATATTTTATGTATTTATTTGCACACAAAGAGACACAGAGGGAAGAGAGACAGCAGAGAATGAGTGTGCCAGGGCCTCTAGCCACTGCAAACGAACTCCAGATGCATGTACCATTTTGTGCATGTGACTTTACATGGATACTAGGGAATCAAACCCTGGTCATTAGGCTTTGCAGGCAAGTACTGAGCCATCTCTCCCGCCTAGTTTTCTGCCTTTTTATGTGGGGTCTGAGGATTGAACTTGGATATTCTAGCTTTATAAAGTGGCAAGCACTTTATCCACTGAGCCATCTCCCCAGTCTAGTTCACGAGCATTAAATTGTATCATTCTGAATAGTGAAATCTGCACTATTCCACTCTCCCTTTCATGGGGTACAAATCATCCATTTGTCTAGTGTGTCCACTTTACACACTGCTCGCCTGTTAGTCACATAGGAGCTAGCCAGCTGTCAGATCCATTGTCTCTTAGATCAGTTGTTGTGGTTTCACAGTGTTTGTGCTCAAGTAACCTTATTTTACTTCATAATGACCCCAAAGCATGTGAGTAGCAGTGCTGCCAATTTATTGCAGTATGCTATATTTGATTTTGAAATTGTTACTAATTTCTTATGCTTAATTTATAAGTCAAATTGTTTATAACTGCTTAGAGTGTCTTAGAATTCTAATAACTAGAAACAAACTGACAAAAAGAACTAGAAACATGCCAGGTGTGGTGGCACATGCCTTTAATCCCAGCACTTGGGAGGCAGAGGTAAGAGGATTGCCATGAGTTCGAGTCCACCCTGAGAATACATAGTTAATTCCAGGTCAGCCTGGGCCAGAGTGAGACCCTACCTTGAAAAACAAAAACAGAACAAAACAACAAAAACAAAAAGAACTAGAAACGTAATTGGGAGAGTAAAACTGAAGAAGCCAGTATAAACAGACTATGCAAAACCTGCTCTTTCTAGTAAATTATAGTCTTGCCTTATTAGTACACAGACAACATGGTTCACAGAAACTGAGGTCCTTCTTATTCCAAGAAAGAAGTCTTATTAATTTACCATGAATCAATAGCTAGGTTATGACTAGCCCACCAGACTATGCTTTTGCCATTGATACTGAAAAGTACTGACTAAAAATTAAAGGTCAGGACCTTTCTGAGTGACTGGGTTCATATAATACATTTAATGCTGCTTAATGTGGTTGTGGAGATATTCTCAAAACAGTTTGTTTCTTTACTTGATGCTGAAGTCAGCCAGGTAATTCCAAGAAGTGTTTTGTGATTCCTTTTCCCATAGAAGTGTGCCCTGGAGGAAGTCTCCGACACAGTGACCAGGGCCTCCAAGGCAGAGTTATCAGTTCCACTTGACTGGAAATAAATCAGTCACACTGAAACATGGTAGCTCCTGACAACTGGGCAATGCTGATAAAAACCAAAACAAAAGATGTCAATAAATCTGTACCAGTATGGAGTTGGTATGCAGACGTGGGAAATTGAGTATGTAGCATGTACATTCAGGGTACATTTTTCTCTGTCTTCAAAATAAAAGTTATGATGGGATAAGGCAGCCTTTATATATTGTAGTGACTATTTTATTACTACTTTCATTCCAACATAATAAATGGAACTGCGCTTTGATATTTTAAGGAATGTGTCATCTTTCTCTGAGTTTTTAATTTTATTTTTATTTTTGGTTTTTCAAGGTAGGGTCTCACTCTGGCCCAGGCTGACCTGGAATTAACTATGTAGTCTCAGGGTGGCCTCGAACTCATGGCAGTTCTCCTACCTCTGCCTCCCGAGTGCTGGGATTAAAGGCGTGTGCCACCAGGTCTGGCTCATCAGGTGCCTTTTGCCAGGTGTTTTGTCCCAATACCAAGAAGGTGACTGTTCCAGAAAATTGGTACTGAGAAGTGGGAGAGTTTCTTCAATGAACCTGACCACATCGTTCTTTTAGTCTTTTGATACTGGTTTGCTAGAGGAGTATAGAAAGATTTGGAACTTTGGACTAGAGAAACAGAGGTTAGTGAATGGGCTATTCTGGTCTAACTTTGTGGCTCCCTCCACCCCGAGGTAGGGTCTCACACCAGCTCAGGCTGACCTGAAATTCACTGTGTAGTCTCAGGGTGGCCTTGAATTCACCGCCATCCTCCTACCTCTGCTTCCTGAGTGCTGGGATTAAAGGCATGTGCCACCAGGACTGGCTACAATTTTGGAAGACTTTAATGTAGCAAAAACTGTAAGCTGGGCATGGTGATGCACACCGTTAATCCCAGCACTGGGGAGGCAGAGGTAGGAGGATGATGAAAAAAAAAAAAAACAACCCAACAAACAAATAACAACAACAAAAAAATGAACTGTGGACTGTGAAGGCTTCACTTAGGAGTTTCCAAAGAGGAAAGAGGACTTTGTTGGGAACTGTGCTACAGCCAGTTCATATGATATTCTGGATATGTTCTGCCTATATCTGAGAACTTGAGCAAAGTTGAATTAAGAAGTAATGCAGTGGAGCCTGGTGTGGTGGCGCACGCCTTTAATCCCAGCACTCGGGAGGCAGAGGTAGGAGAATCGCCTTGAGTTCGAGGCCACCCTGAGACTACATAGTGAATTCCAGGACAGCCTGGGCTAGAGCAAGACATTACCTTGAAAAACAAACAAGTAATGGACTGATGATTTTGTTAGGAAACTACAGAGCAGAAGAATATGAAAGATAAAGTTTGGCATAGAAAGAACTTCAGGTTTTAGGCCAGAAACTACAGCAGCTTTAGATGCAGTTGTTTAAGAGATGTCATTGCAATTGTTGAAGCCGCATCAGCTGCTCTGCATTGGGACCATAGGAGGAGTGCCGGTTCTTTTGAAATAATGCTTTCTGAAGGAGTTTCCTTTTTCTCAAAGTCCCCACCTCTCTTGGATTAACAGATTTGGCAGTATTGCCCACCTAGTATTGGTTTTGGAAGTATGACAGGGAAGGAAAAAGAGGGTTCCCATTCCTCCTTTTTGGATTTGGAATGTTCATCCTCTGACATTCTGTGTTAGAAGTATGAACTTGTGTTTTGATGTTGCAAGGCTCATAGTTAAGTGACTGGCTTGATTCTCAGATGAGACTTTGGACTTTTATTTTTTTTAAACATTTTATTATTCATTTATTTGAGAGAGAGGGAGGGAGAGAATGAGTGCGCCAGGGCCTCTAGCTATTGCAAAGGAACTCCAGATGCATGCGTCACCTTGTGCATCTGGCTTATGTGGGTCTTGAAGAATCAAACTTTGTTCCTTTGGCTTTGCAAGCAAGCTCCTTAACTGCCAGCCATCTCTCCAGTCTGACTTTGGACTTTAAATAGTGCTGGGACTGATTAAAAACTATGGGGACTTTTAAAGTTGGACTTAATGTATTTTGCCTCATGAGATGGCCCTGAGTGGAATATGGTAGTTTGAATGTAAAATGTACCCCAGAACCTTAAGTGTTTGTGATTAAGCCTCTTACATAGTTCGCAACTGATGGTGCCTTTGAGAGGTGCAGCATTTCTGGGTGTGGGACTTGAGGTATAATCCAGCCCTCTTTCTAGTGCTAGCTAGGGCATTCTTGCTGCTTCCTCTGAGCTGATATGACAAGATACCATGCTTGGTTGTCTTGTTTTTGTTTGTTTTGTTTTGTTTTTCGAGGTAGGGTCTCACTCTAGCCCAGGCTGACCTGGAATTCACTATGTAGTCTCAGGCTGGCCTCAAACTCTCAGTGATTCTCCTACCTCTGCCTCCCGAGTGCTGGGATTAAAGGTGTGCGCCACCACGCCCGGCTCTATACTGTCTTCTTGTCCCCTTTCAATTCTTTGTGCAGAAATCTCTGTTGGCATTCAGTCACATCTTAGAAGTATTCCTTTTTCTTATGGATCCTCTTCAGTCCCTCCTTGCACTGTCATTCCATGTTGGGAAACATGAAAATTCCTCAGTACTTACTTTGTTGGGGATTTGCCTTTTTGTGTATATGCTTATAGCCATGTTTGTGCCTTTTTTCTATTTTGGTGTTAAGTTCTGGCCTCAATAAGGATTTTGCATGTAATTCTAAAACTCATATAATTAAATTATTTCCACAGAATACACATACACACACCCATATCCAGAATCCGATCTGTTTGTGACTGAAATTATTTTTATTGTGTGTATCATCACTTTTTTTTTTTAATCAGAGAAGTAAGCCTTTATTTTCATGCTTTCCAAATAAAGCTGGCTTTTTGGTTGCTTCCTGGTGATTAGTCAAAGAAACTAAATCCCATGTCCTTGCCTGCCTCCTCCCCGTCTTCCTTGGCTTCCACCTTGGCAGTTGTGGGCAGTGGCCATGTGGACGGTAGCCACAAATGTGGATGGGTCAGCCAAGAAGGCCTTGACCTCAGCAAGTGGGAAGGTGTACTCCGTCTCCATAGAGAAAGCCAGGACCTGCTTGTACCCATCAGTGATAGAATGTGGCAGAGGCAATAGCTGGGTAACTCATCTGCAGACAAACACTGGCAGGACACCCTCCAGGAAGCGAGACTGCGGGATCCTCTGGTGTCAGGCACTTCAGGCTTGTAGATGCTGTCATTGTTGAACACCTGCTGGATGGTCAGCATGTTCAGCAGGGTGGTCTTGCTGGCTCCCACTTTGCATCCAGTCTTGAACCGCACATCACTCCGAATTTCAGTGGTGCCCTGGAGACTTTGGTGGTGATTCCTAAAGCCTGAAAGAAGGAGGTCTTCTCGGGCCCCACACCAGTGTTCTGGATGGGCACAGTGACTTCACATAAGGCAATGGCACCAGCATGGGCGGCAACTGGCACCTTATTGGATAGCAGTATGTCCCTGATCTCGGTGAGGTCCTCTTGGTGAACACAAAGCCCATGTTCCCCCAGATATGAGGCAACAGCTTCTCTAGAGCTGGGTTGTTCTCCAGGTGCCCTCGGATGGCCTTGTGCATCATGGTGTTCTTGCCCATCAGCACCACGGCCTTCCCTCTGAGGGAGGGACATGCGGATCTGCTGCATCTGCTTGGAGCCCACACTGTCTCCTCCCACAGGGAAGCATTTTGGTTCATCATCCAGGAGTTGGATGATCTTAAGGAAGTACTTGGACTTCCAGGTTGCCCTGTCTTCTCTGGGCATCATGGCAGTGTGTCAGGGATTGCCGTGCAAGGTTTAAAGATGATGTCTCTTTAATGAGGACACCTGGTGAGAGAAGCTATGACCACTAATTAAATGTATTTTTTCTTGACTTTATATCTATCCTCAGATTGAAAATCTTCAGGAGCAGTTGAGAGATAAAGAAAAGCAGATGAGCAGCTTGAAAGAGCGCGTCAAGTCCCTGCAGGCTGACACCACCAACACTGACACTGCCTTAACAACTCTGGAGGAAGCACTTGCAGAAAAAGTGAGTGACCAGCCCCAACTCTGGACATGTTTGCATTTTGCTTTCTCATTATTCCAAAGTTGGCTATAAGATATGGAAGACGTCTCCTGTGGAAAGCAGTTCTTTGCTGCTGCCGACATACATACTATAAAGGAAAGAGAGCTGTTGCGTTACTGTTGATTGAAACACTTGCTGCCAGGCAAGATCAGTTGAAGGTAGTGGCCATATGTTTAAAACAAACCTATGTTTAAAAGAAAGAATGCTTTCCCCACTTGGCTACTTTCTGAAGGAAAATAATTTTTTTACCTCTTTTTTTTTTTTTTTTTAAATTTATTTGAGAGAGAGAGAAAGAGGGAAGGAGGGAGGGAGAGAGAGAATGGACATACCAAAGCTGCCATCTTCTGCAACTGAACTCCAGATGCAAGTGCCACCATGTGCATCTAGCTTTACGTGGGTACTAGGGAATTGAACCTGGTCCTTAGGCTTTGCAGACAAGTACCTTAACAGATAAGCCATCTCTTCAGCCCCAAAATAACTTATTTTTACTTATTTATTTGCAAGTAGAAAGAGGTAGTCAGAGGTGAGAGACAGAGAGAACGGGCACACCAGGGTCTCCAGCTATTGCAAATGAATTCCAGACATATGCGCTACTTTGTGCATCTGGCTTTATGTGAGTACTGGGGAATTGAATCAGGATCAAACTTCTAAGCCATCTCTCCAGCCCCCAAAATAAATTAAAAAAAATATATTTATTTATTAGAGAGAGGAGACAGATAGGAAAGAGAGAATGGTCCCATCAGGGCCTCTAGCCACTGTAAATGAACTCCAGATTCATGCACCACCATGTGCCCCTGTCTTTATGTAGGTTCTGGGAAATTGAACCCAGGTCATTAGGCTTTGTGAGCAAGCACCTTAACCACTGAGCCATCCCTGCAGCCTCCAAATAACTTTAAAAAAATTCTTGCCGGGTGTGGTGGCGCACGCCTTTAATCCCAGCACTTGAGAGGCAGAGGTAGGAGGATCACTGTGAGTTCGAGGCCACCCTGAGACTACATAGTGAATTCCAGGTCAGCCTGAGCTAGAGTGAAACCCTACCTCAAAAAACAAACAAACAACCCCCCCCCAAAAAAAATTCTTGAACAGCTTGTATCTTCTTTTGAACGGAGGAAGCATAATTAATTAAATCACTTAAGTGCAAATGGGAATTTCCTTCTATGTTGATGTGCTTTTTTTTTTTTTTAAACTAGGAACGGACAATTGAACGCTTAAAGGAGCAGCGGGACAGAGATGAGCGAGAGAAACAGGAGGAGATAGATACCTACAAGAAGGATCTTAAAGACCTGAAAGAAAAAGTCAGCCTGCTGCAAGGAGACCTCGCAGAGAAAGAGGTTAAGATGACTTAAATGGAATTGTTTGGTTTGTATTTTGTGAAAGCTGTTGGTATTTACACAGTACATACAATCAAGGAAGAGTTTCTGAGTACTTTGATAGCAGGCTTTCTGGATATTTTAGGAAGTTATGCAGAGACATAGTAGATTGTTTCATTCATATCCTAAGTTTTCTTTTCTCACGTATAAGTGTATGTGCATGTTCACATATGTGTGATACCCATATGTGGGTGAATATTCACATGTGTGGAGGACAGAAGTTGATATTGGGTGTCTTCCTTGATCATCATTAACACAGAACCCAGCAGTTGTTTAGTTTAGCGAGTCAGCTTGTCTTGAGGACCCCATTTCCACCTGTGGAGCATTGGGAGTACAGGAAGACTTTCATCATCTCCAGACTTACATGGGCTCTGGAGATCTAAGCGCCTGACCTTCCCCTTGTGCAGCAGGTGCTTGATCCACTGAGCCACCTCCCTGAATCCCTTCTACCTCATGCTGCCCACCCCCCCTTACTGGGATTAATCTTGCTCTTTTTTGTTGTTGTTGTTTTGTTTTTCAAGGTAGGTTCTCCCTTTCATCCAGGCTGATTTGGAATTCACTATGTAGTCTCAGGGTGGCCTCAAAGTCAGTGATCCTCCTACCTTTGACTTCCTAGTGCTGAGATTAAAGGCGTGTACCACCACACCCGACCTTTTGTTTTTGTTTTTTAAAATGTTTTATTGATAGCTTCCTCAAGTATTGACAAAAAACCATGATAATTTCCACCCATTACCCTTTCCATATCTACCTTTCATTGAATCCCTTCTTTCTGTTCAGTCTGTCTTCTATTATTTTCTTCTTTTTTTTTTTTTTTTTTTTTGGAGAGAGACCAAGAGAGAAAGAGAGGGAGAGGAAGACAGATAGATACTGGCGCACCAGCAGCCTCCCAGCCGCTGCAAACAAACTCCAGATACACTCCCCCCTTGTGGTCAAGTGCGGCATTGCACCCTTGAGTCACTTTGCATCTGGCCAACCGTGGGACCTGGAGATTGGAACCAGCGTTCTTTGGCTTAGGAGGCAGGCACCTTAACTGCTAAGCATTCTTTTGAAGCCTTTTTCTTGTTTTTTTTTTTGAGGTAGGGTTTCACTCTAGCTCATTCTGACCTGGAATTCACTATGTCATCTCAGGATGGCCTCCAATTCACAGTGATCCTCTTACCTCTGCCGCCTAAGTGCTGGCATTAAAGGCGTGCACCACCATGCCTGGCTTCTCTTCTGTTTTGATGTCATCACATTTTTCTTTCTATCATGAAGGTCTTGTGTAAGATGTGTCAGGCACTGTGAGGTTGTGAATATCAAGGCCATTTTGTGTCTGAATATCCTGAATCATTTACTACCCCTTTTATTGTGTTTTGTGTTCATTTTTACTTGTTACTGACACTTCTATAGATCTTGAAATAATAACGCTAGTTACATTTGGTGAAAAACTGTGCTGAGTAGTAATATGCAAAAAAAGAAAAGCTTATTTATAACAACTATTAGAATATAACAACCATTAAATTAGGCAACTGAATATGTATTTTGAGCTTAAACCATTTTTTTTCTCCCTCTTATCTCCCCAAGGATAGGGAGCCTCTGAAGCATTTTGTTCTCATTATAGATGAGCATAGTGCTAGGCACATATTTGTGACATTGTATTAAGTTCTTCCTTTTTTTTTTTTTTTTTTTCGAGGTAGGGTCTTGCTTTAGTTCAGGTTGACTTGGAATTCTCTATGTAGTCTCAGGGTGGCCTCAAACTCACTGCGATCCTCCTACCTCTGCCTCCCAAGTGCTGGATTTTGTATTTTTCTTTTTTGTATTAAGTTCTAATACGACCTTCTTTTCACTATGGGTGCATAGACAAGGCAGTACCAGTGTAGTTTCTGAATCTTAGTAAGGCTTTGGGGTTTGGGGTTTAGCTCAGTGTAGAGAACTTGCTTAGCACATATGAGACCTAGGTAGGTAAATAAATAACAAACAAACAAATAGCTGAAAAGATGGCTTAGTGGTTAAGACGCTTGCTTGCAAACTCTGATGGCCCAGGTTAAAATCCTCAGTATATATATAAAGCCTGACAAACAAAGTGGTACATGCATCTGGAGTTCTTTTTTTTTTTTTTTTTTTTTGGTTTTTCGAGGTAAGGTCTCACTCTAGTCCAGGCTGACCTGAAATTCACCATGTAATCTCAGGGTGGCCTTGAACTCATGGCGATCCTCCTACCTCTGCCTCCCAAGTGCTGGGATTAAAGGCGTGCGCTACTATGCCCAGCTTGGAGTTCATTTTTTAAAAATTAATTATTTTTTATTGACAACTTCCATAATTGTAGACAATAACCATGGTAATTCCCTCCATACCCCCACTTTCCCCTTTGAAACTCCACTTTCTACCATACCCCTTCCTTGTCTCAATCAGTATTTATTTATTTATTTATTTATTTATTTATTTATTATTATTATTTTTGGTTTTCCAAGGTAGGGTCTCACTATAGTTCAGGCTGACCTGGAATTCACTCTGTAGTCTCAGGCTGGCCTTGAACTCTTGGTGATCCTCCTACCTCTGCCTCCCAAGTGCTGGGAATAAAGGTGTGCGCAACCACGCCCAGCTTAGTTTTTATTTTTTTGTTTATTATTTATTTATTTGAGAGCGACAGACAGAAAAAGAGGCAGATAGAGAGAGAATGGGTCTCCAGTCACTGCAAACCCACTCCAAGTGCATGCACCACCTTATGCATCTGGCTTATGTGGTTCCTGGGAAATCAAGCCTTGGACCAGGGTCCTTAGGCTTCACAGGCAAGTGCTTAACCACTAAGCCATCTCTCCAGGCTGTTTTTGCATGTTTTTACTGACAACTTTCATAATTGTAGACAATATCCTAGGGTAATTCTCTCCCTCCACCACTTTCCCCTTCACACTCCACTCTCCATCATATCCCCTCCCCCTCTCAATCAGTTTCTCTTCTATTTTGATGTCATCATCTTTTCCTCCTATTATGATGGTCTTGTGTAGGTAGTATTAGGCACTGCGAGGTCATGAATATCCAGGCCATTTTGTGTCTGGAAGAGCACGTTGTAAGGAGTCCTACCCTTCTTTTGGCTCTTACATTCTTTCCACCATCTCTCCCATAATGGACTCTGAGTCTTGGAAGGTGTGTTAGAGATGTTTCACTGCTGAGTACTAGCCTGTCGCTTATTCTCAGCACCATGGTGCCTTCTGAGTCATCCCAAGTTCACCACCATCTGAGAACAGAAGCTTCTCTGACCAAAAGTGAGAGTAGCATTGATATATGAGTATGAACATTAAGAAAAGTGCTTACTGGGCAGTTTGGTGAGCATAGTATATACCTTTAGCGAGACTCCAGCAGGCATTACACCCCTAGGGCTCATGACTGCTCCTGTTGTAGGTTTTTAGTATCAGGGGATGTATTCCCTCCCATGGAGAGGGCCCCCAGTCCAATTAGAGAGCAGTGGGTTTCCCCCATAACAGACATGCCACTATTGCACCCATTGGCTCATTTGGCCTGGCTGGCCAAATTTAAGGCTTGCAGTGTCTGCTGTTGTTTATGTCCACTGGTGATTTCTCTCTCCCATTGAACTGCATGCAGTGTAGCTTTTTCCAGCTTTCTGTCAGCTGGTCCACATGGAGGAGGTTTTCAACTCAGCTGCAGCAGGATTTCTCAGTGACTTTCTAGCCCAAGTATGTGGAGTCTTCAGCAATAGGGTCTTACCATCTATTCCTGGTGTGAAACCAAGGGCTTTGGCAATGGCCTATAATGTTTTGGGAGTATCTGTGACCTCCCTGTCCAACAACTCACTGGAAGGTATCCCATCCCTGGCACTGAAAATTTTCTAGTAACACTCTATGGCTTCTAAGTGTTCCATTGTCCAGAAAAGTAGGCTTCCATATGACTTGTTTACATCCTCTTAGTTTTTTGTTAGGCCTCCCTCCACCTATCCTTTACTCAATCTCTTCTCCTGACCTCACTTAGGCCTTTACACCCCCATTAATCTTTTATTCTACTTACATATATACAATCCCATCCTATTAAGTCCCGCCTCCCTCTCTTTCTATTCCATTTGTATCCCCTTTTTAGTCTTACTGTCTTCTGCTACTGAGTTTTATTCCTACTCACATAGAAGTCCACAATCATTTGTAGTTAGGATCCACATATGAGAGAGAACATGTGACATTTGGCTTTCTGGACCTGGGATACCTCACCAAGTATAATCCTTTCCAGATCCATCCATTTCCTGCAGATTTCTTCATTTCATTTTTCTTTACCTCCAAGTAGAACTCCATTATGTAAATGTGCCACATCTTCATTATCCACTCATCAGTTGAGGGACATCTAGGCTGGTTCCATTTCCTAGCTATTGTGAATAGAGTAGCAATAAACTTGGTCGAGCAAGTATCTCTAAGGTAGTGAGAAGAGTCCTTAGGATATATGCCTAGGAGTGGTATAGGTGGGTCATATGGTAAATCTACTTTTAGCTGTCTCAGGAACCTCCACACTGATTTCCAAAATGGCTGGACCAGATTGCATTTCCACCAACAGTGTAGAAAGGTTCCTCTTTTTCCGCATCCTCGCCAACATTTATGGTCATTTGTTTTCATGATGGTAGCCAATCTGACAGCAGTGAGTTGGAATCTCAGTGTAGTTTTAATCTGCACTTCCCTGATGGCTAGGGACACAGAACTTGTTTTAGATGTTTATATGCCTTCTGTATTACTTCTTCTGAGAACTCTTCATTTAGTTCCATAGCCCAGTGTTTAACTGGGTTGTTGATTTCTTATTAGTTTTTTGAGTTCTTTGTTTATTTTGGATATTAATCCTCTGTCAGATGTATAGCTGGCAAAGATTTTCTCCCATTCTGTAGATGGCCTCTTTGCTCTATTCACAGTGTCCTTTGCTGTACAAATGCTTTGTAATTTCATTTGATCCCAGCAGTTGATCCATGGTTTTATTTCCTGAGCAATTGCCAAGACCAATATGTTAAAGGGTTTCCCCCACATTTTCCTCTAGTAGTTTCAGGTCTGATATTAAGGTCTTTGATCCATTTGGACTTGATTCTTGTGCATGGTGAGAAATAAGGATCTATTTTCATCCTTCTACATATAGATATCCAGTTTTCCCAGCACCGTTTGCTGAAGAGGCTGTCTTTTCTCCAATGAGTATTTTTGGCATTTTTGTCAAAGATCAGGTAGCTGTAGCTACCCACACTTATATCTGGGTCCTCTATTCTGTTCCATTGATCTACATGTCTATTTTTGTGCCAGTACCATGCTGTTTTTTTGTTACTATGGCTCTGTAATATAGCTTAAAATTAGGTATGGTGATACCACTGCTTTTATTTTTGTTGCTCAGAATTGTTTTAGATATTCGAGGTTTTTTGTGCTTCCAAATCAATTTTTGTTTTGTTTTTTTCTATTTCTGTGAAGAATGCCATTGGAGTTTTGAAGAGGATTACATTAAATGTGTAGATTGCTTTTGCTAAGATTGCCATTTTCGCAATATTGATTCTTCCAATCCAAGAACAAGGGATGTCTTTCCATTTCCTAGTGTCTTCTGCAATTTCTCGCTTGAGTGTTTTAAAGTTTTCATTGTAGAGATCTTTCACTTCCTTGGTTAGGTTTATTCCAAGGTACTTTATTTTTGTTTTGATGCAATAGTGAATGGGAGGGATTCGCTGATTTCATCCTGTGTGTTTGATGTTAGTATATAGGAAGGCTACTGATTTCTCTGTGCTTATTTTATATGTACTACATTGCTAAAAGTGTTTATCAGAGCCAGGCTTGGTGGTGCACGCCTTTAATCCCAGCATTCGGGAGGCAAAGGTAGGAGGATCACCATGAGTTTGAGGCCACCCTGAGACTACATAGTGAATTCCAGTTCAACCTGGGCTAGAGTGAGACCCTATCTTGAAAAACTAAAAAATGAAAAAACCAAAAAAAAAAAGTGTTTATCAGTTCTAATAGTTTGCCGGAAGAGTCTTTAGGGTCCTTTATGTATAGAATCATATCATCTGCAAATAATGATAATTTGATCTCTTCCTTTCCAATTTGTATCCCTTTTATGAGTGTATCTTGATTTATTGCGATGGTAAGACTTCCAGTACTATATTAAATAAAAGTGGGGACAGTGAGCCGGGTGTGGTGGTGCACGCCTTTAATCCCAGCACTCTGGAGGCAGAGGTAGGAGGATCGCCATGAGTTAGAGGCCACCCTGAGACTACATAGTGAATTCCAGGTCAGCCTGAGCCAGAGTGAGACCCTACCTCGAAAAACCAAAAAACCAAAACAAAACAAAAAAAAACAAAACAAAACAAAAAAAAAAAAAAAAAAAAAAAAAACAACAACAAAACAAAACAAAAAAACCGTGGACAGTGGACACCCTTGTCTTGTTCCTGATTTTAGTGGAAAAGGCTTCAAGTTTTTCTACATTTAGTAGTATTTTGGCTGTGGGTTTGTAATAAATAACCTTTATTATGATGAGATATGATCCTTCTATTCCTAGTTTCTGTAGGACTTCTGTCATGAAGGCATGTTGGATTTTGTTAAATGCCTTTTCTGCAGTCCATTTATATAATGTATTACGTTTATTGATTTGCATACATTGAACCATCCCTGTTTCTCTGGGATAAAGCCTACTTGGTCAGGGTCAATGATCTTTGTGATATATTCGTGTATTCTGTTTGCCAATATTTTGTTGAGAAGCTTTGCATCTGTGTTCATGAGGGAGATGGGTCGGTAATTTGCTTTTTTTGTTCTAGCTTTGTCTGGTTTTGGTATCAGGGTGATGCTGGCTTTGTAGAAGGAATTTGGTAGAATTCCTTCCTTTTCTATTTTATGGAAAAGTTTGAGAAGCAGTTGTGTTAGATCTTCAATGAAGGTCTGGTAAAATCCACCAGTGAATCCTGGACTTTCTTTAGTTGGTAGATTCTTTTATAACTGCTTGGATCTCCATACTTGTCCTAGGTCTAATTAAGTGATTAATTTCATCTTGATTTAATTTTGGTAGGTCATATAAATGAAGGAAATCATCCATTTATTTCAGATTTTCAAACTTAGTGGAGTATATGTTCTTATAGTATGTCCCTATGATTTTTATCTCTAATTTTATTAATTTTTTTCTCTTCTGTCTTTCTGTTGGTCACATTTGCTTAGGGCCTATCAATCTTGTGTATCTTTTCAAAGAACCAATTCTTTGTTTCATTGTTTTTTTTTTTGTTGTTTGTTTGTTTGTTTGTTTTGTTTTTTGTTTTGGTTTTTTTGAGGTAGGGTCTCACTCTGGCCCAGGCTGACCTGGAATAAACTGTGTAGTCTCGGGCTGGAGAGATGGCTTAGTGGTTAAGACGCTTGCCTACAAAGCCAAAGGACCCAGGTTCGATTCTCCAGGTCCCACGTAAGCCAGATGCACATGCATCTGGAGTTTATTTGTGCACCCATTCTCTCTCCCTCTTCCTCTCTCTGTCTTTCAAGTAAGTAAGTAAGTAAATTAATTAATTAATTTAAAAAAACTGTGTAGTCTCAGGGTGGCCTCGAACTCACAGCAATCCTCCTACCTCTGCCTCCCACGTGCTGGGATTAAAGGCGTGTGCTTGGCTTTCATTGATTCTTTTTTTTTTTTTTTTTATTGTTTTGGTTTCTGTTTCATTAATTTTTCCCCTAATTTTTATCATTTCTTCCCATCTACTGATTTTTGGTTTGCCATATTCTTCTTTTTCCCAAGGCCTTAAGGTGAAACATTAAGTTGTTTACTTGTGACTTTTCTAATTTCCTTTTTTTTTCTTTTTAGTTTTTCAAGGTAGAGTTTCACTCTATCCCAGGCTGACCTGGAATTCACTATGTCATCAGTCCCAGGATGGCTTCAATCTCATGGCAATCCTCCTACTGTATCTGCAGCTCGTGTTTAGGGCTTTATGTCACTATTAAGTCAACACTCCAGACCCATCTTATTTGAATTAATGTTTGAAAGCTAAAGTCGAATATTAATTTCTAGTTCTTTTTTATTTGCAAGCAGGGAGATACAGACACAGATATCAGCTTGTCTCTCAGTCTATCTAGAGAGAAAGTGTGTGTGTGTATGTGTATGGGCACAGCGGGGCCTCTAGGCATCGCAAACAAACTCCAGATTCATGTACCACTTTGTGCATTTGGCTTTACCTGATCACTGGGGAATTAAACCCAGGTTGTTTGGCTTTGCAGGCCAGTGCCTAAACCACTGAGCCATCTTTCCAGCCCAATTTCTAGTTCTTAATATGGAAACTTCAATCTGCCATGATGAAAAACAAAAACCGTGGACAGTGGACACCCTTGTCTTGTTCCTGATTTTAGTGGAAAAGGCTTCAAGTTTTTCTTCATTTAGTAGTATTTTGGCTGTGGGTTTGTAATAAATAACCTTTATTATGATGAGATATGATCCTTCTATTCCTAGTTTCTGTAGGACTTCTGTCATGAAGGCATGTTGGATTTTGTTAAATGCCTTTTCTGCAGTCCATTTATATAACGTATTACGTTTATTGATTTGCATACGTTGAACCATCCCTGTTTCTCTGGGATAAAGCCTACTTGGTCAGGGTCAATGATCTTTGTGATATATTCGTGTATTCTGTTTGCCAATATTTTGTTGAGAAGCTTTGCATCTATGTTCATGAGGGAGATGGGTCGGTAATTTGCTTTTTTTGTTCTAGCTTTGTCTGGTTTTGGTATCAGGGTGATGCTGGCTTTGTAGAAGGAATTTGGTAGAATTCCTTCCTTTTCTATTTTATGGAAAAGTTTGAGAACCAGTTGTGTTCTTTAATGAAGGTCTGGTAAAATCCACCAGTGAATCCTGGACTTTCTTTAGTTGGTAGATTCTTTTATAACTGCTTGGATCTCCATACTTGTCCTAGGTCTAATTAAGTGATTAATTTCATCTTGATTTAATTTTGGTAGGTCATATAAATGAAGGAAATCATCCATTTATTTCAGATTTTCAAACTTAGTGGAGTATATGTTCTTATAGTATGTCCCTATGATTTTTATCTCTAATTTTATTAATTTTTTTCTCTTCTCTCTTTCTGTTGGTCACATTTGCTTAGGGCCTATCAATCTTGTGTATCTTTTCAAAGAACCACTTCTTTGTTTCATTGTTTTTGTTTTTTTGTTTGTTTGTTTTTTTTGTTTTTTGTTTTGGTTTTTTTGAGGTAGGGTCTCACTCTGGCCCAGGCTGACCTGGAATAAACTGTGTAGTCTCGGGCTGGAGAGATGGCTTAGTGGTTAAGACGCTTGCCTACAAAGCCAAAGGACCCAGGTTCGATTCTCCAGGTCCCACGTAAGCCAGATGCACATGCATCTGGAGTTTATTTGTGCACCCATTCTCTCTCCCTCTTCCTCTCTCTGTCTTTCAAGTAAGTAAGTAAGTAAGTAAGTAAGTAAGTAAATTAATTAATTAATTTAAAAAAACTGTGTAGTCTCAGGGTGGCCTCGAACTCACAGCAATCCTCCTACCTCTGCCTCCCACGTGCTGGGATTAAAGGCGTGTGCTTGGCTTTCATTGATTCTCTCTCTCTCTCTCTCTCTCTCTCTTTTTTTTTTTTTTTTTTTATTGTTTTGGTTTCTGTTTCATTAATTTTTCCCCTAATTTTTATCATTTCTTCCCATCTACTGATTTTTGGTTTGCCATATTCTTCTTTTTCCCAAGGCCTTAAGGTGAAACATTAAGTTGTTTACTTGTGACTTTTCTAATTTTTTTTTTTCTTTTTAGTTTTTCAAGGTAGAGTTTCACTCTATCCCAGGCTGACCTGAATTCACTATGTCATCAGTCCCAGGATGGCTTCAATCTCATGGCAATCCTCCTACTGTATCTGCAGCTCGTGTTTAGGGCTTTATGTCACTATTAAGTCAACACTCCAGACCCATCTTATTTGAATTAATGTTTGAAAGCTAAAGTCGAATATTAATTTCTAGTTCTTTTTTATTTGCAAGCAGGGAGATACAGACACAGATATCAGCTTGTCTCTCAGTCTATCTAGAGAGAAAGTGTGTGTGTGTATGTGTATGGGCACAGCGGGGCCTCTAGGCATCGCAAACAAACTCCAGATTCATGTACCACTTTGTGCATTTGGCTTTACCCGATCACTGGGGAATTAAACCCAGGTTGTTTGGCTTTGCAGGCCAGTGCCTAAACCACTGAGCCATCTTTCCAGCCCAATTTCTAGTTCTTAATATGGAAACTTCAATCTGCCATGATGGTAAATTAAGAAATTAAATATAGGCTGGGTGTGGTGGTACACACCTTTAATCCCAGCACTCAGGAGCAGAGGTGGGAGGATTGCTGTGAGTTCAAGGCCAGGCTGGAACTACAGAGTATAAGTCAACTTCGGCCAGAATGAGACCCTACCTTAAAAAACAAACAAACAAACAAAGAGCCTGGTGTGGTGGCACATGCCTTTATTCCCAGCACTTGGGAGGCAGAGGTAAGAGGATCGCTGTGAGTTCGAGGCCACCCTGAGAATACAGAGTGAATTCCAGGTCAGCCTAAACTAGAATGAAACCCTACCTAGAAAAACCAAACCCAAGCAAAGGAAACCAAACCAAAAACACCCAAAAGCCGGGTGTGGTGGTGCACGCCTTTATTCCCAGCACTCGGGAGGCAGAGCCACCCTGAGACAACACAGTGAATTCTGGGTCAGCCTGGGCTAGAGCTAGACCTTACCTCGAAAAACTAAACAAACAAACAAACAAACAAAAAAAACCCAAACAAAACATTAAATCTAGAGACTGCGGTGATGGCTCAGCAATTAGGGGCAATTGCTTGCAAATCATGTTGGCTTGGGTTTAATTCTCCAGCACCCACATAAAGCCAGATATACAAAGTGGCACATGCATTTGACATTGTTTGTGGTGGCAAGAAACCCTGTCACTCCCATACATACAACAAAAGAAATGTTTTGTTGCATTTTGAATTTATTCAAGATTTGTCTTGTTTTTAGACCTCACTCTTGGATCTGAAAGAACATGCTTCTTCCTTGGCTTCTTCAGGACTGAAAAAGGACTCACGGCTCAAGACTCTGGAGATTGCTCTGGAGCAAAAGAAGGAGGAATGTCTGAACATGGAATCCCAGTTGAAAAAGGTTGGAGGAGACGTTCCCACTTTCTTGCTTTCTTCCCATGGAGCACTGCAGATCACCTTGAGGTGCTTGTATGCCAGCGGAAGTATAAGCCCTCAAGTTGACAGTTGTTCTTCACCTGCTCTATTCATTAGAGTTTCCAGTCCATTAGAAAATTTACAGTTCAGGGGGCTGGAGAGATGGCTTAGCAGTTAAGGTGTTTGCCTGCAAAAGCCAAAGGATCCCAGTTTGATTTTCCAGGACCCACGTAAGCCAGGTGCACAAGGAGGCGCATGCATCTGGGATTTGTTTGCAGTGGCTGGAGGCCCTGGCACACCCATTCTCACTCTCTCTGCCTCTTTCTCTCTCATAAATAAATAAATAAATAAATAAATAAATAAATAAATAAATAAATAAAAATATTTTTTTAAAAAAAAAAGAAAGAAAATTTATGGTTCAGGGCTAGAGAAATGGCTCAGTGGATAAATTGCTTTCACACAACTTTGAGTACTTCAGTTCAGATTCCCAGAACCTATGGAAAAACCAGATGCTGTTGTGGGTTTCTGGAATCTTAGTGCACCAAACAAGAAGGGAGGTGGAGGCAGGAGAACTTCCCAGAAGCTAGTAAACAGCATGGGGAACAACCTAAAAGTTGTCGTCATTGTCTTCTTTTTAAAAATAGTATTTATTTTTAAAAAAGATTTATTAATTTATTTATTTGAAAGAGAGAAAGAGGCAGAGAGAGAGAATGGACATGCCAGGGCCTCCAGCCACTGCAAATGAACTCCAGATGCACGCGCCCCCTTGTGCATCTGGCTTATGTAGTTCCTGGAGAGTTGAACCGGGATCCTTTGGCTTTGCAGGCAAACACCTTAACCGCTAAGCCATCTTTCCAGCCTTATTTATTTATTTATTTATTTATTTATTTATTTATTTATTTATCAATCAATCATCTGTCTGATTAGAGAGAGACAAGAGAGAGAGAGAGAGAACACGAGAACAAGCATGGGTGTGTCAGGGCCTATTTCCTTTGTAAACAAATGACAGATGCAAATGTTACTTTGTATTTCTGGCTTTTCTGTGAGTACTGGGGAATTGAACCTGGATCAGCAGGGTTTGCAGGCAAGCATTTAACGCCTGAGCCATCTCCTCAGCTCAGAACTGAGACTTTTTTTTTTTTTTTTTTTTTTGGTTTTTCGAAGTAGGGTCTCATTCTAGCCCAGGCTGACCTGGAAGTCACTCTGTTAGTCTCAGGATGACCTTGAACTCACAGCAATCCTCCTACCTCTGCCTCCCTAGTGCTGGGATTAAAGGCGTGCGCCCCCACGCCTGGCAAGGAACTGAGACTTTTTGAAATCTCTGTCTGTGGTGGATGGCGGGAAGGAGATATGTGTATATGTTGAATGTCTGTGCATTTGGAGACCAGATGTGGCTTTAGAGATGTTTTGGTTCCAGTGTATAATGTTCCCCCACAGGCTTATGGTTTTGAACACTTGGTCCCCAGCCAGTGATACTGTTTTGATATGCTATAAAACCTTTATTTTTTTTTAACATTTAAAACAAAATTTGTTTTTTGCTTATTTGTGTGTAACGGTGAGGTGGGTGGAGAGAGACATAAGGGCACAGTGTGGAGTTAGAGGATAAGTTTTGGGTCAGTTCTTGCCTGTCCACTTCATTTGAGGCAGGATTGCTGTGGTTACCACAAGCTTCCAAGAAATTCCTCGTGTCTCCATCTCCCGTCTTGCTTTCAGCGTCAGTGTGTAGGAGTCACAGAAGCCCATCACGACTTCTTGCTTGTTCTTGGGTCTGAGAATCAAGCTCTGTTACTCCAGCTGGAGTGGTAAGCCATTTCCTAGCCAAGCTTGTAGAACCTCCAAGAAGTGAGGCCTGGTTGGCAGAAGTAGGTTACTGGGGGTAGGTTTGGATTTTAGATAGGCCATTCTACTAGCTGAGCTCTGCTTCCTTTCAGCCTCCAAGAAGTTACAAGCCATGCTGCTTGCTCCCGGCCCTGCCATGGATGGAGCCCTAGCTGCCTTGCTTCCTACCACATATATCTCTTTAAGCCTTGAGCCAACATAACCCTCCCTCCTACTTACTTTTGCCAAGTATTAATATACATATGAATATATATGGTCATATTTATTTTTTATTTTTATTTTAGAGGAAGAGGGAGAAAGAGGCTGATAGAAAGAATGGGTGCAGCAAGGCCTTTAGCCGCTGCAAACAAACTCCAGACACATGTGCCACCCTGAGCATCTGGCTTATGT
The DNA here is from genome assembly GCA_036365145.1 of Orientallactaga sibirica. Classification (NCBI taxonomy): domain Eukaryota; kingdom Metazoa; phylum Chordata; class Mammalia; order Rodentia; family Dipodidae; genus Orientallactaga; species Orientallactaga sibirica. The sequence continues at coordinate 5,408,342 of JAEOAD010001268.1, forward strand.
GGGTCTCGGGGAATTGAACTTGGAAACTTTGGCTTTGCTGGCAAGCTCTGTAACTGCTAAACCGTCTCTCTAGCCCCTTATATACATATATAATTATATGTATATGTGTGTGTGTGTGTGTGTGTGTGTGTGTGTGTGTGTATATGAAAAGTGATTCATACCAGGCGTGGTAGTGCATGCCTTTAATCCCAGCACTTATGAAGCAGAAGTAGGAGGTTCTCTGTGAGTTTAAGGCCATCCTGGGACTGCAGCATGAGTTCCAGGTCAGCCTTGGTTAGAGTGAGACCCTTCCTTGAAAAAATAAATTGATGGGCTGGAGAGATGGCTTAGTGGTTAAGGCATTGGCCTATGAAACCTAAAAACCCAGGTGTGATTCCCCGGTACCCATGTAAACCAGATGCACAAGACAGTGCATGTGTCTGGAGTTCACTTGCAGTGGCTGGAGGCCCTGGCATGCCCATTCTCTCTGCCTCTTTATCTCTCAAATAAATAAATCTTAGAATATTTAGAAAAGTAATTTATGACTAGAGAAATAATTTTAAATTATACAAGTTCTTTCTTTCTTATAGGGACAGAAGGGATTAGTGTTGGTGCTCCAGGGCCGCCTGGGCTGCAGTCACTCTGGCACATGTACCATTTTGTGCATCTGGCTTTACATGGGAACTGGGAATCAAACCCAGGTTGTCAGATTCTGCAAGCAACTACCTTTAACCACTGAGCTATCTCTGCAGCCCAAATTCTTTATTTTTAAAAATGCATTGACATTATTAGGCACTTTTTATGATAGAATCCTATATAAAATTTCTTAATTTTTAGTGTGGTTCTTGATTTCTGACTATTTATTTGTTGTTACCTTAAAATTTTGAAATTTGCTTTAAGAGAAGGAACATATGAGAGTAGACGTTTTTAACTCTATTTTCACAGTATCACAATTGTAGAGTCTGTCCTTGTTCATGACTCTAGTGTGGCCTCTTGAACTGTCTTGGTAAGCCTGATAACACTTGAATGCCTTATTTGCATTCCTCACTGCAGTTTGAAATATTAATTGGTTTATGATCATTTTGGCCTAATAATAAATGTTCAGAGACATTTTTACACATGAATCTAGCTGAACATGGCAATTCACACTTGGCTCTTGTGAGGCTGAGGTGGAATATTCACAATGAGTTTATGGCCAGCCTATGTCACAGAGTGAGTTCCAGGTCATTCTAGGCTAGAATGAGGCCCTGCTTCAGAAAAAAAGCAACAGTGGGACAAAGACTTGAGTAAATTTGTAACTTAAGAGAAATCTTCATTGATTACTATTTTTTTTCCTCTATGTAATACTTAAGCGGAGAAATGCCCTTTTGAATTGAAGATTAGCCATTAGATATTTGATAACTAGCTATTTACATTGGAGTATAAATAATTCTTTAAGCCATGATCTACCCATTGCCTCTGTGGATTTATCTAATAGACTTTGGACATTTCTTTCTATAGGCACATGAGGCAACATTAGAAGCCAGAGCCAGTCCAGAAATGAGTGACCGAATACAGCAGTTGGAAAGAGAGATTGCCAGGTACAAAGATGACTCCAGCAAGGCCCAGGCAGAAGTTGATCGTCTCTTGGAAATCTTGAAAGAGGTGGAAAATGAAAAGAATGACAAAGATAAAAAGATAGCTGAGTTGGAAAGGTAAGTAAAGGGAAGATAAATGGGACTAACTGGATATATATATTTTTTAATTTGAGAGAGACAGAGAATGGGCGCACCAGACAAACTCCAGACGCATGCACCCCCTTGTGCACATGTGCGACATTGCGCGCTTGTGTCACTTTTGCATCTGGCTAAACGTGGGACCTGGAGGTTCTAATGGGTGTTCTTAGGCTTCGCGGGCAGGCGCCTTAACCATTAAGCCATCTCTCCAGGCCACACTGGATGTTTGTGCAACTGTACTTTTAAAGATAATACTTTTTTAAAAAAAGTATTATCTACCTGTAAAGTTAGGTTTCTCAACAGTTGTTTTTTGCTTTGTACTTGTTATTATAAGTCAGTATAAATTTTTTGTTGCAGTCTTTAAAAGGCAACACAGAATGGGGATGAAATGAGAACTTATAATTTCAATATCTTTGACAAGATTAAAGAAATCAAAATTTTCTACTGGTTAACAAGAGAGTCTAAATAGCTACTTGGTTTTATTATTACTTTGTACAATGAACAAATGATTCTCAAGTATAAGGAGTTAATATTTTATAGTAGCTTTAGACCTTTTTTTTGATAAGTTGGTGCTGTTTTGGGCTGAGATTTTAGACTTCATTATTTAGAGGTGGAAAAGCAAACGACTACATCAGTTTATACATCAAAACTAGAAGAAAGGGCTGGAGAGATGTCTTAGCGGTTAAGGCACTTGCATGAGAAGACTAAGGACCCAGGTTCGATTCCCCAGTACCCACATAAGCCAGATATACAAGTGGCGCAGTTGTCTGGAGCATGTTAAAAGAAAAAAAATAGAAGGAGCACTTTAATGATAATGGTAATTGAAAAGACCCAGGTGTGGCTCTCTTTAGGCTCTGAATTTGAATTCTTCAAGTGGGCTGTGTTTGAACAGGTCTTGCCAGGTAGCTCTTAGAATATTCTTTGTCCTTCATTGTTATTTTTTGCTTAGCCTGAAGCATATAGTTTGTTAGCCTTTCCTTTACACCATTTATGTAGCAGAATCTGTGCATAAAACAGCTATTTTCTATAGAACTTTGTTAGTTACTCATATTCTGAGCAGCCAGAAAGACTGACAGTGGCAGAGTGAAGTCATTAATTCATACGGGTCCTTGGGGACTGACTGATCCTTGGGAATAACATTTTTTTGTTTTGTTGTTTTTTGGTTTTTCAAGGTAGGGTTTCACTCTAGCTCAGGCTGACCTGGAATTAACTATGTAGTCTCATGGCCTCAATCCTCCTATCTCTGCCTCCTGAGTGCTGGGATTAAAGGCATGTGCCACCACGCCCGGTTTACTTTCATATTTTTGAAGGCTGGGACATCTTAAGACTCCTAATAAATTGGGTACTAAGCTTTAGAAGCTACAGATAGTCTTGATGTTTCACTCGAAAGTTCTTTTTTCTACTCTGTATCCATAAAATTTGATTGCCAATAAAGCAAAAGTGCCCAGTCCTTAAAATTCTGTACTGAACTGAAAGTGTGAGTGACACGGGCTTGTTATCCACTCTCATGTTTCCTGTTGGCATTAACTCTCTGCATGCTCCATAGTTCTGGATGGAGAAATTTTTATTAATTTACTTGCAAGCAAGAGAGAGTATGAATGGGCATGCCAGGGCCTTCAGCCACTACAAACAAGTAACAAATGCATACATCACTGTGCGTCTGGCTTTATGTGGGTACTGGGGAATCAATGTGGGCTCCTTAGGCTTTGCAGGCAGGCATCTTAACCACTTAGCCACCTCTCCAGCCCTGGAGAAAAAAAATTTTAAATCAGGCTAAATTCTGTGCATTTCTCTCTCCTTTAGTCTTTGCACTGCTCCCTTTCCTCTTTGTCCTTACGTATTTAGGTGGATACATACCTCACTTTGCTTTATAGGGGCTTGAAATCCACATTGTTATTACACTGAGTGTGTGTGTGTGTGTGTGTGTGTGTGTGTGTATTGCTTTTTAAATTGTTTTGTTTATTTTTTATTCATTTATTTGAGAGTGACAGACAGAGAGAGAGAAAGAGGCAGATAGATAGAGAATGGGCGGGCCAGGGCCTCCAGCCACAGCAAACAAACTCCAGATGCATGTGCCACCTTGTGCATCTGGCTTATGTGGGTCCTGGGGAATTGAGCCTCAAACCGGGGTCCTTACGCTTCACAGGCAAGCACTTAACCACTAAGCCATCTCTCCAGCCCCCCCCTTTTTTTTGGTTTTTGAGGTAAGGTCTCACTCTAGCCTAAACTGACCTGGAATTCACTATGTAGTGTAACCAAGAACTCACAGTGACCCTCCTATCTCTGCCTCCCAAGTGCTGGGATTAAAGGCGTGTACCACCACACCCATCTGTTTTTGTTTTTTTGAGGTAGGGTCCCACTCTATCCCAGACTGACCTGGAAATAACTTTTAGTTTCAAGGTGTCCTGGAACTCACAGTAACCCTCATACCTCTGCCTACTGAGTGCTCAGATTAAAGGTGTGTGCCACCACATCCCGCTAAATAGCAGTGTAAGAAATTGTGGGCTGGAGAGGTAGCTCAGTGGTTAAAGGTGCTTGCTTACAAAGCCATCTCTCCAGTCCTGCATCTCCCCATGTCTTAAATCAAAACGACTACATATAGTTTTATGGCCTGCTGAGAAACTGAGGTAGATTTTTGTTTCATTTCATCTTTTAATTCCTTTTTTCCAAACTCAGCTCTGCTTGTCCTGGGAGTTAAACAGTGCATTCTATGTAAGACATTTGGGATTGCTTTATACTTCCTGTTCCCAGATTGAGTCAAGGTGTGTGTGTGGCTGCTGTGTTTCTTCCATTTGCTTCTTGTGTTGTCATTGTACTCTTTCCTGTGTGTACCTATATATTTCTTTTTAATTGTCTAGCATGGTCCTTTCCCATTGGGATTCAAGGTGTCTTTGTGTTTATGTGGGTATATCCCCTCTGCCATGGCCATGTGGTCTCTCACAGATTAATTTGTCTTTATCAGGTTTCTCTGTCTGCACCATCGGGGGATTTGCTGGGCACTTCCTGCTAAAGTGAGTGTTGTGTAAGGCTAGAGCTTTTTGTTTGCTTATTTATTTTTTGAGGTAGGATCTCACTTTAGCCCAGGCTAACCTTGAATTCACTATGTAGTTTCAGGCTGGCCTTGAACTCATGATGATCCTTCTACCTCTCAAGTGCTGGGATTAAAGGCATGTGCCACCACACCTGGCTAGAGCTTTATACTATAGATTGATACTAGAATAAGTTGCTGCTGTTGCTCTTGCTGTTGGCGTTTTCTTGGCATTCTCCTTGATCAGAATTAAAGGTACCACGCCTATCAGCTGTACCTCTCAGGTGTCCTGCTTTGGAGAAAACCACCTGTATTCTCTATGAGAAGGTTATAAACACTGTTGTAATGGTTGTAGTCAGTCTTTTTTCTTTTCTTTTTTTCCCTCCGGATTATCTTTTAGATGGTATTGGGCTGGGCTGGGATTTTGTGTTTTGGTTTCTTTGAGGTAGGGTCTCACTCTATCCCAGGCTGACCTGGAATTCACTATATAGTCCCAGGCTGGCCTTGAATTCACAGTGATGCTCCTATCTCTGCCTCCCTGAACACTGGGATTAAAGGTGTGCACTACCACAACTGGCTGATTTTTTAAAAAGATTTAAAAAAGTATTTTTATTTATTTGTAAGGAGGGGAGAAGAGAGAGAAAATAGGCATACCAGGGCCTCCAGTTGCTCCAAACTACATATTCATGTGCCTCTGGGTTTACATGGGTAATGGGGAATCAAACCTGGGTCATTAGACTTTTTTGGTTTTTCAAGGTAGGTTCTCATTCTAGCTCAGCCTGATTTGGAATTCACTATGTAGTCTCAAGCTGGCCTCAAACTCATGACGATCCTCCTACCTCGGCCTCCTCAGTGCTGGGATTAACGATGTGTGTCACCATGCCCAGCTCCTTGGGTCATTAGACTTTGTAGGAAAGTGCTTTAACTGCTGAGTTATCTCTCCAGCCCCTAAAATATTTTTTAATTAAAAAAAAAGATTTCTTTCTTTCTTTTTTAAATATTTATTTGACAGAGAAAGAGCGGGGGAGAGAGAGAGGGAATGGGTGCACCAGTGTTGGTGTCCCTCCCTAGGGCCAGCCCAGGAAGGATGGCAGGGTCTCCGCCGAGTAGGGGGTGAGAGGTGCGGAGTCACGACCCAGACTCTGGGAGTTGAGTGGAAGCAGGCAGAGGGCGAGCTGCTGCAAACTCGTTTATTCAAGGAAGTGTAGGGGGTTTAAAGGGTTTGGCTGGCCAATCGTTGTATGGGGTGGTTCTCTTCTTGTGACCAATGACAGCCTGTCTCCAGGCAGATCATCTCGCAGCAGGTTGCTCGTGAACATGGGCCTGTAGCTGTTGTCATGCCAGGCCTGTGCAGGATGCCACATCCACAGCAGCTGCTTCCTGGTTTCTTCTAGCAGGCAGCCTTGCTAGGGCCCGACCTTCATTGTGCCATACACACCAGGGCCACCAGCCATTGCAAACGAACTCTAGACACATGCGCCCCCTTGTGCATCTGGCTTACGTGGGACCTGGAGGTTGAACCTGGGTCCTTAGGCTTCACAGGCATGTGCCTTAACTGCTAAGCCATCTCTCCAGCCCCCCTAAATTTTTTTTTTTTGAGGTAGAGGCTCACTCTAGCCCAGGCTGACCTGGAATTCACTCTGTAGTCTCAGGGTGGCCTCGAACTCATGGCAATCCTCCTACCTCTGCCTCCCAAGTGCTGGGATTAAAGGCATGTGCCACCACGCCCGGCTCCTAAATTTTTTTTTTTTAATGGAAGGGAAGGATTTATTTTCTTTTAATTTTTTTTTATTGACAACTTCTATACTTACATACAAAAAATGCATGATATTTCTCTCCTCTGGCCCCATACCCCTTTAGAACTCCAATCTCCATCATATTCCCTCCCTCTCTCCATTAGTCGCTCTTTTAATTTGATGTCATCATCTTTTTCTTCTATTATGAGGGTCTTGCAAAGGTGTTGCTAGGCACTGCAAGGTCATGGATATCAAGGCCAATTTCTGTCTGGACCTAAAAAATTTTTAAACAGAGTAAAATCAGCCAGGTGTGATGGTACATGGCTTCAATCCTAGCTCTCAGAGGCTGAAGCAGAAGATTGCTATGATAGCCAGCCTGAAGCAACATAGTGAGTTTCAGGTCAGCTTGGGCTACAGTGAGGCCCTACCTTAACAAACCAGCAACAACAAAAAGAGCAACACTGAAGATTCAAGAATCAATGTATTGACTCCTGGATAAGATGGTGGCATACTAGCCAGGCCACACCAGCCTAGGGAGAGAAATAAACAAACACAGCAAAATACACTCTTCTCCCAAAAAGTTAAGGTGTATAAGTTATTATCAACCACAGTAGAGAATCAGGAGAAACCAAGATCTTCCAAAAAGGAAGAAACCAGCCAGAATCTTGCCGAAGCCCAAGGTGCCTGCAGCCCCTCTCCAAGCGCCTGCCCTCCTGGAGGTGTCAAGCTGCAGGAGCAGAAACAGGTGAAGGGATTTTCCATTCATACCAGTCTCCTTGCAAAGTCAAGAAACCTGAAGGGGAAGACAGCAGGGATCAACTGAGCAGCTCTGGTACGACTCTAGGCTAGCCTTGAACTCATGACAATCCTCCTACCTCTGCCTCCCTAGTGCTGGGTTTAAAGGCGTGCACCACCATGCCGGGCTCTATTTATTTATCTATGTTTGAGGTAGGGCCTCACTCTAGCCAGGCTGGCCTGGAACTCATAGTGATCCTAGTGCCTCTGGCGTTAAAGGCGTGCACCACCATGCCTGGCATTTTTTTTTACTATTTTTTTTTTAAACCTCTTGATTAGGTTCTACATGCCACTCAGAAATATTAAAGTATCTGTCCTTAGAATTTTGTATAATTTATTTAGGACAGCTTGCTTTTGATTTATTGAAGTTAGGAACTTTGTAAAAAAAAAAAGTAAGAACATAGAGGAAATCGTAAATGAAAAATGTCAGTTATTGCCAGGCGTGGTGGTGCACGCCTTTAATCCCAGCACTCGGGAGGCAGAGGTAGGAGGATCACCATGAGTTCGAGGCCACCCTGAGACTACATAGTGAATTCCAGGTTAGCCTGGGCCAGAGTGAGACCCTACCTTGAAAAACCAAAAAAAAAAAAAAAAAGAAAGAAAGAAAGAAAGAAAGAAAGAAAGAAAGAAAGAAAGAAAGAAAGAAATGTCAGCTATAGAAGGAAACATGCCACACATTCTCATTCATGTGTGCAAGTTAAATCAGTGAAGTAGAAAGTAGAATTGTACTTACAAGATTACGGGAAGGATGTAAGGCAAATAAGATAGGGGATAGTTAACAAGTAATGGGAATAGAGATTAATAGTAGAAATAATGTCTAATTTCTATAGCCCAATAAAATACCAGTGAGTAACAATTAACTTTATGTTTCAAAACACCTAGAATAGAATTTTGAATACTCCTAACAAAAGAAACCATGAATATGTGATGTGGTTCATAGGACAGTTGACCAGTTTTGATCATCATAATAGAATTCATATATTGCAGTGTCACTCTGTACCAGGTAAATATGTACAATGATGTGCCAATTAAAAATACTTTAAAATCAGTAGAATTACAGCTTGACTATTGACATCAGTGAAAACTGATTTTAAAGATGAATGTCATTCCTCAAACATCCCATCCCTACATTAATATTGAACATTCCTTTCAGAAATGTCCCTTGGTAGCAGATGTCACCCCAGCCTTAGATATGAGATATTCTCTATAAGTCAGCTTCATCTATTGTACTTCAGCTTCCTCTTTAGCTTTAATCTCTTATTTATTTATTTGGATCTCAGAATAGTATAGATTATTCTGATGAAATATTAGATACCCTTAACAACTCCCAGTTTATGGGATTCGTAAAGTCTCTGCTCTAAGAATAGAACTTGGTTCATTTCAATCAAACCACTGTATTTCTTCTGTAGTGACTAGGTATGCATTGAGCATATAATAAATATGCATGATTGACTGGAGGGAAAGACAGGGAGGTTTATTTGGGAATGCTTCTGAGACTTGTAAGAAGAAAGATGACCTCTTTCTCCTGGTCATTCTCATGTATAGATGTGATACCCAGAATTTCTGCTGCCACCTTTTACCAGCCTCAGGTAAATCCAGCATCCTGTAGGTGACAGAGCCAGGAAGAGCAGAGAGAAAACCTGGATCTGTACAGGCCTCCCTGCCTGCCTTCAGCCAGTGCGGAAGATTGCTATCACGGCAGCTCCAGGCTCCCTGCTTCTGCTTGAGCGTTTGTGTCCCTCCCTTGTGCATAATTATAGGGAAGACCTGGGCCTGAGGAAAAAGCTGGACAAGTGGCCAAGTTTTAGGCCCTGTGTTGCAACTCTGCTCATACTTTCCATGTAGTTCAAGTCTAATGCCTTTATTTCACTGGTGAGAAAAGAGGCCAGGTAAAATCGATCGGATCAAAGTTTGTGCTTAGAGTTTCTCTCTCAAAGTAGAGTTCTTCATTGAAGAGCTGCATGGTGATTAATGCTGTCTCTCCTAGAAAGGTGCTGTTGTCTTTGAAGAACACAGTATATCTTCACTCCCAGCACATGACTATATAGACTCGAGATACTCCAGCTGGGTGTGGTGGCTCACTTCTAGAACTAGCTTGGGCTAGAGTGAGACCCAGCCTCAAAACAACAAAACAAATAGATACTTAGAAAATCTGCACTAAAGAAAATTTAAAATAGTACCTGTTTTTAATTTAATTAATTTATTTGACAGATGGGTGGAGGGAGAGGGCATACCAGGGCCTTTAGCCACTAAAAATGAACTCCAGATGCATGTGTCACCTTGTGCTTCTGGCTTTATGTGGGTCCTGGGGAATGAAATCTGGGTCCTTAAACATATGCCTTAACCACCCAGCCATCTCTCCAGCCCATAGTATGTGGTTCTTGCCCCCCGAGTTAAACAGATTTATTTCTGCACAGTAAATATTGATATGGGACAGGCTGGTCAAACCTGAAAAGTTTAACTCCTGTGGACCTCACATGAGAAATGAACTCAGGAAAAGGCTGGATCAAGATTCACATCCTCAGGGAGTGGGGAGATGTATGGGTGGTTAAAGGCATTTGCTTGCAAAGCTTGACTGCCTAGGTTCAGTTCCCCAGTGCCCACATAAGGTCAGATGCACAGTGTGGTGCATGCATCTGGAGTTTCTTTGCAGTGGCAAGAGGCCCTAGCATGCCCATTCTCTCTCTCTCTCTCCTTACAAATAAAAACTAAAATCTTGATTAATACAAAAATGCAGGTTTTTCAAAAGATGCCTTTCCCTTCCCACTTCCTGGAGTGGAGTGAAGAAGTTCATTTGAGCTCATGGTGATCCTCCTACCTCTGCCTCCCAAGTGCTGGGATTAAAGGCATGTGCCACCATGCCTGGCTCTTTTTAAAAAAATTTTTTTAATTTTCACTCTAGCTCAGGCTGGCCTGGAATTCAGTGTATAGTCTCAGGGTGGCCTTGAACTCACGGTGATCCTCCTACCTCTGCCTCCTGAGTGCTGGGATTAAAGGCATGCGCCACCATGTCTGGCTGAGGTTTAGCATAGTTAATGGGTGCATTAGGTGTCATCATCATCATCACCATTATTATTATTATTTTGAGGCAGGGGCTCACTCTAGCCCAGGCTGACCTCAAACTCACAGTGATCCTCCTGCTTCTGCTTTCCAAGTGCTGGGATTAAAGGTGTGCACCACCACACCCAGTCACCATGCCAGGGTCTCTAGCCATTGTAAATGAATTCCAGATGCATTCACCACATAAACATCTGACTTACATGGGTCCTGGGGAATCGAACCTGTGTTCTTAGGCTTCTCAGGCAAGCACCTTAACTGCTAAGCCATCTCTTCAGCTCCCCCTTTTTTGTTTTTTTTGTTTTTGTTTTTTAATCTGAGAGAAAGAGACAGAGAAGAAGAGAGAGAGAATGGGTGCACCAGGGCTTCTCAGCCATTGTGAACAAACTCCAGACGTGTGTGCCCCCTTGTGCACATGTGCAACATTGTGTGCTTGTGTCACTTTTACGTCTGGCTAAATGTGGAACCTGGAGATTCTAATGGGCATTCTTAGGCTTCTCAGGCAGGCACCTTAACCACTAAGCCATCTCTCCAGTTCCCTTTTTTGTTTTTTGTTTGAGGTAAAGTCTCGCTCTAGTCCAGGCTGACATGGAATTCATTTTGTAGTCTCAGGCTGGTCTGGAACTCACAGCAATCCTCTTACCGCCACCTCCTGAGTGCTGGGATTAAAGTGCACCTTCACACCGGGCTGAACCACTTTTATGTGTATACTTTTGTGGCACTAAGTACATAGTCATCAGTCCCATCCATCTCCAGACGTTTTTATCTTTCTAAACAGAAACTGTACTCAAACATTAGCTGTCACTCTTCCACTTCTTAGCTCCTAGTGATCACCATTTTATTTTCTCATAGTAAATTATACTTCATGTAAGTAAAATCATATAATAATCATCCTTGCTTATTTCACTTAGCATAATGTCTTCAAGGTTCTTCCATAGTGGAGCAAATGTAACATTTTTTTCTTATTTAAAAAACAATAGTCTGGGGGCTGGGGAAATGGCTTAACTGTTAAGGCATTTGCCTGTGAAGCCTGAGGACCCTGGTTTGATTCCCCAGGACCCACATAAGCCAGATGCACAAGGGGCACATGCGTCTGGAGTTCGTTTGCAGTGGCTGGAGGTCCTGGCATGCCCGTTCTCTCTTTTTCTCTGTCTGCCTCTTCCTTGCTCTCTCTCTCAAATAAATAAAATATTTTAAAAAAGCAATAGTCTATTATATACTATGTGAGCAATATTTTAAAATATTTTTTTTCACAGGAAATCTAAGGTTTTTATTAGAAAAATGGATCACTCCTGTGTGTCAAGTATAGGACTGATGTTTCCAATAAATGCATGCTATGTTTCTATATATAGAGAGAGTCTGGGTGTAAGCTTTCTTCATGTTTCTAATTCTTTTTCATATAATAGAAATAAGGCCTGTAGAAATATTTAAGTTCAAATAATTCAAGAACTGTCCTTCATCAAAGGAACTTGTATTTTGCCTCATCCATGCTCACTTAAATTTCTTTTTTCTGAGCTGTCTCTGATGTTTGTCTTACTCTAATTTTGTCCTATCCCTTTAATCCCTCAAGTACATCCACCACATCACTTGGACCATTTCATTTCATTTCTTTTCTTTTCTTTTTTTTTAAACTGACAACTTCTATACTTACATACAAAAAAACACATATTTCCCTTGCCTCCCCACATTCCACTTTAAAACTCCAATCTCCATCATATCCCCTCCCTTTAGCTGTCTAAAGAACCTCCACACTGATTTCCACAATGGCCGGACCAGATTACATTCCCACCAACAGTGTAGAAGTGTTCCTCTTTTTCCGCATCCACGCCAACACTTATTGTCATTTGTTTTCTTAATGGTAGCCATTCTGACAGGAGTGAAATGGAATCTCAAAGTGGTTTTAATTTGCATTTCCCCAATGGCTAAGGATGTGGAACGCTTTTTTAGATGTTTATATGCCATCTGTATTTTCTCTTCTGAGAACTCTATTTAGTTCCATAGCCCATTGTTTTAAATGTTTAAAAATATTTTTATTTTTGGAGAGAGACACAGAGAGAGACAGAGAGGGGAGAGGGAGAGGGAGAAGAAGACAGAGATGGGCGTGCCAGCAGTATCTCAGCTGCTAATGAAATCCAGATGCGTGCGCCCCCTTGTGGTCAAGTGCAGCATTGCGCTCTTGCGTCACTTTGCATCTGGTTAAACGTGGGACCTGGAGATTGGAACCGCTGGAGATTGGAACCAGCATTCTTAGGCTTAGGAGGCAGGCGCCTTAATCCCTAAGCCATCTCTCCAGCCCTCCATAGTCCATTTTTTAACAGGGTTGTTTGATTTCCTATTATTCTTTTTTTTGAGTTCTTTGTATATTCTGGATATTAATCCTCTGTCAGATGTATAGCTGGCAAAGATTTTCTCCCATTCTGTAGGTTGTCTTTTTGCTCTATTCACAGTGTCCTTTGTTGTACAAAAGCTTTGTAATTTCATAAGGTCCCAGTGGTTGATTAGTGGTTTTATTCCCTGAGCAATTGGGGTTATATTCAGAAAGTCCTTGCCTATGACAATATGTTGAAGGATTTCCCCTACTTTTTCCTCTAGCAGTTTCAGAGTTTCAGGTCTGATATTAAGGTCCCTGACCCATTTGGACTTGACTCTTGTGCATGGAGAGAGACAAGGATCTATGTTTGTCCTTTTACATACAGATGTCCAGTTTTCCCAGCACCACTTGTTAAAGAGGCTATCTTTTCTCCAATGAATATTTTTGGCATTTTTGTCAAAAATCTGGTGGCTGTAGCTGCCTAGATTAATATTTGGGTCTTCTGTTCCATTGATCTACCTGTCATCCTCTGCACGTTTGTTGTTAGTGTATAGAAAAGCTACTGATTTCTGTGTGTTTACTTTGTATCCTGCTATATTGCTAAAAGTGTTTATCAGCTGTAACAGTTTGCTGGTAGTCTTTAGGGTCTGTTATGTATAGAATCATATCATCTGCAAATAATGATAATTTGATTTCTTCCCTTCGATTTGTATCCCCTTTATGAGTGTCTCTTGCCTTATTGCTATGGCTAAGACTTCCAGTATTAAATTAAATAGAAGTGGGGAAAATGGACACCCTTGTCTTGTTCCTGCATTTAGAGGAAAAGCTTCAAGTTTTTCCCTGTTTAGTATTATGTTGGCTGTAGGTTTGTCATAAATAGCTTTTATTATGTTGAGATATGTTCCTTCTATTCCCAGTTTCTGTAATACTTTCACCATGAAGGGGTGTTGGATTTTGTCAAATGCCTTTTCTGCATCTATTGAGATGACCATGTGATTTTTGTCCTTCAGACCATTTATATGGTATATTACATTTATGGATTTATGTATGTTGAACCATCCCTGCATCTCTGGGATAAAGCCTACTTGGTAGGGTGGATAATCTTTCTGATATATTCTTGTATTCTGTTTGCCAGTATTTTGTTTAGAATTTTTGCATCTATGTTCATGAGGGAGATTGGTCTATAATTTTGTTCTTTTTGATCTGTCTTTGTCCAGTTTGGGTATCAGGGTGATGCTGGCTTCATGGAAGGATTTTGGTAGAATTCCTTCCTTTTCTATTTTATGGAAAAGTTTGAGAAGCATTGGTGTTAGATCTTCCAGGAATGTCTGATAAAATTCAGCAATGAATCCATCTGGGCCTGGGCTTTTTTTAGTTGGGAGACTTTTTATAACTGCTTGGATCTCTGCAGTTGTTATAGGTCTATTTAAATGGTTTATCTCATCTTGATTTAATTTTGGTAGGTCATATGAATCAAGGAAATCATCCATTTCTTTCAGGGTTTCAAACTTAGAGGCATATATATTCTTAAAGTATGTCCATATGATTTTCTGAATTTCTTTAGTATCTGTTGTGATGTTGCCTTTTTCATCTCTAATTTTATCAATTTTTGTTTCTTCTCTCTTTCTTTTGGTCAGATTTGCTAAGGGTTTGTCAATCTTGTTTATCCTTTCAAAGAACCAACTCTTTGTTTCATTGATTTTTTTGATTGTTTTTCTTTTTGGTTTCCATTTCATTAATTTCTGCCCTAACCTTTATTATTTCTTCCTGTTTACTGATTTTTGGTTTGCCTTGTTCTTCTCTTTCCAAGGCCTTAAGGTGAAACATTAAAGTGTTTAGTTGTGAACTCTCTAATTTCTTAATATAGGCTCTTAGAGCTATAAATTTCCCTTGTAGGACTGCCTTCATTGTGTCCCAAAGGTTTTGGTATGTTGTATTCTCATCATCATTTAATTCTATGAATTTCTTTATTGCCTTTTTAATTTCTTCAATGACCCATACATCGTTCAATAATGTACTGTTTAGTCTCCATGAATTTCTGTATGCTCTGTAGTTTTTCTTGTTGCTGATTTGCAGTTTAATCCCATTGTGGTCAGATAGCATACAAGGGATTATTTCATTTTTCCTGTATTTGTTAAGATTTGATTTGTGTCCTATTATGTGGTCTATTTTAGAGAATGTCCTGTGTGCTGCTGAGAAGAATGTATATTCTGCAGCATTTGGATGGAATGTCCTGTATATATCTGTTAGGTCCATTTATTCCATGATATCCTTTAATGCAGATGTCTCTCTGTTTATTTTTTATTGGGTCGACCTGTCAAGTGATGAGAGTGGGATATTGAAGTCACCCACTACTATTGGGTTAGGAGTTATCTCTGACCTTAAGTCTAATAGTGTTTGATGAAATTGGGGGTCCACGTGTTAGGAGCATATATCTTTAGGATTGTGATGTCCTCCTGTTGGAGTGTTCCTTTAATCAGTATAAAGTGACCTTCTTTATCTTTCCTCACTAATGTTGGTTTGAAGTCTGTCGTGTCAGAAATTAGGATAGCAACCCCTGCTTGTTTCCTAGGTCCATTTGCTTGAAATAACTTTTTCCAACCTTTCACCCTAAGAAGGTTTCTATCTTTTAATGAGAGGTGAGTTTCCTGGCGGCAACAGATGGTAGAATCCTGCTTTTTAATCCAGTCTGTAAGTCTGTGTCTTTTTGTTGGGGCACTGAGGCCATTGATATTAAGAGTTATTATTGAAAGATATGTATTTGTTCTCTCCATTTTTCTTGTTTTGTAGTTCTTCCTGGTTTTCACTTTACTCACTTATTTTAACTGATATTTGAGTATGGTTTATTTTTTCCTATTTCCTGCTGTGTATGTTTTGCTTTCTCTTCAGCGTGAATGATTCCTGCAAGTATTTTCTGTAGAGCTGGTTTAGTTGCCATAAATTCCTTTAGCCTGTCTTTGTTGTGGAATGTCCTTATTTCTCCATCAATTTGGATAGAAAGCTTTGCAGGATAAAGTAATCTTGGTTGACAGTTTTTATCTTTCAGAACTTGGAATACATCACTCCAAGCCCTTCTGGCTTTTAAAATTTGTGTTGAGTAATCTGTTGTGATCCTGATGGGTTTCCCTTTGAAGGTCATTTGCTTTTTCTCTCTAACTACTTTCAATATATTTTCTTTGGTTTGTGTGTTTAGTATTATAACATGGTGAGAAGAGGATCTTTCTAGGTTTTGTCTGTTTGGTGTTCTAAATGCTTCTTGTATCTGCATTGGCTTTTCTTTCCCAATTTAGGGAAAATTTTCTTCTATGATTTTGTGGAAAACACCTACTAAGCCTCTGGATTGAAATTCTTCCCCTTCTGCTATACCTTGAATTCTTATGTTTGATCTTTTCATAGTGTTGTGGATGTCTTGGAGTTCCCATTCATACCTTTCTATTAGTTTGTCTTTCTCTTTGTTGGACTATGATAGGTCTGCCACCTGGTCTTCTAGTTTAGATATTCTGTCCTCTCCTTCATCCATTCTACTGGTGAGACTTTCCACAGAGTTTTTTATTTCACTGACTGTGTTCCTCAGAGCTAGGATTTCAGCCTGGTTTTTCTTCAGTATTTCTATTTCCTTATTCATGCCCTGTAATGACCTTTTTATTTCATTAAGCTGTTTTTCTGTATTCTCTTTCAAGAGTTTGTTTTCTTCTTTAATTCCTTTGTTTTCTTGTCTGATTGCTTTCATTTCTTCTTTTATTTCTTCTTTCATTTCTTTGAGTATAGATAACATCATTCTTTTGAAATCTTTGTCAGGAATTTCATCTAAAACAGTCTCATTGGTGAACAATTCTGTTGGATTTGTAATTTTTGGTGGGATTGCATTGTCTTGATTCTTTGTGTTTCTTGTATTATAATGTAGTGACTTTTGCATCATGGATTGATTTGATGCTTAGGTTTTCTATTTATCTGCAGTGTTCTTAGGTGTGGTGATCCACCTTTATATACTTTCAGGATATGAGTTTAAGGTGCCAAGTGTAGCACTTGTACCCAAGTCCAACCTCAGAAGTAATCCTAGCTGTTTAATTTTCTTGTTAAACAAGTATTGTAGTGGACTGGTGGAACAATTTAGTAGCAAGTTCTAAACTTCAACTGAGCAAAATACACATTCAATTAACATGAGCACAGAGTATACAAGTGTGGGAGTTGAAACAAACAGTCTTATAAGGTCAAAATCCCTAAGGGTGTATGTTGCTCCACACCCTTAATCCTGTCAGCTAGGAATCAGACCCTGCCCCCAATAATCACAAGAGCAAAAGATAAAGTCCCTCTAAATCTAAAAGTATTACAGACAGCAATATTCATCACCTCATATTCAGCTTATTTGAAAAGGATAAGGCCAACCACAAATATGTAACCCATAACCTGCCCTGACCTGGAAAGAGAGGTTAGCACTTCCAGGGCAGGCCTGCGTAACTTTATTTATTTATTTTTTGTCAGCCGGCCTTTGTTACCTTTTGGTGTGGCTTCCAAACTCACCAATGCTGAGTGCCCACCTTGTTCCTTGAGCTGTGGAGCTTGGCTCAGCTGTGCTGGCTGTGGTGTTGGTGATGTGGTACAGAGCTGCTACTAGTTGCTGAATTCTGCCAATTCGCTGGGGTTCTGATGATTGGGGGATGGGCAAGTTCAGGAAGCCTGTAGTAGCTCGCACCGTTCCCCTGTATCTCTTTCAGTAGCTCAGCAGACTTTTTTTCGATTTCTGGACTCTGTGAAGAGATGGATGAGGTTGGAAAGTCTCCCTTTTTTTGTGGGCGGCAGTGGCGGCAGCTTGGGGCCGCTGTGGGTTTCTGGCCATCTCCTGCTTTTCTGCTGTTTCCTGGAAAAAATATTCTGCTCTTTTCCGAAGAAGAGTGTAGTTTTGCTTAATTCCCTCCCTGATCTGGTTTGACATGGCTCCTGTGCTGCCATCTTACCTGGAAGTCTCCTAAAATATTATTATTTTTATATAGTTTATTTATTTATTTACTTGAGAGAGAGAAAGAGCCAGAGAGAGAGACTCCAGATGCATGTGCCCCCTTGTGCATCTGGCTTATGTGGGTCTTGGAGAATCGAACCTGGATCCTTTGGCTTTGCAGGCAAACACCTTAACCAGTAAGCCATCTCTCCATCCCATAAAATATTATTTAAAAAATTTTTTTGAGGTAAGGGTCTTACTCTAGCCCAGGCTGACCTAGAACTCACTCTTTTTTAAAAAATAGTTTATTTTTATTTATTTGAGAGCAACAGAGAGAAAGAGGCAGAGAGAGAGGGAGAGGGAGAGAGAAAATGGGTGCACCAGGGCCTCCAGCCACTGCAAACGAATTCCAGATACATGTGCCATCTTGTGCTTACATGGGTACTAGGGAATGGAGCCTCAAACCGGGGTCCTTAGGCTTAGCAAACAAGCGCTTAACCAGTAAGCCATCTCTCCAGCCCCTAGAACTCACCCTTTAGTCCCAGACTGTCCTCACCCTTACAGAGATCCTCCTACCTCTGCCTCTGGAGTGTTGGGATTAAAGGCTTGTGCCACCATGCCTGGCTAAAGTTGTAGGAGCTGTTTCAGTGTAGGAAGCAGTTTCCAGAGTGACCTCATGGATGCAGGAATAGGTGCCTGCACGTGGATGGACACTTAGAAGTGCAAAAGGACTACATGGGGACAGGCGAGACCTTTAGACTCATTGTCACAACCAGTCCTTAAATTAGGAGTTGGCGTAATTGGTTGGGGTGGCACACACCTTTCATCCCAGAACTTAGGAGGAAGAGGTAGAAGGATATGCTGTGAGTTTCAGGCCAGCCTGAGACTACATCGTGAATTGCAGGTCAGCCTGAGCTGGAGTGAGATCCAACCTCAGAAAGAGGGGGGAGGAGAGGGGGAGGGAGGGGGAAGTTGGTGTAATTACTTTTGCTTTACAGATAAGAAAGCACAGATCTGATTTCTGCTTTAAAGACTTGTACATTGACTAATTGGCAGTTAGATCTTGTGGTTCCTGAAGCTCCTTTCCTTCTGCAGAGACCTCTTCCTCTACCCACCAACTGCCAGCTACCCTTGGCGTTTCTCAGCCCCATTAGCTTTGCCACCTGCTATGTTTTGTGGGACTTAGCAGTCAGCACACATACTGCAGGCCAAGGGGAGGGCACAGGTCAACCCTCTCTGATAGTTATGGGAGGATTTTTGGCATTAGGATCCTGCTTTGAAGAATGGGCCAGAGTCCTGGTGCTTTGCTCTTCAGTCCATGTCTGGCCCTACCAGTCTGAACTCGGGAGAAAATGACTGGCATGTTCCTGAAACAACATTGCCACTTTTGCTGTCTTTCTAAGCCTCTACTTCTGTCTCTTACATTCTTCTCATTTCTCACATTAAAACTGAAAGTATAGAAATCACCTTTAATCCCAGCACTGGGGAGGGAGGCAGAGGTAGGAGGATCTCTGTGAGTTTAAGGCCAGCCTGAGACTACATAGTGAATTCCAGATCAGCTGAGCCATACCTCAAAAAACCAAAAATTGAAATTAAAAAAATTAAATAAATAAATATATATATGAAAGCTGCTCAAGTATTTCAGTTGACTCTGCCTGGCTGCTTACCTGATTCTATTTTCTTCAGCTTGGTTGCTGCAGAAGCTGCTTGCTTCTTTCTTCTTCCTCCTTGGTCAGCTTCACTATTTCATTTACCAGAAGAGTAAAGCCCTGTCAAATTATCACTGAAAGTTGCCTATCATAAGTCCTCCCATTGTCAACGTCACAGTCATACACATCTCTCTTAAATCACATCATTGCCCCTCTGGTCTTCAAAGGCTCATTAACATCTTATAATGCAAAATGCATTTAGTTCATCTGTAAGTGACTCTAAAACCTTAACATTATTCAAAAGCTTGAAGTTCAAACTCTCTTCTAAGAATCAAGGCAAACTTATAAAATAAAATAAAAAGTCACTTTCAGTGCACAGTGGTACAGATAAGCATTCTCATTCCAAAAGAGGAATAGAAGCACAGCCTGGAGTGATTGGACCAAAGCAAGGTGAAAGCCGGCCGGGTGAATGCCCAGTCCTGCAGCGCTGAGTGCTCTCTGGGCTCAGGATGTCATCACGTCCCCCTTCAGCTCTGCTCCCTGCACCACACACGTCTTCTCTCTTGGGCAGGCTACACTCCATGCCCACTGCTTTCTTGTGTGGATGTTTGTGATCCAGACATCGCCAGGATCTGCATTCTCCATTGCAACTCATAGCTTCACAGCTTCATGGGTTGTCCTCTTAGGGAACCTGACTCTGCCACACATCACCTGCCTTCAGTGGCTTTTGGGAATCTTTGCACAACTCACTGTGACCCATGACTCTTTCATTTTACATGCCTGCAAAACCACATGGATGGTGATTCCATGTTCCTGCCTGCCCGAGGTGCCACCTGCCATGTCCATTCACCGCCGTGGTGGCGCTGTGCACTTTCCATCTGAACCTGGGAGAACACTTTCACAAAGGTGGTTTTGAGCTGGAAACCCCTGAAGGGACAGTCTCAGATGAACTTTCCTTCCTTCCTTCCTTTCCTCCCTCCCTCTCTCCTTCCTTCCCTCCCTCCCTCCTTCCTTTCTTTTTTTTGGTTTTTTTGAGGTAGGGTCTCAGTCTAGTTCAGGCTGACCTGAAATTAACTATATAGTCTCAGGGTGGCCTCAAACTCACAGCGATCTTCCTACCTCTACCTCCTGAGTGCTGGGATTAAAGGCATGTGCCACCACGCCCAGCCTTGAATTTACAATTTTACAGGCTGGAACCTTAGGTAGGTGAGTTCTTGTTTCCATGACGGCACTATGAAGTGCAGAGTGTGAGGTTTCTCCATAATACATTAATCTTTCAATAATTATACCTGCTTGCTGTACACCTGCCTCATTTGTAGCTTAAACTCATTTATGCCTGTTTCCTTGTCAAATCATACATTTTTCATGTTTTGCTGTCTTTCATTCTATATCTTTTAAAAAGTATTTTATCTATTTATTTGAGAGAAAGAGGCAGATAGAAAGAGATATATATCTGAATAAGAGCAATTACAGCTTGTATTGAAACTGCGTGAAATCTCTGTTCCAAATAGCCTAATATATTACTGTTTGTTCATTGGTATGCCTTGTTTGTGCATGTATGTGTGTTGTGCATGTATGTGTTTTGTGCATGTATGTGTGTTGTGCATGTGGAGGTCAGAAGTGGAGGTTAGGTATTTTCTTGATCACTAACCCATTTTATTTACTGAAGCAGAGTCTTTCACTTGACCCCCACAGCATAGCCAGGCTACTTTAGCTGCCGGCTTGCCCTGGAAATCCCTTGTTTCACCTGTTGAAGCACTGAGATTACATGTAGCCCACCATGCCTGCCTGGCATTTATATGAATGTTGGGAACTGAATGCCATTTTATTTAAAAAAATGTATTTTTATTTATTTAAAAGAGGGAGGGAGAATGGGCCTCCAGCCACTGCAAATGAACTCCAAATGTATGTGTCAAATGTTTTGAACCTGGGTCCTTATCTTATTCATTGATTTGTTTAAGCCATCTCTCTAGTCCCTGAATGTCAGTTTTCAAAAAATGTTTTATCTTATTCATTGATTTGTTTATTTGAGTTAGAAAGAATGGCCATGTCAGGGTCTCTTGCTAGTACAAATGAACTGCAGACACATGCTCTGCTTGTGCATCTGGCTTTACATGGGGGCTTTGCAAGCAGGCGCCTTTAACCACTGAGCCATCTCTCCAGCCCCAAACTCTATTCTTCATGCTTATACAGCAACTGCTTTGTCTGCTGAGCCATCTTCAGAGCCCCAGTTCATTGCTTTTGAAATCAGCTTCATTTATGTTTTCAGGACATGGGCAGAGCACAGATTGTTCAGCAGAATATAATCTGAGTGATCTCTAGCTCAGTCCCTGTTAGAATCCTTGTTCCCCTCTGAAACCCCATGAACTCATCCTTTACTGTCTCAGTTCCATTGGCATTTTGGTTTTCCAGACTTTAGGAATATTCCCTGCTTACACTCTAGAGTGTTGGGGTCCCTCCTAGGGCCAGCCCAGGAGGGACAACAGGGTCTCTGCTGAGTTGGGGGTGAGAGGTGCAGAGTCACGACACAGACTCCTGGAGTCGGGTGAAAGCAGGCAGAGGGCAAGCTGCAGCAAACTCGTTTATTCAAGGAAGTGTAGGGGGTTTTAAAGGGGCTTGGCTGGCCAATCATTGTATGGGGTGGTCCCCTTTTTGTGACCAATGACAGCCTGTCTCTTGACAGATCATCTTGTACAGGTTTCTTGCGAGCATGGGACTGTAGCTGTTGTCACGCCAGGCCTGCACAGGATGCCATGTTTACAGAAGCCATTTCCTGGTTTCTTTTGCCATGTAGTCTGGCTAGGGCCAGACCTGCATTGTACCATACATATCCTCCTTTTTGTTTTTATTACTGGCAACCCTGGGAGGCATGGTTCTTTGCCAAGCCATTGTTGACCCCAGGCCCCAAGGGATCATCACATGTGACGGTGCCTGTCTTACGTTGCCCCATTTCATGGAGTCTTACCCGTCATCCTAGTGAGAAAACCTGAGGGGTATGGCCTGGTATGGTTTTTTGTCAAGCCACTGTTGAACCCAGGCCCCAATGGATCATCACATGCGATGGTGCCTGTCTTAGGTTGCCCCATCTATGGAGTTTTACCCATCATTGGCTACCCGCCACCCTAGTGAGAAAACCCGAGGATTGTGGCCTGGTATGGTTATTTGCCATGCTGTCTGGCTAGGGCCAGACCTGCATTGTGCCATACACTAGAGATTCTCTGCCGTGAAGGGCCAAACTGTTCCCGGTTCCTCTCAGCAACAGTCCCGTTCCTTGTTGCCGATTTTCTGTTTCAGTTACTTTTCTCCTTGAAGTGACACAATTCCTCATACCTTGAAACCAGTTTTCCTTGCTGCAATACCAAGTTCACAACAAAAAGCAATTTAAATGAATAAGGGTTTATTTAGGGTCACAGTTGGAGGGTACCATGGGTGGGGTGGATACCGTGTTTGTGGGAGTATGAGATATGTATATGGAGGCCAGAAGACAACCTCAGGTATTGTTCCTCAGGCTCTGTGTCTCTTTTTTTGAGATAGGGTGGCTCATTGAGCTGGAACTTTCCCAGGAGGTAACACTGACCAGCGAGCCCCACTGTTCTACCTGTCTCTACTTCACTGGTGCCACTACACCTGGTTTTAAAAACAAAGTGGCTGGAGAGATGGCTCAGCAGTTAAGGTGTTTGCCTGCCAAGCCTAAGAATGGCTGTTCAATCTCCAGGTCCCATGTTTAGCCAGACGTAGAGTGAAGCAAGCGTACAATGCCGTGCTTGCCCACAAGGGGGCGCACACATCTGGAGTTTGTTCACAGCGGCTGTGAGGCTGCTGGTGCCCCCATTCTCTCTCTCTGCCTCTTCCGCTCTGTCTCTCTGTCTCTGTCTCTCTCAATAATAATAAAAAAACAAAACAAAACTTGGATTCTGGTGATGGACAAGCACTTCAGTGACTGAATTATTTTCCCCAGCCCCATGTTTTTTGATTCTTAGAGTAAAAATGAGGTCATGATGATGATTAGGATGGCATTGCAAGTCTTAATTATTTGGGGGTTAATATTAATTTCTATGAAATTGATCAATTTGCAAAAAGAGAATCTTACTTAATATAAGACAGGAGCTTTATGATCTGCAGGATTATTAATCATGGCTACTTTGCCTTGGAAGTGACTTTTTTTTAATTTATTTTTTTATTATTTATTTGAGAGTGACAGACAGAGAAAGAGGCAGATAGACAGAGAATGGGCATGCCAGGGCCTCCAACCACTGCAAACGAACTCCAGATGCATGCGGCACCTTGTGCATCTGCCTTATGTGGGTCCTGGAGAAATTGAGCCTCGAACTGGGGTCATTAGGCTTTACAGGCAAGTGCTTAACCACTAAGCCATCTCTCTAGGCCCAGAAATGGTTTTTTTGTAGAGCTATTCTTCATTATTGCTGTTAGATTGTACCTTTTAAAGATTTTCTTTTTGGTACATGTGGATTTGAACTTTTGAGAAAATTGTTTCAAATAAATTAATTTTGTAATCTACAGAGTAGCTGAAGTTGTCAGTGTTTTTCTACCTTTTTTTTTGTTTGTTTGTTTTTCAAGGTAGGGTGTCATTCTAGCCAGGCTGACCTGGAATTCACTATGTAGTTTCAGGGTGGCCTTGTACTCACAGTGATCCTCTTACCTGTGCCTCCCCAGTGCTGGGATTAGAGGCATGCACCACCATGCCTGGCTGTTTTTCTAGTTTTTAAAATAAATTTATTTTATTGATGAGAGAAAGAATAGGTACTCCAGGGCCTCTAGCCATTGCAAAAGAACTCCAGACACGTATGCCACCATGTGCATCTGGCTTTATGTGGTTTCTTTTTTTTTTTTTTTTTTTTGGTTTTTTTGAGGTAGGGTCTCACTCTGGCCCAGGCTGACCTGGAATTAACTATGTAGTCTCAGGGTGGCCTCGAACTCACGGCGATCCTCCTACCTCTGCCTCCCGAGTGCTGGGATTAAAGGCGTGCGCCACCACGCCCAGCGTCATGTGGTTTCTTTAGAATTGAACCTGGGTCCTTTGGCTTTGCAGGCAAGCCCATTAACCACTAAGCCATCTCTCCAGCCAGTTTTTCTACTTTTCCACGTGGATCCTCTTCATGAACTGTATACACCATCCAGCGGTGTTTGGATAAATGCAAAATGAGCACACACGAGGCAAAGTATGATTTAATGGAGGGTCAGGGGGTGCACTCTAGAGCTCCCCACACTGACTGCACTCACAGCTTTCACTCACATTCAGGAGCCACAGCTGTGGGGAGTCTGAGCATCAGACAGATCACGAGTTCACACCAGACCAGACCATGAGTCCTTTGTTGAGGTTCATTTCATCAGGAAATCTTTGGAGAAGCTGTGAGTTTCCCATCTTCAAGGCTCATAGTTTTCCATGTCTCCAGGCTTAGCTTGTGCAAAGATTAGCATTTTCCCACTTAGCTTGGCCTCCACAATGAACTAAGGCTGGTAAGAAAGTAGCTGGCCCTAAAGTGGGCGTAGGTAAAGCTCAGCTTGTTAGCCTTGTAAAACCACTTGATGCCAACTCTGCCTATTTAAACGATGAAAGTGTGGCCAACACTTCTTTCCTTAGTATTTAAGAAATTAATTTTTTCCCTCCAGGAAATGCCCAAATGTAGGTTATTTTTTCCCTTTGAGGAACATTCATTAAAGAGGATATTATAATCTAATAAGAACCACACTTGTTGAGAACTTACTTGAGAATTGGAAATGGCCTGTGCAGAATCTGTGTTTCTGTCCTCTTCTTCCATGTTTTACATTTTGTCTATCTTCATGATTGTTGTTGTTTGTGAAGATTGTCCTTACTAATTCTCTCTAACTTTCTCTTTCACGTTTTCTTCCTGGATTTGCTGTTCCTTCAGCCTCACCTCAAGGTCAGTATGCTTGCACTGAAACAAAGAGAATGTAATTGTGAAGCATTTACTAACATGTATTTTCTACTTATTTAGGAAAGAGAATCATAGAAATATAGTTATGAGAGCATAAACTGTCAGGAATGTAAGGCTGACTATAGGCATGGATACAAACTTTGTACTTTGGAAGGTAGAATAGTTAGAGAGCTAGACTCAGAATGAACTGGTTTTGACCTAGAGAACAGAAGGTGTACAGTCACCAGGGAACTAAGGAGGGGCTGTTCTAATGTAGCTGATATTTCATCAGCAATGTCTTGATTATTAAGCAGGGCAACATGCTTCCTGAATGGTGGAGGTAAAGTTGACACTGACTGGATTTCTCGAAGAACCTTTGAAGTATTTTACAGAGAAAAATTAATACACACATTGTTTTATTCGTGATTCTGCTAAATGGTAGAAGTGGTGATTACATCACTATTGTGCTTCATGTGATAGAAGTTTTATTTTGCCGCACTTGAACTTCTCAGCAGTGATTATTTCCATTTTATGCTGAAAATGCAAACCCAGAGCCAGTGAAGGGACTTTCCCATCATAATTATAAAGACATTTTTGAGGTTATTTTGAATATGAGCTATAATATAAAGTGTGAAAACTTCTGATAGGGTTAAAAAATGAACTTGTTGGGCTACAGAGATGGCTTAATGGTTAAGGCACTTGCCTGCAAAGCCAAAGGACCCAGGTTCAATTCTCCAGTACCCACATAAGGTGGATGTACAAGGTAGCACATGTGTGGAGTTCATTTGCAGTGGCTGGAGGCCCTGGTGCATCCATTCTCTCCCTCCCTTTCTCTCTGCCTCTTTCTCTCAAATAGATAAATAAAAAATAAAGTATTTTTTAATATGAACTTGTTAAGCCAGGCATGGCGGTGCATGCCTTTGATCCCAGCACTCAGGCGGCAGAGATAGGAGGATCACTATGATTTCGAGGCCAGCCTGAGACTCCATAGTGGATTCCAGGTCAGCCTGGGCTAGAGTGAGACCCTTCCTAGAAAAACCCAAACAAACAAACAAACAAAATCAGTAAAAATGTTTTACCTAGCAACTGTCATGATAATGTAATTGTATATAGTTCTGTGATTCTTATGGCTAACATACCGATAGACAGGGCAGATTATTCCGATAAAGGACTAAGAATGGGGAGTGTGATTGCTCCGGGTTCAGGCGGTCAAGTGGTGATGTTTAGATGAGGGTTTTGGAGCAGGGTTAATGAGGTAGACCACATCAGTCACGAATTCCTGAATCTTCCTGCCTTAGCCTCTGAGTGCTAGAATTACACGCATGGATCATTATACTTAGATCATTTCCTGTCATCCTCAGGACTCTATATTATTGATGCAGGATTTTGGGGCTCAGGAGTGGTCCCCCAATGTATGAACCCCAAGTTTTGGGTTCTGTCCTATTTTTAACAAATAATTGATAAAGACAGACTCAAGAAGGATGAATTGATTTGTTAAGTTTCTTGAGGGAAAATCACAAATTGTGAGGTTTATCTAAGGGAGAAATCACAAATTGTGAAGTTGAGCAAACATACTCTCATGTGGAAATTCTGCATAGTTTTATAAGGTTCATTTAAGAGAAATTGAGGCTGTTTGGTGGGGAGAAACACTAGACTTAAGAGAAACTGAGAAGTTGGGAAAAGCTGAAAGTCCCACGTGGCCTTAAGAGAAACTGAGGCATGTCAGGGAAAGCTACGTGGACTTAAGAGAAACTGAGGCTTTTAAAGAGAAGTTGGGAAAAGCTGAAAGCACGTGGACTTAAGAGAAACTGAGGCTTTTAAAGAGAAGTTGGGAAAAGCTGAAAGCACGTGGACTTAAGAGAAACTGAGGCTTTTAAAGACACATTGGAGTAAAGCTGCTACGTTATACTTGGAGAGTAGCGTGTAGGAGCTTGTGTAGAGACTTGGGAAGAACCCACATGGCATCTGCCATGTGCATTTAGAGAGGTTACGAGGGCAAATGGTGACTCAAGAAGAAGTGAGAGGGAGAGATCAAAGCAGAGACTGCAAGGAGAGATGCACATTGGAGAGAGTGACGCTCACGGTTACCCCGAGTTTAGACAAATCATATGGGTAGCAAGCCTAGAGTTAGTGCGAGAACCGGCTTGGTAGATCTGGAGTGTAAGAACAATACACACATGGCAGATTCAGAAAGCAGAGGAAAATCATGGGAAATCAAAGAGAGACGTGATCCCAAATATAAAGCAGAGACAGGCAGAAAAGCCGTCCAAAGCAAGAAACAGTTTTATGCTCTGCCCCTCATCCCCCCAAGCCAGGCTGGGTCAGGGGGAAGCCAGACTCACATGTATCCCTGTGGCCCTATGGAAAATTGGAAGGCAGGCTGAAGCAGAGCTGAGCTGGGCGGAGGGGGTGGAATTTGTGATAAATAGAAGACAGGAGTTTTAATAAAAATAAAGACAGGAGCAAGATTGGTTGGTAGATAGATGGAAGGTGGGTCCCTGGGCCATCCCATCCAGGGATGTCTGTCTCAGTAGTGTGCCAGACTGGGCAGCACGGGGCGCTATAGATCAGTCTTGATCAGACAGGAGTCTTCTCTCTTCTCTTCTCTTCTCTTCTCTTCTCTTCTCTTCTTCTCTTCTCTTCTCTTCTCTTCTCTTCTCTCTCTCTCCTCTCCTCTCCCCTCCTCCTCCTCTCCTCTCCTCTCCCCTTCCCTCCTCTCCTCTCCTCCCTTCCCTCCTTCCCCCTCCTCCCCTCCCCTCCCTCCTCCCCCCCTCCCTCCCCCCTCCCCTCCCTCCCTCCCCCTCTTTCTTCTTTAATTTTATGGGTGTGCCAGGGCCTCCAGCCACTGCAAATAAACTCTCGATGCTGTGCCACCTTCTGCATCTGGCTTATGTGAGTCCTGAGGAGTCAAACCTGGGTCCTTAGGCTTTGCAGGCAAGTGCCTTAGCCACTAAGGCATCTCTCCAGCCCAGGAGTTCCATTTTTGTAGTGGCATGTGGGGTGGCATCTCATGGTTCTCTTTTGAGCCTTAACCCCTAACTGAATCTGCCTAAAAAAGCTATCTTTCTCCCATCCTCCTTCATTATGGGCACTGCTAGCCCAAGAAGTAGCTTCCGATTATTTGGATTTTCTGAGTTACCTCATGTATAGTTGCTCCAGTGCTGGGGCTGAATCCAGGGCTTTGCACATGCTAAGCAAGTACTTTACCACCTCATCTGTCGTTCTTCCTCTGTACAATCAGAGTTCCTGTCAAATGCATGGCTGTTGAGTGAGTTACTGCAGTAGCATTGTAACAGTGTGTGCAGAGGTCAGCAGTCATCATGACATAATTACGATCATTACTTCTTGCTTTTTTGTTTGCTTGTTTGTTTTGAGGTAGGGTCTCACTCTAGTCCAGGATGACCTGGAACTCACTCTATAGTTCCAGGCTTGCCTTGAATTTACAGTTATCCTCTTACCTCTGCCTCCTGAGTGCTGGTTAAAGATGTGTGCTACCATGCCTGGCTACTTCTTGCTTTTTTTAATGGAATGTTCTTTGTCCTGTATAGTAAAATGTCATACATTTCATGTACTTTACAACATTGTCATTGTATTACAATCTGTATTAGTCAGAGTTCTCTAGAGGAACAGAATGAACTGTATTAAAAGGGAATTTTTAGGGCTAGAGAGATTGCTTAGTGGTTAAGCACTTGCCTGTGAAGGCTAAGGACCCCAGTTCGAGGCTCGATTCTCCAGGACCCACGTAAGCCAGATGCACATGGTGGCGCATGCATCTGGAGTTTGTTTGCAGTGGCTGGAGACCCTGGTGTGCCCATCCTCTCTCTCTCTCTCTCTCTCTCTTTCTGCCTCTTTCTCTCTGTCTGTTGCTCTCAAATAAATAAATAAATAAATTTTTAAAAAGGGAATTTTTAGCTTACAACAGTCCAGCAATAGCAGGTTGCAGGACCAAGAGTCAAGGAACCTGGTAGCTGCTCAGTCCACGAGGCTGGAGGCCTCAGCAGTCTCGATCCGCACTGAAGGCCTGGAGGTGTCCTGGAGAGACGCTGCTCTTCAGTCCACACTGGAAAGCACCAAGCAGCAAGCAGAGAACAGTGAGCAGCACCAGCAGCCAGGTGGGAGGAGGGAATACTTTTCTTCCCGGAGCTTCTTTAGATAAACCAGCCCGCTCCTCTGGGAGGGGCCGTCTACTCTGGGGGAAGGGCTCACCCTGGGGAAGGATTCTTCCTTTAGTTAATCCTTCCTAGAAGCAACCTCAGAGACACACTTATGAGGAATGTCTGGATTCCTAAACAGATCAAGTTGACACAAACTTAACCATCACAGTCATTCTTATTGATTCATACTGGAATTAATAGAAGATACAAATCAGATTCCTGTGAGAAGGTCCAGTTCTGAGACACACATTATATGATGTTATCACTGTGCAAACATAGAGTGCACTGAGAGCAAAGAGGTGGGGTGACAGCTCCGAGCAACATACTCTCTGTGAACCACTGCACATGTGCCTGAGTATTAGAGCATCATGTAGCACGTGACTGTGTGTGTATAAAACAGTAAGAGATTTCAGTTTCAGTGATTGATACTTAAAAGGTTCACTTACCTTTTGAGGTGTTAAAATCGGTATTATTGCCTGCCAGATAAAATTGAGGATTTAAAAAAAAATTATTTATTTATTTGACAGAGAAAAGGAGAGAGAGAGAGTGGGAGAGAGAGTGAGAGAATGGGCACATCAGGGCTTCTAGCCACTGCAAATGAACTCCAGACGTGTGCGCACCCTTGTGCATCTGGCTAACATGGGACCTGGGGAATCAAACCTGGGTCCTTTGGCTTTGCAGGCAAACGCCTAACTGCTAAGCCATCCATCCAGCCCAAACTGAGGATTTTTTGGAAAGAAGTTTACCTCCCTGTTACTACTCCTGAATTTTCATTGTGTAAGTTGAAAATTTAAGTGTTAGTTCTGAAAAGGTTTACCTTTAACTCATCTAAAAATGAGTCATTTTGATAAAATAAATAATAAAAATACAAACCAAGGGCTCGAGAGATGCCTTAGTGGCTAAGTGTGCCTTCTGTACAAGCATGAGGACCTGAAGGGGCTTGAGTCTGCCTGAGTTCAAATTTCCAGAACTGGACCAGGCATGGTGGCGCACGCCTTTAATCCCATCACTTTGGAGGCAGAGGTAGGAGGATTGCCATGAGTTTAAGGTTACCCAGAGACTACATAGTTAATTCCAGATCAGCCTGGGCTAGAGTAAAACCCTACCTCAGAAAACAAACAACAACAACCAGAAAGAATTTCTAGAACCCATGTAAAGAGCTTGGTGTGACCATGTATACCTGTAACCCCAGACCCATAAAGGGGAGCAGAGAGAAGGGAGTTGCCTAGGTTTAAGAAAAACAGCAAACTCCAGTTTTGATAAGAGACTCAAAAACAAATGGGCACGAGAATTGTGGTGTGGAAACTCAGTGTTCTCCTCTGGCTGTCACCACAGGCAAGTATCTGCCCCCCCAACATAGGCACACACATAGGTATATGCACATATACCACACTACACCACAACCACACATCCCCACATACAAGCCAATGAATAAATAAATAAAATCCCAAAACTCAATGATGAACTTCTTACCCAGTCTAATTCATCAAAAAGAAAAGTTCTGCAGCCACTTCTGTACCTTCTTTTATATTATGTCTTGGCAGATCACCTTGCTCCCCTATTATAAAGTAATTTTTAATTTATTTCAAATAAATAATTATTTATTTGAAAGGGGGGAGATGCAGATAGAGAATGAACCACCTTGTATATCTGGCTTATGTGGGATCTGGAGAGTTGAACATGGGACTTTGGCTTTGCAGGCAAGTGCTTTAACCACTAAGCCATCTCTCCAGCCCATCATTAGATCTTTAAATGCTAAGCAGTCTAAAGTACAAAAAATAGTGGAATAGAGACAAGTTGCTTTGGTGTTCATGAGTGTGAAAGCAAACAAGCGCCATAGCTATAGAGAGAGGAGAAAAGATGAAAGGCAATGGCAGGTGACATCCAGACATAATGATTGTAGAGTTACAAAGGAAACAGCAATTCCTGACCTCCAACCTGAATGAAGGGAAATCTTTGCTCCCTTTATTCTCTTTTCCTTCTCTGTTGCTGAAAACGAGAGGAAAAGAAAGCCTCAGAAGAAAGCAAAGATGAGTTTTGGTGTGTTTATATGACGTGTGTGTGCATGTACGTGGGTATCTGCATGCGTGTGTGTGTTATGAGGTACGTGTGGAGGTCAGAGGCAGTTTTTAGTGTTGGTTCTTGCCTTTCACCTTGCTTGAGGCAGTCTTCAGTTCTTGTGGCTAACCACCGTGTTCACGAGACTAGCTGATTCACGAGCTTCCGGGTAGTTCTCTGTCTCCGCCTCCCATCTCATGATGAGCACACAGCCTGCCGTGACGTGTTTTTCTCGATGGGTTCTGAGGACCTGAGCTCAGGTCCTCACACTTGTGTGGGAAGCACTTCATCCACGGAGCCGTCTCCTCAGCCCCCAAACAAAATGCTGCATAAGAAGGCTGCATTCTGTGTAAGAAGACACTGGAGCAGAGCTCAGCCTAGAAAAAGGAGCTGCCGTCCCCTACTCCGTCAGGGTGAAGCACGGGAGAGACAGTTCTGAAACTAGAGTCGAAGCTCTGCAGGACAGAGTAAGCCTGCATAACCCCAACCCGCTCCCCTCCTGACTAAGCCAGCAGTGATCCTAGGTCTGTGCGAGCACTGGACGGGAGCTAATCTGCACGGACACAGACGCAGATGTACGTATGCTCAAGCAGGCACGGGAGGATACTGACAGAAAAGAAGTCCGGGTCTTGAACATTTGAGAACATCCAGTGTGAGGTGAATCCAGGAGTATGCAGCTAGATCAGAGCCATGACATTGCTGGCAAGTTTGACCAGCCAGCACACTGAATTTGGTAGCTGCTGGGTGGGCATTGAGCTACGAGCACACTCCATGGAGAGACTAACTTAACAGTAACGAACAACTGGTGAGGACTTTCCTAGGCAGGAATTCAATGTAGCAGGGAAGACAATTGGAAGACATAGTAGACTCAGCCCATTTTGATCCAACCTGTGTGAATGCCAGAGACAAGCAGCTGTTTTCCCACTGGCAGAGTTAGCTGCAAAGGAAATCAAACAGGGGGAGAGCCGACATTAATCCTAGCATGGAAGAAATATTGATGTTCTATCATTCTTAAAATCTTCATTTATTTATATTTGAGAATGGGCGTGCCAAGGCCTCCAGCCACTGCAGATGAACGCCAGCCCATGCACCAGCTTGTGCTTGTGGCTTTACGTGGGTGCTGGGGAATCAAACTCGGTTCCTTAAGCTTTGCAGCAAGTGCCTTAACCTCTGAGCCATCTCTCCATCCCTATATCATTTTTTTATTGAGGGAAGCCCAACAGACTGGCCTTTTTTTATGTAAGAGAGAGGTGGGGGTAGGGAGGGAAGAGGGGACAGAAGGAAAGAGAGAATTGGCACACCAGGGCCTCCAGCCACTGCAGTAGAACTCCACACGTGTGTGTGTCCCCTTGTGCGCATGTGCAACGTTGTGCACTTGCATCCCTGTGCATCTGGCTTATGCGGGACCTGGAGAGTTGAACCTGAGTCCTTAGGCTTCTCAGGCAAACGCCTTAACCACTAAGCCATCTCTCTAGACCACTTATATCATTTTTTTATGAAGTTGAAACTTTGTATGAATACACCAAATGTTGGTACCATCATTCCCCTCCTCCCTGCCCCCATTCCCCTGAGGGCCTCATTAGTGGGATGGCTGGTATTTGCCATGGAGTTGTGAGTTAGGACATGTGAGAGCAGCAGTCACCTCTCCAGCCCAAGTTTTTACTTTTTGGTTTTAGCTTTTTTTCCCTTAATTAGGTTTTATGATACTTTTTTTTTTTTGCTTAATCTATTTTGTTGTATTATTATTATTTTGGTTTTTTGAGGTAGGGTCTCACTGTAGCTCAGGCTGACCTGGAATTCACTATGTAGTCTCAGGGTGGCCTCAAACTCACGGTGATCCTCTTACTTCTGCCTCCCAAATGCTGGGATTAAAGGTGTGCGCCACCATGCCCAGCTTTGAATTATTATTATCATTATTATGATTATTATTATTGTTATTATTTTGGTTTTTCAAGGTAGAGTCTCACTCTTGCTCAGGCTGACCTGGAATTCACTATGTAGTCCCAGGGTGGCCTTGAACTCATGGTGATCCTCCTACCTCTGCCTCCTGAGTGCTGGGATTAAAGGTATGTGCCACCATGCCTGGTTGAATTTTTTTTTTATATCTTTAAAATTATACATTTTTCTTCTTTGTGTTTCCTTTCTTCACCTCTCCTCTTTTTACTACTCAGTTAGTAATATATTTACCATTAATCTTTAAAACCTTTGTCTGCGGAGATGGCTCAATTGGTAAGTGAATGTTTCTTGCAGTTACTTATCATTGCTGCATCAAAACATGCCACCAAAAGCAGCTGGTGGAAGAAAAGGCTTACAGTCTCAAGGAGAAGCTTCATCATGGAGGAAAAGATGGACGAGCAGATGCTGGCCTCACATCTTGTCAAAGATCTTTCAAAAAGCAGCAAGGGAGTGAGCTGAACTGGCAAGGCAGAGCTGGCTATGACACCCCTAAGCCTGCTCTCAGCAACACACCTTCTTCAGCAAGGCCTACCCCCCCCCCCAAGTGCCACCAGTTGGGGACCAAGCATTCAAATCACCTGAGTTTATGAGGGACATCTGATTCAAACTACCACATGCTGCTCCAGCATGAGGATTTGAGTTCAAATCCCTTGCAGCCCCATTGGAAGCAGGCACAGTGGTGCATGTCTGTAATTCTAACACTGGAGGTGGAGGCAGAAGGATTCTTGGGACTTGATGGCTAGCTAGTCTTGTGGAATCAAAGAGTTCCAAGTTCAGGGAGGAACATAGTGTGATGGTTTCAATTAGGTGTCCCCCATAAAGTCATGTTTTCTGAATACTTGGTTCCCAGCTAATAGAAGTTTAGGAATTCGAGCTTTGATGCAATTTTGGAGGTGTGTTGTTGAGGTAGACTTAAAGGTATTATAGCTGGTTTCCTCTTGCCAGTGTGTTTGGCACATTCTCCTGCTGCTTTTGTCTACCTGATGTTGGCCAGGTGGTGCGATTCACCCTCTGCTCACTCCATATTTTCCCCTGCTATTATGGAGTTTCCCCTCAAGTCTGTAAGCAAAATAAGCTGTTTCCTCCCCAAAGCTGTTTTTGGTCAGGTGCTTTTTGCCAGCAACAAGAAGGTAACCGTAACATTCAGTCTCCAGAAATAAGGGGAAGAGCCAGGCAAGTAATAGTGCGTGCATTTAATCCCAGCACTGGGGAGGCAGAGGTAGAAGGATCACTGTGAGTTCGAGGTTATCCTGAAACTACAGAGTAAGTTCCTGATCAGCCTGGCCTGGAGTGTGACCTACCTTGAAAACAAAACAAAACAAACAAAGATGAAGAGCAATTGAAAAAGCACCTAATGTCAACCTTTGGCCTAAAAACTCATGTGGACATACATACATATCAACCCAGACATGTGTGCCCACATACAAACTTGCATATTGCATATACACCCCACCCCAACTCAGACACACCAAAAAAAAAATCTTAAAACTCCTAGTTTGTCCTAATAGCATCTCTGCTCTTCAGTTTCATAACCCTGTTAGGGTGTAATTGAAATACCAAATTGCTTTATAATGCTCTTTAATATTTGTTTGATTGTCAAGTCATTGTTTTTGTGATTGCCCAAGAGAAGTCTACGAACACTGAGAAGACCCACGTAAAATACAGGAAAGTGAGGGAGGAACAGCATGTTCATCTTAAGAGATGCACCAATGATAACACAGTACCACAAAAATAAGCTGCAAATAAGCACTTCAGTCACTGAAACCAAAGATAATGAAGTAGCTGAAATAAATGCCTAACAGAGCATTTAAAATGATCATTGATTTCAAAGTGAATATCTGGGGCTGGGAAAATGGCTCAGAGATTAAAGGCACTTCTTAGAAGCCTGCCACCCATGTAAAGTGGGCACAAAAAGTGGCCCAAGAATTGAGCCTTGTGGTCCTGGGTGTGTGTGTGTATGTACGTCTTTATATTGTGTTCAGAAATCTTCAATGTTCTGAACTCTGTTCCTGCCTTTTGCAGAAACATCCCTGTTGTACTCAGCTCCATGCTGCTGGGATGAACCTCCAGACCAGACACAGTTTATGGGAGGAAGGGATTTATTTCAGACTTACAGATACAGGGAAAGTTCCATCATGGCAGAAGAAGCTGGTTCCCTCTCACAGGTCTACGCAGAGAGAAGAGAAACCAGCAGCAGCGCCATGAAAAGCATGTATGTGCGCAGAGTCCCAGCATTCTTCAGGCCTCAGGCGGTATTCAGATCCGCCCCAGTAACACCTTAGGACTGAACCCCAGGATCCGATGCCCACAGTGATGGCTCTTCCAGTCAGGCAGCTGGAAATCCAAGTTACAGCTTTAAAACATTGGAGTCTATTGGGGGACATAAAATTGCACTACATAGTCTCTGTCTCCATCTCTCATCTCCCCATAGGCTGGTATATGTAGCTACTCTGCACTTATCGTTTATGATTCAGGGAAAGAGTCCTGCATTCATTTCTAAAATGCAGCTTGATTGGTGTGGTGGTTTGAAGGTAAAATATTGCCCATAGTCGTGGGTGTTGATGATGAAACCTCTTCTTGGTCCTCAAGCTAGTGGAGCCTTTGGGAGGTGGAGCCTTGCTAGAGGAGGTATGTGCCAGGAGCAAACCTTAGTGTTGATTAGTTTAGCACACTAGGGATTCAGAACCAATTTCCACTTGCTGCCCTCTCTGTTGAGTATATGTGAAATTGCCAGCCAGTTGCCATTCTTTTCTCGACCCTTCTGAACGGTAAGCTTGAAACAAACCCTTTCTTCCTATAAGCTCCTTTTTATTTGTTTATTTTTTTTCATGTATTTTCTTTTTTTTATTGACAACTTCTATACTTACATACAAAAAAATTCATGATATTTCCCTGCCCTCCCCCTTTCCCCTTTAGAACTCCAGTCTGTATCGTATCCCCTCCCTCTCTCCATTAGTCTGTCTTTTAATTTGATGTCATCATCTTTTTCTTCTATTATGAGGGTCTTGTGAAAATATTGCTAGGCACTGCAAGGTCATGGATATCAAGGCCAATTTCTGTCTGGGCAGTTGCATTGTAAGAAGTCATACCCTTCCTTTGGCTCTTCCATTCTATCCGGCCCCTCTTCCGCAATGGTCCCTGAGCCTTGGAGGATGTGACAGAGGTGTTTCAGTGCTGGACACTCCTCCATCCCTTCTTCTCAGCACTATGTTGCCTTTTGGGTCATCCCAGTGGTCATAGCCATCTGAAAAGAGAAGCTTCTCTAACTAGAAGTGAGAGTAGCGTTAATATGTGAATATGAACATTAAGTGTAGTGCTTTCAGGGTAGCTTGGTGGGAATAATATATACATTTAACCAGACAAGTGCAGGCTTTATATCCCTAAGGCTCATGACCTCCCCTGCCATAGACTTTTGCTTAGGTTTTTCAGTACCAGGTATGTATTCCCTCCCGTAGAGAGGGCCTTCAGTCCAATTATGGAGCAGTTGGTTAAGAGCAGACCTGCCACTATTGCACCCGTTCAGTCATTGGGCCTGTATGGCCAAACTTGAATTTTCAGTGTCCACTGTTTTCACTGCTGATGACTTCTGTCTCCCATACGCTTCATGCAGAGCAGCTTTTTCCAGCTTTCTGTTGGCTGGTCTACAGGGAGAAGGTTTTCTGCTCAGCACCAGCTTGCTTTCTCAGTGACCTTGCCTCTCAAGCAAGAGATGTCTTTAGCAATAGGGTCTTAACATCTGTTTCTCAAGGGCAACCAAGGGCTTTGGCAATAGCCTCCTTGGTCAATAGCTCACTGGAAGTTATCCCATCCCAGGCACTGAAAATTTTCTAGTAACAGTCTACAGCTTCTGGATGTGCCATTATTCAAAAAAGTAGGTTTACATAAATCTTATTCACACTATCTTAATAAGCTCCTTTTTAAAAAGCCAGTCATGGGCTGGAGAAATGGCTTAGTGGTTAATGTGTTTGCCTGTGAGCCAAAGGATCCTGGTTCTATTCTCTAGGACCCACGTAAGCAAGATGCACAAGGGGCATATGCATCTGGAGTTCATTTGCAGTGGCTGGAGGCCCTGGCATGACTATTCTCTCTCTGTCTGTCTCACTTCTAACTCTCTCTCTGCTTGCAAATAAATAAATAAATAATTTAAAAAACTAAAAAGCCAGTCATTTATTTGCTTGCTTTCTTATTTATTTAATATTTATTTATTTATCAGGGAGTAGGGGGAGGGAGAGAGTACTATGGCTGTGCCAGAGCCTCTTGCTGCTGCAAACAAACTCTAGACACATGCACCACTTTGTGTGCCTGGCCTTACATGGGTACTGGGGAATTGAAAAGGGCTGTCAGGTTTTGCCAGGAAGTGCCTTTAACCTTTGGGCCATCTTTCCAACTCTATAGCTGCTTTTGGTCATTTGTCCTAGAAGTGAGAAGCTGCTCTAGTCAGGTAGTCAGTTTTCTGCTTACACATTTTAGAAATTGTTTTTAAACATTAGGTTTTTTTAAATTATTATTAAGAGAAGACTCTAGGAGTGGAAAGATGGCTTAGCAATTAAGGTGCTTGCCTGTGAAGCCTAAAGACCCATGTTCTACTCTCCAGGTCCCATGTAAGTCAGACACACAAGGTGATGCAAGTGTGCAAGGTTGCACATGGGCACAAGGTGGTGCGCATGTCTGGAGTTTTATTACAGTAGCTAGAGGCTTTGGCACACCAGTTCTCTCTCACACAAAAAAAGTGGTCTGTTGGGCTTGTCTCAAGAAAAAAACTGGCTCAGCAGTTAAGGACGCTTGCTGGGAAAACCTGCCAGCCCAATTTCAGTTCCCCATTGCACACAGTCAGATGTGCATAAAGTGTCACATGCGTCTGGAACTCATTTGCACTGGCTGGAGGCCCGGGGACTTGCTCGTGCTTATTGCCCTCCACTTGTAAATAAACAACAAACAAATAAAAATATTTTAAAAATCTGTAGAAAACTATTGTAATTCCCCCTTTTTCCCTCTTGGCACATTATAGAATGGATTTTCCAGCATGTTTTATTTAAATTAAAAAATATATATTTTTTTAGTTTTTATTTTTATTTATTAGAGAGAAGGAGAGGGAGAGAGAGGAGATGGAGATAGAGAATAGGTGTGCCAGGGCCTCCGATCAGTGTAAACGAACTCCAGACGCATGTGCCATCTTGTGCATCTGGCTTGCATGGGATCTGGGGGATTGAACCTGGGTCCTTAGGCTTTGTAGGCAAGCACTTTAACTGGTAAGCCATTTTTCCAGTCCTGTAAACTTAAGTTTTATTAGAAATTCTTTAGTGGTCAGTTTATAAGGGAAAAAGAAATTCCCCATTTCACAGTTTCACTGTTTTATATTTGTATTTAAAGATTTGATAAAGAAATGCCTCCCCTTTTACCTTTTACTTTTATTTTATTTTTTTCTTCTTTTTTTATGGTAGGGTCTCGCTCTAGCCCATTCTGACCTGTCACTTATTCTCCAGCAGTAGTCTGTACTCTATAGTCTCTGGCTGGCCTTGAACTCACAATGATCCTCCTACCTTCTTCTCCCAAGTGCTGAGATTAGAGGCATTGCCACCACTCCTGGTGCATTCCCTCCCTCCCTGTTTTTGGTGTGTGTGTGTGTGTGTGTGTGTGTGTGTGTGCATGTGTGTGTGCATGATGCACACACACAGTCCTGAGGAGAACACTGTATGTCTTCTACCACTTTTCTGCATTATTTTCTATTATTATTACTTATATACGTGAGAGGGAGGGAAGGAGAGAAAGAGGCAAGCAGATAGAGAAGGGCACACCAGGGCCTTCAACCACTGCAAACGAACTCCAGATGCATGTGCCACTTTTTGCATCTGGCTTACGTGGGTCCTGGGGAATTGAACCTGGGTCCTTTGGCTTTGCAGGAAAGCCCCTTAACCGCTAAGCCATCTCCCCAGCACCACATTGTTTTCTTGAGATGAAATCTCTCTCTGAACCTTGAGATTCCATTTTTTGTCAGTGAGACCCAGTGATTCTTCTCTGTCCATACACTCCCCCCACTCACACTCAAGGGTGGGGGGAGTGAGGAAGGAAGGAAGGGAGGGAGGGAGAAGAGAAAAATGTTTGTATTCTATGCCTGACTTTTTTATGTGGGTGTTAGGGATCCAACGTCGACCTTTCAGGCCCTTATACTTGTGCACTAGACACTCTTACCTCCTGAGCTATCTTCCCAGTCCCTCTTCTTTTATTAATATACATGCATGTATACATATATACATTCATACATACATGCATGCATGCAAACATACATACATGCATACATTCTTACCTCCTGAGCTGTCTTCCCAATCCCTCTCCTTTTACTGACATTCATTCATTCATTCATTCATTCATTCATTCATACATTCATTTTGAGGGGCAGGGTCTTTCTGTAGCCCAGACTGACCTGGAATTCACTACATAGTCTTAGGCTGCCATTGAACTCAGAGTTCCTCCTACCTCAGCCTCCTGAGTACTGGGATTAAAAGTGTTTGTGTTTTTTAAAATATTTTATTTATTTACTTATTTGAGAGAGAGTAGAGAAAGAAAGAGAGACAGTGAGAGAGAATGGGAGCACCAGGACTTCTAGCCCCTGCAAACGAACTCTAGACCCATGTGCCACCTTGCGCATCTGACTTACATGTGTCCTGGGGAACTGACCCCATGTCCATAGGCTTTGTGGGCAAGTACCTTAACTGCTAAGCAATCTATCTGTCCAGCCCCAAATTTTATTCTTAAACCACAGCCTAGCTGGGCATAGTGGTGCATGTCTTTAATCTCATCACTTGGCAGAGGTAGGATGATCATTGTGAGTTCAAGGCCACCCTGAGACTACATAGTGAATTCCAGGTCAGCCTGGATCAGAGCAAAACCCTCTCTGAAAACCAAACAAACAAAACAACAACAATGAAAACCTACAAGTTCAAACAAAAAATATCTTTCTGCCTCATATAATATCAATTTCAGGTGGATTGCTAACTTTATAGTGTGATGACAAAGTTGTAACATTTTTAGGGGAATGTTTATGAATTTGGGATGGGCAATGTTTTGGTAAAGTCATAAGTTGTACTTAAAGGAGAAGATTGGTACATTAAAAACAATCTTAAATTCTATAAATGCATAAATAACAAACCAAAGTATTAGCTCATTGATTGCATGGAAATATTTGGATAACATACATACATATATATATATATAATGAGACATAAGGAAAATATACAAATTATTAGGAAAAAGATATCCTAATCAAGCAGTGAATAAAAGATAAAAGTAGCCATGTAACCATACCAGAAATAGAAATGACCACCTTGTTATTGTCAGGGTCTCTTTAGTAATTGTTTTTGCTGCTGGGAAGGCCAGATAGCTGGACCCTTGCCCTTTGGGGCTCTCTTGACTTGGCTCCTATTGCTGTAGGTGTATTTGTATTACTGACTTGTGGCCACGTTTGCATCTGGCTTTACATGGATCCTTAGGATTGAACTCTGGGTGGTAGGCTTGCCACCTCCCCAACCCTACATAAGACCATTTTAAATAAAATTTTTTTTTTTTGGTTTTCCAAGATAGGGTCTCACTGTAGCTCAGGCTGACCTGGATTCACTATGTAGTCTCTGGGTGGCCTTGAAGTCATAGTGATCCTCCTTCCTTTGCCTCCTGAGTACTGAGATTAAAGGCATATGCCAACATACCAGGCTACTTAAATAAAATTTTAATTTAGTATATTTTAGATTCCTCTTAACAGTAGAGGATAGTATGTTATTCTTTGGGATAGGGCACATAAGGAGCTGTAGAGAGGGTAGTTAGAGTGCATTATTGCTTCATTTGAGTTTGTAGATTTTTTTTTAAGCATGTGCCACCACGCCTTGCTTTTTTTTTTTTAAATTCATTTTATTTATTTATTTATTTATTTATTTATTTATTTATTTATTTATTTAAGATGGGGGAGCGAGTGAGAAATGGTGCACCAGGGCCTCTAGCCATTGCAAACGAACTCCAGATGCATGCACTGCCATGTGCATCTGGCTTACGTGGGACCTGGAGAATCGAACCTGGGTCCCTATGTTTTGCAGGCATGCGCCTTAACTGCTAAGCCATCTCTGCAGTCCAAGTTTGTAGATCTTTATATCATTACATTCGTACACATACATTATAGGTGGATTTTTGAATATTTGAATTATTTAATGATAAAATGACAGTGGCATTTCAGAGCTTATCTTAAACCACTTGTGTTCGTGTTTCATTGCGTTGATGTTTGGAATCTGCTTCTCTAATTTCAGCCTAAATGTTTGAGTTACTTTTTGTCACTTCGGGCTCTCCTGTGTACCTCATAAAGTATGTGCTGAAATAAACATCAGGGGAACATTAGAACATCGTTGTGTAGTGTTTGTTTCTATTGGCAGGAGAGAGGTTTGAATTGTTGAATTTGCACTGGGAATTCTTTGTTGGTTTCTAGGTATTGCTGTTGTCATGGGCAGAGTCTATAAATGAACCTAGTTTTTTCTGTGCACAGATATGAAAAGCTTGGCTTCTTACTCTCATCAACAGGCAAGTGAAAGACCAGAATAAAAAGGTAGCCAGTCTGAAGCACAAGGAGCAGGTGGAGAAGAAGAGGAGTGCGCAGATGCTGGAGGAGGCCCGGCGCAGGGAGGATGATCTCAGCGACAGCTCCCAGCAGCTGCAGGTCAGAGCACGGGCCTGACGGGCTGGGGACCAGAGTCCAGCCTGGACCGCATGCTGCTTGTCTCTTTCTTTCTCTTTAGCCTCCTCTCTTTTCTCTTTCTAACCCTGCTTTGCTGCTTTCCTGTTAGACCACTGGTATCAAAAAAGGAATGGCTTTAAGTAGAAAAGGCAAGTTTTCTTCCACAGCTTAGAGAAGACACTGAAGCCTAAGAGGATGTTCATCTTGCCTCAAGTTAACCACAGATTGGTGAGTTCAGTGTCACTTTCACGAGTGGAATACAGTATGTCTCAGGTTGTTAGTATAGCTGTCGGCCAATTCCATTTATTCAAGTACATAGTGAATTTTGATTTGTGTCTTTTTTCCCCCTTTCTCTTTCTTTTTGGTATTTTCCACTCACTTTTCTTCATTTTTCCTTTTTTGTTTTGTAAAATTCAATTTCAAGAAAATAATTTCAGTCATAACATTTTTTTACTTCATCATCATAATATTGATAAACATAATTATTTAAAAATTAACTAAATCAGACCCAGTCAAGTAGTTGCAGCTACAGTGTAACAAGTGCCAGTTAGGTTTGGTAT
Organism: Orientallactaga sibirica; assembly: GCA_036365145.1. Lineage (NCBI taxonomy): Eukaryota > Metazoa > Chordata > Mammalia > Rodentia > Dipodidae > Orientallactaga > Orientallactaga sibirica. The sequence continues at coordinate 5,450,883 of JAEOAD010001268.1, forward strand.
TTCAACTAGGGCAATTCTGTGAGGAGACATCCACAGCTTTCTGTGTGGCTTCACGCTGATTTTAGTTTTAAATTCATTTATTTGCACATGTGTATGTGTTACGTGTCAGGGACTCTTACCATGCAAATGAATGCCAGACACTTGTGTCACTTTTTGCATCTGGCTTATATGGGTGGCTTGGGAATTGAACTTGGGCCAGCAAGGTTGGCAGTGAGTGTCCTTAACCAGGTTACTAAGCCATTTTCCCCAGCCTCCACCGCGATTTTCATGGGCTTTTTTATTTTTTATGGCCCCTCTTCCCTTGGTCATAATACTTGAGAAAAAAGGTTTAAGTTTGATGGAATGCCATAAACTTGTTGAATCTTCTTCTGCAAATCACGCTAAACAGCTAATGGACTGCTCCCTGAATTCCCCCCCCCCTTTTTTTTTTTTTTCCTGCTGCTGCTTGGATATGACATGATGTATACTCCACAAGTGTATAACTGCAAAATCTTCACTGGAGACATGTGGCAGAATTACTGTCTAGAAGCTGGTTTTTTTTTTTTAACACTTTTAAAAAATTTTTTATTTTTATTTATTTACTTATTAGAGACAGAGACGGGGGAAGAGAAAGAGAGAGAGAAAACGGGTGTGGCAGGGCCTGTAGCCACTGCAAATGAACTCCAGATGCACACACCACCATGTGCATCTGGCTTATCTGGGGAACTGAGCCTTGAACCAGGGTCCTTAGGCTTCACAGGCAAGCGCTTAACCACTAAGCCATCTCTCAAGCCCTAGATGCTGTTTTTAAGTTTTACAATAAATTTATTCTAGACATGGGAACTTGATTCTTGTTTGATTTTTTTTTTCAAGGCAGGGTTTCACTCTAACCCAGGCTAATCACTCTATTACCCCAGGCTGGCCTTGAACTCATACTGATCTTCTACCTAATCCTTCTGAGTGCTGGAGCTAAAGGCATGCCCCATCTTCCAAACCTGGCTAGGAACTGTATTTTTTTTTAATGAGAGAGAGAGAGAGAGAGAGAGAGAGAGAGAGAGAGAAAGAGAGGAAGAGGCAGAGAGACAGAGAGACAGAGAAAATGGGCATGCCAGTGGCCTCTCAGCTACTGTGAACGAACTCCAGATGTGTGCACCCCCTTGTGGGCAGGTGCAGCATTACGCCCTTGCATCACTTTTTGTGTCTGGCTAAACGTGGGACCTGGAGATCGAACAAGAGTTCTTAGGTTTGGCAGGCAGGCGCCTTAACCTCTAAGCCATCTTTCCAGCCCTCTATTTTTTTATGTCCTGTTTTCCATTCCTCTTTTATATAACTTTCACTGATTAGACTCATTATAGATAAAGTATGTATTTCCTTAAATATATCAACTTTTGGCGGTGGGGAGATGGCTCTGGATGAAGCCCTTGCTGCATAAGCACGAGGACTGGGTTTCAGATCCCTAGCACCCAAGGACGTGGCAGGTGGGTATGCTGTCCAGCTATAATCCCAGTGCTTGACAGGTGAAGACTCGATTCTGGGGCAAGCTGGCTAGACAGGTTAGCAGAATCAGCAAGCGAGCCCCTGACTCGAGTGAGAGCCCTGTCTCACTACATGCATGTAGAGGAATCAGGGAACACAGCTACCATCAACTCCTGACCTCTCACACATGTGCACCCAAACACATGTGACACCACCCACATACAAACATGCATGGTGCATGCACACACATGCACAAGAGAAGAAACAAACTGCATATCAGTTTTTTTCTCACCCTTGCCAAAAACTGTCCATACTGGCAATTTTCTCTTCCTCCTCCTATTCTTTCCCTTAAAAAAATGCAAACCTGATAGGTGGAAAATATTTCAGTTTTGTTAGGATTTATATTACTCTGATTACCAGTGCATTATTTTATCACGTTTTAATTTTTTTTTTTTAATTTTCTGAGGTAGGATCTCACTCTAGCTCAGGCTGACCTGGAATTCACTATGTGGTCTCAGGATGGCCTTGAACCACAGTGATCCTCCTACCTCTGCCTCCCAGTGCTGGGATTCAAGGTGTGCACCACCATGCTTCCCATCTTAAATTTTATTGTTAGTGTAATTCATACCTCTCTCTTTTTTAAATTTTTTATTATTTTATTGACAACTTCTTTAATTGTAGACAATATCCCATGGTACTTCCCTCCCTCCCCCCACTTTTCCCTTTGCAACTTCATTCTCCATCATATCCCCTCACCCTCTCAATCAGTCTCTCTTTTCAGTTTGATGTCATGATCTTTTCCTCCTATTACGATGGTCTTGTGTAGGTAGTGTCAGGCACTGTGAGGTCGTGGATATCCAGCATGCCCCTCTTTTTTTCATAATAGCCTTTTGTTGTTGTTGTTGTTTAGCCTGATTTTGAGAATATATACTTACCCATAAACATTTTTAAATTGTTCTGTACTTAAACATTTTTTTTTTGGTTTTTCGAGGTAGGGTCTCACTCTAGTTCAGGAGGACCTGGAGTTCAGTTTGTAGTCTCAGGGTGGCCTCCAACTCACAGCGATCCTCTTACCTCTGCCTCCTGAGTACTGGGATTAAAGGCATGCGCCACCACGCCCAGCTTTTGTTCTGTGCTTTAAATTTTTTTAAATTTATTTTTAATTTATTTATTTGAGAATGACAGAGAGAGAGAGAAAGAGAGAGAGAGAGAGAGGCACATAGAGAGAGAATGGGAGCGCCAGGGCCTCCAGCCACTGCAAACGAACTCCAGATACATGCGCCACTGTGTGCATCTGGCATACGTGAGTCCTGGGGTATCAAGCCTCGAACCAGGGTCCTTAGGCTTCATAGACAAGCGGTTAACCACTAAGCCATCTCTCCAGGCCCTATTTTTTAAATGTTTATCATCATCATTATTAACAAGATGTTTTGTCTGGATGCATCATGTGTTGGTACTCTCTTTTCTCTTGTCCCTGCCCCCATTCTGTTGGGGGTGCTCCTCAGTGGGTTGTAGGTATTCACCATACCTGCATTGTGGGAACAATAGTCAGTTATTTTGCGGAAAGAGAATGCCTCTGGGCATGGTGTCATGTTTATTATTAGCAGTACTTTGATTGTTAAGTTTTAATTTATTTTAGTGTCTTCAGTGGTGAGGAAGATTTGTTTCTCATAATTTCTCTTGAATGTTTGTAGGAAATTATTTCATTGCTCACAAGTTTAAATAGCTATTTTTATATTTTTTGGAATTGTTTAACAAGTTAGTCTGTAGGGTTTTGACTTCAGTATTTCTGTTGAACTGTGATCCCATGATGTTCTGTTTAATTTTTAAAAATATTTTATTTTTATTTCTTTATTTGAAAGAGAAATCGGCAGAGAGAGAGAGAGAGGGAGGGAGGGAGGGAGAGAATGGGCACTCCAGAGCCTCCAGCCATTGCAAACTAACTCCAAATGTATGCACCCCTTGTGCATTTGGCTTATGTGGGTCCTGGGGAATTGAACCTAGGTCCTTTGGCTACCTAATGAGATCTGGGGTCTGGGAAAGGAAAGCAAATGGGAGGGGAAGAGGAGGTGTAAGGGGAGGGAGAGGAGGAAGAAGAGGAAGTGAGAGGGGAGAGGAATTTGAGAGAGAGAGAGAGAGAGAGAATGGGTGCGCACCAGGGCCTCCAGCCACTGCAAACAATCTCCAGATGCATGTGCCACCATGTGCATCTGGCTTATGTGAGTACTGGGGAATCGAACTTGGGTCCTTAGGCTTTGCAGGCAAGCGCCTTAACCACTAAGCCAATTCTCTAGCCCAAGTTTAGAAAGATTTTTATTATAGAGATTATAGAGATGGAGAAGGAAGGGATGCAGAGCTCTTGCTCAAGAGGAAGCAAAAGGGGTTCTAGAAAATGGGAAACCCCTTTCCCTGTTTTTTGTTTGTTTTGTTTTTTTGAGGTAGGGTCTCACTCTAGTCCAGGCTGACTTGGAATTCACTATGTAGTCTCAGGGTGGCCTCGAACTCACAGAGATCCTCTGCTTCCCAAGTGCTGGGATTAAAGGCGTGCGCCCCACCCCTTTCCCTGCTTTTTAATGTTTTCTATCACTACTCTGTGTTTGTAAACCAGTAGTATTGTTCTGAGATGTATCAGTTTATTACACCAGGACAAAGGGCAGCTGATGTCCAAATGCAAGCTGCAAATAGATGTAATTCATTCATACAAACGGAAAACAGTCCTGGGCTGTAATTAGAATACCTCGGATCTAATGGTCATTCTTTTACTAACTACTACTACTTTTACAGAAAATGTAGAAAGAAAACCTTGGTCAAAATTTCTCAAATCAGGCTGGATAGATGGCTTAGCAGTTAAGCTCTTGCCTGTGAAGCCTAAGGACCCCTGTTCGAGGCTCAGTTCCACAGTACCCATGTAAGCCAGATGCATATGGTGGCACATGTATCTGGTGTAGTTTGCAGTGGCTGGAGGCCCTGGTGTGCCCATTCTCTCTCTCTCTTTCTGTTGCTCTCAAATAAATAAATAAATAGAAATAAAACAAAAAAATTCTCACATTATAGTGTACATTAAAGTCATCTTGTACAGGTCTTTAAAAAACATAGATTATGGTGGTTATACTTGAGGTTTCAGATTTAGCAATGTTGAGACAAGCACTAAGAATTTTCTAGTAACTTCTTAAGTGGCTATGACCTTCTTGGTCCAGAGACTACTTTGAGAAGCACTGCATTGTAGCTTCATGTAATACCAAGGATTAAGAAGCTGCCAGAAACTACTGGGATCACTCAAGGGAGGCGTCATCATTGACCTAAGATAGTTTGAATCTGGGTTAGACTCAAAATATAATACAGTGGATTAAATAGATCAGTTATATTAGAATCTAAAAGCTTAATGTTAGTAAACTCAAGCTTGTTAGGCTATCAGCTCATTACCACAAAAATATTTTAAAATTTTATAAATAAGCTATGTTTTAGGGAAACCAAATAATTGAGCCACGTAAGTTTAGTATCAAAGAATTGTAAATAAATAATGGGCTTAGATAATTCAGAAGTGAATGCTAAAGTTATGAGATGAAATTCAATGTAGTGATTTTATAATGAGTACAATAGGTTCATACTCAGTGACTCATCTTTCATGCCCTTCAAGAGGAGAAAATAATTTTTATCCCCCCCCCAACAAAGATGATGATTATTACAGTATTTGAGAGAGGTACTGGGGATTGAACCCAGCGTCTTGTATATGCTAAGCAAGCCCTCTACCCCTAAATTATATCCCCAGCCTCACAGATCTTTTAGTTTAAAAAAAATATATTTTTTATTTATTTATTTATTTATTTATTTATTTATTTATTTATGAGAGAGAGAAGGAGGAAGAATGGGAATGAATGAATGGGCACCCCAGGGCCTCTAACCCACTACAAACGAAATCCAGACACATGCGCTACCATGTGCTGGCTTTACATGGGTACTGGGGTATCAAACCTGCACCCTTAGGCTTTGCAGGCAAGCACCTTAACCACTGAGCCATCTCTCCAGCCCAGAGGGTTTTTTTTTTTTTTTTTAATAAAAGAATGTTAAGATTTGAACCAAATGAGTTTATAGAACTTATTTAGGTCCTGAATTGAATAACTGTAAAAAGACAGTTATGAATCCCTGGTGTGTACTTCTCACAGGACATGAAACATTAACCAAGTTTTAACAATTTTAGATATAATTATGGCAGTTGGCTATTTAGGTACATAGTGAAATACTTATGGACAAAACCAAATGATATCTGCACTTTATTTAGTGATTATTAATTTATTTTCAGGGCTGCAGATTAAGCTCTGCAAAGCAGAGGCAGGGGCTCTGCTACTGAGCTGCATTCCTAACCTGGATTGATTCATTTTTGTTAGTATCAACTATACTAGGGGAAATGTTAATTAATAGTATTGGTAGTTATAGAATCTGTGTTATTCTTGCATGTGTTCATTATACTCTCCTCCTTATACTTTCATGTGCATTTGAAAGTTTCCCTAATAAAATGCTTGGGCTTGAGAGATGGCTCAGTAGTTCAGGCGCTTGCTTGCAAAGCCTGCTGGCTTGAGTTCAGTTCCCCAGTACCCATGCATAGCCAAATGCACAAGGTGGTACATGCATCTGTAGTTCATTTACAGTGGCCAGAGGCCTTGGCATGCCTATACTCTCTCTCTGTTTGTCTGCCTCTTTCTCTCTGTCGCAAATAAATAAAAAAAAATATTTTTTAAAAAACAAAATAAGCCGGGCGTGGTGGCACACGTCTTTAATCCCAGCACTCGGGAGGCAGAGGTAGGAGGATTGCTGTGAGTTCGAGGCCAGCCTGAGAATACAGAGTGAATTTCAGGCCAGCCTGGGCTAGTGAGACCCTACCTTGAAAAACCAAAAAAAAAAAAAAAAAAAAAAAAAAAAAAAGCCAGGTGTGGTGGCACACGTCTTTAATCCCATCCCTTGGAAGGCAGAAGTAGTAGGATCACTATGAGTTTGAGGTCAGCCTGCACTAGAGTGAGACCCTACCTGGAAAAAAAACAGAAAAACAAACAAATAAATAAATAAATAATATGATAAAATGCTAAAAAACAAAGACATTACTTCTAAAACCTTGTTTTTATCTTTAGAATGAGTCATAAGGTAATCAAAACAAACCACAAGACTTTAGTTTGTTGCTTGGCCTGTTTAAGTATATTTGTATAGCATTCAAGTATAGTCCTTGGCTGATAGTTGTATTTGTTAAGAAACAAGGGTTCAGCTAAGACATGGCTCATTGATTAAGGTGCTTGCTTGCAAAGCCAAAGGACCTAGGTTCAATTCCCCAGTTCCCACATAAAGCCCGATTCACAAGGTAGCTCGTGTATCTGGAGTTTGTTTGCAATGGCTAGAAGGCCTAGCATGCCCAGTCTCTGTCCACCCCCGCCCCATGCCTCTTTATCTCTCAAATAAATAAAAAAAATTTTTTTTGAGGTAAGGTCTCACTCTGGCCCAGGCTGACCTGGAATTCACTATGTAAGTCTCAAGGTGGCCTCCAAGTCATGACGGTCCTCTTACCTATGCCTCCCAGGTGCTGGGATTGAAGGCGTGTGCCATCACACCCGGCAATAAAATATTAAAAAAAAAAAAATAAGGGCTTATTTTCATTCTGCAAGTCATTATTCAGGCACAACTTGTTCCTTATTCTTAAATTTTAATAAAAGACAGTAGTTTTTAAGAAAAAATAAGGTTTCATAGCTGGTCCAACTTGGTATGCCACCAAGTGTGACCTTGAACTTCTGAATCTCCTGCTTGTACCTTCTGAGTGCTGGGTTCACAGGCCTGTGCTGCCCTGTGTGTGATACTGTGGTTCAAACCAAGTGCTTTATGTGTGATAGGCAAACGCTTTACCAGCTGAGTACTGAACAATACTTTGGTTTTATACAAGTTTTAAAAGAAAGTGCTTATCATAACTGGGTAAATCTAGTTCTCAAATCTACATGAACTTGTCTTTGTTCTTCTTAATGTTGCTACGGTCTTACATGATTTAAATACTCACAGGATTTTGTCTTTTGGATGGATCTGTAAGTTACCTCTTAAAAAGTTACATGTTAAACTGATGTTGTACATTTCTTGGTTAGCTAAATTGCTCATTCATAATTCAGGCTGGTCACTTATAAACCATTGCTTGTAACTTTCTCATGAGAGTAAGAGAAAATTTCACTTTCTTGAAGTGTTAGGAAGCATCTTTTCATTTTGGTAGTAGTTTGTCAACAACTGTCTATGTGATCTGAAAGATCATGCTGTTCCCTTGACTTTGCATCTAGGGTTAACTTTCCCAAAGAAAATGTTGTGGTCTTCACTGTAAGTAGAGTTCACAGGCCCTGCTGCTTATGCCATCTAACAGAGAAATTTCATTCGCTCTGTTGCAGAGAGCAGCATCTCCTTCATGTCTGTCTCTCTTCACTAACTCGATCCTGTCATCTTCACGATAAAGCTTGAGCCTCCTTTTCTTCCCTTGCTTAATTCTTTCCTTTGTGGCAAAATCTTCCTGGCCTGGACTTGCTTCTCAGGGGAAGGCTATTTAATAAGCACACTGCCATTCCTCAGTGAATATTTTCTCCTTGAGTTAGCTGATTAACTACTTCACCTCGTCTTCATCGTTTTCCAGGACAGTCTCCGTAAGAAGGATGACAGGATTGAAGAGCTGGAGGAAGCACTGAGAGAAAGTGTGCAGATAACTGCAGAGCGAGAAATGGTGCTGGCACAAGAGGAGTCAGCCAGGACCAGTGCTGAGAAACAGGTCTGCGATCTGACAGGGTTGCTAGCAATGCTCCTGGTAAACCAAAGGTAAAGCCCACCCAATGTAGCTTAGGTCAGCTGCATCTACTGCTTACAAGGCTATTCCACCACATTTCAGCCCATTTTGGCTTTTTGAGGTAAAGTCTCGTTCTAGCCCAGGCTGACCTGGAATTCAGTATGGAGTCTTAGCTGGCCTCCAACTCACGGTTATTCTCCTACCTCTGCCTCCTAAGTGCTGGGATTAAAGGTGTGCACCACCATGCCTGGCTGAATCTTTTTTTAAAAAAATATTTTATTTATTTATTTGCAAGTAGAGAGGAGAGGTGGGGAGGGGGAGACAGTGGGCATGCCAACATCTCTAGCCATTGCAAATGAACTCCAGATACATGTGCCATGTAGTACATCTGGTTTTATGTGGGTATTGGGGAATCAAACCCAGGTCGTTAGGCTTTGCAGGCAAGCACCTTAATCGCTACAGCCCAAGTTTCAATCTTGTTTTGGTATTTTGAGGTTAGGATCTCTCTCTAGCCCAGGCTGACTTGGAATTTACTCTGTAATCCAAGGCTGGTCTCAAGCTCATGGCAGTCCTCCTAGTTCTGCCTCCTGAGTGCTGGGATTTAAGGTGTGTGCCACCACCCCCAGCTCAATCTTTTATACTAGCAAGAGTTGACTTATTAATATGGAAGTCTCTACAGTTATATTTTAGGACTGATTTCATATATATTTACATAATAAGGTAATATAGCTAAGAGATAAATGGAACCTGTCTTTGTCACAAGACTTTGGAAAACATTAGCTTTGTGTTTTGTTTTTGTTTTTGTTTTTGTTTTGTTTTGTTTTGTTTTGTTTTTTTGTGGCAGTGTCTCATTGTAACTCAGGCTGGCTTCAAACTCATGGTAATCTTCCTGCTTCAGTCTCCCAAATGCTGTGATTACAAGTGAGAACCACCACACCCTGGCTCATGGCTAAATATATATATTTGAGGCAGGGTTTCATTCTAACCCAGGCTGGCCTTGAACTAACAGTGATTGTCTGCTTCCTGAATTCCTGAATGGTGGGATTATAGTCATGAGTTATCATGCCTAGCTTTTTTTTCTTTTTCTTTTTTTTTGGTTTTTCGAGGTAGGGTCTCACTCTAGTTCAGGCTGACCTGGAGTTCACTCTGTATTCTCAGGGTGGCCTCGAACTCACCACGATCCTCCTATCTCTGCCTCCCAAGTGCTGGGATTAAAGGCGTGCGCCACCACGCCCGGGGCCTAGCTTTTTTTTAATTGACAACTTCCATAATTATAGACAATGACCATAGTAATTCCCCCTTTCCCCTCTGCAACTCCACTTTCCATCATACATTCCCCCCCATCAATCAGTCCCTCTTTCATTTTGATGTCATCATCTTTTCCTTCTATTATGATGGTCTTGTGTAGGTAGTATCAGGCACTGTGAGGTCATGGATATCCAGGCCATTTTGTGTCTGGAGGAGCACGTTGTAAGGAGTTCTACTCTTCCTTTGGCTCTTACATTCTTTCCGCCCCCTCTTCTGCAATGGACCCAGAGCCTTGGAAGGTATGATAGAGATGTTTCAGTGCTGAGCACTCCTCTGTCCCTTCTTCTCAGCACTATGTTGCCTTTTGTGTCATCCCAGAGCTCACCACTGTCTGAAAAGAGGAGCTTCTCTAACCAAAAGTGAGAGTAGCACTAATATATGGGTGTGGACATTAAGAGAAGTGCTGACTGGGCAGTTTGGTGAGCATAGTATATACATTTAACCAGACACCAGCAGACATTACACCCCTAGGGCTCATAACTACCCCTGTTGTAGGTTTTCAGTATCAGGGATGTATTCCCTCCCATGGAGCAGGCCTCCAGTCCAATTAGAGAGCAGTTGGTTTCCCCCATAACAGACATGCCACTATTGCACCTATTGGCTCATTTGGCCTGGCTGGCCAAATTTCAGGCTTGCAGTGTCCACTGTTGTTTATCTCCACTGCTGATTTCTCTCTCTCCCATGGAGCTGCATGCAGCATAGTTTTTTCCAGCTTTCTGTTAGCTAGTCTACACCGAGGAGTGAATACCCTAGCTTTTTAGGTAAATAAGAAAACTCAGACATGTGTGACTCACTTGGAAAATTGTTTGTTTTCTGCCACATTCAAAGAGTATTTAAGGTTATAAAAAGTTAGTAGCAAATGTGAAGGTCATAGAGACTGTGGCACTTCATACCCGGATTATTCTCAGCCACATGATGACTTGAAAGAACTCTTCCTGTTGCTGTTTATGGTCTTTATTTTCTACTTCTCTGTTGGATCTTTGTACCCTCACTTTTGACTTTCCATTAAAAAGAATAAAGATGAGAGTTACAAATGGAAGCAACAGTTTTAGTAAGTAAAGACTGACTGTAACCTCAGCTCCCATGTTGAGAATGTGTCTTAAGGTTTCAAATCTACCTACTATGGTGATTGTGACATTTGATTTTTGTAGCAGTTGCTTCCTTTGTGTGTAAGACAGAATAATAAATGCTGCCCTTGCACAGAAAGAGTCCACTAGAAAGACAGGAATCAGTTTGGGGAAATCTCTTGAGAACTAGTGTCCCGTAATATGTTGGAAGCTGGGTAGTAGAGGAGAAGGCTCTGCATCAAGGCAGACCTGTTAGCTGCCACAGAGACTTCCCTCATAGCTACAGTGGCTGTGAAGTGCCAAGAATGAGAATTGGGAAAAAGAAAAAAAAAGCTAGGACTGGAGAGAAGGCTTAGTTAAGGCGTTTGCATGCAAAGCCTAAGGACCCATGTTCAACTCTCCAGATCCCACATAAGCCAGTAGCATAACGTGATGCATACGCAAGGTATGCACATACACACAAGGTGTCACATGCATCTGGAGTTCAATTGCAGCAGCTGGAGGCCCTGGTGTGCCAATTCTCTCTCTCTCACTTGCGCGTACATGTGCACTCAGTCATAAACAAAAAGAAAAAGAAAAAAAGATTTGGTATTTGTTAGCAAAGGTGAGCAAAAATTGATGATTTGGGGCTGGAGAGATGGCTCAGTGGTTAAAGGTGCTTGGTTGCAAAGCCTGGCTGCCTGGAGAGCCATATACACAAAGTGGCACATGTATCTGGAGTTTGTGTGCAGTGGCATGAAGCTCTGAGGTGTCCATTCTGTCCTTCCTCTCTATCTGTCTCTCTGTCCCCTTCTTTCTCCCTCTCTTTCTTTTAAAAAATAAAATTTAAAAAAAAAATTATCATTTTATGAAATGAGTCTTTCAGTGCCTTTAACCTAGATAAATGCCTTTTCTTTTCCTTTGAATACCTTTCTAATGTACAAACATATCTTGACTAGTGACTTCAGAACGATAGTTGGGCCAGGCATGGTGGCACATGTCCTTAATCCTAGCACTTGGGAGGCAGAGGTAGGAGGATCGCCATGAGGTCGAGGCCACCCTGGGACTACATAGTGAATTCCAGGTCAGCCTGGGCTAGAACAGACTCTACTTGGAAGGTGAAAAACAAAAACAAACAAACAAACCCAAAATAGTCCTTGGACAAAAACCTTGTTCCAGAGTAGGGAGAGTTGCCTCTCCCCCACCCTTCTTTCCAGAGTTACAGTAGGGTCATATGATGTGCACTTCCATGGGCTTTCCAGACACAGTGCTACACTATCTGCTACTGCAGTACAGGAAAAGCATTTCCTGAGCTGTAGGTATTCATCCATCTGTTCTACCCCCAGCCCTGATTTTAAAAAATATTTTATTAATTTATTTGAGAGTGGGAGTGGGGAGGAAGAAGCAAATAGAGAGAGAATGGGTGTGCCAAGGCCTTCAGCCACTACAAACTCACTCCAAATGTATGCGCCGCCTTGTACATCTTGCTTATATGGGCATTGGGGAACCCAACCTTAGTCTTTAGGCTTCACAGGCAAGTGCCTGAACTGCGAGATTCTCTCTCCAGCCCCCGGATTTTTATTTTTATTTTTGCTTACATGGAATCTGCGGAGTCGAACATGGGTCCTTAGACTTTGCAGGCAAGTGCCTTACCTGCTTAGCCATCTCTCTAGCCCCAGTATCCTTGATTTTTTATGATGTTAATAACTTTATATAGGCAACTGTGGACTCTATGAATATTTAAGATACATCTTGTTTCAAACTACAAATCATTACACAATGTGTCTTCATATCCAATTTGAAAATAAGGTTATTTGATGAATTCTTAGAACATACAGTTTCATGTAGGAATAATTATTCCCAGGCAAAGAGAGTGTGAGTGTGTGGTGTATGCACGTGTGTGTTCACCTGTGTGGGTGCATGGAGGCCAGAGATAAACTTTACTTTGCTCTCCGCTTTATTTACTGAGTCTGGGTCTCGTACTGGTACTAGAGCTTGCCAGTTCAGCTAGTCTAGCCGTCCGTTTGCCCCAGAATCCCTCGTGTCTATCCCTTCTCAGTACAAGGACTTTATCCATTGAGAAAGTTTTTTTGAGGCAGGGCTCACTCTAGCCCTGCTGACCTGGAACTCACTCTCTAGCCCAGGCTGGCCTCAAACTTATTCACTACATCTAGCTTATTTTAGTTTTTTTGTTTTTTAGTCAGGGTGTTCTGTAGCTCAAGGTAGTCTCAAATTTACCATGCAGCCAAGGATAGCAGTGAACTTCTGATCTCATTGCCTCCACCTCCCAAGTGCTGGTGTTACAAATTTGTATTACCATGCCCAGCTCCTAGACAAATTCTCATCTTTCAGTGATGAAAAATAAAGAATTGATGATGCTACTTGGATTCATTCTGCTCCTTAAAGATAAGCGTGTGAGCATGGTGGCTCACACCCTTAATCCCAGCACCTGGGAGGCAGAGGTAGGAGGATTGCTGTGAGTTTGAGGCTGGCTGAGATGACAGAGCGAGTTCCAGGTCAGTCTGAACTAGAGTGAGATCCTACCTTGGGAAAAGATAAGCAAACAAACAAAGGTAAGTATATGATACAGGTTTTCCTCCCTTAAGCAACTAGACAGTAGATCAGTTGAGCATATCAGAGCATAGTTTGATGGCATATATATGTTGTTGTTTGTTTGTTTTTGCTTGAGGCAGGGTCTCTCACTGAACCTGGAGCTCCCTGATTCTGCTAGACTAGTTATCCAGCAAGTGTCTGGAATCGACCAGCCTCCCCCTCTTGAGTGCTGGGATTACAGGTGTAGGTGCACACCACCACCCCTAGCTTTTACAGGCACTGGGCTCCAGACTCAGGTCCTTTATCAACTGAACTATTCTCCATCTATGATAGCATTTTTTGTTTGTTTGTTTGTTTTTTTGAAGTGTCTCACTCTAGCCTAGGCTGACGTGGAACTCACTCTGTAGTCCCAGGCTGGTCTCAACTCATAGCTATCTTCCTACCTCTGCCTCCCAAGTGCTGGGATTAAAGGCATGTGCCACCATGTCCAGCTCTAATAGCATAATATATTTTAAAGTATTTTTACTTATATGAGAGAGAGAGAGAGAGAGAGAGAGAGAGAGAGAGAGAGAGAGATTGAGACAGACAGAATGAAAAAGGCAAACGCAGAGTGAGAATGAGTATGGGCATACCAGGGCCTCCTGCCACTGCATACACACTCCAGATGCATGCGCCCCTTTGTTTACCTGGCTTGACATAGGTACTGGGGAATCGAACCCAGGCCATCAGGCTTTGCAAACAAGCATCTAATAGCATAATTTTAAAGACCATCTGTTCTTTCATTTATTTTAAAAATATTTTTTATTTATGAAAGAGGTGTAAGAATGGTTGATCCAGGGCCTCTTGCTGCTGCAAATGAACTCCAGACACATGTACCACTTTGTGCATCTCACTTTACATAGGTACTGGGTAATTGAACCTGGACCAACAGGCTTTGCAAGCAAGCACCTTTAATTGCTTAACCATCTCACCAGCCCAACTTTCATGTTTTTATTTATTTATTTATTTATTTATTTATTTATTTTATTTGAAAGAAAGAGGCAAAGAGAGAGAGAGAGAGGGCACACCAGGGCCTTCAGCTGCTGCAGATGAACTCCAGACACATGTGCCACCTTGTGCATCTGGCTTATGTGGGTCCTGGAGAATCAAACCTGGGTCCTCTGGATTTGCAGGCAAACGCCTTAACTGGTAAGCCATCTCTCCAGCCCACTTTTGTATTCTTTATTGGTCCAAATTTAGATGTATTTTAAAATTTGAAAATATAAAATACTTTAGAAACTCTTATCTGAAATCATTTATGCCTGTAAGATTTTTCACTTTGGTAACTTATGCATGCACTACCACAGAAATGTCAGAAGAGGGCGCTCATGTTTTAGAGGCGAGCCTTTCCAATTTGCTACTGCTGTTGCCTTGGGATGGAGTAACAGGTGTGCAAGCCAGTGATCAAGTTGGTAAATAACAATGAAAACATTGGAAAACTTGAATAATTACCTAGGTGTCGTGGAGATGGGTTTGTGAGCGATTTCTTGTACCATGGAGAATAAAGACTGCATTTATCTTACTTTTGAATGGTTTTTACATTTGCTTTTAGCCATTGTGGGATTAGCTGAGTCTCAATGATTATATCTGTAAATTACTAGGGCAGTTTCTCAAATACAACCACCTTTTCCTAACTGATGAGTGTGAAAGCTCACTTCCCTTTAAATTTGGGGGGGGGGATTATAAGATTATAATATGTTTATTTTATTAGCATTTACTTGAATGTATCTCTCCAGTGACGATTGACTACACTTTTTCCCCAAGCAACTTACCCATGTTACAGCCCAATAAAAGGCACTTCATACCAGTTCCCTGGAAGACTTGTTCTTAAATAATTTTTTCTACTTTTCTGCAGCTATCCTGATTTTTGAGCCAGGTATGGTGTTCATACCTATAATTTTAGCACTAGGGAGACTAAAGTAGTGGGGTCCCCGTGAGTTCAAGGCCAGCCTGGGCTACAGATTGAGTTTCAGGTTATCCTGGGCTAGAGTGAGAACCTGACTTAACAGATAAGACAAAAACAAGAAAATTCATTAAGGAAAAAAATGTTCAGAACACCTATTTGGTAGTCCTCCGTTTCTGCTGGGTTTGCCAGGAGTGCAGCCTTGTGGTGTTCTCCAGTGCAGATTGCTTATGGAATTGCTTTTTAAAATTTTCTTTGTGCATGCACGCATGCACACGTGTATGTATGTGTATGTGTGTGTGTGTGTGTGTGTGTGTGTGTGGATGGATGGGAAAGCCAGGATCTCTTACCACTGAAAACGAGTGGCATTTGCTTATTTTTGTCAGCTCCACATCACTACGAGCTTAATTCTAATAAAACACTTCAGTCTTTGGGCCATACATTCACACTGTCACATTCAAACTACCACACCCAGTGTTCACTGCTTCTGTTACCCAGGGATTCCCTGTCTCCACCTCCCACCATCTAGCATTTCCATGGGCTCTGAGGACCTGAACTCAGGACCTTAGACTTGCCCAGCAAGCACTTTATCCACTGAGCCATCTCCCCAGACCCAGGATCGTTCTTATATTTGTATAGTTTTGCCTGCTTTCCTCACGGATAATTGCAGGCAGTATGTATGTACCCTCTTTAAGGTGGCTTCTTGCACTTGTTTGCGAGAGAGAGAGAGAGAGAGAGAGAGAGGGAGAGAAAGAGAGAGAGAGAAATAAAAGTGGGCATGTGTATATACTCATATGCGCATGTTTGGAGAGGCCAGAAGTCAACAGTAGTGTCTTTCTCCATTGCTTTTCCCTTTATTATTTTTGGGAAAAGGGTCCCTCTTTGAACCCAGAGCTTACCAGTCTGACTGAAGAGATTGCTCTTTGAGTAGGAGTGCTTGCTGTATAAGCATGAGGTACTAAGTTCAGTACCCAGCACCCTCATAAACAACTGGCCATGGCCACAGATGTTTCTTACACCAATACTAGGAGTGTTGGAGAGAAACGAGAAAATCACAGGGTTTGTGGAGAGCCAGTCTGACTGAACTATGCAGCCGCAGGTTCAGTGAAAGACGTTTTCCCAAACAACAGAAGACGACGAGTCTCCTCTGTCCTCTACACACGTGCACAGGACACGTGCATCAGCACAAAACACACCTAGGAAAATAAATTAAAATAACATTAAAGATAGAACAAAAGATTTTATCTGCACTATGAACTTTATGTTTTATTTGTTTTTATTGTTTTCTGTATAAATTAAAATATGTATGTTCACAGTAATTTTTTACAGTGCCTTTTTAAAAATGTTACTACTTCCACATCAATAACACACGCTTCATTATGACATTTTCATATTTAGTGTACTTTGATCATATTTATCTCCTTTCTCTTCTCTAACTAGTTTTGCATCAGTGTCTTTTTTTTTATCACATATATATTTAGGTACCTAATAAATGTGCTTTGAAATCGTCTGTGTAGCGTGTGTGTGCCTATTCACACATCTGGAGGCCAAAGGAGCATGCTAGGTGTCCTCCTTTATCACACTGCCTCATTTCCATGAGTCAGTGTCATTGAGCTTGCTGGTTTTTGACTCGACTGGCTGACCATCGAGCTCCAGTGTTCTTCCTGTCTTTTCCTCCCTCCAGCTTTTTACGTAGTTGCTGGGGCTTGAACTCAGGTCCTCATACGTGTATAGCAAGTGCTCTTTTTTACTGAGCCACCTCGACAGCTCTTATTCAAGGTTAAAATTTTATTTATTTATTTATTTATTTATTTATTTATTTATTTATTTATTTATAAGCAGACAGTGTGCACAAGAGAGGAGAGAGAGAATGGGTGCTCCAGGCCCTTCAACCACTGCAGATGCATGTGTCACTTTGTGTATTGGCTTTACAGAGGTACTGGGGAATCAAAGTCCTGTTGTTACACATTGCAGGCAAGTGCTGTAACCACTAACCCATCTCTCCAGTCCCCAAATTTAAATTTACATAAGCATTTTATTGAGAAAAGTATAAAAATGGTCTATATTGGCAGTCTAACATAAAATAAATTATTTTAGTATTAAATTCTGAACAAAAGTAGAATGGAAATAGAAACAGGATGTCCACAAAAAGGGATATTGTAAGAACAGTTTTGAACAGATAAGGGTGGATCGAGTCACTATTTATATTTCACTGGAGTTTTCGTAGTGCTTTGGAACAAACCCAGAGCCTTGCTCTGTGAGTGTGTCTATGCTGAGCTACATCCCAAACACCACTGCACACACTCATGTAAAATTAACTTTAAAGTTGTGGTGCTTTACAAATGTTAAGTACCCATTACACTACATTGTTTGCTGATTTTAAGTTTATATTATGAAAATTAGATGGCAAGTTGAAAGTCTGTTCTTCCTTACATTCACTTTTGTATGGACAAATCCCACTTGTACTTCTGTAACACTTTTCTAACCTTTTAAGTCTGACTTATGTATCTTTCTCAGGTTTTGGAATAGTTCTTTTTGCTTATCCTTATTTGTTTCATAATACTGCTATTATTACTTATTTACTAATCACTTTTTTTTTTGTTTTTTTCAAGATAGGGTTTTACTCTAACCCATGCTGATCTGAAATTCACTATGTAGTCTCAGAGTGGCCTTGAACTCACTGTAATCCTGCTTCTGCTTCCCAAGTGCTGGGATTAAAGGCGTGCGCCACCACGCCCGGCTTAGTAATCACTTTTAAGAGACAGCCACTGTTTTCTTTATTAGGGCATAACCTTCTTGGGGACAGGAAATATATCTTTTATACTTTTGTATCCTTGATAGCTACATCATCTTGGGTACACAGCAACATTCAGCGAATATCTATGTGACTGAGTTTCATTTGTTAATGAGTGAATGAATCAAGTTTTATTCTGACCTGAATGTTTCTTCACCTGATGACAACGTACAGGTTAATAGCAATTTTATGATTTTAAAAAGGCTTTATTGACAATTTTCACACACGTACAGAATTAGTCGTAATTTTCCTCTCATTACCTTTATATTTTATTTATTTATTTATTTGACAGAAAGAGGCAGAGAGAGAGAGACTCTCTCTCTCTCTCTCTCTCTCTCTCTCTCTGTGTGTGTGTGTGTGTTGTGTGTGTGTGAGAGAGAGGGAGAAAGGGGAAAGGGAATGGGTGCACCAGGACCTCCAGCCAATGCGAACGAACTCCAGACGCAGGCACCACTTTGTGCATCTGGCTTATGTGGGCTCAGGAGAATCGAACCTAGGTCCTTTGGCTTTGCAGGCAAACATCTTAACTGCTATGCCATCCCTCCAGCCCCCTCTCTCATTACCCCCTTTTGCCCCATCCCCAGCTACCTTTCACTGAACCCCCTTCTCCTTTCCAACTTAATCCCTCTTTTATTTTGATTTGTGTGTGTTTGTCCTTTTGCATCAGCCATGAAGGAATGTTGATGGCCTCAGTAGTGTACAGGGCTTGTACCTGTGAGAGCAGCGACTGTGAGTTCCTGAGAGTAACAGCCACTTGATGTCCATCGGAGAGCTTCCCACAGCACTCTTCCCGTCCTCTGCTCTCACACTCCTGCCCTCTTTAGCGATGCTCCCTGAGACGTGATGTCCATAGGAGAGCTTCCCACAGCACTCTTCCCATCCTCTGCTCTCACACTCCTGCCCTCTTCAGCAATGTTCCCTGCGACGTGATGTCCATAGGAGAGCTTCCCACAGCACTCTTCCCATCCTCTGCTCTCACACTCCTGCCCTCTTCAGCAATGTTCCCTGCGACGTGATGTCCATAGGAGAGCTTCCCACAGCACTCTTCCCATCCTCTGCTCTCACACTCCTGCCCTCTTCAGCAATGTTCCCCGAGAGTTGGAGGTGGTAATAGAGATGTATTTAGTGCTGAGTACTCAACATTCACTTATTCTCAGCACTTTGACAAGTTTTGAGTCTCCCCAGTAGTCAATCCCATCTGCAAAAAAAAGCTTTTTTCGCCAAAGTCAGAATAGCGCTAATATGTGGGCATAAACATAAATATTTTGGGACTGGAGAGATTTCTCAGTGGTTAAAATTGCTTGCTTGCAAATCCTAGAGGCCCTGTACCCATGTAAAGCCAGATGCACAAATCGGCACAAGTGTCTCGAGTTTGATTGTAGTGGCTAAGGCTCTGGTGCACCAATTATCTCTCTCTCTCTCAAATAAAAAATTATTAAAAACATTTATTTGCAAGTAGTCAGAGGGAGAAGGGGGAGAGAGAGAGAATGAATGAATGAATGAATGAATGAATGAATGAATGAATGAATGAATGTGGGCATGCCAGGGCCTCTAGCCACTGTAAACAAGCTCCAGATGCATGCACCACTTTCTGCACCTGGTTTTACATGGGTACTGGGAAATTGAACTCAGGTTGTTAGACTTTGCAGGTGCCTTAACCGCTGAGCAATCTCTCCAGCCCACTCGTGGGCTTTTGACTAGGTGTTTAGGAGCAGGCATGAATTCCCTCTTGAATCCAAAACCAGTCGGTTACCCCATAGCATTCATAGCACTGTTTCACCAGTGGGCACATCTTGCCTGGCTGGCAGCTTGTAGATCTCTACAGCACTTATTGTTGGTCAAGACCATTGATGACTTTTTTCCTCCCAGCAGGCTGCTGAGCACTTTGCAGCACTGTGGCATCTGGGTTATTTTCAATGTCTTATAGTTCTGCTGTATTGTTTGGGGAGTACCAGGGACCTCTGTGTGCAACCACTCATTGGGAGGTATCCTGTCACCACCATGGGATTTTCCTATAACATATGGTTTCTGGGAGCAATTTTATGAGTTTTTACAACAGTTATCAAAGCAGTATTTTGAAATATTTTATTTTTTCTTGCAAATTTTCTGGTTTTTTTTTTTTTCACTGCACTTGCTAAGGCACCTTGTCATTTCAACTGAAAAAAAATCTGAACAATTTCAGCATTTAAAGAATTAGTAAAGCCAGGCGTGGTGGTGCCCACCTTTAATCCCAGCACTTGGGAGGCAGAGATAGGTGGATCACTGTGAGTTCAAGGCCACCCTGAGATTACATAGTGAATTCTAGGTCAGCCTGCACTAGAGCTAGACCCTACCTTGGAAAAAAATAAATAAATAAATAAAACAAACAAAAAAGAATTACTAGAAAAAGGAACAGGTGTGGTGGTGTAAGCCTTTAATCTCAGCACTCAAGGCAGAGGTAGGAGGATTACTGTGAGGTCCAGGCTAGCCTGAGACAACAGAATGAGTTCCAAGTCAGCCTGGGCTAGAATGAGGCCATATCTCGAAAAAGACAAAAACAAACAAAAATCCCTCACAAGAATTAGTAGGAAAAAATAATTAGTAGAATACTTTTTTTTTTTTTTTTTGAGGTAGGGTCTCACTCTAGCTCAGGCTGACCTGGAATTCACTATGTAATCTCAGGGTGGCCTCGAACTCATGGTGATCCTCCTATCTCTGCCTCCCAAGTGCTGGGATTAAAGGCGTGCGCCACCACACCCGGCTTAGAATACATTTTTGAAGTTCTTGATTTTAAAGAATTCTAGCTGTAAAGTCCAAATAAAATTTAACAGATGAATGTGCAGAATTCAAGCCAACTATTACTTTATCTTCTTTTGGTGTATGCCTGTGTGTACACATGTGCTTGTAGATGTATGCACCCTGTCTGTGCACATGCACATGAAGGCCAGAGGAATACGTTGTGTGTTCTCCTCTACCGCTTGTCCCTGTCCACTGAGTTCTTTGAGACAGGGTCTCTGTCTTGACCCCCGAGACGTGTTGCTTTTTTGGTTACACTAGCCAACCAGTGAGCCTCAGCAGTCCTGTCTCTGCCCCATCAGTACTGAAGTTGCAGTGGCATACAGATTTTTTTATCATGGGTAATTACATCAAGCTCTTTTACCCACTGCATCATCTCTACAGCTCTATTATTCAGTCTTTTAGCTAGTAGAAAATAGCCTGAAAGCCTTTTGTAGCAAGCAGACTAATTGAAATAGTAAGGCATGTTTATAAACATTTGAATATATGTAAATTTAGAATATTCCTTGGAATATTGCAGTTCAACTGTTTGGAAAATCTTTTTTAAATATTTGTTTTTGCATTTATCTTTACTTATTTATTTGCAAGGAGAGGGAGAGACTGAGACTAACAGTGAGAATGGTTGTGCCAGGACATCCATCCACTGCAAATGAACTCTAGACACCTGCGCACTTTGTGCATTTGGCTCTACGTGTGTGCTGAGGACTAGAACCCAGGCCACCAGGCTTTGCCTTTAGCTGCTGAGACATTGCTCCAGCTCCTACTTAGTGTTTTAATTGGCTATATTTAATCATTTTAGAAATTTCTTACTGGGTTTTCACTTCTTATGAGTAGCTGAGTAGTTTAAAAGTATTACAGATACAAACATGTTTCCCAGAACTGCATAGGGTAATCTGTTCTTATAAGAACATCTGCCTGTAGGTTAGGAACTTTAACCATGCTTGTAAAGTACTTTCCTGGTTTCTGCAGAAGTCATCTTTTCTGATCAGTTCAAATCTGTTTAAAGTTCAACGACATTTCATTTTAAAACATGTAAGATGTGGCCATGTGTGGTGGCACATACCTTTAATTCCAGTCCTCAGGAGGCTAAAATAGGATGATCACCATGAGTTCAAGACCAGCCTGGGATACAGAGTGATTTCCAGAGCTAGAGTGAGACCCTACCCCAATCCCCAACCCACCCACCCCCCAAAAAAAATTTTTTTTACTTAAATTTTTTATTTTTTTATTTTTTGAAGTAGGGTCTTGCTTTTGCTCACGCTGACCTGGAATTTACTATGTAGTCTCAGGGTGGCCTCGAACTCACGGCGATCCTCCTCTGTCTCCTGAGTGCTGGGATTAAAGGCGTGTGCCAACATGCCTGGCTTTACATTTTTTAAATGGTTCCAGGATATAAGGAGATGAAATAGTGGAATCCGCATATATTTTTCTTGTTTTTTGCCATTGTGTAATCAGTTTAGTATTGAAATCAAGGTCTGTCAGGAGGAGTCTAGTATGTTCCTCTGTTGACTCTTGCTCTCATGTCAAAGAGTTTGAATTTCCTTTGTCATGAGGACTGGTAATAAAATGAGTCACATTGAAATGAGACTGCTGGAAATATGTCATGTCTGCCTTCATGGTGACAGCTGGTTACTAACTAACCCTGCCAGAGCTGTTCTGCAACTGACAAGGCATTTCAAAAGGCAACAGAGTTGCCACTTCAAAGAAAATTCTACCATCTCTTCCTTGTTGTTACATGGTTGGACCTGCCATAGCAAAAATCCTCATGTTTAGACTTCTCTTTTTGATCTGAGAAAGTTGTATAAAATGACCTTATGTTAGAAAAATAACAAGAGTTTGTTGGGCTGGAGAGATGGCTCAGTGGTTAAAGTTTTTGCTTGCAAAACCTGATGGCCTGGGTTTGATTATCTAGTACCCACATAGAGTCTGTCAGCAGATTGGTGCATGTGTCTGGAATACGTTTGCAGTGGCAGGAGGCCCTAGCATGCCCGTATTCTCTTCCTGTCTGCCTTTTTTCTCTCTGTCTCTCTGCCAACTAAATAAATAAAAGTAAAAATATTTTGCCGGGCGTGGTGGCGCACGCCTTTAATCCCAGCACTCGGGAGGCAGAGGTAGGAGGATCGCTGAGAGTTTGAGGCCACCCTGAGACTACATAGTTAATTCCAGGTCAGCCTGGACCAGAGTGAGACCCTACCTCGCAAAACCAAAAATAAATAAATAAATAAATAAATAAATAAATAAATAAGTAAGTAAAAATATTTAAAAGAAAAATACTGATACTTTGTAATAATGGCAACCAAACGTCCTTCATTTCAATTTGTTTATCAATGGAAATTTCCCAGCTGTGTTCAAATTATAACAAGCAGGGCTGAAGAGACAGTTTAGCACTTAAGGCACTTGCCTGTAAAGCCTAAGGATCCATGTTTGATCTCTGTCCAGATCTCACGTAAGCCAGACATGCAAAGGTGAGGCAAGCACAAGGTCTCACATGACCACAGGGTGGTGCAATAATCTAGAGTTCAATTTCAGTGGCTGAGCCCCCTGCGCACCAATTTTCTCTCTCTCTCTATTTCTCTCTTGCTCTATTTAAAAAAATTATAACAAGTTTATTAACATAGATTAATAGAGAACAAATGTCAGAGGAGACTTTTAACTATATTATTGTTGTAGCCACTTTCAGAAATGTATAATAAGTAAAATGACAAATTGAAGTTTTCAATTTGTTATACTTTCCCCCAATTTCTCCTTATTTTTACTCTGATTTAATTTAATTTATTTTTTCATTTTTTATGAGAAGGAGAGAGAGAGAGAGAGAATTGGCACCCCAGCCACTGCGGTCAAATTCCAGACACATGCACCACCTTGTGCACTTGCATCACCTTGTGTGTCTGGCTCATGTGGGATCTGGAGAATTGAACATGGGTCCTTAGGCTTCGCACGCAAGCGCCTTAACCACTAAGCCATCTCTTCTGCTCCATTTCACTCTTTTGTAAAAAATTTATTTGAAAGGCAAGAGAGAGGTAGAAGAGAGACAGACAGAGAATGGACATGCCAGGGCATGTAGCTACTGCAAATGAGCTCCAGATGCTTGTGCCCCTTGTGCATATAGCTAACGTGGGTCCTGAAGAATCGAACCTGAGTTCTTTGGCTTTGCAGGAAAATGCCTTAACTGCTAAGCCATCTCTCCAGCCCTCCATTTTCAGTCTTTTTTTTTTGGGGGGGGGCGTTCAAGGTAGGGTCTCACTGTAGCTCAGGCTGACCTGGAATTCACTGTATATTCTCAGGCTGGCCTCAAACTCTTGGCAATCCTCCTACCTCTGCCTCCCGAATACTGGGATTAAAGGTGTGCACCACCATGCTTGGCTTCATTTTCATTCTTTTTTTTTTTTTGGTTTTTCGAGGTAGGGTCTCACTTTAGCTCAGGCTGACCTGGAATTCACTATGTAGTCTCAGGGTGGCCTCGAACTCACAGCGATCCTCCTACCTCTGCCTCCTGAGTGCTGGGATTAAAGGCGTGCGCCACCACGCCTGGCTCAATTCATTTTCATTCTTAATAGTTTGCAGAATCTTTAATGTTAATAGTAAGAAGGACCGATGTCCCAAATGTGTAATCTCAGAAATCATTTGGGTAGTTTAAACTGACATTTCTAAATAACTGTTAAAATTTGAAACGGCCTTGTATTTTGTTTAAAATCATTGTTATGCTAGAGACAGTTTTGAAACAATTAACCTCATCGTAATGTCAATGTAAACCTCAGATCTTTAATAAAAGATAAAATACTACCAACCATCTTCAACACTGAGAAGTGAAAAGGCAGCAACATGATGTTTTTGTTTGTTTTTGGTTTTTGTTTTGTTTTTCAAGGTAGGGTCTCACTCTAACCCAGGATGACCTGGAATTCACTATGTAGTCTCAGGGTAGTGTCAGACTCATGGCAATCTTCCTACTTCTGCCTCCCAAGTGCTGGGATTAAAGGCGTGCGCCACCATGCCCGGCCATGATTTTTTTTTTTTTTTTTTTTGGTTTTTCGAGGTAGGGTCGATCACTCTGGCCCAGGCTGACCTGGAATTAACTATGTAGTCTCAGGGTGGCCTTGAACTCACGGTGATCCTCCTACCTCTGCCTCCCGAGTGCTGGGATTAAGGGCGTGCACCACCACGCCCGGCTTTCCGGCCATGATTTTTTAAAGTATTAGTTGGGCTGGAGAGATGGCTTAGCAGTTAAGGCACTTGCCTTTGAAGTCAAAGGGCCCAGGTTCAATTCCCCGGGACCCACATAAGCCAGATGTACAAGGTGGCGCATGCATCTGGAGTTCATTTGCAGTGACTGAATGCCCTGGCACGTCCATTCTCTCTCTCAGACAAAGAAAATAAAAGTTCCAAAAAAATAAATAAAAGTGTTAGTGCTAAAACTCCTTGGTTGTTTTATCTTTAGAACTTATAAAAATTGACAATTCAAGAGCTGGACAGATGGCTTATTGGTTAAGGTGCCTGACTGTGAAGCCTAAGAACACCAGTTTGATGCTCCAGGTCCCACGTTTAGCCAGACGCAAGTGCGCAATGTCACACATGCACACAAGGGGGCGCATGTGTCTGAAGTTTTTTCACAGCAGCTGAGAGGCTGCTGGCACACCCATTCTCTCTCCTCTCTCTCTGTCTCTCTCAAATTAAAAATAATTGGCAGTTCAATATGTGGTAAGAAGTGGGAATGTGGATTGGTTAAAATTTAAAATCCATATCAGACAATGGCATGGTCTTTTTTTAGTGGTGCCAGGATTTTTCCTTCATATCCTTTGTAGTAGAGGTGAATAAAGCTGAGAATCTTTAGATTCTTTTCACCCTGATCTTGTATTTTCTTACTATTTTTAGAACTTATTTTGCATAGAATATAAAATTTACATTGGCAGAAGCTGTATCCATTGTAACTTCCTCTATAACATTGCCAGTTGGAGGTCAGTTGATAGCTGCTAAAATAGTTCTGAAACAAAACTGAAGCCCTAGCAAGGGACCGTGTGAGTTGGGGTGACCCAAACCATCTTGAGAAAAGTGATTGGCTTCTAACAGTATTTCTTAAAAGGAATACATTTGCAGGGCTCTCTTCGATATTACTTTTTCTTCCCTTTGAAAAGTGTTTGATAAGTAATAATTGATGGTATTGTCCTTGATGTTCAGGAACTGTGCTTCTGAATTTAGGATTGAGTTTAACTTCCATTTGTATTTGTGTGTGTATGTTTTTTTAAACTTTTTTTTTTTTTTTGAAGTAGGATCTTGCTCTAACACAGGCTGACCTGGAATTCACTGTGTAGTCTCAGGGTGGTCTCAAACTCAGGACAATCCTCCTACCTCAGACTCCCAAGTGCTGGGATTAAAGACGTGCGCCACCATGCCTGCCCCATTCATTGTTCTTTTTAAAAGTTGGAACCAAAGTGAAAAAATGAATTGCAGTGGAAATAAAACAAAACTTGGCATACCCCAAAGTTGGGTCTCATGAATACCAGAGGTCTGCTAATAATGTGTTTTCATGGTAGACAAATGTTTATACTTTTGTCTAATCTGTATGGCATCTGCTGTACTAGAAAACACTTTGAAATCTATTTCAGATGATAGATACTTCGCTTGTGGTGAGTCCTTGGGCTGTGTGGCCCTTATTCTATTATCTCTCAGTGAGAGGTTTAACAAACCCAACTATTGATGGTGGCAGTATTCCAGGATATAGCTACAGCTAAACCCTGAGAACCAGACTGGCATCTTATTGGTTTTTACATATACTTATATTCTCCTTGCCTGCATTTTACTGGATGTTTTTAGTAAAAGCTATCTTCCTAGAGAAATGTACACACTAGGATTTAGCCTACTAAATAGGCAGCTTTTGTATGCGATGTAGCCTCAGTTCTGCTGTGGCAACTATCCCTTTTTCTTTAATAAACTATTAAAATTCACTAAAGGTTAGTGTAAAGTGCATTGGAATAGAATACAAGTAGTATGACCTTTATTCCTTGTTGTGCTTGCTAGCTGTGATTAGCAGTAACTTCCTTCACCCCTCCAATCCTCTGTGTTTTTACACAGAGGATAGAAATTATCATCCCACAAGCATCCACTCACTGCCTCATGCTGAGATGACTTGCAAAGATTGTAATAGCCTACAAAGGCAGCCTTAAAATATTGAGCATCATTATGATGGCTGAAGGAATTGTCTGTTTGTGTTCATATGTAAACATGGACATACTCACATGATGTATATGATCTTCTCTTGGAATCCTTGGGTTGCCACTAAATCCCATTCTTTACTATTCTCTTTTTGCTAAGTAAACTTTTGTTGTTGTTTTCACATCAGGGTCTTACTCTAGTCCAGGCTGACCTGGAACTCACGCTTGAAGTCCCAGGCTGGCCTTGAACTCATGGTGATCATATTACCTCAGCCTCCAGAGTACTGGGATTATAGGTGTGGGCCACCATGCCCACCTTTAAGTAAACTTTCAAACAATTATTTATTTGTTTATTTATTTTTATTTGAGAAAGAATATGAGTATGGGTGCACCAGGTTCTCTAGCCACTGCAAATGAACTACAGGTGCATGTGCCACCTTGTCCAGCTGGCTTATGTGGTTACTGGAGAATCGAACCTGGGTCTGTAGGCTTTGCAGGCAAGCGTCTTAACCACAAAAGCAATCTTTCCAGCCCTAAGTAACTTTTTGATAGGGTCAAATTACTCCCATTTTTGCTACAGTTTTTTTTTCTAATCATTTAACAGGTTATATTGAAATAATATATTTTGCACAAACTGTGCATCATTAATGAAATAGCAACTTCATTTCTAGGTAGGAGTATATTTTCATCAGCATTGAAGTTGAGAAAGATTATACTTTTAGGTAAAATATCCATAAGCTTTTATTTCACTTTTGAAAACTTAAGGAAAAAGTATAAAGCTTTTTCTTTTTCTTTCTTGAGAGAGAGAGAGAAAATGAATTGGTATGCCAGGGTCTCAGCCACCACAATTGAGCTCTGGATGCTTGTACCACCTAGTGGGCTTGTGTCACCTTGGGCTTTCCTCACCTTTGTGTGTCTGGCTTACATGGGCTCTGGAGACTGGAATATGGTTCCTTAGGCTTCTCAGTCAAGCTCCTTAACTGCTGAGCCATCTCTTTTGCCCAAAGCTGTTTCATTCCCAATATTTTAGTGAATGTTTAAGGAAGGGCTCAAGTGCAAAATATTCTATTCTCTATTATTTTGTACCAGTGAAGAGATGGTGTTTTGTATTAAAAAAATACAATTAGGATTTTTCCATTTGATATGTCTAAACCATTTCAACTAAGAAATTTCTTTTCGAAACATGGATACTTTATATGGCTGCACAGTACCCATCTTATCCTGCCACTGTAACTTACAAGCAAAACAGAAAAAAGATTTTTCAAATGGAAGTTATCAGAGCTTGAAGATCAAGTGAGTTTTGTAGCCATTTCACCTGTTTGTGTATCTGTTTTCCTAAATTGCTTATTTATCATAAGTCCTTATGAATTCTAAAGAGCTCTCATTATCTACATGCAAAAAGAAAGAAGATAGAAAGAAAAGAAAATGATGCTTGCTATGTCTTGCTCCTACTACTGAAGAAAGGAACTGGAATCTGTTCTTCTATCCTTCCAGGAGTACAAAAGAGATAGAAAATGGTTAGTTTTTTTTTTTTTTTTGAGGTTTTTTTTTTTCCTTCACCTGGTTATATTTCTTTTCTTTTTTTAAAAAAAATCAAGTCAAAAGAGCCAGGTGTGGTGGCACACGCCTGTAATTCCATCACTCGGGAGGCAGAAGTAGGAGGATCGCTGTGAGTTCAAGGCCACCCTGAGACTACATAGTGAATTCCAGGTCAGCCTGAGCTACAGTGAGACCCTATCTTGAAAAGAAAAAAGAAAAAGGGGGAAAAAAGAAAAAGGAATATACAGATGACTTGACAAAAATAACATTTCTTTCACATTTACATGTTTTTCATTTCTTTTAAAATTTTTATTTAGTTGCAGATTTTAAAAAAATTGTTTATTTTTATTTATTTATTAGCAACAGAGAAAGAGGCAGTGAGAGAGAAAGAGAGGGAGAGAGAGAGACAGACAGAGAGACAGAATGGGCATGCCAGGGCCTCCAAACATTGCAAATGAACTCCAGACGCATGTGCCACCTTGTGTATCTGGCTTACATGGGTCCTGGGGAATTGAGCCTTGAATCAGGGTCCTTAGGCTTCACAGACAAGTGCTTAACCACTAAGCCATCTCTCCAGCCCTAGTTGCAGACTTTAAAAATATTTTATTTATTTATTTGTTTGTTTTATTTATTTGTTTGTTTGTTTGTTTATTTATTTATTTATTTATTTATTTATTTATTTATTTATTTATTTGAGGGAGAGAGGCAGAGAGAGGGAGAATGGGCACGCCAGTGCCTACAGCCACTAAAAACAAACTCCAGACTCATGCGCCACCTTGTGCATCTGGCTTATGTGGGTCCTGGGGTCCTTTGGCTTTGTAGGCAAGTGCCTTAACCACCTAGCTATCTCTCCAGCCCTTTTAAAAAAATATTTTATTTTTATTTATTTTAGAGAGACAGAGAGTTGCAGATTTTTTTAAATTTTTTTTTTAAATTTTTGGAGAGAGACACAGAGAGACAGACAGACAGATAGAGAGGGAGACAGATAGAGATGGGCGCGCCAGCAGTCTCTCAGCTGCTGTGAACGAAATCCAGATGTGTGCACCCCCTTGTGGGCAAGTGCGGCATTGCGCCCTTGCATCACTTTGCATCTGGCTAAACGTGGGACTTGGCGATTGGAACCGCTGGAGATTGGAACCAGCATTCTTAGGCTTAACAGGCAGGAGCCTTAACCGCTAAGCCATCTCTCCAACCCGAGTTGCAGATTTTTAAAAAATATTTATTTGGGAGAGAGAGATAATGGGCATGCCAGAGCCTCTAGATGCTGCAAACAAACTCCAGAGGCAGCTGCTACCTTATGCATTTGGCTTATGTGGATACTGGGGAATTGAGCCTGGGTCCTTAGGCTTCTCAGCAAGCGTATTAACCACTAAGCCACCTCTCCAGCCCAAGTTGCAGATTTTTTTTTTTTTTTGGTTTTGTGAGGTAGGGTCTCACTCTGGTCCAGGCTGCCCTGGAATTAACTATGTAGTCTCAGGGTGGCCTCGAACTCTTGGCGATCTTCCTACCTCTGCCTCCCGAGTGCTGGGATTAAAGGTGTGCGCCACCTCGCCTGGCTCCAAGTTGCAGATTTTTAACATAGCGTTAATTCACACATGAAAACAGGGCCAGTGAAATAATACAGCCCATTAGGGTGAATTTTCTTTCTTGGTCAGTCCTCTCACTCTGCAAATACTTGCAGTTCACAGCTTTTAATAGAAATATCCTGCATCTGTAAGTCTCCAAGGAAAGTGTGACCTATATTTTAGAGATGGCAAAGATATTTTGTAAATTACACACCACAGGAGAATATTACCTACTGAAAATGTCATTTTTTAAATATTTTTTATTCGCTCTAAGCAACCTTTGGCAGTGTTGGCTTAGTGGTAAAATGTAACAATGCT
Source organism: Orientallactaga sibirica (assembly GCA_036365145.1). Taxonomy (NCBI): domain Eukaryota; kingdom Metazoa; phylum Chordata; class Mammalia; order Rodentia; family Dipodidae; genus Orientallactaga; species Orientallactaga sibirica. Next base: position 5,481,114 of record JAEOAD010001268.1, read on the forward strand.
AAAAAAAAAAAATCAAGAAATCTCATAAAGGAGACTGGGGAGGTGGCTGAGTGCATAAAGTATTTGCCACACAGCATGAGGAGCTGAGTTCAGATCCCAGAACCGACATAAAGCTTGACATGGTAGAACCGGCGTCTGTGACTCCAAAGCCACAGAAACAAAACTAAGCAGAGAGACTGGAGGGGCTGCCCCCGGGGAGGAGCAGCATGGAGCGTTCTGCACTTGGGACTTTAAGGAAGCTTTTATGAATATTTATGAGGTGAGTGGCATGTTTATGGGGTGAGGTGACTTTTCCTGTCCCAAATCATGGTGGACTGGATCTTCCTTTTAAGGTATTTCCTCCCTCGAGCTCCACAGAAGGGGAGGATGTCAAAACCACAACGTGAGTGATAAAATGACACCTGGTTCTAGAGTGGGTCACTTATCGGCTGTCTTACTTTCTGATCTAGTGGAAACAGCCTCACTGTGGTTCTCAGACATTCTGATCGTCATCACACATGGTTACCAAGATGTAACTACAGCTTACAGTTACCTCCTATGGAACTCTGTCTTCGGGGCAGTCTGGGGGGGTCTCCTTAGAATTGGTGGAGACCTTTAGCGATGCCAAGCTCTCTCCTTAGAATTGGTGGAGACCTTTAGCGATGCCAAGCTCTCTCCTTAGAATTGGTGGAGACCTTTAGTGATGCCAAGCTCTCACCCTAGTCTGAAGAGCACAGTGCCTTGTGTCTGTTCCTCAGAGGTTACTTCACTGGGAACTGGCTGAGTTTCACCGCTGAGAACAGCTTTGTTGTTTTCCCCAGAGCCCTGTCCTTTCTCTCACCTGGTCAGCTTGGCTATCTCATACCTCCACATGCTCTGTTACTTTTCTGTCAGTGTTCTGGCATTGCTGTTTTTGTTTTTCTTTTCTGGTGTTTTGGCCCAGGCTGACCTGAAATTCACTACGTAGTCTCAGGGTGGCCTTGAACTCACCACAATCCTTCTACCTCTGCCTCCTGAGTGCTGGGATTAAAGGCGTGCGCCACCACGCCCGGCTCATTTGGAGTTTCTTGAATGGAAATTCCAGTAAGCAGAATACAAAATATAATGAGTACTCTTACATAAGTTACATTGCATTTAAATAGGCAGTATAAATTTAAAGATCTTTGGTGCCACTGATTTATTTTGAGGTTATGATCCATTGGGACCAGTGGAAGCCCTCCCCAGTTTGGATACATTAGTCAACTGTACCTCCCCATCCTGGGTTTCATCAGAAATTATCCATGAGGGGCTGGAGAGATCGCTGAGTGCTTAAGGTGCTTGCCTGTGAAGCCGCAGGACCCAGATTCAATTCCGTAATACACACATAAAGTCAGATGCACAAGGTGGCATATGTGTCTGGAGTTGTGTTTTCAGTGGCTAGAAACCCTGGTGTGTTCTCTCTCTCCCTCCCCCCCCCACTCCTCCCTCCCTCTCCCTCTTTCTCAAATAAATAGAATTTAAAAAAAAAAAAAAAAAAGGAACCAGGTGTGGTGGCGCACACTTTTAATCCCAGTACTTGGGAGGCAGAGGAAGGAGGATCGCCATGAGTTTGAGGCCACCCTGAGACTAGAGTGAATTCCAGATCAACCTGGGCTAGAGCAAGACCCTACCTCGGAAAAAAAAAATCATGTTTCAGGGCTGGAGGGATGGCTTAGTAGTTAAGGCACTTGCCTGCAAAGCCAAAGGACCCAGGTTCAATTCCCCAGGACCCATGTAAGCCAGATTCACAAGGGGGCACATGCATCTGTAGTTCATTTTCAGTGGCTGAAGGCCCTGGCACACCCATTCTCTCCCTCCACCATCTGCTTCTCCCTCTAGCTCTCTCTCTCAAATAAATAAATAAAATATTTTAAAAATTAAATAAATAGCCAGGCGGGGTGGCGTACGCCTTTAATCCCAGCACTCGGGAGGCAGAGGTAGGAGGATCACTCAGAGTTCGAGGCCACCCTGAGACTACATAGTGAATTCCAGGTCAGCCTGGACCAGAGTGAGACCCTACCTTGCAAAACCAAAAAAAAAATAAATAAATAAAAATAAAAAAATAAATAAATAAAATGTAATTCATGAATCTACTGTCCTCTGATTGTACTCTGCTTTTTTTTTTTTTTTTTTTTGGCCTTAACTGAATCATGCATCTTTCTGTTTCCTCTTATACCTCCCTTCTGAGTCATCAGAATTCACAAGCGTATCTACAGTTGTGCACTTACTCAATAATCTTTATTAAACAGGCCACCCTGACAAATACAGTCTCAACTTCTTCTTGAGCCATCTGTCAACTTCTTTGCCTGAAATGTGCTGTTTTCTGTCCTCAGCCTGTTCCAGAAAACTTTCCTGGTATAAGTGTCTGTCTCAATTTGAGCGGTTAATTGAAATAGTCTCTTGTCTGCTTTGTTCCCACTGGCCTTCAAGCCATTATTCTAGCACATTCTTATAAGAACTCTGCTTCTTCAAGTCTCAGGGCATTTATTCCATTGTAGCATTGAAGCTTTCCACTGAAGACTTAGTGAGTGAGAAATATCCATGTCAGTTGCCTCTTGTGACTTGTCTTCTCAGCTTCTTGGCCACTCAGTTTTGCTTCTAGTGTCTTTCTTCATTTTAGCTCAGGTTTCCTGGAGCTTGTTTTAATCTAGTCTCCATCCACATTTATTCACTGAAGCATCTTATTGTCTGCTTGTAGCTTCCTGTCACTCTAGCTTTCTTGCCAAAAGTTCCTCCTGTACCATCTTCCCATTTGATTCTGATGTTTATCTTACCTCCTTTTCATTCATCCTAATCCATTGACCCTGTCTTTGCTTCTATTCTGCTTGGATTCTTTGCCCACCGTTTTATTAATTCTGACTTTTAATTTTGTAAATCTCAGTGTTCCTTTAATTAGATCCCTTTATTTTCTTCCTACTGGCTTTTGAAATAAAGCTGAAATCCCTCCCATGGCCAGGCTCTTTCCGTCCCTGTCCTCTCCTGCCGCACTTGCACCCTTGTTCTCGAGGTTGCTGGTACTTTGACGCTCTTCTTACTCGGGAGGAGCGCACTCCTTCCTGTCGTAGGGCTGCTGCACATAGCGGATCCTAAGCAGCAATGGCTTGTCCTCCCCATCTGCTTCCCTACTGCCTTCAAGAAACTTTTTCTAAGCCCAGGACAAAGACCAGGACCTCAGGCTATATATTTAATGATACTATATTTTTTTAGAACATTCTTGGTTTATAATTGTACATTTATAGCTTCTATAATTAGCGACTTTAGCTCTCTGTGCATAAAGATAGTACAGATATTAAGCTAAAAAGTGCCAGAACCAGTGTCTGTAGTACATAGTACATAGCATCTGCTCCACAGTAGGAGGAAAAAACTTTAGAGGCAAGAGAAAAAAGAAATGAAATTCCTTTGACAATATGGAAACACTCCTCAGAGTAACTCACTAGATGTTAGTGTTAAAAAGTTCTTTTTCTGGGGCTGAAGGGATGGCTTAGCAGTTAAGGCACTTGTGTGCAAAGCCAAAGACCCCAGGTTTGATTTCCCAGGACCCTCGTAAGCCAGATGCACAGGGATGCATGCATCTGGGGTTTGTTAGCAGTGAGGTCCTGGCATGCTCATTCTTTCTGTCTATCTGCCATCTCTCTTTCTCTCTCTCTCTCTCTCTCTCTGTCTCTCTGCTTGCAAATAAATAAAATAATTTTTAAAGTGCTTTTTCTGAATGCTAATACATTGTAGGAAAAGTAACATTATCTTTTATGGTGGACTCAGGTGCGGGTGGGAGTCAGCAGTGCTTTCTCTGGCAGAGGATTTTACTCTTTTCACTCATTTAAAAAAATTATTTTCATTGATTTATTTGCAGAGAGAGAGGGGGTGGGGATAGAGCCTCCTGCCACAGCATATAATCTCCAGATGCATGTGCCGGTCTGTGTATCTGGCTTTACATGGACACTAGGGAATCAAATGCAGGCCATCAGGCTTTATAAGCCCTCAATCATTGAGCCATCTCTCCAGCCCCTTTTTATTCATTTCTTCCATTGAAATGAGAATAAATAAAAATACCTAATACCTACTTCATAGGATTATTGTGAGGTTTTAATGAGAACACGGTATTTGAAGCATTCAGGGCAGTCAAATAATATAAACTTATTATTATAGTAATATATTTATTCAATATGCATAAAATATTGTACTAATAGTCAAATAATTACTATGCATTAGAAAGAAGAAGAAATGTTTGCAAAATGATTGCTAGTGTAGATGCTAGCATAAAACTCTGAAATGGGGTGGGGAAAATGGCTCATTGGTTAAAGGCACTTGTTTGCAAAGTCTGCCTGCCAATCGGGTTCAAATTCCCAGCACCCACATAAAGCCAGTCACAAAAATTGGTATATGTGTCCTGTGTTTATTTGCAGTGGCAGGAAGCCCTGATGCACCCATGCATACATTCAAACACACATGTAGAAATAAAAATATTTTAATATTTATTTATTTACAAGCAGAGAGAGAGGGAGAAAGAGAGAAAATGGGCATGCCCGGGTCTCTAGCCACTGCACACCAACTCCAGATGCATGTGCTACTTTGTGCAATCTTGCTTTGTGTGGCTACTAGGGAATTGAACCCAGGTTCATTAGACTTAACTACTGAGCCAGCACTCCAGCCCCAAATAAATAACTAAAATGTTGTTTAATACCTTATTTATTTGAGAGTTGTGAGAGAGGGGGGGAGGAAGAGAATGGGTATGTCAGGGCCTCCAGCTGCTGCAAATGAACTCCAGACATATGTGCCTCCTTATGCATCTGGCTATACATGGGTACTGGGGAATCAAATCTGGGTCCTTTAGCTTTGCAGGCAAGCACCTTACTCGCTAAGGCATCTCTCTAGCCCTAAAATATTTTTATTAATTTTTTTTTAAATTTGAGACAGAGTGACAGGGAGAAAGAGGCAGACAGAGAGAATGAAAGAGAATGTGGGCATGCCAGGGTTTCTTTCCACTGGAAATGAGCTCCAGATACATGTACCACTTTAAAATCATGTTTCAGGGCTGGAGGGATGGCTTAGTAGTTAAGGCACTTGCCTGCAAAGCCAAAGGACCCAGGTTCAATTCCCCAGGACCCATGTAAGCCAGATTCACAAGGGGGCACATGCATCTGTAGTTCATTTTCAGTGGCTGAAGGCCCTGGCACACCCATTCTCTCCCTCCACCATCTGCTTCTCCCTCTAGCTCTCTCTCTCAAATAAATAAATAAAATATTTTAAAAATTAAATAAATAGCCAGGCGGGTGGCGTACGCCTTTAATCCCAGCACTCGGGAGGCAGAGGTAGGAGGATCACTCAGAGTTCGAGGCCACCCTGAGACTACATAGTGAATTCCAGGTCAGCCTGGACCAGAGTGAGACCCTACCTTGCAAAACCAAAAAAAAAATAAATAAATAAAAATTAAAAAAATAAATAAATAAAATGTAATTCATGAATCTACTGTCCTCTGATTGTACTCTGCTTTTTTTTTTTTTTTTTTTTTTTTTTGGCCTTAACTGAATCATGCATCTTTCTGTTTCCTCTTATACCTCCCTTCTGAGTCATCAGAATTCACAAGCGTATCTACAGTTGTGCACTTACTCAATAATCTTTATTAAACAGGCCACCCTGACAAATACAGTCTCAACTTCTTCTTGAGCCATCTGTCAACTTCTTTGCCTGAAATGTGCTGTTTTCTGTCCTCAGCCTGTTCCAGAAAACTTTCCTGGTATAAGTGTCTGTCTCAATTTGAGTGGTTAATTGAAATAGTCTCTTGTCTGCTTTGTTCCCACTGGCCTTCAAGCCATTATTCTAGCACATTCTTATAAGAACTCTGCTTCTTCAAGTCTCAGGGCATTTATTCCATTGTAGCACTGAAGCTTTCCACTGAAGACTTAGTGAGTGAGAAATATCCATGTCAGTTGCCTCTTGTGACTTGTCTTCTCAGCTTCTTGGCCACTCGGTTTTGCTTCTGGTGTCTTTCTTCATTTTAGCTCAGGTTTCCTGGAGCTTGTTTTAATCTAGTCTCCATCCACATTTATTCACTGAAGCATCTTATTGTCTGCTTGTAGCTTCCTGTCACTCCAGCGTTCTTGCCAGATGTTCCTCCTGTACCATCTTCCCATTTGATTCTGATGTTTATCTTACCCTTTTCATTCATCCTAATCCATTAACCCCGTCTTTGCTTCTATTCTGCTTGGATTCTTTGCCCACTGTTTTATTAATTCTGACTTTTAATTTTGTAAATTTCAGTGTTCCTTTAATTAGGTCCCTTTATTTTCTTCCTGTTGGTTTTTGAAATAAAGCTGAAATCCCTCCCATGGCCAGGCTCTTTCCGTCCCTGTCCTCTCCTGCCGCACTTGCACCCTTGTTCTCGAGGTTGCTGGTACTTTGACGCTCTTCTTACTCGGAAGGAGCGCACTCCTTCCTGTCGTAGGGCTGCTGCACGTAGCGGATCCTAAGCAGCAATGGCTTGTCCTCCCCATCTGCTTCCCTGCTGCCTTCAAGAAACTTTTTCTAAGCCCAGGACAAAGACCAGGACCTCAGGCTATATATTTAATGATACTATGTTTTTTTAGAACATTCGTGGTTTATAATTGTACATTTATAGCTTCTATAATTAGCGACTTTAGCTCTCTGTGCATAGAGATAGTACAGATTTTAAGCTAAAAAGTGCCAGAACCAGTGTCTGTTCTGTTTTCTATTATGCCCTCAATGCATAGTACATAGCATCTGCTCCACAGTAGGAGGAAAAAACTTTACAGGCAAGAGAAAAAATAAATGAAAATTTCTTTGACAATATGGAAACACTCCTCAGAGTAACTCACTAGATGTTAGATGTTAGTGTTAAAAAGTTCTTTTTCTGGGGCTGAAGGGATGGCTTAGCAGTTAAGGCACTTGTCTGCAAAGCCAAAGAACCCAGGTTTGATTTCCCAGGACCCTCGTAAGCCAGATGCACAGGGATGCATGCATCTGGGGTTCGTTAGCAGTGAGGCCCTGGCATGCTCATTCTCTCTGACTATCTGCCATCTCTCTCTCTCTCTCTCTCTGCTTGCAAATAAATAAAATAATTTTTAAAGTGCTTTTTCTGAATGCTAATACATTGTAGGAAAAGTAGCATTATCTTGTATGGTGGACTCAGGTGCGGGTGGGAGTCAGCGGTGCTTTCTCTGGCAAAGGATTTTACTCTTTTCACTCCTTTATTTATTTTTTTATTATTTTCATTGATTTATTTGCAGAGAGAGAAGGGGTGGGGATAGAGCCTCCTGCCACAGCATATAATCTCCAGATGCATGTGCCGGTCTGTGTATCTGGCTTTACATGGACACTAGGGAATCAAATGCAGGCCATCAGGCTTTATAAGCCCTCAATCACCGAGCCATCTCTCCAGCCCCTTTTTATTCATTTCTTCCATTGAAATGAGAATAAATAAAAATACCTAATACCTACTTCATAGGATCATTGTGAGGTTTTAATGAGAACACAGTATTTGAAGCATTCAGGGCAGTCAAATAATATAAACTTATTATTATAGTAATATATTTATTCAATATGCATAAATATTGTACTAATTGTCAAATAATTACTATGCATTAGAAAGAAGAAGAAATGTTTGCAAAATTATTGCTAGTATAAATGCTAGCATAAAACTCTGATATGGGGCGGGGAAAATGGCTCATTGGTTAAAGGCACTTGTTTGCAAAGTCTGCCTGCCAATCGGGTTCAAATTCCCAGCACCCACATAAAGCCAGTCACAAAAATTGGCATATGTGTCCTGTGTTTATTTGCAGTGGCAGGAAGCCCTGATGCACCCATGCATACATTCAAACACACATGTAGAAATAAAAACATTTTAATATTTATTTATTTACAAGCAGAGAGAGAGGGAGAAAGAGAGAAAATGGGCATGCCCGGGTCTCTAGCCACTGCACACCAACTCCAGATGCATGTGCTACTTTGTGCAATCTTGCTTTGTGTGGCTACTAGGGAATTGAACCCAGGTTCATTAGACTTAACTACTGAGCCAGCACTCCAGCCCCAAATAAATAACTAAAATGTTGTTTAATACCTTATTTATTTGAGAGTTGTGAGAGAGGGGGGGAGGAAGAGAATGGGTATGTCAGGGCCTCCAGCTGCTGGAAATGAACTCCAGACATATGTGCCTCCTTATGCATCTGGCTATACATGGGTACTGGGGAATCAAACCTGGGTCCTTTAGCTTTGCAGGCAAGCACCTTACTCGCTAAGGCATCTCTCTAGCCCTAAAATATTTTTATTAAAGTTTTTAAAATTTGAGACAGAGTGACAGGGAGAAAGAGGCAGACAGAGAGAATGAAAGAGAATGTGGGCATGCCAGGGTTTCTTTCCACTGGAAATGAGCTCCAGATACATGTACCACTTTGTGCATTTGACCCTTTGTGGGTCCTGGGAAATCAAACCCAGGCCATCGGGCTTTACAAGCAGGTGCCTTCAACTACTGAGCCATCTCTCCAGCCCCTAAAGCATTTTTAAAAATACTGTAACAAAAGTAAAACATAAGTTTTAAGGCCAGGTATAGTGGTGCATGCCTTTAATCCCAGCATTCTGGAGGCAGAGGTAGGAGGATTGCTGTGAGTTCGAGGCCAGCCTGAGACTACATAGTGAATTCCAGGTCAGCCTGGGCTAGAGCAAGACCCTACCTCTAAAAAAAAATAAAATAAAACAAAACAAAAAAAAAATTAACTGGGAAGGAATTTATGTCTTTATTTATATGTATGTAAATCCATTAAATCAATAAGAATAATAGCAATACATCAAGGATGGTGTCAGGCAGTTGGAGATTGTTGTTTGGGAATTGTAAGAACAAAGAAGCACAGATGGTCCCTAAACAAATAGAATGTGTATAGCATCACAGACTATTTTAAGATAGTGCAAGATTTTGGTTAAAGATTGAGGAATTTATAGTGAAGAGATCACTGTTGTTACCTAAATTCATTGATCAGTGTTATTGCTAACCATTAACAGTCAGCCATTATGTGTCTCCTCCCATGATGTAATGTGAGCTACAGTGTTATCTACCCAATGATATGGTAAAATGATCCAAAGAATCAATCCCAAATCTATATGTCTCCAGGTTTTTCAGTTTATAGGAAATTTGATGGGAGAAACTATAAGGAAATAGCTAAGTGAATCTAGAAAGTGATGCAAACTGGGTAGGATAAGTGACACTATTTATTCAAGAAATTTAATGGTATGAGAAGTCTAAAATGTACTAGAGTGGGATATTAGTCCAAGCACTATTTACTCAATGGAATATTCTTTCCATAGAGAATAATTTTAGCACCCTTGTCAAAAATCAATTGATCAGGGCTGGAGGGATGGCTTAGCAGTTAAGGTGCTTGCCTGCAAAGCCTAAGGACCCATATTTGATTCTCCAGATCCCGTGTAAGCCAGACATACTACATGATGCATGTACAAGGTTGCACATGTGCACAAGGTGGCACAAGCATCTGGAGTTCAGTGGCTGAGGCATTGGCACACCAGTTCTCTCTCTCTCTCTCTTCTTTCTTTTTCTCTCTCTCTCTTGCTCTCTCTCTCTTGCTCTCAATGTCTCATTAAAAAAAAAGTCTCCCAGCACTCGGGAGGCAGAGGTAGGAGGAGCACCATGAGTTCAAGTCAATTGATCATAAAAGTCATGGTTTATTTCTGGACTACTGAGTCTCGTCCCTAAATCTCCTTGTCTTTCATTATACCAGAATCAACCCTAGAGCCACAAGTATGAGTTTCCCAACAGTTTCTTTCTTTCTTTTTTTTTTTCAAAATATTTCTTAATTTTTAAAATTTATTTGAGAGAGAGAGAGAAAATGGGCATGCCAGGGCCTTCAGCCACTGCAAACGAACTCCAGATACATGTGCCACCTTGTGCATCTATCTGGCTCATGTGGGTCCTGGGGAATCAAACCTAGGTCCTTTGGCTTTGCAGGCAAGCACCTTAACCACTAAGCATTTTCTCCAGCCCTGTTTTTGTCTTTTTTAAGATGGTTTTTCTACTCTGACTCTTTGTTATTATTTGAGAGAGACAGAGACAGAGAGAATGGGCACACCAGCGGCCTCTCAGCCACTGTGAATAAACTCCATATGCATGAGACCCCCTTGTGGTCAAGCATGGCATTGTGCACTTGTGTCACTTTTGTGTCTGGCTAAACGTGGGACCTGGAGATCGAAAGGGTGTTCTTAGGCTTGGCAGGCAGGTGCCTTAACCGCTAAGCCATCTCTCCAGCCCTTCTCTGACTCTTTGAATTTGAGGATCAGCATGTAATTTTCTGCAAAAACTAAGACAGCTGAGTTTTTAATAGGGGTTATTTTGAAGCTGAATATTAATTTGCCAAATACTACTGTCTTAACAAAATTAAATTTTATTGCTACATAAACTTGAATGTGTCTTCATTTACATCATTGTTAATTTTTTTTTTTTCAAGGTAGGGTTTCACTCTGATCCAGGCTGACCTGGAGTTAACTATGTACTCTCAGGGTGGCCTCAAACTCATGACGATCCTCCTATCTCTGCCTCCCGAGTGCTGGGATTAAAGGCATGCACCACCACGCCCAGCTCATTCTTAATTTTTTAAAGAATGTTTTGTAACTTTTTTTGTTTTTTTTTTTTTTTTTTTGGTTTTTTGAGATAGAGTCTCACTCTAGCCCAGGCTGACTGGAATTCACTATGTAGTCTCAGGGTACCCTCAAACTCATGATGATCCTCCTTCCTCAGCCTCCCAAGTGCTGGGATTAAAGGCATGCACTACCATGTCTAGTTTGTTTTATAACTTTGAATATATATGTCTTAAATGTATTTTGCAAAATTTATACCTATACTTTTTAATGGCTTTTTTTTTTTTTTTTTTTTTTTTTTTGAGGTAGGGTCTCACTCTAGCCTAGGCTGGCCTAGAATTCACTATGTAGTCTCAGACTGGCCTCAAACTCACAGCAACCCTCCTGAGTGCAGGGATTAAAGGCATGTGCCACCATGCCCAGCTCCATTTTATTCTTTTTCTTTAAAATATTCTTATTTATTTATTTGTAAGCAAAATGAGATAGCAAAGAGACTGGCAGAGAGAATGGGTGTGCCAGGGCCTCTGGCCACTGCAAGTGAACTCCAGATGCATGTGCCACTTTGTGTATCTGGCTTTACATGGGTACTGGGGAATTGAACTCAGGTTGTTAGGCTTTGCTGGTAAGTGCCTTAACTGCTGAGCCATCTCTCCAGCCTCACATTTTATTCTTTTTAATGTTACTTTAAATAGAATTATCTTTTTTGGTTTTTCGAGGTAGGGTTTTTCTCTAGCCCAGGCTGATCTAGAATTCACTGGGTAGTGTAGACTTCCTTGAACCCATAGTGATCCTCCTACCTTGCCCTCCTAAGTGCTGGGATTAAAGGTGTGCACCACCACACCCGGGAGAGAGAGAGAAAGAATGAACATGGTTGTACCAAGGCCTCCAGTGTCTGCAAAAGAACTTCAGACACATGTGCCACTCTGTGCATCTGGCTTTATGTGGGTACTGGGGAATCAAACTGGGTCATTAGGCTTTGCAGGCAAGTGCCTTAACCTCTGTGCAATCTCTCCAGCCCCCTAGAATCATCTTTTAAAGCTAATAAATCTTACCCAGTGTGGTAGTGCACATCTTTAATCCAAGCACTTGGGGGCAGAGGCAGGATGATCATGTGACTTGGAGGCCAGCCTGGGACTACAGAGTGAGTTCCAAGTCAGCCTAGACTAGAGTGAGATTCTACCTCGAACCCCTCCCCTCAAAATAAGCTAATAATTTTTTTTAGCTAATTAAAATGTAACTTTTAACAAGTGTTTGAGTGAAGATAACTAGGAATATAAACCTCTTCCCAAAAGCTAGAGGTGATATACCACCTGTGAGTTGTTGGCCCTGGTGATGGTTAATCTTGGGTTGTCAGTAGGATTTAGAATCACGAAGGAAACAAGTGTTTGGGAGCATGTCTCAGGGATTTCCGAGACTGGGTTCACGGAGACGGGAAGATCCACCATACCTACGGTGCCACTGGGCAGAGGTCCTAACTGAGTAAAAAGGAGAAGGCGAGTTGAGCAGCAGCACACATCCTTTTACATTTTCACCAGCAATGCTGATGACAGAGATAGTGCCACTGAAGATTTAGTGTCTTTTTCCGTTTTTGGATTTTTAGAGGTAGGGTCTCTGACTCTAGCCCAGGTTGGCCTGGAACTCACTCTGTCATCCCAGGCTGGCCTCAAACTCACAGTGATCCTCCTACCTCTGCCTCCCAAGTGCTGGATTAAACGTGTGCAACACCACGTCCAGCAGATTTAGTTTCTTTAGTGCCATTGAGAGAGCTCAGTTGAGAGACTGGTATGGAGTAATTAAAAATAGGTTAAAGTCAGTAGATCTGTTAACTGAGGTGGGACTAGCAAGCAGGTAGCAGGTACACTGTGTGGTGACACTGGAACACATAGTACTTGACACTCCAGCAGGAGTGAAGAGAGTCTTGAGCAATTTCGTCACTCCATTAAGAGCATTTGTGGAATTTTCATGTAATATTTTCAGACTACTAACTAAACTGAAGAATGCAGTGATATGATGGAGGGGCTTTTCCTGTCAATTCTGGAATATATACAGAGAATTGTCTTATATAGAAATACCATTTTTTATGTTTAGGACATTTTTAATGTACAAATTTATGGAAGTTAAAGGTAATTATATGTAATGAGGGACTGCTGATTTTTTTTCCTACACTTTTTAACTATCACTGTTGGAGTTTATATATCATTTTGGTACTAAGTCAATTATATATACATACTCAGATAAAGCTAATTTTGGCCATTATAATGTATACAGAAATCAATGTATTATAAATTATACAGTTAAAATGAAATAATCAGGGTTTGTGAAGATAAAAGTTATCTTCATGACCTTGAGGTAGACAAAATAATATTTAGTGTACAAATTGTTCTAAACATAGAAGAAATATAATGAAGAAGTTGATTTAACTCCATTAAAGTTAAAAATTATCTATTAAAAAACATCATAAGGGAGCAGGGCATGATGGTGCATGTCTTTAATCCCAGCATTTGGGAGGCAATGGTAGGAGAATGGCCATGAGTTCGAGGCCAGCCTGAGACTACATAGTGAATTCCATGTCAGCCAGGGCTAAGGTGAGACCACACCTCTCCAAAAACAAACAAAAACAAATTTTAAAAAAAATCACAAGGAACTGGGGAGATAGCTGAGTGGGTAAAGGACCATACAAGCATAAGAGCCTGAGTTTTGATCCCCATTACTTATTTTAAAAAGTGGGGTGTGGTGGTATGTTAGGTAGGCAAAAACAGAGAGAGCAAGCTGGCTAGCTGTTCCAGCCCAGTATGTAAGCACCAGGTTCAGTGTGAGACCCTGTCTTAAAACATCAAATAGCTGGGCATGGTGGCTCATGCCTTAAATCCAAGCACTCAAGGCAGAGGTAGGAGGAATGATGTGAAATCAAGGCCAGCCTGGGACTACAGTGTGAGTTCCAGGTCAGCCTGGGCTAGTGTGAGACCCTATCTCAAAAACCAAACAAAGGAGGCCGGGCGTGGTGGCGCATGCCTTTAATCCCAGCACTTGGGAGGCAGAGGTAGGAGGATCGCCGAGAGTTCGAGGCCACCCTGAGACTACATAGTGAATTCCAGGTCAGCCTGGACCAGAGTGAGACCCTACCTCGCAAAACCAAAACCAAACAAACAAACAAACAAAGGGCTTGAGAGATGGCTTAGATGTTAAGGTGCTTATCTGCAAAGCTTAAGGACCCATGTTCAACTCCCCAGATCCCATGTAAACCAGATGTACAAGGTGATGCATGTGCAAGGTTGCACATGCGCACAAGGTGACACACATCTGGAGTTTATTACAATGGCTGGAGGCGCTGTCGTGCCAATTCTCTATCTCTCTCATTAAAAAAAAAAAAAAGCTAGTCTGTTGGGCTTGCCTCAAGACAAACAAACAAAAAAACATGAAGTGATGGGCCTGGTATGGTGGCACACACCTTTGATCCAAGTACTCGGGAGGCAGAGGTAGGAGGACTGCCATGAGTTCAAGGCTACCCTGAGACTACATAATGAATTCCAGGTCAGCCTGGACTAGAGCAAGACCCTACCTCAAAGAAAAAAAAAAAAGAAGAAGAAGGAGGAGGAGGAGGAGGGGGAGAGGGGAGGAAGAAGAGAAGAAAGAAGACGAAGACGACACTGATGCTGACCTCTGGCCTCCACATGTACATGTACACATACACATATGCATATACCCATATGAACATGCAGATACATACATATATGTACCACATACATACACATACAAAACAGAATCATAAATGTGGCATAAGATTATCACAAGGTAGAATATGCAGTTAGGAGAATTACAGAAAGATAATCATACCTAGCAACAGGGATGAAAAGCCTGTGAAATTATATAACGTTAGAACATGCAAAATAGCCAGGCGTGGTGGCAGAGAGAGGTAAGAGGATCACTGTAAGTTCAAGGCCAGCCTGAGACTGCATAGTGACATAGTGAATTCCAGGTCAGCCTGAGCTAGAGCAAGACCCTATCTTGAAAAAAACAAAAACAAAACAGGCAAAATAATCAATGTGGAACAACAGAAAAATAAAATACCTTTTTTACTGGAGAAATGGTAGGAAGGCAGTTTCTGGGATGCTGACAATGTTTTGATTATTGGGCTGTGTGCTAATTAAATATGATCATTTGGAGCAGACTTTTTCTTAGGCAGTGCATTTATTGTTTGGATATATTTACGCATTTATCTTGTATTTCAGTAAAACACTTGCCAAAATGTTTAGCTGGGGCTGGAGAGATGGCTCTGTGTTTAAAGGCAGTTGCTGGCAAAGCCTGAAAGCCCTGGTTCAGTTCCCAGTATCCATGTAAAGCCAGATGCACAAAGTGGTGCATGCATCTGCATTTTGTTTTCAGTGGCAAGAGGCCCTGGTGTGCCCATATTCACATTCATATTCATCCCCCCCACCCTCTCCTTTCTCTTTCAAGTAAATAAATAAAATATACTTTTTAAAATGTTTAGCTGCATAGGAGTATGTGTAGACTTAGTTTCCTTTGTTTAAGAAAAGGAGTATTTCATTACATATACATGCCTGCATGTGTGTGTGTGGGGGGGGTTGTAATACCAGATGCCAGGGAATCTTGTAATCTCTTTGGACAAGCCCATAAACACTGGAATCCTGCACTTAGAGAGTACCTCTAACCAGTGCTTATCCACCACTCATCAGAGTCTCCACAGAGCCTTTTTACACTCTTTTACAGAAGGTTTTAAACAAATTAAATGGAGTTATCCTCATCAGTACTTCTCAGAAGGGTGAAGGTGATGGGGGGGTGTGTGTTCTTCTCATGTAAAACTGGCAAATTTGAGCATGTATTTATTTATTTATTTTTTATTGACAACTTATATACTTACATACAAAAAAATGCATGATATTTCCCTCCCCTGCCCCTATACCCCTTTAGAACTCCAATCTCCATCATATCCCCTCCCTTTCTCCATTAGTCTCTCTTTTAATTTGATGTCATCATCTTTTTCTTCTATTATGAGGGTCTTGCGAAAATATTGCTAGGCACTGCAAGGTCATGGATATCAAGGCCAATTTCTGTCTGGACAGTTGCATTGTAGGGAGTCATACCCTTCCTTTGGCTCTTCCATTCTATCTGCCCCTCTTCCGCAATGGGCCCTGAGCCTTGGAGGGTGTGACAGAGATGTTTTAGTGCTGGGCACTCCTCCATCCCTTCTTCTCAGCACTATGTTGCCTTTGGGGTCATCCCAGTGTTCATCGCCATCAGAAAAGAGAAGCTTCTCTAACCAGAAGTGAGAGTAGCATTAATATATGAACATTAAGTGTAGTGCTTTCAGGGCAGCTTGGTGGGAATAATATATACATTTAGCCAGACAAGAGCAGGCTTTATACCCCTAAGGCTCATGACCTCCCCTGCCATAGACTTTTGCTTAGGTTTTTCAGTACCAGGCTTGGATTCCCTCCCGTAGAGAGGGCCTTCAGTCCAATTATGGAGCAGTTGATCACCCCAAGAGCAGACATGCCACTATTGCACCCATTCAGTCATTGGGCCTGTATGGCCAAACTTGAATATTCAGTGTCCACTGTTTTCACTGCTGATGACTTCTGTCTCCCATAGGGCTGCATGCAGTGCAGCTTTTTCCAGCTTTCAATTGGCTGGTCTACAAAGAGAAGGTTTGCTGCTCAGCACCAGCTTGCTTTCTCAGTGACCTTGCCTCTCAGGCAAGAGATGTCTTTAGCAACAGGGTCTTACTATCTGTTTCTCAAGGGAAACCAAGGGCTTTGGCAATAGTCTTTAATGTTTTGGAGGCTACTGGGACCTCCTTGGCCAACAACTCACTGGAAGGTATCCCATCCCAGGCACTGAAAATTTTCTAGTAACAGTCTACAGCTTCTAGATGTGCCATTATTCAAAAAAGTAGGTTTAAATAAGTCTTAGTCACAATATCTTGAATCTTGATTGTGAGCATGTATTTAAATAGGTACATGTTAGGATCTCATTAGCTAAGGATCAACTTGAGAACTTGGAAAAAACAAAAATAATTCAGGTACCCAAGCCCAAATATATGCTCTTCAACCATTGTTGAGCAGCTGATGGTAATCACAATGGTAATGTGATAGGTTCAGGGCACTTCTAGGGATCCGTGAACACATGTTACAGTGCGGGTCTATCTCCCGATGGTAGATCTCAGTGTTACATAAGTATTTTATGTAGGAATGAGTGAATGACAGATGCCTTCCCTCTGTCTTCTTTCCCTTGGTCTCTATAAAGACTAGTCATCACCAAGATTATTTTTTGGCAAGCAGCATCATGGTGTAAACTCTTGTGGTGTGTACCATTAGCTTGTAAGTTTTTGGTAAAAATTTACTTTCATTTATATAGTTTTTGCTCTTGGGTTTAAATGAACATGTTTATTTAATACTTTATTTATTTATTTATTTATTTATTTATTTATTTATTTATTTATTTGAGGGCGAGAAAGCAGCAGATAGAGAATGAATACCACAGGGCCCTTTAGACACTGCAAACAAACTCCAGATGCATATGCCACCTTGATATCTGGCTTTATGTGGGTACTGGGGAGTCTAACCGAGGTCTTTGGCGCCTCATCTGCTAAGCCATCTCTCCAGTTCAGGACATTTATACTTAAATAATTCTAATTTGGTAAATATTCAGGTTGAGTAGAAATTGCTTACAAAATGTAGACCTTGCTCTCTTAGTTTCTTTCCCTATATTTTAGTATGATGTGTTTTTTGATGTCTTTCCCCCAATTTTTTTTTTTTTTTTTTTTTTTAGGTATATTTCTATCAAGGTGTCTTTTTAAGACATTCTGCTTCTTTTATTTGAACAATAAAGCTTCATCTGTTTTAAAAACCAAAGAAAACAACAAAGAAACTGTATCTACCTGGCTTTTTAAAGCATGAGATTATCTAATTGAATTCTGACCATTTCTGTAAATTGAAAAAAAAAATTTGTAAAGGTATAAACACAATATTTTAGTTCTGATGAGCAAAATCAACTCATCTATATATATGATCACCCTGTTGCTCAATTTTATGTCTTGTATTTCCTTAGTCCCTTCTAGACATATTTGTTATGATTTTGTCCTTTATATTTGTGAGTTTTATGTTATTTCCATCAAAATTTCTTGACCATTTCTAAACAGCATTCATAAAAGGGCTTGTCTGACAAAAATGTGCTTTCTTGAACTGGTAATTTATGTGTACTTCCCCAAAAGAAAGTTATATATGTGTATATATACACATGTATGTCATATATAAGCATTAAAAAGAATATTAAGGACAGGAGAGATGGCTCAGAGGTTAAAGGCACTTCCTTGCAAAGCCTTGTGGCCTGGGTTTGAGTTCCCAGTAGCCACATAAGCCCAGATGCACAAAATGGCACATGTATCTGATATATCTGGAGTTTGTTTGCAGTGGCAGGAGATCCTGGTGCATCCATTCCTCGCCTTCCCTCCCCCTTCCCTCTGACTCTCTCTCCTCCTCTGCTTGCAAATAAATATTTTTAAAAAGAATATGAAGGTCAGAGCCGGGTGTGGTGACGCATGCCTTTAATCCCAGCACTCGGGAGGCAGAGGTGGGAGGATCGCCATGAGTTCTAGGCCACCCTGAGACTACAGAGTGAATTCCAGGTCAGCCTGAGCTAGAGTGAGACCCTACCTCAAAAACCGAAAAAAAAAAAAAAAAAAAGAATATGAAGGTCAGGAGAGATGGCTTAGCAGTTAAGGTTCATGCCTGCGAAGCCTAAGGACCCCAGTTCGATTCTCCAGGTCTCACATAAGCCAGATGCATATGGTGGCGCATGAATCTGGAGTTCGTTTGCAGTTGCTAGAGGCCCTGGTGCACCCATTGTCCCTCTCCTTCTTTCCCTCTCTCTATCTCAAATAAATAAATAATCTTTCAGAAAAACTAGATGATGTTCTGTGTATCAGGATGCCAGTATCCATTATTGTTACTATTATTAATTTTTAATTTCTTCTCTTCCTCCTCCTCCTTTTGCTTCACATTGTCTACTTTTTCCCTTCTTCCATCTGAACTCACTATGTACTTGAAGATGACCTTGAACTTCTGAACCTTCTACAGCTATCTCCTATGTGCTGGAAATACAAGGTTATACGACCAAGCTTGGCTTCATGTGATGTTGAGGATCAAACCCAGGGCTCTGTGCCTGCTAGGCAAGCACTTTACTCTCCAGACCTTTCTATCTGTTTCATCTCTGTATGTTTTCTATGTTGAGGACTAAATTTAGCACCTTGCACTTGCTAAGCAAACACTCTACCACTAACCTAAATTTTCAGCCCCGGTCTTCTTGATACATACGTCTGATCCAGAAAGTCTGGGAATTTCTAAGTGCATATCCTCAATTTTGGGGACCCATGAGTGCTCAAAGCCCAGTAGCTCCAATTGCAGATGATCAGGATCTTATCCTTTTCTCCTGTCTGCCCCTGCCTAGGTGGAGGAGCTGTTAATGGCCATGGAGAAGGTAAAGCAGGAGCTGGAGTCCATGAAGGCAAAGCTGTCCTCCACCCAGCAGTCTCTGGCCGAGAAGGAAACTCACCTGACCAATCTTCGGGCAGAGAGAAGGAAACACTTAGAGGAAGTTCTGGAGATGAAGTAAGTGCTTATAACTCATTCTCTGGGGTGCACTTCATTGAAACTTTTCTGCTGGAGAAGAAGATTATGGGTTCTTGGATCTTACTGGACTAGGCACTTTCAAAAAATACTAATTAGAGTTGGGTGTGGTGGTGCATGCCTTTAATCCCAGCACTTGGGAGGCAGAGGTAGTAGGATCACTGTGAGCTCAAGGCCAGCCTGAGACTATATAGTGAATCCCAGGTTAGTCTGGGATAGAGCAAGGCCTTACCTGAAAACAACAACAACAACAAACTTGCTATAAACATTTTGAGGTCTGGAGAGAGATGGCTGGAGTTTGTTTGCAGTGGCTAGAGGCCCTGGTATGCCCATTCTCTCTCTCCTCTTTCTCTCTCTTCAATAAATACATAAATAAATAAATAAATAAATAAATAAATAAATAAATAAATAAATAAAATATTTACAAAAACATTTTGAAAGAGATGAAATAGTAGAGCGAATAGTATAATGAACTTCCATGCACCCATATCTCAGTTCAATAATTAACATTTTGTCACATAAGACACTCATTTTTACACAATTGTAACTTTTACTAAAATATTGCTGTGTATCATTTTCTTGGGGTTTCCTGAGATTGATATCTAATGATTCTTTTTCTCCTCTGTTACTTTGTGTTGAGAATAAATACGTCTGTCTTGAAAATCCAGTAGTGGTACAGTGTCACTTTGCTTTAACAACCTTGACCTATTCCTGAAGACTTGCTCCCATTTTATTGAACCCAAGTGGGCCACCTTAACCTCCTGTGTTATGTCTGTGTTTGTGCTGTCAAGGTTTGTGTCTCAGGAGAGCTTTGGCCTTCATAAAGACTGCTCCTCACCTCGGTCACAGGTTATTAGTGCTTCTCTCCGTCTCGCATTTCCTCTCACAGCCATCACTCACCTTCCATCTCCTGCTCCACTTAAACTCATAGTCTTTCTTTGCTTCAGACAAACAGATGTTTTTTAGCTTACCAAGAACTTTTAAGATGCCATTGCTGTTGCTTCTCTGTTACTGTGAATTGTGAATACGTTTGATTACCTGGATGGTAGAGTAAACTGAGGATCGTGCCTTAAGCCTTTGCTTGAGTTTTTGTAAGTCGTGATTACAGAGGTCTTGTGATAGGATTTGGATGGGGTGAGGAAGTAGATGCTGCAGTTCATAGGCCATGGTGCAAGATTAAAAGATTTTAACCTTTTGGGGGCCGGAGAGATGGTTCAGCAGTTAACACACATGTCTGCAAAGCCTAAAAACCCAGGTTTGATTCCCCAGTCCTGACATAACCTAAGCCAGATGTACAAGGTGGCGCATGCCTGTGGAGTTTGTAGTGGCTGGAAGCCCTGGCGTGCCTGTTTTTGCTATCTCCCCCCGCTCTCAAATAAATAAATATATTTTTAAAAAATATTTTAGGGGGCTGGAGAGATGGCTTAGCAGTTAAATGCTTGCCTGTAAAGCCAAAGGATTCTGGTTCAAGGCTCGATTCCCCAGGACCCACATAAGCCAGATGCACAAGGTGGCACATGCATCTGGAGTTTGTTTGCAGTGGCTGGAGGCCCTGGTGCACCCATTCTCTCTCTCTCTCCCTCTTTGCCTCTTTCTATCTCTGTCTTTCCATCCTCCTCAAATAAATAAACAAAATAAACAAACAAAATGATTTTAACCTTTAGAAGATACTACAGATGATGTGGTTTGGAAACCAATGAGTGAGTGAACCTAGAAGTAGATTGATGTGATTTTGATGTGATGGGACAGCAGAGATAATACATTCTCAGTATTACCCTGAAAATAAATTGTGGCTGTGCTTACTAATGACGTTACTAAGAGAGGTATGGGCCAGATGTTTTTGTCAGTAGAGGAAAACTTCAAATCTTGGTATCAGAAGATAGACTACTAGAGGCAACTAGAGCATAAGTTATTGTGCATATGGCTTTATTTGGGTGCTGGGATATTGAACTTGGGCCATCAGGCTTTGTAAGCAATCACCTTTTACCTCTGAGCCATCTCCCCAGCCCCCCTCCTTTCCCTCCCTCCCTCCTTTTCTCCTTCCTTCCTTTTGTCCTTCCTTCCTTCCTTCCTTCCTTCCTTCCTTCCTTCCTTCCTTCCTTCCTTCCTTCCTTCCTTCCTTCCTTCCTTCCTTCCTTCCTTCCTTCATTTTTGGTTTACTTGTTTTTGAGGCAGAGTCTCACTCTCACCAAAGTTAATCTGGAACTCTCCAGGCTGGTCATGAATTCAAAGTGATCATCCTCTCTCACCACCCCAAGTGCTAGAATTAAAAGGCATAAGCCACCACACCCAGTTGGATGGGCTACATTTTATGGGTCTGAATTCTTTAATTATTGATAATTGACAAAGCAAAAGACCTTGCTCAGTATAATTGGAGAGCTTCAAGTGTAGAACTAAGTATAAGGGGGTTTCCATGAGCAGAGAGCCTGACCGTCCACACATGTGGCTCTGGTCCCAGAATGTCATCTTTCTTGAGAAAAAGGCAGGTGCCCATTTATATATGAAAATTTTCAGCAAACATTAGAATTGTCCAGTTTCCTAGAATAATCTTGACCTAATCAAGCCAAGAGAAACCAGCTAATAGTTCGTTTCCAATCTCTGGCATTTCTGAGTATAACATTTAAGCATCGATTACAGATAAGTGGTGGTATTGAGTTTGGGGAGTTGTAAAACTGTACTTTGTGGCCTGCCAGTGGTTCATTGGGAACAATTTGCACTGGTTAGCCAACCCTAAAGAGAATGATTTCTTTTTTTGTTGTTTTGCAAATTCCACAGTGATTCCTTGTGCTGTGATTGTTAACCATCATTATTTTTTAAAATATGCATATGTGTTGTGTGTGCCCTGGCGTGTTCTCTTTTTCTCTCTCCTTGCAAATAAATAAATAAAATTATTTAGACAAATGAGTAATTGCTTTATAGAGTTATCAGTTGTCTTCTATTTTACTTGACTAAGCAAGCTTTTTTTCCTATGAAGATTTAAAAAATTATTTATTTGTGTATTTGAATGAAAGAGGCAGGTACAGAGAGAGAATGGGCGCACCAGGGCCTCTAGACACATGCGCTACCATGTGCATCTGGCTTATGTGGATACTGGGGAGTTGAACCTGGGTCCTTTGGCTTTGCAGTCAAGCACCTTAACCACTAATAAACCATCTCTTCAGCAACTTATGAAGATATTTTATAAAGGAAAAGAGTAAATGTTTTCACTTATAACTAGTATGAAATTTGATTAGGTTGAATTATTATTTGTGTTAACCAAGACACATGCTTTTTGGTTTTTTCAAAGTATGGTCTCACTCTAGCTCAGGCTGATCTGGAAATCACTCTGTAGCCCAGGCTGGCCTCGAATTTATGGTGATCCTCCCAAATGCTGAGATTAAAGGCTTGCACCACCACTCCCAAATTCACATAGTTTTATTATTTAGAAATTATTTGCCCTTTTTTAAACAAAATTTAATGTTTTTTTTTTTTTTTTTTTTTTTTTTTTGGTTTTCCGAGGTAGGGTTTCACTTTTAGCTCAGGCTGACCTGGAATTCACTCTGTAGTCTCTGGGTGGCCTCGAACTCACAGCCTTCCTCCTACCTTAAGGCGTGCGCTATTTGCCCTTTCTTATGCAACAGCATCTTTTTGTCCTCAGAATGCTGTGAGCGGCCACTATTTACATTCTTTCATCTGTGACCAGAGGCAGAAGTGGGACTTCACGTGCACTTGCAGTCAAGAGTGTGATCGTGTACCCTGTGTGGCGTTCCGCTCTCCAGCTCGAAGTGCTGATTATCCTTGTGCTTTCCTGCATGTGACCATTAGCCTTACAGACGGAAAGGAAAGTGACCTGCTTACTGAGGACCTTCTTATGACTAGGTTTTACTATGACTCTTTGATAATCCATTCTTTTCTCAGAGAAGTAAAAGAATATTTTGATTTATAGACACTTGAGTTTTTCCTTGATTCTGAGATTGTCATTGTTAAATTCCATTTATTTTTATGACTGAATCATCCACCATATTATTGACCTACTCCATTCATCCATATGAGTTGAATTTGTGTACTAAAAGTTTACTTTTGGCTGTGGAAATGGCTCAGTGGTTAAAAGTGCTTCTTCCATAAGCCTTCTGACCCCAACTGAATTCCCCAACACCATTAAAGCCAGATGCAAAGTGGTGCGTGTGTCTGTAATCCAAGGTGTCTAGGTCACTGTGAGATGGAGCAGGGAGAATATGGAAGCTTCGCAGCTCGCTAGCCGGGTAGATTGGCCTTTGCAGTGGCAAAACACCAAGTGACACCTTGTCTTAAAACAAGGTGGAAGGAGACGACTGAAACCGCAGGGTTGTCCTCCCATCTCCACATGTGTGCTGTGGCAGGTCTGCGCACACACAAATAAAAAAGGAAAAGAGGGCGGAGAGATGGCTTTTTTATTCCCTCAGTCCTAGCAATTAAACAGGGTCTTTGTGCAAGCTGGGCAAACGCTCGATGGCTTTATGTTTTGTGCATGCCTGTCATCCCAGCCCCAGGAGGCAGAAGCAGGATCACCCCAAATTCAAGGCCTTTTTGATCTACCTGGAGAGTTCCAGGCTAGTCAAGATTATAGCAAGACCTTATCTCAGAAAAACAAAAACACCGACATAAAATCCACTCTAAAGTTTAGCTATATTCCAAGCCTTCAGGCCTCTACAGTATCTTAAAACATGACACTGTGCCTCTTTCCCAGCTTACCCTCAGATGTACTCCTTTCCTAGAGTTCTCCCTATGAGCTATTTTGAACATTTACATTCTAGTCTTGATACATAATAGAAAGAGACAGATAGTACATTTCAATTTTTTCTTTGGTGTTTTTCAAGGCAGGGTCTCTGATCTAGGCTGATACACGCATGCACACCCGCACGCATGCACACACACACACACAGTTGAGTCTGGCCGTGTGCTGGGATAAACACCCAAACAGACACAGTTTATGGGAGGAAGAGATTTATTTCAAACTTACACATCCAGGGGGAAGTTCCATCCGTGGTAGAACATGCTGCTTTCATACATCCAAGCAGAGGGAAACAAGCAAGTTGCCCATAAAAACCAAAAGCAGCAGCACACATGGGCAGCAAATGGCAGAAACCCAGGCAGAGCTCCTCCACATGCCTATGGGCTAGAAATCAGACCTGCCCCCACACACCTAAGGGCTGGACACAGGACCCTTCCCCAGTGACCCTTCCTAGAAATCAGACCTGCCCCACACACCTAAGGGCTGGACACAGGACCCTTCCCCAGTGACCCTTCCTAGAAATCAGACCTGCCCCCACACACCTAAGGGCTGGACACAGGACCCTTCCCCAGTGACCCTTCCTAGAAATCAGACCTGCCCCACACACCTAAGGGCTGGACACAGGACCCTTCCCCAGTGACCCTTCCTAGAAATCAGACCTGCCCCTGACACACCTAAGGGCTGGACACAGGACCCTTCCCCAGTGACCCTTCCTAGAAATCAGACCTGCCCCCCACACACCTAAGGGCTGGACACAGGACCCTTCCCAGTGACCCTTCCTAGAAATCAGACCTGCCCCACACACCTAAGGGCTGGACACAGGACCCTTCCCCAGTGACCCTTCCTAGAAATCAGACCTGCCCCCACACACCTAAGGGCTGGACACAGGACCCTTCCCCAGTGACACTTCCTAGAAATCAGACCTGCCCCACACACCTAAGGGCTGGACACAGGACCCTTCCCCAGTGACACTTCCTAGAAATCAGACCTGCCCCCACACACCTAAGGGCTGGACACAGGACCCTTCCCCAGTGACCCTTCCTAGAAATCAGACCTGCCCCCACACACCTAAGGGCTGGACACAGGACCCTTCCCCAGTGACCCTTCCTAGAAATCAGACCTGCCCCACACACCTAAGGGCTGGACACAGGACCCTTCCCCAGTGACCCTTCCTAGAAATCAGACCTGCCCCCACACACCTAAGGGCTGGACACAGGACCCTTCCCCAGTGACACTTCCTAGAAATCAGACCTGCCCCACACACCTAAGGGCTGGACCCAGTGACCCTTCCTAGAAATCACCTTGACCCACACACCAAAGGGCTGGACACAGGACCCTTCCCCAGTGACCCTTCCTAGAAATCAGACCTGCCCCCACACACCTAAGGGCTGGACACAGGACCCTTCCCCAGTGACCCTTCCTAGAAATCAGACCTGCCCCACACACCTAAGGGCTGGACACAGGACCCTTCCCCAGTGACCCTTCCTAGAAATCAGACCTGCCCCCACACACCTAAGGGCTGGACACAGGACCCTTCCCCAGTGACCCTTCCTAGAAATCAGACCTGCCCCCCAACACCTAAGGGCTGGACACAGGACCCTTCCCCAGTGACCCTTCCTAGAAATCAGACCTGCCCCCACACACCTAAGGGCTGGACACAGGACCCTTCCCCAGTGACCCTTCCTAGAAATCAGACCTGCCCCCACACACCTAAGGGCTGGACACAGGACCCTTCCCCAGTGACCCTTCCTAGAAATCAGACCTGAAATCAGACCTGCCTGCCCCCACACACCTAAGGGCTGGACACAGGACCCTTCCCCAGTGACCCTTCCTAGAAATCAGACCTGCCCCACACACCTAAGGGCTGGACACAGGACCCTTCCCCAGTGACACTTCCTAGAAATCAGACCTGCCCCCACACACCTAAGGGCTGGACACAGGACCCTTCCCCAGTGACCCTTCCTAGAAATCAGACCTGCCCCACACACCTAAGGGCTGGACACAGGACCCTTCCCCAGTGACACTTCCTAGAAATCAGACCTGCCCCACCACTAAGGGCTACACAGGGGCTGGACACAGGACCCTTCCCAGTGACACTTCCTAGAAATCAGACCTGACCCCCACACACCTAAGGGCTGGACACAGGACCCTTCCCCAGTGACCCTTCCTAGAAATCAGACCTGCCCCCACACACCTAAGGGCTGGACACAGGACCCTTCCCCAGTGACCCTTCCTAGAAATCAGACCTGCCCCCACACACCTAAGGGCTGGACACAGGACCCTTCCCCAGTGACCCTTCCTAGAAATCAGACCTGCCCCACACACCTAAGGGCTGGACAAGGAGCTGGAAATCAGACCTGCCCCCCACACAGGACCCTTCCCCAGTGACCCTTCCTAGAAATCAGACCTGCCCCCACACACCTAAGGGCTGGACACAGGACCCTAGAAATTCCCCAGCTGACCCTTCCTAGAAATCAGACCTGCCCCCACACACCTAAGGGCTGGACACAGGACCCTTCCCCAGTGACCCTTCCTAGAAATCAGACCTGCCCCCACACACCTAAGGGCTGGACACAGGACCCTTCCCCAGTGACCCTTCCTAGAAATCAGACCTGCCCCCACACACCTAAGGGCTGGACACAGGACCCTTCCCCAGTGACCCTTCCTAGAAATCAGACCTGCCCCCACACACCTAAGGGCTGGACACAGGACCCTTCCCCAGTGACCCTTCCTAGAAATCAGACCTGCCTCCACACACCTAAGGGCTGGACACAGGACCACCCTTCCCCAGTGACCCTTCCTAGAAATCAGACCTGCCCCCACACACCTAAGGGCTGGACACAGGACCCTTCCCCAGTGACACTTCCTAGAAATCAGACCTGCCCCCACACACCTAAGAGCTGGACACAGGACCCTTCCCCAGTGACCCTTCCTAGAAATCAGACCTGCCCCCACACACCTAAGGGCTGGACACAGGACCCTTCCCCAGTGACCCTTCCTAGAAATCAGACCTGCCCCACACACCTAAGGGCTGGACACAGGACCCTTCCCCAGTGACCCTTCCTAGAAATCAGACCTGCCCCCACACACCTAAGGGCTGGACACAGGACCCTTCCCCAGTGACACTTCCTAGAAATCAGACCTGCCCCCACACACCTAAGGGCTGGACACAGGACCCTTCCCCAGTGACACTTCCTAGAAATCAGACCTGCCCCCACACACCTAAGGGCT
This sequence comes from Orientallactaga sibirica, assembly GCA_036365145.1. NCBI lineage: Eukaryota > Metazoa > Chordata > Mammalia > Rodentia > Dipodidae > Orientallactaga > Orientallactaga sibirica. Next base: position 5,508,330 of record JAEOAD010001268.1, read on the forward strand.
GGACACAGGACCCTTCCCCAGTGACACTTCCTAGAAATCAGACCTGCCCCCACACACCTAAGGGCTGGACACAGGACCCTTCCCCAGTGACCCTTCCTAGAAATCAGACCTGCCCCACACACCTAAGGGCTGGACACAGGACCCTTCCCCAGTGACACTTCCTAGAAATCAGACCTGCCCCCCACACACCTAAGGGCTGGACACAGGACCCTTCCCCAGTGACCCTTCCTAGAAATCAGACCTGCCCCCCACACACCTAAGAGCTGGACACAGGACCCTTCCCCAGTGACCCTTCCTAGAAATCAGACCTGCCCCACACACCTAAGGGCTGGACACAGGACCCTTCCCCAGTGACCCTTCCTAGAAATCAGACCTGCCTCCACACACCTAAGGGCTGGACACAGGACCCTTCCCCAGTGACCCTTCCTAGAAATCAGACCTGCCCCCACACACCTAAGGGATGGACACAGGACCCTTCCCCAGTGACACTTCCTAGAAATCAGACCTGCCCCCACACACCTAAGGGCTGGACACAGGACCCTTCCCCAGTGACCCTTCCTAGAAATCAGACCTGCCCCACACACCTAAGGGCTGGACACAGGACCCTTCCCAGTGACTCTTCCTAGAAATCAGACCTGCCTCCACACACCTAAGGGCTGGACACAGGACCCTTCCCAGTGACCCTTCCTAGAAATCAGACCTGCCCCCCACACACCTAAGGGCTGGACACAGGACCCTTCCCCAGTGACCCTTCCTAGAAATCAGACCTGCCCCCACACACCTAAGGGATGGACACAGGACCCTTCCCCAGTGACACTTCCTAGAAATCAGACCTGCCCCCACACACCTAAGGGCTGGACACAGGACCCTTCCCCAGTGACCCTTCCTAGAAATCAGACCTGCCCCCCACACACCTAAGAGCTGGACACAGGACCCTTCCCAGTGACACTTCCTAGAAATCAGACCTGCCCCCACACACCTAAGGGCTGGACACAGGACCCTTCCCCAGTGACCCTTCCTAGAAATCAGACCTGCCCCACACACCTAAGGGCTGGACACAGGACCCTTCCCCAGTGACACTTCTCCTGCTGGGTGGCTGGAGGTCCAAGTAAAAAGCTTTAATAGAATACCTGAGTTTATGGGGGACATACATTCAAACTACCATACATGCATACATACGTACGTATGTATTTGGTGGTGGCTGTAACATGAATACTGCTCCCACAGCCAGCCTGAAAACCTGTTCCAGGGAAATGGTGACACACACTGCAGTCAATCAAATCTCATAAAAATGGAGATCCAGAGTCTACAGAGAAAATAACACTAAATCAGATCAGTGTCTTGCCCACCAAGGCTCAGGGGCATTGCTGAAGAGGGCGCAAAAAGATTGTAAGAACTTCAGGGTGGGTGGGAATAGCCTGAGACGGCACGTTTCTCCCATCGCTGCAGAGACTGACTGAGGCCTCTTGGTCCCCACCATGAATACCAATGATCTCCCAAAGACCCTCAGCAGGAGAGGGGTCTATGTGTACAATCTTTTTATTAAAAAATTAATACATATTTTTTAATTGTTACAAAGCCAATAGATACTTCTAATTTCGCTCAGTACTAACTGCCGAACCCCTTTTGACAAGCCTCTGCTTAACCCATAACATACTTGCCAGATTGAAACTCAGCTATTCCAGTTTACGCTGTAGTGTGCTAAGAACAGGTGTTAGATAAGTCAAGACATACTATACAGATCTCAGCTAACCCATCGAGTTATTACTAAAAATTAGTTATGTTTGTTTCCAGCTTCTTAAAAAAATATATCTATATATATTTTAAATATTTTATTATTTATTTATTTGAGAGAGAGAGATACAGAAATAGGCAGGTAGAGAGAGAGAGAGAACAGGCATGCCAGGGCCTCCAGCCACTGCAAACGAACTCCAGATGCGTGCGCCACCTTGTGCATCTGGCTTACGTGGGTCCTGGAGAATCGAGCCTCGAACCGGGGTCCTTAGGCTTCACAGGCAAGCACTTAACCACTAAGCCATCTCTCCAGCCCCTTAAAAATATTTTTAATTATTTATTTATTTGAGAGAGAAAGGGTGGGGGAGAGAGAGAATGAATGGACATGCCAAGGGCTTCAGCCACTGTAAACAAACTCCAGACACAAGTGCACCTTGTGCATCTGGCTTAGGTAGTTCCTGGGGAATTGAACCTGGGTCCTTTGGCTTCACAAGCAAATGCTTTAACTGCTAAGCCATCTCTCCAGCACCACCCACCCCCTTTTTTTGTTGGCCCAGGCTGACCTACAATTCATTATGTAGTCTCGGGTGGCCCTGAACTCATGGTGATCCTCCTACCTGTGCCTCCCGAAAGCTGGGATTAAAGGCGTGCGCCACTACACCTGGCTCTGTTTCCAAATTTTAATTTCCAGTTACTCTTGAAATTGTAATTGCATTTTTTACTATTGTATGATCTAATTATATACTTACATGAAAATCTTTTATTTTTTAATTAATTTTAATTAAAAAAAATTTTTTTTCATGGTAGGGTCTCACTAGCCCAGGCTGACCTGGAATTCATTTTGTAGTCTCAGGGTAGTCTCGAACTCACAGTGATCCTCCTACATCTGCCTCCTACCCAAGTGCTGGGATTAAAGGTGTGCTCCATCACACCTGGCCATAAAAATCTTTTATTATTTTATTTATTTTTGGAGAGAGACACAGAGAGAGAGAGAGAGAGAGAGAGACAGAGGGGAGAGGGAGACAGAGACAGAGATTGGCATGCCAGCAGTCTCTCAGCTGCTGTGAACGAAATCCAGATGCGTGTGCCCCCTTGTGGTCAAGTGCGGCATTGCGCCCTTGCGTCGCTTTGCATCTGGCTGAACGTGGGACTTGGAGATTGGAACTGGGTTCTTAGGCTTAGCAGGCAGGCGCCTTAACCGCTAAGCCATCTCTCCAGCCCCATAAAAATCTTTTGATAAAAGTAATGCTGAATGTTTTAGAAGAAGGATGATGGTATGCCACTAGAAAATTGCTGTTACAGGGCTGGGGAGATAGCTCAGATGATAAATAAAGTGCTTGCCTTACAAGTATGAGGTCCTGAATTAGACCCCTCGTCAGTACCGCATGGTGGTGAGAACCTGTTATCCCAACTCTGGAGGCAATGGCAGATAGATCCCTGGAGCTGGCTGACCAACCCCTGTAGGCTCATTGGGGAGCTCCAGACCAATGAGTAACCCTACCTCAAAAATAGGCCAACAGTGTAACTTAGGATAATGCCTGAGGTTGTCTTCTGGTCTATACATGACTGCTCACAAACAAAACAAAAAAGGAAGTGGAAGAGAAAAATGTTATTGCTTACCTCTGGGTGTGGTGGCACATGCCAAAAGTCCTGACTATTTTTAAGACTGAGGAAGAGAATGGCTTGATCCCAGGAGTTTGAGGCCAGCTTGGGCAAACTTGTGAAACTTGATCTCCCAAACAGGAGTGAAGAGAGAAATGGGGAGGCAGGGAAAGAAGGAGGATGGGGAGATTTGCTACTGCTGAGTTAGATAAAAGGCAGTTTTTGTTTTGCTTTGTTTTGTTTCTTTTTGAGAGAGAGAGTTAGATAGAGAATGGGTGCACCAGTGGCCTCTCAGCTGCTGTGAATGAACTCCAGACACGTGTGCCCTCTGGGCCAGTGCGGCATTGCACCCTTGCATCACTTTTGCGTCTGGCTCAACGTGGGACCTGGAGAATAGAACGGCGTTCTTAGGCTGCCAGGCAGGCGCCTTAACCACTAAGCCATCTCTCCAGCCCAAAAGGCAGTTTTTGATATTGTGTTGTCATTTAATGTTTCAGACTAGAATCACTTTTAAATGTCTCTAAGATGTTTGTAAACTAGAACAATGAAAAACAGCAATGGTGGATTTAAGTCACTGGATCATGTGATGAGCTTTGGACTACTTTTACTTTAAGTTAGCAAAGCACTACACATTTATATGTGGAACTTTTGATTCTGGAGTGAACTTTTCAGTCAGCCAGCAGACCCGAGTGTCATGTAAAAGGGCTTCTCATAAATATTTTGTTATTAAATGTTGTAGAGATCTGATTTTCAGGTAGCAAATGATCAAAAATTAATAACACCCTTTATATGAACTTATAAATTGAGTTTATTGGTATGGATTTGCTTTTAATTCCAGTGAGACATTTGTAATGGAATGTTGTAGTATGTGAAAAACTAGATTTTTTTTTGTGTGTGTGCTTTTCACAAGAACTGATTCTGAGCGCTGGGAAGCAAGAGTAGCCACGTGATGATGTGGCTTGCTGGGCTTAGTGCTGTGCTGAGGTACCTGCCGGTTGGAATTAGAGCTCTGGAGGCGTAACCAGGATGGACTTCATCATTAGCTTACCATATCAAATAAAAAGGAAAAGCTCCTACAAAATTTTGTGTCCATATGCTGAAGAAAATGTGGAGTTGTTTTTGGACTAAAATTTCATAGCTTTTCAGCTAATGAGGCATGAAATAAATTGGCAAGCTCACACAGCTCAGAGTATAGTGGTACAGTGTGCATGTTCTAATTCCCAGCCCCTGGGATTCCAGCAAAGGTCACAAATTAAACAAAGTCAGGATTAATCAAAACTACAATTAAGTAAAACCCAGTCATTAATCCTCTTCTGAGTTACAATGGAGTGATTGTGTGATTGTGTGAGAAGCACTGGAGAGGGCTCTTTTGTACTGCATAGGAAAATCAACACTGAGGTGTCAAACAGAAAAGTGAAGCCCTGCAGGTGGAGCTTTCTCTGGAGCCAAGAGAAACTGGCCGGGCACGCAGAGTTGCAAGTGTGCCTTCACAGTCTCAGGCGGGTGCTGGCACTGAACTGCAGAGTATGTGGCTGTCTCTGGTGAGGCCCTCTACAAAGGTCAGTTCATGGCCCAGCAGGCGATTTGCTGGGCACCTCAGTATTGGGGGGAGGCAGCTCTAAGCAACAGTTTCTCCGTTAACTGCCAGGAATTTACTGTGTGATCCGTAGTCTTTTTGTCGGTTGCAGGTTATAGAAAAGCATTTTGGCTGTGGGAGTAATTGTCAGAAAAGGTGTCTTCAACAAAGACTTCACACAAAATCACCTTTTAGGCTCGATTTCATTTCCTGTTCCTGACTTCTGACCTCACTGATGATTTATGCCTGTCATTTTACTTTGGCTATTTTATATTCCACAATGATTTTTTAAATTTTTTCATTAATAGTCTAAAGTCAATGTCAGATTTATTGCTTATTTTATTTATTTATTTATTTTATTTTTATATTGGCAACTTCCATAAATGTAGACAATAACCCATGGTAACTCCCTCCCTCCCACCATTTTCCCCTTTGCAACTCCACTCTCCATCATATCAGTTTCCCCTCTCAATCAGTCCCTCTTTTCATTTTGATGTCATGATCTTTTCCTCCTATTATGATGCTCTTGTGTATGTAGTATCAGGCACTGTGAGGTCATGGATATCCAGGCCATTTTGTGTCTGGAGGAGCACGTTGTAAGGAGTCCTACCCTTCTTTTGTCTCTTACATTCTTTTTTTATTTTTAATTAATTAATTTATTTATTTTTGTTTTATTTATTTATTTTTGTTTATAGACAACTTCCTTAATTGTAGACAATATCCTTCATTTTGATGGTTCTTTTTTCGTATTATGATGGTCCTCAGGCCTCCACATGGATTCCCCTTTGAAACTCCAGTCCTCCTCTTTTGTCTCTTACATTCTTTTTTATTTTTAATTAATTTATTTATTTATTTATTTATTTTTGTTTATAGACCCCTTAATTCTCAATCAGTTCTTCCCTCCCTCCTCCACTTTTTTGATCTCCTCATCTCAATTTTTCATTTTGATGTCGTATTATGATGGTCTTGTGTAGGTAGTGTCAGGCACTGTGAGGTCATGGATATGCAGGCTTTTTTGTGTCTGGAGGAGCATGTTGTAAGAAGTCCTAATCTTCCTTTGGCTCTTACATTCTTTCTGCCAACTCTTCCACAATGGACCCTAAGCCATGGAATAAGTGATAGAGATATTTCAGTGCTGAGCACTCCTCTTTCACTTCTCAGCACCATGGTGCCTTCTGAGTCATCCCAAGGTCACTGCACTCTGAAAACAGAAGCTTCTCTAACCAAAAGTGAGAGTAGCATTAATATATGGTTATGAATGTTAATAGAAGTGATTACTGGGCAGTTTGGTGAACATAGTATATACACTTAGACACCAGCAGGTATTACACCCCTAGGGCTCATGACTACCCCTGTTGTAGGCTTTCAGTATCAAGGATATATTCCCTCCCATTGAGTGGGCCTCCAGTCCAATTAGAGAGCAGTTGGTATCTGTGTATGGTGGCGCACGCCTTTAATCCCAGTACTTGGGAGGCAGAGGTAGGAGGATCAACATGAGTTCGAGGCCACCCTGAGACTACATAGTGAATTCCAGGTCAGCCTGAGCTAGAGTGAGACCCTACCTCAAAAAAAAAAAAAAAAAAAGAAGAAGAAGAAGAAGAAAGAAGGAAGGAAGGAAGAAAGGAAAGAGGGAAGGAGGGAAGGAGGGAAGAGTGGTTAGTTTCCCTCATAACAGACATGTTACTATTGCACCCATTGGCTCATATGGCCTGGCTAGCCAAATTTAAGTCTTGCAATGTCCACTGTTGAGTATATTCACTGGTGTTTCTCTCTCTCCCATTGAACTGTATGCAATGTAGCTTTTCTCCAGCTTTCTGTCAGCTGGTCCACATGGAGGAGGCTTTCATCTCAGCTCCAGCAGGATTTCTCAGTGAACCTGCTGCCCAAGTATATGGCATCTTCAGCAATAGGGTCTTTCCATCTATTCCTGGTGGGAAACCAAGAGCTGCAGCAATGAACTGTAATGCTTTGGGGGTATCTGTGACCTTGCTGGCCAACAACTCACTGGAAGGTATCCCATCCCTGGCACTGAAAATTTTCTAGTAACGATCTATGGCTTCTGAGTATTCCATTGTCCAGAAAAGTAGGTTTCCATATGACTTACTTATATCCTCTTTGATTTTGATGAGCCCTCCCTCCACCTTTCCTTTACTCAGTCTCTTCCCCTGACCTTATTTAAGCCCTTTTACCCCCATTATCTGTTCTTCTACTTACATACATACAATACCATCCTAAGAACCCCTCCCTCTCTATTCCCCTTATATCCTCTTTTGTAGCAGACAGCTTCAGGTTCACTGAGATGAACTTCCAGACCAGGCACAGTTAAGGAGGAAAGGATATTATTTATTGAAGCTTACAGATCCAGGGGAAGTTCTATAATGGCAAGGTAAGTGGCCTGCTTTCATAGGGCCAAGCAGAGAGAGAGAAACCAACCAGGCACACAGCACACTGAGTAAAACTACAGCCAAAAAGTCACAGCACACTTCAGGAACTTCTATTAGGCACACTTTGCATATCTTTACAATGGAATCTCAAACCACCATACCTTAAGATCAGCCCCCAGTGACATTGCCTCTAGCAAGGTGATTGCAGATGCAAACTATAACTAATAAAACACTGAATATATTGGGGGACATATATTCAAACTACCACATTCTGTCTTTGGCCTCCAATAGATTTAGTTCTTGGCCCCCAATAGATTTATAATTATCACACACTTTAAATTGTATTCAGTCCAATTTCAAAGGTTCTCACAGTCTTGATGAACTTAAGATAGTGAGTCCTGTTAGATCAAACAAGTTAAATACTTTCAACATGTAAAGTCACAGAGTAAACATTTTTAACTGGTAAAAGGCATAGCAAGGAGAGACTAGAATAATGCAAACTCAACCACCATCAGCCATCATCAAACTTCTGTAGTTCAAGTTCAATATAGCCAGAGACTGACAGTCTCCAGGTTTTCCAATTTCGCCCCTCCAGCTGGGCAGAGTTGCCAGGGAAAACTTTGATCCCAGGCCAACACTGCATTACATGGGAGTCCTTGCATAGTCCTGGTATATCCAAAACATCTTCAGGTCTCCATGCAAAACATGGTCCATCTTCCAGAGGCTCTTCCAGTGTATTCCTGAGGGTTTTCTTGCCCTGTCTCATGCTGTATCTCAGCAGCGGCTCCTGGAACCGTGTGCAATTCATGATCATTCCATGCATTTTTCATATTTTTAAAATTAATATCAGGTGTGCAGGACACAGCCATATTCTTAATCCAGGGACAAAATAAATCATACCCTTGAAAAGCAGGTTCCTTCTCCAGTTAACTCTTTCCAAGAGTTTGCATGTCTAACAGTCTTTCCTCAGGCATCCTCTCCATTGTTTTAATGTAAAGCAGTCGGGCCACCTTCCTTCCACTTCCTTAAGATTGCTAATGTGGTTGATTATAGCAGCTCCATTAACCTAAAATCAGTCTCAGTGATTTAAATTTGCTTGAGGTTTTCCAACTTAAAATCTTAAAATCTCAGACCGATATCTTTAGTCAAGCACATCAGTCCATTACAAATTTAACTTTGATCAAACTTTCTGGGCCTGGATAGCAGAACATAGCCATACCTTATGCCAGTAGCCCAGTTCCAATAAAGTCCTCTGCAGTCTTTCCTTCCCCTTAGAAAGCTCATAAGCAAAGCCTTGAAGTTCAATACTGTCTGCACTTAGCATTCTCAAACTCTCATCAGAATAGTCCATAAAACTTGGCTTACCATTCCAGAAGGCATCTTCAGTTGCAAGCACCAAGTCCATGCCCATTCCTCCAAAACAAAGGTTCCAAAAGATGAATATCCACACGGTCTGGTTCATCTCACCCCACACTCCTCGGTACCACTTTACTGTAGCAGACAGCTTCAGGTTCGCTGAGATGAACTTCCAGACCAGGCATAGTTATGGAGGAAGGGATATTATTTATTGAAGCTTACAGATCCAGGGGAAGTTCCATAATGGCAGGAGAAGCGGCCTGCTCTCACAGGACCAGGCAAGAGAGAGAAAAACCAAGCCGCCAGTTACACAGCACACAGAGCAAAACTACAGCCCACAAGCCCAGCGCACTTCAGGAACTCCTGCTAGGCATACTTTGCATATCTTTACAATGGAATCTCAAACCCACCATCAACACCTTAAGATCAGCCCCCAGTGACATTGCCTCTAGCAAGGTGATTGCAGATGCAAACTATAACTAATAAAATACTGAATATGGGGGACATATATTCAAACTACCACATTCCGCCCCTGGCCCCCAATAGATTTAGTGAGTGGAAAAATCCCCTCTCCTGGCTTTTCCTGTGACTCAGGCCGAGCCTGGCAGCTGTGGCTGTATGGACCTGGTGCCACCACTGCTAGAGCCCCTTCTGCCTCTTTCTGTGGTCCCTAGATGCTCTGGATCTCTCCTTCTTCTGTGCTGCAGTTGATAATTTGTTTGTATACCTTCACTTTTTAGTATAAGATTGTATTTGACTTTTTTTTGCTTTTTTCTACCCTAGGCTGCTTTGACGTGGTTCCTATGCTGCCATATTCACCACTTATTTATTTATTTTTGAGGCAAGCCCTACAGTCTGTCCTTATTTTTTTTAGTGTGAGAGAGTGAGAACAAGAGAAAAAAAGAGAGAATTGGTACACCAGGACCTCCAGCCACTTCCTTGAACTCCAGACATATGCCACCTTGTGTGAATGTGCAACCTTGCACATGCATCACCTTGTGCATCTGCTTTATGTGGGATCTGGGGAGTCCAACATGGAAAGGCCTTAACTGCTACACCATCTCACCAGCCCTTATTGCTTATTTGTGTGTATGTCCCATCTCACCGTAGGATGGCTTGGTTACAGATGCTTGCTTCTGTGTCTGGTTTGATGGGGGTTCTGGGGATCTGAACTCAGGTTGTCAGACTTGAGCAGCATGTGCTTTTACCTACTGAGCCATTTCTAGAACCTTCATTGCTTATCTTTTTCTTTGTGATCATAATTTTTCCTTTATATTTTATATTTAGACATTTGCATCCCCTATGTATATTTGCAAGCAGAGAGAGAGAGAATAGAAACAAAGAGAATGGGTGTGATGCTGCAGAGTCTCCAGCCACTGCAAATGAATTCCAGATACATATGCCAGTTTGTGCATGCAGCTTTACACAGGTACCCAAGTTGTTAGGGTTTGCAGGAAAGCCTCCTCAACTGTTGAGTCATCTCTGCAGCCCTTTTTGGTTTTGGTTTTTCAAGGTAGGGTATCGCTCTAGGCCAGAATGACCTGGAATTTACTATGTAGTCTCAGGTTGGCCTCAAACTCATAGTGATCCTCCTACCTCTGGCTCCCAAGTGCTAGGATTAATGGTGTGTGTCACTATGCGCAGCTTTGTTGCTTATTTTTAAAAGTTGATGACAATACTGTCCGCTGACACTAAGATTATAATTTTTAAGAGTCACATTTCAGGGCTGGAGAGATGGCTTAGCAGTTAAGGCACTTGCCTGCATAGCCAAAGGACTCAGCTCGATTCCCCAGTACCCACGTAAGCGAGATGCACAGTATGGGGCATGTGTCTGGGGTTTGTTTGCAGTGGCTGGAGGCCCTGGCACATTCATATTCTCTCTCTCTCATAAATAAATTAATTAATGATGTTGAATGTCACATTTGAGCCAGACATATAATCCTAGCAGCAGGAGGTTGAGGCAGGAGGGTCCCAGCATAAGGCTAGCCTGAATTACACATAGGAGTTCCTTGCTCCTAAAGAACAAACAAATGAGCAAGAGAGTCAATTTTGTTTGTTCCATTTCTGTTACAGATATGTGGGCATATTTGTTTGTGCTTCATTCATAGTATTTACTGGCTTTCTGCATTTATTTATATAAAAACAAAAAAATCTAAACTACTTACCCTGTCTTTAATTTGGCAAGTGATCTGAAGCCTGGAAACAGTTGTCCAATTTTAGTTTAAATATTCCAGGGTCTTGAGGGTTGGGATTTAGCTCAGATGGTAGAGTGCCTATGTAGCATGCATGAAGCTGTGCGTTGGTCCCCAGCACTGGTCATGGTTGTGTATACCTGGGAAGTAGAGGATCATAAAGTTCAAGGTTTTCTTTGGCAGCATAGTGGAGTCAAGGCCAGCCTGGGATACCTGAGACCATGTCTCCAAAGCAAAACAAAGCTAAATAAACAAGTAAATAATAAGAGCCAGCTTAATCCCACACTCAGAAGGCCAGGTAGAACAAACGAATTTGAATTTCTGCTTCTTTTCTTTTTTTCATCTTGTTTTTTAGAGGTGAGGTAGGGTAGGGTCACACTCTAGCCCAGGCTGACCTGGAATTCACCTTAGCTGCTAAGCCATCTCTCTATCCCAATTATTTAGATTTTTTGTGGCAGGGTCTTGCTCTAGCCCAGGTTGACCTAGAACTCACTCCATGGTCCAAGCTGGTCTAACGCTCAAACTCAAAGCAATCATCCTGCCTCAGCTGCCAGCCTTGCAAATGCTGGGATTGTAGGACACAAGCCACCATGCCTAGCTTCAGTTCCTCTCTCCTTCAATGTGAATGTGGAAGCAGAAATAAAGTACTTGTTTCACTGTGTAAGAGATAGTTGTCCTGGCTTGATTTTGTGACAGTGACTCAAAAGGAAGTCATTAAACTACTTGCAGGCAATCAAAAAATAAACATGACTGTGAAACTGATATATGTAAAAGTGAATATAGAATAAAGCTGGTCCAAAGTTTCAGTGAGAAAAATACCTGTTCAGAAACTGTGACTGATGAGTCATCTTTAAGCCAAGCTCCAGCATTGTCAGGCATGGGTATGCAACCTTGAATTCGAGGGCAAACATGAATGTGGGTAGGATAACTGGATCTCTTTACAAGCTAATGTACTTTAGCTACTGACAGCTCTTGAGAAATGCCCATAGAAATGAATTTTGAATTGGTAACATCCATATTATGGTTATCTTGTCCTCTCTTCCCCTCTCTCTCTCACTTTCTCTCTCTCCCTCCCCCACCCCCATGTTTTTTAAAGCAGGGTCTTACTCTAGCCCAGGCTGACCTGGAATTCAGGGTAATCCTCCTTTGAAGTGTTTAGATTATAGGCATGAGCCACCATGCCCAGCTCAAGAATGCAAACTTTTAACAATCCATACTATCTTGGCAGTGTTTTAGAATATATTGTATATCAGTCCTTTCTCATTGCTGAGACAAGATACGGGACAAATGCCAGTTTGAGGGAGGCTGTATTCAGTTCACACTTATAGATTGTAGTCAGTCATGAAAGGAAGGCTGATCACACTCAGTCTAACAGTGAGGACTCAGCCAGTGATCTACTTTCTTTTTCTAAAGGAAAAAAAAAAGGCAGATAGAGAGAGAAGGGCACACCAGGGCCTCCAGCCACTGCAAACAAAATCCAGACACATGTGTCACCATGTGCATCTGGGGAATCAAACCTGGGTCCTTAGGCTTTGCAAGAAAATCCAAGTGCATCTCTCCAGCCCCCCCCCTTTTAAATTTAATTTATTTATTTATTAGAGACAGAATGGTGCACCAGAGCCTCTAGTCACTGCAAACGAACTCCACATACATGTGCTACCATGTGCAGCTGGTTTACATGGGTTCCAAGGAATTGAACCTGGTTCCTTGGGCTTCACAGGCAAGTACCTTAATCAGTAAGCCATCTCTCCAGGCCCGTGATCTACTTTTTATACAGTACAGGACCCTGCCTACAGTTAAGGTGGGTCTTGCCACCTCATTTAATCTAATCAGGATAATCATTCACAGGCGATGCTAGGTCCTTTCAAGTAGACAGTCGATCTAAACCATCACACCTAGTGTTCCTTTGAGGTTTGTTTTAAGTTTTTCCTTCCAAATCATTGGACTTTCAAAGATTTCATATACATTTTCTTGTTAAGGATATTGAATTAGAAATGACTGAAAGGTTTATTCCTAGTGGTTCGTATTAACTGCCTAGCTGCCTGTTGTACTCAGTTCCCAGTTGCTGGGATGAACATCCAAATCAGACATAGTTTACATATAGGAGGAAAGATTTCTGAGTTTAAGATCCATCAATGGTAGAAGAAGCTAGTTCTCTACCATAGAACCAAGCACAGAGGAAGCACTAGCCAGTACCATAAGCAGCACAAATGGACAACAGACAGTAGGGACCCAGGCAGAGCTCAGACTGCTCTGCACACCTTTGGGCTGGGAATCAGATCCCCACACACCTTAGAGCTGAACCACTGGATCATCCACAGTGATCCCTCTTCCAGCCAGGCAGCTGGGAATCCACGTTACAACTTTTAATAAAACATTTGAGTCGGGCTGGAGAGATGGTTTAGCACTTGCTTGTGAACCCTAAGGACCTTGGTTCAAGGTTCAGTTCCCCAGGACCCACATAAGCCAGATGCACAAGGTGGCGCATGCATCTGGAGTTTGTTTGAGTGGCTGGAGGCCATGGTGCACCCATTCTTTCTATCTGCTTTTTTCTTTGTCTCTCAAAAAAAAATATATGTATATATATGAATCTCCTGGGGTAAGAGGGCATACATTGAAACTACTGCACTGCACTGCATTGCTCTGCCCTAGAGCAGTTGGCAACACCAATGAACTCTTTTACTAAAGATTTTGCATGTTTTGTACTGTTTTCTTTTTTCCCTGCATCTTTTTTCTTTTTCTTTTTTTTTTTTTTTTTGTTTTTTGCTTTTGTTTTCTTTGTTGTTATTTTTGTTTTTTCAAGGTAGGGTCTCTCTCTAGCCCAGGCTGACCTGGAATTCACTATGTAGTCTCAGGGTGGCCTCAGACTCTCGGCAATCCTACCTCTGCCTCCCAAGTGCTGGGATTAAAGGCGTGAACCACCATGCCTGGCTTTTCCCTGCATCTTTTTGTTTGGGAATGCTTCAGCTTATTTAGTCTAGTCTTACTGATAACTTTTTGCCATTTAAGATAGCATTTATTTATAAGAAATGAATTGAGGGCTGGAGAGATGGCTTAGCGGTTAAGGCACCTGCCTGCGAAACCTAAGAATGCCCATTTTATTCTCCAGGTCCCACGTTTAGCCAGACTCAAAAGTGATGCAAGTGCACAATGTCACACACACGCACAAGTGGGCGCATGCATCTGGAGTTCGTTCACAGCAGCTGAGAGGCCGCTGGCGCATCCATTCTCTCTCTGTCTCTCTCTCTCTCAAAAAAAAAAAAATGAATTTAGCTGTGCATGGTGGGTCATGCCTTTAATCCCAGCATTTACTCAGGAGTCTGAGTTTGAGAAATTGACAGATTTAGAATCACTTTGGAAACAAATCCCTGGGCATACCTGCAAGGAAGTTTCTGGATTAATTCTTGGTTAGTTGGTATGGTGGTTTGAATGTAAAGTGGCCCCATAGACACATGTGTTTGAATGCTTATTCCCAGTTGGTGGCACTGGTGGGGAACCTTGCTCTCTTCTTGCAAAGGCGTTTGGGTTTTCAGAAGACAAAGCCTCTGATGGATACGGTTTTACCCTCAAAGCACCCTTCCTGTTGTCCTGGTGCAAGTCTGAAGGTTTCTCTTTGGTTGTGCTCATGTCCGTATTATAGCTGCTTTCTCAGCGTCTTCCTTGTTGCCACCTTAAACTTCTTTTCCTCACCAAAGGACACATTTTTGCTCTCTTATTCCCGTCTTCCTCCTTCCCTCCCCCCTCTCTCACTGTGGACGTGAACAGAACTGAACAGTAACAGTCTGAGTGCTATCCTATCTTGAGATTTCTTCTGCTAAACAGATTATTCCATTACTTTTCAGTCCAACCTCATTCAAGTTCTCAGGACCTGAGGAGAATAAGCTATATTCTTTGCTAGAATATACCACGCAGTTTCCAATAGAGATGTTGTTCCCCTCTGAGATCTCATGAGCTGACCTCCACGCTCCTTGCTTACTTTGACATTCTGGTCTTCCAAACGCTACCAGAATGGCTTATTAAACTCTGCTTTGCTTACAGCATTGTGGGCTTTTCTAGCCCAGAGTTCTACAGTTATCCACATTCCTCCTAGAAAGCAGTTTCACAGGCCTAAGAACCACAGAGGTTTATCACAGCAGTGACCCCACTTCTTGGTACCAATATCTCTGTTAATTACTTTTCTCATTACCATGACAGATACCTGACGAAGCTGGGCATGATGGTGCACACTTTTAATCCCAACACTTGGGAGGCTGAGGTAGGAAGATTGCCATGAGTCCAAGGCCAGCCTGGACTGCACTGAGACCCTGCTAAAAAAAATTTAAAAAGACATCTGATGCTGCATTTAGCTTCTTGTTGCTAGCAGAAAGCACACAACCAAAGCAGCTCATGGGCAGAAAGGGTTTGTTTTGGCTTTCAGACTCGAGGGGAAGCTCTGTGATAGCAGGGGAAATGTAGCATGAGCAGAGGCTTGGACATCCTCTCCTGGCCAACATTAGATGGACAAAAACAGCAGGAGAGTATGCAAGAGGAAGCTGGCTATACCACCCATAAGCCCACCCCCAACAACTCACCTCTAACAAGGTTCCAATTCCCAAGTTGCCATCAGCTGCCAATCAAGTACTCAGAAAACATGAGTTTAGGAGGACACCTGACAAAAGCAGCTTAAGGAAGGGTTTTATTTGGCTTATGGTTCTTGGCAGGGAAGCTTGGTAGCAGCAGGAGCGTGAAGCAGCTGGTCACATTGTGTCTGTAGTCTGGAAGCAGAGAGCAGTGAATGCTGATGATCAATTGTTTCCCGACTTTTTGTTGTTGGTTTGTTTTTTTCCAGGTAGGGTCTCACTCTAGCTCACACTGACCCAGCATTTACTCTGTAGTCTCAGGGTGACCTCGAACGCACGGCGATCCTCCTACCTCTGCCTCCTGAGTGCTGGGATTAAAGGCATGCACCATCATGCCCGGCACATTTCCCAACTTTTAATTCAGTCTGGAACCCCAGCCCATAGGATGGTGCTGCCCACATTTAGTTGGGTCTTCCCACCTCGATGAACCTAAGGAAACTCCCTCACAGATAGGAAAAAAAGGTTGCTTCTGTGGTGATTCTGAATCTTGTCAAGTTGAGAACTAACTTACTAATGACAAATCTGAGAAGCTTCTTTTCTTTGCTTTTTTTTTTTTTTTTAAACTTTCAGGAAGGATCCTTTTTTATTTTATTCAAAAAAAACACAACACTGACAGCTGGGCACGGTGGCACATGCCTTTAATTCTAGCACTTGAGAGGTAGGAGGATCCTCATGAGTTCTAGGCTACCCCAAGACCACATAGTGAATTCCAAGTCAGCCTGGGCTACAGTGAGATCCTGCCTTGAAAAAACAAGCAAGCAAACAAAAAATATTGACAATCTTTACACATGCATATTTTGATCATAATTCCTTCCTGTTGCGTTCTTGTCCTTCCTCCCCACCTGTCTCTCACTCAACCCTTTTTTATTCTCTTAGTCCCTTTTCTACTTTGAGGTCTTTGTGTGTGTGTCCGTGCACATTTGTCTGTGTCCCACTGTGGATTAGGATTGCCTGTCTGAGCATGGATGGAGGTTATTTACCAGAGAACATGCAACTTGCCGGTTGCTACACACCACTGAAACCAAGGTCTCCTGCTCTGTCAGCAACTGTCAGCTGCCAGTAACTTTTCAGGGAGGGCCGGGGCCTCGTGCTGTCCTTCACCGTCCAGGTAGAATGTTGTGTCCTGTCTGTAAGACAGCTTTCCACAGCACTCCTCCCCATCCTCTGGCTCTTAAATTCTTTCTGTCCCTCTTCCACAGTGTTCCTGAGCCTTGGAGGGTGAGACAGATTTCTCATTCAGTGCCTAGCACTAAACAGTCACTTAATTCTCAGTACTGACTCTCCCTAGTAGTCATCACCAACTATCCAAAGAAACACTTTCTGTCCCTCTTCCACAGTGTTCCTGAGCCTTGGAGGGTGAGACAGATTTCTCATTCAGTGCCTAGCACTAAACAGTCACTTAAGTCAGTCATCACCAACTATCCAAAGAAACACTTTCTGTCCCTCTTCCACAGTGTTCCTGAGCCTTGGAGGGTGAGACAGATTTCTCATTCAGTGCCTAAACAGCACTTAACTAAAGTAGTCATCACAACTATCCAAAGAAACACTTTCTGTTCTTCAGTGTTCCTGAGCCTTACTGATTTCTCATTCAGTGCCTAGTAGTAATTCTCAGTACTGAACCTCCCTAGTAGTCATCACCAACTATCCAAAGAAACACTTTGGGTCAAACTTGTCTACTGCTTCTGTAATGTTGTGAAGGAGTCTTGTGATTTCCCAGGCTTATGAATAGAATTCCCTTCCTCTGAATGTTTCACTTCAGAGGAAATTGCTGTACAGTACACATTTACAACAGTGGCACCTTTGACTTCAACAGCTGTTGGTGGATAAATGAGCAAGGATAGTATGGAATATGGGTTTGGTTATTTAGATGGGGGAAGGAAGTAGGGTGGGTTAATATGTCAACTTAGGTTGACTTTGAAAAAGATGGAGATGGCAAAAGTATCTGGGAATGTTGGGATGCTTTTAGGTTCCATAAATTTTAGAGGTTGTTAAGGCTGTGAAAGTGTTATGGGAAACTGAGTCACACAAAGATGGCAGCAGAGATAGAGTGGAGAATCAGAAAATGTATTCATGTCAGCGTGGACTTGGTAATAACTTCCAAAGCCTGAGTGCTGAGCTCTGATAGCGCAGAGGTTTGATAGACAGTGTGGCAGGAAGTGTGACAACACCCTGAATTCTTTACACTATTGGTGGGGTACAAGTTTCTAAGTTAGTAGAAAAGAAAGCGGTTTGTCCAGGGGTGCTTTCACCCAATGGTTTGGTCTTGTAAGATGTCTGACTGACCCAGGTTGGGACTCAGAGGCACAGTTGTGCTGGGTTATGATAAGAATAGAACAAGTTATGTACATTCTTTTCAGCTTAGAATCGGAGGAGTTTGTAAAACACTGCTCAGCACAGAAAAGGGGAGAGGGGCTTTAGTTTGATCGAAATCTTCATTACACAAGGTTGTAGTTCTGGAACATAAACATATACTATCAAGAGGAAGGCCTAAAAAGAAGAGAATGTGGAGAAGAGGCTAGTGAGAGGGAAAGTACATGAGTCGTGCATGGAAAGAAAGTAGAGAGATGATAAGCAGGTAAAGAAACATATACAACAGTCCTAAAATCCAACTGAGCCATATACCAGCACAAAAAAAATATGGAATACATATGCAAGAGCAGAGATTTCAAAAAAGAGGCACTAAAAGATTTTTTTAAATGACGAAAGTTCACTCTATCATAGAATCAAAAAAGGCAAAGTATATCAAACATACATCAACTCTAAATGAGTTTTTGCATTGTCTGCTTCTCGTTCTCTTTTCTAACTAAATAAATACAAATTTTACAATGAAAGTTACTGTATTGGTCAGTATTTCTACTTTAGTATACTAAACATACATCAACTCTAAATGAGTTATTGCATTGTCTGCTTCTCATTCTCCTTTCTAACTAAATAAATACAGTGAAAGTTACTGTGTTGGTCAGTATTTCTGCTTTGGTAGGATGGGCTTGGAATTCTCCCCACTGCCCTGTGATGTTTCCTGCCTTGATATGGGAGGTGTATTTAGCACTTCCGGTTCAGACCTGTAGAACCATATTTGGGGTATGCATTTCCCCAGTGGAGGCCAGACCAGTTACTCTTTTGGAGTAAGTTTCTGTCTTACCTACACTAAGTTGTGAAGGCACTTGCCTTTTTGCTGCGGTCTTGGCTTGGTTTGACTCTGCTCAACTGGGCAGGGTTTAGTTCTACTCTCCTGAGTCCATTGCTTTTCACTGCAGGAAGCTTTGGCTCCCTGCAGTCCCTGGGGTTCCTGGGGCTGATACATGGAAGAAGGAAAGTTGTAGAATCTTGCCTGCTGGTGTGTCCCCTCTACCTCCTCGCCTTCAGGTTCTTCTGATCTTGCAAGACTGGTGTGTGTTCCTGCATTTTTTTTCTCTACCCTCCCTGGCACCACAGGGCAAGGTAGTTGTGTGTAGAACAGAGCACTTCCCTGTGGCCAGTCTCAGCAGATCCACACTCAAAAGCCTACATTTATGCCTACTTCTCAGTGGACATCACACCTGACTTCAAAAGCTTGTTTCTAGATCTTGTCTCTTGTTTGTATATTATCTTGAACCTTTTTTTTTTTTTTTTTTTTTTTTTTTTTTTTTGGTTTTGCAAGGTAGGGTCTCACTCTGGTCCAGGCTGACCTGGAATTAACTATGTATTCTCAGGGTGGCCTCGAACTCTCGGCAATCCTCCTACCTCTGCCTCCCGAGTGCTGGGATTAAAGGCGTGCACCACCACACCCGGCATTATCTTGAATCTTGTTTCCCAGGTTTTCTTGGTTAGTTGCCTATTCAGCCATCTTACCCAGAAATTTCTTTAAGTTTCTTTTAGAGTTGGTATAATAGAATCCTCATCATGTAAAGTAATCTGAGGGAGTTGAGAATTTTGAATTCTAGTTTCTTGTTCAAATCAATTTATAAATTTCGTCTTGACTAGAAGTTTTCCTTACATAGTCTGACTAAAAATGTTAGTGTTAGGGTTAAAGCATAGTGGGATGTGTCATACATGGTGACATGGTAGTGAGTGCTTTTGGTCTAGGCTGAATTTAATTTCTTGTTCAGATATGTTGCTTCTTTTCTCCTCTCTCCCTCCTTTCCTCCCTTTCTTCTTTCTTTGTTTTGGTTTTTTGAGGTAGGGTCTTGCTTTATCCCAGGCTGACCTAAAATTCACTATGTAGTCTCAGGGTGGCCTCAGACTCACCACGATCCTCCTACCTCTGCCTCCTGAGTGCTGGGATTAAAGGTGTGCCACCACACCTGGCTCAGAAAATATTTTGCTTAAAAAAAGTGATTGCTTTGTTTTCTTTTTCTTATGTCTTTTTTTTTTTTTTTTTTTTTTTTTTGGAGAGAGAGGGAGAGGAAGACAGATAGAGATGGATGTGCCAGCAGCCTCTCAGCTGCTGCGAATGAAATCCAGATGCATGCGCCCCCTTGTGGTCAAGTGTGGCATTGCGCCCTTGCGTCACTTTGCATCTGGCTAAACATGGGACCTGGAGATTGGAACCGCTGGAGACTGGAACCAACGTTCTTAGGCTTAGGAGGCAGGCGCCTTAAGCGCTAAGCCATCTCTCCAGCCCCCTATGTCTTATTTTAAATGTATAACATGGACTTCCTCCTCAGCTTGAAGCCTGCATGACTAGTTGTTTCTACTTCCCAGTGTACTTTACCCAGCATTTTCTTAGGCTGCTTTTACCTTACAAGCTCCCAACCTCTGGCAGACATGACCCTTTTGTTAGCAGTATTGCAAATGTAGGTCTGTTCTCTATGCCTTCTCCTCCCAACTCAATTTCTTGACTTTCTTGTTCATAGTCCTAGCAATAGCGTATTTTCCTGGACTTATCTAGTGACAATCATTCTCTATTCTAGTGAGTTAACTAAGCCAATAAATTAGAACAAGCAAATGGATATATTGGGGTTAAAAAGTATCCATCTGTTCTGGATATCCTTTTGCTTTGGAAAAGCCAAAAAGCCCAGGAACTAATGACTGCTTTAGTCTTCCCTCATGGTTGGCAGCTTACAAGGCATGCTGATGAGGTGATAATGAACTCAAAAGTCTGCCTTGCTGGTTGTTTAGGAATGGAACCCCAGACAGTAAGCATGCCTTACTCTGCAACCTGCCAAGAGTTTTCCATTTTCATGGGTTATTTCAAGGACGTTTTCAGGTAGATTTTTCTGGACACATTTCACAAGCAGAGCTTATCATAACAGATCATAAGGAGCATGCATCATTTTGCTCTTCTCCACACAGCAGAATCGTGCTCTGTCCACAGTGAGATGTCTCGGGCTCAGTCATTCATTAGTCACAGAGGAAGCACTGGAGCAGAGCTTGAAGACAAATTTAAATTTCAAAACAAGTATTTCCTTGTTTCCATTAAAATCTCTTACATGTCATATGCCAAACTAGACATACTAGTATTCTTAGCAATGCCTGTTTGTTTGATTTCCAGAATGTTTTTGACCATCTCAACTTAATTATAAACAGGTCAATACTTAAAGTAAATTTTCCTTTTTGTTTGTTTGTTTTTGAGGTAGGGTCTGTCTAGCTTAGGCTGACCTCGAATTGACTATGTAGTCTCAGGCTGGCCTCAAACTCATAGCGATTCTCCTATTTCTGCCTCCTGAGTGCTAGCATTAAAGGGCGTGCCACCATGCCCAGCTAAATTTTCCAGTTTTGATTTTAGTTATGAATGTTTGTAAAACTCCCATTGTTTCAGATTCAGTTGAAATTCCACTACTGTTTAGGCAGTGGTATCATAATGAAACATATGAGCATCTATCCGGCTCTGCTTCACATGTCCCATTAGTGTTAGTGTTAGCCCCTAAGTGTACACTGAGATGGGGCTGGATTCAGGACTCCTTGATGCCAAAAGTCTTTAGCATTCAAACCCGTTATATAAAATGACATAATATTTGCAGGCAATCCACATCCATTCTCCTATATACGTTAATCATCTCTAGCTTACATATATTCTTCTTACAGTATAAACCCTGTAAATAGTTTACCATACTGTAGCTTAGAAAATAATGACAAAAGAGAGTCTGTACATACTCAGTACAGACACAATTTTTAAAAATATTTTCCATCTACGGTTGGTTGAATCCGCTGATTCAGCCCACTGTACTTTAAAGCCATAGGAGGCAGCTTAATGTGAGTGTGTAAAATGCTTTTAGATTAATTACTGGAACTGTGCTAAATATGGAGTGTCAGTTTAAAGCAACTTTGACAGTTTTTAGACTTGAAAAATCATCAATTATATGTAGGAAATTTAATAATTTTTTTTTGAGGTAGGGTCTCACTCCAGCCCAGGCTGACCAGGCACTCACTCTGTAGTCCCAGGCTGGCCTTGAAATTCGTGATGATCCTCCCACTTCTGCCACCCAAATGCTGTCATTAAAGGTGTGTACCACCCCACCCAGCTAAATTTAATAATTTTAATGATAATACTCTGGCCCAGTGGTCCTGTCTTTTTTATATCATAAAGAAGCCTTTCAGTAGCCATGACCTCACAGGGGTTGTTGTACCTGCAAAATATTGAGCCCATCAATATCTCATTACTGAGGATGGAGGAGGGTAAAGAGAAAAGACATCAAAATAAGCAGTAGTAGGAGCTGGAGAGATGGCTTAGTGGTCAAGGTACATGCCTGCGAAGCCTAAGGACCCCAGTTCAATTCTCTAGGCCCCACATAAACCAGATGCACATGGTGGTGCATACGTCTGGAGTTCATTTGCAGTGACTAGAGGCCCTGGCGCACCCATTCTCTCTCACTCTCTCTCCCCCTTCTCTGTGTCAAATAAATAAATAAATAAAAACAAAATAGGCATTAGGGGGCTGGAGAGATGGCTTAGTGGTTAAGGTGCTTGCTTGCAAAGCCTAAGGACCCATGTTCGATCTCTCTCCAGATCCCATGTAAGCCAGACACACAAAAGGTGAGGTAAGCGCAGGGTCACACATGCCCACTAGGTGGTGCAAGCTTGTGGAGTTTGATTGCAGTGGCTGAGGTCCTGATACACCAATTCTTCTCTCTCTCTCTGTCTTATTAAAAAAAATAAGGACTAGTTAGAAGAAAGTGTTGAGTGAAAGGGGGGACAAGGGACCAAAGGAAGTAATGAGGGGATTATGGTCACAATACATTATCCACATACATAAAAATTGCCAATAAAAAGTTATTTCAAAACAGTGTATGGAGATGGCCATGGTGGTGCTCACCTTTAATCCCAGCAGTGGGAAGGCTGAGGTAGGAGGATTGCCATGAGTTCAAGGCCATCCTGAAATGACATACTGAGTTCCAGATCAGTCTGAACTACAGTAAGACCCCCACCTCAACAGAAAGAGTAGATGACATTCCCAAGGCTGACACCTGAGGTTGTCCTCTGTCTCTACACACATGTACACAGTCATGCACACACATTAAAAAATGAAAGAGAAGGCCGGGCGTGGTGGCACACGCCTTTAATCCCAGCACTCGGGAGGCAGAGGTAGGAGGATCGCCGAGAGTTCAAGGCCACCCTGAGACTACAGAGTGAGTTCCAGGTCAGCCTGGACCAGAGTGAAACCCTACCTTAAAAACCAAAAAAAAAAAAAAAAAAAAAAAAAAAGAAAGAAAGAAAGAAAGAAAGAAAGAAAGAAAGAAAGAGAGAATGCAAAACTGCATTAAAGGAATCAAGTACTTTTAATTTCATATTTCTGAGGTATTACCTAATTGCCCTCATGACACATACTCATCTTAATCTTGAAGGAAACCAGGGCTGTTAGGACATGAAGCCTGGTCTCAGTTACTCTACTAAGTGGAAAAGAACAGACTCCTGACTTTGCCACCCACTGCTGCACTTCTAGGTCTTACCTGCCTGGAAGGGGGAAATGTGAGTAATTAAGATGCCAAAATGGTGGATGTTAAAGTAATTCAGGGAAGAAAACGAATGAGGGTTATGTCAAAGGTGGAGGGTGAAGAAATGTTGAGGAAGTAGAATGAGTAGAAGATTTATTGATGGGAATATGTAGGGTTTGCAGGAAAGGGAGGAGTTAAAGATGATTTAAGCTAAAAGCTCCAAGACCTATGACCTCAGTTTTCTAGTATGCTTAGCTTTCCATTTAAAGAAATTCTGGAGAATAGTTAAACAATTCTCAATGGAAGAAAACTGTGGATGCTGAGATGATAATATTTAGATCCTAGGCCCAGCGGCAGTGGAGTCAACCCTGCGTCCTTAAGCAGTATCCGTGCGTGATAACTAACAGCTAATACTAATAACAATTGAACTCGGAACAAGCAGCTCCACTTTGTGTAGGGCCAGCATCCTCCATGGCTTCTTTGGGAAGTTTTTAAGCTATTGAATATAAATTACAAAGATGAATAATCAAATAGTACAGGAAGACCTCCAAGGACAAGCGGTGCTTCTCACACTTCCCGGCCCCTGGTTTCATCTCCCAGAGTGACTTTTTAAGGTTAATTCATCATTGGAAAACTTGAGCCATACAGTTATTTCATGTTGGCCCCTGGCTACAGAAGGTTGGGTTAGCTCACATGACCTGATGCCTGTCTGCTTTCACTTTTCCTCCCAATTCCCATAATATTATTAGTATTTTAACACACATATTTTCAATGTTTGTAACTTTAAATCATATTCACAGACTTTGAATTTCAGGCTAGGGTACAGCCCTGAGTTTAAGCCTCTGAATTGCAACAAATACTTCTCATAACATGCTGTAAAACAAGGCTATCAGTTTCACTCTCTCCACCCTATTTCTTCAGCTTGTAACTGATTGATTAATTTTTACAGGCTCAATAAAATTGTCATATAATTTTCTTTTTGGGGAAATTAGCAACAATTATCTCTTAAACATTTTAGGGTATTTACATGGTGGTGATTACATGCCTGTAATACCAGTACTTGGGGAGCTTTAGGTAGGAGAATCATAAGTTTGAGGCTGTTCTGGGCTACATAGCAAGTTCAAGGTCAGTCTGAGCTGTATATAACCTTTCTCAAAAATCCCAGGGCTTGAGGATATAATCCAGTAGTAGAGTGCTTGCCTTGAGTGTACAAGACCCTGGATTATAGCTCTAGTGTTAAAGTTAAATCGGTAACTTATCAAACTAACCAATAAATGCAATATTTAGAATAGTTTGTAGGTTGGCATGTTGATAGTGTGGATACTGGCACTGGAGGAATCAAGGAGAACCTGTTTGTTTTTGACTTGAATAGTTGGTCTTGCACAGTTTTGTGGATGATATTTTGTAGGCTCTGATTTCTGCTTGGACTGCACTGGTGACCCCTGCTTAGATTCTAGGATTTGAGAGCCAGGCATGGTGGTGCACACCTTTAATCCCAGCACTCGGGAGGCAGAGGTAGGAGGATCACCGAGAGTTTGAGGCCACCCTGAGACTACATAGTGAATTCCAGGTCAGCCTGGGCCAGAGTGAGACCCTACCTCGAAAAACCAAAAAAAAAAAAAAAAAATTCCAGGATTTGTCATTTGCACTCACACAGAATGCCCACACCTATGTTCCTTTACGGCCATTGGGGTAGAAACCTAAGGAACTTAACAGCCTAGCAAAATCTACTCCAGCCAGTGTTCTCCCACCAACTGTTGATGCTTTTGCCTGTGTAAACTAAGTCTACATTTGTAGGCAGCTCCTTGAAGGTACAGCGTTACTGTTTCAAATCCACATAGGTGAGCAGTTTTCTAGTTTTCAGCCCTTCGGCCTGTAGTAGCAAATATTACTGATGCATTCAAGAGTCAAACAGGTAGTACAGATTGTTGAAGCAGGATAGATTAAAGGCATTCGAGTTTATTTAAAAACAAATAAAACATCTGTATAAAGAACATCCAGCCCTTCTTGCTCCAGTGCCCGTGCCCGTCCCCCCCCCCCCCCGCGGGAGGACGTGGAAGTTGTTATGGGAGTGGCTGGTGGAGGAGAGCACTGGGGAGCCCGAGGCCAAGGCTGGAGAAGGGCAGTCTACATGGCCTGTTTCTGAGGACCAGTGAGGGCGGACAGGCGGCTTCATCATGGATGGCTTTTTCTTAAGTATTTTTTCCAGTCTCTTTGGAACCAGGGAAATGAGGATTTTAATTTTGGGACTAGATGGTGCTGGAAAAACCACGATTTTGTTCTGATTACAGGTTGGAGAAGTCGTGACTACTATTCTTACTGTTGGACTCAGTGTAGAGACAGTGACATACAAAAATCTTCAATTTCAAGTTTGGGACTTAGGAGGACAGATGAATATCCAACCATACTAGAGATGTTACTGTTCAAACACAGATGCAGTCATTTATGTGGTGGACGGTTGTGACCGAGACCGAATCGGCATTTCCAAATCAGAGTTAGTTGCCATGTTGGAGGAAGAAGAGCTGAGAAAAGCCATCCTAGTGGGGTTTGCAAATAAGCAGGACATGGAGCAGGCTAGGACTCCCTCAGAAATGGCAAATGCACTTGGTTTACCTGCCTCGAAGGACAGAAAATGGCAAATATTTAAAACATCAGCAACCACAGGCACTGGCCTCGATGAGGCCATGGGTTGGTCAGTTCAAACACTGAAAAGCAGACAGTAGCTTCATCCCATCACTTCAGCTCCTGAAAGAAATGTGACGTCACATATTCCTGTAGAGTCAGGTGTGCTACGCGTGACATGTTAGAACTGTGTGACTGCATAGATGGAACTGAGTTTAATGTTTGTAATAAAAAACAGGTACTTGTTAGAGGGGCAAGTTGATTGAATCCCCCAAATATTCTATGTCATGTAAAATATGTCTTCCTTCTTGTGGTAAGGTATGTATTCTATTTGTATGGAATTCTTACTCAAACACAGTTCTATCAAAAAGGGCACTCTTCTTTTGGGATAAAACCCTCCTATTTTTGAATTAGTGGTTGCATCTTGTTTGTACAAAAGTACCAATTATGTTAGCTGACGTTTTTTTCCTTTGAAATGAATTCTTTTCCAAAGATGAGTCTCGGTGAAGTAGGTTAGGAACATAGTCTGTATAATATCGTCTTCATTTGCTTAACTGACTAGTTTATAATAAGGCGTTTCATTCAGAAGGTTTTCAGTATAGGTATGAGTGCTGTCTTGTTGGCTCACTTCAGTGACTTCCTTGTAGGTGTCCTTTTACTTTATATTTGAACAGGAGCCCTGTGAGGGGGTGGGAGAGATGGTAATGTTACTTTATGAAATAAAGGGGGTAGGATATGTTGGTTTGCACTAGGGCTTCTACTGGTGAGGTGGGAATAAGGCTCAAAAAAAGGCTTTTGGGTCAGAAATGTTTCATAAGTTATAGCTGAAAATGCCAACATTGACAACACTGATACTCTAACTCTTAAAAAAATAAATTATGAGCCGGGCGTGGTGGCGCACGCCTTTAATCCCAGCACTCGGGAGGCAGAGGTGGTAGGATCGCCGTGAGTTCGAGGCCACCCTGAGACTAATTCCAGGTCAGCCTGGGCCAGAGTGAGACCCTACCTCGAAAAACCAAAAAATAAAAAAATAATAAATTATGCTAAAGACAGTTGGATACGGTGGCACATGCCTAGCATCCCAGCACTTAGGAGGTTGAGGCAGGGGGGTCAGGAGTTCAAGGCCAGCCTTAGTTCTGTAGTGAGTTCAAAACCAGCCTGGGCTACATGAGAACCCTGTCTCAAAATCCAAAAAAACCTTATGCTAAAGTAGTCTAGAACATTCAAAGAATGTTTATGTATAAACTTGTCTGTACTAGTAAAAGTGATGAGTGACAGCAAAAATCCCAAATGGCTGTATTTAATGAATTCACAAAGCAATATGGAGAAAAATCCACATGGAAGGAAATAAATGATTCTTAAGCACGTTTAAAAGAAAAGAAAAGAAAATCCAGCCCTTAAAAAACAAGTTCTCGGGCTGGAGAGATGGCTTAGCGGTTAAGGCGCCTGCTTCCTAAGCCTAAGAACGCTTGCACATGCTAGGTAAGTACTCTACCACTGAGTTACATATTTTGAGGCAGTGTCTCTTATGTAGTTCAGATGGCTTCAAACTGAAGCCTTAGTCACCCAAGTACTGGTACTACAGACACATGCCACTACTCCCTAGCCACATATATTGTTTTTTTGAGGTAGGGTCTTACTGTAGCCCAGGCTGACCTGGAATTTACTCTGTAGTCTCAGGGTGGCCTTGAACTCACGGTGATCCTCCTACCTCTGCCTCCCAAGTGCTGGGAGGGATTAAAGGCATGTGCCACCTCGCCTGGATTCTATATATTTTTTAATAAGCAAAGTTTTTGACATTTGACTGGCATACTTTACATAAATTCTGTTAATAGTTCTTAAGCACATTGAGTGAATATTAAAAATTCTAAACTCGGGGCTGGAGAAATGGTTTAGTGGTTAAAGTGCTTAATTGCAAAGCCCAATGTCCTGGGTTTGATTCCCCAGAAGCCACATAAAGCCAGATTCACAAAGTGATGCATGTGTCTGGAGTTTATTTGCAGTGGCAGGAGGCCCTGGCACATTTATACACACTCTGTCACTCACTGTCTCTCTGTCTCTATCACTATCTCTATCTCCCCCTCTCTCAAATAAATAAATAAATAAAATATTTTTAAATTCTAAACTTAGAAACTATTCATAAGAATTTCTAGCTGGGTGTGATGGCACACACCTTTAATCCCAGCATTTGGGAGGCAGAGGTAGGAGGATTGCCTTGAGTTCAAGGCCACCCTGAGACTACATAGCTAATTCCAGGTCAGCCTGAGCTAGAGTGAAACCCTACCTCGAAAAACCAAAAAAAGAATTTCTTCTTAGAGTTCATGTATTAGTAAACAATCTTTGATATCACTGCCCTGTTTGAGGTTCACAGATGAAGTCTCACTGGCTAGAGTCCTTTTGCTCTACCCAGACAGAAGCTCCAGGCTAGGAGGAGCTCTTGGATTGCTGCTCTTTGGCAGCCCTTGTTTCCGAAGGTGTTTGACAGGGGCTGGAAGCAGGGCCCACATGGGAACAGCATGTGGTGCTCTCGAGTGGAACAAGTCTTCATTCCAGCCCTGGACCCCAGTTCTCTGCAGTGCTTCTGCTCTCCTCGCAAGATACCTCAGGTCTTTGCTGCAGTTGGGATTGCTTCCAGTCAGGCCTAGGTATTCAAATGCCCCAGACCTTGACCACAGCCAGTGTTTCAGCTCCTTGCATAGGCCTGGGAGGTTGGATTCCTTAGCCCTTAATACCAGCCAGTGTTACAGCTCTTGGTCCTAGAATGTCTGAGGTCCTTGGCGTTAAAGACTTGACAGATCTCTGAACTCTTTGGGAAATAAGGACCTACTAAGCTTCTTTTCTCTGGCATCTTACAGCTTTATTGTTTTGGGAATTTTGCTTTTTGTTTGTTTGTTTTGGTTTTTTTTTTTTTTTTGAGGTAGGATCTCACTCTATCCCAGGCTGATCTGGAACTCACTCTGTAGTCCCAGATTGGCCTTGATCTCACAGTCATCTTCCTACCTCTGCTTCCTGAGTCTTGGGACTAAAGTCGTGCACCGCCATACCAGGCTACCTTATAGCTTTTTATCCTTCTTTATTCTCAGCTCTCCCTCCCTTTCCAACTCTCTACTTCTGCCACCCTTTGTCCTGGCCACTGTCTGTCTGTGAGGCTGCTGCTTACTCAGTCAAGCAGTCTGCTGCCTTGCCGCTTTCACAGCTTGGCCTGCTGATAGCTGAGTGTCACTGCCATTGCTGCTCCGTCACTGTACTGTGGCTGCCACTCTGTCTGCTGCTGCTTCCTTTGTTACCAGCTTAGCCCTGGCTACAGACAGTAGGCAAGAAGACACCACCAGAGAGAAGCCTCTTAATTGAAAATGATGTTGCAACACCACGTGAATATCTTCCAGCTGACTCACTAAGAAAGCCTGAACAGTCAGCTTCTGCAGCCAGAGAAGTATTTGGCCCATCACAGAACTTGCACACAAATGAAAGATTGTGTTTGCACCGATCATAATTGGCCTTACCTATACATGGAGATTCATATTTCTACCAGTCATAGCCTTGCCTCCGTAGCTCCAGCACAGCAGTCTTCTCTGCTAAGCCATGGGGGAAGTGCTACTCCTCTGGCTTAGGTGGAAATGACTGCAGGCTCAGCTAGAGATTGTGAATGCTTTCATAGCAAAGAGTGTGGTACGGTTTGAAATGACCCTAGCCAAGGCTCCATTTTCAGAAGCCCAGACTAATCACCCATAGTAATAATGCATTTGTCTCAACATGTTTATGGCGGGTTCAAAACCACCAGTGCTGGCGTAAGGGTTGTCTGGCTGTTTTGCTCAAGATAACCGGGGTAGAAGGAAGAATCCAACAGCTGCTTTGAGAATCTAATTGCCCATCTCCCAAAGTCTTTTCATATTTACAGGAAAATGAACATCAGAAGAAATGCTTACAATAAGACCTTAAAGAACTCATCATTAATAAAGGAGTCATTTTAAAAGTGCTTTAACAAAAATGTTTGGCATCTTCCCAGTGCCTGCAGAAAAAGTGGGTTCCTCTTGCCTGTTTCAAAAGACCATGAATTTTGCCTGCTGTGAAGAAATGCATAGACCCAGGCAATTGTGATAATGGATACCAGGGAAGTATGAGCAGGTTTCAGTGAGGGATTGAAGACAGGGCAGGAGCCACGTCTTCCTGGCAATCCAAAGGGTGACTTGTAGTTCCATTACTCGCCAGAACAGAAAGCACTTAAGCATATTTAAAGAGAAAGTAGCATTTGAAAAGTCACAGAGCTGTGACATGTTAAGATATGTTTGAGGAACTATCAGAAATTTATTGCTAGAGCCAAAAAAAAGTTATAGGAAAATTCTGAGAAAGATGTGTAGACGGACCTTGTATGCCATGCCTGGAAATTGAACTTTTATGCTGGAAGCAGAAGAGGAAGGGGCATCACATGATCTAGTCCCTGTTCCACAATGCTATGCTGACTCTGCTCGGGCTCCATAGGATTGGGAAAGAGCCGAGCTCAGTGGTTCAGAACACTTGCCCCTGAAGCATAAGGGCCTCTCCAACCAGAGATAGCTACATTCACTCCCCCAAACCGGTATGGTTGTAGCCATGCCCCTCTGTAACCCCAGCTCACAGGGAGGGCGTGGGGAGGTGGAAACCGAGACTGGAGAATTCCTGGGACTTGCACAGCAGCTCTGAGTTGAGGACATAGACTCCATCTCAAGGAAACATAAGAAAAGGACAGCGGACATTCCCTTCTGGCCTGCACAGGCATGCACGTGGAGTACGAGCATCTCCACACTCGCACACACATCTCACACACATGCACCCACAGATGCATGTGCATGCAAAATAATGTCTTGATTAGATTATTAATAAAACATTTAACCTTCAAAACGGCTGGACGTAGTGGCACGCCTTTAATCCCAGCACTAGGGAGGTAGAGGTAGGAGAATCGCTTTGAGTTCCTGTGAGCCTGAGACCACATAGTGAATTCCATCCAGGTCAGCCTGGGCCAGAGTGAGACCCTACCTCAGAAAACAAAACTAACAAAAATTCCCATGAATTTCAAAAGATACCTGACCCAGCTCTGCAGTGCTTATTCCTCTTTAGTATTTAATGACCTGGACTTTGAGTATACCATAGGTAGATTCAGTCAACATCTCAGTGGGGAAGAAAATTTTAATATGCTTTGGTTTATTCTGGGCATTGAGTCAAGAAGACGAGCCGGGCATGGTGGCGCACACCTTTAATCCCAGCACTCGTGAGGCAGAGGTAGGTCACCGTGAGTTCGAGGCCACCCTGAGAATACAGAGTGAATTTCAGGTCAGCCTGGGCCAGAGTGAGACCCTACCTCGAAAAACCAAAAAGAAAAAGAAAAAAAAGAAGTTGGTGGTTCATCAACGAAAATAGCTATGCCTCCTGGTTTTCTACTCATTTTCTTGGATTACCTTTTCTTGTCCTTTCCTCTCGAGGTAATAGCTTGGAACTTGTGTGCAGGAGGAATGTGGAAGGACTAGGTACTTGGGACTGGAGAAGCCTCACAGTGCAGTAAGCAAAGTTCTATGGGTTCTTCAGGTGAGAGTTTGAAAATGCTGAATGAAGGAGCGAATTGTGGACGGTAACACCTTGGCTTTGGAACTTTGGAACTTGGATACTGGCAGAAAGGCTGGCTGCACTCTGCTCAAGTCCTAAGGATTTGAGCAACATTAAATAAAAAGTAATGGATTGCTGTTGTACTTGGTAGAAGAAATACAGAACAGAAAGATATGAAAAATGTAGTTGATCGCAGAAAAACATTTAAGTACATTTAAAGATACTGGTATGGAGACTGATTTTAGGTTCCTGAAGCTATAATTGTTAAGTTGATTACTACCATTAAGGGTGGGCCAAACTGTTTTACATTGGGACAATGGAAAAGGTGACTGAGTGTGAAATCCACCCAGGAAAGGCATGTCCAATGAGCTAAGAATATAAATTTTTTTTGAAAGGAGGTAGCTTGAAGGAAGACTGCTGAAGGAGTATGCTGCTCTGTGAGGTCAAGATTTACTTCCCCATTGGATGAACAAATTTGGCTATACCTCTGCTCACTTGGTAGTGGTTTTAAAAACATGAAAAATTCAGGGAAAGGGATTATGAAGTGCACACAGTTCCAGGAGCCGTGTGAGTGGCATTGTGAAGCAGGGTGAGGTCCTTGTGTAACAAGACCTCTATAGAGGCTTACTACGACCATTGTATGAACAAAACCAGTTCCAGGAGCCACTGCTGGGATGCAACAAGGTGAAACAGGGTCACTTCCCTGTTTAGAGGTCAAAGAAGGTCATTGGATGGAGCTATGAAGATGGACCATGGTTTGCAATGTAGACCTGAAGATGTTTTGGATATACCAGGATTGTGAAACAGTTGCTATGGTGAGCCAGTGGCTCGGGATGGGATGTTTTCCCAGGGGTGTGACTGGTCCAGCTGAAGGGGCGGATTTTGAATCCAGAGACTTTTGTCACTGATTATGGATGTTGAACTTGGAACTGTAGGTGTTTGATGTATGACTGGTTATTAATTTGTATTGGTCCGTGATAAGGCTTTTTAAAAAAAAATTTAAATTATTTTATTTATTTTTGGAGAGAGACACAGAGGGAGACAGATAAAGATGGGCGCACCAGCAGTCTCTCAGCTGCTGTGAACGAAATCCAGATGTGTGCACCCCCTTGTGGTCAAGTGCGGCATTGCGCCCTTGCGTCACTTTACATCTGGCTAACTGGGGACCTGGAGATTGGAACCGGGTTCTTAGGCTTAGCAGGCAGGTGCCTTAACTGCTAAGCCATCTCTCCAGCCCTGTTATGGCTTTTTGCAATGGAAATGTTTACTCTGTGCCATTATGTGTTAGAAGTAATAATTTGTGTTTTGATATCATAGGACTGCCAGTTAAAAGAGACTCTTGAATCTCAGATGAGTCTTAAGAAAGTTGGTAAAGGTTATGGAGACCTTTGAAGTTGGTCTGAATGCAGCTTGCATGGTAAGGTGATCATGAGTCTATGGGGACCAAAGGCAGAATGTGGTAGTTAGAATGTATGGCCCCATAAACTCAAGTGTTTTTGATTAAAAATTGAACTTGAATCTTGAGTCTCCAGCAGCCCAGCTAAAGGAGGTGTCACTGGGGCAGATCTTGGAGTCCAGTCCTCAGGTAGGTTTAGGGATGAGTCTCGATTCCCTCCCCTGAGGCGTGTGAAGAAGCAGTGTGAGCTCCGGCATGTTTGTCTGGCTGTTGATGATCCTCTGCTAGGATCTACATAAGGTAGCAATCTTCTTCCGCCACTGATTGTGTTTCTCTGGAATTTTTAAATCTGAAATAAACTTTTTTCCTCCTACAAGCTGCTTTTAGGGTGTTTGTCCAGCAATGAAAAACTGACTGTAACATCTGGAAATGAATGTTACTTTTTTCAAGGCAGATTTTCCGTTTCTCTCGTCTTAGTTGATTGTGGAGAATGATTTCCCTACAGGGGCGTCCAATGTTGTGATATGATGCTATCTACAAGTGTGTTGGTCACATTCATAGCTATTCCATGGTGCAAGGTGCCCGTGGGCCACAGATTGGACATGCCTGCTTATGACTAGTTTATGTTTATGCCAGCTGGAAGAGTACAGAAGCTGGTGACATTTCCTAATGAGGACCACTCTGTGATCAATATAAGTGGTCTGCCACTGCTTCCTCCTGGTTTGGATGTCTTCTCTAGCAATAAACAGCTGCTAAAAGTGAGCCAGGGGCCATTAGCCAGAAACATGTCTGTTGCTTTTCTTTCTATAAATTTTAATATTTATTGATGAAATAACCCTTGTCATTTGATTCCTTTTAGGAAATTTGTTGGATTGTATGGTGAATGATAAAAAATATAATTAAGGAAAAAACCTTTATAGCATCAAAATAAGAAGATTTGTTACTCAGTATTTACAGAGGCCCTACGTGGGAGATCACATTGTCATCAAGTTTAGCTTTTTGTGTAGTTAGTTGCTGTGATTATTTTTTAGAAGTAGGGTCTCACTGTAGCTCAAGGTGACCTAAAACTCACTGTGTAATTCCAGGCTGATCTCAGACTCACAGTGATCCTTCCACCTCTGCCTCTCAAGTGCTGGGATTAAAGGTGTGCACCACCGTGCATGGCTCGCTGAAATGTTTTTGTAGGTTTTTCTTCCCACTCTTTATTATTCACTGGAAAGCTTTTGAGTTTTGAAAGGTTTATGGGCTTGATTGTTGTAGTTTGCCTTGACTTCCAGTTGTCTTGCTTAAATTTCTGAACACTTCATGATTGAAGACAGTCCAGACAGTTTGGTGACATGGACTGTGGGAAGAGGCTAATAAGCTAGAACATACATGTTACTGGCCCTCGTGTAGATTTCCACACCCACAGATTACGCTGGCACATTGGGCTACAGAATTATTCCAAGTAGATTCTTAGTGAGTTGCCTAGAGGGAAACTGGGTTTGTTGTTGTTTGCTTTTGTGTTTGGTTTTCGAGGTGGGGTCTCACTCTGGCCCAGGCTGGCCTAAAATTAACATGTAGTCTCAGGGTGGCCTTGAACTCACAGCGATCTTCCTATCTCTGCCTCCCGAGTGCTGGGATTAAAGGCACATGCCACCATGCCCAGCTTGTTCTTTGCTTTCTTATTTCAACATCAAAATGTGTGTTTACTGGCTTTAAGTTTTAAAGAAAGTGAAAAGGACTGAGAGGGAAATTGGTTCTGGAGAATACTACTTTTGTCCATGGGTAAATAAAGACAGGGGAAAACAGGACCATAGAGATGAGATAGGAATATTCAATTCATCCTATTCTTCTGCCATCATAACAATCCAGTCAGAAGGGCCACATTATGAATGTAATATTTAGGGTTAAAAGGAGCAGGCCTCAGACAAGTATAGGCCAACCCTGAGAAACAGAGTAGGTTGAAAGCTATTGTATTTTCTTTTGTATGTGTATGTGGTATGTATACCTGTGTGTATGTCCATATCTTTGCAGCCACATGTATGTGGTGACCAACGGTCAATACCAGGTGTCTTCCTTAATCTCACTTCACTTTATTTATTGAGACAGAGTCTCTCACTGACCCCAGAGGTCACCAGCCGTCTAGGTAGCCATGCTAGCCAGCTTGCCTTGGGTGCTTGCCTGTCTCTAAGCACTGGAATTACTGGCATGTCACACTTAGCACTTACATGGGTGCTAGGAATTTCAACTTGGTACTTTATGCTTACACAGCAAGCACTTTGTCTACTGAGTCATCTATCCAGCCTTCCTACAGTAGTTTTAAGGAGTTTTATGACTCTCTCTGTGTCTTGATTTAAAGGGCACTTCTTAAATCAGGAAATTGTGTCTTGTGCTAAAGTTTGCTGTAATAAAGTACACACAATCCTTGGGGATGCTGCTGGTTTCATGAATTATATCACAGACTTGATCCACTAACCTAACCCCATGATTTACTCGCACCATGCCATAGAAGGAATGGCAAATACGTAAGCCACACCTGGACTCTAGCATGGCCCTTTAAGTGGAGCACTGCCATAAATCCACAAAGCGGGATGGGTAGGAGGCCAGAGCCAGGGCAGCTGGTGTCATGTCGAAGAAATCTCTTCCTCCCTTATGTGACTGATAGTTCTAGAGCTGCTGACTCAGCATGGGTTTTGGAATGTAGCCTTGGGCTGTTTGTGTCCTCTATGTGTCTGCCTAGTCTTTTTTTTTTTTTTTTTTTTTGACAGAGAAAGAGGAAGAGAGAGGGGGAGAGAGAGATTGGGCACACCAGGGCCTCTAGCCACTGCAAACAAATTCCAGACGCATGCACCCCTTGTGCATCTGGCTAACGTGGGTCCTGGAGAATTGAACCGGGGTTCCTTTGGCTTTGCAGGCAAACGCCTTAACCGCTAAGCCATCCCTCCAGCCCTATTTGTCTGCCTAGTCTTTAACTCAAAGCTTACAAATTTATTTTTTCAAAAACAGTTCTGAGATATAGTGTGGTACTGTTGTCACTAATATCTTATCTTGGTTTTATTTCTTTTTTTAATTTTTAAAAATATTTTCATTACTTATAAGCAGAGACAGAGAGAAAGAATGGGTGCACCAGGGCCTCCCGCTGCTGCAAACAAACTCCAGGTGCATGCGCCACTTTGTGCATCTGGCTTTACATGGGTCCTGGGAATCAAACCTGAGCTGTTAGGGTTATCAGACAAGCACCTTAACCAGTGAGCCATCTTTCCAGCCCTTCCTATCTATCTATCTATCTATCTATCTATCTATCTATCTATCTATCTATCTATAAGGAGAAAGACAGAGGTATGCACCAAAAGGAACTTCAGATGCAGGTGCCATTTTGTGCATGTGGCTTTATGTACTAGTGAATCTAACCTGAGCCCTCATGCCTTGCAAGCAAGTGCCTTTAACTCCTGAACCATCTCTCCAGCCCTCTTGGTTTTTATTTCAGTAAAATGGAATTGACTTAAACTTTTCTAGATTGCTACCTTATGGCATTTAAATTTTGAGCCAAAATAAACAACATAACAAATTAATTTATTCATTCTAACCTGAATTAGACAGTCTTTTCTTAGTTCAAATTTATTTTGAGATAATTGTAGATTTACTTTAGTTATAAGAAATTATAGGGCTGGAAAGACGTGTATCTGGAGCTCATTTTCAGGGCCTGGCACACATATTCTCATATTCATATTCTCTCCTTACAAATAAATGATAAATAAAATATCTTTTACAGAAAAAAGCAGGCTGGGAAGATGGCTCAGCAGTTAAAAGAACTTACTTGCAAAGTCTGCTAACCTGGGTTCAATTCCCCCAGTACCTGCCTACAGGCAAACAGGCATTCATTTGTAGCAACATGAGACTGGTGCATATTTTTAAAATAAATCTGAAAAAATTACAAATCATTGTAAAAGAAATTACATAGATTCTTTAATCCATTTATCCCATGTTACCATCTTAGGAACCAAGAGATGGTATTGTCTATGTCTTAACCAGGATTTTGACATTGGCATAGTAAAAATAAAAGACATTGCTGTCACTGCACAAATACTTTTTTTATAATCCTGGCCACTTTCCTCTCCCTTTCACTTCCGTAACTCTTGGTGACCACTAATCTGTTCTCTGTTATTGTCACCTCAAATCCTTATCAGTAGAGGCATACAGTATGTACTTTTTGAGGTTGGGTTTTTCCACACTTCATCATTTCCTGGAGATCCATCAGTAGTTTATTTCATTTAATGTTAAATGCAAGTGCATTTAGGTAAATTCCAGTTGAAGATTATTACAGATCAGCCTCTAGAAATGCTTAGGGTTTTGGATAAGCTTAAGTTTCTATTTTTCATTAAATGCCAAGGTATGCAATTGCTGGGTCATATGGTAAATGATATATTTAATTTTAAAGAACGTACTTGGACTGAGAATATAGGTTAGTAGTAGAGTGCTTGTTTAGCATGTGTGACGCCTTGGGCCCAATCCTCAGCAACATACAAATTTAAAAAGGACAGAAGGGGCTGGAGAGATGGCTTAGCGGTTAAGGCGCCTGCCTGCTAAGCCTAAGAACGCTGGTTCCAATCTCTAGCGGTTCCAATCTCCAGGTCCCACGTTTAGCCAGATGCAAAGTGATGCAAGGGCGCAATGCCGCACTTGCCCACAAGGGGGCGCACACATCTGGATTTCGTTCACAGCAGCTGAGAGACTGCTGGTGTGCCCAGCTCTATCTGTCTTCCTCTCCCTCTCTATCTGTTTCTCTCTGTATCTCTCTCCAAAAATAAATAAAATAATAAAAAGGACAGAAGGAAACTACCAACTCTTTATAGTAGAATGTCATACTGCATTGCCAGCATCATTGTATGAATGATTCTGGGTCTTCTTCATCCTCAACAGCATTTGGAGGTGTTATTATTTTTATTTTATCTATTCTAATCGCTATATAATAACATTTTGTTGTGATTTTAATTTGCATTCTTTCAATAAGGAATGATGTTGAAAATTATGTGCTTATTTGCCATGTGTTTCCTTTTCAATGGAAGAGCTTTGTCCTACATGTTCTCGTTGGATTGTTGAGTTTATCAACTGCTAACCAGTAGTTATATTTTTAGAAAACTTGAACAAAAAATGAAATTCCCACACATGCCCTAGTGGAACACATACTCAACTTTCCCTGCCTACTATCAGGATCTTTTACCAGAATGTAATGTTTATCTCAGTCCATAAAGTACAATGTCGTGTCGTGATTCCTCAGTCTACATTGTACACTGGGGTTCACTATTGCTCTTGTGGTTCCAAAGGTTTTTGGCCATGCATATCCACCATTACAGTATCATGCCAAATAATTTCACTATCCTAAAGTCTTCTCTTCAGCAGCCACTGTTCATCACAGTTCCTGTGCCTTTGCCATTTTTACAGTGTCCTATGATTAATAACATACAGTAGATAGCTTTTTCACTGGCGTTCTGTTCACTTAGTGGCAAGCATTTTGAGGTGCCTTAGCGTCTCCTCATGACTTGATGACTTGTTTCTTTTTAGTAATGAGTCATAACCCATTGCCTGCATACACCACAGATTGTTTTCCATTCTATTGAACGATATCTTTGTTGCTTCCAAATTTTGACAATTGTGAATAAAACTTACATAAATTCCAAGTTTTCCACTCCTCTGGGTAATAAAAACCAAGGGGTATGATTACTGAATTTTATGGAAGTTTATGTTTAGTTTTGTACAAAACCACTGGTCTATCTTCCAAAATCACTGTACCATTTTCTATTCCCATCAACAGTCAAAGGTGCTGTTGTCCCACAGTCTAGCCAGCACTGGGTATTGTCAGTTGTCTAGAGTTTAGTCATTCTACTAGGTCAATAGTGGAGTGTCATTGTGTTAGTTCACATTTCCCTGATGGCATGTAATATGGAGCATCTTATATATGTATTTGCCAAACACACACACACACACTTTGATAAGATTTTGAGGTCTTTGACCCATATTTTCATCAGATTGTTCATTATTTTAGTATTATATTTCAAGAGTCCTTTGTTTATTCTGGATAAAAGCCCTTCCTTTGTCAAATGTATCTTTTGTACATATTTTCGCTAGTCTATGACTTATCTTCTTATTCTCTTGATACTTGAAATTTTTAACACATTATTTTTTTTTTTGGAGACAGAGAGAGACAGAGAGAGAGGGAGAGGAAGACAGATAGAGATGGGCTCGCCAGCAGCCTCTTAGCTGCTGAGAACGAAATCCAGATGCGTGCGCCCCCTTGTGGTCAAGTGCAGCATTGTGCCCTTGCGTCAGTTTGCATCTGGCTAAACGTGGGACCTGGAGATTGGAACCGCTGGAGATTTGAACCAGCGTTCTTAGGCTTAGGAGGCAGGCGCCTTAACCGCCAAGCCATCTCTCCAGCCCTAACACATTATTTATAAAATAATAGTACATAGTTGTTTTCAAATAAAAATATTACTAACACAAATTAATTACTAAACAATTAATTTTTCTTTTGTAGAAAGACATCAATAATATTTTGTAAAAGAACTCCCAGATATGCATGATTAACCCATTAAATAAGAGGGTTTATCTTCCAGTTTGGTTTTATGAGTATCATTCACAAGTAAATTTAGAAGGAAGTAGCCAGTCGTTGTAGTTCAGCAGCTGATGAATAAATCACACTGAAGGACCCAAATGTCCGCTGGTCCTGTTTTAACCAACGCAGTGTGTTGAAGCTCCATCTGCCTCAGAGCTTCAGTCAGACCTCACCTAGCTCCTTGCATCCCAAGTCTCGTGGAGCTCACCAGGCTCCAGCCCATAAGACTTTTATCACAGCATTCTGTTCTGTTCACCTAAACAATGTTTTAGGCTGACATTTCAAGATGGACTCCACATTTTGGCTTTGTGAAGACATTTAAAAGTGTGTACTGAACTGAGCTGAACCAGCGGAGAGGCAGGATGGGTCAGAAGACTGCCACTGTAAGTGCAAGGGATTAAAAAGTCTGAGAAAGGAAGAGGCAGTATATATTTGTGGAACATGAGAAATGTCTATCTAACTGGAATGTCTTACTGGGAAAATGATGTTGGAACCAAACTGTGAGTGGTTTGAATAGCATCATGTGTAGCTTATGTATTGACATATTTCTTTTTCACAGAATTCTGCAGCAAACTGTTTTCCTTTTTGTGCGTGTGTGTATTATATGCAGTGTGGTATATGTGTACAGATGTGCGCAGCCCCCAGAGGTAAATGTTGAATGACCCTCTCCATTGCTCATCTGTGTTTCCTTCAGACAGAGTCGGTCATTGATTTGATAGCTTGCGCCAGTCATACCACCCAGAACATGCCTGGTCTTGTTTGCTCTTGTAGCTTGCCATTTTCAAAAGCCCAACAGGATCTTCTCTTCTCCCCACAAGACTGGGTTATAGATGTTGGTGGCCACACCTAACTGTTTACATGGCTGCTGGCAATTGAAGTTAGGCCCTCATGTTTGCACAGAAAGCACTCTTACCAGCAAAGCCATCTCTACAGCCCTCAGAATGTTCTCAGAATTCATCTTAACCCTGAAAGCATCAAGTTGAAATCTGTCAGTAGATTCCAAATCATTTCTTGCTCTCACATTCAGTCTTAGTTCTTAAAGCAAGTGCCTGATGCAGTGGCATGTTCCTGTAGTCTCAGTCTATTTAGGAAAGTGAGGCAGGGGGATCACTTGAGCTCAGGGGTTCACTATGGGTAGCACAGCGAGGCACCGTCTCCAACAAAGAAAGGAATGCCTCTGCGTGTTCTCATGTATGCCCACAATTGTCCCAGAAATTTGAGAAAGTAAAAAAATAACATACTGGACATGAGACTATTCTTTTATTCTTGGAAATGCTAACACTTATTTTTACTTCATTCTTTCTGTCAGTTTGTCTCTTCTTTCAAAATACATACAAATATCTCCTCGGTATTATAATCTGTGTTTATAATAGAGTAGGACTATTTTAAGTTTGAAATGCTTTTAAAAAAATAAATGCAGTTTTAAGTGTTGTTTCAGTATGTGTTTTCAATCAAATGTCTTAGTTCTCATTGAGATAAAAATTCCAGGGCATGAGAAACAAGCAAGTTTTCTTACTCAGAAGCATTTTTAGACAAGAAAAATAATGAATTTTACAAAGCAAGAGATGAGAAGCTTTACTATTTTTGAGTATTTTTCTATATTGTTTTTTCATAATTAAAATAAAAGACCCTGTATTTCCCATACTTTATTCCTTTTATACCCTCTACTTATGAAAAAAAGTGTCATAAGCAGTCTTCCAAAATTATGTTTGGCATTTGGCCAGCAGCTTAGAACCTATGAGGTGATACATAGAAAACATGGTTGTCCCGCTGACAACAGCAGCTCACTTACCCAGTGCATGCAGTCACTGCGTCTGTCCCTGAAGTTTGTCCAGCAAGCATGTCCTCCCAAACCTCTAAGTCATGTAAGTAATAAACTCAACCTGAGGACCTTCCGGGTATTCAGCACATGGAAGTTCCTAGATTCCTATTCTGTTCCATTGGTCAACATGTCTGTGTTTGTGCCAGTACCATGCTGTTTTTGTTACTATGGCCCAGTAATACAGGTTGAATTCAGGTATGGTGATACCACCAACTTTATTTTTCTTGCTCAAAATTGTTTTAAATATTTGAGGGTTTTTGTGCTTCCAAATGAATTTTTGGATTGTTTTTTCTATTTCCGTGAAGAATGCCATTGGAATTTTGTTGGGGATTGCATTAAATGTTAGATTGCTTTTGGTAAGATTGTCATTTTCACAGTATTGATTCTTCCAATCCAAGAACAAGGGATGTCTTTCCATTTCTTAGTGTCTTCTGCAATGTCTCACTTGAGTGTTTTAAAGTTTTCATTGTAGAGATCCTTCACTTCCTTGGTTAGGTTTATCCCAAGGTACTTTATTATCTTTTTTGATGCAATTGTGAATGGGAGTGATTCTCTGATTTCATCCTCTGTGTGTTTGTTGTCAGCATACAGGAAGGCTGCTGATTTCTGTGTGTTTATTTTGTATCCTGCTACAGACTATAGGTGTTTATCAGCTCTCACAGTTTGCTGGTAAGTCTGTAGGGTCCTTTATGTATAGAATCATATCTGCAAATAATGATGACTTGATCTCTTCTTTTCCAATTTGTATCCTTTTATGAGTGTCTCTTGCCTTATTGCTGTGGCTAAGACTTCCAGTACTATATTAAACAAAAGTGGGGACAGTGGATACCCTTGTCTTGTTCCTGATTGTAGTGGAAAAGCTTCAAGGTTTTCTCCATTTAGTATTATGTTGGTTGTGGATTTGTCATAAACAGCCTTTATTATGTTGAGATATGTTCCTTCTATTCCCAATCTCTGTAGAACTTTTTTTCTTTTTTTTTTTAATTTTATTTATTTATTTATTTGAGACAAAGAGAGGGAGAGAGAGAAAGAAGGTGAGAAGGGGTGCGCCAAGGACCCTAGCCACTGCAAATGAACTCCACATGCATGCGCCACCATGTGCATCTGGCTTACGTGGGACCTGGAGAATTGAACTGGGGTCCTTAAGCTTCTGATGCATATGCCTTAACTGCTAAGTCATCTCTCCAGCCCCTCTGTAGGATTTTTATCATGAAGGGATGTTGGATTTTGTCAAATGCTTTTTCTGCATCTAATGAGATGATCATGTGATTTTTGTCCTTCATTCCATTTATATAATGTAGTATATTTATTGATATACATACATTGAATCATCCCTGCATCTCTGGGGTAA
Source organism: Orientallactaga sibirica (assembly GCA_036365145.1). Taxonomy (NCBI): domain Eukaryota; kingdom Metazoa; phylum Chordata; class Mammalia; order Rodentia; family Dipodidae; genus Orientallactaga; species Orientallactaga sibirica. The sequence continues at coordinate 5,551,009 of JAEOAD010001268.1, forward strand.
AGCCTACTTGTTCGGGGTGAATGATCTTTCTGATATATTCTTGTATTCTGTTTGCCAATATGTTGTTGAGGATTTTTGCATCTATATTCATGAGGGAGATTGAGCTGTAATTCTCTCTCTTTTTGTTGTTGTTCTATCTTTGTCTGGTTTTGGGATCAGGGTGATGCTGGCTTCATAGAAGGAGTTTGGTAGGATTTCTTTTCTATTTTATGGAAAAGTTTAAGCAGCATTGGTGTTAGTTCTTCCATGAATGTCTGGTGAAATTCACCAGTGAATCCATCTGGGCCTGGACTTTTTTACTTGAGAGATTTTATATAACTGTTTGGATCTCCATATTTGTTATAGGTCTATTTAAGTGATTAATCTCATCTTGATTTAATTTAGGCAGTTCATATAAATCAAGGAAATCGTCCATTTCTTTCACATTTTCAAACTTAGCAGAGTATATGTTCTTATAGTATGTCCCTATGAGTTTTTTAATTTCTCTGCTATTTGTTGTGATGGTGCCTTTTCATCTCTGATTTTATTAATTTGTGTCTGTTCTTTCTTTCTTTTGGTCAGATTTGCTAAGGATTTATCAATCTTGTTTATCCTTTCAAAGAACCAACTCTTTGTTTCAGTGATTCTTTGAATTGCTTTTTTTTTGTTTCTATTTCATTAATTTCTTCCCTAATCTTTATTATTTCTTCCCATCTACTGATTTTTCAATTTGCCTTGTTCTTCTTTTTCCAAGGCCTTAAGGTGAAGCATTAAGTTGTTTACTTACAACCTTTCTAATTTCTTAACATAGGCCCTCAAAGCTATAAATTTCTCTCTTAGGACTGCCTTCATTGTGTCCCAAAGGTTTTGGCATGTTTTCTCATTATCATTTGACTCCATGAATTTTTTAATTTCCTTCATGATTTCTTCATTGGCCCATTCATCATTTAGTAGTGTATTGTTTAGGTTCCATGAATTTGTGTATGCTCTGTAGCTTTTCTTGCTATTGATTTGTAGTTTGATCCCATTGTGATCAGGTAGAGTGCAAGGAATTGTTTCAATTTTCCTATAGTTGTTAAGATTTGCTTTGTGTCCTAATATATGGTCTATTTTAGAGAGTGTCCCATGTGCTGCTGAAAAGAATGTGTATTCTGAAGTATTTGGATGAAATGTCCTGTATATATCTGTTAGGTCTATTTGTTCTATGACTTCACTTAATTCAGATGTATCTCTGTTTATTTTTTGCTGGATGACCTGTCAATTGATGAAAGTGGGGTGTTGCAGTCACGTACTACAAGTGTGTTTGGTGTTACCTATGACCTTAGTTCAAATATCATTTGTTTGATGAAATTGGTAGCCCCCATGTTAGGTGCATATATGTTTAGGATAGTAATGTCCTCCTGTTGGAGTGTTCCTTTAATCAATATAAAATGCCCTTCCTTACCTTTCCTAACTAATGTTGGCCTGAAGTCTACCCTGAGAGTTAGTAGGATATCGACCCCTGCTTGTTTTCTAGGCCCATTTGCTTGAAACACCGTTTTCCAACCTTTCACCCTAAGATAGTGTCCATCCTTTGTAGAAAGGTGAGTTTCTTGGAGGCAACAACTTGAAAGATCCTACTTTTTAACCCAGTCTGAAAAGCTATGTCTTTTGGTTGGGGCATTCAGGCCGCTGATATTAAGAGTTATTATTGAAAGGTATATATTTATTTTTGCTATTTTTCTTGTTTTGTAGTTCTTCCAGTTTTACCTTCGCTCTCTTGTATTAACTAGTATTGGAGTATGGTTTGTTTTTTCATGTTCCTTATATGTGTGCTTTTCATTCTTTTCAGCATGGAGGATCCTTTCAAATATTTTCTGTAGAGCTCGTTTTGTCTTGAAATATTCCTTTAGCCTGCTTTTGTTGTGGAATGTCCTTATTTCTCCCTCTATTTGAATGGATAGCTTTGCAGGATAAAGTAACCTTGGTTGACAGTTGTTATTTTTCAGAATTTGGAATACATCACTCCAAGCCTTTCTTTCTGGCTTTTAAAGTTTGTTTTAAGTAATAAAGCCGGGCGTGGTGGCACATGCCTTTAATCCCAGCACTCGGAAGGCAGAGGTAGGAGGATGCCATGAGTTCAAGGCCACCCTGAGACTACATATTTAATTCCCAGTCAGCCTGGACCAGAGTGAGACCCTACCTTTTATTTATTTTTTTATTGACAACTTCTATACTTACATACAAAAAATGTATGATATTTCCCTCCCCTGCCCCCATACCCCTTTAGAACTCCAATCTCCATCATATCCCCTCCCTCTCTCCATTAGTCTCTCTTTTAATTTGATGTCATCATCTTTTTCTTCTATTATGAGGGTCTTGCAAAGGTATTGCTAAGCACTGCAAGGTCATGGATATCAAGGCCAATTTCTGTCTGGACCGTTGCATTGTAAGGAGTCGTACCCTTCCTTTGGCTCTTGCATTCTATCCGCCCCCTCTTCTGCAATGGGCCCTGAGCCTTGGAGGGTATGACAGATGTTTCAGTGCTGGGCACTCCTCCATCCCTTCTTCTCAGCACTATGTTGCCTTCTGGGTCATCCCAGTGTTCATTGCCATCTGAAAAGAGAAGCTTCTCTAACCAGAAGTGAGAGTAGCATTAATATGTGAATATGAACATTAAGTGTAGTGCTTTCAGGGCAGCTTGGTGGGAATAATATATACATTTAGCCAGACAAGAGCAGGCTTTATCCCCCTAAGGCTCATGACCTCCCCTGCCATAGACTCTTGCTTAGGTTTTTCAATACTAGGTATGTATTCCCTCCCATAGAGAGGGCTTCAGTCCAATTATGGAGCAGTTGGTTACCCCAAGAGCAGACATGCCACTATTGCACCCATTCAGTCATTGGGCTTGTATGACCAAACATGAATGTTCAGTGAGACCCTATTTTTTTTAATTTTTATTTTTTATTTATTTTTGGAGAGAGATACTGAGAGAGATAGATAGAGAGAGAGGGGGAGACAGAGATGGGCGCACCAGCAGTTTCTCAGCTGCTGTGAACAAAATACAGATGTGTGCGCCCCCTTGTGGGCAAGTGCGGCATTGCGCCCTTGAGTCACTTTGCATCTGGCTAAATGTGGGACCTGGAGATTGGAACCAGCGTTCTTAGGCTTAGCAGGCAGTCGTCTTAACCGCTAAGCCATCTCTCCAGCACAGACTCTATCTTTTAAAACCAAAAAAAAGCAATCTGCTTTGATCCTGATGGGCTTGCCTTTGTATATGATTTGATTTTTCTCTCTAACTGCTTTCAATATATTTTCTTTGGTTTCTGTGTGTGGTAGTTTAATTATAATATGGCGAGGAGAGGATCTTTCCAGGTTTTGTCTGTTTGGTGTTCTAAAGGCTTCATGTATCTGCCTTGGCATCTCTTAGCCAATTTGGGGGAAGTTTTCTTCTATGGTTTTGTTGAAAATGCCTACTGTGCCTTTGGAGTGAAATTCTTCTCCTTCTACTACATCCTGAATTCTTACGTTTGATCTTTTCATAGTGTCTTGAAATGCCCATTGATTCCTTCCTATAAATTTGTCTTTCTCTTTGTTGGACTCTATTTGGTCTGCCATCTGGTCTTCTAACTTAGATATTCTGTTCTCTCCTTCATCCATTCTACTGGAGAGATTTTCTACAGAGCTTTTTATTTCACTGACTGTGTTCTTCATTGCTAATATTTCTGACTGTTTTTTCTTTTTTATTTCTATTTCCTTATTCATGTCTTGTATTGACCTCCTTATTTCATTAAATTGGTTTCCTGGTTGTTCTTTGATTTCCTTTTTGAGTACTTTGAACATATTTATAATCATTCTTTTGAAATCTTTCTCAGGAATTTTCTCTAAATCATTCTCATTTAAGGTCATTTCTGATGCACTAATACTTTTTGGTGGATTTATATTGTCTTGAATTTTTTGTGTTTCTTGTATTATAATGTAGAGAATTTTGCATCTTGGATTAATTTAATGCTTGGGTTTTCTAATTATATGCAGCATTATTAGATGTATCAATCAATCTGATGTTATATAGCTTCAGGGTAGGAGCTTAAGGCACTATGTGTGGCTCTTAAGACTCTCAGAGTAACCAGAAAACTGACCCTAGGTGTTGGGTTTTCCTGGTTTGAGAGTATTCAAATAGGCCGAGTGGAACAAAATATAGGCAAATTCTAAAAATTTAACTAAACAGTGTATTTATGCAAAAGTAGGTATTATGACAAATAGATCCTCTAACAAAGTCACAGTCCCTAAGGATTTGTGTTGCCCCACACTCTTAATCCTGTCAACTGGGAGGCTGAGATTTCTTGTCTGTGGAGGGTTCTAAGGTCAGCTTGTGACCAAGTGAGATCCTTCCCCAGTGCACGCCAGATGAGGAAACAAAGGCACTATAGATCAGGAAGCAACAGACAACAAGCCCAAAATATAGCTTATTTAAGAATGGCAAGTCCAGGCTAGAGAGATGGCTTAGTGGTTAAGGCACTTACCTGCAAAGTCAAAGGCCCTTGGTTCAATTCCCCAGGATCCAGGTAAGCCAGATGCACAAGGTGGCACATGCATTTGGAGTTCATTTGCAGTAGCTGGAAGCCCTGACACACCCATTCATATCTCTCTCTCTCTCTCTCAAATAATAATAAATAAAAATTTTAAACAAAAGAATGCAAATCCAACCATCCATCCATCGGATTTAACATATAATTTACCCTGACATGGATGGTGCAATTAGCACTTCTGCTGCAAGTCTATATACCAGGCTTATTTGGTGTAATCCCAGTTACCTTTTCGGATGACTTTGGTCTCAGCTATGGTGCACAGCCACTTGGGTCCTCTTTGCTGCGCGGTGGGCTCAAGTAGGCTTTCTGGGTCGGTGGGTCGCTGCTCTGATTTCCTGTGCCGGGTGCTGTGTACGTGAGCTCCCTTCCTCAGGTCTCTGGTGTTTGCTGGTGCTTGTGCTGGTGGTGGGGGAGGGGAGGCTGTGGGTGGTGGCTGAAGTCCTCCCGCTGGTCTTCAGGATCCTCTTTCTCACAAGCTGTGCTGTTGGTCTCTGTTGTCCTCCTTCCACGTTTCTTGAGTTTGTCAGGAGGCCGGTGTGAGTGGAGAATCCCCTCACCTGGCTTTAAAATCCTGCGGTTCAGGCTGATCCTGGCAACTGGCCACATGGAACTGGTGTGGCAGCTGCTGGGACTGCTTCTGCCTGCTTCTGTGGGCTGTAGATGCTCTGTCTGGATCACTCCTACTTCTCTGTTGCAGTTGATAATTTATTATACACCTCACTTGTTAGTAGAAAAGTGTATTTTGGGGTTGTTGTTCTTGTTTCTCCCCAGGCTGTTTTGGCGTGGTTCCTATGCCACCATCTTAACCAGGAGTTCTGCTTTATAATTTCATGAGGTCCCATTTGTCGATTTTCGGAGTGACTAGAGTCCTTTTCAGAAAGTCCTTACCTATCCTTAACATCTCAAGATATATTCACTACTTTCAGAGTTTTAGGTCTTTCTGGTGTTAAGGTCTTTGATCCATTTGGAGTTGATTTTTGTATAAGGTGAGAGATACAGATTTCAGTTTTCTCAGCCCTGTTTGTTCAAAATGCTGTTTTTTTTTCCTCCAGTGTGTATTGTCATCTTCATTAAAATTAGATGGCTGCCAGGGTGGTGGCGCACGCCTTTAATCCCAGCACTTGGGAGGCAGAGTAGGAGGATCGCCATGAGTTCAAGGCCACCCTGAGACTGCATAGTTAATTCCAGGTCAGCCTGGGCCAGAGTGAGACCCTACCTCAAAAACAAAACTAAACAAAAACAACAAACAACAACAACAAAAATTAGATGGCTGTGGTGGTGTAGACTTACGTCTAGTTCTTGTGTTCTATTCCATTGCTCTATGTATTTGGTTTTTTGCTAGTTTCATGCTGTTTTTATTACTATGGCTCAGTTATGGTGAAACTCCAGCATTATTCTTTTTGCTCAAAATTGCTATAGGCATGTGTTGTTTTTTTTGTGCTTCCATTTGGATTTTAAGTTTTGGGTTTTTTGTTTGTTTGTTTGTTTGTTTGTTTGTTTGTTTTCTGGGAAGAAAAGTGTTGCAATTTTGATTGGGAATGTATTGAATTTGTTGATTGCTTTGGGTAGAATGACTATTTTCACACCAGTAATTCTTCTTCCAATCCACAAACATGGAGGGCTATCCTCCTACTATCTTCGTCATTTTCATTCCTCACTGTTCTAAAACTTTCCCTTTGGTTACATGTGTTCCAAGGCATTTGGGTTTTCTTTGTGGTTTTTTTTGGGGGGTGGGGTTAGATGTAGGGTCTCTTTCTGACCCAGGCTGACCTGTAATTCACTATGTAGAGTCAAGGTGGCCTTGAACTATTAGTGATTCTCCTACCTCTCCTCCCAAGTGCTGGGATTTAAGGTGTGTGCCACCATGCCCAGCTCCAAGGTATGTTTTCTGAGGTATGTGAACTGAATTGTTTACCTGGTTTCTTTTTCAGTACATTTTTCCATGGCACAACATGTTAATTTTTTAATGTTTATTATTACTCTTATTAACATATTTCATGGATACATCATGTGTTGGTACTCTCTTTTTCCTCATCCCTGCCCCCATTCCACTGGGCATGCTCCTCAGTGAGGTTGCAGGTATTCACCATGGGGTTGTGGTTTATGCGCTGTGGGAGCAGCAATCACTTATTTTTGGGGGGAGGGCAATTTTTTAAATATTTATTTATTTAAGAGACAGAGTATAGGTGCACCAGGGCCTCTTGCCACTGCAAACAAACTCCAGATGTATGTGCCTCTTTGCATCTGGCTTTAAGTGGGTACTGTACAATCCAACCTGGACCAACAGGCTGTGCAAGCAAGTGCCTTTAAACTGCTAAGACATCTCCCCAGCTCCAATATGTTATTTTTATTTATTTATTTATTTATTTATTTATTTGTTTGTTTGTTTGTTTGTTGGAAAGAGAGAGAGACAGAGAATGGGCGTGCCAGCAGTCTCTCAGCTGCTGTGAACGAACTCCTGATGTGTGCGCCCCCTTGTGGTCAAGTGCGGCATTGCGCCCTTGCGTCACTTTGCATCTGGCTAAACGTGGGACCTGGAGAATCGAACCTGCGTTCTTAGGCTTATCAGGCAGGCGTTTTAATCGCTAAGCCATCTCTCCAGCCCTATTTTTTGGTTTTTTTGAGGTAAGGTCTTGCTCTAGCCAAGGCTGACCTGGAATTCACTATGTAGTCTCAGGGTGGCCTTGAATTTATGGCAATCCTCCTACTTCTGCCTCCCAAGTACTGGGATTAAAGGTGTGCACTACCACACCCAGCTATGTTAATTTTTTAAATCCTACCACCTTGCTGAAAGTTTTTTATAATCTGCTCTAGCAGTTTTCTGGTAGAGTCTTTACAGTCTCTTGCATGTAGAATCATATCCTCTGCAAATAAGGATACTTTGACTTAATCCTTTTCTATTTGTAACCCTTTTAATTTTTTTTAAATTTTATTTATTTGAGAGAGTCAGAGAGAGAGAGAGAAGAATGGGTGTGCCAGGGCCTCTAGCCACTGCAAACAAACTCCAGATGTGTGTGTCGCCTTGTGCATCTTGCTTACGTGGGTCCTGGGGAATCGAACCAGGGTCCTTTGGCTTTGCAGGCCAATGTCTTAACTGTTAAGCCATTCCTCCAGCCCTCGTAAACCTTTTATTTCCTTCTTTTGTCTTATTACTCTGAGACTTCAAGTACTATATTGAATAGAACTGGTAAAAGTGGACACTCTTTTCTTATTCCTGATCATAGTGAAAATGTTTATCCACTTAGCATGATGTTGGCTATAGGTTTATCATAAGTAGCTTTTGTGATGTTGCAATTTGCCCCTCCATCTCTACTCTCTCCTGTTCTTTTATTGTGAAGGAATGTTGGGTTTTGTCAAAGGCCTTTTCTCCATCAATTAAGATTATCATAGACTTCCATTCTTGGGTCCATTTATGTGATTAAGAACATTTGTTGCATCCCTGTCTCTCAGTAATGAAGCTAACTTGATCATGATGACTGATCTTTTTAAAGTGTTGTCACATTCAGTTTTCATGAATCTTACTGAGAAATTTTGCATCTATGTTCCTAAGGAAGAGTGATTACAATTTTCTTTTTGTTTCTTACCTGGGTTTGGTATCACTAAATGTTCACTTCATAAAACAAATTTGGAATCATTCCTTTCCTTTCTGTATTATGGAGTACTTTGAGGAACATTGGCTTTAATTCTTTTTGTTTTTTTCGAGGTAGGGTTTCACTCTGGTCCAGGCTGACCTGGAATTAACCATGTAGTCTCAGGGTGGCCTTGAACTCCTACCTCTGCCTCACAAGTGCTGGGATTAAAGGCATGTGCCACCACGCCCAGCTTTGGCTTTAATTCTTAATTTAAAAGTCTGAATAATTCTTCAGTGAATCTGATTGGATTTGTGCTTATAATATTCAGATTTTTAAAAAATTTCTGCCTTGGTGCGATCACAACACCAGAAAAAGGCTGAAGGAGATAAATACAGAGAACATCCAACTCCAGTCATTAGCCAGATATCCAGAGACACAGAGGCTCCCAAAACCTCATCAAGGAAGCAGAACTAAAATGACCCCAATGTGGCTTCGCGGAAGAGGGGGCGGAAAGATTGTTAGAGTCACAAGTTGGGGCATTATGCACAGAGACTGGGGCCTATCCACCAGAACTCTTGAGCAAACTCACAATGCATGATAAACATTCCCCATTGATGAGGGCCCCTTTGAAAGTGGGAGGAAGGGGAGGAGGACAATGGAACCAATACTATGAATGTAAAATCAGAATAATATAAATAAAAAATATATATTGATAAAAAAAAATTCTGCCTTGGTCTTACATATTATAGATCTGTTTACATTATTTATTTCCTCATAGTTTTACTTTGGTAGGTTGTATCCATCCATCTGGAACTTTATCCAATTCTTTTAGCTTTCCCAATTTAGTGGAATATAAGATTTTAAGTTATATACCTTGGATTTTCTGAATTTCATTGGTATTGTACTATCCTCCTTAACATTTCTCATTTTATTAGTTTATATGTCTTCTCCTTGTTTTAGATAATTTGGCTGTTTTTGTTAATTCTGTTTAGTTTTTTTTTTTTTTTTTTTCCCAGGTAGGGTCTCAATCTAGTCCAGGCTGACCTGAAATTCACTATGTAGTCTCAGGGTGGCCTCGAACTCACAGTGATCCTTCTACCCCTGCCTCCTGAGTGCTGGGATTAAAGGTGTGCGCCACCACACCCAGCTTTTGTTTAGTTCTTTTAAGAATCAACTCTTCATTTCGTTGATATATTGATTAGTCCTTTTCCTTCTCTGAATTTCCATTAATTTTTGCCCCTATTTAACTATTCTGTCTACCACTTTTGAGTTTGGTCTGTTCTTATTTTTCCAAGGTGTTAATGTGCATCATTAAGTTATTTATTTGAAATTGTTCTTATTTTGTAATGAAGGTACTTTGAGCTGTAAAATTCCCTTGTAGAATTGCTTATATTGTATCCAGTGTTTCAGTATATTGTAATTTCATTCAAATTCTACAATTTATTTCCTTCTTGATTTTTTTGTTTATTTATTTGAGAGTGACAGACAGAGAAAGAGGTAGGTAGATAGAGAATGGTCACACCAGGGCCGCTATCCACTGTAAACGATCTCCAGATGCATGCTCCACCTTGTGCATCTGGCTTATGTGGGTCCTGGGGAATTGAGCCTCAAACCAGGGTCCTTAAGCTTCACAGGCAAGCGCTTAACTGCTAAGCCATCTCTCCAGGCCCTTGATTTTTTTCAATGACCCATTCATCATTCAAAAGTATGTTGTTTGATCTCCTAAGTTTTGTATTTTTTGGTAATTTCACTTGCTGTTGTGGTCCTATAGGCTATAAGAACGTTATTTCAATTTTTCATATTGGTTGAGATTTATTTTATGTCATAACATAAAATGTATTTTAGGGAAAGTTCCATAGGCTGCTGAGAAGAATGTGTATTTTTCAGTGTCTGAGTGGATTTTCTGTTGCTGTTTGTAAGGTCCATGTGATCTGTGATGTTATGTAACCCCAGTGTTTCTTTTCATTGCTTTGTTTGGACAGGTCAGAGTAGGGTATTGGCAGCTTCCATGATTACCGTGTTGTAGATATAAAATCTCAGATTTTATATCTAGCAGTATTTGTTTTATAAAATTGGGTGCTCTTCTATTGATGACATATGTGTTTGAATAGTAATGTCTTCTTGATTGACCATTCCCTTAATCAATGTGAAGTGTTGTTCTTTATCTCTTCCTAGTTGTTTTGGTTTGAAGTCCGTTTTGTCACATATTAGAATAATGACATCTGCTTGTTTTTTTAGATATATTTGCTTGGAAAAACTTTTTTCCTTTTCTATCCTTTCATGGTAGTATTTATTATTCATTGTGAGGTGTCTTTCCTGGACACAGCAGAAAGATGCACAAGGTGGTGCATCTGGCTTTATGTGGGTTCTGAAGAATCAAACCTGGAACCCTAGGCTTTGCAGGGAAGCACCTTAACAGCTGAGCCATCTCTTTAGTCCCTGTTTTCTAATAAGTCTATTAGCCTTGTTTTTGTTTTTTAGAGAGAGAGAGAGAGAGACAGAGAATGGGCACGCCAGCAGCCTCTCAGCCTCTGTGAATGAACTCCAGATGTGTGCGCCCCCTTGTGGGCAAGTGCAGCATTGCACCTTTGCATCACTTTTTGCATCTGGCTAAATGTGGAACCTGGAGAATCGAACCAGCGATCTTAGGCTTTGCAGACAGGCGCCTTAACCGCTAAGTCATCTCTCCAGCCCTAGCCTTGTCTTTTGATTGAGGAAATTGCAGCCATCAATATGAAGAGTTATTATAGAAATGTTCATACCAAACCAACGAAGTATATAACTAAAATAGGCATACAAACCAACGGAAACAGACAGACATAGAGGAGAAACCGGAAATAGACATTGATGCAGGAATTTTCTCTTTGGGATGCTGTGATTTTTTTCCCCTCCCCTTGTCCTTTGTAACAGTTTCACAGCTATTGGAGAGAACTCGTAAACTCAGAAGATCAGTCAAATTAAACCTGTGTGCCCTTTCCTATGAAAGTGACTTCAGTGGGTGTATGCTTCTTTGTGTTAGAATGTCTTGGCCTGTGTCCCCTTTTCCTCTCAACCCATAGGAATTAGGAAGTGAACTTTCCACAGGCAAGGCTCTAACGAGATGCCTTAGGCCTGCCCACCTGCCTGAATTGTGTGCTGTGCTGACAGAACACTGAGTTCCCTAGTACCTCTATCCCAGGATTACAGGGAAGGTGAGTTGCGTTTTGTGGCTGGCAGATTCACATTCAGATTTCCTAGTTTGTTTGGTAGCATCAGTCTTGGTGCTTATCCTGCCCCAACTCCACTCCATGTTTGGTGGATACAGTGTGCTTGACTGTATTTCTTCTAAAATAGATGATGAAAGCAAATGAAACTAGAAAGTTTTATTGAGGCTTTCCCTGGGCATCAAGAGTACCTTATTCAAATTTACTAAAATTATAACCAAGACAACAATACTATCTCTATGCCCAGCTTGCCAAGCATGCCATTTATGAAAAACTTAGAATTCAGTCAGAATACTTCAACAGTATAGAATAATTTTTACCTTTTCAAAGTATGCTTTCCTGAAGCCCAAAATTGAAAAATCCCCATTACCTTCATGTTTTACATTCCATAAAGGTGCTAATGACTCAGTGTGATTGCATTTCCTGTGTTCCATTTATCTTTGCCTGCTACTGTGTGCTGCTGATGCCTAGAAATGCAGTACCCTATTGAAACAGCCCGTGACTTATGTCAGCTTCTTCTCATATCCCAACAGGCAACAGATGGCAGAAATCAACAGGAAGCTGTACATAGTTTGAACAGCTTGAACTCCTTCACCTTTAAGCTCATTTTACCACTGAACATATTATTTTTCAAATTGTCAGTGGTTCTATTTAAGCTGTCCATATCCCTTTGCTACTGACTGGAGCCTGAGGGGATCAGCCACCTGCCAGTTTCTTAGAGTTACGCGTTGTGGAGACCATAGAAAGTGGCGCTGGGATTCACAAGGGTCCTCCTTTCCAATAGCAACAACCAGTCAAACAAATTTTCTGTTTCATGCTATAAACTGATGGCGTGTTCCACTTTTGTTACTATTGCTTGTCCGGAGTTCAGTAAAGAAAATCCCTTAGAATACTCAAGTGATGATCTTCCAGTTCTTGGCTTCAGTAAACTCCACGACTGCTGTTGAAGCTCAGTTATCTTAACAAATGGCAGAACAAGGTTAAACTTTGGCAACACATTCTCAGATTCAGCGTTTCCTAGAGTCAAAAGCTCAGGTCACTTAAATAGTTCCTGTACGTCAAATCTGTTATCTTGTAGGAGAGATGCACTAGTAAAGGAAGCATTCTAGACCATGAGACTAATTGTTCACCCATTTCCTTCTGGTTACCTGTAAATTTCTTATGGATGCCATCTTGTTAAACCCACCTCCATTTCCTTCTGGACATGAATCACAAATTTGGTTAGGGCAGAGAGTGAGGTCAAAATTAACATATTATAAAGGGCAGCTGGCAAAGAGGCATATGGAACAGTCCTCCCCACCAATGCTGGTTTGAAACAGAGCATGTCCACTATGTGAATGGCCCAAGTCTGTTATACTGGGTCATAAAAGCTCCAGATCTTTACACAGCATTTGCCATTGAACTCTTGACACTTTTCCAGCTCTGGCCTACTTCCTTCTTTGAATGGGTCCCTGTTTTGTATTTTGAGTGTGTACAGATGTGCATGCCCCATGTACATGCATATCAAGGGCAGAGGACATTGTCCCCTTCTATCACTCTTTGGCTTTATTTTCCTGAGACAGAGTCTCTTGATGAACCTATACCTGCTGTTTCTCCACCAGAGTGGCTAACTAGCAACCTCAGTAATCCTCTGTCTCTGCCCCTCGGCAGCACTGGGGTGACAGGCATGCATGGCTTTCTGTGGCGGTTCGGAGGAATGAACTCTCATCCGTAGCTTACCCAGCAAGTGCTTGTATTTGCTAAGCCGTTTACCCAGCCCTGGGCTCTTTCTCAATAACCTGTGTCCATATGTCCCTGGTCACATTCCTATTCTGGGACACAAGATCCTGGACATCTCAGTGGATATCAATGGGAGCCTGATATCTACCTGTACTGTTTGACAAGCCAGCCAGGAAGTAAGATTTATGGTTCTCCCCTCTTAGAAACATTCTGTGTATTCTGAATGCACTTGAAAGCAGCCTGAAGTCTATGTCTTCCTTGCCTTCTCCCTTTCACTTTCCTGGAGCACTTGGGAATGGCAGACACCCATCCCCTGCAGCTATGACAACAGCTCCAGCATCCGAAAGTTCGGTCTCTTCCATCCTCCTTGGAGGCTCAACACTCCACTCGGTGGGGAGAGGAATCAGGTGCACCTGGACGTTGCCTCTGCCCCTCATGATGATGGTCAGGCTTATGTCCAGGTCAACGAGGACCAGAGTGAGACCCTGAGAACCCCTCCCCACCAAGGCTTACAGAACATTCACAAAAAAGTGTGTACTATGTAAATGACACAAATGTCCTTGATACAGGAATCTAAAAGTATCCATCTTTGGACAGTGTTCACCGCTTAGCCTCACATTTTTCCAGTTCTGGCCCACTCACTCCTTTAGGAACGCGCTTTCTGTCCTTCATCTGATTCTTTGTTCTGGGATGCCAGAACCTGGAAATTCTAGTGTGCCCACTGTACCCTATCTGCCCATAACAAAACCACCAGGAGTCTGTGAAGGTTCAGTTATGGTGTCAGAGTGTGGATCTTTGCCAATAAAGTCTGTCAAGTTTGGGGTTCACAATACAGGATAAGAAAGACAATTTCTTGGGCCCAAGATTTTATAACATGAGAAAAGACTGGTGAGATCAAATGCAAAAGGCCAAGACACTTCAGAACCCTAAGTAAGGGGAGGAAGGAGATGTTAAGATCTTTCAAGGGGGGGAAGCAGGAAAACCACACTGCCAAGGAGGGTCTTGCATGGGATATGTGGGACTTGTGTGTGTTAGGGGTGGGGGAGTGAGCACCGTTGACTCAAGCCCGCTTTGAACTCCTTTAGGAACATGGGGCTTGGAATGTCATTTCTACCCAGGACCACAAATGGGGCCATAGAGTTTAGCAATTTCTATAACAATAAGTATGTCTAGTCCTGGGCACAGCTGTTGGGGGAAGAGGAGGAAAGAGAGGCAACCTTCGTGAAATAAAATATTTCAGTCTTTTTGTTTACATAGAAAAGAACAGAGGCTGGAGAGATGGCTCAGCAATTAAAGGTTCTTGCTTGCAAAGTCTTCTGGCCAGCGTTCAGTCCCCAGTACTAACATAAAGACAGATGCACAATGTCTGCAATTTATTTGCGGGAGGCCCTGACATGCCCATACTCATTCTCTGTTTGTTTCTCTGTTTTTTTTTTTCCTCTCTGTGTTTCTCTAATAAATATATTTAAAAATTAGAAGGAGAACTTAGACCTTAAAGACAGAGCAAGTTACTAGCAGTTTAAATTTACAGTGACTTTTTTTTCTCTTTGCCTCTGGGAAGACTCCATCATGGCTGCAATGTGGGAGGATCCTGCACACCTTGGGGGAGAGTGGGCACCATAGGGTTGATGGGCAACCTATGTTAACTTCACCTGGAGCCATAGGAACTACCCACCCGGCCAGCACGCTCATGAGCAGTGTTGAGCGCTGCCTGGCAGCCACAGGAGTGCACATTCGTGTCTCAGTCCGAGTTTCAATAGGAAGGGATGAGGGGCTCTGTGTCTTAGGATTATTGGGGCAGTTAATCAAATCCCGTGGAAACCAGATGGCTCAGAGCAGTTAACCCTCAGCAGCCTCCTGTGTTGCCATTACTCAATTAGAAGGGCAGCTTCCTGGGGGTCTTGCGATCATGTATACATCTGTAAGAATGGCACGCATGGTCCAGGTCTGTAGTTATGAAGGGAAATGGGAGATTTCAGCACCCAGGGAAAAGAGAGTTCCATGCCCTGTGGTTATCCCCAAGAGAGGAAGCCTTAGGAGGAAAGAAACCCCTTCAAGCTTGTAGATTCCTCCTGGGAAAGCAGGTACTGTTAGCAGTCTTGAAGGTGATCTCAGAAGGCATTCAAAAGAGCCAGTGGAATCTGAAGAAGGGGTGGAAGGCTATTCTTAGAAGTGGCAGTTTGGGGCTGTACTCTGAGCAGAGACCAAGTAGAGGGTTAGGGAAACAGTGAAAATGTGGTTTGGAGCAGAGGAAGCATAGCAGAACAAGAGAGAGGGGTTTGGTGAAGCAAGTCTGCTTCATGTACGGCGTACCTGAGTGGTGCCATCAGATGATGCAGATATGAGAGCCTTGGAGAGCCTTTCTCAGCTCTGGTGACAGGAGACAGAAGGAGGCTAGGCAGTCAGGGGAACAGAACCCTGAAGTGAATGGTTTGTCTTCTCCTTGACTAAAAGTGGGAAATGTCACCAAGCCCAGTTGGGCCGGGTCAAGGGCAAACTCACCAGAAGCTGGAGGTTCACACGTGGTCAGGCAACCCCGAGACTCGCCCTGCCTTCCCGTTCAGGTGAGCCAGAGCAGCCAGTTGGTTTGAGCTTCGGGCTGTCTCAGGAAGAGGCTAGCCATGACGCCCAGTTCTGGGGGCTGAACTTGACCAACCACCGTGTTAAGATTAAATCCTAGGAATGAAGAGCTCCCTCCCAGGAGGGGCCCAGGTTGTTTGTGGAAAACAGACCAGGGAGGAGAGAAGTCAGGTCATACCTTCATCTCTAGCAAGTGGAGACTGCAAGGATACTTTCAGGGGTCCAGTCACCCCCACTGCCTAACCAAGCTACCTGACTTCCTCTTATGACCATGGCCCAGGAACACAGGTTTAGGTTTACCCAATCCCATGTTCCAACATGTTAACAGTTTTATTAAGGTTTTATAGTTACAGAACAAAATAAAGTTATAAGTCTAGGCACCTTTCACATATATTGGTTGACCCTCAGGTAGGTAGGCAGGTTACAGCAAAGTGGGGGGAATCTCCACCATCGGCCTCAGATGCTATCTGATGACATTCTTAGCACTGGGGTTGGTGGAGGCTGGGGTCTGTTCTTACATGCCAAGAAAGATCCCACTGATAAACTGATAGTCACCAGGATGCTAGGTAAAAGGGGGGGACAATAAATGGCTATTGAGGGGCTAAAGGTAGCCCAAGGTAACTGGGCTGTGCTTCTGCAACATTCCATGTCTATAGATCTGTCAGTCCTCTCAGCCTTATCTGAAGCAGATGTAGCTTTTTTGAGGACCTTCAGTTCCTGGTTCCTCCTCTTGGCCAGGCATCACAATGTGCATGCAGAGGCCACACACTACTTATGCCCACTTTGCTAGGAAGGCTCATTCCTAGGATCTGGTGTTGATGAGACAGGAAAGTGGAGGAGCTGGTGGTACAGCCATTAAGGAAGGAAAAAAGAAAGAAGTTTCTGCTGGGCATGGTGGTTCACACCTTTAATCCCAGCACTCAGGAGGATCACTGTGAGTTCAAGGCCAGCCTGAGACTGCATAGTGAATTCCAGGTCAGACTGAGTTAGAGTGAGACCCTACCTGGGAAAATCAAAAAAGAAAAAAAAAAAGACAGAGAGAAAGAAAGAAAGAAACTTCTGGATCATATCAAATTTGTTAGCCATACATGATATAACATGTACATGTGACATATAATAGGAATGTTGTATTTAAAGTTAAATATAATCCAGACTATGTCTGTCCTAACAACTTAAAGCAGCAGATGAGGGAAGCAGACATTTTTAACCAACTAGACGTTATATATATTTAAAATTAGATTGACCATACGTTCCCCCCTGTGTTTACAGTTATTTGTATTTTACTTGCAAGGAGAGAAAGAGAAAATGGGTACGCCAGGGCCACTTTGTGCATCTGGCTTTACATGGGTACTGGGGAATCAAGCACAGGCCATCAGACTTTGCAAGCAAGCACTTTAACCACTGAGTCCTTTCTCCAACCTGAAATACTTTATTTGATTTGAAGTTTATAATGCTCAAAATAATTTATTATCTTTTAATTCTAGTTTTTCTTTGGCCAGGTAGTTTTTATATCTATAACCTCTTATAAAGTGGCTAGCTCTAATTTTAGGAAAGATTAGTTCATAATATTATACCAGGTCCCCATGTGGGGAAGTAAATGAACAATCATCTCTCACAGAAGAAATCAGATAATAATACAATATCTTACAACAGATTGTCTTTTTTTTTCCCATGGACCAAATATTTTAGTGCCTGGAATAGAAGTAAAGGTCAGATCTGTTACAGATTAGGATCTGTAGGTGTTGTGGACGACATGGCTAAATGATTATTTCAGAGCCAGAAAGGAAAATGAGACTGCAGTAGAAGTCACCATTAGTAGAATAAGTATTGTTTCATTAAAAACATATTTTGGGGGGGGTAGGGTCTCACTCTAGCCCAGGCTAACCTGGAATTCACTATGTAGTTTCAGGGTAGCCTCGAACTCATGGCAATCCTCCTACCTCTGCCTCCCAAGTGCTGGGCCACCATGCCTGACTTTAATTAAATTTTTAATTTCAGTTAACTATTACTATAGGACACTTTAAATATTGACTTAAGAAATATCAGCTCTCAGGTTATAAAACATCTTTTATATTGTTATTATTAGAGATTGACATCTTTTGTATAATTTGGATATGAAGAGCTAACCCAAATCTTTAGGTAGCTCTAAGAGTAAATGAGGTTAAAAGTACATTAAAATTGTCAGAAGTTTGAATAGGTCATAGGACCTCTGACAGTCTTTATTTTTTTCTCTTAATATTTGTAAACATAATAATCTAATTGGTTGGACCAAATAGTATATATTTGGACTATATATAGAGAAATGTCTTTATTTTTGTTTTAAGAATTTGGATTTAAAAACAGAGGTACCCCAGATTGGGGTTAAAATAAGTGTTTGTCAATTTAAAGCTAGAAGTCTGTTTTGCATCCAAATTGCACTGAATAATGAGGAAAAATTTGAATCCCTTTAAATATGAAATGCTGGTTCAAGTAAGGTAGCAGTGGAGATAAGCAAGCACTTGTAACAAAAGAACATAATATTATCCTCATTTGTAGCTGTACTAAAACCAGGGGCCACAGCATATATATTTAAAATAATGTTATGGGGTGCTCAGTATTTGTTTTATAAGAAAATAATGGATGTTTCCTAAAACAGTTACACTCTCCAGGAATGATTTTCTTTTCAAAAAATATTTTTAAATTTGTTTTTATTTGGGAGAGAGGAAGAGGAAGAGAGATGGAAAGGGAGAATGGGCATGCTAGGGACCTTCAGCTGCTGTAAATGAACTGCAGATGCATGTACCACCTTGTGCATCTGGCTTATGTGGGTCCTGGGGAATTGAACCTGGATTCTTTGGCTTCGCAGGCAAGCACCTTAACCACTAAGCCATCTCCCCAGCCCAGGAATGGTTTCTAGATTAAGTTTGCACCCTTCCTAGAAGGCAGAAACTCTGTATTTCTGGAAATACAGAAACCCAGTCTTTGTCTGCTAGAAACTGAAATCTGGTCCTTGTCACATAGTGACCTGTAAATCTAGTCCTTGGCCTGTAGTAACCTGGGCTACTGTTCATAGAAATCATACCCTGAAGCCGGGCGTGGTGGCACACACCTCTAATTGCAGCACTCGGGAGGCAGAAGTAGGAGGAGCACTGTGAGTCCAAGGCCACCCGGAGACTGCTGAGTGAATTCCAGTCTGCCTGGACTAGAGCAAGACCCTACCTCAAAAAACAAAAACAACTCCACACCTTGAGCCGTGGGATGGGCTTCCCAAATCCCTCCTGCCTTTCTGGGCAAGAGCTCCTCCTTATTTCTTTCTGTTACCATCTAGGCTTAAGCCCCTTCTCTTCCTCCTCCTAAGGCTTTAAGCTGTAATAAAATCTTTCTGAACCTTATCCTCTGGTCTGTGGATATTCAAGGGTCGCAGAATTCCCCAAATTATCAATGCATTGGCATGCAAGGAAGCCCCAAATTCCAGTATCACTGGGTGAACTTAATTCAGGAGCCTGAGGAATGGGAGTCAAGGGCCACTGAAGCCACCACCAGCTTCGGTGTGTCAGGCGCGTGCATGCAGGGAGGAGGAACTAAGGAACATGGACAAGGGGAGCAAAAGTAGATTCACAAAGATGCAGGTAGCGCTCCCAAGCAGGAGGGCTTTCCTGAGAGCACATGGGAAGGAGTGAAAGGTCCATTATGGGTCCTGACTCTGGAGCTGCCCAACAAGGATGGCTCCAGGAGGGCAAAATGCCTGGTGGGGCAGATAGGCTCTGGAAAAAAGAAACTCTGAGCCGAGATCAAGCATAAAATCTCAACTGGTTTTGTGGCAAGGAGGTCCCTCCCTCTGCCAGAAAAGAAGAAAGAAAAGTCTGAGGAGATGTAATCTCTGACAGTCAGCTGGGTGGGGAGAAGTACGGGGGAAACATCTCTTTAGATCTGTCCCCCAAGTGTGTGATTCAAGGTCACACGGAAAAACCTCCAGAAGAGAGCAGACATCTTTGTGCCTCAACTGGGTTTAGGCAGTAGGTGTTCCAGACTCCTGCTGGAGGGATACTGCACCTGACCTAACACTGAGTTTGCCCTAAGAAGGCGGTCTCCTGACAACCCAATTCACCAGAGAATGCAGCTGATGTTGAGTGTAGGCAAAGCTGCAGCAGAGGCAGAAGAAGGGAGGGAGAAGGGGGTGAAGGAGGAGCCCCAGAAGGCAGTTGGTCCCAGTAGTTCCTCTGGGTCTGAGCCAGGCACCGTAGGTTTAGGGTCCTCTATTGAGAACAACAGACAGTTTCTTGGGCCCAGGATTTTATTTTAGTGCCAGGAGATACTGACAGCATCCAGTGCAAAGGGGAAAGAAACTGGAAGAAAGGAGATTGGAAGGGCCTTTGTGCGGGGAGGGAGGAAAGTGCGCTGTGAGAGAGGAGCCTGGCGTGGATATGTGGGACTTGAGGCAGGGGGTGAGTTCCTATGGCTCAGGCCATTTGAACTTTCAGCTCCTTTGGACTTGGAATGTTACCTCCCAGGCCAGAGGTAAGGATTCTCTGGTTCTGGGTGCAGCTCTGGGGAGTGGGGTAGGAGAAGAGGTTCTTGAAATCTACTTATATTAATGAAATACAAGGAATCACCCATGCTCAGCATGTCCCAGGAAGGGATGGCTGTGTTTCTAAATCCATACCTTACGTTCACAAATGATTATGCTCCATATATGAAAGTGTTTTCAGTGTCACTTATGTCTCAGTTTTCCTAAAAGCTACACAATACTCCTCAAAGGACTGTTAACAGATAAATCTTGTAGTCAGGATTATCCATGTAAAGAGCAGCCACTTTACTTTGATCACTTTTCAAGTGTAACTATATCTAGGCATTCCTTTTATTTTTACTTTTTAGCCAACAAGTGAAATACTGATCATTATTGTCAGGCTGGGAATGGAACTCTGTGATAGGTCTCTTGCCCTGGGTTTGATTCCCCAGGAGTGCAAAAGAAAAACATATGTAGTTGTTTGAAAGAGTAAATATATTATTGTTTAAAAAAAAAAAAAAAAAACCTTTGGGTGAGCTGGTGAGATAGATGGCTTGGTGGGTAAAGCACTTGCCCCATGCAAGGACCTGGGTTCAGATCTCTAGCACCCACCAGAATGCCTGGCATGGTGTTGTGTACCTTTGGTACTGTTACAGGAAACACTATGCACAGAACAGGCACTAGAGGCAGACTGGAGAATTGGAAGATTTATTTGTGCTGACACAGTCTCAGGAATAATTTCCAAAGCCTGAGCCGCAAGCCACAGGCACACAGGACATTTATGGACAGTTCAGCATCACTGCTGGCCCTCTCTGTTGATGCTTTTTGCAGCAATAAGCATGTTTACAGAAGCAGCCCGTCAGGTTAGGCCCGGGAGACTTGTGTAAACAGCTGATTTCAAGATAAGGTTTTGCAGCAGCTCTACTATGAGATGAAGCACTAGGATTTCATCCCTCATTTGGTCTAGACTTCCTGTAGCACTGGAGGCAGAGACCAGGGGTCCCTATGGCTCATTGACTAGCCAAATGGGTGAGCTCTAGGTTCAGTGACACACCTTGTCTCTAAAAATAAGGTAGATGCTGGGCGTGGTGGTGCACACCTTTAATCCTGCACTCGGGAGGCAGAGGTAGGAGGATCACCGTGAGTTAGAGGCCACCCTGAGACTACATAGTGAATTCCAGGTCAGCCAGGGCTAGAGTGAGTCCCTGCCTTGCAAAAACAATAAATAAATAAAAAACAAAACAATAAATAAATAAATAAATAAAAGTAAGGTGGAGAGCACCTGAGTTAGGCACTCAAGGTGTACCTCTTGGCCTGCACATGTGTGCCCACCTGTGCATGTGCACCCCCATTCATGTGAACATGCATACACAAGCCAAGAAAAAGATATTCTGTGGTAGAGAGAGCTACCCTCGGGTTTTTAAGATGTTTTATTTTTACTTACTAGAGAGAGAGTGCTCCTGGGCCTCCAGCCACTGCAAACGAACTCCAGGCACGTGCGCCACCCTGTGCATCTGGATTACTAGGGAGCCAAACCTGGGTCCTTTGGCTTTGTATGCAAATGCCTTAACCACTAAAGTATCTCTCCATCCCTACCCTCAGGTTTTTTGTTTTATTTTGGTTTCTTTTGAGGTTAGGATCTTGCCCTAGGCCAGGCTGATGTGGAATTCATTGGTGTCAGGATGGCTTCAAACTCATGGTGATCCTCCTGTCTCTGCCTCCTGAGTGCTATGATTAATACCCTCAGGTTTTAAATGTACATACACTACAGTGTCATTTACTATAGAACATTGCATAGCACATGTCTGGAATGTACCCACCATACATCATTGGTCCAACAGGTCCCCATTCCCCTCTTCCCTCAGTCCCTTGTATAACCATTGTTCTACTATGATTCCCTACATTTTACTATTTTTTTAGACATCTCATGTAAGTGAAACCATGTAGTGTTTGTCCTTCTAGAACTGGCTTATGTGAGTATTCTTTATTAAGATAGCAATATAGGAGCCGGGCATGGTGGCGCACGCCTTTAATCCCAACACTCGGGAGGCAGAGGTAGGAGGATTGCCATGAGTTCGAGGCCACCCTGAGAATACAGAGTGAATTCCAGGTCAGCCTGGACGAGAGTGAAACTCTACCTTGAAAAAAAAAAGCAATATAGCATGATAAACATATGTAGAGTCAGAAAAACTAGAATGGGTCCCTATTGGCACCATTTACCCTAAATGTGAACTTACACAAACTGCATAACCTCTCCAACATCTGTTTCCTCAGTCACAAAACAGAAGTAATAGTAACTTCAATGAACTGTTGTGGGTTTATAAACCAGTGTTAACATTTTCTTCCTTTTGCAGGCAAGAAGCTCTTCTGGCTGCCATTAGTGAAAAAGATGCTAATATCGCTCTTTTGGAGCTTTCGTCCTCTAAGAAAAAGACCCAGGAGGAAGTGGCTGCGCTGAAGCGTGAGAAGGATCGCCTGGTGCAGCAGCTGAAACAGCAGGTATGAGTGGTCCCCCTTGAATTTGTCTTGATGCAAATAAATTAATGTAGTTTCCTGTCCTTTTACTGGTGCCCTCCCATTCCTGCTTCTTGTGCTTGTCAGATGGCAGGTTTTATAGCTGGCCCTTCTTGTCCTTACAGGTCTTGGTCTGAGGATTTCAGTCGGCTTGGGTGAAACTTGACTTACTCTTTAGAGTGCAATTCCTAACACTACCACACTTCCGTTGCTGGGAACCAGACCAATGTTTTCTACAGAACTTAATCCTACTGTCTCTTTTGGTCTCTTGACTTATTAAAAATGAATATTGAATTCAATACCCGGTTTTCAGGTATTGAAATACCACAATGTCGCACTTGACCACAAGGGGCGCAAAAGATTTGTCACAGCAGCTGAGAGACTGCTACGAACACATGAGCAAGAATTAAATATTTTCATATTTTTACACGAACAATGAGCAATACTCATGTGACCAGTGCACATTTCAACACACCCTAGAAGTGAGCTCCTGCTCCCTCTTCAGGCACTGTCCCAAACAATCTTAAAGTCTTTTAAAAATATTTTATTTTTATTTATTTATTTATTTGAGAGAGAGAGAGAATGGGCATGCCAGGGCCTCCAGCCACTGCAAACGAATTCAGATGCATGCACCCCCTTGTGCATCTGGCTTACATGGGTCCTGGGGAATCAAACCTGGGTCCTTTGGCTTTGCAGGCAAGGGCCTTAACTGCTAATCCATCTCTAGCCCCTTAGATTCTTTTCATATATGTATATATATAATTTTTATTTTTCAAGGTAGGGTCTCGCTCTACCCAAGCTGACCTGGAATTCACTATCTAGTCTCAGGGTGGCCTCGAACTCACATCAATCCTCCTACCTCTACCTCCTGAGTGCTGGGGTTAAAGGGATTAAAGGCGTGCACCACCATGCCTGGCTCAGAGAAGAATTTTGCCAAAGGATCAGTCATATAGAGTTTTTGCCACATCTGGTTCAGAATTTTTTGATGGTGGCATTTGGGACTCCTGGATTTAAATACTACATGAGACAAGACACAGATTTGGAGAGACTAAAGGACTCTAGTTGGTTTAAAGATGGTCCACAAAAACATGTTGCATCCAAATCCATAGAACCTATGAGTGTAGCCTTTCTTAGAACAGAGATCTTTGCAAATGAAATTAAAGATCTCTAGATAAGCAGAGCATGGTGGTGCATACCTGTCATCTCAGCACTGGGCAGGCTAAGGCCAGACGATCCTGAGTTTGAGACTAGCCTGGACTATATATAGTGAGATCTGTTGCAGAATGAATGTCATTTTGGAATATCCAGGTCCATAAGACAACAAGAAAGAAGGTGGCAGACACAGGGTAAGGTGATTGAAAAGAGAGGCAGAAACTGGAGTAGTTTGAGCCAGGGAATGCCGTAGCCCTCAGAAGTTGAACACAGACAGAAAGAACTTTGCCATGGAGTCCCATTTACCTTGCCTTTGGACTTCTAGCTTCCAGAGCTATGAGAAGAAATTTATACTTTTAAGATACCAGATTTGTAGTGACTTAATATTATAGCTGTAAGAAACACATGGATGTGCTGAGCCAGGCATGGTAGTACATGCCTTTAACCCCAGCACTTGGGAGGCAGAGGTATGAGGATCACTGTGAGTTCAAGGCCACCCTGAGACTACATAGTGTATTTCAGGTCAGCCTGAGCTAGAGTGAAACCCTGCCTTGAAAAAACAAAAAAAAAAAAAAAAAAAAGAAAGAAAGAAAAGAAACACATGAATGTGGATGATATAGTTCTTGATTCCCTCATGTTAACAAGGTTCCACATCTCCAGGGTTCTAAAATACAGAATTACAACAGATTAGAAAACTATATTGTATTGGCTATATTCTGAACTAACTGTATTTTTCTCTTTGGTTTATTCTGGGAAAGGACAGGAATTCAGTTTAACTAAAACGTGTGCAGAGGGCATTTTTCTAGGCATAGGAAAACAGAAGGTGAATGTGACAGGCTTGTTGCCCTTGAATGTGTGAGCTTTCTCCTTTACTTGAAAGAGAATGCTAAATAAATTATTTATGTCCAAGATTAGCATTTGTTATTGGATGCAAAGAAGACATTCTAAAAAGAGAAAGGAAGAGAAAGAAAGGAAGAAAGGAAGGGAGGCAGGGAAGGAGAGAGGAAGAAAGAAAGAGAAGGAGGGAGGGGCTGAGGCAGAAGATGACAAAGATAGCAAAGAGTGCTTTCTAAGACAGATTACTGAAGACTGATAAGAGTCACAGCCACTTGAGAATGCCAGGAGGTTCCTTTCTGACAAAAGATCACCGTGACCAGCATTGCTGAGGCATGGCAACAGAAAAGCCAAGGACCGTGAGAGCTTCATGTTTGCCAAGTTTGTGCCACGCATGGAGGGTTAGGAGACTAGAGGTAGAAATTGTAAGATCAGGGATGCGGAGGTCGTGCGAGCCATGGAGAGGACAGAGTGCTTTGTTGTATATAAGAGCATTAGGTGATTTAAATAATTTAATTATTTAATAATTCTGCATGTTTACTTTTTAGCTTTTGTTTGTTTATTTTTTTTAAAGACAGACAGAGGGAAAGAAAGAGAGGGAGAGTGAGCATACCAGGGCCTCTAGCCATCACAAATGAACTCCAGGTGTGTGCATCTGGCTTACATGGGACCTGGAGAATTGAACTGGAATCCTTAGGCTTTGTAGGCATGTACCTTAGCTGCTAAGCCATCTCTCCAGCCCTACTTTTTAGCTGTTTTGTTTTGTTTTGTTTTGTTTTTGTTTTTGTTTTTGTTTTTGTTTTTGTTTCTCAAGGTAGGGTCTCACTCTAGCTCAGGCTGACCTGGAATTCACTATGCAGTCTCAGGGTGGCCTTGAACTCAGCGATCCTCCTACCTCTGCCCCGGAGTGCTGGGATTAAAGGCGTGGGCCACCATGCCTGGCCTTGTTGGCTTTTTTTTTTTTTTTTTTTTTTTTTTTTTTTTTGGAGAGAGATATGGAGAGAGACAGAGAGAGAGGGAGAGGAAGACAGATAGAGATGGGCACGCCAGCAGCCTTTCAGCTGCTGAGAAAGAAATCCAGATGTCTGCGCTCCCCTTGTGGTCAAGTGTGGCATTGCACCCTTGTGTCACTTTGTATCTGGCTAAATGTGGGACCTGGAGATTGGAACCACTGGAGATTGGAACCAGTGTTCTTAGGCTTAGGAGGCAGGTGCCTTAACCGCTAAGCCATCTCTCCAGCCCCTTTTTAGCATTTTGAAACAATGTCTACTCGTAGCCCAGGCTGTCCTTGAATTCATGATCCCCTCCCTCAGCCTCCCAGATGTTGGGATTACAAATGGGTGTTGTCAAGCCTACTGCAAATGATTTGTTCGGGTTTGTTGATTATGGCTCTAGAGATCAAACCCAAGGCCTTACAAATTCTAGGAAAAGTCCCTAGCATTGTACCCCATCCCTAGCCTGTGTATTTATAAAACAAATGGTCATACCTTTATTTGAAAGCAAAATACCAAACTTTTCTACTCTGTAACATTAAATGGTGAATTGTTATTGAAATCATGACCCCTTATCCTGAAAAAATAATTTTCTTAACTTGCATTTAATAACATTTAAGATAAAATGCAGTGGTCTCTTTTCTGTTAGGTGTGAAGAATATTAGTCTTTGTGCATTATTGTACAATTTTACAATATACACTCAAGTAGGCAAAATTGGTAAGTGTTCTCAATCCCTGTCATTGCTTGCATTTTCTTTTTTTCTTCACATGGGTGTTGATATCACTAGATCCAGCTACTATTCCCCTTAACAACCTTGCTTCTTTCAGCATACACATATCTGTGAAAAATTAGTCTTATTTGTTGAATTTCTCCTAGGCTACTTCAGGCTTCTTGCAGGGGTGGGGAAGTGTGAACAGCAGAGAGGTTGTGATCAGTTATGAAGCCTCACTTGCACTCTGCATCTCTCAGTCTCATTTTAAACATTGCACAGGGTCAGCATGGGCTGACAGGATAATTTACTCCTGGAATATGCAGATGTTTGTTCACTTTCTGCATGTACCTGTGTTCTTTCCTCTGTCCTTCTGCTCGGCTGAGAGCTGCAAAGAAGAATACATTTAAGTCGGGCATGGTGGCGCACGCCTTTAATCCCAGCACTTGCGAGGCAGAGGTAGGAGGAACGCCATGAGTTCAAGGCCAGCTGCAGGCCAGCCTAAGTTAGAGTGAGACCTTACCTTGAAAAACCACAAAAATACATTTAAGACTAGCATAGTCAATTCAAGCTATTATAATAAAATATCTCCAACCATGTAATATATATTAAAAAAAAAAAAAAGAACAAGACTGGGAGTCCTAGACAAGACCTCTGCAGATTTAGTGTCTGTGGAGGGGTCACTGTTCCATGCAGCTAGTCCCTTCTTGCTACATGCTCACATGGCAGAAGGGATGGCTGAGCTCCTACAGGCACTTTTATAATCATTTCTCAAGGGCCCCACCTTTTAATACTGGGTGTTAGGTTTCAGTAGATGAATTTTGAGCAGACACAAACATTCAGACCATAGCACATGTGTTGATACATAGTTTCTTTGCTATCATATACTAGAAGGAGAAACTAGCTTTAAAAATGTTCAATATGGACTGCAGAGATGGCATAGTGATTCAGGTGCTTGCTTGCACAAGCGTGACGGCCCAGGTTTGAATCCCCAGTACCCACGTAAAGCCAGATCCACAAGGTAATGCTTTCATCTGGAGTTAGTGTGCAGTGGCAAGAGGCTTTGGTATGCCCATCCTCATTCTCTCCCTCTCTCTATACTTGCAAATAAAATAAATAAATTTGTTTTGTTTTGTTTTTTTAAGATAGGGTTTCACTCTAGTCCAGGCTGACCTAGAATTCACTATCTTGTCTCAGGGTGGCCTCAAACTCACAGCAGTCCAACAATACTGGACTCATTAAGCACCTGTTCCTGCTAGGAGTGGTGGTCCATAGCTTTAACCCCAGCACTTGGGAGGCACAGGTTGGAGGGTGGCTGTGAATTGGAGGTCAGCCTGGGTCTCCTGAATGAGTTCCAGGTCAGTTTGGGCTAGAGTGAGACCCTACCTCAAAAAAAACTAAAAATATAAAATTAAAATAAAAAGTGTTACAAGTGACTGGTATTTATGTGCAGCAGCAAGAGGCCTTGCACACACACACACACACACACACATACAAATAAATTAATAAAAATTTTCAATCTATTCTAAGGCTGGAGAGATGTCTTAGTGGCTTGCCTACGAAGCCAAAGGGCCCAGGTTTGATTTCCCAGGACCCACGTAAAGCCAGATGCACAAGGTGGTGAATGTGTCTGAAGTTCATTTTCAGTAGCTAGAAGCACTGGAACACCCATTCTCATTCTCTCTCTCTCTCTCAAATAAAAATAAAGGTGAGGAAGTTGAAGCTTGGCATTTATATAACTTGCTCAAAGCTAGATGGATGATATTAGTCAAACTAGAATTCAAACCAAGCAGTTTGAACTTAAAAGACCTTTCCCAAGCAGAGGCAGCTCTGGAAGGCCAGTATAGTTGACCCACAATCCTGGCTCCACTCCCCATTGCCATGGGCACTTGGGATTACAGGCGTGCACACCACTTTGGGTCTGCCTTTATGTGGGTGCTAGAGGTTAAACTGCTAAGCTGGGTGGACAGTATGTGTTTATCAATTTGCCTTCTAAATAATTATTCTTTTTTTTTTTGGAGAGAGACACAGAAAGAGAGGGAGAGAGAGAGGATGACAGATAGAGAATGGGCGCACTAGCAGCTTCTCAGCTGCTGTGAATGAACTCCAGACACATGCACCCCCTTATGGGCAAGTGTGGCATTGCACCTTTGCATCACTTTGCATCTGGCTAAATGTGGAACCTGGAGATTGGAACCGGCATTGTTAGGCTTAGCAGGCAGGTGCCTTAACCACTAAGCCATCTCTCCAGCCCCTCTTTTTTTTAAATTGTACTTTTTTTCCTTCTTATCAATAGCTTCCATACTTACAGACAATAAACCATGATAATTCCCCTCCCCCACTTTCCACTTCACAAATCCACACTCCATCATATTTACTCCCTCTCTCCATAAGTCTCTCTTTTATTTTCAAGTCATCATCTTTTCCTCCGATTATGAGGGCCTTGTGAAGATGGTGCTTGGCACTATGAGGTCATGGATATCAAGGCCAATTTCTGTCCAGACAGTTGCATTGTAAGCAGTTCTACCCTTCCTTCAGCTTTTACATTCTTTCCGTCACCTCTTCTTACTGGACCCTGAGCCTTGGAAGGTGTGTTGGAGATGTTTCAATGCTGAAAATTCCTCTAAATAATTAATAGGTTAATAAATAATAGGTGTGTGTGTGTATAATAGGTTAGTACTGCTGTGAGCTTTGACCAGAGAAGTTTCTCTGGTCAAAATGTTGAAAATAAGCCGGGCGCGGTGGTACACGCCTCTAATCCCAGCACTGGGGAGGCAGGGTAGTAGGATCTCCATGAATCCAGGGCCACCCTGAATCTACATAGTGAATTCCAGGTCAGCCTGTACTAGAGCAAGACCCTACCTTGAAAAGCAAAAAAAAAAAAAAAAAGTTTAAAATAAGTGACTATTGAATGCTCAACCCTAAATGCCACATCTGTATCAGCTCTTCCAAGGCTTAGGGAATATCACAGAAGATGAGTGTGGAAACTCTTAAGAACCTGAGGGTGGAATAGAGTATTGGAATGCTGTCTTCCAGGCACAAATAGTCATTGCATCTCAAAATGATTACCTACACAAGACCGGCGTAGTATTGGGTCCGTCAACATCCTGTCATGGAGAAGAGAGTGACTCATGAGTCCCCACCCCTCCTTGAGGAGCTCTTGGCAGTTAATAGCTGCTGGGAGAAGGAGAGACGTGTGTGTGTGTGTGTGTGTGTGTGTGTGTGTGTGTGGCCTCTGGGAAGGTGTCCCTGCTCTTAGGAATAAGCCCTCACCCATGTTCCTACAAGTAGCCTAGTGAATCTCACTGGGTCACCAAAAAGTATTAACAACAACAATAACAAGACATGAAAGTGGAAGGAAGACTCGTTGGGAAAAGGAAGAGGATCAGCAGGCCTGGGATGAGGGGTTGAAAAGATGATAACGGAGGTGACTAGAGACAAAATACACTATCACATGTATGAAAATGCCATTATGAAACCCACTATTATGAATAATTCATATGTTAACAAAACCTTTTTGAAGTGAATACTAAAGTAATCACCATATAAAGTGCTTGCTTTGAGAATATTACCTCTTTTCCAACAATTCCTGCAAGTTACAGCACTGTTTTAGCTTAGGTGCTAGAACAGAATGCCTTAGAACAGGTAGCTTAAATAACAGAAACCCATTGTCCCAGCCTGGAAGCTTAGCAGATTACAGGTAGTGGTCTCCGCTGCCTCTGCACCTGCTGAGGCCTCTTCCTCACCTGCACAGGCCCTCGTCTCCCTCTCTCTCCTTCCCTCTCTCTCCACATTGCAGAGAACTAGAGTGAAATCTGTTTCTCATGTGCTTTTAGAACAGGGCCATGGTCATACGTAGTCAGATGTCAACACACTGACTTAGGTGAACCTTAATTACCTCCTAAGGATCCTGTAGCAGATAGCTTCAGGTTCGCTGAGATGAACTGCCAGACCAGGGAGGAAGGCATATTTATTGAAGCTTACAGATTGAGGGAAGTTACATAATGGCGGAAGAAGCTGGCCTGCCTTCACAGGTCCACGCAGAGAGAGACAAGCCAAAAGCCGCACAGCACACCTAAGGAACTCCAGCTAGGCACACTTTGCACACCTTTAGATTGAAATCCTAAACCCATCACCACACATTAAGATCTGCCCAGTGACACTGCCTCTAGCCAGGTGACTGCAGATGCAAACTAATAAAACACTGAATATATTGGGGGCCATCTATTCAAACTACCACAGACCCTATCTCCAGAAGTCATGACATTGAGGGTTAGGATTTCGGTACATTAATGTGGGGCTTGTATATTCAGTTTGTAACACTGAGTACTTTTTACAGTGTCCTCTAAGATCCTGTGTCTAATTGATTTCCTTGTGGACAGGACTAGTTTCATGTTCATGAAACTCTTTAAGGTACTTGTTTCTTTACCAGTTGTCATAACAGTTTTGTCTAAACTATAAATCATTTCCTCTTAGACACAAAATCGAATGAAACTAATGGCCGACAACTACGAGGACGACCACTTCAAATCCTCCCATTCCAATCAGATGAATCATAAACCCTCCCCAGACCAGGTAGGACTGCTCTTAAGTGTTCCGTGTATTTTGTGATAGCATGCTGCAAGTTCTCCATTATGAGTTAGAAGGGGAAAAAAACCAGCAAATTCAGCTTTTGAAAACTCATTCTCCTTTTTCTTAATTTCTATACAGGAAGTTGGTAATTCTGAATATTTTAAAAGCATATACTTGAATAATTAGAATGATTTTAAAAATTATTGAGTTGGGATGAGAAAAAAATAATCCTACTTTCCTTATTAAAGAAACAGAGCCTTATTAGCAAAGCTTTCCTCTCCAACTCAGTGAGACACAACCAAGTATAAAAGTTACTTCTCTTAAGTACAAATTATGAGGTCTGCTCATCTCCTATTAAATGTGAAGTTGGAGCTTGGTTTCTTCACTTTATTTTCTGATGAATCCTCCAACATGTCATTTTCTTGGGATGTCTTTGTCTTCAACGTGTCATTAGTGGAAGAGACATTGATGAGACTAAGAGAATCATATTCATTTGTAGTTTTTTTAAAGTAGAGAATCTTCCCAAGATCTTGAAACTGATGCACAGGAGAATGTTGAACAGATAACCTCACACTCCCTTGCCAAAAAGTCAGTTTCAACATCTTTCACATCAGAATATATTAAAATCTAAAGCTAAGAGGAGGGGTAGTCAAGTAATTACAATCCCTGTGATCGTAAAGTCAGGGAAAACCCCCTGCCAAGCTTCTCCAGCGAGAGCTCTGGCCTCATCTTAGGAGAAACCAGGAAAACAGCGCACACGAAAGAGCGGTGATCGCGAACGGCCATTCTTTCTAAGACTTGAAGACGGGGTCCTGGGGTGATGACGTGTCCTAAACCAGTTGAGGCACACTTTACATTCTTAGAGAGAAACAGAACCAATCTTGAACGTAGGCAACATGGTTTGCCTGGTGAGTAGTCCTGCTTCCTGATAATGAAATTAAGTTTACCCATGTCAGATCCTTTCCATGAAACAGGTTTTGATATGAGGAAGAAGGGTTGGAGAGAGAAAAATGCACAGATAGAAAAATGTTGAGGAAAAGGCAAATTATAAGGAAAAGCCCCCATTTGATATTCCACATCTAACTCTGAGAGAAGCAGAAAGAAAAAAAATATGTCAGGATAAATTAATTGTTAATTTTGATGGCTTAAGACATTAGAATCTGATATTTAAAAAGCCAAGAACTTATTTTCTGCTACATTATGTTTATGTCTTTGTTTTAATACTAACCAACTCTTTTTCATTCCCATGCTGCCCTGGGGCACCGTTCCCTTGTCATCTCTCCCCATAGGATGAGGAGGAGGGTATATGGGCATAGCCAATCAGATGCTCTTAGTTCAGCCATTTTGTTCAGAACGGTGAGAAACAGCTTTCCTTAACTACCAAAATGATTTTCGTTTGCTTCCATTTTTTTCTACACAATCACTTTCACATCTTGTTTCTGTACAGTTCATGAATTCCCTTAGTGTGCTTTCTGTTGTTGTTTTGTTATTTTTTCCCCATTTTCACATGATTCCTGTGTGTATTGCTGTACCTCTGATATAGTGGGATTGGGATTTTTGTGGCCTTTCATTTGTCTTGTGTGTTAATAGTCACTTTTATAACTGCTTTCTATATATTTTGGGCAGAACTTCCAGGGCATATAACTAAATTTTTCTAGTTATGATTTTATTATAAATTACCCTATCTCTGATGGTTTTACAGTGTCCTGGTAAGGTTTATAGTAACTTTCATCAAATTGACAATAAATAATAATAGTAATAATAATATGCTGCCATTAGCATTGGCTTGAAATTATATTATATATATTAAATATATATTTATATATAAAATATATATAAGTACACATTCTCTTTCATTGTTTAAAAAAACCACCTATGCTGTGAGCTATCTTGTGCCTCCTTTTGTACCTGTCTGTGGAAGAGTGCTCTGAATTGGGAAGGTCAGTACCTAGGACAGCCCTAGCATTTTGACATCACTCTCAAAATATCCATAAAATGAGGAGGAGGTGCAGAGTTAAAGGAAGGCTTTTAAGAAGTTGGTCTGAAGACTTGTTTTTCTATTCATCAGTTGCTGCTGTGTGAAATGCTGCCAGGACACTGTTTAGATTGTCCTTTCCAGACCAGCTGTGGCCATAGCTCACGTGGATCTGATGCCCTTGAGGTCTGACTAACGAAATCCGTTTCTAAAAATTAATAATTGTGGTTAATGAGTGCACACATACTGGTGGTCTTGCATTCACTGGACGCACTGCCCGTGCTTATTAGTGATGCCACTCTTGTGGGGTCATTTCTCCCTGAAATGCCTGTGCCTTGGTGCTAAACTGCTTAAAACAATGTGGACATACCCTCTTACCGTCAAACACATGCGAGAAGAATAAAGAGGTAAGTTGTGTGATGGGCAGTTTTCCATACAGCTTTACCCTGCGGGTGTGAATGAAGGTGAAATGCACGGTATCAACCAGAGAGCTCTTTGGATTAGAGTACTGAATGCCATAGAAAGCTAAGATCAGTGCGCTGGCCGTCTCCCTGCACTCTGCAGGGGCATGTATCAGTCACTTAGAATTGCACATGAACCCTGCCTTCTCCAACTGACAGAACACAGGAGTGTCTTGCCTTGCCTCAGCAGGAAGCACCTCCCTCATATACATGAACAAAATTGTAGTTCACTTGCAATGTTTCTTTCTAGACAATCCCAAGAAACATATTAGAGTTCTGGGGAATGAGGTTCATAGGTAACTTCTTCAGGAGACTGAAAATGGAACAAACCATCTCTATGTTTGTTCCAGAAATCTGTATTTTCCTTTCTTTTCTATTAGAGTAACTTCCAGCAAGAGATCAAGCGCTGTTGGTTTGTTTTTGTTTAAATATATTTTATTATTTATTTATTTATTTATTTATTTATTTATTTATTTATTTATTTGAGAGAGAAAGGGATACAGAAATAGGTAGGTAGAAAGAGAGAGAGAGAGGATGGGCACGCCAGGGCCT
This sequence comes from Orientallactaga sibirica, assembly GCA_036365145.1. Lineage (NCBI taxonomy): Eukaryota > Metazoa > Chordata > Mammalia > Rodentia > Dipodidae > Orientallactaga > Orientallactaga sibirica. The sequence goes on from JAEOAD010001268.1 coordinate 5,584,878, forward strand.
TCAGCCATTGCAAATGAACTCCAGATGCATGCGCCCCCTTGTGCATCTGGCTTATGTGGGTCCTGGGGAGTTGAACCTCGGTCCTTTGGCTTTGCAGACAAGCGCTTTAACCGCTAAGCCATCTCTCCAGCCCCTGGTTTTGGGTTTTTACAGTTGTGCACTTTTGGTCTTACTGCACTGAACTGTTAACTGCCATTGGTTTGACACAGTATCATTGTAGTTAGCTGGCCAGAAATATTTCTATGATAAAGTGTTTCAGACTTCCTAAAGTCTTCCATAAACATCATTTTGTCTTAAATCCTAGCACCTGGGAGGCTAAGGCAGGAGGAGTTCTAGGCCAGTCTTGCTATTTAATCCAGTACAGCAGTCCTAGCAGTTAGAAAACCATTCTCTAACCTAGCAGTTAGAGAAGTGGCCTAACTTAATTAACCTCATATAACCAATAAGTAATAGAAGCCAGATTTGAGCCCAACATGTCTTACTAAGTCACAACCTGCCCAATCATTCATAAGGAAACATTTAAATGCAACACTGAGTTGGACCTCCTGGCACAGCTTTGTAATCAGTGGCAGCAAGAAATGCAGCTGCTGTGCTGCCGCCTGCAGCAACCTCTTACTCAGGTGTGGTTGCAATTCTTACACCACAGAAAAGAATTTGCTTGAATCACACTGGGAGTTTGTGAAACACTTTGGCTGTGTCTGATGGCTCACAGCTGTGATCCCAACATTCAAGGAGGCTGAAGTATGAGGATCAAGCGTGTAAGGCCAACCTGGGCTATGTGACGAGACTCTGTCTCCAAGGAATGAATAAACAAATGAATGAGGAAAGGAGGGAGGGAATTAATGTTAATGTGGATTTAATTACTTAAGCTTGGGCATTAGAGGAGAGAAAGATGTTACAAAATGATAGTATTACACACCTTAGAAGGGGGTTCTAGCTTCTCAATAAAGAACTGCATTTAAATATCTTAACAATAAGCGGGGCGTGGTGGCGCACGCCTTTAATCCCAGCACTCGGGAGGCAGAGGTAGGACAATCGCTGTGAGTTGGAGGCCACCCTGAGACTACATAGTGAATTCCAGGTCAGCCTGGGCTACAGAGAGACCTTAACTCGAAAAACCAAAATATATATATATATATATATATCTCTTAACAATAACTGTTTTAAAAGATCAGATGTGGCAGCACACATCTATATATCCCAGAAATTGGGAAGTGAAAGCAAGAGGATCAATTCAAGGTCATCCTTGGCTACATAGCAAGTTCAAGGCCAGCCTGAGTCACATGAGACCCTATCTCAACACCTTCCCCTAAATAACTATATATATATGATTTTGGTGGCAGGTCTGATTGTCATATAAACCTGTTTCCCTCAGTCATGAGTGACTAGAATAGTTAACACATATTTTCTGAGGCGACATGAGTTATAAAATCCCTTAATCATTTTCCATTGATAAGCTTGGGGCAACAGGATATTTTCTCCCAAGTCCATCCAGGTTTGGTTTGGTTTTGGTGTTTTCAAAGTAGGATCTCGCTCTAGCCCAGGCTCACATGGGACTACTTTGTCATCCCAAGCTGGCCTCAAACTCACAGCAGTCCTCCTACCTCTGCATCTCTAGTGCTGGGATTAAAGGCGTGAGCCACTGCACCCAGCTTGTTGTCATTTTTACTATTTTTTAAGTCAGTATACGAAGTAATGGGATTCATTATGGCATTTTATACATGATGTCCCTCTACTTTGTTCTTACTCCTTCCCACGGTTGTGGTTACCTTCTTTAGCTGGAGCAAAACAAAGCTGAGACAACCAAAAGCAGTTTATGGGAGGAAAACGTTTATTTTGTCTTAAAGTCAAAATAAAGCTTTATTTGGGAGCTCTACCTCCCAGATTGTCTTAATAACAAACACATGAGGTGTGTGGGACACTTTACATCCAAACCACCATATTCTGCCTCTGGCCTCCATTGACTCTTAACTATCTCATGATACAAGTGCACTGAGTCAAACTCTAAAAGTTCCCATGGTCTTTAACAATCCCAGCACTGCTCAACAGTCATCTGAAGCCAGGCATGGTGGCGCATGCCTTTAATCCCAGCACTCGGGAGTTGCCTGCAAAGCCAAAGGATCCCGGTTCGATTCTCCAGGACCCATGTAAGCCAGATGCACAAGGGGCACATGCATCTGGAGTTCATTTGCAGTGGCTGGAGGCCCTGGTGTGTCCATTCTGTCTCTCTGTCTGCCTCTCTTCTATCTCTCTATCTCTCTACTTGCAAATAAATAATAAATAAAATTTTTTTAAAAGTCATCTGAAACTCATCTTAACTGTGAGGTTATAAAATCCAGACACAAGTGTAATACTTGCAACATATAATAGCACAGTTATAATAGCACCCATCTAGCCGGGCATGGTGGCGCACGCCTTTAATCCCAGCACTCGGGAGGAAGAGATAGGAGAATCGCCATGAGTTCGAGGCCACCCTGAGACTACATTGTGAATTCCAGGTCAGCCTGAGCTAGAGTGAGACCCTACCTCGGAAAACCAAAATAATAATAATAATAAATAATAATAATAGCACCCATCTCAAAAAGGAGGAATTGGGCATATCAAGAAACTACTGAGCCAATGCAAGATGGAAACAAGCAGGGCAAACATTAACTCTTGAAGCTCCAAGTCTGGCATCTGAAACCCACCACAAAATCTCTGGACTCCAGATTCTACCCGTCTAGCTGTGCTTTTTGCTTTCCAGGCAGATCATCCCAAATCAGAGTGAGCAGCTCTCTTTGGCAGTGATCCCATAATCCTGGCATCTTCAAAATCCTCGTGTCTCCTCTGAAACCCACAGTTCATCTTCATAGCTTAATGCTATAGCCCCTCATGACCTCTGTGCAGGGACTATGATCCTGCTCCACATCATGTAGGGTCCATCTAATGTATTGTAAATCCAGTGACTCTCTCTTTTCTGAATTGGTCATACTTCCGAAACCAGTACCCAGGGGGGTTACTGAATTTGTTAATCTAGGGGGATAAAAGCCTACTTTGAGGAACAGGAAAACTCAGCATTCTTTCTTTAAGCCGCCTTCTTTGAAAACAGAACCAGCACTCCTCCTACTGTCCCAACGAAGAACATCTGGCCCAGTATCTTTTTATTTTTAAACTTTTTGATTGACAACTTCCATAAATGCAACAATAAATATATATAAATATATATATTTATTGTTATATATATAATAAGTATATATAAATATATATTTATCCCATAATTATAAACAGTATACCATGGTCATAATCCCCTCCCACTACTTACCCCTCCCAGATCCCCCCTGTTGAATCCCTTCTTCCTAACTAGTCTCTTTTCTGTTTTGACATCATCATTTTTTCTCTCCTATTATGCAGGTTTTGTGAGGCCATGAATATCAAGGCAACTTTATGTCTTTAAGACAGCATTGTAATCCCTCTTTTCCATTCTTTGGCTCTTATATTCTTTCTTCTACAATGATCCCTGAGCCGTAGAGGGTATGATAGAGATGTCTCAGTGCTGAACACTCCACTCTGACTTACTTTCAGCACTATAGTGAGTTTTGAGTCATCCCAGTGGTCACTGCCACCTGAAAAGAGAAGCTTCTGTAACCAAAAATGAGGGCAGTTTGATGGGCAAACCATTACTTTAAAACCCAACTGATGGCTTCCTTAATAAAGACCCAGCCTCTCAGAGAGACCTCCAGTAGACAAAGCATTCTAAAGGGGCCAGTGACCAGAGCACTGGAAAAGAATTACCTTCCCTGGACTTATAAAAAATCAGGGCGTTGGGGCTGGAGAGATGGCTTAGTGGTTAAGGCGTTTGCCTACAAAGCCAAAGGATCCTGGTTTGATTCTTCAGGACCCACATAAGCCAGATGCACAAGGGGGGGCACATGCATCTGGAGTTCATTACTGTGGCTGTAGGCCCTGGCACACCCATTCTCTTTCTCTCTCTCTCTCTCTCTCTCTCTCTCCCTCTCAAATAAGTAAATAAATAAAATATATTTTTAAAAATTGGGGCATTAACCCTCTGCGAGGAGGAGAACCACTGTACGAGAGGATCTTTACTGTATGCCTTTACAGCTTCCTCCTAATGTTGGCATCACGATGACTGGTGAAAGAAGAACCTAGTAAGATTTACCTTAAGTTTTAAATAACCTTTAATTATAGCCAACTCAATCATAATTACACCAATATGCCTCATTTTCTACAAACCTTTTTGAAATGTTTTAACCTGGTTTTATTCTTGTCTCTTTCATTTTGAAACAGTCATTTACTTTAGGAAAAAATATTTTAACCAAATAAAATCTTTCCTCACCAAGAACCATGTCTTCTTTTTAATCTTTTTACCAAAAATATATTTCAGTAACTTTTCATGTGTTTATCCTACCTAATGATTGATTTCTCCACTTTTATCTTTACTAACAGTTATAAACACAGGAAACCAATTTAAGTGATTTTTATATTTAAGTATTATAACTAAGAGAATTTAGTGTAAGCTTATGTGAGTGCTTATTTATAAGTCAATTTATAAACATAAGCACACATGTAAATAATACATTTATAACCATGCTTATTTTTATAGATAGACCAGAAATCCCCAAAGATGTTATAGCTTTTATTTATGTTAATCATTTATATTTGTCATTTATATTGATCATTTGACACTTTGTTAGACTATTGATTTAGTTACTTCCTCCTAATTACGCAGTGCCCAGAGTCTTCCAAAATTATCAAGCAGGTCCTAAGTTAGTAAAGAAAATGAACATATGTAAGTAAGAAATTGTCATTGATTTTCTTGATATTTTTGTTATAAAAGTAAAATAAAAGAGGGCAACATAAAACTGGTAGGATATTTGTCATTGTATGTGGGAAACTAATGTAGTATCTTGTTCAGTGGAGTTAGTTGCAATTCTTAATGTTCATCAGATATGTTGATTCTAATTTTAATATTAGTGTGCCTGATTCTTGACAATAGTTGCTCACAAATGTAGGTCCTGTCAAACAGTGACAACATGAACAAGGCATGATTATGAAGTGAGGGATATTTTTCTCTGGAAGACAGTACTATGAAAGTCTAATAAAGAAGCATGATCAATTTTTTTAAGTTGAATGTCAAATTGCAGCTCCATGCATTCCATTTGAAAATCGGCAGGTAATTTATTTATGCCAACTACAAATGGAATGGCAAAAAAACTAAAATATTGTTTTCCCTGATACCTTTAAATGTATTTTTAAATTCTCATATCAAATTTAAAATCAAGGTTTAGGGCTGAAGAGATGGCTTAGCAGTTAAGGTGCTTGCCTGCAAAGCCAAGGGACCAAGGTTTGATTCCCAGGACCCACATAAGCCAGATTCACAATGTGGGGTGTAGCAGACAGCTTCAGGTTCCTTGAGATGAACTTCTAGACCAGGCACAGTTATGGAGGAAGGGATTTATTGAAGCTTACAGATCCAGAGGAAGTTCCATAATGGCAGAAGAAGCTGGCCTGCCTTACAGGACCAAACACAGAGAGCAAAGCCAAAAGCCACACACCACAGCACACTTCAGGAACTCCAGCTAGGCACACTTTGCGTATCTTTACACTAAACCCACCACCACACCTTAAGAGCCACCCAGAGACATTGCCTCCAGCAAGGTGGCTGCAGGTGCAAACTATAAACTAATAAAACACTGAATATATTGGGGGCCATCTAATCAAACTACCACATTCCACCCCTGGCCCCCAATAGATTTTAAATTATCACACATTGTAAATTGTGTTCAGTCCAATTTCAAAGGTCCCTATGGTCTCTACCAACTTAAGATAGTGAGTCCTGTAAAATCAAACAAGTTAGATACTTTCAACATATAGAGGCCCAGAGTAAACATTTTCAACTGGTTTAAGGCATAGCAAGGAGAGACTAGAACAATGCAAAGTCAACCACCATCAGCAATCATCAAACTTCTGCAGTTCAAGTTCAGTATAACCAGAAACTGACAGTCTCCAAGTTTTCCATTTCTGCCCCTCCAGCTGGGCAGAGTAGCCAGGGAAAACTTACATCCCAGGCCAACACTGCATTCCATGGTAGCTCTTGTACAGTCCTGGTATACCATAAACGTCTTCAGGTCTCCATGCAAACCACAGTTCATCTTCCAAAGGCTCTTCTAGCCTATCAGGGCATCATACTCTGCCTCTTTCTGCATTTCAGCAGCGGCTCCTGGAACCATGTGCAATTCATGACCACTCCACACATTTTTCATGCTTCCAAAACTAATACCAGGTGTGCAGGACACAGCCATATTCTTAATTCAGGGATGAAATAAATCATAACCTTGAAAATCAGGTTCCTTCTCCAGTCACCTCTTTCCAAAAGACTTTGCATTTCTAACAGTCTTTCCTTAGGCATCTTCTCCATTGTTTTAATGTAAAGCAGTTGGGCCACCTTCCTTAAGATTGCTAATGTGTTGACAGTAGCAGTTTCAGTAACCAAAAACCAGTATCAGTGCCTCTAATTTTAACTTGCTTGAGTTTTCCAACTTAAAATCTTTTTTTTTTCTTTTTTTTAATTATTGTTTTTTATTGACTTTTATACTCACATACAAAGAAAAAACCCACGTGATATTTCCCTTCCCTTCCCCCATTCCCCTTTAGAACTCAAGTCTCCATCATATCCCCTCCCTCTCTCCATTAGTCTCTCTTTTAATTTGATGTCATCATGTTTTTCTTCTATTTTGAGGGTTTTGCAAAGGTATTGCTAGGCACTGCAAGGTCATGGATATCGAGGCCAGTTTCTGTCTGGACAGTTGCATTGTAAGAGGTTATACACTTCCTTTGGCTCTTCCATCCAACTTAAAATCTTAAATCTCTCAGTCCAGTATCTTTAGCCAAACACATAAATCCATTACAAATTTAACCTTGATCAAACTCTCTGGGCATGGGCAGCAGGACGCAGCCATACCTCATGCCAATAGCCCAGTTCCAAAAAAGTCCTCTGCAGTCTTTCCTTCCCCTTAGAAAGCTCATAAGCCAAGCCTTGAAGTTCAATACTGTCTGCACTTAGCATTCTCAAATTCTCATCAGAATAATCCATAAAACTTGGCTTACTACTCCAGAAGGCATCTTCAGTTGCAAACACCAAGTCCATGCCCATTCCTCCAAAACAAAGGTTCCAAAAGAACAAAATCCACATGGTCAGGTTCATCTCACCCCACATTCTGGTACCAACTTCTGTAGCAGACAGCTCCAGGTTCACTGAGATGAACTTCCAGACCAGGCACAATTATAGAGAAAAGAATTTATTGAAGATTACAGATCCAGAGGAAGAAGCTGGCCTGCCTTACAAGACCAAACACAGAGAGAAAAGCCAAAAGCCACACAGCACACTTCAGGAACTCCAGGTAGGCACACTTTGCATATCTTTAGATTGAAATCTCACACCCATGACCACACCTTAAGATCCACCCAGAGACATTGTCTCCAGCCAGGTAGCTGCAGATGCAAACTATAAACTAATAAAACACTGAATATATTGGGGGCCATCTAATCAAACTACCACATGGTGCATGCATCTAGAGTTTGTTTGCAGTGGGTGGAAGCCCTGGCACACCCATTCTCTCTCCCTCTTTCTGCCTCTTTCTCTCTCTCTCCCCCACCCAAATAAATAAATAAATTTTTAAAAAATAAAATAAAATCAAGGACTGGAGATGACTTGGCAGTTAAGGCATGTGCCTGAGAAGCCTAAGGACCCAGGTTCAATTCTCCAGGTCCCATATAAGCCAGATGCACAAGGTGGGGTATTCATCTGGAGTTTGTTTGCAATGGCTAGAGGCCCTGGCACATCCATATTCTCTTTCTCTCTCTCTCTCTTATCCTTTTCTCTCTCCCTGTCTCAAATAAAAATAAATAAATAAATAAATATTTTAAAAAATAAATAAAATCAAGGTATATATTTTTTATTGCTTGCAGAGTTGTGTTTAGCCAATGTGTCAATTCATAAAATTGTTTGTTTTAAATGGAACTTGTCATAATTTCAGCTTCATTTAGAATGCTATTATGATTTGAGACACTGTCCTTATAAGTTGATTTTCATCTTGAAGACACATGTTTGACTCATTTAACCTAGTGATCAAATCCACTAAAAGTGCTGAATTTGTAAGCCAGTTTTCATCATCGCGTTTTGGCATAAATCTTGATGCCTCAAACAACGTAATAGCATATTGCAAATCATAAAATCTTGTCAACATCTGGTATGAACCTAGCCATCTCACTTCCCAAAAGTAAATGATGTCCCCATAGCAACATCAGGAGTGACTCTTGTAGTTGAGTTGAAAGATTGTGTCACAATGAAACCCATCACTTTGTATGCTAAGCTAAAAATTTTTTTTAAATAAGGGGAGATGGCTCAGTGGATAAAGCATTTTCCATACAAGTGAGTTCAAATCCCCAGCACCTATGCAGACACAGGGCAAGCACAGAGGCCTGCCTGTAATCCCCGTGTACAGCGGGCAGAGGCAGGGGATCCCTGGGGCAAGCTGGCTTGCCAAACCAGCCAAATCATTGAGCTCTGGGCTCAAGGGAGAGATTCTGCCTCAGTACACAACATGAAGAGCAATTGAGGAGACATCCCATGTCAACTTCTGGCCTCCACATGCGGGCGCATACATATGCACATGCGTGTCCACATCTAGGAGCATGTGTAAATACATGCATACTGTGTACATGCACATGTGCAAAAAATATTTTAAAAGAAAGGTTGGGGGCTAGAGAAATGACACGGCTCAATGGTTAAAAGCTCTAGCTTGCCAAGCCTGATAGCCTGGGTTCAGTTCCCCAGTACCCACATAAGCCAGGTGTACAAAGTGATGCATTTGTCTGGAGTTCGTTTGCAATGGTAGGAGGCTGCCCATACTTACTCTCCTTCTCAAATAAATAAAAATACTTTTTTAAAAAAAAAAGAAAAAAGGGAAGCTGGGCATGGTGGTGCACACCTTTAGTCCCAGTACTGGGGAGGCAGAGAGAAGTAGGAGTATTGTCATGAGTTAAGAATTCAGGGCTGGCTTAGAGGTTAAGGCACCTCCTACCTCTGCCTCCCGAGTGCTGGGATTAAAGGCGTGCGCCACCACGCCCGGCTTCAAAAAGATTCTTTAAAAATATTTGTATTTGTTTGCAAGAACAGAGAGAACTAATGAGGACTCCAGGGCCTCTTGCTGCTGCAAACAAACTCCAGATGCGTGCTCTACTTTGTACACTTGGCTTTATGTGAATACTAGGGAACTGAATTCAAGCCATCAGGCAAGTGCCTTTAACTGCTGAGATTTCTTACCAGCCAAAGTTTTCTTTTTTTCCTATTGCTATATCTAAATTCCCCTGTAGTCAGGGTTTTAGTTTATTACTGGTGATACTCATAGTACTTGTTATGAATGGATTTTTAAATTTTTTTATTTATTTATTTATTCATTTATTTATTTATTTATTTGAGACAGAGAAAAGGAGACAGAGAGAATGGGCATGCCAGGGCCTCTAGCCACTGCAAACGAACTCTAGATGCATTTGCCACCATGTGCATCTGGTTTATGTGGAACCTGGAGAATCAAACAGGGGTCCTTAGGCTTTGCAGGCATGCACCTTAACTGCTAAGCCATCTCTCCAGCTCCCAATGAATGGATTTTAAAAAACTAATTATTAACTAATCTGTGTGATGATTATATGAATTTCCTCTCTAATATTATAGTTGCCCTGTTCTCTCAGGTTGATCTGTTGCAAGGATTGGAGAGGGGGAAAGAATGGGCGTGTCAGGGCCTCCAGCCACTACAAATAAACTCCAGACGCATGTGCCACCTTTTTATTTATTTATATTTATTTATTAGAGATGGGCCAGGGGGAGAGCTAGAGTGAGAATGGGTGTTCCAGGGCCTCTAGCCACTGCAAACGAACTCCAGATGCAGGCGCCACCATGTGCATCTGGCTTACATGGGACCTGGAGAATTGAACCTGGGTCCTTTGGCTTTACAGGCATGCACCTTGACCGCTAAACCATCTCTCCAGCCAGCATACGCCACCTTGTGCAGCTGGCTTATGTGGATACCAGGGAATTGAACCTGGGTCTTTAGACTTTGCAGAAAAGTGCCTTAACTGCTAAGCCATCTCTCCAGCCTGGCACATATTTTTAAAGATCCATGTAGTACATAGAACATGCTTTGCAAACCCCACACTATCTGTTAGAATATTTGGCTCATCGTTTGGAGTATGAAAGCAACCATAAACAGCAGGTACACAATTGAGCATGGCAATAAATTATTAAAATTTGATAGATTCTAAAATTGACTTTCATATAATTTCTGTGTATCACAAAGTATTCTTTTAATTTTTCTTTTAACCTTTTGAAAGTTAAGAACAAATAAATAAAATGTTTTATTTTAAAAAAGAAAGTGAGAGAGAGAGAGAGAGAGAAAAAAAAGAAAGAAAATGAACACCAGTCAGACTTGGTGGTGTCTGCCTATAATCCCAGCACTTGAGAACCTAAGGCAGGATCAGTACAAATTTGAGGCCAGTGTGTCCAACAAGAAAAACATGGCCAGCAGCCTCAGCTAATTGGCTGGGCAGAACAGGCAGCAGTGCTAGATTGATTCATGAGCTATAACTTACCAGTTCCTGGTCTCTTACATCTGTAGTTTTCTCGTGCGTCTCATCCCTCTACATTCCCTCCTTAACCGTTTGTAGTCTTGGGTAAAGCTAAGTATGCAGAGTTAAAATGTCCTCAGGGCTAGTATGTCAGACAGAATCACTATATGTTAGGTGTCCTCAAATCCTCACAAGGATAGCCAGCATTATTCCCGTTTTATAGATGATGAAACAGATGCTGGCAAAGAATCCTTGCTGATGATTATTACAGAAGCTTTCTGTATGACCAGCGTGTGGATTCTTAGAACTCTGACAGGTACTCTTTGCCTAAGTAATTTGTACTAGTTCTTGTCACTAGAGTGTGGCAGGCCCTAAAATCAAGCCAGCCTGCCTGTCTCCAGAGCCTGGGCTTATCTTCACCATGGCACTGTATTGCTCAGTAGTTCTGCACTAATTCACAGAGCATGTTAAGACTTCACAGCACATGATGCAGATCTCTCCGCTGAGGTCAGCTCCTGAAACTAGATAACTAGCAATTAACATGACATCACCAGCCAAGGCCTACATGCTCCTGGCCACGGTGTTCAGATCGGTTGTGTTTCTGGCTACAGCCACAGCAGCCATGCTGCCCTTTGTCCCTGGCACTAGAGACTGCTTTGCATGGCATGCCCTTAGGCTTGGCATGCCTGTGAATCCCAGCACTACCCAGGCTGAGGGAGCATTATTACAAGTTCAAGACTAGCCTAGACAGCATAGTGATATTCTAAAAATACCCCCAATAAACAATAACAGATAGACTGTGTATTAGACATAGAGCTGTGAGTTGCTAGGTGCTACATGAACTCCTGGAAGAGTAGTATCTGTCTTGTTTGGCTTTTTTGGTTTTTTGACCTAGAATATGTAGCTCAAGCTGGGCTCAAACGCACATGCTTGGACTGCATTCTTTGGGAGTGGAAGTGTATGCCTGTGTCTTCTCGGTGACACACGAACCTGAAGCTTTGTTCTCATGCTCAGAGGCCGAGCACGTTCATTAAGCATTCAGGCACCTCACATGTCTTCACTGAGTTCACAAGACGTTAGAGGTGCACCAGTCAGCCTTAGAATGGCTGTGCAGTATTCTTGGAACTAGGGCATGATATGTGAATGCCCATTAGATAGATGAGTGACAGAAGCATGAGATCTAACTGCTAAAATGGACAAAGTGGTGAGGCTTAGCTCCCCAGAGACCCCCAAGCTTGCCATTTCCTGCAGTAAAGTAGAACTAGGATAAGAGAGTACAGGTATGAAGGAAAGAGTTTTGCTACCTCTTGGAACACAGAGGATAACATAAGTGTATCTGTAGCTGTGTCTAAAGATCAGAAATGAGTATCTTTCTGTTTGGATAAAGACAAATTACATATAGACACTTGGAAAGTTGATGCTAAAATTGGAATCACCAAAGAGAAGAACTATGACAGGACTGGATAGATGGCTTAATGGTTAAGGCACTTGTCTATGAAACCCAAGGGCCCAGGTTTGATTCCCCAGTATCCATGTAAGCCAGATGCACAAGGTGGTGCATGTATCTGGAGTTCCTTTGCAGCAGCTATAGGCCCTGGCATATCCATTTTCTCTCTCTATTTACATCTCACTCTCTCTCACTCTCTGTCTCTCAAATAAATAAATAAACATTTTTTTAAAAAAAAAGAACTATGGCAGGTTAGAAACATCTGTAACCTGATGGGTTTAAGAATCACACCATAGCCAGGCGTGGTGGCGCACGCCTTTAATCCCAGCACTCGGGAGGCAGAGGTAGGAGGATTGCCGAGAGTTTGAGGCCACCCTGAGACTACCTAGTTAATTCCAGGTCAGCCTGGACCAGAGTGAGACCCTACCTCGCAAAACCAAAAAAAAAAAAAAAAAAAAAGAATCACACCATGTGAGTACTTGAACTGGTAAAGGAGTAACACAGGAGGAAATATCTGAGCAAAATAACCCCAGGCCAAAAAGCACTCTGCATATCCGAGAGGATGAGCAGATGTTTCTGCTACACACGGCTGTCTACCTCCCTAACTTCTCTCTCTCACTATTGTGGTCTGGAATGAAGTAATTTTTTTTTCAGTGAGACAAAAGTAAATTCCAGGAATACTCACTGCTACCACTACTCTAACAGCATTGTTTTATTTCCTTGTGCTAATCCCCACACCCACCCCATATATCTGAGAACTTGAATTGTCCTTTCTGGATTTATGTCTACTGAAGTCAATCAGGAAAGTATATTTAAAAAGAAAATTCTTCCTGAAAATGTTATGCCATGAACAAACCCCATGGAGCAGCAGTCTCTAGACATCCCCCTTTTCACGTTGGGAGGGCTTCAGGTCTTGGATAGAAAAAAAAAAAAACTTGGGAAAAACAAGAATTAGAAAGACTGTTTTCTCTACCAACTTCCTTTATTTGAGAATAAAACCTCCCGTGCAGTCACTGAATCTTTCAAAATGGTGTGTGTGTGTGTGTGTTTTCATGTGTACACACATGTGGAGACCAGAGATTGACCTCGGATGTCTTCCTCTCTTCACTTTATTTACTGAGGCACAGTCTCTCACTCGAACCCAGGCTCTAGCTGGTCAGATTGCCTCAGGGATCGTCCGATCTCTCCCTCTTGGTTACTGGGATTATATGCAGGCCAACATGCCCCCCTGGCAGTTACGTGGGAGCTGAGGATCTGAACTGTGGTCTTGGCGTTTACAAACACTTTGTACTGAGCACTCTCCCCAGCCTTCTCTCAATGTGCAGCATAACACAAGCCCTCAAACATCATCTCGATGTTACTCGTCTCTGTTGCTTAAAAGCACTTTATTATCTGAGGATATAAACGAGACTTGACAGAAGAGGCTGGGCACAGTGTAAGTATCGGAAATCCTCCAAACATTGTAAAGTTAGTGGCGGGAGATTTCAGATGAAATGACCTGGACTATGAGCAGCCTGGGATTCCAGCCAGTGTACTTCCATGCACAGTCTGATGTTGGCCTGATTCCCTCTGCTCCACACACAGGCTCAGTCACTGCCAGCTACAGGTCTACCCTGAGTGCAGTGGAGAAACAGGCAGGAAAGCAGACTGTAGCACCTGACAGAGCTCATACATCCAAAGAGGAAAAAGCAGAGTGAAAAGACAGGCACAGGCAAGCCATGATGTCAGAGAAGTATGAAAATGAAAAGCTGTGATATGGTTGGTTGTATGTTTGCTGTCCCATAATAGGCAGGTCGCTGTTTTTAAGATCTGTCTTAACCGTGTATATAATAATGCCATAATGTGTTTTTGTGCTCAACAAAAACTTCAGGGGATCAGAATGGAGTGCGAGCTGTCAGTTTCTTCTGCACCTGAATGGATATACTTGCACGCAAAGAAGTAAAGGCCACCTTTTTGCTTGTGGCCAAGGGCCTGCCTCAGTTTTTTTTTTTGAGAGGGAAGGGTTTTTTGTTTTTTTCTAGGTAGGGTCTCACTGTAGCCCATGCTAACCTGGAATGCACTCTGTAGTCTCAGGCTGGCCTTGCACTCACAGTGGTCCTCTCACCTCTGCCTCCTAAGTGCTGGAATTAAAGGCGTGCACCACTATATTAGTCAGGGTTCTCTAGAGGAACAGAACCAATAGAATGAATTGTATTTGATGGGGTCCCTCCTAGGGCCAGCCAAGGAGGGACTACAGGGTCTCTGCCGGGTAGGGGGTGAGAGGCCAGAGTCACAACACAGACTCTGGGAGTTGGGTGAAAGCAGGCAGAGGGCGAGCTGCTGTAAACTCGTTTATTCAAGGAAGTGTAGGGGGTTTAAGGGGTTTAGCTGGCCAATCATTGTATGGGGTGGGCCCCTTCTTGTGACCAATGACAGCCTGTCTCCGGGCAGATCATCTCTCAGCAGATTGCTCGTGAGCATGAGACTGTAGCATTGTCATGCCAGGCCTGTGCAGGATGCCATGTCCATAGAAGCCACTTCCTGGTTTCTTCTAGCAGGCGGTCTAGCTAGGGCCAGACCTGCATTGTGCCATACATATCCTCCTTTTTGTTTTATTATTGGCGACCCTGGGAGGCATGGTTTTTTGCCAAGCCATTGTTGACCCCAGGCCCCAAGGGATCATTACATGTGACGGTGCATGTCTTAGGTTGCCCCATCTCATGGAGTCTTACCCGTCATTGACTACCCTCCATCCTGGTGAGAAAACCCAAGGGGTGTGGCTGTCTCCTAGGAGGCATGGGAGGGCCAAGTGGTGGTGGCTCTGTGGGGTGCAAATGGTCCCAGCCAGCGAGAACCTGAAAAAGACTGGGGTAGGACAGGTTTACAAATGAGAAATGGTGGATAAGATACCATGTGGTGGTTCACGAGGGGTTGCCTCCTCCGATTGATAAATGGCTCCCTGTAGTAGAACCTGTTTTGTTTGGATGATGGGGATGCGCTGAGCAAAAGTTCTGAGACATCTGAAAAGGATCGGCATGTTGGCGAGAATAACTAGGATTCCCACCAGGATAAGAAGGGAGGAAGGGTTGAAGAAAGAAATGTAGAGTTATCATCAGAAGAAAGAGCTGCAAAGCCAATGGGCACATAACGATAACATGGAGGTCAGCATGAATAGTCATGCAAGGGCTCATTCTACAACTAAGGAGGGAGCAGCTGAGAAAGCCCCTGAAAAGAGTAAAAATGTGGAGACATAGAGTGTTGGGACCAAGACAAAACAATAGGGGGTTTACCATAAATAGGTTGTTGGGTGACTGTCATGAGCTCACCCTTAGCGCCATAAACAGTAGCATTGAGTTTCCTTAATGGTAGCAGATCAATGCAATCAGCAGTCAAAGGAATTTATGACTGGTTGGAGGGTAGCATTACCATAAGAGGCATTATTAATAAGCAAAATGGCAAAGGTGTGGCTAAGGAGAAGTACTTGCTTGAAGGGGAGGGATACAGCGAAATACAGTGACTAAAATGAAGCCTAGTTTCTGGAAAAAAGCATACCCTCGGCCCTGTGGAATCTAGGATAAACACACCAGAAATCAGTAGCTTTTCTATACACTAACAACAAACAAGTTTGGCCTAAGAAGAATTGTCCAAAATGGTTTCTGGGAAGTGGTAGTAGGGAGAAAAGGAGATAAAAGGAGAAAGGGGGAATAAGTTTCCAGTCTAAAATTCATCTGGAAATCCAGACCAGACAAAAATGAGGGGTTTGGCATCATCCTCTTCATCAAGGTCGATCAATGGAACAGAGACCCAAATATTAATCCAGTCAGTGGCTGGACGGATGTTTCTGGCAGGTATCCAGATTGGGATCTGTGAAGTTTCTGGAAAGACACAAGCATACCCTTGGCCCTGTGTTAAAAATGGGTGGGGTCCCTTCCAGATATTAGAGGATCCTTCCAGCGGACTAAAGGGTAAGGGCGTTGTGGTTGGTTGGGAACTCCAATGTTTATAGGCTGGGAGAGTCCTGCCTCGTCAAAGGTGAGAAAATTGAGGGTGAAGAGAGCAACCTCCAATGGGGCCAAGTGGGGATCCTTACAAAGAACTCAAAAAACATAGTGGACTTTTGTTTTATAATTAGTTCCTTTAGGGTCTGGTTAATTCTCTCCACAATGGCTGCTTGTCTTGTGTTGGGTTGTAGGGGATCCCAAGAGAGTGTTTTATTCCCCAAGATTCCATGAAAGATGTGAATTGGGCAGATGTGTATGCAGGGCCATTATCAGTTTTAATTGACTGGGGTACACCCATGACAAACATGGCAGTTTTTGTTGCCTTAATGATTACATGGGATGCTGGAACCAAAAAGAGGTACCAGAAACCCCTGAGAGAGCAATAGCAAAAGTAAGCTTAGAGACATATGTAAAACTACTTTTTTTGATTAAGGTCACGTCTCCAAAACAGAGGAAGTGTCCACAATGACATGGACATATTTGAGGTTACCAAAGGAAGGTATGTGGGTAACATCCATCTGCCAGATAGAATTTGGGGTAAGGCCCCTAGGATTGACTCCTTGAGGCTATAGAGGGCCCAAGGGGGCTGGGGGCGCATGCCTTGCACGTACAGGTTCAATGTTTGCATTGGCTAAGCGAGAGCTCGGGGTATAGGGTTCTTAGGTTAGTGGAGGATAGATGGAACCTTTGGTGTAAACATCTAGCTTGTTCTAAAGGCGGCAAGGATGAGACAGCAATAAACTTGTCTACCTGCAAATTCCCATCAACAATAAAGCCAGGCAGACCAGTGTGTGAGCAAATGTGCTCAATAAGTCTGAAGGTGGATGGCCCATTGTAAAAGGACTTGTTCAAAGTAGGAGTCAATGCCAGAAAAAAAAAAAGAGGGTGGGGTCCCTTGGATGATGAGCCAGATCAGAGAGAGGGGGGGGTGGGGTACCAGGGCCTGGCTGTTGCATGACTTTTGGCCCTATCCGGTTAGTTCTTCCACGATGGCTTGTCCAAGGGAGTTTGATTCCCAAGGGTTGTAGGGGGAGACCATTGTTAACAGGAACAGGGGAAGGCAGCAAAGGGGCATGTCAGGGAACTGGCAGTTGCCTGGGTGTGTCCAGGACTGAGCAGGTGGAGGTCCTTCCAAGGGTAAAGAGGGGGAGGGGTGGTTGTGAGCCTGGCTGCCACAGGTGGTAGTTCGGGCGGTGGTCTTTTATCATTGAAGGGTTGGTCTTCCTCCTCATCATCATAAGAGGGGGCTGGGAGGGATGAGGCTTGAAGATCTAGTTTTGGTTCCTCCTTATAGCTTTCATTATGGGCGGAAATGACTTCCTCCACGGAGGAGCCTTTAAGGCTGGTAATTATGGCAAGGAGGATAGGAAAGAATGGGGCCGGGGGGGTGTGTGCCCTTCATAAACCTTGCATTTCCTTGTGAGGATGAGAACCCGGGACCAAATGGAAGTGTCCCAGATGTTCTCCAGACTAATTCATGGGGCTAAAACAAGAGTTTCATCTCAAAAGCCATGGAGGTCCTTTTGTTTCACTTTTAAGCCACGTTGCAGGAGGAGGGCCTTAGGAGCCTGCAGTTGAGGTATCCTCTGATGGGGAGGGAGGTTGCCCATTATTTCATGGTGGTTTTTGATGGGGGGGCTAAGCTGTGACACCCCTGAATCAAGGAGATAACCCAGATCAAAAATGATAGCCCAAAGGATAATCCTGCAAACCATAACACCTGTTGCCAGGGCCAGCTGAGACATACAGATAGAATATTTAGGACCCGTGTGTCTTGTGCTTAGTGGGGGACTTCTGTGGGTCATTATTCCATGGCCATATGCCCACACGGTGTCTCAGGGTAAGCTCAGCAAAAGGCCTCACCTTGGTTCCAAAATTGGGTGGGTCAGACCCTTATGTGATTTCACCGGGATCAACCGAGAGTGGAGGGGCCAACATGGGCTTCGGGACCACGCGGTGATGTGTGCCTTCCTGCCAGGGAAAAGGACCAACAAAAGGAAAAGGGGGAAGGAGAGGGCTGCCTGCTCACCCTTGGGCAGCCGTCAGCACACAGAACAGCAAGGGACCTACTCACCGACGATCAAGGAGGGGGCATCTCGCCAACGCTGAGGGGGCACAGGGTCCCTGTTCAGGCGCCAGATGTTCAGGGCCAGCCCAGGAGGGACGGCAGGGTCTCTGCCAAGTGGGGGGTGAGAGGTGCAGAGTCCTGACACAGACTCCGGGAGTTGGGTGGAAGCAGGTAGAAGGCAAACTGTTGCAAACTCGTTTATTCAAGGAAGTGTAGGGGTTTAAAGGGTTTAGCTGGCCAATCATTGTATGGGGTGGCCCCTTCTTGTGACCAATGACAGCCTGTCTCCAGGCAGATCATCTCGCAGCAGGTTGCTCGAGAGCATGGGACTGTAGCTGTTGTCACTCCAGGCCTGTGCAGGATGCCACGTCCACAGAAGCCACTTCCTGATTTCTTTTAGCATGCAGTCTGGCTAGGGCCTGACCTGCATTGTGCCATACAGTATTAAAAAGAAATTTATTGGATTAGCATACGGCAGTCCAACAATAGCAGTCTGCAGGATGAGAGTCAAGGAATCCAGTAGCTGCTCAGTCCATGAGGCTGGATACCTCAGCAGTCCCAATCCAGCCCTGAAGGCCTGGAGGTGTCCTGGAGAGACGCTGCTCTTCAGTCCACGCTGGTCTTCAGTCCACACTGGAAAGCAGCACCGCCAGCCTGATGGGAGGAGGGGATCCTTTCCTTCCCAGAGCTTCTTTAGATAAACCTCCTCCAAGAGGGCCACCCACTCAAGGGGAAGGGCTCACCCTGGGGGAAGGATTCCTCCTTCAGTTAATTCTTCCCGGAAGCAACCTCAGAGATCCACTTATGAGGAACATCTGAGGATTCCTAAACAGATCAAGATGACACAAACTTAACTATCCCCGCCACCATGCCAAGAGAACCTCAATTTTAATACCAGCCTCAATCCTCACTTGCCTTGCCTACTCAAAACCATTAACCTTTCTTCTCCCTTGTTTGCCTCATTTCCCCACCCCCAGGCCTAGATGGTTTCCCTCCATTTCTCACTCATTAGTTTTAGCCCTATGGTGTTATGGGGTCAGGTGTTGCACAAGTAAGACCATTGACTCACAGAATGTGAGGCAAAGTTTTATTGGGTAAAACAAGAAAGAAAAAGAAGAAAGGCTGGTGCACCAGGTCTACACCCCAGATTTGGGAATTTCAGAGTGCAGCCCCGAAAGAACCACATGATGTTCATAGAAAAAAAACAGGGTGGTGGCGACTCCTTTAATCCCAGCACTCGGGAGGCAGAGGTAGGAGGATGGAATGAGTTCAAGGCCACCCTGAGGCTACATAGTTAATTCCAGGTCAGACCAGAGTGAGACCCACTTGCAAAACCAAAAAAAAAAAAAAAAAAAAAAAAAAAAAAAAAACCAGGATGGGATTAAATCATAAAGTGACTGGAAACGGGGGGGGGGGGAGGGGATCTATTACAAGAAGTCACAAGGTGGAACAGAGGTAAGAAACATTCTATGCTATGTAATCACAAAGATATTTAGAAACAAATAGATACAGGAAGGTCATGGTACATTTGCACAGAGGGGTCATCCCGTTCCTTAGGTAACAGCAAACACCTGCATTTTGCAAGAAGGCCTATGTTAGATTCCTTGACTTCTCCTTTATCTGTCAGGAAATCAACGTTAGGTGGTGGCCTCCGTTATGTGTCTAAAGACAAGGGCTGCACAGGAGGGTGCTTGACCAGGTCTATTGTGTCCTTTCACATTCCATTTTCCAATGGAACTTTGATATATAGCAGGAATGTCATCCACAGTGTATGTACATATAATCTTTTAACTTCTCCATCCATTTTCTGCTAAAACACAACAAATAGTTCAGTGTAGGAAGGCAGGCCTCAAGCCAAGAACTGAATTTAAAATGTTTTCTATTCCTAAGTGGGTGGGTGCACTTTAACATGTGTGCAGTCACTCTCCACCTTACTCTTTGAGACAAGGTCTCACTGAGCCCAGAGCTCACAAATGACTAGATTAGCTGGCCAGTGAGTCCCAGGGATTCCCTGCCTCCACTTCACATGTGCTGGGATTACAGACGCATGCACTACATCCAACATTTTGCATGGGAGACTCAAACTCAGGTCCTCCTGCTTGTGAGCATACACTTTATTCATGGAACCATCTCCCTAACCCTTCTCATCTTTATTAGTTCTTCACAGCAAGGAGAAATTTTGGAACACAACTACTCTGGTATTTCTGAATCCAGAAGAAGGGCAACTTTCTTGATTTCTTTTTTTTTTTTTTTTTTTTTTTTTTAGATATTTTTATTTATTTGAGAGAGATACAGAAATAGGCAGGGAGAGAGAAAGAGAGAGAATGGGCATGCCAGGGCCTCCAGCCACTGTAAATAAACTCCAAATACATATGCCCTCTTGTGCATCTGGCTTATGTGGGTCCTAGGGAGTCAAACTTGGGTCCTTTGGCTTTGCAGGCAAGCACCTTAACCACTAAGCCATCATCCCTCCAGCCCAACTTTCTTGAGTTCTTAATTCTTGTCATCTATCTCATTGTTTCTCATCTACCAAGCCTTCAGGTTGCATTCTACATGCCACTGCTTGGATAGCTTGTAATAGCTTCTGTGCCTACCAGTAGGGAAACTTCTTGCCACTCAATGCCATACTTCTTTATGCCATCTTCATCCCTGCATACTCCCTCACTGGTGAATGACCTCATTTTCCTATACATTACAAGTCTTCAAGTATGAAAGCAAGAACTTGAGATACATACACCCTTAATATCCTCCCTGAGCACATGTATAAGTAGCAGAGGTACTCTCAGAATTCTTGCCCTCCCTAGTGGGCAAACACTAACACTGTTTTTGCTGCCTTCCCCTTAAATTCAATTTGGGCCACATTTATTTAATGCATACATACAGCAGTGTGGTCTTTAACTGAATGAAGAATGATTAAGCAGAATGCAAACTGTGATAGAGATTTCAAGATTCATGTCATCCCAGACCTTGTTCTTATCTCCTCACAGCTTTGAGGGCAGAATGTTTCTCTCCATATTTGAGTCATGAAGTAGGGAATGTTTTATTTTGTTTTGCTGGAGTGGTGATGCCTTCTTAAATAAAAGTTGGCAACAGACTTCTGAGCTATAAAGCTAAGAGAAAATGAAGACTTACTATCTTCAAAAATGATTCCCAGAGGCTTGGAGAGATGGCTTAGCAGTTAAGGTGCTTGCTTGTGAAGTCTAAGGATTCATGTTTGATTCTCCAGGTCCCATGTAAGCCAGACACACAGTGATGCAAGTGTGCAAAGTCACACATACACACAAGGTGGTGCATGCATCTAGAATTTGATTGCAGTGGCTGGAGGCCCTGGTGTGCCAATTCATGTTCCCCCCCCACACACACACACATATTAATTTTTTTAAAATATTTTATTATTTATTTATTTGAGAGAGAGAGAGATACAGAAATAGGCAGGTAGAGAGAGAGAGAGAGAACGGGTGTGCCAGGGCCTCCAGCCACTGCAAAACGAACTCCAGATGCATCCACCCCTTGTGCATCTGGCTTCTGGGTCCTGGAGAATCAGGCCAACCGGGGTCCTTAGACTTCACACACTAAGCCATCCCTCCAGCCCACACATATTAATTTTTAAAAAAGATTCCCAGATACTGGAGAGACAAAGTGCTTGCCTTGCAAGTACAATGAGCTAGGTTTAGTCACCAGAATGAGTTTTTTATTGTACAAGAGAAATTTTAGGGTTGGAGAGATGGCTTAGTGGTTAAGGCACTTGCCTACAAAGCCTAAGGACCCAAGTTTGATTCCCCAGGACCCACATAAGCCAGATGTACAAGGTGGCACATGCATCTGGAGTTCATTTGCAGTGGCTAAAGGCCCTGGCATGCCCATTTTCTCCCTCTTTCTTTCTGTCTTCTTTCTCTCTCAAATAAATTAAAGTTTTTTAAAAAAAAAAAAAAGAAATAGTAAATTCCATTAATTTTTAAATTTTCAATTGGACTTCAAAATTTTTCAGTGTATAAAAACATTGTCATAGTGTTTATTTAATCAGCACTTCAACATCAAATACATTTAAATCCATTTGAAATTTCTTTTTGATTATGAACAGGAAAAAAAGTCAACCCCTCCAATAACAGCAGCACTTAGGAACTTTTGTGTCTGCTAAATTCTGTTTGACCTGAGGAAGATGACCTTCCCAGTACCACCTTTAACACTGTCCTCTTCCTTAGTGGGCATGCCTTTTATTCTGATTTTCTCGTACAAAATGGTAATTGCCTTCCAAGTCAGCTCTTTTAACCTTGCATCCCATGTGTGTGTGTGTGTGTGTGTGTGTGTGTGTGTGTGTGTGTGTGTGTGTTGGCAGAAACACACATACACACCAGTGGAAATACATAGACTCAGTGAAAATCCAAAATGATTTATTTAATTAATGTATCTCTAAAGAGAAAAGGCTTTAAAAAAGAGTAAAGAAAAGTGAGATAGGATTACTGGGGTTATTGAGCATATGGTGGTAGGACCATGACTAGATGGTGGTGTCATTGGTATACAAAGTGTCTGTACACGTAATGAGATTGCATCACCTTAAAAGCTTCTGCACACAGCAAATGAAACAGTAAGTAACCCAGTCAATAGCTGGGCAAATGAACTGAACAGACACTCCTTGAAAAAGTGAAAATGACTAATACTGTGAGAGAGAGAAAAACATTGAACACCCCTAACCACAGGAGAAATGCAAATAAAAATCACATGGAGATTCTGTCACAACCCAGTCAGAATATCTAGCATCAAGAAAGACAAGTGGGGGGAGAGACAACAAGGTGACTGGAGAGATGGATCAGCAGTTAAAGGCGCTAGCTCTCAAAGCCAGCTGGCCCAGGTTCGGTTCCCCAGTGCCCAGGTAAAGCCAGAACACAAAGTGGCACATGCATGTGGAGTTTGTTTACAGTGGCAGGAGGCCCTGGAGTACCCACACCCTCCCTCCCAACCCCCTCTCTCTCCTTTTCCCCTCTCTCTTTTTCCCTCCCTCCCTCCTCCTTTCTCTCTGTCTCTGTCTCTCTCAAATAAATAAATAAATAGATGTTTTTTTAAAAAAAAAGACACAAAAAGTGCTGGTGAGGATGTAGGGGAAGGAAGGAGCCCTTATACACTGCTGATGGAAATATTAATTAGTCTAGCTTGTGGAGATTCTTGAGAATACTAAGATACCAACAGGATTTTTTGTCAGTATACAGTAGAGGTGCCTGCACATGCATTCTCATTGCATTTCACAATAGCCAAGCTATAGAATCAGCACGGGTACCCAGCCACTGGTGAAGGCATAAAGAAAATATGGTACATACAAAACAGAGTCTTAGTCATCCACAAAGAACGAGTGAGGCTACCACAGCAGGCACACTGTAGCAGTTACTTTCTCTTTGTTGGGACAAAATACCTGCCTGAAGCAGCTCAGGGAAGAAACATTTATTGTGACTTACAGTTCAGAGAGTAGAGTCCATCATGGTTGGGAAAGCTTAGCAGGAGCAAGAAACCAGCATCACATCGTCACAGCAGCAAGTCGAGCGTGGTGAAGCTGAGTGCTCGGCCCGGGCGCCCCTCTTCATCCAGCCCAGGAACCCAGCTCACCACGGAGTGGCTCCTCCCACTCAGCTGTCTAAGCCAGAAAACCCCTTACAGGCATGACCAGAGATCAACCATTACAGCCAACATGCCTGGCCTTTTGACATCTTTATACTTTGTGCAGTGAGTATGCATTGGTGGTCAAAAATCTATTAAAATTCTTCCTGAGAAGTTGGTGAAGAACTATCTGAATGTTCCCTGCTTTGCAAACCTCTGCTTTGACCAAGACACCTTTCTTTCCCCTCTTTGACTATGTCATCAGTAGGAGATGCCCATCCAGAACTGGTACTACTAGCCTTCTGACTGGGGGTCTCCTAGAAAGCCCAGCAGCCTCCTATTTTATTACTTAGCTATTATTATCCTTATACCAGTTGTGTGTGTGTGTTCCTATGATTTGTTTAGCCAAGCCCCAATGTCTATATTAGCCTACATCTGACCTAAAGATGGTTTCCTGTGGGTTCTATGGAGAAATCAATGTCACCGTCAAAATGCATATTAGACTTTGTTTCTTTCAAGATGCTTGAGCCCCTTATTCATGAGATGAGGCTCAGGTATCCTGTTGATAGAAGAATGCCAGTGTGGTGACACAGTAGGTTCAGACCTCTGCCGTGTGAACTCTGGAAACACTGGGAATGGCTGGCTCCTGGCAGGCTGCACGGCTCTCACAGCTGCCGTGCATTAAGCACTTGCTGTTAGAGTTGCACAACCTGGATACCTCCTAACCATCCTGGGCTGCGACCCACACCCAACACTTGGCCACAGCTGTGTCCCCAGAGCTGTCCACGTGAAATCCGGGCACAATTCTTAGTGTACTCGCAAGTGGAGGCCAACAAAAAGTTATTCATCTGGGGTAAAGGGACAGGATATGAACGAACTTGAGAACAGTTCTCTTAGTTAAGAAAAACACAGAACCAGGCTTGGGGAGTGGCTCAGTCATTAAAGGCGCCTTCTTGCAAGCCACCCAGCCATGTTCAATTCTCCAACACCTTTATATATAAAGCTGGGTGCAAAGTGGGGCATGCATCTGTGACCTCAGTGCACCCTATGACAGGGACGCAGAGATAAGAGAATTCAAAGCTTGCAAGCCAGCTAGTCTTGTATTCCTTTGCAGTATGGCAGTCGTTTCCAGTGGCAAGAGACTGACAGAAGGTAGAGGACAGATGCCTCAAACCTGTCTTCTAACACCACATGCACATTGTGATGCATGCACGCACACATGCACGCACACATACACATAAGTAAAATTTTTAAAAAAGAAAAGAAAACAAATAATTTTAACAAGTGGGAACTTCCGACCTTTGCTATTGACTGCTTGGATATAAAGATCTGTCACTCACCGTTTAGAGAGAAAGAATACCAGAAGCCTGTGTGAAATGAATGAGGGCAGCTGAGCCAAGACAAGACAGATTTAGTAATGAGTTCTCTCCTCACATCTCTTGGCCAAGAAAAACATGTTTTCTCCAGAGACAGAATTTTTCTTCTATTCCAGGAGGTGGACAAACTCATGAAGTATGTTGTTCAGACTTTCACATAAGCAATTTTCACTAACAATCTTTTTCAGTCTACTCATAAAAGAAGTACAAAGAGCATTTGTGAGATCACAGGAGTCCCTCAGTATCAGGAACAGCATCTTGGAAAAAGCCAGCTGGCCCTGTTAGCCCCCTGCCTCAGTGCAGAGTTCTCAGTCTGGTGTTACGCTCAGGCATAAACCCTTTTCACCTTGCAGAGCCGTGGCTGGCTGGGTGTGACTATGCAAATACACTGTGGGATTGTGTCTCTGTAATCCTGAACATGCCCGTAGCACTGAGAAGAATTTACTCTTGGGTCAGTTTTCTGTGGTTTGGGAGGTGTAAGGAATTGTAACTTCTCATGTCAGGTTGACTTGACTTTCTTCATTTGTTTTCACCTCAGATCATTCAGCCCCTCTTAGAACTTGACCAAAATAGAAGCAAGTTAAAGTTGTATATTGGACACCTGACAGCCCTCTGCCATGACCGAGACCCCTTAATCCTTCATGGACTCACTCCACCAGCTTCCTATAATGTGGACGACGACCAGGCAGCTTGGGAGAATGAGCTGCAGAAGATGACCCGGGAGCAGGTAGGTCTTTACTTGAGCTGTGTGTGACCAGCACTGAGTACAGCTCACCTGTCTGGGTGTGGCATAGTGGCATTTGCCCAGAATTCAAATTCAGTCTACTGTTGGGGAAGGAGTTAGTTCCAGGTATCCATTTTTAATTGATTTATAATGTATTTATTTTTCATATTGATAGAAAACATGCATTTATCATATGCAACATTCTGCTTTTAAATGTGTATGCACTTGGAATGGCTAAATTGGGCTAACATTCGTTACCTCGCATACAGGTATTTTGTTTTGTTTTAGATTTTTTCCCCTTCCTTCCTTCCTTCCTTCCTTCCTTCCTTCCTTCCTTCCTTCCTTCCTTCCTTCCTTTCTTTCTTTCTTTCTTGTTTAAAGAAGTTCCGTTTTTTTCCCTGCTGTCAGCCCCTCTTCCAAAAACAGAGCCCAGAGACTAAAACTTGAGTGTTTGGCCTCTGGGCAGATCCCAGGAAGTAGAAATCAAAGTGCCCAAATCACAGGTTAAAAATCAGCAACCAGAGTCAGACTTAACCAAAGTCAGAATTCAAGGTTCATGTATGTCTTCAACTCTGGACCCTCAGACCTTTCCTCCTCCTGCCTCCTGTTATCCCTTCTACTCAGAGTGCCCACCAAAAGGGTGCTATCTGTTCTACCCCAGCCTGGAAGTGTGAGTTGAGCAGACCTGCTAACCTGAATCTTCCTCAGCCATCCTCGGAGAGCAAGGGTAGGGTTGGCATGGCCTTCACCTCTAGGATCCCAAACACATTCTCACCTTCTAGTTCCCCTTTCTGCATGACGTTGAAGCCTGAGTTGAAAGTAGACACCTCAAAGGTTTAAGGACCTGGGAACCCTGGACAGCAGTAGAAAATGAGTAGTGGTTGTGTGGGATCTTTAAAATGGATACCACAGTTCCCACAAAAGTAGGGGGAGGATCTCAAGAAAACCTCAACCCAGGGCTGGAGGGGTGGCTTAGTGGTTAAGGCATTTGCCTGCAAAGCCAAAGGATCCTGGTTCGACTCTCCAGTAAGCCAGATGCACAAAGGGGGACGTGCACCTGGAGTTCGTTTGCAGAGGCTAGATGCCCTGGCATGCCCATTCTCTCTCTTTCTTTCACCCCCCCTCAAATGAATAAATAAATAAAATATATTTAAAAAAAGAAAACCTCAACCCAACCTTTTAAAATCTTCCTCAATCATATTTTGAGGTCTTCATTCCCCAAACCAAAATAATCAGGACATTATTCCTTAAGAGTGCAGAGAAGGCATTTAGTGTTAACATCCATCTGACGAGATGTCGCAGTGCTGATCTCCCACCTCAGGCCAATGCAGAGTGAGCTCCTTACAGGCCCCAATAGCAGGCCACCTTGAAAGAGGGAGATGACAAGCTAGTAAGAGCCTGGAGGGTTGGCTCTGTCCCCAGGGTCAGGAGAGGGATCCTACAAGCTAGCTGGTGTTTTATTCCCTCTTCCTACTCCGCCCACCCCAGTTGAACATACTTGCTAGGAGAACACACAAAATCTACTCTCTCATCCACTTTTAAGAATGCAATGGCCGGGCGTGGTGACACACACACCTTTAATCCCATCACTTGGAAGGCAGAGGTAGGAGGATCACCATGATTTGGAGGCCACCCTTACACTACATAGTGTATTCCAGGCCAGCCTGGGCTAGAGCAAGACCCTACTTCAAAAAACAAACAAGCAGGGCTGGAAAGATGGCTTAGCAGTTAAGGTGCCTCCCTGTGAATCCTAAGAATGCCTGTTTGAATCTCCAGGTCCCACGTTTAGCCAGACGCAAAAGTGACACAAGCACGCAATGTCACTCATGTGCACAAGGGGGCACACGTGTCTGGAGTTCGTTCACAGTGGCTGAGAAGCCACTGGTGCACCCATTCTCTCTGTCTCTCTCTCTCTCTCTCAAAAAACAAACAAGCAAATAAAAAAAAGAATGCAGGGCTGGAGAGATGGCTTAACAATTAAGGCGCTTGCCTGCAAAGCCAAAAGACCCAAGTTCAATTCCCCAGTACCCATGTAAGCCAGATGCACAAGAGGGGGCACCCATTCTCTCTCTGTCTCCTCTCTCTCTCACACACAAGTAATAAAGTTTTAAAAATAAAAGAATGGGTTGGAGAGATTTGCAGTGGCTGAAGAGGCCAGATGCAAAAGGGGTGCATGCACCCATTCTCTCTCTCTCTACCTCTCTCTCTCTCACAAATAAATAAATAAAAATGTTAAAAAAAATAAATAAAAGAATGCAGTACCTGTTAATAGTAACCACCTGTTGTATACTGTCTTGCACTCATTCCTAGATGACATTTTGCATTCTTTTACAAACCATCAAGGTTCCAAACACCCAGCCCCACCTGGTCACCACCATTCTCCTTCTAGATTTAAGACTGTTCGCAGGACCTCCAGCTGGTATTTGTAATTACAGTTTGAAGCAAGTGCCACCTGATTCAGAGTAGCTTGCTCTGGTCACAAAGGACTGACATAGGTGAGTAAGGACAGTCTGTTAACCTGCCATACAATATCACAGAGGTGACAGGCACCAAAGAAAGAGCTGAGCTGAGGACAAGATGTTTGGGGAAAGGCATTTTGACAAATCAGTAGCATGTATTTTCACCCATCTTTATTTTTGATTAACCTTTCTCCCTCCTCCTCTCCTTCATCCCCTACACATCTTGGGTTTTTGTTGTTGCTGCTTTTGCTGCCGTTGTGTTTTTGTTGTTGTTGTTTTGTTTTGTTTTGTTTTTTTGAGGTAGGGTCTCACTCTGGTCCAGGCTGACCTGGAATTCACCATGTAGTCTCAGGCTGGCCTCAAACTCAGTGATCCTCCTACCTCTGCCTTCTGAGTGCTGGGATTAAAAGCGTGCGCCTGGTTTATACATCATGTTTCTTGCAGGGAAAGAGGTGGTTGTGTGCTACAATGACTTTTATTTAATGTGTCAAATTGGTAAGGCTTCTAATCTGCTACTTGGCCCTGAAATGTGGTGTTAGTTTTCTCGATATCCTTGCTCCTTCATTTTTCAATGGGCATAATGTTTTAAGACTGCTACTGTAATGAGTGGCTTTTGCTGTTGTTGTCATCACCATTATTTTCAGTTAATATTTTACTGAGAATCAAGCCAGATGAGCCTCTTATCAACCTTGGAATTTTCCCTTTCTGAGCACGGAAAATTCTGCAAGTACATCTACAGTCCTATGTGGACTTTCTTTATTTCAAGGTTCCTGTCATTCTATATCAGTGCTTTGATCCAAAAGAGAATTCTTAAGCATATATATTTTAGGAATCATAACAGTTATTTTATTCTTAACGGTTTCCTCTATGAAAACCTTCACTATCCATTTTTATATTTTATTTTACTTTTCGGTAAAAGAGTGAATTGTGGGCTGGAGAAATGGCTTAGCAGTTAAGATGTTTGCCTGCGAAGCCAAAGGATCCCGGTTCGATTCTCCAGGACCCACGTGAGCCAGATGTACATGGTGGCGCATGCATCTGGAGTTCATTTGCAGTGGCTAGAGGCTCTGGCATGCCAATTCTCTCTGTTTCTGCCTCTCTTCTCTCTCTCTCTCTCTTTCTCTCTCTCTGTCTCTCTCTGGTGGCAAACAATTTTTTTTAAAAAGAGTGAATTTTACATTTGTCTGCTTCACCTCCTGCACCCCCACCCCCACCCCAGCCAGGCTGCTTTGGCATGGTTACTACTCCACCATCTTAACCAGAAGCCCCTCTATGTTTTATGTTATATTTACTATTTAAGATAGTGTCTCTTGATGATATCAAGTATTTCAGAAAGTATAGAAGTTGGTATAATATTGCCCCTCTACCGAGAATTAACTAACTGCATTATTACATCTGCTTCAAATCTTTTCAAATGTTAAGAGTACAATTTATGAGGAATTTAAAATATTTGCTTTCTGCCCCGGGTTCTTCCCACACAGCTCCCAACAGTTGTATCTGCGGAGCCCTGAGAGTGTCTTTTGCTAATGCAACAGACCTGGACTCCTGGGGAGCCTCAGGATGGAGGCTCCTTACCCATAGGACCCAGCGCCAATACGGGGCTGAGAAGTTTATTCTACCTTACCCTGAGACTATGTAGTCAATTTCAGGTCAGCCTGGGCCAGAGCAAGACCCTACCTCAAAAAAAAAAAATTGCTTACAGGGAAGTTTGGTGGGCATAATATATGCATTTAGCCAGACAACAATAACTTTTCATGTTGCTGTGAGCCAATGCCTACAATTTGAAAGGATACTGTCCATCCTGGCAAGGAAGGCACTGTAGGACTGTGAAGCAGCTGTCACATTTAGGCCACAGGAAGCCGAGAGAGGAGCGCTAGTGCTTACTTGTCCTTCTCTTTTTATTCCATGCAGACCATAGCCCATGGTCTGCTGTCACCTATAGTTATGGTAGGTCTTCCCACTTTAATGAGCTAATTAAAACTTCCCCCACAGACTCGCTCAGAAATGTATCTTCTAGGAGGTTCTAGAACCTCTCAAGTTGACAATCAATATTAAGTATCACAAGGGCTGAGTGTGGGAAGGTACAAGATAATTCTCAACATCTTATTATACCTGAAAGAAAGAAAGTGTTCCATAAGGCTGGGGATAAATCGGAACGACATGGGCTCCCAGTGGTGGCAAGAATTACCTTTTAGTAGAATGCCAGCTAATGAATGTAAACAGTGATAGATTGAGAAAATCACTCTTTGATACCTACTGCAGGAATAACTGATTTGGACAAGTCTCATCAATGAATGCAAAAACGCTGCATACAAATTTGTTAAGAAAAAGGGTATTTGCATAGTCTGAAAGTAGCTCTTCACAAAAAACATATTTCTATTAATTTGCATAACATGGTTTTTGCTAGTTTATGTTTGAAAAGTCTGTTCATCATCATCTAAACCAAATGGTTAAATTTAACATTACCAGCAGTGGGACAGATCAACACTGTATGCAGCTCAGTACCATGCACTGAGAGAAGCAGAGGTGGGTGCACCTGCCAAGTGCTGCATAGCCTGAATGCAGAGGTCAGCAAACACAGACTGAGGTGAAGGTGCAGACGCAGGTGTGAAGACACTGAAAGGTCATGAACGAGTGAGGCAAGTGCAGTTAAAATCTTACCAATGAGCCGGGTGTGGTGGCGCACGCCTTTAATCCCAGCACTCGGGAGGCAGAGGTCAGGGGATCGCCATGAGTTCCAGGCCACCCTGAGAATAAATAGTGAATTCCAGGTCAGCCTGGGCTAAAGTGGGACCCTACCTCGAAAAAAAAAATCTTACCAATGAAGGAATCCAAGTGGATGGTAAAAGTTGTTTGTTATACTCTTACAACTTTTAATCACTTCAAAATTATTTCAAGATAAAAAAAGGCTTTAAAATTGTTAAGTCAGTAAACTGGGTTAAGATTTTCACCTGTGGTTGGGGGATGGCTCAGTGAATAAAGTGCTTGCTACAACAAGCATAAGTACCTGAGTTTGGATCCCAGAACCTGCCTAAAGCTGAATGCAGCACACATTTGGCAAGGTGTAGGCAGACGAGAGAATCCCTCGAAGTTTGTGGGCAGGTGTCCTAGGGAATGCGGCAGTGAACGACTAAAGACCCTGTCCCAAACGTGGCAGAGGGCAAGGACAGACAACCTGCACTTTCCTCTGACCTTCACACTCACACCATGGCCACAGCAGGATCATGTGCATTCGTGCGTGCACACACACTGATAACAATAACAAATATTACATGAAAAAATAAAAGGTACAACTGAAAAAAAGAAAGATTTTCAGGCTCTTTAGAAAAGCGTGGTGCCTAAGAGGATGCGCAACTCTGACAAGTGTCCTAACCCACAGAGAAGGGCCTGCAGCACTGCACACAGGCAGCCGAAGGGTGAACGGTGCAGGGAAGAGGCTTGTGTAGATTGTGGCAGCGTTAGCTCAGAACCGTGAGTGCGTGACAAGTTTCCTAACTGTCTGCGCAAAGAACACACATCTATCTATAAGTGAGACGTCTCACTGGGATACAGGATTAGCAGGTGATTTCAGTTAGAATATTCAAACTCTGATTGCCCTGAATATGATATTGTCAATAAATGGCTAAAATTAAAACCGGGTGTGGTGGTGCACGCCTTTAATCCCAGCTCTCAGGAGGCAGAAGTAGGAGGATCACCATGAGTTCGAGGCTACCCTGAAACTACATAGTGAATTCCAGGTCAGCCTGAGCTACAATGAGACCCTACCTCAAAAAACCAAAAAAATAAATAAATAAATGGCTAAAATTAATAAGAATGGCAATACCAAATGTTAGTGAGGATGCAGAGCAGCTGGAATCTTAAGAGCATAAATGGCATAATATTTTGGAAAACGGGTAGATATTTTCATATTAAAGTAGGTGTAAAGCTATCCTGAAACCCAGCAATTCCACATTATTATGATTTTGTTTGTTTATGGCAGGGACTCACTCTAGCCCAGGCTGGTCTGGAACTCTCTCTGTAGCCCAGGCTGGTCTCAAACTCAGGGTGATACTGCAAAGTCTCCCAAGTGCTAGGATTATGGAATGAGCTACCATGCCAAGGTTAGCAATTTCATCCTTGGTATATTTCAGTGAAAGATAAAACTTGCATTCACAAAAATATGTGTGACCCAAGATTGTTGATAGCAGCTTTATTTGTAAAAGCCCCAAACTGTAAACAGCCCAAATGTCTCTTACTCATAGAAGAAGAGAGATTTTCAAATTACTATATGTCATATAATGGAATGAAACTCAGCAGTAAAAACAATGGACCAATACAATCAACATTAGGAATAAATCTCTAAAACATTGTTTAAGCAAAAGAAGACAGAGGGCTGGAGAGATGGTTCAGTGGTTAAGATGCTTGTCTGCAACGCCTAATGACAAAAAGCCAGATGTTCAGAGTGGCACATATGTCTGGAGTTCATTTGTAGTGGCTGGAGGCCCTAGCATGCTCATATTCACTCTCATTCTATCTCTCTGCTTGCAAGTAAATAAAATATATTTTTAAAAACAAGATACAGCGCTGGACAGATGGCTTATCAGTTAAGACACTTGCCTACAAAACCTAAGGACCCAGGTTTGATTCCCCAGTACCCGTGTAAGCCAGACGCACAAGGTGGCACATGCATCTGGAGTTTGTTTGCAGAGGCTGGAGGCCCTGGTGTGCCCACTCTCTCTCTATCTGTCTCTCTCTCTCTCCAATAAATAAAATATTTCCGAAAAAAAAGCTATGAGAATATATATATAATATATATAATAATATATATAATTGATACATAATTTTATTCATATGACATTCAGGCACAGGATAAATTAATCTAGAGTGCTAAATATTAGAACAGGGGTTGCTTTATAGCAGTTTCCTTAAATGGGCACCAGGGAACCTTCTGAGATGGAGTTTTCTGCAGTTTAACGGGGAGATGTCTCTGTGGATGGGTATGTTTGTCAGAATTCATCAAGTCGCACACTTAGAGCCAGGCATGGTGGTGCACTCCTATAATCCCAACACATGAGAGGTAGACACAGGAGGGTCTAGAGTTCAAGGTCATCTGACCTTAGCTACATAGTGAGGCCAAGGCCAGCCTGGGCTACCTCAAAAAACAGACAAAAAATTGTACTCTTAAAAGATCTGTGCTTTTTGTTATATGTTAATTTAAAAACAAAAACCTTACGCACTACCTCCAGTCTTCTATTGAATTGCTTAAAGTCAGATTCTACTAAAGAGCTAAAAATGGATTTTCCCCTAAAGTACAAATTCTTTTTTTGTTTTTCCATCATGAATGCCAGCCTCCCCTCAGAGGCTGAACCACACTGGAATGAACTTCTATCAGCCAGTCACTCTGTGGGTCACTGAGCTCAGATTCTAGTCCCCTTTCCCAGCACTTAGTCCCATTTTTTAATTTTCAGGAAGTATTGCTCTGAAACTTGGCTCAGGCCTTGTCTTTTCCTTAAATTGTTTTTTCCATTTGTTCCGTCCATGTTTTGAGCCCTCTCATTTGAAAGTAGTGGCTTTGGGCTTGATCATGCTGGGGCAGTACTGGGCACACAACCTGGAAGTCATCTCCATCACTCGGGAGAGCATGAATCATCAGTCAGACTGGCCATTCCCTTCTTCCCTCCCGGATGGCTTTGCTCGGGTCGCTGTGCCACCAAGTGAGCCAAAGAGCTTAGGAGCTGAGCTGGAGGAGAGGAGAAAGAAGAAAGATTCTTGGTGGGTGACAGACTTTGTTCTGGTGCTTAGCCTGAACGTTTCGCATCTGCTTTTCTTCTTTTTATGGCATTTAAACTTAATTTTTTCAAATGTTGAATTTCTTGCCTAAAACACTGAGAGCAGCAGTATGTGAAAGTCCTTAAAAGGTGAAAGTAGCCATCCAGTAAAGAGAATAGCACAGCCCTGGAGATGAATGAGTTTGTGTCAGGAGTGGGCGAGTGTGACAAAGTGTGTGTGTGTGCGCGCGCGCGCGTGTGTGTGTGTGTGTGTGTGTGTGTGTGTGTGTAAACACAATGCAGTGTACTCATTTCTCTTCTCAGCTATGTTTTCACACAATCTGGCACCCTATTACAGAGTATCTTGCCAGTTGAATGTTGTAATCTCTGGCAGTGAAAGCTTATCTAAAAAATAGATAAAAAGAAGGAATATGGCAGAGAGCTGAGCAGGCAGCACAGGTGGTGTTCAAGCTGACAGGGACATCCCCAAACACTACGTTGGGAGAAGAAAAAGGAAATAGGGAGTCAAATATAGAGAAGACAAGGGGCATTTTACATACTTGACATAAACATTATTTATAGTTCATTTTATTCCCAGTGTGAAACTAATTTATGGTATTTGGTGTGTACATGGAAGACATGCTAAGGTGCAAACTACAGGCTTGTGCTAAATGTGGAATAATCTTGTTTGAGGGAAAGAAGGGGAATGACCGTGAATTAGAGTGCTTATGGGAATCAAAACATTTTTTAATATAAAAGGTCCTTCTAGACTGGCAGTTATAACTTGGTTCCGGCTGCTTGGGAGGCTTGCTTGAGCCCAGGAGCGGGGGCCAGCCCGAGGACCTGCGCTTCTCCAGCCTTGTCCTGGAGAGGAGAGAGAGGGGTCTGTCATCCCTGTCGCGTTTGTCTGTCTTCGCCCCACTTCCTAACAGCTCTTGATCCTCCCCATTGGCACTGCTCCAGGGCTGAGTGAGACAACAGAGTGACGCTTCTTGAATTTAGGTTTCATGTGCTTTCAGCTTTGCAGCAAAGAAGCTAGGCTCCTTCTTAATCTAGAATGGCTTCTCACTGGACTTCTCGGAGTTCTAAAGTCGTCATAAATAACAAAGCTCTGCAGTTGGAGAAATGGTAATGCTTTTTAGCTGCCCTGATGACATTATTTTCCTTTGTGTTCAAAGAATCATTCCAGAAGCTCCAGCAGGGCAGTTATTCACCGTCTTGGAATTTTAATGAGTCTTGACAGTGACTGTGATGAATAGAAGGCTGTGGTTCCCAGTGTCACCTCTAGCAGATACAGCCTCCAGCTCCTCCGGACCCAACAAAGGAGATGTGTCACTGACAAAGCAGGATGAGCGTGATCCACGTAGGCACCGTGGTCCTGACTCCAGTGGGCTCTAGAACCTTTGCAAATGAGAGCTCTTCGACTCCAAGCATTTGAAATAAGTTGCCTTTAGTTCTCTTCCAGAGTTTTAGATTTTTTATTGGTGATATTGATCTCACTGGTACTGTTTATCTAGAAATGGAATTCACTTAAGCTTCTTATAGACAGAGTCTACTGTGATGCATGCCAGGGGCTTGTATTCCCAGCACAGGAAAGCAACAGCAACTATGTGCATTGGTGACTCTCCAAGAAAAATCCATGCTACAGTTTCAACTAGAAAGAAATGGGGGCTGGAAAGATGGCTTAGCAGTTAAGGCACTTGCCTGCAAAGCCTAAGGACCCAGGTTTGATTCCCCAGAACCCACATAAGCCAGATGCACAAGGTGGTGCATGCATCTGGAGTTGGTTTGCAGTGGCTAGAGGCCCTGTTGTGCCCATTCTCTCTTTTTTTTCTCTCTATGCCTCTTTCTCTGTCTCCCACTCAAGTAAGTAAAATAAATAATTAAAGAGAGAGAGATGGGATCACACCCCACTTCCAGTGGAGCTTGACTTCCCAAGACAGAAATTTAAAATGGACCTAAAAGATAACCAGTCTTGAGCCGGGCATGGTGGCGCACGCCTTTAATCCCAGCACTTGGGAGGCAGAGGTAGGAGGATTGCCAAGAGTTCGAGGCCACCCTGAGACTACATAGTGAATCCCAGGTCAGCCTGGACCAGAGTGAGACCCTACCTCGCAAAACCAAAAAAAAAAAAAAAAAAAAAAGATAACCAGTCTTCAACTTACATGCAGTCGCTGTCACCATTCTGCACTGTGCATGCACGCATGCGCGCCCACACACACACACCCCATGTAACTCAAAGCCCAGCTTTCCCTAGAGTCAGACACAGTACTGCTGCAGCCTCCCTGCCTGCAGTATGCGCTAATCCAAACAATCCCAGCCCTCCACAGCAGCCACCAGTCAGGCATTCTCTCGTTGCTGCTGCCAGAGTCTTCTGGAGAGTCCTCTGCACCCTGTAGAAGAACATCCTTTGCTGGCTGCTGCCGTAGAAGGGTTGACAGCCTTCAAGTGCTGAGTCAGATATGCCAGGCCATGCTCGTTTGTCATTGGGACAAATGAAGACATATTCTGACATCTGGAGTTAGAGTTCAGGATGCACTTTCCAGTGTATAAACAGCGGTTAGGTTCCGTGACATTGTACTCCAGCACAGTCTACTCGTTTATTCCAGCTGCCATGCATGCACAATAAAAAAACCACCTCAGGGGAGGAGGAGGAGGGCGCTTAAACAGAAATTTCTCCTCTCACCATCCTTGAGGCTAGAAGTCCCAAAGCAAGTTGTCAGCAGGGTTGGTTACTTCTGACGTTCCTCTCTCCTTGGCTTTTGTGATGGCCACCTTCTTACTGTGTCCTCACATGGTCGGACACTGGTACCTGACCATCCCTGTTGTCTTGACGTATGTCCAAATCAAGCCCTCATACCCGCAGTCATGCTGGATTGGGGTCCACACTAAAGACCACATTTACATAAACTCCTTTTAAATCTCCAGATACAGCCAGATCGTGACCTTCTAGGGATGAAGGCTTCAACTGTACATTTTGTAAATTTGCTGTCTGTACAAGCATCACGGGAAAACAGTCATTGGAGCTACTTTGCAGCCGGACTGCTGTTGGGCTAGTGTTTTATTTAGAGTTTCAACTGACTTTTCAGACCAGCTTTAGAAACCACATTCCAAATAAATCTTGGAGGCTTGCTTGTCCAAAGGCAGCCCTCCCTTACAACCCGTTACACAGCACCCCCTTTGGGGGGACACAGAGCCTTTGGGGTGCTTCTAGCCAGTAAGCACTGTGAGGAAGCGTATTAACAGGTCCTCTATGAGCCATTTTGGTCACAAAGCCATAATATATGTGATTAGCAAATGAATGAGATAAGGAATTTTCATGGGATATGGTTATGGTATTTTTATTAAGGGCAATCTTCCCAGAAATCTCTTTATTTATTTATTTAACAGAGAGAGAGAGAGGGAGAATGGACACACCAAGGCCTCTAGCCACTGCAAATGAACTCCAAATGCATGCTCCCCCTTATGATTTGGCTTACATGGGTCCTGGGGAATTGAACCTGGGTCATTTGGCCTGGTAGGAAAGTACCTTAACCACTAAGCCATCCCTCCAGCCTGTTTATGGTATTTATATTAAAATATTTTTATTTATGAGAAGAGAGACAGAATGGATGTGCTGCAAAAGAACTCCAGATGTGTACACCTCTCTGTGCATCTGGTTTTACAAGGATACTGGGGAATTGAACCCAGGTCGTTAAGCTTTGCAGGCAAGTGCCTTACCTGCGGATTCCTCTCTCCAGCCCCTGGTTATGATGTTTTTTCTACTGTACCAGTGCTTACTGCTCTGCTTACTTCTTGATACCAAAGGCCACTTAGGCACAAAAGAAAATGCCCAACCTAGCATGTGCTCACTGGGTAGAAGAGGGTCTTTAGTTTGGACTGGTGAGATCTTTCATGGGGTCCTTATTAGTGAGAAATAGGGTTTTAAGGGTTTAATCAGGCTGGCCGGGCGTGGTGGCACACACCTTTAATCCCAGCACTCGGGAGGCAGAGGTAGGAGGATCGCCGAGAGTTCGAGGCCACCCTGAGACTACATAGTTAATTCCAGGTCAGCCTGGACCAGAGTGAAACCCTACCTCGCAAAACCAAAAAAAAAAATATTATCAGGCTGAAAGAGTCTTGTTCTTTCCTAATGAAACCCTAAACCAGGTTTCAGCACATCTTATTTCGAGCTTTGCAGAAACGCATGGTGTGATGGTGGCTTTAGACAGGTGTCACTGGCCAGGCACAGCCTACTCTCGTAGTCTCAGTATTCACAAGGCAGAGGCAGGAGGGTAGTTTGAGGCTGGCACAAATGAGAGACGCTGTCTCAAAAATAAACAAACAAGGACAAAATTGATAGACTTAAAAACAAGATTCTCTCTCTTCCTTGGTGCGTGCACGTGAGTGAGTGCAGGAGTGCACACCATGGCATGCAGGCAGAGGTCAGAGGACAACTTCCAGGTGTTGGTCCTCACCTTGCACCTCTTTTGAGGCTGAATCTCTCATTCACCACTGTGTTCACCAGGCTAGCTAGCCCGTGAGCTTCCAGTGAAGTCTCCGGTGTCAGCCTCCCTTCTTGCTGTAGGCGTGCTGTAGATGCCAGCTGTGACATTTGGCTTTACATGGGTTCTTGAGACCCTAAAGTCACTCACGCTTACACGGTGTAGCAGTTCCCCCCTCGTTGCTGACACAAAGCATCCCACCCAAAGCTGCTGATGGGAAGAAAGGGCTTACTTGGTTTACAGTCTTGAGGGGACGCTTCATGGTGGCAGGGGGAAGCATGGCATGAGCAGAGGCTGGACATCACCTCTGCTGCAGCAGGAGAGTGAGTCATGTTCTGGCAAAGAGGAGCTGGCAAAACACCCCTAAGCCCACTCCCAGAAATAAAACTCCTCTAGCAAGCCTCCACCTCCCAAATTGCCACCAGCTGAAAACCAGGCTTCAAAACACGAGTTTATGAAGGACACCTAATTCACAGCATTTTACCCTCTGAGCCGTTTTCCCTAGCCCAAGAATAATCTCCTCATTGTCAGCCCAGGCATGGTGATGAAGTGCCATCATCATTTAGTGCACTGTGTAGGAAATCACTCGGCATTTTCAGGGCCGTAGCAAAACTAAATGTGAGTCAGCAGACTTCCAGTTCAAATCCAATCCTAAAGGGATGGAAAGCAGAATGCAGCTGCCAGGAGGAAGGAATCATGGGAGTTTAGAGAGCAGGTACAGTGAGAAATCCTCACAAGAGCTGAAATGTCCTCAGGCTACAAATAGCCTGCAGCTCTCTGAGGATTCTGCTCAGTGTTTATTTGATGAGGCCGACCAGTAATGGCTGTTTAGTCAGTCTGGAAAGAATTTGGAGATCACCTATCTCCCCTTCTCCTTTTACTTAGAAGGCAACTGAGGCCAAAGAGTTGAAGTGATTCACTCAAAATGGGAAAGCTAAGTGGCCGACACATTTACTTCTGTCACAGTCACTGGCCCACGGCTTCCCTTTGCAGCCGGGGAAGGAAATCCCCTGTCTGTCCGGAACTGTCCCCTTCAAATACAGCACATCTCAGGATGCTTCCAGAGCACCTACCAGCTCAAGCACAGTATGTCTCATTGTAGCACGTTAGGGGGGAAAGGTAAATAGTGGATAATAAGTATTAACACGCCTTTGATCCCAGCACTGGGGAGGCAGAGGTAGGAGGATCACCATAAGTTCGAGGTCACCCTGAGACTACGTAGTGAATTCCAGGTCAGCCCGGACCAGAGTGAGACCCTACCTTGAAAAACCAAAAAACAAAACAAAACAACCATTCATTGAGCTCTGGGTCAGCATCACTTTCAGATATTTCCATTAGCAGAAGAGTGAGATAATGTGAGGTCCTATCAAATCCGCTTAGAAACCTTTGTCCACAACACGCCCACCCTTTCTCAAGCCTGTGTCTCTTCAGGGCCATCCCCCTCCCCCCTCCCCCCAGAACTCTGCTTCTTCTGAACAGGGCATCCCTGGCCTACTGGGTGAAAAGGACCCCAGTTTGATTCCCCAAGACCACATGATGGTACATGCCTTTAGTCCCAGCACTTCTGAAGGAGACCAAGGTAGGAGGGTCACTGTTAATTTGAGTCCAGCAGAGTTCCTTTGGTGCTGCAAAGAAAGTTCTCCCTCCAAAGGAGAGGATTCTCCATTCTTTGGGCCCTTGAAACTTAAGGCCCAATCAAACCAGTATTTTTAAATTTTTTCTTATTTTATTTTTTATTTTTGGAGAGAGAGACAGAGATGGGCGCGCCAGCAGTCTCTCAGCTGCTGTGAATGAAATCCAGATGCATGCGCCCCTTGTGGGCAAGTGCGGCATTGCGCCCTTGCGTCACTTTGCATCTGGCTAAACGTGGGACCTGGAGATTGGAACCGGGTTCTTAGGCTTAGCTGGCAGGCGCCTTAACCACTAAGCCATCTCTCCAGCCCTCAAACCAGTATTTTTTTTTTTTCGAGGTAGGGTCTCACTCTAGTTCAGGCTGACCTGGAATTCACTATGTAGTCTCAGGGTGGCCTCGAACTCACGGCAATCCTCCTACCTCTGCCTCCCGAGTGCTGGGATTAAAGGCGTGAGCCACCACGCCCGGCTCAAACCAGTATTTTTATCTTTCATAGCCAAATTGTGTGGCTGTGCTCCCTCTCTCTGCCTGTTCCGCAGTGGTGTAGCAGCTCTGTCAAGATACAGCCATTCAAGAACCACGCTGACCTGAGAAGTTGTGTCACTTAGGAAATGGCCAGATCGTCTCAGCTAGGGAAGAATGCCTCAGACAGGAAAGCATTTTGGAAGTGTCTAGACTTGAGGCTAGAAATTAAGCCGTGGGTGCAAATACAAAATAGAACGATCAGAAAGCGAAAGTGGGTCGTCTCACTTGTTTTAATGCCTACTCCCAGCTCCTGCTGCCTAAGGAGACGAATTTGGAATGACACATTTGTCACTGATCCTGGTGCATTTACCAGTATTATCTGGTTGTTTGGTCTCTCAGTTACTAACAAAACAATGGCCAATTCTAGCAGTGAGTAGAAAGACCGCTCTAAGAGGCCTGGTAGCTAGTAAGACGTGTGTCTTCACCTTCCCCTGAGGAGAAGGCTGCCCGTGTGTGATGCACGCGATGTTTCTCGAAGCAAGTAGCTCCGTCAGCCCAGCCTTCCTGCGTTCCAGCTCCTGTCTCTCCTGTAAGGAAACGTGGTTCTCCTGGCTCCCGTCAGGCTATCAGTTGAAATTTCAGACTTGGCTTGCTTTAGATCTAGCATGTGTAAACCTGGAAGTTCTGTGGTTAGATGTTTGTCTGGTGAGGAAGACAGGAAGTGATGACAGTGTGGAAAACAGAACGGCGAGTGTTGTGTTTAACCGTCACTGGTAAGCTGGGCATGGTGGTTCAGTACCTGGAATCCCAGCACTCAGGAGGCTGAGGTGGGAAGATGAGAGTTTGAGGCAGGCCCTGGCTATATCATGACCTACTGTCTCAGATGAACAAAACCAGTCACCAGAGATCCTAACTGTTGTTCCGCTCAGGGCTGAGAAGCTGCTGGTATCAGCTGCAATGTTTTCCGTGCCATAGCTGTAAACATAGTTGCTGGGTTTTGTTTTAGGTTTGAATTTGGGGTATTTGTGGAGGGGGATGTTGCTGGAAATGGAACCCAAGGCCTCCCACACTCTAGGCAAGTGTACTACCACTGAGCCATGCCCTTAGTCCTTCATTTTATTTTCTTTTGTTTTACTTATTTATTTTTAATTAATTTATTTATTTATAATTTATTTATTTATTTATTTTGGTTTTACGAGGTAGGGTCTCACTCTGGCCCAGGCTGACTTGGAATTCACTATGTAGTCTCAGGGTGGCCTCGAACTCATTGTTTTTAACCTTTAAAAGCTAACAATAAAACTTTATAATGATCTAACATTGAAAAGTCTAGCTACCTTAGGACATATGGCTAACTTCATTCAGTAAATATTTAATAAACACTATCATGTGTCTGAAATAAAGGGTTGGAGATAGTTCTAGAAGTTACATGATTTTGTTTTCATGCTTCATAGCATAAAGTACTTGGGGTTCCTCCCACCCTAGTGTTTCTGTTATGAAGGAAGGGAAGGGAAAGTTCTTCTGTATCAGCACATGAACCTTAAGGAGGTTCACTGTCACTCATAGAGCTGTGGTGGACCTGCAGGCCTGAATGAGCAAACCTTTTGGGGTTTTATGTTGTTGCTGTTGTTGTTGTTTGAGGCAGGGTCTCACTGTAGCCCTGACTGATCTGGAACTCACAGCGATCTTCCAAGTGCTGGGATTAAAGGTGTACACCACCACACCGTACCTGTTTTGTTTTGGGTTTTTTTTTCCGAGTGTTACCCCAGACTGGTAAACAGGATGGTGCCATTGTGAGTGCTTTGTCCTTTGCTTCTGATGACACCAGATTCCACATGCAGGATGTTTATAGCAGCCAGACTTGATAATCTCTTGATCATCCCAATCTGACTTTTGAAATCCTGATTTCTTTTGCAAAGCATACTACTTTATATTTCCTCTCCTGGAGATACATATCTGAACAAACATTTTCCAGGAGTCTCCTTCATCAGTGTCTCAAGACTCGGTGCAAAGAAGCTCTTCCACCAAAAAAAAAGAAAAGAAAAGAAAAAAAAGAACCAGGGTTTCACTGTATTGCCCAGGCTAGTCTTGATCTCTGGGACCCAAGCCAGCCTCCAGCCTCAGCCTCCCAAGTACATGGACATGCCCCACCATACCCAACTCTTCTGTAAAATCTTGAGGTGGCCAAGATACTGGAAGAACCTTTGTTTTTTCAAGGTAGGGTCTCACTCTAGCCCAGGCTGACCTGGAATTCATTATGTAGTCTCAGGGTACCCTCGAACTCATGTGATCCTCCTTACCTCTGCCTCCGAGTGCTGGGATTAAAGACGTGCACCACCACACCCAGCTTGGAAGAACCTTGTTAAAATATGGATTATTTATTTATTTATTATTATTTTTGGTTTTCCAAAGTAAGGTCTTGCTCTAGTTCAG
The DNA here is from genome assembly GCA_036365145.1 of Orientallactaga sibirica. Lineage (NCBI taxonomy): Eukaryota > Metazoa > Chordata > Mammalia > Rodentia > Dipodidae > Orientallactaga > Orientallactaga sibirica. The sequence continues at coordinate 5,627,897 of JAEOAD010001268.1, forward strand.
GCCAACCTGGAATTCACTATGTAGTCTCAGGGTGTCCTTGATCTCAGGCGATCCTCCTACCTCTGCTTCCCAAGTACTGGGATTAAAGGCGTGCACTACCACACTCAGCTTTGGATTTTTTTTTTAATTTGAGAGAGAGAAAGAGAGGAAGAGGCAGAGAGAAAATGGCACACCAGGGCTTCTCAGCCACTGTGAACGAACTTCAGACGCGTGCACCCCCTTGTACGCATGTGCGACATTGCGTGCTTGCATCACTTTTTGTGTCTGGCTAAACGTGGGACCTGGAGATTCAAACGGACATTCTTAGGCTTTGCAGGCAGGTGCCTTACACCGCTAAACCATCCCTCCAGCCCTGAAAGACAGATTTTTTTTTTTTTTTTTTTTTTTTTGGTTTTTCGAGGTAGGGTCTCACTCTGGCCCAGGCTGACCTGGAATTCACTGTGTAGTCTCAGGGTGGCCTCGAACTCTCGGCGATCCTCCTACCTCTGCCTCCCGAGTGCTGGGATTAAAGGCGTGCGCCACCACGCCCGGCTGAAAGACAGATTTTATGTTCGAAGGAAACTAAGGTGCTGAAAGAAGCAACTTCATGCATAAGGTACAGAAAGGGCTGGCTGATTTGTGGAAACAAACTGTTTTGTGGTTTAGCAAAAATTATACTATTCCATGAGTGTTTTCAGGCATTTGTCTTTAGGTACAACAATTTTTTTAAAAAATATTTTATTTTTTATTAATTTTTATTTTTTTGGAGAGAGACAGAGAGAGAGGGAGAGGAAGACAGATAGAGATGGGCGCACCAGCAGTGTCTCAGCTGCTGAGAACGAAATCCAGATGCGTGCGCCCCCCCTTGTGGTCAAGTGCGGCATTGCACCCTTGCGTCACTGCATCTGGCTAAACGTGGGACCTGGAGATTGGAACCACTGGAGATTGGAACCAGCGTTCTTAGACTTAGGAGGCAGGTGCCTTAACCGCTAAGCCATCTCTCCAGCCCTAGGTACAACAATTTTAATATGTGCATGGAATATTATGTATTTATATCTAAAGAGTTATATGAACTTATAAATTAAGGTATTTTGCAGAAAAAGGATAACAAAAGCCAGCATTTTTACTATAGTATTGTTTTTATTTTTTAAAATATTTTATTTTTATTTATTTGAGAGAGAGGTACAGAAATAGGCAGGTAGAGAGAGAGAGAATGGGTGCACCAGGGCCTCCAAACACTGCAAACAAACTCCAGATGCGTGCACCCCCTTGTGCATCTGGCCTACATGGGTCCTGGAGAGTTGAACCTGGGTGCTTTGGCTTTGTAGGCATGCACCTGAACTGCTAAGCCTTCTCTGCAGCCCTCACTATAGTATTTACAGTAGGGGACTTAGCCTGCCAGTCCTAGAAAGTGGAGAATGCATTGGTCAGATTTCCATTACTATAACAAATATCCAAGATGATTAAAGATGATCTGCAGAAAATATTAAAGAAGTGGTTTATTTTGGCTTTGAGTTTCAAGGGTGTCAGTACTTGTTCAGTTGGCCCCGTTGCACTTGGGCTGTAGCCAGACAGAACAGAACACGAGGACATGGTGCAGGGACACTGCTCACCTCATGGCTGAGACACAAGAGGAGGCAGGATCCTATAATCCCCCAAGAGTATACTTCCCCTAGAGACCTTTTAAGACTTTGAACCTCCCAAAGAATAATGCTCCCCTCTGTGGACAAAGACCTTACCCCAGGGGCCTTTAGGGGACATTCCTGACCCAAACTTAGCAATCTGAATGATGAAAACTATGTCTTTTTTTTGGGGGGGTAGGGTCTTACTCTGGCCCATGCTGACCTGGAATTCACTACGTAGTCTCAGGCTGGCCTTGAACTCATGGCGATCCTCCTACATCTGCCTCCGAAGTGCTGGGATTAAAGGCATGTGCCACCACAGCCAGTGAAAATTTTTAAAAATATTTTATTTATTTATTTATATTTGAGAGAGAGAGAATGGGCACACCAGGGCCTCTAGCCACTGCAAACAAACTCTTTACCCATGCGTCTCCCTTGTGCATCTGGCATACATGGATACTGGGAAATTGAACCTGGGTCCTCAGGCTTCACAGGCAAGCACTTTAACTGCTAAGCCATCTCTCCAACCCATAAAAATATGTTTTGATTTACTCAATCTTACATCCACTAAGGTTGTATTTGTAGCATTAACGAAAAAAAAATTACTTCATATAACTAGAATGCAGGCAGCATTTTCATTAAATTCCAAATAGTACATGCCTATATTCCTTTGGGAAATTCTTTCCTGTTGTTTATCCCAAAAAATGCCTTCATTGTGGAAAAGGTGACAAGGAGAAGGAAAGATGTGAGGGTGCATGAACTGCAAGCAGAGGAAAGAAGACAGTGTGAAAGATTAGAGCCAAACACAATGGTCCACGTGTTAGTGAGTGCAAAGCCAGAAAACAGGCAGTACACACAGGGCAGAGAGGGGTATTTAATATTTTCTGCAGACAGAACAACAGTTTCCAAGAATGACAGACTATCTTCAAACAAAGAAAGGAAGAGGGATTTAGTTTTGAAGCCCATACATATTCATATGGGGAGGGCACTTCGGAGTGGACACATTCCTGAGCATGCTCAAGTCAAGATATCGACCACGTTCCCGTGGAGTGGGTGTTCAAAAGGAAAAGATAGGATGAAGGTAAGACCTTCCCCCAGGGCTACCAATCTGGGTTGTAAAGGTGGCAGGAAGATACTCGTGCAAGTGGAACAAAAATAATAAAATTCTTCATTCTTTTTTTAAAAATTTTTTATTGACAACTTCCATAATATAGACAATAACCCATGGTAATTCCCTCTCTCCCCCCTACTTTTCCCTTTGAAACTCCACTCTCCATCATATCCCCTCCCCCTCTCAGTGTCGCTCTTTTTTTTTTTTTTTTGAAAAAATAAAAACATTTTTATAGATTTAAAATTGTCATTAGTGCATTTAGATTTTGGAAAAAGAACCAAATACAATGTTAATGGAAATCAGCCATTGTATCGAGGTCACTTTAGTGAACTACCATTGCCAAAATATACAGAAAATAATTTCTTGATCCAAATTAGTGAAACCTTAAAAAAGATTGTCTTTAGAGAACATTATTTGAGGACCATGTTTTTTTCCAGATACATTCTGATACTCAAAATCATTTTCTAACAGAATTATAGATTAGCCTTCCAACATACCCTTCTTAAAAAGTTGTCAGGGGCTGGAGAGATGGCTTAGGAGTTAAGGCGCCTGCCTCCTAAGCCTAAGAACACTGGTTCCAATCTCCAGCGGTTCCAATCTCCAGGTCCCACATTTAGCCAGATGCAGTGACACAAGGGCGCAATGCCGCACGTGACCACAAGGGGGCGCACACATCTAGATTTCATTCTCAGCAGCTGAGACACTGCTGGCGCGCCCATCTCTGTCTTCCTCTCCTCTCTCTCTCTCTCTCTCTGTCTCTCTCTGTGTCTCTCTCCAAAAAAATAATAAAAAAAAAAGCTGTCAGATTTCCATTTCTACGGGAGATATTTTCACCAGTATGCTATTCAATTCCACATGGTAAGCTTTCTTCATTATTATTAAGAACTTCATACATACTAGAAAGATTGCCATTCATTGTTTTGTCATCTTTTCGAAAAGACACAGGCAAACTGGCTAAACTGAAGCTGACGTCTTTAAAGGCATGCAACAAAAATATCCCCACAATGATTGTGAAGAAGCCCCTCAGAGTCCCAATGACATCATCAACAGGCGTATCTTGCCACTCCTTAAAGAGAATAGCTGAACAAGTTAAAACTGAAGTTGTAAAGAACATATAATATATTGGAGTCACAATGGAAGTGTTGAATATGTCCAGGGCTTGGTTTAGGTAATTAATGTGTGTGCTCACAGACCACGAGGCTCAGCAGCAGAATCCAGGCCGGGGGATGCTTCAGCACAGGCTTTCCAGCCAACAGCTCTTTGATGGTGATGCCCAAGCCTTTCACACAGGAGACTGAAAATGCTCCAATCACAGAGCAGATTGTTATGTATACAAGAATGTTCGTCTGTCCATGGCGAGGTCCCACCTCAAAGATTAATATTAAGGATACAATGACCACAAGGGTTGCAAAGACGACAAAACCTGGATCACCTAACTTATGTGACATTTCATTTAAGGTCTCCATCTCTTCCTCCTTTGGAGCATGGATGACCATAACTGTAGATCCTAGAATACTTAGCAAACACCCAATTTTTCCATGAAGATTAAGCCTTTCATTTAGAAAGTATGAAGAAAGAATGGCAATTACAAGGGCACTGAGAGCCCCTAGTGGAGTCACTAGTGTGGCTGGTGCAAACGCATACCCAGCGAAGTTGGCCACCTCACCAGCTCCCGTTGACAGCAATCCAGCCCACCATAACCATTCTTTAAGATATGCATGGCCGCCTTGACCTGTTCTCATGGAGCCTTTTCTAACAAGTCGTAGAAGGCCTTTTTTTTTTTCAAAATGAAACTCCCCCAATGAAAATGCTAGAAGTCAGCCGGGCGTGGTGGCGCACGCCTTTAATCCCAGCACTCGGGAGGCAGAGGTAGGAGGATCGCCGAGAATTCGAGGCCACCCTGAGACTACATAGTTAATTCCAGGTCAGCCTGGACCAGAGTGAGACCCTACCTTGCAAAAACCAAAAAAAAAGAAAAAGAAAATGCTAGAAGTCATAGCCAATCCGAGACCAATATAAAAATCATATTTTCCACACCCCAGGCTCATTTCGTTTGTTCCTAAAGTTGTTTCTGTGAATCACATTGATTACAGAACAGAGAAACTCCTTGTACTAGAGGCAGGATGGTGCAATCTTCAAATATATAAGTTTAATAAAATTTCTCTTTTGAAAAAGAGAGATGATTTATTCATTCTCATTTTCTTAGAAATGCTACCTCTTTCTCCCATTTAAAGAATTAAGCCCTGGCAGAGTAGCTTCACCCTCCGGCGGTGGTCAGCTGGCTCGGCTCACCTCCCCCTCCCCCCGGAGGCCACGGACCCCCGCGCTCACGCGGCCACCGCTTTCGTCGCCGTCCACTGGGAAGCTCGTGCATCCGGCACCGCGGCCGTGAGTGCTGCCTCCTCCATGGGAGCGCCGACAGCTGCCTACCTCCCACACCCTCCGGCCCAGCCTGGCCCGGCCGCCGCCAGCACCCCAGGACTGCCCTCAATCAGTGTCTCTTTTATTTTGATGTCATCATCTTTTCCTTCTATTATAATAGTCTTGTGTCATGGATATCCAGGCCATTTTGTGTCTGGAGGAGCACACTGTAAGGAGTCCTACCGTTCCCTTGGCTCCTTCATTCTTTCTGCCACCTCTTCTGCAATGGACCCTGAGCCTTGGAAAGTATGATAGAGATATTTCAGTGCTGAGCACTCCTCTGTCCCTTCTCAGCACCATGGTGGCTTCTGAGTCATACCAAGGTCACCATCTGAAAAGAGAAGCTTCTCTAACCAAAAGTGAGAATATCATTAATATGAGTGTGAACATTAAGAGAAGTGCTTACTGGGCAGTTTGGTGAACAAAGAATATACATTTAGCCAGACACCAGCAGATGTTACACCCCTAGGGCCCATGACTACCCCTGTTGTAGGTTTTCAGTATCAGGCATGTATTCCTTCCGATGGAGTGGGCCTCCAGTCCAATTAGAGAGGAGTTGGTTTCCCCCATAACAGATATGCCGCTATTGCACCTGTTGGCTCATTGGCCTGCCTGGCCAAATTTAAGGCTTCAGTGTCCACTGTTGAGTATCTTCTCTGGTGATTTCTCTCTCTCCCACTGAACTGCATGCAGCGTAGCTTTTTCCAGCTTTCTGTCAGCTGGTCCACACGGAGGAGGTTTTCAGCTCAGCTCCCGCAGGATTTCTCTGTGACCTTGCAGCCCAAGTTTGTGGAGTCTTCAGCAATAGGGTCTACCACTTATTCCTGGTGGGAAACCAAAAGCCTTGGTAATGGTCTATAATGTTTTGGGAACATCAGTGACCCCCTGGCCAACAACTCACTGGAAGGTATCCCATTCCTGGTGCTGAAAATTTTCTAATAACAGTCTTTGGCTTCTGGATGCACTGTTGTCCAAAAAAGTTTGTTTCCATATGACTTACTCATATCTTCTTAGATTTTGATTAGCCCTCCCCCTTCCTTTTCTTCACTCAGTCTTTTCCCTCTGATCTCACTTAGGCCTTTTCACCTCCATTAATCTGTTCATCTACTTACATATATACAATATTATCCTATTAAATATCTGCCTCCCTCCATTTCTGTTCCCTTTATATCCCCTTTCTAACTTACTAGCCTCTGTTACTGAGTTTTATATCAACACACATGGAAGTCCAATCATTTGTAGTAGGATCCACATATAAGAGAGAACTTGTGACATTTGGCTTTCTGGGCCTGGGTTACCTCACTAAGTATAATCCTTTCTAGATCCATCCATTTTCCTGCAAATTTCATAATTTCGTTTTTCTTTACCGCTGAGTAGAACTCCATTATATAAATGTGCCACATCTTCATTACCCACTCATCTGGTGAGGGACATCTAGGCTGGTTCCAGTTCCTAGCTAGTGTGAATAGAGCAGCAGTAAACATGGTCGAGCAAGTATCTCTAAGGTAGTGAGAAGAGTCCTTAGGATATATGCCTAGGAGTGGTATAGCTGGGTCATATGGTAGATCTATATTTAGCTGTCTCAGGAACCTCCTCACTGTTTTCCACAATGACTGGACCAGATTACATTCCCACCAGCAGTGTAGAAGGGTTCCTCTTTTTCCACATCCTCGCCAGCATTTATAGTCATTTGTTTTCATGATGGTAGCCATTCTGACAGGACTGAGATGGAATCTCAAAGCAGTTTTTTTGTTTGTTTGTTTGTTTGTTTGTTTGTTTGTTTGTTTGTTTGTTTTGACAGAGGGAAAGAGAGAGAATGAGCACACCAGGGCCTCCAGCCACTGCAAATGAACTCCAGACGCATGTGCCCCTTTGTGCATCTGGCTAACGTGGGTCCTGGGGAATCGAACCTGGGTCCTTTGGCTTTGCAGGCAAACGCCTTAACCACTAAGCCATCCCTCCAGCCCTCAAAGGAGTTTTAATTTGCTTTTCCTGATTGCTAGAGATGTAGAACATTTTTTAGATGTTTATATGCCATCTGTATTTCTTCTTTTGAGAACTATTTAGTCCCATAGCCCATTTTTTTAATTGGTTGTTTGATTTCTTATTTAGTTTTTTGATTTCTTTGTATATTCAGGATATTGATCCTCTGTCAGATATATAGCTGGCAAAGATTTTCTCCCATTCTGTAGGTTGCCTCTTTGCTCTATTCACAGTGTCCTTAGCTGTACAAAAGCTTTGTAATTTCATGAGCAGTTGATCTGTGATTTCATTTCCTGAGCAACTGGAGTTATATTCAGAAAGTCTTTGTTAACAGCAATATGTTGAAGGGTTTCCCCTACTTTTTCCTCTATCAGTTTCAGAGTTTCAGGTCTGTGTTAAGGTCTTTGATCCATTTGGACTTGATTCTTGTGCATGGAGATAAGGATCTAGTTTCATCTTTCTATAGATCTATATCCAGTTTTCCCAGCACCATTTGTTGAAGAGCCTGTCTTTTCTCCAATGAGGAATTTTGGCATTTTTGTCAAAGATCAGGTGGCTATAGCTACCTGGACTTACATCTGGATCCTCTGTTCTGTTCCATTGATCTACATGTCTGTTTTTGTGCCAGTTTTTGTTACTATGGCTCTATAATATTGGGTATGGTAATACCATCAACCTTATTTTTGTTAATCAAAATTGTTTTAGATATTCGAGGTTTTTGTGCTTCCAAATGAATTTTAGGATTGTTTTTGTATATTTCTGTGAAGAATACCATTGGAATTTTGATGGGGATTGCATTAAATGTGTAGATTGCTTTTGGTAGGATTGCCATTTTCACAATATTGATTCTTCCGATCCAAGAACGGGATGTCTTTCCATTTCCTTGTGTCTTCTTCAATTTCTCACTTAAGTGTTTTAAAGTTTTCATTGTAGAGATCCTTCACTTCCTTGGTTAGGTTTATCCCAAGGTACTTTATTTTTTGGATGTAATTGTGAATGGGAGGGATTCTCTGATTTCATCCTCTGTGTGTTTGTTGTTACCATATGGGAAGGCTGCTGATTTCTGTGTGTTTACTTTGTATCCTGCTACTTGGCTATAGGTGTTTATCAGCTCTAACAGTTTGCTGGAAGAGTCTTTAGGGTCCTTAATGTATAGACTCATATCATCTGCAAATAATGATAACTTGATCTCTTCCTTTCCAATTTGTATCCCTTTTATGTGTGTCTCTTGCCTTATTGCTATGGCTAAGATTTCCAATACTATATTAAATAAAAGTGGGGACAGTGGTCCAGTTCCTGATTTTAGTGAAAAAGCTTCAAGTTTTTCCCCATTTAGTATTATGTTGGCTGTGGGTTTGTCATAAATAGCTTTTATTATGTTGAGATATGTTTCTTCTATCTCCAGTTTCTATGTAGGACTTTTGTCATGAAGGGATGTTGGATTTTGTCAAATGCTTTTTCTGCATCTATTAAAATTATCATGTGATTTTTGTCCTTCAGTCCATTTTTATGATGTATTACATTTATCAGTTTGCATATGTTGAACCGTGCCTTCATCTCTGGAATAAAGCCTACTTGGTCAGGGTGAATAATCTTTTTGATATATTCTTGTATTCTGTTTGCCAATATTTTTTTAATATTTTATTTATTTATTTATTTATTTATTTATTTATTTATTTATTTGAGAGAGAGAGGGACAGCGAGACAGATAGAGAATGGGCACATCAGGGTCTCTAGCCACTGCAAAGGAACTGCAGATGCATGTGCCACCTTGTGCATCTGCTGTCTGCCAATATTTTGTTGAGAATTTTTGCATCTATGTTCATGAAGGAGATTGGTCTGTAAATTTCTTTTTTCATTCTGTCTGGTTTTGGTATCAGGGTGATGCTGGCTTGGTAGAAGGAGTTTGGTAGGATTGCTTTCTTTTCTATTTTATGGGAAAGTTTGAAAAGTATGGTGTTAGTTCTTCCATGAAGGTCTGGTAAAATTCACCAGTGAATCCATCTGGGCCTGGATTTTTTTTTAGTTGGGAGATTTTTTTTATAACTGCTTGAATCGCCATACTTGTCATAGGTCTGTTTAAGTGGTTAATATCATATTGATTTAATTTTGGTAGCTCATATAAATCAAGGAAATCATCCATTTCTTTCAGATTTTCAAACTTAGTGGAGTATATGTTCTTATACTATGTCCCTAAATTTCTCATTCTTATTTAGTCCCTTCATGGTCACCAAATATGATTCCGGATATTTTTAAAGGGAAGTTTATGAACCCCATTTTGGGGTCCTGTCCTATCTTTAACAAAGAACTGATGAAGACAGACTCAAGAAGGATAAATTATGAATGATTAAGTTTATTTAGGGAGAAATCACAAGTAGTGGGGTTTATTTAAGGGAAACTGAGATGTAGGAAGAAGGCTAGAGCAGAATCATAAGCACGTGGGAGGAAAGAAACACACACTCCTGTGGATGACACAGCACAATCCAGGAGATTCACTTAAGAGAAATGGAGGGTTTTTTTTTTGTTTGTTGTTATTTAATTTTTTTTTTATTTTTTTAAATTATTATTTTTATTTATTTATTTTTGTAGAGAGAGACAGAGAGAGATAGACAGAGAGGGAGAGGGAGACAGAGATGGGCACGCCAGCAGTGTGTCAGCTGCTGTGAACGAAATCCAGATGTGTGCGCCCCCTTGTGGTCAAGTGCAGCATTGCGCCCTTGCGTCACTTTGCATCTGGCTAAACGTGGGACCTAGAGATTGGAACCAGAATTCTTATTCTTAGCAGGCAGGCACCTTAGCCGCTAAGCCATCTCTCCAGCCCTATTTTAAAATTTTTTATTGACATTTTTCATACATGTACATAACATATTTGATCATAAATCCCCTACCATTACTTTTAATCAAAATGAAAGTTTATTGCTATAATATATATACATATATATATATTTAATGTCAATAAATACAAAGTAAAATTTAATTGTCACAAATTCCACATTTTTTTTATCCTAACTTACCAAATAATTCACAGTACCACAACCCTCCCCCCCCCCTTTTGTTTGAGGTAGGATCTCTCTCTAGCTCAGGCTGACCTGGAATTCACTATGTAGTCTCAGGCTGGCCCCGAAATCATGGTGATCCTCCTACCTCTGCCTCCCAAGTGCTGGGATTAAAGGCATGTGCTACCATGCCCAGCTTTTCCCACAAACCTTTTAAGAGGAAGAGTTTAACATGCAAACAACTTAGGAAGCATTCTAATTCCTATTTGGCCCAGTAATTTTATAGACATATTTTCTGGGCCAAAGGTATAGTTATCATTTTCTGTAATGAAAATAGTAATGCTAAGTAGCATATAATTCTGTATATCAGCAGTATAAATTACCTTTGAGAAATCAGAAGTGATTAAATATGGAGTCTGTACTTCTTTACACCTATGGGAATAGATATTAAACTTTTTTTTTTTTTTTTTTTTTTTTTTTTTGAGGTAGGGTTTCACTCTGGTCCAGGCTGACCTGGAATTAACTATGTAGTCTCAGGGTGGCCTCGAACTCATGGCGATCCTCCTACGTCTGCCTCCCGAGTTCTGGGATTAAAGGCGTGCGCCACTACGCCCGGCTGATATTGAACATTTTTGAGAAAAAAAATGGAGAAACATTGCTTCAGTCTGTACCAATTCAATCAAGCAGGCTCTGTCAGCCTGTGTCAAGATAAGAGGCACTAATGCTAGACATTTTCTTCCAATGAGAAAATGAAGTCAGAGTACCATCATCTTGACATTTATGTTTGTAGAGGTATTTAGGGTAATGATTCTTTTTTTTTAATTTTTTAAATTTTTACTTATTTATTTATTTGATAGAGAAAGAGGGAGGGAGGGAAGGAGACAGTGAGAGCAAGAAAGAGAGAGGGAGAGAATGGGCACGCCAGGGCCACCAGCCACTGGAAACGAACTCCAGACACATGTACTCCCTTATGCATCTGGCTAATGTGGGTCCTGGGGAATTGAACCTGTGTCCTTTGGCTTTGTAGGCAAATGCCTTAACCACTAAGCCATCCCTCCAGCCCTAGGGTAATGATTCTTAAAGTTAGCTGAATACTGGAATGGGTTATAGAGTTTAAAAAGTACCTAGTCAAGTATGATGGCACACACCTATAATCCTAGCACTTTTAGGGTGAGGCAGGAGGATAGCAAAATTAAGTCAGCCTATACATACTGAGACCCTATTGAAAAAGTACTGTCTATGTAACATCCTAAACTATAGACTTGATTGGCATAAGCCAGGCCGTGGTTATCCAGTAGATGACTGTAGTGTAATCAGCTTGAAAATACTAGCTTAGAAAATTGCTCTCATTAAGCGTCTATAGCTGAAGGTTTCCATGCCTTGATGTTAGCAAGTAGACTGTCTTTGAAGGACTTGATGACAAGTATAGGACCCTTGAGTGGAAAATAAATGTTTGGAGGGAAGACATCCCGGCCCCGCCCCCTCCTCCCGAGGTAGGGTCTCACTCTAGCTCAGGCTGACCTGGAATTCACTATGTAGTCTCAGGCTGGCCTCCAACTCATGGCAATCCTCCTACCTCTGCCTCCCAAGTGCTGGGATTAAAGGTGTGCACCAGCACGCCTGGTGACATTTTTTGCTCTATTCAGCAGTGATTACATTAAGAAAACAACAAAAGGTACACGGAAGTTGTTACATAATTCCTTCTGAATGACTACAACTGCCTTATACTGCTTTTCTGTTTCTATTTTCTAGTATTATAAATGCAAGATTTCAAAAGAGATTTCTGGGAAAATGACCCGAGCAATTGGAATAATGTTTAAGGAAAAACAAAACTCTTATACAAACATATTTTAAAAACATATGCAGAAGACAGGTGTAGTGACATACTCCTATAATCCTCTTACTTAGGGGTCCAAGGCAGGAAGATTCCAAAATGGGCAGCACAGTGAGACTGTCTCAAACCCACACATACACACACATGCACGCGCACACACACACACACACACAGAGAGAGAGAGAGAGAGAGAAAAGGATGATACAAGAAAACTTTCAGAAGTTGGGAAGTAGGATTTCAAGTGTCTTTCACATTCTCACATTTAGAAACAAAGAAGCAACCCCAAATGCCTGGTTCTTCAGCTAGAACATATAGTACATGAAAAACAGAATTCCAGCTTAATCTGGATAAACACAATCATGATGACTTATAGATAATTGTTAGAAACAAGACTGTTTCTAGTTAAAAATCCTGGGTATCACCTGTGGTTAGGTAATCTCAGCTGAGATCCAGAAGCTTCTTGGCAGTCATGGGTAGACTATATTGGTACCTCCTCACATAATGTCATTGCAAGGAAAACCCTATTAATAATAGAATTCCTTTTTAGTAGCTAGGTTCTCAGGTTTGATTTCATTTATCAGTTCTGCTAGTATTAGATCGTCTCTAAGTCAGTATCTTAGATTGCAAAGCTTTGACTTTCTTAAGCTCAACATTGGCTGCTTGATTGCATGTTTGTCACCAAAAAGTGCTTCTTCACTCTCTGTGGATGGAAATCTTTTCTGATAGATCAGGGATATTCTTTCTGAAACTGTTTGAGTTTCTTTTGTTTTTCCTTCAAAGATAAGCTCTTATTTTTAATAATAGTCTCTAAAAGTTCTGCAATTGCAGCCTGAGAGGTAGAAACTTTTTGCTCCTCAAACTCCTGAGCACTGATCTGCTTACAATAAGAGTAAGTTGGCAAAGGAGCAACTAGCCCTTTCTTAAGTAGTCAAGATGTCTCTCCACTGCAGTAAGAATTTCTTGATGGTGATCCATTAAGAAGGAAACTAATCTTGCAGCAAGAAGCTCATCAAGATCTACTTCTTCAGCACAGCACAGTATACACCGAGAAAAAGTATGTATCATCAAAGACCTTGTACCCGTTGAATCATGAAGTTTGGGCATATCGACATTTTGACTCATTTGAGAAATCATGCACATTACGAGTTGAAGCTTTCTACGGTTTGGTGGGGGAACAAGCAACATAACTGCAGTGCGCTGATGGCAACTCTCTAAGTGAGGTTGCAGCTTCAGTAACCTAGAACCAGTCTCTATGCTATTAACCATAAACGTGTATGAATTCTTCCAACTTTAAATCTTAAATTTCTCAGTTCTACATCTTTAGCCAAGCACATAAGTCCATTGCAGATTAAACTCTCTGGACCCAGGCAGCAGAATGCAGCCATCCCTTATGCTAGGAGGCCAGTTCCAAAAAGTTCTCTGCAGTCCTTCCTTCTCCTTTGAAACTTCCAAAACCCACACAATCTCTACCTTAGCATTTTTACACTGCCACCAAAATGGTCCATAAAACTTGGCTTACCACTCTGGAAGGAGTCTTCAGTTGCAAGTACCAATTCCTTGTCCATTCCTCCAGAACAAAAATTCCAAATGACAACAACCCACATAGTCAGAGTTATCACACACCAACAACCCAGTCTCTGGTACCAATTCCTTGTCCATTCCTCCAGAACAAAAATTCCAAATGACAACAACCCACATAGTCAGAGTTATCACACACCAACAACCCAGTCTCTGGTACCAATTCCTTGTCCATTCCTCCAGAACAAAAATTCCAGATGACAACAATCCACATAGTCAGAGTTATCACACACCAACAACCCAGTCTCTGGTACCAATTTCTGTCCTAGTCAGCTCTGCTGGTGGGATGAACCTCCAGTCCAGATAGTTTATGGAACAGGATTTCTTTCGGGCTTTACAGGTCCATAATGGTGGAAGAAGCTGGTCCCTTTACCAAATCCACAGAGAGGAAAACCACCACCAGCACTGCCAAAAGCAAGCACACTCTGGGAGCCCCAGGAGGAGCTCCAGCACTCTGCATTCCTTAGGCTGGAATTCAGATCAGCCCCCAGTAACACCTTAAGGCCGGACCCCAGGATCCACCCACAGTGATGGCTCCTCTAGCCAAGCAGCTAGAAATCAAGTTATAGCTTTAAAACAGGAGTCTTTTGGGGAACATAAATTCAAACTACCACACTCACCCTCCCACATTCTGAGATTACAAGTGTATATGCTACCATATTTGGCTTAGTTGTCACATTCTTTAATTAAATGTCTCCTTTCTCCTTTTTTCTCAAGCAGAAGGCATACTATATGCTATATTTAGTCACTTCAAGTATAAAATGCAATACTTTTGGAATGTTCTGGTTGTACAACCATCACCTCAATCAAATTTTGTACATTATCACCCACAAAGAAATCTGTGCTGATTAACACTCACTCTCAATTTCCCATCACACCCTAGTCCCAGAACCACCTGTCTTCTTTCTGACTCTGAGTTTGTCCCTTTACATGGAAAAGAAACTAGGCAGTGTGTGGTCTTTGTGACTGGCTTCTTTCACTCAGCAGGCTGTTTCTGTGTACTGTATTAGTCAGGATTCTCTACAAAAGAAGAACTAATAGAACGAATATGTATTGTGGAGGAGGATTTATGAAGATTGGCTTACATGATACGGGCTGAGCAGTCCAACAATTGCAGTCTGGAGAGTCTGGGAACCTGGTAGTTGCTCAGTCCACAAGGCTGGATATGTCCGTCCCAATCTGGTGTTCAAATCCTGGAGGATTCCTGGAAAGCTGCTGGTGTTTGGTGCACTCTGGAGGGCGGAAGACAATGGGTTCCAGTGTCAGCAAAGGTTGGCAGCAATGGGGATGCCCTCATTTTGAGAGCAAAAGCAGGCAAACAAAAGATGGCCACTTTTTCCTGGAACTTTCTTACATTAGGCTGCCACCAGAAGGGCAGCCTACTCGAGGGAAAAGTCTTTGCCCTCAACTAATGCTTCCTGGAAATGTCCTCAGAGACCTGCCCAAGAGACAGGTCTCTATTTTTTTTATTGACAACTTCTGTACTTACAGACAATAAACCATGATATTTCCCTCCCCCCATTCCTCTTCAGAACTCCACTTTCCATCATATCCCCTCCCTCTCTCCATTAGTCTCTCTTTTAATTTGATGTCATCATCTTTTTCTCTTATGAGGGTCTTGGGAAGGTAGTGTTAGGTACTGCGAGGTCATAGATATTGAGGCCAATTTCTGTCTGGACAGTTGCATTGTAAGCAGTCCTACCCCTCCTTTGGCTCTTACATTCTTTCCACCCCCTCTTCCACAATGGACCCTGAGCCTTGGAGGATGTGATAGAGATGTTTCAGTGCTGGACACTCCTCCGTCCCTTCTTCTCAGCACTATGTTGCCTTCTGGGTCATCTCAGTGGTCACCACCATGTGAAAAGAGAAGCTTCTCTAACCAGAAGTGAGAGTAGCATTAATATGTGAATATGAACATTAAGTGTAGTGCTTTCAGGGCAGTTTGGTGGGAATAATATATACATTTAGCCAGACAAGAGCAGGTTCATGGGTTTAAGGGGTTAAAGCTCATGACCTCCCCTGCCATAGTCTTTTGATTAGGTTTCTCAGTACCAGGTGTGTATTCCGTCCCATAGAGAGAGCCTTCTGTCCAATTAGGAAGATGTTGGTTTCCCCAAGAGCAGACATGCCACTATTGCACCCGTTCGGTCATTTGGCCTGTCTGGCCAAACTTGAGGTTTCCAGTGTCCACTGTTTTCACCGCTGATGATTTCTGTCTTCCATACAGCTGCATGCAGTACAGCTTTTCCCAGGAGGCATGTCTCTTAATTCCTGATCCAGTCAGGTTGACAGTAGACTTAACTGTCACACACTGTGTGTTTCATGTGTAGATGGACGTGTGTGCATGTGTGTGTGGACACAGAGGTTGACATCTTCATCTTGCTGCTGCTTGCTCAGCTTGCTGCTGAGGCAGATAGCATCTCCTTTGAACCCAAGGCTTGTCCGTTGGACTAGTACAGCTTTCCTGCCCCAGGGTCACCTCGCTCTACCTACCAAGCACTGGAACTGC
Organism: Orientallactaga sibirica; assembly: GCA_036365145.1. Classification (NCBI taxonomy): domain Eukaryota; kingdom Metazoa; phylum Chordata; class Mammalia; order Rodentia; family Dipodidae; genus Orientallactaga; species Orientallactaga sibirica. The sequence continues at coordinate 5,643,930 of JAEOAD010001268.1, forward strand.
AGATGGATTGCCATGCCCTTCCAGCATTTATGTGGGTGCTGGGGACCCACTGTGTCATTTCCCAGCCTTGGTTAATAAGTTTTTGTCGTTATAGCTGGCCTTCACACAGCCAGAGCTACAGAGTGAAACTCTGCCTCAAAAAAATCATGCCCTGGTAAAAAGAGATGTGCAGTTAGACTTCGTGGATGAGCCTCCACAGCTGTGTTCTCTCCCTAGCAATCGCTAGAGTGCTGATTTGCTCAAAGCGTGGCTAACACTGGTTGTCAGTAATCTCTGAAACATTTGCCAGTGTCTTGGGGGAGGGGGAGCATACCTATCTTGTTTAATTACCAAGGAAGTAATCTTTTATGTGCTTATTAGCCATTTGTAGTTCTGTGTGTGTTCCTATGGATTATTCGTGTATTGTGAGGGCACACGTGTGTGTGTGTGCGCACACGCGCGCACATGCATATGGAGGTCAGCGTCGGGTGTCTTCTCCAGCATTCTCCACCTCCTCCCCCTTGGAGACAGTTTCTCACTGACAGCTCTCCTATTCCCCTACACCAGCTAATAAGCCCCAAAGATTGTCTCCACGTTCCCAGTGAGAGATCATGGGTGGCACCACACCCAGCATTTTACACTGGGCACACGGACTCAGGTCCTCATACTTGCACAGCAGGCACTTCACCCACTGAGCCCCCTTCCCAGCCCCACTTCTAAAGAGATCTTTTAATTTATTTATGAGAGAGGGAGAGAGAATGGGCTCGCCAGGGCCTCCAGCCACTGCAAACGAACTCCAGACACCTGTGCCATTGTGTGCATCTGGCTTTATGTGGGTACTAGGGAATCGAACCTGGGTCCTTAGGCAAGCACCTTAACTACAAAGCCATCTCTCCTGCCCCTAAGTGATTTTTCTATGTTTTTTTTCTTTCTTTTCTAAGTCTCTTATAATATTTAAGTAGTACCTTTTAAAATGAAAAATTTTAAGTCAATTTTTAATTATTCATTTGAGAGAGAGAGAAACAGAAATAGGCAGGGAGAGAGAGAAAGAGAATGGGTGCGCCAGGGCCTCCAACCACTGCAAACGAACTCCTCCTTGTGCATCTGGTTTACGTGGATACTCAGGAATCGAGCCTCAAACCAGGGTCCTTAGGCTTCACAGGCAAGAGCTTAACTGCTAAGCCATCTCTCCAGCCCCTTATGTAGAACTTTTTAAGTTGAAAAGTGTCACTGAAAAAAATGATCTAAACCAAGCTGTACCATTTAATACCCCATAATTATCTTTTGTTAACAAAAGCTCAAATAGAACAGAAAATGTGTCATGTGAAATAAGCAAGTGATTTGTGAGAATGAAATGCAGGTACCTGGCTCAGAGTGCAAGCCAGTGTTGCCCAGAATGTTTCTGAGAGGACTTGAGGCAGGAAACATGCAGACAGCCCACAGCCTCCTCTTGTCTGGTTGCCTTCAGCCTGTGGAGCAGACTCCAGCACCGCTGTCTTTTCCCTGGCAGTATCGTGCTGAGCTTCTTTCCTGGCGGCTTCCCACACAGCACCTAGCCTCCTGGTTTACCCCATGTGAGAGATGGGTGTTTGTGTGACACAGCCAGACTGAAGATGCACCAAGACTTGGCATGGTCTGAATTTGACTCTTCAGTTTCACGGTCAGGGTCACCATTCAGCAGAAGAAAGATTGTTAGGTCTGTTTCCCAGCTGCAGCATTCCAAGCAGCATCAAGCTCATTCTTGGCTCAGAGCATCTAGATTCCTGCAGCAGTATTTACTTAAAGCTTGGGGCGTGGTGGCGCACGCCTTTAATCCCAGTGTTTGGGAGGCAGAGGTAGGAGGATCACTGTCAGTTTGGGGCCACCCTGAGACTACATACTGAATTCCAAGTCAGCCTGGGCTACAATGAAATGGTATCTCAAAAACAAAACAAACAACAACAATAAAAGAACCTTGGAGAAAAAAACAACAAAACAAAAAAAGAACCTTGGTTCTGTTTGCTGTTTAATGTACTTGCTCTTTCTAAAGGATCATATCCACTAAACCACAGTGACAACCATTACAACACCAAACATTTATCAGGCATTTAAAAAATTAAAAAGCATTTTCACCGCGTTGGGCATTACATTACCCTTTACATGACTGTGCCATTAAGTTTCCTAAAACAGCCACATAAGAATATTATTGCCCCATTCTACAGATGAGAAGATGTCAAAGTCATATAAACTAATAAATGGCAGAGCTGACATTGATTGAAATCCAAACATTCTAACTCCAAAACCCATATTCTTTTTTTGTTTGTTTGTTTTTGTTTTTTTTTTTTGAGATAGGATCTCACTCTAGCTCTGGCGATCCTCCTACCTCTGCCTCTGTCTCCCAAGTGCTGGGATTAAAGGCGTGCACCACCACGCCCAGCTTTTTTTTTTCTTTTGGTTTTTTGAGGTAGGGTCTTGCTCTAGGTCAGGCTGACCTGGAATTCATGATGTAGTCTCAGGGTGGCCTTGAACTCACGGTGATCCTCCTACCTCTGCCTCCCAAGTGCTGGGATTAAAGGTGTGCACCACCACGCCTTTCAAAACCTATATTCCTTTTTTTTTTAAGATTTGTATTTAAATTTTTTTGAGAGAGACAGACAGAGAGAGAGGGAGAGGAAGAGGGATAGAGATGGGCGTGCCAGCAGTCTCTCAGCTGCTGTGAACGAAATCCAGATGCGTGCACCCCCTTGTGGTCAAGTGCAGCATTGTGCTCTTGCCTCATTTTGCATCTGGCTAAAATTGGGACCTGGAGATTGGAACAGCTGGAGATTGGAAGCGGGTTCTTAGGCTTAGGAGGCAGGCGCCTTAACCGCTAAGCCATCTCTCCAGTCCTCACAACCTATATTCTTAACTACTATAGTTAATACTCCGTTTAGGCTTCCCTTCTTTCCTTCCTGGACCCTTTTCTGCCTCATATTTTCAGTCCTATCTATTTAATCCCCAGCTAGAATCATCAGAAATGACTTCCATTCTCCTCATTGAACTCCACTTTGAAAAGACTGAGCTGTATGCACGCCTGTCCTCTGACCTCCTCTCTTTGCCCTTTCCTTCACTGCCTCACTTAACTCTGCCCTGTGCTTATAACAGTAGCCTCCTTGATGTTATCTTCCCATCCAACATGACCTAGAACTCACTGTGTAGCCCAGGCTGGCTTCAGACTTAGGGATACCCTCCTCCCTCGGCCTCCTGAGTGCAGGTTTCAAGGCATGAGCCACTACGCCTGGCTTCCGCCCGCCGTCTTTTTTACCTTGTAAGCCATCACCTAAGACCAGGAAGGCAGTCGCACGTTACAACTCTGGCAGTTCCTTATGGTGGTGGTTCTCACCAGATTCTGTCCAAAAAGCCAAGCTTCACACGGTCTGGACCTTGCCTGTCTTCTCCCCCAGATTCCACTCTTACGTACTAAAGACTCACACTCCCCCGTCTGTGCCAGGCACCCCCTAGCTGCACCCAGCTGCTCTTCTCTCATGTCTCAAAAGCTGCTCTGCCTTTAGTCTCCTCTTTGAGTCTTGAGATGCAGATGTCAGTCACCTTCATCTCCTGCTCCTTGGGCTCCCCAGGATGAATTAGCCATGTTCTCCCTACAGCACGTTCTCACGTGTCTGTGGTATACTGGGTTGTGACTCTGCCATCGAGCTGCATGGGTTTACCAGCCCAAGAGAAGCCATTCATCTCTCAGTACCTCGCACACACAGCACACCTCAACAATTGCTGCTCAAGATGCTCGCAGAGGTGTTAAGGGCGGTATTAGACAACAGGAGTCTGGGAACAGGCTCAGTCCTCAGCAGTAGGCTGCTGTGCTGAATCAAGCAGCACATGGCCAGTGGCGATATCACATGAGCGAACACCAGGCAAGGTTGAGAGCTTCAAGTCCCCTCTGCCCCCTGCTGTGAGGTTGGCACAGTGGCCATGCAGTGCAGGTGATCAGCACTGGGCCCTGGGCTTCTCGCTGGCTTCTTTGGGTCTTACTGTCATGAAGAGTCACCTCCGTACTCTTGGTTGTTGACTTCACCAGAGGGAGGCTTCCTCTTGTTGTCATTTCTCTACTGATAAGTCACCATCCTTAACTCAGCTCCCACAGGCTTACTGAAGTGTACCTAAAACCCACCTCTTCTTTCCTTCTCAGCTTCAGGAGGAGCTAGAGAAAGGGGAACGAGACAACGCAGAGTTGCAGGAGTTTGCCAACACCATTCTCCAGCAGATAGCTGACCACTGCCCCGACATTCTTGAGCAAGTTGTCAATGCCCTGGAAGAGTCGTCCTGACCCGCGCCGTGGGAAGTGCTGAGCCCAGGAGCCCAAGAGACGTGCCAGAGGAGCCAAGAAGGGAGAACTGGAGGAGCAGGCATCTAGAAACTTCTCCACACCAAACCCTACAAAGTCCATCCTGTCTTGCTCTCTTGAAGTATGCATCCTGCCCATGTCTAGACCTATCACCTTACTTCACCCTCTGCTCTGAACACCGTCTTTGCACAGATTTCCTGGGCCTCCGTGAAGAGCTGCCCTCTTGTCGTCAGCAGCGGAGAGCTGGGAGGCTGGAAGGTCGTTCTCTGCCCTTCCGGGGAGAGGCAGCCAGCAGCGCATTTGGCTGTTTGACAGGACAACTGCATCTGGAGTCCACTCAGTCCAGTGAGAGCAAGAGTCCTCAACACCGACGTAAGAGCTCAGTATTCTAATATCATAACGGGTAGGTTCTCCTCAGAAAGTGAAACAAAACCTCAAGACAAGTACACGAGGAAGGAGGGCGTGACATGAGGGACAAAGAGAAAAGTGTCCCTTGTGTTTGCCACTCCTGTGTGGCATCTTGAAGTTGTGCCTTGAGGAGTGAGGCAGAGTAGCCTCAAGGTGGCTTAGTATTCATCTTATGTGTGATTCAGAGCCCTTAGCACTTGACTCACGTGCTTTGTGCTCAGTTGACAGAAAGGTAATGGACTGCTTTCTCCTGTTCAAGACCTTTGACCGCACTGCAGTGCACGGTTAGGTTAAATGTCTGACTGAACAGAAGAGGCCTTGACCTTAGAGCCTGCCATTGCCACGTGCAGCTCTGAGCCTCTGGTGGTAGCCTCGGGGGCCAGGCTGATTCTTCTCGAACACTGCCCAGAATTCTGTCTGTCCCCACCACCCTGCCCAGATCCTACAGAGCAAGGATTGCTGGAGGGTGTGAGCCACCTCCTACCCTCAACTTTGCTCTGATCCTGCGTTCCCAGAGTCACAGCCTCATGCTTTGCTTGGATTCTTCCAGCCCAGATGAGTTTGTCCTATCCCACACATTCTGTCATGCAGAGAGGATTTCTGCAGTACGCACATCAGTGAGGGAGGCATCCATTCTTGAAAAAGTCCCTTCAGTGAGGAGGGGTGTCGTGGGTGCTTTGAGACATGCTTAGTTGAGGTGGAGCAGCAAAGAGCGTGCCCTCCTTTTCTTCCCCGTCTGAACTGGTATCATCTCTAGGAGCGTCTTTCCCAAGCCACCACTCCTCACGTCTCATTCCAGTGGCATCCGTGGACATGTAGGGCAGGCTTACCTCCTTGTCACAGGGTCACAGTTGGTCATCTGCGTCGCTACCCTGAGGCAGTTCTGCGCATCTGCAGGAACACGCTGACATGAGAAAGGTACAATTCCAGCTGAGGACGCAGGCATGCTACAGAACAGTTTTCCCAAGCATAGACATCATCAATAATCAGGCACCGAGAAAGACTGCTCAGCACACGTCTTACCTTTGACCTCCTCCCCAGACTCCCTGTGACACCCCCGTCTTCTGGTTAGGTTGCTAGAGCGAGTGCTTCTGTCTTGTTCTCTCCCCAGTTACACTCTCAGAATATTTAATGCTGCCTGCAAATTCCTCATAGCCCTCAACTCAGACCCTGACACAGCACCTTCCACTGTCTGCTTAAAGAGCCCCCGCTCCCCTTCTCCCCGCTGTACAATGATTCACCTTCATATAAATGCTATGAAGTACTCCTTGTGGGGATTTGAATGAATTCTGACAGAAGTGTCTCACCAGGACTCTTCGTGAGGCTGTCAGTGAAGGGGTGGGTTAGGTCAGAAGTACTGGGCTGGGGAAGCGGCTCCGTGGACAAGAGCACTGGCGGTGCGTGGGGATTGGAGTTCAGTCTGCGTGTAGAAACCAGGCATGGCTGCACACACCTGTGACCCCGGTGCTGAGGCGTCAGTCAGGAGAATCACCGGGGCTCACTGGTCAGTAGAGGAACCACAGAGGACGGATACCCAACTTCCCTTTCTGGCCTGCACACACCCTCACATGGAGCACGCATGCACACACCCTCACATGGAGCACGCATGCCCACACCAAGAAGAAGTAGCAATGGTCATTACTGGCCAAGGTTTTTTTGTTTTGTTTTGTTTTTTGAGGGGACTGAGAAGATGGCTCAGCAATTTAATCTGCTTGCTTGCAAAGCCTATTGGCCCAGATTCAACTCCCCAGTACCCACATGAAGCCAGATGCACAAAGTGGCACATGAGTCTGGACTTCATTTGCAGTGGCACAAGGCCTTGGCATGCCATTCTCCCTGCCTCCCCCTCACACACATGCGTGCACTGACATTTATTTTTAAATATTTTGTTTTGAGGCAAGGTCTCATGTAATCCAGTCTGATCTAACTCACTCTGTAGCCAAAGATAGCCTTGATCTTTGGATCCTCCTGGCTCTGCTTCCCAAGTGCTGTGATCAGCACTACACCGGGTTTATGTGATGCTGGGCATCGTAAGATTTTGCGAAAGCTATGCAAGCACTGCCAACTCCTGCCCCTACTTACCTCAGCTTTACTTATTTCCTGTCCTGACCATGAATCCTGTAGGAAGCCCCAGTGTTGCCATGCAAGAGAATTAGAATCTCACCTCCCCTTAAGGAACCACAGCCTTGTAACAGCTCCACGGCTGCAGCACAACCTAGAAAGCAGAAGAGTCCAGGTGCACAGCAGCAGCCTGGCGCCAGCCCTCCCCAATTCTTAAGGGGACACCTCAAGCAGGCCTCCTTGGGTGCACCCATTTGGTGCTTCTCAGCAAAGGCAGTACCTGCCTCTCCTGCTAACTTTGCCACATGACCCTTCCCACACCTCCCTCCTCCGTTCATTTTGCCCTGTGTCATCACATCCCTTCAGAGAGGCTGTGGGAGCCCTCGAGGACATGTAGGAGGCAAGCTTGTGGGTCAACGTTGTCCGATTCTTGCATCACATCAAGGAGTCCCCTTGAACCCTGTTGGGGAGTGGTTTGGTAACCGACTGAGTCTGAGGGCTGCTGGGCTAAAGGTGAACCTGCTTTATTTAGTATCGTAGGGTGGCAACGAGTGCATCCTGCTGAGCTCAGTGACGTCACTTGTTGAACCAGCCCCACATGGCCTGGGGACTCATTTCAGGACCACTCCTCTTACAGACGCCTGACCTTGAAAATCACTGAAAATTGCCCAGGCTCCTCCCCACATACATGTCCTTTAGCATCTAAAGATCTTTACCGCAAGCCAAGCTTATCGTGACGAGGACATTGAGAAAAGGGGGCTGTTAACTCAGAAAGTGACAGGGAGCTCTGCCTCTCCGACTAGACCTCTGTCCACATCCCCACTGAGCGCCAGTGACTCATTTGAGTGGTTTAACAAGACCCTGAGCGTTTGTGGTAGAGACATCTGTGTGGGCTTTAGCATATTCAGAAATACAAAAAGTGTCCCCAGCTCATCTCAGCTGTCGCACTCCTCTTCAGTAGACCTCAGTGCACCTCTTCCTCATAGCAGATGGAAATTGGAAGAAAACACCGGGCTCAGAATGCTGCCCTCCCCCCTCCCCGCCCCTCGTGATACCGAGGTTGGCATTTGCTATTGCTCCCTCCCGCTTGATGCATGACTCACAGAACAGGCCCACTGGCTAGCTGCAAGGTCTTTAGGAACGGACAGAGCAAAGAAATGTTGCTGCATGGAGTATGATGTTCACATGAAGTTCCTGAGTCCCAGGGACCAGAGGTCAGCAATGTCTGCCTCCCAGCCTCGCCCCCGGCCCACCCGAGTCCAGCAGGAAGGGCGAAGCCTGCACCTCAGGAGCCGCCGTCTGCCATCACTGCCAGTCCCTGGGCTTCAAGAAGTGACTGGAACCATTCAAAGAAATATTCTAAAGAAAAAAACTCTGCCATTTCTCCCACATGAATTACTTAGGGAAGAGGAAAATGTGCATTAGAAGGGATCCTTCTGAACAAAATGGCTGTCTGTACTCTTTTTAAACAAAACTGTTTCCAAACTTTTTAGTGTCAAAACTGTAACCAAGTGTCTCCTGATTCTGCGCACTGTGTTTGGTGAGTGCTGTTACCTTGTTGTAGGTTATCTTCTGCCTCTTTGGGGGGAGAAGTGATTTTAGGGGTTGGTTTGGGGGAGTGGATGTCTGTCCCATTCCCACCACCTCGTTGTTTCTCTGCTTGTCGATACTGTCTGTGTGGTTCAGAGAACTGGGGCAGTTACATTATGTCCGTTGTTGAGAATATTAAAATATTAAAAAGTAGTTGTAGAACTGAAAAATTAAGAGCTGTGTCTTTAAAATGTAAACCCATCAATGCCATGTTAATAAAGGAATGCAAGCTATGGGCAGCCCAGTTTCTCCCCTCCTCTAGGTTGGCAAGGTGGTAGCCAGGCCAGCCCTTGGGCATCAGTGCCCACACTCCAGGCAGGTGACTGCTTGAGGACGAGAGGCAACTTCTGAGTAGAGGAATGAGACTCGGTGTGCCAGGATCTTCCGATACAACCTCAGGACCTCTGGGTGACGGTTTCAAAGTTGGTGACCCCAGAACCACCCTCCTCCCCACATTGATCCCAACCCAGTGTGCCTAGTACTGTGTGGATACCTGGGCTTGGCTCTGGCGTCCCTGCTGGCAGGCCACAGGACCTCTTCCTACTACCTACATGGTGCTATCTATCATGACCATCCGACATGGTGGCCTGCCCACCTGGCGCCTACAATCTGGTACAATGGGGGCCTCAGAACTCAGCTGTCTAGCTTCAGATCCGAGATTCTTCCCCTTAAAGCTTTTTAGACCCACGCTCCCTTTCCCCAGTCAGGAAAGCCGTGAGAACGGTGAAACAAGGGGACCCATCCCTGAGCTACAGTGAGCTCCAGCCCTGCCCCCTTCTCTGCTGCAGCACCAGTACTGCATCCCCCTCTAACACAGCCAGGCCCACCGAGTGTGCACGCACCACTGGGCCAGCTGCCCTGTGTGGAACAGGAACCTGCCCAGGATGGGGACCTGGGGTTCACCCCATGACCGGGCTTCAGAAGAGGAATGTTGCACTTTGGTGGGGAGCCAGGGAGTGCTGGGCACTGGTTTTCTGTAGCTTGAGTCCCTTTTAGCAACAGTGGTGGCAGCCTGATGGTGGTTTGTGAAGGTAAATGCAGCCACTGCCTTCAACTGTGTGATTGCTGAGATTCGAATTGCCAACCCAATAATGCTATTACAAAGACATTGTGTTCTGTTCAAGTTTGCCTTGATAATTATTGTAAACACTTTGTTCAGTTTTTCTTTTTTACTCACAAACTAAATCCATCAGGAAATTATAAAGTTATTTAAAAACTGTGTGCTGTATCCTTCTTTAGTTTCCCCAGCCTGGTCATCCCTGTTACATGACAGAGCTTGAGATGCTGGAAAAGCAGGAAGAGACCAGCACGTGTCAGGAAGCGGGCGGTAGTGGCAGGAGCCCGGAGCCAGTGTGCTCAGGGTTTGGGAAGACTCGCCGAAGATTCCCTCTGTGGGAGCCTTGGAGTCCTGCGAGGCTGTGTAAACAGAAAATTTGTTTTTAATTTTCCACTTCAACTATGATTATCTTTCAAAATCATCCCCAGCTCCCATGTGTCTTCTTTATACCTTAAATGCTGAGCGGGTTCTCCACCATTCCATGTCAGATATGGCTGTGTTCTGGAACTTAGAGGAAGCGTCCATTGCCAGGAGTGATGGAGCTGCTCGTACCAACATTACAGAACAGCAGTCACAGTCAGGGCTGGGGGAGCGCTGGAGCAGCACTCTAGGACCTGTGGGGACCTGTGGGTTTGGTCGGCACATTGGGAACACCAAGTATAAAAGAGCCTCAAGGGAGGACTGGGCTGGAGAGATGGCTTAGTGGTTAAGGCACCCACCTGCAAAGCCAGAGGACTCAGGTTCAATTTCCCCAGGACCCATGTAAGCCAGATTCACAAGGTGGCGCTAACATCTGGAGTTCGTTTGCAGTGGCTGGGGGTCCTGGCAAGCCCCCCTCTCTCTCTATCTGCCTCTTTCTCTCTCAAATTAAAAAAAGAGAGAGAAGGGTGGGGGGACTTGGAAATAGCTCAGCAATTAAAGGCATTTGCTTCCCAAACCTGCCAGCCCCAGTTCCGTCTTCCCCAGCACTCAAGCAAAGCCAGGCACACGGTAGCACATGCATCTCTGATCGCAACTTACCCGTGGCAATGGGAGACAGAGCCAGCAGAATGCCATTCGTTTACAGCAGCAAAAAAAGGCGGGGATAGAGCGCAGGCCCTTCAAGATTGTCCTCTGACCTCCACACGCACACCATGGCAAGTGCGCACCTATACACACACACGCACACACACACACATTTTCAAGAAGGAAACCAGGAGGGCTGGGGGGTATGGATCAGTATGAGGACCTGAGTTATGACCCCCAAAACCCACGTGAACACAGAACAAGACCATGGTGAGATGGGAGGTGGAGATGAGGATCTCTAGAAGGGTTAGCTAGCCTGGCATACACACGGAGGAGAAGAAGAGCCTGCCTCAAACAAGGTCTCCCCAAGTGGAGGGGAGAAGCGGGCAAGAACACTGCAGGGGGTGCCTGCACGCAACATGCACGCACACAAACACACATGCGCACACGCGATCTGTCAGCTTAGCAGCCAGCCACACCTCTCATTAGCGTCCTTTGTCTCCAGTTAATCTGCAAAGCAGGCATTTACCATTGCTTTTCTGATAGAGAAACCCAAAATGCAAACCAAGTGGCCCTAGAGCTACACAGCAGTGACGGCCTGGAGTCCCATCTGTGTCAGTAGGGATCAAGGCCTTTCCACTCCTCACAAAGAACCCACAGTCCCATTGTTAGCACCAGAATATCTCATTTTTGAATTCTGATCACCATTTTACAATTGTGAGTTTCTGGTTCCCTGAAGTGGCTCAGGCCGCTTATCCCAATTGCAAAACAGTGTATGGATTGCTATTTCCTGAAATGGCCCAAATCACCTATCTAATTGCCATTTCCCTAAAACGGCCCAGGCCCCCAAAGTAGAATGCCCTGCAATGGAAGACTTCCAACCAAGTCCCCTATAAGACCCCTAGTCTATGAGAGAAGTTGCCTTCAACATGCCTGGCAGAGCCCTTCCTGTCTCTGCTATTGAGCAGAGTGTTTCTCTTACTTCATTCTACTCCCGTTCCCAGCTTTTCCCTAACACCTACCAGGGAAGCTCAGGGCCAGGGAATGGATTGAGTCCAAGACTTGTGCCATCCGCAGGAGGCATCAGGGCCATGTGCCGTCTGGGGTTCAGCAGGAAGAGAGAAATGACCTACCTGGTCTGGTCACCGTCAGGACGATGTGTCATAACATCCTGCTCAACTTTCCAAGCCTCACGTCCCCAGATGAGTTTAGCAGGTGGTTCTGATAAATCGGATTATTTAGGCTTGGGTCACAGGTACTCAACTCCCCCCCATGTCACCTTTTGACATGAGGATTTGGGTTCCTTCAAGAGCACTGGAGCCTTTCTCAACTCTTGGTTGGGCTGTCACCCAAGACTTAGGGTGCTGGACTGTTAGGGTCACACAAAACTTTCACTGAGACACTGGCCTCTTGTCTTATGGATGCCAAGAGTTGAATTCCACAGACCAGAGAGTAAGTTTAGAGAAAGTTCATCATGAAAATTACAGAGTTTAAGCACTTAAGGAAAGAGGAAGGAATACAGAGAGCTCCTGACCAAAAGAAGGCAAGAAAGCTGGGCGTGGTGGCGCATGCCTTTAATCCCAGCACTCGGGAGGCAGAGGTAGGAGGATCGCCAAGAGTTCGAGGCCACCCTGAGACTACAGAGTGAATTCCAGGTCAGCCTGGACCAGAGTGAGACTCTACCTCGTAAAAACCAAAAAAAGAAGGCAAGAGCGGGGGTCCTGGAAATGGGAAAAGTACACCTAGAGACCCAGATTGGGGCCTCTTGTAGGTCCTGAATTGGGGCTGAGCTAACCAACCCCCTGGCCAGAGGGTCAGGTTGAATCCTATGAAGAATCTAGGAGAAGGATTTATTCTAGCAAAGGGGGAGCTCCTTGAGTTTAAGGAGAAACAGCCTTTAGGCAGAAAGTGGTAAGGAGAGGCCTTATCCTTCTCGGACCTTTAGCAAAGTGGACACTGCAAGGACAGGCTTAAGAACATCCCTCACTTTTACTGTCGGGGGAGCCTGTTACCCCTACACTGCCTCACTTCCATACTTTCATATGTCCCATGCAAGACCCCTCCATGCCCCCTTCTCTCCCTGAAAAGCCTTAAAACCACTACCCTTCCCTTACTCGGTGTTCCTGCAGCCTCTTTCACTTCAGACCCCACCATCCTCTCACCTGGCGTTAAATAAAATGGTGGCCCAAGAAACATAAGTCCTCTTATCTAGTCCTCTATTCCTGAAACCCAAACCTACCGTCCACAGCACAGTACATGCCACAGTTATGGTACATCATCTCCCCCAGATGTTTCCACAGCCTGTCCACAGGGCTGTGCCTAAGGGAGGCTACCTCCAGGATTCTAAAGGCACTGGAGGAGGGCTGACACAAGATCCTGCTATATGGGTGAAGAACCAGCTCTCCTGATTTCCACACGCGCCTTCACCGTGGCTGCAAGGAATCAGGTCCAGAAGATCTGATTCCCACCCAGGCTTTGCTTCTGATGAGCCCTTGAAGAACCCACGTAAGTCCTTTGGCCTTCAGCCCTGTCGTTTGTCACAATGGTATAATGGCACCTGCACTACAGGTGAATGATACGCAAATGCACAAAGGCTGAGGATGTGGCTTGGTGGGGGAGACCTTGGCGTGTGCTAGGCCACAGAGGGGCCCCATCCCCAGCACCACGGGAGAACAGAGGATGCCCAGGAAAAATCAAGCCCGTGGCAGCACATTAGGCATGGTGGGTGCTCAGCAGTCACCTGCCACAGTAATTCCACTTTGGTGAGGCAATATTTGATTCAAGAACTCCTATGGGCAGTATGTGTATCGGAGAATCACCTTGTGGCTGGGAGAAAATCCATGCATTGCTTTGCCTAAAGCGTGGATGCTTGAGAAAACAGAAGGTCATCATGCTCTGACCAGACCCACCTCAAGACCATTTACCGATGTCTGAACAGCTCTGTAGATACAGAAATTGTCTAAAGATGAAAATCGAGGACTGGAGGGATGGCTTAGTGGCTAAGGCGTTTGCCTGCAAAGCCAAAGGACCCAGGTTTGATTCCTCAGGATCCACGTTAGCCAGATGTACAAGATGGCACATGTGCCTGGAGTTCGTTTGCAGTGGCTGGAGGCCCTGGTGTGCCCATTCTCTCCCTCCCTCTCTTTCTCTTGGTCAAATGAATAAATAAAAATAAAATATTTTATTTTTTAAAATTGAGATGGATCCGTGTTGTTAAAGGCTTGCTTGCAAAACCTGACAGTCCAGGTTTGATTCCCCTGTATCCATGCAAAGCCAGATGCATGAAGTGGCCCATGTTCGAGTTTATCTGCAGTGGCAGGGGACCTGATGTGCTTGCCCTTTCTCTCTCTCTCTCAAATAAATAAATAAAATGATTTTTAAAGGGCTGGAAAGATTGCTTAGTGGTCAAGGCACTTGCCCACAAAGCCAAAAACCCAGGTTCAATGCCCCAGACCCACGTAAGCCAGATGCATGTGGCACATGTATCGGGAGTTCATTTGCAGTGGCTGGATGCCCTGGCATGCCCATTCTCTCTCTCTGCCTCTTTCTCTCTGTCTCAAATAAATAAATTAATTAACTATTTAAAACAATATTTTAAAATAATAAAGACGAGGGCTGGAGAAATGGCTTAGTGCTTGCCTGTGAAACCTAAGAACCCAGGTTCGATTCTCCAGGACCCACATAAACCAGATGCACAAGGTGGCACATATTTCTGAGGTTCATTTGCAGTGACTAGAGGCCCTTGCATGCCCATTTTCTCTCTCTCCCACTTTCTCTCAAATAAATTTTTAAAAAGTTAAAAAAATAAAAATAAACATGAGTGGCGGGAGAGATTGTTTAGCAGTTAAGACACTTGCTTGTGAAGCCTAAGGACCGAGGTTCAATTCCCCAGTAATCATGCAAGGTGGCACATTCTTCTGGAGTTCATTTGTAGTGGCTGGAGGCCCTGGAGCACCCATCTTTCTCTCTCTCTCAAATAAATTAATAAAATATTTTTTAAAAACAAAGAAAAATAAGGCCCGGGTGTGGTGGCACACACCTTTAATCCCAGCATTTGGGAGGCAGAGGTAGGACAATCTCTGTGAGTTTGAGGCACCCTGAGACTACATAGTGAATTCCAGGATAGTCTGGGTTACAGCGAGATGCTACCTCAGAAAACCAAAACAACAACGCACTCCACTTTCCCCTTTGAAACTCCACTCTCCATCATATCCCCTCCCCTTCTTAATCAGTCTCTCTTTTAATTTTGATGGTCTTGTGTATGTAGTTTCAGGTACTGTGTGGTCATGGATATCCAGGCCATTTTGTGTCTGGACAGTTGCATTGTAAGGAGTCCTACCCTTCCTTTGGCTCTTACATTCTTTCTGCCACCTCTTCTGCAATGGACCCTGAGCTTTAGAAGGTGGGTTTGAGATGTTTCAGTGCTGAGCACTCCTCTGTCCCTTCTTCTCAGCACCATGGTGCCTTCTGAGTCATCCCAAAGTCACCACCATCTGAAAAGAGAAGCTTCTCTAACTAAAAGTGAGAGTAGCATTAATATATGGGTGTGGACATTAAGAGAAGCACTTACTGGGCAGTTTGCTGAGCATAGTATATACATTTAGTGAGACAACAGCAGACGTTACACCCCTAGGGCTCATGACTACCCCTGTTGTAGGTTTTCAGTATCAGGGATGTATTCCCTCCCATGGAGCAGGCCTCCAGTCCAATTAGAGAGCAGTTGGTTTCCCCCATAACAGACATGCCACTATTGCACCTGTTGGCTCATTTGGCCTGGCTGGCCAAATTTAAAGCTTGCAGTGTCCACTGTTGAGTATTTTCACTGGTGTTTTCTCGCTCTCCCATTGAACTGCATGCAACGTAGCTGTGAACGAACTCCAGATGCGTGAGCCCTCTTGTGGACAAGTGCATCATTGCACCCTTGCATCACTTTTTGCGTCCGGCTAAATGTGGGACCTGGAGAATCAAATGGGCGTTCCTAGGCTTTGCAGGCAGGTGCCTTAACCACTAAGCCATCTATTCAGTCCTATTTAGGATATTTCTTGACAGTTTAATATTTTTTGACTTTTGAAAGCACCTTACAATGTTAATAGCCATAGAATAGTTTAAAGTAAATATGATTTTTTTTTATGAGAGAGAAATCAATAGAAAGGCAGAATTGGCACACCAGGGCCTCCAGCCACTACAATCAAACTCCAGATGCGTGTATCACCTTGTGCACATGCACGACCTTGTGCATGCATCACCTTGTGCAGCTGGCTTACGTGGGGTCTGGGGAGTGGAACATAGGTCCTTGGGCTTCGCAGGCAAGCACCTTAACCACTTAGCCATCTCTCCAGCCCCGTAAATATGATTTTCATAACAGCATCCTATTGTCATAGGCAGTGTATGTATTTTTCTTGGTATGCAAGGATGGTCAGGTCTGCATTATTGGGGTACCTGACTGGAGGAGTTTACGGACTTCATCTTATTGAGGAATAACCCCCGTCCCCAGAGTGACGGAGATCCGTGCTGTTGTTTACATTTACAAAGAGTGGGTGCAAGAGTGACATGATTAATTCTTGATGATCTGAATATGAACGAGTTCATTTTTGTCATTTTATATGAATAAACTGTGAAAGGGGGGAAAATAAGGATGAAAATGCCAAGGCTTACAACACAAAGTCTCCCAGAGAGGCAAGAACCTCTCCCAAGCACGGGCTCCTTCCTGGCGTTCACTTGCCAGCCTGCCTTCCCGCAGTTCCTCCCCCAGGGGGGTCATATGCCAACAATCATATTGTTTCTGCTTGAGGAAGGCAAAAGCCCAGATGCCAATGGGCCTGTCTCATCCTTGCAGGGGAGGCCTCCTGAATGGGATCTTTGTCTGCCCTGGTTGTTAGTCACTGTGACAAACAAAACCCAGGGAGCCTGGAACCCAACAAAGATTCTTTGGCCAGGCGATCACGTCATGAAGTTCAGGCTGCAGCGTGAAAACAGCCCCTGGTTCCAGCATCTCTAAGTTCTCCTACAGACTAGCATGTGCGGAAGATCCTTGGCCTTCCCTCCATCCTCAGAGCAAGAAGCACCTTGATCTCCAGGTCCCTTCACTCACAGCCTGCGTGTATTCTCCCATCCCTGTGTCCTTTCCTCCGGGCCCCTGCAGGCTCACGCACAGGCAGTGGTGAGAAAGGACCTCCTTACTTGGATGCTTCCTGCAAGCTTCTTATCCCAACCCTGTCCCACAACTGCCCCGGCTTTCATCGGTGCTGCTGCAAATGCCAGTCCCAGATACCTGAGCAAGGAGGTCTGCTAGAACCACACTGCTCCTATAGACAGGGCAGGGCAGGGCCAGACAAGCTGCAGCCACTGCTGTATGGTATCAGGTGGGAAATCTCTGCCTTTGGCTTGCCTCCAGCCCTGGAACTGAGCCGCTGTTGGCTTCTTTGTTGTGGTATAGAGCCATGGTTGTGACTGAGTGTCCTGAGCAGCTGGGGCGGGGGAGGAAGAGGGGGCGGGGAGGCAGCTGGGATTTGACTTAGGTGCTCAGGATGGCACTGGATACAAAAGCCCACCAATCAGAGCCTTCTCTCCTCTCCTGCTCCAATGGTCTGGTCCTCTGTGGACTTTATTCTCGCCCGTTGGCCCTTTGAAACTCTCATAGGGGTCTTCCATACTTCTAGGAAGCCAACCAAGCAATGACTTGGAATACACTGAATTATGGTTTTTCAGAAAAAAAAAAAAAAGCTGCTGAAGGGCTCAGCTGATATCCTGAGTGAGAACTTGCCAGGGACTGAAATGTAGCCAGTGTTTCTAGATTCCTCTCCTAAGCATGTAAGTGTGTGCCCATATGTGCATACGTGCGTGAGTGTGTGTGTGTGTGTGTGTGTGTAGCCATACAGCCTAACTATTCACACATATTTGAGTGCTCACACATGTACACACACACACACACACACACACACACACAGGCTCTGGACAAGTGTGAGAGTCTCTGTGCTATGGAGGAAATGAGTAAATCATTCAACATTTGTTGTTTCCCTCTGAGGCTTGCAAAGAAGGTGTTAAGACCACAAGACTTAAATCATAAACTTTGTTAAAAGCCAAACAGCCCAATATGTTACTCTTGCCAATTTGGACACAGCCTTTAGAGTAACGCTGCACTGATCTAACGCAGAAGGAATCACCCGAGGAAGGAGAAGGGTGGGAGGAAGCTGCAGCACTGGCCAGAGAAGGATGACCCGACTCAGCCACCCACCCAGCAAGGGCAGAACCAGCTAGAACCCAGGCAGGGCCTTGACACTTTTCTTTTTGTAAAATATATTTTATTTATTTATTTACGAGAGAGAGAGAGAGAGAGAGAGAGAGAGAATGAGCATGCTAGGGCCTTCAGCCACTGCAAATGAACTCCAGATGAATGCACCCCCCCTTGTGCATCTGGTTTACATGGGTCCTAGAGAATCGAACTGGGATCCTTTGGCTTTGCAGACAAACACCTTAACCACTAAGCCATCTCTCCAGACCCTGACACTTTTTTCTATCTTCCCTCCTTAAAGGACTCACAGCAAGGTAAGGGAGAACCTATCTACTCCACAATAGCCAGAACTAGTCAAAATGACCAATGGAGCCATTGCGCAACCAACTGTGGGGGCCTGTCCACTGGGTGCCTCACTCTGGGGACACCCATCCCTCCCCATCTGTGGCAGACAGCTTCAGGTTCGCTGAGATGAACTTCCAAACCAAGTAAAGTTATGGAGGAAGGGATATTTATTGAAGCTTACAGATACAGGGGAAGTTCCATAATGGCAGAAGGAACTGACCTGCTTTCATGGGACCAGACACAGAGAGAAAAGCACAAGCCAAAAACCACACAGCACAGCACAGCACACCTCAGGAGCTCCAGCTAGGCACACTTTGCATATCTTTAGATTGAAATCTCAAACCCAGCACCACACCTTAAGATCTGCCCAGTGACACTGCCTCCAGCCAGGTGCTGCAGATAAAAACTACAAACTAATTAAACACTGAATATATTGGGGGCCATATTCAAACTACCACATTCCACCCCTGGTCCCCAATAGATTTTGTTTTGTTTTGTTTTTTTGTTTTTGTTTTTCAAGGTAGAGTCTCACTCTGGCTCAGGCTGACCTGGAATTAACTATGTAGTCTCAGGGTGGCCTCGAACTCACAGTGATCCTCCTATCTCTGCCTCTCAAGTGCTGGGATTAAAGTCATGTGCCACCATGCCTGGCCCCCAATAGATTTTAAACCATCACATATTGTAAATTGTACTCAGTCCAATTTCAAAGGTCCCCACAGTCTTTACCAACTTAAGGATAGTTCCAAAGTCCCAAATCTCATCTAAGATTTAAGATTTTATCTTAGCTGTGAGTCCTATAAAATCAAACAAGTTATATACTTTCAACATATAAAGGCACAGAGTAAACATTTTCAACTGGTATAAGGCATAGCAAGGAGAGACTAGAACAATGCAGACTCAACCACCATCAGGCAATCATCAAACTTCTGCAGTTCAAGTTCAATATAACCAGAGACTGACAGTCTCCAGGTTTTCCAATTCTGCTCCTCCATCTGGGCAGATTAGCCAGGAAAACTTCCATCCCAGGCCAACAGTGCACTCCATGGTAGCCCTTGCACAGTTCTGGTATATGCAAAATGTCTTCAGGTCTCCATGCAAACCATGGTCCATCTTCCAAAGGCTCTTCCAGCCTTTCAGGGCATCACACCCTACCTCATACTGCATCTCAGCAGCAGCGCTCTGGAATCTTGTGCAATTCATGACCATTCCATGCATTTTTCATGCTTTCAAAATTAATACCAGGTGTGCAGGACACAGCCTTATTCTTAATTCATGGACAAAATAAATTGTAACCTTGAAAAACAGATTCCTTCTCTAGTCAACTCTTTCCAGGCTGACTACATTTCTATGTTTTTTTTTTTTTTTTCGAACTTTTTTTGATTTTTCTACACTCTGGTCCAGAGTGACCTGGGATTAACTATGTAGTCTCAGGGTGGCCTCGAACTCCCAGCGATCCTCTTACCTCTGGGACAAAAGTGCTGGGATTAAAAACAGATTCCTTCTCTAGTCAACTCTTTCCAAAAGACTTTACATTTCTAATAGTCTTTCCTCGGGTATCTTCTTCATTGTTTTAATGTAAAGCAGTTGGGCCATCTTCCTTAAGATTGCTAATGTGATGACAATAGCAGTTTCAGTAACCTGAAACCAGTCTCAGTGCCTCTAATTTTAACTTGCTTGAGTTTTTCCAATTTAAAATCTTAAATCTCTCAGTCCAATATTTTAGCCAAGCACATCAGCCCATTGCAAATTTAACCTTGATCAAACTCTCTGTCCTTGGGCAGCAGAATGCAGCCATCCCTTATGCCAGTAGCCCAGTTCCAACAAAGTCCTCTGCAGTCTTTCCTTCCCCTTATAAAGTTCATAAGCCAAGCCTTGAAATTCAATACTGGCTGCACTTAGCATTCTCAAACTCTCATCATAATAGTCCATAAAACTTGGCTTACCACTCCAGAAGTTGTCTTCAGTTACAAGCACCAAATACATGCCTGTTCCTCCAAAACAAAGGTTCCAAAAGACCAAACTCCACATGGTCAGGTTCATTTCACCCCACTCCTGGTACCAACGTCTGTAACAGACAGCTTCAGGTTCACTGAGATGAACTTCCAGACCAGGTAAAGTTATGGAGGAAAGGATATTTATTGAAGCTTATAGATCAGGGGAAGTTCCATAATGGCAAAAGAAACTGGCCTGCTTTCACAGGACCAAAAACAGAGAGAAATGCACAAACCAAAAACCATATAGCACAGCACAGCACAGCACACCTCAGGAATTCCAGCTAGGCACACTTTGCATATCTTTAGATTGAAATCTCACAACCACCACCACACCTTAAGATCTTCCCAGTGACACTGCCTCCAGCCAGGTGCTACAGATGCAAACTACAAACTAATAAAACACTGAATATATTGGGGGCCATATATTCAAACTACCACACCATCAAACCTGGGACTCCCTCCTTCTCCAAGACCAGCTAGCTGCCTCTTCCATGGGGCAGGAGCCTGTACAGGATTGCACAATACACATGTGCAAATGATCCTCCTTCATACTTGCATGTGAACAACCAGAAAATCTTTTTATATGGTCAAGAGATTCATACTTCCCTCCAACCCAATTCTGCTCCATCGTATCGCAGACAATAGCTCCACAGGCCCAGGCTTCACTTGGCAGCCAGGCTCCTGAATTCTGGCATCTCTCCTGCAAACGCCTGGAAGTGGGTACATCTCTGCCCACTGGCATCCCATAATTGGTGTCACTGAATCTGCAGACACTTTACCTTCCCTTTTCCAGCCAGAGTTTGCTGAGTTTAGAAACCTCATTCAGTGCCTTCCCCTTGCACCAGGACAGGAGCAAGCCCATTCTGCGCTCCATAAGCATTCCCTCACAGAGAGGCCTTTCTGGACTCCGACCTGAGAACAACATGAAACCTCAAGACAGCATGGGGTTGAGAAGGAAAGGACACTGGTCTGGGGATATCCTTCTGGCTGCTTACTCCTTGGCCGCTGAAGGACCACTGACCCTTCCTGCTTGCACAAAAGTAGTGCTGCTACCCTACAGTGTTAGAAATAACCTGCCCCAGGCTGGAGAGATGGCTTCATGGTTAAGGCACATGCCTGCGAAGCCTAAAGACCCTAGTTCGATTCCCCAGGTCCCACGTAAGCCAGATGCACAAGGGGGATCATGCGTCTAGAGTTTGTTTGCAGTGGCTATAGGCCCTGGTGCATCCATTCTCATTCTTCCTCTCTCTTTCCCTCCCTCTGTCTCTAATAAATAAATAAATAAAAATTTTAAAATCTTTAAAAAAAAAGAAGTCACCTGTCCCTCTCAGGACCAAAATCTAAGTCTCCTAGGAGTGGGGTTCCTCTGGCCAGAATCTGCAGCCTTGAAGATAGCCTCTGTAGCTTAGGTGGCCCTGAGGACTCCCCTCACACCTTGGGAATCATTTCCCTCTGTATGTGTTTGTAGATGACTAATGAGTCACTAAAGCACTTGATGGGGTTTCCCCGTCCTAACCAGGTCCTCTAGCAAACGTGATCTCTTCCTCCTTGTGTGGGTATAAATTCCTCATCCTCAGAGTGGCAGTGGGAGGGAGAAAGCAGGCAGGGACTGCTTGCACTTGTCTGTGAGGGCCCCAAGTAAAAATGCCCAAGAGCTGGTGCACAGAGCCTGCACTCTGCCCTCCACCCAGCTCCCCTGGACTTGCAGGCAAGGGGGCTCCTAAGACAGTGTCTAGTCCATGCCTGGCAAGCCTTCACCCAGCTGCTATCTAATTTTCTTTTGCTTCTGGTTTTTTTTCTTTGATTAAACAAACAAAAAAATCCCTCACAAAAATGTCTTCTTTTCCTCCACATGCAGCGACCAGAGCTTGGAAACCACAGGATAGAATCTTCGCTGGCCTGCAAGGCAGAGATCTCCCTGTTGGAGTGTGGGCCAGGGAGGGCCTGCAGGTCAAATGTACTCCCATCAGGGCCCTAAAGGAATTTCTGCTGGGCCTCTAGGATAAAAGTCCCAGCTGTTGGCATCTGGGCTGGGTTGGTGGGGGAGTTTCTGACCCAAGTCCCAGCATTTAGGTTCTGTTCTCTCTCCAGCTTGGAGGTGTGTTAATTCTAGGTTTGCATCCGTCACCGCTGTCTGGAGATAACTCTAGAGCAAGCGTGCGCCCAGCACCTCTCCCCGCCCTGCCAGTTTGTGAGCTCCCGTGTTCACCCACACTGCCCACTGCCCACTGCCCAGAACCCACTCACCCCTCAAGACCCACACACACTTCACAGCCACCTGCAGCACGGGGCTTTCGTTTCTCACACCAACCTCCCCTTGGATTTGTGTCTCTTTTTTCAATGACATTCTTTGGTTTTTTTAAAAAAAATGGAAATTAGGGACTGGAGAGGATGGCTTGGCAGTTAAGGAGAGGATGGCTTGGCAGTTAAGGTGCTTGCCTGCAAAGCGTAAGGACCCCGGTTCAATTCCCCAGGACCTGTGTAAAGCCAGATGCACAAAGTGGCGTTTGCATCTGGAGTTTGTTTGCAGTGGCTAGAGGATTTGGCCCACCCATTCTCTATCTGCCTCTTTCTCTGACAAATAAATAAATATTTAAAACAATGAAAATTAGCAGGGTGACAGTAATATGACTACCTCAGTAGGGGTTCTGGTATGTATGAGAACACGTAGTAACCTGGATCCATTCACATGCTCCCTGCTGGGAGCTTCATGGGGAAGTACAGAACTGCCACCAGGTTTGTGGTAAGTCCAATATTCAACAAGTCCTTTGAGAGTTTCTTTCTTTCTTTCTTTCTTTCTTTCTTTCTTTCTTTCTTTCTTTCTTTCTTTCTTTCTTTTGCCTTGTTTTGTTTTGAATTTTTTTAAAAAATTTTTTTGTTTAGGCCAGGCATGGTGGCACATGCCTTTAATCCCAGCACTTGGGTGACAGAGATAGGAGGATCGCCATGAATTCGAGGCCACCCTGAGACTATAGAGTGAATTCCAGGTCAGCTTGTTTTTGTTTTTGTTTTTTTGAGGTAAGGTTTCACTCTAGCCCAGGCTGACCTGGAATTCACTATGTAGTCTCAGGGTGGCCTTGAACTTACAGTGATCCTCTTCTGCCTCCCAATTTGCTGGGATTAAAGATGTGTACCACTACACTTGGCTAATTAAAAAAAAAATTGAATTTATACATTTGAGAGAGAGAGAAATAGGCAGACAGAAAGAGTATGAAAGAGTGTATTGCAGTCTCCTGCCACTGTAAACAAACCCCATACACATGTGCCAGTATGTAAAGCATCTGGCTTTACATAGGTACTGGGGAATCCAACTCAGGCCATCAGGTTTTGCAAGCAAGCATCTTTAAGTGCTGAGCCTTCTCTCTAGGCCCCCTTGGAGGGTTTCTAAGGGTCAGTGTCCCCACTGCATTCAAAGACAACACACCTTCCGTGTGTTTCGTCAGCATCCTGTCCGCATGAAAGCTGACTGGAGCATCCTAGGTGGTCTATGAAATGTGCTATGGAAAAGAACGTGAAGGCAACTGAGCATCCAGGCAGCAGTGCCATTTACATGAAATCACGCTTGTGGGTGGTATTGGTGAATTAGGCCTCCTAGCCCAAGGCCCCTGCCCTGAGCCCGGGGAACTTTGTATCTTCTTTGGATGCGGTTTGAGGTGCTTCCTCAAAAACGAATTGAGAGAGATCCAAAACGACAAATGGCACTTAGGCTTCGACAGCCAGAGTTACCAATGTGGGGAAAGCTAGAAAGCAGCTATTAGAAGGGACACGAAACAGCTGAGGGGAAAAAGGCTACACCAGGACAGCAAAAGTAATAGCACGAGAAGCCAGGTAAAACCCACTCCCTTTGGCGCAGTGTGTTCATCGCTGGCAATCGATCAAACAGAAGCGAGACACCATTTTTTATACACCTCCCCCATCGACACGTACTCAGAGATGCCATTTTCCACGTAAAGCCAGGTGCGCAAGGGGGCATGTATCTGGAGTTCATTTGCAGTGGCAAGAGGCCATGGCGTGCCCATTCTCTCTCTCTGACTCTCTCTCTCTCTCTCTCTCTCTCTCTCTCTCCTGTCTGTGTTTTTCTGCTGGCAAATAAATAAATGGATTTTTTTTTCAAAAGAAAAGAAACAAAATAAAAAGACTTCTGTTATGACAGTGACTGGGCAGCCTGAGGCCCTCTGTGAGCCTCACTCTTGGAAACTACAGCAAAGCATCTTGAGACTATGCACTAAACGCAACAAACAGACCGCAAGCCTGTGACAAAGGAACTCTGAATCAGGGACTGGCGAGGTTGCTCGGTGGTGAAAGGCACTTGCTTGTAGGGTCGGCCCAGATTCAATTCCCTACTGAAGCCCAGTGCACAAAGTGGCACATGCCAGTGGCACTGGCAGAAGGGCTTAGCTCACCATGCTTTCTCTGTGCCTCTGTCTCTGTTTCTCTCCTTGCAAATATTATTATTTTTTGAATATATTTTATTTATTTATTTGATAGGAAGGGGCAGAGAGAGAGAAACAGAGAGTGAGAGAAAATGGGAGTGCCAGGGCCTCCAGCCACTGCAAATGAACTCCAGATGCATGTGCCCCCCTGCCTTGTGCATCTGGCTTACATGGGTCCTGGAGAATTGAACCGAGATCCTTTGGCTTTACACCAGGCAAATGCCTTAACCACTAAGCCATCTCTCCAGCCTGCAAATATTATATTTTTAAGTTAAAGAAAAACTTTGGGGACTGGAGAGATGGCTCAGCAGTTAAAGGTGCTTGCTTGCAAAGCCTGATGACCCAGATTCATTTCCCCAGTACCCATGTAAAGCCAGATGCACAAACTGGTACATGTATATGGAGCTCATTTGTAGTATGGAGCTCTCTCTTTCTTTTTTTTTTTTTTTTTTTTTGGTTTTTCGAGGTAGGGTCTCACTCTGGTCCAGGCTGACCTGGAATTAGCTATGTAGTCTCAGGGTGGCCCGAACTCTCAGTCCTCTACCTCTTCCCAGTTGCGCCACCACGCCCGGCCCAGTCTCTCTTTCACATTTGTTCTCCAATACTCCCTCTCTGCTTGCAAATAAATAAATAAATAAATAAATTTTTTTTAATCAGACCTGCACAGCATTCACCAAGCTGAAAACCCTCCACTCAGACTCCAAGCAACACTCCGGACATTGGCGAGACCTGCACATGGATGGAGTTATCATTCCCCATCAGAGAGCAGCCAGATCTGAGCCGTGCCCCACCCCAGGCACTGTCCCCAGAGCAAGGCAGCTTTAGAAATCCAGTCATTCAGAGGAAGACTCAGAAGGGAGGAACTGCCCATCCCGGACGAGGTCCAGCAGAGGAGGAGACAGCATTCCAAGAATGGAGAAGGAACACAGGGAGTCCCAATGTGAGCGACAACCAGCCAGTCAGTTTTCATGCCCTGCACCGCCAGCCAGGTCTCGCTCCCTATTCTAAACCTGCTCCGTCTTGAACACTCAATGTCATTTTAACAGGCCAGCTTGGCTCTGCTCCGCCTTTCTCCTTTACTGCTTTTCTTGTTTTATTTTTGATTTTTTTGTTTTGTTTTGTTTGTCCTTTCTCTTTTCTTTTTTCCTCTCCCATAGACTATCTGCGATGATTTTATTTTATTTTATTTTATTTTATTTTATTTTATTTTATTTTATTTTATTTTATTTTATTTTATTTTATTTTATTTTATTTTATTATCTGTGCACAGGACTTCTGTGCATGACCTGAAGCACAGCTCCACCTCTCTCTCTTCTGTCTACCTTTCGCCAAAATTCCCTCGTCCTCCCACCACTTTCCCCCTGCAGCTCACCCTTCTATTTACATTCCTCTCCTCTATTTTCTCTATGTCATTCCAACACTAACCACTAATCTTATTCAGAAAATCATAAGGATATACGTTGAAGTCTTATGTGCTTCTAAATTGAAAAATCTAAAAGAAATAGATGAAGTTCTAGTGCATATGACCTACCAAACCTCAACCGAAATGAGATAATTTTAACAACAATGAAGCAGTAATTCAAAAGAAGAGGAAAAAGAAGGAGGAGGAAGAGGAGAAGCTCACCTTTAATCCCAGCACTAGGGAGGCTGGGACTACAGAGTGAGTTCCAGGTCATGCTGGGCTAGAGTGAAAACATGCCTCAAGAAAAAATCTACCAACTAAAAGAAGCCTGTGTTCAGATGGATTCCCTGCAGAATTCTACCAGACCTTTTTAAATTTAATTGTATATAAATTATAACAGGCCATACCCTTTTGCTCCCGTTGCCACAGCTCCCGTTTCCTTGGAGGCTCTCCTCAGTAGGGCTGTTCTACCAGGCTTTTGAAGAACTAGAATCAATGCTTCTCAGAATAGTCCCTAAAATAGAGAGAGAAGAAATGCTTCCAAACTCCTTTCATGAAACCGGTATTACTCTGATACCAAAGTGAGTAAAGACACAACAACAAAAATAAAATTATAGACTCTTCTCCCCGAAAAACATAAATACAAAATTTCTCAATAAAGACACTTATAAACTGGAACTGGGAAGATTGCTCAGTGGTAACCACCCCTCTTCCCCCACATCTACATGCACGCAATAAAATAATTTTAAAAAAATGCCGGGCGTGGTGGCGCATGCCTTTAATCCCAGCACTCGGGAGGCAGAGGTAGGAGGATCGCCAAGAGTTCGAGGCCACCCTGAGACTACATAGTTAATTCCAGGGCAGCCTGGACCAGAGTGAGACCCTACCTTGCAAAACCAAAAAAAAAAAATGCTTATAGGGCTGGAGAAACGGCCTAGTGGTTAAGGCTTTTGCCTGCAAAGCCAGAGGATCCCGGTCCAATTCTCCAGGACCCCCATAAACCAGATGCACAAGGGGGCTCATGCATCTGGAGTTCGTTTGTAGTGGCTGGAGGCCCTAGCATGCCCATTCTCTTTCTCTCTCTCTTAAATAAATATATATATATATATATATATAATTTTTTAAAAATGCTTGCAAATTTAAAAACACATTTAAGAAGATCATTCCCCATAATCAGGTAGGGTTCACTCCAGAGATGCAACATATATAATCAACAAATAGAATTAGACACACAAATGGACAAAGGCCGAAATCACATGATCATCTCAACAGATGCAAAAAAGGCCTTTTACAAAATCCAACATCCCTTCATGATAAAGACCCTGGGAAGACTAGGGAAGGAAGGAACGTATCTTAGCATAATAAATACATACATACATAATAAATACATGCCAACCTGCAGGCAACATGTTAAGTGGAATAAAAACATGAAGCATTATACTAAGATCAGGAATGAGATCGCTCTGTCCACCCCTGTTCAACGCAGAGCTTGAAGAAAAGCTACAGCAGGGCTGGGCGTGGTGGCGCACACCTTTAATCCCAGCACTTGGAAGGTAGAGGTAGGAAGATCACCCTGAGTTCGAGGCCTCGAAAAACCAAAAAGAAAAAAAGAAGAAGAAGCTACAGAAATAAGATAGATACAAATGTGAAGTTAAAGTGTCCTGATTTGCAGATGATATGATCCTATATAAGAGACTCTAAAGACTTCACCAGAAAACAACTAGAGCTAAAAAAAAAATAATAATAATACACTTTGAGCAAAGTGCAGGATACAAATTTAACAAACAAAATTCAGTAACTTTTTTATATACCAAGAGCAAATATTTTAAAAGCAATTAGGGAGACAATTTCATTCACAATAGCCTCAAAAAAAAAAAAAAACCTTCAAATAAACCTAACCAAGGAAATGAAAACTTCTACAATGAAAACTAAAACACTGAAAATGGGCTGGAGAGATGGCTCAGGAGTTAAGGTGCTTGTCTGCAAAGCCTACAACCTGGGTTCGATTCCCCAGTGCCCACATGAATTGGATGCACCTGATTGGCACATGCCTCTGAATTTTGTTTTTGCTACAGGTCTGGGAACACCCATTCTCCCTCTTTTTCTCTGTCTCGCTCTTTCTTTCTGTATCTCTCTGCTTGTAAATAAATTTAAAAATAAAATATTTTCTTGAGTTTTTTTTTTGTTGTTTGTTTGGTTTTTTTTGGGGGGGGGGGTTGAGGTAGGGTCTCACTCTAGCCCAGGCTGACTTGGAACTCACTATATAGTCTCAGGGTGGCCTCGAACTCACAGCAATCCTCCTACCTCTGCCTCCTGAGTGTGGGATTAAAGGAGTGCACCACCACGCCTGGCATTCCAGTATGTGCTTTTGGTATGTTTGGCCAAAAAAAGAAAAAGAAAAAAAGAAAGAAAGAAAATCAGATGACTGTAGCTACATGGATTTAATTCAGGGTATTCTATCCATCTACATCTCTAGCTCATGCCAACACCATGATATTTTTGCCCGTGTCTGTGCCAGTGAGATTTTTTTTTGTTTTGTTTTGTTTTTTGAGGTAGGGTCTCACTCTAGCCCAGGCTGACTTGGAACTCACTATGTAGTCTCAGGGGGCCTCGAACTCACGGTGATCCTCCTACCTCTGCCTCCTGAGTGCTGGGATTAAAGATGTGTGCCACTTCGCCCAGCTAAATAAAATATTTTTAAATGGTTTAAAACACTGAAGAGAGGCTGGAGAGATGGCTTAGTGGTTAAGTGCTTGCCTGTGAAACCTAAGGACCCCGGTTCGAGGCTAAATACCCCAGTACCCACATAAGCCAGATACACAAGGTGGCACATGCATCTGGAATTCGTTTATAGTGGCTGGAGACCCTGGTGCGCCCATTCTCTCACTCTCTCTTTTGCTGCACACATGCACGCACATGAGCCTCTTTCTCTCTCTGCCTGTTGCTACTAAATAAATAAAAATAAAAAACAATTAAAAGGGCTGGAGAGATGGCTTAGCGGTTAAACACTTGCCTATGAAGCCTAAGGACCCCGGTTCGAGGCTCAATTCCCCAGGACCCACGTAAGCCAGATGCACAAGGGGGCCACACGCATCTGGAGTTCGTTTGCAGTGGCTGGAGGCCCTGGCATTCCCATTCCCTCTCTCTCTATCTGCCTCTTTCTCTCTCAGTCTGTCTGTCACTCTCAAATAAATAAATAAAAATAAACAAAAAAACAATTTAAAAAAACACTGAAGAAAGAAGTTCAGGCAGGTCCTAGGAAATGGACAGACCTCCCATGCTCGGGGATCAGAAAAATTAATAATGTGAAGATTGTCATCCTACCAAAAGCAACCTACAGCTTTAGTTCAATCCCAATCAAAATTCTAGAAGCATTCTTGACAGAAGTAGAAAAAAAAATCCTAAATCGTGTACGGAAGCACAAAAGAGCCTGGACAGCCAGAGCAATCCCGAGCAACAAGAATACCACTGGAGGTCTCCCCGTACATGATTTCAAGTTACACTACAGAGCCATAGCAATAAAAACACCACGGTACTGGCAAAGTACATAGATCAATGGAATAGCATAGAGGACCCAGATATATGCCCAAGAAATCTCAGCCACCCGGTTTCTTATAAACATGCCAACAATGGAGAAAAGACAGCAACTTGAACAGATGACACTGGGAAAACCGGATTTCTGGAGGAGAAGAATGAAGCCAGATCGTTATTTCTCACTCTGCACAAAAATCAACTCCAAGTGGATCAAGAACTTCAATGTAACACCTGAAACTAGAGAGGGCTGGAGAGGTGGCTAAGCGGTTAAGGCGCATGCCTGCGAAGCCTAAGGACCCAGGTTTCATTCTCCAGGTTCCACGTAAGCCAGATGCACTTGGTAGCGCATGCGTCTAGAGTTTGTTTGCAGTGGCCAGAGGCCCAGCATGCCCATTCTCATTCTCTCTCTCTCCAATAAATAAATAAATAAATAAATAAATAAATAAATAAATAAATAAAAAGTAAAATTAAATAACTAGAGAAGAAATAGGGAATATGGGCTGGAGAGATGGCTTAGCAGTTAAGCACTTGCTTGTGAAGCCTAAGGACCCCAATTCGAGGTGCGATTCCCCAGTACCCACGTAAGCCAGATGCACAAGTTTGCACATGCATTGTCTAGAGGACAATGCACATGCAGTGGCTAGAGGCCCTGGTGTGCCCATTCTCTTTCTCTCTCTCTCTCTCTCTCTCTGTCTATTGCTAATAAATAAATAAAAATAAACAAAAATTAAAAAAAAGAAATAGGGAATATACTTCAAAATATAGGCACAGGACTTTCTGAACAAGACTCCAGTCACCCAGAAAATTTGCTAATGGGACCTCATGAAATTAAGCTTCTGTACAGCAAGAGAAGCTGTCAATCAGGTAAAGAGGCAGCCTTCAGAATGGGAGAAAATCTATACATCTGACAGAAGAATTAATATGTAGACTATATAGAGAACTCAAAGAAAATCAAGAAAACAACCCAGGGCTGAGAAATGGTTTAGCCGTTAAGGCGTTTGCCTGCGAAGTCTAAGGACCCTGGTTCGATTCCCCAGGACCCACATAAGCCAGATGCACAAGGTGGTTCATGCGTCTGGAGTTCGTTTGCAGTGGCCAGAGGCCCTGGCGCTCCCATTCTCTCTTTCTCTCTGTCTCTTCCTCTCTCTCTCTCTCAAATAAATAAGTAAATAAATAAATAAGTAAATAAAATATTTAAAAAAAAAGAAAATAAAAAGAAAAGAACCTAATCAAAAAAAGGAGGGCTAGCCAGATATGGTGGCACACACCTTTCATCCTAGCACTCAGGAGGCACAAGTAGAAGAATCGCCTAGTTCAAGGCCACCCAGAGACTACACAGTGAATTCCAAATTCCAAGTCAGCCTGGGCTAAAGCAAGACTTTACCTAAAAAAAAAAAAAAAAAAAAAAAAAAAAAAAGGCTGGAGAAATGGCTTAGTGGTTGAGGCGTTTGCCAGCAAAGCCAAAGGACCCAAGTTCCATTCCCCAGGACCCACATAAGCCAACTGCCCAAGGTAGTGCATACATCTGGAATTCGTTTGCAGTAGCTAGAGACCCTGGCATGCCCATTCTCTTTCTCTCTCTCTCTCTCTCTCTAATAAATTAATTAATTAATTTTTGAAAAAAAAGAAAAACCAAAAAGGGGGGGGTAGGCTGTGGGATCTGGCTACAGTGGCTCATAGCTTTAATCCCAGCACTTGGGAGCTGAGGTAGGGGGATCGCTATAAGTCTGAGGGGAGCCTGGGCTACAGAGTGAGTTCCAGGCCAGCCAGGTCTAGAATGAAACTTGCCTCAACTTCACTCCCCAGATGGTTCCCATTCATCGGGGACTTTGCTCAGTGGTAGGTTGCTTGCATGCTTACATAGCCAGTGTAAGATCCTGGGTTTGTTCCCCAGGACTAAAACAAAAAGGCAGGAGCTATGGAATTAAATGGAGAGTTCTCAAAAGAAGAAACACAAATGGCTAATAAATCGCTTTTAGGGGGCTGGAGGGATAGCTTAGTGGTTAAGGCATTTGCCAGCAAAGCCAAAGGACCCAGGTTCGATTCCCTAGGACCCACGTGTTAGCCAGATGCACAAGGGGGCGCTCACATCTGAAGTTCATTTGGGCCCTGACACACCCATTCTCTCTCCCTCTCTCCCTCTCTCTTTCTCTGTCAAATCAATAAAATAAATAAAAATAAAATATTTTAAAAATAAAATAGTTTTTAGATGTTCAACATCTTTAGCAGTCAGAGAAATGCAAATTAAAACCACTTTGAGATTCGTGCCAGTCAGAATGGCTACTGTCAAACAAACAAATGACAATAAATGCTGGTGAGGCTGCGGGGAAAGGGAAGCTCTGATCCGTATGGGTGGACATCTAACCTGGTGTAACCATTATGGAAATCAGTGTGGAAATTTCTCAAAAAAATCTAAAAGTAGAACTACCATATACCTCCGCTTCCCTGCTCCGGGCAGCATCCCCAGAGGTGCAGCCTATGACAGAGCGAGGTTCGTGCATGACCATGCTCTTTGCTGTTCTATTCACAATAGCTAGGAAATAGAATTAACCTGGATGTCCATCCACGGATGAATGAATAATGAAAATATGGTTCACAATGGAATTTTATTCAGCTGTAAAGAACGATGACGTTATGAAATGGGCAGAGAAGTGGACGGAACTGGACAATATTACAGTGAATGAGATAACCCAGGTCCAGAAAAACAAATGCCTCAGGTCATCTCTCATATGCTGATCCTGGCTTTGAATTTTTAGATGTGATGTGATGTGTGTGTGTGTGTGTGTTTAAGTTGGAGTGATCTATAGAGGCTAGGAAGGTAGAAAGGAGCCATGGAGACGTGAGGGTGAAGCGTGACAGAGGGGACAGGTGCGGTATGAAAGCAGAGCTGAGCAATAGTGAGGGGAAAGCTCTAAGCAGAGAGAGGTCCAGGGCTGTGGGGAGAGAAAAGCATGGAAGAATTATTCAACAATAAGGATATATGAAAAGGCAGATTAAAAATATAATTCAGGGGCTGGAGAGATGGCTTAGCAGTTAAGGTGCTTGCCTGAGAAGCCTAAGGATCCAGGTTTGATTCTCTCCAGGTCCCATGTAAGCCAGATGCACAAGGTGGCTCATGCATCTGGAGTCTATTTGCAGTGGCTAGAGGTCCTGGGGCACCCATCCTCGCTCTCTTTAATAAATAAATTACATATATATATTTGGGACTCAGAAAGCACGATGGTGCTGAGAAGAAGTGACAGAGGAGCACTCAGCACTGAAATATCTCTAACACACCTTCCAAAGCTCAGGGTCCATTGCGGAAGAGGTGGCAGAAAGAATGTAAGAGCCAAAGGAAGGGTAGGACTCCTTACAACGTGCTCCTCCAGACACAAAATGGCCTGGATATCTATGACCACGCAGTGCCCGATACTACCTACACAAGACCATCATAATAGGAGGAAAAGATCATGACATCAAAATGAGAGAGACTGATTGAGAGGGGAGGGGATATGATGGAGAGTGGAGTTTCAAAAGAGAAAGTGGGGGGAGGGAGGGAGGGAATTACCATGGGATATTGTCTACAATTATGGAAGTTGTCAATAAAAAAATAATAAATCTAGGGCTGGAGAGATGGCTTAGTGGTTAAGGCGCATGCCTGCGAAGCCTAAGGATCCTGGTTTGATTCTCCAGGTCCCACATAAGCCAGATACACATGGTGGTGCATGCATCTGCAGTTCGTTTGCAGTGGCTAGAGGCCCTGGTGCACCCATTCTCACTTTCTCTCTCTCTCTAATAAATAAATAAATAAAAATAAAATCTTCAAAAAAACCCAATAAATTTAGCTGGGTGTGGTGATGCACACCTTAATTCCAGCACTCAGGAGGCAGAGGTAGGAGGATTGTCATGAGTTCGAGGCCACCCTGAGAATACATAGTAAATTTCAGATCAACCTGAGCTAGAATGAAACCCTACCTTGAAAAACCAAAAAAATATATATGTGTGTGTGTGTGTGTAAAATTTGAGCTGGAAGGATGGCTTAGCAGTTAAGGTGCTTGTCTGCGATGCCTGAGAACTCCTGTTTGACTCTCCGGGACCCACATAAGCCAGACACACAAAGTAATGCAAACACGCAAGGTCACACATGTGTACAAGGGTACACATGTGTCTGAAGTTTGATTGCAGTGGCTGGAGATTCTGGCATTTCAATTCTCTCTCTCTCTTGCTCTCTCACCATATATAATTATATATATAATTTAGGGCTAAGGATATGGCTCAGTGGTTAAAAAGTGCTTGCTTGCAAAGCTGACTGTTAATCTGAGTTTGATCCTCCTCAGCACCCAGGTAGAGCACGCACAAAGTGGCATACGTGTCTGTGATCCTGTGATGACAATGGGAGGTGAAGCCAGCTAAACCCAACGCTTGCTTTCATTTGCAGCAACAAGAGACCCTGCCTCAAAGAAGGTATAAGGAGCACAAACACCTCGAGGTTGTCCTCTGATTACTACAGTGCACTGTGGCATGTGTGTGTCCAAATACACAAAGAAGTAAATAAATAAAATACTTTGAATGAAGCTGGGCATAGTGGCGCACGCCTTTAATCCCAACACTTGGGAGGCAGAGGTAGGAGGATCGCCGTGAGTTCGAGGCCACCCTGGACTACAGAGTGAATTCCAGATCAGCCTGGACCAGAATGAGACGCTTCCTTGAAAAAACCAAAAAGAAAAAAGAAAAAAAAAGTGTGAATGAACCCTCTATCGGTAGAGAAGCTGCTCTTAGAAACCATAGGTTATTAATAAAAAAAAATTCATTGGCATGGCTGAGACATTTCTCTATAAGTTGTCAGTCAGGGAGGCCACAGAGGCCCCAAAACAATATAAACTATTGCCACTGCTCTTGGTTGCCCACAAAAATTAGATGGCAAGTCCCTATTGCTGAAAGGCATAGCGAGATCAAGCCGAAGTTGAGCTGGAAGCTTCCTCTCTGCTGGCTAGCTTTCCTAGTTCTGGAAAGTTCTGCTCAGGCTGCTGAGGGAGAAAAGTCATCAACAGTCTTACTCCGCTGTGGCCCATGTGTGCTCCACAATCAACCTGCCAGGCACGATGTGCTCACGGGTACAATAGTGGCGTGAATGTCATGGGGGTAACCAACTGCTTTCAGTTTGGATTTGAGGCCTGCTCAACAGGTATTGTAAACCTGGTCAAAGCTTGTGGCTGGGGAGGTCCTTTGTCCTAGGGAGAAACCAAATCCTGCTGTTATGTTAAATGAGCAGACTGTCAAACTGTCTTCTGAATACTTATACTCACATATTAGTGCTGCTCTCAGCCTACCTCACAGAAATTTCTTTTTGCGGTGGGCAGAGATTAATGCAGAAGTTCGTAACTGGTCAAAGTGCTGAAAACAAGTGACTTGTGTGCAAGGCCGTAAACAGGACATCTATACCATCCCCTCCAAGGCTCAGGAGACTCTGCCAAAGAAGGGTTCGAATCTCTAGGACCCACGTAAGCCAGATGCACAAAGTGGTGCATGTGTCTGAAGTTCGTTTGCAGTGGCTGGAGTCCCTGGCATGCACATTCTCCCCCTCTCTCTGCCTCTTTCTCTCTCATAAATAAATAAATAAATAAAATATATTTTTTAAAAAATTAAAATTCAGCCGGGCATAGTGGCACATGCCTTTAATCCCAGCACTCAGGAGGCAGAGGTAGAAGGATCACTGTGAGTTCAAGGCCACCCTGAGACTCCATAGTGAATTCCAGGTCAGCCTGAGCTAGACTGAAACATTACCTCGAAAAACCAAAAAAAGAAATAAAATTAAAATTAAAAAATACATTATTTACTTGTATGGAATTGTCAAAAATTACATTAATGTTTTAAAAACTCAAGATCACCCTGTGTTCCAGCAATCCTACTTTTATGCATGTCTCCCCAAAACTGAAGACAGGGTCTCAGATCTCTGTCTATCCATACTCAGTGCTGCACCGTTCCCAGTCGCACTCACGTGTCCAAGGATGAGGAGACGAATTGTGACCCTGCACACACTGGAGTGTTCTTTCACCTTTAAAGGCGTTGAGGTTCTGACACACGCCACAGCATGGACGACTCTCAAGAGCAGAATGCTCATTGAAAGAGGCCAGACACAAAGAAACCGATATTGCATGACCTCAGCCGCACGCGGTGCCTAGAATAGCAAACTGCCAGAGACCGAAAGCAGTCTTGTCAAGCACTCGGGCCCAGAAGAAAACCAGAAGTTAGTTTTCAGTGGGGATAGAATTACACTTTGGGAAGATGGAGCTGGACGGTGATGACCGTGGCACGCATCACGCACGTACTCAGTGCACTGTGCACTTACAGTCAGCCTGTGCCTGGGGTGCTTGCGCACATCTGCGATGCCAGCACTCGGAAGACTGAGGCAGGAAGATCCTGAACTCAAGGGCACCCTGGGCTGCACAGTAGTTTTTATGGGGAGAATAAAACAACTTTTGGTAGAGTTTTGGAAATTGTTATAGCACGTTGTGAGTGTTTTCAGTCTCACCACACGGAATGCTTAGGAATAGTTAAAATGGTAAATATTACGTATATATTACCAAATAACTTGAAAAAAAAAAAAACAGCACCCTGGGCTAGAGAGATGGCTCAGCAGTTAAGGCATTTGCCCGTGAAGCCAAAGGACCCAGGTTCAATTCCCCAGTACCCACGTAAGCCAGATGCACAAAGTGGCACATGCATCTGGAGTTTGTTTGCAATGGCTGGAGGCCCTGGTGTGCCCATTCTCTCTGTCTCTCTCTCTCTCTCCTCTTCTCTCTGCTTGCAAATAAATTAAAAAAAAAAAAAAGAGGGTTGGAAATATGGCTTAGCAGTTAAGACACTTGCCTGCAAGGCCTAAAGACTCAGGTTCAATTCTCCAGGACCCACATAAGCCAGATGCACAAGGAGGTGCATGTGTCTGGAGTTTGTTCGCAGTGGCTAGAGGCCCTGGTATGTGCATTCTCTCTCTCTCTCTCTCATAAAAATAAATAATTAAAAAAAAAACAGAAAGAGGGCTGGAGAGATGGCTTAGCGGTTAAGGCATTTGCCTGCAAAGCCAAAGGATATTTGTTCAATTCTCCAGGTCCCACGTAATGCAGGTTCACATGGTGGCACATGCATCTGGAGTTTGTTTGCAGTGGCTAGCAGCCCTGGTGTGCTCATTCTCTCTCTCCCCACTCCTCTCTGCTTCCATCTCTCTCAAATAAATAAATAAAAATAAAAAATATTTTTAAAAAACAGAAAGAAAGGAAGAAAGAAAAAGAAAAGAAAGTAAAGAAAAAAAAGAAAAGAAAAGAAAAGAAGAAAAGAAGGAAGCACCATGAAGAAGCCAGAGACAAGAAGCAGCTGGGAGATTTCCTTGGCAGTCGACAGTCATGCAGCGAGCTGTCTAACATGACAGATGCAGGATGCAGATGGGGAGAGGAGGCAGAGTAGAGCAACTTAGAGCTGGGTAATAAGAAGGCCCCTCGGGCCACTGGGACTTTGATGTCAGGAAGAAGATCAAGTTGATGAGCAACAGGGAAGCTCTGGCCAAGGCTGCATTCCAGTGTGTTATCAGAGATGTCTGAAGGGAGCAAACTAGGGGTTCAGGGAGCCCAGCGAGGAGGCAGAGCTGGATCGCCAGTGGAAGATGAGTGCACTCACTGAGAAGAGAGGATGAGTGCACTCACTGAGAAGAGAGGATGAGTGCACTCACTGAGAAGAGAGGATGGGCGCTGAAGGAACTGAAGTGAAAAGACCAAAATACAGACCTCCAGGTCCAGTGATCTCCACGTGGTATTCTCAAATGTTTCTTCCTACGATTCTTAGGGAGGTTGCAAGGAGTTTTTGTTTGTGAATGTTTATAAAATTTTATTGTGCAATAATTCATTTCATTAAAAATTAGTTAACAAAGCCGGGCGTGGTGGCACACGCCTTTAATCCCAGCACTCGGGAGGCAGAGGTAGGAGGATTGCTGTGAGTTCGAGGCCACCCTGAGATTACATAGTGAATTCCAGGTCAGCCTGAACCAGAGTGAGACCCTACCTCGAAAAACCAAAAAAAAAAAAAAAAAAAAAAAAATTAGTTAACTTGTAAAGCAAGAAAAAGAAAGGAAGGAAGGAAGGAAGGAAGGAAGGGAGCGAGGGAGGGAGGGAGGGAGGGAGGGAGGGAGGGAGGGAGGGAGGGAGGGAGGGAGGAAGGGAAGGGAAGGAAGAGGAAGCCTCCCACCAGATTGGCCACTGCCCCCAGCACTGAGAGGCCGGCTCGTCTCTGTTCCACTATGGCCCTGATCATGGCTGCTTCTCTTTATTTTTTTTTTTAATTTATTTACTTATTTGTGAGCAGAGAAAGACAGAGACAGACAGACATAATGGGCATGCCAGGGCCTCTAGCTACTGCAAACAAATTCCAGATGCAGGTACCATTTTCTGCATCTGGCTTTGCATGGGTCCTGGGGAATCAAACCCCCAGGGTGGTTAGGCTTTTCAGGCAAGCGCCTTAACCACTGAGCAATCTCACCAGCCCCAGGGCTGTTTCTCTTGAACACAGAAAGGCACTTTACACACAAGTCCACACCATCCCTTCCCCAAAGTAGCCAGAGGCTGCCTCTCTCCACAGCCCTTTGGCCCAAGGCTGTCTGGTCCCTATTTTGGAACCCACAGATCTCTGTTGCATCTCTTCTGAAAGAACAACTGTGATTCTTCCACCCCACCCCCACCCCGGGATTGGCACAGGACACAGGCTGTGGATGCAGAGTGGAGCTCAGAGGAAGCACCTTGCTGTTGAGGGCATGGTCCGTCCTACAGCCAGCACTTCCTGCTGCTGGAGCCCTCCCAGTGTGTCCCCTCTCTGGAGTCCTCTTATCCACAGGCAGCGAACAGCACATCTACTTAAGATGACCTAAAAGATGGTTAGCCAGAGACAGACAGACAGAGCCTGGGTCCCATTACCAGCTGTCAATTTCAACCAGCAGATGTATGTCTCACCAGAAATGACAGCAAGGGGCACTACCATTTGCTCCCCAGTAGAAGTGGCGACCCCACTGGGACCACCTATGGAGGCAGCATCTCGTGCGTATTTTTCAAGAAGATGATGTCGTGTGGTGGGGACAGTCAAAGGCTTTGTGAAGCTTCCAGACTGTAACATCACTCAGACACTAGAACTGCCCGCACCTAAAAATCTTGGATATGGAACTGGGGATTGAAATGACTCTTCTCTCAGTCTCCATTCTGGAGGCATAAACCCTGGGTAGAGCTGAACCAAATCCTGTGAATGTCTGTGGCAAAAATGTTGACGTGCGTTCAGCTCCATTTACCACCTCTGAAATGGCTCTGCAATAAAACCAGATGACTGGAAATAACTTGAAATATATTCTCTCAACCCAGCTGTTAGGCCTATGACAGTATCTGAGAAATTGGAAGAGTTGGAAATATTTACATTTGCTGAGCTGGGAGTGTGGCTCAGTACCGAAGCATCCAAAAAAGTTTACTTTTAAATTGACCTTCACGCATGAAGAAAATGTCACCTTTCCCCAATTTATCACTATTATCATCATTATTACTGTTTGCTTGTTTTTCAAGGTAGGGGCTTGGCTGACCTGGCATTCACTATGTAGTCTCAGACTGACCTCAAACTCACAGTGATCCTCCTACCTCTGCCTCCCGAGTGCTGGGATCTGAGTGAATGGCACGCGCCACCACACCCGGCTCTGGTGAGGCCTGGTCTCAGAACTCATTGTGCAGGCAGGCTAGCCTTGAACTTTCAGCAATCTTCCTGTCTCAATCTCCTGACTAATGGATTGCAAGCATGCTGCTGACATGTTAACATGAATGTTAAGTGGCTACTACTAGGACAGAAGGACTGACGGACTTTTGCTACGTGGTAAGCACTCACTACTAAGCCTTCTATGGCCTGTATCCTCACAGACAATTGTTTCTGAAAAGATAACACGTCTAATTTGGAATTATTTATTTTTAATAAGCCCATACCAGAGCTGAATATTGAATAATTTATTTTGAAACTATTTGGAGATACTTTAATAAATTTTTTTTTTTTTTTTTTTTTTTTTTTGGTTTTGCAAGGTAGGGTCTCACTCTGGTCCAGGCTGACCTGGAATTAACTATGTAGTCTCAGGGTGGCCTTGAACTCACGGTGATCCTCCTACCTCTGCCTCCCAAGTGCTGGAATTAAAGGCGTGTGCTACCACGCCTGGCTTGCTAAATTTTTTACTGGAGATTATTATTAACAGTTTAAAAAAAAAAAAAGGAACCGGGTGTGGTGGCGCACACCTTTAATTCCAGCACTCAGGAGGCACAGGTAGGAGGATTACTGTGAGAGTGAGGCCAGCCTGCAACTAGAGTGAGATTGGGTCAGCCTGGGCTAGAATGAAACCTTGCCTTGGAAAAAAATGACAGGAAAGAAGGATGCTGGTGATTGAACCCCAAGAGCACAGGCTTGAACCCCGGTAGCAGAGCCAATCGGCAAATATTCTATGTGGTTTTCACTTGTTTTAACACGCTCTGTTGTTGGGGCTCAGTGGTTAAAGGCACTTATTTGCAAAGCCTGTTGGCCTGGTGTTAAATTCTCCAGTACCCACAGAAAGCCAGATGCACAAAGTGGCACATGCATCCGGAGTTCATTTACAGTGGCAGGAGGCCCTGGAATGCCCATACTCTCTCTCTCTCCCTCTCTCTCTCTCTCTCTCTCCCCCTCTCTCTCTGTATCTCTGTTTCAAATAAATAAATAAATAATTTAAAATATTTTATTTATTTCTTTGTTTACTTATATGCGAGACAGAGAATGGGCATGCCAGGGCCTCTACCCACTGCAAACAAACTCCAGATGTATGCGCCACCATGTGCATCTGGCTTACGGGGGTTCTGGAGAATTGAACCTGGGCCCTTAGGCTTTGCAGGCAAGTGCTTTAACCACTAAGCTGTCTCTCTAGCTCATAAATACAATTGTTTAATTTTTTTTATTTATTTATTTGAGAGAGTATGTGAAAGAGAGAGAGAAGCAGTTAGAGAGAGAGAGAGAATGGGCACACCAGGACCTCTAGCCATTGCAAAAGAACTCCAGATGTATGCACCACCTTGTGCATCTGCCTTCTGTGGGTCCTGGGGAATTGAATCTGGGTCCTTAGGCTTGGCAGGCAAGTGCCTTAAATACCAAGCCATTTCTCTAAGCCCATTTTTTTTCAATATTTTTAAATTTATGAGAGAGAAAGAGAGAAAAATGGATAAATAAAATTTTTTTTTAATGCTGCACTGTTACTATTGTGGAATTTTTGTTTTTTAATTTTGTCTCCTCTTCCTCCTTCTCACCCTCTCCCTCCTTGTCTTTATTTTTGAACTAGAGATGGGACCCACGGCCTTGTACATGCTAAGCATGCACTATACCACTGAGCTCCATCTCCAACTCCATTTTTTAAACACAGGTCCCAAGGTTTATAAAATGTATTTATTTATTTGCAAGCACAGAGAGAAAGAGAATGGATGCCCCAGGGCCTCCAGCCAATGCAAATGAACTCCAGACGCATGCGCCCTTAGAGTCCCAAGGCTTGGAAGGGTTTCCAGATCCCGCATCCAACTCAGAATTGCTGAGGAGCAGGAGGGTCCCAGCTCCTCCTCACTGTCTGACAGAAGCCCCACCTCACAGAAAGATCGGAGCTTCACAGATGCCCTCCTCCCTCTGACATGTCTCCCCTGAGCCTCTGGGCACCTGTGTTATTGATGAAAGGACAGGAGGTCGGGCGCTCACCCCACCAGCCCCGTCCTTTCCCCAGCCAGTATTTCTTTTTCAGTCACACCTCCTGCAGCACCTTGCTCTCTGCTCATCCCCAGCAGGCGGCCACCCGTGGCAGGTGTTTGGGGGCCTGAGCACCTTCCAGGAGTGAAGTCTGAATGTCTGCTCCCCCAGGAAGACTATTCTGAAGGGGAGGAAAGTAAGTGAGGAAGCTAAGGACGTCACATCGCTGAACCTGCGCATGGAAAACGTCACACAAAAAAGGAGGCAGGGAATGGGGGGAGGGGAGGGAAATATCAGGCGCTTTTTGTATGTAAGTATAGAAGTTGTCAATTAAAAAAAAACAATAAGGGCTGGAGAGATGGCTTAGAGGCTAAGGCGCCTGCCTGCTAAGCCTAAGAATGCTGGTTCCAGTGTCCAGCGGTTCCAATCTCCAGGTCCCACGTTTAGCCAGATGCAAAGTGAGGCAAGGGTGCAATGCCGCACTTGCCCACAAGGGGGCGCACACATCTGGATTTCGTTCACAGCAGCTGAGACACTGCTGAAGTGCCCATTTCTGTCTCCCTCTCTTTATCTCTCTCTCTGTGTCTCTCTCCAAAAATAAATTAAAAAATAATTTAAAAAATTTAAAAAACAATAATAAAAAAGAAAAAAATTGTATTGCTAGAAAAAATAATAAATAAATAAATAAAGCAAAAAATAAAAATAAATTTAAAAAATAAGGAGGCATAAGAGGAAAGACAGTGGCAGGTGATCTCCCAGAACGCCCAGAAGTGCCACCCAAAGGACTGACCAAGGACTGCTGTTGCATTCATCTGAGGGCTTTAGACTGACTCTCTATATTGGTGGCTGTTTTAAAATTAACTATAGGGCTAGAGAGATGGCTAAGGCACTTGCCTGTGATGCCTAAGGACCCAGGTTCAATTCCCCAGAACCTCTTTCTTTCTGTGTCTCTCACTCAAATAAATAAATAAATAAAAATAATAACAATATATAAAATGCACTATAAGCTGGACAAGGGGCCATTGAGAGTACAGAACAGAGTAAGCGAAAGAATCTACCATCTGGTTAGAAAGATAAACCTAGTGTGTTTGGGCTGGAGGGATGGTTCCTGGTTAAGGCATTTGCCTGCAAAGCCAAAGGACCCAGGTTCGATTCCCTAGTGCCCATGTTAGCCAGATACACAAGGGGGCGCATGTGTCTGCAGTTGGTTTTTAGTGGCTGGAGGCCCTGGCGTGCCCGTTCTCTCCCTCTCTCTCTCTCTCTCTCTCTCTCTCTCTCTCTCTCCCTCTCTCTCTTTCCCAATCCCTCTGTCAAATAACTAAATAAATAAAAATCTAGTGTGTTTACTATCAACGCAAGGCTGAATGTAATAAGGTCACAGTGACCTCCTCCAGGAGGCTTGTTGAAAGTGCCTACCTGCAGACCTGAGTTGCTTGTATTGTTCCTGCTTGTGGTGCTGGGGATCAACCTAGGGCCTCCCACATCCTAGGTGAACCCAGTGGCCATGGTCCAGCCTCTGAAACATGGGGTGCTTCTTAGGGGTTTTGTGGGCAAAGAAGATAGTGACTGTGTCTGGGTGTGAAAAGACAGGACTAGATGATCCAAGAACAGCAGAAACGAATCCACTTTAAGAGATATTTCTGGGCTGGAGAGATGGCTTAGTGGTTAAGACACCTGCCTGCTAAGCCTAAGAACCTGGTTCCAATCTCCAGGTCCCACGTTTAGCCAGATGCAAAGTGACGCAAGGGTGCAATGCCACACTTGCCCACAAGAGGGCACACGCATCTGGAGTTCCTTCACAGCAGCTGAGAGGCTGCTGGAGCGCCCGTCTCTATCTGTCTTCCTCTCCCACTCTCTCTGTCTCTCTCCAAAATAAATAAATAAATAAATAAATAAATAAATAAATAAATAAATAGATATTTCCTTGAGAAGTGCCCAGCTCCAAGATAAGGGTGGTGCCTTCTCTCACCAGTCTTCTAGT
Source organism: Orientallactaga sibirica (assembly GCA_036365145.1). Lineage (NCBI taxonomy): Eukaryota > Metazoa > Chordata > Mammalia > Rodentia > Dipodidae > Orientallactaga > Orientallactaga sibirica. The sequence continues at coordinate 5,687,001 of JAEOAD010001268.1, forward strand.
GTATTCATTGCCTTCTCATTGCTGGGACAAAATACCTGACCAGAAGCAACCTAAGGGCAGGAAAGGGTTTATTTTTGGTTTACAGATTAGGGGGGAATCCCAGCATGGCAGGGAGAGCATGGCAGGAGCAGGAAGCTGGAGTCACATTGTCACATCCACAGGGAGGAAGTAAAGAGAGAAAGAGAGAGAGAGAGAGAGCAAGCAAAGTTAGACTATAAAACCTCACACTTTCTCCAGCAAGACCTTACCTCCTAAAGCTCCACAACCTTTCAGAATATCACCACTAGATGGAGATTAAGTATCCAAACACATGAGTCTGTAGGGGATATCTTACATTAAACTACCACATTCTGCCCTTGGCTATCTCATGATGTGAAATGCACTTAGTCCAACTTAAAAGTCCCCATAGTATTTACTAGTCCCAATACTGTTCAAAAGTCCAAAGTCTCAGGGCCGGGAGATTGCTCAGTGTTTAAAGGCACTTGCATGCAACACTTGAGGATCCAGGTTTGATTCCCCAGTACTTATATAAAGCCAGATGCACAGAGTAGTGCATGCGTCTAGAGTTTGTTTGCAGCAATAGGAGGCTCTGGTGTGCCCATATTCTCATTCTCTCTCTCTGCCTTGTTCTGTTCTTTCTGCCTCAAGTAAATAAATAAATAAAAATATTTTTAAATTATTTTTTATTTTATTTTATTTTTTGGAGAGAGACACAGAGAGAGACACAGAGAGAGGGAGAGGGAGACAGATAGAGAATGGGTGCGCCAGCAGTCTCTCAGCTGCTGTGAACAAAATCCAGATGCATGCGCCCCCTTGTGGGAAAGGGCAGCATTGCGCCCTTGCGTCACTGCATCTGGTTAAACGTGGGACCTGGAGATTGGAACCGGGTTCTTAGGCTTAGCAGGCAGGCACCTTAACCGCTAAGCCATCTCTCCAGCCCAATAAAAATATTTTTTGAATAATCCAAAGTCTTAAAATTCAAGTTCCTCTGTCCAATTGGACGAAGCCTGGCACCCAAGGAAATAGTTGTAGCAGCCTCAGTACACTGATCTTGGGGAGCAGAGACCTCCTACATTCTCCCTTCAGGACTTTTCCTTTCAAAAGAATTTGAATTCTTCCTATCTTGAGTTTTCAGAGGGTTGGGTTTTACTCTCAGAGCATCTTTCTTATTGTCCCAGTACAGAGTGGTTGGTTTATCTTTGATAGTAGTAATCTCTTTAATAGTTACAGCCAAAACCTCTACAGTCATGGGACCTGGCCATGGGACTGTTAATTTGTTTACAATTTTTTCCATGGTCAAACATTATTTTTCACATCTTTCTACCCAATATTTTCCTCTCTTTGATTGTAGATCTGAATCATGGCATCAAAGATAAATTATACCATAAACTCAATGGTTTTCTGCCTTGACATTTCCTCTACCAAACACACAGTAGTCCATTACTTTTTCTTCTTCTCTTTTTGTTTTTGTTTTGAGGCAGGATCTCACTCTAGTCCAGGCTTACCTAGAATTCACTATGTAGACAGTCCAGGGTGACCTAGAACTCATGGTGATTCTCCTATTTCAGCCTCTTAAATGGGATTAAAGGTATGAATCACCACACCTGGCTTACAGGTTTTTTGTTGTTGTTGTTGTTTATTTTTTTTTTTTCGAGGTAGGGTCTCACTCTGGCCCAGGCTGACCTGGAATTAACTATGTAGTCTCAGGGTGGCCTCAAACTCACAGCGATCCTTCTACCTCGGCTTTCCAAGTGCTGGGATTAAAGGCGTGTGCCACCACGCCTGGCTATTTTTGGCTTACAGTTTTGAGCTGACACTGCATGGCAGAGGCCAGAAGCTGGAGTCACACTGTCTCATCCACAGGGAGGAACTAGAGAGAGACAGAGCACCAAGCAGGGCTGGACTCAAAATCTCAAGGTCTGTACACAGTGACACACTCCCTCCAGCAAAACTCTACCTCATAAAATCTCCCCAACCTTTCAGAAGAGCATCACTAGCTGGAAATTAAATATTCAAATAGGTGAGTCTATGGGGGACATTTTACATTCAGACCACCACATCTAGCATTTTCCATACTGCAAGATAGTCTTAGGAAGGACAGGAGTTTTCAGAAGACAGGGTCTGTTCCAGTCAGGATATGTGAGTGACAGAGTGACGAGCCGTCTCCCTGACAGTTGAAGTAAAATGGACAAAGCTGGCTCCAAGGAGGGTGGTGATCATGGCCGTAAAGCAAAACTCAGCTTTCTTTGATGAGACTCTCCCTTCCTCTTCTCCCACTCAACCCGCAAGCTCATATATGCTTTAGCTCCCTAAAGAAGTGCTGCTGGGTCAGAGAGACAGGTCAAAATGCAGCCTCCCCCTCTGGGCCTGGGAAGCCCACCAGTGAGTCAGGGTAATCCAGACTCCAGGCCCTGGGGAGCAGCTGCATGGCCACAGGGCTGTGGGCTCAGGCTCTGTAGTATCCAATCTCTTTCTTCCTCGTCTTGCAGAGTCGCAGAAGACGGACAACGAACCCAGGAAGGTAGGAAAATGGGGTCTAGAAGCCCCTCTGCCCTCCACCTGGTGACCCTTTTGAGGTGAGGCTGATTTTTCTCTACACCCTGTCCTTAAGCCCTATCAAAACCACGGCATGTCAGTAGTCCATTCTCTTATTGATGAGTAGCAGAGCATGGCTCGGATATACTACAGTTTGTTTAATCAGTCACTTATTGGAAGGCAGCTGGACCCTTTCTGATTTTCAGCTATTGCAAATAGAACTGCTATGAATGTTCATGTTTAGTTGTTTTTTTGTTTTGTTTTTTTTGTTTTTTTGTTTTTGAGGTAGGGTCTCACTCTAGCCCAGGCTAACCTGGAATTCACTATGGAGTCTCAGGGTGGCCTTGAACTCACAGCAATCCTCCTACCTCTGCCTCCGGAGTGCTGGGATTAAAGGCGTGCGCCACCATGCCCAGTTTTTCATGTTTAGTTTTTGGGGGCCAGGGGGAGTTAGTATTTATTTATTTGTGGAAGAGGCACAGTGACAAAAGAATGCCAAATGCTTTCACCAGCTTTTTGTGTCTAGCTTTACATGGATGCTGAGGAATTGAACCTAAGCCAAGTAGGCTTTGCAAGCTCCTTTAACCACTGAGAAATCTCCCCAGGCCACCTTTTCAGAAAGGGTCACACTCACAGCCCAGGCTTTCCTGAACTCACTATGTAAACGAGGCTTGCCTTGAACTCGCCGATCTAACCACCTCAGCCTCCTGAGATTCTAGGTATGAGCTACCATGCCCAGCTTCATGTTTAGGTTTTTGTGTGGGCCTAAATTTTCATTTTTCTGGATAAATTCCAAGATGTGCAATTACTGGATCACATAATGATGTTTAACTTTTTAAATTTTTTATTAAATGTGTGTGTGTGTGTGTGTGTGTGTGTGTGTGTGTGTGTCTGCCAGGGTCTCTTGCCACTACATATGGATCTGGCTTTATGTGGGTGGCTGGAGAATTGAATTCCAGACCGTCAGGCTTTGCAAGCAAGCAACCTGTTTTTTTTTTTTTTTTTTTTTTTTTTTTTTTGGTTTTTCAAGGTAGGGTCTCACTCTGGCCCAGGCTGACCTGGAATTCACTATGTTGTCTCAGGGTGGCCTTGAACTCACGGCGATCCTCCTACCTCTGCCTCCCGAGTGCTGGGATTAAAGGCGTGTGCCACCATGCCCGGCCTGTTTAGCTTTTTAGTAACTTCTGTGACTGGGGATGTAGCTCAGGGACAGTGTGCTTGTCCAGCATGTTCAAGATACTGAGTTTCATCACTAGCACTGCAGAAATAATAATAATAACAATCCAATGTGGCTGAACTATTTTACCCCCTCTGCAGAGCTGGAGGGACCAGTTCCACCACATCCTTGCTACAACCAGTGCTGTGGCCCTTTTAACCTTAGTTCTTTTTAAAAAATATTTTATATTTTATCTATTTGTTTGAGAGAAAGAAAGAGGCAGAGAGAGAATGGGCATGCCAGGGCTTCCAGCCACTGCAAACGAACTCCAGATGCATGCACCCTCTTGTGCATCTGGCTTACGTGGGTCCTGGAGAATCGAACTGAGGTCCTTAGGCTTCACAGGCAAACTCTTTAACCGCTAAGCCATTTTCCCAGCCCTGTGTTCATTTTCTAATTAGATTTAATAATGAGTTTTGAGAGTTCTTCACATATTGTCCATAAAAGGGTTTATTTTTGTTTCTTTATTTGTTTGAGAGAGAGAGAGATTAAGAAAGAAGCAGAGGGCTGGAGAGATGGCTTAGCGGCTAAGGCGCCAGCCTGCTAAGCCTAAGAACGCTGGTTCCAATCTCCAGGTCCCACGTTTAGCCAGATGCAGTGAGGCAAGGGCGCAATGCCACACTTGCCCACAAGGGGGCGCACGCATCTGGATTTCGTTCACAGCAGCTGAGAGACTGCTGGCGCGCCCATCTCTGTCTCCCTCTCCCTCCCTGTCTATCTCTCTCTGTCTCTCCAAAAATAAATAAAAAATTTTTAAAAATTAAAAAAAAAAAAAGAAAGAAGCAGAGAGAGAGAGAATGGGTACATCAGAGCAACCAGCCAATGCAAACAAACTGCATGTGCCACCTTGTGCATCTAGCTTACATGGGTACTGGAGAATGGAACCTCAAACTGGGGTCCTTAGGCGTCACAGGCAAGCGCTTAACCACTAAGCCATCTCTCCAGCCCCTCCATAAAAGTTTTTGTCAGGTATATAACATAGCTTTCATCCTCTCAGTAAGGTGTTTTGCCTCACTGATTCACCCTGCCCCCTTTTTCAAGGTAGGGTCTCCCTCTAGCCCAGGCTCACTCTGTAGTCCCAGGCAGGCCTCAAATTCACAGTGACCCTCCTACCTCTGCCTCCCAAGTGTGAACCACCACACCCAGATGATTTTTTTTTCTTTCCTAAAATTATTTTGTGTTTGTGTGTCCGTGTGTGTGCACATGTGCAAGCATATGGGTGAGTGTGTGTGTGCATGCACATGTGTGTGAGTGGTGCTACATCATGGACAATTCTCAAGTCCGTCCTCTGCCTTCCCATACATCTCATTTAAAGCAGGGTTTCTTGCTTTGGTTCTACTGATATTCTTTGGTGCTTGCCGTGAGCTTCTGGGACATTCGCCTGTTTCTCTCTGTCTCCTACCTCACCGTCAGTGTCAGTGTGCTGGGAAGGCAGAAGCCTGCCGCAGCTTCTGGCTTTTACATGGGGTCTGGGGGGTGAATTCAGGTGCTTTCTCCACGGAGCCATCTCCCCCAGCCCAAGACTAAGAACTCTACCTAGCACTCAGTCCTGAGGATTTTCTCTTGTTTTTAGTTGCATATTTTGTATATAAATCTCTATTTCACTTAAATATTTGAAACTGGGGATAGCTGCGTGTACCTGTAATCCCTACACTTAAGAGCAGGAGAGGAGGATTGGGAGTTCAAGGTCAAGGTCATCCTTGCTACATAACAATTGTGGGGTCTGCTTGGGCTACATGAGATCCTGTCTCAGAAGATTTAAAAAAAAAAATGGAGCTGGAGAGATGGCTTAGCAGTTAAGGCGCATGCCTGTGAAGCCTAAGGACCCTGGTTTGATTCTCCAGGTCTCAGGTAAGCCAGATGCATATGGTGGCACATGCGCCTGGAGTTCGTCTGCAGTGGATAGAGGCCCTGGCATGCCCATTCTCACTCACTCTCTCTAATAAATAAATAAAAATAAAATCTTTAAAAATTTTTTTAAATAAATAAATAAATGACTAAAAGTTGGGGTAAAACGTGAAGTTGAGTTTGTGGTTCATGTTTTGCACCTGTGGAAATCCAACTGCTCCAGCATCATTTGTGGAAAAATCTCTTCCTGCAGCACGACTATTTCATTGATTTTGTACCTCTGTCCTAAACCAGCTGGCATCTTTGTATTGGTCTGGTTTTAGGTCCTCTATTCTGTCGACTAAGACCCACTATTGTCATTACTCTTTTGGTAAGTTTTCACATCAAGTAAAGTAATTCCTCCTACTTACGTTGTTTTGAGGCAGAGTCTCACACTAGCACAGGCTGACTTGGGCTCATTCTGTAGTCCAGGGTAGCCTTGAACTCTGAGTGATCTTCTTACCTCAGTCTCCCAAATGCTGGGATCATAGGCATAAGCTACCACATCTGGCCCCTCCACTTCATTTTCCTAAACTCAGCGGAATTTATTCCAATACTCACCCTAGATTGCGTTCCAGGCTGAGGCCAAGCACAGGAAATTTTGAACCCATGTTGAATAATTAAAAAAAAAAAAAAAACTTAGGAACCCAGTAAAAGGCAGCCTCGGGCTGGAGAGATGGCTTAGCAGTGAAGGCGCCTGCCTGCCAAGCCTAAGAACGCCCATTCGATTCTCCAGGTTCCACGTTTAACCAGATGTAAAGTGACGCAAGTGTGCAATGTCACACTTGCCCACAAGGGGGCGCACACATCTGGAGTTGGTTCACAGTGGCTGAGAGGCTACTGGCGTGCCCATTCTCTGTCTGTCTCTCTGTCTCTCTGTCTCTCTGTCTCTCTGTCTCTCTCTCTCTCTGTGTGTGTCTCTCAAAAACAGGTAGCCTCTTGTCACAAAAATGAGAATAGTATCTCTCTCTCACACACGTTATTTTTGACAAACTCTACATAAAATTAAAATTACCCTTTTAGCCATTGTGAAATATAATTCAGTGCTATATTCACTCTGTGGTGCAATCTTTCATCTCCAAAGCTTTCTAATTATCCCAATCTGAAAGCTGAGGAACACCCCTCCAGCCCTTGGGGACCACCCTCTTACTTCCTGTCCCCATGACTTTGTCCCCCTAGTGAACTCACATAGATGGAATCACATCCTGGCGTCTCCCAGAGCCATCTAAGTGCGCCTGCGTCTGACTCTCCTTCCCTCCTGAGGCTCAACCGCCCGCCAGTGCTTGTCTGTGTCCCTTTGGTTAGTCTGTTATCAGTCATTGATCTTGGGTCACTTTCCCCTTGGCTGTGGTGGGAGATACTGCATACAAAGCCCTCTCGTGGCCGTACTTTTCTCTTTGCAGCACACACCTAAAAGAGGGATATATATATATATTTGAGGTGAAGTCTCACTGTAGCCCAGGCTGACCTGGCCATATTCCATTTTGTTCATCTCAATTGCCAACACCAGCTTCCTTCCCTTCCATCAACTTGGAGGTCTTCTGGGCCACTAGGGGGAGCTCCCAACCCTGGGATTTGGTGGGGGGCGGCATTTCTGGGCAGACTGCCTCTATCTGGCTTGGAGCTGGGGCAAGACTGGTGACACGGAGGGAATAGCAGCCCCACTCCTCCCATCATCTCTCCACCCCCAGCTCTCAGAAGCCATTTTGTGGGGTGCTGGGGGTGTTAGATCACCCTCTGGTCGCAGGGTCTTTGTTCCCTAGGGTTCCAAGCACCACATGGAAATGTCATGAGCAGTGCTAGCTCTCCGGCCCCCCAGGGTAAAACGTGGAGTTCAGCATCAAAGGACGACCCTTTCCTCCATCCTTAGTGTGAGACACAAGTTCCCTGCTTTGCTGTGAGTTAGAACAGACTATACACAGCAAGCTTTTAGTCTTTCCTGCTTTTCTGTAGTTTTTCAGCCAATTTTTGCTCTCTCATAATGTATTGAGATAAATATTGGCTGTCCTCAAGTAACCATAGGAAGGCAACTTCTGGAAAGGAGAACAGAACTGCCTCCGATCTCAGCTGGGTGGGGCAGGGTTTTTTCTCAATAGCCCCAAGGACCCCTGTGTCCCTATGTCTCTCTCCTCAGCTACTGGGAGAAGAGGTGAGCTGCCTCCTGGGAGGCGGGGCTGGTTTTCATCTGTAGGAGGTCATAGCAATGCCACCTCCCAGTGTGGTGGTGAGGATGCAGCCCCTCCCGTGGGCCGTCACTGCTTGGTGAGGTGTCCTGACTCTTCTGCTGCAGCTGCGGCTGCTGCTGCCAGGGGAAGCTGCTGCCACTCGGCATCCTACCCGACAGCCCGCCATGCCAACAAGTGTCACAGGGAACGCCTCCTCTGGGGAAATACAAACGCATGTCTGCTCACCCCAGATGGGGCTAAGATGACCGACCAAAGTATGATTCCATCAAAACCAGTTTTGGTGAACCAAGGATTTTATTGGGGTTTCTTACAGAGCAGGGTGAGGGGTTGCTTACAGGAGCGTGGGTGACTCAAAGGCAGCTGCATCACCCAAAAGCCCAGCCCAGCACAGGTGGCTTAGACTCACGAAGGCTGCACCTCTGGAGCTCACCGCACAAGCTGCAGGCAGCTCAGGTTGTTGTAGAGTCTCTTCCCAAGCACTTGTTTTCCTTTTATATACTTGCAACATTCCCCCAGGCTTTCTGACTTCCTGAGTCTCCTGAGCTTCCCTTTTCCTACCGGGAGAGAATGTTTCAATTTGGAGGAAATTGCTAAAATAAGGAACACAGCCAACTCACATTCTTGCCTTTCAACGCTCAGGAGGCTGAGGCAGGAGGATATCTTTTTTTTAATTAATTTATTTATTAGAGACAGAGAGAGGGAAAGAGAGGGAGGGAGAGTGAGAATGGGCGTGCCAGGGCCTCTAGCCACTGCAAACGAACGCCAGATGTGTGTGCCCCCTTGTGCATTGGTTTATGTGGGACCTGGAGAATCGAACTGGGGTCCTTAGGCTTCGCAGGCATGCGCCTTAACCGCTAAGCCGTCTCTCCAGCCCAAGGAGGATATCTTGAACCCAGGAGTTTGAGGCTATGGCCTGTCGCCAACAAATACCCAAGCCATTCCTGAGTCACAGTGTAGCTAAGTAAACACTTGGATTAGCAGCCACAGGGCTTATCAGTAGAAAAGCTTTCCTGGGGGGGGGGGACCAGAGTCCATACTCCCAAGACAGTGGCTTCATGCTGGGTTCTCTCCAGCTCAGCCCAGAGTGGGGGAGCATGGGAAGGTGGAACAGGAGGTGTCAAGACATGAATTCCTCTTATCTGCTGCAGAACAAGAACACAGCACAGTCTTTTTACCTCCTTCCTCTTCCCTTAGCTTCCCTATAGAGAAGTATCACATGGGGTGAGCATTGCAGAAGCAGCTTCAGGCAGTGGGTCTCTTTGAGGTGAGGCAGCAGAACTACGAGGAGTGTGTTCATAAGGACAGTGAGCGGGGACCATGGTGCGCCCAGCCTGCAGTTTCTGTCTCCAGTCCCAGCATGGAAGGTTACATCTGCAGCATAGCTTTCAAGCATCTTTATTTCTACCTGTCACCCAACCACTCCCTAAACCCACAGAGATGGAAAGTGAAGTCACACTGTAGTTTGGGAGCCAAAACTTTCCCTGGGACATAAGGAGCCATGGTGTCACCTTATATGTAGGCTTTTTTTTTTTTTTTTTTTTTTGATTTTTTGAGGTAGGGTCTCACTCTGGTCCAGGCTGATCTGGAATTGACTATGTAGTCTCAGGGTGGCCTCGAACTCACAGCGATCCTCCTACCTCTGCCTCCCGAGTGCTGGGATTAAAGGCGTGCGCCACCACCATGCCTGGCTTCACCTTATATGTAGGAGATAATGTGCTTTCTCCAGTGCAATTCATACCAAGGCCACCTTCTGAGTAGTGTGACTTCGGGAAGCCACTCTGCACCCGGTAAAGCTGCCAGCTGGTAGCAGTAATACAGGAATCTGAGTTGTCTTTGAGAACGTTGGAATCTTTCTCAGCTCTTGAGTGGGCAATAACTCAGGGGCCGGCATTGTGCTGGACACTCACAGTCGTACAGAGCCTCCACTGAGTCAGCAGCCTTCTGGGTTCTTGACTTATGAATCTCCATGAATGAAACCCACAGACCACAGAATAAAGTTCAGAAATATTTAATTTTAGAGATAGAGCTTGAGAGGAGGAAAGAATATAGAGCTCCTGCCCAAAAGGAGGCAGGAGCTGGGTGTGGTGGCGCACGCCTTTAATCACAGCACTTGGGAGGCAGGGGTAGGAGGATCTCCCTGAGTTCAAGGCCACCCTGAGACGACATGGTGAACTGCAGGTCAGCCTGGGCTAGAGCGAGATCCTACCTCAAAAAACTAACTAACTAACTAAATAAATAAATAAATAATAAAAAGGGCTAAACTCAAGATATTATGAATAAGACATATGTAAAATTACTTTTTTGAATAAGGGCACGTCTAGAAGCTGTAGACTGTTACTAGAAAATTCTCAGTACCTGGGATGGGATACCTTCCAGTGAGTTGTTGGCCAAGGAGGTCCAGGTAGCCTCCAAAACATTAAAGGCTTTTGCCAAAGCCCTTGGTTTCCCTAGAGAAACAGATAGTAAGACCCTATTGCTGAAGACATCTCATGCCTGAGAAGCATGGTCACTGAGAAAGCAAGCTGGTGTGGAGCAGAAAACCTTCTCCCTGTAGAACAGCCATCTGAAAGCTGGAAAAAGCTGCACTGCACGCAGCGTATGGGAGACAGAAGCCATCAACAGTGAAAACAGTGGACGCTGAATATTCAAGCTTGGCTAGACAGGCCCAATGACTGAACGGGTGCAATAGTGGCGTGTCTACTCTTGGGGTAACCAACTGCTCCATAATTGGACTGAAGGCCCTCTCTACGGGAGGGAATACATACCTGGTACTGAAAAACCTAAGTAAAAGTCTATGGTAGGTGAGGTCAGGAGCCTTAGGGGTATAAAGCCTGCTCTTATCTGACTAAATGTATATATTATTCTCACCAAGCTGCCCTGAAAGCACTACACTTAATGTTCATGTTCACATATTAACGCTACTCTCACTTCTGGTTAGAGAAGCTTTTCTTTTCAGATGGTGATGACCACTGGGATCACCCAAAAGGCAACATAGTGCTGAGAAGAAGGGATGGAGGAGTGCCCAGTACTGAAACACCTCTGTCACACCCTCCAAGGCTCAGGGACCATTGCGGAAGAGGGGCGGATAGAATGGAAGAGCCAAAGGAAGGGTATGACCTCTTACAATGCAACTGCCCAGACAGAAACTGACCTCGATATCCATGACTTTGCAGTGCCTAGCAATACCTTCGCAAAACCCTCAAAATAGAAGAAAAAGATGATGACATCAAATTAAAAGAGAGACTAATGGAGAGAGGGAGGGGATATGATGGAGACTTGAGTTCTAAAGGGGAATGGGGGGAGGGAAGGGAAATATCAGGTGGGTTTTTTTTTTGTATGTAAGTATAAAAGTCAATAAAAAACAATAATTAAAAAAATAAAAAATAAAGAAATAAAATAAAAAGGGGCTAGAGAGATTGCTTAGTGGTTAAGGCATTGGCTAGCAAAGCCAAAGGACCCAGGTTTGATTCCCCAGGACCCACGTAAGCCCGATGCACAAGGGGACACATGTGTCTGGAGTTTGTTTGTAGTGGCTGGAGGTCCCAACATGCCCATTCTCTATCTGCCTCTTTCTCTCTCCTCTCTCTCCTCTCTCTCTCTCTCTCAAATAAATAAATGAAAAAATTAAAAATATAAATAAATAAATAAATAAGGAGGCAGGAGCAGGATTCGATAAAATGGGAAAGCCCACTTATCCAAATTGGAGTGTTGTAAGGGAATTTTCGGATGGGGGCTCAACTAGTCAATTCAGTCCCATGCCAGATGTCTGGGTGCCCTGACAGGAAGAAGTACCCCTTTAATTCCTTTCTCTTCTAAGAAGGAAGAGGTAAGACCAGAGGCATCTGCTCACCTCCTCTGGTGAGATTTGTTTGTTTGTTTGTTTGTTTGTTTGTTTGTTTGTTTGTTTGTTTTTCGAGGTAGGGTCTCACTGTAGCCCAGGCTGACCTGGAATTAGTCTCAGGGTGGCCTTGAACTCACAGCGATCCTCCTACCTCTGCTTCCCAGTGCTGGGATTAAAGGCGTGCGCCACCACGCCTGGTGTCTGGTGAGGTTTTAAGAGAAAAGAGATAAGGAAAAAAAAAAACAAACATTCTCCCTTACAGGGTCAAGGACTTTCCGTTCTACTTTTAGGGAGTCCTGTTACCCTTTAACTGTCTCATTTCCCCCCTCTGAAGAAATAACCCTAACTTCCGTTAGGAAATTGGGGCAATGACTGATCTGGCTTCTTTGAGCTGAGTGGAGTTACCAGGTGTGCAGTCTGTCGAAGAAACTTTGAAAGTACAGTGCGGAAAGGCAGTTCTTCATGAAGATATTGGAGAGAAATAATAAAATCAAGCGGAGTCGGGGGAAGTGAGCACTGAGTGAATTAGGACTCTTTGGGGTTCCCATTCTTATGGACTTTCAGGCCTTGGAGGGTGACCAAGGGGACCGAGGTAGATAGCGTTAGAATGTCACAGGACTATCTGAGTGTGGGCTGACTGTGAATGAAAGAAGATAAAGTTTAAAAAGAAGACAAGATCCAAAAATTAACAGAATTACCATTACCAGAATTAATAGGCATAGTTTTCTGTCATCATGGCAATACAAAAATTCACTTATAAGGCTGTTCACAAACTGGCAAGCAGGTGTCGGACATGGTCTGAATCTGTTTTTGTAGATCTTGTAAAGCAGACAAGACTTCTACAGAATTATCAGGAATATATTCACAGCATTTAATCTTGACAATGGCAAAGATTCTGCTCTAAGTCACTGTGATGGCGCTGAAAGCCACACTGTATCTTAGCAGTTATCATTCGATCTTTGGCATTAAGAAGAGAAATTCCTTGGGCTGTGTCTCCCACAGCTCTTTTTCAAACTTCACAGCCATCCTCCTACCTGTGCTGAGTGCTGGGATTAAAGGCATGCACCACTACGTCCAGCTCCCAAAGTTTTTAAGGCATACCTTTCTGGTTATACTCTCTTGTGTTCAAGACCAAGTAGGTAGCCAAAAGAGACTTTTAGGGACCTGGCCATTTGACCCGCCTACTGGGCTGAGCTGGGAACTTCATGACCGTATGGCTTCTCTTGGAAGCATTTCTCTGTGGTGACTCTCCTCTTGCAGATTGTACGTTGGCTGGGGTCCAGTGTCTGGGTCTCCATGACCTCTCTAATCAAGAGAACAAGGGACTTGCCAGAGCTATAGGACCCTTTAGAGGTATTCCATCATCTCTTGGTATCTGCTTGACCCGGGTACAGGACCAAAATATTGGCTTCCCTTTTAGCCCTGATGTCCTCATTGGCTTTTGCTGCTACGTCTGCTTATTGGACGTTTGGAAGGACATTTACACCAGCCTTGGAGAAAGTGTGGGTACAAGGGTGTGAATGGATGTCCCCAATCAATTCAGGAGTGTTTTTTTTTTTTTGTGAGGTAGGGTCTCACTCTGGCTCAGGCTGACCTGGAATTCACTAAGTAGTCTCAGGGTGGCCTTGAACTCACGGCGATCCTCCTACCTCTGCCTCCCGAGTGCTGGGATTAAAGGCGTGTCACTGTGGGTGGATCTAGAGTCCAGACGAAAAGTGTGGGAGGAGACCTGGAATTCCAGTCTAAAGATATGTAAAGTGCTTCGGCTTTGCCTGGAGTTCCTGGGTGGCAGTTCTCTTTGCCTGGACAGTGAAAGTGGGCCAGCTTCTTCTGCCATTGTGAAACTTCCCCTGGATCTGTAAGCCTCAAATGAATTCCCTTCCTCCCATAACTTGTGCCTGGTTTGGAAGTTCATCCCAGCAATGTGAGGCTGGCTGCTGCACAGGGCATATCTGATCACCCTTTATCTGAACAAAGCAGACCTACTTAAAGGATGGTATAAAGCCCTGGCATTATTTTGTAGCATCTAACTTACATTGTCACACCATAGCTTAAGAATAGAAGCATACACCTCTTACTTAACATTGGTAAGTACAGGCAAACATGTTAACAGCCCTGGAGACAGATGTTACCAGTAGATTTAAAACACCTAAAAATATTTTTTGGTTTAAAAGAAAAAACTGTAAAGCATTTAAGGATCACCAAGAGTTCAAGGCCACCCTGAGACTACATAGTTAATTCCAGGTCAGCCTGGGCCAGAGTGAGACCCTACCTCGAAAAACCAAAAAAAAAATAATAATAAAAAATAAAAATAAAAAAATAAAAAGAAAAAAACTAAAGCAGAATAAAGCCTTGACATTCCTATTTTATAAAATATTTTCTATCGATTAGCCTCAAATAAGAGTAACTTTGATGGGGGGAGGGTCGGAGTCACACTGTGGATTTTAACGCATGTCTCTGTGAAAGGCCTCATTCTTTTTTTTTTTTTTTTTTTTTTTTTTTCTCGTGATCTTAGTTTGTAGTTCTGGTTCTGGTAAGATCCAGCACTTTCGCTAGCTGGGCACCACTGCCCAGGGGAAAGGCTGCGCTTCCATTGTCTCACCAGGGTGATGACCGCAGAGCTGGCCCAGCAGATTCTTTGTTCTATAAAGAAACTTTTATCTGTGAAAAGGGCCTGGTCTGGGCTTTTAAAGAGTGCCTCTCTAAGGCAGCCGGATTTAGTGAGAAACAAGTTCTTACTTCTATGAATAGCAGGTCTCTCCAGGAGGGCAACTTGATATCTTTAGGAGGCAATTATCAGTTAGCCAGAAATTGCCTTCAGAGGACAGCAGGCCTGTCTCATCATGAGGAATGTACACAGTCAGGTGAATTTGGTAGCCTCGGGAATTTAGAGAGCTACGGCCCTCATTGCCTAGAAGCAGGCCGACCTCGAACTCCTGATCTTCCTGCTCTTGCCTCCCGAGAAATTCCCTACTGGTATGCACCACAAGTGGCAGGACCTTGTGACCCTCAAGAATTTCCCGAGTTGCTTGATGCTCCCAAGAAGTTGGCAGGGGAGAATGGGCCTCATCCCCTCTTCATGTAATGTACCAGTCCTCTCTGACAGGGTCAATCTCAAATGTTTTTGTATCTTGGCACAACTGAGCCCTGGACCTTGAAACTCTATACTGTGTGTCTGTCAGGAAATTGAGAAGTCTCTCACCTCTCTCTTGTGGAGGCCCTGAACTCAGGTATGCGACAAATAATGCTAACTTTTTTTTTTTTTTTTTGGTTTTTCAGGGTAGGGTCTCACTCTAGCACAGGCTGTCCTAGAATTCACTATGTAGTCTCAAACTGGCCTCAAACTCACAGCAATCTGCCTACTTCTGCCTCCCGAGGGCTGGGATTAAAGGTGTGCACCACCACACCCAACAACCACAACTTTTGTCATTAGACAGCAAACCCTCATTAGTTCAATAATAAAAAAAAAATATTTATTTATTTACAAGCAGAAAGAGAGAGAGAAAAAGACAGAGAGAATTGGCATGCCAGGGCCTCCAGCCACTGCAAACAAACTCCACACTCATGTGCCACCTTGTGCATCTGGGTTTACGTGGGTACTGGGGAACTGGACCCTGGTGGTTAGGCTTTGCAGGCAAAAGAGCCTTAACCATCTCCAGCCCTTCACAACCTTTTATTTTATTTTATTTTATTTATTTATTTATTTTATTTATTTATTTTTTGGTTTTTCGAGGTAGGGTCTCACTCTAGTTCAGGCTGACCTGGAATTCACTATGTAGTCTCAGGGTGGCCTCGAACTCACGGCGATCCTCCTACCTCTGCCTCCCGAGTACTGGGATTAAAGGCGTGCGCCACCACACCCGGCTTCTTCACAACCTTTTAAAATCAACTCTTTTAACCTTCTCACAACATACTTTAACCTTTCATTTCGACTTCTACCTGAAACAATCTTCTATCTTCTAAAATCTTTTCTTATCTAAAAACATTTCTCTTTCTTAACATTTCATTATAACACTAATATTTGGAAGCATAGAAATCACTTTTATTGTACTCCAAACATCTAACTGTTGTAACCACAGGTTAAAAAAAAACTTAATAGTCCTCTCTTCTATCAATAAATGTTAATTAAGCAATCTGTCAAAGAATTAAGTCATTATAATCAGGATTTAAAACACACTCAAAAATATTTTTTTTTGAGGCAAGCCCAACAGACTGGCTTTTTATTTATGAGAGTGAGAGAGAGAGTGAGAGAAAGAGAGAAAATTGGTGCACCAGGGCCTCCAGCTACTGTAATCAAACTGCAGACATGTGTGCCACTTTGTACACATGTGCGGCCTGGCGCATGCATCACCTTGTGCATCTGGCTTACGTGGGTACTGGAGAATCAAACCTAGGTCCTTAGGCGTCACAGGAAAGTGCCATAACCACTAAGCCATCTCTTTGGCCCCACATAAAATTTTTTGACTTTTAATTGAGTCCATAAGGCAATGTAAAAAAAAAAAGAATTGAAGTTTGCCATTTTGTTCATCATTAAGAACATCTATCTATCTACTGTTGTAGCAAGCCTGAACAAATATTTTCCTTTCTAAAGCTAAAATCATAGAAACCTATTTCTAGTAATTTAACATCACCTTAAAATACACCTATATACCCTCTTTTTGTCTAAACTGGACCAGACACAAACCTAACTCTAAAATAGAAATCTATAGTAATTAATCTGCTGTTACATTATTTAGAATAACTTTGGTTAACATAAAGCAATTTTATATTTTATATTTCATAATTCTTGTTTTCCATGACTATTAAAATAGATAAAGCTTAGGCAACATCTCCAACAGTTTGTGTCTAAATGGTATCAGCGATGTTTTTAATTTTTTAAATTTTTTATTTTATTTTTTTATTTTGGAGAGAGACACAGAGAGAAACAGCGAGAGAGAGAGAAAGAGAGAGAGAGGGAGGGAGGGAGGAAGACAGATAGAGATGGGCGCGCCAGCACTGTCTCAGCTGCTGCGAACAAAATCCAGATGTGTGCGCCCCCTTGTGGTCAAGTGCGGCATTGCGCCCTTGTGTCTGCATCTGGCTAAACGTGGGACCTGGAGATTGGAACTGCTGGAGATTGGAACCAGCGGTCTTAGGCTTAGGAGGCAGGCGCCTTAACCCCTAAGCCATCTCTCCAGCCCTGTTTTTAATTTTTTATATTATATTATTTATTTGACAGATGTGAGAGAGAGGGAGAGAGAATGGGCACACCAGGGCCTCTAGCCACTGCAAATGAACTCCAGACAGATGCGCCTCCCTATGCATCTGGCTTATGTGGATACTGAGGAATCGAACCTGGATCCTTAGGCTTTGCAGGCAAGTGCCTTAACCACTAAGCCATCACTTCAACTTTTAAAAAAATATTAATTAATTAATTAATTTGAGAGAGAGAGAGAATACTGTCTTTAAATAACAAATTCTAGTCTTCCTTGCTTCTCTAAGAACAAAAGTCACAATGAATGAAACTAGATTATTTCTTTTATAAAATGAAATTATAAACTCACTAATGACCATTTAGCAGAATTAAGACTTTTAGATATGATATTTAAATGGAATTTTATTTTAAAAAAAAAAGAGAGAGAGCCTGGAGAGATGACTTAGTACTTAAAGGCGCTTGCTTGCAAAGCCTGATGGCCTGGGTTCAATTCTCCAATAGCCACATAAAGCCAGATGTGCAAAGTAGTACATGCATATGGAGTTTGTTTACAGTGGTAGGAGGCTCTGGTGTACCTATTCTCTCTCTCTTTTTCTTTCTCTCTCAAATAAATACATAAATAAATATTTTTTTTTAAAGCAACAAAACATCAGAAGTAAGGCATGGTAGTGCTTGCCTTTAATCCCAGCACTCTGGAAATAGAGGTAGGAGGATGGCTGTGAGTTTGAGGCCACCCTGACACTAGTGAATTCCAGGTCAGTCTGGGCTAGAGTGAGACAATACCTCAAAGAAAACGCAATATGGAGAGATGGCTTAGTAGTTAAGGTGCTTGCCAATAAAGCCTAAAGACCCGGGGTGATTCTCTAGTACCCATGTAAAGCCAGATGCACAAAATGGCACATGTGTCTGCAGTTTGTTTGTAGCAGCTGGAGGCCCTGGTATGTCCACTCTCTCTGTCAGTCTCTCTTTTCTCTATCTCTCTTTGCTTGCAAATAAATAAATAAATAAATAATAATAAACAAACAAACAAAAGATCAGTAACTAATAAATCTTGACCCTAAGACTCAATTTCCCTAGTATTTAAAAGCTTGACAGATATAAAAACATAGCTGACTTGATTAAACTTTTTTGTTGTTGTTTTCTGAGATGACCTAGAATTCACTATGTAGTCTCAGGGTGGCCTCGAACTCGTGGCAATCCTCCTACCCCTTCTCCCAAATGCTTAGATTAAAGATGTGCGCTACCACGCCCAGCTTGATTAAACATTTTAAGGCCAGTTTTACTTTTGTTAATTTTTTTTTTTTTTTTTTTTTTTTTTTTCGAGGTAGGGTTTCACTCTAGTCCAGGCTGACCTGGAATTCCTGGAATTCACTATGTAGTCTCAGGGTGGCCTCAAACTCATGGCAATCCTCCTACCTCTGCCTCCAAGTGCTGGCTGGGATTAAAGGTGTGCTCTACCATGCCTGGCTTGTTAAATTCTTTTTTACTGTTATGAACTTTGCAGAGTAACACATTGTTTATTGATCATATTTCCATCAAGTTGTGCTCTTACGCCCCTCCCCCCGGACCCCATTCCACTGAGGGTCCTGCTCAGTGAGATTGTTGGTATTCACTGTGAAGTCATGAATTAATGCGCCATTTAGTCTCACTGTGGGGGCGGGGGGGGGACAATGTCTCCAGATATGCTTTCCCACCCTGTGGCTCTTATAATCTTTCTGCCTCCATTGTGCAATGTTCCCTGAGCCTTGCCCATGTATTATAAATTTCCTTTGTTGGGCTGGAGAGATGGCTTAGTGGTTAAGGTGTTTGCCTACGAAACCAAAGGACCCAGGTTTGATTCCCTGGTACCCACATAAAGCCAATGCACAAGGTGGTGCTAGAGTTTGTTTGCAGCAGCTGAAGGCCCATTCTCTCTCCCTCTCTCTGTCTCAAATAAAATTTAAATTTTTTAATGTATTTATAAAGTTAAATTAAATTCCTTTTTGCCAAGCTCTCTGCATCCTCTGAACTGCTTTGGTGAATTTTGAGTCTCCTCAGTATCAACCTCCATCTCCCTGGAGGAGGTTGTCAGGCCAGCAGTGAGAGCAGCAATTGAGTTTAAATCGACACTTCCTCGGCAGTATCTCCTGAGCCCTGGCAGATGTGATAGGGAAGACTCATATCCTACTAGGCAATTGGCTATTCTCTCTTTCTTTCTTTCTTTCTTTCTTTCTTTCTTTCTTTCTTTCTTCCTTCCTTCCTTCCTTCCTTTCTTTCTTTCTTTCTTTCTTTCTTTCTTTTTTTGGTTTTGCAAGGTAGGGTCTCACTCTGGTCCAGGCTGACCTGGAATTCACTATGTAGTCTCAGGGTGGCCTCAAACTCTTGGCCATCCTCCTACCTCTGCCTCCCAAGTGCTGGGATTAAAGGTGTGCAACCACGCCCGGCTTGGCTATGTTTTCTTGTTGTTGTGTTGATGGATCTTGGTTCTCCCTGGTATTTGCTGCCATCTGTAAAAACAAACAAACAAACAAACAAACAAACAAACAAAAACCCACAGATTCTCCAACCAAGAGTGAGAGTAGTATGGGTCAAATGGAGTAAGCACAGTGCTTTGAAAGACTTTTTAAAGAATATATTTAATTTTTTTTATTTATTTATGAGAGAGAGAGAGAGAGAGAGGAATGGGCATGTCAGGTTCTCTAGCCACTGCAAACAAACTCCAGAGGCATGTACCATCATGTGCATCTGGCTTACATGGGCTCTGGGGAATCAAACCTGGGTCCTTAGTCTTCGCAGGCAAGCACCTTAACCACTAAGCCATCTCTCCAGCCCTCAAAGACTTTTTGAGGGGCATACCTCCTCTTCTTAGCCAAAGAACAATGGGAGCTTCTCTCTAGAGTCTATGACCTTCCTGTCTATAGGACTGACTTGGTTCTCAGTACCAGTGATAAATTCTTTCCCAGGAGTGGGCCTCATACCCCATCAGAGAGAGTTGATTACCCTCACAGCCTGTGTGCCATTGATGCACACGTTGTTTGTACGCCTTGCCCAGCTAGTTGATTTGGTAGCTTGCACTACTATTGTTCACACTATTGTTGACTGTTCTCTCCCAGAAGCTCACGTAGCACTTTCCAGCCATCAAGGAGCTGGCTTCCTTCTCAGGCCCAGCATGATCTCTCATTACCCTCCACTCACAGCCTGTGATATCTTCAGCAACAAGGTCTCACCATTTAGCTTTGGTGGGTAACCAAGTGCTATGGCAATACCCTGCATTGTTTTGGAGGACCTCATGGGCCCCCCTGACCAACAGCTCTCCTCTGTGGGGTGGTAATCCAGTTCTGGCCCTGGGATTTACCAGCCAGAGCCTATGGTTTTAGAGTTAAATTTTTTCCACCCCCTATAGGACATTTATGCCTGGACAATTCCCCTCACCCCCCTCCACACACCCTTTATTAAGTATTATATCTTTTAATTCACTAACCAGGAAGAAGGTTTCTATAACACTGACTCATGATGTCTTCAGTTTTGTGTAATTACCCCTTCCTTACCTCCTTCCCATGGCCCTTCCACCTCCGCTTGCCTTTCAGTATGTCCTCACCCCTCCCTATTTCCATTCTCTTCTAACCTCATTCTAGTTCTGTGCAAATCCTACGGTTGATAAATCAAGCTGTTCCATGTTAGGAACCACCTATGAAAAAGAACATTAAACATTTGTCTTTCTGGGCCTGGGTGACCTCACTTAGTATGATGTTTTTCCTAGTTAGTTCATTTTACTGTAAATTTCATTATTTTATTTTTCCTTGCCACTGAGCAAAATTCCATTGTGTGTATGTACCACATGTCCATTATCCGTTCTTCAGTCGATGGGCATCTGGCCTGTCTCCAATGCCTAGATATTGTGAATAGAGCAGCAACAGACATGGCTGAGCAAGTATGTCTCTGTAGAGAAGAGAAGAATGTTTAGAGTATATACCCAGGAATGCTGCAGCTGGATCATCTGGTAAATTTACTTTTGGATTTCTGAGGAGTCGCCATACTGATGTCCACAGTGGCTGTACAAGTCTGCACTCCCACCAGCAGTGCAGGGCTCCTCTTTCCCCACAGCCTCTCCAGCGTTCGTTGTCATTAGATTTTTGTTTTGTTTTGTTTTTGAGAATAGCCATTCTGGCGGGAGTGAGATGGGATCTCAAAGTCATTTTAATTTGCATTTCCCTAACAGATAAAGATGTTGAATATCTTTTAAGGTGTTTATTGGCCATTTATATTTCTTCCTTTGAGAACTCTCTGTCCAGTCTCCTGCACAATTTTTTTTTGGAAAGAGACACAGAGAGAGAGAGAGAGAGAGAGAAGAAGAAGAAGAAGAGGAGGAGGAAGAGGAGAGGGAGGGGGAGGGGGAGGGGGAGGGGGAAGAGGAAGAGGAAGAGGAAGAAGAAGAACAAGACAGATAGATGGGCGCGTCAGCAGTCTCAGCTACTGCAAACAAAATCCAGATGTGTGCGCCCCCTTGTGGTCAAGTGCAGCATTGCGCCCTTGCGTCACTTTTGCATCTGGCTAAACGTGGGACCTGGCTTAGGCTTAGGAGGCAGGCGCCTTAACTGCTAAGCCATCTTTCCAGCCCCTCCTGCACAATTTTGAATGCTTTGCTTGATTTTAAAAAATTTTTAATTTTTGCTTTGTTTCAAGGTAGGGTCTCACTTCAGTCCAGGCTGACCTGGAATTCACTGTGTAGTCCCAGTCTGGCTTTCAACTATACCTTTGCCGCCCAAGATTAAAGGCGCATGCCATCATCCTTAGTGGGTGACCCTGTTCTTTTGGCGGCCTGCCCACTACAGTCCTGCTGTGGCGATTTGTACCTGGCTACTGAGTGGGTCACAGCCATACACTGTCGTTGTGTGAGGGGTCTGGATGCCACCACTGCCATCCTGCAGGGTCTCGCCACTGCAAGCTTTCATCATGCATACTACACAAGCATGTGTCTCAAAGCATCTTAAGGATCTCTGGGCATCTGCCAGGCACAAACTCAGGACCGTATTCCCAGGTGGGATCTGAGTTTCCCCAGACTCAGGTTTGGGCTACTGCAAGAATCTCTGTGGCCTCTGAGGTGTGGTGACCTCAAAATACAAGTTCCTTTAGTCATAAGCATTAAAACTCAGTCAGGGGCTGGAGAGATGGTTTAGCGGTTAAGACGCCTGCCTCCTAAGCCTAAGAACACTGGTTCCAATCTCCAGCGGTTCCAATCTCCAGGTCCCACGTTTAGCCAGATGCAAAGTGACGCAAGGGCGCAATGCCGCACTTGACCACAAGGGGGCGCATGCATCTGGATTTGGTTCACAGCAGCTGAGAGACTGCTGGCGCGCCCATCTCTGTCTTCCTCTCTCTCTCTCTCTCTCTCTCTCTCTCTCTCCAAAAATAATAATAAAAAAAAACTCAGTCACAGTTCTCTACAGAGCACAAATGTCCACATCCTGACAAGTCCAGTCAACGTTCCACAAACTATAAGCATGTACATTATTCTGCTTGTGGCTTTACAAGTGTATGGAAAGGGGAAAAAGTGTAATTTGGCCTTCCACAAAAATTTATTAAATTTGCCGGGCGTGGTGGCACATGCCTTTAATCCCAGCACTCGGGAGGCAGAGGTAGGAGGATCGCTGAGAGTTCGAGGCCACCCTGAGACTACATAGTGAATTCCAGGTCAGCCTGGACCAGAGTGAGACCCTACCTCGAAAAACCAAAAAAAAAAAAAAATTTATTAAATTTGTCATCTACCTAATTTTAAATGTGCACAGTTCCCAAGCAGGATACCTGCAGAGAAGAGAGAATTAGGGGACCAGATAGATCATACCTTCTGCCATCAGGAAGGCAGAAAGCAGGAAAAATTTGATGTCTAAATTCCCGGCCAGTACACCAGATGGAATATGGGAATTGGGGTGTCTCTGAGAGCGCCAGAGCCCTTTTCAGCTCTTGGATGGGCAATAACTCAGGAGCGAGGGTTCCAGATGCTCAGTCACATAAAGCTTCCACCAAATTAATGAACTTCCAGATTCTTGTGTCATTAAGATTTGACAAATGAAACCCACCAGCCAGAGGAGAAAGTTTAGAAAGATTTTATTACAGAGATAGAGCCGGGAAGCCAGGTGTGGTGGCACACACCTTTAATCCCAGCACTCGGGAGGCAGAGGTAGGAGGATAGAGGTGAGTTCGAGGCCACCTTGAGACTACATAGTGAATTCCAGGTCAGCCTGAGCTAGAGTGAGACCCTAACTTGAAAAAGACCCTTTCTATGTGTGATGGCTCTTAGACTGCTCCCCCAAGAAGAAACCCCCTGTGCCTGGCTAAGTGATTCACATCTCACACAGCCACAGAAAATGCACTGGACCATCATACCCAACTGGGGAAGGCAGCTTGGAATTGTAGAAACTAACCCTCGGAGTTTTGTTTGTTTGTTTGGTTTGGTTTTTGAGGTAAGGTCTCACTTTAGCCCAGGTTGACATGTAACTCACTCTGTAATCCCAAGGGGGCCTCAAACTCACAGTGATCCTCCTACATCTGACACCCAGCTTAGAAGTGTTTTTACAAGAGTGGGCAAGCTGTTTCTAGGAGCAGAATCTTAGAACTAGGAAACTAGGGGCTGGAGAGATGGGTTAGCAGTTAAGTGCTTGCCTGTGAAGCCTAAGGACCCCAGTTCGAGGCTCACTTCCCCAGTACCCACGTAAGCCCGATGCACAAGGTGGCGTATGCATCTGGAGTTCGTTTGCAGTGGCTGGAGGCCCTAGCGCTCCCATTCTCTCTCCCCCCTTTCTCTCTGTCAAATAAATAAATAAAAATAAAATATTCTTTTAAAAAAAGAAATAGGAAACTAACCTCTGGAGTTACCCAATAGTGCACTTGCTGGCTCTAGCAGGGTCTGAGGAAAAGAAATTGACCTTTGGAATGGTTTAAACCAAGAGTGTACCTGCTGACTCTACTGTTGTGGCTGCTCTGATGTTCTGAGGTGTGGCTTGTACACAGACACTCACTGGTATTTTTATTGAACAGTAATGCATGAAGAATTAGTATCACATGGGCAAAGACAAAAAAAAACTTTTGACTCTGGATAATCCTTAAACTTTTTTTTTTTTCGGTTTTTCGAGGTAGGGCCATGCTGTAGCCCAGGCTGACCTGGAATTCACTATGTAGTCTCAGGGTGACCTCGAACTCACAGTAATCCTTCCTCTGCCTCCCAAGTGTTGGGATTAAAGGCGTGCGCCACCACGACTGACCCTTAAACATTTGTTAAAGGAAGAGATTTAGGGGTAAAACCTGATGAACTCGGCTAATCCAGAACACACACACACACACACACACACACACACACACACACGTACTGTTCACAGATGCAGTCACTCTTGTCTTAAACAGATCTGCAGCACTTCTGTGCGCAATTCATTACTGACCTTACCTTCAACACTTTGGTCACCGTTTCTCATACATTGCATGCTTGTTCTGGGTCCGTGTCCAACCGGGTCACTGAGGAAATTTGGCAAAGCACATAATTTATAGGTCAAAAGTTGGGCGTGGTGGTGCACACCTTTAATCCCAGCACTCAGGAGGCAGAGGTAGCAGGATCGCTGTGAGTTCGAGATCACCCTGAGACGACAAAGTGAATTCTAGGTCAGCCTGGGCTAGAGTGAGACCCTACTTCAAAAACAAAACAAAACGAAATATGGAAAGAAAGAGATAGAGATAATGATGAAGATAGATAGATAGATAGATAGATAGATAGATAGATAGATAGATAGATAGATAGATAGATGATAGATGACAGGAAGGAAAGGTGCATACAGAGAGTAGGAGTCTGAAGTGAAAGAGAGAGAAAATATACATACTTGGTCAGCAAAAGGAGGAGGAGAGAGTGACAGGAAAGTGGTACCAGGGCTTTTATGTCTATGCCCTTGGGGCGAACTAGACTGGACTGTGGGGGGGGCAGTGCTCAGGGGAATCAGGTAGCTGGATCCTCTGAGCCTTTTGACCCTTTGAGGCAAAACCTGTTTCAGCCCGTTGGAAGGGGAGGGAGCACTGAGACTAACAATGACACAACCTTCTTTTTTGTTTTATGTGTTTTGGGGTTTTGTTCTTTTTTGAAGGGGGAGTTTGACTCTAGCCCAAGCTGACCTGGAATTCACTGTGTAGTCTCTCAAGGTGGCCTCGAACTCACGGCAATCCTACCTCAGCCTCTCTTAAGTGCTGGCACTAGAGGTGTGTACCACAATGCCCGTTTTTTTTTTGTTGTTGTTTTGTTTTGTTTTTTGTTTTGGTTTTTTTTTCTTCAGCCAGACAAGTGCTTCAGATAGAAAGTGTCTGGGAGCAAAGCCTTCCCAGTCGTAGGGCAGAACTAAGTCCTTTATAAATGCATTTGATATAACAACAGGGCAGGAGACAAGCTATTAGTTTCGCACAGAAGTCTGTATACCCTGGAGATTTCCCTTACTGTCCCTGCTAGCGCCTTTTAACAAACGTGAACAAACCTGAGGCAGCCTGGTCTATGGCAGGCACCTGCTTCTGTTTCCTCCGTATGTCCCTCAGTAGAGAATACACTATCAGAAGTGGGGGGGGGGGTTCTGGGGGCTGGAGAGATGGCTTATATATATTCAGTGTTTTACTACTTATAGTTTGCATCTGCAATCACCTTGCTAGAGGCAATGTCACTGGGGGCTGGTCTTAAGGTGTGGTGTGGGTTTGAGATTCCATTGTAAAGATATGCAAATGTGCCTAGCAGGAGTTCCTGAAGTGTGCTGTGTGACCTTTTGGCTGTAGTTTTGCTCTGTGTGCTGTGGTGGCTGGTTGGTTTTTCTCTCTCTGCTTGGCCCTGTGGAGAGCAGGTTGCTTCTTCTGCCATTATGGAACTTCCCCTGGATCTGTAAGCTTCAATAAATAATATCCCTTCCTCCATAACTGTGCCTGGTCTGGAAGTTCATCTCAGCGAACCTGAAGCTGTCTGTTACAGCACCTGTCTGCAAAGCCAAAGGAACCAAGTTCGATTCCCCAGGACCCATGTAAACCAGCTGCATAAGGGGGTGCCTGCATCTGGAGTTCGTTTGCAATTGCTAGAGGCCCTGGTACACCCATTCTCTCTCTATGTCTCTCTCTCTCATAAATAAATAAGAAATAGGGTCTGGGGGGGCATTAGAATCTCAAAAGGACAGATTTTAAGCTAGGTGTGTGGCTAATTCTTATAATCCCAACACAGGAGCTGACTTGGAATTCATTATGTAGGCTGAGGGGCTCGAATTCATGGCAATCCTCCTACCTCTGCCTCCCAAGTGCTGGGATTAAAGGCGTGTGCCACCACGCCCGGCCTTGTTGCCTTTTTTTTTTATTGACCACTTCTATACTTACAGACAATAAACCATGGTATTTCCCTCCCCTCCCCGCATTCCCCTTTAGAACTCCACTCTCCATCATACCCCTCCCTCTCTGCATTAGTCTCTCTTTTAATTTGATGTCATCATCTTTTTCTCCTATTATGAGGGTCTTGTGAAGGTATTGCTAGGCACTGCGAGGTCATGGATATCGAGGCCAATTTCTTCTGGACAGTTACATTGTAAGGAGTGGTACCCTTCCTTTGGCTCTTACATTCTTTCCACCACCTCTTCCGCAATGGACCCTGAGCCTTGGAAGGTATGACAGAGATGTTTCAGTGCTGGACACTCTTCTGTCACTTCTCAGCACTATGTTGCCTTTTGGGTCATCCCAGCTTCAACTACTTCATTCTACATAGATGTAAAGCAGTAATTCATTAAATGAACGATTCTTTTAGGAGAAAATAAATAGGGATTAAAATCCAGGCATCTAAAGACAAAAAGCAACCTTAGACTGGCCAAATGAAAAATCAGATTATGTCTACTAGTAAGAATAAATACAATTACCGGGCGTGGTGGCGCACGCCTTTAATCCCAGCACTCGGGAGGTAGAGGTAGGAGGATTGCTATGAGTTCAAGACCACCCTGAGACTACATAGTGAATTCCAGGTCAGCCTGAGCCAGAGTGAGACCTTACCTCGAAAAACCAAAAAAAAAAAAAAAAAAAGAATAAATACAATTATCGCCAGGCGTGGTGACACATGCCATTAATCCCAGCACTCGGAAGGCAGAGGTAGGAGATCACCATGAGTTCAAGGCCACCCTGAGTCTACATAGTGAATTCCAGTTCTGCAGCAAGACCCCACCTCAAAAAAAGAACTCAATTATTTTAGTGCACTGATTATATATCACCTGCAAGAGACAGGGTGCTTGTCTCCTTC
The DNA here is from genome assembly GCA_036365145.1 of Orientallactaga sibirica. Taxonomy (NCBI): domain Eukaryota; kingdom Metazoa; phylum Chordata; class Mammalia; order Rodentia; family Dipodidae; genus Orientallactaga; species Orientallactaga sibirica. The sequence continues at coordinate 5,714,118 of JAEOAD010001268.1, forward strand.
ACTAGCATTATCACACTCGGTTTTCCCACTGCACAAGGTAGGTGGTCTGATCACTGCCATCTTCCAGATGAGGAGACCAAGCCGTAGTGAGGTCAGAGAGTCGCCCACAGTCACACAGGCGGGGGTGCATACTCCCACAGGAGCTGCATCCAGCTGGCCAGTTCAGAAACACCCGTCCTTCCTGAGCGATCTACAATATCTTGGAAAGAGGTGGTCAGAGAACCCTTGAGCAAAGTGAACAGGCCATCACCTTTTGGCGGGTCGCAAGACACAAACGGAAAGTCAGTTGCACACACGTGAGCTCAATGTACATACCGCACGGCCAGAACTGTCATTAAGTTCAGCCTCCGGCTTGCCTTCCTTCCTTCTTTCCTTCCTTCCTTCCTCCCTGCCTCCCTCCCTCCCTCCCTTCTTTCTTTTTTCTTTCTTTCTTTCTCTCTCTTTCCTTCCTTCCTTCCTTCCTTCCTTCCTTCCTTCCTCCCTCCCTGCCTCCCTTCTTTCTTTTTCTTTCTTTTTCTTTCTTTCTTTCTTTCTTTCTTTCTTTCTTTCTTTCTTTCTTTCTCTCTCTCTCTCTTTCTTTCTTTCTTCCTTTTCTTTCTCTCTCTCTCTCCTTCCTCCTCCTCCCTCCCTCCCTCCCTCCCTCCCTTCTTTCTTCCTCTCTCTCTCTCTCTCTCTCTCTCTCTCTCTCTCTGTTTTTGAGGTAGGATTTTGCTCTAGCTCAGGCTGACCTGGAATTCATTCTGTAGTCTCAGGATGGTCTTGAACTCATAGCGATCCTCCTACCTCTACCTCCCGAGTGGTGGGATTAAAGGCGTGCGCCTCCACGCCCGGCCTTCCTTCGCCTCTTATCTGATGCCACCAGCACTGGCATATGGACTTTCCCTACCCAGGAAGAGACAAAGCTAGGTTAGAACACATGCCAGCTGAATTTTCTTACGTGTTGTGTTCTGTTGCCAAGCTTGCAGGTGTGCTTGTAGCAGTTACTTTTTCATGGCTGGGACAACACACCCGGCCAGAAGAAGTTTATGGAATGAAAGGTTTCACTTCAGCATGTGTGTAGGTATTTTCCTGCACACAAAATAATTCCCACAGGGCCAAATATTCTTATTTTCCTCATTTCCTTCTCTGCATTCTTTCCTTTCCTTCCCCTCTTTCTGTCTTACCTCCCTTCTTTTTGGGGGGTGGGGGTGAAATAGGGTCTTATCAAGAGCCAAAGGACTGCTTACAATGCACTCTTCCAGACACAAAATGGACTGGATATCCAAGACCTCACAGTGCCTGACAATACCTACACAAGATCTTCATAGTAGGAAGAAAAGATGATGACATCAAAATAAAAGAGGGACTGATTGAGGGGGGGAGGGGTATGATGGAGAGTGAAGTTGCAAAGGGAAGGTGAGGGGGGATGGAATTACCATGATTTATTGTCTATAATTATGGAAGTTTTCAATAAAATTTTTTTTAAAGAAGTCCTAGGGAAAAAAAATAGCCAAGACAGCCTGAAAGTCATTTTGTAGCCCAGATTAGCTTTAATTTTGTTCCTCCTTCTTATGGCCACCCCACAACACACACACACACACACACACACACACACACACACACACACACACTAACTGAAGGTGAGAAATGCTGCCAAGCCACCAGATACAAAACATGGATGAGGTCAGTGGTTATTGCAGCCACCTTCTCATTACTGGGACAAATACCCAACCAGATGCAGCTTATGGAAGAGTAAGGTTTATTTCAGGTTTACAGATTCCAGGGGAAGCTTCATCATGGCTGAAGAAACTGGTTCACTTCATCACACATCTACAGCAGAGAGACAGAAGGAACAGCCAGAGCTCAAGCTGGCTCTCTATACATAGCTAACACCAGCAAGCATGAGCTGACTCTGAACACCCCTTAGGGCTGGATTCAAGATCCACCCCTAGTGACACACCTAATTAAGTAGGAAGCTTAATTAAAAAAAAAAAAACTGAGGGCTGGAGAGATGGTTTAGCAGTTAAGGCACCTGATTGCAATGCCTAAGAACTTATGTTCAAATCTCCAGGTCCCATATAAGCCAGACACACAGTGATGCAAGTGTGCAATGTCACACATCCACACAAGGGGGCGCACACATCTGGAGTTCATTCGCAGCTGCTAAAGGCCTTGGTGTGCCCATTCTCTTTCTCTCTCTCTGCCTCTTTCTCTCTCTCTCTCAAATAAATAACAGAAAATCCTTGAGGCAACACTATAGTTTCAGGGATTATTTCTATAGTTCGTTGCTAGAGAAGTTTCTATGAGTGTATAGAGTACTGGAAACCACGAGGAGGAAGAGGCGTCACGTCCTCTCCTGAGCATGAAGCCAGTTCTTGTTTTACTGCCACTGCCACTTGTCATGGACAGTTGTTTCTGTGTAGAGAGCTGCGAGGTGCCGCGCCTTAAAGATGGCGCTGGCTTCCGCCTCCCGCCTTCCCGATGGCGAGTGCTCTCCTGGATAAACAAGTCCTTATTTGGCTTGGGCCGTGATCTACGCTTGCTTCCGCATATGTGGACCTATCTGCATTCACCACGTGGCTTACCAGGGTTGGCTGTTCAAAGGCTTCTTAAGCTTTGGGCGGGCTTGTCCCGGGAGCAGTGGGTCAGTCAGTCAGTGAGTGAAGCAGTGGGGCAGTGAGTGAGTGGGGCAGTGGGGCAGGTAGGCAGTCAGTGAGTGAGTGAGTGAGTGAGTCAGTAAGTCAGTGAGTGAGTGAGTGAGTGAGTGAGTGAGTCAGTAAGTCAGGCAGTGAGTGAGTGAGTGAGTGAGTGAGTGAGTGAGTCAGTGAGTGAGTCGGTCAGTCAGTCAGTCAGTCAGTCAGTCAGAAGATTGTTCAAGGTTCCTGAATAAACTGCTTCAAGAAGAGTCCGAGCGTTGCGTCTTCCTTGCTGGTCGAGGCGGTCGCGACAAATGGTGGCCCGTACGGGGAACTCAGAACTTGCAGGACAGCTAGCTGGTAAGTTCCAGATAAGTGGACAAAAAGGGTAAAGGCAAGTTCTCCGGTAGAGAGACGATAAGGTCCCATAGCAAAATGGGCAATACATCTTCCAGTATTAGGGTTAAAAGGCGCCACAATAAGGTTTCCTTAGAGGAAACGCAGTGAGAAGATTTCTTAAGAATGATAGCCGGCCAATTAATGTATATTTGTTCGTGTGTCTTATTAGTGTATAAAAGTTGGTTAACCTCATGTAGTGTATTTGTGTTGTAGTGTGTCTAGTCATATTACATAGGGCAAACGAGAATGATTCAGAAGCAGTTAAAAATTTTTTTAGAGGAGGTGAGAGAAGAGCGCTCAGTTAGTAAAACATCTAAAAGAAAAAGTAAGGTTCCTGAATAAACTGTTGAAAGAAGAGTCCGAAGAGGGACTCAGAACTTTCTGCAGTCAGGGCAGTGCACTGGTAAGTTCCCAGGTAAGGTGGGAAGGTGGACAAAAAGCGGGATTTTGCTCTTCTCGGTAGAAAAAGAGGGAGCAGGAAAGTTCCCAGGTAAGGTGGGAATCCTGGGCGACAAAAAGCGGGAATTTTGCTCCTCTCGGTAGAAAAAGAGGGAGCAGGAAGGGTTCACTGTGTAGTGAACCTAAAAGTAAAAGTTTTAAAAGAATTTTTGCAAGTGTAGCCATGGGCGCTTCTCACTGCACCCAATTTTTGGCTCTGAATGAGCTGCTTGTTCAAAAACTTAAAGATAAAGGGGAGTACCCTGGAGAGGTTCCTGGAGGAATGTGATGCCATAGCCCCTTGGTTTGCGCGCTCTGAAGTCTTACAATCCCTTCATGGGAAAAATTGGGCGATTTTGCAGCAGACCAAGGCACGCTTAAGGAGGGGGTAAAATCAATCTGGAGGTTAGTGAGGAACTGCCTCGAGGAAGAAAAAATAGGCAAACAATGAAAAAGAGGCAAAAACAAAGAACAACTTATATCCAACACTTGAGCTAGAAGATTCAGAGTCTATGGATTCTAAAGAAGAGCTGCAGGCTCTCATAAAACAAATGAAAAGATCAAAATTATGCTAAGTGCAGACAGTATTGAACTGAGGCTTGTCTTATGAGCTTTCTAAGGGGAAGGAAAGACTGCAGAGGACTTTGTTGGAACTGGGCTACTGGCATAAGGGATGGCTACGTTCTGCTATCCAGGCCCAGAAAGTTTGATCAAGGTTAAATTTGTAATGGACTGATGTGCTTGGCTAAGGATATCGGACTGAGATTTTAAGATTTTAAGTTGAAAAACCTCAAGCAAGTTAAAAGCAGAGGCACTGAGACGGTTTTAGGTTACTGAAGCTGCTATTGTCAACGCATTAGCAATCTTAAGGAAGGTGGAAGGAAGGTGGCCTGACTTGATTTACATTAAAACAATGGAGAGGATGCCTGAGGAAAGACTGTAAAAAATGCAAATTCTTGGAAAGAGCTGACTGGAGAAGGAACCTGCTTTTCAAGGCTATATTGAACTTGAACTGCAGAAGTTTGATGACTGCTGATGGTGGTTGAGTTTGCATTGTTTTAGTTTCTCCTTGCTAATGTTGTTAAAAGACCTTGGATTATATAAATTATACTAGGGCTGCAAAATTATCCAGATTTGTGTCTAGTTTTCTATTACAGAATTGGTCGCTTGAATTTGAAGATACCTTAAGAGAACTGAGACTGGCAGTAGTTAATGTGAATTCTACCTGCATGGACCTCTCCTTTGCCTCTGGATTGTCATCTTGGCTGATCTCCGCTATGAATCATCTGAAGGAATGGGCGGGTTTGGGTGCTCTTTAGCAGGCCTTCTGTTACCGGTCTCTCTGGTTTGCTTGTGGTGTCTGTGTAAAATCAGGGTCACGCAATGACGGGATGCAGCTATGACCATTCAAGCCTTTACTGCCATAGAGGCTGCACAGTCCCCCTAAGTCTGGCTGGCTACAACTAAAAGTTAATCTTCTTCCTGCTCAGGTTGAGGCTAAGCACTGCACTCTGGGTTAGCCCTAGAAATCCAGAGAAGAGCATGTTTGATTGCAAAATGGGTTGATGCCCCAGATCCCGCCTCTGAGAAAAAGGCATCAGGGTTGCAAAAATACGCATCATCAGAGATCAGACCTCTACTCTTACCTGTGGCTTGTTTTAAAACATAAAAGGGGGAACTGTAGAGAGCTGCGAGGTGCCGCGCCTTAAAGATGGCGCTGGCTTCCGCCTTCCGCCTTCCCGATGGCGAGTGCTCTCCTGGATAAACAAGTCCTTATTTGGCTTGGGCCGTGATCTAGGCTTGCTTCCGCATATGTGGACCTATCTGCATTCACCACGTGGCTTACCAGGGTTGGCTGTTCAAAGGCTTCTTAAGCTTTGGGCGGGCTTGTCCCGGGAGCAGTGGGTCAGTCAGTCAGTGAGTGAAGCAGTGGGGCAGTGAGTGAGTGGGGCAGTGGGGCAGGCAGGCAGTCAGTGAGTGAGTGAGTGAGTGAGTCAGTAAGTCAGGCAGTGAGTGAGTGAGTGAGTGAGTCAGTGAGTGAGTCGGTCAGTCAGTCAGTCAGTCAGAAGATTGTTCAAGGTTCCTGAATAAACTGCTGAAAGAAGAGCCCGAGTGTTGCGTCTTCCTTGCTGGTCGAGGCGGTCGCGACATTTCTGCTCTCCTTTGGGAAAGCTGGAGGGAGACAACACAATCTGAGTAGCTTCCTTTAAAAAAAACCTGAGACTATGGGGTCATTAACATTCAAACCACCACATTCTGCCCCTGGCCTTCATAGATTCATAATCATCTCACAATGCAAAATGCACTCACTCCAGCTTCAAAAGTCACATAGGCCGGGTGTGGTGGCACACGCCTTTAATCCCAGCACTCGGGAGGCAGAGGTAGGAGGATCGCCATGAGTTCGAGGCCACCCTGAGACTACATAGTTAATTCCAGGTCAGCCTGGACCACAGTGAGACCCTACCTCAAAAAAAAACAAAACAAAACAAACAAAAAAAAAAAGTCACATAGGCCAGTCATGGAGGCACATGCCTTTAATCCCAACACTTGGGAGGCTGTGAGTCTGAGGCCAACCTGGGACTACTGAGTGAGTTCCAGGTCGGCCAGAGCTACAGTGAGACCCTACCTCAAAAAAAAAAAAAAAAAAAAAAAAAAAAGAGTCCCCAAGGTCTCTACTAACTTTAACACTGGACAGATGGCTTAGCAGTTAAGGTGCTTGCCTACAAAGCCTAAGGACACTGGTTCAATTCCCCAGTACCTACTTAAAGCCAGATGCAAAAGGTGGCACATGCATCTGGAGTTCATTTACAGTGGCTAGAGGCCCTGGCAGCCCATTCTCTCTCTCTCCTCTGTCTCTCTCTCTCAAATAAATAGATAAAATATTTTTTAAAAAGTCCAAAGTCTCATGTGAGATTCAAGACTATCTTTTAACTGTGAGTCCTATACAATCAAAACACATGTCCCAGGGCTGGAGAGATGGCTTAGCAGTTAAGACGTTTGCCTGCAAAGCCAAAGGATTCTGGTTCGATTCTCCAGGACCTCCACGTAAGCCAGATGCACAAGAGGGTGCATGCATCTGGAGTTCGTTTGCAGTGGCTAGAAGCCCTGGTATGCCCATTCTCTCTCTTTCTCTCTTTCTCTGCCTCTTTCTCTCAAATAAATAAACTAATTTTAAAAATTTAAAAAAAAAAAAAACACATGTCCCATACCTCCAACATATAATGGCACAGAGTAAACATTCTCATTGCAAAAATATAAGACATAACAAGGAGAGACTGGACCAACTCAGAATTAATAGCCAGCAGACAAACATCAAGCATCTGCAGTTCCAAGTCTGACATCTGTAACCAGTGACAAAGTCTCAGGGTTTCCAATTCTGCTCCTCCAGCTGGGCTGCTCGCAGCCCAGGAGGGAAAAATTCCATCCTGTGCCAGCAGCTCTCCTTAGCAACTGTCCCACAGTCCTGACATGTCTAAACGACTTGGGTCCCCATTGAAACTCATGGTTCATCTTCATAGCTCCATGCAATGGACATACTAGGTCTCCATAGAGTGATTTTAACCCTGCTTCACATTGCTGCATCTCAGTGGCTCCTGGAAACATGAGCACTTCATGACTGCGTCCCTGAATTTTTCATGCTTCCAAAACCAGTGCCAGATGGATGACATAGTCAAATTTGTAAACCCAGGGGAGAATAAAGCTTGACCTTGAAGGATAGGATACTCCTTCACCAGTCTTCCTTCAAGCCCATTCCTTCCAAAAGAATTTTCATTCGTACTAGCTTGAGCCTCCCATGGGTTGGGTTTCATTCTGAGGGCATCTTTATCACTGTTTCAGTGTTAAACAGCTGGCCTACTTGTAGTGGCAGTAATCTCCTTAACAATTGCTGCTTGTCTAAAACCAGACTTTGTGCCTATAACTTCAAAACTGCCTGAACTTTTCCTGTGATAAGCATATATCTTTCAGTTCTATATCTTCTGCCAAGCACACCAGTCCTTTTTTTTTTTTTTTTTTTTTTTAATTTTTCAAGGTAGGATCTCACTCTAGCCCAGGCTGACCTGGAATTCACTATGTGGTCTCAGGGTGGCTACCTCTGCCTCCCGAGTGCTGGGATCAAAGGTGTGCGCCACCATGCCCACCAGTCCATTACTTTTAAACTCAACTTTGCTCAAATTCTCAGGGCATGGGCAGAATGCAGCCAGCCCTTCCACTGGCATCCCAGTTTCCACAAAGTTCTTTCCTTCCCCTGTGAAAGTCTTCACAGTCCACCATTCTCTTTGCATCTAGCATTTTCAAACACTCACCAGAATAACCATTAAGCTCTACTTACAACAAGGCAAGGCTTCTCTAGTCCAAAGTGCCAAATCTTTCCATATTCCCCTTCCAAACAAGTTCCAAAAAAGTCACATGGTCAAGCTGGGCGTGGTGGCACACGCCTTTAATCCCAGCACTCCGGAGACAGAGGTAGGAGGATTACCATGAGTTCGAGGCCACCCTGAGACTACATAGTGAATTCCAGGTCAGCCTGAGCTAGAGTGAGACCCTACCTCAAAAAAAAAAAAAAAAAGTCACATGGTCAGATTCATTACAATAATAACCCCACTTCTTGGAACCAATTTCCTGTTGCAGTTACCTTCTTGTTGCTAGAACAGACACCTGACCACAAGCATCTTATGGGAGGATCGGGTTCATTTCAGGCTTATAGGTTCCTGGGAAAGCTTCATCATGGTGGAAGAAGCTGGCTCAGTTCATCATACATACATAACAGACAGACAGAATGAACAGCCAAACTCAAGCTGGCTCTCTACACACAGCTAGCACCAGCAAGCATGAGCTGACTCTGAACACATCTTATGACCAGACTCAAGACCCACCCCAAATGATATACCTCCACAGGGTTCTGCCTGCTGGAAATTAAGTAGGAACTTAATCAAAAATGCCTGAAGCTGGGCATGGTGGTGCACGCCTTTAATCCCAGCACTTGAGGAGGCCTGAGAGGTAAGGTGGAGCCTGGACCAGAGTGAGTTCAAGGGCACCTTTAATGAGACTAGGCAGATAGGTGGAGTGAAGTTCAAAGCCACCTGGTCAGTGAATTCCAGGTCAGCCTGGGCTGGTGTGAGACCCTCCCTCAAAAAACAAAAAACAAAAGACAACAACAACAACAACAACAAAATGCCTGAGGCTGGGGCTGGAGAGATGGCTTAGTGGTGAAGTGCTTTCTCCTGAAGCCTAAGGACCCTGGTTCAAAGCTCCATTCCCCAGTACCCACATAAGCCAGATGCACAAAGTGGTGCATGCATCTGGAGTTCTTTTGCAGTGGCTGGAGGTGCTGGTGCTCCCATTCTCTCTCTCTTTCTCTCTCTCTGCCTCTATATCTCTCTGTCTGTCACTCTCAAATAAAATAAATTTTAAAAATGCCTGAGGTTGCTGGGCTGAGGTTACTTGGGAAAACAAAACCCCCCACACACACACTCACACACACACACAAATACCTCAGGCTGCTGGGTGTGGTGGTGCACACCTTTAATTCCAGCCCCTGGGAGGCCAAGGTAGGAGGATCTCTGCGAGTTCGAGGCCACCCTGAGACTACAGCGTGAATTCCAGGTCATCTCGGGCTAGAGTGAAAAACCAAACAATATAAATAAAATATGGAGGCTGTGTGGCCATTTACATACAAACCCCCACGGCCTTGCCTCCAGAATGGGACAAAGACCTCCCAACAGCTTAGTGGCTTGCGCAATGGCACAGGGCTTCCCTCTCCTTTCTGGCATGTGACCCAGGCTTTCATGTCTGCTCAGGAGCAGAATATCTGCTCATCTTGGACAGGAAGAGAGAAAGGAGCAAGGACTTGCTGGACAGTAAGATGGAGTTATCGCTGTCACGTCACCTCTTCCCACCCTGCACTGTCAGGGTGGGCTCAGCAAAGCGACCCTATGTGCTCGTTCTGGGCTTCCGGTCACAGGTCTGCCTCTCTAGGCCGCTTTTCTAGACTTTAAACTTCCTGAGGAATTTATAACGTGAACCCTACATGACATTCTGCTTGCATTCTGGAATGATCAGGGTGCCCTGTCCCAGGCTGGTTGTAATCTCCCACAAAAACTATATCCCCAGAACCAATGGGAAATAGGAACTGGGCTCAAAAGCTTTTACATCTGGTTTAGACAGCTCTTCTTCCCGTCCCATCTGTCCCCAAAGAGAAAGCCTGGAACTAGCTTCCCTCTGCAAGGGCAGGCCCCCACGACAATCATAGGCTTGTTGCTTGCTGGACCAGTCTTATAAACCCCATCCCCTCCAAAGTGAGAAAAGCCACAGTGCATCTCAGCAACTGGCACCCCAATCCCGACAGGCAGTCGCGGCTTACAGGGATCTTACACTCTCTGTTTTGTAAAGCCCCTGCAATCACAGCTCCTAGCCTCATCACTGCGGTGCATTACTGATCCCTGTCAGTTTAGTTACTAGTTAAGAAAAAGCAGAGCCTTTGGTTATTACCATTTTCTTGCCCTCACTGCATTATATCAAAGTTAATTTTAGCTGGGCGACCAGCTCACTTCGCTCACAAAAGAAAGAAAGAGTTGGAAATTTGGCCTCAGACCACGTGCTCTTGGCTGGCACCCTGTTACCTACCAGGGATTTTAGCGCAGGATCTGGCCACCGGCAGACGTCCCTGCCATTTCCAAGGCCTCTGCTAACTCCTTTCCCCTGCTTTTAGGCCACTCACCATGGTGTTCTGTGAGACAACAGACTGACAGGAGGTGGGGACCTCAGTAAAAGTATTTCAATTCTGGTCTGGGCTGGAGTCAAACACTGGACTCCAGCGACCTTTGCAGGCTACATTAGGGTCCTTTTATGTGTCTTGGGTGTCACCATTAAAACATCAGGACAGGGGCCTGGAGAAAATAGCTTAGTGGTTAAGGCATTTACCTGGAAAGCCAAAGGAACCTGTTTTGATTCCCCAGGACCCACATAAGCCAGATGCACAAGGAGACACATACATCTGGATTTCATTTGCAGTGGCTGGAGGCCCTGGCACACCCAGGCGCTCTCTCTCGCTCTTTCTCTCTCTCAAATAAATAAATAAATACAATATATTAAAAAACACCAGGAGAGGGCTGGAGGGATGGCTTAGCAGTTAAGGTGCTTGCCTGCAAAGCCAAAGGACCTCGGTTCGATTCCCCAGGACCCATGGAAGCCAGATGCACAAGGAGGCGCATGCATCTGGAGTTCATTTGCAAGGGTTGGAGGCCCTGGTGCGCCCATTCTCTCCCTCTTTCTCTCTGCCTCTTTCCTTCTCATAAATAAATAGATAGATAGATAGATAGATAAATAAATAAATAAATAAATAAATAAATAAATAAATAAATAAATAAATATCAGGAGAATAAATTCAGTCCTAAATCCACGCTCGGAGCCTTTCCCTCTAGCACCTCGGGGCATCACATTCCCTGTCGAGACCTCTCTGTGACAGTACCTGAGGTCCCTTACCGACAGTAGTGTGGACTGGGGTTGGGGGAGAGAGGGAAGAGATCTGGGTTTGCAAAGTGGAAATAGTTCTTGGGTCACCCGGCAGCTTTGCGGATTCAAACGAGGGTTTGCATGTCGCTGTGAGACAAGTGCAGTTCAGTGCCGGTGCAGACCGTGCAGCCCCGCGGCCCTCGGGAGGAAGAGCGAGCGCTCGGGGCTCTGGAGCTGCTGGCTGCCCGGGTCCCGCGGTGGGCGTTCCGGGAGGAGCCGGTGGCGTTGGGGCAGCGCGCAGGCAGGTGCGGAGGTCCGGTGCCCGCGCCGACCGACGAGGAGCCCGCGGGAAGGGCTCGGTGGGGGCCGCGGCTGCCGGGGTGGAGAAGCGGGGGGAGGCGGTGCCGGAGGCGGGGCGGAGGCGGCGGAGCCCCGGGGATCCGCTCACCCGCCCGCCCGCCCGCCCGGCGCTGCGCTGCACTGCGAGCCGCGGCCGCCGCCAACTTGGGGCGGAAACTTCGCGGGGTCCCGCGCTCGGGCGCTCGGGCGGGCGGGCGGGCGGAGAGACGGCGCAGCGAGCCCCGGGCGCCCCGGACACCGCAGCGCCTCCCCGGGCGCCGGAGCCTGCCAGCGAGCCAGCGAGCCAGCGAGGGCGCCCAGCCCCGGGCCCGCGGCCACCTCGGCGGCTTGAGGGCCGAGCAGGACCCCGGGAGCCCGGCGGCGGACACACCGACGGACGGAGACACCGAGGCGGCGGCCGAGCGAGCGCCCCCCGCGGGCCTGGCACCGCAGCTCCCGCAGGTAAGCGCGGCCGGCCCGGTGGAGCCGCCCCGCGTCCCCGGGCTCCGGGGCGCACCGCCGCGCGGGAACAAAGCTGGGGGCCGCCGGGGAGCGCGCGGGGCGCGGGCAGGTAGGGCGCGGGCTCCCCGGCAGCTCCGCGCTCGCAGGCGCGACGGCGGTTCGGCCCCGGGCTGGCCTGGCCCGGGCTGTCCCCCGCTCGGGCGCTGCCCGCCGCCGTCCGCGAGGCGTGAGCCCCGGAGTTATCGATGGTCTCCCCTCCCCGCCTGGCCCGGCCCAGCTCGGCTCGGCTCGGCTCGGCTGCAGTTTTCTGCCCGAGGCTGACCCGGGCGCAGAGCATCGGGATGGACTTGGGCATGCGGAGAGACTTCACAGACCCCCGGCTAGAAGCTGCAGCCTCTGCCCGAGGCCACAGCCGGTCATGCTGTCCAGCTTCTTGGAGAGCTCCTCTGCCCCTCTTTCTCCATCCTTGGCCGGGTGCGGTGCCTGACCCAACACTCGAGTGAGACCCAGGTGTCCTCCAAGTCATTGGGAGGCACAATTCACTCTGCTTCGAGAACGATCTCTTCTTCGAGAACTATTTTGCAGGGAGTCAAACTGAGGTGGCTCAGGTCCCGAGTGGGTTACTTGTGAGTTTTTTTTTTTAATTCCAGAGTCCTTCGTTTGCCACCTGGCCACGTTGGCAAAGCTTTCAGTGACTGCCACTTTGTGCAGTTCCAGCCTGGTACCTGGAGGAAAAGGGCCTTGGGTCAAGTTACCAAGCCCTGAACTACTACAGCTCCATGTACTATCACAGCTACGATTTACCAGCTGTGCTCATGCGTGTGTAGGAGCAGACACTATGGAAGCTTGGGGGGAGAGGGGGGCTGGCCCAAGTAGCGTAGGGCCCCTGGAGCAGTGGGCATACCCTCAGAAAGCTTCAGGACCCTCCCCTGCACGAGTTGCTGCTGCGTGCATTCACATGGAGAGCTTATCAAAGGCAAGAAAGATCTCAGGCATCGGCTGGGGATGCCAGGCCTTGGAGCCAGAGCCTACAGGCCTGACCGCATTCACGCCTGAGTTCTGGCCCACCTGACTTTTTAGAGGTGGAGGGCTGAGAGATTGTTTTCCTCCATTTCAAAACAGTGTCTGTTTCCTCTGACACCGATGACCTGTAGTTATAAATAGCAAGGAGGAGGTGCAAAAGTCAATGCTGAAGAAGAGACCTTAGGGGCCCGTTGTGAACTCAAACAGTGCTGGGTCTCCACGGGATGTCAAGGGCAGGAGCCCAAGGAAAGAGGTTGTAACTGAAGCCAGGGTTCCTAACCAACAGGTGCAGGTGGCTGACAGGTTGTGGGAGGTGGGGAGACAACCAAAGGAGCTCTATGTGTATAAATCCTCAAGACCAGCTGTGAGACACATCCCCTTTCCTTTTCTTTCTTCTCTTAGAAATAATCAGAGGATTTGTGGCTCTGTGGGGGTGTGCCTGTCAGGGGAGTCCAACCAGGCATGGAGTTGCTTACTAGCTCTTGCTGGCCGCTTTCCACCTGTGGAATTCGTTTTCCTAAACCAGCTTTTCCGAGCATTTGTGTGTATGAGTGAAGGCGTTTGTCCAGGATGTCTGAAAACAGCTTGTTAGTGCTTGTGTGGTTGTAATGCCTTCCAGGGTTTCTTATTGGCCTGAAACACTACTTTCCTAAAATGTTTTCGATCTGGAAGGCGTAAAGCGAAGGGACAGGGCTGCCTGTCACCCTGTGGGAGTTTGTGTTTGTGGTGTTTCGGGCCCAGGGTTCTATCCTCAGCACCAAAAGTCATAATAATGGAATGTTTCCAGATTATCTAAGAGACATGCTGTGAGGAAAAAAATCTTGGGTTGTTTACTTGTGTGTCTCACCCTCTCTGAGTCTAGTGCAACTGAAGGATTTTGTTTGCTTGTCTGCAGTGTTAGGGGTGGGGCCTAGGACCTTACTCAAGTGCATGGTATCTAAGCGCCCTGTGGCTGACCTCCATCACCAGCCCAAACGGTTTTTTGAATGACTTTGTGTATTGGTCCTTCTGCAAGGGTTATATTCTGATTTGTTTCATTTTTTCGAGGTAGGGTCTCACTCTAGCTCAGGCTGACCTGGAATTAACTATGTAGTCTCAGGGTGGCCTCGAACTCACGGCGATCCTCCAACCTCTGCCTCTCGAGTGCTGGGATTAAAGGCGTGCGCTACCACACCCGGCTGATTTTTACATCTAAGATGATTTTGCTGGCCTCTGGAGTGCCAAGGCCTTCCACCTTTATTATAGGGGGTAGTTTTTGTCCTCTCTGACACAGAGACCAGCAGATCCAAGAAACCCTCACGTCCATGATTCTCATTTTGCTCTCCTGATCCGTACTCACATCCCCTGTCTTTAGTCTCCTTAATCTTCTAGACAGGCCCTCAGCATCTGCCTTCATGGCAGCCCCACACCTCTCACAGTCCTAGGCATTCTCACCCATTCACTGTGGAGGTTGTAACTCCACCAGGTCTCTTGGGCTCGAAACGACACACGAAATGTGCAGTGAGAGTGTGGAGAGGGCGTCCTTGGCTCGTTTCTGTTGACCATCTTCCATCTGTATCAAGGAGTCCAGAGGAATCCATGGCTTAGGGGTGAGATAGTCTGACCACGTGATAGCCTGTGGGCTCTGCTCTGTACTCCTCTCTGAGGCACACCTTTGTGCTCTTCCCAACAGCATGTTGGTGGAGCCCTGAAAACATATCTTGGGCGGGCGTGGTGGCGCACGCCTTTAATCCCAGCATTTGGGAGGCAGAGGTAGGATTGTCATGAGTTCAAGGCCTGAGACTACATAGTGAATTCCAGGTCAGCCTGAGCTAGAGTGAGACCCTACCTTGAAAAACTAAAAAAAAAAAAAAAAAAAAAAAATTAAAAAAATCTGTCATTGATTTTGGTTCCGCCTGGACTTTTTAAAAGATACTTTATTTTTATTTATTTATTTGAGAGAGAGCTAAAGGCAGAGAGAGAGAGAGAGAGAGAGAGAAAGAGAGGGAAAGTGGGAGCACTAGGGCCTCCAGCCACTGCAAAAAGCTCCAGATACATACGCCACCTTGTGCATCTGGCTTACATGGGTCCTGGGGAATCAAACCTGGGTCCTTTGGCTTTGCAGGCAAGCACCTTAACCACTAAGCCATCTCTCCAGCCCCTGCCTGGACTTTTTACTTCAGCAAGAAATGCTCCTGGCACCATGAGCAGGTGATGGCTCTGCACTTCCCAGGCTCTCTCCACCCCTTGGTGGCTGTTTACCTGGCTAAATTTAAACTTCTGCCCACTGCTTCCCCCTGCTTAACTCACTGGCTCACAGTGTGCTGTGACCACTGGCCTGGTGCTGTGGCTACGTTTCCTGACTTTAGTCTTTTTAGCCCTGAGAGTCCTCTCCCAAGCTTTCTAAACTTGGACTCTCCTTGCTTCTCCACCCTTGCGGCTTTCTTTCCAACTCTTCCCTGGTGGGCAATTTGCAACCTGGTTTAGTTCTGGAGGGAGCCTCTCCCAGGCTCTTTCAGATAACATGCAAAGCTTCAAGGAAGGCGCCCAGAGGCTTTCACCACAGGTGGTCAGGGGCACTGACTGTAATTGATACACAGCCTCTGTGAGATTCTAGGACTCCCACGCTCCCCATTATGGTGCTGGCAGCAGTGCAAGTCTTAAAAGTTGTAAAAGGAGCCGGGTGTGGTGGTATACACCTTTAATCCCAGCACTCGGGAGGCAGAGGTGGGAGGATCACTGTGTTCAAGGCCACCCTGAGACTACAGAGTGAATTCCAGGTCAGCCTGGACTAGAATGAAGGCCTACCTTAAAAAACCAAAAAATAAAAATAATTAAAAAAAAAAAAAAAAGAAGAAAGGAAGAAAGAAGAAAGAGAGAGAATGGAGTACACCAGGGCCTCTAGCCATTGCAAATGAATTCCAGATACACGTGCTACCTTGTGCATCTGGCTTACATGGGTACTGGGGAATCGAACCTGAGTCCTTGGGCTTCACAGGCAAGCACCCTAACCACTAAGTCATCTCTTCAGCTCTGTTTTCATTTTTATTTTGGGGATGAGGCAGACATTATACCTTTTTGGGTCTCACTGGCATTCTAAGGAAGGGTGTTGAACCCGGCTGTCTCAGAGCCCCTTCCACTTAACATCTTGTCTCTCTGTGAAGTTTTGCCCTGCAGGTTGTAGAAGACGTGTGCTGTGTGGCCCAGGTCTGGGTGGGAGGCTGGCCTGTGGAAGGCCAGGGGTGTGTCCCATAGGAGGGAAATGGAGGGGAGGAGAGGAAGAGAAGGAAAGGGAGGAAAAAGAAGGAAATGGCAGAGGGGAGAGGCCTGGGCCTACCCCTTTCACAGTTACTAGTTCACAAATCGTGGGCAGGCTTTGTGCTCACACTGGACGCTCAGGTTGGACTCAGGCTTTGGGTTCAGGCTTGGCAGGGACCTCTGGCTAGGTGGCACTCCGAGGACGATAGTGAGGCTCTGCCTCCAGCCTTGGATGACTTAGGGGATGGTACATGTGTTCCTGGGGGGAAGCTCCAAAGTCCATTCTTTTAAAAAAAAATTATTATTATTATTATTATTATTATTATTATTTTATTTTTTTTTTTTGGAGAGAGACACAGAGAGAGACAGAGAGAGGGAGAGGAAGACAGAAATGGGCACCAACAGTGTCTCAGCTGCTGTGAACGAAATCCAGATGCGTGCGCCCCCTTGTGGGCAAGTGCAGCACTGCGCCCTTGCGTCACTTTGCATCTGGCTAAACATGGGACTTGGAGATTGGAACCGCTGGAGATTGTGGAACTGCTGGAGATTGGAACCAGCGTTCTTAGGTTTAGGAGGCAGGCGCCTTAACCGCTAAGCCATCTCTCCAGCCCCGAAGTCCATTCTTTTGTTGTTGTTCGTCTGTGGCCTTTATTAACTCATATATAGAATTATTTGTCTTCTGGTTTGTTAAAGCAGTAAGTCCGACAACACTTGCCACAATAATATCTGTCAAAGCGGCCATCAAAACTCCAGGACCACGTTCATCAGAAGGGCACTGTCTACAAAGGTGACAAATTTTGCTATTTTTATCCACTGTATAATATTTCAGGACAAGGGGCTGGGGAGAGAGAGCTCAGTGGTTAAAGGCTCTTGCTTTCAGAGTCTGCTGGTGTGGGTGTGATTCCTCAGTGCCCAATGTAAAGACAGATGCACAAAGTGGCACAAAGTGTCTAGAGTTTGTTTGCATGGCAGCCCATAGACTGACTCTCTCTCACACATAAATAAATAAATAAATAAATAAATAAATAAATAAATAAATTTTTTAATTTTTATTCATTTACTTACTTGACAGAGAGAAAGAGGGAGCGAGAGAGAGAGAGAAAATGGGTGCACACCAGGGCTTCCAGCCACTACAAACAAACTCGACACATGTGCCACCTTGTGCATCTGGCTAATGTGGGTCCTGGGGAATTGAACCTGGGTCCTTTGGCTTCTTCTGAGTAATTCTTGAAGGTCAGAAGTGGATTTTGTGAGGCCTGTGGGATGCTGGTTGTGCTTGAATTAGAAAAGGTAATGTGCCGGGCATGGTGGCGCAGGCCTTTAATCCCAGCACTCGGGAGGCAGAGGTAGGAGGATCGCCGTGAGTTCGAGGCCACCCTGAGACAACTGAGTGAATTCCAGGTCAGCCTGGGCCAGAGTGAGACCCTACCTTGAAAAACCAAAAAGAAAAGAAAAGGTAATGGTTTAGCAAGTTCTTAGTTTCCAACCATATTCTCCAAAGGTCCCTATCAGATTGTTGGCAAATGTCCAATTTGAAAAGAAGAAGAAAATAATAATATACAAATAGGGGCGAGGAGATTGCTCAGTTGGTAAGGACACGTTCATAAACACGAGGACATGAGTTCGGATCCCCAGCACCTATATAGAAAAGCAGGTGTGGCTGCATTCACCTGCGAGGCAGAGATGGGCGAATCCATGGGGCTTCGCGACGCAGAGGCCCTACAAGGGACTAAGGCACGGGGATGAAGGGGTGGCCTCTGTATGTGTGCAGAGGCATGTGCTGGCACACACACATGACACGCACACGAAGGATAGAACATAGCAACCACACAGAAAGCAACAAAGCATTTTCAGCTGAGCTGCTGGCAGTGCCATTCACTGCCGAGCCTCTGGGAAGCCCAGGACTGAAGGTGGGAGCCGCACAGCAAGCTGCACTTCTGGACTCCATGCCTACATATGTGATGTTCCTGAACCCACGGACTGATGCGGGCAAGACTGTGGACCCACCTGCTTCTCGCCCTCAGAGGGAAGGAGGTTGCTAGTGCTGTGGGAGGGTTGCAGCTAAGCCTTGCTCATAGACATGTCTTGAAGATTACGCACTTCATCCACATTTGTTGAGAAGTTTCTCCTGGGAAATTTTGAGTCATGAATTGCTAAAAACTTTATAGAAATCTTGTTTGGGGGTTGCGACTAGCAGTCAAAGTAATTAAGTCTTTTAAAAAATTTTTTATTATTTATTTATTTAATTTTGGAGAGAGAGACAGACAGAGAGGGAGAGGGAGACAGATAGAGATGGGTGCGCCAGCAGTGTCTCAGCTGCTACGAATGAAATCCAGATGCGTGCGCCCCCTTGTGGTCAAGTGCAGCATTGCGCCCTTGCGTCACTTTGCATCTGGCTAAACGTGGGACCTGGAGATTGGAACCGCTGGAGATTGGAACCAGCGTTCTTAGGCTTAGGAGGCAGGCGCCTTAGCCGCTAAGCCATCTCTCCAGCCCTCAAAGTAATTAACTCTTAAAGAGATTTTTGTCGAGAAGTTATGATGCAGAGGACCACAGACTTGCAGGCAGGGGCATGGGGGTGCACGGGAGAATGGGGCTCTGAATAATACTGTGGAGACATATATTCTGAGCCAGGAGGGACTTCAGCGGATCTGGGTGTCACCTGAATTCACCAGCTGTGCAACCTGCCTGAGGTGAGGCAGAGCACCTGATTTCTATACTTTTAGGCTGGAAACAATATCTTCAGACCTATTCTTTGTGTTGCTTTAAGGCAGGTTGTGGTGAGGGTAGTGTGTGGAAGGCCTTGAGGCCATGCCTGGAACCTCTGTCTGCAAGGTTCATCCTGGCCCTCCTGGTGAGGTCTAAGGGCCAAGTGTCTGAACTTGCTTAGCAGCCCTCCCCAGCTTGCTCTGCATTAAAGATGAAGGCTGGGACAAGGTGTGACTTCGTGGTAGAGCACTTGCCTGGCATGCCCAAGGCACGTCCACCCCCTGCACTACAGAAATAAAGAAAAGAAAAGAAAAGAAAAGAAAAGAAAAGAAAAGAAAAGAAAAGAAAAGAAAAGAAAAGAAAAGAAAAGAAAAAGATGGTGGTTAGGGCTGGGTGTGGTGGTACACACCTTTAATCCCAGCACTTGGGAGACAGAGGTAGGAGGATTGCCACGACTTTAAGGCCACCCTGAAGCTACATAGTGAATTCCAGGTCAGTCTGCCCTAGAGTGAGACCCTACCTCCAAAAACCAAAAAGAAAAAAAAAAAAAAGATGGTGGCTGCTTTATGTAGGCACTCACCCTATACCTTCCACTTACATTAGCATGTCACCAGTTATCAAAGGAAATGAGTCTCGAGGTCGTCTACTGGGCCCAGGCAGACATAGAAGTCGTTTTGACCATTACACGGATGGGAATAGAGGTTTAGGGTATGAGAGTAAAAGACAGATGTTGGAGGAAGGGTACTATATGGAAGGAAGGGAGAGTGAGGGCCTGGGTTCTGATGGGTCCTGCGTGGCTGGGAATTGAGAAAGTCCCTAGATGAACAGGAAGGGGCCCTATGGCGCTGTCTTAAACACAGCTGATGCAGCTTAAAGTCTTGAGGGGAAGCTTCATGATGGCAGGAAAAACTGGTAAAGCAAAGGCTGACGACACTTCCTGCCTCAGCAGGTGAAGCATGGCAGCGAGAGAGCGTGCTGAGTTCTGGCAAAGAAGAAGCTGGGCTGTAACCCCCAGCCCACCCCCAGCAGCACACCTCCCCCTGGCAAGTCTCCACTTCCCAAAGTATCACCAGCTGGGGACAAAGCCATCCAAACGCACAAGTGTGTGTGGGACATCTGATTCAACCCCCCACAGCTCCTTACTGGTGAATTCTAGGCAGACGCTGTACCGCTCCGCCATGCCAGAGACCCTGTGTATGCTCCCGCGTGTGCTGTGCCCTGCTGGAGGGTATAGCTCCCAGCAAGGACTATGCCCATGCTGTCTTGGACCAGGCACATCAGATAGGAAAAATACAGGTTGAATGAATGTGGATTAAATGATAAGCGTGCAGTTTGTTGCTGAAGAGCAGCAGGGTCTGTACAGACCAGTCCCTGTGGTTTCTTTGCCATTTGGGTTTGGAGTAAAGTGTCTAGTCACTTTAGTTTCCCTAAGGCTGTTCTTATTTCTTTTTTTTTAACTTTTTATTTTTTATTATTTTTTTGGAGAGAGAGAGAGAGAGAGAGGAAGACAGAGATGGGTGCACCAGCAGTGTCTCAGCTGCTGCCAACAAAATCCAGATGCATGTGCCCCCTTGTGGTCAAGTGCGGCATTGCACCCTTGCGTCACTTTGCATCTGGCTAAACATGGGACCTGGAAATTGGAACCGCTGGAGATTGGAACCAGCGTTTTTAGGCTTAGGAGGCAGGTGCCTTAACCCCTAAGCCATCTCTCCAGCCCTGTTCTTATTTCTTGACTCTGACAAGTGTCCCCCTGGGGCCGGTATGGGCATGATCCTTGTGACTAAAGACCACTGTTTTTAATTAATTTTTCCCAATAACCTTACCTTGTTTTAGACTCCCCAAGTCCTTTGGAATTTGCACCCCACCTCTGAATGGTGTTCTGAATGTGGGTGTCAGGAAGGTGACGTCCTATTTCCAGCTGCTTAGCCCTTGTTCACTCCATGGTCATCTTTCACCTGCTCCCACATGAGCCTGGCTCCTGCTGTCCTATCCAGAATAGCACCTCTCTTGAGAAAAAGAGCCCCAAGCTGGGCGTAGTGGTGCACACCTTTAATCCCAGCACTGGGGAGGCAGAGGTAGGAGAGGAGGATCGCCGTGAGTTCGAGGCCATCCTGAGACTACATAGTGAATTCCAGGTCAGCCTGGGCTAGAGGGAGACCCTACCTTGGAAAAAGAATGAAAGAAAGAAAAAAGAGCCCCAACTGATATTAGAATATCAGCCTGGCAGACTTAGTCTAGTAGTGATTTTTGGTTTGTTTTATTGGTTTTTCGAGGTAGGGTCTCACTCTAGCCCAGGCTAACCTGGAATTCACTATATAGTCTCAGGCTGGCCTTGAACACATAGTGATCTTGCTACCTCTGCCTCCAGAGTGCTGGGATTAAAGGTGTGCGCCACCAAACCCGGCCGAGTCTAGCTAGCAGTGCTTTTTAAGCTTTAGAATTCTTTGTGCTTGGTCCCGCTGTCCTCTGTCCAACAGAGAGCACGTGGACCATGGGGCCAGTGAACATGGGTTTGAATCCCAGCTCATCCATTCATAGCTGACTGCCCTAACGCAGGCTGTTTTTCTTTTCTTTTTTAATATTTTAGTTTTATTTATCTATATGAGAGAGAGGGCACACCAGGGACTCCAGCCACTGCAAACAAACTCCAGATGCACATGCCCCAAAGGACCCACGTAAGCCAGATGCACAAAGTGGAGCATGCATCTGGAGTTCGTTTGCAGTGGCTGGAGGCCCTGGTGTGCCCATTCTCTCTCTCTCTCTCTCTCTCTCTCTCTCTCTGTATCTCTATCTGCCTCAAATAAATAAACAAAAAATAAATTTAAGATGGGCATGGTGGTGCATTCCTTTAATCCCAGCACTGGGGAGCCAGGGTAGGAGGGTCGCCGTGAGTTTGAGGCCACCCTGAGACCACAGAGTGAATTCCAGGTCAGCCTGGGCTAGAGTGAGACACTACCTCAAAAACCGAAAAAAAAAAAAAGCACTGTGATTCATTTGTTCACTGACATGACAGTTTTTTTTTAATTCTGTTTTTGTTTTTATTTATTTATTTGGGAGCAACAGACAGAGACAGAAAGAGTTAGATAGAGAGAGAGAATGGGCACACCAGGGCCTCTAGCCACTGCAAACGAACTCCAGATGCATGAGCCACCTTGTGCATCTGGCTTACGTGGGTCCTGGGGAATCAAGCCTTGAACTGGGGTCCTTAGGCTTCACAGGCAAGCGCTTAAACCACTAAGCCATCTCTCCAGCCCCGACAGTTGTTTTTTACCAGAGCGTCTGCGTTTTCCAGAAATGTTTCCCAGCCCAAGGGTGGGCTCTTGGATGCAGAAGTAATGCTGTGCTCACCGTGTGCTCTCGCCCAGCAGTGCCAGCACTCAGCCTTGTTGTCACTCATACTGTTGATCAGTTAATGACGCAGAAACATCTAAAAGGTGTCTGATCCTCAATCTGTAAAAGCCAGTCCAAGCCCGATGTGGTGGTGCACACCTTTAATCCCAGCACTCGGGAGGCAGAGGTAGGAGGATCGCCATGAGTTTGAGGCCACCCTGAGACTACATAGTGAATTCCAGATCAGCCTGGGCTAGAGTGAGACCCTACAAAAAAAAAAAAAAAAAAAAAAAAAAAGCCAGTCTACCCTGAGGCACACTTCGCTTATCTGACATCAGGCTTACACCTAAAAATCAGTATTCTGTCTGGCTGAACCAGGAGTGCTAACCTTGTTTGTTTTTTTTAATTTAATTTATTTATTTGAGAAATAGAGAGAGAGAGAGAGAAATGGACAGAATGGGCATGCCAGGGCCTTCAGCCACTACATACGAACGCTAGATGCATGAGCCACCTTGTGCATCTGGCTTACATGGGTCCTGGGGAATCGAACCTGGGTCCTTTGGCTTTGCAGGCAAGTGCCTTAACCGCTAAACCATCTCTCCAGCCCTTGTTCTTGTAATCTTCATCTCTGTGTGTGTTCATTCATCTATGTGAGTTAGGGCGTGTGTGTGGAGGTCAGAGGACAGTTTTGGGGTCCTCACCTTCCACCTGGTTTTGAGGTGGGATCTCTTTGTTCACGGTTATGCATGCCAGGCTAGTTGGCCCATGAGCTTCCAGAATCATGCTGTCTTTGCTCCTGTTTCAGTATTAAGAGGGCTGGGATTACAGATGCCCACGGTGGCCTCCAGCTTTTATGCAGGTTCTGGGGTTTGAACTCAGGTGCCCGTGTCTGCGCAGCAAGTGCTTTAGTCACTAAGTCATCTCCCCAGCCCCTGGTCCCCTCCTTTCCTCTCCCCTTTTCTTTCTCATGTGTCTGTGTGTGTGGTGTGCATGAATATGTGTATATGTATTTGTATGGGTGTGGATACATGTATGTGTGTGCAGGTTCACATGCATGTGTATGCGTGCGTGTGGAAGCCAGAGGTCAACATGTGCCTTCACTTTCCATTTTGCTTTTTAAAAATATTTTATCTATTTATTTATTTATTTATTTGAGAGAGAGAGAGAAGGAAAGAGGCAGATAGAAAGAAAGAGAGAATGGGCATGCCAGGGCCTCCAGCCACTGCAAATGAACTCCAGACTCATGTGCCCCCTTGTGCATTGGGTTTACAAGGGTCCTGAGGAATCAAACTGGGGTCCTTAGGCTTCGCAGGCAAACACTTTAACTGCTAAGCCATTTCCCCAGCCCTTCCTCTTGCTTTTTGAGACAGGGTCACTCACTACACCCAGAGCTCACTGATTGGGCTGGACACGCTAGCCCACAAGCCCCGGGGAACCTCCTGTCCCCATCTGTCCAGAACTGGAGTTATAGGTACACATTGCCATGTCTGGCATTTTCACATGGGTGCTGGAGAGCCAAACTCAGGCCTCCATGATTGTACAAGGACTTTAACCACTGAGCTATCTCCCTAGTCCCCGACCTTTCCTTTTTAAAAATTTTTTTAATTTTATTTATTTTTGGAGAGAGACAGAGAGGGAGAGGAAGACAGATAGAGAATGGGTGCGACAGGAGTCTCTCAGCTGCTGTGAACGAAATCCAGATGTTTGCGCCCCTTGTGGTCAAGTGCGGCATTGTGCCCTTGCGTCACTTGGCATCTGGCTAAACATGGGACCTGGAGATTGGAACTGGGTTCTTGGGCTTAGCAGGCAGGTGCCTTAACTGCTAAGCCATCTCTCCAACCCCTGACCTTTCCTTTAAAAAAATATTTTATTTATTTAAGAAAGAGAGAGAGCAAGACGGAGACAGAATGGGCATGCCAGGGTCTCTAACCATTGCAAATGAACTCCAGACGCATGTACCACCTTGTGCATGTGGCTTTATTTGGGTACTGAAGGGCTGAAACCCAGTCCTTAGGCTTTGCAGGCAAGCACCTTAACCACTGAGCCATCTCTCCAGCTCATTTAAAGTAATGCCCCTCATCACCATTTCCCAAGGTGACCTTATGCCATTTCTTCGTACCTACCTTGGAAATGTCCTTCTGGTTTTTACCAGATGAAACATTTAGATTGTCGTCCTCGTGTTGGACATCCAGTGAGTAAGAGTTAAAATGGAGGTGGTAAGTTCTAGACATAGAAATGTTACCCTAAGACCTGGACCCTGAGGCTTGAGGATCCTGACCTCCTGGCACTTCCCTGGAAGCTGGAAGTCTAGAATTTCTGCCTCTTCATTATTAAGCATCTCAGGCATGTGAATGTGAATAAACCAGTACGAGTCTCTCTTTTTTCATAAATGGACTCACAACTTAGCCCCTGCCCCGTCCCTGTCTCTGGGAGTTGTTAGGACCCATTAATGTGTCTGAGAGTGATTTATAACCAACAAAGGTGCCATTTCTACCTGTAGCATGTGCACAATGGAAATGGGACCCAGCGATTTCTTTAAACCCACTGACAAAACACAGCCCCAAGTCACTCGGGTGAATCATACAGGTGCTTTGACTTCTTATTGTCTGGTTCTAGGAGTGGCTCTGAAAGCTTTGTAGAAGCTTGTCTGGTGAGGTGAAATACTACCCCGAAGGATGGAAAAGAAGTTACATTCTAAAGCAGGCGTTGAGGCTTTTAAATTTTTTCCATTTAATGTTTTCCTGTTTTACTGCCCTGGCATCAGAAACAATTTCAGATAAAATATCACTAGCTTAAACACAAATATCTTTATAATGAAAGAGAAGGTTTGATCTCTTAGGTACAGTGCTTAAGAAATCAAGTCATACCATGTATCAGGTGCCGGTTTGATCCTGGCTCAAAAGCTCAGTGGCTATATGATCACTACACACACACGATCTTAGGCAGGTTCCCCAACCTCCCCTGACCTTAGATTACCCTCTGTGAAGGATGGGTTGTGAGGATTAAATGGAGTCCTCATGAGAGCTTACACCGAGCCTCACACATAGGAAGCACGCAAGAGATATTCGCTGTAATTGTGCTTCTGAACAACCACAAAGAATGCTCTCGTGTAACGGCCAGTCCAGGTCTGCAACAGAACCAGCAGCTTGCCATGCCTGGGAGGAAGGGATAGAGTTGATGTTATTTTCTTTTTCTTTTTTGTTTTTTTGAGGCAGGGTCTCACTCTGGCCCAGGCTGACCTGGAATTAACTATGTAGTTTCAGGGTGGCCTTGAACTCACGGCGATCCTCCTACCTTTACCTCCTGGGTGCTGGGATTAAGAGGGTGTGCCACCACGCCTGGCAAATTGCTATTATTTTCATACTTAAAAGTGCAGTAATAGGCTGGAGAAATGCTTAGTGGTTAAGGCACTTGCCTGTGAAGCCTAAGAACCCAGGTTCAACTCCCCAGAACCCACATAAGCCAGATGTTCATGGTGGTGCATGCTTCTGGAGTTAGTTTGTAGTGGCTAGAGGCCCTGGTGCGCTCTCTCTCTCTCTCTCTCATAAATAATTAAAGAAAATAAAGAAAAAAATTAAGGGCATCAATAAGCTTCACAGACATATCAGTCTAGCAGCAACCTGACCGAACATTATATTTTCTACACATACATCAAAAGTCCTGGTTAAAGTCTTACCCGTTAGCTTTTAAATATTTCCTTCCACATGAGGTTCTGGAAGAATTCCATGGACAGAGGAAGAGTCTTTAGAGGGCCACCCTCAAAACTTGTGTGAGCCTCTGGTTCAGTGTGGAACACTTACTTCCACGATTGAAGGCTAAGGAGAGCCGTTTATAAAAGTTTTTTATTTATTTGTTTATTTATTTACTTGAGAGAGTGAGTGAGCGAGCATGGGCATTCCAGGGCCTCTTGCTGCTGCAAACAAACTGCAGCACGTGTGCCACTTTGTGCATCTGGCTTTATGTGGGTACCGGGTGGGGAATGGAGCCCAGCGCCTTTAACCGCTGAGCCATCTCGTCAAGCCTCAGGAGCGTGTTAGACTGGGAAGTTCCTAAACCTCTCGCTCTGTGCTCTCTCTTCTTTGTTCTTCACCCCGACCTAGGTTGCCACAGCCGAATAGCAGGGTTGCTACTTTGGGCAGCAGGGATGGGCTCCAGCCACAGCTTCGTGGACGCTAAGCAAGCACTCCAACTGAGCCAGATCCCCAGCCCACAACATACCAAAAAAACCCCACCTGATATTTCCCCTCCCCATTCCACTTTAGAACTCCAGTCTCCATCATTCCTCCCTTTCTCCATTAATCTTCTCCTAATTTGATGACATCATTTTTTCTTCTATTTTGAGGTCTTGCAAAGGTATTGCTAGGCACTGCAAGATCATGGATATCGAGGCCAATTTCTGTCTGGGCAGCTGCATAGTAAGAGGTCATATCCTTCCTTTGGCTCTTCCATTCTATCCGCCCCTCTTCTGCAATGGTCCCTGAGCCACTGCCCGCCCCACTTTTTCTTTCTTTCTTTCTTTCTTTCTTTCTTTTCTTTCTTTCAGGTAGGGTCTCACTCTGGCCCAGGCTGACCTGGAATTCACTATGTAGTCTCAGGGTGGCCTCGAACTCTCGGCGATCCTCCTACCTCTGCCTCCCGAGTGCTGGGATTAAAGGCGTGCGCCACCACGCCCGGCTCCACTTTTTCTTTTGAATCATCTTTACTGATGGATAACTGACATGCACTGAAATCCATACTTTATAAGTGTACAAGTCAATACATAGACATAGACCTCAGGCAAGCGTGGTCTGATTTGTATCATCATAGATTAATTGTATGTGCTCCATTGCCTGTTTGCTTGTCCCCATGCCTTAGTCTTGTCAGATCTTTTATATCTACTATTGTAAAACTTAATTATTATTTTTGTTTTATAGTTAGTTGCCTTTTGTATGTAAAGCTGTAAAGGAAGACAGGTTTTAGCACATACTTTCCGGCACTCCTGTTCTTGTCTGGAACTCCTCTTCCAGCCTCGGGAGCTGCTTCAGCAATTCCTGTGGCGCAGGTCCGCTGACGGCAGCCTCTCAGCTTTCATTTATCTGGAACTGTTTTTATTTCATCCTTGGGTTTTACTTCTCTGGATATAAGAATTACTACATTTTTCTTTCAGTATTGGAAAGGGGTTGTTTCAAAGTGTGCCCCAGGGGTTTCAATGAGAACTTGGCTATCTTCTTCAAAACCATTGTTCCCCATGACTTAATGTATCTTCTCTCTCTGCCTCAGCTTTCTTTTAAACTTCTTAAAAAAATTTTTTTAGGGGTTGGAGAGATGGCTTAATGGTTAAGGCGTTTGCCTGCAAAGCCAAAGGATCCCAGTTTGACTCTCCAGGGCCCATGTAAGCCACATGCACAAGGGTGCGTATGCATCTGGAGTTCATACGCAGTGGCTGGAGGCCCTGGCTTGCCCATATTCTCTTTCTTTCTCCCCGCCCTTTATCTCTCAAATAAATAAATAAAATATTTTTTTAAAAATTATTTATTTTATTTTATGTATTTATTAGAGACATAGAGAGGGACTGAGAGAGAATGGGCATGCCAGGGCCTTTAGCCACTGTGAACGAACTCCAGACGCATGCACCACCATGTGCATCTGGCTTACATGGGACCTGGAGAATCAAACCTGGGTCCTTAGGCTTTGCAGCCATGCTCCTTAACCTCTAAGCCATCTTTCCAGCCCTTTCTTAAACTTTTTTTTTTTTTTTTTTTTTTTTTTTTTTTTTGGTTTTTCGAGGTAGGGTCTCACTCTGGTCCACGTTGACCTGGAATTAACTATGTAGTCTCAGGGTGGCCTCGAACTCTCGGCGATCCTTCTACCTCTGCCTTCCGAGTGCTGGGATTAAAGGAGTGTGCCACCATGCCCTGCTTAAACTTTTTTATTGACAACTTCCACACTTACAATGAACCATGATAATTCACTCCCCCACTTTCCCCTTCAAATCCACTCTTCATTATACCACTCCCTCTCTCAATTAGTCTCTGTTTTATTTTGATGTTATCATCTTTTCCTCCTGTTATGAGGATCTTGTGAAGGTAGTGCTAGGCACTGACAGCCACAACTTTTAAGACTGTTTATCTTTTATTTTATTTTTTTGGTTTTTCTAGGTAAGGTCTCACTCTAGCTCAGGTTGATCTGGAATTCACTATGTAGTCTCAGGGTGGCCTTGAACTCATGGCAATCCTCCTACCTCTGCCTCCCGTGTGCTGGGATTAAAGGTGTGCACCACCACGCCCAGCTAAGACTGTTTATCTTCAGCAGTGTAAGCATGATATGCCTAGGCATAGTTCTTTTTTCTTATACTGTTGCTGTTGCTAAGCTTCTTAAATCTCTAAGTTAATGATTTTCATCAAGTTTGTGAGATTTTTTTGGTAATTACTTATTCAAGTATTTCATATATATATATATATATATTTTTTTTTTTGGTTTTGCAAGGTAGGGTCTCACTCTGGTCCAGGTTGACCTGGAATTCACTATGTAGTCTCAGGGTGGCCTCGAACTCTCGGCGATCCTCCTACCTCTGCCTCCCGAGTGCTGGGATTAAAGGAGTGCGCCACCACGCCCGGCTCTAAAAATATTTTTAATTAATTTTTTTATTTTAATTTTACATTTATGTTGGTGCCTTCAATAGCCTCCCCCCTCTGAAGGGACCCTCATCATTGGGGAATGTGGGTTGTGCATGGTGGGGGTAGCCAACAGTTATGGGGAAGAGGCAATGCCTCTGTGCATTATGACCCAACTTGTGGCTCTAACATTCTTTCCGCTCCCTCTTCCGCGAATTTCCCTGAGCCATGTTGGGTTCGTTTAAGGTCTACTTCAGTGATGAGGTCTTGGGAGTCTCTGTGTCACTGCATATCTGGTTTAGTAGGAGTTGAGTGTTCTCTGTGTCTATCTCCTTCAGCCTTGTGCTGGTACCAGGTTCACCGAGAAAGCTGCAATTGCTCCTTTCCCCTGTTACTCTATGGTTTCAGCTGGAGCCCTGGTGAGGTGCGATAGGCTGATCCTCCCCTCAGGTTTGGCGTCCGTCTGAAAAAGAGAAGTACATTCTCCAATAGAGAGAGAAGTCAGCACTAGACAGATGGGATGGCCATTGTTATTTTAGAGAGAATTTTGTATGAATAGGCCCTCTTATAGCCCATGATTGGTGGGAGCTTGATATTGGAGAATGGGCTTATTTTTTGGACATGGTTTTGACTTGTTTCCCAGTTCCAGCTATGAGTTCCATTCCACTGAGTGGATCTGTTAGCCAAATCAAGAGCAGTTGGTTACCCACCATGGCTGTGTGCCACTATTGCACTTGTTTGAGCATCACGTCAGGTTGTTTACTGCTGAGTAGCTTAGACTGTGAGTTGTTTGAACAGATGTCAGTCATTTCCCCCAGTTGCTCGTATAGCATGCTCTGGCACTAGACAAGCTAACTGTCTGGGGACTGATCTCTTCCAGATTCCAGCCAGATCACTCCATGTTCTGTCCCAACAGCATATGCTGTCTTTGACAGTAGGGTCTTACCATTAACCTTTGGTGGGTCATCAAGCACTCTGACAGAAACCTGTCTTCTTTTGGGAAACCTTGTAGGTCTCTCTGATCAACAGCTCATTGTGAAAGTTAACCACATGCTGGTACTGGGAGTTACAAGTCAGCACCAAGGAAGGTGAAGGAAGAAAAAGATAGGTAATATGAAAGAGGGCAGAGAGAGGAGGGAGAGAGAGAAAAAAACAGAAGCATTTTTATTTATTTATTTGAGAGAAAGAGAGAAAGACAGAAAGAAGGCAGATAGAGTGAAAGGGAATGGGCACACCAGGGCCTCCAGCCACTGCAAACAAACTCCAGACACATGCGCCCCCTTATGGAGAATCAAACCTTTGGCTTTGCAGGCCTTAACTGCTAAGCCATCTCTCCAACCCCAGGTGGTTTTTTAAAAAAAACATTTTATTTTTATTTATTTATTTCAGAAAGAGAGGAGGAGAGAGAGAGGCAGAGAGAGAGAATGGGCACATCAGGGCCTCCAGACACATGTGCTACCTTGTACATCTGGCTTATGTGGATCCTGAGGAATCGAACCTGGGTCCTTTGGCTTTGCAGGCAAGCATCTTAACTGCTAAGCCATCTCTCCAGCCCTGGGTCAGGTGTTTTATCCCCACAATGCGAAAGTTACTGCAACAGGTTATTTCTAATGAGTCATAATGTTCACTGACTCTTCAACTATTTCCAGTGGGCTGTTAAGATCAGTCAGTGAGTTTTTCATGTCAGTTATAGCACTTTTTAGTTCTTGAATATTCATTTTTATAGTTTGAATTTTTCTTCAGCAGTTCCCTATTTCTCCTAAGACTTTTTATTTATTAATTTTTTCTTTTATTATTATCATTAACAACATATTTCATATGGATACATCATGTGTTGGTTCCCCTCTTTTCCCTCTTCCCTGCCCCATTCTGCTGGGGACCGTCCTCAGTGGGGTTGCAGGTATTCCCTATGGGGTTGTGGGTTATGCATTGTGGAAACAGCAGTCAAAAAAAAATTTTTTTTTTTTTGGAGGGGAGGGAATGCCTTTGGGCATGATGTCTCAACCTGTAGTTCTTAACATTTTTTTTTTTTTTTTGGTTTTTCAAGGTAGAGTCTCACTCTGGCTCAGGCTGACCTGGAATTCACTATGTATTCTCAGGGTGGCCTCAAACACACAGATTGTCTCCTATCTCTGCCTCCCTGGTGTTGGGATTAAAAGCATGCGCCACCACCGGCTTCTGCTTGTGTTTTATATGGCTCTGTCTCGAGTGAATAGCAGGCATTGTAATCATCTGTTTTTAAGTTGTGGGATTTTTGTCAGAACAGAAAGTACAACTACTCAGGAGGCTGAGGCAGGAGAATTTCAACCTTAAAACCAATCTGAGCAATTTAGCGAGAAAATTGAAGGAAAAAAAAAAAAACCCTGAGTAACAGCTCAGTAATAAGGCGCTTACCTACCATGCCCGAGGCCTTGTGTTCACTCCCCAAAACTGAAAGAAAACAACAGCAACGACAACAAACCTCTGGATTTTGTTGACACTCTCTGATGTGCTTGGATTTCTGTTGAGGCTGCTGGGTCAACTTACCACTGTCGGCGTGGGCCGCGTGGGCTGCTCTCACCCTTTGCTGCTGTGGGTCTGTAGAAAGCACGCACACTAACAGGACTCAGCCTCGGTGTCTATACATAGCTCAACGGGGCTTGATGTTTGTGCTTCCTCTCTTTCTATGACCAAATGAAATCTCGTTGTGTGGCCTGTTCACCTCTTATCTATCTTGTCACCTACTGATGGACGCTTAGGATTGGGTCGTCTGTTTGGGTCTTGTGAGTAACGTTACTGTCAACATTTGTGTATAAATTTTCATGTGTAAATACGGTTTTGCTTCTGTTGGGGAGAAATCTGGAATAAATTCTTGGGCTATGTGGTAACTAACGCTGTGTTAACTTTTTGTTTGCTTGTTTTTTTTTTAATTCTTGTTTTTATTATTTTTTTGGAGAGAGACACAGAGAGAGAGAGAGAGAGAGAGGGAGACAGAGATGGGTGCGCCAGCAGTGTCTCAGCTGCTTCGAACAAAATCCAGATGCATGTGCCCCCTTGTGGGCAAGTGCGGCATGGCGCCCTTGCGTCACTTTGCATCTGGCTAAACGTGGGACCTGGAGATTGGAACTGCTGGAGATTGGAACCAGCGTTCTTAGGGTTAGGAGGCAGGCGCCTTAACCCCTAAGCCATCTCTCCAGCCCTGCTTTTTTGTTTTTGTTTTTCAAGGTAGGGTCTCGTTCTAGCTCAGGCTGACCTGGAATTCACTGTGTAATCCCAGGGTGGCCTGGAACTCACGGCAATCCTCCTGCCTCGGCCTCCTGAGTGCTGGGATTAAAGGCGCCCGGCTTTGTGTTAACTTTTTGAGAAAATAGCAGACTGCATTGCCAAGTAGCGGTAGCGTTTTACAACCCCACTAGCTGTCTATGAGGGTTCTAATGTATCCACATCACCATTAATGCTTGTTATGATCTGCCTTTTAAAATTATAGCCACCCTTGTGGGTATTACTATAGCCTGGGGTGAAATGCTGTGAACATGGAACCCCCAACTGACACCAGACTGACGCTGTTGGGAGGAGGTGGGGCCTTGTGGTAGGTGTCTTTCCTCCCTGTCTGCTTCCCAGCATGTGAGCTGAATGGCTCGCTCTTCCATGCACTCCTGCCCTTGTGGGGCACCCTGACCAGAGGCTTATAGCACTGGGCTGCCAGTCTTGCTCTGTAATCTTCAGAGCAATAAGCTTAACAAACCTTTTCGCTTTGTAACTTAATTGTCTCAGGCATTTTTTTTGTGTGTATGTACAATGTGTGTGTGTGCACGCATGCACATGTTTGTGAGTGCAGGCTCATGCTCCATGACACGTGACCAGAGGTAAGAGGGCAAGCTCAGGTGTAGGTCCTCACCGTCCACCTTGTTTAGTGCAGCATGTGCCAGACTGGCTGGGCCATGAGCCTCTGGGGATTCTCCCGTCTGAGGCTCCCGTGCACATGCTGGGATTAGGTGCTTGTGCTCATGTACCCAACCTTACGTGGGTTCTGGGAATCTGAACTCGGGTCCTCATGCCTATGTGGCAAGTATTTCACCCACTGAACCATCTCCCCAGCCTGCCTTAGGCATTTGACTGAGCTAACGTAATGACTTAAGGCCTAACTCCCGTGTGATAATATTTGAAGCTTGCAGGAGGGGATAACTGGGATTAGAAAGAGTTGGACTGTGCTGTGGGTTGGTAGTGGTTTGAGTGTCTCTCCCAGAATTCACGTTGTAAAAACTTGGGCTTCTGTGTAATGAGGTTGGGAGCGGGTAGAAGCTTCTCAGGGTAGCCTTCAATCTTCAAGTGCAAGACAGCTGGGTCATTATGGGTGCTGTCTTCAGAAGAAGGGATGTAGTTGTCATGGGGTCACAGACCTTAAAAGAGTGAATGCTTAGCCGGGCATGGTGGCACATGCCTTTAATCCCAGCACTCGGGAGGCAGAGGTAGGAGGATCTCTATGAGTTCAAGGCCACCCTGAGACTACATAGTGAATTCCAGGTCAGCTGGGGCCAGAGTGAGTCCCTTCCTCAAAAAACAAAACAAGGGGCTGGAGAGATGGCTTAGTGGTTAAGCGCTTGCCTGTGAAGCCTAAGGACCCCGGTTCAAGGCTCGATTCCCCAGTACCCACGTAAGCCAGATGCACAAGGTGGCACATGCATCTGGAGTTCGTTTGCAGTGCCTGGAGGCCCTGATGTGCCCATTCTCCCTCTCTCTCTTTGTCTCTTTCTCTCTCTGTCTGTCACTCTCAAATAAATAAAATTAAATTAAAAAACAAAAACAAAAACAAAATGAAACAAAAAAAAGTGAATTCTTATAAATGGGTAAGACTGGTATCTGCTTGCTCTCTCTGGCTTCTGGTCTTGCCACGTGATCTCGTCCTTCACACTCACTCCCCCAACCATGCTATGCAGCATGAAGAGACATAGCTAGGCCAAAGTGATGAGGCTGAGTGATTTTGGACTTTAAACCTAGAAAACAGTGAGCTAAATTCTTCTCTTTATGTATCACCTCTCCTTGGGTATTTTGTTATAGTCATGAAAATTGGACTCCAATAGGTGCCATGGTGGGATTGATGCTCTGATAAAAAGAGACACCTGGAGCTAGGAATATGGCTCCACTTACAATAAAATATGGCACTTGCTTGCAAAGCCTGCTGGCCCTGGGTCAGTTCCCCAGTATCCATGTAGAGCCAGGCGCACAAAGTGGTTAGTGCATCTGGAGTTTATTTACAGCAGCAAGAGGCCCTGGTGTCTTTCTCTCTCTGTCTCCTTCCCTTTTTCCTTTCCTCCCTCTCCTTCTCTTTCAAATAAACAGATAAGTAAATAATTTTTTTAAAGAGAGAGTCAGAGCTGGAGAGATGCCTTAGTGGCTAAGGTGCTTGCCTGAGAAGCCCAAGGACCCAGGTTCGATTCCCAGTACCCACATAAGCCAGACACACAAAGTG
The DNA here is from genome assembly GCA_036365145.1 of Orientallactaga sibirica. Lineage (NCBI taxonomy): Eukaryota > Metazoa > Chordata > Mammalia > Rodentia > Dipodidae > Orientallactaga > Orientallactaga sibirica. The sequence continues at coordinate 5,748,164 of JAEOAD010001268.1, forward strand.
GCACTTGTGTTTGGACTTTGTTTGCTGTGACAAGGGGCCCTGATACACCCATTCTCTCTCTCTCTCTCTCTTTATTTATTTATTTATTTTTTGAGGTCGGTTCTCACTCTAGCCCAGGCTGACCTGGAATTCACTGTGTAGTCTCAGGGTGGCCTCGAACTCACTGTGATTCTCCTACCTCTGCCTCCCAAGTACTAGGTTTAAAGTTGTGTGCCACCATGCCTGGCTTTCTCTTTTTCTCAAATAAATAAATACGTGGTGGCACACTCCTTTAATCCCAGCACTTGGGGGGAGGGGCAGACTTAAGAGGATCACCGTGAGTTGAAAGCCAGCCTGAGACTGCACAGTGAATTCCAGATCAGCCTGGGTTAGATGGAGATCCTACCTTGAAAAAAAGAGCGAGAGAGCGATACAACAAAGGGCTCATTCTCCCCCTTCCTCTTTATCATCCTCCTCTTCCCTTTTTCTCCCCCTTTCCTCCTCCTCCTTTTTCCTATCACTTTTCTTCTGTCTGTCCTCTCTGCGTTGTGCAAGCCAGGGGGCGAGCTCTTTCCAGACCTGACAACGCTGACATCCCCACTGCCAGTCTCTGGAACTATGAGAAAATAATATTCTGTTATGTCAGCCTGAGCAGGCATGGCATGGTTTTCATTTGTTTTTTCCTAATGATTAGTGAGGATAGAGGGGGCTGGCTCATAGGCAGAGTGCTTGCCTAGCATATGTGAGACCCTGGGTTCTAGCCTTAGCACTGTACATGCGCGTGTGCCCGCGCGTGCACACACACACCCTAGTGGTTGATAATATTGTATGTTTCAGTGGCTGTTAGCCATGTGCCTGTCGTCTTTGGAGGGAAATATCTATTTGGATTCTTCCTCATTTTATATTGGGTTACTTGTCATTTTATTATAGAGGTATCACGTGTATAATTTGCAAATTTCGTTTCTTGTTTCATGAATTACTTTGGGGGGGGTATGTTTGGTGTCACCGAGGAGAAGAGTTTGAATAGGAAGCAGCTGACATAGTCCTCTCAGGTTCCTTCCGCTGGTCATGAACATACTTGGAAAATTTTTGACAATCATGATAAATTAGTAAAGTGTAAATCTTCAGATGTTTGTAATGTTTAATGTTTCCTTATAATTAGAAAACCTGTAAATCATCACAAACTGAAATCCTTGGGTTTCTGGTAGCCCAGAAACCTGAGAACTTTCCATTGGGACAGATGTCTTGGACCACCTGACAGTGGCATGTTGACTCACTTGACTCCTTCCGGTTAGCGTCGGAATCTCAGGGGCTTTCGGGTTCCACGGCAGCTGGAGCTTATCCTTTTAGTGTCTTTCCACAGATTTAGAAGCTCCAGGGGAATGAAAATCTTCCAAAAATAAAAGTAAACCTTTTGGAAGAGAGACATTTGTCATTAAATGCAGGGGTGACCCTTCTCTGCCTTAATGCAAGAACGGTGTTTTTTGTTATAGCTATTATACTGATTGAATGTCGCGCTGGGGCCTCACACATGCTAGGCAGGCACTCTGTCACAGTTACTCCCCAAGCCTTTGGGGTATGACTTGTGAATAAACATGAATTGAAATTAATTTAGGTCTGAATTTCATGACACCTCTTCTTATAATGGGAGTCTCCCTAGGATCACACAGACTTCAAACTGAGTGTTAGAATTGTGGCAAACATTCTGAGAATCTTTACTTGGAGTTGTTTCCACGACAGATCTGTCCCTCATGGTGAGTTACCTGGCCCGTGATAGGCTGCAACTTCATTGTCTGTGAGACTCATTTTCCCAAGGCCGGTATGGCAACGCTTTACGCATGTGAGATGCACACAGATCGCTGCACGCTGCCATTTGTCTGTTTGTAGGGCAGTGAGAATGCCCGGGGTTCCCTGGTGAAGCGGGGACACACGTACCCCAGCGTGAAGGGTCTGGATTTAGGAACTAGCCGTAAGGCCTCAGGCCAAGGTAGGAGACTCACATGCACGACCATCTCGCTGAAGTGCTGTGGGCATTCAACAAAGTAATGGTCAGAAGACAGGTCTCAAGAGGAACTCATACATGTCCTCTGCCTCTAAGTTGCCCTTCCAGAGCTGAACGTGGCATTGCATACGGGGACACGAGAAGGCGGAGCGGCTACGGGGATGGATCTGTGTGCACAGGGCGGCGGGCAGTCGGAGCTGGGAGCAGGCAGCAGTAGAGGACTTGTCACCTTGGCTTTTACAAAGCTCTCCAAATTGCCAGACCCTCCGTCCCCAGATCGTTTCTGCACAGTGTTGACTCTCGTGGAATTCCCACCAAGGGTTTTGGTGCTCTCTGAAGTCTATGAATCCTGTGTTCTTACCTCGCTGTCATTTCAGACGGAGGCTTGCCAGCATTTCAGCGTGGCACACCCATTTAATCTTTATGGGTTTCTGCTTGCATTTTCTGTCAGTCACCCTGTGTTAACCGTACACAAGTTAGTAACTTGGGGTCTGGGCCTTGGGAGGGCACCCGAGGTGAAGCGAGCTGAAGACATTCCTGTGGGGAGCTGTTTTCCCTCCTGCATACTCTGTGCTTTCTTCCGAGGAGAAATAAAAAGCCTTTTTAGGACAGATAACGGGGCAGTGTGGCTCGCACCCACCCACCACGCTAAGTGTGGGAGTGTGAGCTTTCCCTGCGCCTGGTTGTCGGAGCAGAAATGTCGTGGCCTGTGTCCTGAGTTCAGTAGAATAATGAGGAGACATGCGGCCTCGGGAGAGCTGCTCTATCCAAGTGCACATGCAGTGATGTGTTGGTGGAGGCAGTTTGTTTCCACAGCCAGAATGACTTCACCATTGCCTTCCAGAGACCCACTGGGATCCTGTGTGTGACCGCAGTGGGGTGTCAGATACCAGCCCTGCCTTCAGCCACCCTTACCCTGCTGGTTTCGCACATCACGATGAGTCCTTTGGCAGTCGCTGGACTTAGTGTCACAGTGAGAGACCATCATGCTCCAGTATGTGTGGACTGGTCCTTCGGTAGAGTCCCTCCAGAGCTGGTCAAACACTGTACCTGAACTTGGGTTCTGGCTGGCCAGCAGTGGCTTGTACACGTAGGACTTGTCTTCCAAATGTGCTGGCTATTGGCCAGGAGCAGTGACCACTTAAGTAGCGCTTGATCACCTCTGTCCAGGCTACTTCAGTCAACTATTTAAAAAAAAAAATTTTTTTTTTTTTTTTTTTGGATTTTCAAGGTAGGGTCTCACTCTAGTTCAGGCTGACCTGAAATTCACTCTGTAGTCTCAGGGTGGCCTCGAACTCACAGCGATCCTCCTACCTCTGCCTCCCGAGTGCTGGGATTAAAAGCGTGCACCACCACACCCAGCTTATTTTTAATTTTTCTATTCCCCTTGGTACCTTCTCCTTATTATCCTCTTCAATGTGAAAGAGTTGGAGACAAAAAAATGCCAAGAAGCTATATAAAAACAGGGATATTTTTGGCACAGATTATTTAATTCAACAACAATTTACTCTCTGTCATGAGGCAGGATGTTCTGACATGACTGAGGCATGGCCTTGGCCCATATGGATCTTACTAGTTATTTTTGTAGGAAAAAAATTTTTATTACAGAAAGCGGAGCTGGGGAGAAGGCTTAGCAGTTAAAGGTGCTTGCTTGCAAAGCCTGCTGGTCTGGGTTCAATTCACAGTATTCATGTAAAGCCAGATGCACAACTGGAGTTTGTTTGCAGTGGCAACAGGCTCTAGTGCTGTCATACTTTCTCTCTCTCTCTCTCTCTGCTCATAAATAAATAAATCAATAATTTTTTTTAAAAAATTACAGAAAATGTTCTATTGTAAACAAGGCAAAACCATTTATCACACTGAAATGTTGGGGAAGTCACCAAACTTCTCTGAGCTTCAACTTCCTGATTTCTAAAGAAAATAATGAGAATTCGCCCCTGAAGGTTTGTGAGGTTACTTAATTATGAAATATTTTTCTTTCAGCTTCCGTGTGTTTTCTTTTCAGATGACTACTGAGTTATTGGGACACATATGCTTCTGTTTATTATTATTATTTGTAGCTCTGGGGGTGGAATTCAGGGCCTAACAGATACTAGGCAATTGCTCTACCACTGAGCTACACCCTAGTCCTCAAAACCATTTACTAAGGCATTTGGACTTAACTACTTAATAAATGAGACTTCTTTGAGCCTGGAGACTCCCCCTGGGACACTACATGCAGCATGAACCAAGTGTACATTGACTGTCAGGTGCTGTTGACTTTGTGCTCTGCCTTGTATGTGTGTGTGTGTTGTACATGCATGTGTGTATGTGTGTAGATGTGTGTGTGCAGGTGTGCATGTGTGTGTGCAAGAGGCCAAACATCAACAATGGCTGTCTTCCCCATTTACTCTCTATATTATTATTATTATTTTAAATTTATTCAATTTATTTATTTGAGAGAGAGAGAGAGAGAGAGAGGCAGGTAGAGAGAGAGAAAGAATGGGCACACCATGGCCTCCAACCAATGCAAACGAACCCCAGATGCATGTACCACCTTGTGCATCTGGCTTACGTGGGTACTGGGGAATTAAGCCTTGAACTGGGGTCCTTGGGCTTTATAGGCAAGCGTTTAACCTCTAAGCTCTCTCTCATCCCCTATATTATTTTTTAATTATTTATTTATTTGCAAGAAGAGAGAGAGAGAGAGAGCGAATGGACATGCCAGGGCCTCCAGTCACTGCAAATGAATTCCAGATGCATGTGCCACTTTGTGCAGCTGGCTTCATGTGGGTACTGGGGAATTGAACTTGTGTCATTTGACTTTGCAGGCAAGCAGCTTAACCACTGAGCCATCTCTCTAGCCCTGCTATTTTTTTTTTTTTTTTTTGAAACGGGGTCTCTTGCTGAACCTAGAGCTCACTGATTTAGCTAGACTAGCTAGCCAGCATGTCCTGGGCATCCTCCTGTGTCTGTCTCCTAGTGCTGGAATTACAGGAGTACACTACCACACCCAGCATTTATGTGGGTGCTAGGGATCCAAACTCAGTTCCCCATACTTGTGCAGCAAACACTTTATCCACTAAGCTATCTCCCTAGCCCCTCTACCTTTATTTGTTTGTTTTTGTTTTGTTTTGTTTTCTTCATTTTCAAGGTAGGGTCTCACTCTAGCCTAGGCTGACCTGGAACTCACTATGTAGTCCCAGGCTGGCCTCGAACTCACAGAGATCCTCTTACCTCTGACTCCTGAGTGCTGGGATTAAAAGCACGCGCCATCACACCTGGCATATTTGTTTTTGAGATACACTCTTGCTATATTGCCCAGAGTGGTCTTTAACTTGTGGGCTCATGTGATTTGCTTGCTTCAGTCTTCCGAGGAGTTGGGGGCTACAGACTGTAGTATTCATTCATATGCTATACTGCAAAGAGAAAGAGAAGTGCCGATTACCTGTAAAACGATGCCTTTGAGACAGTCCTCCGAAACTTCCCAGGGGCTCTTCGTTTCTCTTTTTTTTTTGGTTTTTCAAGGTAGGGTCTCACTCTGGCCTAGGCTGACCTGAAATTCACTCTGTAGTCTCAGGGTGGCCTTGAACTCACGGCGATCCTCCTACCTCTGCCTCCGGAGTGCTGGGATTAAAGGCGTGCGCCACCACGCCTGGCCTCTTCGTTTCTCTTGACTGTAGATACACTGTTGTTAATAAGAGGCACCCATGGACTGGAGAGATGGCTTAGTGGCTTAGTGGTTAAAGCACTTGCCTGGGAAGCCTAAGGACCCAGGTTCGATTCTCCAGGTCCTACATAAGCCAGATGCACATGATGGCACATGTGTCTGGGGTTTGTTTGCAGTGGCTAGAGACCCTGGCATGCCTGTCCTCCCTCTCTCTCTTAACTTTTTTCTTTTCTCTCTCTCTCTTTCTCTCTCTCTCTCTCGGTTTCTAATGAATAACTACTAACAGTAATAATAATAAATAAGAGGCGCTCAGCGACATCTGCCTGTGGGGATTGTCCTTTCTTGCTCCCATGAAGGTTTTGGTTGTTGTTTTGTTTAAAAAAAAGAACATGGAATTTTCATAATTCCTCTGGTGACAAACATTTGATTCATTGATTCAGATTTTATAGTCTGTCATTCAGTTTCCTCTTCTTCTTTGTATCATTAAAACCTTAAATGCCAAATCACGACCTCATCTTTTTGAAGACATGATATTTAAAGTCAGCCTGTGCAATGCCAACAACGCATGTTGCTTGGCTGAATAGCGACAACACAAACAACTGTGGCCAAGTTCTGCCGTTCGGAGACAGTAGCAGTTCTGTCATGAATGCGGTTTTGGCTGACGACGTTGAAATGGACACTCTGCTCTCAGAGTAGTTAAGCTGTGGGGAACTGTGTGCTGGTGTGTCATCTAGGATGTCCACTCTGGCTGACTAGTGTGCCTTTCAAGGACCAGAGACTGCCCAGGACTGTGAAGAAAGAGCTCTATGCTCCATCAGTGATGGCTTTGACCAGTTCTTCATCTGTTCCACGTTCAGGTGGGAGGGGATGGTGCAGGTGTGTGAAAATGCGCTCACCCAGGGAGGTGAAGACAGGGTATTCCAGAGGCAGACATGAGACCTGTTGTCTCAGCAGGCATGGGCTGTAGCTGTCACTTTAGGTCTTGCCAAGTGGAACACGGTTGCAGCACTTACGTCAATAACTGGACCAGGAAAGATGGGTTTGGACATGCTGAATCTACAAAGTTTAAAATATGGCATTGAGAGGTGGGCGTGGTGGCGCACGCGTTTAATCCCAGCACTTGGGAGGCAGAGGTTAGGAGGATCGCCATGAGTTTGAGGCCACCCTGAGACGACATAGTGAATTCCAGGTCAGCCTGGGCTAGAGTGAGACCCTACCTCAAAACAAACAAAACAAACAAACAAACAAAAACAGAAAATAGGGCTGGAGAGATGGCTCAGCGGTTAAGGCACTTACCTACAAGGCCAAAGACCCAGGTTTGGTTCCCTAGGACCCATGTTAGCCAGATGCACAAAGTGGTGCATGCATCTGGAGTTCATTTGCAGTGGCTGAAGGCCCTAGTGCGCCCATTGTCTCTCTGTCTGTCTGCCTCTGTCTCTCTCAGATAATAAATAAATAATGAAAAAATACATAAAAACAATAAGTAAACAAATAAAATATGGCACTGAATGTCTTTGAGGAAGTTTGAAAGCAAAGGGTAGAAATTGAGGGACAGCAGTGTCCAGGGGAAACTGGGAGGTGGGCTGGAAAGGGGCATAGATGCATGACAGGAGAGCGTGATTAGCAGAGCTAAGTCTCTGAGGCCTGAGGAAGCGGAGATAGGTGAAAGGATTGACCTGTAGTCACACATACTGAATGGGTGAATTCCATGTAACTGGCTTGTCCTTCAACCCGAGGTATTCACATGCCCTTTCTAAATTATCTTGTTAGGATACATGTCAGGGTATCTAAAGCCAATTCTATTCTCATAATCAATTCCAGCCATGTGACTTAGTTTCTATCCACAGAGCAACGAGTTTTAGGGGCTGGAAGGTAGTTTGAGGATGATGGAACCCAGCACATTCCAACACGTGTTCCTCCCTTGAGATTGATAGGTATTTGGTGATTAAAAAAAAAAGTTTGGGGGCTGGAGAGATGGCTTAGTGGTTACATGCTTGCCTGTAAAGCCTAAGGACCCCGGTTCGAGGCCGATTCCCCAGTACCAGTAAGCCAGATGCACATGGTGGTGCATGCGTTTGGAGTTTGTTTGCAGTGGCTAGAGGTCCTGGCCCGCCCATTCTCTCTCCCTCTCTCTCTCCCTTTCTCTGTCTCAAATAAATAAATAAATATTAAATAAAAATTAGAAAAAAAAAGTTTGATGGGTTGGAGAGATGGCTTAGTGGTTAAGGAGTTTGCCTTCAAAGCCTAAGGACCCAGGCTCGATTCACCCGGACCCACATAAGCCAGATGCACAAGGGGGTGCATGCATCTGGAGTTTGTTTGCAGTGGCTGGAGGCCCTGGCACATTTTCTCTTTGTTTTTTGTTTTTTTTTCAAGGTAGGGTTTCACTCTAGCTCAGGGTGGCCTTGAACTCGCGGCGATCCTCCTACCTCTGCCTCCTAAGTGCTGGGATTAAAGGCGTGTGCCACCACGCCCAGCTCATTTTCTCTCTTTCTTTTTTTTTTTTAATTTTTAATTTTTATTTATTTATTTTTTTTTAGAGAGAGACAGAGAGAGAGGGAGAGGGAGACAGATAGAGAATGGGCACGTCAGCAGTCTCTCAGCTGCTGTGAACGAAATCCAGATGTGTGTGCCCCCTTGTGGGCAAGTGTGGCATTGCGCCCTTGCATCACTTTGCATCTGGCTAAACGTGGGACCTGGAGATTGGAACCAGCGTTCTTAGGCTTAGGAGGCAGGCGTCTTAACCGCTAAGCCATCTCTCCAGCCCAGTTTTCTCTCTCTCTATCTGCCTCTTTCCTCTCTCTCTCAAAATAAATAAATAAATAAATAAGTTTTTTTTTTAAGTTTGAGAAATGATGGTTCTAGCCAAATTAGACATATAGATATATTTTTAAATATTATTTATTTATTTGCAAGCAGAAAGAGAAGAGACAGAGAGAACGGGCATACCAGGGCCTCCAGCTGCTGCAAACGAACTCCAGATACACATGCCACTTTGTTCATCTGGCTTTATATGGATTCTGGGGAATTGAGCCCAGGTTGTTAAGCTTTGCAAGCAAGTGCCTTAACCTGCTAAGCCATGTCTCCAGCCCATGTTTGTATTTTATTTTATTTTTTATTTCTTATTTATTTATTTATTTGTTTGTTTTTTCGAGGTAAGGTCTCGCTCTAGCCCAGGCTGACCTGGAATTCACTCTGTAGTCTCAGGGTAGCCTCTAACTCATGGTGATCCTCCTACCTCTGCCTCCCTAGTGCTGGGATTAAAGGCGTGAGCCACCATGCCCAGCTCCATGTTTTTACTGTTATTTATTTATTTGTTTGTTTGTTTTGAGATAGGGTCTCACTGTAGCCCAGGCTGACCTAGAATTCACTATGTACTCTCAGGGTGGCCTCGAACTCATGGTGATCCTCCTATCTTTGCCTCCCAAGTGCTGGGATTAAAGGCAGGCACCACCACACCCGGCTTTTTATTTTTGCTTACTGCAGAACTTTGATGTGTTCCTGTACAGTGTTAATCCCCTCATATGTACATTTATGTACAGCTCCGTTTTGTCAAAGTCAATCCACTGTTAGATTAGTAGGTGGGCAGACTGACAAGCGCTAACACCACCCAAATGACTGTGTGGTGATGGTGCCATGCACTATGATCTTTGGGAACTTTTTAAAATATTTATTATTATTATTTTTATTTATTTTTGGAGAGAGACACAGAGAGAGAGACAGAGAGGGAGAGGGAGACAGAGATGGGCATGCCAGCAGTCTCTCAGCTGCTGTGAACGAAATCCAGATGTGTGTGCCCCCTTGTGGTCAAGTGCAGCATTGCGCCCTTGTGTCACTTTGCATCTGGCTAAACGTGGGACCTGGAGATTGGAACCGGGTTTTTAGGTTTAGCAGGCAGGCACCTTAACCGCTAAGCCATCTCTCCAGCCCTTTGGGAACTTTTTACTCTGCCGTGAACCACTATCCAGGGAAAAGTGTTTGCACTCTCAACTGAAGAATCAGAACCAGATACACAATCCAAAGTGGATACAGCCAGTGCCAGCCTTTGCCAAGGGGCAGGCAGCCCAGGAGGAAGCTGTGGTTTTGTCCCAAGAGAGGTTCCAAGCCTTTCCTGTTTCGGTTCCACTCTCAACATCGTTCCCGACCCAGGTACCCCGACCTTACAGAGTCACTTGTCATTTTCCTGGGCAGGATGCCCAGATGGCCCTTGACCTGCTGTTGTGTGTGGTATGCCCTTCTATACCTGCGAGCCCATGACAGTACTACAAGGTGACCACCTTCCTGCCTCCTGCCCTGCCTGGACACTGTGACTGTCTCTCCTTCAAGCTTCCTTCCAGTGAAGCCGTTTAGTTGAGTCTCTGTCCCTGTCACCACAATTAGGCAGTTTGGATCGAACGCCCTGTACTTATCACTGTACCACAGCAGGCCTGGGTGGATTTGTCAGGTGAATATACTGTCCCTGGTGGGGCTAGCAGACAAGGCAGGTGCAGGAATGCTGCCACCTGGGAAATCCTGTAAAGAGCTGGTCCGAGGAAATGACCGCCAAAATGACAAGAGGGAAAGCTCTTGCCAAGTGCACGGTTGGGGGGAGGGGAATTGGAATAAATGAGGACAACAGAGGCCTGGCAGGGAAAATATGCAGAAAAATAGGAGACTCGCCGCCAGGGAAGAGTAGGAAGTAACAATGAGCAAAGGAGCAAAGAGAGAGCCATCTGTCAGGCGAGAACTGGCAGGAAGGAATGGCTTGTAGAGTCATGGAGGGAAGGCCTGTCCAGTTCAGAAGCATCGTGCCTACCTGGCCTATAGCTGTCCAGGGTTCTGGGGCCAGACCTTCATCTAGATACCTGTGCCATGCCCTGGCCAGACACTAACCAGCTCTCAAACATCTCAACATAAAGCCACTACCTGTAGCCACCACAAGAGGAATTCATCTGTTCCATCCCAATGACACCACCACAGCAAAAGGACACTTGCCTAGCATGTGTGAGATCCTGAGCTCCATCTGTATAATTGGGTGTGGTGGGCCACATCTATAATCCCAGCACTTGGAAGGTAGAGGCGGAAGGATCAGAAGTTCAAGGTCATCCTTGGCAACTAGCAGGTTAGAAGTTAGCCTACCAGGGGGCTGGAGAGGTAGCTCAGCCTGCAAAGCCTAATGGCCTGAGTTTGATTCCTCAGTACCCATGTGAAACCCAGATGCACAAAGTGACACATACATCTGGAATCTGTTTGCAGCAGCTGGAGGCCCTGGCACGCCCATTTTGTCCGTCTGTCTCTCTTCTGTTTCTGCTTGCAAAGAAATAAAACTATTAAAAAGCCAGGCTTAGCCAGGCGTGGTGGCACATGCCTTTAATCCCAGCACTCGGGAGGCAGAGGTAGGAGGATCGCCGAGAGTTTGAGGCCACCCTGAGACTACATAGTTAATTCCAGGTCAGCCTGGACCAGAGTGAGACCCTACCTCGAAAAACCAAAAAAAAAAAAAAAAAAAAAAAAAAAAAAAAAAGCCAGGCGTGGTGGTGCATGCCTTTAATCCCAGCACTCGGGAGGCAGAGCTTGGAGGATCAGCTTGAGTTGGAGGCCACCCTGAGAGTATGTAGTAAATTCCAGGTCAGCCTGGGCTAGAGACCCTACCTCAAAAAAAAAAAAAAAAAAAAAAAAAAAAAAAAAAAACAAGGGTTGGAGAGATGGCTTAACAGTTAAGCACTTGCCTGTGAAGCCTAAGGACCCTGGTTCAAGGCTCGATTCCCCAGGACCACGTAAGCCAGATGCACGAGGTGGCACACGCATCTGGAGTTCGTTTGCAGTGGCTGGAGGCCCTGGCGTGCCCATTCTGTCTCTCTCTCTCTCTCTCTGTGTCTCTCTCCTCCCTGCCTGTTTCTGTATCTCTCTCACAAATAAATGAATAAAAGAAATTAGAAAAAAAAAACCAAAAGCTTAAAGTAAAAAAAAATAAAAAAATAAACACTTTATAAAAAAAAAAAAAAAGAAGAAGTCAGCCTACTCAAGACCGTGTCCTCAACCATATTTTATTTGGCTGTAGTTGGATTTGTTCTTTCTCTAAAAAGGCTGTGGTATGGGCTGGAGAGATGGCTTAGCGGTTAAGGTGCTTGCCTACAAAGTCAAAGGACTACGGTTCGCTTCCCCAGGACCCACATAAACCAGGTGCACAAGGTGGTACATGCGTCTGGAGTTCATCTGCAGTGGCTGGAGACCCTGGTGTGCCCATTCTCTTGTTCTTTCTATATCTGCCTCTCTCTCTCTCTCTCTCTCATTCAAATAAATAAATAAATAAATAAATAAATATTATATATTTTTTTAAAGGTCATGGTGGAAGTTTCTTGTCCACGGCAGTGGGAAAATGATCCTTATTTTTCTCTCTAGTGATGACCCCAACCCCCCCACCACCTAACTACCTGGGACATTCTGTCCATGTCATTACCTTCTAACAGTGCAGCGTTAAATCCTCTTGCCCACAAGTTAACTGTCAAGCAAGGGCTCAAAACCAGGAGAGTTGGTGCATACCTGCAATTCCGCCACTTGTGAAGCTGAGGCAGGAGGATCAAGAGTTAAGAGCAATGGGCTGGAGAGATGGCTTAGCAGTTAAGGCACCTGCATCCTAAGCCTAAAGAACGCCAGTTCCAATCTCCCAGCGGTTCCAATCTCCAGGTCCCATGTTTAGCCAGATGCAAAGTGACGCAAGGGTGCAATGCCGCACTTGACCACAAGGGGGCGCACACATCTGGATTTCATTCGCAGCAGCTGAGAGGCTGCTGGCGTGCCCATCTCTATCTGTCTCCCTCTCCCTTTCTCTCTATGTGTCTCTCTCTCAAAAAAAAAAAAAAAAAAAAAGAGTTAAGAGCCAGGAAGCTGGAGAGATGGCTTAGTGGTTAAGGCACTTGCCCGCGAAGCCTAAGGACTTAGGTTCAATTCCCTAGTACCCACATAAGCTAGATGCCCAGGATGGTACATGCATCTGGAGTTCATTTACAGTGGCTGGAGGCCATGGTGTGCCCATTCTCTCTGTCTGTCTCCCCCCTCCCCACCTGAATAATAAATAAAAAATATCATTTAAAAAAAAGTGTTAAGTGTTAGAGAGATGGGTTAGCAGTTAAGCGCTTGCCTGTGAAGCCTAAGGACCCTGGTTCGAGGCTCAATTCCTCAGGACCCATGTAAGCCAGATGCACAAGGTGGCACATGCATCTGAAGTTCATTTGCAGCGGCTGGAGGTCCTGGTGCACCCATTCTCTCCCTCTCTCTCTCTCTATGCCTCTTTTTCTCTCTCTGTCTGTCACTCTCAAATAAATAAATAAAAATAAACAAAAAAGTGTTAAGAGCCAGCCTAGGCTACATAATAAGACCTTAACTCAAAAAATAATATAAAATAGGGGGCTGGAGAGATGGCTTAGCAGTTAAGCGCTTGCCTATGAAGCCTAAAGATCCCAGTTTGAGGCTCGATTCTCCAGGACCCACGTAAGCCAGATGCACAAGGTGGCACATGCATCTGGAGTTTGTTTGCAGTGGCTGGAGGCCCTGGTTTGCCCATTCTCTCTCTCTTTCTCTCTCTGACTCTTTCTCTCTCTGTCTGTCTGTTGCTAATAAAATAATAAAATAAAATAAATTTAAAAAATAATAATGTAATATAATATAAAATAAAACAAAACAAACCTATCAGAATAGCTGTCTACTGAAGGCAACCTCTTTCTAGGGTCTCCTTCTTGCTGTGTCCTCACATGGCAGAATGTATGGAAGGAGAAGGGTGCTAGAGGGCTGGCTCCCTTCAACCTCTTTACAAGGGCACTAATGTCAAACATGAGGGCACTTGTGGCTTAATCTCTTCTCCAAGGTTCCACCTGTTAAAACTCTCACTTGAGGGTTGAGGTCCAATATGAATTGTGGAAAGGCACTCTCAGACAACAGTGCTCCATTCCAGCATCCCTAAAATTCATGTTCTTCTTTCATGCAAAACACATTTATTCCATCCCTGCAATCCCAAAGTCTTCATTTGTTCCAATACCAACTGAGAAGTCTACAGCCAGAGTCAAACCTGAATGTTGCCAGGGTGTGGTGGCGCATGCCTTTAATCCCAGCAGAGGAAAGAGGATCACAGTGAGTTCAAGGCCAGCCGGGGACTACAGAGAGAGTTCTAGGACAGCCTGAGCTAGGGTGAGACCCTACCTCAAAAAAATAATGGGTTAGAGAGGGCTTTGCAGTTGAGGTGTTTGCCTGCAAAACCAAAGGATCCAGGTTTGATTCCTTAGGACCAATGTAAGCCAGATGCATAAGGTGGCATATGTACCTGGAGTTCATTTGAAGTGGCTGGAGGCCCGGGTGTGCCCATTTTTTCTCTCTCAAATAAGTAAGAATGAAATATTTTTTTAAAATAATAAGGCCAGGTGTGGAGGCACACGCCTTTAATCCCAGCACTCGGGAGGCAGAGGTAGGAGGATCACCGTGAGTTCAAGGCTCGCCTGAGACTACATAGTGAATTCCACTATGGACTGGACTAGAGCGAGACCTTACCTCAAAAAAACAAAAACAAAAACATAATAATAAATAGAGCCGGGCGGGTGGCACATGCCTTTAATCCCAGCACTTGGGAGGCAGAAGAGGAGGATTGCTGTGAGTTCAAGGCCGCCCTGAGACTACATAGTGAATTCCATCCAGGTCAGTCTGGGCTAGAGTGAGACCCTACCTCAAAAAAAAAAAAAAAAAAAAAAAAAAAAAAAAAAACCTTCACAAGACCCTCAAAAATAGAAAAAAAAGATGATGACATCAAATTAAAAGAGAGACTAATGGAAAGAGGGAGGGGTTATAATGGAGATTGGAGTTCTAAAGTGGAATGGGGGGAGGGGAGGGAAATATGTGTTTTTTGTATGTAAGTATAGAAGTTGTCAATAAAAAATTAATTAAAAAAAGATTTAAGGGACTTAAAAAAAATAGGGCTGGAGAGATGGCTTAGTGGTTAAGGCACTTGCCTGCATAGCCTAAGGATCCAGGTTCGATTCTCCAGGTCCCACATAAGTCATATGCACAAGGTGGCGCATGTATCTGGAGTTCTTTGCAGTGGCTAGAGGCGCTGGTGTGCCCATTCTCTCTCTCTCTACCTCACTCTCTCTGTCTCTAATAAATAAATAAATAAATATATTTTAAAATAATTTTTTAATTGGGTTGGAAAGATGGCTTAGTGGTTAAGGCACTTGCCTGCATAGCCTAAGGATCCAGGTTCGATTCTCCAGGTCCCACATAAGCCAGGTGGTACATGCATGTGGAGTTCATTTGCAATGGCTAGGAGGCTCTGACGTGCCCATTTTCTCCCTCTCTCCCTCTCCTTCTCTACCTCTATCTCTCTCTGGCAAATAAATAAGATAAATATTTTTAAAATAATAATAATAAAATAAAACCTGAATGTTATCTCCATTAGATTTGGGTGGGACACAGAGCTACTGTTATCCTGGGTATATTGTTCTTTACTTGTGAATTTATAAAATCTGGCAAATTATGTACTTCCAAAATATAGTAGTGGCACAGTCATTGTGTAGATATTCCCGTTCCAAAAGAGAGGAGAGAAGCCGGGCGTGGTGGCGCACGCCTTTAATCCCAGCACTCAGGAGGCAGAGGTAGGAGGATCGCCGAGGCAGAGGTAGGAGGATCGCCGAGAGTTCGAGGCCACCCTGAGACTACATAGTTAATTCCAGGTCAGCCTGGACCAGAGTGAAACCCTACCTCAAAAAAAAAAACAAAACAAAAGAGAGGAGAAAGAAGGGTCCTAAGTCCAAAACCCAACAGAGAAAACAATCTGATACTTTTAAAAAACTTTTTATTGACAACCTCCATATACAGACAATCAGCCAGGTGTGGTGGCGCACGCCTTTAATCCCAGCACTCTGGAGGCAGAGATAGGAGAATTGCTGTGAGTTTGAGGCCAGCCTGAGACTACGTAGTGAATCCCAGGTCAATGTGGGCTAGAGCAAGACCCTACCTTGAAAAACAAAAAACAAAACAAAAGAAAACAAAACAAAAAAAACCTTTCCCAGACAGACAATAGACCATGATCATGATCCTCTCCCACGCCCTTCTTGTTCATCCTCCCCCATAATCTCTTCACTGAGTCCCTTTCTATCTAGTCTCTCTCCTATTTTCTGAAAAAATATTTTATTATTTATTTATGAGAGAGAGAGAATGGGTATGCTAGGGCCTCCAGCCACTGCCAAAAGAACTCCATACACATGTACCACCTTGTGCATCTGGCTAACGCGGGACCTGGGGAATCGAACCTGGGTCCTTTGGCTTTGTAGGCAAACTCCTTAACCGCTAAGCCATCTCTCCAGCCTTCTCTTCTATTTGGATGACATCAGTTTTCTTCTATTCTGCAGGTCTTGTGTAGGTAGCATCAGCCACTGTGAACGGTGAGGTAATGGGTACCACAGCCGCTCAGTGTCTGGAAGACAGTATTATAAGCACTCCTCCCCTGTCTTTGGTTCTTACATTCTTTCCACCACCTCTTCCACTATGGTCTCTGAGCCTTGGAGAGTGTGATAGAGATGTCTCAGTGCTGGACACTCCACACTGTCACTTCTCAGCACTTTGATGAGTTTTGAATCTCCTTGGTAGTCACCACCATCTGAAAAAAAAAAAAAAAAAAAAGCATCTCTAACCAAAAATGAGAGTAGCATTAATATATGGGTAAAAATATAAGGTATTCATTTTTTTTTATCTTGCACCCCTGCCTCTTGATGGGATTAATAGTGTCTAACACCACACCCAGCTAGTATTACTTTTTGTTTGTTTGTTTGTTTGTTTGTTTGTTTTTTGAGGTAGGGTCTCACTCCAGCTCAGGCAATATTACTTCTTTTGTATCCTTGAATGGTCTTAAATTCACTTTGTAATTCATGCTGGCCTGAAGGTTCTGGAAACCCTCCTGCCTCAGTTTTCTGAGTGCTGGGATTATGACACGTAGTACCATGCCTGGCAATATTTTAAGGCTCAAAAATAATAGAAGAGCTGGAGAGATGGCTTAGCAGTTAAGGTGCCTGCCTGTGAAACCTAAGAATGCTTGTTCAAATCTCCAGGTCCCATGTTTAGCCAGATGCTAAAGTGACGCAAGCTCTCAATGTCACATATACGCACGGGGGTGCACACGTGTGGAGTTCGTTCACAGCGGCTGAAGAAGCCCTAGTGCGCCCATTCTTTCTCTCTCCTCTCTCTCTCTCAAGTTTAAAAAAAATTAAAAATAATAGAATAGGGGTCTGGAGAGATGGCTTAGCAGGTAAGTGCTTGCCTGTGAAGCCTAAGGACCCCAGATGCATTCACCACCTTGGACATCTGGCTTACGTGGGTTCTGGGGAGTCAAACCTGGGTCCTTAGGCTTTGCAGGCAAATGCCTTAAATGTTAAGCCATCTCTCCAGCCCATTTTTTAAAAAGATTTAAAGAAAAAATTTTTTTTTATCTATTAGAGACACAAACATACAGTATGGGTGTGCTGGGGTCTTTTGCCACTGCACATAAGCTCCAGATACATGTACCAGTTTGTGCATCTGGCTTTACATGGGAACTGGGGAATCAAACCTGGACCAACCTAGCCCAGTTGCTTAAACTATTGAGCCGTCTCTCCAGCACACCTATAATGTATTTTTTTTTTTTTTTTTTTTTTTGGTTTTGCAAGGTAGGGTCTCACTCTGGTCCAGGCTGACCTGGAATTCACTATGTAGTCTCAGGGTGGCCTCGAACTCTCGGCGATCCTCCTACCTCTGCCTCCCGAGTGCTGGGATTAAAGGCGTGCGCCACCATGCCCGGCTTATAATGTATTTTTAATACTTAACTAAATCTCACATTCAGCTGTAAGCTCAGCGCTGGAGGATCCATGATGTGTGGAATGAATGAAAATGTACCTGGTGCCTTGACTATCCGCAGAATCAGAGCTGACCTCTCTGCACATGGTTTTCTGCATAAAACTGGGTAGCTAAGGTCTCTTATCCTGAGAGACCTTGTTTTGAGAGAGACAGAGAGAGAGAGAGAGAGAGGAAGAGGCAGAGAGAGAGAATGGGCGCGCTAAGGCCTCTTCAGCCGCTGAGGGGTAGTGTCCTCCAGTCAGCCTTTCAGGATGGGATTGCTGTTGAAAGCTCAGGATTAACACCACCGCTTTCCCCTCAGAACCTTTTCTTGATTTGCAGGAATTCAAAAGGAACTTGTATTAGGTCCATTGCTGTGACCAAAATACTTGACAAGAAGCAGCTTCGGGAAGGAAGGGTTTCGTTCTGCTTACATTTTCAAGGGATTCATTCCATTATGCCAGGAAAGGCACGGTGGGAGTAGCAGGAGATGGCCCTTTGTATTGCATCCACAGTCAGCAAGCACTGTTGGCCCAAGCCATAAAACCTCGAGACTCACCCCCCCCCAGTGACCCACTTCCAAAGTTTCCACGACTTTCCCAAACAGTGCCATTAGCTGAGGACCAAGTGTGCAAACACACGAGCCTTTGGGGGACATTTCACATTCAAACCACAACAGGACTGTCTTCGAAAACATCCAAGACTCATGGGTTGTTGTTTTGTTTTGTCTTTAAGATTGTTACAATAGAGGGCCTGGAGAGATGGCTTAGCGGTTAAGCGCTTGCCTGTGAAGCCTAAGGACCCCAGTTCGAGGCTCGATTCCCCAAGACCCACGTAAGCCAGGTGCACAAGGGGGTGCATGCATCTGGAGTTCGTTTGCAGTGGCTGGAGGCCCTGGCGCACCCATTCTCGATCTATCTGCCTCTTTCTCTGCCTGTCTGTCTGTCACTCTCAAATAAATAAACAAAAAAAGTTTATTTAAAAAAAAAAAAAAGGCGTGTGCCACCACGCCTGGCTTCCCTCTCTCTGTTTCAAATTAATTAATTAATTAATTAAAAAAAAAAGATTGTTACATAGAAGCAAACGGCTTGTGCGCGCCTCTCTTTCCATCTGTTCTGTAGCCAAGCCCTTCCTTTCCTGGCTTCTGTGAAGATGGATTTACTTGCCTCCTCCTTCTCCTCCTCTTTCATTGTCCTTTTCTGAGACCCTAAATGACAGGAGGTTTGTATGGCAGTTGGCTGTCTGTCATTGTGACAAAATGCCCACGATGAACACCCTGAAAGGTCTCTCTGTGGGCTGAGGTGTAGCTCAGTGCTTGGCATGTGCATGGCTCACGGTTCCATTCCTAGTACCACCGCCGAGAGAAAAAGACGGTCTGTTTGGCTCACGGGTTTAGAGGCTTGGGTTTATGGTCACTTGGGCCTGTGATGAGGTGGGAGTGTGTGGTGGAGTGCACTTCACCTGCTTGCCTTGGTGGCTGGGGTCCTGCTAACTCCTTCAAGGACACTTCCCCAGTGACCTTTTTCCTGATAGGCCCCACCTCCTACAGTTTCCAGTACCTCCCAGTAGTGCCATAGGCTGGAGACCGAGCCTGTCGTTCATGGGTCTCAGGGTGACATTCCAGATCTTAACTGTAGCAGCCTGGCTTTAGTTCGTTTTCGTTTCTTACTCAGTGTTTTTCTAACACTGTCTAACGGATTATTTCCGTAGGGACGATTCCCTGGGCTAGATTTTGCTCTTTCACTCTTTATCCAGCTGTCTTCGGCCTCTCTATCGGGAACAGTCCCTGTTGCCTGAGAAAGTCCCTCGTCTTTCACATTCCACCATTCCACCTAAGAATCTGTCTTTCCCTCTCCATTCCCCCCAGTCACTACTCAGGAAACATTTATGGAGCTCTTGCTGTGTACAACGCACCATTCAAGGTCCTTAGCTGGTGTAGCAGACAGCTTCAGGTTCGCTGAGATGAACTTCCAGACCAGGCACAGTGATGGAGGAAGGGATTTATTGAAGCTTACATTTCCAGGGGAAGTTCCATAATGACAAAAGAGGCTGGCCTGCTCTTACAGGACCAGGCAAGAGAAAGAGAAAGCCAAAAGCCAAAAGCCACACAGCACAGCACACCCCAGGAACTCCAGTTAGGCACACTTTGCATATCTTTAGATTGAAATCTCAAAGCCACCACCACACCTTAAGATCCGCCCAGTGACACTGCCTCCAGCCAGGTGGCTGCAGATGCAGACTACAAACTAATAAAACACTGAACATATTGGGGGCCATCTATTCAAACTACCACAGCTGGCTAATCCAGTAACCCAGAAAGCAGTTGTCAAACCTCTCACACATGATCTGGTCCTTTCACCATTTCGCTAAACACAGTATAGTATGGTGACAACGCTATCCACCACAAACTGGTGACTTCAGGTCACTGGAGTTTGTGGTCTCACAGTTCTGAAAGTTGGAGGCCCAAGGTCAAAGCAGGAGTAGGGTTGGTCCTCGCCAAAAGCCATGAAGAGAACTGCCCCACACTCCTCTCCCGACTTCTGACAAGGCCTGGCAGTCGTAGACATGGTTTGGCTTGTCCTGGCCCAGTGCAGTCTGCCATCTTCATACGGTGTTCTGTGTCTGTCTCATTATGCTCCTGTGTGCTCCTTCTATCTCTGCATCCAAAGGTCCGTGTTTACATGGGTGGATGAAGAATTGAACCTGGGCCAGTAGGCTTTGCAGGCAAGCATCTTTAACCGCTGAGACATCTCCCTGCCTGTGTTTGTGTTGACAAGGACATCAGTTAAATGAATCAGGTTCCGCCCAGTGACCTTTTGAAACTTGGTTACCTATGTCGGACACTGGTTTCAAGTAAGATTCATATTCTGAAGTATTGGAAGTTATAGATGTCAGCACATCCTTCTTGGGAGACAAAGATCCCCGGCAACACCTGCTGTTGCTCCTTTCTTCCGCGTCTGTCCTGTAGACTCAGCTCACCCTCTGTCCCCCTAGTGCTTGTACTTCTTTCACAGAACTCAGCCTCATCTCTGCATGGGGTTGGAGCCCCACTTGATCAAGCAGCTTGGCCAGAACTGTGTCTCTGCCTTTTGGTCCTCAGGGTAGAAGGGGCTTAGTCTACCTTCCCACTCTCATGCCCATCATCCCCATTCAAGCATTTTTGTCCTCCGACCAAATGCTCACTTCTGTTCTTCACACTGCTCTCTTCCTCAAGTTCAAGCCCCAGCTCTTGTCCAAGTTTCTCTTTCTTGCTGCCATCTTCCAAGGATGTCTGCCCTTCCATAACTCTGTTAACACAAGTGGGACCTTTGCTGTAGCGCCTGTACTTTCATTTAAAGCATTTTTGTGCAGGCATAGGAGATGGCTTAACAGGTGAGAGCACTAGCTGTGCAAGCATGGGGGCCTGAGGACCCCTCAATTCTATTCCCCAGTACCCAATGAAAAGTAGGTGTGGCCACAGTAACCCCACTTCTGCAGGGGCATGGAGATCATAGAATCGCTGTGCTGAGCAGCTTGCTGAGCAGCTCCAGACTGCGTGAGAGACTCTGCCTCAAGGAAACACACAGATGAGCGATGGAGTATACCTGACATGCTCTTCTGGTCTCCACACAGACATGTGGGACATGTGCATTTACACATGTCACATCACATGCCACACCACACACACGTGTGTGTGCAAAAAGAACAAGACTGTACAGGTGCACTGACAGAAGATAACTGCATTTGATCAGTTGAGGACATTTAAAAAATATCATGACAGGCCTGGAGATATGGGTTAGCAGTTAAGGCATTTGTCTGCAAAGCCTGAGGACCCCAGTTCAATTCCCCAGGACCCACGTAAGCTCAATGCAAAAGGGGCCACATGCATCTGGAGTTCACTTGCAGTGGCTACAGGCCCTGGCATGCCCATTCTCTTTCTCTCTCTTAAATAAATAAATAAATAAATAAATAAATAAATAAATAAAAAATATTTTTTTAATATCATGGCAGACCTGGAGAGATGGCTTAGCAGTTAAGGCACTTGCCTGCAAAGCCAAAGGACCCAGGTTGGCTTCTTCAGGACCCATGTAAGTTGGATGCATATAAGGGTACATACTTCTAGAGTTTGTTTGCAGTGGCTGTAGGCCCTGGTGCACCTATTCTCTATTTGCCTTTTTATATCTCTCTCGCCTCGAACTCATGGCGATCCTCCTACCTCTGCCTCCCAAGTGCTAGGATTAAAGGCGTGCGCCACCATGCCCGGCTAAACAAATATATTTTAAAAATATCATGACAGATCCTTGAGCCCCACATTTAGAGGTTCTGATCAGCAAGTCTAGGGTGGGTTCCTGGAATGTACTTTTAAAAGCTTTCCCAGGCAATTCTGATGTGGAACCGAGTGTGGGAACCATTAATCCCATCTAGCTTCCTCATTTTACTTGTGGGGAAGCTAATCCCGAAATTGTGAAGTGATTTTCCCAAGGTCACACGATCATATCCAGGCACATGGTTCTCTTGACTTAAAAAAATTTTTTTTAAATTATTTTATTTATTTTTTGGAGAGAGACACAGAGAAAGACAGACAGAGAGGGAGAAGGAGAAGGAGACAGAGAATGGGTGCGCCAGCAGTCTCAGCTACCGAGAATAAAATCCAGATGCGTGCGCCCCCCTTGTGGTCAAGTGCGGCATTGCGCCCTTGTGTCACTTTGCTTCTGGCTAAACGTGGGACCTGGAGATTGGAACCCGGTTCTTAGGCTTAGCAGGCCGGTGCTTTAACCACTAAGCCATCTCTCCAGCCCTCTCTTGACTTTTGTTTTGTTTTTCAAGGTGGGGTTTCACTCTAGCCCAGGGTGGCCTTGAACTCACAGCCTACCGAGTGCTGGAATTAAATGCATGTGCCAACACACCCAGCTACTTTTGACTCTTCAGTCGGATTTAGGCAGCTTGCTCGTCTTGGGCTCTGTGAAGAACCACTGACGGCCCTTCACGGTTGAGGGCTCCCGAGGGTGGCTGCTGAGTCTGTCAGCTGCGGCCACACCGGAAGCTCCACGTGGACAGGTGCCAGGCCTAGCTCCTCCAGCACCCAGCTGGAGCTGAAAGACAGTAAGGAGTGCTGGTTGACTGAATGAGTGTGCAAAGCAGCCCCCAGGTATTACCTTGATTGTTTGAAATGTCCCATCTCATTGCATTTGGTCCAGCCATGACCCCCTCTGGGCAATCCCCTTTCACAGATGAGGAAACAAAGGTGCAGAGTAAACTGCTCAGTGCTGGGCAAATCTTTGACATACTGGTTGTGTTTTTCAGCATTGGGAATTAAATCCAGGGCCTTGTGCTTGCTAAGCAAGTTCATTACCACGGAGCCGCACCCCAGCCAACATGACTTTGAGTTTTAAACCCAAGAGTGAACGTGCTAAGTGTTTGGCTCTCTTCAGAAAGAGCCAGGTCATTCCAAAGCTCCACACCGTGCAAAGGCATTAAGAATCCTGATGTTGGGCTGGAGAGATGGCTTAGTGGTTAAACGCTTGCCTATGAAGCCTAAGGACCCCAGTTCGAGGCTCGATTCTCCAGGACCCATGTAAGCCAGATGCACAAGGGGGCGCAATGCATCTGGAGTTCGTTTGCAGTGGCTAGAGGCCCTGGCATGCCCATTCTCTCTCTCTCTCTCTCTCTCTCTCTGCCTACTTCTGTATCTCTCTCTCTCTCTCAAATAAATAAATAAAAGTAAAATATTAAAAAAAAAAAAAGAGCCAGGCGTGGTGGCGCGTGCATTAAAAAAAAAAAAAAAAAAAAAAAAAGAATCCTGATGTTAAGCCGGGCGTGGTGGCGCACGCCTTTAATCCCAGCACTTGGGAGGCAGAGGTAGGAGGATTGCTGTGAGTTCGAGACCACCCTGAGACTACATAGTGAATTCCAGGTCAGCCTGAACTAGCTTGAGACCCTACCTCAAAAAACAAACAAACAAAAAAAAGAATCCTGATGTTTCGGAACCTTTGCTTGATTCCTTCTCAACTCTGACTTCACTTGCTTGTATGATAGAAAAGGCTGTTCAGCTGAAGTGTTCAGCGTATGTTGTAGAACACGACCCTTGCACTGATACATGTGTGACTGGATACTTCCTCTTTCCTCTTGTTTTTTTTTTTTTTTTTTTTTGGAGAGAGACACAGAGAGAGACAGACAGAGAGGGAGAGGAAGACAGATAGAGATGGGTGCACCAGCAGTCTCTCAGCTGCTGCTAACGAAGTCCAGATGCATGCGCCCCCTTGTGGTCAAGTACAGCATTGCGCCCTTGCGTCACTTTGCATCTGGCTAAACGTGGGACCTGGAGATTGGAACCGCTGGAGATTGGAACCAGCGTTCTTAGGCTTAGGAGGCAGGAGCCTTAACCGCTAAGCCATCTCTCCAGCCCTTCCTCTTGGTTTTTTAATACTCTTAAGTCCCCCTCCTTTGTGGAGTGAAGTGTCAGGCTGGGGGAGGAAGGCAGGGTTCAGAGAGTGTCCCAGTGTGAACTGTTCTGATACCAGCTTTTGAGTTCAAGTTGATGGTTTAGAAACTCAGGGAGGGAATGTAAGTTGCCACACACCTGGTCCCCTGCCCAGAGGATTTGCACAGCACATGGTTCCATCACCCCAGAGACATCATGTGTCCAGGCCCTATACTCCGGGAGTTACAGGCTCTGATCCCAGCTGTCAGGCATGAGAGGAGCCCTAAGTGGCTACATCCCAAAGACAGCTTCAGCTTTGTCATCTGAAATGTTTTCTTTCCAATGTGATATTTTACTTGGATCTTGGCCTTGAATTTATACTCCCATGTAGGTGGTTTCCTCATTCCTGGTGGCCTCCTTTTCACTGCTGGTGTTTCCTTGATCCATCCTTACAAAATTGCAGCATCCCCCTCTCCCAGCTAATGGTGGGTGGGATTGTAAGAGGGACGGAGCTCACAGACATTTTCAGAGAGGTGCCCACCTCAGCCTGTTTCTGCCCTGCCCTGCCCTACCCTGGAATCTTTCAAATAAGTACATACATTTCCTTCAAATGATTATGTATCATCCGTCCTCTTAAAGGGCCTTGAATAGAATTACTTTAATAAGTACTCTGCTCTTAGAAAACACGCAAGACAGGGCTGGAGAGATGGCTTAGCAGTTAAGCGCATGTCTGTGAAGCCTAAAGACCCCAGTTTGAGGCTCGATTCCCCAGGACCCACATAAGCCAGATGCACAAGGTGGCACATGCATCTGGAGTTAGTTTTCAGTGGCTGAAGGCCCTGATGAGCCCATTCTCTGTATGTCTGTCTGTCTGTCTCTCTCTGCCTCTCTCTGTGTGTCTGTTGCTAATAAATAAATAAAAATAAAACAAACAAACAAACAAAAAAGGCAAGACACCTGAGAGATAAGGTGGGAGCACAGAGCCCCTCACAGAGAGCTGAGGTGTTGGGTAAGCTTAGGAGCTCAATGACCTGTAACATTTTACCAGTCTTTCCCTCTTGTGTGTGCCAGGATAAGGAATTCTACTTAGAAGTTAACTAAATAGGGTGTTGAGATAATGCCATAGGTCCTGGGAGAGTGGTGTCATAGTGTAGGATTTTTTTTAAAACAATACTTATTTTTTTATTTCCAAGGAGAGAGAAAGAGAGAATGAGAATGGGTGTGCCAGGGCTTCTAGCCATTGCAAATGAACTCCAGATGCATGTGCCACTTTGTGGATCTGGCTTTATATGGATACTGGGGAATCAAACCTGCGTCCTTTGGCTTTGCCAGCAAGCACCTTAAATGTTGAGCTCTCTCTCCAGCCCCCAGGGTAGGATTTTGTAATATGAAGCCACTTTTATGGTGAGCAACTTGGATGCCAACTGCCTTTGAATTATTGAGTGTACCAACACAAGGTCAGTTTATACAACATAAACCAAATGTTACTGCAAAATTCCAAATACCATCCAAATTTTCTTATCCAAATTCACTGTTAAACTTTGGCTGATTAAATCTCACTGCAGTTTATAGACCATAGCTGGGTTTGAATTAGAAACAAAATGAAACAAACAAAAACAAACACCCAGATTTTCATTGTGGTGATACATGCTTAATGGAATCTGACCTACATTAATCTGCCAAGAGGAATTCAGAATTACCCACTGGAGCTAATGTGGCACAAACAACGAAAACCCTTTCCTCCTCAGGAAGTAGATATGGTTGTTTTGTGGCTTACTATTGCCACATGTAGCTTCATAAAATGAGAGGAGATTCTGAGAGATAGGTTTTGTAGTAGAACGAGCAAGGGAATAACCATCAAGAACTGGGGTTTGGGGCTGGAGAGATGGCTTAGTGGTTAAGCGCTTGCCTGTGAAGCCTAAGGACCCTGGTTCGAGGCTCCATTCTCCAGGACCCACGTTAGCCAGAAGCACAAGGAGGCACATGCATCTGGACTTCGTTTGCAGTGGCTGGAGGCCCTGGCGTGCCCATTCTCTCTCTCTCTCTCTCTCTCTCTACCTGTCTATTTCTGTATCTCTCTCTCAAATAAATAAATAATATAAAAAAATTTAAAAAAATCCATCTTGTAAAAAAAAAAAAAAAGAACTGGGGTTTGGGCTGGAGGGATGGCTTAGCGGTTAAGGGATTTGCCTGCAAAGCCAAAGGACCCAGGTTCGATTCCCCAGGACCCACGTGAGTCAGATGCACAAGGTGGTGCAGACATCTGGAGTTATTTTCAGTGGCTGGAGGCCCTGGTGAGCCCATTCTCTCTCTCTCTCAATCTCTCTCCCTCCCTCCTTCTTTCCATCCCTCCCTCTTTCTCTCTTAAATAAATTTTTTTGAAAACGGGTTTGTCCCAGCTGTGTGAGTTTAGCAGTTTGACCTTTTTATGTATCTATAAAATGGGGGGAGGGGTTAGGCTAGGTATAGGGACTTAGGGTTTTTTTTTTTTTTTTTTTGAGACTGGGTCCTGCTGTGCAGCCCATCCTGGCCTTGAACTTATGATCCTCCTGCCTGAGGACTGGGGTTACGGACAGTCATGGTCACCACATCTCCTGAGGAAGTTTTTGAGACTGAACCTTGAGACAGTTCTTAGTAGAGTGGAGATCCCTTCCCCTCCTCACTGTTTAACTGCATAAATATTTTGTTTCTTTTATGTCAACACATGACTGTAGTGGGAAAAAAAACAGACAGTGTGTGTGTGTGTGTGTGTGTGTGTGTGTGTGTGTTTTAAGTTGCAAACTCCTGGATGAGATCATCACTGTCCCTAAGCCGTTGTGACAGAACAGATTATAATAAGGTGCACCTGTCACACGGCACGGCTGGCTGTGCTGTTAGCCAGGGTCACCTGCAGGCAACTGGGTGTCCTGGGACCATCAGGCAGAACACAGCTAAGAAGAGATTCTGGGGCAGCAGGAGAAGATGCTTATCAGTGTGCTTAACCTACACATAGCTAGCAGTTTCCAGAACAATCAATAATTAAATCTTCAACATTTTCATCATCACAGCTAGAATACAAGAGAGCAGGTTGGGGGAGAAAACTAGAGCTTACCTGTCTAGACTTTGTAAGCTGAGGACTAAGGAGTCCATTTCAGGCTATGAAATGGGGTCTGAAGGAATTTTAGCCTCTTACATTGACCAGGGGATTTGGAGGCAATAATGTGGGGTAGAGAAATGGCTTAGTGCTTAAAGGTGCTTGTTTGCAAAACCTGACAGTCCAGGTTTGAGTCTCAAGCACCTATATAAAGCTGGATTTGCTTGGCAAGGAACCATGGCATGTCTACACACACATACATGAAAATAAATGATTGATAGATAGATACATGATAGATAGGTAGGTAGGTAGATAGATAGATGATAGATAGATAGATAGATAGATAGATAGATAGATAGATAGATAGATAAAAGGAAATGTAATAATAAAGCAACACTGGCTTGTTACCAGTTTGGCCTCTTCTTGGCACATCCCAGGGACTCTTTCCCGACCCCCCATGTAAGGTGTCCCAGCCACCAAACCAAACATATCTTATTTCTAAATCCTGATGAGGCTCAACCTGGCTGCTCAGCCAGTGTCATTTGCTTTCTGAGCCACCATCTTTCATCACTACCCCAAGGCCTCTTTAATTCTTTGTCTTTCATAAAATATTCCTTGATTTGGGCTGGAGAGATGGCTCAGTGGTTAAGGCATTTTTTTGCAAAGCCGAAGGATCCCAGTTTGATTCTCTAAGACCCATGTAAGACAGATGCACAAGGGGGGCACATGCATCTGGAATTCATTTGCAGTGGCTGGAGGCCCTGGTGTGCCCATTCTCTCTCTCTCTCTCTCTCTCTCTCTCAAATAAATAAATAAATAAATAAATAATATTCCCTGATTCATGGAAATAAAATGATCCAACTTAGTTCATAAAACCAAAAAATAACTCCACTGGATGAGAAAGAGAAAGAACACAAAGGCAAACCGAAACAGAATATATTCTGTATTGTTCCCATTGAAATGGGAAGAGGCCCCCTGGGGAAGGAATTAGATCTATGGAATGTGTAGTGAATTTCTTTTACATCTGGGCACTCAGTAAACATCATTAATGAATGATAACGATTTGTTAAGTGATTGAAATTGTTTCAGGGAAGGAAAGGGGTATGAAATATGGAGATGATTCTGTGTCTCATGGGGAGATGGGGAGACAGGGCATCCAGATGTATTTCCTTTGGGGAGTTATTGAATTCTCTGCATGTCCAGCTATCGCTATGCTCTTATATTTTGCTTTCTTAGAGATATAGATTGTTCTTTGTGTGTCTATACACACAAATGCAAATATATATACACACATATATTTATATACTATAGAGTTGGGACATAAAGAATATGTTAAAGTTCTCACAGAACAAAAAAGATGGTGCACCATTATCCTTAAACATGCTTATGTCCATGATCAATATGTGTATATGATCTATGCATTTATGTTCAAATAAATTTATATCTGCATTTATGGAGATTGAGATTGTAAATGAAAGTTTAAAAGTTAGGAAAAAAAGATTTTATTTTCATTTACTTATTTTATTAGAGACAGAGAAAGGTAGAGAGAGAGAGTGAGAATGGGCACTGCAGGGCCTCTAGACACTGCAAACAAACTCCAGACACATGTGCCACCATGTGCATCTGGCTTACGTGGGACCTGGAGAATCGAACTGGGGTCCTTAGGTTTTGCAGGCATGCGCCTTAACTGCTAAGCCATCTCTCCAGCCCATTTTACTTTTCCCTTGTTCTTCTTTTCATTTTTCTTTCTCAGTTGGAGAAAGTGAAGGTGCCATGTATTTTTTTTCCTTATTCCCTCTTTCTCTTTTTTGCCCCCCTCCTCTTCTTCATCCTTCCCTCTCCTCTCCTGCCCCTCTCTATTTCTCCTCAGTTCTCCACCCTTCTTTTCATCCTTCCTCATACTGCATATAATTTCATACACCACATAGAAAATCAGCCTTTTGAGATACTGAACATAGCTTATCTGAGGAGGTGTTTAGTGCCCGGAAGCTGAGAAGCTACCTCTGGAGCTGTGTCCCTCCTCTTAGAGGCCCGCTGCAAAGGAGGAGGCAGACAGAGCGTATGGGTGGCAGAGTGACACCCTGCTTAAGAACAGGGTACCTTATGAGACCCCGTAGCTGCTGGTGCAAGGAATGGTTTTCAAGGTATGAAAGACAGTCTTATGAAGTCCAGACTAAACCATTCTGCTCTTGTTTTGTGCTTTATTGAACTTAAAGTTCTTTTTCCACCCTGGTGTATCCCTCCCAGCTTTGGCCAGTGTGTCAGTGACTTTCTCTTAGCTGTTGACAAATACTGATAGGAAACAGCTTAAGGAGAAGAAAGGGTTTATTTTGGTCTGTAGTTCCAGTGGGGTACATCCTATCATGGGGGGGTGGGTAGTAGGAGCAGGAGGCCAAGCTGGTTACATTGTAGCCAGAATTAGGAAGCAGAGAGAGAACATGAATTTGAGCTGAGCTATAAAACCTCACGGCCTCCCCCAGTGGCCCGCTTTCTGGAGCAATGCTCTGCCTCTTAAGGTTTCACAACCTCTTAAACAGCATCCCCAGCTGAGGATGAGATGTTTAAAACCCATGAGCCAATGGGGAACATTTTACATTCACCCTGCAACAGTCATTTTGACATCCTGCCCAGAGAAGGCAGTGGTCTTGGTTTGGATTTTTCCAGAAACCAACTACAAAAGGACTCACCAGCAAGTAGATCATTTGTAACATGCAAATCTGCAAGGTCAGGGAGGAGCAGGTCCTGGAACTGAAGGTAAGGCAAATCAGCGTCCAGTGGTTGCTGCAGGCTGCGGAAACTCAAGCATGCTGGGTAGGGTAGGACGCGTCTGAGAGCACTAGACCTTATCCAGGGCTCTTCCAAAGGACCATTCACTCCTGGTGCTCCGTTCCTATCAGATGGGCAGAGGTGCCAGTGTGAGCCCTGGGACAGGCCTGGGGGCGGGTGGGTATAGCTCCCCTGTCTGCAGCTGCTGTACCTAAATGCTGAGTGAAGGTGCACTGTGCTCTTGGTGAATTACCCTGTCGTCTTTCCTGGATATAGCAGCATGTGTTATGTCTAGTTTTTTGCCGGACTTTACAAGTGAAAAGATGAAAGCCCGGTGTGGTGACACATGCCTGTAATCCCAGCACTTGGGAGGCAAAGGTAGGAGGATTTCTGTGAGTTTGAGGCCAGCCTAGGACTACACAGTGAATTCTGGGCTAAAGTGAGACCCTACCTCAGAAAAACAAAAACGAAACAAAACAAAGAGCCGGGCGTGGTGGCGCACACCTTTGATCCCAGCACTCGGGAGGCAGAGGTAGGAGGATTGCTGAGAGTTCGAGGCCACCCTGAGACTACATAGTGAATTCCAGGTCAGCCTGGACCAGAGTGAGACCCTACCTTGCAAAACCAAAAAACAAAAACAAACAAACAAACAAACAAAAAAAAGATGAAGCAAGGAAAAGGCAGGCAAGTTAAGGAGTGAGCAGAATAGAACCAGAGTCTCCTTGTCACTGTTGTTCAAGCATACAATAAATGGTCAATAAACTCTGGGGCTGTCTGTTCTCAGTTTCTGTCCATTTGCAGCCCTTCGGCAGGGCTGGGAGGAGCCAGGATGGTGTGTGCAAAATACAGACTGAACTATGTTACCTCAGAACTTAGCTCCTTCCGCCTCATCTACAGCATCCCTAGGCAAATGATAACTGCAGCTCAATGGGATATTAAATACATCAACTTTGGGCTGGAGAGATGGCTTAGCAGTTAAGGCACTTGCCTGCAAAGCCAAAGGACCCAGGTTCAACTCTCCAGGACCCATGTAAGCCAGATACACAAGGAAGTGCAAGCATCTGGAGTTCATTTGCTATGGCTGGAGGCCCTGGCATGCCCATTCTCTCTCTCTCTCTCTGTCTCTCTCTCTCTCAATTTCTCTGCCTCTTTCTCCCTCTTAAATAAATAAATAAATAAAATATATTTTAAATACATCACCATTGCCAGCAGATCTCTCCTGTGTGGCCTTGTCTGACCACTGACTGTTATCCATGACTGTGCCCGTCAGACTGGACGGTTCTTCCATCTCTTTTGTAGAATTGTGTGTATAATTTAGATTTTTTTTGGTTTTTTTTTTTTTTTTTTTTTGAGGTAGGGTCTCACTCTAGCTCAGGCTGACCTAGAATTCACTGTGTAGTCTCAGGTTGGCCTTGAACTCACGGTGATCCTCCTACTTCTGCCTCCCGAGTGCTTGGATCAAAGGCATGCGCCACCACGCCCGGCTTTAATTTTATTTTATTTTATTTTTGGTTTTTCAAGGTAGGGTCTCACTCTGGTCCAGGCTGACCTGGAATTAACTATGTAGTCTCAGGGTGGCCTCGAACTCATGGCGATCCTCCTACCTCTGCCTCCTGAGTGCTGGGATTAAAGGCATGCGCCACCACGCCCGGCTCCGGCTTTAATTTTAGATTTTTTAGATAGACTTGTGTATGTCTCCAGAAGCATGTTTCTCTGTGGCAATAGTTGTGAAAGTTTTCTCTTTACTTCCACTTGGATTACATATTTTATGTCTCCTCATCCCCATAGCGTCACAGAAGTCCCATCAGATGCATCCCAAGCTGGTTTCTAGTAGGTTCTGATTAGGGAGACCCTTCTCAACCCAAGTAATACGGAGAACTTCAAATGCCAGCACAAGTGCACCTGCAGGTAGATGGAAGCGAATGGTGCACTGGCCCCGGTGCCTTCCAGTCATTTGACTTTGCACTGTAAGCTGTGTCCTTGCCACTGACAGCCTGGGGCCCGGAGCATGAGGGAGTGAAGCTGACATTCCCTCTAATATCTCACCCTTTCAGCATTAAGCAGACACCAACAGGAATGGTTCCAACATTCCATCATATTTATTTCTTCTTGTGCAATCTAAACTGAGAATGGGTCAGTGTGAAATGCATCACGTTAATTTTTCTCTGATAAAAACTCTGAATAAGAACTAGGAGGATTGTCATGAATTCAAGGCCACCCTGAGACTACGGAGTGAATTCCAGGTCAGCCTGGGCTAGAGTGAGACCCTACCTCGAAAAACCAAAAAAAAAAAGAACAAACCAGTATGATCTCACATCTAATTTTTGTAGGTTAAAGTGTTCGTAGCAGTTAAAGTGTTTTGTTTCAATTTTATGAAGATTAGAAAATATTTTTCAAAATATAAGAACAAGCAGTTTCACTACTAAGTAAAAATAAACCCTGGGACTCTTTAGTCCCAAGAAGCATCCAGGAGCTTCACACTGATGCCATGTCAAACCATATGTGGTCCGATTTTGCCTCAGCTTGCTTTCTTTCTTTCTTTCTTTCTTTCTTTCTTTCTTTCTTTCTTTCTTTTTTTTTTTTTGGCATCTAAGTCAGTATTTATTGAGCATACATTGAAGTATTGTTTAAGTCAGCTTTTTTTTTTTTTTTTTTTTTTTGCAAGATAGGGTCTCGCTCTAGCCCTGGCTAACCTGGAATTCACTATGTAGTCTCAGGGTGTCCTCGAACTCACGGTGATCCTCCTACCTCTGCCTCCCAAGTGCTGGGATTAAAGGCATGTGCCACCACGCCCGGCTTAAGTCGGCTTTCTTTTTGATGTCCAGTGCTTATGAATTGAAGTCTGGAAATGTTCTGGTTTCTCAGGCAGTAATTTGTTTGGATTCTACCCCAGGTGTGTTTCTGGGGTTGGGTGACTGAGGGGGAGGCACATCTAATCTGACACAGTAGTTAGTCACCAAGGTGGAACAGTTCATCCCCTCTTCCTTTGTATTCCATTCCCTGGAAATTCACTTTGTACTGTAACATGCCTCCAATTCCTGGGGCTGGAGAGACGATGGCTTGACAGGTAAGAGTGCTTCCCACACAGGCAAGAGGGCCTGAGGAGCTTGAGAACACTTGGGTTCAACTCCTCAGCACCCTTATAAGCAGCTGGACATGGTCGTGCATGCCTGTGACCCCATTCTGTGGACAGCAGAGACCAGAGAATTGCTGGTGGCTCATGAAAATGCAAGCGCCAGAATCACTGAACGACTCTATGTCCAGGATAGAGCTATGGAGATGTGCTCTTTCTTGTCACTTACCTGTGACAGTTTCTTAATGTGGCGCCTGTTGGGGTCCCCCCCAAGGCCAGCTCAGGAGGGACGATAGGGTCTCTGCCGAATTGGGGTGAGCAGCGCAGAGACACGACACAGACTCCGGGAGTTGGGTGAAAGCGGAAGCGAGAATCCACAAACTCGTTTATTTAGCACAATGCACATAGGATTTAAGGGGCTGCTAATCCTTGTATGGGGTGGTCCCCTTTTGGTGACCAATGACAGCCTGTCTCTGGACAGGACATCTCATAGTTGACTTCTCGCGAGCATGGGACTGTAACTGTTGTCACATCAAGCCTGCGCAAAATGCCATTTTTACAGAAGCCACTTCCTGTTGTCTTCTGCCATGTGGTCTGGCTAGGACCAGGCCTGTATTGTGCCATACAGGCACCAAAATTTTTATAGTTAATAAAACACTTTTTTAAATTAGTAGAGCTTAAACACAGCTTATCAATTGCATAAACCTAACAGTCCTTTCTCAAAGGACACCTGCAGGCCAGATGTGGGAGTGCACCCCTTTAATCCTAGGTGCTTGGTAATGTTGCAGAAATTCTGTGTAAAGATCACTCCAAGGCCAGTATGAGTGAAAGTAGAGAAGTTTATTTACCCAGGGGCCAAAGAGCTTGAGGTAGTCCTCCAAAGAAGCTCTGGCCCCTGAGAGGAGATTTTATTTCCATTTTATAGTTTTCATAGCCTAGGGGAGGGGTAAGTGAACAAACAAGATGTGGCAATTTGCATATCAATCATTTCTGTTGTCAGGCCGCCCTAACAATGAACTCCATTTTATTTTGCTTTAAACTGTCTTTCCTTCTTATCCTCCCTCTGGGCCCTTTTTCCATCTGCTGACAAAGATAAGTTTAGCTCCTCAGCAATTAACTCTTACAGTACTCAGTGAATCAGTTCAACTTTTAGTTTCTTTTCTACCACAGTAAGATAAGGCAGGAAGATCACTTGAGCCCAGGAACTTTCCTGGGCAACACATGTCTCGAAAATATAAGAGGGAGGACTGGGGTCATAGTTCAGTGTCAGAGTATTATCCCTGAAGCTCTGGATTTAATCCCTAGCAAAACAAGTATCAGGGGGCTGGAGAGATGGCTTAGTGGTTAAGACGCTTGCCTGCAAAGCCAAAGGACCCAGGTTCTACTCCCCAAGACCTGTGTAAGCCAGATGCACAAAGTGGTGCATGCGTTTTCAGAGTTCGTTTGCAGTGGCTGGATGCCCTGGCATGACCATTCTCCCTCTCTCTGCCTGTCTCTGCCTCTTTCCCTCTCTCAAATAAATAAATACAAATAAAACTTAAAAAAAAAGTAACAGTTTGCAACATGCTAGTTGTATTTGTTGTTTCTCTGACTTTAAAATGATTACCTTAGGGCTGGGAATGGCTTAGCGGTTAAAGTGCTCACCTGCAAAGCCTAAGAACCCAGGTTCAATTCCCCAGTGCCCACGTAAACCAGAAGCACAAAGAGGCACATGTGTCTGGAGTTCATTTGCAGTGGCTAGAGGTCCTGACACACCTGTTCTCTCTCTCTCTCTTTCTCTGCCTCTTTCTTTCTTAAATAGAATAAGCTTAAATTAAAAAAAAAAAAGATTACTTTATACCTAGGTGTGGTCGTTTGAATAGATGGCCCCCAATATATTCAGTGTTTTATTAGTTTATAGTTTGCATCTGCAGCCACTTGGCTGGAGGCAGTGTCACTGGGCAGATCTTAAGGTGTGGTGGTGGGTTTGAGATTTCAATCTAAAGATATGCACAGGTGCCTAGCTGGAGTTCCTGAGGTATGCTGTGTGGCTTTTGGCTTGTGGCTTTTGCTCTCTGTGTTTGGTCCTGTGAAAGCAGGGCCAGCTTCTTCTGCCATTGTGGAACTTCCCCTGGATCTGTAAGCTTCAATAAATCCATAATTGTGCCTGGTCTGGAAGTTCATCTCAGTGAACCTAAAGCTGTCTGCTACAGTGGGCATAGTAACACACCTCAGAAGGCAGAGGCAGGAGGACTCCCCCGAGTTTGAAGCCAGCCTGATCTACATAGCAAGTTCCAGGTCAGCCAGGGCTACATAGTGAGACTACCCCCAGACCCATACCCCTCCCCCCAAAATAATAATTTACCTTGGGCTAGGAATGCATCAGTTGTCAGAATGACTTGAGTAAATGCTGGGATTTTTTTTTTCATTTTACTTTTGACAATTTCATACCTCTGAATAATGTATTTTTACAATAATCATCTCATTACCTAGTTTGGTCTCCCTTCCACTTTTACTAAACCCTCCTCCCCAACGAATCCCCTTCCTACTTGCATGTCTTTTTTTCTTCTTTGTGGTGAAGTAGCCAGTTAGACCAGGGCTGCTTATGGAAACATACTCTAGTATAGATAGGTAACTTACCAGTGGCTACACCACTGAACGCTATGACGCTCCTCCCAGCAACCCTCCCAGCGCCAATAGCTTCTCTGGGAGGCGTGGCCTCACAAGCCCCGCCCCCTTCTTGACAGCCTGTTGATGGCCTCGTTCTTGTGCAGGAAACCACAGCTGCTGCGAGTTCATGGGAGAACGGCCACGTTGTGTCCGCAGCACTGCCCCCATCCTCTGGCTCTTGCATTCTTTCTGCCCCCTCTTCCATGACGCTCCCCGAGCCTCGGAGGAGGTGATCTGGACGCCCTCACTGATGCCTGAGCACTCATTAGTGAGTGAGTGAGTCTCAACATTTTCTCCAGCTGTGTGACTCTGCATTGGCCTCTGCCCATGGCAAAAAGAAACTTCCGTGATGCGCTGACGCATGGATATAAACACAGATAAACAACAATTTGACGGCTTGTCCCTTTAGCAGTCTAGTAACAGGCTCTCTACTGGGGCCTAGGATCTCCCCGGCCCCGGGTTTTTGACCAGTTTTATATTTCTAGGCATGAACTCTTTCCTGGAGAGCAGGCCTCAAATCAAATCAAATCAAAACTGAAGGGCTGGAGAGATGGCTTAGTGGTTAAGGCGTTCGCCTGCAAAACCAAAGGACCTCAGTTCAATTCCCCATGACCCACATAAGCCAGATACCCAAGTTGGAGCATGTGTCTGGAGTTTGTTTGCAGTACCTGGAGGCCCTGGTGTGTCCATTCTCTCTCTCTCTCTATCTGCCGGTCTCTCTCTCAAATAAATAAATAAAGAATAAATAAAATATTTTTAAAAAACACTGAAGGCAATTGGTCACCATCATACAGTCATGACATTATTGTACTGATGGGCACATCCTGCTTAGAAAATTAGTTGTGGAGCACACATGGTCCGCACAGCTGAGTAAGACTGCTGATGACTTTTCTCCCACAGCAGCCTGCATAGCACCTTCTAGAATTATGAAAGCTGGCCAACAGGGAGGAAGCTTACAGCCTAGTCCCAGCCTGCCCTCTCTATGTCCAGTAATCAAAGCATGTGCTTCCTTCAGCAGTAGGAACTTACCTCCTAATTTTTGTGGGTAACCAAGAGCAGTGGCAATAACCCACGTTGGTTTAGGGGCCTATCCATGGCCTCCCTGATCAACAGCTTACAGGGAGGTGTCTCATCTCTGGTGCTAGGATTTTCAATTAATAACCTATGGCTTTGGGGAATATATTTATCCACTCATGTCAGGTAGCTTCATTCAGCTCTCTCTCTCTCTCTCTCTCTTTTTCATTTTGTTTTGTTTTTCAAAGTTAGGGTTTCACTCTAGCTCAGGATAATCTGAAATTCACTATGTAATTCTCAGGGTGGCCTCGAACTCACAGCGATCCTCCTACCCCTGCCTCCCGAGTGCTGGGATTAAAGGTTGTGCACCACCACACCCGGCTACTTCTTCTCTCTTTCTCTTTTCTTTTAATTAAAAATTTAAATACTTATTTATTTATTTATTTGTAAGGAGAGAGAGAATAGGTGTGCCGGGGCCTCTTGCCACTGGAAATGAACTCCAGATGCATGCACTACTTTATGCATCTGGCTTTATGTGGGTACTGGGCAATTGAACCCAAATCAGCAAGCACCTTTGACCACTGAGCCATCTCTCCAGCCCTTTTTATTTTATTTTTTATATTTTGGTTTGTTGAGGTAGTGTCTCACTCTAGCTCAGGCTGACCTGGAATTCACTATGTAGTCTCAGGCTGGCCTTGAACTCACTGCGGTCTGCCTATCTCTGCCTCCCAAGTGCTGGGATTAAAGGCATGTGCCACCATGCCCAGCTACCAGCCCTTTTTTAAAAAAGAGTATTTTTTTATTTATTAAAATTTTAATTAGCTTTCAAAGTAGAAGGTTTCCATGTGGCTTATTTCAGGCTTCCTTAATTTGGGGGTAGCTCTCCACCAACCTCCCTCCCCTCACTTTTCTTGTTAAAATTTCAATAGACTTTTTTTTTCTTTTGGTTTTTCAAGGTAGGATCTCACTCTAGCCCAGACTGACCTGGAACCCACTCTGTAGTCTCAGGGTGGCCTCAAACTCATGGTGATCCTGCCTACCTCTGCCTCCCGAGTGCTGAGATTAAAGGCATGTGCCACTACGCTCGACAAAAACAAAAACAAAAAAAAGTATTTTTATTTATTTGCAAAGAGAGAGAGGGTGAGAAGAAAGTTGCACCAGGGCCTTTTGCAACTGCAGATGAACTCCAAATAAATGTGCAACTTTGTGTAGCTGGCTTTGTATGGGTACTAGGGCATCCAACCCAGGCTGGCAGGCTTTGCAAGCAAGTGTCTTTAGCCATCTCCCCAGTTCCCTTTAATTATTTTTTTAACATAGCTCATGGTGGCCAGGAAGCAAGAAAAGTGAGAAGGAGCCGGACATGGTGGTGCACGCCTTTAATCCCAGCACTTTGGGAGGCTGAGGTAAGAGGATTGCTGTGAGTTTGAAGCTAGCCTGAGACTACCTAGTGAATTCCAGGTCAGCCTGGGCTAGAGTGAGACCCTACCTTGAAAAAACAAACAAAAAAATCCTGATGGGGCTGGAGAGATTGTTCTGTGGTTAAAGGAGCATGCTTGTAAAGCTTGACATCCCTAGTTCAATTCCCCAGTACCCACATCAAACCAGATACACAAAGCAGTGTATGTATCTGGAGTTCATCTGCAGTGGCAGAAGGTCCTGGTGTACCCATTCTCTCTCTCTTCCCCCCCACACCATAAATAAGTAAATAAATAAAATATTTCTTAAATATTTAATATTTAAATTCTTCCACCTTTTTTTTGCAACAGATGTAGGGTTATGTAAATGTAGGTTAATGTAAATAATGTGCCTCTTCCAACACAGGGACATTTTGATCTAATCAGAACACCTCATTACACATTAAGCCTTTTTGGTTACTAAATGAGATCTATC
The DNA here is from genome assembly GCA_036365145.1 of Orientallactaga sibirica. NCBI lineage: Eukaryota > Metazoa > Chordata > Mammalia > Rodentia > Dipodidae > Orientallactaga > Orientallactaga sibirica. The sequence goes on from JAEOAD010001268.1 coordinate 5,786,488, forward strand.
CACCAGGCTTATCCTTAGAACTTGGGTCTCAGGCTCCTTCACAAAGTCCCTACACTGGACCACCAATTCCAGGGTCCTGTCTCTTCCTGAGAGGATGTGGCATGCTTGGGGAACGATGGCTACAGGGGCTGCTACACATGCAGTGGAGGCTGGGGAACAGCGCAGAGGCAGACAGGGCTGGATCAGCCATGGCCTCTGTGGTAACGTGTCCCCCATAGTCTCATGTGTTTTGAAAACTGCCAGCTGGTGGCAGTTTGGGAGGTGGAACCGTGCTGGAGAAGGTGTGTTGCTGAGTATGGTCTTGGGAGTGTTAAAGCCCAGCTCCCCCCTTTGCCAGAGCTAGCTCACTCTTCCTGCTCCTTCCCAGTGACTGTGGCAAGATGTGGTGCCCAGCCTCTGTTCTACCATGCTTTCCTGCCACGAGGAAGCTTCCCCTGGAGACTGGAAGCCAGAACAAACCCCGCCTTCCCATCAGTTGCTTCTGCTGGGGGGGTTTGTCCCAGCAGCAGGACAGTAACTGCAACGGCCTCTCGTGGATGTGACATTTTAGGTTTTGACTTGTAAGCAAGAAGGAGCCATTGGGAACTGGGACCAAGGAAGCGATAGAATCTGATTACTACCTTAGAAAAACCACTCTTGGAAACCACATGGGAAATTTGAAACTCTTCAGAATTAAAAATGACAAGGATTAGCTTATGGCCTTGGCAGTGGCAGCAGGGAGGGAGTGAAAAGTTGGGTAGAACACTGGAAACCTATGAGCGTAGTGATGGAATGAGGCGGCTGTTGTGTAGCTAAAAACAGACAGTGGATTTGGGGGGAAATGTATAAGTTTGTTTGCAAGTCATGTGATAAGCTAACTAGTTCATATTGATTTAACACAATAGTTCTTTTAATAAAACTTGAAAATTATAGCCGGGCGTGGTGGCACACGCCTTTAATCCCAGCACTCAGTAGGCAGAGGTAGGAGGATCGCCGTGAGTTCAAGGCCACCCTGAGACTACAGAGTGAATTCCAGGTCAGCCTGGGCTAGAGTGAGACCCTACCTCGAAAAACCAAAAATAAATAAGTAAAACATGAAAATTCTAACAAGGGTAAAACTGTATTTGAAAACGCATAAGGCTCAGTACAGTGGCACACGCCTGCAATCCCAGCACTTGGGAGATAGAGGCATGAGGATCAGGAGTTCATGGTTAGTCTCAGCTACGTGGTGAGTTCAAGGCCAACCTGGGCTACACGAAACCCTGTCCCAAACAAACCAAAGCAAATCAAAACAGAACAAGAATACCTGTAAATCACGCAAAACCATTTTCCTTTAGGTCAAGATCAGCACTTGAATCTCTAGCACTGTTACTGCTGAACCATTTTTCCTGTTCCCATCCACATTGTGTGGTTAGGGGCTAGAAATACAACTACTGTTAAATGATACCACGTGATGAATACTTCCATGTTTTTCTAAAGCAATTAAAATGTAGAAAGCAAAGCCGGGCGTGGTGGCGCACGCCTTTAATCCCAGCACTCGGGAGGCAGAGGTAGGAGGATCGCTGTGAGTTCGAGGCCACCCTGAGAATACATAGTTAATTCCAGGTCAGCCTGGACCAGAGTGAGACCCTACCTTGCAAAAAAAAAAAAAAAAAAAAAAAAAAATGTAGAAAGCAGAATTGACAGGGATAGGATGCTCTGTGCTATGAAATGAGTATGTCCCCCAAGGTTCAAGCTTCAGGAAACTTGTTCTCCACTGTGGCAACGTCCACTGTTGGGGAACCTTTAAGAGAAGCCCTCTTGCAAGGTAATTGCGTCATAAACACTCCCCCCACAAAAGAAATTAATGCTGATATGGTAAAGTGAGTTTTCACAACAGCAAAGAACAAAAACAGCAAGCCTGGCTTCCGACCCCTTCTGGGTTCCTGTCTTGTTTGTGACTTCTTTTTTGTTTTGTTTTTTTTTTTTTTTTTTTTGAGGTAGGGTCTCACTCTGGTCCAGGCTGACCTGGAATTCACTATGTAGTCTCAGGGTGGCCTCGAACTCTCGGCAATCCTCCTACCTCTGCCTCCCAAGTGCTGGGATTAAAGGCGTGCGCCACCACGCCCGGCTCGTCATGTGACTTCTTTTGTACTCAGCTTCTCCTGTTGTGATACCTCCACCATGAGCCCCACCCCCAGCCACCAGAGCTGAGCAGAAGCTGGTACCAGAAGCCTGCAGAACTATGAGCTAAATAACCTCTTTGCTTTATATATTATCCAGCTTTGAGTATTTTACTGTAGCAACAGAAAGCAGGTTAAGCACGCTTAGGATGGCATGTAGTTGAATGAAAGAGAAAAAAAGAAGTCATATGTTGGGGCTGGGGGAGATGGCTCAGTAGGTAAAGGTACTTGCTGGCAGAGCCTTCTGGCCTGAGGTCAATTTCCCAGCCACCCACAAAAAGCTGGACAGGCATTTATTTGCCACAGCAAGAGACCCTAGCATACTCACACAGACATATGTTCAAGAAAAAAAAATTAGGTCAGGACGCTAAAGAGATGGCTTAGTGGTTAAGGCACTTGCCTGCAAAGCCTAATGACCCTGGTTCAATTCCCTAGAACCCACATTCCAGATGTACAAAGTGGCACATGCATCTGGAGTTCATTTGCAGTGGCTGGAGGCCCTGGTGTGCCCATTATCTCTCTCTCGCTCTCACTCTCTTCTCTCTATTTCTGCTTGCAAATAAATAAATAATATTTTTATTTTTAAAAAGTCAGGGCTGGAGAGATGGCTCAGTGGTTAAGGCATTTGCCTGAGAAGCCAGAAGAACCTAGGTTCAATTTCCCAGGACCCACATAAACCCAAGCTCAAGGGGCACATGTGTCTGGAGTTCGTTTGCACTGGCTAGAGGCCCTGGCGTGCCCATTCTCTCTCTGTCTGTCTCTCTCTCTCTCTCTTTCTGCTTGCAAATAAATAAAAATTTTTTAAAAATATTAAAAAATTTAAAAAGAAGTCAGAAGTTAGACTTGATGGTGCACACCTTTAATCCCAGAACTTGGAAGACTGAGGTAGGAGGATCACCAAGTGTTCCAGGCCAGCCTGGACTACAGACTGAGTTCCAAAAGGTCAGTCTGGGGCTGGAGAGATGGCTTAGTGGTTAAGGCACGTGCCTGCGAAGCCCAAGGACCCTGGTTCAATTCTCCAGGTCCCATGTAAGCCAGATGAACAAGGGGGTGCATGTGTCTGGAGTTCATTTGCAGTGGCTGGAGGCCCTGGCGTGCCCAGTCTCACTCTCCCTCTCTCTCTTTCCCTCTCGCTGTCTCTAATAAATAAATCAAACAAACAAAAAAAAAAAGGTCAGTCTGGAAAATACTGAAAACCTGCCTTGATCAATGCATCAATCATCAATTAATCAAAGTTATATATATATATATATTTTATTTATTTATTTATTTATTTATTTTTTAATTTTTGGTTTTTTGAGGTAGGGTCTCACTCTGGTCCAGGCTGACCTGGAATTAACTATGTAGTCTCAGGGTAGCCTCAAACTCATGGCGATCCTCCTACCTCTGCCTCCCGAGTGCTGGGATTAAAGGCGTGTGCCACCACGCCCGGCTCAAAGTTATATTTAACTGCCAGGTTTATTGTTTGTCTGCCAGGTGGTACCTTTTATGGAGGCACAAGTTCATGTGAGTAGAGTGCCTTAGGAGGAAAGCAGTTGAGTCTGCATGTCTTGGGTTAGGTTGTCTGTGGAATCCAGGAGTGGCAATGTCTACTTGGTCCTGTGGATGCAGAGGTCTAGGCTAAGCCTTTGAGGGTCATTAGCATCGAGTGACACTACACAGAAGAAAATTGATCCAGAACATTCCAGTATCCAAGCAACGGTGCTAGGAACACAAAGGCAAGTCCACGTTCTGGTTGGGTTATTCTCTCAGACTTGGGCCTCCTGATTTGGGTTCCACTAGAACCAAGTACTTGTCTTATCAAACCACCTATCACATTTGATACCAAGGAATCACTAATAAAGCCAAGTTGTGAGCTTGGTGAGTACCACCAAGGTTCATTCACTGCTATCTCCTCTGCCCCTAGCTCTGGGTTTCTGGTAGAAGTTCATACTTGTCACTTGGAACCTTCTAGGCACAGAAGGAAATGCAAAGCAGATGCTACGGTGCCATGACAGAAGTGTGGGACAGTGTGACGCCTCAGACACCATGCAGGGCCCAAGGGAACATGGACGGTTTTGCAGAGCTCATTAGAGTGTGGACTCTCCAGTGAGGCCTTCCCCAACCAGACAGGCAGGGGAGGGTATTCCAGGATGGGCATGCATGGAAGGGCATGGAAGAATGAGATGGTTGTGTTTACCGGAATACGAGGCTGGAATTTGGGAGGCCAAGGCCTGGAAAGGGGAAAAGCCTGCAGGCACCTCGGACACTGGAGGCCTGCTGTTCTGAGAGCTTGCTCTTTTTTTTTTTTTTTAAAGTTTTAAAAATTTATTTATTAAGCCGGGCGTGGTGGCGCATGCCTTTAATCCCAGCACTCGGGAGGCAGAGGTAGGAGGATCACTGAGCGTTCGAGGCCACCCTGAGACTACATAGTTAATTTCAGGTCAGCCTGGACCAGAGTGAGACCCTACCTCGAAAAACCAAAAAAAAAAAAAAAAATTATTTATTTGAGAGAGACAAAGAAGCAGATAGAAAATGGGCAAGCCAGGCCTCTAGCCACTGCGAATGAAATCCACACACATCCACTACCTTGTGCATCGATCTAGCTTACGTGGGTACTGGGGAACCGAACCTGTGTCCTTAGGCTTTGCAGGCAAGTGCCTTAACCACTAAGCCATCTCTCTAGGCCCTTTGCTCTTTTTTTAAAAATTTGTTTATTTATTTGAGAGAGAGAGAATGGAAATTCCAGGGCCTTCAGCCACTGGAAATGAACTCCAAAGCATGTGCCACCTTGTGCATCTGGCTTATGTGGATCCTGGGGAATCGAACCTGGGTCCTTGGACTTTGTAGGCAAGTGCCTTAACAGCTAAGCCATCTCTCCAACCCTAAAGTTTGGTGGGTTGCTGTTTTTTTCTTCTTTGAGGTAGGGTCTTGCTCTAGCCTAGGCTGACCTGGAATTCACTATGTAGTCTCAAGCTGACCTCAAATCACAATGATCCTATCTCTGCCTCCTAAGTGCTGGGATCAAGGCATTCACCACCACGCCTGGCAAGCAGAACAGTAGGATCTCTCTCTATATATATATATATTTTTGGGGTAATAAGGCTCTAGCCCAGGCTGACCTATTTTTTTCAGGGTGGGGCCTCCTGAGTGCTGGGAGGGTGCTGTAGGGCTGGCTTCCAATTATATTTTTATTTTTTTTTATTTTTTATTTATTTATTTATTTATTTTGGTTTTGCAAGGTAGGGTCTCACTCTGGTCCAGGCTGACCTGGAATTAACTATGTAGTCTCAGGGTGGCCTCAAACTCAGCCATCCTCCTACCTCTACCTCCTGAGTGCTGGGATTAAAGGTGTGCGCCACCACGCTGGCTCCAATTATATTTTTAATAAGAAATCACTATGGATGGGGCAGGGGTGTTATGCTCCCCAAAAGTGAATATCTGGCAAGCACTCAGTTCTTATGTGAATGACCTGAAAACCACACCAGGAGAAGCAGTGGGGGTAGATGAGAAGCTGCACTAAGTTAAAGCTGATGTCAGGAGAGGCCTGGGGGGAGGTGGGACAGTGAACACGGGCCACCCAGCTAGGAAGCTGAAGGAGTTCTCATAGCCTTCCTCGGTGATCCCAGAACATCAGGGGTTTTAAACAAAACAATGCAGGAACCCACACAAAGCTTTGCAGTCCTGCTCCAAACCTGCTAGAACAATCGATGTGAACAGGAAGCTTTAGGGACACAGCCATGCCAGTGCTCCGTCAGCAGAAACCTGTGCCGCCCGTCCTGGAAACCTGGGTTGGTACTAAGCCCCAGTATTCTGAGGGTCATAAAATGAATAAGGTCCCAGCTATTGGGAAGGTTTTTTTTGTTTGTTTGTTTGTTTTTTTTGTAGAAATGCACTGGAAAATTTAGGGGCTTTTTTTTTCCTTTCTTTTATGAGTGGTCCTTGATGAACTTAGATAGTGTTATTTCCAAGTATTTTGGCCAATAATGAAGAAACAAATTGCCCCTGAACTTGATGGGAAAGATCTGAGCACACAGTCTAAACACAACAGCAAGTCCAGCCTCTCTCTCTCTCTGCTGGTCTTCAGTTTGCCTTTTAAAGTCTGCGCAAACACATGTGGACAGACTGGACTCTTAATATTTTTCTAGGGACAGATAAACAAAATCCCGAGGGAGAAAAAAGCTTATGTAAATGAAAATAACCTGGCATGATGGTTCACACCCATAACCCCAGCACTGTGGAGGCTGAAGTAGGAAGACTGTTGTAGCTTCAAGGCCAGTCTGGGCTATGGGAATGAGTTCTAGGTCAGCCTGGGCTTGAGTGAGCTGCCTTCAAAGAAAAAAATGAGGAGGAGGAGGAGGAGAAGGGAGGAAGGAAGAAAGAGGAAAAGAAAAGGATCTCCCACAACATGACCCTCCTTTGATCTCTGGTGTTTCTTTTATTTCACTTTGAGATAAAAAGTAATTTGGTATCCCAGAGTTGGTGCTAAAGAGTTTTCACAAAAGAAACCATGTAGATCTGTCCTGTGTGCCTCCCAGCTCCAGAAGCTTCCAGCCATGCACAGTAGATCTTGGAGCACTGTCCGTTAATGGTGATCTGAATGAATACCAACACAGTGCCACTCCAGACACCCTGGGAGATGTCCCTCGTCATTCCTCATTGACATTCAAAGTCCTTCCTCCCACTGCCCCCCACCCTGACCCCACATGAGCTCTCTCTCTACAGACCCTGGGGTCCCATGGGCCCTCTCTGGTCCCAGCACATTGTGATTCTGGCAGCTGAGTGTGTCCTTCTGTCCTTGCTGCGTCGGGATCTGCAGCTGACAGGCATGGGCACTCCTGAAGGCATCTGGCAGTGGGCTCAGGAGATCAATGTATGGAAGGAGCATCCATTTGCTCTACGTGTGTCAAGGACGCTGATGTCTCCACAGGAGCAGTTTGCACTTAGGTGTTGGGGAGGGATTACAAAAGGGTGTTCAAGTTAGGCACAAACTGTGGCCTGTCCCTCCTTGACAGGATGCCCAGTGGAAAGGTGCTGTTTAAGGAAGCAATTAGAAGAACTTCCTCTGTGTGTGTGTGTGTGTGTGTGTGTGTGTGTGTGTGTGTGTGCGCGCATGCGCGTGTGTGCATGTTCCCTGAGATACACGTGACAAAGTGCTTCCCAGGCCACACAGCCCAGCTGGTTTCTTCTGTTCGTGTTAACCTAGCCTTGAACACAGGAGGAATGGATAAATCTTTTATCAAATCGAAGCACACTGGAATCCAGGACCTGGCATGGCTCAACCTCCCTGCAAATTGCTAGCCAGTGATGGGATGAAGAGACTAGGCCTGGCAGCAGGCAGTGGTGGTGCCGGCTTATTTAGCCCCTTACTCCCAAGAAATTTTGTCCTAGAGAAATTGAGTGGAAAACAGCATGGGGTAGGCTCTCAGAGATGGGGAAGAGGCCGCAGGCAGCAACTCGGAATGTGGTCACTGCCAGGCTCTGTTTGGGGAGGTGAGAGGGAAAATTAGCACAGAGTTATGTGTGATCCTCACTTCTGCCTCTGTCTGCCACTGGCTGACTCCCTCCTCCTCGGAATCTCAAGCAGCACTCTGTCAAGCGGCAATTCCCACCCACCTTCAAAACACACATGCACATGTGAGAGAGAGAGAGAGAGAGAGAGAGACATGCTCCCGTGGGCATAGCCAGATCACAGGCTGAGGTCGGACAAGCAGGGCTGTGGCTTGGGAGCAGTTCCAGTGCAGCCTGCTTTTCTCCTGGTGGAGAAGGCAGACCTCACAGGGAGCTTGCAGGAGGCGGTCCTCTGCAGCCCTGGCCCTTGGCAATGCACTCACCTGCAACTGCTGCCAAATAAATATTTGGTAAGTAAAAGATAGCCTTGGACTGGAGAGATGGCTTAGTGGTTAAGGCGTATGCCTGCGAAGCCTAAGGACCCTGGTTCAATTCTCCAGGTCCCACGTAAGCCAGATGCACATGGCACATATGTCTGGAGTTCGTTTGCAGTGGCTGGAGACCCTGGTGCACCCGTTCTCACTCTCTCTCTCTACCCCTCTGTCTCTAATAAATAAATTTAAAAAAATAAAATCTAAAAAAAAAAAAAAGATAGCCTTGAAATCCACACTTATTTGTATCTTTTATGTCCTTCATAAACTTAAGCATTTTAACTCTTTACTTAGTAAGGAACCCCAATAATCTAGTGCATTTATTTAGGGTGAAAGGCTCCTCTGATGGGCTTGTCAGAAAGAAAACTTGTTAGTCTCTTTACAAGCTTTTCCGAGTAGCCTTTGCTCTGTAACTGAAGCCAACCCCAGCACCATCACCCCTCCACTGGCAGCTTGTACAGAGGGGCGCACTCCGTGGTTCCAGAGAGATGGGGGCTTTGCCCATAGGAGACAAATGGACTTGTGAGACCTAATGCAAATCAAGACCCAGTCTGCCATCAGTCAGCTTGGGGCACTGGTCACTTCACTGTTGGAACTCTGAAAGCTAGAGTTAGGTCTAAAGGGCCCAGACCCTCTGTTGTCTGGGGCACCCTAGGGAAATGGAGGCAGTTCAGTGGGAACTGAAGAGTTATCTTTGCCGCCTTTATTTTTTCCTATTCTGCATGTGTGTGTGATGCTGAGGATGCACCCCAGGGCCTTGTATATGCTGGCCACGTGTTGGACCACTAAGCTACATCTCCAGCCCTGAATGGTTTTTTTGTTTTGTTTTGGTTTTGGCTTTTCAAAGTAGAATTTCGCTCTAGTCCAGGCTAACCTAGAATTCACTATGTAGTCTCAGGGTGGCCTCAAACTCATGGCAATCCTCCTACCTATGCCTCCCAAGTGCTGGAATTAAAGGCGTGAGCCGCCACACCCACCTGTATGTTTTTTTTTTTTTAATATGATTTCTAAAGAGCTGGGCACAGTGGCACATGCCTTTAAATCCCAGCACTCGGGAGGCAGAAGTAGGAGGAGTGCCGTGAGTTCAAGGTCACCCTGAGAGTACATAGTGAATTCCAGGTCAGCCTGGGCCAGAGTGAGACCCTACCTTGAAAAACCACAAATAAATAAATAAATATTATTTCTATTTTTATTTAATGAGTTTATTTATTTTGTGTGTGTATACACATGAATGCTGATGTGGGCACCCGGCTATGTGTGTATGGAAGTCAGAGGAGAATGTTGGGTATCCTTCATCACTCTTTTCCTTGAGACAGAATCTCTCAGTGAGCCTGGAGCTGCCGTTTTCTGTCAGAATCATTGACCAGAGGGCCCCAGTGATTCTCCTGCATCCACTCTCCACAGGAGGCCACAGCCAGATTTTTGTGTGAGTGCTGGGGATAGCACACAGGCAGTCTCCTGTCCTCTCAGGCCGTCATGCATATGGAACAACTGCTTTGACCCAATGACCCATTTCCCCAGCCTTAAATTTATTTATCTTTAATTTTTTAAATATTTTTTTGGTTTTTCGAGGTAGGGTCTCAATCTAGCTCAGGTTGACTTGGACAGGCTGAGGTCGGACAAGCAGGGCTGTGGCTTGGGAGCAGTTCCAGTGCAGCCTGCTTTTCTCCTGGTGGAGAAGGCAGACCTCACAGGGAGCTTGCAGGAGGCGGTCCTCTGCAGCCCCGGCCCTTGGCAATGCACTCACCTGCAACTGCTGCCAAATAAATATTTGGTAAGTAAAAGATAGCCTTGGACTGGAGAGATGGCTTAGTGGTTAAGGCGCATGCCTGAAGCCTAAGGACCCTGGTTCAATTCTCCAGGTCCCACGTAAGCCAGATGCACATGGCACATATGTCTGGAGTTCGTTTGCAGTGGCTGGAGACCCTGGTGCACCCGTTCTCACTCTCTCTCTACCCCTCTGTCTCTAATAAATAAATTTTAAAAAAATAAAATCTAAAAAAAAAAAAAAGATAGCCTTGAAATCCACACTTATTTGTATCTTTTATGTCCTTCATAAACTTAAGCATTTTAACTCTTTACTTAGTAAGGAACCCCAATAATCTAGTGCATTTATTTAGGGTGAAAGGCCACCCTGATGGGCTTGTCAGAAAGAAAACTTGTTAGTCTCTTTACAAGCTCTTCCGAGTAGCCTTGGCTCTGTAACTGAAGCCAACCCCAGCACCATCACCCCTCCACTGGCAGCTTGTACAGAGGGGCGCACTCCGTGGTTCCAGAGAGATGGGGGCTTTGCCCATAGGAGACAAATGGACTTGTGAGACCTAATGCAAATCAAGACCCAGTCTACCATCAGTCAGCTTGGGGCACTGGTCACTTCACTGTTGGAACTCTGAAAGCTAGAGTTAGGTCTAAAGGGCCCAGACCCTCTGTTGTCTGGGGCACCCTAGGGAAATGGAGGCAGTTCAGTGGGAACTGAAGAGTTATCTTTGTCGCCTTTATTTTTTCCTATTCTGCATGTGTGTGTGATGCTGAGGATGGACGCCAGGGCCTTGTGTATGCTGGCCACGTGTTGGACCACTAAGCTACATCTCCAGTCCTGAATGGTTTTTTTTGTTTTGTTTTGGTTTTGGCTTTTCAAAGTAGAATTTTGCTCTAGTCCAGGCTAACCTAGAATTCACTATGTAGTCTCAGGGTGGCCTCAAACTCATGGCAATCCTCCTACCTATGCCTCCCAAGTGCTGGGATTAAAGGCGTGTGCCGCCACACCCAGCTGTATGTTTTTTTTTTTTTTTTTAAATATGATTTCTAAAGAGCTGGGCACAGTGGCACATGCCTTTAAATCCCAGCACTCGGGAGGCAGAAGTAGGAGGAGTGCCGTGAGTTCAAGGCCATCCTGAGAGTACATAGTGAATTCCAGGTCAGCCTGGGCTAGAGTGAGACCCTACCTCGAAAAACCACAAATAAATAAATAAATATTATTTCTATTTTTATTTAATGAGTTTATTTATTTTGTGTGTGTATACACATGAATGCTGATGTGGGCACCCGGCTATGTGTGTATGGAAGTCAGAGGAGAATGTTGGGTATCCTTCATCACTCTTTTCCTTGAGACAGAATCTCTCAGTGAGCCTGGAGCTGCCGTTTTCTGTCAGAATCATTGACCAGAGGGCCCCAGTGATTCTCCTGCATCCACTCTCCACAGGAGGCCACAGCCAGATTTTTGTGTGAGTGCTGGGGATAGCACACAGGCAGTCTCCTGTCCTCTCAGGCTGTCATGCTTATGGAACAACTGCTTTGACCCAATGACCCATTTCCCCAGCCTTGAATTTATTTATCTTTAATTTTTTAAATATTTTTTTGGTTTTTCGAGGTAGGGTCTCAATCTAGCTCAGGTTGACTTGGAATTCACTATGTAGCCTCAGGGTGGCCTCGAACTCATGGCATTCCTCCTACTTCTGCCTCCTGAGTGCTGGGATTAAAAGTGTGTGCCGGGCTGGAGAGATGGCTTAGCGGTTAAGGCGCCTGCCTGCTAAGCCTAAGAACGCCGGTTCCAATCTCCAGGTCCCACATTTAGCCAGATGCAAAGTGACGCAAGGGCGCAATGCTGCACGTGGCCACAAGGGGGAGCACACATCTGGATTGCGTTCACAGCAGCTGAGAGACTGCTGGCGTGCCCATCTCTATCTGTCTCCCACTCCCTCTCTGTCTCTCTCTGTGTCTCTCTCCAAAAATAAAATAAATAAATAAAATAATAATAATAATAATAATAATAATAATTTAAAACTGTGCGCCACCACGCCCCGCAAATTTTTTAAAATTTATTATTTATTATTTTTTTGGAGAGAGACACAGAGAGAGACAGAGAGAGAGAGAGAGGAAGACAGAGATGGGCGCGCCAGCAGTGTCTCAGCTACTGTGAATGAAATCCAGATGGGTGTGTCCCCTTGTGGTCAAGTGCAGCATTGCGCCCTTGTGTCACTTTGCATCTGGCTAAACATGGGACCTGGAGATTGGAACAGCTGGAGATTGGAACCAGTGTTCTTTAGGCTTAGGAGGCAGGCGCCTTAACCCCTAAGCCACCTCTCCAGCCCGGATTTATTTATTTTTGAGATGGATTCTTGCTATGTTGTCCAGGCTGATATTCAACACCTGGACTCAAGCAATCCCCCTGCCTCAGCTTACTCAGTAATTAAGACTATAGGAGCACACCACCATTCCTGGCTAATCAGGATTTTTTTTTTTTGAGGTAGGGTTTCACTGTAGTCCAGGCTGACCTGGAATTAGCTATGTAGTCTCAGGGTGGCCTCGAACTCATGGCGATCCTCCTAACTCTGCCTCCCAAGTGCTGGTATTAAAGGTGTGTGCCACCACGCCCAGCCTAATCAGGATTTTTAAAATAATTATTTGAGCTGGGCGTGGTGGCGCACACCTTTAATCTCAGCACTTGGGAGGAAGAGGTAGGAGGACACCGTGAGTTTGAGGCCACCCTGTGACTACATAGTGACTTCCAGGTCAGCCTGGACTAGAATGAGACCCTACTTCAAAAAAACAAAACATAAAAATAAAATACAATAAAAATTATATGTGTGCCATTTTAAAGACCAGGCTTAGGGCTGGGGAGATAGCTTAGCAGTTTAAGGGCACTTCTTTGCAAAGCCTGAAGGCCCAGGTTCAATTCCCCAGTACCCACATAAAGCCAGATGCACAAAGTGGTGCAATTTGCAGCAGCAAGAGGCCCTGACACAATCAGTCAATCTCTCTCTCTCTCTCCTTGCAAATAATAAAATAAATTTTAACAAAACTGATGTGAGAGTTGGTGTAACAACATGGGGCCTTGTGTGCCACCCCCAGCACTGAAACTGAATAAAGCTAAAAATAAATAAGAGAGGGCTGGAGAGATGGCTTAGCAGTTAAGGTGCCTGTCTGCTAAGCCTAAGAACCTGGTTCCAATCTCCAGGTCCCACATTTAGCCAGATGCAAAGTGACGCAAGGGCGCAATGCTGCACTTGACCACAAGGGGGCACACACATCTGGATTTCGTTCGCAGCAGCTGGGACTGCTGGTGTGCCCATCTCTGTCTTCCTCTCCCTCTCTCTCTGTCTCTCTCCAAAAAAAATAAAATAAAATAAAATAAAATAAAATAAATAAATAAATAAATAAATAAGAGAGCTGAAGAGGTGGCTTAGCATTTAAGGCATTTGCTGTGAAGCCTAAGTACCCAGGTTCGATTCTCTAGGTCCCATGTAAGCCAGATGCACAAGGTGGCACATGGGTCTGGAGTTCATTTGCAGTGACCAGAGGCCCTCGTGTGCCCATTCTTTTTCTGTTTTCCTCTCTGTCTCAAATAAAAATAAACTAAGAGCAGGGCATGGTGGCGCACACCTTTAATCCTAGCACTTGGGAGGCAGAGGTAGGAGGATCACGGAGAGTTCGAGGCCACCCCAAGACTACATAGTTAATTCCAGGTCAGCCTGGACCAGAGTGAGACAGTGAGACCCTACCTTGCAAAACCAAAAATAAATAAATAAATAAACTAAGAGCAGGGCGTGGTGGCGCACACCTTTAATCCTAGCACTTGGGAGGCAGAGATAGGAGGATCACCATAAATTCAAGGCCACCCCCCGAGACTACATAGTGAATTCCAAGTCAGCCTAGGCTAGAGTGAAACCCTATCTCAAAAAAAAAAAAAAAAAAAAAATAGCTGAGTGTGGCATACACACCTGTAACTGTAACCCCAGTAAGGGGGGAGGGAGCATAGACAGGAGAATCAGGGGGCTTGCTGCTAACCAACAGCAGCTCCTGGTAGAGGAAAAGACCCATCTCAAGGAAGTACACAGATGAACGCTAAGAGGACGACTGATGTTCTCCACCATGAACACCCATGAGGAGCACACATCTGCACACCACACGCCACACACCTCTCCCAAAAAAAAAAGAAAAGAAAAACAACCAGGTCCTGAGATTGCCCATCAGGTGATGGTCTCCATCCGTGTTCTGGCTCCCACAATCTACAGAAGCAGTGTAGAATCAGAAGGCTGGTGAGCCCGGGAGTGGTGGTAGTGGTGGTGGTGGTGGGGGGGGTTCTGCAAATGCCTCATCCGGGGTTATCAGGAGTGAGGGTGATTGCTGATAGGGTTGGGAGAGGCTGGGGGCAAGGCCATCCAGAAACGATGGCAAAAAGTGACAGGAGACCCCGGGGACTTAGAAGCATGAGTCATGTGTAGGGCAGAGAAGGAGCAGCTAGCTAGGGGCATGAGGGAGGGAGAGAGGCCCTGGCTCTTGCTAAGTCCTGTGCCCCTTTCCCGGCCTGTGCCCACACAGAAAAGCTAATAGTCGTTGACTCAAGGGCATTCTGTATACTTGTGGTGTGCCAGCTTGTTGTAATGAACTTTGTGAACCCGTCACATTACAACACCAATGTATAGTTACCTTCTGAACAAAACTTTAATGTGAAAGCCCATACTTTATTTTACTTTGGTTTTGGTTTGTTTGTTTTGTTTTGCAGTGCTATAGATGGAACCCGGGGTTCTGCCTGTGCTAACATGTGCTCTCCCCTTGAAGCAGATGCTTAACCCCCAAATTTTGCATTTCCTCATTCTGTATTCATCTTTGCTTTCGAATTATAGAGATAACTTTGTGTTCTAATGAGAGTCTCAAAGATGTTTACATTCAAAAGTACTAAAGTTTTCAAATGCCCTAAAACATGTGACATGCACGTTGCCGCTGTTTTATCAAATTAGTATATCCTGAGGTGGGATATAGATCAGTTAGTAGATTGCTTGCTTCAAATGAATGAGAGCCAGGGTTCAGTTCCCAAAGCTGGGGTAAAAAATAAGTGTTTTCCTCTTCCCAAAGCTGGTTTGGGTGTGTTTTGATATGTTTTTCAAAAGCTGGTATTTTGTTCAGTGTGGTCTAAAATGTGCAGAGAAGTCAGAATGTAAAGATGAATACTGAAATACTGATGAGAATTAGAAAGTGAAACTTTGGCCAGGCGTGGTGGTGCACGCCTTTTTAATCCCAGCACTTGAGAGACAGAGATAGGAGGATCACCATGAGTTTGAGGCCACCCTGAGACTACATAGTGAATTCCAGGTCAGCCTAGACTAGAATTAAACCCTACCTCTAACCGCCCCCCATAAAAAGGAGGAGGAGGAGAAGAAGAGGAAGGAAGGAAGGAAGGAAGGAAGGAAGGAAGGAAGGAAGGAAGGAAGGAAGGAGGGAAGGAGGGAAGGAAGGAAGGAAGAAGAGAAAACTTTGGGGGCTGGAGAGATGGCTTAGTGGTTAAGGGATTTGCCTGCGAAGCCCTAAGGACCCAGGTTTGATTCTCCAGGTCCCGCATAAGCCAGATGCACAAGGTGGTGCATGCATCTGGAGTTCGTTTGCAGTGGCTAGAAGCCCTGGCATGCCCATTCTCTCTCTTTCTCTCTCTCTGTGCCTCAAATAAAAATGAATAAATAATTTTTTTTTAAAAAAGAAAGTGAAACTTTGGGATGGCTCTCTTTGTAACAAACTTGAGTCCTCTTTGTGTTCCTTATTTTTTTATGTTTTGAGAGAGAGAGAGACTGAGCATGCCAGTCACATGCACCAGTTTGTGCACCTGGCTTGATATGGGTACTAGGGATTGAACCCAGGCCAGCAGGCTTTGCAAGAAAGTGCCTTTAGACACCGAGCCATCTTCCAAGCCCTTTTTTTTAAAAGCTTTAATTTTTATTTTATTTCCTTGTGAGAAGAGACACAGAGAGTAACGGGATGTGCCAAGGTTTCCTGCCACTGCAAACAAACTCCAGATGCATGTACCACTTTGTGCATTTGACTTTACATACTGAAGGGTCAAACCTGGGCCATCTCTCCAGCCCTGTTCCTTATCTTTTATTTATATATTTTGGTTTTTCAAGGTAGGGTCTTGTTCTAGCCCAGGCTAAATGTATGTGTATATGTGTGCACGCACATGTGTGTGTGTATTTGAGAAAGAGATAAAGAGGCAGAGAGAGGGAGAGAATGGGCACACCAGAGCCTCCAGCCACTGCCAGTGAACTCCAGACACATGCACCACCTTGTGCATCTGGCTTACCTGGGTCCTGGGGAAATTGAACCTGGGTCCTTAGGCTTTGCAGGCAAGTGCCTTAACCAGTAAGCAGTCTCTCCAGCCCTAAATATATTTTTTATTTGTGCACAACTATGCATAGCCTGAGTTTGTGTATGAGCATGCCAGGGTCTCTAGCCCCTGCAAACAAATGCCAGACACTTGTCACTCATGGTGTTGGCTTTTTGTACTAAAGAATCAAACCTGGGCCAGCATGCTTTGCCAGCAAGTTCCTTTAACTCCTGAGCTATTTCCTCAGCTCTTGTGTTCCTTTCTTTTAGTTTTTTAAATATATTTTATTTATTTGAGAGAGAGAAATAGGCAGAGGGAGAGAGAGAGAATGGGCATGCCAGGGCTTCCAGCCACTACAAATGAACTCCAGACGCATGCGCCCCCTTGTGCATCTGGCTTATGTGGGTCCTGGAGAGTCGAACTGGGATCATTTGGCTTTGCAGGCAAACGCCTTAACCACTAAGCCATCTCTCCTGCCTTTGTGTTCCTTTCTTAAGTTGGGTACATAGGCTTCACTTTAGAGAATTCCAGTCTGATGCCCACAAACATTTCACACCTTCTAAGGCAGTGCCTCTTGCTTAAAGGAGCTTTGAGATTATTGGTTCCTGCAGAAGGCAGAGGCTGTCATTATTACTTGGGAAGAGGGATCTGAGAATCTGAACTCGGGCTGGGTATGTGTAACTGAGCAGTAAAGCACATGCCTGGCACTCACAAGACCCTAGGTTCCATCCCCGTGGTGGCAAAAACTTTAACTGTGTCCACTTGGGAGGCAGAGGTAGGAGGATGGTCCGAGAGTTCGAGGCCACCCTGAAAAGACATAGTGAATTCCAGGTCAGCCTAACCAGAGTATTTTGAAAAACCAAAAAAAAAAAAAAAAAAAAAAAAAGACCCTAGGTTCCATCCCCACCCTACAAAAACTGAAACTGTGTCCACTTGGGTTTGCTTTCTTTGTAGGAATTTTATGGTTCCTTCTTCCACAAAGCCCATCAAAAGAAGTGTTAAACCCAACACAAAATACTAAGGTTATATTCACATTAAAATTTAAGTATATTAATGTAATATTTGTGTTTCTAACACTTAGCTGTCAATTTTTTAAAAGGGATCTGAGAAAGTGCTTTAAAAAAACAGTAACACAAAGTATATCAAAAAGGTATTTATTTATTTACTTACTTATTTTGAAGCAGCATCTCATTCTAGCCCAGGCTGACCTGGTACTCTCATGCTGGCCTCAAGCTCTCACAGTCATCCTGCCTTAGCCTCCCAAATGCTGGAATTGATCATAGGTGTGAACCACTGGCTGCAGTTTTTTTTTTTTTAATATATAATTGTTTTCTTAGAGGATTTCGGCATGACCAATATAAAATTATATATATATATGATCGTTTTGATTTTGACCACGTGTGGAGAAGGATCTAGAAAAATACTACTCTGCCTAGAAGTTAGTTTGGAATATATGCTGAATTTTAGTGCACACAGCTGAATAGTCTAATCCTTGGTCATTGCGGAATGAGTCTAGGATTTGGTCATTTCCTTTGTAGTGGGCACTAACCAGTCGGGATTAGGATGGGCACTCTATGCCGAGAGGGAAAGACAGGACCTGAAAGCCAGGCTGAAAGGGTCACCATTGCCAACAATTCTTCAGTGATGCCAGGTGTATACATGGCATCCGAGATGTTTCTTTAAGTCATTGACAAACCCCCGGAGTGCATGTTTTTAAACAAGGGTTCTAGTAAACTAGTAACAATGGCTAACATTTCAGGTTTTGCCCATCGTGCCCTAAGATTAAGCCTTGGAAGTACTATGGGTATTTACTCAGCAAGGAGGCAGGTCACTGAGCGTGAACAAGGAGGGTAACGGGCAAAGTGGGGAACATGACCTCTTGCCCTCCAAAGCCTGGGAAGTCCCTGTGAATGCTCCAGGTCTCCGCGGTGTGTGCATGCCGTGTGAACTCTCCCCTCTGCGCACAGAGCAGGGTTAGAGGTTAACGAATGAGTTCGTGCCCTGCACTCGGGATCCTGCTCAATGGCGGTTTTATACACAAGGGCATAAATGGGGTCAAAGCAGGACTTGGGTGTTGTGGGCCCAAACTCTTTCTGTAACAATCGTGTGCAGCGGTGGCTGTCCCTCTGTGGGAGAAGAGAGAGGTAAAGCTTTGGGCTCTGAGAGCAAAACCATTTTCTGGGCTCAATATGTCTGAAGCAAGACCAAGTGGAAAACAGGTGGGGGAGGTCCTTGCTGTCCCTATTCTTCTCTAGTAATCCTTTAAAAAATAATTGCAGACCCAAACCTCTGGTCTCCAGCACATTTTCCACTTGATTAGAGGCCTTTGTAGGGTTGGGAAAAGGACCTGCAGACTTGTACATTGTGCGGGGGCCTTCAATGTCCAGCTGGGATTTTTCCCATCAAAAGGGGATTTTAGTAAAACCATTATCAGGGGCTTAGAGTAGAAAGGCTGCTGAGCTGCAAATGAGGGCAGATTAGCAGCAGTGGCCTGCTCTGGACCCGTGGAAGAGCAGGAAGGAGCTTGCAGTCACTTACACAAGCACCTTGGCTTTTCTGAGCTCCCGGCAGGTGCAGTAGTGGGAGTGTGGGAACTGCGGCTGGCAAGAAGTCAGTGGTCCACCTCACCTGGAGTCCCCACCTCCACCCTCCTCATAGTGTCCATAGCTGCAGAGAGAAAGCAAGAGAGGGCCCTGCTGATCCTGTTACAGGGCAAATGGACACCTTTATGGAGGGGGTAGGCGCTGGGGGCTTAGAACACAGGAAGGGTTAGAACATGCCATCCAGCCTCAGTGGTGTTAGGGGCTTTGTGGATTTGCCATCTGAGCTCTGGGACCCTCTTAGGTGAGAGTCTGGGAAAGTGAGCTAAAATAGAAATTTCTGTCATAATGGGATCACGGAAGCACTCGGCTCTACCTTTGTGGAGGAAAGGGAGCAAGAAGCCTGAGGTAGGAGGGACATGTCTGGACTTTGGAAGCCATCTGAAGGACCCATGTGGGGCTAGAACCCACCTGCCTGAAAACACTTGGTTTCACTTTATCCACTACCCTTTGGCTTGCTTTCCCTGTAAAAGAGGAGTGCTAGGTAAAGCAATGTTTGTCCTGACCTCTGGAAACATCCCCTCGAGTGCCAGCTCTGAGTAAGACATCTTCAGGCCTGGGTTGCTGTGGTGACACTGAGGCAGCAGGTCCAGGCCATATTAGCAGGTATTTATTTCTCGCTTTTTTTTTTTTTTCTTCCCCAAGGTAGGGTCTCACACTAGCCCAGACTGACCTGGAACTCACTCTGTAGTCCCAGGCTGGCCTCAGACTCACAGCAATCCTCCTACCTTTGCATCTGTGCTGGGATTAAAGGTGTGTGCCACCACGCCCAGCCATATTATTAGTAGGTATTTCTTTTTTATTTTTTAAATTTTTATTTATTTGACAGAGAAAGAGGGAGAGAATGGGTGTGCCAGGGCCTCTAGCCACTGCAAACAAACTCCAGATGCATGCACCCCCTTGTGCATTTGGCTTACGTGGGTCCTGGGAAATAGAACCTGGGTCCTTTGGCTTTGCAGACAAGCGCCTTACCCGCCAAGCCATCCCTCCAGCTTTCTAATAGTAGGTATTTCTGTCTTAAGTTAAATTCAAACTACTTGCCCTGAAAACCTATGATAGGCCAGGAGTACACTGTTCTTGGAGGCTGTCAATCAAAGAGCAACTCACCTGTGTCTGCAGGACCCTCTGCTGCTGCCTTTGTCATTCTTCCTCCTCGGCCTGCTGGTCCTGTCCTCGACTTAGTACCAGATGATACATCATCTCTTCTTTCCTCTGCAGTCTTTCTTTCTTTCTTTCTTTCTTTCTTTCTTTCTTTCTTTCTTTCTTTCTTTCTTCTTTCCTTTCCTTTCCTTTCCTTTCCTTTCTTTTTTGTTTGTTTTTCTAGGTAGAGTCTCACTCTAGCTCAGGCTGACCTAGAATTCACTATGTGACCTCGAACTCACGGTGATCCTCCTACCTGTGCTTCCCAAATGCTGGGATTAAAGGCGTGTGCCACCACGCCCGGCTTCCTCCTTTCTTTACTCAAGTTGTTTTCTCTGAATTTGCATTAGACTAATATAGTAACTCAGTTGGCCTATTTCAGCTTCGGTTTCTGTAAAGTTACCGTGGGAGATTTTCTACTCTTATAAGACTTCCGTGGGTACTGATGGAAATAGTAATGAGTTTTGTGCCTAAGCCCTGGCGGCCAGAGACCTTTTTCACTTTCTAGCCAGAAATGACCTCTGTATTAATCAGCTGGGCTCATCTGGCAATCAGCCTGGTGAAGTGTCCGCAGGGACTAGGTGCCTTCTGCCTTTTTGTTCCACAGAGGTGCCAGCTGCTCCTCCGACCTACACTTCCATTCCCTGAGGTCAGACCAGAGTGCCAGGAGGGAAAGACACCAGGCCTCTTCATCCTCAGTCCATCCCTTATTGTGACATTTTATGGAATCTGGCCAAGGTGGTGCAGAGGGGTTTTTTGTTTTACTTTCTGCTAACTTTGTCCTTTCCGAATGTAAGTCATGTGAGACAGCCTCACTTCTTTGTCAGAACTATACATTTTGTTGTTGTTGTTGCTGCTTATTTGTTTTTCAAGGTAGGGTCTCACTCTAGTCCAGGCTGACCTGGAATTCACTATGTAGTCTCAGGGTGGCCTCGAACTCACGATGATCCTCCTACCTCTGCCTCCCGAGTGCTGGGATTAAAGGCGTGCGCCACCACACCCGGCTAGAACTGCACAGTTTTGTGTAACAGACTCCCTTGGATTTTATGAGTGTCACCAGGACAGTGAATATGCTGAGCTCCTTTTGATCCCTTTTGGCTTGTAGTTTCTTTTTCTTTTTTGGTTTTTGGAAGGTGTGACAGTAGCCCAGGCTGGCCTTGAGTTTCTGGCAATGATCCAGAAAGCTGGGTTTAAAGGTGTGAAGCATCATCATATTTGGCTCCTTTTGATAATTTAAAAAAATGAAATCTGAAATTTAAAAAGTACCTTTTTCATTAAGGTTCTCTAGAAGTTTTCATTAAAATTTGTTTTCTATTTTTTCAAACATTTTATTATTTTTATTGATCTGTGTGTGAGAGAAAGAGGCAGAGAGAGGGGGGAGGAAGAAAATGGGCATGTCAGGGCCTATAGCTGCTGCAAACTCTGGAAGCATGTGCCACCTTGTACATCTGGCTTACGTGGGTCCTGGAGAATCGAACCTGGGTCCTTTGGCTTTGCAGGCAAACACCTTAACTGCTAAGCCATCTCTACAGCCATTTTTCCTTTTCAATAAAAGAATTCGATCTCCATTTTCATATATGACCGTATATAACCTCAACCCCAATTTAACAAGTTTAACAGTTTAACAAGAATGTCTGAGGACGGCATGGTCCTGATAAATTTAGCCTGATGTTTGATCCCCTGCGCCACAAAGCAGAGCTGCCAGAACTCCGGGAACTGTGAGACAACGTGGGAATTACTTCACCGGTACTTTAAAATTCAGTGCTAGTTCTTGGAGGAAGTAGATTCCACTTGTCAACTTGGAAAATTCTTGGGACTTGGGGAAGCATGAAGGAACTCAGTATTTTTTAGCCTCAAGGTCCAGTTCCCCTCTAAAATAGCATCCAACCCATAGACAATGCTGCCACCTGCTGACAAAATATAGGAATTGCAGACTTATTCTTAAATTTCTCCACAGTTTTATATAGTGGATACCAAATGATTTAGTTTTGCATCAACCATACTTTATTTTACTGCCTTATGTTGTACCCTAAAATCATTTCCTAAACTAAAAATAAGTGAAAACACATGGTTTGGCCTCTTCTGCCTCTAAGACTAGACATAATTCAATAGCTTCAGAACAGCGGGGAGCATGCTTCTCTGTTTTGTAGGGAATGGGGAGCATCCGAGAACAATGCACACAGAGACGAGATGTTCTACAGTTTACTTTTTTTTTTTTTTTTTTTGGAGACAGGATCTCATGCAGTGCAGGCTAACCTCAAACGTGCTATATACCTAAGGATGACCTTGAACTTCAACTCCTACCTCTACCTCCTAAATGCTGGGATTACAAGCATGCACCAGGGGTCGCACCCAAGGCTTTGAGTGTGCTGGGCAATCATTCTACCCACTGAGCCCCTTACCTTGCCTTTTAGTGATTTGTAGTGCCTGGTATTTATTCCCAACCCACACAAACACCTGTATTTCTGAAGCAAGCAATGCTGAAGCCATTTACTGGTGATCTGCTTGTGCTTGATGGTAGTGAACCTTTGTGAGTCTGTGGACAATTGGACCTTTCTGTGCAGAAAAGATGGGTCAGCTGCCTTCGGGTTGCACTTGGACTCCAGAGACAATAGCAGGGCATCTGTGTCAAGTGGGCAGACCTCAGCCTGGTGGGGGAACCACTCACCTTTCCAGCGCAGCAGTGGATGCTGGACAGCCTTTTCTGCTCCTTGCAGCAGCCCCAGAGCCTGATGAGGGTCAGGAGGCCATACAACCATGTCTGACATGTTTTGAAAGACTGGCCAAATTTTATACTCTTGAGATGAACTAGAGAAGCTGCAGTTGTCGCAGTTACCTTACTTTCATCTTGTTGGTTTATACATACATACTTTATTTAGGAGTGGGTGGTTCTGAGTAACAAAGTTAAGGTTTAAAATACTGGAGGTAAAAAATAGAATTCTGGAGGTCGTTTCTTCCTTTAGCTATCTGTCCAGGTCTAGTCTGATTTTTCCAGAGTCTAAGGAATATTAGAACTGAATTTTTAAAAGATATTTATTTATTTGAGAGAGAGAGGAAGAGACAGAGAGAAAGAACAAATGGGCACGCCAGGGCCTCCAGCCATTGCAAACAAACTCCAGACACGTGCACCCCCTTGTGTATCTGGCTTGTGGGTCCTGGGAAATTGAATCTGGGTCCTTAAACTTTGCAGGCAAACACCTTAACCGCTAAGCCATTTCCCCAGCCCATTTTTAAAAATATTTTATTTTTCTTTATTTGAGAGAGAGAAATAGGCAGGGAAGGAAAGGGAGAGAGAGAGAGAGAATGGGCGCACTGGGGCCTCCAGCCACTGCAAATAAACTCCCTGGCTTATGTGGGTCCTGGGGAATCGAACCTGGGTCCTTTGGCTTTACAGGTAAGTGGCTTAACCACTACGCCATTTCTCCAGCCCTAGGACTGAATTTTAAAAATATGTTTGTGTATATCTGCACATGCTTCAGGGTCTCTTGTTGCTACAAACAGATACCAGATACTAGCACTTTATTTTTTTATTTTTTTTGGTTTTTCGAGGTAGGGTCTCACTCTGGCCCAGGCTGACCTGGAATTAACTATGTAGTCTCAGGGTGGCCTTGAACTCACGGCGATCCTCCTACCTCTGCCTCCCGAGTGCTGGGATTAAAGGCGTGCGCCACCACGCCCAGCTCTAGCACTATTTTTGCATCTGGCTGTATGTGGCCACTGCAGAACTGAACTCAGGCTGGTAGACTTTGCAAGCAAGTGCCTTTAACCACTCTCCAGCCCATGACTGAATTTTTTGTCTGCTTCCTATTTAGAGACTAATTCTCACAAAGCCTTGCCCTGGCTGAAAGTTGGAAGCAGATGTAGATATAAATAATGCCATGAGATGTATCCTTTTTAGCAAGATGGAAAAAGCAGTGATTTCCAAGCCAATACTGAATAATTCCATACTACTTATCAAACATTAATCTGGTTTTAAAGAACTATTTTCTCACTGTCCAATTCCAGCATCCAGAGTCCATGACATGAGTGGTCATTATTGGTGGTCATTATTGACATTAATGTAGTAAGCCTATCCTTCTGGAGGGAGGATTAAACACATGGAGGAGTCAGAAACATATGAGATACCTGGTGTTAGTTGGGTGTGGTGATGCATGCCTATAATCCTACCACTTGGGAGGCAGAGGCAGAAGGATCAGGAGTTCAAAGCCAGCCTTGGGTACATAGACATAGTGAGTGGTAAGTTTGAAGACTGCCTGGGCTACATTAGACCCCATTTAAAAAAGAAAAATAGTGGGTTAGAGAGATGGCTAAGTGGTTAAGGCACCTGCCTGCAAAGCCTAAGGACCCAGGGTTTTTTTTTTTTATTTTATTTTTAGTTTTTCGAGGTAGGGTCTCACTCTAGCTCAGGCTGACTTGGAATTCACTATGTAGTTTCAGGGTGGCCTTGAACTCATGGCAATCCTCCTACCTCTGCCTCCCAAGTGCTGGGATTAAAGGTGTGCGCCACCACGCCCGGCAGGACCCAGGTTTGATTCCCCAGTACCAACATGAGCCAGATGCACGTGGTGATGCATGCATCTGGAGTTTGTTTGCAGTGGCTAGAGGCCCTGGCATGCCCACAGTCTCTTTCTCAAATAATAAATAAAATAAAAATATTTTTAACAAGAAAAAAAGTGAATGGGGCGTAGTGGCACATGCCTCTAATCCCATCACTTGGAAGGCAGAGGTAGGAGGATCACCATGAGTTTGAGGCCACCCTGAGACTACATAGTTAATTCCAGGTCAGTCTGGGCTAGAGCGAGACCCTACATTGAAAACACAAAAAAGAAAAAGAAGTGCCTGGAGTTAACAAATGAGACCCTTTACTCTATCTGGACCAGAGAGAGGTGTAAATAAGACATCTATGAAGTCTTTACCCTTGAATGAGAGGAAATAAGAGTTCCTGCAGCCAGGCCGCACGTTCTGAAGGTCTGGTGTGCATGAGGTCTTAAATGTGCAGAGGATCTTAACCTGGAGCTGGCACTGCACAGGCTGCCAGCATTTGGAGCCTACATTACTATTTGAACTGCCTTGGAAACTGCCTCAGATTCCGGGGGAAGTGGGCAGGACACCTGACCTCATTACTTCTTCAGCATCTTACAGACCTCTGGCCAAATTGCACTGGTTTTCTAGCTTCTAGAAAACCCCCGAACACAATGCTCATAAAACATATCTAATGCCAGGCATGGTGACCCATGTCTTTAATCCCAGCACTCGGGAGGCAGAGGTAGAAGGATCGCCATGAGTTCAAGGCCACCCTGAGAATCAAGTGAATTCCAGGTCAGCCTGAGCTAGAGTGAGACCCTACTTTGAAAAACAATAACAACAACAAAAAATCTAAGTTTGTTTGCATACTGTAATACATATTGAACTATAACATTTAGAATCCTGAGAATTTAGGTTTTCTATTCCTAAAGAAAAGAATATGTTCTAAGTTTGTTTTTTCTGAGACAGGTTCTCATTCTAGCTCAGGCTAACCTGGAATTCACTCTGTAGTCTCAGGTGGCCTCAAACTCATGGCGATCCTCCTACCTC
This sequence comes from Orientallactaga sibirica, assembly GCA_036365145.1. Taxonomy (NCBI): domain Eukaryota; kingdom Metazoa; phylum Chordata; class Mammalia; order Rodentia; family Dipodidae; genus Orientallactaga; species Orientallactaga sibirica. The sequence continues at coordinate 5,811,899 of JAEOAD010001268.1, forward strand.
TGCCTCCCGAGTGCTGGAATTAAAGGTGTGTGCCACCATGCCTGGCTCTTTTTTTTTTTTTTTAATATTTTTAAATTTTATTTGAAAGTAGAGAGGGAGGGAGGAAGAAACAATAACTTTGGGTGTGTCAGGACCTTCTGCCACTGTGAACAAGCTCCAGAAGCACAGATACATGCCATCACTTTGTGTATCTGGCTTCACGTGGATACTGGGGATTTGAACCCATGCTGTAGAGCTTTAACCCAAGTCATCTCAGCCTGAGTGAAGGACCTTTCTGAAGAGACGAGTCAGGGTGTTGCTCTGCAGTCTCAGAGCTAGCGACACCTTGACCATTTCCTGGGGTACATTGAAATCTATGCCAGCCTCTACTCTGAGGCTGAGTCCTCATGTCACCTACACAAAATCCTTTTGACTGTGTCAAGCTCCTTTGCCCATTTATAAAATCAAATGTACCATATCTGCTAGATTTGGGATGACAAAAATATTAAGATAGAGCCGGGCGTGGGGGCGCACGCCTTTAGTCCCAGCACTCGGGAGGCAGAGGTAGGAGGATCGCCATGAGTTCGAGGCCACTCTGAGACTACATAGTGAATTCCAGGTCAGCCTCAGCTAGAGTGAAACCCTACCTCAAAAAAAAAAAAAAAAAAAAGGGGGCGGGAGGAAAATATCATATGTTTTTTGTATGTAAGTATAGAAGTTGTCAATAAAAAATTAATTAATTAATTAAGATAGAGAAATGTAACCAGGTGTGGTGGTGCATGCCTTTAATCCCAGCACTGAGGAGGCAGAGTTAGGAGGATCACTGTGAGTTCAAGGACAGCCTGGGACTACATAGTAAATTCCAGGTCAGCCTGTGCTAGAGTGAGATCCTGCCTCAGAACCACCCCCCCCCTCAAAAAAATGATAGAGAAACTGAACTCACGGCTGAGAGTTCATCCAGCAGATACTACCTGTATCTGGAACACTCTTAGTAGGCTGCTTCACCCGTCACTGCCGCCCTTCCCTGTAACTGAGGGACGCTACCTCCCACTATCACAGGGACAAGAATCCTGCAGTTCTTTCATTCAGTGCTAGGGTTGGAACCCAGGGCCTCAAGCATGCAACACACATGCGCTACCGCTACCCGGAGCCTCAAGCATGCAACACGCATGCGCTACCACTGCTGCCACCTGTTCTTAGGTCTTAGCTGCTTTATGCTTGTCATTCCAGCACTCAGTAGACCGAGGCGGGAAAACTGCCACGTGTTTCAGGCCAGCCCGGGCTACATAGTGAGACCCTGTTCTGGAAAAAAAAGAAAAAAAAAGAACACAAACTTTAAAAATGTGTATACTTGGGCTGGAGAGATGGCTCCACGGTTAAAGGCGCTGGTTTGCAAAGTCTGACAAACAGGTTCAATTCCCCGGAACCCACATAAAGCCAGGTGCACAAAGTGGCTCATGAACCTGGAGTTGTTTGCAATCGCCACAGGAGGCCCTAGTGCACCCATTCATCCTCTCTAATAAGTAAAATATTTTTAAATGTGTACTTTTTGGGGTTAACAACAGGCCCAATGATCTAACTTCCGTTGTCTCACTGGAGAGTGATGTTGTGCATCCCCTCTAGCTGCGCAGTTAAGGTGGCAAGCTGATTTTTAATTTGCACAACTAGCTAGAAGACTTTGCGTGTTCTGAGTTGGTAAAGGCAACTCCACTTAGCAAAAACAGAGCAATTCCTAGAAAAGACTAAAACTCATCACTTACATTTAAAAACATTTCTGGGCTGCAAAGATGGCTCAGCAGATCGGCAGGGGCGCATAGGTCTCACTGCTGAGCCTGCCTGCTTTCTGACTCGACCGTGGAACTTGTCCTCTTTTTTTCCTTCCTTTCTCTGCTTTGGATGCTGGCCAAAATCCTAAGTATGGTTGTCCTGACACTTTGGTTCTTTTTTTTTTTAATCTGTTCTCAGTAAATCTTATTAACTCACAAATGAATTGAAATTTTAACATTTTTTTTAAAGGCCAGTTGTCTTGAAATCATCTTTCCATCAGAGATGAGACGGCATGCTCTTAACCCTTGCCTCTGCCAGCAATAAATTCTGAATTGTTGCTACTGGTCTGAATACAAAAATATAAATTGGGGCTGGAGGGATGGCTTAGCAGTTAAGGCATTTGCCTGCAAAGCCAAAGGACCCAGGTTTGATTCCCCAGGGCCCACGTTAGCCAGATGCAGAAGGGGGCACACACATCTGGAGTTTAGAGTTTGTTTGCAGTGGCTGGAGGCCCCGGTGTGCCCATTCTCTCTCTCTCCCTCTTTCTGTCAAATAAATTATATATATATATAAATTGAACAAAATAAGTAGCTGGTCATGATAGCTCAAACCTATAATGCCAGGTAGGAAGACTGCCATTGAATTCAAGGCCAGCCTGGGCTACAGTGAGACCCTGTCTTAAAAGGGGGGGGGTGCTGGAGAGATGGCTTAGTGATTAAGGTACTTGTCTGCAAAGCCTAATGACCCGAGTTCAGTTCCCCAGCACCCACATAAAACCAGATGTACAATGTGATGCATGTGTCTCGAGTTCATTTGCAGTATCTACAGGCCCTGGTGCACCCATCCCCCCCGCCAGGCATGGTGGCAAATGCCTTTAATCCCAGCACTCAGGAGACTGAGGTAAGAGGATCCCCGTGAGTTCAAAGCTAGCCTGAGACTACATTGTGAGTTCCAGCTCAGCCTGAGCTAGAGAGAGATCCTACTTCAAAAAATAAACAAGGGATAGAGATGAGTTAGTGGTTAAGGCACTTGCTTGCCAAGCCCAAGGACTCAGGTTCGATTCCCCAGGACCCACATAAGCAAGATGCATAAGGTGGCACATGCGTCTAGAGTTCATTTGCAGTGGCTAGAGGCCCTGGCGTGCCCGTTCTCTCTCTCTCTCTGCCTCTGTCTCTAATAAACTTTTTAAAAGTTTTTTTTAAAAAGAATGAAACTGTCCCAAAAATAGTTTTTTTTTTGGAGCCAGATGCACTAAGTAGAGTTCATTTGCAGCAGCTGGAGGCCTGTCTCTTCTCTGCTTGCAAATAAATAAATAAAAATATTTTTAAGCAAGTTTTTGGGCTTGAGAACTGGCTTAGTGATTAAAGGCACTTGCTCATAAAGTCTGACAGCCCAGGTTCAATTCCCCAGTATCCACGTAAAGCCAGACGCACAAAGTGGCACACGCATCTCGAGTTTGCAATGGCAGGAGGCCCTGGTGTGCCCATACTATCTTTCTCTCCCAAATAAATATTTGCACACGAGCTGGGCGTGGTGGTGCACGCCTTTAATCCAAGCACTTGTGAGGCAGAGGGAGGAGGATCACTGTGAGTTTGGGCCACCCTGGGACTACATAGTGAATTCCAGTTCAGCCTGGGCTAAAGTGAGACCCTACCTCAAAAAAAAAAAAAAAAAAAAAAAAAAAGTGCATGCATTCATGAGCATGTGTGTTAGGGCCTCTTGCTACTGCACATGAACACACCACTGTTTTCATCTGGCTGGTAGGCACCTTTAACCGCTGAGTCCTCTCCCCAGCCCTTTTTAGCACTTGAGGCAGGGTCTCCTTATGTAGCCCTGGATGGCCTCAGATAAAAGCATTCCTCCAGCCTGAGCATCTGAATGCTCAGATAAGACAGGAGCCATCACGCCCAGTCTTTTTAGTTGTTTCAGCAAATACCCACACCATGGCCTTTTTAAAGAATTATTTTTATTTATTTGCAAGCAGAGAGGAGAAAGAATGGGTGTGCCAGGGCCTCTAGCCACTGCAAACAAACTTCAGACACATGGACCACCTTGTGCATGTGACTTTACATGGGTACTGGGGAATCAAACCTGGATTCTTAGGCTTCACAGACAAGCACCTTAACCACTAAGCTATCTCTCCAGGCCCTGCAACTCACTCTTCACACCCTTTATTGTGCTGGGATCAAAACATGGCCCTGTATGTAGACAACAGTGCTCTATCACTGAGCTATACCAGGTGCTTTAAAGGTATCTGTTCTGGGCTAAAGAGATGGCTTAGCAGTTAAGGTGCTTGCCTGCGAAGCCTAAGGACCCATGTTTGACTCTCCAGATCCCACATAAACCAGACGCAAAAGTGAGGGAAACCAGGTGTGGTGGTGCATGCCTTTAATCCCAGCACTCAGGAGGTAGAGGTAGGAGGATCGCCGTAAGTTTGAGGCCAGCCTGAGACTACTTAACTACATAGTGAATTCTAGTTCAGCCTGGGCTAGAGTGAAACTCTACCTGGAAAAACCAAAAAAAAAAAAAAAAAAAGGCGTCTGTTCTACTGTGCAAGTACAGTAGGGATCAACTCTTCCTCTTCCCCCAATGACCATTATCCTCTGAAGTAGTGCCTCAAGCACAGGCTTGTTCACACATACTGTACATCAGTTTCTGCTCACTTCTGGGGCTCAAAGTCCTGTCAGCACTTGTGTCCTCTTAAGGAGTAAGGGAAGCGAGTTCTAATCTTGGACCCCTCACTTTTTGGGGGGGGGTGCGAGTTTGGAGGTAGGGTCTCACTCTAGCCCAGGCTGACTCTAGTTCCAAGATGGCCTTGAACTCACAGCCATGCTACTTCTGTCTCCTGAGTGTAAGGATTAAAGGCAGTGTCACACCATGCTGGGCTGGCTCCCTCACTTAAGGCAAGTTATGCCTCACCTGGAAAACAGGGAGACTTTTGTCAATATACTGCTTTGAGGACTAAAATTTATGAATCCCATGAAAAGCCTCCATGAGTTCTCGTATTGGTGTCTTTCCATTCACAAGTCCAGGTAAGCAGCTGGTCTCTGCTGCCAGTAGTAAGAGGTTTATTCATCGTTTCCAGGGAGACTCCACATATTGTTCACTAAGTTCAGGCCAAGGACACTAGACTCATGCTCTTATCTTCCAAATGTAACTCGCCTTTTTTTTTTTTTTTTTTTTTTTTAAAGGATTTTACTTTTATTTATTTGAGACAGTGAGTGAGTGAGAATGGCACACCAGGGCCACTAGACACTGCAAACGAACTCCAGATGCATGTATGCCACCATGTGCGTCTGGCTTACGTGGGACCTGGAGAATCGAACCTGGGTTCCTAGGCTTCGCAGGCATGTGCTTTAACTGCTAAGCCATCTCTCCAGCCCTTAACTTACCTTTAATCAAGCTTGGATAGTAGACTGAAAACAAGTTACAGATTAGTCTTATAGATGGTAAGATGATTTTGCTTTATTTTATTTTATTTTTTTTTTTTTTGAGGTAGGGTTTTGCTCTAGCCCAAGCTGACCTGGAATTTACTATATAGTCTCAGGGTGGCCTTGAACTCACAGTGATCTACTTCTGCTCTCGAATGCTGGGATTTAAAGGCGTGCACCACCACACCGGACTCCTCTATCTTGCCTATTGAGGAATGTTAGCGCAGTCTGTGTTAGGAGTGTTCAGATTTTTATTGACTGAATCTGGGAGGCAGTGGAGTCCCACAGAGAAACAGGCTAGACCCTTACAGCTACGGAACCCTATGAGCCATGTCAGATGCCTAGGAAGCAAGCCCTATTCAATCCACTTCTCACTAGGGTTCATGTATTTCAACGCAACAGCACTGAAACTCAAGTGAGAAGAGATCCACACTTTCCCCAAAGGGGAGGATAAGTCTAGGGTGGGCTCAGTTAGTGATCTGGTGACTCCACAAGGGAACAATGCAGCTTCTGGAAAATGTCCAAACCAAGGCTGGAAACTTTACAACAGCCTTACCCAGAGAAACCTGGACTCGAGCCTTCTGCCTGCAAAGAGGGGTTGATACAGGAAAGTTCTTTACCACTCTTCTCAGCTATTGAGACTTAAAAAAGAAAAAGTGATCTCAAAAACAAAGCTCACCAAGATTATGAATGCCTACAGTGTTAGAACTCTCAGGTCTCCGCAGTACAGTCACAAGATGTCAGACAGTTTATTGTCTTTCAAAGAGAGCTCTTTGCTAGAATCACTGGCACTTATTTATCTGTAAGGAATTCAGCCTCAGAACCCTCAACAACTCTAAGTGGCCAGCCTGAGCACTGAAAAGTGCTTAAAATGCAAATATGTGCATGCTCCTGGCTTGCCTCCCTACCCCCAGGACAGTGCCTCAAGGCAGCCAGGCCTGGAGGGGAATGTTAAAGAGGGGAGTAGGCTGCCCCTTTTCCACTGGACCTGCTCACACACATCAGTACGCACGGCTGGGCCAGCCAGCCAGGACAGGGGTTTCGACTTTCCTGAACAATGGCTCTGCTCCCCACCCTCCACACTGGGCTCTGAAGGGAAAGACACTGTTCCTCACCCACTCCCATAATGCAGAGCCACTTTTTCACTGTTACCCTAGATCTCATTCCCACACTCCCCAACGCCCCCGCCAAAATTTGGTCACTTGGGGAAATTGTGACTCTTACAAGTCTAATTTTTTTTAGTTTCATTTTGTTCACTTCCCTTCAATTTCCATTTTGACAGTTCAACCCAGAAGTTCTAGAAATCTCCAGTCGAATCACATTCCTAGAAACAGAACATTTGTATGCCAATGGTAAATGTTACACAGAAGAAACTGTAGTTATTCTCAACTATAAGCTTATTCACACCACATGGACAAACCCAACTCCAACCCTTACTTCCGCTTAGCCTGTACACACAGACCTCCCACTTTGGCATGTACCCAACACACAATGCCTCAAAAATAATTCACAGATACAAGGAGTTTTTCTTTTGTGTGTGCTTTTTTTTTCAAAAACATACTTCATATTTCCTCTTTTATTATATAAATATCAGTTTAACCTTTTACTGTAAGAATATAAACGTTTTAAGAGGATCTTTGTTAGCATTTATACAAATTCACAAACAGTACAATCAATTGATAAAGGTCTCTGGGTTTCTTTAACTCCATGGTCTCTCTTGTCGCTGTGGAGGACTCTAAAAAAAAAAAATAAACAAAATCCAACAAAAATATACATCCTACTCAAAAGCGATTTTTTTTTAAAGCCACAAGCCCCAACCCTCACCAAAATTAAGCTCAGCTATTCCTCCATTTAGAAACAAGTTTTTTGAACCCAAAAGCTTCCCATTTTATTAACCGAACATAGATTAAAATGTGAAATCCAGTCTCTCCTTTACATCACAGCCCCAGGCTCTCAGAAGGCCATCTCTAAGCTCTACTTCCAGTAGGAAAGGAAGCCTCACTGCATGACCTCTTTGTGGGGAAATTTATAAGAGGGTGTGGGTAGGGCATTTGCATATATGATATTCATCTTCAAGACACAATCTGCATCTCAAACAAACAAAAAGACAGTTCCATTCTCATTTCTCCCACACATTTGTGCTATAAATTAAATCAAGAAACATGGTTGAGTCCTTAAATCCCAATGGACAAGGAGAAAAGTCGTAGCCAGAATGTGGAAGTGGGACACGCTGGACAGATGGAGGTTGGGAAGAAGCCAAAAGAAAAAAGACAAAACCCAGTGGACATCTTTCCAGTCTAGGCACAAAAATGTTTCAGTCTCAAAATATCTCTCTTGTAGAATTCCAGGGCTTCAGAGAAAAAAAGTAAACTAAAACGAGGTAGCCAGACATACACATACTATACATATATATATATAATATGTACACATATTATATATATATACATTAGAATATATTCAGCAGAAAAAAGGACCCTAACTTCAAATTGAAAAAAAAAAAAAAAATCTAAGAGGAAAGCAGATTACAAGCTAAGGGAGCGTGAGTCGCAGAGTACTGCTGTAGTGATGAGAAGAGACCGGAATTGGTTACAATGTGGAAAAGGGGTGAAAAGGCCGTTGTAGTTGGGTTTCCTTTTTACACGTATCAAAATAAAAACCAGATCACAGTATTCAAATAAAAGCGAAGTGAAGACAGACATCTTCCTCACTCCTCAGGGTTGAAAGGACTCCCTGCCCCCCCCCTTTCCGAATGCAATGCAGTGGATGCAGTTGGGTAGCTGAATCAGTCTCCAGACCCTACAGAGGAGTTGGGGTGGGGTGTGTGTGTGGGGGGAAGCAGCAGAGGCCATGTCTGCCCCGCAGGGAAAGGAGAAAAGGAAGTGGGCAAGGGAAGCCGAAGAACGCAAAGGGAAAGGGTGGAGAGGGGTTGCTGGGGGTGGGGGAGCAGAGGGGGAGGAGAAAAAAGAGCTCAGGCTTCGTGTCATCTGCCCCATCGCGGCCACTGCTACGATCGACGGGTAAGGGACGGTGGTGGAGGAAGATGCACAGGGCGGGACGGGGGAGCTGGCGCTGCCGCCCTCACCTGACCTTCTCACTGTCCGTCATCTGCCAGAGTCCCAGGTTGAGTACCTTGAGGCAGGGCAGCTGCGTGATGCGCTCCAAGCCGCGCTTGGTGATCCGGGTGCAGCCATACAGGTCTATGCCCGTGAGCTGGCTCAGGTGCTCGGCGATCAACTCCAGGCCCTTGTCCGTGATGCGCACACACTGCCCAATGTTGAGCGTACGCAGCCCGTGCATCTGCCGCACCATGCGGTTGATGCCATCGTCACTGATGTGGCAGGAGCACAGAGAGAGGGACTTGAGGCCGTCCAGTCCCTGGGCAATGTAAGCCAGACTTTGGTCCCCGACCTTGTCACAGAATGAAACATCCAACCCGGAGAGACGCAGGCTGCCCATGGCCAGATGCATGATGCCCGTGTCGCTGATGTTGTCACAGGAGCGCAGGTTCAGGCTGCGCAGGCTGCCCATGTGCGACAGGTGCAGGAGGCCAGCGTCCGAGATGCCCCCGCAGAAGCTGAGGTTGAGAAGCCTCAGGCCCGTCAGCCCACGAGAGATGTGCTTCAGGGACAGATCCGTGAGTTTCTGGCAGTCCTGCAGCGTGAGCTGCTCCAGGCCCAGGCAGCCCTCGGCCGCGCTTCGAGTCATGCCGGCCAGGTGTCCGATGCCCACATCCGAGAGGTGGCGGCAGCTGCGCAGGTTAAGGCTCTTGAGGCGCTGCAGCCCCCAGGCAATGAGCAGAAGACCCGTGTTGGTGATGTTGCTGCAGCCTCCCAGCTCCAGCACCTCCAGGCCCTTGAGATACTGGGCGATGCGGCCCAGGCTGCTGTCGGTGATCTGCTTGCAGAGGCTTAGGTTGAGCGCGCGCAGCGAGCCGATCTCTTGCACGAACGCGTGGCCCAGGCCGTTGTCGGTGAGGTTGTAGCAGCCGCTGAGGTTGAGGCTCTCGATGTTAGCCATGCCTTGGATCACGTAGCTGAGGCTGCGGCGGAGGCTCAGGATCTGCACGCGGCGGATGCCCCGGGCCTGCAGGCTGGGGAACAGCGACGGGTTGGCCCGGCGCAGGTGCAGCTTGGCCTCCACCCCCCGCCACACCGACTTATGGTAGGCGGCGTCCCGCCACGCCGTGCACACCTGCGCCGCTCGACCCTTGTCCCGCACGTCCAGGTAGCTGAAGATCATGGCCAGCAGCTCGGGGAACAAGCACGAGATATGGGTCTCCATCTTCCTGGTGCGGCGGCGCCTAAGGCGGAGGAGGCGCCGAGAGCGGGCCGCAGCCGCTGCTGCCGCCGCCGCCGCCGCGGGCCCAGGGCCGGCTCCTCCCCGCCTTCCGGCTCGGGCCGCCGCCGCTGCTCCTCCTCCTGCTGCTCCCGGCGCGACCGTGCCCCGCGCTTCCTTCCTGCAGCCTCCCCGCCCTGCCCTCCCCCGCGCGTCCGCTGCAGGCCTCACATCCCGGGCGGCGAGGGCGCCGCGCCCGGCCTCCGCCGCCGCTGCTGCTGGTGCTGCTGGCCCGCGCCCTGCCGCATCCTCCGCCCGGCCGCGGCCGCTGCTGCACCGGCGAGGCCCGGGCTCCCGAGCGGCGGCGGCGGCGTCCTGCCCGCCGCCTTTGTCTGTCGCCCGCCCGCCCGCCTTTCACACCGCCCAGCCCCGGACCGTCGGCACTCGGGCACTGCGCGCTGGGGGTGGGGGAAACGGGGAGGAGCCGGAGGCCGCCCCGGGGGGTGGGGGGCCGGGGGTCGTGGGCTCGACGAGCCCGTATCCGGGACGCCGACGGGGACTAGCGGGACGAGCCGGCGCCGCGCTCCGAGAGTCGGGCCGGGCGGCCGTGGGCTCGCCGGCGCCCTTCGCTCCCGCCCGCCCGCACGCACACACGCACGCGCGCGCTCCCCCCCCCCCGCGCCGCAATGGTACGCGCCCGCCCGCCCGCGCCGTCCGCCGGAACTGGCGGAGCCGTTTCCCGGGAAACGGAGCTCTGCCCTCGGCCGCCGAGCCTTAACCCTGTAGGCGCCGGCCGGGGCGCGGAGAGCCTCGCCAGCCCTCCTCGCGGGGCCGCGCTCGCTGGAAGCCGCACCCCTCCTTCCTCCTTCCCTTTCTCCGTCCGGCACCCCTGTCCTGATGTCCCCAAACTGGCCTTCCCACCATCCCTTTCTCTCCAGTCTTGGGCCTTAAGTTGGGGGCGGTGGGGGGAAGAAACTGAATTTTATTTAGCTTGAATTTCACACCGAGCGACCCTAGGCGTTCTCGTTCTAGAATTTTCTAGGACTAGCCATTCTGCTTTCTAAGGTCTGCTTGTTTTGCTTGTTTGCGGACTCCCCTGTGAGTTTGTTCTCTTTTTTTTTTTTTTTTTTTTTTTTTTTTTTTTTTTTCGAGATAGGGTCTCACTCTGATCCAGGCTGACCTGGAATTCACTATGGAGTCTCAGGGTGGCCTCGAACTCATGGCGATCCTCCTAACTCTGCCTCCCGAGTGCTGGGATTAAAGGTGTGCGCCACCACACCCAGTTTTGCCTGGGTAACTTTATACTTCAAACTTCCCTCCATTGCCAGTCTGCGGCCTCCCCTCCCCTGCCCTTAGCTGCCTGCCTGCTGGTAGGGACACCTTCTCCTGGACCTGGTTCGCTTTGCCATCAGCCTTGCATAGACTCCAGACTGCACAGCCTGACTACGGATCCGGACTGCTTAGTGAAACAGGACGGAACGAACGACCGTTTGATTGGGTGGAAGATGTTCCTGCAGGTGTCTTGCTTTATGAACTTTGGTTTTATGGACCCTGGGCACTGTCATATTTTAGATGTGGCCCCTGGGTCTTAAAATATCCACAGAGAGGCTAGCATTTCAGAATTTCATCTTTACTCTCAAGCCAAGAATTTTCAGGTCAGAAAAAATAACCCTGTTTTTTTGTGTGTGTGTGTGTGTGTGTGTGTGTGTGTGTACACGTACATGCATTCATATGAGTGCAACCACATGTGTGTGCTTTATGTGAGGCCAGAGGTTGACATTGGGTGTCTTCCTCAGTTGTCCCGCAGGGTCTCAGTGTAGCCACTGTTTAAGGCCCAGGCTGACTTTGAACTCATGGCACTCCTCCTACCCCAGCTCCTGCTCCTGAGTGCTGGGATCAAAGGCATGCCACCACTATATTTTTAATTAAACACAAGATAAGCAGGCATCTATTGGAAAACTATTTCATTGACGCTGGCAACCTAAACAAGATTTTTTTTTTTTTTATTTATTTATTTATTTATTTATTAGAGAGAGAGTGTGTGTGATAATGGATGCACCAGGGCCTCTAGCCACACCATTTGCATCTAGCTTACGTGGGACCTGGAGAATCGAACTGGGGTCCTTAGGCTTCACAGGCATGTGCCTTAACGGTTAAGCCATCTCTACAGCCCCTAAACAAGATATTTTAAATCTTTATTTCACTTATTTGTGTACGGGGTGGGGCAGGAACTCTTGTTGCTGGAAACAAATGCCTGCCCAACATTATGTGACTGGAATTGAACCCTGGACAGCATGCTTTGCAAGCAGCCACCTCTATCTGCTAAGCTATCTCCCCAGCCCCCTGAACAAGATTTTGAATGGGTTCCATATTTAGTAGATGATATTGTTAACTTTTGGCCACTCCTCTTTTCCCTAAGTGACCAATATTAGACCCAAGTACATACAAATTTATTAATATGCACAATGAACACTGCCCCCCACTCCTTCCTAAATCAGGAAATGCGGTCTCAAATACTCTAGCGTGCTTGTAGCTCTCCCACAGTTCACATGGTGTGAGGCCCTGAGACTTTGGGACCTACCTGGAGTAGTGTCTAACTGTTACTCACCAGATCATTGCTGATGGACAGTGTCACAAGGGTTATACTCTTCCGGGGCAAATGAGTTCTATGGTTAATCACCTCGGTTTAAACCTTTACCTTAAACACTACATGAAAGCGTGGAATGTTGTGGTTTGAATGCACAACGTCCCCATATATTCGTGCATTTGAACACTTGGTCCTCAGCTGGTGGAGCTGCTTGGGAAGGTTGTGGAATCTTTAGGAGGTGGACCCTTGCTGGAGGAAGTGGATCACTGGGGGGCAAGCCTTCAAGGTGCTGTGTCCCAGCCCCACTTCCTGTTGACTTTCTGCTTCCTGACTGGGGGCAATGTGAAGAGCAGACCTACGTTGCCTTCCCCACCACCATGGAACTGGAAGCCAAAACAACCCCTTCCCTTCCTGAAGCAGTTTCTGGTCAGATATTCTGTCCCAGCAGTGAGAAAACAGCCAGTACACTGGGTGTTGATATGTTTGTGTTTATGCCAAGGTCTTAATCCACAGCACCTTAGTGTGCTCCCTCCATTCTGTTGGTTTTGAAAATTAATTTAGTTTTTTGGGGGCTGGAGAGATGGTTTCGTGGTTAAGGTGCTTGTCCATGAAGCCTGAGGACCCAGGTTCAATTCCCCAGGACCCATGTAAGCCAGTTGCACAAGGTGGCACATGTGTTTGGAGTTCATTTGTAGTGACTAGAGGCCCTGGCATGCCCATTCTCTCTCTTTCTATCTCTCAAGTAACTAAATAATAAAATTATTTTTTAACAATTTAAAAAGATATTTATTTAATTTGCAGGCAAAGAGAGGGAGAATGGGTATACCAGGCCCTTACCCCTGCAAAGAAACTCCAGATGCATACTCCACTTTTGCATATGAATTTATGTGGGTACTGGGGAATCAAACCCAGGCAGTCAGGCTTTCAAGCAAGCACCTTTAACCACTGAGCCATCTCTCCAGCCTGTTTTTTGACAATTTTACACACACACACACCCATATATAAATAAAATAAATTTGGATCACATTCACTCCCCTACTACCTTCTCATGTCCCACTAAACCTCTTCTTTCCACCTATGCTACATTGATGTCTTATTTATTTTGTTTGTTTTTGGTGACCCATTGAGTTTAATAAGGGTTTAATAATGTAAACATATAAATAAGGGTTTGCATGAGCATGGGTGGGAAGTTATTCAACTGAGCGTGGGCAACTTCTGAGTGGCTACACATTAATTGCCAGTAGCTCCTGGGGAAAGGTGGGGCCTCATAAGCCCCTTCGCCATCCCTGTAGAACATTGACAGGTCTTATGTAATCACCACAGCTTCTGTGAGTTCATGACTGCAACTGCCAGGCCATGTCGTGTCCGGAAGACACCTTCCCATCGCACTCCTCTTCATCCTCTGGCTCTTACATGCATTCCTTTCCCTCTTCTGTGATGGCCCCTGAGCCTTGGAGGTGGTGAGTGATATAGATGTCCCATTTAGAGTATAGCGTGCAAAAGTCCCGTATTCCCAGCACTTTAACCTGTTATGAGTCTCTGCAATAATCACCATTCACTGTAAAAAGAAGTTTCTCTCCGGGCGTGGTGGCACATGCCTTTAATCCCAGCAGAAGTAGGAGGAGCTAGAGTGAGACTGTACCTCAAAAAAAAAAAAAAAAAAAAAGCTTCTCTGATCAAAGTGGAGAGTAGCACTAACCTATGTGCATAAGCAAACATTTAGAAGGCAGTTTGACACGCACGACATGTCCATTTAGCAAAACAACAATAATAACTTGCCCCTTACAGTCTATGACCTTCCCATCCACAGATTGTTTTTGTTTTTGTTTTTGTTTTTAGAGGTAGAATCTCACTGTAGTCTAGCCTGACCTGAAATTAACTCTGTAGTCCCAGACTGACCTTGAACTCACAGTGATCCTCCTACCTCTGCCTCACAAGTGCTGGGATTAAAGGTGTGTGCCACCAGGCCTGGCTGTCTTCCTTCTTTTTCCTTCCTTCCTCCCTTCCTCCTTCTCTCTCTCCCTCCTTCCCTCTCTCCCTCCTTCCTTCTTCCCTCCCTCCTCCCTCCCTCCCTCCCTTCCTTCCTTCTCCTTCCTTCCTTCCTTCCTGGCAACCCCAACAGACTGGCCTTTTTTTTTTTTTTTTTTTTAATGTGTGTGTGTGAGAGAGAGAGAGAGCGCGAGAGCGTACATGCAAGAGAGAATTGGCATACCAGGGCCTCCATCCACTACAGTCAAACTCCAGACACAGGTGCCCCCTCTTGCATATGTGCAATAATGCGCATATGCGTCACTATGCGTATGGCTTATGTGGGACCTGGAGAGTGGACCATGAGTCCCTAGGCTTCACATGCAAGTAAGTGTCTTAGCCATCCCATTTTTTCCTTTTTCTTTTTAAAAATTACTTATTTATTTACAAGCATAGTAAGACACACACAGAGAGCATGGGTGCACCAGGGCCTCAAGCCCTGCAGACAAACTCCAGATGCATGCACTCCCTTGTGCATCTGGCTTATGTGGGAGAGTAGAACCTGGATCCTTTGGCTTTTGCAGGCAAACACCTTAACTGCTAAGCCATCTCTCCAGGCTTCCTTCCTTCCTTCTTTCTTTTTAAAAGATTGTTTATTTATTTGAGAGAGAGAAAGACAGAGAGTGGGAGCACCAGGGCCTCCAGCCTCTGCAAACGAACTCCAGACACATGTGCCCTCTTGTGCATCTGGCTTACGTGGGTCATAGAGAATCAAACTGGGATCCTTTGGCTTTTCAGGCCAACACCTTAACTGCTAAGCTATCTTTCCAGCCTCTTTCTTTACTTTCTTTTCTTTTCTTTACTTTTCTTTTCTTCTTTTTAAGCAAGCCCAAGAGACTAGCCTTTTTTTTAATGTGTGAGACAGAGAGAGAGAGTGTGAGAAAGAATTGGCGTGCCAGGGCCTTCAGCCTCTGTGAACAAATGGCCAGATGCAGGCACCCCCTTGTGGCACAAGTGTGACATTGTCCACTTTGTGTCACTATGCATCTGGACCTAGAGATTCAAACATGAGTTCTTAGGCTTCGCCGGCAAGCACCTTAACTACTGAGCTATCTTTCCAGCCCTCTTATTTTATTCATTCATTTATTTATTTATTTTGAGACAGGATCTCATGTAGCTCAGGCTGGTGTCAAATTTGCTGTGTGGCCAAGAATGACCATCAACTCCCGATCCTCCTGCCTTCGCCTCCCAAGTTCTGGGATTAGAGGTGTGTGCCATGCGCTGCTGGGGATCAAACCAACTCTGTGCGTGCTAGGCAAGCACTCTGCCAACAGAGCTACATCCTCAGCTCATTCCTAAATATCTCTTAGTTTCAGAATATTAAAGATAAGAGAGGAAACTGGCCGTGGTGGCTCACACCTTTAATCCCGGCACTTGGGAGGCAGAGGTAGGGGGATGGCCATAAATTCAAGGCCACCCAGAGACTACATAGGGAATTCTAGGTCAGCCTAGGCTACAGTGAGTAGAGTGAGACCCTACCTTGAAAAACCAAAATAAATAAATAAATAAATAAATAAATAAATAAAGCTGGTGTATGGTGTGGCAGAGGTAGGAGGTATCAAGGCCACCCAGAGTCTTTAATCCCAGCACTGAGGAGGCAGAGCTGGGTGGTGGTACATCTTTAATCCAGCACTGGAGGCAGAGAGGTAGGTAGGAGTATTGCCGTGAGTTCGAGGCCACCCTGAGACTACATAGTGAATTCCAGGTCAGCCTGGGCCAGAGTGAGACCCTACCTCAAGGCAAAAAAAAAAGCAGTGAAAGAGCAAAAAAAAAAAGGAGGCTAGGGGATAGGGACTCAATGTCTGAGATAATCCAAGCATTTGAGAGGACCCTAAAAAAAAAAAAAAAAAAAAAAAAAAAAAAAAAGCAAAAAAAGGGTGTGGGGGTCCATAATGACC
The DNA here is from genome assembly GCA_036365145.1 of Orientallactaga sibirica. Lineage (NCBI taxonomy): Eukaryota > Metazoa > Chordata > Mammalia > Rodentia > Dipodidae > Orientallactaga > Orientallactaga sibirica. The sequence continues at coordinate 5,827,864 of JAEOAD010001268.1, forward strand.
TTAGGGGTGTGGGGTGTCCAATGGGTGAGGACTTGCTTCACTCACTACACTAAGGCAGCAATCTTCTAAGAAGCCTGTTAATAAATGGACACGTAACTTGAGTCGATCCATCTTCCTGAAGAGGCTTTACAAATGGCCACCAAGCCCATATAAAAAGATGCTAACATCTCCCGTTATTATGGAAATACAAATCAAAATAACATACCACCTCATATTTGCACATGATGGAAATCTCACTAGAGAGCAGGCTGAAGTTCTTCCCTGCTTAGGAAGCGTAAGTGCATTACAACAGCCACTGCCTGTGGGCCTGCATGGATTGATGCGGTCGTTCCATAGTGGGGCAGCTGGTGGGTTCATGTTTTTGCATGGGTGTAGTAGGTATACTGTGGTGTGTGTGTGTGTGATGTACGCATGTGCAGATGCAGTGCCCCATGTGCACACCTATGGAGTCCAGAGGAGAATGTCTGGTGTTTCCCCCACCTGGTGCTCACCCACTTTACCATGAGATGGAGTCGTGCTGATTGTGAATCTTGCTGTTTTCCTCAGCCTGAGCGATTCTCTCCCCGCTCCCCACAGGACTGGGGTTACAGAAGTGTGTAGCCATACCCAGTTATTTATGGGGGTTCTGGAGGATCTAATTCAGCAGTCTCAGCTCCCCCCCCCATGCTCACACAGGAAGTGCTCTTAACTGCTTCACCGCCATCTCTCCAGCCCAGGTTAATTTTTTTTTAAACCACCTTCTCAAAGAATACTTAGCTTTTCTGTTCAAGAATGATCAGTTTTGCCGGGCGTGGTGGCGCACGCCTTTAATCCCAGCACTCGGGAGGCAGAGGTAGGAGGATCGCTGAGAGTTCGAGGCCACCCTGAGACTACATAGTTAATTCCAGGTCAGCCTGGACCAGAGTGAGACCCTACCTTGCAAACCCCCCCCCCAAAAAAAAAAAGATCAGTTTTGCAAGTAGGAGGATCACTGTGAGTTCGACGCCAGCCTGGGACTACACAGGGAATTCCAGGTTATCCTGGGCTAAAGTGAGAACCTACCTCGGGGTGGGAGGGTGAAGAGTGAGAAATTGTGATTTTACTCTGATTTATCTGAAATTGGTAGCCAGTGTCTGTCTGAAGTCAGAACATTTCAGCTCATGCTTTGGACTTTGCTGTCTTAATGATTGCCTTGGGGGAAAAACTCTCTTTTTATTTATTGTCTTCTGTGACAACAGCTTGATGCTACTGAGGGGAAAGACAGCCCTCAGCCTGCCCCTGGGAAGTCCCTGCCTGTGACACCTGTGACAGGGACTCCCCAGCATGTTCCATCACCAGCATCACAGCTAAATTCACCCCACATCTGAAGCTGTGTATTTGAATCCTGACTCTCCTGCGGTCGTTCATCTCATGACCTGGGTCAGGACTGAAGTTTTCAGGGCTGGGAAGATGGCTCCGTGGGTAGACTGCTTGCCTGACAAACCGGAGGACCTGAGTTTGATCTCCAGCACCCGCCTCTAACACCTAAGTAAACAGGAGGGCTCTGGGGCTTCCAGGTCAGCCAGTCTAACCAAAAACTGAAACTCCTTTGAGAGAGACTGTCTTGGGGAAATAAAGTGGAAGAATAATAGAGGAAGGCACTTATGCCTTCCTCTGGCCTCTACATGTTTGTGCAGGGTGCATGTGCCAGGCATGTGCACATCTAAACACACACACACACACACACACACACACAGCCAATGTGGTGAGATTCAGGTCCTCATCTGTGAAACAAGAGTTAATTTGGGGGCTGGAGAGATGGCTCAGAGGTTAAGGCACTTGTCTGCAAAACCTAAGGACCTGGGTTTGATTCCCCAATACCCATGTAAAGTCAGTTGTACAAGGTGGCACATGCATGCGGAGTTCATTTGCAGTGGCTGGGAGGCCCTGGTGTGCCCATTCTATCTCTATTTGCCTCTTTCTCTCTCTCTCAAACAAATAAAATTTTTTTAAAAGTTGGAGCCGGGCGTGGTGGTGCATGCCTTTAATCCCAGCACTATACAGAGAGATGGCTGAGCAGTTGAGGCACTTACCTGCAAAGCCTAGAATCGATTCTCCAGGTCCCACGTAAGCCAGATGCATATGGTGGTGTATGCATCTGGAGTTCATCTGCAGTGGCTAGAGGCCCTCTCCCTCTCTCTGTCTCATAAATAAAAATAATAAATCTTTTAGCCGAATGTGGTGGCACATGCCTTTAGTCCCAGCACTCAGGAGGCAGAGGAGAGGAGGGGATTGCCATGATTTCACGGCCACCCTGAGACTACATAGTGAAGTCCAGGTCAGCCTGGGCTAGAGTGAGACCTAATCTCAACATAAATAAATACATAAATAAAACATTTATTTAAATGTGGGGGGGGGGGTTCGAGGTAGGGTCTCAGTCTGGTCCAGGCTGACCTGGAATTAACTGTGTAGTCTCAGGGTGGCCTTGAACTTATAGCAATCCTCCTACCTCTGCCTCCCTAGGGTTAAGGCCCAGTGCTGGGTTTTTTTTTTTTTTTTTTTGTTTGGTTAAGGTAGGGTCTCACTCTGATCCAGGCTGACCCACCATGCCTGGCCTTAAATCTGGTTTTCCTAAAAAGTTTTTTAAAAAAGTAATTTCTAACTAGGCATGGTGGTGCATGCCCTTAATCCCAGCACTCTGGAGGCAAAAGTAGGTAGATCACCATGAGTTTGAGGCCACCCTGAGTGAGCTCCAGGTCAGTCTGGGCTAGAACAAGACTAAAACCAAAAAAAAAAATAAAAAGAAAAAGAAAGGAAGAAAGAAAGAAACCACATATGGGGGCTGAAGAGATAGGTTAGCAGTTATGGCATTTGCCTGCAAAGCCAAAGGATCCCAGTTCAATTCTCCAGGACCCAAGTAAGCAAGATGCACAAGGGGGCGTGTGCATCTGGAGTTCGTTTGCAGTGGCTAGAAGCCCTGGTATGCCCATTCTCTCTCTCTGCCTCTTTCTCTCTCAAATAAATAAATAAATAAATAAATAAGGGCTGGAGAGATGGCTTAGTGGTTAAGCGGTTCCCTGTGAAGCCTAAGAACTCCCGTTTGAGGCTTGATTCCCCAGGACCCACGTAAGCCAGATGCACAAAGTGGCACATGCATCTGGAGTTCGTTTGCAGTGGCAGGAGGCCCTGGCACGCCCATTCTTTCTCTATCTATCTGCCTCTTTCTCTCTCTGTCTGTCACTCTCAAATAAATAAATAATCAAAAAAATTAATTTTTATTTATTTATTTATTAGAGAGACAGGCAGAGAGAGAGAGAATGGGTGCTCCAGGGCCTCTAAACACTGCAAATGAACTCCAGATGCATGCGCCACCATGTGCATCTGGCTTACGTGGGTCCTGGAGAATAGAACCTGGATCCTTAGGCTTTGGAGGTATGCGCCTTAACCACTAAGCCATTTATCCAGCCCCAACAAAACTTTTTTTTTTTTTTTTTTTTTTTTTTAAAGGTAGGGTCTCACTCTTTGACCAAATAAAGTCTCAGGGTGGCCTCGGGTGTGGTGGCGCCACCACGCCCGGCTCCAAAATTTTTTAATAGTCTTTCCCACACGCTTTAATCCCAGTACTCGGGAGGCAGAGGTAGGGGGATCGCCATAAGTTCAAGGCCACCCTGATACTACATAGTGAATTCCAGGTCAGCCAGAGCTAGAGTGAGACCCTACCTCAAAAAAAAATAAATAAAATAAATAAAAATATATAAATAAATAAATAATATATTTTTTAAAATTAGGGCTGGAGAGATGGCTTAGCGGTTAAGTGCCTGCCTGTGAAGCCTAATGACCCTGGTTCGAAGCTTGATTTCCCAGTACTCACGTAAGCCAGATGCACAAGGTGGCACATGCATCTGGAGTTCATTTGCAGTGGCTGGAGGCCCTAGCGTGCCCATTCATTCTCTCTCTCACTTTGCCTCTTGCCCCCTCTCAAATATATATATATATTTTAAGGCATGTATGTTTTTAATCCTAGCATTCAGGAGGCAGAGGTAGAGAGGCAGGAGGATACTCTGAGTTCAAGGCCACCCTGAGACTACTTAATGAATTCCAGGTCAACCTGAGCTAGAGTGAGACCCTACACAGATGTATCTCTGAGTTGTATGATATACAAATTTTACTTTTGTTAGACTATGTTTCCTGTTTTGCAGCAAGGTCACCACACCTTTAATCCCAGCACTCTGGAGGCATAGGTAGGAGGATCATTGTGTTTAATATTAGACAGTCTGGGCTAAAGTGAGACCCAGTCACTATCCTGAGACTACAGAGTGAGTTCCAGGTCAGCCTAGGCTACAGTGAGACCCTACCTTGATTTAAAAAAAGAAGGAAGAAAGAGGAAGGAAGGGAGGGAGGAAAGAAGGAAAGTAGGTAGGTAGGTAGGTACAGTCCAGGCATAATGGTTCATGTCTATAATCCCAGCACTTCCAAGGCTAAGGTAGGAGGATCTCCTGGAGTTTAATGACAGCCTGAGATAGAGTAAGATCCAGTCTTAAAAAAAGAAAAAAAGAGGGCTGGGGAAATGGCTTAGCGGTTAAGGCATTTGTCTGGGAAGCCCTTTAATCCCAGCACCCAGGAAGGCAGAGGTAGGAGGATGTGTCTGGAGAATTTGAGGCCACCCTGAGACTACATAGTTAATTCCAGGTCTTTAATCCCTGCACCAGAGTGAGACCCTACCTTGCAAAACCAAAAAAAAAAAAAGTGAAAAAAAAACCTTGAAAAAAAAAAAAAAAAAAAAAAAAAAAAGTTAGGACTGGGGAAATGGCTTAGCAGTTAAGGCATTTGTCTGGGAAGTCTCATGTTAAACTCTCCAAGTTCAAGCCAAACCACAGGACAAGCACATAAAGGTCACAGATGCACAAGGGGGCACATGTGTCTGGAGTTTGTTTGCAATGCCTAGAGGCCCTGGTACACCTATTCTCTCTAAATAAATAAATAAATAAAATATTAAAAAGAAAAGAGAAGCTGGGCATGGTGGTGCATGCCTTTAATCCCAGCACTCAAGAGGCAGAGGTAGGAGGATCACCGTGAATTCAAAGCCACCCTGAGACTACATAGTGAATTCCAGGTCAGCCTGGGCTAGAGTGAGACCCTACCTTGAAAAGCCAAAAAAAAAAAAAAAAAAAAAAAAAGGTTAGGACTGGAGATGGCTTAGTGGTTAAGGTGCTTGCCTGTGATGCCTGAAGTCTCATGTTAAACTCTCCAAATCCCATGTAAGCCAAACACACAAAAGTGAGGCAAGCACAAGGTCACACATGCCCACTAGGTAATTCCAGGTCAGCCTGGACCAGTGACTTAGCCCCTAATGCGCAGTTCTCAAAAAAAAAAAAAAAAAAAAAAAGAAAGAAAAGAAAGAAAAAAGAAAAAAAAAAATGTTTAAATAAATTTTAAGAAAGAAACAGCAAAGTGCAGAGCATGGGTCAGAGAGAGAGTCTGCCTGCTCCTTGGCTTGACTGAGTGTGAAGAGTGGTGTGTTCCATTTGCCCGCAAGCACACAGCACAGAAAATCTTCTTTTCAAGGCAGCCAGCACCTGTGCCTTTGACTCAAGCCTTTCCCTCCCTGCCCACAACCTTTCTAATATGGCATTCAAACCTGCCTTCACAGCTCTGAACCCTAAAGGTCAGATGGGACAGGAATGCGCTTTCTTGACAGTTCAGGTCCTGCTGCTACTGCTGCTGCTGGCCCGAGGACTACAGTATAAGAGCCCAGGTAGCTAGTACATGCATTTTTTATTTATTTATTTATTTATTTATTTATTTATTTATTATTTATTTATTCTGTTTTGTTTTGTTTTTCAAGGTAGGGTCTCACTCTATCCCAGGCTGACCTGGAATTCACTACGTAGCCTCAGGGTGGCCTCAAACTCATGGTGACCCTCCTATTTCTGCCTTCCAAGTTCTGGGATTACAGGCATGCACCACCATAGCAGGCTTTTTTATTTTGTATTTTTGGTTTTTCGAGGTAGGGTCTTGCTGCAGCCTAGGCTGAACTGGAATTCACTATGTAGTCTCAGGCTGGCCTCAAACTCACGGTAATCCTCCTACCTCTGCCTCCTAAGTGCTTGGATTAAAGGTGTGCACCACCATGCCCGGCTAAATTACTTACACTTATTTGGTAGAGTACACATTTAGAATGTGTGGGGCCCTGGAATCAATGTCCAGAACCCAAGCTAACACATCTTAAAGATTCTCCCCTTGTAGTAAAACTAATACAGGAAGGGCCTGTGGTCCCCACTCCTCCCATCTTGGTCTTTCAGACCATCTTTCTTTGGTACGAACATTGAAGTAGCATCATGGGAAGAAAAAAAAACACAGATTTTTTTTTGGGAGAGACACACAGAGAGAGAGAGAGGAAGACAGATAGACATGGGCGCGCCAGCAGTCTCTCAGCTGCTGCGAACGAAATCCAGATGCGTCCGCCCCCTTGTGGTCAAATGCGGCATTGCGCCCTTGAGTCACTTTGCATCTGGCTAAACGTGAGACCTGGAGATTGGAACCGCTGGAGATTGGAACCAGCGTTCTCAGGCTTAGGAGGTAGGCGCCTTAACTGCTAAGCCATCTCTCCAGCCCCAAAACACAGGTTTTATAATCAGACTAGTATCGTGTCACACTCTTGTTTCTCTTACTGTCTCTAGGATGTTGAGCACACTCACTACAAGGAGCTTGGGTCTTCCTGTCTCTGAGGTTGGCCTGATGTTTTCCATAGCTGAGGCATTTTGTAAGGGTTGGACAAGAAGAAACCCTCCCAGCTCCAGACAGTAATGAAAACAGCTGGTGCTCACTGAGCACTGGCTGTGCAGCGGTCTTAACATAGCCTTTCATGTCATCATGGAGACAGCTGACTTCCACAGAGATGAAGAAGACCCATCGTCTCCGCGTTACAGACGAGGAAACCACTGCACTGAGAAGTAGCTAGCTGGCAGAATTCATCCTTCTTTCTTTCTCTCTTTGAGAAACAGGTGCTCATGTAATGTGGGTTGACCTTGAACGGAAGATCCCCTTGCCTTAGCCTCCTGCGTGCTGGAGAACTGGAGTTTGAACTCTGCAGAGAAATCTAGAGCTCACATCTAAAACCATCATGTTTTGCCTTTTAGGATGCAGCCACTGTGTGGTACCAAATAATGGGGACTCCGTACCAGTGGCTGGCAATGAATAAGGGAGTGTGGTTTTGGCTGTACTGGGAACCCATCTGATCATTGTTCACTAGCCAAAGTAGGTCAGTATTTGTATGTGTGTTTGAGGGAGGGGGGAAGAGCTCTTCTGAGGAGATAAGCTGATAACAGTCTCTTCCTTCGAGCCTATGTCTGGCTCTGGCCTTGAATAAAAGACCTTGAACTTTGAATTGCTATATATAATTGTCACCCTCTAGTGGCCACTTCCCTCCTGTCCTGAACCTATGAAAACAGCCAACCTTTTTCTTTTTCTTTTTTCTTTTTTTTTTTTTCCTTTTTTATTGATAACTTCTTTAATTGTAGACAATATCCCATGGTACTTCCCTCCCTCCCCCCACTTTCCCCTTTGAAACTCCACTCTCCATCATATCCCCTCCCCTCTCAATCAGTCTCTCGTATTTTGATGTCATGATCTTTTCCTCCTATTATGATGGTCTTGTGTAGGTAGTGTCAGGCACTGTGAGGTCATGGATATCCAGGCCATTTTGTGTCTGGCGGAGCACGTTGTAAGGAGTCCTACTCTTCCTTTGGCTCTTACATTCTTTCCGTCCCCTCTTCCGCAATGGATCCTGAGCCTTGGAAGGTGGGTTTAAGATGTTTCAGTGCTGAGCACTCCTCTGTCCCTTCTTCTCAGCACCCTGGTGCCTTAGGAGTCATCCCAAGGTCACCACCATCTGAAAAGAGAAGCTTCTCTAACCAAAAGTGAGAGTAGCATTAATATATGGGTGTGGACATTAAGAGAAGTGCTTACTGGACAGTTTGGTGAGCATAGTATATATATTTAGCATGGCACAAGCAGACACTATACCCCTAGGGCTCATGACTACCCCTGTCATACGTTTTCAGTATCAGGGATGTATTCCCTCCCATGGAGTGGGCCTCCAGTCCAATTAGAAAGCAGATGTTTTCCCCAGTAACAGATATGCCACTATTGCACCCATTGGCTCATTTGGCCTGGCTGGCCAAGTTTAAAGCTTGCAGTGTCCACTGTTGAGTACCTTCACTGGTGTTTCCCATTGAACTTCATGCAGTGTAGCTTTTACCAAGTTTCTGTCAGCTGGTCCACATGGAGGAGGCTTTCAGCTCAGCTCCAGCAGGTTTTCTCAGTGACCTTGGCAGCCCAAGCATGTGGAATCTTCAGCAATAGGGTCTTACCATCTATTCCTGGTGGGAAACCAAGGGCCTTGGCAATGGCTTATAACAACCCACTGGAAGGTATCCCATCCCTGGCACTGGAAATTTTCTAATAACAATCTATGGCTTCGGATTGTTCCATTGTCCAGAAAAGTGGGTTTCCATATGACTTTTTTATATCCTCTTAGATTTTGATTAGCCCTCCCTCCACTTTTCCATTACTCAGTCTCTTCCCCTGACCTCACTTAGGCCTTTTAACCCCCATTAATCTATTCTTACATATATACAATCCCGTCCTATTAAGTCCCCCCTTCCTCCCTTTCTATTCCCTTTATATCCCCTTTCTAGCTTACTAGCTTCTGCTACTGAGTTTTATTTTTACTCACATAGAAGTCCAATCATTTGTAGCTAGGATCCATATGAGAGAGAACATGTGACATTTGGCTTTCTGGGCCTGGATTACCTCACTAAGCATCATCCTTTCCAGATCCATCCATTTTCCAGCAAATTTCATAACTTTATTTTTCTTTATGGCTGAGTAGAACTCCATTGTATAAATGTGCCACATCTTCATTATCCACTCATCAGTTGAAGGACATCTAGTCTGGTTCCATTTCCTAGCTATTGTGAATAGAGTGGCAATAAACATGGTCGAGCAAGTATCTCTAAGGTAGTGAGACAAGTCCTTAGGATATATGCCTAGGAGTGGTATAGCTGGATCATATGGTAAATCTATTTTTAGCTGTCTCAGGAACCTCCACACTGATTTCCACAATGGCTGGACCAGATTGCATTCCCACCAACAGGGTAGAAGGGTTCCTCTTTTTCCACATCCTCGCCAGCATTTATAGTCATTTCTTTTCATGATGGTAGCCAATCTGACAGGAGTGAGATGGAATCTCAAGGTAGTTTTAATCTGCATTTCCCTGATGACTAGGGATGTAGAACATTTTTTAGATGTTTATATGCCATCTATATTTCTTCTGAGAACTCTCTATTTAGTTCCATAGCCCATTTTTAATTGGGTTGTTTGATTTCTTATTATTTAATTTTTTGAGTTCTTTGTATATCCTAGATATTAACCCTCTGTCAGATGTATAGCTGGCAAAGATTTTCTCCCATTCTGTAGGTTGCCTCTTTGCTCTATTCACAGTGTCCTTAGCTGAACAAAAGCTTTGTAATTTCATGAGGTCACAGTGGTTGATCTGTGGTTTTATTTCCTGAGCAATTGGGGCTATATTCAGAAAGTCTTTGCCAAGACCAATATTTTGAAGGGTTTTCCCTACTTTTTCCTCTAGCAGTTTCAGAGTTTCAGGTCTGATATTAAGGTATTTGATCCATTTGGACTTGATTCTTGTGCATGGAGAGAGATAAGGATCTATTTTCATCCTTGTACAGATGCATATCCAGTTTTCCCAGCACCATTTGCTGAAGAGGCTGTCTTTTCTCCAATGAGTATTATTGGCATTTTTGTCAAAGATCAGGTGGCTATAGCTACCCAGATTTATATCAGAGTCCTCTATTCTTTTCCATTGATCAACATGTCTGATTTTGTGCCAGTACCATGCTGTTCTTACTATGGCTCTGTAATATAGGTTAAAATCAGGTATGGTGATACCACCAGCCTTATTTTTGTTGCTCAAAATTGTTTTATATATCCAAGGTTTTTTGTGCTTCCAAATGAAGTTTTGGATTGTTTTTTATATTTCCATGAAGAATGTCATTGGAATTTTGATTGGGATTGCATTAAATGTGTAGATTGATTTTGGTAGGATTGCCATTTTCACAATATTGATTCTTCCAATCCAATCCAAGAACATGGGATGTTTTTCCATTTTTCTTTTTTCTTTTTTTTTTTTTGCTTGTGTTGGGAATGGAACCCAGGGCCTCACACATAGTGGACAATCTCAGTACACTGAGCCACAGCCCAGCCTAGATCTATATTTTATTTTATTTTTATTTATTTTATTTTTTTTTTCTTTTTTTGGTTTTTCGAGGTAGGGTTTCACTCTGGTCCAGGCTGACCTGGAATTAACTATGTAGTCTCAGGGTGGCCTCGAATTCTTGGTGGTGATCCTCCTACCTCTGCCTCCCAAGTGCTGGGATTAGAGTGCAAGTGCCACACCCAGCTTCCTAGATTTTTTTTTTTTTTTTTTTTGAGGTAGGGTCTCACTCTGGTCCAGGCTGACCTGGAATTAACTATGTAGTCTAGTCTCAGGGTGGCGATCCTCCTACCTCTGCCTCCCAGTGCTGGGAGATCCACCTCACCCGGCTAGATCTCAGAGACAGAGAGAGGAGGAGGAGAGTGAATGGGCACACCAGGTCCTCTAGCCACTGCAAACAAACTCCAGATGCATGCACCACCTTGTGCATCTGGCTTAAGTGGGACCTGGAGAATTGAACCTGGGTCCTTAGGCTATGCAGGCAAGTGCCTTAACTGCTAAGCCATCTCTCCAGCCCCGTAGATCTATTTTTATCAAATGCCTTTTGTCCTTGTTTGGGGGATGGTTATTGCATCCAGGGCTCCACGAAGGGTGATGGACTGGGGCTCAAGCCAGGGTGGAAAAGCACCATTTTTGATCAGTTTTCAGTTCTCCTGTCTCAGGGAAGTAGGCCCCTGGGAAGCTAGAGTAACTCCACCATGGTCTGGCCGGGCAGCTGTCGCTGCTGCTTCTATCACAAGAGGCTGTGTCCTCCCTGCCCGAAAGGTCATTTGTTCCAGGATCCTTCAGGCTTGTCAGATCCTGATAAATATTTCAAAAGGCCAGGGGGAGGGGAGGATCAGCTCAGCCTCCCTGAGAAGGGCCTGGAGGCCCTGCTGTCTGGAGCCCGGCTGAACAAGCTAGAAAGTGGCTCTATGGCCAGGCATGGTGGTTGTAGCAGACAGCTTCAGGTTCGCTGAGATGAACTTTCAGACCAGGCACAGTACCTTGAATCCCAGCACTTGGGAGACTTAGGTAGGAGGATCCCTGTGAGTTAAGGCCAGCCTGAGAGAAATTCCAGGTCAACCTGGGCTAGAACAAGACCCTACCTAAAAAAAAGAAAAGGAAAGAAAAAGAACCTCTCTGTTTGATAAAATGCTGTGTGCAGCAGTCTTTTCTGGAAAGTCCTTACATGTCAGACCCGTAGGAGTCTTTGGGATAGGCCCTATTGCAGAGTTCACAGCTAGGGCCCCTCTTTGCCAAGAAAAGAGGCTTCAAGGTTTAAACAATGGCCAGAATCATAAGGGGTGGCAAAGTTGTATCCTTGCTACTAATGTGAACTCCTCATGCCCCCGGAGGGGTGATGCTAAGAGGGAGAGGGAGACAGATAGAGATGGACGCGCCAGCATCCTCTCAGGTGTTGCGAACGAAATCCAGATGTGTGCACCCCCTTGTGATCAAGTGCGGCGTTGCACCCTTGCTTCACTTTACATCTGGCTAAACGTGGGACCTGGAGATTGGAACCGCTGGAGATTGGAACCAGCATTCTTAGGCTTAGGAGGCAGGCACCTTAACCGCTAAGCCATCTCTCCAGCCTCTTTTTTTTTTTAATGCCTTATTATTTATTTATTTATTTATTTATTTATTTATTTATTTGAGAGAGAATTGGCACACCAGGGCCTCTAGCCACAGTAAATAAACTCCAGATGCATGCGCCACCATGTGCACATGGGTTACATGGGTTCTGGGAAACCAAACCTGAGTCCTTAGGTTTCCCAGACAAGTGCCTTAATCGCTAAGCCATCTCTCTAGCCCCTCCATCTGTTTCTTTTCTTTTTTTTTTTTTCTTTTTCAAGGTAGGGTCTCACTGTAGCCCAGGCTGACCTGGAACTCACTGTGTAGTCACAGGCGGGCCTCCAGTTCATGTCAAGATGATCCTACCTCTGCCTCCCAAATGCTGGGATTAAAGCGTGCACCATCACAACCAGATTCCATCCGTTTCTTTCTTTGTTTTTGGTTTTCTGAGGTAGGGTCTTGTTCTAGCTCAGACTGACCTGGAATTCACTATGTAGTCTCAGGGTGGCCTCAAACTCATGGTGATCCTCCTATCTCTGCCTCCCAAGTGCTGGGATTAAAGGTGTGTGCCACCATGGCCGAGCCATCTCTTTCTTTTCTTTTCTTTTTCTTTTTTAAGATTTTTATTTTTATTTATGTATTTATTAGAGACAGAGGGAGAGAGAGATACAGAGAGAGAGAGAGCGAATGGATGCACCAGGGCCTTTAGCCATTGCAAACGAGCTCCAGATGTATGTGCCACTTTGTGCGTCTGGCTAATGTGGGACCTGGAGAATCGAACCAGGGTCCTCAGGCTTCGCAGGCATGTGCCTTAACCACTAAGCCATCTCTCCAGCCCCCATCTGTTTCTTGATACTAGGTTCTTCTGTGGCTTCCAATCAGTTGCTAAGAGATCATTAATACCATAATTTAGCACAAAAGCCATGCCCAAATCTTTCAAAAATTGGTACAAAGCCAGGCATGGTGGTGCATGCCTTTAATCCCAGCACTTGGGAGGCACAGGTAGGAGAATCCCTGTGAGTTCAAGGCCACCCTGGAACTACAGAGTGAATTAAAAAAAAAAAAAAAAACTGGGATAACTTTGGGCCTACAATTCGATGTTGTTCTTTTTTGTTTGTTTGTTTGTTTGTTTTTATTTTTCAGGGTAGGGTCTCGCTCTAGCCCAGGTTGTCAATGATGTTCTTGTTTGTTGTTTACTGTTTTTATTTTTTTTAGTTTTTGGAGAGTGGGTGTAAATGGGAGTCTTGGGGCTCCTTGCCAGTACACCAACATAAGGCAATGCATCAATAAGTGTGGGGTATCCATGGATCCCTATCTTATGAATTTAAAGAATTAAAATCCATAGACCAGAGGGTAAGACTTAGTGAAGCTTTATTAGCTTAGGAGAAGGAGAGAGAAGAAAGCACAGAGAACTCCTGTCATGTGGAAGGCAGGAGGGGGTAGAGAGCTTATATGGGTGTCAGGGTCCCACCACCGCATCTCAGCCCAGCATGGCTGAGATACGAAAAGCTTACCAGAGCAGGGACCTGGAGTTTCAGGAAAAATGAATGGCCAAAAAGAGAGCATGCCCACCTGGTAAGGATTTATTTATAATGTTTTTGTGTGTTTGTTTTGTTTTGTTTTGTTTTGTTTTTCAAGGTAGGGTCTCACTCTAGTCCAGGCTGACCTGGAATTCTCTATTTAGTCTCATGGTGGCCTTGAACTCAAGGCAATCTTCCTACCTCTGCCTCCCGAGTACTGGGGTTAAAGGTGTGGGCCGCCATGCCTGGCTTTTTATTTCTTATCATTTAAAAATATTTATTTATTTATTTATTTATTTATTTGAGAGAAAAAGAGGCAGATAGAGAGAATGGGCATTGCAAACAAACTCAAGATGCGTGTGCCCTCTTGTGCACCTGGCTTACGTGGGTCCTGGGGAATCAAACCAGGGTCCTTAGGCTTCGCAGGCTAAGCCATTTTCCCAGCCCTTTACTTCTAATCTTCCTGGGGTGATTCACCCTCAGGCTCAGGTGAGTCTGAGAGAGCTGATTGGTGTGGGCTAAGGGGGCTGGCTCAGGATGAGGTCAGCATACCTGAGTAGGGGGCGAGAGAGAGCTAATTGGATGAGGCTGGATCAGCCAGGTGGTGTGACATCTGTTTTTGGTTCCCCTTTTTTAGGCCCTCTCTTGAGTGGCTACTTGAAAATGAAGCTAATTCCCTCTCAATGGTCTTAGCATGTAGCCCAGATTTGAACTCTTGAGCCTCCTGCCTCAGTCTCCCTAGTACTGGAATTACAAGTGTATATGTAGTATACCTTTTGTTTTGTTTTATTTTATTTTATTTTATTTTATTTTATTTATTTGCTAGAAAGAGGCAGAGAGAGAGAGAAAGAAAATGAATGAATGCATGTGCCACCTTGTGCATCTGGCTTACGTGGGTATTGGGGAATTGAACTTGGGTCATTAGGCTTTGCAGGCAAGCGCTCTAACCACTGAGAAATCTCTCCAGCCCCCAAAGTCACTTCTTATTCATGCCTTACTTTTATCATTTGTAAAGTAAAACGAATACCATCATTAAATATCTACATGACACAGAGCTGTAGCAAGAAAGTGTTGCCTAATTATTAAGACTTGTGACTGGGCCAGAAGTTGACAACTCAAATTTAGGTTCCTATAACAGGTTAAATCAAGACATTCTAAGGCGTAAAGCCAGATGCACAAAGTGGCGCATGCATCTGGAATTTGTTTTGGGTGGCAAGAGGCCCCGGTGCTCCTATTCTCTCCCTCCCTCTGTCTCTCTCTTCTCTCTGTCTCTATATGTTTACAAACACATAATTTTAAAAAGAAGCCAGGCGTGGTGGCACCCACCTTTAATCCCAGCACTGGGGAAACAGAGGTAGGAGGATTGCTGTGAGTTCAAGGCCACCCTGAGAGTACATAGTGAATTCCAGGTCAGCCTGAACTAGAGTGAGACCCTATCACGAAAAACAAAAAATAAAATTAAAAGAAGTGACTTTCAAACCGGGCGTGGTGGTGCACGCCTTTAATCCCAGCACTCGGGAGGCAGAGGTAGGAGGATCGCTGAGAGTTCGAGGCCACCCTGAGACTACATAGTTAATTCCAGGTCAGCCTGGACCAGAGTGAGACCCTACCTCGAAAAACCAAAAAAAAAAAAAGAAGTGACTTTCTCAAGGGTGTGGGGACAGTTGGATTTGAATGCATCTTTCCTCTGATGGGCAAAGTGCCTCCGTGTCTCCTCACCCAGGGGCATACTTGGGGACTATGCTTACTCGAGACTATGGCCTTTGCACTGGGTATTTCAATCCCTCCTGCGAGAATGTGGCCAGTAATGAGATATTAGCAGAATATCTAGGTGACTAAGAAGGCACACTGACAACTATCAGGAGGAATAGTTTGTGGCAGCTCAGAGACTGTAGGAAGAATGGAAAAGCATCTTTAGTATCATCTTTCAACCTTGCTCTCCATTTTCCTGATCTTATATCTATAGAGTTATTTATTTATTTAAACAGCGGGAGAAAGAGATGAGAGAGAGGACAGGTGTGCCAGGTCTCCAGCCACTGCAAGCAAACCTCAGATGCACATGCCACTTTGGGCATCTGGCTTGAGTGGATACTGGGGAATCGAACCTGGGTCCTTAGGCTTCATAGGCAAGTCCCTTAACTGCTAAGCCATCTTTCTAACCCTAAACATTTGTTGTTGTTGTTGTTGTTTTGCTGTTATTTTTACTTTATTTGCGTGCGTGTGTGTAGACAGGCAGGGCTTCTTGCTGCTTCAAACAAATGCCTGACACTTGTGCCACTTTTTGCATCTAGCTTTATATGGGTGGCTTTGGAATTGAACTCAGGCTGGCAGGCTGTGCAAACAAGCACCTTTAACCACCAATCCATCTTCCTGGTCCCACCCATAAAGTTTTAAAAGTATGATATACTTTTTTAAAAATAGTCTATGGGCTGGAAAAATGGCTGAGCAGTTAAAGGCACTTGCTTTCAAAGCCTGATGGCCCAGGTTCAGTTCCCCAGTACCCATGTAAAACCAGATGCACAAAGTGGCACATGCATTTGGAGTTCATTTGCAGTGGCAAGAGCCCCCCCCCCCATCTCTGTTTTTTCAAATAAATAAGATCATTTCAAAAAAAAAGTTTATGACCCCTTCTCATGAAAGCAATCCTAATTAAACTCTCTCTCTCTCTCTTTCTTTTTCTCACACACAAGAAAAACCATCAAGCCCGGCTTGGTGGCACACGGCTTTAATCCCTGCATTTGGGAGGCAAAGGTAGGAGGATCGCCAAGAGTTCGAGGCCACCTTGAGACTACATAGTGAATTCCAGGTCAGACTGAGCTAGAGTGAGACCCTACCCCCCCCAAAAAAAATAGAGGGACTAAGCCAGATCCCAGTTCAATTCCCCAGGACCCGTGTAAGCCAGATGCATAAGGGGGCACATGCGACTAGAGTTCTTTGCAGTGGCTAGAAGCCCTGGCATGCCCATTCTCTCTTTCTATCTGACTCTTCCTCTTTCTCACTCTCTCTCAAATAAATAAAAAAATATTTAAAAAAATAAAATAAAAATAGTTACAGGCTGGAGAGATGGCTTAGCGGTTAAGGCGCCTGCCTCCTAAGCCCAAGAACGCCGGTTCCAATCTCCAGGTCCCACGGTTAGCCAGATGCAAAGTGACGCAAGGGCGCAATGCTGCACTTGACCACAAGGGGGCGCACACATCTGGATTTTATTTGCATCGGCTGAGAGGCTGCTGGTGCACCCATCTCTATCTGTCTTCCTCTCCCTCTCTCTCTGTCTCTCTCCAAAAAATAAAAATAAAATAAAAATAGTTTCTATATTAACAAACTTACCACTTCACTGTTGGCAGAGTTAAAATTAAATTAGGTGACCTTGTGATTTCAACAGTGTCTTATTCTCTGGTGCTTTGCTATAGGAAATGTACAGCAGATGCTATTAAACTTTAATACATATTTGCTTTCTTATGCTGCCTTTAATATCCTGACTATCATAATTCCCTCCCTCCCTCCACCCCTTCCTTCCTTTCTATCTTGTGGTGCTGGGGATTGAACCCAGGGCCTTGTATGTGCTAGGCCAGCACTTTACCACTGATTTTCTTTATAAACCTATAATTGTTATTATAAGCCTATCATTTATTAAAAATACCCTGCATCTTTCTCACTCCCTGCCATCCTGGCAGTTGCTGTTCATTGGGGCCCATCCTGCACCTAAGGCAGGAAGATGGTGGCTGCAAAAAAGACGAAAATAGTCCCTGGAGTCCATCAACTCCAGCCTCCAGCTCGTTATGAAGAGTGGAAAGTACATGCTAGGGTACGAGCAGACGCTGACGATCAGACAGGGCAAAGCGAAATTGGTCATCCTCGCCAACAACTGGCCAGTGTTGAGGAACTCTGAAATAGAATCCTATGCTATGTTGGCCAAAAGTGGGTCCATCACTATAGTGGCGATAATACTGAATTGGGCACAGCATATGGTAACTACTACAGAGTATGCCTACTGTCTATCATTGATCCAGGTGATTCTGACATTAGAAGCATGCCAGAGCAGTCTGGTGAAAAGTAAACTATATAAAATTTTTCTTTAATGAAACTTGTCAGTGGCTGGAGAGATGGCTTAGCAGTTAAGACACTTGCCTATGCAAACTAAGGACCCAAGTTCGATTCTCCAGGTCCCCATAAGCCAGATGCACATGGTGGCACATGCATCTGTAATTTGTTTGCAGTGGCTGGAGGCCCTGGCGTGCCCATTCTCACTCTCTCTCTCTACCTCTGTCTCAAATAAATAAAAATAAAATCTTAAAAAAAAAAAAAAACTTGCCAGAAGCTTGTTTTTTTTAATTAGTTATGTACATAGTGTGTATACAGCCATGTTGATACCATCGTTAGCCTCCTCCCTGTCCTCCCCCTTCCAAAGGGACCCTCCTCATTGGAATGTGGGTTGTGCATTGCGGGGGTAGCCATCAGTTATGGGAAAGAGGCAATGTCTCTGTGCATAATGTCCCAACTTGTGGCTCTAACACTCTTTCTGCCCCGTCTTCCGCGAATTTCCCT
Organism: Orientallactaga sibirica; assembly: GCA_036365145.1. Lineage (NCBI taxonomy): Eukaryota > Metazoa > Chordata > Mammalia > Rodentia > Dipodidae > Orientallactaga > Orientallactaga sibirica. The sequence continues at coordinate 5,845,735 of JAEOAD010001268.1, forward strand.
GAGCCACATTGGGTTCATTTAAGGTCTTCTTCAGTGATGAGGTCTTGGGAGCCTCTGTGTCTCTGGATCTCTGGTTTTGTAGGAGTTGAGTGTTCTCTGTGTCTATCTCCTGCACTCTTGTGTTGGTACCAGGTTCACCAAGAAAGCAGCACTCTTGCTCATTTCCCCAATTACTCTATGGTTTCAGCTGGGGCCCTGGTGAAGTGCAATGGGCTGAGCCTCTCCTCAGGTTCTGCATCCATCTGAAAAAAAGAAGCAGATTTTCCAATGGAGAGTGAAGTCAGCACCAGATAAATGGGATAACCATTATTATTTCAGAGAGAATTTGATAGGTGTAGGCCCTCTTGTAGCCCACAATTGGTGGAAGCTTGATATTGGAGAGCAGGTGCTTTTTTGGATATGGTTCTGACTTGTTTCCCAGTTCCAGCTATGGGTTCCATTCCACTGAGCAGATCCATTAGGCAAGTCAAGAGCAGTTGGTTACCCACCATGGCTGTGTGCCACTATTGCACTTGTGTGAGCATCATGTCAGGTTGTTTGCTGCTGAGTAGCTTAGACTACAAGCTGCCTGGACAGGTGTTGGTCATTTCCCCCTGTTGGGGTCCCCCCCAAGGCCAGCCAGGAGGGACAGGGTCTCTCATGGGGTGAGCACGTGGAGTCACGACACAGACTCACTGAGACAAGCTAGGGGGCTGTCTGGGACCAATGACAGCTTGTCTCTGGACAGGACATTCCAGCCGCGAGCATGGGCTTAACTGTTGTCCATGTTCCATACCAACAGCATACTTCCTGTTGTGTCTTTGGCACCAGGCCTGTAGAGTCTTAGCACCTTTTAAGCTATCTGGGGACTGACTCTCTTCCAGATTGGTCCATGTTCCATCAAGTACTTTGGTGGGTCATCAAGTACTCTGAAAGAAATCTGTCTTCTTTTGGGAATCCTTGTAGGTCTCTGATCAACAGCTCATTGTGGATGTTAACCACATGCTGGCACTGGGATTATAGGCCAGCGCCAAGGGAAAAGAAGGAAGAAAAAGATAGGTAATATAAAAGAGAAAGAGAGAAGAGGGAGCGAGTGAGAGAGAAACAGGAAGATTAAGGTTAGTCTTCATCATACCCTCTCCAGAGCCTTGTGATTCAAGTGTTCCCTCTAAGGACCTGATGAAGGTTCAACCTTTTAGTCTGTCCTTCAGGATATAGGAAGTTATGGTACTGTTTCCATTTGGGTCCAGGTTTGTGCCTCCCCCACGCTTATCCTCCCTCTCAGTCCTATCTCCATCCCCAAGATGCTTTTTTTTTTTTTAATATCCCATAAATTAGTGTAAGAGCACCTGTAATCGCAGCACTTGGGAGGTAGAGACAGAAGGATTAGGAGTTAGAAGCCAGACTTAGTTGCACAGTGAGTTCAAGGCCAACCTGGTCTCAAAACAAAACAAGCAAAACAGAACAAAATCCTGAAGGATGTACAACGAGAATTGTGATGACAGCATGAAGTAATACTATATTAACTAATATCTTTCTTTTTTCGGGGGAGTTTTTTTTTTTTTTTTTTTTTTTTTTTTTTTTTTTCCGAGGTAGGGTTTCACTCTAGCCCACAGTGACCTGGAATTCACTATGTATTCTCAGGGTGGACTCAAACTCAAGGCAATCCTCTTACCTCTGCCTCCCTAGTGCTGGGATTAAAAGCGTGCGCCACCACACCTGGTTTAACTAATATCTGTCAATGTAGTACATAGCGTAGCAAATGGTTCAGTTTTGAGCATCCCTAAATCCTTGGTCAGCATAATCACATGGCTAATATTAGATCACCCAAAACACCCAGAGCTCTGGGATAGGGCTGCTTACTCAATCCAGTGCATAAGTCATGTTCCAAACAGGGTTTTGTTTGTTGGGCTTTTTTTTTGTTTTCCTTTAAAAAAAAAAATTCACCACATGTGGTGGCACACACCTTTAATCCCAACACTCATGTTGAGTTCAAGGCCACCCTGAGACTACAGAGTGAATTCCAGATCAACCTAGGTTACAGGAGATCCTACCTCAAAAAACAACAACTATAACAAAAAAATTCAAGTTTTATTGTTGTTTATTTCGAGGTAGGGTCTCACTCTAGCCCAGGCTGACCTGGAATTCACTCTAGTCTCAGGCTGACTCTGGAATCCTCACCTCTGCCTCCCAATTGGGATTAAAGGAGTGGCCTCCAACTCAAGTTTTTTTTTTTTTTTAATTTTATTTTATCTTATTTTTTGGAGAGAGGCACAGAGAAAGACCTCTGCCTCCCAAGTGAGGGGGATTAGAGATGGGGCGGGAGCAGTGCTGCTGAGAACGAAATCCAGATGTGCGCGCCCCTTGTGGCCAAGTGCAGCATTGCGCCCTTGCATCACCCATTTCTCACAGCTGGAGATTGGGACCAGTTTTTTTTAAAACCTGTTCATTTGGATTGTAAAATCTAGAAAAGGAAAAATTGGAAACCTAAACATGATATTTCAGGGCTAGAGAGATGACTTAGCAGTTAAGGTGCTTGCTGGTAAAGCCAAAGGACCCAGGTTCAATTCCCCAGTAACCCATGTGAACCCAGGGTCTCTACCCACTGCTAACAAACTCCAGATGCCTGTGTCACCTTGTGCATTTGGCTTACGTGGCTACTAAGGAATCACTCCCAGGTTGTTAGGCTTTGCAGGCAAGGGCCTAACCGCTAAGCCGTCTCTCCAGCCCCTGTGCATACAATTTTCCTCAAGTTCTGTTTGTTCAAAGTCAGTAACAAAGCCGGGTGTAGCAGACAGCTTCAGGTTTGCTGAGATGAACTTCCAGGCCAGGCACAGTTATGGAGGAAGGGATATTATTTATTGAAGTTTATAGATGAAGGCAAGTTCCATAAAGACAGAAGAAGCGGCCTACTCTTCACAGGACCAGGCAAGAGAGAGAAAAAATCCAACCAGGCACCCAGCACACAGAGCAAAACTACAGTCAAGCCACAGCAAGCTTCAGGAACCCCTATTAGGCACACTTTGCATATCTTTACAATGGAATCTCAAACCCACCACCACACCTTAAGACTGGCCCCCAGTGACATTGCCTCTAGCAAGGTGATTGCAGATGCAAACTATAACTAATAAAACACTGAATATATTGGGGGACATATATTCAAACTACCACACCGGGCATGGTGGTACATGCCTTTAATCCCAGCCCTTGGAGGCAGAGTTAGGAGGATCACCATGAGTTCAAGGGCACCCTGAGACTACATAGTGAATTCCAGGTCAGCCTGGACTAGAGTGAAACCCTACCTGGAAAAAACAAAAAACAAAGTCAGTAACAAAACCAGTACAAAGTCTGCAGCCTCGGCCACCCAGAATGTACCAGGGAAGCTGGTTGGCCTTGCCATCCACCCCACAGCACTCTGAGATTTCTACTCCTCTGGGCTTTATTTTCTTTTTTTTCTTTTTTTTTTTTTTAAATACTTTTAAAATTTTTATTTATGAGAGAGAGAGAGGCACTCCAGGGCCTCCAGCCACTGCAAACAAACTCTAGACGCATGCGCCACCTTATGCACCTGGCTTATGTGGGTCCTGGGGAATCGAACCTGGGTCCTTAGTCTTCTCAGGCAAGTGCCTTAACTGTTAAGCCATCTGTCTCTAGGGTCTCACTGTAGCTCTCACTGCTGAACGAGGACGAGGAGTTTTCTCCTCCTTTTCCGTGTTCCCCTTGTCCAGGCCTCAGGTCTCACATTTCTTCAGCCCAGGGCCCAGGTGTGCAGTGAGCACTCATAGTGACTGGTGAGCATCATGGTGCTTGCCCATAGTCTCCACTCTTAGGGAGACTGAGGCACGAGGAACCCTTGAATCCAGAGGTTTTCAGACTAGCCTGGGCAACATTGTAAAACCTCTTCATCTCAAAAAGAGAAAAATCAGAATTTGAGTCAAAATATATATTCTTTTTTTTTTTTTTTAATGTGTGTGTAGGCGTGGTAGCTCACACCTTTTTAAAAAAAAAAATTATTTTTATTTATTTATTTGAGAGTGACAGACAGAGAAAGGGGTAGAGAGAGAAAGAGAGAGAGAATGGGCACACTAGGGCCTCCAGCCACTGTAAACGAACTCCAGATGCATGTGCCCCCTTGTACATCTGGTTTATGTGGGTACTGGGGAATCAAGCCTTGAACCAGGGTCCTTAGGCTTCACAAGCAAGTGCTTAACCGCTAAGCCATCTCGCCAGCCCCAAAACATATATTCGTGCCAAGGCCACCCTGAGACTACATAGTGAATTCCAGGTCAGTCTAGGCTAGCGTGAGACCCTACCTTGAAAAAAATGTATGTATGTATGAACGAATGAATGAGTGAATGAATGAATATTCTTACTTACTTGAATGCTGATTATTAGTCCTTGGTTAATGTGTGTTGTCGATGGGAAGTGAGTGTAGAAGAAAGAGGAGAAAAGGCCTGGGCGTGGTGGTGCACACCTTTAATCCCAACACTGGAGAGGCAGAGGTAGGAGGATTGCTGTGAGTTCGAGGCCACCCTGAGACTACATAGTGAATTCCAGATCAGCCTGAGCTAGAGTGAAACCCTACCTTGCAAAACCAAAAAAAGTAAAAAAGAGGAGAAAAGGAAGTTGTTTTTTAAATCTATAGATCAGTGAACTTGAGGTTATGTGGGAGCCAGATCGAGGCCACACAGGCATTTCTGCTTTTGCCTCCGTCCTCTGACAGTGTATTCTTCATGTCCAAAAAAGGCAGTAATTTCATGGCTGAATTGCTTAGCGGTTAAGGCATTTGCCTGCAAAGCCTAAGGACCCCAGTTTGATTCCCCAGGACCCATGTAAGCCAGCTGCACAAAGGGGTGCATGCGTTTGGAGATCATTTACAGTGGCTGGAGGCCCTGATGCACCCATTCTCTCTATATATCTCCCTTTTCCTCTCTCTCTCTCTCTCTCTCTCTCTCTCTTAATTAAATAATAATAAGCCGGGCATGGTGGCGCATGCCTTTAATCCCAGCACTTGGGATGCAGAGGTAGGAGGATCACCATGAGTTCAAGGCCACCCTGAGACTACATAGTGAATTCCAGGTCAGCCTAAACTAGAACAAGACCCTACCTCGAAAAACCAAAAAAAATAATAATAATACAAATTTTATGCAGTAATTTCATCGTTGCTACACAGCATCTCAAGCTGCTCCCCACTGAACCACATCAGGCTGTATCACACTTACATGATGCCAGGCTGTTTCCCACTGGATTTTCTGGCTGTTGATAAATTGGCTTTGAATGTTGGGCATGTGGCTTTCCTTGACACAACCATGGACATGTTTCTTTTTTTTAAAATTTATTTATTTATTTGCAAGCAGAGAGAGAGAGACAGAAGAGAGGCAGAAAAAAGATAGAGAATGGGCATGCCAGGGCCTCTAGCAACCATGGACTCCAGATGCATGTACCCTTTGTGCAGCTTACGTTTCCTGGGATGAACTGGCTTTTTCACAGGCAAACACCTTAACCGCTAAGCCATTTCTCCAGCCCTGGACATGTTTCTTACCACAGCAGTTTTCCTAGGGATGCAGGCATTTCAGACTGGTGCGGACAGCAGCATGCAATGTCCCATTCCCTGTTTCTGGGTACCTCCATCGCCTGAGCTTGCTATGGTACACGAAATGGGATACAAATGCACAGAAGAAACGAAGCCGCCGAGGCTGCTGAGACGCAGCAGGTTGATGTGGTAGCTGTGGTGGTGCTGAGTGCCGCTGGCTCCCGTTTGTGGATGTCAGGGCTCAGCTTTGGCTGCAAGAGGGTGCCATCGTGAGGGATGTGCCCTTCTGCATGGCACTGAGAACACCCCTTCTTCTTAGTGCAAGTCTGCAGGGTTTTTCCAGCCAGGTGTCTCCCTGGCTGGAGCTCTCCTGCACGGCTCCCTGAGCTTGCATGCTGGAAGATCCTCATCAGAATCATCCTGTCAGTTTCTTATCGGCTTTAAAAAAATATTTTTGTTTATTTAGTTAGTTGAGAGAGAGAGAGAGAAAGAGGCAGGTAGAGAGAAAGAGAGAATTGGTGTGCCAGGGCCTCCAGCCACTGCAAATGAACTCCAGACACATGTGCCCCCTTGTGCATCTGGCTTACATGGGTCCTGGGGAATTGAACCAGGGTCCTTAGGCTTCGCAGGCAAACACTTTAACCACTAAATCATTTCCCCAGCCCTGTTTTTGGTTTTTTGAGGTAGAGTATCACTGTAGCCCAGGCTGACCTGCAATTCATTATGTAGTCTCAGGGTGGCCTTGAACTCACAATGATCCTCCTACCTCTGCCTCCCAAGTGCTGGAATTAAAGGCATGTGCCACCATGCCTGGCTAAGGCTTTTTGTTTTAAGCATTTTATTTTATTTGAGAGAGAGAGAGAGAGGAAGAGGCAGAGAATGGGTGCACCAGGACCTCTCAGTTGCTGTGAACGAACTCCAGATTCGTGCACCCCCTTGTGGGCATGTGCAGCATTACGTGGGACCTGGAGATTTGAACAAGCATTCGTAGGCTTCGCAGGCAGGCGCCTTAACTGCTAAGCTATCTCTCCAGGCCCCCCCCCCTTTTTAATTGAACTTCCAACTGCTTTTTGTTGTTTGTTTTTGTTTTTCAAACTAGGGTCTTACTCTAGCCCAGGCTGACCTGGAATTCACTGTAGTCTCACGGTGGCCCTGCACTCACAGTGATCCTCCTCCTTCTGCCTCCGGAGTGCTGAGAATAAGACATGTGTCACCATGCTCCGCTCTTTTTTTGTTTTGTTTTCTTGAGGTACGGTCTCACTATAGCCCAGGCTGATTCTAACTGCTTTTAAAATTGGCAATGTAGGGTTGGGGAAATGGCTTAGTGGTTAAGGCATTTACCTGCTAAGCCTAAGGACCCTGGTTTGATTCCCCAGGACCCACATAAGCCAGATGCACAAGGGGGCGCATGCATCTACAGTTCATTTGCAGTGGCTAGAGGCCTTGGCATGCCCATTCTCTCTTTCTCTCTATCTGTTTCCTGTCTCTTACAAATATATATATATATATATAAACTCCTAAATCTATAAAAAAAATTGACAGTATAAAGCTGGATGTGGTTGTACATACCTTTAATCCCAGCACTGGGGAGGCAGAAATAGGAGGATCGCCATGAGTTCAAGGCTATCCTGAGACTACATAGTGAACTTCAGGTCAAGCTGGGTTAGAGTGAGACCCTACATCAAAAAACAAAAAAAAAAAAAAAAAAAAAAAAAAAAAGGCTGGAAGGATGGCTTAGCAGATCCACATTAGCCAGATGCACAAGGGGGTGCATGCGTCTAGAGTTTGTTTATAGTGGCTGGAGGCCCTGGCACGCCCATTCTCATTCTTTCTCTTTCTCTCCCTCTTTCTCTGTTAAGTAAATAAATAAAATTAAAATATTTTTAAAACTAAAAAAAAAATTGACAATGTTGTTTCATTTTGCTGATAGAACCCAGGAGGTAGGAAAGAGTTGTTATTTGGAAAAAGAAAAGAAAATAGGAAAACTTTCTGACTTAACTCTTCCTCTCCTTGTATGATTTAAGCATAATCCAGTTACAAGGTTTCATTAGCAAAACCACCGTTTTCAACCCCCAAGGTAGGGTCTCACTCTAGCTCAGGATCTATAGTCCCAGACTGGCCCTACAGCAGTCCTCCTATCTCTACCTCCCCAGTGCTGGGATTAATGGCATGCACCACCATGCTTGCAAAAACAAATTTTTGTAATGGAATTAGCCAAACAAAACCTTGGTCAGTTGAGTCTGAGGACCCAACTGCTTCCCATGGCACCAGCAACATTGTTTGTTTAGCACCCTCTGTAGTAGAATCTTTACTCACAGAGAAGCAGAAAGTAACTCAGACACCCCAACTGGATTTCCAAGTCTTGGGTGACATTTGTAACCCTTTTGACTTCTCAACTGAGAAAATTGGATGCAGCTGTCACAGGAGGAGAATAAATGCGGGCCCTACAATGCTGTTCTTACAGCACTTTTCTTCCTTGGAATTTAGCCCACAATGAAAGGCAAGCATATTCTAGGAGGGCGGTGCTACGTGAAAGGAAGGATAACAACGGAGTAGGCTGAGCTGACAACAATCCTGAGGGAGATACTGCAGCTAGAGTCAGCTGCCTGCTAACACACAGGCAGAGGTGCAACCTCCTGTGATCCTACTGCAAAGTCCGAATTTTAAAAAAAATATATTTTATTTATTTATTTATCTAAGAGAGAGAGAGAGGAAGAGGCAGAGAGAAAGAGACAATGGGCTCGCCAGGGTCTCCAGCCACTGCAAATGAACTCTAGACGCAAACACCTCCTTGTGCATCTGGCTTGTGTGGGCCCTGAGGAATTGAACGGGGGTCCTTAAGGCTTCTCAGGCAAGTGCCTTAACCGCTACACCATTTCCTCAGCCTGCAAAGTCCTAATTTTAAAATTAAATGACCAGGCTGGAGAGATGGTGTAGCGGTTAAGGCACTTGCCTGCACAGTCAAAGAACCCAGGTTCGATTCCCCAAGGCCCACGTAAGCCAGATGCACAAGGCGGCACATGCATCTGGAGTTGGCTTGCAGTGGAGGCCCTGGTGTGCCCATTCTCTCTTCATCTGCCTCTTTCTTTCTCTCTCAAATAAATAAAATTAAAACATTTTTTAAAAAGTAAAATTAGCCGGGCATGGTGGCGCACGCCTTTAATCCCAGCACTCGGGAGGCAGAGGTAGGAGGATTGCCATGAGTTCGAGGCTACCCTGAGACTACATAGTTAATTCCAGGTCAGCCTGGGCCAGAGTGAGACCCTACCTCGAAAAACCAGAAAACACAATAAATAAATAAATAAAGTAAGATTAAATGACCTATGAAAGGGACAATATAAATGGCTAATAATGTTTTAGATAAAACATTTTGAGCCAGCCGTGGTAGCGCACCCTTTAATCGCACCAGTCTGAAGGCAGAGGTAGGAGGATCACTGTGAGTTTTGAGGTCACCCTGAGAGTATATAGTGAATTATAGGTCAGCCTGGGCTAGAGGGAGACTGTACCTTGTAAAACAAAAAGTAAACAAACAAAAACAAAACATTTACACCATCACTGATCATCAGAGAAAAGCAGTTTAACATGTGGTACCATTATTAAGCTATGAATAAGGATTTTAAAAAATTAAAATTTTTTGGACTGGAAAGAAGGCTTGCATACAAAGCCTAAGGACTCATGTTCGACTCTCCAGATCCCATGTAAACCAGATGCACAAGGTAACATAAGCATGCAAGGTCACACATGCATACAAGATGGCATACAAGTGTGGAGTTCAACTGCAGAGTGGAGGTTCTGGCATGTCAATTCTCTTTCTCTCACTCACTCTCTCTCATAAAAAAAATTATAATTTTTGCAGGGCATGGTGGCGCACGCCTTTAATCCCAGCACTTGGGAGGCAGAGGTAGGAGAATCACCATGAGTTCAAGGCTACCCTGAGACCACATAGTGAATTCCAGGTCAGCCTGGGCTAGAGTGAAACCTTACCTTGAAAAACACAAAAACATAATTTTGGGCTGGAGAGATGGCTCAGCAGTTAAGGAGCTTGCCTGCAAAGTCTAAGGACCCAAGTTTGATAACCCAATACTCACATAAAGCCAAATGCACAAGGTGGCAAATGCATCTGGAGTTGGTTTGTAGCTGGAGGTCCTGGTACACCCATATTCTCTCTTTCTCACTCTCTTTCTGTGTGTCTCTCAAATAAATAAATAAAATATTTAAAATAAATAATTAAAAAAAACAGGCTGGAGATATGGCTTAGCAGTTAAGGCACTTGCATGCAAAGCCTAAGGATCCCAGTTTATTCCCCAGGACCCATGTAAGCCAGATGCACAGGAGGGCGCATTCATCTGGAGTTCATTTGCAGTGGCTGGAGGCCCTGGTGCGCCCATTCTCTCTGCCTCTTTCTCTCTCTCTCTATCTCAAATAAATAAATAAAATATTAAAAAAAACATAAGCCAGGCATGGTGACGCACGCCTTTAATCCCAGCACTCGGGAGGCAGAGATAGGAGGATCGCTGTGAGCTTGAGGCCACCCTGAGACTACACAGTGAAATCCAGGACAGCCTGAGCTAGAGTGAGACCCTACCTCAAAAAAAAAAAAAAAAAAAAAAAAAAAAAAAATTGCTGGGCATGGTGGTAACCTTTAATTCCAGAACTTGGGAGGCTGAGGTAGGAGGAAAGCTGTGAGTTTGAGGCCAGCCTGAGATAGAGTGAAACCCTGTCCCCTCCCCTCCAAAAAAGAAAATAATAATGTGGAGAGCAATTGAGTAAGGCACCCAGCTTTGATATCTGGCCTCCACGTGTGCATACACACACACACACACACACACACACACACACACACAGCATAATTACTTTCAGGGACTGGAAGGATGGCTCAGTGGTTGAAAACATTTGCTTGCAAAGCCTGCTGGTCTGAGTTCAATTTCCAAGCCACCCGTATTAATCCATATGCAAAATGTCCTGCTGGGGCTGGAGAGATGGCTTAGCGGTTAAGGCGTTTGCCTACAAAGCCAAAGGACCCAGGTTCAACTCCCCAGGTCCCATGTAAGATAGATGCACAAGGTGGCACATGCGTCTGGAGTTCATTGGCAGTGGCTGGAGGCCCTGGCATGCCCATACTCTATCTCTCTCTCTCTTTTTCAAATAAATAAATAAAAAATAATTTTTAAAAAAAGACCTGCTGTTCATTTGCAAAGGCAGTGTTAAACGCTGCTGAAGCTAAGGACCCCCACTCCCCAGAAATAAAAATTTTTAAGGTACTAAAATTTATTTCTTGTATCTCTCTCTCAAATTAGTAAAATAAAAATATTTTCACTAAGTCTGAGCTTTTTCCATTATTCTAGGGTGCAAACACCCATTGAGTTCTGATAATGGGAAATTGCTGTCAACTTCATTATGGTCCTGTCTGCTGTTCCTAATGATTATCTATAAAGATAAGAAGTAAAAAAAAAAAAAAAAAGAGGTTATCTCAGTGGCTGGTGGCTGGTGATTGGAGCTGTGTATTGCAGTTTGTAGCCTCTGCCCTGAACCCACAGGATACTTTTCATGAACCTCTAGTACAGCCCCTACTGCACCAAATCTAAACAGCGGACTGCAAATGGAGCGCTGGCTTTTGTATGAGTGACAGCTTGTTTTCTCACTTGTCTTCAGCCCTAGACTAGCAGGATCCGTAAACTCTCTTGATGGGTAGAAATTGGTCTAGAATACACACGGTCCAAAATAACAGCCACTAGCCACATGTAGCAATGAGCATTTGAAATGTGGCTACTGTAGCTGAGGAAACTGAACATTTAACTACAAGTCATTTTAAATTTAAATCACCTCACATGGCCAGTGGTCACTGTGCTGTCCAACACAGTAATGGTGAGTTCTGGGAGAGGAACTCTGAGGTCCGCTATCAACATGAGCTCCTGCTGAATGCCAGACGTGGTCCTTTCATTGCCCTCATTAAAAAAATATATTTTTTAATTTAATTTATTTATCTGAGAGAGAAAGGTAAATAGAGTGAGAAGGGGCATGCCAGAGCCTCTAGCCACTGCAATGGAACTCCAGACACATGCGTCATCTTGTGGGGACTGGGGAATCGAACTTGGGTCTTTAGGCTTTGCACGCAGGTGCCTTAACTGCTAAGCCATCTCTCCAGCCCATTGCCCTCATTTTTGCAGAGCCCCTTGCTGGAGCAACCCAGACTGCAAAGCCTGACCCATCATTGCCTCTTTTCCAGGGTAACTAGCAGCCACTGGAGCAATCTAGGAGCTTGCTATAGGGGCGCCTGGCTGAGCGTGGAAGAAAACAACAACAAAAAGTGCCTGGCAGTGAGCTGAAAGCCTCTTCCACCTGGCCAGGCCTCACTGGGGCAGAATGATACTTTCCTGACACAGTTACAGAAGTAGCGGAATTCCCCAAACTGGGACCTGTGGGACTCACAACATGGACTGAAGCTTGCTGGCCATGCTCTCATTTTGGCAAAGAAGGGAGGTGTGAGTTGGAGAGATGGTTTAGTGGTTAAGGAACTTACCTGCAAAACCTAAGGACTCCGGTTTGATTCTCCAGGTCCCAGGTAAGCCAGATGCACATGGTGGCGCATGCATCTGGAGTTCATTTGCAGTGGCTAGAGGCCCTGGCATGCCCATTCTCTCTCTCCTTCTCTCTGTCTCTAATAAATAAATAAAAATAAATAAATCATCAAAAAAAAAAAGAAGAAGAAGAAGAAGGGAGGTGTGAGAAGAGGGGACATGCTGGCTTGGCTTTGTCAGTCATGTCCAGTGAGGAAGGCCTGGTGCTCAGCTTGGACAGAGCTGAATGCCTTTTGTCTGATTTCCATTAGAGAGCCGCTTCATGCTTCGGCTCTGAGGAATGAGCGCTCTTCACAGTACAACCTAAGATAAATTTGAGGCACAAGGTCGAGGGCTGCAGCCCAGGAGGATCACGTGCTTAGAGCTATTAGATTTCTGAAAAATAGGAAACCAGGTGTTGTGTTAGTGCAACAAGGAAGCTGGGGTGGGGGCAGCTGGAGAGGTGGGTTAGTGGTTAAGGCACTTGCCTGCAAAGCCTAAGGACCCAGGTTCAATTCTCCAGCACCCATATAAGCCAGATGCACAAGGTAGCACATGCATCTGGAGTTTGTTTGCAGTGGCTGCAGGCCCTGGCAAGCCCATTTGCTCTCTCTCTTCCTTCCTCTTTCTCTCTGTCAAAATGAATAAATAAAAAATAATATTTTAAAATTTTCTGTTATTTATTTATTTGAGAGGGAGAGAAATAAGCAGGTAGAGAGAGAAAGAATAGACACACCAGGGCCTCCAGCCACTGCAAACAAACTCCAGATGCATGCGCCCCCTTGTGCATCTGGCTTACACAGGTCCTGGGAAATCGAACCTGGGTCCTTTGGCTTTGCAGACAAATGCCTTAACCACTAAGCCATCTCTCCCACCCTAAAAATAAAATATTTTAAAAATAAAAATAAAATAGGCAGTGTACCACTCTACCCTGCTTCTCTCTCATTTCTGAAACAGGCTCTTTGTCCCTCTCTCTGTTTTCTGAAACAAACTTGCTCGGTAACTAAGGATGACATTGAACTTCTGATCCTCCTGCCTCTCCAGTGATGAGATATCCTGTGTATGCCGGCATACTCAGCTTTTTATTCATTCATTCACTCATTTAACAGAGAAAGAAGGAGGGAGGGAGAGAGAGAATGGGTGCGCCAGGGCCTCCAGCCACTGCAAACGAACTCCAGACACACATGCCCCCTTGTGCATCTGGTTTATGTGGGTCCTGGGGAATTGAAACCTTTTGGCTTTGCAGGCAAACGCCTTAACTGCTAAGTCATCCCTCCAGCCCATGCTCAGCTGTGTGTGTGTGTGTGTGTGTGTGTGTGTGTGTGTGTGTGTGTGTGTGTGCGTGCGCGCGCTTTTCCGAGGTAGGGTTTCACTCTGGCTCAGGCTGACCTGGAATTCACCATGTAGTCTCAGGGTGACCTCGAACTCTCGGTAATCCTCCTACCTTTGCCTCCCGAGTGCTGGGATTAAAGGCATGCGCCACCATGCCCGGCTCCATGTTCAGCTTTTTAGGCATCTTGATATCAGAATCTTCCAGAACTGTAAGCCAATTAATTTCTTCTGCTCACTGTCAATTAGCCAGCATCAAGTATTCTGTTAAACCTGTTCACGTGTGTCCTCAGCCCCTCTGCAAGGACTCCCTTTGTACCATAACCTTCTGCTCAAAAGCCTGGTATGCGCAGACTAGAAGCCACCCATACACAGGGACAGGATCTCATCTTTCACATGCATGTGGGACTCAGCACAAACCACCTAGTCACTGCCACCAACAGAGATTGAGCCCTATCAGCACTCCCCAGGGAGGCTTCTATCATATGACCACAGCAGGAGGGCCAGAGCCTCTGACACTGACCTGCTTCTTCATGCCCACTCGAATCTACCTCGTGATGCCAGGAAACTTGTCCCTGTTTCTGAGAAAAAAAAAAAAAAAAACAGACACCCCCCCATTACAAACTGTATCATGACATAAGAGGTGTGGTGGCACATGCCTGCAATCCTAGCACTCAGGAGGTAGAGGCAGGAGAAACCGAAGTTCAAGGTTTTCCTCAGATATATAGGGAGTTCCAGGCTGCCTTGAGCTAGAGATTGTCTCAAAAATAAATAAATAAATAAATAAATAAATAAATAAATAAATAAATAAGTGGCTGGGCATGGTGGCGCACGCTAGGAGGATTACCATGAGTTTGAGGCCACCCTGATACTACACAGTAAATTCTAGGTCAGCCTGGGCTAAAGTGAAACCCTATGTCAAAAAAACAAATAATAGGGCTGGAGAGATGGCTTAGCGGCTAAGGTGCCTGCCTGCTAAGCCTAAGAATGCTGGTTCCAATGTCCAGCGGTTCCAATCTCCAGGTCCCACGTTTAGCCAGATGCAAAGTGATGCAAGGGCGCAATGCCGCACTTGACCACAAGGGGGCGCAAGTATCTGGATTTCGTTCATGGCAGCTGAGAGACTGCTGGCGCACCTATCTCTGTCTCCCTCTCTCTCTCTATCTCTCTCTGTCTCTCTCCAGAAATAAATAAAAAATAATAAATAATAATAAAAAGCCTAATAAGCTGGGTGTGGTGGCGCACGCCTTTAATCCCAGCACTTGGGAGGCAGAGGTAGGAGGATCGCCGTGAATTCAAGGCCACCCTGAGACTACATAGTGAATTCCAGGTCAACCTGGCCTAGAGTGAGACCCTACCTCGAAAAACCAAAAAAGAAAAACTTCCAGTTTAAATAGAAAGTTCAGGAAGATTTATGGAGAAAAGGAAAACTAGAGAAGGCAGGGCAGTAACTTCTGATCCAAATTTACTTTCTGAAGGCAAATTACAGAATTAGTGGGCCTCATTAGTAGAACTCTTACCTGACATGTCCAAGGCCCTGGGTTCATTTCATCATTAAAAAGTAGAACTCTAATCCCAGCACTCGGGAGGCAGAGGTAGGAGGATGTCCAAGGCCACCCTGAGACTACATAGTTAATTCCAGGTCAGCCTGGGCTAGAGTGAGACCCTACCTTGCAAAAACCAAAAAATAAAAAAATAAAAAATAAAAAATAAAATAAAATAAAATAGGGCTGTAGAGATGGCTTAGCAGTTAAGACACTTGCCTTACCTTGAAAGTACTTTCAGAAAACTGCACTGTGAAAATCCAGATTTAGAAATAGTTAACGCCAGCCTGGTGGCGCATGCCTTTAATCCTAGCACTGGGGAGGCAGAGGTAGGATCGCCTTGAGTTAGAGGCCACCCTGAGACTATATAGGGAATTCCAGGTCAGCCTGGGCTAGAGAGAGACCCTACCTTGAAAAACCAAATATAAAAAATAAAAATAGCTGGGTGTGGTGGAGCATGCCTTTAATGCTAGTACTCGGGAGGCAGAGGGTAGGAGGATCACTGCGAGTTCAAGGGCACCCTGAGAATACATAGTGCATTCCAAGTCAGCCTGAGCTAGAGTGAGACCCTACGTCAAAAAACAAAACATAGGGCTGGAGAGATGGCATAGCGGTTAAACGCTTGCCTATGAAGCCTAAGGACCCCGGTTCGAGGCTTGATTCTCCAGGACCCACGTAAGCCAGATGCATAAGGGGATGCATGCATCTGGAGTTCATTTGCAGTGGCTGGAGACCCTGGTGCACCCATTCTCTCTGCCTCTCTCTCTCTGCCTGCCTATTTCTGTATCTCTCTCTCTCTTAAATAAATAAATAAATAATAAAATATTTTTAAAAAAGAAAAACAAAACATAGATAAATAAATAAATAAATAAATAAATAAATAAATAAATAAAAGAAATAGATAAGTCAACTGAGACTACATAGTGAATTCCAGGTCAGCCTTTTGTTTTGTTTTGTTTTTCTGTTTTCCAAGGGAGGGTCTCACTCTAGCCCAGTTACTTGAAAGATGAGAGCCGAACATGTGTTTACTTTTCTCTCTAACCTTGAAAACAAACCCAAAGCTGTAATTTCTGTTTTCCTCCAAATAACTTCCCAAACGACCTTGATCTAATGGACCATACATTTCTACCTTCATCGGTAGACCGAGATAGGGTCTCACTCTGGTCAGGCTGACCTGGAATTAACTATGTAGTCTCAGGGTGGCCTTGAACTCTCGGCGATCCTCCTACCTCTGCCTCCCAGTGCTTTTTTTTTTTTCCAGTTTTTTGAGGTAGGGTCCATGCTGGGCAGAAAATTCCTTTCTTATCTCCTGCATAGAATAAGACTTCCAGCCGGGCGTGGTGGCACACGCCTTTCGCCCCAGCCCTTGGGAGGCAGAGGTAGGAGGATCACCACGAGTTCAAGGCCACCCTGAGACTGCAGAGTGAATTCCAGGTCAGCCTGGGCCAGAGCGAGACACTACCTTGAAAAACCAAAAAAAAAAAGACTTCCATACTTCCATGAACATTCGCTTGGCACCTGGGGAGAGAATTGTGCTTTTCCATGTAAGACTCAGCGGCTGGGAGCTGCTGTCCCTGGGAGCTGCGCAGGAGCCGGAGCCCGAGGGCTTTTGCTCTGCTGGTTTTGTACCATCCATTCTCACGGTGCAGTGCACTTGTAGGTCACTTTCACAGTCCCCGAGGTCCCCGAAGCTGGAGGCTGAGGATCCTCTACTGGAAACACGGAGAGCTGAGTTTCCGTGTGTTCAGTTTAGTATGGAGAGCTCGCTCCACCGATTACCACATCCTGTCTCCCTGCTCTGTAACTGGTCCCTTTCCTTTCTGTTCTCCAAATCTGCTCACCCTTCCTGGGAATGCCAAATCTATTTCAGGTTAGCATCTCTCTTGAGAGCCATGATTTAAATCTCCTCACATCTATCCACTTCTATCCCTTCCCCATCCCTGAGGCATTTCATCTCCTTCAAGCTCGAGAAGCATCTGCAGTATTTGGAAGATGCGACTTCTCATAGGGACGTTGCAAATTAATATGATAGAGGTGGTAAACCTCTCTCCCACCCCAGATTTTTTATTTTCATTTCCACCAACTGTGGAGAAAATAGACCGCGCCAAAAAAAAAAATCCTATGCCTGGGGGCTGAGAGGATGAGTGGAGCAAAGCAGGGAAGGAAGAATGGTTGGAGGTGGGGCCTAGAGGCAGAGAGCCACTCTTGGGAGAAATAATTAAGGCTGGCAGGGAATGGCTATGTTAATTGAGCTGAGCAGAAAGATGAGCATCTGGGGATTCTTTTAAGAGGCTGTGGGATTCTCTGATAAAGTCTTTGGTGCATTATTGCATTAATCTTTGGTCACTATAAAAAATGTCTTTTAAACCGGGCGTGGGGGGCGCACGCCTTTCATCCCAGCACTCGGGAGGCAGAGGTAGGAGGATCGCTGTGAGTTCCAGGCCACCCTGAGACTACATAGTGAAATCCAGGTCAGCCTGAGCTAAAGTGAGACCCTACCTCGAAAAACCAAAAATCAATAAATAAATAAATAAATAAATAAATAAATAAATGTCTTTTAAGCCGGGCGTGGGGGCGCACACCTTTCATCCCAGCACTCGGGAGGCAGAGGTAGGAGGATCACTGTGAGTTCGAGGACATCCTGAGACTATATAGTGAATTCCAGGTCAGCCTGGGCTAGAGCAAACTCTATCTCTAAAATAAAATAAAATAAAATAATAAAATAAAATAAAATATAAAATAAATAAGTAAAGTAAACTAAAATAATAAACTAAAATAAAAAATATAAAATAAAAGTACAAAGAGATCCTGCTATATGCGGGGCAGGAGTAGGAAAGAACTCACAGAAGGGAGGGGGGCTGAAGAGATGGCTTAGTGGTTAAGGCGTTTCCCTGCAAAGCCAAAGGACCCAGGTTCCATTCCCTAGCACCCACATAAAGCCAAATGCACTGGGTGGTGTATGCATCTGGAGAAAAAAATAAAAAGGTAACAGCTTAAGCTGGGCATGGTGGCTCATGCCTTTAATCCCAGCCCTGGTGGGGCGGGGGAGGCAGAGGTAGAAGGATCACTGTGAGTTCGAGGCCACCCTGAGACGACATAGTGAAGTCCAGGTCAGCCTGAGCCAGAGTGAAACCCCACCTAGAAAAAAACAAAACAACAACAACAAAAAAGAGGTAATCACTTTGGTGGTTTTTAGTATAATTGCAGAGTTGTACAGCCATTGCTGCACTGTATTGGTGCTTTTCCATGATCCACACGCACTGTCAGAGAAGAACCAGGCTGGACATATTGAGTCTAGAGACAGTGTGTGGATTGCTTGTATTTCATGGTTCTGTGGACCCCCAAAAGTCTCTCTCTCTCTCTTTTTTTTTTTCTAGGTAGGGTATCACTCTAGCCCAAGCTGATCTGGAATTCAATATGTAGTCTCAGGGTGCCCTTGAACTCACAGTGATCCTCCTACCTCTGCCCCCTTAGTGCTGACATTAAAGGTGTGCACTACCATGCCTGGCTTTTTTGTTTTGTTTTGTTTTGTTTTTTGTTTTTTTTGAGACAGGGTCATATGTAACTCAGACTGACCTTGAATTTGCTATGTAGCTGAGGATGGCCTTGAATGATCCTCCTGCCTCCATTTCCTGAGCGTTTGATTATAGGCCTATGCCACCATGCCCAGCTTATGTAGTGCTAGGAATCAAACTCAGGACTTCATGCATGCCAGACAGGCAGTCTACCTATTGCGCCACATCCTCAGCCCTCCCAGAGGTCCTATAACTTCCGTTTGGGAGCCATTAGTTTAAGGAATTGGCAAATGGAAACTTTCCATTAAAACGAACGCATATGTGTTACCAGAAAGACTTGGTGCATTCATTACTTATAACCGTGGATGGGTATATGAAAATGGCTCTTTTCTTGAGCAACAGAATTACCTGGAGGACTTGTTAAAACAGATTGCTAGACCCAAAGCTCTGTCTGGATGGAGCATGAGAATCTGTGTTTCTAACGCTTTTTTTTTTTTTTTTGGTTTTTTTCGATGTAGTCTCAGGATGGCCTTGAACTCATGGCGATCCCCCTACCTCTGCCTCCCAAGTGCAAGGATTAAAGGCGTGCGCCACCATGCCTGGCTCTTCTAAACACATTTCTAAGTGATGCCAACACTGTTAGCCCCCGGCCACACTGAGAAACCTGGAGAACTGCACTTGGGAGGATCTATTTAATAGACACTGCTGAAGGGAAAGGAGATCAGTTAGCAGGCTCTGGTGGTCGCTGTGAGTATGGCAGTGGGAATGGAGAGTTTTTAAAATACTCTGGTGGCCCGTAGTGGAAAAAAAAAGAGGCACTCAAACAGCTCAGGCCTGAATCTACAGGCAGATTGGATGACAGGCCTGCAGGGTGGATAGGAGAGGCTGTAATCCACGGCAGCCTTGCCTCCCCACCCCTTTTGGCTGTCTAAGAAGGCTCAACTACGAATTGTTGTCAGAGGGAAGGTACCCTGGTCACCTGAGCACGTGACTCTTTGGCCTCATTACAGTGTTGCCCCCAAATCAGGAAATCATGGGAAACTGGGATTCCACATTCTAAGTTTTATGAACAAGAACAATCTGGAGAACTCTGGCCTCTACTATTACAATGTCTCTTCTATGGTTTTAAATTTAACTTGGGAGGATCTATTTAATAGACACTGCTGAAGGGAAAGGAGATCAGTTAGCAGGCTCTGGTGGTCGCTGTGAGTATGGCAGTGGGAATGGAGAGTTTTTAAAATACTCTGGTGGCCCGTAGTGGAAAAAAAAAAGAGGCGCTCAAACAGCTCAGGCCTGAATCTACAGGCAGATTGGATGACAGGCCTGCAGGGTGGATAGGAGAGGCCGTAATCCACGGCAGCCTTGCTTCCCCACCCCTTTTGGCTGTCTAAGAAGGCTCAACTACGAATTGTTGGTCAGAGGGAAGGTACCCTGGTCACCTGAGCACGTGACTCTTTGGCCTCATTACAGTGTTGCCCCCAAATCAGGAAATCATGGGAAACTGGGATTCCACATTCTAAGTTTTATGAACAAGAACAATCTGGAGAACTCTGGCCTCTACTATTACAATGTCTCTTCTATGGTTTTTAAATTTATTTTATTTTTATTTATTAGAGACAGAGAGAGAGAGAGAGAATGGGCATGCCAGGGCCTCTAGCCACTACAAACGAACTCTAGAAGCACGTGCCACCTTGTGCTTATGTAGGACCTGGAGAATCGAACCTGGGTCCTTAGGCTTCACAGGCAAGCATCTTAACCGCTAAGCCATCTCTCCAGTCTCTTCTACTTCTATTCTTGAAACTTTCCCTCTGGCCAAAACACATTGCTACATGACATCCAGCAGTTTGAAGTCCATACTTTTTTTTTTTTTTTTTTTTTTTTTTTTCGAGGTAGGGTCTCACTGTAGCCCAGGCTGACCTGGAACTCACTGTGTAGTCTCAGGGTGGCCTTGAACTCACGGTGATCCTCCTACCTCTCCCTCCCAAGTGCTGTGATTAAAGGTATGAGCCACCACACCCAGCTTGAAGTCCATACTTCTTTTTTAAATTTTTTTATATTTATTTTTATTTTGGAGAAAGACACAGAGAGAGGGAGAGGAAGACAGATAGAGATGGGCACTCCAGCAGCCTCTCAGCCGCTGTGAATGAAATCCAGATGCATGTGCCCCCTGTGGGCAAGTGTGGCATTGCGCCCTTGAGTCACTTTGCATCTGGCTAAACATTGGACCTGGAGATTGGAACTGACATTCTTAGGCTTAGCAGGCAGGCACCTTAACCGCTAAGCCATCTCTCCAGCCCGAAGTCCATACTTCTTGAAGGCCCTACTCAGATCCCACATCCGGGCAGCAGTTGTTCCTACTATGCTGTGTACTGTTTCTCAGAGTGGGTTTAAAGTGTTGCCCAGTAGGATCCAAGCCTCTGAGGGAGTAACATCCCAGCATGTCCATTGCAGCTTTCCAGGCAGTGCAGCACTGTACTCTTAGAAGTCGTGTGCTCCTTGTCCAAAGACAGTGATGAAACTGGGACCTAGAATCTTCCAGGTCTCCATTAGCAATTGACTCCCAAATAAAGGGACCTATGGAGCGATTCAAACCCTCTGGTAATCCCAGCACTTCAGAGGCTGAGTCAGGAAGATTACTCACGTTTAAGTGTAGCTTTGGCTACTGAGGAAGCTTCAAGAAACCAAGCCTGGGTTATAGTGTGAGACCCTGTCTCAAAAAACCAAAACCAGGGCCTGGAGAGATGGCTTAGTGGTTAAGGCGTTTGCCTGCAAAGCCAAAGGACCCAGGTTCAATTCTCCAGGACCCACATAAGCCAGATGCACAAGGGGGTGCACGCATCTGGAGTTTGTTTGCAGTGGCTAGAGGCCCTGGCGTGCCCATTCTCTCCCTCTCTCTCTCTCAAATAAATAAATAGGAGGATCACCGTGAGTTTGAAGCCACCCTGGGACTACATAGTGAATTCCAGGTCAGCCTGTAGTAGAGTGAAATCCTACCTCGAAAACCAAACCAAACCAAACAAACAAACAAAAACCCCACTAAAACCAAAGCCAGGTGTGGTGGTGCATGCCTTTAATCCCACCACTCAGGAGGCAGAGGTGTGAAGTTCACCATGAGTTTGAAGCCACCCTGAGACTACAAAGTTAATTCCATGTCAGCCTGGGCTAGAGTGAGACAAAACAAAACCAAACAAAACAAAAAAATTAAAACGGGAGGCTAAGATGGCTTAGTTTAGCAGTTAAGGCACTTCCCTGCAAGGCCTGACAACCTGGGTTTGATTCCCCAGTACCCACATAAAGTCAGATGCACAAAGTGACACATTCTCTCTCTTCTATCTCTCTGCAATTAAATAAGTAAGTAAATAAATAAGTAAATATAAAAACAAACAAAAAATTTAAAACCAGTCAGGTATGGTAGTCCACACCTTTAATTCTAGTACTCTGAAGACAGAAGTAGGAGGATCACTGTGAATCTGAGGCCAGTTTGGGACTACAGAGTGAGTTCCAGGTCAGCCTTGGCTAGAGTGAAACCCTATCTCA
This sequence comes from Orientallactaga sibirica, assembly GCA_036365145.1. Taxonomy (NCBI): domain Eukaryota; kingdom Metazoa; phylum Chordata; class Mammalia; order Rodentia; family Dipodidae; genus Orientallactaga; species Orientallactaga sibirica. The sequence goes on from JAEOAD010001268.1 coordinate 5,867,729, forward strand.
AAGAAGAAGAAAAGAAAAAAAAAAAAAAAAAAAACTAAAACCATGGGCTAAAGAGATGGCTCAGTGGTTAAATGGTTTGCTTGCTTGCAAAGCCTGATGGACCAGGTTCAATTTCCCAGTACCCATGTAAAGCCAGATTCACAAAGTGGCACATACAGTTCGTTTGCAGTGGTAGGAGGCCCATTTGCTCGCTCGCTCTCCCTCTCTCTCTCTTTCCATCTATCTCTCCCTCTCCCAAATAAATAAAAACATTTAGGGCTGGAGAGATGGCTCAGTGGTAAAGATACTTGCCTGCAAAGCCTAAGGTCCTAGGTTCAATTCCCCCATTACCCACATAAAGCCAGATGCATGTGCATGTGTCTGGAATTCCTTTGCAGTGGCCAGAGGCCCTCGATGTGCCCATTCTCTCTCTCTGCCTCTCAATCTCTCTCTGTGTCAAAAAATATATATATATAATAATTTGTAAAATGTTAAAAAAAAACAAAACCCTAAAACCAAACAGAAAATAATGAGGGGATATACGAGGAAGCTGCTCTTCCACTCCATTACAAGTGGCCTTTGCAACGTGCCTCGTGTGTCCTTGAGGGCTAAGAAGGCTTTACTCTGAGATTGGACACTGTTCTGTGGAGAGAAAATGATGAACAAGGCCATTTCCAGGACTTAGAGGAAGAAGAAACAAGCCCCAACAGCCGGCATGCCCAAAGACCCCACACTGGAAGAAATACAGCTACACTACACTCACTGCCCCTTGCTAAGGATCTGGTTCCATCTTTCTCTGTAAGCCTTGTCCCCTTCCTCTTGCCTCAGCCAGGGTCTTCACTTTGGGCTAGATAGATATGGCCCCCTAAAAGTAGGGCTGGAGAGATGGCTCAGTGGTTAAGGCACTTGCCCAGTACCCATGTAAAGCCAGATGCACAAAGTGGCACATGCATCTGGTGTTCCTTTGCAGTGGCTAGACACCCATTCTCTCCTTTCTTCCCTCCTTCCCTCCCTCTGTCTCCCTCTCTCTCTTTTGTTTGTTTTGTTTTTTGAAGTAGGTTCTCACTCTAGCCCAGGCTGACCTGGAATTCACTATGTAGTCTCAGGGTGGCTTCAAACTCATGGCGATCCTCCTACCTCTGCATCCCGAGTGCTGGGATTAAAGGTGTGCACCACTACACCCAGCCTCATTCTTAGTCTCTCTTCTCTTTCTCTCTCTCTGCTTGTGAACTAATAAATAAAAATATTTAAAAGGAGGCTGGATAGATGGCTTAGCGGTTGAGGCATTTGCCTGAAAAGCTAAAGGATCCTGGTTCAATCTCCAGGACCCATGTAAGCCAGATGCACAAGGGGGTGCATGCGTCTGGAGTTCGTTTGCAGTGGCTAGAGGCACTGGCGTGCCCATTCTGTCTCTCTCTGCCTCTTTCTCTCTCTCAAATAAATATAAATAAATAAATATATGTATATATATTAAATATTTAAAAGGAATAAAAACTGAGGGCAACAGGGAAAGGTAGAGAGCCTAGAATTCCTGCTTTTGAATTCCTGCTCTGTGATTTCAATGACAGGGTGACACCTGGGGTCTTTGAACATACCACTGAGAGCTCATGGCTGGACCTCCCTCTGCCACTATCCCATTCACACAGGAGGCTGAGAAGGTGGTACGGTAGTAGCCATGGACCCTGAGTCATTAAATGTCATCCTTTATCTTTGTTTCTTTCCCCACCTTGTTTTTCCTTGTGGTCAGTGGACCTGACCATGGTATGTATTTGCTTGTCCACTGTCCCATCGCTGGCACTTGGAGCAGTAACGGGCACATCGGAGGTACCCAGTGCATGTGTCTGCATGAGCACACGCACTCATACTTATTAGCGTGTTGGAGATGGAATGCGGTGCCTTGAACATGCTAGACAGTGGTCCACCACCGAGCCACACACCCAGCTCCCATATATATATATATATATATATATATTTTTTTTTTTTTTGGTTTTTCGAGGTAGGGTCTCACTCTGGTCCAGGCTGACCTGGAATTAACTATGTAGTCTCAGGGTGGCCTCGAACTCTCAGCGATCCTCCTACCTCTGCCTCCCGAGTGCTGGGATTAAAGGCGTGCGCCACCACGCCCAGCTCATATATTTTTTTAAATATTTTATTATTTATTTATTTATTTATTTGAGAGAGATACAGAAATAGGCAGGTAGAGAGAGAGAGAGAATGGGTGTGCCAGGGCCTCCAGCCACTGCAAAGGAACTCCAGATGCATGCACCCCCCTTGTGCATCTGGCTTACATGGGTCCTGGAGAATCGACCCTCGAACCGGAGTCCTTAGGCTTCATAGGCAAGCGTTTAACCGCTAAGCCATCTCTCCAGCCCCCTCCCATGCATATTTGATTAATGAGCTTGTTGACTGAATGGACACTAAAGAAGCCAAGCAAAGCTGATGGCAGTGCGGCTCTTTCTGGCTCTGTGGAAGGGCCGACTGAGAATGTTGCAATTTCTTCTCTCCCAAACTCCTGGTCACCATCAGAGACCCTGGCGGGGGGCATAGCTGAGTGGTAGAGCTTGCGGTTAGCACGCGGCAGCCCTGGGCTCCACCCCTTGCCCCCTCCCACCAAATGGAGACTCTGAATCCCACACACTAAACTGCTGATTTGGTGTGTTTGAAGTAATTCTAGCCTTTTTAGAAGGGGACACTTTTTAGCTCTCCAGGAAGTCGATAGGTATGACAAAGGTCACAAAAGGAACTCAGCTTCCCTATTTTTTTAAATATTTTTTTATTTATTAATTTGAGAGAGAGAGAGAGATCCAGAAATAGGCAGGAAGAGAGAGAGAGAGAGAGAGAGAAAATGGGCATGCTAGGGCCTCTAGCCACTGCAAACGAACTCCAGATGCATGTGCCCCCTTATGCATCTGGCTTACGTGGGTCCTGGAGAATCGAGCCTCGAACTGGGATCCTTAGGCTTCACAGACAAGCGTTTAACCACTAAGCCATCTCTCCAGCCCCTCAGCTTCCCTGTCTATTTCGTACATACCCACTTTGTCTTCCTACACCAAGGAGGACTGTCCCAAGCACAGTCTTGCCGTAGATTCCACCAGTGACCTGTTTGTCTGAAAAATCCACATGACCTGCTCACTAGGACCTTCCCTTTCAGCTTGAAGCAAGACACTTCCATTCTGCCCTGTTCAGAAAACAGTTTCCAAGCCGGGCGTGGGGGTACATGCCTTTCATCCCAGCACTCGGGAGGCAGAGGTAGGACGATCGCCATGAGTTCGAAGCCATCCTGAGATACAGAGTGAATTCCAGGTCAGCCTGGGCTAGAGTGAGACCCTACCTCAAAAAACAAAAACAAAACATAGCAAGCAGTTTCCGATATTTACATAAGATGTCCCCTCCCCACATACTCTATAAGCATGTCAGAGTGGCAGACAACTGCCCAGCATCAATTCTGGAGCCACTGAGGTAGCTGACATCTGTTGGTCAGGACTGAAAGTTCCTGAGGGCGTCAGTAATGTTTTCAGGTACTGCACATCTGGCAGAGTATGGACACCACATACGTTAGTTTTCTACTTGGTAGTGTGGTGGGTTGGGGTAGTGAGTTTTTGTTAGCTGGGCATGTGTCGCACGCCTTTAAGCCTTGCACTCGGGGGGGGGAGGCAGAGATAGGATCTCTGTGAGTTCGAGGCCAGCCTAGGACTATAGAGTGTGTTCCAGGTCAGCATGGGCTAGAGTGAGACTCTGCCTTGTTGTAGTAGACTGGGAACTTGGGTGGACACAGGGTGATGAGAGCGGCCAGAAGAAACATTTGCTGGGTGTCCCTTCACCGTTCCGAGGAAGGCATGGGCAGGATTGATAGCCTTTGAATATCGGGCCTTCCTCAGCCTGCTGCCTGTCACAGGGATAGTCACACACAGCAGGCATTGGCTGGGGACTTGGCCTGAAACTTCTGCCCCCAGTGTGGTCTTGGTTGGACTGGTTAAGCCAGAAGAATTTCTTAGGAGCCTGCTGGGAGGGGTCACAAGGTGACGTAGGAGATCTGAGGTGAGCTCCAGAGAGACAAGAAGTGTCAGAACACAGAGCTTGCTACCTGGTGATGGGCACCCAAGAGGGATGCCTTGGGGGAGTAGTGGAGTTTGCTGGGCTGGAGGCAGGATGGTACTGGAAGGAAGGGGAGGGCTGGATGGCCCTAATGAAGGACTAGTAGGTGGAGCTGGGGATGTTTGGACAAGCAGACTCTTTGAAGCTTTTCTGTTCTCCCTATCCACCCCCCACCCCACCACTACCTAGACCTCTCCCCTCCATAAAGCCATTAGCTTCTGGTGCCAGCCCTATCTCTGCTCCATCTCTCCGGTTGCAGAGGCATTCACAGGCCTCCTGCCCTGAGGGACCTGGAGGATTTATGGGGTCGAAGAGGGGGAGGAGGCAGCGAGGTCTGTTAGTGGTGGTGCTCGAAGCGGGATCATTTCCGAGATGGCTCTGCATGACAAAGGCGAAGGAGTGAGTCTCGCCTTTGATCTGTCCCCTGCCAGCTCCACACACCTGCTCGGTTGGTGCCTCCGCCCCAGCTGAGATCTCTAGAGGAGGCAAAACCAAAAGGGGGTGGGGAACAGACATGTCCCAGCCCTCCTGGATCCTGCGCCAGCCATCCTCCTATCTCGGTGGCCCCAGGTCAAAAATATTTCCTAGACTGATGATCCAAAGCACCTGCCGACCCCTCCCAGAGAGTCCGGAGACCCCAAACCACGGGACCATTGCGGTGAGCGGGGGTGGGGCTGCCTGGGGCTTGTGCTGGGTGTGTGTAGGGTCAAAGGGGTCCTGGGAAGGGGGTGATGCCCTGGAGTTGTGGAGGACCTGAAGAGTAGGAGGGGCTTTTCGCTGACTGCTCTAGGGTGCGTCTGCATGCACTTTCCATGTGTGTTGAAGGCCTCCAGGAAAGGTGTTTCCTCAAGGCCAAGGTGGGAACCCTGGTGCCACAAAGGCTTCTACAGGGTGGAAGAGATGTGGCCCAGATCTGGCAACGTCTCTAGTGCTGCTATTAAAAAAAAAAAATAAATAAATGGCTTTTTGTGCAGCCTCTCCGGCCAGAGTGTGGAAAAGGAGATTGGCCACTGAAGCTCCCTCCCCCTCTCCACACCCCTGGCTGATTTTACATTTCTCAGAAGTGAAAAGTCCTTCACCTTTCCCCTACTATCATTCCTTGCTAAACAAGAGTTTGGGTTTGGAGAAGAGAACAGATTTCTGTTTGGGTGTAGACAAATCTCGTTCTTCAGTCATTCTTTAACTCTCATACCAGGAGCCTGGTAGAGAAGTAATTCTCTGGACTAGATTGAGAGGTTTAAAAAAAAAAGAATGGGCCGATGGTCCTCCTATCTCTGGATGTTCTAGAAGGGCTGGTGTGCTTCCTAATCATTGGACCAGGCAAAGGTCCCTGGAAATGGTCTGTTTTCATTGCTCTTTTCTGGTTTCACAGCTCATTGTTTCCTGTGGAATTAGGTCCTGAGAGGGACCCCACAGTTTGACATAAGAGACCTACAGGCTTTCTGGCGAGGAAATAGGCAGTAAGAGCCGAGGTTGAAGAGGGCCACGTTTTTCTGGGGGACAGAATTTGCCTTCAGGTTCTCCCAAGCTCGTCCTTTAGGCTTTGCCACACCGCAGTCCTCTCTGCAGGGCTTCCGGTGCTTTTCATTTGAGAACTGACTCTGACTCTTAACTTCCTTTCCCCCTTTTCCAGGGAGCTCAACTTTGGAAAGTGTTGGACCCAAGGCACTGGGGTGGGCTGAGGCCGACCATGCCCAGCCTGCTGCTGCTCTTCACGATGGCTCTGCTCTCCAGCTGGGCCCAGCTGCTGACGGATGCCAACTCCTGGTGGTGAGTGAGAAGACATCATCTGGCCTCTAGCTCTGCACCTTGGTTTTCCAAGTATGGAGAGGGACCCCATAGGAGGGATCATACCTTTGTCCAAGGAATGCCAGGGGTCCTCTTCTGTCCCCAGAAAACTAGGAGAGGCCTCAAGCTCCTATTTATTTGAGAGAGAAAGAGAGAGGCAGAAAGAAAGAATGGGCAGCCAGGGCCTGAAGCCACTGCAAATGAACTCCAGATGCATGCACCGCCTTGTGTGTCTGGCTTTGTGTGGGTCCTGGGGAGGAATCAAACCTGGGTCCTTTGGCTTTGCAGGCAAGCACCTCAACCCGCCGAGCCATCATCTCTTCAGCCCTCCGTGTCTGTATTTTCGCAGGCAGAGGCAGAGAATAAAAGTCTGACTTGATCAATCTGCATGCCAGAAGAGGACATTGTGGGGCCGTGGGTGGCTTGCTTTCTGTGTTTTTACGGCCACTGCCAAGTGGGTATGGTGATGACCACCTAACTTGCACAGATTGTGTCCCACTTATGTTTTCATTCACATGGCGAATCTCCAGGGTCCTAGTTTCCGTCAGCACTTTGTGATTTTTAGTGGATGATGAGCACGTGGGCTCCCGGAGCTGACAGAGTTGAGGATAATCCAAGGCACGGGGAAGGAGAATGGTTAGAGTATATTACCATGTGTGTGAGCCCAACTCTGTTTTAAAGGCCTATGAGGGCTTCTGGTAAGAGAATTAATCACTTTCCCTCATGGACTCTGTACATGGCTAAATTGAACTCATTACTCCGAACTCCATCAACAAGGCCTGTGTTCTCCTGTTCACTCTTTCTGCCTCTACCTCCCATGAATACCTGCCCTGCCTAGCCTGTCCCAGCCCTTAAGACAGTTTACCGTTTCCCCCTGAGATAGTGTCTCACTATGTAGCTCATGCTAGCCTCGAACTTGTGGAAATTCTGCTTCTGCCTTCATGTGCTAGGATTACTGGCATGTCCCACCACATTTGGCTTGGCCATCTCTTCATAAAAGCTTGGCAGCCATCTGCCTGAGGCATGTGACATCATATATATAATATAATAATAATATAATATATATAATATATAATAAAAATATAATATATACATATATATATATATAATTTGTGCTCGTGCCTCTGTTTCCCTCCATATATCCTTTGAAGGCATACACTGTTTTGCCCAGTTCCACTTCCAAGTCCTTAGTTCAGAGCCTTGTGTGTGGCCAGCGCTGCATGGCTAAGTTGAACCCTTGGTAGCACAGCGCACGCGCACATTTACTGCCGGGCCTTCTCCCCCTCCTGCCTTGCTGTTGTAGGTCGCTAGCTATGAATCCGGTGCAGAGACCTGAGATGTTCATCATTGGAGCTCAGCCTGCGTGCAGCCAGCTTCCTGGGCTTTCCCCAGGCCAGAGAAAGCTGTGCCAGTTATACCAGGAGCACATGGCCTACATCGGGGAGGGAGCCAAGACTGGCATCAGGGAGTGCCAGCACCAGTTCCGGCAGAGGCGGTGGAACTGCAGTACTGTGGACAACACGTCTGTCTTTGGCAGAGTCATGCAGATAGGTAAGGGGACCCTTGAGCTTGGTTTGGCCGCGAGGCCTGGGCTCTTCTTTCTTGGGAGTAAGTTCCACTCCACCGTGCCCGGTTCATTGAGAGCCCAGATGGAAGCTTCACTGGGTTCTCTCGGGGTTTGGAGGCAGCTTGATGGAAGGAGGCCTACAAAGGAGAAGTGTCCCAAATATTACAGTAATAACAACACTGCTGCCTGCTCCTGCAGCTTCTGCTTCTCAGCCTCTCCCTGGGCTGATTGGCTGTGACTCATCCTGGGAGGGAATGGAACATCTGAGTCCAGTTTAGAGTGGGTTAAAGACCCACCCACCATGCTGCCTTTGTCTCCTAGTGCTACAAGGGCCTCTTTTTAGTCTGTTCAGGGTCTTGGGGAAAGAACTCCAAATATCAGTCCTTAGCATCTATAAAATCACCTCTTCTACTTGGGCCCTTGAACGAGAGAGGCAGAAACTTGGGGCCAGATTGGTGGTAGCTGTCATTAACCCAATAGGGCTGGCTTTTTCATTTGAAAGGGATGTGTATGAAAGTGGGGGAAGGGGCAGACTAAAGGAGGCAGTTGAGAGGGCTACCGCTTCAGGATCCCCTCCCTCCCCTCTCCCACTGCTGGTCTGGGATTGCATAGCCACCCTATTGCTCAGAAGGAGGTGTGATCTGAAGTCTAATTGTTTTAGGCCCTTTTGAAATGCAGTCCTCCCCTCCCTAGCAAGAAATTGAGAAATCCGGCCTTAATTCTACTGAGTCTTATTCCCTGGGCCATAAAAGGAAGGTGTTGGTATTTGACTCGGTTCACATTGTCCCAGGACAGCTCCCCATTCCCCGGGCCACCTTGGGGAGTTAACTGGAGCTGGGCTTTCCAAAAGAAGCATTCCAGCAGGCCAGGGGGTTCGGGGAGTTGGAGAGTTTTGAAGTCCTCTATTGTGAAGAATCCCTCTTCGATTTAGTCCAGACCCCCTTCCCTGCCTAATACTGAGACGTACAAGTGGGGGAAAGTATACTTTGTTTCTGGTCAGCTCTGGATCTCTAAAAGGAAATGCTCTTGTAGCCTCCTGTGGTGCACTTCTTTAATCCCAGCACTCAGGAGGCTGAGGTAGGAGGATCCCTGTGAGATTCAGGCAGGTCAAGGCTACAGAGTAGGTTCCAGGTCCTGAGTTAGAGCGAGACCCTACCAAAAAAAAAAAAAAAAAAGAGAGAGAGAAACCAGGCGTGGTGGTGCATGCCTTTCATTCCAGGGAGGCAGAGGTAGGAGAATCATCATGAGTTCGAGGCCACCCCGAGACTGCATGGTGAGTTCCAGGTCAGCCTGGGCTAAAGTGAGACCCTACCTCAAAAAGCAAAACAAAGCTGGGTGTGGTGGCGCACGCCTTTAATCCCAGTACTTGGGAGGCAGAGGTAGGAGGATCACCATGAGGTCGAGGCCACCCTGAGAATACATAGTGAATTCCAGGTCAGCCTGGGCTACAGTGAGACCTTACCTCGAAAAACCAAAAAAAAAAAAAAAAAAAAAAAAAGAGAGAGAGAGAGAGAGAGTGCTGTAGTATTCTGTGGCGGCCTTGGGGGCAAATTCTCCAAAATGCAGGAGTAGGGTTTGGTGAGATTTGCTTTCTGATTCCTCAGGAATCCGCATGGCATTTTTTCCTCCCACCATGCAGTTCTTGTCCTGCCTCACCTGTTTGGGTTGGGCCCATGAGGCTAGGCCAGGTGGAGAGTCGTATCTTCCAGTTACTTCTAGGGAGTTGATACTTACTGGGGATCTCAGATATGCCTGGCATTGGCATGCTGTCGTTTCATTCCAGGTGTTCCTGGAGAGATCACCCGTTTCCTCTGGACTGGACCCCAGCAGCCGACTTTGAAATAGTAACAGATCAAGCAGTCAGTCATGACCTTGGGGAAAGCTAGAAAGCAAGAATACATTCTTTTTTGTTTTTGTTTTTTGAGGTAGGGTCTCACTCTAGCCGAGGCTGACCTGGAACTCACTATGTAGTCTCAGGGGGGCCTCGAACTCATGGCGATCCTCCTACCTCTGTCTCCCAAGTGCTGAGATTAAAGGCATGCGCCACCATGCCTGTCTAAGAATACATTCTTGAAATTGAAAAGGGCTTCACCGAGTAGCAGTGACCTCCACCCTGGCAGCCAGGGGGATTAGAGTTCTCTTCCTCTCTTGCTCCCTCTTTTGGATCTCCTCCAGAGTGGAAAAGGGCATGCTTTTCTCAGAAGCCCAATTTATTCAGCATTCAGTCTGTTATAGGTAAACGTATAAGATGCAAGAATATGAGGGCCAGGATGATGGCTCAGGGATTAAGAGCATGTGCTGTACAAGCCTGAGGGCCTGAGTTTGATTCCCAGCAATCATATACAAAGCCTTGTTGTTACCCCAGTGCCAAGAGGGGGTGGAGACAGGAGGATTGCTGGGGCTCCCAGGTCAGCCAGTTTGAGCAAGAAAGCAGCAGTTCCAGAGAGACTTCTCCTTTAGGAGATAAGGCAGAACGACAGAGGAGGACGGACACTCGATGTTCTCTTCTGACCTCTGCACACGTGTGTGCGCATGCACACACGCACACACCCGGAAAAAAATCATAAAAAACAGATGCAGGAAGACTGTGGTAGGAGTATCACTATGTTTGAGGCCAGCCTGGGGTGATATATTTTGGCCTCCAGTTGACCACCAAGCACCATAATCTTTACGTCCTTGAGCTGCCCCACCCATTATGCTTTAGTCTTTGGTGCTGCTGGCCAGTCCCTCCTGTAGCTAACTTGCCTATCAAAGGATTGACAGTGTGGTTTTCCTTAGGAAAGAGAATGGCAGGAGTAAACACGGTTGGGTCCAGGTTGTGCAGGGTAGAGGGGAACCTTCTGAAGATGGCACCTCCTGCTTATTGGCCCAGTTCTGTGACCAACCGGAACACTTGATCTGCCTGGTTTTCCTTACTTTTTGTAGTTTCCCTGAAGGCTCACACTACCTTGAGTACTGTCTTTTCTCTTGTTTCTGGGTAGCGCTTAGTGGGAGTTATCACAAGGCTCCCCCCCCCTTTTTTTTTTCGAGGTAGGGTCTCACTCTAGCCCAGGCTGACCTGGAATTCACTCTGTAGTCTCAGGGTGGCCTCGAACTCATGGCGATCCTCCTACCTCTGCCTCCCGAGTGCTGGGATTAAAGGCGTGTGCCACCATGCCCGGCTTCTCTTTTAAATATTTTATTTTTATTTATTTACTTGAGAAAGAGGGAGAGTGAAAGAGAGAGAGAGAGAGAATGGGTGCGTCAGGGCCTGGAGCCACTGCAAACGAATTCCAGATGCATGCACCCCCTTGTGCATCTGGCTTACGTGGGTCCTGGGAAATCGAACCTGGGTCCTTTTGCTTTTCAGGCAAGTTCCTTAATAGCTAAGCTGGTTCTCCAGCCCTTCTTTCTTCTTGAAACAGCTACAAAGAGTCGTCACTAGGGGGCAACAGAGCAGTTAGAAGGAGCCCTGTGCTTTCCCCAGCCTCTGCTAGGGAGTCTCTACTAGGGGCAGCTGGGGAAGTGAAAAGACATGTTGCTGTGCTGTTTCCTTGGAGAGAAAAAACACAGGGCTGGCCACTCCGGTTGCTCCATGGCTGCGGCTTATTAGCCTTGCATCCTGAAGATGGCTTTAGCTTCAAGTCTGAATGTTTCACATACTTATCTACCCTGAAGTCCCAAGTAAGCTGTCTTTATGTTGCAGTAGCTCAGCAAGTGGTCTGTACCCACCACACTTACCAGAGACCCAGGTGCTGCGTCATGTAGGCACAGCTACCTGCTCTCAGTGTCCTGACATTCCCTCCAGCAGAGGCGCTTTCAGATCCCAAGCTGTCAGGACAGGCCAGAAGTGTCGGCGTTTGTGACACCTGATGTATTGCGTTCAGCTATAGGTACATGATTTTTTTTTTTTTTTTGAGGTAGGGTCTCCCTCTAGCCCAGGCTGACCTGGAATTCACTCTGTAGTCTCAGGGTGGCCTCGAACTCACGGCGATCCTCCAACCTCTGCCTCCTGAGTGCTGGGATTAAAAGCGTGCACCACCACACCTGGTCAGGTACATGATTTTAAAAGGCCATTCCAAGGAGGCTTTTTCAACTCGGAGAAGCATATTTGCAAAAGAAGGGTTAGAAGAAATCAGACATATGTAGCTTGGAAAAGGAATGCATAAAAGATATGTTTCTGTTTTCAAACATTGAAGAGCTGTCATATGGAAAAGGGGATTAGGCGGTACAGCTCCAGTAGGCAGAAGTGGCAAGGAGGCATATGTTGATTTCAAATGAGAAGGAACATTCTGGTGATAGAATCATTAATAAGAAAAGGTCAGGAGCTGGGGAGATGACTCAGATGGGCAAAAAACACTTGCCATGCATTCAAGCATTAGGACCGGAGTCCAGATCCCTCATGTAAAATGTCAAGCACAGTGGCCTGTGTCTGTCACCCCAGCATGGGGAGCAGAGATAGGCAGATCCTTGGAGCTTTCTGACTAGCTTGTCTATCCAAATGGGTAAGCTGCAGGTTCAATAAGAGACCATCTCAAGAGAAAAAGAAAGGCGGGCGTGGTGGGGCACACCTTCAATCCTAGCACTTAAGAGGCAGAGATAGGAGGACTGCTGTGAATTCAAGGCCACCCTGAGACTACATAGTGAATTCCAGGTCAGCCTGGGCTAGAGCGAGACCCTACCTCAAAAAAAAAAAAAAAAGATGAAAAGTGATTGAATAATACATACAATACCATGCCAACTTCTGGCCTCCACATACATGCATAAAAAACACATACACATACATGCGTGCATTAAAAAAAATGGAATGAGTGCTCTAGAAGCCTGGAAAGGGAATGCTTGCAGAGGATGCAAGGGGTCCCTGAGCTGGAGCTTCTAAGGCTCCACCTTGTTCCAGGTGGTGTGTCATGGGTTGGGGCTATGTTCCTAGAAGATTTCTCAGGCATGGCTTTCTCAGAATGGGGCCCAGCCTGCTTCCCCTTAAGAGCCTCAGTGGGCATCTTCCCATTCTCAGAGCTCACTGTCATAATCTGGCTCCCCTGGGTCTGATCCCTCGACTCTGACTCTGATTCAGCACTGGGACAAGTGTCAGTCCTGACTGCTAGACATGAGCGGGTGTTCCTGTTCTATATTTTATTACATTTTTTGGTTTATTAATTTATTTATTTGAGAGCAACAGAGGGAGAGAGAGGCAGATAGAGAGAGAATGGGTGCACCAGGGCCTCCAGCCACTGCAAACGAACTCCAGATGCATGCGCCCCCTTGTGCATCTGGCTTACGTGGATCCCAGGGTGTCGAGCCTTGAACCGGGGTCCTTTGGCTTCACAGGCAAGCGCTTAACTGCTAAGCCACCTCTCCAGGCCTGTGTTCCTGTTCTGTAGCTGACCAGAAGTTGATCCCTGGTTAATTGAGAAAAGTTCATATACTCTGCGTGGTCTGGTTTTAGACATCGCTCTGTGGTGCCAAGATAATCCAGATGTACAGTGCAGATCACTCCAGACTTCTTAGTTGGTAGCATGCTGCTGTCCCTCCACCTGCCAGGGCAGGACTGTGGGTGTTTGCTCCAGTTACGGAGACTCAGTGGAGAACAGAGGAGTCTACCTAGTGCAGTGTCTGAGATCCAGATCCAATCTGTTTCCTGCTAAGAACCACTTCCGTCCCTCCTCACTGATTCCACATGAGTGTTACTTACTGTCATCTGTTAGGACAGATAGAAGGAGATAATTAGCCGGGCGTGGTGGCACACGCCTTTAGTCCCAGCACTTGGGAGGCAGAAGTAGGAGGATCACTGTGAGTTCGAGGCCACCCTGAGACTACATAGTGAATTCCAGGTTAGCCTGGACTAGAATGAGACCCTACCTTGAAACCACTCCCCCCCATAAAAGGAGATAATTCACATATGTATGATTTACCATTTAAAGTATACAGTTCAGTGGTCTTTAGTATATTTACCAGGTGTGCAACCATAACCACTGATTCCAGACATTTTTATTAACCTGTAGAAAGAGTACATTACCCCTTAACTGCCCTACCCCCCAGCCCTAGGAAACAGTGGATCTGACCCAGGTGTGGTGGCACACGCCTTTGGTCCCAACACTTGGGAGGCAGAGGTAGGAGGATCACTGTGAGTTTGAGGCCAGCCTGGGACTACATAGTGAATTCCAGGTTAGCCTGGGCTAGACTAAGATCCTACCTCAAAAAAAAAGGGGGGGGGAATCTATCTCTTAAGTTTATTTGCCCATTAATTCTGGATGTACTCATAAATGGGACCTTCGGTGACTGGCCCTTTCACGTAGCATAATTATTTAAACAAAAGGTTCATCCATGTCAGTACTTCATTCCGGTTCTGGCTGAATAATATCCCACTGTTAGGCTAAAACCACATTTTGCTTTTCCATCCATCATCCGTTGATAGAGAATTGGGTTGTTATACTTTTTGCCCATTATGGACGGTGCTGCAATGAGCATTCCTATGAAAATGCTTGTGTGGACCTATGCTTTCATTTCCCTTTGAATCGACTTTTGGGAGTTGAATTGCTGGGTCACCTAGGAACTCTGTAAACCCTTTGGGTCGCTATGAGACTATTTTCCAAAGGTGATGCACCATGTAACATTCCCATTATAGTACAACATCTATCATGCCAGCCCAGGCCCAGCTGGAGTTTACTGGCTAGGAGCTTACGGCCGTCCTGGCCATCCTCCTACCTCAGTTTCCTGAGTGCTGGGATTAAAGACATGAGCCATCACACCCAGCTTTCATGGAATTGTTGTTGTTACATGAATTAACCCATTTATTGCAGGCTAGAGATGTCTCAAATGATAGGGCTCCTACTGGTCCGTCAGATCCTTTAGTCTTCTGATGGCAGACATGACCGTGACAGCAGAGGTTGTGTTGTAAGTCCAGGCCCCACCAGCCACTGTTTGCACACAGGAACTGCATTGCTAAATGCTCATAGCCCATTGCTTCATCTTGGTTTTGCCACAGAAGGGGTAAATGTACTAGGCATGTGGCTGATTTCAATTTTCTTCACCTTTTTCTGGAGGGAGGCAGCATAGTGGGTCCCGTACTTACCAACGATGCTGGCCTTCGTGTGTTTGGCCATGTCCCCGTGTCCCAAGCCAGACCACAGAGCGGGAATTTTTCGTTGTTGTTGTTTTGAGGTAGAGTCTTACTCTAGCCCAGGCTAATCTGGAACTCTGTAGTCTCAGGGTGGCCTTGAACTCACTGATCCTTCTACCTCTGCCTCCCAAATGCTGGGATTAAAGGCGTGCACTACCACACCTGGCGAGCGTGGGGATTTAATTTTTTTTTTAACTTGAGGCAGACAGACAGAATGGGCACATTAGGGCTTCTTGCCACTGTCAACAAACTCCAGATGCATGCACCACTTTGTGTATCTGGCTTTATGGGATGGCAGCCTTTCGTACCAAGCAAGCAATGAGCTCTCTTCCCAGCCCTCATGGGAATTTTTTTAATTTTTTTATTTTATTATTTATTTATTTGAGAGAGAGAGAGAGAGGTACAGAAATAGGCAGGTAGAGAGAAAGAGAACAGGCACGCCAGGGCCTCCAGCCACTGCAAACGAACTCCAGATGCGTGCACCACCTTTGTGCATCTGGCTTACGTGGGTCCTGGAGAATTGAGCCTCGAACCGGGGTCCTTAGGCTTCACAGGCAAACGCTTAACCGCTAAGCCATCTCTCCAGCCCAACCTCATGGGAATTTTTAAACGGATTGCTACAGCAATTAAAAGGAACTAGGTTGGGGCTTCCTAGCGGAAAAGTGATCCGTGTCTGAAACCAGGTGCTGTGGTGTAGTTCCCCAGCGCTTTTCACTTGGAAGGCAGGGCAGGGGCCTACGAAAGAGAGAAGGAAACAGTGGTATTATTCTGGACGTTGTTGGTCTACTTTATTTCTATTCCTGGCCTCTGCCACTAGTTGTTGCTAAGCTGTGCTGTTGGTCCCATGATACCTTAAGTCTTGTCTGTTAGTTTCATGTGGCCTGTAAACTTCAGGAAGGCCATTCTCCCCCTGCCTAGTGCTTCCTCTAGGAACAAATGTAATGTCTTATAAACTCTGCAATGGGTAGAGTGTGGGCCAGGCAGGGTGGGGGTGGCATAGGGCCTGAAGGCAAGGGGAAGGAAGGATGCATTGTTAAGAGAAGTTTCTAACCATCTGTGCAGTGGGAAACAGAGGCTGGAGGGAAGGAAAGGAAAGGTCTCCAAAGAGGAGGGTGACCTTCCTGCCACATTTGTTCCCTCTTGTAGGCAGCCGGGAGACTGCCTTCACCTATGCCGTGAGCGCTGCTGGTGTGGTGAACGCCATCAGCCGGGCCTGCCGCGAGGGTGAGCTGTCTACCTGTGGCTGTAGCCGGGCTGCACGGCCCAAGGACCTGCCACGAGACTGGCTGTGGGGTGGCTGCGGGGACAACGTGGAGTATGGCTACCGCTTTGCCAAGGAGTTTGTGGATGCCCGGGAACGGGAAAAGAACTTCGTCAAGGGGTCAGAGGAGCAGGGTCGAGCACTCATGAACCTACAGAACAACGAGGCCGGCCGCCGGGTAAGCTGCCCCGTGCTGACCTGCGCACCCTCATCATCTGAACTAGCCCATTTCCAGTGCACATGTGGTGGGATTGCATGGATGGTCACTTTTTCTTTTCTTTTTTTTTTTCTTCTTTTTTTTTTGGTTTTTCAAGGTAGGGTTTCAGTCTAGCCCAGGCTGACCCAGAATTTACTAGGTAGTCTCAGGGTAGCCTCGAACTCATAACGATTCTCCTACCTCAGACTTCCGAGTGCTGGGATTAAAGGCGTGCACCACCACGCCCGGCTGGATTGTCACTTTTGTTGGTGATTGTCTTCCTGCTTTGTCTTGCCTTTATTTATTTATTTATTTATGTTTGTTTGTTTGTTTGTTTGTTTGTTTTGTTTTGTTTGAAGCCGAGTCTCACTCTAGTCCAAGCTGACCTGGAACTCATGGCTGTCCCCTTCCCTCAGCTGAGATTAAAGGCCTGTACCACCACACCCAGCTGTGTTTGTGTGTTTGTTGCATGCATAGTGTGAGTGCTGTGGCGTGTGTGTGCGTGTAGGTGTGTGTGGTCCATGCACCTGTACGTGCAGACTCACTTGTTGCAGGCACCAGAGGAGAATGTTGGGTGCTCTCCCCCCGGCGCATCTGTGCCTTTTCACTGATTTCCTTGAGACTCTTTGAATGTGGAGCTGAGGTTTCTCGAAAGCTCTGGTGATTCTCGCCTCTCTGTGTCCCACCAGGCTGAGTTACACACGTGTGTGGCCAGGTGCAGCTGTGTGTCCTAGGGAATTGACCCAGCAGTCTCAGGACCTTGTGCTTGAGCACAAAACATTTGCACCCACTGAACCATCTCCCTCAAACAGGGTTCAAGCAATCCTGCCTCAGCCTCCCTAGTAGCTGGGACAACAGATGACTGACACAGACTCTCCCAGCAACCATTAGCTACCTTGGGAGGTGTACGTTCTCGTGTATCCCACCATTAGGAATTCTTGTCCCGGGGCTGGAGAGATGGCTTAGTGGTTAAGCGCTTGCCTGTGAAGCCTAAGGACCCCGGGTCGGTATGAGGCTCCATTCCCCAGTACCCACATAAGCCAGATGCACATGGTGACGCATGTGTCTGGAATTCGTTTGCAGTGGCTGGCGTGCCCATTTGCTCTCTCTCTCCCTTTCTCTGTCTCTAATAAGTAAATAAATAAAATTTTTTTAAAGAAAGAAGGAATTCTTGTTACTCTTTTTTTTTTTCTTTCTTTCTTTTTTTGGTTTTTCAAGGTAGGGTCTCGCTCTAGCCCAGGCTGACCTGGAATTCACTATGTAGTTTCAGGGTGGCTTCGAACGCACAGCGATCCTCCTACCTCTGCCTCCTGAGTACTGGGATTAAGAGTGCACCACCTTGCCTGGCTTTTGTCCCTCTATTTTTTTTTTTATCCCTCCCCAAGTCACTCCATCAGTTACCATTGTGATGCTCAGAAAGACCTCCAATCCAACAGGATTGAAAATACCTGGACTAGATCTTTAAAACCAGATCTGACGAGAGCAACAGATTATCTGTGACCCAGCAGTCTCAGGACCTTGTGCTTGAGCACAAAACATTTGCACCCACTGAACCATCTCCCTCAAACAGGGTTCAAGCAATCCTGCCTCAGCCTCCCTAGTAGCTGGGACAACAGATGACTGACACAGACTCTCCCAGCAACCATTAGCTACCTTGGGAGGTGTACGTTCTCGTGTATCCCACCATTAGGAATTCTTGTCCCGGGGCTGGAGAGATGGCTTAGTGGTTAAGCGCTTGCCTGTGAAGCCTAAGGACCCCGGTCGGTATGAGGCTCCATTCCCCAGTACCCACATAAGCCAGATGCACATGGTGACGCATGTGTCTGGAATTCGTTTGCAGTGGCTGGCGTGCCCATTTGCTCTCTCTCTCCCTTTCTCTGTCTCTAATAAGTAAATAAATAAAATTTTTTTAAAGAAAGAAGGAATTCTTGTTACTCTTTTTTTCTTTCTTCTTTCTTTTTGGTTTTTCAAGGTAGGGTCTCGCTCTAGCCCAGGCTGACCTGGAATTCACTATGTAGTTTCAGGGTGGCTTCGAACGCACAGCGATCCTCCTACCTCTGCCTTCTGAGTACTGGGATTAAGAGTGCACCACCTTGCCTGGCTTTTGTCCCTCTATTTTTTTTTTAATCCCTCCCCAAGTCACTCCATCAGTTATCATTGTGATGCTCAGAAAGACCTCCAATCCAACAGGATTGAAAATACCTGGACTAGATCTTTAAAACCAGATCTGACGAGAGCAACAGATTATCTGGGATCTGACCTAACATCTTTGACAGTAAGACCTAGGCATGCTTTGCCAGCTTTTCAGAACTTCTGATAGCTCTCTCCCAGACAGCCATCAGAGGAAAGAAAGGCCAGCAGGCTGGTGCTGCTTGGTCACATGAGGGTTTTTTGGTTTTTTTTGTTGTTTTTTTTTTGTATTTTTTAAAATTTTTTTAGTCCACTCCCCACTTTTTTTTTTGTTGTTGTTTGTTTCTTTATTTTTGAGGTAGGATCTCCTCATAGCCCAGGCTGACCTGGAACTCACTATGTAGTCTCAGGGTGACCTCAAACTCATGGCAATCCTTCTATTCTGCCTCCCAAGTGCTGGGATTAAAGGTGTGTGCCACCACGCCCAGCCCTCCCCACTCTTTTTAAAAAATTATTTACTTTGAAGCCGGGCATGGTGGCGCACGCCTTTGATCCCAGCACTCGGGAGGCAGAGGTAGGAGGATTGCCATGAGTTCGAGGCCACCCTGAGACTACATAGCTAATTCCAGGTCAGCCTGGACCAGAGAGACCCTACCTTGAAAAAAAAAAAAAAAAAAAAAAAGATTTACTTTGTTTGCATGTGTGTGTGTGTGTGGTATGTGTATGTGCATGCATGTAGGGCATGTACTTGTGCGTATCAGGGTCTCTTGCTGCTGCAAATGAAAACCAGATATACATGCCAGTTTTTGAGTTTGGCTTTACATGGGAGTTGGGGAATTGAACCCAGGCTAGCAGACACCTTTAACCACTGAGTCATCTCTCTAGCCCCACTTCCGGGTTTCTAAGCATTATCCTTGTGCCTAATCTTGGTGACATTTCTGTCACATACACAGTGTGACATTATAAGACCATAAACATGATATAAACATGAGAGAGGAATCTAACATTGCCAGGGACCAAAATATCAAGCTGAAACTTTTTTTTGTTTTATTTTGTTTTTTTGAAGTAGGGTCTCCCTTGAGCCCAAGTTGACCTGGAATTCATTATGTAGTCTCAGTCTCAGGGTGGCCTCAAACTCACAGTGATCCTCCTACCTCTGTCTCCCAAGTGCTAGGATTAAAGGCATGTGTTGCCACGCCCAGCTTTTTTTGTTTGTTTATTTTTTATTTATTTGAGAGTAACAGAGAGAGAGAAAGAGGCAGATAGAGAATAGGTATGCCATGGCCTCCAGCCACTGCAAACAAACTCCAGATGTACTTGCCACTTTGTGCATGTGGTTTACATGGGTCCTGGGGAATTGAGCCTTGAACCAGGGTCCTTAGGCTTCACAGGCAAGTGCTTAACCACTAAGCTACCTCTCCAGGCCCAGATTTTTTTTTTTTTTTTTTTAAAGCAGGGTCTCACTCTAGACTGAGCTGATTTGTGGGCCTCCGGCCACTGCAAATGAACTCCAGATTTATGTGCCACCTTGTGCAGGCATTATGTAGGTACTGGGGAATTGAACCTGGGTCCTTAGGCTTTGCAGGCAAGCAGTTGTTAAGCCATCTCTCCAGCCACACCCCCCACTTTAAAAAATATTTATTTGTAAGCAGATAGCAAGAGAGGGAGATAGACTAAGCACACCAGGGCCTTTTGCCACTGCAGATGAACTCCAAACACATGCACCATTTTGCGCATCTGCCTTTCCGTGGGTACTGCAGAATCAAACCCAGATCATCAGGCTCTGCAAGCAAGCACCTTTACTGCTGAGCCATTTCTCCAGCCCTCTAGACCCAGCCTTTGATGTGCTTATTGGGAGGGGATGTCAGTTCCTTTGTGTCTTAGCCTGGAGCTGACAGGACAAGGGCTAATATCTTTAACCTTGTGCTTCCCTGCCTCCCCACCCTAAACTACCATAAGCTGCAAGATTGGATTACAGAACCCATCTCCATTCTGGTGCCCTTGTGGATGGCCCTCACTGGGTTGCAAGACTCCTAGGGTTTCAGTCTCTCTACCATAAAGTTGTAGGAATAATTCCGTACCAGGAAAAGGAAATTCGGGAAGAGTTTTGAAGCAGTCTGTGAGCTGGCTACACTGTTTTCTTGCACCTGCAGTTGTCTCTGCTCAGCACTGAATAGACACAATCTAGGAACTCTTGAAAAGAAATCTAAGAGGGCTGGAGAGATGGCTTAGCAGTTAAGGCACATGCCTGCGAAGCCTAAGGACCCCGGTTCAGTTCTCCAGGTCCCATGTAAGCATGCATCTGGAGTTCATTTGCAGTGGCTGGAAGCACTGGCATGTCCATTCTCACTCTCCCTCTCTCATTTTCCCTTTCTCTGTCTCTAATAAATAAAAGTAAAAAATAATCTGGGAGCATATTTTAAAAAGAAAACAAGAAAAAGGAAATCTAAGAGAGACCCTGGATAAAATAAATCCTTGCTATTTATTTTCAAGGAGGGGGCAGGGAGAGAGAGACCGAATGGGTGTTCCAGGGCCTCTAGGCGCTACAAACCAACACCGGGATATGCACCACTGTGTGTCTGACTTTACATGAGCCCTGAGGAACTGAACCCGAGTTGTTAGGAGGTGCAGGCAAGTGCCTTAACCGCTGAGCCATCTCTCCAGCCCTTTTTGTTTGTTTTGAAGCAGGGTCTTACTCTAGCCCAAGCTGACAGAGAACTCACTATGTAGCCCAGACTGGCCTAGAAGTCATAGCAATCATACTACCTCAGCCTCCACAGTGCAGGAATTAAAGACATGTGGCACTGTGCCAGGCTCGGGTGTGCATTTTATCTATCTATCTATCTATCTATCTATCTATCTATCTATCTATCTATCATCTATCTATCTATCTATTTATTTGGAGAGAAAGTGGCAGATAGAGAGAATGGGTGTGCCAAGGCTTCCAGTCTCTGCAAATGAACTTCAGGTGTATGCACCACCATGTGCATCTGGCTTACGTAGGCACTGGGGAATCAAACCTGGGTTGTAAGGCTTTGCAGGCAAGCTCCTTAACTGCTAAGCTATCTCTTCAGCCCAGTGTGTGCATTTTTGTTTTGTTTTGTTTTGTTTTATTTTGTTTTGTTTTTCAAGGTAGAATCTTGCTGTAGCCTAGATGTGCATTTTTTCTTTTTTTTTTTTTTTTTTTTTTTTTTTTTTTTCGAGGTAGGGTTTCACTTGGTCCAGGCTGACCTGGAATTTTAGTCTCAGGGTGGGAACTCACAGGATCCTCCTTCACTCTGAGTGCTGGGATTAAAGGCATGCGCCACCACGCCCAGCTTTGCTTTTTTTTTTTTTTTTTTTTTTTTTGGAGATAGGGTCTCACTCTGGTCCAGGCTGACCTGGAATTAACTATGTAGTCTCAGGGTGGCCTCGAACTCACGGCGATCCTCCTACCTCTGCCTCCTGAGTGCTGGGATTAAAGGCATGCGCCACCACGCCCAGCCTTGCATTTTTTTTTAAAGAGGCCCGATGACCTCTCTTCCCAACTCCATTCTCCAGGGGTCCTGATGTGAGGGTTAGGTTTAATTTTATTTATTTATTTGAGAGAGAGAGAGAGAATGAATGAATGAATGGGTGTGCCAGGGCATCCAGCCACTGCAAATGAACTCCAGATGCATGTACCACCTTGTGCATCTGGTTTACATGGGTCCTGGGGAATTGAACCTGGGTCCTTTGGCTTTGCAGGCAAGTGCCTTAACCATTAAGCCATCTTTCCAGCCCTCGATGCACATTTTTGCCCTGCCATCTGTACTTGTAGAACAGCTGCTAGGACTGATGCATCATTATACTTTCACTGAAAAGCACCTTGTTTTTGTTTTTCCAAGGCAGTCTAGCCCAGGCTGACCTGGAACTCCCAGCAATCCTCCTACCTCTGCCTCCCAAGTTCTGGGATTAAAGGTGTGCACCACCACCCCCAGCAACAAGCACTTTGTAAGCAGCTTTCTGAACTACTCTCCCTTTATAATTGTGATTTGGTGTAACCCAACTTCAAGTCCATTCCACATTGTTGAGGTTCAGTGACTTCTGGGGTTGATCTGTACTAGAATGAATTCCATATAGGTAGGTCCCCTGACCTGCTCCTGCTGCATGGGTCTAACCTCCTTCCTTCACACACACACCATCCATCCACAGAATGTGAGGGGAGCTAGGTGGACTTGCTTACAAATATGATGGCTCACAGGAGACTTCTGGCAACACTAGAAAAGAGACCATTCACTTCTTGGAGAATTTGGTAGGATGGGGATTTTGTTTCTTTCCAAACAGGCTTTCACTCTACTGAGGCTCACCTGGAACTCACAAATCCTCCTGCCTCAACCTAAGGCACGTGTCCCCATGCCTGGCAGGTGAATTGGGGAACAGGATTTTTGACTAACCAAGGCCATGCCAGCTTGTGAAATGACTGGATTCTTTTTTAAAAAATATTTTTATTTTTATTTTTATTTATTTATTTGAGAGAGAAAGGGAGAAGAGAGAGAGATGGAGAGAGAGAGAATGGGTGCGCCAGAGCCTGCGGCCACTGCAAACAAACTCCAGATGCATGCACCACCTTGTGCATCTGGCTTACATGGGTTTTGGGGAATTGAACTTGGGTCCTTTGGCTTTACAGGCAAATGCCTTAACTGCTAAGTCATCTCTCCAGCTCCCCCTTTTTTTTTAAATAAATTCAGCTGGTGTGGTGATGCACATCTTTAATCCCAGCACTCAGGAGGCAGAGGTAGGAGGATTGCCATGAGTTCAAGATCACACTGAGACTACATAGTAAATTCCAGGTCAGCCTGGGCTCAAGTGAGACCCTACCTCAAAAAACCATATATAGGGCTGGAGAGATTGCTTAGTGGTTAAGGCTCTTGCCTGCAAAAAAACCAAAGGACCCAGATTCAAGGCCACCCAAGCCAGATGTTAAAGGTGGTCAGCATGTGTCTGTGAGTTCATTTGCAGAGGCAAAAAAAAAAAAAAAAAAATGCCAACCTCTCTAGGGCTCCCTTTCTCTCTCTGCCTCTTTCTCTCTCAAATAAATAAATAAATGAAAATAAAATATTAAAAACACATACACAAACATAAGCCGGGTGTGGTGGCATACACCTTTAATCCCAGCAGTTGGAAGGCAGAGGTAGGAGGATCAACGTGAGTTTGAGGCCAGCCTGAGACTACAGAGTGAATTCCAGATTAGCCTGGGCTAGAACAAGGCCATACCTCGAACAATCAAAAAGATAAAACAAAACAACCAAATATAAATAAAAATAAAATAAATTCATTTGATTTAATTTCAACTAGACAAAATGAATGAACAAACAGGAGCACCAGGCCTCTAGCCACTGCAAGCAAACTCCAGGTGCATGTGTCACTTTGTGCATCTAGATGTATGTGGGTCCTGGGGAGTTCAACAGGGGCCAACTCAGGCTCACAGGTTTTGCAAGCTTTTTTTTTCTTCTTTTTTATTGGTTTTTCAAAGTAAGTTTTCACTCTAGCCCAAGCCAGCCTGGAATTCACTATGTCATCTCAGGCTGGCCTCGAATTCATGGGACCCTTCTACCTCACCTCCTGAATGAATGCAGGGATTAAAGGTGCACTACCATGCCCTGCTTTTTTGGTCTTTTTTGGTCTTTGGGGGGGGCAGGGTCTCACTGTAGCCAAGGCTGACTTGGAACTCCCTCTGAAGCTCCAGGCTGGCCTCGAACTCACTGCAATCTTCCTACCTTGGCCTTTGGAATGTTGGGATTAAAGCTGTATGCCATCATGCCTGCCCCCACCTTTTTTTTTTTTTTTTTTTTTGACTTGTACTCTATATTATGCAAAATCTGGGCATATTTTCTTCAGATCTATCTATTTGAAACATTGATCTAGGCATTTTGAGCCAAGAGCTGTGGCCCACCCCTGTGGTCCCATTACTTGGAAGGCCGAGGCAGGAAGGTCATTTGAGTCCAGCCTAGACAGCACACCAAGATCGCCTGAAATAAAAGAAGGAAGAGAGGGAGAGAAGAAAGAAGGGAAAATGGAAAGTTGGTTAGGATGAGACTGAAGCTCAGTGGTAGAACATTCACTGGACATGTGCATGGCCCTGGGCTTTAGACCACCAAAAAAAAAAAAAAAATAGCAGGGTGGACTTCTTTCCTGTTTATGAAAGCGGCACATTTCTTGTAATACATTTCATGGAATATGCAATGGACAAAGCGCACAGGGAAATTTCCTCACTGAATGTTGACCCTTTGTGGATAAGAACATGATGCGCTGCCTCCCTCGTGGTCAAAGCCATGCTCCTTGGATCTGCTTCCCGTCTGAGCTCCTGGGGAGACTGGAAAAATCTCTGGATGTTTGAAAACCTGTTTCCCTTCCCCAGTGAGCCGTTCCCTCTGTGTTCCTGGCCTGTAGCTGCTCTATCCACATTCTTGACCTTGTCCACCAGCAATTCTTTTTTTTTTTTTTTTTTTTTTTGTTGTTGTTGTTTTTCGAGGTAGGGTCTCACTCTAGCCCAGGCTGACCTGGAATTCACTATGTAGTCTCCAGGCGGCCTTGAATTCACAGTGATTGTCCTACCTCTGCCTCCCAAGTGCTGGCATTCAAGGCATGCACCACCACACCTGGCTTAAATTTTTTTTTTTTTTTTTGGTTTTGCAAGGTAGGGTCTCACTCTGGTCCAGGCTGACCTGGAATTAACTATGTAGTCTCAGGGTGGCCTCGAACTCTCGGTGATCCTCCTACCTCTGCCTCCCAAGTGCTGGCATTCAAGGCATGCACCACCACACCTGGCTTAAAAAAAATTTTTTTTTAATTATTTTTCTTTATTTATTTGAGGTAGAAAGAGAAATAGGCAGAGAGAGAGAGAGAAAGAATGGGTGCACCAGGGCCTTCAGCCACTGCCAAGGAACTCCAGATGCGTGCACCCCCTTGTGCATCTGGCTTACATGGGTCCTGGGGAATCAAACCTGGATCCTTTGGCTTTGTAGGCAAGTGCCTTAACCACTAAGCCATTTCTCCAGCCCAGCCATTCTCTTTTTTTATTCTTCTCTTTCTCTTCCTTCAGGCTGTGTATACAATGGCTGACGTCGCCTGCAAATGTCATGGTGTCTCAGGGTCCTGCAGCCTCAAGACCTGCTGGCTTCAGCTGGCTGAATTCCGCAAGGTGGGAGACCGATTGAAAGAGAAGTACGACAGTGCTGCGGCCATGCGCGTCACCCGCCAGGGCAAGCTGGAGCTGGTCAACAGCCGCTTCAACCAGCCCACCCCAGAGGACCTGGTCTACGTAGACCCCAGCCCCGACTACTGCCTGCACAACGAGACCACAGGCTCGCTGGGCACCCAGGGCCGCCTCTGTAACAAGACCTCAGAGGGCATGGACGGCTGTGAGCTCATGTGCTGTGGCCGCGGCTACGACAGGTTCAAGAGCGTCCAGGTGGAGCGCTGCCACTGCAAGTTCCACTGGTGTTGCTTTGTCAGGTGCAAAAAGTGCACTGAGATCGTTGACCAATATGTCTGTAAATAACTGCGCCTGCGCCTCCTCTACGACTCCCCTCTGCTTCCCAGAAGTCTCTATGATACAATCCAGGCATGGTGGTGCATTCCTGTAATCCCGCATTCAGGGAGGTGGGGGCTGGAGGATAAGAGTTCTATTCATCCTCAGCCGCTTAGTGAGTTCAAGGCCAGCCTGGGCTTCATGAAACCCTGTCTCCAAAACGAAACAGAAAAAGGTCTATATTATATAAATATATCTAAATATATTTTATATTTGTATAAATAAATGGATGGATGGTAGATAATTAACAGAAGAAAATGGAAAAGCTTATTTAAGAGACTGGCCCTTTGTGAGGACTGGGCTTTGCTGGTACTCTGCCCTCTGTGGGAGGAAAAAAGGCTTTTTTCCTGCCCTCTGGCAAGGACTCTCAGGACATAGGAACCCAGAACTGTCTATCCACATGCCCTCCAGGAGAAAGACAGTGGTAAGGTGAAGATGATCCTATTTCTGGAGTCCTTTTTGGGGAAATGAATGTCCCATAACCCTGGCCAGGAGGCTCTGTGGAAGGTGGGAGGACCTTGCTTAAATCCTGATGGTGGTCCAGGTGATGACATCAGTAAAGGAAGCAATAATTGCTTTTTCTCTCATCACAGTATAGACTTGCAGGAAAGGCTCCTTCCCTCATGTGACGAGACGTCCCATGTCACTCTAATAGTGACTGCAGAGGGGTCTGCACCTCTCTGGACTCCGGGCCTGCATTTCAGTGAGATCCTTCCTCCGGTGTTCACAAGCTCCAGTACCAAGAGAAAAGGAGTCATTTTTTCTGCCAGACACGACCAAAGTGTTGGTACCTGGGCTGGAACTTAGGGCCAAGTGCGTGTTGCGCCGCCCTCCTAACAGAGAAACAGGAAACTCCGCCGCTGCCGTCACTTCTCCGTCAAGGGAGACCTGGCAAATCAGGCCCAGCTGCCTTAGACCTGTCTTGTTATCTCTGCCCAGATGTACATTGTCCCCCTGACATAAAATACCCACCAAGGTCTCTCTCCTTTTCTTTGGGCACATAATTTTGTGAGTCTCCTTTGATATTTTGCTTCATTTTTGGGGTAACTGAGCATAGAACCCAAGGGTTCTTATATGCTAGACTAGTGTTCCTCCATTGGATCACACCCCAGCCTGGTGTAGGCCTTTCCTTCAAAGATGAGTATTGCCCAAACTCCTGCATACTGCTTTTCTTACTCTTGTGTAATCCATCTCCAAGCCCAGTAGTATGCTTGGATTTTTCTCTGCCTCCTCCTCCTCTTCTTTCTCCCTTGTTTTCTCTAGTACTCGGGATGGAACACGGGGCTTCAGATATGCTCAACAAAAACCTCCACCACTAAGCTACACTCCCAGCCCTCCTTTGAGGGTTTTTTTCTGCGGGGTGGGGTGGGGGGGAATGGCCTATTTTGCCTTACAGACTCGAAGGGAAGTTCCATGATGGCAGGGGAAAACAATGGCATGAGCAGAGGGTGGACATCACTTCCTGGCCAACATCAGATGGAAAATAGCAACAGGAGAGTGTGCCAAACACTGGCAAGGGCAAAGCTGGCTATAACACCCATAAGCCCGCCCCTAACAATACACTGCCTCCAGGAGGCTTCAATTTCCAAATTGCCACCAGCTGAGGACCTAGCCTTCCGAACACATAAGTTTATAGGAGATATCTGAATCAAACCACCACTTTCTGCTGCTTCCATAAGCTGATAACCATTGATGTAAAGTGCAATGCATTCTGTCCAACTTTAAAGGTCACCATAGTTTTTATCAATCCTAATGATATTCAAACATCCCCATAGTCCAAGATCTTTTAACTGAGCCCCAATTCAAAAAAAAAAAAAAATGATAGGCATAGCAAAGAAATATTCAACTGAAGCTATGCATGGTGGCACATGCCTTTAGAGAGAGGTAGGAGAGATCGAGGTCACCCTGAGACTGCATAGGGAATTCCAGGTCAGTCTGAGCTACAGTGAGACCCTACCTCAAAAAATTTAACAAAAGAAAAAGAAATATGTAACCAATACAAGATTTCAACAGGGTAAACATCAAACTATAGCTCCAACTCCAACAACTCAAACCACTGATGAGTCGCCAAGTCAGTTTTAACCGTGACAAGTCTCTGGAGTTCCAATTCTGCCCCTCCAGCTAGGTTACTCACAGTCCCAGAAAACTTCATCTGGTTCTGGCAGCTCTCCTTAGCAGCCGTCTCATAGTCCTGGCATCTCCATCGGGTCTCCACTGCAACCCATGGTTCATCCTCATGGCTCCACTGGGCTCCACACAGGTAATTCAACAAGCCTGCTTCACACTGCCCATGTCCATTTCCAAAATACAAAACCGTGTTGCAAATTCAATGAACCTCTCTTTTCTGTATTTATTATGCTTTATAGTACCAGGTGGGCTGCCAATTTGTTAATTCAGGGGCAGGAGGAATAAAGCAAACTTTGAAGAACAGGACACTCCTTCACCATTCAGGCCCCTTCAAAAGACTGCATTCTTTCTGTTGTCCCAATGCAGATCAGCTGGCCCAATCTCAGTGGTTGTAATCTGTCAAACAATTGCAGCTGAATGGGCAGCAGTTTCAGCCAAAAGATTTCTTTTTTTTTTTCCTGTATCCTTCTGCTCACATCAGTCCATTTCTACACAGTGCAACCCTGCACAAGTTCTCAGGACACAGCCATAACAGTAAGCCTCTCACACAAACTGTTTCCAGCCCAGTCCAGGCAAAGCTCTTTCTCACCCTCATAAGCCAAACCTCACAGTCCATAGTCCATACTGCATTCAGGTCTTTCAACTCTGACCAGAATAGTCCATAAACTGTACTTACAGCACTGCAAGGTGTCTCTTAGGTCAAAGTTTCAAATTCATCCACATTTCTCCTGCAAAGCAGCTCCAAAAGGTCAAAAGCCACAAAGGCAAGTTTCTAGCAGCAATGATCCCGTTTCTCAGTACCAGTTTTACTGTTGCAAACAGGTTCGCATTGCTGGCAGAAAACACCCCACCAGGAGAAGCTTGTGGAAAAAGGTTTGTTTTGCCTTATAGACTTGAGGGGAAGCTCCATGATGGCAGGGGGAAATGATGGCATGATCAGAGAGTGGACATCACCTCTCGGCCAACATCTGGTGGACAACAGAAAGACTGTGTCCTCCTTTGTTTTTTTTTTTTTTTTTTTTTTTTTTTAATGCAGCCAGGTGTGGTGGCTTATACCTGAAATCCCAGGACACAGGAACCAAAAGAAGGATTAATTGCTAGGAGTTCAAAGCCATTCTGGCTTATAAAGTGAGACTGTCTCAAAAAATTTTTAAAAGCCAGGTGTGGGGGACTGGAGAGATGGCTTAGCGGTTAAGGCGCCTGCCTGCTAAGCCTAAGAACACTGGTTCCAATCTCCAGGTCCCACGTTTAACCAGATGCAGTGATGCAAGTGCGCAATGCCGCACTTGACCACAAGGGGGCGCATACATCTGGATTTTGTTTGCAGCAGCTGAGAGGCTGCCCATCTCTATCTGTCTCCCTCTCCCTCTCCCTCTCTCTCTCTCAAAAAAAAAAAAAAAAAAAAAGCCAGGTGTGGGGGTGCACGCTTTTAATCCCAGCATTTGGGAGGCAGAGGTAGGAGGATCGCTGTGAGTTTGAGGCCACCCTGAGACTACTAGTGAATTCCAGGTCAGCCTGGGCCAGAGAGAGACCCTACCTCAAAAGAAAAAAAAAAGTCTAACCAGCTAAGTAACGATAACCACAATAATAAGCTCTGAGCCGGGCAAGGTGGCGCACGCCTTTAATCCCAGGAGGCAGCAGAAGTAGGAAGATTGCTGTGAGTTCTAGTCTAGCCTGAGACTACATAGTGAATTCCAGGTCAGCCTGGGCTAGAGCAAGAACCTGCCTTGAAACCACTCCCCACCCCCCAAGAAAAAAGCTCTAAAACACTGGCTGAAATCTGCAATTATTATTATTGTTACTATTGCTGTCAGATTCGCATTGCTGGCAGAAAACACCCAATCAAGAGCTGCTTGAGAGAAAAAAGGTTTATTTTAGCTTACAGACTCGAGGGGAAGCTCCATGATGGTAGGGGGAAATAATGGCATGAGCAGAGGGTGGACATTACCCCCTGGACAACATCAGCTGGACAAAAGGAGAGTGTGCCAAACACTGGCAAGGGGAGACTGGCTGTAATACCCATAAGCCCACCCCCAAACAATACACTGCCTCCAGGAGGTGTTAATTCCCAACTCTCCATCAGCTGGGAACCTAGCATTCAGAACACCTAAGTTTATGGTCTGACCTGAATCAAACCACAACATTCTGCCCCTGGCCCCCATAAACTAATAACCATCCATGATGTAAAATGCAATGCATTCAGTCCAACTTTAAAAGTCCCCCATGGTTTTTATCAATCCTAATGATGTTCAAATATCCCCATAATCTAAGACTTTTTTGTTGTTGTTGTTTTGCTTTTTGTTTTTTGTTTTTTGAGGTAGGGTCTCACTCTCTAGCTCAGGCTGTCCTGGAATTCACTATGTATTCTCAGGGTGGCCTTGAACTCACAGTGATCCACCTACTCTGCCTTCTCAAGTGCTGGGATTAAAGGCGTGCGCCACCACACCTGGCTTTGAGATTTTTTTAATTTTTAAATTTTATTTATTTATTAACAACAGACAGAGAAAGAGGCAGAGAGAGAATGGGCACACCAGGGCCTCCAGCCACTGCAAACGAACTACAGATGCATGTACCACCTTGTGCATCTGGCTTACATGGATACTAGGGAATTGAGCCTCGAACCAGCGTCCTTAGGCTTCACAGGCAAGCACTTAACTGCTAAGCCATCTCTCCAGCCTCATGTCCGAGATCTATTTTTTTATTTTTTTTTTGAGGTAGGGTCTCACTCTGGTCCAGGCTGACCTGGAATTAACTATGTAGTCTCAGGGTGGCCTCGAACTCTCAGCGATTCTCCTACCTCTGCCTCCCGAGTGCTGGGATTAAAAGTGTGCGCCACCACGCCCAGCTCAATGTCCGAGATCTTTTAACTGAGTCAAAATACAAAGAAATCCACCCCCCCAAACCCGTAATGGCACCGAATAAACACACTGCAAAAGATGGCAACACAAGACCGTGTTGCAAATTCAATGACTCTCTTTTTCCTGCATGTTTTATACTCCATAATACCACGTGGGGTGCCAATTTGTTAATCCAGGGGAGAATAAAGCAGACTGAAGAACAGGACACTCCTTGAGCATTCAGGCCCCTTCAAAAGAGTCTACATTTTTCCTGTTGCCCCATTGCAGGTCAGCTGGTCCAATCTCAAAGGTTGTAATTTCTCATACAACTGCAGCTGAACAGGCAGAAGTTTCAGCCCAAAGATTTCTTTCTGTGCCAAATTTCTCTGCACACACTAGTCTGTTTCAACAAACTGAAACCCTGCACAACTTCTCAGGAAATGGGTATAACAGCAAGCCTCTCATACAGACTGCTCCTAGCCCAGTCCCTACAAAGCTCTTTCTCACCCTCATAAGCCAAACCTCACAGTCTATAGTTCTTACTACATTCAGGTCTTTCAATTCTGACCAGAACAGTCCATCAAGCTGTACTTACAGCACTGCAAGGCGTCTCTTAGGCCAAGGTTTCAAATCCTTCCACATTCCTCTCAAAAATCAGCTCCAGGGCTGGAGAGGTGGCTTAGTGGTTAAGGCACCTGCCTCCTAAGCCTAAGAACACTGGTTCCAATCTCCAGCGGTTCTAATTTCCAGGTCCCACGTTTAGCCAGATGCAAAGTGACGCAAGGGCGCAATGCCGCACTTGCCCACAAGGGGGCGCACACATCTGGATTTCGTTCACAGCAGCTGAGACACTGCTGGCGCGCCCATCTCTGTCTTCCTCTCTCTCTCTTTCTCTCTCTCTCTCTGTCTCTGTCTCTCTCTCCAAAAAAAAATAAAAAATAAAAAGTTTTTTTTTTTTTTTAATCAGCTCCAAAAGGCCAAAAGCCACACAGTCAGGTGTCTAGCAGCAGTAACCCCACTCCTCTGGTACCAAGTTTACTGTTACAGTCAGGTTTGCATTGCTGGCAGAAATCACCCAACCAAGAGCAGCTTGTGGGGAAAAAAGGTTTATTTTGGTTTACAGACTCAAGCAGAAGCTCCATAATGGCAGGGGAAAACAATGGCATGAGCAGAGACCCTGGCCAACATCAGATGGACAATAGCAACAGGAGAGTGTGCCAAACACTGGCAAGGGAAAACTGGCTATAATACCCATAAGCCCACCTCCAACAATACACTGCCCCAGGAGGTGTTAATTCCCAAATCTCCATCAGCTGGGGAACCTAGTATTCAGAAAACCTAAATTTATGGGGGATACCTTAATCCAACCACCACAGTTTTTTTTTGGGGGGGGGGTTCTGTAGTCTCAGGGTGGCCTTGAATTCATGGCAATATCTGAGGTGACATAGGGAATTGTAGGTCAACCTTAAAAAATATAAATAAAAGCCAGGCATTGTGGTGCACGCTTTCAATCCCAGCACTCAGGAGGCAGAGGTAGGAGGATTGCTGTGAGTTCGAGGCCACCCTGAGACTACATAGTGATTATTTGAGAGAGAGAATGGGTACACCAGGACCTCTAGCCAGTGCAAATGAACTCCAGACTCATGTGCCACCTTGTGGATCTGGCTTACATGGGTGCTGGGGAATTAATTGTACCTGGGTCCTTTGGCTTTGCAGGCAAGCACCTTAACCACTGAGCTATCTCTACAGCCTCCTTTTTTTTTTTCTGGAGATGGAGGCCAGGGCCTGCCACGCCACTGAACTATGCCCCCTGCCACACATTAGTCTTCATCACTCTTCTAGGGGTCTTCCAAGTTGCTGATATATCAGGTACTCAAAGTATTGAAGCCCAGTTCTTCCTTAGAAACTCTGAGAAGTCGAAAGTCCATAGTCTCCACCAGCTCCAAGAAGAAAGACAAGGGTCATTTGACCTCCCACGTCAGGGAAGATACGAACCAAGCGTTTGGGGCCCCAGCTGCAAAGCCCAGGTTGCAACATGGGACCTTCAATCTCCAAAAATTGCTTCAGTGTTCATGAAAGGAATTTGATCACCCCTGGAATAAGATGTGGAGTCCTGGCGAATGGATGGAACAAGTTTTTTTTTTTTTTTTCCTTTTTTCATTTTAAACAAGAAGTTTATTTAAACAGCAAAATGCTTGATTTGAAGGGAAAACTATATAGGATTCTTTTTTTTTTTTTTTTTTTCCGAGGTAGGGTCTCACTCTAGCTCAGGCTGACCTGGAATTCACTAGGTAGTCTCAGGGTGGCCTCGAACTCATGGTGATCCTCCTACCTCTGCCTCCTGAGTGCTGGGATTAAAGGCGTGCACCACCATGCCCGGTTTAGGATTCATTTTTTAGAGCAATTTATCCCAATTTAAAGACAGATGGCCCTACATGTAACAGCTACAGACAAAAAAAGTTATAAAATTATCCTTGGTTTTATAGTGATAAATGAAAACATTAAAATTCCCCAATCAAACAAGGTATATAAGAATTTTTTATCTTTTTATAAATTTAATTAAAAAATTTTTTATTGGCAACTTCCTTAATTGTAGACAATATCCCATGGTACTTCCCTCCCCCCACCCAATTTCCCCCTTGAAACTCCACTCTCCATCATATCCCCTCCCCCTCTCAATCAGTTTCTCTTTTCAGTTTGATGTCATGATCTTTTCCTCCTATTATGATGGTCTTATGTAGGTAGTGTCAGGCACTGTGAGGTCATGGATATCCAGGCCATTTTGTGTCTGGAGGAGCATGTTGTAAGGAGTCCTACCCTTCCTTTGGCTCTTACATTCTTTCTGCCCCCTCTTCCGCAATGGACCCTGAGCCTTGGAAGGTGTGTTAGAGATGTTTCAGTGCTGAGCACTCCTCTGTCCCTTCTTCTCAGCACCATGGTGGCTTCTGAGTCATCCCAAGGTCACCGCCATCTGAAAAGAGAAGCATCTCTAACCAAAAGTGAGAGTAGCATTAATATATGGGTGTGGACATTAAGAGAAGTGCTTACTGGGCAGTTTGGTGAGCATAGTATATACATTTAGCCAGATAGCAGCAGACGTTACACCCCTAGGGCTCATGACTACCCCTGTCACAGGTTTTCAGTATCAGGGATGTGTTCCCTCCCATGGAGCAGGCCTCCAGTCCAATTAGAGAGTGGTTGGTTTCCCCCATAACAGACATGCCACTATTGCACCCATTGGCTCATTTGGCCTGGCTAGCCAAATTTAAAGCTTGCAGTGTCCACTGTTGAGTATTTTCACTGGTGTTTTCTCTCTCTCCCATGCATGCGGTGTAGCTTTTTCCAGCTTTCTGTCAGCTGGTCCACATGGAGGAGGCTTTCAGCTCAGCTCCAGCAGGATTTCTCAGTGACCTTGCAGCCCAAGTGTGTGGAGTCTTCAGCAATAGGGTCTTACCATCTATTCCTGGTGGGAAACCGAGGGCCTAGGCAATGGCCTGTAATGTTTTGGGGGTATCTGTGACCTCCCTGGCCAACAACTCACTGGAAGGTATCCCATCCCTGGCACTGAAAATTTTCTAGTAACAATCTGTGGCTTCTGAGTGTTCCGTTGCCCAGAAAAGTGGGTTTCCATATGGTTTATTTATGTCCTCTTGGATTTGGATTAGCCCTCCCTCCACCTTCCCTTTACTCAGTAAGTCAGTGTTTTCTTTCTGACATGGGAGCAAGTCAGGTGTTGAAACACTAGTGTGACTCTTACATTCTGATGGGTGAATTTAGAGTTCGTGTCATAGGCATGTTGACTCCTGGTGAGTGGAATGCTGTGGGAATGTGACTACAAATGCAAAGACTGAGCTGGAAAAAAAATGGTCCCTGCCTGGACCATAGATGGTTATCCTCCCTAACCTTAGTATGCTGGTAGAACCTTGCAGTCCAAAAACCGACCTACAGGTGTGGTGGCTCACCTATAATCCCAGAACTTTGGAGGCTGAGGCAGGAGGATTGCTGAAAGTTTGAGGCCAAGTACATAGTGACATTGTGAGACCCTCTCTCTCTCAAAACAAGGGGGAGGCTGGAGAGATGGCTTAGCAGTTAAGGCATTTACCTGTGAAGCCAAAGGACCCAGGTTCAATTCCCCAGGACCCACGTAAGCCAGATGCACGAGGTGGCACATGCATCTGGAGTTGGTTTACAGTGGTTGAAGGCCGTGGAACACCCATTCTCTCTCTCCCTCTCTCTCTCTCTGCCTCTATCTCTCTCAAATTTTTTTTAAAGCCCCTCTATATTCTATGATATCAGGATTAGTTCAAAGTCATCCTTGGCAAATAGGGAGTTCAAGGCCAAGCAGAGCTAGAGATCCTGTTTCCAGAAAGAAAGTGTGTGTCGGGGGTGCGGGGGTTAGGGGAATATAAATCCTACGGATACATCTCTCGCTGGGTGGTTTAAGACATTTCCCTTCGTGTATGCTATTTTTCTCACAGCTGTGACCAAGTACCTGAGAAGAAACTTAAGGGAGGAAGGGTTTTTTTTTTTTTTTTTTTTTTTTTTTTTTTTTGGTTTTTCCGAGGTAGGGTTTCACTCTGGTCCAGGCTGACCTGGAATTAACTATGTAGTCTCAGGGTGGCCTCGAACTCACGGCAATCCTCCTACCTCTGCCTCCCAAGTGCTGGGATTAAAGGTGTGCGCCACCACGCCCAGCCTTATAAATTTTTTTTTTTTTTTTTTTTTTTTAGGAAGGGTTTTTTTACTCATAGTTTGAGAGTACAGGCCATCGGGACGGGAAGGCATGGCCGCAGGAGCGCTTGAGGCTGTGGTGCAGAAGTGTGACGTAGCTCACGCCCATCTCTAGAGGCCTGGAAGCCTCCATGGAGTGGGAAGAGAGCCAGACTATAACTTTAAGCCCCTCCCACCCCGGAAATGCACTTTTCTCCAACGAGGTTGCCAAAGGTCCCGCAACCTCCCCAAACAGCACCGTGAGTTGGTTACCAGTTGTTCGCACACATGAGCTTGAGGGGACGTTTTAATCTCCAAACCATCACCGACAGTATGAACTCGAGTCAACAGCATCAATTGTATCCTTTGTATTTTTCCTGGTTCTTCAAGGTCAGAGTTCACCAAGAGACAATTTTACCGGAGATGAGTAAGGCTCACCAAGATTTCTCTGTAACTCCTCCACCACTCTGGAGAAGCAGCATGTGAAAACTTGGCAAGGTTAGCCTTTTTCTCTTGTTTGCTTTTGAGTCAGGATCTCCTTATGTGATTCAGGCTAGTCTTGAGTTTGTATCTTCCTACCTCATTATAGGTGTGATCTACCACACCTGGCTGAGCCAGCCTTCTTTTGCCTTATTCATTTTTTAAGTTTATTTTTACTTATTTTATTAGAGACAGAGAGAGAGAGAATGGTCATGCCAGGGCCTCTAGCCACTGCAAAGGAACTCCAGATGCACGCGCCACCATGTGCATCTGATTTATGTGGGACCTGGAGAATTGAACCTGGATCCTTACTTACTGTGGTGCTAGGAATCAAACCTGAGGTCTCATGTATATTAGGCAAGCACTCTACCACTTAGGTGTATTCCCGAAGTCCTTTTGCTCTTTATTTGAGAGTAAAGCCACCTGACATTCCTTTGACATGGACCTAAGTACATTCTGGGCCCCAGCCTGGGTCAAACTGGGATTATCCTAATACCAATTAGGTACTAGTATATCGTTCTTCCTCCGGCCACATGGTGTCGCTGTGTCGTAAATTGTAGCTCAACGGCTTCGTGGCTCACACCTTGCTTCAAGGCCAAGGACGTGGCAAAAAGAGGGTACCTACACAAGCTGTATCCATATGAAACATGTTTAATAATGATAATAAAAACATTTAAAAAGTGAGCACTAGCTGGATGTTGCGGTGCACGCTTTTAATCCCAGCATTCAGGAGGCAAGACGTAGGAGGAGGATTGCTATGAGTTCAAGGCCACCATGAGACTACAGAGTGAATTCCAGGTCAGCCTGGGCTAGAGTGAGACCCTACCTCGAAAAACCAAAACAACAACAAAAAAAACAAACAAAAACCTGAGCACTTGTGTTGTGTTGAGGATAATATAGTTCAGTGGTAGAGCATTTCCTTAGCATGGCCAAGGTCCTGGGTTTTTTGTTTGTTTTTTGATGGTTTTGATTTTTTTTTCAGGTAAGGTCTTGCTATAGCCCAGGCTGACCTGGAATTCACTATGTAGTCTCAGATGGCCTTGAACCCACGGAGACCCTTCTACTTCTGTCTCCCAAGTGCTAGGATTAAAGATATGTGCCACCATGTCTGGCATAAGGTCCTGGGTTTTGATCTTCGGTATTCAAAAAAAAAAATGGGGCTGGAGAGATGGCTTAGCGGTTAAGGCGCCTGCCTGCTAAGCCTAAGAACACTGGTTCCAATCTCCAGCGGTTCCAATCTCCAGGTCCCACATTCAGCCAGATGCAAAGTGACGCAAGGGCGCAATGCTGCACTTGCCCACAAGGGAACGCACACATCTGGATTTCATTCACAGTAGCTGAGAGACTGCTGGCGCGCCCAACTCTATCTCCCTCTCCCTCTCTCTCTGTCTTTCTCTGTGTTTCTCTCCAAAAAATAAAAAAATAATTTAAAAAAAATTTTTAAAATGGAGTCAACACTTGAGCCAGGCATGGTGGCACACATCTTTACTCCCAGGAGAGGTAAGAGGATTGCTGTGAGTTTGAGACCAGGCTGGGACTACTTAAATGAGTCACTGACATCCAAAGTAGTCAGAGTCATAGAGACAAAGTAGAGTATTGGTCAGCAAGGATTGGGGGTAGGTAGGAGTAGACAGTGTTTAATGGGTATAGAGTTTCAGCTCACAAAAATACTCAAACATCAGCATGCTTCTGAATTGTACAGTCAGTAAAATTTGTGCTGTGTTTATTTTATCAAAATATGTTTTAAAAAAGAAAAAAGTGGAGGAGTAGAGTCTTTGAGGATTAATGGTAAAAAGCAGAATCTGAATGCAGCCACACTAAGTTTTAGCTTTTTCACTTGGGTGGATTTCAGAAGAATCAGGCAACATTATTTCAGTTATCTTTTAAGGATTAAGTAGAGGATAATGTAGGAAAATGCTCTATCTTGTTTAGGTGGCCACCAAGACTGTCAATAGCTACATGGAGCTGGGATGGTGTAATCTTCAGTTGGTCAGCCTTAACTATATAGTGAGACCCTGCCTCCAAAAGCAGACATCTGGGAGCTGGGGAGATTGCTCAGTGGTTAAAGTTCAAATCCCATGTAAAGCTGGACACACAAGTCTGTCATCTCAATATTCCTAGGCAATGGGAGGTGGAGCCAGGACAATCTGGAAGCTCACGGACTAGACTGGTTCACAAAACAGCAAGAACAACAGAGAGCCTGTTGCAAACCAGGTGAAAGGAGATGACACCCTCAGACCTTCACATGTGGTCATAGCATGTGCCATGCCCATGCACACAACTCACACACATCTAGACACATAAATTTAAAAAATACAAGTCTAGGTAGAGAGAGAGAGAGGGGAGAGAATGGGTGCACCAGGGCCTCCAGCATGGAACTCCAGATGCATGCACACCTTTAATCCCAGCACCTGGGAGGCAGAGGTTTAAGGAGCCATCTCTCCAGCCCAAGACACATAATTTTTCAAGGCCATGGTGGTGAGACTAACAGCAGGGAAGGTCCAGGTCAGGCCACCCTGAGATTACAGAGTGAATTCCAGGTCAGCCTGGACTAGAGTAAGACCCTACCTAAAACCAAAAATAAAAGTCCTGGGGAGATGATGATTCAGCAGTCAAAGGCCCTTGCCTGCAAGCCTGCCAGCATGGGTTAAATTCTTCAGCCACTCACATGAAGCAGGACAGGCATTTGATTGCAGCAGCAGGAGACCCTGGTGCCTGCAAGCAGACAAACAATAACGCAAATATTGTGCTGGGAACATGGCTGGATGAATAGAAGTGTTTACAGAGCAAGTGTGACAGCCTGCGTTCACATCCCCAGAACCCACATGAAGCTGGACACAGTAGTGAGTGTCTATAATCCCAGGCCTCCTATAGCAAGACCAGAGGACCCAGGCTCCAGAAGCTCACCAGCAAACTAGCCTGGCCCACACAGCCACGAACAGTAGACCCTGTCTCAAAACAAAAGGACTGACACCCGAGGTTGTCCTCTGACTTTCACACTTGTGCCCACACAAAAGATAAAATAAGCAAATTTTAAAAATTATTATTTATTTGAGAGAAAGAGAAGCAGATGAGAGAGAGAGATTGGGCAAGCCAGGGCCTTCAGGCATTGCAAACGAACCCCAAACATATGTACCACCTTATGTATCTGGCTTACGTGGGTCCTGGGGAATCAAACCTGGATCCTTTGGCTTTGCAGACAAGTGCCTTAAGTGCTAAACCATCTCTTCAGCCCATAATTTTTTTTTTTTTTTTGTTTGTTTTAGTTTTTCGAGGTAGGGTCTCACTCTGGCCCAGGCTGACCTGGAATTAACTATGTAGTCTCAGGGTGGCCTGGAACTCATGGTGATCCTCCTACCTCTGCCTCCCGAGTGCTGGGATTAAAGGCGTGAGCCACCACGCCCGGCTCCCATAATTTTTTTTTAAAGAAAGCAAATGTCAGCCAGGTATGGTGGCGCACACCTTTAATCCCAGCATTCAGGAGACAGAGGTAGGAGGATCGCCATGAAGTCCAGGCCACCCTGAGACTACATGGTGAATTCCAGGTCAGCCTGGACTAGATTGAGACCTACCTCGAAAAACAAACAAACAGCCGGTTGTGGTGGCACACACTGGTAGGAATTTGCTGAAGAGGCGGAGGCAGGAGGCTCATGAGTTTGAAAAACAAACAAACAAAAGAAAAGAAAGCAAACACCACAATGGATTGCCTGTCAGAGCCAGGGAAGCTGCTGTGTACTAGATATGTGCTGAACCATGGCTAGACATTTCCTGTTCCTAAGCCACTTCCAAGTAGTTGAATATTTAGCAAACTTGACTGTTGTCTTTAAAGAAGTGAGCAGACTAGCCAGGCGTGGTGGCACACGCCTTTAATCCCAGCACTCGGGAGGCAGAGGTAGGAGGATCACTGTGAGTTCGAGGCCACCCTGAGACTCCATAGTGAATTCCAGGTCAGCCTGGACTAGAGTGAAACCCTACCTTGAAAACCCGAAAAAATAAAATAAAATAAGGAAGTGAGCAGACTGTAGCCACCACTTACCAAGCGCTGAGTGCCTGACCACTGCCTTGCACACATCCTGCATAATTCTCTCAGTACCTCCACATTGCATTGTCACTCACATACTCACACGGCAAAGCTAAGCCTCAGGGAGATCAAACAACCGTTTGTCTCACATAGCTAATACTTGATGCCGACTTCAGGCTCCTTTTCAGCACGTCTGTGGTAATTAAAGATGGAAGGCACCAGAAATAAGAGAGACCTGTTTTTCACAGTCTCAGCTGTGTCCAGTGATCTTGCCCATCTTACCGCCATGACTTTGAATGGGCCAAGTGATGGAGAAATTTCACTTGATAGGGAGACACCAGGCCAAGAGATCTTAAGGCTCCCAAATCTGAAGGCAACAAAGAAAGCATAGAGCTAGCAACATGGGCGACGTGTGAAAAGTGAGGAGAGAAGACTCAGATACCCCGTGAAATGGATGCAGTGGGATGCTGAACTTGAGGAGTATTCACGATGACTGTCTGTGGCAGGAATTCAAGAGCGGACGCACTGGGGTTATTTTACACCAGAACCCTGGGCAGGCTCCATGGTGCCATTTCTCCCAAGTTCACATGAAAGGAAACTGACTTACGATTGTCTTTTCTCAGATTTCAGAAGATAATGAAGCAGTCCTTAAAATCCGTAAATAAGCCGAGCGTGGTGGCTCACACCTTTAATCCCAGCACTCAGGAGTCAGAGGTAGAAGGATCATGGTGAGTTCAAGGCCAGCCTGGGACTACAGAGTGAGTTCTAGGTCAGCCTAAGCTAGAGGGAGACATTACCTCGAAAAACCAAAAACTAAAATAAATTAACAAAATTCATAAGTGCTGCTGGGGGTCCAGATCAGTGGTAGAACAGAATTCCACCCCAGAATCTAAAAGAGAGTCAGGCTGGGCTGGAGAGATGGCTTAGTGGTTAAGGTGCTTGCCTGTGAAGCCTAAAGATCCAGGTTCAATTCTCCAGGTCCCACGTAAGCTAGATGCACAAGGTGGTGCATGCATCTGGAGTTTGTTTGCAGTGGCTGGACAACCTGGCACACCCATTCTCTCTGTCTGTTTCTAATAAATAAATAAACTTTAAATTTAAATTTAAAAATCTAAAAGAGTCAGGGCTGGAGAGATGGCATAGTGGTTAAGGCATTTGCTTGCAAAACCTAAGGACCCTGGTTTGATTCCCAGCACCCAAGGACGCTGAGAGTTGAGGCCAGCTGAGCACAAAGTTAATTCCAGGTCAGCCTGGACCAGTGAGACCCATGCAAAAAAAAAAAAAAAAAAAAAAAAAACCTGGACCCTGGTTTGATTCCCCAAGACCCACGTAAGCCAGCTGCACAAAGGGGTGCATGCATCTGGAGTTCGTTTGCAGTGGCTAGAGGCCCTGGCGTGCCCATTCTCTCTTTCTCTCTATCTGCCTCTTCCCCTTCCTCTCTCTCTCAAATAAATAAATAAAATATCATTTGCCTTTAAAAAATTTTAAAATAAGCCAGGCATGGTGGCACATGCCTTTAATCCCAGCACTCAGGAGGCAGAGGTAGGAGGATCACTGTGAGTTCAAGACCACCCTGGGACTACAGAGTG
This sequence comes from Orientallactaga sibirica, assembly GCA_036365145.1. Classification (NCBI taxonomy): domain Eukaryota; kingdom Metazoa; phylum Chordata; class Mammalia; order Rodentia; family Dipodidae; genus Orientallactaga; species Orientallactaga sibirica. The sequence continues at coordinate 5,909,160 of JAEOAD010001268.1, forward strand.
AATTCTAGGTCAGCCTTAGTTAGAGTGAGATCCTACCTTGAAAAACAAAACAAAAAAAATTTTTTTTAAATAGAGTCAGCAATGCTTTGAACATATTTGCAATTGATAATGTCATGAAGTGAGCTCTGGGTAGCCTTTTTTTTTTTTGGTTTTTCGAGGTAGGGTTTCACTCTGGTCTCAGGGTGGCCTTGAAAGGCCATCCTCCTACCTCTGCCTCCCAGTGCTGCGATTAAAAGGCGTCGCCCACCACGCCCAGCTTTGGGTTGCCTTTTGCCTGAAAAACCAAGACCTCAAAAAAATTTTTTTTTTTTTTTTTTTCGAGGTAGGGTCTCACTCTGGTCCAGGCTGACCTGGAATTAACTATGTAGTCTCAGGGTGGCCTCAAACTCTCGGCGATCCTCCTACCTCTGCCTCCTGAGTGCTGGGATTAAAGGCATGCGCCGCCACAGCAGGTTGCCTTCTGCCTGTGTACCAGGACCCCCTATAGAAAAAAATTTTTTTAATATTTTATTAATTATTTATTTAACAGAGAGAAAGAGGGAGAAAGAGGGAGAGAGAGAGAGAGAGAGAGAGAGAATGGGCGTGCCAGGGCCTCCAGCCACTGCAGACTAACTCCAGATGCATGCACTACCTTGTGCATCTGGCTAACATGGGTCCTGGGGAATCGAACCTGGGTCCTTTGGCTTTGCAGGTAACCACCTTAACTGCTAAGCCATCCCTCCAGCCCACAAAATTTTTATCACAGGAAAATGGGGCCACTGGGCTGGGGATGTAGCTCAGTTGGTACAGGGCCTTAGCATTCAGGAAGGATACAATGACCCTATCTCCACAAAAAAAAGAGACAGAGACAGAGAGAGAGAGAGAGAATGGGAAATAATGGAACCACATTTAATAAATTTTTATGTGTGTGGCATGGGTGTGTGTATAGTTATGTTTGCATGTGTGTAGCATAGCAAGTTCCACACCAGAAATGAACATACAACTACCCGAATAAAAATTTAAAAGGGGACCGGGTGTGGTGGTGCACGTCTTTAATCCCAGCACTCGGGAGGCAGAGGTAGGAGGAGCGCTGAGAGTTCAAGGCCACCCTGAGACTACATAGTGAATTCCAGGTCAGCCTGAGACAGAGTGAGACCCTACTTCAAGAAACCAAAGAAAAAAAAAATTAAAGGACATTCAGGAGGCAGAGGTAGGAGGATCGCCATGAGTTTGAGGCCACCCTGAAACTACAGAGTGAATTCCAGGTCAGCCTGGGTTAGAGTGAGACCCTACCTCAAAAAAAAAAAAAAAAAAAAATTAAAAGGAGAGCCCTTATTCAGCTGGCCAGCCGGCGTTCTGTCTCCACAGCTGGATGGTGAGGAAGAGAACAGCCCCAGCCTATCTCTAACAGTGAGTTTTTAAAGGCAAAAACCACATTCCTGCCCTTCGCTCTTCCATTACTCCTTCTTTCCCCTAATTAATTTTGCAAGAGCAAGCAAGCATGATTTACAAAAGCAGAATTTGCAGTCAGCACAGAGTAAGCCCCAGATAAGGGTGAGACCAAAACCAGATGTTGGTAGGTAGCATGTACTGGGGACCAGGTTGCCTTGAGAGAAAGGGGTGCTGGAGAGATGGCTCAGCAGTTACGGTGCTTGCTTACAAAGCCTGATGGCCTGGAAGTCAATTCCCCAGTACCCACGTAAAGCCAGATGGACAAAGTGGCGCATGCATCAGAAGTTTGCAGTGGCTAGAGACCCTGGCATGCCCCATTCATATTCTCTCTCTCTCCCGCCCAATTAGAGGTTTAGAGGAATGGCTTATCAGTTAAAGTGCTTGCCTGTGAAGCCTAAGGACCCAGGTTTGATTCCCCAGTACCTACATAAAGCAAGATGCACAAGGTGGTACATGTGTCTAGAGTCCATCAGCAGTGGCTAGAGGCCTTGGTGCGCCCACTCTCTTTCTTTATATGCCTCATTCTCTCTCTCTTTTAAATAAATAAATAAATAAATAAATAAATAAATAAATAAATAAAATTTAAAAATATAAACAGGGCTGGAGAGATGGCTTAGCAGTAAAGACACTTGCCTGCTAAGCCTAAGAACGCTGGTTCCAATCTCCAGGTCCCACATTTAGCCAGATGAAAAGTGACGCAAGGGCGCAATGCTGCACTTGACCACAAGGGGGCGCACGCATCTGGATTTCATTCACAGCAGCTGAGAGACTGCTGGCATGCCCATCTCTATCTGTCTTCCTCTCCCTCTCTATCTGTTTCTCTCTGTGTCTCTCTCCAAAAAATCAATAAAATAATAATAAAAAATTAAAAATATAAACAGAGCAGTGCCACTAGTATTTGGAACAATCCTTAGAGTGTTAGTGTCAGGCACAACATTTCATTTCTCTTCACACCACTGGTTCTCTTGGTATACCGAGGCCTCCTCTTCTTTGGCAAAGTCATGTTTTGATTTGTCTTGTTTTGTTTCAAGGTAGGATCTCAGTCTAGCCCAGGCTGACCTGGAACTCACTATATAGTCTCAGGCTGACCTCGCACTCACAGGGATGCTCTTACCTTTTCCTTCCCAGTTCTGAATTAAAAGGTGTATGCTACCACACACCTATATGGTAAAGTCATTAAAAAAATATTTTATTTATTTGAGAGAGAGAAATAGGTAGAGAGAGAGGGAGAGAATGGGTGCGCCAGGACCTCCAGCCACTGCAAACGAACTCAGGATGCATGCGCCTCCTTGTGCATCTGGCTTACGTGGGTCCTGGAGAATTGAACCGGGATCCTTTGGCTTTGCAGGCAAACGCCTTAACTGCTAAGCCATTTCTCCAGCCCAAGTCTTTTTTTTTTTTTTTTTGTTGTTGTTTTTGTTTTTCAAGGTAGGGTCTCCCTCCAGTCCAGGCTGACCTGGAATTCACTGTAGTCTCAGAGTGACCCTGAACTCATGGCGATCCTCCTACCTCTGCCTCCCAGTGCTGGGATTAAAGGCATGTGCCACCACTCCCAGCACTTGGAAAAGTCATTTTTGATATTGAAAGTTTTCCTCAGGATTCTTCCCCTTAATCATATTGGCAACAGTCTTTCATATAACATCAAGCACACCTTAGATGTCTACGTACTTTGCAGCCAGAATAAGTTAAAAAAAAAAAAAAAAAAGTGTTCCTTTCCAGGTGTGGTGGCATGCCTTTAATCCCAGCATGTGGGAGGCAGAGGTAGGAGGATCGCCATGAGTTCAAGGCCACCCTGAAACTACGTAAGTGAATTTCTGGTCAGCCTGGGCTAGAGGGAGACCCTACCTTGAAAAACAAACAACAAAAGTGTTCCTTGATCATCTTTCAGGAAGTTTGATTCAGGTTTGATTCAGGTATCTCCCATAAACTTAGGTGTTCTGAATGCTAGTCTCCCCAGCTGATGGAGATTTGGGAATTAATGCCTCCTGGAGGCAGTGTATTGTTGGGGACGGGAGGGCTTATGGGTATTATAGCCAGTTTCCCCTGCCAGTGTATGGCACACTCTCCTGTTGCTTTTGTCCATCTGATGTTGGCCAGGGGGTGATGTCTACTCTTTGCTCATGCCATCGTTTTCCCTTGACATCATGGAACTTCCCCCTCGAGTCTGTAAACCAAAATAAACCCTTTATTTCCCAAAAGCTGCTCTTGGTTGGGTGATTTCTGGCAGCGATGCGAACCTGACTGTAACAGCGATCCTCTTACCTCTGCTTCCCGAGTGCTGGGGTCAAAGTCATGCGCCACCACGCCTGGCCTGATCTCCATGTTCAATCTGGCTTCTCTGTCTTTGGAAAGAGGCACAAAGCTGACACCAAGCCCAGCCTTACACTCAGATTGTACAAGAGCACCAGCACACAGAACTGGATCAACTTGAAGCCAGTGCAGCTCGGAAGGATCCTCACCGTGCCAGTTCTCAAGCAGACCTGAGCAGGGCAAAGCCAGCCATTACACAATTGGTTGTGCCCCAGGACCAGCTGACAGAAGCCAACTGAGGCTCCATGTTACCTCTTAGGAAAGTCTCTGGGGCTCACCTCTGTTTCTGCTTTCAGCAATTCTGAACTTGGAAGCCTGGGTTTGGGCACTCAACACATTCAAAATGTCCGTAATCCCAGCACTAGGGAAGCTAAGGCAGGAGGATTGCTGTGAGTCTGAGCCCAAACTGGGCTATATAACAAGATCAGTCTCAAAAAACCTCTATCCTCTTCCCTTTTATATAGTTTAATTTTTTTTTTGTTTTGTTTTGTTTTTTGAGGTAGGGTCTCACTCTAGCCCAGGCTGACCTGGAATTCACTCTGTATTCTCAGGGTGGCCTCAAATATAGTTTAAATTTTAAGGAGGGGCTTAAAGTTGAGGCTAGAGAGATGGTTTAGTAGTTTGACCACTTGCCTGCAAAGTCTAATGACCCAAGTTTGATTCTTCAGTGCCCACATAAAGCCAGATGCACAGGGTGGCTCATGTACCTGGAATTTGTTAGCAGCAGCTAGGGGCACTGGTGTGCCCATTTCTCTCTCTCTCTCTCTCTCTCTGCTTGCAAACAAACAAATAAAGTATTTTTTTAAAAATGGTGATGGGGGCTGGAGAGATGGCTTAGTGGTGAAGGCGCCTGCCTGCCAAGCCTAAGAACACCTGTTTGATTCTCCAGGTCCCATGTTTAGCCAGACGTGACACAAGGGCACAATGCCGCACTTGTCCACAAGGGGGTGCATGCATCTGGAATTTGTTCACATCGGCTGAAAGGCTGCTGGCACACCCATTCTCTATCTGTCTCTTCTCTCTCTCTCTCTCTCTCTTTCTCTCTCTCTCTGTCTCTCTAAAAAAAATGGTGAGAGCTGGAGAGATGGCTTAGCAATTAAGGAGTTTGCTGGCAAAGCCAAAGAATCCCAGGTTGACACTCCAGGACCCATGTCACCAGATGCACAAGGGAGTGCATTTTTTCTGGAGTTCATTTGCAGTAGCTGGAGGCCCTGGAATGCCCATTCTTTCTCTCCCTCCCTCCCTCCCTCCCTCTCTCTCTCTGCCTCTTTCTCTTTCTCAAATAAATAAATAAAATATTTTAAAAGGGCTGGAGAGATGGCTTAGGGGTTAAGGCGCCTGCCTTCCTAAGCCTAAGAACACTGGTTCCAATCTCCAGCGGATCCAATCTCCAGGTCCCATGTTTAGCCAGATGCAAAGTGACGCAAGGGGCACAATGCCACACTTGACCACAAGGGGGGCACACATCTGATTTCATTCACAGCAGCTGAGACACTGCTGGCGCCCATCCCATCTCCTATCCCTGTCTCTCTCTGTCTCTCTCTGTGTCTCTCTCCAAAAAAAATAATTAAAAAAATATTTTAAAAAAATTGGTGAGCCGGGCGTAGTGGCGCACACCTTTAATCCCAGCACTCAGGAGTCAGAGGTAGGAGGATCGCCATAAATTTGAGGCTACCCTAAGAATACATAATGAATTTCAGGTCAGCCTGGACTAGAGTGAGAATCCCAGTAGCATTCAGGAGGCAGAGGTAGGTAGAGGTAGGAGGATCACCATGAGTTTGAGGCCACCCTGAGACTACATAGTGAAATCCAGGTCAGCCTGAGCTAGGCTGAGACCTTACTTTGAAAAACCACACACACACACACAAAATTGGTGCATCACCAGGGAAACTGGGATGGGGGTCTAAAACTGATTGTGAGGGATGGGTCGATCTTGGATGGCCTCCAAGCTTGGTAATTACTGTCTAAGCTATCCAGCATTGTTTCCTCGAATAAGATAGTCAATGTGAAAATATTTTGCAAAATATAAGCCTTTTAAAACTGCAAATACAGGGGACGGAGAGATGGCTCAGTAGCTAATGCACTTGCCTGCAAAGCCCAGTAACATGGGTTCAGTTCCTCAGTATTCATGTCAGGCCAGAACGGCTCGTGCATCTGGAGTTTGTTAGCAGTGGCTACAGGTGCTGGCATACCCATTCTCTCTCACTCAAATCTATCTATCTATTTATCTATCTATCTACCTATCTATCTATCATCTATCTATCTATCTATCTATCTATCTATCTATCTATCTATCTATCTATTTGAGTGTGTGGGGCGGAGCTGAAGAGATGCCTTAGCAGTGAAGGCACTTGCCTGCAAAGCCCAAGGAGTCGTGTTGGACTCTCCACGTAAGCCAGACACACAAAGTGATGCAAGTTCACAGGATTTGCACATGCCCTCAAAGGGACACACATGTCTGGAGTTTGATGGCAGTGGTTGGAGGCCCTGGTGCACCAATTCTCTCTCTCTTGCTCTCTCACCTATAAAAAAGGCCAGTCTGTTGGGCTTGCCTCAAATATATATATATGGCTGAAGAAATGGTTTAGCGGTTAAGGCACTCGCCTGTGAAGCCTAAGAACCTAGGTTCAATTCTCTAGGACCCATGTAAGCTAGATGAACATGGTGGCACATGCATTTGGCATTTGTTTGCAGTGGATAGGATAGAGGCCCTTGCATGTTCATCTCTCTCTCTGCCTCTTCCTCACTCTCTCTCTTGTCTCTTCCTCTCTAAAATAAATAAATAAAAATACTATATATATATGACTTTATTTTATTTTTTTTATTTTATTGGTCTTTCAAGGTAGGGTCTCACTCTAGTCCAGGCTGACCTGGAATTCACTATGTAGTCCCAGTGTGGCCTTGAATTCATGGTGATCCTCCTACCTCTGCCTTCTGAGTGCTGAGATTAAAGGCATGCACCACCATGCCTGGCTATATATTCTTTTTTTATTTTTATTTATTTATTATTATTATTTTTTTGGTTTTGCGAGGTAGGGTCTCACTCTGGTCCAGGCTGACCTGGAATTAACTATGTAGTCTCAGGGTGGCCTTGAACTCTTGGTGATCCTCCTACCTCTGCCTCCCAAGTACTGGGATTAAAGGCATGTGCCACCACGCCCGGCTAACCCTATTAATTCTTTATTAAAGGTAGGACAGAATCCAAAACTTGAGGGGACCCCTCCTGAACTCCAAAATCCTGCATCAGGAGGGTCATCATGAATTTGAGACCAGCCTGGGACTACTGAATGAGTTCCAGGTCAGCCTGGGCTAGAGTGAGACCCTACTTCAAAAAAAAAAAAAAAAAAAAAAAAAAAAAAAAGAAAGAAAGAAAGAAAAATACAAATTGAGCCAGGCATGGTGGCACGTGCCTTTAATCTCAGCATTCTGGAGGCCAGATAGGAGGATTGCTGGGAGTTCAAGACTAGCCGGAGGCTGGCCGTGGTGGCACACGCCTTTAATCCCAGGACTCGGGAGACAGAGGTAGGGGGATCGCTGTGAGTTCGAGGCCTCCCTGAGACTACATAGTGAATTCCAGGTCAGCCTGGGCCAGAGTGAGACCCTACCTCAAAAAACCAACCAACCAAACAAACAAATAAATAAATAAATATTTAAGAAGACTCAACTTGAAAAAGTTTTTTAAAAAAAATTTTAAAAGTACAAATTTATCATGTGTTAATTGAGGAAAACCACAAATACAAGGGTTATGACTTGATCATGGGCCTGAGTTGTTTGGTCCTTTGCAACTCCAAAAATTCACCCTACTTCCTAATGTTGATTGATGTTGGCCTTTCATTAACCCACTTAGAACTGAAAAATGGGGGAGTTTTTTTTTTTTTTTTTTAAGTGTAATTTGCATCATATCTTATGAACTTCAAAAGGGCAAAGAAAATGAAAGGAAGCAGGCCTATCCCTGGGCCTCTAAAGATTGGGTAGGGAGCCAAGTTCCTGAGAGGACTCCTCTCCTTGCCCCTTTCCCAGCTCAGCCACTGGCCTCCACCCAGGGCAGCCACATCAAGGGTTGAGCCACATCATCACAGGGCCGGGGGTGGGGAGGGTGGGGAGGGGGCAGAACTGGCAGGTTGGTTAGCATTGTACGGAACACGAGCAGTTCTTTTGGGCTGTCCTCAGTAACAAAGATCACACAGGGCCTTGTTTATCTGGGGAGAAGCCTTCCAGTTCGCCACAATTGATTTACAAATTGTCTCCCCCTTAGCACAATGACCATTCAGACGCTGAGGATGTTCTGTCCCTGAGTTCAGGCTGGAAACACACAGTTCTTAGGAAGTGGGGGGGGGGGTGAGTGGGGTGCCAGCCTTACAAAGCGAGCCTGTGCTTGAATGTGTAGGTCCAAGTGTTTGAAAAAAAAAAAAAAAAAAAGAAAGGAAGAAAAAAAAAGTGCCGGGTGTGGTGGCGCACGCCTTTAATCCCAGCACTTGGGAGGCAGAGGTAGGAGAATCGCCTTGAGTTCAAGGCCACCCTGAGACTACATAGTTAATTCCAGGTCAGCCTGGGCCAGAGTGAGACCCTACCTTGAACAACCAAAAAAAAAAAAAAAAAAAGTGTGGACAGGGCTGGAGATCTACTCAGTGGTTAAAGCACTTGCCTGCAAAGCCAAAGGACACAGGTTCAACTCCCCAGTACCCACGTAAGCCAGATGCACAAGGGGGCACAGGCACCTGGAGTTCATTAGCAGTGGTTGGAGGTCCTGGCACACCCATTTTCTCTCTCTCTCAAAGAAAGAAAAAGAAAAAAATGTGTGAGCATGCACAGGTTACTAGTTCTAACCAGTTCCAGAACACTCTTGTGCATGGGTCTGTCACATGTCCTGGGTGTGTCACCTAACCTTTACTCAAGATATTGGGTAACTGTCCTCACCCCAGTTCACAGCCATGCACCTTCAGATATTATCCAGACCAAGAAAGGTCAAGATTCACTCCCAGGCAGAGTGCTCACACTGTGGCTGCTAAGCTTTTGACAATCTCCAGTAGCCTCATGAGTGAAAAATAGACATTAAAGAGGGAAAGCAGGTTCCATGAGAGGCACTGAGACAAAATACTATTTTAGAATTGGAGCTTGCTGGGTGTGGTAGCACACGCTTTAATCCCAGCATTTGGGAAACAGAAGTAGGAGGAGGCTGTGACTTTGAGGCCACCCTGAGAATCCAGATGTACAAAATGGCAAAACACCGTGGCACTCCGTCTATCTTTCTCTCTCTCACACACAAATTTTTTTTTGTTTGTTTGTTTTTAAAAAACCAAAAAAGGGGCCAGACATGGTGGCGCATACCTTTAATCCCAGCACTCAGGAGGCAGAGGTAGGAGGATCGCCATAAATTCGAGGCCACCCTGAGACTACATAGTTAATTCCAGGTCAGCCTGGGCCAGAACGAGAGTCTACCTCAAAACAACAACAACGAAAAAAAAAGTGGGGGGGGGGTGCTGGAGAGTTGGCTTAGCAGTTAAAGCCTTTGCCTACAAAGCCAAAGGACCCAGGTTTGATTCCTCAGGACCCACATAAGCCAGATGCACAAGGGGCACATGTGTCTGGAGTTCATTTGCAGTGGCTAGAGGCCCTGGTATGCATTCTCTCTCTCTCTCTCTTCTCTCTCTGCTTGCAAATAAATAAATAAAATAAAAAATAAATAAAAAATAAATAAAATAAAAACCCCAAAAAGTGTTTTTATACATTCTATCTTTATTTATTTATTTATTTATTTATTTATTTATTTATTTATTTATTTGAGAGAGAGAGAGAGAATGGGCATGCCAGGGCCTCTAGACACTGCAAAGGAACTCCAGAAACATGAGACACATTTTGCATCTGTCTTATGTGGGGTACTGGGGAATTGGACCTGGGTCCTTAGGCTTCAGAGGCAAGCACCTTAATTGCTAAGCCATCCATCTCCAGCCCTTTTTTTTTTTTTTTTTTTTTTTTTTTTGGTTTTCAAGGTAGGGTCTTGCTCTATACCACATACCAAGAAGAAATCCTGATTTTCTGCCATTGCTCTCGTCTTGAGGGCCTTCGCTGCAGAGGTCCCTGAGTGAACCACGTCTGCAATCAGGCACATGGTGATGACCCCACTGCTTCACATCCCCAGGCTGACCTGGAATTCACTATGTAGTCTCAGGGTGACCTCAAACTCATGGCAATCCTCCTGCCTCTGCCTCCAAGTGCTGGGATTAAAGGTGTGAGCCATCACAATCAGCAAAAATATTCTTTTATGGGGGGGGAGAGAAATACAGAATTGGTGCACCAGGGCCTCCAGACACTGCAATCAAACACCAGGTGTGTGTGTCACCTTGTGTGCATGCACAACTTTGTGCATCTCGCTTATGTGGGGGGATCTGAGGAGTTGAACATGGGTTCTTGGGCTTTGCAGGCAAGCGTGCGGGAGGCAGACGTAGGTGGATCATTACGAGTTTGAGGCCACCCTGAGACTACATAGTGAATTCCAGATCAGCCTGGACTAGAGTGAGACCCTACTTCAAAAAAAAAATTTTTTTTTTTTTGGAGAGAGACACAGAGAGAGAGAGAGAGGGAGAGGAAGACAGAAATGGGCGCGTCAGCAGTCTCTCAGCTGCTGTGAACGAAATCCAGATGCGTGCGCCCCCTTGTGGGCAAGTGCGGCATTCCACCCTTGTGTCACTTTGCGTCTGGTTAAACGTGGGACCTGGAGATTGGAACTGCTGGAGATTGGAACCAGCGTTCTTAGGCTTAGGAGGCAGGCGCCTTAACCACTAAGCCATCTCTCCAGCCCAAATTTTTGTTTTTAAAAACAAAGAAGAGAGAGAAAAAGGAAGGAGGGGAACTAGTTGGGAAGAAGAAGGGGTCCGCAGGATTGGGAGGGGGATAAGAGAGGGTAATGGCAGAAAATACGATTAAGATACATTATGTGCATAAATGAAATTGTCAACAAACAAAAATGTTTTTTAATGGGCTGGAGAGATGGCTTAGCGGTTAAGGAACTTATTTGCGAAGCCTAAGGGCCCACATTCAACTGGGCTCCTCTCCCCTCTTCCCTCTGGCCTGTGCCACATACTCTGTGACCTACTGGCTGACTCTGCTTGATGCTAACTTAGAAATCCTGATTTTTCAGACTGAGAAGATAGCTCAGTGGATAAAGCACTTGCTACTCAAGCCTGTGTATCCGAGTTTGGGACCCCAGGTCCACTTCACAGCTCGAAGCTGTGTCAGCCTTCTGTAATGCCAGCACACTTACAGCAGAGACAGGGAGAAAATCCTGAAGCCTCATGGACGGCGGCTGGTGATGGGAGTGGTGAATAATGAGGTGGAAGGCGAGGACCACTACAGGAAATTGTCCTAAACTTAACATGGTGTGTGTGCCCACACCCACACGTGAACATACACACACAGATACACGAGATACACACATAACCAAGAAGAAATCCCGATTTTCTGCCATTGCTCTCGTCTTGAGGGCCTTTGCTGCAGAGGTCCCTGAGTGAGCCACGTCTGCAATCAGGCACATGGTGATGACCCCACTGTTTCACATCCCCAGTGGACCTGTGAATGGACAGAAAGAGCAAGAGAGGGCTGAAGAGATGGCTTAGTGGTTTAGGTGCCTGCCTCCAAAGCCTAAGAACGCCCGTTCAATTCTCCAGGTCCCACGTTTAGCTAGATGCAAAGTGATGCAAGGGCGCAATGCCACACTTGACCACAAGGGGGCGTACGTGTCTGGAGTTCGTTCACAGCAGCTGAGAGGCTGCTGGCACACCCATTCTCTATCTGGCTCTCTCTCAAAAGAAAGAGAGAAAAGAAAAGAAACGAAAAGAAAAGAAAAGAAAAGAAAAGAAAGAAAAGAAAAGAAAAGAAAAGAGAAAAGAAAAGAAAAGAAAGAGCGGGCAAGAGACATTGGAAAGCAAAGCACAAAAGTTCAACACTGGCCACGGCAAAGGAATCTAGTGAAGCCCTGGTGCAGCCGTCTTTGAAGCAGGGCCACAATTTACATGGTCCCTTGTCTGAGGAAACAGGCCTAGCATGGTGGCACATGCCTATCATTTCAGGACATGAGCATTGTTTTAAGTCTGAGGCAGTCAGAGCTACATAGCTAGACCTTGTCTCAACAATAACTACAAAGTTAAAAAAAAAAAATAAGAAGAACAGGCCTCAGGAGACCCGGGGGAGAAATTGAAGGGTGAATCATTATCTGGGCAGGATGGTCTTTCATTTCTCCAGCCCTTGAATATCTCTTTTCCCACTACATTGGTGACAACATGCCAAAGGCTTGCTTCCATTAATCTCAGCACTTGAGAGGCAGAAGCAGGAGATTGAAAAGGCAAGTTCAAGGACAAACTGTCTCAAAAAGCAAAGGGCTGGAGAGATGGTTTAGCGGTTAAGGCACTTGCCTGCTAAGCCTAAGAACGCCAGTTCCAATCTCCAGGTCCCACGTTTAGCCAGATGCAAAGTGACACAAGGGCGCAATGCCGCGCTTGACCACAAGGGGGCGAACGCATCTGGATTTCATTCGCAGCAGCTGAGAGACTGCTGGCGCATCCATCTCTGTCTCCCTCTCCCTCTCTTTCTGTCTCTCTCTCTCTCTCTGTGTCTCTCCAAAAATAAAAATAAACAAACAAAAACTCTGAAAAAATATAAAAGAAGCAATGGGTGGTGCCATGGTGACATGGTGCCAGTTCCACTGTGCTGCCTCCAAGGCTACAGTCCAGACTGGGGGCAGAAGCATGTTAAGAACCCTAGCTCAGGTCTGGTGTCCTGCCACGTGCCTGTAGACACAGTACTCAGATGGGAGAATTTCAAGTTTGAAGCCAGCCTGAATTACATAGCAAGTCCTTGCATAAAAAGAAAGAGAAGGTGGGCTGATGTTTCAGGCCTTTAATCCCAGCACCACGGAGACTGAGGTACAAGGATTGCTATGAGTTCAAGGCCAGCCTGGAGCTATTGTGTTCCAGATCAGTCTGGGCTAGAGTGAGACCCTGCCTCAATAAAACCAACAAGAACCGGGTGTGGTGACTCACAACTTTAATCTCAGCACTCTGGAGGTAGAGGAAGGAGGATCGCCATGAGTTTGAGGCCATCCTGAGACTACATAGTGAATTCCAGGTCAGCCTGAGCTAGAGTGAGACCCTGCCTGAAAATAAAATTAATTAATTAATTAATTGAAATAAAATAAAATGAAGGAGAAGCTGGGCATGGTGGCACACGCCTTTAATCCCAGCACTCGGGAGGCAGAGGTAGGTAAGGTTTTCTTAGGTAAAAGAAAATCTGAGAAACATCCATGCTTTGGGCAGATTTGAGAACCCTACAAATATACAGCAGGGCCAAGAGCCTCTGGGTTTACGTGAATTAGCTTTGAGCTCATGATCTGATCTTGGGCCCGGGGAATCTGAGGCATTCTTTGGGATAGAATTACCAGATTAATTTGGAGGAAATTTGAAGTGTTATTGTTTGGCGTTTTTTTTTTTTTTTTTTTTTTTTTTTAAGAGAAGACCTCAACTTTAGCACTGAAGAGAGACCTTGGTCCCTTTTATTTTTTATTTATTCATTGGAGAGTGACAGACAGACAGAGAAAGAGGGAGAGAATGGGCGCATCCAGGCCTCCAGCCACTGCAAACGAACTCCAGATGCATGTGCCGCATGTGCATCTGGCTTATGTGGGTCCTGGGGAATGGAGCCTTTAACCAGGGTCCTGAATGTCTCTTAAAGACCACGTGTTGAAGGCTTGGCCCCAGTCCATCATGCTCCTGCGAGCTGGTGGAACCTTTTGGAAGTGGTACTTGATAGAAGGAAGTTAGGTTATTGGAAGCCCCAGGCCCAAAAGCAACAGGGCCAAACCACCAAGGACTGATACCTCCAGGCTGTGAGCAGAACAAAACAAACCAAAAAAAAAAAACCAAAAAACAAAAAACCCTATCCTTATAAAAGTTGATTTACAAGCCAGGCGTGATGGTGCATGCTTTTAATCCCAGCACGCAAGAGGCAGAGGTAGGAGGATTGTTGAGAATTCAAGGCCACCCTGAGACTACATAGTGAATTATAGGTCAGCCTGGGCTAGAGCGAGACCCTGCCTCAAAAGCAAAACAAAACGGCACCCAAAACAAAGGTTGATTTACTTCAGGTTATTTGTTATAGTATTGGAAAGTGGACAAATAGCAAGCAAGGGAGAATAGGAAGGACAGAGAACAAGAGAAAGCAGCAATATTTTTTCTTTTACTCTGTAACCCAGACTTCCCTGAACTTATTATGTGCCCAAGTTGGCCTCAAACTCCTGGCAATCCTACTTCAGTCTCCCAAGTGCTGGGATTATAGACATGAATCACCACACCTGGCAAAGGTAATAAGTCTATATCATTTAAAAACATTAAAACTGGGCTGGAAAGATGGTTTAGAGGTTAAAGCACATGACTGCGAAGCCTAAGGACCCTGGTTCGATCCTCCAGGTCCCACGTAAACCAGATGTACATGGTGGTGCATGCATCTGGAGTTCGTTTGCAGTGGCTAGAAGCCCTGTCGTGCCCATTCTCACTCTTTTTCTCTCTCTCTCTCTCTCTCTCTCCCTCTCTCTAATAAATAAATAAATAATTAATTAATTAAAAAAAACATTAAAACTGGGGGTTGAATGTGGCTCAGGGAAATTTGCGGAAGAGGAGGCGGAAAGAATGTTAGAGCCACAAGTTGGGCATTATGCACAGAGACTTGGCCTACCCCCCAGAACTCTTGACTACCCCCACAATGCATGACCCACATTCCCCATTGATAAGGGTCCCTTTGGAAGAAGGAGGATGGGGAGGATAAGGGAGCCAACACTATGAATGTAAAATCAGAATAATATAAATAAAAATAAATTATAAAAAAAACTGGGGGCTGGAAGCTGATTGTAGTGGCACACGCCTTTAATCCCAGCACTCAAGAGGCAGAGATAGGAGGATCACAATGAGTTTGAAGCCACCCTGAGACTACATAGTGAATTTCAGGTCAGCTTGGACTAGAACAAGACCCTACCTCAAAAGAAAAAAATTAAAAAAAAGAGAGAGAGAGAAAGAAAAAGATAAGAACCTGGGCCCTGGAGAGATAACTTATTAGTTAAGGTGTAGCTTGCAAAGCCTATCAACCCAGGTTTGATTCCCCAGTACCCACATAAAGACAGATGCACAAAAAGTGGTGCACGTATTTTGGTTTTTCGAAGTAGGGTCTCGCTCTAGCCCAGGCTGACCTGGAACTCACTATGTAGTCTAAGGATAGACTCAAACTCATGGCAATCCTTCTATCTCTGCCTTCCAAGTGCTGACATTAAAGGTGTGTGCTACCACGTTTGGCCAATACAAATATTTTGGGGGGTTTTCGAGGTAGGGTCTTGCTCTAGTCCAGGCTGGCCTGAAATTCACTATGGAATCTCAGGCTGGCCTCGAACTCGCAGCAATCCTCCTACCTCCGCCTCCCAAGTGCTGGGATTAAAGGTGTGCGCCACCATGCCCAACTAATAAAAACAAAACAAAACAAAACAAAAAAACATTTTAAAAGCCAGGCACATGCCTTTAATCCTAGCACATGGGAGGTAGAGTTGGGAGGATCGCCATGAGTTCAAGGCCACCCTGAGATTACATAGTGAATTCCAGGTCAACCTGGGCTAGAGTGAGACTCTACCTCAAACAAACAAACAAACAAACAAACAAACAAACAAACAAACAAACAAACAGCTTGGCTAGAGAGATGGTTAACAGTTAAGGTGCTTGTCTGTGAAGCCTAAGGACCCAGGTTTGATTCCCCAGTACTCACGTAAGACAGATGCACAAGGTGGCACATGCATCCGGAGTTCATCTACAGTGGCTAGAGCCTTGGTTTGCCCATTCTCTCCCTTTCTTTTTAAAATATTTTTAATTTTTATTTATTTATTTATTTATTTATTTATTTATTTATTTGAGAGAGAGAGAAGCAGAGAGAGAGAGAAAGAGACAGACAGACAGACAGACAGACAGAGAGTGGGCGCGCTAGGGCCTCCATTCGCTGCCAACAAACTCCAGACACATGCACCACCTTGTGCATCTGGTTTATGTGGGTCCTGGGAATTGAACCTAGGTCCTTTGGCTTTGCAGGCAAGTGCCTTAACCACAAAGCCATTTCCCCAGCCATCTCTCCCTTTCTATAATTGCCTTTCTCTCTCAAATAAATAAATAAATAAATATTTTTTAAAAAGTTAAAATTTGGGATGGAGAGATGGTCCAGCAGTTAAGGCACTTGTCTGCAAAGCCTAGTTCTTTGCAGCGGCTAGAGGCACTGGTTCACCCATTCTCTCTGTCTCTCTCCTATCTCTCTCTGCTTGCAAATAAATAAAGAAAATATTTTTTAAAAAGTTAAAATTTGGTTCGAGGCCACCCTGAGACTACATAGTTAATTCCAGGTCAGCCTGGGCCAGAGTGAGACCCTACCTCGAAAAACCAAAAAAAAAAAAAAAAAAAAAAAGTTAAAATTTGGGAGCTGGGGATGTAGCTTAGTAGATAGAACACTTAGCATGCTCAAAGCCCTGGTTCAATCCCCAGCATGGCATTAAAATATAGTATGGGGCAGGAAAGATGGGTTAGTGATTAAGGTGCTTGCCTGTGAGGCCTAAGGACCCAGGTTCGATTTTCCAGGTCGCACATAAGCCAGATGCACCTGGTGGTACTTGCATTTGGAATTTGTTTGCAGTGGCTAGAGGCCCTGATGTGCCCAAATCTCACTCTCTCTTACTTTCCCTCTCTTGGTCTGTAATAAATAAATAAAAATAAATCTTTAAAAAAAATATGCCGGGCGTAGTGGCGCACGCCTTTAATCCCAGCACTCGGGAGGCAGAGGTAGGAGGATCGCTGAGAGTTCGAGGCCACCCTGAGACTACGTAGTTAATTCCAGGTCAGCCTGGACCAGAGTGAGACCCTACCTCGCAAAAAAAAAAAAAAAAAAAAAAAAAAATGGTGTGGGGTTGGAGAACTGGCTTAGTGGTTAAAGCGTGGTTAACACCAAAGAATCATGGTTCAATTCCACTGTACCCAAATAAGCCAGATGCACTAGGTAGCACATGTGTCTGGAGTTTGTTTGCAGTGACTATAGGCCCTGATATACTCATTCTCTCTTTCCCTCTCTCTCTATCTACCTCTTTCTCTTCCCTCTCTATCAAATAAATAAATAAAATTTAAAATATGGGGCCCGAGAGATGGCTTAGTGGTTAAGGTGCATGCCTGAGAAGCCTAAGGACCCCGGTTCAATTCTCCAGGTCCTACGTAAGCCAGATGCACATGGTGGCACATGCGTCTGGAGTTTGTTTGTAGTGGCTGGAGGCCCTGACACGCCCATTCCCACACACACTCTCTCTGTCTCTAATAAATAAATACAAATAAATCTTTAAAGCCAGGCATGGTGGTGCACACTTTTAATCCCAGCACTCGGGAGGCAGAGGTAGGAGGATCACTGTGAGTTCGAGGCCACCCTGAGACTACGTAGTGAATTCCAGGTCAGCCTGGGCTAGAGTGAGACCCTACCTTGAAAAACAAAAACAAAACAAAACAAAACAAAACAAAAACAAAAAATTAAAATATGGTGTCATCCAGAATTTGTAGGAATATCTTGAGGCACAGTTCCCTCTCTCCCACACACACCCTATAGGGACTAACTGAGACCTTTGCCCACAGTGAATACCATAAACCCACTGAGGAGGGCCACCAGGGAATAGGAGTAGGGGCAATGGCATAAAAGAGTATAACCTGTTAAAATATACATTAAATTAAATTAAATTATTAAATTAAATTAAATTCCCAGCACTTGGGAAGCAGAGGTAGGATGGTTGCCATGAGTTCAAGGCCACCCTGAGACTACATGAATTCCAGGTCAGCTTGGGCTAGAGTGAGACCCTACCTTGAAAAAAGAATTAAATTTTAAAAATTTAAAAAATATTTTATATTTTACTTATTTATTTGAGAGAAAGAGGCATACAGAGAGAGAAAGAGAGAATGGGCACTCCAGAGCCTCCAGCCACTGCAAACAAACTCCAGATGTATGCACCCCCTTGTGCATCTGGCTTACGTGGGTATTGGAGAGTCGAACCCGGATCCTTTGGCTTTGCAGGCAAGTGCCTTAACTGCTAAGTCATCTCTCCAGCCCTAAATTAAAATTTTTTAATTTAAAATATGATGTGAAAGCCGGGCGTGGTGGCGCACGCCTTTAATCCCAGCACTCGGGAGGCAGAGGTAGGAGGATCGCCGAGAGTTCGAGGCCACCCTTGAGACTACATAGTTAATTACAGGTCAGCCTGGACCAGAGTGAGACCCTACCTCGAAAAACCAAAAAAAAAAAAAAAAAAAAAAAAAAAAGATGTGAAAAAAAGTATGATGTGGTGCCATACACCTGTAATCTTAGCACTGAGGAGGAGAATCAGAAGTTCAAGGTCATCCTTGGTTATATAGCAAGACTAGGCTGGGTTGCCTAAGAACCTACCTCAACAAAACAACTGGGGGCTGGAGAGATGCCCCAACAATTCAAAACGCTTTTTTTTTTTTTCGAGGTAGGGTCTCGCTCTAACCCAGGCTGACCTGGTATTCACTATTTAGTCTCAGGGTGGCCTTGAACTCAAGGTGATACACCTACCTCTGCCTCTGCTGGGATTAAAGGCATGAGCCACCAGACCTGGTTTAAAAAAACACTTTTTTGTGTAAACAGAAGGGTCCTGTAAAGGCCTGAAAGATTGCATGAGTTTGATCCCCAGAACCCGCATAAATAGCTGAGCTTGGCCATGTGGGTCTGTAACCCCAGTCCCAGAGGGAAGCAGAAACCCAAATCACCACGCTTATCAAACAACAGCAAGCTGGGGCTGGGCGTGGTGGTGCACGCCTTTAATCCCGGCACTCGGGGAAGACAGAGGTAGGAGGATCACTGTGAGTTCGAGACCACCCTGAGACTACAGAGTGAATTCCAGTCAGCCTGGGCTAGAGTGAGACCCTACCTCGGAAAAAAAAAAGTTGCTATACCAAAATATGATAAATCAACGTGCAGAATACACCTAACATTCAACAAGTGGGACAAAAGGCACTGATTCCCAGCACTATGAAGCATCTGGGAGTGGTCACACATGTCTGTAACTCCAGTCCTGTGAGGAGCAGAAACCAGAGAATCACTGGCAAGCCCCAGAGTCAGTTAAGAGAATCTATCTCAGCCAGGCACGGTAGCACACGCCTTTAATCCCAGCACTCAGGAGGCAGAGGTAGGAGGACTGCTGTAAATTTGAGGCCAGCCTGAGACTACAGAGTGAATTCCAGGTCAGCCTGGGCTACAGCAAGACACTTCCTCAAACCTCCACCCCCGCCCAAGATGGAGAGATGGCTCAGCAGTTAAGGTGCTTGCCTTCAAAGCCTACAACCTGGGTGTGATTCCCCAGTACCTACATAAAGCTTTATGCACAAAGTGGCACATGCTCCTGGAATTTGTTTGCAGTGGCTAGAGGCTCTGGCATATCCATTCTCTGTGTGTCTGTGTCTGTGTCTGTCTCTCTCTCTGCTTGCAAATAAATAAAATATTTAAAAAAAACTTTAGCTGGGTGTGGTGGTGCATGGCTTTAATCCCAACACTGGGGAGGCAGAGGTAGGAGGATCACCATGAGTTCCAGGCCACCCTGAGACTACATAGTGAATTCCAGGACAGCCTGGACTAGAGTACTACTATCTTGAAAAACAAAAATCAAAAAGCAAAACAACAGTGAAAACAGTGGCCAGACAGCCCAATGACTGAATGGGTGCAATAGTGGCATGTCTACTCTTGGGGTAACCAACTGCTCCATAATTGGACTGAAGGTCCTCTCTACGGGAGGGAATACATGCTTGGTACTGAAAAACCTAAGCAAAAGTCTATGGCAGGTGAGGTCATGAGCCTTAGGGGTATAAAGCCTGCTCTTGTCTGAGTAAATGTATATATTATTCCCACCAAGCTGCCCTGGGGGTACTACACTTAATGTTCATGTTCACATATTAACGCTACTCTCACTTCTGGTTAGAGAAGCTTCTCTTTTCAGATGGCGATGACCACTGGGATCACCAAAAGGCAACATAGAGCTGAGAAGAAGGGATAGAGGAGTGCCCAGCACTGAAACACCTCTGTCACACCCTCCAAGGCTCAGGGACCATTGCGGAAGAGGGGGCAGATAGAATGGAAGAGCCAAAGGAAGGGTACGACTCCTTACAATGCAACTGCCCAGACAGAAATTGGCCTCGATATCCATGACCTTGCAGTGCCTAGCAATACCATCGCAAGACCCTCAAAATAGAAGAAAAAGATGATGACATCAAATTAAAAGAAAGACTAATGGAGAGAGGGAGGGGATATGATGGAGATTAGTGTTCTAAAGTGGAATGGGGGGAGGGGAGGGGAGGGAAATATATGATTTTTGTATGTAAGTATAGAAAGTCTCAATAAAAAATTAATAATTAAAAAAACAAAACAAAACAAAAAGAAAAGTGTGAAGAAGAAGAAGAACAACAACAACAACAAAAAACTTAATAAAATTTGGCCGAGTGTGGTGGCGTACACCTTTAATCCCAGCACTTGGGAGGCAGAGGTAGGAGGATGGCCGAGAGTTCGAGGCCACCCTGAGACTAGTTAATTCCAGGTCAGCCTGGACCAGAGTGAGACCTTACCTTGCAAAACCAAAAAAAAAAAAAAAAAAATGCTGGAGAGATGGCTTAGTGGTTAAGGCACATGCCTGCGAAGCCTAAGGACCCCAGTTCA
The DNA here is from genome assembly GCA_036365145.1 of Orientallactaga sibirica. Classification (NCBI taxonomy): domain Eukaryota; kingdom Metazoa; phylum Chordata; class Mammalia; order Rodentia; family Dipodidae; genus Orientallactaga; species Orientallactaga sibirica. The sequence continues at coordinate 5,929,662 of JAEOAD010001268.1, forward strand.
ATTCTCCAGGTCCCACATAAGCCAGATGCACAAGGGGCGCATACATCTGGAGTTCATTTACAGTGGCTGGAGGCCCTGGCACCCATTCTCCCTCCCCCTCTCTCTTTCCCTCTCTCTGTCTCAAATAAATAAGTAAATAAATAAAATTGGCTGGAGAGATGGCTTAGCGGTTAAGGCGCTTGCCTGCAAAGCCAAAGGACCCAAGTTCAATTCCCCAGGACCCACATAAGCCAGATGCACAAGGTGGCGCATGTGTCAGGAGTTTGTTTGCAGTGGCTCTTTCTCTCTGCTTCTTTCTCTCTCTTAAATAAATAAATAAAATTTAAATATATTTTTTAAATAAGATAAAGGAAGGGGATGAGGGTTTGTGTGGCCATGTGGTAGAGATACTCAGCATGGACTAGAATCCTGGGTCATCCCCAAAACTGCAAGAGAAAGAAATGAAAGGAAGAAAGGATGGAAGTAAAGGAGGGAGGGAAGAAAAGAAAGAGAAAGACCGTACGAGAGAGTGAGGTAGCTTTGTTAGGTAGTTTCGGGCGACGGGGCCCCTGAGAGTAAAAAGCAGGAAAACCTTTGGGCCTCTGCTTGTAGTCTTCTTACCTCTTTCCTGGATTTGTGTTTGCACAGACAATCTGAGCCCCTCCTGGGAAGGAGGTCCCCTTTCCTAGAATTTAAATCTAATCCTGACATTGGGCTTGGTCAAGTTCAGCCCCCAGTTCAGCATCATGGCTGGTCTCTTCCTGAGCCAGCCCCTAGCCCAAACCCATCAACTCTCACTCTGCCCTTCTGAGCCAGAAGGTAGGGCCCACCAACATAAAATTATAATACGTTTACCAGCCGAGGGCAACCTCTCTGGGCTGGTTTCTGAACTTCAAGGTTCTGGCACGTTTCCCTCATCTAGGCCTAGCTAGGCCGAGAAGAGAGGAGACCCCGCGTTTGCTCCCACATGGGCTTTCTCTCCTTTCCTGCCCTCCACACAGAAGGAGCTCTGTACTTTCTCTTCTTTCTTCTCTAAATCTCTTTTCACATTTATTTTAGGCCCACATGGGCTCTCAGACCATGTGTGTGTATTCACTTTTCTTCCCTTGGTTTTGTACTTTTCTAAATAAATATAATAATAATTCTATTTCTCTGTCCTTTTTTTTTGTTTGTTTTGTTTTGTTTTTCAAGGTAGGGTCTCACTCTAGCTCAGGCTGACCTGGAATTTACTATGTAGTCTCAGGGTGGCCTTGAACTCACAGGGATCCTCCTACTTCTGCTTCCCGAGTGCTGGGATTAAAGGGATTAAAGGTCACACCTGGCTTTTCTCAGTCTTATTTTATCCAATTCTTTGGTTAAAAGTAGGCTTTTGGCCGGGCGTGGTGGCGCACGCCTTTAATCCCAGCACTCGGGAGGCAGAGGTAGGAGGATCGCCGAGAGTTCGAGGCCACCCTGAGACTACATAGTTAATTCCAGGTCAGCCTGGACCAGAGTGAGACCCTACCTCGCAAAAACCAAAAAAAAAAAAAAAGAAAAGAAAAGAAAAAAAAAAAGTAGGCTTTTGCCTGCAAAGCCAAAAGATACCAGTTCTATTCTCCAGGATCCACATAAGCCAGATGTGCAAGGGGGAGCATGTGTCTGGAATTCGTTTGCAGTGGCTGGAGGCCCTAGCTCACCTATTTCTCTCTCTCTCTGTTTCTCTCTCTCTCAAATAAATAAATGAATAAAATATATTTTTAAAAAAGTAGACACAAGCCGGGCGTGGTGGCACACGCCTTTAATCCCAGCACTTGGGAGGCAGAGGTAGGAGGATTGCAGTGAGTTCAAGGCCACCCTGAGACTAGAGTGAATTCCAGGTCAGCCTGGGCCAGAGTGAGACCCTACCTCAAAAAAAAAAAAGTAGACACAAACTAAGGGTTTGGGGTTCAAAAACTCTTTTCCTGAACCACTAATACCCCGTATCAACTAAACCAGAAGAGCAAGCAAATCGACGAAGCATTAACAGGTCAGGGTTGCCGCCCAGTTGCAAAACCTGTATCTTAGGTGATTAGTATACAGTGTAGCAGGCAAAAGGGCCTGGTTGTGCAACACGAGTAGCAATAACTGTGGAGGCGCTTTGAAGACGTTATGCTAAGGGAAAAGAGCTGGTCACGAAAGGACAGTACTCTGCAGCTGTTCTGGCAGGTAGAAAATCAGAGGTGATTCAAAAAGAGTAATGAGAAAGCCACATTTAGAGACAGGAAGGAAGTAGAATGCTGCCTGCCACCGTCGGTGTTTAAAGGATACAGAGAGAGTGAGACTCTACCAAGGAAAACCAAAAAAAATAAATAAATAAAAGCGTGTACAGGGTCTTCCGTGTGTGTGTGTGTGTGTGTGTGTGTGTGTGTGTGTGTGTGTGTACTAGTCTAGCTGACCTGCGAGCTGCCAGATTCTCCTGGCTGTGCATCCCATTATCATGGGTGTGCTGGGAATCTCAGATAAATGCGCCCCTTTTGAGTTTGGCTTTTAGTGGGTGTAGGCGGGTTTGCAACAGCTTTTGTAACATCTTGTGAATAAATACATGCTGGAAAAAAAAAAAAAATTAGCTCAGGCCAGTTGTGGTGAGACCTGTCTGTAATACCAACTCCCTGGAAGCGGAAACAGAACGGAGACAGCCTGTGCTACATAGCCAGACCCTGACTTCAATGAACCCCGGCCCAACAACTTGAGAACAACACAGGAGACTTTTACCCACTTCCTTCCACCCAGAGCCAGCCCTTGCTAAGCATGGGATGGTGGTGTTTCATTGCATTCTGACTTAAAAAAATTATTTATTTATTTGAGAGAGAGAAAGATGCAGGCAGAGAGATAAACAGAGAGAGGAAGGGAGAGAGAGAGAGAGAATGGGCACACCAGGGCCTCCAGTCACTGTAAACTAACTCCAAACGCATGTGCCACCTTGTGTATCTGGCTTACATGGGTACTGAAGAATCAAACGGAGGTCCCTTAAGCCATCTCTCCAGCCCACATTCTGACTTTTTAAAACAGAACCCAGCCGGGCGTGGTGGCGCACGCCTTTGATCCCAGCACTTGGAAGGCAGAGGTAAGAGGATCGCCGTGAGTTCGAGGCCATCCTGAGACTACATAGTTAATTCCAGGTCAGCCTGGGCCAGAGTGAGACCCTACCTCAAAAACAAAACAAAAAAACCCAACCAACCAAACAAACAAACAAACAAAAAAACCCTGCCTGAATCTCCTTCCAGAGATAGGCTGTCTAGGGATCTAGGGATCAAAGTCTTTGGACTTTGAGCAGAGCTGAGGCAGAGGGAAAGCTGTTATCTTGAAGAGCCAAGCACAGATCTGTTACTTTCTGTAGCCATGACCCAATCCCCACTGGCTACAGCTCAGATCAGCCCACTTTAGTCCAGACTTACTTTCAAATTGCTTTTGAAACAGTGTGGGTGTGAGCCAAGGTGTCCCATGACCAAGTCACACTACTCGTCCACCAGTAAGTCCCAAAGGGCACAGCTCTCTGAACGCAGCAAGGCCCCACTAGGGGTTGAGTGAGTGATCTGGAAGGATAAATGTGGGACCCAGATGGAAGGAAACATTGAACTTCACTATTGACTAGGAAGCCTACCTTTAAAATTCCTAATTCAAGCCAGGCGTGGTGGTGCACGCCTTTAATACCATCACTTGGGAGGCAGAAGTAGGAGGATCGCCATGAGTTCAAGGCCACCCAGAGATGACATAGTGAATTCCAGGTCAGCCTGGGCTACAGTGAGACCCTACCTCCAAAAACAAAAAAAAAATAAATAAAATATAATTCCTAATCCAGCCAGGCATGGTGGCACATGCCTTTAATACCAGTACTTGGGATGCAGAGGTAGGAGGATTGCTGTGAGTTTAAGGCCAGCCTGAGACTATATAGTGAATTCCAGGTCAGCCTGGGCTAGAGTAAGAGCCTTTAACTGCTAAGCTATCTCTCCAGCCTGTATCTTCCTTTTTTTGTGGTGGAAATCACAAGGCTTCCCAGAGCTCAGCCCAGAATTGACAGTTGAGTTTTTCCCACCCTCTAAGCTGACCGTGGAAGAATGAGAAGAAGTAAATTCTAAATCACTGTCAGGCCGGGTATGGTGGTGCATGCCTTTAATCCCAGCACTCAGGAGGCAGAGGTAGGAGGATCACCATGAGTTCGAGGCCACCCTGAGACTACATAGTGAATTCCAGGTCAGCCTGAGCTAGAGTGAAACCCTACCTCGAAAAAAAAAATAAATAAATAAATAAATAAATAAATAAATAAATAAATAAAATAAAACAAATTCACTGTCTGCCCATAAATCTTTTGTTTCTTTTTTTTTTTTTTTTTTTTTGGTTTTTCAAGGTAGGGTTGCACTCTAGTCCAGGCTGACCTGGAATTAACTATGTAGTCTCAGGGTGGCCTCAAACTCTCGGCAATCCTTCTACCTCTGCCTCCCGAGTGCTGGGATTAAAGGCGTGCGCCACCACGCCCGCTTCTTTTTTTATTTGACAGAGAAAGAGGGAGATAGAGATAGAGAGAGAGAATGGGCACACCAGGGCCTCCAGCCACTGCAAACGAACTCCAGACGCGTGCACCCCCTTGTGCATCTGGCTAACATGGGTCCTGGGGAATTGGACCTGGGTCCTTTGGCTTTACAGGCAAACGCCTTAACTGCTAAGCCATCCCTCCAGCCCAAGTCTTTATTTCTCTTGGAATGAATTTATAGCTAGGCATGGTGGTTCACACCTTTAATCCCAGCACTCAGGAGGCTGAGGTAGGAGGATCACTCTGAGTTTGAGGCCAGCCTTGGCTATAAGAATGAGTTTTAGTGCTGGAGAGATGGCTTAATAGTTAAGATGCTTGCCTGTGAAGCCTAAGGACCCAGGTTCAATTTTCCAGGTCCCATATCAGCCAGATACACAAGGTGGTGCATGTGTCTGGAGTTCGTTTGCAGTGGCTAGAGGCCCTGGCATACCCATTCTCTCTCTCTCTCTCTCTCTCTCTCTCTCTCTCCCCCTCTCTTTTTGTCTCAAATAAAAATAAATAAAAGAAAGAGTGAGTTTTAGGATAACCTGGGCTAGAAAGACACCTTGCTACAAAAAAAGGGGTGGGTGAGAAGTGAAAGAAGGAATTATAATGTCATGCTTAAACTTTTGAAAAATCTGTTAATTTTTTTTCAACACGTTTACATGATTTTACAAACATTTTGGCTATTACCATTAAAAGTTTAAAAAAGGGAGAGGGTCAGAAGAAGGCTGAGTTGGTAAAGTGCTTGCCATACACATTTGAGAACCTGATTGAGTTTGGATCCCCAGAACACACATGATAGTTGGGTGCAGCAGCATTCATTTATAATGCCCGCACAGGGGAGGAGGAGATAAGAGAATCCCAGGGGCATTCTGGCTAAGCACTAGTCAAATTGCTGAGCTATAGGTTTAGTAAGAGACCTTACGTCACCCAATAAGGTGGAGAGCAAGGAGGACATTGACCTCTGGCTTGCACACACATCTGTGTCCACACACAGGCAGCAGTTAATGAATAATGCTAGGCATAGTGGCACACTCCTTTCAGCTCTGGGGAGGCAGAGGTAGTAGGATCACCATGAGTTTAAATCCAGCTTGAGACTATGTAGTGAATTCCAGGTCAGTCTGGGCTAGAGTGAGATCCTACCTCAAAAACCAAAAATAGGGGCTGGAGAGATGGCTTAGCGGTTAAGGCGTTTGTCTGCAAAACGAAAGGATCCCCGTTCGAATCCCCAGGACCCACGTAAGCCAGATATACAAGGGGGCGCATGCATTTGGAGTTCGTTTGCAGTGGCTGGAGGCCCTGGTACCCCTGTTCTCTCTCTCTCTCTCAAATAAATAAATAAAATAAAATAAAATAAAATCATAAATAAATAAATAAACAAATAAATACAGAATGGCCAACTGATCAGCTTGGCTTAGCAACTTTGGCTTTTAGATTTGACTTAGATATACATGGATTCTTTTTTCAAGGTAGGGTCTCACTCTAGCCCAGGATGACCTGGAATTCACTACATAGTCACAGGGTGGCCTCAAACTCAAGGTGATCCTCCTACCTCTGCCTCCTGAGTGCTGTGATTAAAGGTGTGTGCCACGATGCCCAGCTGTGAGTTTGAAGCCATCCTGAGACTGCATAATGAATTTCAGGTCAGCCTTGGGCTGTTCATTCACTTTTTATTTGTCTACTTGTTTTGAGAGAGGTGCTATTATATACCCAGGCTGGCTTTGAACTCCTGATCTTCCAACTTCATCCTCCTGAGGGCTGGAATTGTAGGCATGTACCTTCACTGGGGTACTGGGGAATCGAGCCTCAAACCAGGGTCCTTAGCCTTCACAGGCAAGTGCTTAACCACTAAGCCATCTCTCCAGCCCCTATTTTTTGTTTTTTGAGATAAGGATTCACTCTAGCTCAGGATGACCTGGAATTCATTATTTAGTCTCAGGCTGGCCTCAAACTCAAGATAATCCTCCTACCTCTACCTCCCAAGTGCTGGGATTAAAGGTGTGTGCCACCACGCCTGGCATCATTTTGTTTTTTTTTACACTATGTCTCACTCTGTGGACCAGGTTAACCTTCAACTTGTGGCAGTATTCCTGCCTCTGCCTCCCAAGTGCTGGAATTACATGTGTGCACCATCATTTCCAGCCTCATCCAGTTTATTATTTATTTATTTTTGAAACAGAGTCTGTGTATCCCAAACGGGCTATGTAGCTGAGGTTGACCTTGAACTTCTGATCCTTTTTCTTCTTCCACCTCCAGGTACTTGGGTTACAGGTTTTTTTTTTTTTTTTTTTTTTTTTTTTTTTCCCGAGGCAGGGTCTCACTCTGGCCCAGGCTGACCTGGAATGTAGTCTCAGGTCTCAAGGTGGCCTTGAACTCACAGTGATCCTCCTACTTTTGCCTCCTGAGTGCTGGGATGAAAGGTGTACACCACCATGCCACCGAGTGGGTTTTATGAGGTGCTGAGGAACAAACCCAGGGCTTCATGCGTGCTAGGCAAGCACTCTATCAACTAAGTCACATCCCCAACCCTGTCATTCATTCCGTTGCGAGTGCTTCAGGAAGGGTTACGTCATGATTTTCACCGTCATCAGCAATGCTTCATCTACATGATCATAATAATTAAAACACGGAGAGAAATTTACTGTGTGTTCAGAGTTATTTTCTGAGTTATTTATAAATATGAACTCATGTAATCACAACCCCATGACCCAATGCTGTTGTTTATCCCCATGTTATAGATGAGGAAACCAAGGCACAAGGCTAAGTGACTGTTTAAGATCAAGTACTTATTAATTCGAAGAGCCAGAATTCAGACACAGTGAGGGTGGCTCGAACCCTAAAGATTGTGAATAAAAAGAATAATAAGTATGTTTTTTTTTTTTTTTTTTTTTTTTTTTTGGTTTTTTGAGGTAGGGTCTCATTCTAGTTCAGGCTGACCTGGAATTTACTATGTAGTCTCAGGGTGGCCTCCAACTCATGGTGATCCTCCTACCTCTGCCTCCCGAGTGCTGGGATTAAAGGCGTGCACCACCACGCCCGGCTCAATAAGTAGGTATTTAAAAAAAAGCCAGGGGCTTGAGACATGGCTTAGCAGTTAAACACTTGCCTGGGAAGCCTAAGGACCCGGGTTCAAGGCTTGATTCTCCAGGACCCATGTAAGCCAGATGCACAAGGGGGCGCACACATCTGGAGTTCATTTGCAGTAGCTGGAGGCCCTGGTGCTCCCATGCTCTCTCTCTCTACCTGCCTATTTCTGTATCTCTCTCTCTCTCTCAAGTAAATAAATAAATAAATAAATAAATAAATAAATAAATAAATAAATAAAGCCAGGTGTGGTGGTACATGCCTTTAATTCCAGTATATGGGAGGCAGAAGTAGGAGGATCACCATGAGTTTGAGGCCAACCTGAGACTACATAGTGAAACTCTACCTCGGGAAAAAAAAAATCTGGAGAGATGGCTTAGCGGTTAAGGTGTTTGCCTGCAAAGCCAAAGGATCCAGATTCAATTCTCCAGGACCCACTTTAGCCAGATGGACAAGGTGGCACATGTAGCTGGAGTTCTTTTGCAGTGGCTGGAAGCCCTGGCATGCCCATTCTCTCTATATATCTGCCTCTTTCTGTCTCTCTCTCTCAAATAAATAAATAAATAAATATTAAAAGATTATGAATCAGGGCTGGAGGGACGGCTTAGTGGTTAAGGCATTTGCCTGCAGTCAAAGGACCCATGTTCAATTCCTCAGGACCCATGTAAGCCAGATGCACAAGGTGGCACATGTGTCTAGAGTTCATTTGCAGTGGCTGGTGTCCCTGGTGCACCCATTCTTTCTGTCTCTCTTTCTGTCTCTCTCTGACTCTCTCAAATAAATAAAACTTAAAAAATAAAAATTTAAAAGACTATGAACCAGCCCTGGGGAGCTTCATGGAGCCAGGCAAGCAGAGGGACCCTTAACTTTTTCTTCATTACAGACTCTTTTGGGCATGTGTAACTCAGACAAGTAAATGCTTATATCCACTATCTTCCTTGATTTTTTCCTTAATAAAAAATGACTGGGCCGGGCGTGGTGGCGCACGCCTTTAATCCCAGCACTCGGGAGGCAGAGGTAGGAGGATCGCCGAGAGTTCGAGGCCACCCTGAGACTACATAGTGAATTCCAGGCCAGCCTGAACCAGAGTGAGACCCTACCTCGAAAAAAAAAATGACTGGGCTGGGCATGGTGGTACACACCTTTAATTCCAGCCCTTGGGAGGCAGAGGTAGGAGGATCACTGTGAGTTTGAGGCCAACCTGAGACTACATAGTGAATTCCAGGTCAGCTTGGGCTAGAGCAAGACCCTACTTTAAAAAACCAAAACACCGGGCTGGAGAGATGGCTTAGCAGTTAAACGCTTGCCTATGAAACCTAAGGACCCCGGTTCGAGGCTCAATTCCCCAGGACCCACGTAAGCCAGAAGGGGGCAAAAGGCCCTGGCATTCCCATTCCCTCTCTCTCTCTAGCTGCCTCTTTCTCTCTCAGTCTGTCTGTCACTCTCAAATAAATAAATAAAAATAAACAAAAAAAATTAAAAAAAAAAACCAAAACACCACAAAAACAAAAACAAAAACTGCTTTTAATTTAATTTTATTTTTTTTTAAATTTCAAGGTATGGTCTCCCTCATAGCAATCCTCCTACCTTGGCCTCCTGAATGCTGGAAGTAAAGGTGTGTGCTGCCATGCCTGCCCTCAAACTTCAGTATTGAGATTACAGGTATGAGCCACCACACCCAGCTCAATTTTAATCTTTCTTTTCTTTTCCTTTTTTTTTTTTTTTTCAAGGTAGAGTCTCACGCTAGCCCAGCCTGCCATGAAACTCACTATGTAATCTTAGGCTAGCCTTGAACTCACAGTGATCCTCCTACCTTTGCCTCCCAAGTGCTGGGATTAAAGGCGTGTGTTACCATGCCCGGCAATTTAATATTTCTAATGCATGTGTATATGTGTTCATGTGGATGTGTGGACGCTTGTGTGTGGGTGTAAATGCATGTGGAGGCCAGAGGACAATCTTGGGTCTGATCCTCAGGAAACTGGTTACCTTTAGTTTAGTTTGTCTTGTTTTTGTTTTTCTGGTCTCACTCTGTAGCCCAGGTTGGCCTTGAAGTCACTCATGGTCATAAGCCACCATATCTAGCCCTTTTTTTTTTTTTTTTTTTTTTTTTGTTTTGTTTTGTTTTTTTGAGGTAGGGTCTTGCTGTAGCCCAGGCTGACCTGGAATTCACTATGTAGTCTCAGGGTGGCCTGGAACTCACAGTGATCCTCCCAAGTGCTGGGATTAAAGGCATGTGCCACCATGCCCGGCCTCTTTTTTTTTTTTTTTTGGAGACAGGATCTCACTGTAGCTCAGGCTGGCCTAGAACTCATAGCAATCCTTCTGACTCAGCCTCCCAGGTGCTGGGATGCTGGGATGGTCATATATATTCAGTGGTGGACATTGACTCTAGTTAAGGCTTAGAAGAAATGATATTGTCTTCAGATGGGTAGATTTTATTGTGTGCGAATCATGCCTCGATGAAGCTTTTGTTATTTTATTTTATTTTATTTTATTTTATTTTATTTTATTTTATTTTATTTTATTTTATTTTATTTTATTATTATTTTGGAGAGAGACAGCAAGAGAGGGAGAGGAAGACAGATAGAGATGCGTGCGCCAGCAGCATCTCAGCTGCTGTGAACGAAATCCAGATGCATGCGCCCCTTGTGGTCAAGTGTGGCATTGCACCCTTGCGTCACTGTATCTGGCTAAACGTGGGACCTGGAGACTGGAATGGCTGGAGATTGGCTTAGGAGGCAGGCACCTTAACCGCTAAGCCATCTCTCCGGCCCTTGTTTTTTATTTATAATTCATGCCTTTTTTTTCTTTTTTCTCTTCTTTTTTTCTTTTCTTTTTTTTTTTTTTTCTTCAAGGTAGGGTCTCACTGTAGCCCTGGCTGACCTGGAATTCACTAGGTAATCTCAGGCTGGCCTCAAACTCACAGCAATCTTCCTACCTCTGCCTGCTAAGTGCTAGGATTAAAGGTGTGCGCCACCACACCTGGTGAGATTTTTATTTTATTTATTTATTTGAGAGAGAGTTAGAGGCAGAGAGAGGGTGAGGGAGGGAGAGAATGGACACACCAGGGCATCCAGTCATTGCAAATGAACTCCAGACACATGTGCCACCTTGTGCATCTGGTTTACATGGGTCCTAGGGAATCGAACCTGGATTCTTTGGCTTTGCAGGCATATACCTTAACTACTAAGCCAGCTCTCCAGCCCAGTTTTTGAGATTTTTGAGATAGCTATTATTATATTACCCAGGCTGGCCTGAAGCTCATTATGTAGTCCAAGCTGGCCTCAAACTCCAGATCTTCCTTCCATGGCCTCCCTACTGCTGGGATTACAAGCATGTGCCAACCATGCCTAGTGAATAATTTTTTTTTATTTTTTTTTTTTTTTAATTTGTTTGTTTTTATGAGGTAGGGTATCTCACCAGCCCAGGCTGACCTGGAATTCACTATGAAGTCTCAGTGTGGCCTTGAACTTATAGTGATCCTCCTACCTCTGCCTCCTGAGTGCTGGGACTAAGGTGTGCACCACCATGCCTGCTCTTTCTATCTATCTATCTATCTATCTATCTATCTATCTATCTATCTATCTATCTATCATCTATCTATCTAGAGGCAGAATATCACTCTAGCCCAGGCTGGCTTCAAACTCATGGTAATCCTCCTACCTCAGCCTCCTGAGTATTGGGTTTAAAGGCATGCATCGCTATGCTAGGCAAAGATGATTCTTATTATTTTTTTGTTTTGTTTTTTTAAGGTAGGGTTTCACTCTAGCCCAGACTGACCTGGAATTCACTATGTTGTCTCAGGATGGCCTCGAACTCACAGTGATCCTCCTACCTCTGCCTCCCGAGTCTGGGATTAAAGGCATCCTGGCACAAAACTAATTTTTGTAAGCTATAAAAGCTTAGGGACTAGAGAGATGGCTCAGCTGTTAAAGGCATGGTATTCAATTTCCCAGTACCCATGTAAAGCCAGATGCACAAAGTAGTGCATGTGTCTGAAATTCATTTGCCAGGGCAGCAGGCCCTGGCACTCCCATACTCTCTCACTCTCTCAAATAAATAAATGAATAAATATTGGGCTGGAGAAAGAGTGTAGCAGTTAAGGCACTTGCTTGCAAAGACAAAAGACCCAGGTTCGATTCCCCAGGACAGACACAAGCCATATGCACAAGGTCGAGCATGCATTTGGAGTTCATTTGCAGTGGCTGGAGGCCCTGGAATGCCCATTCTCTCTATCTGCCTCTCTCACTCTCTCAAATAAATACATAAAAAAAAATGGTTAAAATAAATAAATAAGTAAATATTAAAGATAAAAGTTCCAGGCCTAGTGTGGTGGCGCACGCCTTTAATCCCAGAACTCAGGAGGCAGAGGTAGGAGGATCACTGTGAGTTTGAGGCCAGCGTAGACTACATAGTGAATTCTAGCGCATGCCTGCGAAGCCTAAGGACCCTGGTTCAATTCTCCAGGTCCCACATAAGCCAGATGCACAAGGTTGCACATGCGTCTGGAGTTCATCTGCAGTGACTAGAGGCCCTGGCGTGCCCATTCTCTCTCTCTCTCTCTCTCTCTGTCTGTCTTAAATAAATAAATAAAAATTTTTAAAAAGAGGAACTTCAGGTTCAGTGAAATGTGTGCTAGAGCAAGACCTTACCTCGAACCCCCCCAAAAAGTGAGGGGGCTGGAGAGATGGCTCAATGGTTAAGGCACTTGCCTGCAAAACTAATGACTGAGATTCACTTCCCCAGTACTCACTTAAAGCCTGATGCACAGTGATGCGTATATCTGGAGTTCATTTGCAGTGGCTAGAGGCCCGGGTGTGCCCATTCTTTCACTCTCTCTCTTTCTCTGCTTGGAAATAAATAATAAAAAGATATATTTTTTTAAGTTCAGAGAAAAGCCGGGTATGGTGGTGCACACCTTTAGTCTGAGCACTTGGGAGGCAGAGGCAGGAGGATTGCTGAGTTTGAGGCCCCCCTGAGACTGTATAGTGAATTCCAGGTCAGCTTGGGCTAGAGTGAGACCCTCCTCCCTTGAAAAACCAAAACCAAAACCCAAACCCAACCTCCCCCACGCCCCCCCCCAAAAGCCCAACACCCATGTATTTGGGCTGGGGTGGTAGCTCAAAGGTTGAGCACTTCTTAGCACACATGAGACCCTAGTGTCGATCTCTAGAATTGCAGAAAGAGAGAACAGCCAGACCCTGCATGCTCGCATAGACGCATTTGCTTCGTGGATGAAGATGCCCGGGCACATGTAGACGAGGCATGGAGCAGCAGCAGCAGCAGCAGCTGCAGCAGTGATGTTCTCTCTTGCATGTCTTCCTCAGAGCTATGTTACCCAACTTGTGTTTGAGGAACTGCTAATGTAATTTATGTAATTATGAGTGTTTACATGACTCTTTATTCTCAGTTTCCAGTATCACTGCAATTTGGCCCAAATGGGAATTTGGTGTGTGATGACGTTTCTGCAAATGTTTAAGATGCACTGCTTGTCAAGTTTCAAATCCAAGATTAATGCACTTTCACGCAGCGTATATATTTGACATCAGTGATTTGTTTAACTGAAAGTAAGAAAGAATAAAGAATACAATTTTATGTCTAGAATATAGATTCTAGGGCTGGAGAGATGGCTTAGTGGTTAAGGCACTTGCCTGTGAAGCCTAAGAACCCAGGTTCAATTCCGCGGGACCCATTTAAGCCAGATGCATAAGGTGGCGCATGCATCTGGAGTTGGTTTGCAGTGGCTAGAGACCCTGGTGTGCCCATTATCTCTCTCTAGCTGCCTCTTCATCTCTCCCTCTCAAATAAATAAATTAATTAAATATTTAAAAAATAGAATTTTGGCGCACGCCTTTAAAATAGGCAGAGGTAGGAGGATAGAGTTCAAGGCCATCCTATCCAGGTTTGAGCTAAAAGACCCCAGAAAAACCAAAAAAAATAAAAAATAGAATGTAGATTCTAGATATTTTCAAACCAGTTAACATTGTGGCATACAAATTAGTTGGCAAGATTTGACTCTTCTGTCAATCATAGGGAAGGACCAATTTGATACTTTTTAAAAATTTTGTTTGTGTGTGTATATGGTATGCGCTCATGTGTGTAAATGGGCAGAGGCCAGAGGAGAATGCCAAATATCTTTCTGTGTCATTCATCCACACATTTCACTGAACCTGAAGTTCCTCTTTTTAAAATTTTTATTTATTTATTTATTTATTTTTATTTATTTAAGACAGAGAGAGTGAGAATGGGCACACCAGGGCCTCTAGTCACTGCAGATGAACTCCAGACGCATGTGCAACCTTGTGCATCTGGCTTATGTGGGACCTGGAGAATTGAACCAGGGTCCTTAGGCTTCGCAGGCATGCGCCTTAATCACTAAGCCATGTCTCCTGGCCTCTTTTTTTTTTTTTTTTTTTTTTATTGGTCAGATTAGTTCACCAGATCCAGAAATTCTCTAATCTCCACTCCCCACAGGCCTGGGTTTACAGGAGAGTATGGCCATGCCCAACTGTTTACATGTGTGCTGGGGATCAAACTCAGGGTGAATCAGACCCACTTGGATCCTCATGCCTGTGTAGCAAGTGCTCTTACCTGCTAGCTATCTCCAGTCCCTGGTTTGATGTCTTATGCCTGCTTGCTTGCTTTTTTTTTCTTTCTTCCTTCCTTCCTTCCTTCCTTCCTTCCTCCTTCCCCTTCCTTCCTTCCTTCCTTCCTTCCTTCCTTCCTTCCTTCCTTCCTTCCTTCCTTTCTTTCTTTCTTTCTTTCTTTCTTTCTTTCTTTCTTTCTTTCTCCAGGTAGGGTCTTGATGTAGTCCATGCTAACCTGGAACCCACTATGTAGTGTCAGGGTGGCCTTGAATGCACAGTGATCCTCCTACCTCTGCCTAACAAAGTCTGTGATTAAAGGTGTACGCCACCATGTCCAGCTTTGTCTTATTATTTTGTTGTCTTATTTTATTTTAATTTTTATTTTTTTTCAAAGTAGGGTCTCATTCTGGCCCAGGCTGACCTGGAATTAACTATGTAGTCTCAGGGTGGTCTCAAACTCATGGTGATCCTCCTACCTCTGCCTCCCAAGTGCTGGGATTAAAGGCATGCGCCATCATGCCTGGCTCTTGGTTTTTTGAGGTAGGGTCTCACTCCAGCTCAGGCTGACCTGGAATTCACTATGTAGTCTCAGGTGGCCTCGAACTCATGGTGATCTTCCTACCTCTGCCTCCTGAGTGCTGGGATTAAAGGTGTGCACCATCACACCCAGTTTATTGTCTATTTTTTATGTTGTCCAGGTTTTCTTCTCAGTTCTAATACTCATAAATATATATATTTTTCAGTGTTGAAGATCAAACCTAGAGGCTTACATGTACCAGGCAAGTGATATAACATTGAGCTACATTCCTAGTCTAATTATATTTTATTTATTTATTTATTTATTTATTTATTTTTGTTTTTTCGAGGTAGGGTCTCACTCTAGCTCAGGCTGACCTGGAATTCACTATGTTGTCTCAGGGTGGGCTTGAACTCCTGGCAATCCTCCTACCTCTGCCTCCCGAGTGCTGGGATTAAAGACATGCACCACCACACCTGGCTTTATATTTTTTTAAATATGGAAAGCTTCAGAAATTTGCGTGTCATCCTTGTGCAGGGGCCATGCTAATCTCTGTATCATTCCAATTTTAGTATATGTGCTGCAGAAGTGAGCACCTGATTATATTTTAAAAGCCAATAAATATTGGAGGAGAAAATAATTTAGGTTGACAGGTAGGGTTTCACTACAGCCCAGGCTGACCTGGAATTCACTCTGTAGTCTTAGGGTGGCCTCAAACTCATGGCGATCCTCCAATCTCTGTCTCCCAAGTGTTGGGATTAAAGGGTTGCGCCACCATGCCATGCTTTTTAAAAATAATTTTAAAATATATATCTTATTAATATTTATTTATTTATTTTGATTTTTTGAGGTAGGGTCTTACTCTAGCCAAGGATGACCTGGGATTCACTGTGTAGTCTCAGGGTGGCCTTGAACTCACAGCAATCCTCCTACCTCTGCCTCCCAAGTGCTGGGATTAAAGGCTTGTGTCACCATGCCCTTTTTAAAATAAAATTTAAAAAATATATCTTATTAATTTATTTGAGAAAGAGAGAGAGGAAGATAGAGAGAGAGAGAACAGACACGCCACAGCCTCTAGTCAATGCCAATGAACTCTAGATGTGTGCACCACTTTGTGCATGTGGCTTTAAGTGGGTACTGGGGAATTGAACTTGGGTCCTTAGGCTTCTCAAGCAAGCACCTTAACTGCTAAGCCATCTCTCCAGACCCATTGTTCTTTTCCTGCAGGACTGGGGATGGAATTCAGAGCCTCATATTGAGCGAGGTTTAAAGTATTTTGTAATAATGGAATCTCTCTATCTACCTACCTTATTACTTATTTTATTTTTTTTTTTGAGGTAGGATCTTGCTCTAGCCCAGGCTGACCTGGAATTCACTCTGTAGTCTCAGGCTGGCCTCAAACACACAGTGATCCTCCTACCTCAGCCTCCAGAGTGTGAGTGCTAGGATTAAAGGCATGTGCCACCACACCTGGCCCATTTTATTTATTTGCTTGTTTGTTTGTTTGTTTGTTTGTTTGTTTTTAGACAGGGTTTCCCTGTGTAGTCTGGCTGGCTTGAAACTCACAATGTTACTGACTCACCCTCCCCTGTTTTGGGAATACAGCTGTGCACCACCATTCTTTGCTTGTAATTTTTTTTTTTTTTTTTTTTTTTTTTTTTTTTTTTTTTTTTTTTTGGTTTTTGCGAGGTAGGGTCTCACTCTGGTCCAGGCTGACCTGGAATTCACTATGTAGTCTCAGGGTGGCCTCGAACTCTCGGCGATCCTCCTACCTCTGCCTCCTGAGTGCTGGGATTAAAGGTGTGCGCCACCACGCCCGGCTTTTGCTTGTAATTTTAAATTACTGATTCAGGTTTCTCAAGATTACTACTAATTTTGGTTTTCACTACCAGCATATTTTTCTCCTTAAAAATAGCCAATTTTGGGCTGGAGAAATGGCTTAGCGATTAAGACATTTGCCTGTAAAGCCAAAGGACTCTGGTTTGATTCTCCAGGACCCATGTAAGCCAGATGCACAAGGTGGCTCATGCATCTGGAGTTCCTTTGCAGTGGCTGGATGCCCTGGTGTGCCCATTCTTTCTCTCTCTCTGACTCTCTCAAACAAATAAAGGCTCACGCCTTTAATCCCAGCACTCTGGAGGCAGAGGCAGGAGGATCACCATGAGTGCGAGGTCACCCTGAGACTACATAGTGAATTCCAGGTCAGCATGAGCTAGAGTGAGACTCTAACTCGAAAAACCAAAAATGAGTAAGTAAGTAAGTAAATAAATAAATATTTAAAATAATAGCCAATTGTGCCTGGAGTGGTGGTGCATGCCTTTAATCTCAGCACTTGGGAGAGTTCAAGGCCACCCTGAGACTACATAGTGAATTCCAGGTCAGCACAGGGCTGCTGCAAGGATGCGAGGTCCAAGCGCAGTGTGGCTGCTGGGGAGCCCTCCTCCTGCTGCTGGAGGCCTCGGCCTCAGGCAATCGCACCTCCAAAAGAGCCCGCAGGTCCTCTAAAAGGAGAATTCTTATTGGTAAGATGGGCACAACCCCTCCAATATCGGGGAAAGGAGTTACAGTGGAACCGGTTGACTGTGTGGATGGTAGCACTGTCCTCACCAGGAAGTGGACGCCTGACTTTCTTCCGGTCATCTACACCATCGTGTTTGGGATTGGTCTGCCCAGTAAGGGCATGACCCTGTGGGTTTTTCTCTTCCGAACAAAGAAGAAGCACCCCGCTGTGATTTACATGGCCAGCCTGGCCTTGGCGGACCTCCTCTCTGTCATGTGGTTCCCGCTGAAGATCGCCTACCACCTGCATGGCAATAACTGGATTTACGGGGACACTCTGTGCAAGGTGCTCATTGGCTTTTTCTTTCTTTCTTCCTTCCTTCCTTCCTTTCTTTTCTTTCTCTTTCTTTCTTTTTTCTTTCTTTCTTTCTTTCTTTCTCTCTTTCTCTCTTTCTTCCTTTCTCTTTCTTTCTTTTTCTTTCTTTTTCTTTTTTCTTTTTTTTTTTTTGATTTTTCGAGGTAGGGTCTCACTCTAGCTCAGGCTGACCTGGAATTCACTATGTAGTCTCAGGGTGGCCTCGAACTCACTGCGATCCTCCTACCTCTGCCTCCCGAGTGCTGGGATTAAAGGCGTGCACCACCACGCCCGGCTATCATTGGCTTTTTCTATGGCAACATGCACTGCTCCATTCTCTTCATGACCTGCCTCAGTGTGCAGAGATACTGGGCCATCGTGAACCCCATGGTGCACCCCAGGAAGCAGGCCAACATCGCCTTTGGTATATCCCTGGGAATATGGCTGCTGATCACGCTGGTCACCGTCCCTTTGTACTTCATGCAGCAGACCATCTACATCCCAGCCCTCAACATCACCACCTGTCATGACGTCTGGCCGGAGGAAGTTCTGGTGGGCGACATGTTCAATGACTTCCTCTCTCTGGCCATTGGAGTCTATTTGTTCCAGCCCTCCTCACAGCGCCTGCCTACTGTGCTCATGATCCGAACGCTCCCATCTTTGGATGAACACTCCGACAAGAAGAGGCAGAGGGCCATCAGACTCATTGTCACTGTCCTGGCCATGTATTTGCTCTGCTTCACTCCCAGTATCTTCTGCCCGTGGTGCATTACTACCTGATTAAGAGCCGACCCCAGAGCCACGTCTACGCCCTGTACATGGTCGCCCTCCGCCTGTCCACCCTCAACAGCTGCATCGACCCCTTTGTCTATGACTTTGTTTCACAAGATTTCAGGGATCACACAAAGAATGCTCTCCTTTGTCGGAGGGTCTGCACTGTGCAGCGGATGCAAATATCCCTCTCCTCCAAGAAATTCTCCAGGAAATCCAGCTCGCACTCTTCCAGTTCAACCACTGTCAAAGCTTCCTTCTGAGTTTCCCATGGAGTTGAACCATAGGATGTGGGGGCCCACTTCATGTGGGGAGCTAGGGCTGCTGTCAATTTTTTTTAATTTGTATATTTTTTATTATTTTATTTATTTTTGGAGAGAGACACAGAGAGAGACAGACAGAGAGGGAGACAGATAGAGATGGGCGCGCCAGCAGTCTCTTAGCTGCTGAGAACGAAATCCAGATGTGTGCGCCCCCTTGTGGTCAAGTGCGGCATAGCGCCCTTGCGTCACTTTGCATCTGGCTAAACGTGGGACCTGGAGATTGGAAACAGCGTTCTTGGGCTTAGCAGGCAGGTGCCTTTACCGCTAAGCCATCTCTCCAGCCCTGCTGTCAATTCTTAACCAAGCTAGTCTCAACACAGACCATGTGGATAACATCTCTTCAAAAAAT
This sequence comes from Orientallactaga sibirica, assembly GCA_036365145.1. NCBI lineage: Eukaryota > Metazoa > Chordata > Mammalia > Rodentia > Dipodidae > Orientallactaga > Orientallactaga sibirica. The sequence goes on from JAEOAD010001268.1 coordinate 5,948,654, forward strand.
AACTGGAGCAGAGCGTAGTGGTGCACACCTTTAATCCCAGCACTTGGGAGGCAGAGGTAGGAGGATTGCAGTGAGTTTGAGGCCACCCTGAGACTACATAGTTAATTCAGGTCAGCCTGGGCCAGAGTGAGACTCTACCTTGAAAAACCATTAAAAAAAAAAAAAAAAAGATAACTGGAAGCTTCCCCATTTGCGTCCTAGAGGTCTCCCACATTGGCACAGGTGTCTGTATAAGAATTCTGCTGCTCACACGTCTTAGAAACTGAACTGACAGAAGCAGGCATTTTAGAACTTTGGTGAAAGGACTGAGAACCGGTGACTAGAAAAACGACACCTGGGATGAAGACAAGTTCCCTGTTGAAATCATTTCTCCTGTCTGGGCCCTGTCCTAGGCTTGAGGACCCGCAGTGGGATGAGGAAGATGAAGAAACTGTGAATGAACTCCCTGGTCAGATTTCGAGGCAGTAGTAACAGGGAGCTGGCATTGGATAATAGTGTGCAAATATTCAGTGGTTTGTATTCTTGTCCCTTTTCATCAAAATCACTGGAGATCCTGATAAATGTGCATATTCCTGGGCCTCAGTAATGAGCGCTCAGACATGGAGAAGAGGCCCTTCTGCAAACCCGAATGATGCTTACGTACACAACGGTTTGAGAACCATGACTTCTGCTTGTCCCAGGGCACCATGATAATGTCTGAAAAGAAAAGCCAACAAAATGCTTTGTGTCCCGCCGGGCATGGTGGCGCATGGCTTGAATCCCAGCACTCGGGAGGCACAGGTAGGAGGATCGTCAGGAGTTCAAGGCCATCCTGAGACTACATTGTGAATTCCAGGTCAGCCTGGGCTAGTGTGAAACTCTACCTCGAAAAACAAAAAAAAAAAAAAAAAAAAAAAGCTTTCTGTCCCTTTATGTTCAGTTTAGAATGAAATCTGCCTTATGGCTTACTGGAATTTTCACTTTTTTTATTAATCTCTTGAGCTTTTCTGAGTACATTATTCAAGAACAATTAGACAAGGGACTTAAATGTGTAAACACAAATTTTGTACAACCTTTCACTGATGTCAGTTTGAATAATAGATTATTTGTCAAGCTAAAAATATCACTTGAAGCCGGGCGTGGTGGCGCATGCCTTTAGTCCCAGCACTCGGGAGGCAGAGGTAGGAGGATCACTGAGAGTTCGAGGCCACCCTGAGACTACATAGTTAATTCCAGGTCAGCCTGGACCAGAGTGAGACCCTACCTTGCAAAAACCAAAAAAAAAAAAAAAAAAAAATCACTTGAAACTTAGTTTTACTATATATATATATTTTTTTTTTTTTGACTTTTTTCAAGGTAGGCTCTCACTCTAGCTCAGGCTGACCTGGCATTCACTATATAGTCTCAGGGTGGCCTCGAACTCACAGTGATCCTCCTACCTCCGGCTCCCAAGTGCTGGGATTAAAGGCGTGCACCACCACGCCCGGCTTGTTTTTTTTTTTTTTTTTTTTTTTTATTCAGCTTGCAAAATTATGGGTTTCATTGTGACATTTTCATCTATATCATTGCACCTTATATTCACCTCCCTCACCATCCCCCTTTCCCTGCCCTCTCTTGCTAGCTCCTTTTTTCCTCCAAAGAGCCCCCTTCTGCTCTTATGTGTCACTTAGGACTTTTAAAGGTGATTGTTGAAATATTTATTGTCAGTTTTGTTCACTTGTTATCAAATATGGAATTAAAGTTGATGGGGTATGGACGACATCTCTTGTTTGAAAAAAATTGCACAAACAAGAGGTTACAACCTGTTTAAGCACCTTTAATCCCAGCACTCGGGAGGCAGAGGTAGGAGGATCGCCGAGAGTTCGAGGCCCCCAAACTGACAGGTTTATACACTGGTTACTTTATTTGGTTATATTTGACTTTAAAGTATTATTTTATATATTATTGATTTATAAACAACACATGAAGTTTTTATTTAAAAATCCAATTATTCTGAGTAGAAAAAAATTAGTCCTTCCTAGGAGAAGCATCGAGGAGCTGGAGAGGGAGCTAAGTGACAGAAGACTTGCTTAGGACGTGCAGAGTTCTAGGTTCAGTCCCAAGTACCACAAACAAAACAAAACAAACAAATAAAAACAAGGCAAAAAGGCCCGGGGTGGTGCACACCTTTAATCCCAGCACTCGGGAGGCAGAGATAGGAGGATCGCCGAGAGTTCGAGGCCACCTTGAGACTACATAGTTAATTCCAGGTTAGCCTGGACCAGAGTGAGACCCTACTTTCCAAAACCAAAAAAAAAAAAAAAAAAAAAAACAAGGCAAAAAAGCATAGAAGTATTGAAAGCCAATTGCAAGCTTAAGTTCATGATGGCATCTAGGATTTTATTTTCGTTTGCAAGCTGCCCTTCTGTTTGCTTGTGGCTTTAGACACTTCCTCACTTCCTCAGTTGTAACTGACTATTACTGACTTGCATATCACAATGGAGGTTCATTCTGTCCCTAGGAGCAAGTCCAGAGTCATCATGCCAGCAGCATGTAGTTTGTAGTGTCACCAAAGCCATAGTTGGATTTCAAATATTACTCACCCGATGTTGCACCCTGCTTGTCAACAAACTAGATGACTGTATCCGACTGGTTGTGCCACAGGGCATTGTTGGGTCACTGTGAGTGGCAGGAAGCAGGGTGGAAGGCAATGGGTTTTGGTGTTTCATAAGATGAAGGAAAAATAGAGAGAAGGGCTGGGGATGAAGCCCAGTGGTAGAGGATTTGCCTAGCATTCAATCCTTTGCACAGGGAAAAAAAAAAAAAAAAGAGAGAGAGAGATTCTCAAGATTCACAAGTGACAGTGGAGGATACAGAATTCCACTGAATTCCCATGGTGTTTGGGCGGATAATGCATAAAAATTACTAAAGCATGGCCACTGAGAGAGGCTGAAAAATCTGCCTCTGAAAAATTTGGAACTGTGAACTTATTTAGGTAGGAATAAAAGTGAAGCCAAAACTCAGGAATGTTGCCCAGGTCAGGGAGGGTAGCAAGATTCTTTTTTTTTCAAGATAGGGTCTCTCTCTAGTCCAGGCTGACCTGGAATTCACTCTATAGTCCCAGGGTGGCCTTGAATTTATAGTGATCCTCCTACTTCTGTCTCCCAAGTGCTGCACCACACCCCACTTGCAAAATTCTTGTTAGCTGAGAAGGTAGGAGCATTCAGAGGAAATGAGATGTTTGTTTCATCATTATAGGAACATCAGGAATTGCTAGTAGTGACCTGGGCAAGGGATGAAGGCAACAGAGATAACAAGGTGAGGGGTAAAACTTTGTAGGGAAAATGATAAGGTTCCCTTAACCTGGCAGGGAGAGAGAGAGAGAGACAGAGACAGAGAGAGAGAGAATGGGTGTGCCAGGGCCTCCAGCCACTGCAAATGAACTCCAGATGCATGTATCACCTTGTGCATCTGACTTACGTGGGTCCTGGGGAGTTGAACCTGGGTCCTTTGGCTTTGCAGTGCCTTAATTGCTAAGCCATCTTTCCAGCACAGAACCTATCTTAAAAAATATTTTTATGGCCAGGTGTGGTGGCGCACACCTTTAATCCTAGCACTCGGGAGGCAGAGGTAGGAGGATCGCCGAGAGTTCAAGGCCACCCTGAGACTACATAGTTAATTCCAGGTCAGCCTGGACCAGAGTGAGACCCTACCTTGCAAAACCAAAAAGAAAAAAAAAATTTTTTTTTTATTTGAGAGAGAGAAAAAGAGGAAAATATATTGAGAGAATGGGCACACTAGGGCCTCCAGCCACTGAAAATGAACTCCAGACTCATGCCACCACGTGTATCTAGCTTATGCGGGTACTAAGGAATCACAATTAGGTACTTAGCCTTCGCAGACAAGCACCTTAACCACTAACCCATCTTTCCAGCCCTCATCTTTTATTTTTTAATATAGTTACTTTATTTATTTGAGAGGGAAATAAAGGGAGAGAGAGAGAGAGAGAGAGAGAGAGAGAGAGAGAAAGAATGGGCATGCCAGGGCCTCCAGCCCCTGCAAATGAACTCCAGATGCATACGCCACCTTGTGCCTCTGGCTTATGTGGGTCCTGAGGAATCGAACCTGAGTCCTTTGGCTTTGCAGGCAAGTGCACTGTTAAGCCATCTCTTCAGCTCTCATCTTTCTCTTGCTAGCTCCTTTTTTCCTCCAAAGAGCCCCCTTCTGCTCTTATGTGTCACTTAGGACTTTTAAAGGTGATTGTTGAAATATTTATTGTCAGTTTTGTTCACTTGATATCAAATATGGAATTAAAGTTGATGGGGTATGGACGACATCTCTTGTTTGAAAAAAATTGCACAAACAAGAGGTTACAACCTGTTTAAGAAGCACTTGACCGGCCGGGCGTGGTGGCGCACGCCTTTAATCCCAGCACTCGGGAGGCAGAGGTAGGAGGATCGCCGAGAGTTCGAGGCCACCCTGAGACTACATAGTGAATTCCAGGTCAGCCTGGACCAGAGTGAGACCCTACCTCGAAAAACAAAAACCAAAAAAAAAAAAAAAAAAAAAAAAAGAAGCACTTGACCCCCAAACTGACTTTATACACTGGTTATATTTGTGACTTTAAAGTATTATTTTATATATTATTGATTTATAAACAACACATGAAGTTTTTATTTAAAAATCCAATTATTCTGAGTAGAAAAAAATTAGTCCTTCCTAGGAGAAGCATCGAGGAGCTGGAGAGGGAGCTAAGTGACAGAAGACTTGCTTAGGACGTGCAGAGTTCTAGGTTCAGTCCCAAGTACCACAAACAAAACAAAACAAACAAATAAAAACAAGGCAAAAAGGCCCGGGGTGGTGCACACCTTTAATCCCAGCACTCGGGAGGCAGAGATAGGAGGATCGCCGAGAGTTCGAGGCCACCTTGAGACTACATAGTTAATTCCAGGTTAGCCTGGACCAGAGTGAGACCCTACTTTCCAAAACCAAAAAAAAAAAAAAAAAAAAAAACAAGGCAAAAAAGCATAGAAGTATTGAAAGCCAATTGCAAGCTTAAGTTCATGATGGCATCTAAGATTTTATTTTTGTTTGCAAGCTGCCCTTCTGTTTGCTTGTGGCTTTAGACACTTCCTCACTTCCTCAGTTGTAACTGACTATTACTGACTTGCATATCACAATGGAGGTTCATTCTGTCCCTAGGAGCAAGTCCAGAGTCATCATGCCAGCAGCATGTAGTTTGTAGTGTCACCAAAGCCATAGTTGGATTTCAAATATTACTCACCGATGTTGCACCTGCTTGTCAACAAACTAGATGACTGTATCCGACTGGTTGTGCCACAGGGCATTGTTGGGTCACTGTGGTGGCAGGAAGCAGGGTGGAAGGCAATGGGTTTTGGTGTTTCATAAGATGAAGGAAAAATAGAGAGAAGGGCTGGGGATGAAGCCCAGTGGTAGAGGATTTGCCTAGCATTCAATCCTTTGCACAGGGAAAAAAAAAAAAAAGAGAGAGAGAGAGATTCTCAAGATTCACAAGTGACAGTGGAGGATACAGAATTCCACTGAATTCCATGGTGTTTGGGCGGATAATGCATAAAAATTACTAAAAGCATGGCCACTGAGAGAGGCTGAAAAAATCTGCCTCTGAAAAATTTGGAACTGTGAACTTATTTAGGTAGGAATAAAAGTGAAGCCAAAACTCAGGAATGTTGCCCAGGTCAGGGAGGGTAGCAAGATTCTTTTTTTTTCAAGATAGGGTCTCTCTCTCTAGTCCAGGCTGACCTGGAATTCACTCTATAGTCCCAGGGTGGCCTTTGAATTTATAGTGATCCTCCTACTTCTGTCTCCCAAGTGCTGCACACACCCCACTTGCAAAATTCTTGTTAGCTGAGAAGGTAGGAGCATTCAGAGGAAATGAGATGTTTGTTTCATCATTATAGGAACATCAGGAATTGCTAGTAGTGACCTGGGCAAGGGATGAAGGCAACAGAGATAACAAGGTGAGGGGTAAAACTTTGTAGGGAAAATGATAAGGTTCCCTTAACCTGGCAGGGAGAGAGAGAGAGAGAGAGAGAGAGAGAGAGAGAGAGAGAGAGAGAATGGGTGTGCCAGGGCCTCCAGCCACTGCAAATGAACTCCAGATGCATGTATCACCTTGTGCATCTGACTTACGTGGGTCCTGGGGAGTTGAACCTGGGTCCTTTGGCTTTGCAGTGCCTTAATCCCTAAGCCATCTTTCCAGCACAGAACCTATCTTAAAAAATATTTTTATGGCCGGGCGTGGTGGTGCACACCTTTAATCCCAGCACTCGGGAGGCAGAGGTAGGAGGATCGCCGAGAGTTCAAGGCCACCCTGAGACTACATAGTTAATTCCAGGTCAGCCTGGACCAGAGAGAGACCCTACCTTGCAAAACCAAAAAGAAAAAAAAAAATTTTTTTTATTTGAGAGAGAGAAAAAGAGGAAAATATATTGAGAGAATGGGCACACTAGGGCCTCCAGTCACTGAAAATGAACTCCAGACTCATGCCACCATGTGTATCTAGCTTATGCGGGTACTAAGGAATCACAATTAGGTACTTAGCCTTCGCAGACAAGCACCTTAACCACTAACCCATCTTTCCAGCCCTCATCTTTTATTTTTTAATATAGTTACTTTATTTATTTGAGAGGGAAATAAAGGGCGAGAGAGAGAGAGAGAGAGAGAGAGAGAGAGAGAGAGAGGGAAAGAATGGGCATGCCAGGGCCTCCAACCACTGCAAATGAACTCCAGATGCATACGCCACCTTGTGCCTCTAGCTTATGTGGGTCCTGAGGAATCGAACCTGAGTCCTTTGGCTTTGCAGGCAAGTGCACTAACTGTTAAGCCATCTCTTCAGCTCTCATCTTTTAAAATTTAATTTAATTTTTTTGTTTTTGTTGTTTGTTTTTCAAGGTAGGGTCTCACTCTAGCCCAGGCTGACCTGGAATTAACTATGTTGTCTTAGGGTGGCCTCAAACTCATGGCGATCCTCCTACCTCTGCCTCCCAAGTGCTGGGATTAAAGGCGTGTGCCACCACCACGCCCGGGACTCACTGTAGCTCAGGCTGACCTGGAATTCACTGTGTAGTCTCAGGCTGGCCTGAACTCACAGTAAACCTCCCACCTCTGCCTCCTGAGGGCTGGGATTAAAGGCATGGGCCACTTTTTTTTTTCCTTCGAGGATTTCCCTCTAACTGCACTCTGCTTTTATTTTATTTATTTGAGAAAAGAGAGAGAGAGGGGCAGATAGAGAGAATGGGTGTGCCAGGGCCTCTAGCCAGTGCAAAGGAACTCCAGACACATGTGCCCCCTAGTGCATCTAGCTTATGTGGGTACTGGGGAATTGAATCTGGGTCCTTAGACTTTGCAGGCAAGCACCTTATAAACCATTTCTCCAGCATTTTTTTTTTTTTTTTAATGAGAGAGAGCCAGAGAGCCAGAGAGAGAGAGAGAGAGAGAGAGAATTGATATACTATGGTCATGGTCCCCAGCTGTTGCAATCGAACTTCAGATGTGCCACTTATACTTGTGTGACCTTGTGTTCTTGTATCATTTTGTGTGTTTGGCTTACATGGGACCTGGAGAGCTGAACATGGGTCCTTAGGCAAGTGCCTTAACTGCTAAGCCATCTCTCCAGTCCCTGCATTCTGTTTTTGGTTTTTTTTTTGGTTTTTTTTGTGTGTGTCTTGCTCTAGCCCAGAATTTACTATGTAGTCTCAGGGTGGCCTCGAACTCTTGGCGATCCTCCTATCTCTGCCACCTGAGTGCTGAGACTAAAGGCTTGCACCACCATGCCTGGCTCTGCATTCTGTTTTTGATGTGCTGTGGAAGTGTGCAATTGTTTTCTTGATCTCACTCTAAAGACTTTTATGAGTTGGGGTCTCACTGTAGCTCAGACTTACCTGGAATTCACTATGTAGTCTCAGGGTGACCTCGAATTCGCGGCGATCCTCCTACCTCTGCCTCTGCAGCGTTGGGATTAAAGGCGTGCGCCACCACGCCCCGCTTGGAATGCATTTTGTACATCAGGCTTGGAACTTACAGATCTTCCGGCCTTTGTCTTCCTAGTGCTGGGATTGTAGACATGTGACACCACACCAGGCTGATTTTAGTAACTTTATTCACTTCTTAAAATTTACGCTTCCTGGAGGAAGAATTTTTTTTTAATGTTTCCCCTTTTCCGTAGATATCATAATCTAGCTTCTTGGATGTGAGACCTGCTGTGGTTCAAGGTGAAAGAGTACAAGCTGTGGGTACAGGCTTCCTCTAAAGCCAATGAGTTTGGTTTAATCAATATGAAATTTTGATCTTAAGAGAGTAATAAATTCCTGTTACATCTGAAAGTGAAGAAACCATCATTCTCTACAAAATAGCTCCTATAGTTCTTACAGTTTTAAGTATGTAACTAAACTTGTTCTTGGTTGCTAATAAGGTAGAGTTTAATAGGAAAATACATTTGTCTGAAATCAGTCATTCTGGATAACTAGATATAGTTAATGCTTAAGTAGTTCCTGATCTACGATTACATTTTAACTACTTAAAATACATTTGAATGATACATTTTAAGCGTCCCTGGGTTCACTCACACACACACATTTTTTTTAGAAGCAGTAGGGCTTAAGTCATCATACGTCAATGCAATCATAAAAGGCTGGCATTACTGTTTGGGGAAGAGTTGACTAAAGCTTTCGGAATTCTGAAACCTTCGCAAGACAACGCCTAGCATTCATTATCTTGGCCGTTGGCACAAACACAGGCTCGGGCCCGAAACCCTTAAGTTCTGGCTTCAGGTCCAAAATGATGTTGTAGCTCCAATCCACAGAGCTCGTGGAGAGAGACAGGGGGTCGCAGCGGCCCCTTGCCGCTCGTCTCTCTCCGGGTTTGCAAGGAAAAGGCTCGGGAACCTTTCCAGGGAAACGCCGTGGTTGGGAAGCATTCCGTCCAGCAACACTGTTTACGTCCAGCTCCAGGCGGAACTACAACTCCCAAAATGCACCGAAGCTCTAGGGCCGCCGGAGGGGGGCGGAGCTTCCTGTTTGGCCCAGTGCGTCTGCGCACGAGGTGTCATCTGATTGGCGGCAGCGGCCTCGTGCGATGTACGTCACGGCGACGCGGCGGCGGCGGTCGCGGCGGCGCTGGCGCGATCTGGACGCGGTACTGCTGTGGCGGCGGCGGCGGCTCCACGGGCGGGCGGCCCCCTTCCCTCCTCGTCCCCCGTCCTCCCCCTTCCCTTCGCTTCCCGAGGAGCCCGGGACGCGCGGCGAGGCGGCGGCCGACTCCGGCTAGGGTGCGTGGAGCACGAGCGCCGCCTTCGTCCTTTTTTTTTTTTTTTTCCATCTTCCCGGGACGCAGCGGAGAGCCGGAGCCGGGACGAGGTGAGGGCCGAGGGACAGGTGTCGCCGGCGCGCGGGGCGGCGGGCAGCGGCCTGGGTCCGCCTCGCTCGCAGCTGCTGTCACTGCCAGCAAAGCCTCCGAAGCCCCTCGCCCCGCTCGTCCCCCCCACCCCCAGCCCCGGGGCTGTGCCGTGGTCCTTCCCGGGGACAGACGACCCGCCGGACCCCGTGTCCAGTCGGAGCCTCGGGTCACTTGTCGGCTTCGCCCCGGCCGCGGGCTCCGGCCAGCGCTCCTTTGCAGGGGCTGCGGTGGAAAGCGGCGTGGTGCCGCCGCCTGGGCCGCCCGCGCGGGGGTCCCGGCCCCCCGAGCACCCTTGTCCCCCGATTGCTTTCCTCTGTCAGCGTTAGCTTGGTAGGAGGGGATTGCTGGGAACGGTTGCAAACTTTTAACTTTTGAGGAGTGTGCGGAGAGAGTTTGGGTTAGAAAACTCAGGCTGCTTTTCTCCCTCTCTCTCTCTCTGTCTCTCTCTCTCTCTCTTCCTCCTCCTCCTCCTCCTCTCTTGGCTTTTTGACCTTGATTGAAACGTCTGCTGCCGGGAGTTGGACAAAGTTCATGAGAGCACCCAAGAGTGAATTTTGGGAGAGAGATTTAAGTGCCCAGTTGGGATTAGATAGGCTGCAGGGCTTCATTGGAAGTTTTTGGTATTGGTTTTAGTAGAATGATCTTTGCTTTTAGGGTTTTTTTTTCGGATTCTAGATGTTTCATTTATCCCTCTTGTATTTTCCAAAAACACTGTCCACCCCTGCTGGCCAAGAAACTAGTTAAAACTAGTTAAACTAGTTAAAAATATAAAGTCTTTGGGGCTGGAGAGATGGCTTAGTGGTTAAGATGTTTGCCTTTGAAGCCTAAGGACCGAGGTTCGATTCCCTGCGTAAGCCAGATGCACAAGGTGGCACATGCATCTGGAGTTCATTTGCACTGGCTGGAGGCCTTGGTGTGCCCATTCTCTCCCCCCTCAGTCTTTGTCTGCTTCTCTCTCTCAAATAAATAACATTTAAAATTATTTAATCAGAACTTCCCAATGAAGTGGATTTTTTATTTTTTCATTTTTATTCTTTTGGAGATAGAATCTGTTCTGTAGCCCTGGCTGGCTTGGAGCTCCTGTGTAGTTTAGGCGACTGAAACTCAGAAATCATCTGGCTTTTGCCTTCTGAGTGCTTTGGCTACAAAACATGAACCTGTTCCATACCCCATTGAAATGTTAAGAGGTAACTCTTACTTTCATTCTTTGTTTCAACTTAGTCTTACTGCTGCTTGTGATGATTGATCTATAAAGGAAAATTTATTGCTAGTCGAGATTTCCACATATTTAGTGGCAGTAGATTAGTGGTGCATTATGAAATTTGAAAAAAAATTTCAAATTAGGGCTGGAGAGATGCTTTAGCGGCGTAAGGCGCTTGCCTAGGAAGCCTGAGGACCCAGGCTTGATCCCCCAGTTCCCATGTAAGCTAGATGTACAAGGTGGCATGTGTGTCTGGAGTTCATTTGCAGTGGCTGGAGGCCCTTGCATGTCTGTTCTTTCTCTATCTGCCTCTTTCTTTCAAATAAGTAAATAATTTTAAAAACTTCACCTTTGGGCTGGAGAGATGGTTTAACAGTTCAGGCATTTGCCTGCAAAGCCAAAGGACCGGGACCTATGTAAGTCAGATGCACGGGGGGCACGCATGTCTGGAGTTTGTTTGCAGTGGCTAGAGGCTCTGGCATGCCCATTCTCTCTGTCTCTCTTTTCTCTCTCTCTGCTTGCATATAAATAAATAAAATTAAAAGAAATAATTAAAAAAAATTTCACCTTTCCATCTTCTGTTTGTAACTGCCAACCCACCAGTATATGTTTCTGTCTAGGCTTTGGGCTACTTAATAGCAGATTTTATCCTATAAAGAGGAATGTTAAGATTTCCAGAGGTTAAAGAGTTTGCGTTTTTCAATTCTTGGGCTTATTGTATGAATTTATAATAGAATGGATCTTTTGCATGGATAATACCAATTTATATAGTGTGCTTTCTTTATTTTTATTTATTTAGTTGACAGAGAAAGAGGGGGAGAGAGAGAATGGTTGTGCCAGGGCCTCCAGCCACTGCATACGAACTCCAGATGTATGAGCCACCTTGTGCATCTGGCTAACATGGGTCCTAGGAAATTGAACCTGGGTCCTTTGGCTTTGCCGGCAAACGCCTTAACCTCTAAGCCATCCCTCCAGCCCATAATGTGCTTTCTTTAGTATAGTTTTGTTTTATTCTTTAATTTGGAGATTGACAATTTTTATAGGCTACAAACCAAGTCCTGCGTGCTGCCTATTTTTATAAATAAAGTTTACTGGAACTTAGCCACATGCAATTGTTTAGGTGTTATCTGTGGTTGCTATTGCGGTACATGGCTGTGTTAAGTTGCATAGTTGTGACACTGTTATGGATTGCAAAACCTAAAGTATTTATTACCTAACTCATTAGAAAAAATTTTCATATTAAAATGATGCATATTCAAAGCTGTCTGTGGTTTATTCCTATAATCCCAGCACTTGGGGCCAAGGCAGAATTGTGAGTTTGAGGCCAAACTGGGCTACCTGTAGACCCTGTCTCAAAAAAGGGCACATATTCATTGTGCAAATGAAATTAAATTTTGGTTTTTTGAGGTAGGGTCTCATTGCATCCCAGGCTGACCTGAAATTTACTCTATTCTCAGGGTGGCCTCGAACTCATGGTGATCCTACCTCTGCCTCCCGAGTGCCACCATGCCTGGCTTCTTTTCTTTTATTTTTTAAAAATATATTTCATTTATTTATTTATGGGGGGGGAGAGAGAATGGGTGCACCAGGGCCTCCAGCTACTGCAAATGAACTCCAGATGTATGCGCCCCCTTGTGCATCTAGGTTACATGGGTCCTGAAGAATAGAACCCGGATCCTTTGTCTTTGCAGGTAAACGCCTTAACCACTAAGCCATCACTCCAGCCCTTATTTATTTATTTTATTTTGTTACTTTATTTTATTTTATTTTTGCATTGTGCAAATTTAAAATGGAGTGTTTAAATTTAAAAAGCTTAAAGGAGAAAGTAAAAATTATCCAGAATTATACCACTCATAGGAGTCTTCCTCTTCCTCCCTCCCTTCCTTCCATATTCTCTCTCTTTCTTCCTTTTTAAAATTTATTTTATTTTGGGTTTCCCCAAGGTAGGATCTATCTCTAGCTAAGGCTGACGTGGAATTTACTCTGTAGTCTCAGAGTGGCCTTGAACTCATGGTGATCTCCTACCTCTCTGTCTCCTGAGTGCTGGGACTAAAGACGTGTGCCACCATGCCCAGCTTTTTTCTTTTGTGTGAGGCAGGGGTCTCACTCTAGCCTAGGCTGCTCTGGAGCTCAGCTGGCCTGGAAGTTGCAATGATCCTCCTTTTTCAGCGTCAGCCACAATACCTGGTTTCACAGGATCTTTTTTTGGTATTGATTATCCTTATAGAATTTCTTGACCTTTTTTTTTTTTTTTTTCAAGTTTTTGATGTAGGTTCTAGCTCTAGCCCAGGTTGATGTGGAGTTCACTTTGTAGTCTCAGGCTGGCCTCGAAACTCACAGCATTCCTCCTACCTCAGCCTCCTGAGTTCTGGGATTAAAGACATAGACCACCCAGCTCATTCCCCTATTAGATGATGATGATGATTTTGTTTTTTAGATTTTTGGAGGTAGGGTCTCGCTGTAGCTCAGGCTGACCTGGAATTCACTATGCAGTCTCAGGTGATCCTCCTACCTCTGCCTCCCCAGTGCTGGGATTAAAATTGCCAGGCTTGGTGATTCTTTTTATGTAAATGCTTCATAATAATTTTTGGCATGTGCTTCGTGTGTATGTGGTATGTATGATGAATGCATGTGTGTATGTGTTGATGGAGAGTGCCTTGTGCATTGTGGATTTACCTGTGTCAGCTGTAGGATATTAGGTATCCATCTCTCACTTGCCTGGTTTTTTAAATTAATTAATTTTTTAATTATTTATTTATTAGCAACAGACAGAGAGAGAAAGAGGCAGAGAGAGAGAGAATGGGTGCACCAGGGCCTGCAACCACTGCGAACGAACTCCAGATGCATGCACCACCTTGTGCATCTGACTTACGTGGGTCCTGGGGAATTGAGCCTTGAACCGGTGTTCTTAGGCTTCACAGGCAAGCGCTTAACCACTAAGCCATCTCTCCAGCCCATGTGCCTGTTTTTCTTGCAACAGAGTCTCTTAATCTGGAGCTTTCTGTGTTCTCTCCCCTCAGGACTAGGATTACAGACCTGTGTGGCTATGTTGAGCGTTGACATGGGTTCTGTAGATTCGAACTTGTGTGATCTCAGGCCCTCTCATGCCCCGTCATGTCCTCAACGCTTGCACAGGAAAGGAAGCGCACTCAATTGCTGAGCTCTCTCTCCAGCCCTAAATGTTAGGTTCTAATCTGCCTTCTTCTCCTTTTTTTTTTTTTTTTTTTTTTTTTGATTTTTGAGGTAGGGTTTCACTCTAGCCTAGGCTAACCTGGAATTCATTATTAGTCTCAGGGTGACCTTGAACTCGGCAATCCTACCCCCTGCCTCCCAAGTTCTGGGATTAAAGGGGTGTGCCCCCCGTGCCTGGCTTTTTCAATTAAAAAAGTTATTTTTGAAAGAAAGTATACCTCTCCCCAGTACTTTTTTTTTTTTTTTTTTTTTTTTTGAGGTAGAGTCTTGCTGTAGTTCAGGCTGACCTGGAATTCCCTATGTAGTCTCTGGCTGGCCTCGAATTCATAGTGGTCCTCCTGCCTCTGCCTTCCTGAGTGCTGGGATTAAAGGTGTGTACCACCACACCTGGCTTTTTACATTCATTTTTCAAAAATTCCTGGAGGTATGAGGATCACTGAGTTCGAGGCCAGCCTGAGACTACATAGGGAATTCCAGGTCATCTTGGGCTAGCCAACACCCTATCTTGAAAAACAAACAAACAAACAAACAAACAAAATTACGTATTTGCAGTGGGGTGGAGGACAGAGATAGATGCAGTATGCCAGGTGTGCTGCCAGTGCAGACAAACTCCAGGTGCATGCACCATTCTGTGCATCTGTCAGTCCATACATTCTTTTTTTTTTTTTTTCCTTCCAGATAGGGTCTTACTCTAGCTCAGGCTGACCTGGAATTCACTGTGTAGTCTCAAGGTGGCCTTGAACTCATGGCAATCTTCCTACCTCTGCCTCCTGAGTGCTGGGATTAAAGGCGTGCGCCACCACGCCCGGGCCATTCTTGATATTAATCATGATATGGTCATATAAAGCTTTAGAAGCTTATTTGAAAAGGAGTGCTGTGGCACGTGCATGTAATCCCTATACTTGGGAGGTGGTGGAAGGAGGACCAGAAGTTCAGGATCATCCTTGCCCACAAAAGCCAGCCTGAGATCCATGAATACATGAGACCCTGTCTCCGAAAGGAGGAGGAAGAAAAGGAGTGCTGGGTGATGGCTCATGGGACAAGGTGCTTGTGTACAAGCCTGATGTCCCTACGTTTGGATCCCCAGGACTCTCATACTATGCCTCGTGAAGCCAGACATCGTACAAAGCATCTAATCCCGACTCTCCTACAGCCAGATGAAGGCAGAGAGGGAAGAATCTCGAGAAGCTGTGGGCCAGTTAGTCTGGGGTATGTAGTAGTGAACAAGAGACTACCTCAAAAGGTAGAGGGCAGAATTGACCTCACATGTGCATGCCTGAAATCCACCCCCACACACACAATAAAAGATTAAAAGAAGTTGGGTGTGGTGGTGCATGGTGGGCGGTGGCAGAAGGATCACTATGAGTTTGAGGCCAGCCTGGGACTACTGTAAGTTTCAGTGCAACAGAGTCTCTTAATCTGGAGCTTTCTGTGTTCTCTCCCCTCAGGACTAGGATTACAGACCTGTGTGGCTATGTTGAGCGTTGACATGGGTTCTGTAGATTCGAACTTGTGTGATCTCAGGCCCTCTCATGCCCCGTCATGTCCTCAACGCTTGCACAGGAAAGGAAGTGCACTCAATTGCTGAGCTCTCTCTCCAGCCCTAAATGTTAGGTTCTAATCTGCCTTCTTCTCCTTTTTTTTTTTTTTTTTTTTTTTTTTTTGATTTTTCGAGGTAGGGTTTCACTCTAGCCTAGGCTAACCTGGAATTCATTATTAGTCTCAGGGTGACCTTGAACTCAAGGCAATCCTACCCCTGCCTCCCAAGTTCTGGGATTAAAGGGGTGTGCCCCCGTGCCTGGCTTTTTTTTTTCAATTAAAAAAAAGTTATTTTTGAAAGAAAGTATACCTCTCCCCCAGTACTTTTTCTTTCCTTTTTTTTGTTTTTTTTTTTTGAGGTAGAGTCTTGCTGTAGTTCAGGCTGACCTGGAATTCCCTATGTAGTCTCTGGCTGGCCTCGAATTCATAGTGGTCCTCCTACCTCTGCCTTCCTGAGTGCTGGGATTAAAGGTGTGTACCACCACACCTGGCTTTTACATTCATTTTTCAAAAATTCCTGGAGGTATGAGGATCACTGAGTTCGAGGCCAGCCTGAGACTACATAGGGAATTCCAGGTCATCTTGGGCTAGCCAACACCCTATCTTGAAAAAAAACAAACAAACAAACAAACAAAAATTACGTATTTGCGAGTGGGGGTGGAGGACAGAGATAGTACGAGTATGCCAGGGTGTGCTGCCAGTGCAGACAAACTCCAGGTGCATGCACCATTCTGTGCATCTGTCAGTCCATACATTTTTTTTTTTTTTTTTTTCCTTCCAGATAGGGTCTTACTCTAGCTCAGGCTGACCTGGAATTCACTGTGTAGTCTCAAGGTGGCCTTGAACTCATGGCAATCTTCCTACCTCTGCCTCCCGAGTGCTGGGATTAAAGGCGTGCGCCACCACGCCCGGGCCATTCTTGATATTAATCATGATATGGTCATATAAAGCTTTAGAAGCTTATTTGAAAAGGAGTGCTGTGGCACATGCATGTAATCCCTATACTTGGGAGGTGGTGGAAGGAGGACCAGAAGTTCAGGATCATCCTTGCCCACAAAGCCAGCCTGAGATCCATGAATACATGAGACCCTGTCTCCGAAAGGAGGAGGAAGAAAAGGAGTGCTGGGTGATGGCTCATGGGACAAGGTGCTTGTGTACAAGCCTGATGTCCTACGTTTGGATCCCCAGGACTCTCATACTATGCCTCGTGAAGCCAGACATCGTACAAAGCATCTAATCCCACGACTCCTACAGCCAGATGAAAGGCAGAGAGGGAAGAATCTCGAGAAGCTGTGGGCCAGTTAGTCTGGGGTATGTAGTGGTGAACAAGAGACTACCTCAAAAAGGTAGAGGGCAAGAATTGACCTCACATGTGCATGCCTGAAATCCCACCCCCCCCCACACACACAATAAAAGATTAAAAGAAGTTGGGTGTGGTGGTGCATGGTGGGAAGCGGTGGCAGAAGGATCACTATGAGTTTGAGGCCAGCCTGGGACTACTGTAAGTTTCAGGTAGCCTGGATTAGAGTGAGAGCACTCTGAAGGCTGTCTTAGGAGCCTTATTTATTTATTTTTTTTGGTTTTTCAAGACAGGGTCTTGCTCTAGCTCAGGCTGACCTGGAATTCACTATGTAGTCTCAGGGTGGCAATCCTACCACCTCTGCCTCCCGAGTGCTGGGATTAAAGGCATGTGCCACTACGCCCGCTGATAAGATTCTTTTTATTTTTATTTTTTGTGAGAAAGAAAGAGAATGGATGTGCCAGGGCCTCTAGCCATTACAGTTGAACTCCAGATGCATGTGCCATCTTGTACACATGTGTGACTTGTGTGCTTGTGTCACCTTGTGCACCTGGTTTACGTGGGTTCTGGGGAGCCAAACCTGGGTCTTTAAGCTTTGCAGGTAAGCACCTTAACCCCTAAGCCATCTCTCCAGCCCTGTTTTTCTTTCTTTTTTTTTTTTTTTTTAAGATTTTATTTTTATTTTATTTATTAGAGACAGAGAGAGGGAAAGAGAGAGAAGGAGAGTGAGAATAGGTGTGCCGGGGCCTCCAGCCACTGCAAACGAACTCCAAACGCATGTGTCCCCTTGTGCATCTGGCTTATGTGGGACCTGGAGAATCGAACCGAGTTCCTTAGGCTTTGCAGGCATGAGCCTTAACCGCTAAGCCATCTCTCCAGCCCCCCCTTTTTTTTTTTTTTTTTGAGCCAAGCCCAACAGACTGGCCTTTATATTTATTTTATTTTATTTATTTGAGAGAAAGAGGCAGAGAGAGAGAGAGAATGGGTGTGCCAGGGCATCCAGCCACTGCAAACAAACTCCAGATGTGTGCACCCCTTGTGCATCTGCTTTATGTGGGTCCTGGAGAATGGAACCAGGGTCCTTTAGCTATGCAGGCAAATGCCTTAACCACTAAAAGCCATCTCTCCAGCCCCCCCCCTTTTTTTTTTGGTTTTTCGAGGTAGGGTGTCACTCTGGCTCAGGCTGACCTGGAAGTAACTGTGTAGTCTCAGGGTGGCCTTGAACTCATGGTGATCCTCCTACCTCTGCCTCCCGAGTGCTGGGATTAAAGGCGTGCGCCACCATGCCCGGCTTCCAGCCCCCTTTTAAAAAAAAAAATATTTATTGATTGATTGATTTCAGAGAGAGTGGCCTCTGGCCACTGCAAACAAACTCCAGACCATTTGCACCCCCTTGTGCATCTGGCTTACATGGGTCCTGGGGAATTGAACCAGGATCCTTTGGCTTTGTAGGCAAGCACCTTAACCGCTAAGCCATCTCTCCAGCCCTTTTTTAAAAAAATATTTTTTTATTTATTTATTTATTTGTGAGAGAGAGATTGGGCACACCAGGGCCTCCAACCACTGCAAACGAACTCCAGATGCATGTGCCCCCTGTACATCTGTCTTAACATGGGTCCTGGAGAGTCAAACCAGGATCCTTTGGCTTTGCAGGCCTTTTAAACACTAAGCCATCTCTCCAGCCCCCTCCCCCCTTTTCTTTCATGAGAGAGAGAATTGGCACACCAGGGCTTCCAGCCACTGCAGTTGAACTCAGATGCTTGCACCATTTTGTGTGCATGTGTGGCCTTGCATGCTTGCATCACATTCTGCATCTGGATTATGTGGGACCTGGCTTTGCAGGCAAGTGCCTTAACCGCTAAGCAATCTCTCCAGTCCTATTTTTTAAAGATTTTTAAATTAATTAATTAATTAATTTGAGAGATTGGAAAAGAGAGAATGGATACATCAGGGCTCCCAACCACTGCAAACAAACTCCAGATGCATGCACCATTTTGTGTATCTGGCTTACCTAGGACCTGGAGAATTGAACCTAAGTCCTTTGACTTTGCAGGCAAGTGCCTTAACTACTAAGCCATCTCTCTGGTCCTATTTTTGGTTTCTGAATCCCAGCACCTTAAGAAAAAACATTAGGAACATACAGAGTCACTCTAAGTTATTCTTTATTTACTGTCTGAGCACTGTCTTTCAGTCAGTGTACTCAGCAAACTAATTTTTTCTTTCAGTTTTCCAAGGTTCAGTTTCACTTTAGCCAGGCTGATCTGGGATTCACTACGTAGTTTCAGGTGGCCTTGAACTAACTGCCGTCCTCCTCCTTAGTGCTGGGATTAAAGGCATGCATCACCATGCCCAGCTAAACTTTTTTTCCTTGTTTTGACTTTTTTTGAGGTGTGGCCTTGCTGTAGTTTCAGGGTAGTCTTGAACTCATGTCAGTCCTCCTACCTCTGCCTCCTGAGTGCTGGGATTAAAAGTGTGTGCCGCCACGCCTGGCTTCTAAACTATTTTTAAAACATTTAGGGGGGCTGGAGAGAGGGTATAGCTGTTAAGGCACTTGCCTGTGAAGGCTAAGGACCCAAGTTCTATTTCCCAGTACCAACAAAGCCAGATTCACAAGGTAGAACAATCATCTGGAGTTCATTTACAGTGGCTACAGGCCCTGGTGCACCCATTCTTACACCCCTGCCTTTTTTGCTCTTTCAAATAAATAAAATACTTAAAATTTTAGATTCACATCCTAAATATAGGAAAGCAGATCCTTCAGCTCTTGAGGAACATTGGATGGTGTAGGTTTTAGCAGAGTCTAATCGACTGATAACTTATTGGCTCATTGCTTTGCTGACTTCATTTGGTTATGACATGATTTCTCCATTTGACATCTAATGAATGTTATACTGCTGTAGAAGCCTGCAGGGTCAACCTGGGGGTCTGTTTTATTAGATTCGATGACTGCTGGGTGGTCGGACAGCTAGTTTTCTTTTTGCTGGACATAATGACTCATGACTGTGTTTGCAGTGAACAGTTCACTGACACCTTCTCTTTTTTCTTTTCTTGGGTGTGGGATGGAATGTGCTTCTGAATATGAACAGAAAGAGTACTTGGGAGCTCAGCAGGTTGTACCATCTTGGCTTATAGTAGTGTTTGTAAAACAAACATTTGGGAGGCTGGAGAGATGGCTTAACAGTTAAGGTGCTTGCTTGCAAAGCCAAAGCATCCTGGTTTGACTTTCCAGGTCCCATGTAAGCCAGATACACAAGGGGGCTGGCATGCATCTGGAACTCGTTTGCAGTGGATGGAGGCCCTGGTGCACCCCATTCTCTCTCTCGATCTCTCTCTGTCTTTCTCTGTCTCTCTCTCAAATAAATAAATAAATAAATAAATAAATAAATAAATAAATAAATAAAATACAAAAAAAAACACAAAAAACAAAACATATTTGCTGGGCGTGGTGGCACACGCCTTTAATCCCAGCACTTGAGAGGCAGAGGTAGGAGGATCACTGTGAGTTTGAGGCTCCTCTGAGACTGCATAGTGAATTCCAGGTCAGCCTGGACCAGAGTGAGACCCTTACTTGAAAAACCAAAAAAAGAGAAAAAAATAGTGAGCCAGACATGGTAGTGCATGCCTTTAATCCCATCACTTGGAATCCGAGACAGGAGGATAGCCATGAGTTTGAGGACACCCTGAGACTACATAGTGAATTCCAGGTCAGCCTGGACTGGAATCATCAGCCCCCCCCCCAAAAAAAGAAGAAAACAGTTGTGGATTCCTTTCTGTATCAATAAATTGGCATCTGCTCTGTTCTGTTCTGGTCTGTTTTTTTGTTTTGTTTTGTTTTTTTTTTTGGGTAATGCTGAGGCTTGAACTCATGGCTTTATACATGCTAAGCATGTGTTCTGCCATTGAGCTGGATCCCCATCCCCCCCTTTTTGTTTTTTTTGAGGGGTAGGGTCTCACTTTAGCCCAGGCTGGCCTGGAATTCACTATATAGTCTTAGGGTGGCCTCAACTCACGGTGATCCTCCTACCTCTGCCTCCTAAATGCTGGGATTAAAGGTGTGCACCACCACGCCCTGCTCAAATTTTTTTTTTTAAATAGGCTCTTACTGTGTGTAGCCTAGTTTGACTTCTAACTGATGATTTTCCTGCCTCTGCCAAGTACTGGGCTTATAGAGATCACATGCTTGTGCCACGTTTGCCCTATCTTCCCTTACTTTGCTTTTTAATATTATTTTATTGAAATGGATGTGTACTATTGTATTACTGGCTATTTAGATTGTTGAAGTATATTGTATATTGTTCTTTTGCATTATAGGTATAATTACATGGTTAAAGCCTCTTTATAATTTTCTAGTAGTCCATTATGGGTTGAATTGAAATGCTTGTTCATTTTGATGTATATTATCAGACTGCCATCTAGAAAGCTTACAGTAGTGTCATCCTGTCACCTGAAATGTTGGTGAAAACTAGCGTCTTCATGTCATTGCTATTTTAAATCTTTGCATGTTTGTTTGACTGTCATTTGTAGTAGATTCTATCTTATGAGGTATGTATGTATGTCTTAGAATGTAGCCCAGGCTGGCCTTGAACTTGTCGTGAGTGCAGGGATTACAAACTTGCTAGGTGATAATTCTTTTTGTTGTTGTTGTTAGCACTCAGTGTGCGTGTGCGTGTGCGTGTGCATGAGTCACGGGGCACATAGGGAGGTGAGAGGATAACTTTCAGCCCTGTCCTTGTCTTCCATCTAGTTTGATGCAGGGTCTTTTTGTCTCTCTCTCTCTTTTTTTTTAAATAGTTTTATTTATTAGAGCGAGAGAGAGAAGGAGGGAGGGGGTAAGGGAGGAAAGAGAGAATGAGAATGAATGGGTACACCAGGGCCTCTTGTCAGTACAAATGTACTCCAGATGCATACTCTACTTTGCATCTGGCTTTACATGGGGACTGGGGACTGGAACCTGGGTTGTTAAGGCTTTGTAGGCAAATGCCTTAACCTCTGAGCCATCTCTTCAGCCTATTGATGCAGGGTCTTTCATTGTTCACACTCCCTTTGCCAAGCTAGCTGGTCTGTGAACTTTGAGTTAATTCTATCTCTGCCTCCTCTCTTGTCCTAGTTACACTGGGATTATAGAAGCCAACCACAGCTTTCACATGGGGTCTGGGGATCCGAACTCAGAGATCAGTACTCAGAGTTGCAGTAAGTGCTTAATCTCCTGAGCCATCTCTAGTCCAATTTTCTTTTCAGGCCGACTGAGGATTGCTTGAGGTGGGGCGTGCATTCTGTAGTTCTTCCTAGTACTCCAGTAACTAGAACTGCTCCACCTGTTTGCTTTTCTATGTCGCCTTTGAAAGCACGTGCTTTTGCTTTCCCTGATAAAAAAGAACCTGGCCTGGCGTGATGGCGCACGCCTTTAATCCCAGCACTCGGGAGGCAGAGGTAGCAGAGGTAGGAGGATTGCCGTGCATTCAAGGCCACCCTGAGACTAGTTCCAGGTCAGCCTAAGCTAGAGTGAGACCCTATCTCAAAAAAAAAAAAAAAAAAAAAAAAAAAAAAACCTGGATGACTGCTTAGTAGATTGTGTCGTCTCTGATAGCTTAGTGATCGAGATGTGTCTGAGCCACACCTCAGTGATTCAGCATCATGCGACTATTGTAGAGGGTCCTTACACTAACCTAGATGGTCATTTACTTGACGTGACTTCTTGATGCAGTTGAGAGTTGGCAAACACAAGAGAAGTGAAGCTGCTGCTGAAGTAATTTGGCAAACTGCTTACAAGCTTTTTTTTTTCTTGTAAATAAGTTGGAGTACACTCTGAAATAGTAAGAATATGGTGTGGTCTATACATAAGCCAGTAACAGTCAGTCATTATTATTAAGTAATAAAGCCATAAGTACTTGAATAATGATTTGTGCTATTACTTCATCAGCTATGAAGTCACTAGGCAATAGAGATTTTACAACTCCATTACAGTCCTGTGAAACTGCTGCTGTGTATGTGTTTATATCTGCCTTTATATCTGCTAGCAGTCTTGGTATTAGCAAGTAGTGAATAGTCGTTTGTTTATTATTTTGTGTAGACATGTGTGATGTGTGTGCTTGCACATGCACTTGTGTATATGTGCATATGGAGGCCAGAGTGTCCTCCTCAATTGTTTTCCATCTTATTTTTAAAAATTTTATCTAGTTATTTGAGAGAGAGAGAGAGAGAGAGAGAGAGAGAGAATGAATGCCAGGGCCTCTAACCCCTGCAAGTGAACTCCAGATGCATGTGCCACCTTGTGCATCTGGCTTACATGGGTCCTGGCGAGTCAAACCTGGGTCCTTAGGCTTTGCTAAGCCATCTCTTTAGCCCTCCGTTTTTTTTTTTTAAAAATATTTATTTATTTATTTATTTATTTGAGAGAGAGAGAGATACAGAAATAGGCAGGAAGAGAGAGAGAGAGAATGGGCGTGCCAGAGTCTCTAGCCACTGCAAACGAACTCCAGATGCATGTGCCCTCTTATGCATCTGGCTTACGTGGGTCCTGGAGAATCGAGCCTCGAACCAGGATCCTTAGGCTTCACAGGCAAGCGTTTAACCACTAAGCCATCTCTCCAGTCCTAGCCCTCCATCTTAATAAAAAAAAATTGTTTTTGGTTTTTCGAGATAAGGTCTCGTTGTAGCCTAGGGTAACCTGGAATTTACTTTGTCAGTCTCAGGATGGCCTCGAACTCACAGCAGTCCTCTTACCTCTGCCTCCTGATTGCTGGGATTAAAGGTGTGTGCCACCATGCCCAGCTCCAGCTTATTTTGTGAGACGGGTTGTCTAACTGAACCTGGAGGTCACTGCTTTGACTAGACAAGCTACCTAGCAAGTTCTGGAAGTCTTCCTTGTTTCCTTCTCCCCAGTGCTGGGATTTTAAGTATGCACTATTGCACCTGACATTTTACGTGGATGCTGGTGATCTGAAGCCCTTTACCCACTGAGCTATCTCTCTAGCCAGTAAGTAGTCTTTTTAATTTAATTTTTTAAATTTTTGTTATTTTATTTTATTTTGTCTTTTGAGGTAGGGTCTAATTCTAGTCCTAGTTGATCTGGAATTCACTATGTAGTCTCAGGGTGGCCTCAAACGCACAGTGATCCTCCTACCTCTGCCTCCTGAGTGCTGAGATTAAAGGCGTGAGCCACCACGCCCGGCTTTTAATTTTATTTTTTAAAAATATTTTTATTTTGGGCTGAAGAGATGGCTTAGCGGTTAAGGTGCCACGTAAGCCAGATGCACATGGTGGCGCATGTGTCTAGAATTGAACCTGGGTCCTTTGGCTTTGCAGGCAAGTGCCTTAACCACTAAGCCATCTCTCCAGCCCTAAATAGTCTTTTTTAAAACCTAAATTAGGGGCTGGAGAGATGACTTACTGGATAAAGTGCTTGCCATGCAATTCTGATACTAGACTTAGGGTCCACAAATAACATATAAAACCTGGCACACACCCTTAAAGCACTCGGAAGGCAGAGACAGGAGGTGTGGTTTGGCATACACCCTGAGCTAAAGTGAGACCCTATCTTAAAAAAATCCTAGCACTTGTAATCCAAGGCAGAGACAGTGCTGGGATCCAGAGTAAACAATGAAAGATCCTGTCTCAAAAATGTGTGCACCACCACACCTGGCTCAGCCCTTTGTTTTTTATTTTAAAATATTTTTATTTATTTATTTATTTGCAAGCAGAAAGAGAGAAAGAGAGGGGTGGGGTGAGGAGAGACAGAAAGATAATGGGATGTGGTAGATTGATTGTAATGAAATGTTTAAATTGGGTATCACATGGAAACATACTTTTATTAGAAGCTTCAGATGAAATAGTGAGCTCAAAGCCTGGCATGGTGGTGCACACCTTTCATTCTGGCACTGGAGAGGCTGAGGTAGGAGGATCACTGTGAGTTCAAGGCTAGCTTGAGCTAGAGTGAGACCCTACCTCGAAAAAACAAGACAGCAACAACAAAAAAGATTTTTTGGGAAGCATTCTTTCACCTGTATGTACGTATGTATGGAAGTGCACAGTGCATGCATGTGTGCGTTTTTTGTTTTTTTTTGGTAGAAATTGAACCCAGGACCTCATGCATGTTAAGCAAGCACTCTTACCCTGATCTATGCTCTCAACCTTGCTAGTGTTTGTTTATTTTTCTTTCCTGAGATAAGGACTTAGTGTCTTTTAACTCACCATGTCAATCCAAGCTGGTCTTTTTTTTTTTTTTTTTTTTTTTTTTTTTTAGTTTTTTGAGGTAGGGTCTCACTCTGGTCCAGGCTGACCTGGAATTAACTATGTAGTCTCAGGGTGGCCTAGAACTCACGGCGATCCTCCTACCTCTGCCTCCCGAGTGCTGGGATTAAAGACAGCAACAACAAAAAGATTTTTGCGCCACCACGTCTGGCTTCCAAGCTGGTCTTGAACTCCAATTCTGTTTCTACCTCTACCTCCAAAGTGCTAGTATTTTTTTTTATTTTTTTATTTTTTTATTTTTTAATTTTTTTTTTGAGGTAGGGTCTCACTCTAGCTGAGGCTGACCTGGAATTCACTCTGTAGTCTCAGGGTGGCCTAGAACTCACGGCGATCCTCCTACCTCTGCCTCCCGAGTGCTGGGATTAAAGGCGTGCGCCACCACGTCTGGCTTCCAAGCTGGTCTTGAACTCCAATTCTGTTTCTACCTCTACCTCCAAAGTACTAGTATTTTTTTTTAATTAAATTTTTTTTAGAAGGGGCGGCCCTAGTCTAGGCTGACACAAAGTGATCCTCCTACCTCTGCCTCTTGAGTATTGGGATTAAAGGCAGGTGCCACCACACCCCACAGTGCTAGTATTATAGAACCATACTCAGAGCTGCAGGTGTTTCAAACTGCATGTTGTGACTCATTAAGTATTTAGATAGAAAACAAGGGGCTGGAGAGATGGTTCAGTGGTTAGAGGTGTCTGAGCTTATTAAGTTGGAAATTTAGTCCTCAGGGATAACTTTCCCCAAAGGGTACTTGTTGCTTGGAGCTTTTGGAGGTTATTGGAATTTGTAACTGTATTTGGTATTGTCAGGTTCCTCTCCATAATATTATCACTTTGTGTGTGTGTGTGTGTGTGTGTGTATGTATGTATGTATGTACATATACATATGTATATATAATTTTTAAAAAATATATTTTATTTATTTATTTGAGAGAGAGAGAAAGAGAGAGAGAGAGAGAATGGGCACGCCAGGGCCTCCAACCACTGCAAACAAACTCCTGATGAATGCACCCCCAGGTGCATCTGGCTTATATGGGTCCTGAAGAGTTGAATCAGGATCCTTTGGCTTTGCAGGCAAGTGCCTTAACCACTAAGCCATCTCTCCAGCCCTATAATTTTTTTTGAATCAGAATTTTGCACTACCTTGGCCTCAGACTTGAGGTGGTCCTCCTGCTTCAGCTTCTTAAGTGCTAGGAGTAGAGGCCTTTGTTTCTATGTGTTCTTGGTATTCTTTTAGCACTACAGTATGCAAATTTATTATCTCTAAGTCCTTACGATTTATGGTATTGTCAGTTGTTTACAAATCAGACATATTCTCATTATATCATTTTTTTTTCAAGGTAGGGTATCTCTCTAGCTCAGGCTGACCTGGAATTCACTACGTAGTTTTAGGTTAGCCTTGAACTCAGTGATCCTCGTACCCTTGCTTCCTGAGTGCTGGGATTAAAGGTGTGCGCCACCACGTTTAGCTCTTTGTTTTTTTTTAAATTTTTGTTTATTTTTATTTATTTATTTGAGAGTGACAGAGAAAGAGGCAGAGAGAGAGAGAGGGCATACCAGGACCTTCAGCCACTGCAAAAGAACTCCAGCTGCATGTGCCACTTTGTAGATCTGGCTTATGTGTGTACTGGGGAATGGAGCCTCGAACCGGGGTCCTTAGGCTTTACAGGCATGCGCTTAACCTCGAAGCCATCTCTCCAGCCCCAGCTCTTTGTTTTTGAAAGGGTCTATATATCCCAGACTATCCTTGAACTCTTAAGATCCTCTTCTCCATCTCCCAAGTGCTGGGATTATAGACATGTGCTACCATGGTTTAGATACTTTCTCTTTGGCTGACTTCTTAATAGCCTGAGGCGAAAGACAAATTTATGGGAAAATGTTAATTTTCTCTGGTTTACGAAAGAGTGTGCTCTTTAGGACAGAATAAAACCCAAGTGTGGAAGCTTTCTGTTCTATTCGAGTAGTGTCGTAGGCAGAGACAGTGTATATACCTGCAGTCTTGGCACTGGATGCTAATTGTAGGGAAGCTTAGACTTGTCTGTCCAATGGAGGGATGAATTACAGTTGTTCCCCAGGACAGCACTGGCAGATTAGAGAGCCCTTATATCCTGCCTAATTTTAGTTTATTTTTATTTATTTGAGAGAGGGAGAGATAATAGGCATGCTAGGGCCTCCAGCCACTGCAAACGAACTCCAGATGCATGTGCTGCCTTGTGCATCTGGCTTATGTGGGTGCTGGGGAATCGAACCTAGGTCCTTTGGCTTTGCAGGCAAGGGCCTTAACCGCTAAGCCATCTCCTCAGCCCCAATATCCTGCCTAATTTTGTATAGCTTATGAGCTATATTAAAAGTAGTTTTGGGATTGAGAGATGGCTTAGCAGTTAAGGTGCTTGTTTGCAAAACCAAAGGACTCAGGTTCGATTCCCTAGTACCAAAGTAAGGCTGGATGCCCTGGTGTGCCCATTCCCTTTCTCTGTCTCTGTCTCTGCTCTCTCTCTCTCTCTCTCAAATAATAAAATAAAATAGAATTTTTTTTCTCTTTTTTTGCGAGGTAGGGTCTTACTCTGATCCAGGCTGACCTGGAATTAACCATGTAGTCTCAGGGTGGCCTCGAACTCACAGCGATCCTCCTACCTCTGCCTCCTGAGTGCTGGGATTAAAGGTGTGCGCCACCACGCCCGGCTCTAGAAAATATTTTAAAAAGTAGTTGTAAGGGCTAGAGAGATGGCTTAGCGGTTTAAGGCACTTACCTACAAAGCCTAAGAGCTCAGGTTCAATTGCCTAGTACCCATGCAGAGGTAGATGCACGAGATGATGTATGTATGTCTGGAATTAATTTGCAATGGCTAGTGGCCCTGGGCTACCTATTAATCTCTCACTCTGTCCCTCTCTCAAATAAATAAAAAAGTTTTTTATTTTTATTTATTTACTGGAGAGAGAGAAAGAATGAATGGGTCTGCCAGGGTCTTCAGCCACTGAAGATGAACTCCATACACATGTGCCACATTGTCCATTTGGCTTATGTGGGTCCTGGGGAATTGAACCTGGGTCCTTTGGCTTTGCAGGTAAGTACCTTAACTGCTAAACCATCTCTCCAGCTCAGAAGTAGTCCCCCTTCTCCCCACAAAAATAGTTTTAAAATGAAGTGAAATGTAAACTTAAAAAACCCCATTTATTTATTTATTTATTTATTTATTTATTTATTTATTTATTTATGAGAAATAATATGAGTGGATATGTCAGGTCTTTTAGCCATTGCAAAGAAACTTCAGATGCATGCACCATTTTGTGTATCTGGCTTACATGGGTACTGGGGAGTTGAACCTGGGTTGTTAGGCTTTGCAGGCAATTCTTAACCACTAAGCCATCTTTCCAGCCTGGGTAAATAAAATGCCGTTGTTACACAGCAGTGCTTATTATTTACATTTTGTCTGTGGTTTCCTTTGGGCTTCACTGGCAGAGTGTGGCCTATAAAACCCCAAATATTTACTCCTGGCCCTTATTAAGGGTATTTATTGACCTTGCTTTAGATTGTTATGAATGATGACTAGTAACTAACTAGCGTCTTCATATGTGATTTTTTTTTTTTTTCCGAGGTGGGGGCTCACTCTAGCTCAGGCTGACCTGGAATTCACTATGTAGTCTCAGGGTGGCCTTGAACTCATGGCGATCCTCCTACCTCTGCCTCCCGAGTGCTGGGATTAAAGGCATGTGCCACCATGCCCAGCTCATATGTGCTTTTGAAGCAGTTTCTGAAATTGCTAATTATTAGATGATTAGAATTAAATTTTGAGTGGCTACATAAATGGTAACGATTATGCCTGCTACAGTGGTAACCATTGAAATGTTAATTTCTCAGTTATTTCTGTGGAAAAATGCATCAACAACGTTGTGGTGGTGCACACCTTTGCTGTGAGTTGAGGTGAGCCTGGGCTAGAGTGAGAACCTGCATTAAAAAAAAAGTTTAATGTGCTGTTCTGTTCAAGGTAAGACCCCGTTAGTTGTTAGGATTGCTAGTGGAGTGCCATAGATTGAGCGGTTTAAACAACAAGTTTACTTTCTCATAGCCTAGAGTCTAGAGTTCCAAGTTTAAGGTGTCAGCGGGTTTGGTTTCTCCTGAGACCTACTTCTTGGCTTGCAGATGACTGTCTTTAACAGAGCCTTTATTCTGGGCCCATCCCTGCTATTTCTTCTTTCTTTCATAATGACATTAGTCCGATTGAATTAGGGGCCAGCTTCTGTTTTATTTTTATTTTATTCTTTTTTTGAGGCAGGGTCTAGCTATGCAATCCTGGCTGCTGTTGAATAACTGCATTGAGAAATCCATTAGCAGAAGTATTAGTTTCCTGGAGTTGTGATAAAATGTCTGACAGAAGCATTGTAAGGGAGGGTAGACTTAGCTTGGCTCACAGTTTCAGTGTCCATCATGGGTGGACAGGCATGGCAGTGTGACTCCTGCATGTGGCAGCAGGAGCTTGCATCACATGGTGATGCATCAGTAAGCGGAGGCTAGGTGGTAAACAGGGCTGGCTGTAGAAACTTCAACGACTGCCTTCCCCTTGTGCCCTTCTTCATCAGCCAGGCCTCACCTCTTGACAGTCTCCAGAAAGTACTACCAGCTGGAGACCAGGGGCTTAGAACATAAGTCTGTGGGGAACATTCAGAATTCAAACTATGAAGGAGATTCAGATTTGAACAGGTAGAAGAATCGGTGAACTTAAAGATAGGGCACTAAAGCCGGGCGTGGTGGTGTATGCCTTTAATCCCAGCACTCGGGAGGCAGAGGTAGGAGGATTGCCGAGAGTTCGAGGCCACCCTGAGACTACATAGTGAATTCCAGGTCAGCCTGGACCAGAGTGAAACCCTACCTTGAAAAACAAAAAAAAAAAAAAAGATAGGGCATTTACATTTATTTAGAGTCTGAGAAGAAAAGTGAGTGAAAATGAACAAAGCCTAAGGAAGTTCAACTGTGGGACAATCAAGTGATCCAATATATACATTAGTTAAACTCTAGAAGGAAAAAAGAAAAAAATGAGATTTTTTTTCACTTTTTAGTTTTTAAAAAATTATTTATTTATTTATTTATTAGAGAGAGAGAGAATGAGGCAGAGAGAGAGGAAGAGAGAAGATGGGCATGCCAGGGCATCTAGCCACTGCAAGTGAACTCTAGACATAGGTGCCACCTTGTGCATCTGGCTTACCTGGGTCCTGGGGAATCGAACCTACGTCCTATAGCTTTGCGGGCAAGTGCCTTAACTGCTAAGCCATCTCTCCAGGCCAATGTTTTTATTTTATTATTTTATTTTTTAAAACATTTTTACTTATTTTATTTGAGAACGAGAGAGAGAGAGAAAAAGAGGCAGATAGAAAGAGAATGAGTGTACCAGGGCCTCCAGCCACTCCAGATGAACTCCAAATGCATGTGCCACCTTGTGCAGCTGGCTTATGTGGGTCCTGGGGAATCGAATCTGGAGAGTACAACATGGGTCCTTTGGCTTTGCAAACAAGCACCTTAACCACTAAGCCATCTCTCCAGCCCCAGATTAAGTCTTTTCGTCAAACTGGAATGTTTCTTACCATTATGAATTTAAAATAATATCTCTGAGGCTGGAGAGATGGCTTAGTGGTTAAGACGCTTGCCTGCGAAGCCTAAAGACCCATGTCGTACTCTCCAGATCCCACGTTAAGGTTAGCCCGACGCACAAAGATGAGGCAAGTGCATGGTCGCGCATGCCCACTAGGTGGTGCAAGCGTCTGGAGTTTGATTTCAGTGGCTGAAGCCCTTGCATGCCAATTCTCTCATTCTCTTGCTCTCTCTAAAATAAAAAATAAATAAAAAAGACTTAATCTGTACATCCAGGAAGCTTGATGAATCCCAAGTAACATAAATTGAAAGAGACACATAACCAACTGTTGACAACCAAAGGATCTTGAAAGTAGCAAGAGAAAAGTGATTGTTAAGGATTCTGAAAAAAGCTATTAGTAGATTTCTCATTGGAAGCCCTGGGAACCAGAAAGAATGGGATGATATATTGAAGTTGCTAAAAAGAAAGAAACAGGGCTGGAGAGATGGTTCAGTGGTTAAGGGGCTTGCTTGCAAAACCCAACAACCCAAGTTCAGTTCCCCAGTATCCACGTAAAGCCAGTGGCACAGTGTCGCACTCATCTGGAGTTTGTTCGCAGTGGCTAGAGGCCCTACTGTGCCCATTCTCTGTCTTTCTGTCTCTTTCTACTTGCACATAAATAAATATATTTTAAAAAAGAAAGAAACAAAATATAGCTTCACCAAGATTTTCTATATCTAGTGAAACTGTCAGAAAAAAGAGAATGAAGCCATCCTCAGAAAAAAGCTGTGTGTTCAGTGCCATTGGACCTGCCCTGTTAGAATGGTAAAGGGAGCCAGGTATGGTGGCGCACACCTTTAGTCCCAGCACTCGGGAGGCAGAGGTAGGAGGATCACTGTGAGTCTGAGGCCAGCCTGGACTACGAAGTGCGTGCCATGTCAGCCTCGGCTAGAGTGAGACCCTCCCTTGGGGATTAGGGGGAGAAAAATAGTAAAGGGAAGTACTTTATGTTGAGATGAGTCACTAGGATGGTCTTGAAGCCACATAAATATATAAGTACCTTTGTTAAAGGTATATATACAGACAAATATAAAGCCCATTGTGATAACAATAATATAAAATTATTTACTTATTTATTTGCATGCAGAAAGACACACACACACACACACACACACAGGGGGTGCACCATGGCCTCTAGCCGCTGCCAGTGGACTCCAGATGCATGTGTCATCCTCTGCATCTGGCTTTATGTGGGTGCTGGGGAGTTGAACTTACATCATTAGACTTTGCAGGCAAGCGCCTTAACCACCTAGCCAGCTCTTCAGCTCTAAAACTGAGTATTTTAACAAATAAAAGTCATAAAATGGAACCATGCAAAATTTGAAATTGAACAATATAACAAATGAATTGAGAAAGTCCTTAGAGTTTTTGTTTGTTTGTTTTTCAAGGTAGGGTCTTGCTCTACTCTAGGCTGACCTGGAACTCACTATGTAGTCTCAGACTGACCTCAGACTCACAGCAATCCACCTACCTCTGCTTCCCAAGTGCTGGTATTAAAGGCATGCACCACCATGCCTGGCCAGGTTTTTTTTAAAATTAATTAATTAACTTATTTATGAGATAGAGAGAATGCCAGGGCCTCTAGCCACTGCAGACGAACTCCAGACGCATGTGCCACTATGTGCATCTGGCTTACTTGGGTTTTGGGGAATCGAACCTGGGTCCTTAGGCTTCATAGGCAAGCACCTGAATTGCTAAGCCATCTCTCTAGCTCTGTTTCTTAAAATATTTTATTTTTATTCATTTATTTATGAGAGTGGGGGGGAGAGAGGATAAGACAGTGTGTGCCCCAGGGCCTCTAGCCACTGCAAACAAACTCCAGACACATGCATCATCATGTGCATCTGGCTTATGTGGGTTCTGGGAAATTGAATCTGGGTCCTTAGGCTTCGCAGGCAAGCGCCTTATCCACTAAACCATCTCTGCAGCCTGAGCCCTATTTTTTCATAGTTTATTTTTATTTATTCATTTATGAGAGAGAACAGCTTTTTTATTTATAAGATTTATAAGATGCTTGTGCCACCTAGTGTGCATGTGCGACCTTGCACTTGCGTCATCTTTGTGCATCTGGCTTATGTAGCATCTGGAGAGAGATTCGAACATAAGTCCTTGGGGCTTTGCAGGCAAGCACCTTAACTGCTAAATCCTCTCTCCAGCCCCTATTTAAAAAAAAAAAAATTATTTATTTACAAGGAGAGATGGTGAGCAAGCTATTTTTTTTTAATTTTATTTATTTATTTGAGAGAGAGGGAGAGAAAGAGTGAGAGTGGACACGCCACGGCCTCTAGCTACTGCAAACAAGCTTCAGATGCATGTGCCACCCATGTGCATCTGGCTTACATGGGACCTGGAGAATTGAATCTGGGTTCTTTGGCTTTGCAGGCAAGTGCCTTAACTGCTAAGCCATCTCTCCAGCCCCTCCTCATTTATTTTTGTGTGTATATCTGTGGTATCTGTATGTTTATGTGCCCCCGTGCCATTCCACTCTTACCTGCGGCTGGGTGTGCTTGCCTGTGGTGGCCAGGGTGGAATGTAGGGTGTCCCACTCCCATCGCTCTTCTGCCTGTTCTTATTTGAGCTAGAGTCTCTTACTGATTTTTGGAGCTTACCTTTTCACAGGCTCCTGCAATTCTTGGGTCTCTGCTTCCCTATTGGAGTGGGGATACAGACAGGTGGCTGTACCCTGCTGTTTATATGGGTCCTGGGGATCAAACTTGAAGTGGTTCCTCATGTTCTCATGCTTGCACACCAATTGTTGTTAACCACTGAGCCGTTTCTCCAACCTCACCTTATTATTATTATTTAATTTTATTTACCCATTCTGAAAGAGAGAGAGGCAGGTAGAGAGAATGAGCTGTACCAGGTTCTCCAGCCACTGCATACAAACTCCAGGTGCATGTGCCCCTTTGTGCATGGGTACGTGGGTACTAGGGAATCGAACCTGACTCCTTAGGCCTTGTAGGCAAACTCCTTAGCCCCTAAGCCATCTCTCCAGCTCCCCATCTTATTTTTGGTTTTTCAAGGTAGGGTCTTGCTCTAGTCTAGCTGATCTGGAATTCACTAGTCTCAGGCTGGCCTTGAACTCACAGCCTACTCCTACTTGTGCCTCCCAAGTGCTGGGATTAAAGATGTGCTGTCACCATGCCCGGTTTATTTTTTTGAGACAGGGTTTCTCACTGAACCAAGAGCTTACCCATTTTGTTAGACTAGCTAACCATTGAGTTGAAAGGGTGGTCCTATCTGCACCTCCCCAGTATGGGGATTATAGGTACACACCACTGTACTTGGCTTTTACTTGGTTTCTGGGTATCGAAACTCAGGTCTTCCTGCTTGAGGGGCAGCCACTTCACTATTTAACTCATTTCCTCAGGCTCCTAACTATGTAGTTTTTTTTTTTTTTTTAGGTAGTGTTACACTCTAGCCCAGGCTGACCTGGAACTTCTCTGAGTGCTGGAATCAAAGGCGTGTGCCACCATCCTACATGTTGCCTTGTATCCTGCCTCTGCCTCCCAAGTGCTGGGATTAAAGGCATGTGCCACCATGCCTGGCAGCCCACATTTTTTTTTTATTTTTATTTTTATTTTGCAAGCAGAGGTAGGATCAGACCCTGTAGCCTAGCCTGGACTGGAACTCACTCTGTGCCCCTCATGCATCTGGCTTACATGGGTCCTGGAGAATTGGGATCCTTTGGCTTTGCAGGCAAATACCTTAACCGCAGCCATGCTGGCCTCCAACTCACAGTGATCCTCCTACTTCAGTCTCCTGAGTGCTGGGATCAAAGGCGTGTGCCACCATGCCTGGCCCTAACTATGTATTTTTATAATTGGATGTAAGTGGGGAAATACTATACATGTTGCCTTGTATCCTGCTTTTTCATTTATAAGTAAATTATAGCAGTTGGTCAGCACTCAAACAGTATAACTTTTCTTTCCTTAGGGTCAACTCACTATCCTGAATATCCATTCTCCCAAAAAGAAGGGACAGAAAGAAAGACCGCTTTGTAAGAAAGGCTGTGTATCCCATGAACGAGCCAGCAGAAAATCGATTGGAGTGCACCAGGACTCCAGAGCCAGATATAAGGCTCAGAAAAAGCCACCAACTTGATGACACGAGGGGAGACAATAATGATACCCACCAAGGAAATTTGGAGCCCATGCTAGAAGCATCTATTTGTTCTTCCCTTCATAAAAAAGTAAGTTAAAGTTGAGAGGATGACAAAGTGAAGGTTTATGGGGATGAGGGATGATACTGCAAAAAATAAATACGTGACAATTGCTGGAGAAAGGATGGGGGTGTTGTATTTTCTGTTTAGAATAATATTTTTGTTTGTGTGCTTAATTGTTTTCTTGGGAGAGTAGTGGTGACTCCTCCACCCAAGAGTAACTTGATCAAGGTTTTTTTCTTTAAAAAAAAAATATATATATATATATATTTATATGAAATCTAAAAAAAGAATATGAAATATATGAAAGAGAGCGAGATGCAAATAGAGAGAAAGAGAATGGGCATACCATGGCCTCTAGCCACTGCAAAGGAACTCCAGACGCATGCACCACCTTGTGCATCTGACTTTATGTGGGAACTGGGGAACTGCATCCAGGTCCTTAGGCTTTGCAAAAGGCAAGTGCCTTAAGTACTAAGCCATCTCTCCAGCCCTCTTTTTTTCATTTTTTAACTTAATGTTTTTTAAGTATTTGATTTCAGTTATACCTTTCTCCTGGTGCTTGAAATCATAATTTGTTTTATCTTGTTTAAGGGAGTAGTTGGTTTTTTTGTTTGTATTTTATTGACAATGTCCATAATTACAGACAATAAAGCATAATTTCTCTCCTCCCTCACTTTCCCCTTCACAAACTACTCTCCATCATGTCCCTTCCCTCTCAATTAGTCTCCTTTATTTTGATGTCATCATCTTTTCCTCCTATTATGAGGGTCCTCTGTGGATAGTACCAGGCATTGCGAGTTCATGGATATCCAGGCCATTTTGTGTCTGGAAGGCTGCATTGTAAGCAGTCTTACCCTTCCGATGGCACTTATATTCTATCTGCCCCCCTCTTCTGCAATGGCCCCTGAGCCTTGAAGGGTGTCATAGAGATATATCAGTGCTGAACACTTTTGTCACTTCTTCTCAGCACTATGGTGCCTTTTGAATTTATTTATTTATTTATTTATTTATTTATTTATTTATTTGAGAGACAGAGGAAGAGACAGAGAATGGGCCAGGGGCTTTTCAGACACTGTGAATGAACTCCAGACCTGTGTGCTCTTTTGTGCACATGTGTGACATTATGTCACTTTGCATCTGGCTAAACGTGGGACCTGGAGATTTGAACAAGTGTTCTTAGGCTTCGCAGGTAGGCACCTTAACTGCTAAGCCATCTCTCGAGCCTGCCTTTTGAATCTTTGTAGATGTCACCACCATCTGAAACGAGAAGCTTCTCTAACCCAAAAGTATATGGGTATAAATGTTATGTACCTGGCTTTGTATAAATAGGCCCTGTTACCTTTTGGGATGGCTTCCAATCTCACCTATGCTCAGTGCCCACCTTGGTCCCTCTGTGTTGTGCTGTGGACTGTTAGGCTGCTTGGGTCAGTGGATCTGGTGTTCTGATCACCTGTGCTAGATGCTGTGTGGCCAGGGGGAGGAGGGATGGATGAGTCCTCTGGTGGTTTGTGGCACTGGCAGTTGGGGGATGGGGGGCTGGCAGGATGTGTGGAGTTGTACTGGAGCTGCTCTGCTGCTCCCTTTGTGTCCTCCTTCCACAGCTGCTCCCTTTGTGTCCTCCTTCCACAGCTGCTCCCTTTGTGTCCTCCTCCACAGCTGCTCTGCTGCTCCCTTCGTATCCTCCTTCCACAGCTGCTCCGCTGCTCCCTTTGTGTCCTCCTTCCACAGCTGCTCCCTTTGTGTCCTCCTCCACAGCTGCTCTGCTGGTCCTTGCTGTCTTCCTCTTGGGTTTATTGACTTTGTGAGGAGGCTAGTGTGGGTAGAAAATCCTTTCACCTGGTTTCTGCTTCAGCAGCTCTGTGTTTGGCTGGGTGGGCGTGCATGCAGACTGAGGCCACTGGCGCCCGTGGACCCCAGGATCCAATGCTCTTCCAGCCAGGTGGCTAGAAATCCAAGTTTTAGGTTTAAAACATTTGAGTCTATTGGGAGAATTAATTCAAGCTATTTACCATATATATAGCCTTTCTAATTCAACCATGCTTTAGTTATGACGTTATCAATGATATTTTTAAAGAAATTCTATTTGTATGTGGAACTTCTCAATCAACTTTTTCTCCATTGAGTGTCAGTAGAATCTTGAGGACAGAAGGTAGTTTTTAAAATTAATTAATTAATTAATTAATTATTTTTGGTTTTTCAAGGTAGGGTCTCACTCTAGCCCAGGCTGACCTGGGATTCACTATATAGTCCCAGGGTGGCCTTGAATTCATGGCAATTGATCCTTCTACCTCTGCTTCCCTGTGCTGGAATTAAAGGCATGTGCCACCACAACCGGATTCACAAGGTAGATTTTTAAATTTTCATTTCACTTCTCTGAAAGAAATAGCAGAGTTTAGCTGTACCATGATAGCAGAGGTATATTTGTGAGTAGCATCAGAAAAATCATAGTTACAAGCATTTTCCTCTGTGTTTTGGAGCTTTTACATTATGTAGTGTACATTCAGTGACGTCGCACTAACCCTCCCCCACCCCCTCCATAGGGTCTTGCTCTAGCCCAGGCTGCCAGGAATTCTGGCCTCAAACTCATAGCAATTCTTCTACCTAGTTTCTGGAGTCTAGAATTAAAGGCATGCCCCACCATGCCCAGCACTCTCTCTTTCTCAAATAAATAAATAAATTAAATAAATAAAAGTTTTAAAAATATTTTTAAAAATTAAAAGAATATTAAAAAATGCAGCCAGGGCATACTTTAATGCTCAGGATGCTGAAGTAGGAGGATTGCTGTGAGTTTGAGGCCAGCCTGTTCCAGGTCAGCCTGTGCTACAGTGAAACCTTGCTTGAAAAAGGACCCACCCCATAACAAAATCCCAGAAAAATAGAGTAAAAATATTCAGGTGTATCAGCCAGGCATGGTTGTGCATGCCTTTAATCTCAGCACTCGCGAGGCAGAGATAGGAGGATCACTGTGAATTCGAGGCTACCCTGAGACTGCATAGTGTAATCCAGGTCACCCTGGGCTCCAGTGAAAGCCCTACCTTGAAAAAACAACAATAAAAAATTTAGGTGTATCTATGTAGTAAGTAATATACATTTAAATTAAAGCTACATTGAATTTGATAAAATTATGTATATGTTAATATAACTAATAATGAGATACATATCTTTAAATTTTTTAAATTTGTCTACATGTGTGCTGTTGCAGTCACCTTCTTGATGCTGGTAGAAAGCACCTGACCAAGGGCAGCTTGTGGTAGGAAAGAGTTTATTTTGGCTTATAGAGTCGAGGAGAAGCTCCATGATGGCATGAGCATAGGGTGGGCATCACCTCCTGGCTAACATCAGGTGGACAATAGCAGCAGGAGAGAGTGCCAAACACTGGCACGGAGAAGCTGGCTATAACACCCATAAGCCCACCTCCAACAACACATCACCTCCAGGAGGCTTCAATTCCAAAATTGCCACCAGCTGGGGACCTAGCATTCAGAGCACATAAGATTATGGGGGTCACCTGAATCAAACTACCACATGTGTGTACATGTTCATATGTGTATTTGTTCCCATGTGTGAGTATGGGTGTGTGCTTGTGGAGGTTCGAGAACAATGTTATCATTCTCCTGTCTCTGCCTCCTATATTGCTGTCAGTTTGAGTGCTGGGATTACAGAAGTCCCGCCATGGTTTCTGGCTTTTTACATGGGATCTGAACTCAACAGCAATCCTCCTGCCTCTGTCTCACCAGTGCTGGGATTAAAGGTGTGCGCCATCACGCCCGGCTTTATTAAGATTTTCTTATCAAGCATGGTGGTTCACCCGTTTAATTGCAGCACTGGAGAGGCTAAAGGAGGAGAGTTGCAGCAAGGTAGAAGCCATCCTGGAGAGTTTCAGGGCAGCCTGAACTACAGTGTGAGATTGTCTCAAAATCAATCAGTAAGTAAGTAAGTCAAGGATCACTGTGTAGATATACTATATGTGAGCATTATTTTAAGATTACCCAGGAAGTGGGAGAGGCAGCCTCTAGAGTGATCGGGTATGTAGAAGACTAACTACTGGGCCTCCCATGGGGCAGTGAATGATGAAGGGCCAAAGGAATAGATAAAAACAGGGAAGAAACAACATCTCCTTTTTGTTTTTGTTTATTTTATTTTTGTTTATTTTTTGGTTTTTCGAGGTAGGGTCTCACTCTGGTCCAGGCTGACCTGGGATTCACTATATAGTCCCAGGGTGGCCTTGAATTCATGGGAATTGATCCTTCTACCTCTGCTTCCCTGTGCTGGAATTAAAGGCATGTGCCACCACAACCGGATTCACAAGGTAGATTTTTAAATTTTCATTTCACTTCTCTGAAAGAAATAGCAGAGTTTAGCTGTACCATGATAGCAGAGGTATATTTGTGAGTAGCATCAGAAAAATCATAGTTACAAGCATTTTCCTCTGTGTTTTGGAGCTTTTACATTATGTAGTGTACATTCAGTGACGTCGCACTAACCCTCCCCCAACCCCTCCATAGGGTCTTGCTCTAGCCCAGGCTGCCAGGAATTCTGGCCTCAAACTCATAGCAATTCTTCTACCTAGTTTCTGGAGTCTAGAATTAAAGGCATGCCCCACCATGCCCAGCACTCTCTCTTTCTCAAATAAATAAATAAATTAAATAAATAAAAGTTTTAAAAATATTTTAAAAAATTAAAAGAATATTAAAAAATGCAGCCAGGGCATACTTTAATGCTCAGGATGCTGAAGTAGGAGGATTGCTGTGAGTTTGAGGCCAGCCTGTTCCAGGTCAGCCTGTGCTACAGTGAAACCTTGCTTGAAAAAGGACCCCCCCCCATAACAAAAATCCCAGAAAAATAGAGTAAAAATATTCAGGTGTATCAGCCAGGCATGGTTGTGCATGCCTTTAATCTCAGCACTTACGAGGCAGAGATAGGAGGATCACTGTGAATTCGAGGCTACCCTGAGACTGCATAGTGTAATCCAGGTCACCCTGGGCTCCAGTGAAAGCCCTACCTTGAAAAAACAACAATAAAAAATTTAGGTGTATCTATGTAGTAAGTAATATACATTTAAATTAAAGCTACATTGAATTTGATAAAATTATGTATATGTTAATGTAACTAATAATGAGATACATATCTTTAAATTTTTTAAATTTGTCTATGTGTGTGCTGTTGCAGTCACCTTCTTGATGCTGGTAGAAAGCACCTGACCAAGGGCAGCTTGTGGTAGGAAAGAGTTTATTTTGGCTTATAGAGTCGAGGAGAAGCTCCATGATGGCATGAGCATAGGGTGGGCATCACCTCCTGGCTAACATCAGGTGGACAATAGCAGCAGGAGAGAGTGCCAAACACTGGCACGGAGAAGCTGGCTATAACACCCATAAGCCCACCTCCAACAACACATCACCTCCAGGAGGCTTCAATTCCAAAATTGCCACCAGCTGGGGACCTAGCATTCAGAGCACATAAGATTACGGGGGTCACCTGAATCAAACTACCACATGTGTGTACATGTTCATATGTGTACTTGTTCCCATGTGTGAGTATGGGTGTGTGCTTGTGGAGGTTCGAGAACAATGTTATCATTCTCCTGTCTCTGCCTCCTATATTGCTGTCAGTTTGAGTGCTGGGATTACAGAAGTCCCGCCATGGTTTCTGGCTTTTTACATGGGATCTGAACTCAACAGCAATCCTCCTGCCTCTGTCTCACCAGTGCTGGGATTAAAGGTGTGCGCCATCACGCCCGGCTTTATTAAGATTTTCTTATCAAGCATGGTGGTTCACCCGTTTAATTGCAGCACTGAGAGGCTAAAGGAGGAGAGTTGCAGCAAGGTAGAAGCCATCCTGAGAGTTTCAGGGCAGCCTGAACTACGGTGTGAGATTGTCTCAAAATCAATCAGTAAGTAAGTAAGTCAAGGATCACTGTGTAGATATACTATATGTGAGCATTATTTTAAGATTACCCAGGAAGTGGGAGAGGCAGCCTCTAGAGTGATCGGGTATGTAGAAGACTAACTACTGGGCCTCCCATGGGGCAGTGAATGATGAAGGGCCAAAGGAATAGATAAAAACAGGGAAGAAACAACATCTCCTTTTTGTTTTTGTTTATTTTATTTTTGTTTATTTTTTGGTTTTTCGAGGTAGGGTCTCACTCTAGCTCAGGCTGACCTGGAATTCACTATGTAGTCTCAGGGTGGCCTTGAACCCACTGTGATCCTCCTACCTCTGCCTCCCAGTGCTGGGATTAAAGGCGTGCACCACCACGCCCGGCTTTGTTTTTGTTTGTTTTGAAGCAGGGTCTGTAGCCCAGGCTGACCTGGAATTCATTCTTTAGCACAGGCTGGCTTTGAACTCAGGGCAATCCTCCTCCCTAAGCCTCCCAACTTCTGGGATTAGGCGTGTACTACCATGCCTGGCAGCAGAAAACACTTTCATTGGGCACTTATGTGCCAGGCTCATTCATTACTGCATTCAGTTCTTAGACCTCATAAACTGGGCATAATTTTTCTTGTTTTACAGATAAGAAGATGGAAATCCATTTCTGCTTAAAAGACTTCTAAACTGACTAATTGGCATTTAAAATGTTGCATACACCTTTCCTAGCACTCAGGAGGCAGAGCTAGGAGGATCACTGTGAGTTCCAGGCCACCCGGAGCCTGGGCTATAGTGAAACCCTACCTTGGGAAAAAACAAAACAAGGAAGTATGCATGGTAGTTAGGATGGCCAAGTGGCGGCACTGTGTTCAGAAGTAGGCATGGTGGTATATACCTGTAATTTCAGAATTTGTAACTCAGAAGGTGGAAGCAGAAGGATCAGGTGTTCAAGGCCAACCTTTGTTATATCAGACCCAGTCTTAAAGAAAAAGAGGTAGAGAAAGAAGAGAAGAAGGAAAGCAGCAGTGAATGATAAGAGGCCCAGCCTCTAGCAAGATGAGTGACTAGGACTCATCTAATGTTGTCCTCACCCATGCAGTGGTGTGTTTGCCTGTACTGCTTCCAGACAGGCTTTATATTAGTCTAGATAAAATGATATCTGAAGCCAGGCGTGGTGGCGCACGCCTTTAATCCCAGCACTCGGGAGGCAGAGGTAAGAGGATCGCCATGAGTTCGAGGCCACCCTGAGACTACATAGTTAATTCCAGGTCAGCCTAGACCAGAGTGAAAAACCCTACCTCAAAAAACAAAAAAAAAAAAAAGGATATCTGAGAATAGCATTGGATGATAGTCCCAAAAGAGTAATACTAAATTCTTTCTCTCATGATTATTTATTTATTTATTTTTTTATTTTTATTTTTAAATTTTTTCTCTTATTTTTTATTTTATTTTTTTTTGGTTTTGCAAGGTAGGGTCTCACTTTGGTCCAAGCTGACCTGGAATTAACTATGTAATCTCAGGGTGGTCTCGAACTCTTGGCGATCCTCCTACCTCTGCCTCTCAAGTGCTGGGATTAAATGCGTGCGCCACCACACCGGCTGATTTTTAATTTTTAAATTTAAAAAATTTAGCTGGATGTGATGGCACACACCTTTAATCCCCTCATTAGGGAGGCAGATGTAGGATGGTTATAAGTTCGAGGCCACCCCGAGACTACATAGTGAATTCTGGGTTAGCCTGGGCTAGAGTGAGATACCCTACCTTGAAAAATAAAAAACAAAAATTTAAAAATTTATTTATTTGCAAGCAGTGAGAGATAGAAGAAACAGAATGGGCACCCCAGGGCCTCCAGATAATGCTTGTGTTTCTGTGTGTGTCTAGCTTTATGTGGGTACCTGGGGAGGTAAACTGGGTCATTAGGCTTTGCAGACAAGCACCTTAACCATTGAGACATCTCTCCAATGCCTCGCTCATGCTTTGTTTTATTTACTTGTTTGTTTATTTGAGAGAGAGTTGGTGAGCCAGGGCCTCAGCCACTGTAATTGAATTGCAGGCGCTTGCACCACCTAGTGGGCATGTGTTATCTGTGCTTGCTTCATCTTTGTGCATTTGGTTTACGTGGGATCTGGAGAGTCAAACATGGGTCCTTAAACTTCGCAGGCAAGCGCCTTAACTGCAAAGCCATTTCTCCAGCCCTCTCTCATGTTTTAAAAACATGTTCTTATTTATTTATGAGACAGACAGAAAGA
Source organism: Orientallactaga sibirica (assembly GCA_036365145.1). NCBI lineage: Eukaryota > Metazoa > Chordata > Mammalia > Rodentia > Dipodidae > Orientallactaga > Orientallactaga sibirica. The sequence continues at coordinate 5,991,422 of JAEOAD010001268.1, forward strand.
AGCAGGCAGAAAGAACATGAGTATGGGTGGGCCAGGGCCTACTTCCACTGCACTGTGCCACTGTGCGCATCTGGCTTCATGTGGGTACTGGGGAATCCGATGGGGATGGCAGTTTTTTTAAAATTTATTTTTTTCTATTGACAACTTCTTTAATTGTAGACAATATCCCATGGTACTGCCCTCCCTTCCCCTTTGAAACTTCACTTTCCATCGTATCCCCTTCCCCTCTCAATCAGTCTCTCTTTTCAGTTTGATGTCATGATCTTTTCCTCCTATTATGATGGTCTTGTCGAGGTAATGTCAGGCACTGAGGTCATGGATATCCAGGCCATTTTGTGTCTGGAGGAGCACATTGTAAGGAGTCTTACCCTTCCTTTGGCTCTTACATTCTTTTTTTTTTTTTTTTTGGTTTTGCGAGGTAGGGTCTCACTCTGGTCCAGGCTGACCTGGAATTAACTATGTAGTCTCAGGGTGGCCTCGAACTCTCAGCGATCCTCCTACCTCTGCCTCCCGAGTGTTGGGATTAAAGGCATGTGCCACCACGCCCGGCGGCTCTTACATTCTTTATGCCCCCTCTTCTGCAATGGACCCTGAGCTTTGGAAGGTGTGTTAGAGATGTTTCAGTGCTGAGCACTCCTTTGTCCCTTCTTCTCAGCACCATGGTGCCTTCTGAGTCATCCCAAGGTCACTACCATCTGAAAAGAGAAGCTTCTCTAACCAAAAGAGAGTAGCATTAATATATGGGTGTGGACATTAAAAGAAGTGCTGACTGGGTAGTTTGGTGAGCATAGTATCAGACACCAGCAGACATTACACCCTTAGGGCTCATGACTATCCATGTTGTAGGTTTTCAGTATCAGGGATGTATTCCCTCACATGGAGAGGGCCTCCAGTCCAATTAGAGAGTGGTTGGTTTCCCCCATAACAGACATGCCACTATTGCACCTGTTGGCTCATTTGGCCTGGCTGGCCAAATTTGAAGCTTGCAATGTTCACTGTTGAGTACCTTCACTGGTGTTTTTCTCTCTCCCATTGAACTGCATGCAGTGTAGCTTTTTCCAGCTTTCTGTCAGCTGATCCACATGGAGGAGGCTTTCAGCTCAGCTCCAGCAGGATTTCTCAGTGAGCCTGCTGCCCAAGTATGTGGAGTCTCTAGCAATAGGGTCTTACCATCTATTCCTGGTGGGAAACCAAGGGCCTTAGCAATGGCCTGTAATGTTTTGGGGGTATCTGTGACCTCCCTGGCCAACAACTCACTGGAAGGTATCCCATCCCTGGCACTGAACATTTTCTAGTAACAATCTATGGCTTCTGAGTGTTCCATTGTCCAGAAAAGTAGGTTTCCATATGACTTATTTATATCTTCTTAGATTTTGATTAGCCCTCCCTCTATCTTTCCTTTACTCAAGCTCTTCCCCTGACCTCACTTAGGCCTTTTCACCCCCCATTTATCTGTTCTTCTACTTACAAATATACAATACCATCCTATTAAGTCCCCCTCCCTCCCTTTCTATTCCCTTTATATCCCCTTTCTAGCTTACTGGCTTCTGCTACTGAGTTTTATTTTCACTCACATAGAAGTCCAATCATTTGTAGCTAGGATCCACATATGAGAGAGAACATGTGACATTTGGCTTTCTGGGCCTGGGTTACCTCACTAAATATAATCCTTTCCAGATCCATCCATCTGCCTGCAAGTTTCATAATTTCATTTTTCTTTACCACTGAATAGAATTCAATTGTTCAAATATTCCACATCTTCATTATCCATTCATCAATTAAAAGAACTGGCCCTGGGCTGGAGAGATGGCTTAGTGATTAAGGCACCTTGCATGTTAAACCTAAGAACATCAGTTCCAATCTCCAGGTCCCACATTTAGCCAGATGCAGAGTGACACAAGGGTGCAATGCTGCACTTGCCCACAAGGGGGCGCACACATCTGGAGTTTGTTCACAGTGGCCGAGAGGCTGCTGGCACACCCATCTCTATCTGTCTTCTGCTCCCTCTCTCTCTGTATCTCTCTCCAAAAAAAAAAAAAAAAAAAAATGGCCCTAACTGTTGTGAATAAAGCAACAATAAACATAAATTGTGTTGCTGCTTTCTCTGTGTTTTTACCTGGATCCCACTGGATGTGGTAGAGATGCCACATCTTGTGAGCATTTGGCTGTCTTTTCTTGTATTGATGGATCTTGGATCTCCCCAGTACTCTGCCATCTGTAAGATAAAACAGATTCTCTGACTAAGTGTGAGAGTAGCTTTGGTGAAAGTGGATATGCCTAGAAACTTGAGAGACATTTTGATGGAGGGTTCCAACTTGACTTCTCTGGGGGACACTGGGGGCTTTTCTCTGTTTAATGTGATTTCCCTGACCATAGGGGGCTGACTTGGTTTCTGGTACAAGTTGAGTTCTCCTCCATTGAGTGAGCCTCATGTCCAATCATATGGCGGTTGGTTCCTCTCAAAGGTGGTATGCCACTATTGCACAAGTGTGTGCTTGTCTAGCTGGTAGATTGTGTGGCTTGCAGAGTCTCCTGAGTCTCACTCTGGTCCAGGCTGACCTGGCTTATTGGCCTTAACTCACTGCAATTCTCCTACCTCTGTTGAGTGACCATTGTCTCCTGCTTATTCTTATTCATGCTGTTGATGACCATTGTCTTGCAGTAGCTCCCATAGCACTTGCCATGCCTTGAGGGTTTGCCAGGTTAGGACTGGCTTTGTTTCTATGTTCCCACAGTGTCTTGGTGGTCTTGGATGCCAGCCTGTGGTATCTTCACAATAGGGTCTTGTCTTTTAGCTCTGTCTGGTAAAGGCCTGCATTAAAAAAATTTTTTTTCTTATTATTTGAGAGAGACAGAGAGGAAGAGGCAGAGAGAGAGAATGGGTGCGCCAGCAGTCTCTCAGCCACTGTGAACGAACTCCAGATGTGTGTGCCCCCCTGTGGGCAAGTGCGCATTGTACCCTTGCGTCACTTTTTTTTTTTTTTTTGGTTTTTCGAGGTAGGGTTTCACTCTGGCTCAGGCTGACCTGGAATTTACTATGTAGTCTCAGGGTGGCTTTGAACTCTCGGTGATCCTCTTACCTCTGCCTCCTGCGTGCTGGGATTAAAGGCGTGTGCCACCATGCCCGGCTCCTTGCGTTACTTTTGTCTGGCTAAATGTGGGACCCTGAGAATCGAACAGGTGTTCTTAAGGCTTGGCTGGCAGGTGCCTTAACCGCTAAGCCATCTCTCCAGCCCCAAGGCGTGCATTTTTGTGAGTCACACAGATCACCCTGGCCAACTGCTTGCTGTGGAGTTTAACCCAGATCTGGCTCTGGGATCCACAAGCCAGAGCCATTGGTTTAAGGTGTAAGTTTTCTCCACCTATTACTGGGCATTACGGTTGTGTCCATCTACCTCCCTTAATAGGAGGTTCTATCTCAGATACTGGTTTCTAGGAGGAAGGTTCCCAGTGGGCTGACTGTTTTAGTGTATGGTTTTGTGTAGTTCCCCTCGCCTCCTTCCCTTTCTCTGAACCACACTAACTACCCTTCTACCCTAATGTTTTTTTTTTTTTTTTTTGAGGTAGGGTTTCACTCTACTCTAGACTGACCTAAAATTCACTGTGCAGTCTCAGGGTGGCCTTGAACTCACGGCGATCCTCCTGCTTCTGCCTCCCAAGTGCTGGTATTAAAGGCATGCACCACCACACTCGGCTGTTCACCCTAATGTTCTTTTGTTTTGTTTTGTTTTGTTTTGTTTTGTTTTGTTTTGCTCTTCTTTACTTATTTATTTATTTGCAAGGAGAGAGAGAGAGATTGGGCATGCCAGGGCCTTTAGCCATTGCAAACGAACTCCAGATGCATGTGCCCCTTGTGCATCTGGCTTACATAGGTCCTGGAAAATCAAACCGGGATCCTTTGGCTTCACATGCAAACACCTTAACCACTAAGCCATTTCTCCAGCCCTCGCCCTAATATTCTTAACCTTTACCGGTTTTTCTGGTAACCCCTCCCCTCCTCTCCTCCCTCCCTAGTTCCTCTTTTTCCTGGTCTGATTCTAGTTACAGGCCCATAGTCCTAATGATTACTCCATTTTAGACTCCTCTTCTGCTGGTCCAGTTTAAATTGTGATCTCACTTAGGATGATATTTTCCAAGACTATCTATTTTCCTGCAAATACCATTATTTCATTTTTCCTTTCTGCAGAATAGAATTCCATTGTGTAAATGTACAACATCTTCATTATCCATTCATCCATTGATGGGCATTTGGGTTGACTCCAGTTCCTAGCTATTGTGAATAGAACTAGGGAATGAAGTCTTTAGGATAGATACCAAGGAGTGGAATAGCTGGGTCAGAAGGTAAATCAGTTTTCATCTTTTTCAGAGTCTCCATACTGATTTCCATTGTGGTTGTACAAGTTTGCATTCCCAGCAGAAGTGAATGAAGGCTCTTCTTTTCCCACAGCCATGTCAACATTTTTTGTTGTTTGATTTTTGTTTTGTTTTGTTTTTTTTCAAGGTAGGGTCTCACTCTAGCCCAGGCTGACCTGAATTCGCTATGTAGTCTCAGGGTGGCCTTGAATTCATGGAGATCCTTCTACCTCTGTCTCCCGAGTGCTGGGATTATAAAGGCATGCGCCACTATGCCCAGTTGAGTTTTCTTTAATGTTTATTTATTTGCAAGGGGGGAGGGAGGGAGGGAGAGAGAGGGGAAGAAGAGAGACAGACAGACAGCATGGGCATACCAGGGACTCCAGCCACTGCAAATGAACTTGAGATGTATGTGCATCCGGCTTTATGTGGGCACTGGGGAATAGAACTCAGGTCACTCGGTTTTGCAGGCAAGCACTCCTTAAGTGCTAAGTCATCTCTGCAGCCCCTCATTTGATTTTTTTGATGATTGCCATCCTGACTAGAGTGTGATGGGATCTCAAAGTTGTTTTAATTTGCATTTCCCTCATGGCTTGGATGTTGAACATTTCTTTAACTGATTTTGGCTGTTTGCATGTCCTCCTTTGAGAATTCTCTGTTCAGTTCTGTGCCCCATTTTTTGATGGATTGTTTGATTTTTTTATTGCTTAATTTTTTGAATTGCTTGTAGATTCTAGATACTAGATCTGTGTGGGAGGTATAGCTGGCATAGATTTTCTCCTATGGGTTGCCTGTTGGCTCTGTTTATGGTGTGTTTGCTGTACAAAGGCTTTTTAGCTTCATGAGATCCCACTGGTTGAATTTTTTTTTTTTTAAATTAGCTACTGCAATCCTATTTAGGAAGTCTTTCCCCATTCCTATGTCTTGGAGAGTTTGCTCTATTCCTCCCCCCCCCCCCAAACATTTAGTGTTTCAGGTCTTACATTGACGACCTTAATCCATTTGGAGTTGATTTTTGTGCATGGTGAAAGTAGTGGATCTGGTGAATAACCAATGTCTCTGACACTATTTGTTGAAAATGCTGTTTTTTCTCCAGTGTGCATTGTTGGCTCCTTTGTCAAAAATCAGGTAGCTAAAGATGGGCCTGGTGGCGCATGTCTTTAATCTCAATACTTGGGAGACAGAGGTAGGAGGATTGCTGTGAGTTTGAGGCCAGCCTGGAACTATAGAGTGAGTTCCATGTCATCCTTGGCTTTAAAATAAAAGCATAAAAGATAGATTAACTATAGTTACTTGAACAATTAAGGCCTGTATCTTCTCTTCTGTTTCATTGATCTGTAAGTTTGTTTTTGTGCCTGTGCCATGCTGTTTTTATTACTATGGGTTTGTAGTATAACTTGATAATTTGAAGTCTGGTAGGATGATACCTCCTGGAGTGTTTCCTTTGCTGAGGATAGTTTTTGATATCTGAGGCCTTCTGTAGTTCCATACGAATTTTGAGACTATTTTTTCTATCTCTGTGAAGAAGATGACTAGAATTTTAATAGGTATTGCATTGAATCTGTAAATTGCTTTGGGTAGAATGGCATTTTTTGCAATGTTGATTCTTCCAATTCATGAGCATGGGAGGTCTTCCCATCTTCTCTTATCCTCCTCAATTTCTTTCTTTAGTTTTTTTTTTTTTTTTTTGAGGTAGAGTGTTGCTCTAGCCCAGGCTGACCTGGCATTCACTATGTAGTCTCAGGGTGTCCTCAAACTCCTTTAGATTCTCCTGCCTTTGCCTCCCCAGTGCTAGGATTAAAGGTGTGCACCACCATGCCCAGCTTCTTTATTGCTTTTATGTTTTCCCTATATAAGCCTTTTACTTCCTTGGTTAGTGAAATTCCAGGATTCTTAATTATATATTTCTTTGTGGTTATTGAAAATGGGACAGCCTCGCTGATCTCTTACTCCATGTGTTTGTCTTTATTTTTATTTTTTTTAATTTGAGAGAGAGAGACAGATAAAGAATGGGCATGCCAGCAGCCTCTCAGCCTCTGTGAATGAACTCCAGACGTGTGCGCCCCCTTGTGCGCAAGTGCGACATTGCATGCTTGCGTCACTTTTGCATCTGGCTAAACGTGGGACCTGGAGAATCGAATGGGTATTCTTAGTCTTTGCAGGCAGGCACCTTAACTGCTAAGCCATCTCTCCAGCTCTCCATGTGTTTGTCTTTAGTGTATAGGACAGTTTAGTAGATAGCTTCAGGTCACTGAAATGAACTTCCAGACCAGGCACAATTATGGAAAGAAGGGATATTAATTGAAGCTTACAGATCCAGGGGAAGTTCTAGAATGGCAGAACAAGATGGCCCTGCTTTCACAGGTCCAAACAGAGAGAGAGAGAGAGAGAGAGACGGGGGAGCCAAAAGCCTCACAGCACACTTCAGGAACTCCACTAGACACTTTGCAAAACTTTAGATTGGAATTTCAAATCCATCACCACACCTAAGGGCTGGACCACCCAGTGATATCTCCTCCAGCCAGGTGGCTGGAAAGCCAAGAAGTTTTAATAAACTCCTGAATCTTTTGGGGGGCATTTATTCAAACTATCACAGATGGCTACTGATTTTTTAAAACCTTTTTTATTGACAACTTCCATAATTACAGATAATTAACCATGATAATTGCCTCCTCTCCCCCACTTTCCCCTCCCTTTATAGATACACTCTCCATCATATCCCCTCCCTCTATCCATTAGTCTCTTATTTTGATTTCATCATATTTTCCTCCTATTATGAGGCCTTGTAAAGGTAGTGCTAGGCACTGTGAGGTCATGGATATTGAGGCCAATTTCTCTCAGAACATTTGCATTGTAAGCAGTCCTGCCCTTCCTTTGGCTCACACATTGTTTCTGCCACCACTTCCACAATGGACCCTGAGCCTTGGGAGATATGATAGAGATATTTCAGTGCTGAGCACTCCTCTGTCAATTCTTCTCAGCACTGTAGTGCCTTTTGGGTCATCCCAGTGGTCACTACCATCTGAAAAGAAAAGCTTCTCTAACCAAAAGTGAGAAGAGTATTAATAGATGGGTATTGAATGTTAGGAGAAGTGCTTACTGGGCAGTTTGGTGAGCATAATGTTTGCATTTAGCCAGACAAGAGCAGGCGTTATACTCCTCATGACCTCCCCCACCATAGGCTTTTGATTAGGTTTTCAGTACCAGGCATGTGTTCCCTCCCATGGAGCGGTTGGTTTCCCCCATAACAGTCATGCCACTATTGGCTCATTTAGCCTGGCTGGCCAAACTTGAGGCTTTGAGTCCGCTGTTTTCACCACTGATGGCTTTTGTCTCCCATAGGGCTGCAGTGTAGCTTTTTCCAGCTTTCCGTCAGCTGGTCTACAGAGGGGAGGTTTTCAGCTCAATGACTACTGATTTTTTATGGTGATTTTTGTATCCTGTCACCTTGCTGAAAGAGTTTACCTTTAAGAAGTTTTGGGGCAGAACCTGAGGAGAGAATTAGCCCATTTCAGCCCATCGCACCTCACCAGGGCCCCAGCTGAAACCATAGAGTAATTGGGGAAATGAGCAAGAGTGCTGCTTTTTTGGTGAACCTGGTACCAGCACAAGAGTGCAGGAGATAGACACAGAGAGCACTCAACTCCTACCAAACCAGAGATCCAGAGACACAGAGGCTCCCAAGACCTCATCACTGAAGTAGACCTTAAACGAACCCAACATGGCTCAGGGAAATTCATGGAAGGGGGGACAGAAAGATTGTTAGAGCCACAACTTGGGACATTATTCACAGAGACATTGCCTCTTCCCCATAACTGATGGCTACCCCCACAATGCACGACCCACATTCCCCAAAGAGGAGGGTCCCTTCAGAGGGGGGAGGACAGGGAGGAGGCTAACGATGGTACCAACATGGCTGTATTCACACTGTGTACATAACTAGTAGTAAAAAAAAAAAAAAAAACACTTTGTAAGAAAAAAAAGAAGTTTTTTGGTAGAGTCTTTTGGGTCACATATATGTAAAATCATGTCATCTGTAAATCTTCCTTTCCAATTTGTATTCCTTTTTCTTTTAAAAAAATTTTTAAAAACTTTTTCTGTATTTGAGAGAGAGAAATAGGCGGGGAGGGAGGAGGGGAGAGAGAGAGAGAGAGAGAGAATGGGTGCGCCAGGGCCTCCAGCCACCGCAAACAAACTCCAGATGTGTGCAACCCCTTTTGCATTTGGCTTACGTGGATCCTAGGGAATTGAACCTGGGTCCTTTGGCTTTGTAGGCAAGCGCCTTAACCTCTAAGCCATTTCTCCAGCCCTCCTTTTATTTCTTTCTCTTGTCTTACTGCTTGGGCTAGGACTTTGAGTACTATGTTGAAGAGCAGTACTATGTTGAGAGTGGGGTAAGTGGGCACTCTGTCTTCTCCTATTCTTTGTTTTGTTTTGTTTTGTTTTGTTTTTTGAGGTAGGGTCTCACTCTAACTCAGGCTGACCTGGAATTCACTATGTAGTCTCAGGGTGGCCTTGAACTCATGCTGGGATTAAAGGTGTATGCCCCCACCCCTGGTTTTCCATTCGTTGTTTAATAGTGAGTTGTTCAGTCTCCAGGAGCTGGTGTGTTTTCTGTAGTTTTCTCTTATTGTTGATTTCTAGCTTTAATGCATTTGGTCTGATACCGTATAGGGAGTGATGTCAGTTTTCCATGAACTGCTGAGAAGATTGGCATTGTGTGGAATTAGGATGGAATGTTTTGTAGATGTTTGTTGGGTCTAATTGATCTATGGTGTTGTTAAGCTCTATTATCTCCCTGCTGATTTTCTTCTTGGATGATTTGTCACACACTGCACCACTCACCTGGTTTTGAGTGCACATACCCCAAAGATGCTCTACCTCACCTGCCTTGAGCACATAGTCCCCAAACATTCCTTGCCCTTCATGTGGTTTGAGTGTCCAGACCCAAAACATTCCCCTTACCATTGAGTGCACAGGCCCCAAATAAGCTGACACCCCTCACCTGGTCTGAGTCCACCTTTTTTCAACTTTTAAATTTTTATTATTATTATTTTTCGCCTGTAAGACAGTTAACCACATAGTTAGTATTACACTTACTTACGTGTGCCAGATGAGATTCTTGGAGATTCCCCCAGTCATTTCTCAGTCTTTTGCATCATTATTACGTGATATGTGCAAGTAATTCTTAAAAGCAAAAAGAACCCACTGAAGCAACTCTAGAACATGCTGTGAAACCAACATAGGGACACAGTAGTTTATCCGTCAGAGAAGAATTGAAATTATCATTCATTTTTAATATTGATAGGTTCGTAATGAACTACTTACTCTATTGTTGATACTTAGCCAAGCTTTGACCTCAAGACGTTTTCATTTGAAAGGAAAGTGCATTGATTGTGTGGTTTCTGTCCTACTCTTTGTTTCTGATTGTTTCTATGATTGCCTTGCAGAGCTCTGAGGAACATGAGTGCAATGATGATATTTCCCAAGAGGATGAGGGGTTTATGGGCATGTCCCCTCTCTTACAAGCCCATCATGCTATGGAAAGAATGGAAGAATTTGTTTGTAAGGTAAGATTACAGTTCCTTATTCTTGCCATGCTATATATTTAGCCCTTTCCAAACAGACCTAAACAAGAATAAGAGTAGTCTTTTGTCTTTGGGAAAACCCATGGCAAGATGGGAACAGAGAGATCTCATAACTAACCCTGTTCAAGGTGTGATACATTCATAAAACAGATCAATAAAGTTCAAATACAACCAGGATATCTAATGGGAACTAAGGCTCTTCTGATTCAGATTAACAGAGTAAATGTCTTCTGGATTAGGTAAGACACTATGAAACAGAATTTGCAGTCATTGATGCCAAAAATATTACAGTGTTATCCCCAAGTTTCTTTCATTTGTTCTGGTTTCTTTTTTTTCAAGGTAGGATTTCACTCTGACTCAAGCTGACCTGGAACTCACTCTATAGCCCCAGGCTGGCCTCAAACTCAGTGATCCTCCTTCCTCAGCTTCCCAAGTGCTGGAATTAAAGACATGTGTGCCAACACACCCAGCTTTTAAAATATATTTATTTGCATGTGTGTGAGATGCTCGTACCACTTTTTTTCTTCTTTATTTTAAAAAATATTTATTATTTTGAGAGAGGGGGGAAAGGTGGGGGTAGGGCTTGCAGCCACTGTAAGCAAATTACAGATGCAAATGCATCTGGCTTACGTGGGTCCTGGGGAATTGAACCTGGATTCTTTGGGTTTGCAAGCGTCTTAACCACTGAAACATCTCTCCAGCCCACAAATTTCCCAGTTTTGATGCATAATTAATGTTTTTGGTTCAGTTAACATATTTTCTTTTTCTGCTCGTCTGTGTGTAATGTGAGGTGTGGTGTATGTGGTATGTGCATGTGTGTGTGCTCTTGCAGTGTTCCACAGGCTCACCTGTGGCAGGGAACACTAGTCTGCAGTGGTTGGAGCCAAACACCAGGTGTCCCACTCCATCGCTCTTTTACCTGTTCTTATTTGAGCCACAGTCTTACTGATACTGGAGCTTAACTTTGTTTGGGGTGTGGGGGGAGTCTGAGTGATTCCATTCTCTGTGCTTTCCTTTGTGGAACTAGGGTTACAGCTGCTCATGGTCATTCCCAGCTGTTTGTGTGGCATCTGGTGATTGAATCTCGGGCAGTTTCAGGTCCCTTCAGGCCTTCCTGCTAGTACAGGAAGGATGCTTAACTGTTGAACCATCTCTCTAGCCCCATATTTTCTGTCTCTAGGTATTCTTTTGAATCTTTGTCTTATTCTGTAGGATCTTATATCAGTTAACTGTCTCATTGCTGGGACACCATACCCAACCAGAAATAGCTTGGGGAAGGAAAGGGTTTATTTCAGCTTACAGTTTCCAGGGAAAATCTGGCATAGTAGAGAAAGCTTGGCAGTAGCAGACAGGTGGCGTCACATTACAACACCAGCATGGAGAAAGTAACGAGAATGTGGGAAGAGCTGGCCTGTCACTCTTCAAAACCTGCCCCCAAGAACATGCACACTCCTGTTGCGGTCCCCCAAGGCCAGCCCAGGAGGGACGGCAGGGTCTCTGCCGAGTTGGGAGTGAGAGGCGCGGAGTCACGACACAGACTCCGGGAGTTGGGTGGAAGCGGCAGAGGGCGAGCTACCACAAACTCGTTTATTGAGGAAGTGCACGTGGGTTTTAAGGGGCTTGGCTGGTCAATCATATGGGGTGGTCCCCCTTTTTGTGACCTATGACAGCCTGTCTCTGGACAGGACATCTTGTAGCAGGCTTCTCGCGAGCATGGGACTGTAGCTGTTGTCACACCAAGCCTGCGCAGAACGCCATTTTCACAGAAGCCACTTCCTGTTTTCTTCTGCCATGCGGTCTGGCTAGGACCAGGCCTGTATGGTGCCATACATATCCTCCTTTTTGTTTTTATTATTGGCAACTCTGAGAGGTATGGTTTATTGCCAAGCCATTGTTGAACCCAGGCCCCAAGGGATCATCATATGTGACGGTGCCTGTCTTAGGTTGTCCCATCTCATGGAGTCTTACCCATCATTGGCTACTCGCCACCTTGGTGAGAAAACCCTAGGGGGATGGCCTGGTATGGTTTTTTTTTTTTTTTTTTTTTTTTTTTTTTTTTTTCGAGGTAGGGTCTCACTCTGGTCCAGGCTGACTTGGAATTAGCTATGTAGTCTCAGGGTAGCCTCGAACTCACGGCAGTCCTCCTACCTCTGCCTCCCCAGTGCTGGGATTAAAGGCGTGCGCCACCACGCCCGGCTCTGGTATGGTTTTTTGAAAGCCATTGTTGAACCCAGGCCCCAAGGGATCATCACATGTGACAGTGCCTGTCTTAGGTTGCCCCATCGCATGGAATCTAACCCGTCATGGGCTATCCGCCATCCTGGTGAGAAAACCCGGGGGGTATGGCCTGGTATGGCTTTTAGCATGAGGTCTGGCTAGGGGCTAGACCTGTATTGTACCATACACATGAGGCTGTTGCCTAGGAGGCATGGAAGGGCCAAGTGGGCATGGCTTTGTGGTGTGTGAACAGTTCCAGCGAGCAAGAATTAACTAGAGAGCCTGAAAAAGACTGGGGTAGGACAGGTTGCTGGGTGACTATCGTGAGTTCACCCTAGCGTCATAGTTAGTAGCACACTCCAACAAAGTTCTACCTCGTAAAGGTTCCACAATTTCCCAAAAAGTGCTACAAACTTTGAATTAAGTATTTAAACATGTGACTCTATGGAGGGCATTTTATATTCAAACTACTATATATTTATTGTAGATTTTCTTTTTCTTTTCTTCTTTTTCTTTTTTTTAAGTTTTTTGAGGTAGGGTTTCACTAGTCCAGGCTGACCTGGAACTCACTCTGTATTCTCAGGGTGGCCTGGAAATCACGGCGATCCTCCTACCTCTGCCTCTCAAGTGCTGGGATTAAAGGTGTGCACCACCATGCCTGGCTAGATTTTTGTTTTTCACCTAAAATTACAACTAGAATTAAAGTTATTTGATGAAAAAAATAGGAAAACACAGTAATGTACTTTTAGTCATAGAAGTAAGTGCCTTTGGCAGGTATGTAAGTCTGTCTGTGTGTCTATGTGTATGTAACCAAGGATGACTATGAACTCCTTATCTTTCTACCACTACCTTGTAAATTTTTTTTTTTTTTTTTTTTTTTTTTTTGAGGTAGGATCTCGCTGTAATACAGGCTGACCTGGAATTCACTATGGAGTCTCAGTGTGGCCTTGAACTCATGACAATTCACCTACCTCTGCCTCCCAAGTGCTGGGATTAAAGGTGTGTGCCACCATGCCTAGCTTGTAAATTCATTTTTTAAAAGTATTTTGTGGGGGCTTAGTGGTTAAGGCACTCACCTGCGAAGCCTAGGAACGTTCGATTCTCCAGGTCCCATGTTTAGCCAGACACAAAGTGATGCAAGGGCGCAATGCACGGCACTTGCCCACAAGGGGGGTGCATTCGCCTGGAGTTCGTTCATAGTGGCTGAGAGACCTCTGGCACGCTCATTCTCTGTCTGTCCTCCCCTGCCCCCCCAAATTTTTGGGGGGACTGGGCTTGGTGGCACATGCCTTTAATGCATGCACTTGGGAGGCAGAAGTAGGAGAATTGCCATGAGTTCGAGACCACCCTGAGACAACATAGTGAATTCCAGGTCAGCCTTGGCCAGAGTAAGATCCTACCATGAAAAACCAAAGGAAAAAAACACAAACAAACAACCAACAACAACAGAAATATTTCTGGTGGCTAGGAAATGGTTCAGTGGGTAAAATGCTTACTGTACAAGCCCAACAACTTTGGTTTAGATCCTAAGGATCCACATAAATGTCAGACATCAGGGCATGTGAAGTCACTCCAGTGCTGTACATGCAAAAACAGGTGCTCCCCGGGGCTCATTGGCTGCCTTGTCTAAGTAGTCCGTGAACTCTAGGTTCCGCAAGAGACCCTTCCTCAAAGAAGAGAAGTGCAGTGTGACTGAGATGATACTTGAGCTGCACCTCCATGTGTGTGTGCATGTCTCACACACACACTTCTGAAGGCTCAAGTAGAACTGCTACAAATTCAAAGCCATGCTGGGGTGCATAGTGAGTTTTAGGCTAGCTTGGGCTACAAAGCAAGACTATTGACTCAGAAAAACCAAAACAGTAACTGCATTACTGCTACTACCACCAAAATATTTCAGGAGCACTCTTGATTATTTAGAGAGTTTTTTTGTTTGTTTGATTTTTTGAGGTAGGGTCTCACTCTAACCCTGGATGACCTGGAATTTGCTGTGTAGTCTCAGGCTGGCCTTGTACTCACAGTGATCCTCCTTCCTCTGTCTCCCAAGTGCTGGAATTAAAGGCATATGCCACCACACCTGATTAGAGAGAAAATTGTTTTCTTTGTTTTTGGTTTTTTGAGGTAGGGTCTTGCTCTAGTCCAGGCTGACCTGGGATTCACTATAGTAATCTCAGGGTGGCCTTGAACTCACGGCAATCCTCTTACTTCTCCCTTCCTCGCGTTGGGATTAAAAGTGTGTGTCACCATGCCTGACTAGACAGCAATTTTTTTTGACAACTTCTATACTTAGATACAAAAAAACGTATGATATTTTCCTCCCCTCCCCCCATTCCCCTTTAGAACTCCAATCTCCATCATATCCCCTCCCTCTCTCCATTAGTCTCTCTTTTAATTTGATGTCATCATCCTTTTCTTCTATTTTGAGGGTCTTGCGTAGTTATTGCTAGGCACTGCAAGGTCATGGATATCAAGGCCAATTTCTGTCTGGACAGTTGCATTGTAAGGAGTCATACCCTTCCTTTGGCTCTTCCATTCTTTCCGCCCCCTCTTCCACAGTGGTCCCTGAGCCTCGGAAGGTGTGACAGGGGTGTTTCAGTGCTGTAGAGAGCAATTTTTATGACATGTAACTTTTCATAGGTTTTATGAAGCCAAAAGCTTTAAAAACTTCATGTAATGGTAGATCCTGAAAACTTGTTTTCCTGTATTCATAATGATCCTGACAAATTGAGGCCAGTTTACTCAGAATACTATTTGTACTGTGGAGCTGTGAATGAAAAGAGAGCGTTATGGTTTGAACACAAACACTCCTTCGAAGTCTAAGGGCAAGGGTAGCTGGGTGTAGGGGCCAGTGTACACATGTAAAGGTTTCCATACAACCTGGGAAAGTGTAATCAAGTGTTTGAAAATTGGTAAAAGAAATGCTAAACAAAACAATAGATTCATTTTAATTATCACTGTGTATCAGGAGAATTGGCCCAAGGAGAAACCTTTGTGGGTCTGGAGAGATGGCTTAGTGGTTAAGGCACTTGCCTACAAAGCCCAAGGTCCCAGGTTTAATTCCTCAGTACCCATGTAAAGCCAGACACATAAGTTGGCGCATACATCTGGAGTTTGTTGGCAGTGGCTAGAGGCCCTGGTGTGCTCATTCTGTTTTTTTTTTTTTTTTTTTTTTTGGTTTTTCAAGGTAGGGTCTCACTCTAGTCCAGGCTAACCTGGAATTCACTTTGTAATCTCAGGGTGGCCTTGAACTCATGTCGGTTCTCCTACCTCTGCCTCCCGAGTGCTAGGATTAAAGGCGTGTGCTACCACACCTGGCTGGTGCGCTCATTCTATCTGCCCCTTTCTCTGTCACTCAAATAAATAAATAAAGAGATGCATTTATTTTTCAAAAAACAAATTTGCTGTAAAGATATCTCCTTTGAAAATTTGTGAGGCAAGGGATGGGGGGAGAGAGAGAATGAATGCAAATAAGAATGAGAACTGTTGCAAACCAGCTCCTGATGCATGTGCGGTTTTGTCCATTTGTCTTTACATGGGTGCTGGGGAACTGAACCCAGGTCCTTTGTCTTAAGTGCTGATCCTATTTGCCACCCCAAGATAAAATGGATAACTATTTGATTTTGAAATTAGCTTCACAGAACATGGCTCCAAGTTAAGAATGAGGATTCGGTGTCTGTTGAACATGTCATTAATGAGGGAAGTACCTCCTACCATTGTATGGAGACTGGCAGGAGGTCAGAAATAATGGGAAACCACTCTGGCATTAAATTAGTCAAGAAAAGAAAACTGCAAATGCTTGCGACTGTGAAATGGGAATATTTGACCGTTATATTAGCATACATTTCAGTAGCAGTTTTGATTTGGTCACAGCAGAGCCATTGTATATGACAGACAACCTTGAAGATGCTAGGATTGGCCAAACATGATGGCTTATACCTGTAATTTCAACATTCAGAAGGCAGGCAGGTCACTGTGAGTTCTAGGCTGGCATGGGTGACACACACTTGAGTAAGCCATAGAGACTGTAAGATTGAGGCCAGCTTGGATACATAGTGACACCCTGTCTTAAAAATAAAATAAACACAAAGCCGGGCATGGTGGTACACGCCTTTAATCCCAGCACTCAGGAGGCAGAGGTAGGAGGATCGCCATGAGTTCAAGGTCATCCTGAGACTACGTAGTGAGTTCCAGGTCAGCCTGGGCTTAGAGTGAGACCCTACCTCAACCCCCCCCCCAAAATAAATAAATAAAACAAAACAAACACAGAACTCGGGAGGCAGAGGTAGGTGGATTACCATGAGTTCAAGGCCACCCTGAGACAACATAGTGAATTCCAGGTCAGCCTGGGCTAGAGTGAAACCCTACCTCGAAAAACAAAAAAACAAACAAACAAACAAAAAAATAAATAAAACACAGTTGGGCATGGTGTTGCAAGTCTTTAATCTCAGCACTTGAGAGGCAGAGGTAGGAGGCTCACTGTGAGTTCAAGGCCAAAAAAAAAAAAGAGTGAGGCCCTTCCTTGGAAAAAAAAAAAAAGAAAAGGAAAAGAAAAAAGAAAAAAAACAAAAAAAAAAAACCCAAAACAACAGCAACAAAAAACAGGCCACATGGGCTGGAGAGATGGCTTAACAGTTAAGGTGTTTGCCTGCAAAGCCAAAGGACCCCAGTTCGATTCTCCAGAACCCATGTAAAGCCATATGCACAGGGGGGCACATGCATCTGGAATTCGTTTGTAGTGGCTGGATGCCCTAGCGCTCCCATTCTCGCTTTCTTTCTGTACCTCTTTCTCTCTATCAAATAATTAAAATATATTTTAAAAAAACAGGCCACATGTGGTGATGCACGCCTTTAATTCCAGCACCTGGGAAGGTGAGGTAGAAGGATTATCTTGAGTTTAAGGACAGCCTGAGACTACGTAGTGAATTTTAGGGCAGCTTGGTCTAGAGTGAGACCGTATCTCAAAAAGCAAACAAACAAACAAACAAACAAACAAAAAATAGCTATAACAGAAAGGCAAGGATTGAGTTTTCCTTTTGCTTTTAGAAAATAAAATTTGCCATTTAAAAGTAAAGTAAGTAATAATATATTACATTTCTTTTCCCCTGAGGAAGGGTCTCACTCTAGCCTATGCTGACCTGGAATTCACTATGTAGTCTCAGGCTGGCTTTGAACTTACAGCAATACTCCTACCTCTGCCCCCAAGTGCTCTTTCTTTCTCTCTTTCTGCCTCCCTCTTCCTTTCTTTTCCTTTCCCTCCTTCCCCCGCTTTCTTTCAGTGTGCATGCATGTGTGAGTGCGATATGTGGTATATACACATATGTGTGCAAATGCGTGTGCCTGTGCACATGTGTACAGAGACCAGAGGAGAATGTTGAGAGGTCTTCTCTTATTGGTCATCTGTGTACTTTGTAAGATGGGCTCTCCCTCTACTGAGAGCTGCTGTGGTTCTTCGTTCCCCACCCCTATGGACTGGGTTACAGATATAGGTGGCCATGCTCATCTTTTTTTTTTTTTTTAAATAAATTCTTTTTTAAAAATTTATTTATTTATAAGGAGAGAGAGTGAAAATGAGATAGAAGAGGTACAGTCACAGAGAGAATGGGCATGCCAGGGCCTCTAGACACTGTAAATGAACTCCAGATACATGTGCCCCTTGTGCATCTGGCTTATGCAGGTCTTGGGGAATTGAACCTAGGTCCTTTGGCTTCGTAGGCGAAGCCATTTCTCCAGCCCCATGCCCAACTTTTTATGAGAACAACATAGTGAGATCCCATCTCAGTGAAAAATAAACTTAAAAATAATTTGTAAGCAGAGAGAGAGAGAGAGAGAGAAACAGGCACAGAGCTTGGGTGTGCCAGGGCCTCCAGCCACTGCCAATGGATTCCAGATGCATTTGCCACCCTGCGTATCTGGTTTTACGTAGGTACTGGAGAATTGAACTCAAGTTGTTAGGCTTTGCAGACAAATGCTTTAACTCCAGAGCCATTTCTCCAGCTCTAAACAAACTTTAGTATTTTATTTTTTGAGAGAGAGAGAGAGAGGGAGGGAGAGAATGGGTACGCCATGGCCTTTTAGCCACTGTAAATGAACTCCAGACGCATGTGCCCCCTTGTGGTGCATATGCGACATTTCATGCTTGTGTCACTGCATCTGGCTTAATGTGGGACCTGGAAATTCAAACGTGTTCTTAGGCCTTGCAGGCAAGCACCTTAGCCGCTAACCTATCTCCAGCCCCCAAATAAACTTTAAAAAATTTTTTTATTTTTAATTTATTTGAGGGAGGGAGATAATAGGCACACTAGGGCCTCCAGCCACTATAAATGAATTCCAGATCCATTTGCCACTATATGCATTTGGCTTACTTGGTTACTGGGGAATTGAACCTGGGTCCTTAGGCTTCACAGGCAAGCTCTTTAACCACTAAGTCATCTCTCCAGCCTCCCAAACAAACTTTTTTAAAAAGAAAATGTTTGGAGAAAGGATTGCTATTAGTGCAGGCATACAAATGGATAAGCATTGGTTGTATGCAGATACTACGATTTTATTCAAGGACGTGGATATCTGCAGAGTTTATTGTCCATAGCCTATCACCCATGATATATGGGACAACTGAACTACTAGCAGTAGACATTCTTGTTTGGTGTCATTTAATTTGATCCTCATAATTTCCTTATTAAGTACATGAAACATGGTTATTCTCATTTTATGAGTGAAGAAACCAAGATTTGGAGATTTTGCAATTTATTAAACTCATACAACTAGTTAATATCAGAGACCCAAGATTTCCTGACCCCTCTGCATTCCACTACCTCATGTTTGTTATTAAAAGAATAGGGGAGAGTTTTTAGCAAAAGCCACAGATGTGACTCCATTTAACAAGATTATATATAAAATGGTCATTTTTTAAAAAGAATGTAGCCAACCTTCTAAGATTATTCATTTTATTTTTATTTATTTATTTATTTAGAGAGAGAGAGAGAGAAAGAGTGAGAATGGGTGCGCCAGGGCCTCTAGCCACTGCAAACGAACTCCAGATACATACACCACCATGTGCATCTGGCTTACATGGGACCTGAAGAATCGAACTGTTGCCCTTAAGCTTCGCAGGCATGTGCTTTAACCACTAAGCCATCTCTCCAGCCCTAAAATGGTCATTTTTAATAACAATTTTTTTTATTTTTAAAAAATAAATTTATTTTTGAGTGAGCAAGAGAGAGGAGCAGATAGAGTATGGGAATACCAGGACCTCTAAGCCACTGCAATGAGCTCCATGTAGCTGTTTGAGCCACCTTGTACTCCTGGCATTATGTGGGTACTAGATCCGGTCCTTAGGCTTTGCAGGCAAGCGCCTTAATCACTGAGCCGTCTCTCTAGCCTCATAACTGCTTTTTTTTTGAAATAACGTCTGTTGTGGAGAATCGAGGAAAATATGTGTAAATGGGAGTTCCTTTAGCTAGACTGAAACAACAGTCTTTTAAGGCATAGTCAGTATACTTCATTTCTTTCCTTTTCTTTGCAAAGACTCCCATTTTAAAAATAATTTTTAAGAGCTGGAGAGATGGCTTAGCAGTTAAGGTGCTTGCTTGTGAAGCCTAAGGGCCCAGGTTAGATTTCCTAGTACCTATATAAGCCAGATGCAGAAGGTGACAT
Organism: Orientallactaga sibirica; assembly: GCA_036365145.1. Classification (NCBI taxonomy): domain Eukaryota; kingdom Metazoa; phylum Chordata; class Mammalia; order Rodentia; family Dipodidae; genus Orientallactaga; species Orientallactaga sibirica. The sequence goes on from JAEOAD010001268.1 coordinate 6,011,230, forward strand.
ATGTGTCTGAAGTTTGTTTGTTGGAGACCCTGGGGTACCCATATTTCCTCCTTCCTTCCCTAATAAATAAATAAAAATAAAATATTTTTACAAATACATTTTAAATGGTTAAAAGTGTGTGTGTGTGTGTGTGTGTGCATGTGTGCATGCATGGGCATGCTCACAGTGGGGTCTCTTGTCATTGCAACTGAACATCAGATGCATGTGTCAGTTTGTCAGTTTCTGTGTCTGGCGTGTGCCAGGGATCAAGGAATCAAACCTGAGCCAGTAGGCTTTGCTAGTAAGTGCCTTGAACCACTAAGTCATCTCCCCAGCCCTCCAAAAGACAGAGAGAAAGAGGCAGATAGAGAATGAGTTGGGTGTGGTGGTGTACGCCTTTAATCCCAGCACTTGGGAGGCAAAGGTAGGTGGATCACTGTGAGTATGAGGCCACCCTGAGACTATGTAGTGAATTCCAGGTCAGCCTGGGCTAGAGTGAGATCCTACCAAAAAAAAAAAAAAAAAAAAAAAAAAAAAAAAAAGAAAAGAAAAGAAAGAGAATGAGCCAGGTGTGGTGACACCCACCTTTAATCGCAGCACTCGGGAGGCAGAAGTAGGGGGATCACTGAGTTTGAGACCACCCTGAGTGTACATAGTGAATTCCAGGTCAGCCTGGGCTAGAATGAGACCCTACCTTGAAAAACCAGAAAAAGAACAACAACAAAAAAGAAAGAAAGAAGGAAGGAAGGAAGGGAGGGAGGGAGGGAGGGAGGAAAGAAAGAAAGAAAGAAAGAAAGAAAGAAAGAAAGAAAGAAAGAAAGAAAGAAAGAAAGAGAGAGAGAGAATGGGCATGCTCATGCTCGGACTTCCAGCCACTGCAAATGAAGGCTAGATATTACATGGGTACTGGAGAATTAAACTTGGTCTTTAGGCTTTGCAGGTAAGTGCCTTATATGCTGAGCCTTCTTGCCAGCCCCCAAATTCCACTTGTCATCAGCCTGTTTTATTTTCTCCATTATAAGACAAAGTGGTAAGAGAGAGAGAGTTGTTGGGAGAAGTGTTGCTAAGTAGACAAGTAAAATCACAGAGATGTTTGATGACACTCTTTGATGAACCAGGTCTGGGAAGGTCGATGGAGAGTAATCCCTCATGATGTGCTACCAGACTGGCTTAAGGACAACGACTTCCTTCTGCATGGACACCGGCCTCCTATGCCTTCTTTCCGGGCCTGTTTTAAGAGCATTTTCAGAATACACACAGAGACAGGCAACATTTGGACCCATCTCTTAGGTATGTATCATCAGTGGCATAATGAATTAGTGATTCACTTTGCTTACTTTCATTTTCATGTATTTGAGGGTCAAAACAACTTGAAAAGTATATTAAAAATAATCCTGCTCCCCACCCCTGATGAAATTTCTTACTGGCTTACTGTTTGTTCATCCTAATTTGCATTGTGACTTTATTATAACTAACTCATATTTATTTATTTGTTTATTGTTTTTTGAGGTAGAGTCTTACTCTAGCCCCGGCTGATCTGAAATTCACTCTATAGTCTCAGGGTAGCCTCAAACTCACGGCACGGCAATCCTCCTACTTACGCCTCCCGAGTGCTGGGATTAAAGAAGTGTGTCACCACGACCAGCCTTTTTTTTTTTTTTTGGTTTTTCAAGGTAGGGTCTCACTCTGGCTCAGGCTGACCTGGAATGCCTCGAACTCTCAGTGATCCTCCTACCTCTGCCTCCCGAATGCTGGGATTAAAGGCATGCGCCACCATGCCCGGCCTTTTATTTTTTGAGACACAGTCTAACTATGTGTCCCTGGATGGCCTGGAACTCACAATTTTCCTGCCTCAGCCTTTGAGTACTATACTATTCTGGATCTTTGGACAGTATTTTTAAGCCAGGCAAAATAAGAGTTTCTATATAAAATCTATGGTATTTTAATAAGAAATAAAGGGGAAATATATTAGAAAGTAAGCAGATTTTTCAGTTATTTAAAATAATTAAATTTCAGTTTGATGTGAAGTTGAATATGAGGTATATTATTTTTCATCATGGTTGTATATTAAATAAGAAATGCAAATTGGGGCTGGAGAAATGGCTTAGTGGCTAAGGTGTTTGCCTGTGCAGCCAAAGGATCCCGGTTCAATTCTCCAGGACCCATGTAAGCTAGTTGCACAAGGGGCACATGCATCTGGAGTTCGTTTGCAGTGGCTGGAGGCCCTGGCATGCCCATTCTCTCTCTGTCTGCCTCTCTTCTCCCTCCCTCCCTCTCTCTCTCTCTCCTCTCCCTCTCTCTCTCTCTGCTTGCAAATAAATAAATTAAATTTAAAAAAAAAAGAAATGCAAATTAAGGAGAGGAGACTAGTTTTTTCTACGAAAGGTGCTAGGACAGCTGAGTTAGCCATATATGGTACCATATAACTAATCACATAACTCGGGAAGTTGAGGCAGGATTGTGAGTACCAGGCCAGCAGGGGAGTGAGTACCAGGCCCTTTCTCAGAACCAGAAATTAACAACAAAGCGAAGTTCTACCACAGTGGCATACAATGGAAGCACAAAAGCATTAAATTCTTAGGAAAAAATTCCTTTTTTAAAAAAAGGGTTTCTTTTATTACATTTCTTACTTTATTTTAAAGAGAGAGAGGCAGATAGTGAGAATGGTACACCAGGGCCTCTAGCTACTGTAGACAACAAACTCCAGATGTATGTACCATCTTGTGCATCTGGCTTACGTGGGTAGTGGGGACTTGAACCTGGGTCCTTGGAATTGCAGGCAAGTGCCTTAACCGCTAAGCCATCTCTCCAGCCCCAAGAAAATTCTTATACAGATAGAACTCTTGACATTGGATTAGGTAACAGTTTTTAAAAATTGATACCTAAAGCATAAGCAGCCAAGGGAAAAAATAGATAAATTAGATTTCATCAGTTAAAAATTTGTATATGAAGCCAGGCGTGGTGGCACATGCCTTTAATCCCAGCACTAGGGAGGCAGAGGTAGGAGGATGCTGTAGTTCAAGGCCTCCCTGAGAATACAGAGTGAATTCCAGGTCAGCCTGAGCTAGAGTGAGACCCTACTTTGAAAAACAAAAACCAAAAGACAAAAAAAAGTTGTATATGTAACAAATATTGTCAAGAAAGTAAAAAGACAGCTCAAAGAATGAGTGTATTTGTAAATCATATATCTGATCTATTGAAGAACTAAATTGTAAGTCTACAAGAAAAAGCTTGGTTTTTAAAATTTTATTTATTTATTTATTTATTTATTTATTTATTTATTTATTTATTTATTTGCAAGCAGAGAGAAGAGAGGCAGAGTGCATGGGCACGCCAGGGCCTCCAGCCACTGCAAATGAAGTCCAGATGCATGTGCCCTTTGTGCATCTGGTTTACGTGGATCCTGGAGAATCGAGCTGGGATCCTTTGGCTTTGCAGGCAAACGCCTTAACCGCTAAGCCATTTCTATAGCCCCAAAGCTTAGTTTTTATTTGCAAAGGTGCTCTATAGACATTTCTGCAGAGAAGGTAGATAGATGACTAGCAGACACATGACAGTGTTTATTAGCATCAGTCATGTAAGGACGTGCAAATCAAATACTCTGAAGTGCAGTGAGATGCTGTTTCACGCTTTCTAGGATGGCTGTGATTAAGAAAGTGGAGAGGCCAGGCGTGGTGGCTCACACCTTTAATTCCAGCACTGGAGAGGCTGAGGTAGGAGGATTGTCATAGATCAAGGCTACCTTGAGACTACATCATGAATTCCAGGTCAGCCTGGGCTAGAGTGAGACCCTACCTCGAAAAACAAAACAAAATGGAAGAGAGGAAGGGAGGAAGGGGGTAATAAGTCTTGGCAGTGATAGGGAGAATCGTGACCCTGGTATGCTGCCATGGGAATGTAAACAGTTCTTCAAAAGTTAATAGAGTCACTAGCATTTCTATTCCGGTGATGGACTCTAAGATGATTGAAGTAATTTTCACATGAAGATATGTACATGACTATTTATAGCAACATTATTCATAATAGCTTGATGAATGGATAGCTAAATACAGTATTCCCTCCAATTGAACATTATTTGGCCATCTAAAAAGGATGAATTGCTGCTATTTGTTAAAATATGGGTGAGCCCTGAAAATATTGAATTAAATCAAAACAGAAACTACATAATTGTATCATTTCATGTACATGAAATATTCAGAAAGGGCAAATCCACAGAGATAGAAAATAGACTTGTAGTTGACTAGTGCTGGGGGGAGTAGATAATAATGGATAACAGTAAGAACATGGTTTCGGTTTGATGTCATGAATATGTTTTAGAATTAGTCATCATGGGCTGGAGAGATGGCTTAGTGGTTAAGGCGTTTGCTGGCATGTGTGGGTCCTAGGGAATAGAACCTGGGTCCTTTGGCTTTGTAGACATGTGCCTTAACTGCTAAGTTATCTCTCTAGCCTGATACTTTTAATCTTATTTATTTATTTAATTATTTGCAAGCAGAGATAGTGAGAAGAGAGAGAATGGTTGCGCCAGGGCCTCCAGCCACTGCAACCAAAATCCATGTGCATGTGCCACTTTGTAACCTGGCTTTACCTGGGAATTGGGGAATTGAACCTGGGTTGTTAGATTTTGCAGGCAAGCACCTTAATCACTGAGCCATCTCTCCAGCCCAAGGTTGATATATTTAACAATGGTAAGTTGATATGTGCATATATTTGTATATGGTGTAGTAGTTTAATTTGTTTGGAGACAGGCTCTATCCCAGTCTGGCCTCAAATTTAATGTGTAGCACAGACTGGTTTCTACCTCCTAAGACCTGAGATTGTTTGGGAGGTGGTAGATGTATGCCATCATGGTGCTGGGGATTGAACCAGGGCTTCTTGTATGCTAGGCAAGTATTCCACATCTGAGCCACACCCCAAGCCAGTGACTACTTTTTTGCTGTTGTTTTTTGAGATAGGGTATTGCTGTAGCCCCGGCTGACCTGGAATTCACTATGTAGTCTCAGGCTGGTCTCCAGCTCACAGTAGTCTTTCTACCTCAGCCTCCAAGTGCTGGCATTGAAGATGTGCACCTCCACACTCAGCATTATATTTTTTATATTACATTTGTGAAGCTGAAGTATATATACGAATAATATTTGAAGAAATAAAAATAACTGTTGGTCCCACAGTGCATCACCCATAACCCCATGGGGATACCAGCAACCCCACTGAGGAGGGCCCCTTGCAGAATGGGGCAGGGAGGAGGGAAAATATGGTACCAGTACATATCCATACAAAGTATGTTCTTAATTTAAAAAAAAAAAGAATGTTTTGAATAAACTCATTTGTTTGGAAATATTTTTCTCATAGGACTCCTATTCCAGGTATTCCAGCGATTGAGAAAAATGGAAAACAGAATCAGTGCATAACATTGGCCCTTCAGAGAGACCACATGTTATCTCTGTCTTACATTCTTTTCCTAGGTTGTGTATTCTTCCTGTGCCTGGGGATCTTTTATATGTTTCGCCCAAATATATCCTTTGTGGCCCCTCTACAAGAGAAAGTCGTCTTTGGATTATTTTTCCTGGGAGCCATTCTCTGCCTTTCCTTTTCATGGCTCTTCCACACAGTTTACTGCCACTCAGAAGGGGTCTCTCGGCTTTTCTCTAAGTAAGTATTTGTATAGTCTGTGCTGTTGTCAATGATTTAGAATCGGGTGGATATGGAAAAATACCTAACAGAGCTGGCAGCATTCTTGATGCTATCACATGGGAACATTTTTTCCCCTTAATTAAAGCAGGCTACCCAGTTTACCTCTTAGTTGATGTTGTCTTAATTGGGACCGTATTGGGTGATAATTTGTTGAATTAAATGGTGGTTTGTTTTTTTCTCCCCCCCCCAATCCTAGGCTGGATTACTCTGGTATTGCTCTTCTGATTATGGGAAGTTTTGTTCCTTGGCTTTATTATTCTTTCTACTGTAATCCTCAACCTTGCTTCATCTACTTGATTGTCATCTGTGTGCTGGGCATTGCAGCCATCATCGTCTCACAGTGGGACATGTTTGCCACCCCTCAATATAGAGGGGTAAGAGCAGGTAAGTGCATGTGGGCATACAGCTATCACCATTTATTTAAGGTCTATTATTTGCAATTTAGAGATGAAGAAACCACAGTTCCTATCATTGAGGGACCCCACCCCCCAGGTAGGGTCTCACTCTAGCCCAGGCTGACCCGGAATTCACTTTGTAGTCTCAGGGTGGCCTTGAATTCATGGCGATCCTCCTACCTCTGCCTCCTGAGTGCTGGGATTAAAGGCGTGCGCCACCACGCCTGGCTTGTTTTACCTGTTAAAAAACATTTATTTATTTATTGGAGAGAGAGAGAGAGAGTGTTGCAGATAGAATGGTATGACCATTCTCTCTATCTGGTACTGGGGCATCCAACTTTGGTCCTTAGGCTTTGCAGGCAAGCACTTTAACCAGTAAGCCATCTTTCCAGCTCCTTCGTTTTGCTCTTTTTTTTTTTTTTTTTTTTTTTTTTTTTTTGTTTTTCGAGATAGGGTTTCACTCTAGCCCAGGCTGACCTGGAATTCACTATGTAGTCTCAGGGTGGCCTCAAACTCACAGCGATCCACCTACTTCTGCTTCCCAAGTGCTGGGATTAAAGGCATGAAGCCTGGCTAGGTTTGTTTTGTTTGTTTGTTTGTTTGTTTGTTTGTTTGTTTGTTTTGACTCAAGATCTCTAGCTCAGGCTGACCTCAAATTCTCTATGTAGTGAAGATAACCTTACATTCCTATTCCTCCTGCTGCCATGCCCAGCTTATTTGATGCTCAAGGATTGAACCTAGGGCTTTGTGCATACTAGAAAAACACTCTACCAACTGAACTGCATCTTCAGTTCTTGTTTTCCATTTTCACTTAAAAATACTTTGTAAACTGCTTTGGTAAATACTGATTGTGCTGTAATGAAATAGCCCACACATTTCTCTTGGTCTAGGGGAAAGGGGCATTTTGATTTTTAGGGTAATACCTTCTGAGTCCTGTCATCTTGGCTGAGCCTTCTGGCTGGACTGTAGAGTTAGCAGATATGTTTTTATCTCTTGCTAAGTTGGGGTTCCTGTGTCTGAGCTTTATCTGTGTAATACCCAGTGCCTCCTGAGGTTAAGTAAGTAGTATTGCAAGACGTCCCCACCCCCTTTTAAGAATCTTTTTATTTCAACCTTTGAAAAATTATTTTTGGGGTTGTTGGAGAGATGGGTCAGCAGTTAAAGGTGCTTGCTTGCAAAGTCTGATGGCCTGGATTTGATTCTCCTGTACCTACCCAGGCCACAAAGTATCATATGTGTCTAGAGTTGTTTGCAGTGGCAGGAGGCCCTGGCATGTCCATTCCCTCTGTCTTTCTCACTGTTTCTCCTTTTTCTCAAATAAATAAATAAACTTAAAATAATAAAAATTATTTAAAAACAATTCAGTAATAAAATTCAAGTCCTGGTTCATCTGTGTTTACTTACAATGCTAGAAGTAGAATTGAACTCAGATTAGTGGCCACGTTCTCCTTTCTTCCTTACTTAGTGTCCATATGTGCAAATAAATGTGGCCAGGACAGGCTTTCGTGGTCCTTCAGCAGTTCATTGATGTCAAGCTTGTAAGAACATCTTTGCCGAGTAGAGCTGGGCATTTTGCTGTTTATATACATCAGAAGAACCAAGATCCTGTGCTTTTGGTTGAGAGAAAAGGCATCGTTGGCAGCCTCTCCTTTGCATGCAGAAGAAAAGGAGTGTGGCAATGCTTCTTTTGAGAGAAGTAAAAGTAGGAAATAGCTGGCTTGGCCCCTAGGTTGTGTCAGGTTAACACGGCATATTCCTTTTCCCTTTGAGATGCCCATTTTTTTCCCTTTTCTTTCTGAGTAAGTATCCTGTACACATTGGGTGCATTCCCACAGCTTATTAGGTAATGCCCTGTGCAGATAGGCTCCCTGTTTTCTATGCTGTCTTAGTTCTGGCAGTCAAAACCTAGCACCTTACTGGCTGAGGTGACTGTTGCTTTGGTTGACATAGAGGTTTGGGGTCACTAAACATATTTTTTTAGAGAGAGTCAGAGAGAGGGAGAGAGAGAATGGGCACACCAGCAGCCTCTCAACTGTTGTGAACAAACTCCAGATGTGTGCGCCCCCCTTGTGGGCAAGTGTAGCATTGCACTCTTGCATCACTTTTTGTGTCTGGCTAAACGTGGGACCTGGAGAATCGAACAGGCGTTCTTAGGCTTAACACGCAGGCGCCTTAACCACTAAGCCGTCTCTCCAGCCCTGGGGTCATTAAACTTTTTAATGATGCTTCTTTTTTATTTTTTTTATTTTTATTTGAGAGAGAGCGCTATATATATATATATATAGAGAGAGAGAGAGAGAGAGAGAGAGAGGGAGGGAGGGAGGGGGGGAGAATGGGTGCGCCAGCAGCCTCTCAGCAGCTGTGAATGAACTTCAGACATGTGTACCTCCTTGTGGGCAAGTGTGGCATTGCGCCCTTGCGTCACTTTTTGTGTCTGGCTAAACGTGGGACCTGGAGATTGGAACTGGCCTTCTTAGGCTTGGCAGGCAGGCGCCTTAACTGCCAAGCCATATCTCCAGCCCAACGCTTCTTCTTCGGTTTTTTTTTTTTTTTTTTTTGGTTTTTCGAGGTAGGGTCTCACTCTAGCCCAGGCTGACCTGGAATTCACTCTGTAGTCTCAGGGTGGCCTCGAACTCATGGCGATCCTCCTATCTCTGCCTCCTGAGTGCTGGGATTAAAGGCGTGCAATACCACGCCTGGCTCAATGCTTCTTTTTTTTAAACAAAATATTTATTTATTTGCACAGGGGTAGGGGAGAGAATGGGTACACCAGGGCGACCAGCCACTGCACACTATCTCCGGATGCATGCATGAGCCTCTCTGTGCACCTGGCTTTATGTGGGTACTGGGGAATCGAACCCGGGTCATTAGGCTTTGTAGGCAAGCACCTTAACCTCTGAGCTGTTTCTCCAGCCCTGATGGTGATGTTTCTATTCAACCCTAAATGTTCGTGTATATTTAAAATTTTTTATTCTGTTTTATTTAAGTAATGCTGATTGAGGCTCACTTAGTTGATATTAGAACCTTGGTCTTAGCCAAATGTTTAAAAAGTACTGCTTTGGATGGTTCTGAAGGCAGGAGCTGTGCTGAGTTACAACAAAATTATTTTTTCTTCCCAGTACTGGGGATTGAATATAGGACTTTGAGCATGCTAAGCACATGCTTTACCATTGAGCTACACCCAGCCCCATTCTGACAGTTGTCTTTACTTGTTTGTTGTTTGGGGCATGGAAGCTTACAGCAGTCCCCCCCCTCAAAAAAAAAACCCCAAAACAAACAAACATAAAAAACTTCGCAATCTTATTTGACAAAAACAAACAACTCTGGCCCAGGCTGACCTGGAAAAAGTCTCAGGGTGGCCTTGAACTCTTGGTGATCTTACCTCTGCCTCCCGAGTGCTGGGATTGCCACCACAAGGTAGACCATTTTTTTCAGAGCATTTTGTTTAAGATAGGATTTTGTAGGGTTAGCTGGCCTAAAACTCTCAGCCTCTGCTTCCCAAGTGCTGGGATTACAGGAGTGTGCCACTGTGCTGGACTTGTATAGAACATTTAATTTTTTTTTTTTTAATTCTCAAGGTAGGGGGTGTCTCACTCTAGCCTAGGTTGACCTGGAATTCAATCTGTATTCTCAGGGTGGCCTCAAACTCAGAGCAGTCTTCCTACCACTACCTCTCAAGTGCTGGGATTAAAGGCGTGCGCTACCACACCCGGCTGAACATTTAAAAACAAAATTAGGGGCCAAGCGTGGTGGCGCATGCCTTTAATCCCAGCACTTGAGAGGCAGAGGTACCATCACCATGAGTTCAAGGCCACCCTGAGAATACAGTGATTTCCAGGTCAGCCTGGGCTAGAGTGAGACCCTACCTCAAAAAAATTTTTTTAAATACCCTTTTTAGGTTATACATTTAATTGACTTTTTGGTTTCAGGGTGGTGTTTACCTCTTCAGGTTATCTTGTCATTTCTCGCCCCCAGCTCAGCTGTGTCTCTTGCTTCAAAAAGAAAACAAAAAATACACAATAAGATTGCTTGCTCAGTGTTGCAATCTTTATCTGTAAAAGGGCAACATTAAAGGAGGTTTAAATAAATTACCCAAGCTTTTCTTTCTTCAAGCTCTTAGCAATATGGTTCTAAACCTCAGAGCTGCTCACTATTTAAGCTAAGCTTGGCTTAACAGGACGTTTCTTGGATTTGTAAATAGATTTTTAGAACATAGCTGTGTTGTCTTGTGTGTTTTGAAGATTCTTCTTTTTCCTTTAAAACAAGAAGATGATGTTGCACCCTACTTTTGGAATTTTAAGTTAACAAGTACTGTGCTCTAATACTGACTTCTTCTTTCCCTGTACATCTTCACTGTGTTCTCCTGGCATTTTAGGAGTGTTTCTGGGCTTGGGCCTGAGTGGAATCATCCCGACCTTGCACTACGTCATCTCAGAGGGTTTCCTCAAGGCAGCCACCATAGGGCAGATAGGCTGGCTGATGCTCATGGCCAGCCTCTACATCACGGGAGCTGCCCTGTATGCTGCCCGCATCCCTGAACGCTTTTTTCCTGGCAAATGTGACATCTGGGTAAGTGTGGTCAGTGGTGATTTAGGTGTGTGTATTTATCTGTCTGTCAGTGTGCTTTGACAAACTGGGAAGTGATGTAATCACAAAAGCTTTTGACTCAGAACGTTGACAATAAGCCTAATAACAGCTCAGGCCGGTTGAGTACTTGGTGCCTAGCACAGCACCAGTCCTTGTGCATGAATTGATTCATCAGCCTGTAAGGTAAAAATATTAATCATGTTTTCATTTTACAGTTTACATGGTAGAATTGAAATAAAGGCAGCTTTACATGAATTGATTCAAGCCTACCATTTAAAAATATTAATCATGTTTTCATTTTTCAGTTTTTTTTGAAAAAATATTAAAAAGTAATTCAATGGCATGATGTGCAGTGGAGAGTCATTCTTTTTTTTTTTAAAAATATTAAAAATTAAGCCAGGCATGATGGCATGCGCCTTTAATCCCAGCACTCAGGAGGCAGAGGTAGGAGGATTGCTGTGAGTTCGAGGCCACCCTGAAACTACATAGTTAATTCCAGGTCAACCTGGGCTAGGGTGAGACCCTACCTCAAAAAACAAAACAAAACAAAAAAAAGTTTAAAAATTTTAAAGTTTTAAATATTTATTTATTTATTTGAGACAAAGTGAGAGAGAGAGAAAGACAGAGATAATGAGTGTGCCATGGCCCACCTTGTGCATCTGGCTAACGTGGGTCTTGGGGAATTGAACCTGGGTCCTTTGGCTTTGCATGCAAGCAGCTTAACCCCAAGCCATCCCTCTAGCCCCAAATAAAAAAATTTAAATGAGAGAGAGAGAGAGAGAAAGAGAATTGGCACACTAGGGCCTCAGCCGTTGAAATTGAACTCCAGACACTTGCACCACCTAGTGGGCATGTGCGACCTTGCGTTTGCCTCACCTTTGTGTATCTGTTTTACATGGGAATCTGGATAGTGAAAATGGGTCCTTAGGCTTCACAGGCAAGCATCTTAACCACTAAGCCATCTCTCCAGCCCTAGCCATTCTTTTTTTATTTTCTAATTTTATTGAATTATTTGTAAGCAGAGAGAGAGAGAGATAGAGATAATGGATGCACCAGGGCCTCTAGCCACTGCAAATGAACTCCAGATGCATGTGCCCCTTTGTGCATCTGGCTTTTTGTGTATACTGAGGAATCAAACCAGGGTCATTAGGCTTTGCAGGCAAGCACCTTAACCAGTGTGCCATCTGTCAACTCATTATTAGCCTTTCTTTGTTTTCTCATTTGTGAAAGGCAAGGGTGATGGACCAGGTTTTTACTAAGATTATACTTTCTTCAAAAAAAGTATTTATTTATTTATTCATTCATTTATTTACTCATAAGGAGAGAGAGAGAATATGAGAATGGGTACACCAGGGCCGCTAGCCACTGCAAACAAACTCCATATGCACGTGCCACTTGGTGCATTTGGTTTTACGTGGGTGCTGGGGAATCGGACCCTGGTGGTTAGACTTTGCAGGCAAGTCCCTTAACCACGGAGCCATCTCTCTAGCCCCTAAGATCCTTTCTGATACCAAAACTCAGTGATATGTATGACAGTGAATCCATTGGAGGGGTGGGGGCGGAGGTCACAAGCCGGTGGTTAATGATAAGAGACTAGGAGAAAGAGCAGGGAGGGGAGATATAATGGACTGGTGGGGATGAAGATCTGCAACTGAAAAGGGTCTGAAACATTTCAAAAGTGTAGAATTGAAGAGTTCTCATATCAGATCTGACTTTTGAAGTCATTATTGTTGATAGTTGAAGACTGAGGTGGGCATCCAGTCTCTTTTTAAAATTTACTTTAGCTGTCTGTAAAGTGAAGTTAATCCTGAACTCAAGAGAACTTTAGATTAGCTAACTTATCTTTCTGAGATTGCCTTCTCATAATTTTTATGCATGGATATTACATTGATATCTCAACCTTTTGGTTAAATTAATTCTCTTTGGTTTTCTAGAAAACATCTCTTGGGATGTAAATTTTAGTTTCTTGTTTATACTTCTAAAACCAGTATCGTTCCCTTGATAAATACCACTTTGCCTTTTCATTTTGAGACCATGAGAGAATAGTGTTGTTTCTGAAACGAGGTTGGTGTATTCAGCAACTAATTCTCTTCTTGTTGTTCTTTTTTTTTTTTTTTTGGATTTTCGAGGTAGGGTTTCACTCCAGCCCAGGCTGACCTGTGATCCACTATGGAGTCTCAGGGTGTCCTCAAACTCACGGTGATCCACTTACCTCTGTCTCCTGAATGCTGGGATTAAAGGTGTACGCCACCACACCTGGCCTGTTCCCTTCTTGATGTGCAACAGCATTCAGCAGAGGAGGAATAGTGTCACCTGTATGGCAAACCATCTTCTGATTTGAGAAGGAAATTCAAGTTCTACTTGTCTCTTCTTTTTGAATAGTGTGTTGTTTGTTCATGGATTTCCAGAATCTCAATGTTTAAGGAAACTCCTAGGACCATTTCTTATGACCTTCTACTTGATTCTAGAAACACCTTTAATAACAGTAGCATTTATTTTTAATTTTTATTTATTTAATTGAGAGGATGAGAGAGAAAGAATGGGAACAGGTGCACCAGGGCCTTTTGTCACTGGGAATGTACTCCAGACATATGTGCCACTTTGTGCCTTTATGTGGGTACTGGGGAAGGAGCCCAGACCGTCAGGCTTTGCAAGCAAGAGCCTTTAATAGCCATTTAGCCATCTCTTTTAAATATATATTTAATTTTTTTATTAATTTGAGAGAGAGACACAGACATATGTAGAGAGAGAATGGTCACGCCAAGTCCTCTAGCCACTGCAGACGAACTCTAGACCCATGTGCCACCCATGTGCCACCCATGTGCATGTGGCTTATGTGGGTCCTGGGGAAATCAAACCTGGGCGCTTAGCCTTAACTGTTACCATCTCTCCAGCCCTGTTTTACTTTGATCATTTATTTAATTGTTTGTTTATTATTTATTTGAGGCAAGCTCCGCAGACTGGCCTTTTTGTGTGTGTGCATAAGCTAGACAGCGAGCTAGCGAGAGAGAAGTGGCACGCCAGGACCTCCAGCCACTCTAATCGAACTCCTCACGTGTGCACTACCTTATGCACATGTGTGACCTTGCGAGCTTGCACCGCCTTGTGTGTCTGGCTTATGTGGGACCTGGAGATTGGACCATGGGTCCTTAGGCTTTGCAGGCAAGCATCTTAACCACTAAGTCATCTGTCCAGCCCTATTTTTATTTTTAATGTATCTGGTATTGTGTTGTGCAGGGACATTTTCATACAAATACATACGCTGTGCATCTTCGGAGAGCAACATTTAAATGACCACAGCTCTAGTGTTCTTTGTGGGTGATGCAGCAGTTTACATCAGTAAGCTGTTCTTAAGTTGCTCATCACTGGGTGTCAGGGGTCTGTGGGAAAAAGGTGTGCAGTCTAATTGCAAGGATTTGTGTGGTGCCTGCCCTCCAGGCCCTGGATATGCTAGTGTTCCTTTGCGGATTTGCATGTCTAGTGCTGAGTGGAAGAACATATTCTTTGGGACTGCTGGCTTTTTTTTAGGGGGAGGGGTTCAAGGTAGAGTCTTGCTCTAGCTCAGGCTGACCTGGAATTAGTCTCAGGCTGGGAGATACTCCTACCTCAGCCACCCAAGTGCTGGAATTAAAGGCATGCGCCACCATGCCTGGCACTGCTAGCTTTTGACTCAGCACAATATGATATACCTAATAGATATTCTCCTACCTAAAGGCGTCTTGAGTTTGGGCTCTGTCAGAGCCATCCCCACCGTCTGTCAGTGCAAGCTGGGCCATAGCTTCCTAGAAGTTTTAAGCAGACTTAGTAATGATGGTTTTTCCACTTCTTTTTCTCCTTCCAGTTTCACTCTCATCAGCTGTTTCACATCTTTGTGGTTGCTGGTGCCTTCGTTCATTTCCATGGCGTTTCTAACCTTCAGGAGTTCCGTTTCATGATTGGTGGTGGCTGCACTGAAGAGGATGCACTGTGATACCTATCAGTAGCCAGGGACTGTGACCCTGCATTGGAGGCCCAGATTCAGGCCTCCCTACGGCCGTCGGTGCCAGTGCCAGAGGAGCCCCCACACTTGGACAGCCTCACGGGCCTTGTGATGTCCCAGGGGCTCCACGGGGCACAAGACTAAGAAGAGAAAAACAAAAATAAATCATACCTCAAAGGATCGAGTGCATCAATTTGGAGGAAAGGAGAAACGGCCCACTCCCTGACTTCCTTTTGGGATCTAGCAGTTGATGAGGGCTCTTCAAGACCCTTGGCAGACTGGCTTCTGATCTGTATCATATTTATTTGTAGAAGATGGGCAAACAGTTTAGCTGATGGTTCTTTTTTCTCTCTTGCTCTCTCCTTAAAACAGTAATACAAACCAATTTAGGTGAACATTTATATCCAATTAAGGGGTGGGAGTGTGATTTTAGATGCTGTTTTGGGAGAACAAAGTAATGTAAATAAGATTTCTAATTTACTGTTTAAATAAGAATTTATATAAATGTTTAAAACATAAGGGCAGGGGAGGGTGGGAGAATTTTTGTAAAGAATGAAACATGCAAGTACCACACACTGTTTAAATTTTGCACAAAGTGACCGAAGAAGGAAGGATGAAGTGGTAGCCCAGAACACACAATGTCTTGGTGCACCGAGGTGCCTTCTATAGGCTGACATACTTGACCCTGGTGGGGCAGAGGTCACAGCCCCAACCTAAGGATCTCTTGGCCCCTCTTGAGCCTGAGAGCCTCTGGGTATCCATCCTGAAAGAGAGGGAGAGGTGGAAGCAGCACATGAATGGCTTGGCAGAATGTGTAAAGAGAGGCTCCAGTGTCTGGGCCATTCGTGACCCTTTCTAACGTTAGAGTGGAGCTACCTAGTCCTACCGTAGGTGCTGATACAGGGATGCTGGAGATGGAGGAGGACTTGTGGGAGCATCAGCACAGGGGCTAGTCTGTTGATGTTCTGTTGAACTCTGGTAGTTCTGCTCTGGTGAGAGGTGTATTGGTGTTTGTTGTGGAGCTCTGGGCCACCCTAACAAACTTTTTTGTATTAAAGATCACTGCCCTACCTACCTTACTTTTCTTGGAAATAAAAACTTGCCTTCCCTGGCATCATAGCTCCCTGGCAAGAAGCCAGCCACTAGTGATATTCTGATGTGCGTCTGAGGTCACTTAGGTAGACTGGGCTAGGAGTGCTTCTTCTGGTGTGCTGCCATAGTAAGCCTGATGTGACAGACTGCTCAGCTCTCTTGAATAAGAAAGCCAAGAGAACCCATTATGTATGTTGTCAGTACTCACCAAACCCCACTTTGCAAGGGTAATTGCAGCGTTTAAAAGGTAACTACTGTTATTGCCAAGGAGTCTGGTAGAGCCTTTGTGCCCATGATTTTGAATGAGAAACGATTTCTGTTGTCCTAGGGCCACCTTGTTAGAGAGTGGGTGGGGGTAGAACCTGACTCTTAGAACCAAGCATTAGAATCTTAGGCTACTGCCCTCCAAGACTTTAGGCAGTGGCATTAGAACCTGGGCATGGTGGGCACTGAAATGGAAGGCTGAGACTCCAGACAGGCCCCAATCCTCAAAGGTGGTGTTTGGGGACATGAGAAGGGTCTTCCATTTATTCTGTAGAGTTTCTTGGTTATTTTCTTTTCCTTCCTTCCTTTTTCAAATCTCCAGCTGCAGCTGGGATCAAGGAAGAAAGGATCCAATGTGGAACCTGGGAAGAACTTAGGAGTGCTTTGGTTTTGGATAAGGTCACTGCCCTAGGTGGACCAGGCAGAAGACTGGACGACTGGTGTGGGGCCAGACAGTATTAATCCCTTGAAAACAAGCAGTGGCCAACTGGAAGAAAGCTCACCTAGTTTTATGGGAACAACAGCACATATCAAAAGCCAGGCTCACGCTCTGTTTATGTACTTTGGGACATGGTATGAGATGCCGCCGTCTCACAACATCTGCATACGTCTTTGGGTTCAGCTCCCCCTCACCCCAAAGCAGGAGGAATCTGGTTAACATAGCACAAACCCTTGGGAAAAAGAGAATCAACACCACTAGTGTGTAATCCAAGATCCCCCTCTCTGGGTGTGTATGTGTGGGCATGTGAGTGCCCACGTATGTCTGTGCAGCTCACTACCAACAGCCTCCATGTGCATTTGACCTTATGGTGCCATGGAGAACTAACCAGGTTGGCGCCTGAATGCCTTACTCTCAGCAGTCTGAGGCTTGCTTGCTCTGCACACATTTAATTATTTAATTAATTATTATTATTATTTTGGCCCTAGGCTGGTTAGGACTTCTACACCTTCATTCTTTCACTGTTAAATAGTGGCCTTTTTCAGTATTTTCCCTCTCCCCTTTATAAATTGCTGAAGCCACAAAGCACACTTGGGAATCCTAGAAGGAGTTCTAGAAGGTCATCTGTGCGATGACTCCATTCACGCGAGATTTCCCTACACTGTCGTTTCAGTTTCTCTAATAAAAGGAGCCAAATGGAAGATGAACGTTGTTGTGTTTTTATTGCCCTTTTCAGTTTAATTTGTCTTAGCTTTGGGCATGTCTCTGACACCTTAATTTTGACATTAAAGTTTAAGGAATTTTCAAAAACTGCCCATTGTAGGTGCAAATATAGCATCCTTATGTTGGTTGGACTTTGCTCAACTCTTGGACCAAATTTAGACTGGAGAAGAATTTAAAAAAAAAAAAAAGATTTTATTTTTATTGATTTATTTATTTGAAAGAGGGAGAAGAGAATGGGTGTGCCAGGGCCTCCAGCCATTGCAAATGAATTCCAGACACGTGCACCCTTTTGTGCACCTGGCTAACATGGGTCCTGGGGAATTGAACCTGGGTCCTTTGGCTTTGCAGGCAAATGCCTTAACCACTAAGCCATCCTTCCGTGCCCCCCCCCTTTTTGAGGAAGGGTTTCACTCGAGTCCAGCCTTACCTTGAATTCACTCTGTGATCTCAGGCTGGCCTCAAACTCACAGCCATCCTCCTACCTCTGCCTCCCAAGTGCTGGGATTTAAGGTGTGTGCCACCATGCCCTGCCCTAAGTTGCTTTTTTTGGGTGGGGCTGGGGAGGGAAATAGGGTCTTATTGTACAACTTAGGCTGGCCTCAAACTCACAATCCTCCTGCTTCGGCCTCCTGAGGGTTGGGATTATAAATGTGTACCACCAATTTAAAAAAAATTTTTTTTATTGATTTGCAAGCAGAGAGATGAGAGAGGGAGAGTGGGTGTGTCAGAGCCTGCAAACAAACTCAAAATACATGTGCCACTTTGTGCATCTGGCTTTATGTAGGTACTGGGAATCAAACCCAGGTCAAGGCAAGCAAGTGCCTTAACCATTGAGCCATCTCTCCAGCCCTCGAATCCTGTTTTTTTCCACCTCTGTTCGTGTGAGGGGGCGAATGTCTACGTGTTTGTATGAGTGTGGGTACATGTGTATGCAAATGCCTGTGGAGAGCAGAGGTTGATGTTGGTGTCTTCCCTGATCACGTTCCATTTTATTTACCGAGGCGTTGTCTCACTTGGACCCAGAGCTCACTGATTGGCTAGCGTAGCTACCAACTTGCTCTGGATTCCTCCCTGTCTACCTCCAGAGTGCTGGGATTCCAGGCAGGCTACCAGGCCCATCTAGCATTTACATGGTTGCTGAGGAGCTGAACTCTAGTCCTCAGGCTTGTGTGACAAGCACTTACTGCAGTGACCCACCACGCCCGGCTCCAGTTCTCATTTTTTTCTTTCTTTCTTTCTTTCTTTCTTTCTTTCTTTCTTTCTTTCTTTCTTTCTTTCTTTCTTTCTTTCTTTCTTTTTTTGGTTTTCTGAGGTAGGGTCTCACTCTGGCCCAGGCTGACCTGGAATTAACTATGTAGTCTCAGGGTGGCCTTGAACTCATGGAGATCCTCCTACCTCTGCCTCCCAGGTGCTGGGATTAAAGGCGTGCACCACCACACCCGGCTCCAGTTCTCATTTTTTTTTTTTTTTTTTTTTTTTTTTTCGAGGTAGGGTCTCACTCTAGTCCAGGCTGATCTGGAATTCACTATGTAGTCTCAGGGTGGCCTCGAACTCATGGTGATCCTCCTACCTCTGCCCCCAGAGTGCTGGGATTAAAGGTGTGCACCACCACGCCCAGCTCCAGTTCTCATTTTTAAGTATAGGTACAACTCAGGTTTCCCTGCTTTTTAGCAGCGTTTAGACATTGATTTGCACTCAGGTCACAACGAACACTCACGCCACAAAAGATCTGTGTTCTCACTTGCAGGTTTCTGCTTTCTCAGAGAAGCTTCCAGACAGTGTTGCTGCTTTAAGATTATCCCAAGGGCCGGGCGTGGTGGCGCACGCCTTTAATCCCAGCACTCGGGAGGCAGAGGTAGGAGGATCCCCGAGAGTTCGAGGCCACCCTGAGACTACATAGTGAATTCCAGGTCAGCCTGGACCAGAGTGAGACCCTACCTCGCAAAACCAAACCAAAACAAAACAAAACAAAACAAGATTATCCCAAGGATAGCTCCTCTGTTCCCTCCCCTCCCCTCTTCATTTTTCCTGGTGTAAAAGCCAGTAGATGAGGCGCTGCACTGAGAGGGGTTAGCATGCACGTTGTGCTTACTATGTTCTCCACAGCGTGAGGACTTGCATGTCAGCCCTCCAGCACTCAGAGCCAGCTTCCCCTCCAGTCTAGGCTTTTGTGTCTTCATCTAAAAGGCAAATATGGTAAAGATTAAAGATCTTCCAGAAAGTAGGAAACCAGCCAGAATCCCATCCAGGCCCCAGCAGGTCCGATTAGCATGCCTGGCTGGACAGCAATGCAGAGCTGCAGGAGCAGAAATAAGGATTTTCCCCTCACATCAGCCTCCTTGCAAATCAAGAAAC
Source organism: Orientallactaga sibirica (assembly GCA_036365145.1). Classification (NCBI taxonomy): domain Eukaryota; kingdom Metazoa; phylum Chordata; class Mammalia; order Rodentia; family Dipodidae; genus Orientallactaga; species Orientallactaga sibirica. The sequence continues at coordinate 6,030,734 of JAEOAD010001268.1, forward strand.
CTGGAGGGGAAGACAGTAGGGGCCAGCTGAGCAGCTGCTGGAGGAGAATACAAACGGGACCAGCTGAGCAGCTCCAGTACGACTCTAGGCAGCCTGCGTAGCCTCCATCCCCCAACCGTCAGGGCCATAAACATCCAAAGAACTCATTCACCCCCGGCTGCCTGGCACCAAGAGCGATCAAGGTGTGCACTCAGCATTGGTGAGATTGGAAGCCATCCTAGAAGGTAACAGAGCCTACTTATTCAAAACCAGATACATAGGCCTGCAATGGAAGTGCTGCTATTCTCTCTCCACGTCAGGAAAGGTTATGTGTTACATTTGAATGATATATTCTCGGTTGGCTTTACCCCTCTCAAGCTGTATTTTGGTGTTGACTATTGTTGTCTTTGACATTTCCTGATTTTTCCCCCTTATTTTGGTTTTTCAAGGTAGGGTTTCACACTAGCCCAGGCTGACCTGGAACTCACTCTATAGTCTCAAGGTGGCCTCAAGCTCATGGAGCTCCTCCTACCTCTGCCTCCCCAGTGCTGGGATTAAAGGCCTGGCTTATATTTCCTGATTTTTAGGACCTTTATCATTATTGTCATTATTGGGGACAGGAACTGACTGGCCCCAGGCTGACTTGGAACCCATTTCAGACTAGAAATCTCAACTTCCTAGTTGACAGGATTAAGGGTTGGGGCAACACATACCCTTAGGACTTTGGCTTTATTAGATTATCTGTTTAGTTTAATTGCCACACTTGTATAGATACTCTGTGCTGGTTTTGATTGAATGTCTATATTGATAGTTGAAATTTAGAATTTGCCAGTAATTTGCTTCACCCAGACTACTACAATACATGAATAGCAGGCAAACTCAACACCTAGGGTCACTTCTGCTATTTCTCTTGGGGTATAAGAGCTGCACCTGGCACCTTAAACTCCTACCCTGAAGATATATAAAGTCGGATTTACACGGCTAAAAACACTGCAGATAATTAGAAAACCCGAGCATCAAATTAACTCAAGATTCAAAAATCTCTATGCTATAATACAAGAAACACATAAAAAAATCAAGACAACACAATACCACCAAAAATCATAAATCCATCAGGAATGACCAGTGAGACTACTTTAGATGAAATGCCTGAAAAGATTTTTTTATTTTTATTTATTTTTTATGAAAATTGTCAATAAGTTCGTTTTTAAAGCCTGCCATGGAATTTAGACTTTACCTCATGGAACCTAGAACCTTCCTCAGGAGATCTTTCACAGAATTTAGCCTTTTTTTTTTTTTTTTTTTGGTAAGGTGCAAGATTTCCTTCAAGTTAGAGCTTTGAAAAAAATAAGTTAGGGCCGGGCGTGGTGGCACACGCCTTTAATCCCAGCACTCGGGAGGCAGAGGTAGGAGGATCGCCAAGAGTTCGAGGCCACCCTGAGACTACATAGTTAATTCCAGGTCAGCCTGGACCAGAGTGAGACCCTACCTTGAAAAACCAAAAAAATAAATAAATAAATAAGTTAGGGCTGGAGAGATGGCTTAGCGGTTAAGGCACCTGCCTGCTAAGCCTAAGATCCCGGTTCCAATCTCCAGGTCCCACGTTTAGCCAGATGCAAAGTGACGCAAGGGTGCAATGCCACACTTGACCACAAGGGGGTGCACACATCTGGATTTCTTTTGCAGTCGCCCATCTCTATCTGTCTTCCTCTCCCTCTCTCTCTGTCTCTCTCTGTGTCTCTCTCCAAAAAAAATAAATAAATAAAAATAAAGTTATATGTATTTTAGTTCTTAGGACATCACATGCAACCAATTTGATGGTTCCCAAAGGGATTTAATACTTATTTCTGTCCTAATGTAACATTTACTTTCCTCTCCCCTTCTTTTCCTTACCGCTCCTCCCCTGCCTTCTTTGTAATAGAGGTACCTTCCAAAGGCCCCCTTTGTTTTTGCCAGGGTACTGCTCTTGCCCCAGCCTCCTCGGGATCCCCGGCTGGCCAGGGTGCTCGTTAGAAACAAGTGACTCTTCCATGGCTGCTTCAGATCTTCGGGATCATCTTGCTTCAAGTTGAACTCTTGTGTTTCTGAAGAGAAGACTTGGATGGCACCAAGTTCCCTGGAAGCCTTGGAGAAGCAACTTCAACTTCTGGGGTGCTGGTTTCTTGATCTTTCCGACAGTGTCCAGAGGCAGGGACCAGTAGTCTCTACTGAGAGCCTGTGAGACACCCTTCTGCTGTCAGCTGTGAGCTGGGCCCTTGTCAACTGCTGACTTTAAAAAATTTATTTATTTATTTATTTATTTATTTATTTATTTATTTATTTATTTATTTTTGGAGAGAGCCAGAGAGAGAGAAAGGGAGAGGAAGACAGAGAGATGGGCGCGCCAGCAGCTTCTCAGCTGCTGCGAATGAAATCCAGATGCGTGCGCCCCCTTGTGATCAAGTGCGGCATTGCGCCCTTGCGTCACTTTGTATTTGGCTAATTGTGGGACCTGGAGATTGGAACTGCTGGAGATTGGAACCGCTGGAGGTTGGAACCGGCGTTCTTAGGCTTAGGAGGCAGGCGCCTTAACCACTAAGCCATCTCTCCAGCCCCCAAAATTTATTTTTATTTTTATTTATTTATTGGAGAGAGGGAAAGAGGCTGAGAAAGAGAAAGAGAAAAAATGGGCACACCAGGGCTTCCAGCCACTGCAAACAAACTCCAGATGCATGCGCCACCTTGTGCATCTGGCTTCGTTGGTCCTGGGGAATCGAACAGAGGTCCTCTTGTTTTGTAGGCAAGCACCTTCATGGCTAAGCCATCTCTCCAGCCCCTCAACTGCTGCCTTTTTAGAATGTCTGGAAGGATGGCATTGCAGTGCAGGAGGTCAGACAGGGCGGGGTCACTGTAGAAGCTGGGGTAGATGCAGGGACGTTGACAGTGGCAGCAGGAGCAGGGGCAGTGAGGCAATTGTGTCCGAAGCTCTGCCACAGTCCTGGGCATTCTCCTGTAAACCAGAGAGAGGAAGGGCAGCTTCAGGAGTGGGGTCTTCCTACCAACCCAAGGGCCGGTAGGCAAGGTGTCTGGGGACTGATAAGGCCAAGGGCTTGGGAGAAGGGAGAAAACCTTTCTGAGAGTTTTTAGGGATATAGAGTCTCACTGAGCTAGGTCTGGCTTTGAGGCAGTCCTTAGCTCCAGAAACATTTTTCTTTTCTTTTCTTTTCTTTTCTTTTCTTTTCTTTTCTTTTCTTTTCTTTTTTTTCTTTTTTCTTTTTTTTTTTTGGTTTTCTTTCCAGGCTGACCTGGAATTAACTTTCTTTCTCCTACCTCTTTTTGGGTTTTCTTTCTTTCTTTTTGGTTTTTCGAGGTAGGGTCTCACTCTAGCTCAGGCAGAACTGGAATTCACTATGTTGTCTCAGGGTGGCCTCAAACTCACAGTGATCCTCCTACCTCTGCCTCCTGGGTGCTGGGATCAAAGGCGTGTGCCACCATGTCTGGCCTCGAGGAACATTTCTAAGAGAGGTGATTTGTGGCAGGCACACCCAGGAGAGGTAGGTAAAGTCCTGGCTTGGGTGCTCAATAATAATGAGTCATTACTAATATTAGCCACATAATGATCAGTAGTAGAGAAATGAGGACAGTATTCCTCACCTGGAGTCCAAATCCTCAAAAATAAGCACCCTTAGATCCCATTGATTTTATATATATATATATTTTTTTTTTGTTTGTTTGTTTTTTGTTTTTGGAGAGAGACAGAGAGGGAGCGAAAGACAGAGATGGACGCGCCAGCAGCCTCTCAGCTGCTGCAAACGAAATCCAGATGTGTGTGCCCCCTTGTGGTCAAGTGTGGCATTGCGCCTTTGCATCTGGCTAAATGTGGGACCTGGAGATTGGAACCCGATTCTTAGGCTTAGCAGGCAGGCGCCTTAACCACTAAGCCATCTCTCCAGCCCATATATATATATATTGTGTGTGTGTGGTTTTACGAGGTAGGGTCTCACTCTAGCCCAGGCTGACCTGGAATTCACTATGGAGTCTCAGGGTGGCCTTGAACTCATGGCGATCCTCCTACCTCTGCCTCCCGAGTGCTGGGATCAAAGGCATGCGCCACCACGCCCGGCTCCATTGATATATTTTAATGCCCTGCGGCTCAGGTGCATAACACCACTTCTCACCGCACATAGGCATACCAATCCCAACTGGGACACTTGCTGCCTGGATTTAGCATCAGATCCTACAAGCTGAAGTCAAGTCCCTTAGCCGGTCTGCCCCACACTGATCACTGGTCCTGAGCCTCCTGTAGGCCATAAATCAAAGGTCCCCTGGCCTCGTTTCAGGCTCCATGGAACTCGGGTGCTTCATTTACTGCGACCAGGAGCTGCCTAGTGAAAGAAGTGGGCACCTGGAGCTCCCATCTCCTCTCCAGGCTTGCCACCATCTCAGCCAACGGATGGGCTCACCCACCCTGAAGCATCTGAATGAATCCCTGGCTGAGGAATTTTGTGTGGGGGACTGACTGACTGAATCACTGGCTAGGATGTCAACTCCATGTCCATCCTTTCCCTGCCCCAGAAGGCAGGACATGGGGCTGAGACAGTTCCAGCTTCTAAGGAGGCTTGGTGTTTCTGATGACAGTCCCCATCCTTAAGCCACTTAGAAATCCCAGTGTGGTAGCTTGATTCAAGTGTCCCCCATAAACTTGGGTTTTCTGAATGCTAGGTTCCCAGCTGATGGAATTAAAGCCTCCTGGAAGCAGGATATTATAGCCAGCTTTCCCTTGCCAGTGCTTGGCACACTCTCCTGTTCCTGTTGTGTACCTGATGTTGGCCAGGGAGTGGTGTCCACCCTCTGCTCATGCCATCGTTTTCCCCTGCCATCATGGAGCTTCCCCCTGGAGTCTGTAAGCCAAAATAACCCTCTTTTTCCCCACAAGCTGCTCTAGGTCGGCTGATTTCCGCCAGCAATACAAACCTGACTGCAACACCCAGTCACTGGAGACATCATTAGCATACAGAAACATCACTCATCATTAGTCACACTCATGTCAGAAACCAGGAACTAAGGCCAAACAAAACACCCCTCCTGGGCTGGAGAGATGGCTTAGTGGTTAAGGCACATGCCTATGAAGCCTAAGGACCCCTGTTCGATTCTGCAGGTCCCACATAAGCCAGATGCACAAGGGGGTGCAGGCATCTGGAGTTCGTTTGCAGTGGCTAGAGGCCCTGGCGTGCCTATTCTCACCCTCTCTCTCTCTCTCTTTCCCGCTCTGTCTCTAATAAATAAATAAAATAAATAAATAAAAAATAAAAATCTTTAAAAAAACTGGATTTTCATTTGTTTCAGTTACCTGTGGTCAACCATGGTCAGAAAATATTAACTGGAAATTTATAGAAATTTAAAAAAACACCCCTCCTACCTGTATCACCCAGGATTTGATGCTCTGTGCTAGAAACTGCGACAAAGACTGCATTCTCAATCTCATTCTCTCGCTCTCTCTCTTCCCTCCTCTCCCTCCAGTTTTTTTTCAGACTTCTCCATCCTAGCTCAGCTTTCTGAGGGCTGCAATGACAGCTCTTTGTCACCATGCCTGTCTACATCTAATTTCTTGCATCACTACGTCGTACCACATAAACTCAAATGTAAGAACATGTTCGTTTGCTTTATCAGTGTCCAGAAGCATTCACGTGTGCAAGAGGGCACATGCCTGGCACACCGAACCAGACGACCCGTTGCAGACTCGGCCCTCACCTCTGGATGGAAGGCGTGGCAGGAGCCAGGTCGCCGACGGGGCTTCTGGGAACGCATCCTGTCACACTTGACCGAGGCATTATGTGGAGAACTCCCTGTCAAGGACACCCCACAGACCAAGCTCTGCAAGAATGGCCCCAGGTGCGACCAGCTGCCTTGCAAGCAGCTGTAGGGTCAGGAGGCAGCACCTGAGCCCAAGGAGGAGCTGGAGGACAAATCGTGGCGCTGCCCCTCCCTCCACCTTATCTATGGCTGCCCTCGCCCACTGCCCCAAGCAAGGAAGGATATATTTGACCTCTGCGGCCTCCTGCAGGATGGGGGGGAAGATGCTGCAGTCGCAGGTGGGGTCTGTCACCAACAGGAGTAGGTTGCTCTTGGGAATCTGTTGCATCACAAATGTTCTGCAGCAAAGAGAAATGAGTGGTAGGTTTTGCTGAGCAGCCTCAGGAAAAGGGTTCTGGAGGCTTGTGTGTCTCTGGGAAGGAGAGGGCAGAGGCAGGCAGATTGGGGCTGATGGCCCAGTGCTATTGGCTTTACACAAGCCTTCGTGGTGGCATTTCTTCATCCTCAGTACCCTGGAGAAGCAGAGAGACGCGTGCTGTGCAGCAGGACGATCCAAGCAAACAGGATGTGTGGCCAGGGCAGGTAGTTTCAGGTTTGGCCACACGGTGGCCCAGTGCTTCAGCACACAGTTGGGCCGTGAGGGAGGGAGAGGCTGTTTATGCACAGGGCCAGGTGCTACATGGCCCTGACAGCTGTCACCAAGCATTTCCGACAAGGTGGGCGATGTATGGACCCAGGTATACGTTACACATACAAACGCACATGTATGACCTTCACAGAACCGTGACAGGCTGGTATGGTTCCCATTCGGCAGGCAACAAAGCTGACAAGGAGCTTGCCTTGGGTTAGTTAGCTTGCAGCCAGGAAGCAGCAGAGCCAGTTTTCAAAGGTCAAGGCCATCTGCTGGAAAGGCCTTGCTTTACACCATCTCATTAGGAAGCTGCTCTGAGGCCGGTGTTGACATAACACACAAGGAAGGTGGGCGCGGTGGGGGGGGGATAGGGGGACCCAAATCTGCCTCAGGTTTGCTCTGGTCTAGGGGTTCCCGGACACTAGAATAGTCCCTAGAAAGCACCAAGAATGGCCTGTTCCCCGGCCCCCCCCCCTTCCTGCTCTGAGGAGAGCGGGATGGTGAAGGTGACCTTCCCCTCAAAGCATCACTTCTCTTTCCTACCGCGGCGACCTCCCTGTGAGTACCAGGGGCGGGAAGCTGTTCTCCTTGGCTGGGCCTGGTGGGCCGTGTGGACACTTACTTCTGGCAGGGCCCACACTCGATGATCCCATTGGCCTCCTGGATGGCTGTCTGGTGCACGAAGACGGGGTATTCCGTGTCGCAGGGGTGCAGCAGATCCTGCTTCTTGTGCTTGTGGGCTGCGGTTGACAGAGGCATGCACGTAAGGAAGGTTGTCACAGTGTAGCAAGGGCCATCAGGAGGCCCGCGCCCAAGAGCAGCCGTCTCAGTCTCAGTCCCCAAAACTTCACCTCAAACAGCCTTTGCCCACCATCTTCTGCACAGAGCCCTGCTAGAAAGTTCTCATGACTGTGGGGGCAGTAAAGAGAGCTGCAGCCTGGACACCAAAGGCTGTGGAGCTCAGGGGGTGCGACTGTCTCACTGGCTCCTGCCCTGGGGAAGCCACTTCCTTTCTTTTTTTTTTTTAATGGATTTTATTTATTTATTTATTTATTTATTTATTTATTTATTTTAAATTATTATTTTTTATTGACTTTTATATTTACATACAAAAAGAAAACCACCTGATATTTCCCTTCCCTCCCCCCATTCCACTTTAGAACTCAAGTCTCCATCGTATCCCCTCCCTCTCTCCATTAGTCTCTCTTTTAATCTTTTTTTTTTTTTTTTTTTTTTTTTTTTTTTTTTTGAGGTAGGGTCTCACTCTGGTCCAGGCTGACCTGGAATTCACCATGTAGTCTCAGGGTGGCCTCGAACTCATGGTGATCCTCCTACCTCTGCCTCCCGAGTGCTGGGATTAAAGGCGTGCAGCCACCACGCCCGGCGTCACTTTCTTTCTTTAGCAGTATAGGCCTGGGGGCGGAAGTGTCCTATCGGAAAGGCTCTTTCCCGTATGGTCACCTGGAGGTTTGACAGGAGACTGAAGGCAGTAGGGTAGCTTGGTAAAGGGGATGCTACCCCCTTCTCCCATGGCCTGTCCCTTTTCCTCTGGGCACACTATACCGCTGCTCTCCATAGCAAATATGATATGCATTGCAGATCTTGAGTGACCCCTGCTGGCGAGCTGAGCTCCTCCGTGGACTCAGGAGGGAGAACCAGGCGCCTGGGCCTAGCGGTGGGTCAGAGAGGGCTGGAAAGGACTCCAGTGCCCAGTGCTCCTGTCATGAGGCTCTTTGGTGGACTCTGGGTGGACACTACTGTCTGCTAAGACAAGGGCAGGGGATGGAGTGACTGGCACCTAACAAAAGGTGCAGTAGAGTCTGGAGCAACTGTGTCTGCTTCTGCCAGGATCCCTGAGGTCTGCAGAGCACAGCCGGCCCCTTGGGCCTGTGTGCAGTAAGCAACATTGCTGCTTGAAAGTGCTCACATGCCTTGCATCTGGATTTTACAACCCAGGACTGAAGCAAGGCAGCACAGGCCACGGTGGCCACATTTTACACGCTTGGAAATAGAGGTACAGACACGTTGCTTTTATAGGGTCACATAAGGAATGAGTAAGGGAGCCATGGGTCTCCTCAACTGGATCCACAAATTTCCTTGCAGACTTTGCAATCAAGAAGGGAGACCAGGGCTGGAGAGATGGCTTAATGGTTAAGGCGCCTGCCTGCTAAGCCTAAGAACCCGGTCCCAATCTCCAGGTCCCACGTTTAGCCAGATGCAAAAGTGACACAAGGGCGCAATGCCGCACTTGCCCACAAGGGGGCGCACACATCTGGATTTCGTTCACAGCAGCTGAGAGACTGCTGGCGCGCCCATCTCTGTCTCCCTCTCTGTCTGTCTCTCTGTGTCTCTCTCCAAAAATAAATAAAATAATAAAAATTTTTTTAAAAAAGAAGGGAGACCAGTTTTCAGGGTGAACATCACTCATGGACAGGACATGCCCTCCCATTCACAGCTGGCTTCCATTCCTGTTAGAGCTGCCCCGTCCAGGGCCTCTAGGAGGCCCCTGGTCCCGGCCCTCGCCTTCCAGGCTGGGTTATCTCCCTGTGCTGTGTCAGGTCGACCCAGGGATAAAGCACTTATTACAGACATCACAGTGACAGGCCCAGGTGGCTTCCAGAAAGTCACACACTGGGTCTCCTGGCTACTCTGAAGAAGCAGAGCTCTGAGCAAGCAGAAGGAATGCACCCGCATCCTTTGGCTGTAACGAGCAGGTGTGCTCCCTCAAATCTTCCAGTGGCTGGACCAAAGCTTGTCCTCTGCCCACTACGCCACTGTCTTTGGGGGGGGGTTTCCTCAGGAACGAGGGCTGATCGTGCTGGTGACCGCTCCTTCTAACCTAGGGTCCTGCTGAAGGCTGACGGGCACCTGGGCTAGAGACACCACTGCTTTCTTCTTTGGGGTGACCTGTTGGCCATACACCTGCATGATGGACCACCTTCCCCTCCTATAGCAAACCTCCCATGTTCCCACCTGAAAAGATGGCTGAATTTCCTGTGTCCCCTCGGGCAGGATTGCACTTATGGGAGATGATGCTGGGGCTCCTCCTTGCTCCCTCCCCCATGAAGGTACTTGAAAGTGGATGACAGACCTGGGGTCCTGCTTTGTGAAGAGTACCCCGGGGTAAAAAGAACTCAGCCCTGCTTGGGCACCTTCCCAGCATACATCTAGGCTCCCCAGGGCACTGTGGCTAGCTAGGACCCTTCAGCTGGTATTACTTACAGTGATGGAAGACAGCTTTGGCTGCCCAGGCATGAGTTCAAGTACAGGATGGACATGGCACAGGAAGGACATGGCATCACAGGAGGAACAGGATGTCATAAGGCAGTGATGATGTCACATGGAATGAAGGTGTCCGGAGGTGATGTGGTGTCACACATAGAGGTGAGGGGAAGGTGACGAGATGAAATTATGAGCAATGAAGGCTTCCGTGCCCACCCTATTGTCACTCATCCCAGGCAAAAGCTTTCAAAGGAGCCGGGTGTGGTGGCACACGCCTTTAATCCCAGCACTCGGGAGGCAGAGGTAGGAGGATCACCGAGAGTTCGAGGCCACCCTGAGACTACAGAGTGAATTCCAGGTCAGCCTGGACCAGAGTGAGACCCTACCGCAAAAAAAAAAAAAAAAAAAAAAAAAAAAAAAAAAAGCTTTCAAAGGTGCTAACCAAAATAACACAAAATAACACCTGGGCTGCCCTCCAGCACTCACCCTCGGTCCCTTTGTCATGCCAAGAGCCCCAGGTACTCCACTCCACCAGGAACCTGCAGGATGCAAAACTGACATGTTCTCTTCACGTGGGTCCTTGAAGGAGCCTGGAGCTCTCAATGGACCCAAATTCATCTGACTCCTGTCTCCAGCACTCTTTCTGCCTGAGGGCTTGGGTGAGCACGCAAAGTCTACCCGGAGGAGAGACGTGCTCTGCTGCCCTCCCCTGGGCCAGGGAGGAAGGATTAGCCTGTAGAAGCTCCAGGCAGCCTCTCTCAAGTATGTCCTCTTGTCCCAAATCCATCTACAGGGAGATCCCTCACGTGGGAGCCCTACTTATGATTCAGGCCCAAACCCCAGGAAGAGCTCCCCTCCTCTGTTAACCCCCACTCACAGCAAGAGTTCCTGCAACAGCCACTTGGCCACAGTCCAGAAGGCAGAGAGAGGCTGAAGGAGAGCAGAGCCACGTTAAGGGCCGCACCAGGGGTGCCCCTTAACACAGCAGCCTCCAGAACCCCTTCCCATCTCTGAGGCACCCCTCACCCCCAGAGCAGAGGTATCTCAAAGGCCTTCTGGAGGTCAGGTACCCCACAAGCCCTTCCAGGAGCACAGGCCCGCATGATGACCCCAGAAGATCTGCATGGCAGGCAGGGAGGGGAGAATGGTTCTGCTCTTGCTGCCAAAGGCTCTATGACCTTACCAGCACCTCCCTCCCGTCACCCCCAGACAGGACCCACAGATCTAGGGGAAGGGGTGAGAGTTGGGGAGAAGGGTGCCCGGTAGCACTGAGCAGAACTGGACCCTGAGTCAGAAGGTCTGAGGTTGGGTGAGAATGAGGTCAGGTGGCTTCTCAAAGGACAGGACCGCAGGTGTGCTCTGGCCGAGGGATGGCTTGTGGGGACACTTACGCTGACCATGGGCTGGGCTGCGCTGTGGTGGTGATCTGTGGGCTTGCACATGGCCTGGTAGTCATACATGGTCACACTGAAATGCAGACAAAGGGAGTGACCAGACCAAGAACCCTTGTGCCCTCCCCCGACCTGCAGGAGGCGTGCCTAGGAGAACCCGCACTCCGTGGGATCCATGATTTAGAACAGTGGGCTCGGAACCAGCTCACACTGGAAAGGTGGCCCTGCACTTGGAACGGCTCCAAGAACATGAATAGCACTTGAACTTAGGGCTTCGTGCTTTTCCTCTGAGCACTGAGCTAGGGCTGGGGCGGGGGGTCTTGGGGACTGCTTCATGTCCCTGGGAAGGTTATGTGTGTCATCCTTGGTTCTGGAAAAGCTGGTTCTTTTTTTTTTTTTTTTTTTTTTTTTTCAAGGTAGGGTCTCACTCTAGCTCAGGCTGACCTGGATTTCACTATGTCGTCTCAGGGTGGCCTGGAACTCACGGTGATCCTCCTACCTCTGCCTCCCCAGTGCTGGGATTAAAGGTGTGTGCCACCACGCCTGGCTTTGGAAAGGCTATCTTTGGGGGCTTTTAAAGAACTGTCTATGTGGACTGGGGAGAGGTTAAGTCCGGCTTACCGGTTGAATACCCCCATGCTAAGCAGCTGGGCCATGAGAGCGCCGTCCACCTTCCCCAGAAAACTTCCCCGGTCTGTGAGAGAGGTGGATAGAGCAAGCTGTGTCTCCGCTTTCCCTGTAGATGCCCATCCACAGTGGACGCCCCTCACTTGCAGCCATCCCCCACTCCCCACTGCCCATGACAGGGCAGCTGGCTAAGAAAGCAGCATAGAGAGGGCTGAGAAACAATACAGCATCCTGAGAACACATTGCAAGGACCAAAGCTTGCAGGAAGACGGAAGCAGTGCTTGTGGACCTGGCTGGCTCATGGGCTTTGTACTGGGTCCCATGTCAAAAGGATCTCTCGGCAGGTCCAGTGCAGGCAGTGTTGTTAACACAGTACTGACTCACCAACCGGCCTCTCTCATCCAGCCCAAGAGGATGAGTGCTCTGGTGCTGCTCTCCACATCCACTCCTTCCACTCCACATTCAGTGTGCTTTCCTTTACCTCTCCAATTGGAGCGGCTTCCTCTCTGGATACCCCTACCCCTCGCTCATCCCCTCCGCGGACAGCCCTCCCCTCGCTCATCCCCTCCGCGGACACCCCTGCCCCTCACTCATCCCCTCCGCCGACAGCCCTGCCCCTCGCTCATCCCCTCTCCGGACAGCCCTACCCCTCGCTAATCCCCTCCGCCGACAGCCTTACCCCTCGCTCATCCCCTCTCCGGACAGCCCTGCCCCTCACTCATCCCCTCCGCCGACAGCCCTGCCCCTCGCTCATCTCCTCTCCGGACAGCACTACCCCTCGCTCATCCCCTCCGGACACCCCGCCAACAGCCCTACCCCTCGCTCATCCCTCCGCGGACAGCCCTACCCCTCGCTCATCCCTCCACGACAGCCCACCCCTCGCTCATCACCTCCGCCCGACAGCCCCTCGCTCATCCCCTCTGTGGACAGCCCCTACCCTCGCTCATCCCCTCTGCCGACAGCCCTGCCCCTCGCTCATCCCCTCTGCCGACAGCCCTACCCTCGCTCATCCCCTCTGTGGACAGCCCTACCCCTCGCTCATCCCCTCTGCCGACAGCCCTACCCCTCGCTCATCCCCTCTGCCGACAGCCCTACCCCTCGCTCATCCCCTCCGCGGACACCCCTGCCCCTCGCTCATCCCCTCTGTGGACAGCCCTACCCCTCGCTCATCCCCTCTGCCGACAGCCCTGCCCCTCACTCATCCCCTCCGCCGATGCCCCTGCCCCTCGCTCATCCCCTCTGTGGACAGCCCTACCCCCCTCATCCCCTCTCATCCCCTCGCGCCGACAGCCCTGCCCCTCGCTCATCACCTCCGCCGACAGCCCTGCCCCTCGCTCATCCCCTCCGCGGACAGCCCTGCCCCTCACTCATCCCCTCTCTCATTGCCCAGGATTGTTGCCAAAAATAACATCCTCAGAAAGTGTGGTTTGGTCGCACTTATTTCCTAAAATGTCTAAAAGAGAACCCTCTGCCCCTCCTTTAGCGATCTAATCAATCAGTACCTGGCTGAGGGGCACGGGCATCTTCCTGCCCAGCAGAGCCCTCTAAGCTAGCAAAGCCCTTGGGGGTTAGTGTGTGTCTGCCACACTGGCTAACCCTGGCCTCAGACAACCCCACTTACCCCTGTACTGTCCTGGTTCTGCTATTTTCTCAGAATCGCCAGAGTGATTTAAACTTAAATATGGCTTTTTTTTGGGGGGGAGTTTCGAGGTAAGGTCTCACTTTGGCCCCGGGCTGACCTGGAATTAACTATGTAGTCTCAGGGTGGCCTCAACTCATGGTGATTCTCCCTCCTCTACTTCCCAAGTGCTGAGATTAAAGGCATGCGCCACCACACCTGGCTAAATATGGCTTGTTGTTAAGGTTGGGGATAATGCGCACCAAACCCATGGCACCCAGTATGTACCAAGACCATCACCCAGTAAATGCCTAGAAACCGGAAGCCATTACTCCCTGAAGGTGTCCTTGCTGGCTGTTCTGTTCCTCCTGCATTGTCTCTCTTCCTCGGTCCTAACTCCAAGGTCCAAGGAACTTTCATTGTCGTCCTCCCCCTCCTTCACCCTTCTTCCTCTTCCTCCCCACTTCTTCCTAGTCTTTTTTAAAAAATATATTTTATTTATTTATTTATTTTGATAGAGAGCAAGAAGAGAGAGAGAGAGAGAGAGAAAATGGGCACACCAGGGCCACCAGCCACTGCAAACAAACTCCAGATGCATGCGCCCCCTTGTGTATCTGGTTTATGTGGGTCCTGGAGAGTCGAATCGGGATCCTTTGGCTTTGAAGGCAAATGCCTTAACCACTAAGCCATCTCTCCAGCCCCCACTTCTTCCTATTCTAACTTAAATTTTTTTTTGTTTTATTTATTTATTTGAGAGCAACACACAGAGAGAGAAAGAGGCAGAGACACGCCAGGGCCTCCAGCCACTGCAAATGAACTCCAGATGCATGAGCCACCTTGTACATCGGGCTTACGTGGGTCCTGGGGAATTGAGCCTTGAACCGGGGTCCTTAGGCTTTACAGGCAAGCCCTTAACCGCTAAGCCATTTGTCCAGGCCCCTATTCTAACTTTTTCCATGAGACTTAGCACCTGCTTCTTCCTCACTCTGACAGCACTGGCCGTGTGTCACTCTTGTCCTATTGTCACCCCACCTGCTCATGTACTTAGCTGTCTCACACCTGTATTGCTCCATGGCTCAGAGACAGGGACACTCTCTTATTCCCCTTTAAATTCCTCAGCATGCCTTGCCACCTGGACACAGCCTTGGTGGCATGGGGCAGGGGAGGCAGGTGGGTACTCAAGCTGATGGTCACAGTAGGTTCTTCCTAGACAGCTTTCTCAGCCCCGGAGTCTGGGCCCAGCACTGCCTTCTCAGGCCTTTGGTGGTGGTGGTGGTGGTATTAGCGGGGGGCATTTCCATGAATCACAGCCTTGGCTGCAGGTGAGATGGCTTAGGTCAACAGAAGAAGGGGCGAAGTGTGAGGTGAGCAGTCAGATAGTAGGGACTCATGACACAGACCGCCTCCTTATTCTTGGGGTCTCCTCCATGGACAGCACACCCCATGAAATGCTTAAAGTAACAACAGATATATAACTATCCAGAAAAGAACTACCACCCTGCATAAGAGAGGATGTCTGCGAGTTTAGATGACCTCATAGATGGGCCTGTGCAAGGCAGCTGAGTCAACTCCAGTGATTCTTAAAAAAACCAGAGTTATGAGCTGGGCGTGGTGGTGCACATCTTTAATCCCAGCACTTGAGAGGCAGAAGTAGGAGGATCACCATGAGTTCGAGGTCACCTTGAGATTACATAATGAATTCCAGGTCAGCCTGGGCTAGAGTGAGGTGAGACCCTACCTCAAAAAAACAAAAATCCAAAAAAAAAAAAAACAAAAAAAGAAAAACAAAAAAACACCAGAGTTATGCTAGGCAAGGGTCAGTTGCAATGCAGGGCTCCTGCACTCTTGATCAGCAGTCAGGAAGTTTGCTTCTGAATAAAAGATGGTGGCAAGCCGGGCATGGTGGCGCTCGCCTTTAATCCCAGCACTCGGGAGGCAGAGGTAGGAGGATCGCCAAGAGTTCGAGGCCACCCTGAGACTACATAGTTAATTCCAGGTCAGTCTGGACCAGAGTGAGACCCTACCTCACAAAACCAAAAAACAAACAAACAAAAAAAAAAGATGGTGGCATCATGTTGGTCCTGACCCTCAGGACACCGCCTTGGTTTCCAGTGATGTAACTTAAGAGCAGATGGGAACCAAGGCCTCCACTTGGGCCCGGCACTGAAATGTGGCACAAATTCAGGAAATAGCACTTGTCAATTAGAATTAAAGACAAAACAATACAGATCTTGTACCCTACAGCTTTTCTTATGAAATTAAATGTCGGTATACAACCCACTAAAAATCTATGGCAGAGCTGGGCGTGGTGGCACATGCCTTTAATCCCAGCACTCAGGAGGCAGAGGTAGGAGGATCGCCGTGAGTTCAAGGCCACCTTGAGACTACATAGTTAATTCCAGGTCAGCCTGGGCCAGAGTGAGACCCTACCTCGAAAAAAAAAAAAAAAAAAAAAAAAAAAATCTATGGCAAACTGTAATCCCAGGACGTGACAGGTCAATGGCAAAACAAGAGAAACAGCACAAACAGCAGGAGCTGTAGATACTGAGCTGAGTCTTGCAGATCTTTACCTGAACACTCTGACCCAAAAGTCACGTCAACACTTCTTTTTTTTTTCTTTTTGGTTTTCCGAGGTAGGGTCTCTAGTTTAGAGCTGACCTAGAATTCACTATGTAGTCTCAGGGTGGTCTTGAACTCACGGTAAGTATGTGTGCATGTAGTATGTGTGCATGTAGAATGTGTGCATGTAGTATGTGTGCATGTAGTATGTGTGCATGTAGTATGTGTGCATGTAGAATGTGTGCATGTAGTATGTGTGCATGTAGTATGTGTGCATGTAGTATGTGTGCATGTAGTATGTGTGCATGTAGAATGTGTGCATGTAGTATGTGTGCATGTAGTATGTGTGCATGTAGTATGTGTGCATGTAGTATGTTTGGAGACTCCAGTTAGAGCGGAGGCTTGTCAGCAAGAGCTGAGGGCAGAGGCAGAGGCAGGGCAGAGGAGAGAGATGATGGAGACGGAGTCAGGGGCTGGTTTGGGGCTCAGTAGATATAAAAATCACCATCTTGGGCTGGAGAGATGGCTTAGTGGTTAAGGCGCCTGCCTCCTAAGCCTAAGAACGCTGGTTCCAATCTCCAAGTCCCACGTTTAGCCAGATGCAGAGATGCAAGGGCGCAATGCTGCACTTGACCACCAGGGGGCGCACGCATCTGGATTTTGTTTGCAGCAGCTGAGAGACTGCTGGCACACCCATCTCTATCTGTCTTCCTCTCCCTCTCTCTCTGTCTCTCCAAAAAAAAAAAAAAAAATCACCATCGTGACTTCCTCTTTCGTTTCTCTGAGCATATAGCAGGAGAGAGACGGGGTACTGAGTGAGGGAAGATTGCCCCAGGCCCTTGTTGTCCCTTTAGCACACTCAGGTTTAGCGGCTAGAGTAAGACTTTCTGCAAAAGAGGCCCAGAACAAAGAGAGCGCAGGGCGGGAGCAGGCCCCCTGGGTCCTGTGATGGTAGAAGGAGGTGGGGAGAGACCTGGAGTGGAGTGAGATGCTGGCAGCAGGTAGGGTGCTTAGGGCCTGATACTCCCTCTTGGGCTAGGTCACGGAATGCCCAGAAGACATGGGTGTCATGCCCCAGGGCATTACTAAGTGACTCCTCACCATGTGTGGTGTGGCCGCTTTCCCACCACCCACTGGAGAGCTTGGTTACGATGACATACGGATCACACGAGGAGCGGAATGAGACCTCAGAATGATGGTGCTCCATTGACTTGGATTGAAGGAACCCCTTTCCTTTCTCGTCGTTTACTTTATTGCCTGCAGGTGAGACTAGCACCCTGGCTGTGGCCCCATGTTTGGCTGAGGCCGCTGCTGGAGGTCTCTGTCCTGCCTTCTCTCCCTCCTTCCAGCCCTCCGGCCACTTACCTCTCTGGGCCTTTCTGAGATCAGAACGAAGCCGTTGTTGTCTATGACAAAGCAGTCCAGATCCTGGGGGAGAGGGCAGGATCGAAGGTCAGGACCAGGGCCACTTCTGGCCTGGGCTCTCCTGCCCGCCCTGACAGTTGGGGAAAGCTGAGCACCCCGAGCGGGGAAGGGAAGTTGGAATTTGGGGAAGAACGGTGGAGGGATAGCGGTTAGGGCCAGAGCTCCCGCCTGGAACCTCCTTGAGAAGGAAGCACTTACACTGGCGTCGCAGGTCTTCAGGCACGGCCCCTCCTCAGCACCACACTGGAAGCAAGAGGAACAACTGTGAGTGCAATTACAGCCACGTGTGCGGGAGTGTGTGTGCATGTGCTAACATGCGGGTGCCCATGTATCGGATTTATGTGTGTGGTATGTGCATGTGGAGTGTAAGAACACACTGTACGTGTTATACACGTAGAATGTATATGCTGTGTGCGTATGTGTATATGTGTATATGTGTATATGTGTATAGTGTGTGCCCTGCATGTAGGTGGTCTGCTTGTGGTAGGTGACAGTGAGTTCTCTGTGGCAGGTGGGTGCACATGGGTGGGGCATGTCTTCGCGGGCAGGGTGCTGAGCAGCAGGGCCTGGCTGGCAGTGGGCTGCCCAAAGACGCTTCTGAGGTGCCCGGGCCTGCAGCATGAGATGCCAATACACTGAGAGGACACATGGCCAGTGGCATCACCAGACACTCTTGGGATGAAGCATGCGGTAAGGGGTTCAGGCCCTTACGGGCTCCCCTTTGCACCCCTTCTATCTTCACCACGTGGCTCTCTGACATGCCTATGCTGGGGACATGGCAGCCAATGAGTCGGGGGTGCAGGAGGCTTCCTGCTAGGATGAGTAGTTCAGCTAAAGGGATGTGTGGAGGGTAGTGAGGGCCTCGGGGTGGGGGCGGGGCCGATGGACAGACAGTGGGGAGCCAGGCTGAGTTCTCAGGGTTCCTGGACAGCATCCAGGGTCTGCGCCTTAGAGAAAGGCTGAGGTGAATCTTTCTTCTTCCCTTCTCTGATGGACTACAAGGGACATTTCTGACCTGGAATTCGCTCTGTAGTGTCAGGGTGGCCTCAAACTCACACCTACCTCTACCTCCTGAATGCTGGGATTAAAGGCATGTGCCACCACGCCCCGCTAGAAGGGACATTTTTATTTATTTATTTATTATTGACAACTTCTATACTTACATACAAAAAAATGCATGATATTTCCCTCCCTGCCCCCATACCCCTTTAGAACTCCAATCTCCATCATATCCCTTCCCTCTCTCCATTAGTCTCTCTTTTAATTTGATGTCATCATCTTTTTCTTTTATTATGAGGGTCTTGCGAAGGTATTGCTAGGCACTGCAAGGTCATGGATATCAAGGCCAATTTCTGTCTGGGCAGTTGCATTGTAAGGAATCATGCCCTTCCTTTGGCTCTTCCATTCTATCCGCCCCCTCTTCCGCAATGGGCCCTGAGCCTTGGAGGGTGTGACAGAGATGTTTCAGTACTGGACACTCCTCCATCAAGAAGGGACATTTTTATCTTACCCTTTGCTCTTGGTTTGACCGGGGACAGAGTACTGGGGTGGGAGGGTGGGGATGAGGCCCAAAATGCATGGCCTATGGGAGTGAGAATGTCAGAGAAGGGCAGACCTCAGGGGAGCATCATGGTGGCTCCTGAGGGGCTAACAGTCTAGTCAGTGGGGAACCAGCCCTCCTCATGTGGATGGCTTGTTGAATCCTCTATGCTCTGTATGCACCCTGCCCCCTCCCCCGCCATGGCTATACCTGCCGTATGGCTGCCCAGAACTGGCGCTGGAGGAAGTCCATCTGCATCTGGACGCCCACAGCTGTAGGGAGCAGGAAGGACGACAAGAGCAGACATGTGTTGTGGGGAGGTGAAGGGAAGGAGACAGTGAGAAAAAGAAAAGAGAATCCAGTTAGAGAGGAGGCTTGTTCAGCAAGAGCTGAGGGTAAAGGCAGGGGCAGGGGCAGAGAGAGATGATGCAGACGGAGTCAGGCACTGGGAATCTGAACCCTGGGAGTGGAAGGCTGGCAGAAGGGGATCCACAGGCCTACCACTTCTGACTTCCTGTGCATAGAGCAGTACCAAGAGATGGCTGAGAAAGCTGAGGCTCTGAGGCCAGAGAACCACGAGGAGCGAGTTCTCCTAGGGTTCCTTGTACAAGATCACAGGACCCAAAGTGGCAAAGTGAGACTGGCATTCAGGCCTTTGTGAGTTGGGCAACTTGTGGGCCTCTAAGATCTCAGTCCTGACATAATGACCTCCGTACCTCCTGTTCCCACACAGGAAGAAAGCCCTCTTTGCTGAAGGTCATGGCCAGATTTGCAGGCTATTTCTAGTAGACCAGGGACACCGTCAGTGCTCAGATGCTCTTCTTTTGATGGCTTCCTTCACGAGGGCCACTCGCCTCTTTGATTCCCAAATAAACCCGGAGAACTCACCCACTAGAGAAATGTGGGACAAAGAACGCCAGGAGAACTTGGGGCCAAAGAATAGAGAGAAAAGAGAGGCTATGCTGCACAGAAAGAGAATCTCAAAAGTAGGCCAACTTCTTGTCTGGAATAACATGGAGCACATGTTGGGTGCTTTGGGTAAGTCAGGCACCTTGATAGGCCTGAAGGCTTTTAATCCTGCACAGACTGGCACTGGCCTCATTCAGGCTTCACAAGCTGGGGGAATGGAGGCTGTGCAGTGGCGCTGTGGCTCAGCCAAGTTTCCAGCCAAGAAGTAGCATGCAGAGCTCTAGCCTTAGAGCCCAAGCCTGTATCATGGAAGCTATGAGCCGCCCTTCCCTCTGCCCTTGAATGTGAGACCTGGCAGGCAAGAACGGCCTGAAGCCTGTGGGCAGGCCTCTCACACACACTGGACATGGGGCTGAGTCTCCACCATTCTACCATCTGCCTGAGAAATTCTAGTCACGTCATGATCGTTCTGGTTCTGAGCGCCTGGTGGCTATTTCACAGAGCACCCGAGCCTCAGAATGACAGAGGCGCAGAATTGCATATTTCCCTTCTTCAGCCTGCATGAGCTTGGGGTGCGTGGATGGGTGGGGGAAGGATGCAAGGTCAGAGGCCAGCCGAGTCCCAGCACTGGGTTCCTTAGGGCCATGGTCTTTGCATGGGCTTCTTGGGCATTGACTCAGTGCCACTACCCTTGAGAAAGGCAGAATGCGCCCACGACTGGGTTTTTGTTTGTTTTGTTTTGTGAGTTTTTTTTTTTTTTTGTTTTTCGAGGTAGGGTCTCACTCTGGCCCAGGCTGACCTGGAATTCACTATGTAGTCTCAGGGTGGCCTTGAACTCACAGTGATCCTCCTACCTCTGCCTCCCGAGTGCTGGGATTAAGGGTGCACCACCATGCCCAGCTTCACTACTGTGTTTTGTTTTTGTGCTTTTTGTTTTTTCCTTTGTGTGCATGTAGTATGTGTACATGTAATATGTGTGCATGTACTATGTGTGGCGTAGTATGTGAGCATGTAGTATGTGGTGTAGTATGGGTGGTGTATGTAGTATGTGTGGGTTAGTATGTGGTGTAGTATGGGTGGTGTATGTAGTATGTGTGGGTTAGTATGTGGTGTAGTATGGGTGGTGTCTGGGTGCATGTGGTGTATGGCGCATGGCTTGTGCATGAGTGTGGATGTGATTTCCCCGAGGACATCCAGCATCTCCCTACACCACTCACCCATGTGTTTCCTTGAGATGGAGTCTCTCACTTACTCTGAGCTTTTTTTTTTTTTTTTTTTTTTTTTTTTTTTCGAGGTAGGGTCTCACTCTGGCCCAGGCTGACCTGGAATTCACTATGTATTCTCAGGGTGGCCTTGAACTCACAGTGATCCTCCTACCTCTGTCTCCCGAGTGCTGGGATTAAAGGCGTGCGCCACCACGCCCAGCTTACTCTGAGCTTTTGATGTCACCAATTCTCTAGTCTCTGCTCCTCATAGGACTGGGGTTACAGATGCACGTGGTCATCCCCTGCTGTTTACATGGGTACTGAGGAATCAAACTCATGCAGTCCCAGGTGCCCTCAGGAACTCATGCCTGCATAGGATGTGTTTTTACCTGCTGAGCCATCTCTCCAGTTCCCTGTGTGTAGCTTTTCATGCTGTTGTTGGGGTTTGAACTCAAGTCCTCATGTTTGTGCATGAGTGCCCTTACCCACTGAGCCATATCCACAGCCCCTACTTTTTGTGTTACGATTGTTTGTGGTACTGGGATGGAACCGAGGGCCTTACTCATGTTCTGCAAGTGCTCTACCACTGAAGTGCACTCCAGCCCTTTTTACTTTTCACGATATATATATATATATATTTACTAGAGAGAGAAAAACAGGGAGAGAGAGAGAGATATATAGAGAATGGGCACATCAGAGCCTCAAGCCAATGCAAGCAAACTCCAGACACTTGAGCCACCACGTGCATCTGGCTTATGTGGGTTCTGGAGAATCAAACCTGGGTCCTTAGACTTTGCAGGCAAGCACCTTAACCACTAAGCTATCTCTCCAGCCCATGCTTTTCATTTTTTGACAGGTCTCAATAAGTTATCCAGGCTAGCCTTGAATTTTTGATCCTCTTGCCTCAGCCTCCTGAGTAGCTGGAATTCCAGGCTTGCACCATCAAGCTCAGCTCTTTTTTATTTATTTATATATTTTAAATTTGTATTTATTTGAGAGTAAACACACACACACAGAGAGAGAGAGAGAGAGAGAGGGAGAGAGGGAGGGAGAGAGAGAATGGGTGCACCAGGGCCTTCAGCCACTGCAAACGAACTCCAGATGCATGCGCCACCTTGTGCATCTGGCTTACCTGGGTACTGGGGAATCGAGCCTTGAACCGGAGTCCTTAGGCTTCACAGTCAAGCGCTTAACCACTAAGCCATCTCTCCAGCCCATTATTTTTGTTTTTTATTTATTTGCAAGTGGGGAGGGGTAGAGGCACGCCAGAGCCTTCAGCTACTGCAAATTAACTCCAGACACATCTGCCACCATGTGCATCTGGCTTACATGGGTTCTGCGGATTTAGGCTTCACAGGCAAGTGCCTTAACCACTAAGGCATTTCTCCATCCTGAGCCTAGCACTTCTGAGGCTTGGGGGATAGAATATAACATTCCAAGGTTCTAGATAGGAGCCTAGAGTTTTGAGTTTATTATACCAGAGTCTCCTGGAGGGTAGCTGAAACTCAACCCCGGGGTTTCCCACTCAGGAGGCAGGCAGGACCTGGGTACCTGCATTTCTGAGTGGTCCCAGGTGCTGCTGCTGCAGGTTCAGGGAGCCCCCGTGTCCCTTGGTTTTCTAGGACGATGGAGCTTTACCATACCTGTGCTGTCCTGAACTGCAGCCATCAGCCACCTGTGGTTACTGGGGACTTGACATGGGGTTGGGAGACTGAAGGCTTGGATTTCAGCGCACATGTAGGTAGTTACATACGTTGGTGGCCATCGTGTTGGGCAGTGCAGTTGCAGATGATCTGAGTTTGCAGGTGAGAACATTGAGGTCCCACTCAGGACCATCACAGCCCCAGGCAGTTCTGAGGTGGTATTGGGGAACCTGCTCACATACATTGGCCCTGGGACAGGGACAGCTGGGCTCTCTGGGGACATTGTTGCCTCAAGGTTTAGGTGGCTGAAAAGGGAGGGTGAGGGGTGACAGGCAGACCTACAGACCTACGAGAGACAGAAGCAGCATGCAGTCATAGGTAGGCATGGGCTCTGCCTTAGCTGGATTCCTTCCCTACCCCTGCCCTAGCCTGCCCCTTGCCTTGCCCCTTCCTGCTGGTCTTTCCCCAGGGACCCCCTGCCTTCCTTCAAAGCCCTTTTGCTTTAAGATCCCCTCAGCTGGGCTCATAGACAGCCTCACAGAGCTCCTCAGAAAGGCTGCAAGAGGCTTATCAAGATGTACTACGTCCTTGTCATGTGTCCTGACTGTCACCTTGGTGCTGCTTTGTCATTGTGGACGGCAAAATGAAGCAGCCATGCGTATACACACAAGCTAAGAGCTGCAATTTTTAAACTTATTCTTTTTTGTTATTTATTTATTTATTCTTATTTACTTATTAGAGAAAGGAAGAGAGAGAATGGGTGCACCAGGGTCTCTAGCCACTGCAAACGAACTCCAGATGCATGCGTCACCATGTGCATCTGGCTTACGTGGGTATTGGGGAATTGAGCCTCAAACCGGGGTCCTTAGGCTTCACAGGCAAGCGCTTAACCACTAAGCCATCTCTCCAGCCCCCTTTTTAGAGGTAGAGTCTCACTCTAGCCCAGGCTGACCTGGAATTAACTATGTAGTCTCAGGGTGGCCTTGAACTCATGGCGATCCTCCTACCTCTGCCTCCGCAGTGCTGGGATTAAAGGTGTGCGCTGCCACACCCTACTCTATCCCCCCCCCCCGCAGGCCCTTGCATCTGTGTTGATCCTCCTGGGTCTGTCTTCAGAAGGTGGCTAGCTGGGTGGAGACTGCAGGGGAGGAGGGGCCCAAGTTCTGCAAGGTTAGCTAGAGACCTGCCAGGTGCTCAGGGAGTACCAGGGTCACGGGATGCCAGAGCTGGAGGAGACCACAGAGCTCAACCCACCTGCTCATTCTACAGGGCAGGAACTCAGCAAGACTCTGGGTTGCTCGGTTAATTACTTAGTTAAAAGCTACTTGAGAAGCAAGTATAGACTCTAGCGACAGGAGAGCACAGGAGGGTGTGGGGACGTGGAGAATGTAAGGTCGGGTCTCTCCTCCGGAACAGCTCACGACACAGGAAAGGTGGCACAGAAAACCACCACTTTCTCTGTAACCAGAACTACAAGGGTGGCCCAGAGACAATGCCGTAGGTTAGAGAAAGTGAAGCTCGTGCAATAACCAGGGACGCATGGCAGCAGAGGAGACACGAATTTTTAGGAGCGAGGAGGTCAACATCCGACAGAGAGAGCGTCAGACTCTGGAAGGGTTTGCTTTGGGGCAGGTGGCCGCCCGCATTGCTGGAAGGGTTAGGACATTTACGCTCGGGAGAACAAGGACTTCCTGGCACGTAGGCAATGGTCTCTGGTCACCTTGGACACCAGTCCCACCTCTACTGCCCGGGTCACCCACAAAGCAGACAGAAAGGAGATGCAAGAGCTCTGTTCGGAGTCAATGGGCCGTCAGCTCCCAGCCCTGGCCCTCATGAAGACATGGGGGCAGGACAATGGTCATCTGCTGGAAGGTTCGAAGGAAGGTCATGAAGGTTCATGCTGGGGGGTGGGGGCTGCTTCTCTCCCGGCTTCCTTCATCTTTCCACCCCCCCAGATCATGAACGTGTGTGGGGGTTGGTAGCGCTCGGTCCTGATTAGGTGTCTGCATTCTTGGATAATAAATAGCCTTTCCCCTTTGCATCCTGGAGAGGAGCTAGGCTGAGAGGCGGGGCGGGGCAGGGGAGGGGCGCAGAGGCCCAGAACCTGCCTTGGCTTCTTCAGGGTTCCTGCTGGAAACTGAGACAAGCCAGATCCACTTGCAGGGCACCTGGTCAAGCTGTAGCCGCCTGCTCTGGTGCCCTGGTCATGGGGCAGGCACACCTTGACGCTCAGGTCCCTCTTTGGAGGGCCTTCTTGTGCCCTTGGCATTCCCTGAGACCCACACAGCTCTGACACGGGCTCTGCCATGGGAGACAGACCCGGCGTCCCAGGATCCCAGGCAGACGGACGCGCTGTGGCCCTGCCCCTGTTTTCCCCCAGTGGAAGGGACCGAGGCGGCTGCCGTGGTCTCAGGGAGGGAAGAGGGGGTTCCTGGGGGCGCGGTGGCCCCGGGCAGAGCCGCTGCGCCCTGAGCCGAGCGCCGCCGGCCGTGCGCGCACCCGCCCGCCCGCGCCTGTCATCGCAGATGCGCCCCAGCTGTCACTCCGCCGCGCGCGGCGCCCTCCTTCCTCCGCTCGCTCGGCTCCCTCCACCTCTCGCCTCTCCAGATTGTCCCCTTCCCGCCCTCCCTCTGTCCCTTCAGTTTGTCGCTGACCCGGCAGCCCCTCTCCTCCGGCTCCCCGCGCTCTGCCTGCCCACCGCCCGCGTCCAGCTACCTGGCTTGAGCGCAGAAAAGGTGAGTGTGAGCGGCTGCTGGGAAAGGATGGGGCGGGCGCGCAAAAGGAGGATGGCTGGGATAGGGGGCTCGGGGACCACCTCTGCTGGGTTGCCTGGTCCTGCAACACTTAGTAGACGCTCTCTGCCCAGAGCAGTTGCTGAGGCTGGCTGGAGAAAGCACTCAGGACCAGACACCTGGGCAACCGAAGGTAGACCAGCTCTGACCCCACAGTGCTGGGAACATAGCTGTGCATTCTGCCAGGGAGAAGGGTGAGGAGGGAGGGGACAAGGAGGAGGACAGTGCTGATGCCAAATGGTGGCCTCGGTGGCATAGAAACGGGTCCTTGCAGTACCAGAGCATCAGCCAAGAGCCTTGTGCTGTCTGCGTTCTGCCAATGTGCAGGCAGCCACCCCCCTCCCCCAGGAACTTGGGTGTCAGGGAAGGGGACAGCAGGTTGGGTACTGAAGAGGGGCTGGCATACAGGGAGACTTGGGGTGGCGTGCAAGGTGGAGAGCCCACTGGCCTAAGTGTGAGAATAGGGGCCAGGCCTCTGTATAGGCTGCCCTGCCTGAGCGTGCTGGCCTTCCCCGTGGCCCTCCTTAGACAAGGGTGCAAAAGAGCCCTTTCTAGCAGGATGGGGTCTTCGCTGTGCTGGTGAAGCCTCCCTGGTGGGGGTGTGGCTGGGAGCAGAAGAGGGGAGTCTGGTGGTTGTTCCTTGTAAGACCTGGCTCTGCTTCTAGCGCACCATCCACCCGAGGTCAGACAGGAGAGCCAGGCACCAGAGAAGTGTGGGTGGCCCATGGCTACACACCAGCTTTTGCAGCAGGTGGGTCAGATGCTGTAGGGGTGCTGGGCACTCAGCACAGGGGCTGGCTGTGTAGCCAGACCACAATCCACCTGACTGCCTGACCCTCAGGGACATATTCAATCAGGACAGTTGTTATCTGGAACCCCCCCCCCCCAGGCCCATTTCACAATGCTGGCTTCTGCCCAGGAATCTGCAGTTCAGATTCCTGCATGACTGGCAGGTCAAATTCCTGGGGGCTGGGCTCCCATTGGCTGTTTTGTCCCCCACCCCCAGCAGCCTGCATTCCAGGGTGGTGGTGGGAATGCTGGCATCAGGCTGCCAGGGCTTGTTGGGCATTGCCTCTTGTGACTCAGATTGACAGGCTCTGCTTAGATAACTACAGCAGGTGGGGGGAAGGGAGAGTCAGCACGTGGCGCAGGGTGGGGGGAAGTCCAGCTGGTAGGGAAACCCAACATCGGCTTCTTCCAAGCTGCCAAGAGCTTAGTGCTCTCCCCTCCCCCTCCTCCTCCCCTCCACAGGAGGGCCCTCGCTCTGCCAGAAGAGGGAGATCCGGAAAGCCAAGCTTCACAGGGGAAAAGGCAGGCATCTTCAGTCCCCCACCAACACACACCCCCTGCTGTTTTCTGAGGTCTGACTGGAGGCTGTGTCTGGTGCTCAGGATAAGCAGACCCAGTCCTCTTGTTCCAGGTGCCAGGACCCAGGGTCCTAGCCCAGCTTGTTTTGGTCTGGCAGGAAACCCAGCGGGAGAGAGCAGGGCAGGGTGAGTGTACAATGTCAAGGATGAGATGGGAGGAGTCAGGATGGGAGCGGGGTTGAAGCTCTCTTCCCTCCAGATCTGGCTTGCTTTACCCCTTGCCCCCTGCCCAGAGCCTCCGGTAGAAAATGATGGGAACTATCTGGGGCCTCAATGGATTCCCTGGCTCCTTCGTGTCATAGAGCAACTTGATGAAGGGGAAGAGGAGGGAAGACGACTCCAGGGCCCTTCCTGTTCCGCCTCCCAGGGGGTCTGCCAGGGACAGGAAGGATTTAACAAGGAAGCTTGGAGTGAGAAGGGGGCAGGTGTTCTGAGAGAATCAGGCAGGGTGTGCGTCTGTTCCAAGCACACATCTAGAGACAGTTTTAGAAGCTGGGCAGTGTGTGCTGGGGGTGAGGGGCAGGGATCTGGGGTGTTTCCTAGAAGGGCTGCATGGTCAGGTGGGAGCAGCCCAGGAGACACTTGAGTTGCCATGCTGAATTCTGAATCCCTTCTGCATATGGGGCTCAGGCACGCTGTCCAGCCTCTTTCTTAGCCCGCTGGGATGGGACAGGAGGACACTGCCCTTGCAGGCTCACCATCCTGTCTCTCCTTATTGGTGAGCCTTTGCCCCCCTGCAGGACCAGCGTAGAAGAATAGATTGGGCAAGCCCACTGTGCTCCCCCCTTCTGTGGAGTTTGGTGCTGAGGACTGGGAGGGCACGCACAGCAATTGGCCTAGGAGGTAGAGGCTGCTGGCATGGTCACCTGACTTGCGAGGAGTCACAGACAAGGTGTGGACCCCAGGCCTGGGGGTGAGTTAGCTGGACGTTCCTAGTGGGCTGTGTGTCTAGCCTATGGGGAGGACTGACCTTGATCTTTAGGAAAAATGGACGGGTAAGTGTACCCTGCCTTCCTGACCGTTATGCTCCTCAGTGAGGGAGCCTGGAGGCTGCTCCCAGCTGGGGGAGGGGCAGGTGGAGTGCTTCAACAGAAGCAGCACCTGCCCCGTGTCTCCAGTGGGTGCAGCAGCCATTGGACCACAAGGTCCGTCTGTCCTGTCTGCCTGCTGCTCCCGACCCCTCACTCTCTGACTGCGCCTCCCACCCCACCCCACCCCACCCCACCCCGCATCTTGAGCTCCTTGCTGGGTGGGGTGGCCTCGCTTGCTCTCAATCCACCAAGTCACAAAGCTTGTGGGTAGGATGGGGGACACGAAGGGCTGTCTGCTCAGCTCCAGTGACACAGTGATAAGAAAATGCTGTGTAAACTGTAAAGTTCTGCACAAATGGAAGCTGGACTCCCCTGTTCTTTGCCACTGTCTCCCCACAAGGATTGGGGCCGGCTGGGAGCTTATGAAGGAAATGAGCAACCCAATGAGTCAGCCCAAGCTGACTCTTCCATTTACTTAGGGTTAGGCAGTCCCCTTCAATTCCCTCGTGTCGGCTTCCCCACAACGTTGTTAATAATAACGCTCACCTCATGGAACTATGTGAGTGCCAGGAATGTTGTGACGTGCTTTGACTATGGCTATTGTCTCTCTCCGTGCAAAGGCTTCTGGGAGAACCCCAGGTCAGTGTCCTTGCTGTCCCAGCCCCAAGCGGGGTCAGGGTTTAGGGTTAGCCCCCGGCTTGCTTCATCTTTGGACCTACCGGTTTCCATCCCATCTCCTCCAGCCCTGCCGTCCCCAGCTGCCCGACCCAGAGATGGGCCAGCATGGGCCTGGGTGGCTGTTGGCCCCTGTCTGGTGTATGTGTGTGTGTGTGGGTGCTGGCTTATCCTCCTCAAACTAGAATATAACCCCAAATTCTCTGGGATCTTATTACCTGCAGATTCCGGCTTAGTGTGGGAAGGACCCGAGATTATATATGGATTGCCAAAAGGCACCAGCTTCCTGGCTAGTTGGATCCCATTGGCCCAAGGACACGGAGTAGTGAGAGAGGGTAGGAATCCAAACTTGCAGGGTTCCCAGGTTGACTCTGTCTAGTCCAAAGAAGGGAGCCAGGGAGCCTGCTGAGCCAGTCAGCCCTCCTCTTGAATCTCTATCTCTGGGGCTGGGATAAAACCGAAGCAAGCATTCACGTTCACAGTGAGTCCTGCATCGAGAGGATGAGCTGTAAAACTGGGGGGGGGGGGTGAAAGGGACCCTTCTGGCAGGATCCTCAACTCTCTTCTACCTCTTACTTTATCCACAAAGCATTAATTTATTCCAGCAGTTTGCCGGTGCCTGCTGCAGCAGCTGTCCCCTGCTTCCCAATGTAGGTCACCCCTTTACTGAGGAAGCTCCCCTATTCTGTGGGAAGAAGGGTCCTTGGCTAGGAGGTGTGTAGATGGATGGGGAGCTGAGAGGGTAGGAGGTGCCAACGCCCCCTGTCTCCCTAAGGGTCAGGAAGTTACTAGCTGTCAGGAAGCTGGCTGGCCAAGCTGCTCAGAGAGCCTAGGGGTGTCTCTTCCTGAACTTGAGGCCTCCTTCCTCTAGAGCACATCCATTACCAAGGTCACTGGTGTTGTCTTTCCAACAATGTCCTGTGTCATCTGCTGGTGGTCCCTGGCTCATGGGTGGTATGGCACTGAGGGGTGGGGGGAGAAGAAGGGAGGCTCTGGCAGGCCTGGAGCCTTGGGGTGGAGGTTGGCCTAAGTTGGGCTGGGAGTGCTCATTTCCCTACAAGAGGAGTGAGAGCAGAAGCCGGCCGGAGGAGAGAAAATTACCCGGCTGTGAGACTCTCCCGAGTGTTCTCAGCCCATCTCCAGCCAGGCTGGAAGTGACCCCCAGCCTCCCCGCCGAGGGTGTCCTGGAACGGCGAGGCAGCCCTGTCTGCTGCCCGAGTGCTGGCATCTGAGAAGCTGGCAATGCTGCTGTCAAGGCATGTGTATGTGGGTGTGTATGTATGCGCATGCGTGTGTGTGTGTGTGTGTGTGTGTGTTAGCACATGCCTAGCTGCACAGCTCTGTGTGGGGGAGTACATGTGTGCATGCATGCGTGTGCGTGTTAGCACATGCCTAGCTGCACATCCTTCTGTGAGAGTGTGTCTGCATCAACATGCTGCGTACCAGGCTTCAAGCACAGGTCTGGGTACCTCCGCGCACACACAGGCATCTCCCAACCAGGGTGCCCGCTGGCTGACAGTTGCCAGGGAGTGGGTGAACAGCCTGACTCAGAAGCCTGTGGCCTGTCCTTGACTTACCACGTAACCTTGGGCAAGCTGGCCATGTCTCTATGTTGGAGTGGCTGTGACTGGCCTGCTGTTTTACAGCGTGCGACCTGTGGTGCGAGTAATGGTCTGTGGTTAGGGGTGCTGCTGCCTGTGAAAGCAGGTTGTGAGGGCTGTGCGTGTAAGGTGCAGCAGCGCACGGAACGTGATCAGCACGCTGTTACAGTGCATAGCCCGGGGCAGGCTCAGGCACAATGTGCTCAGAAGTAAGACTCCCCCCATTTGTGAGCTCAGGGGGACCAACAGCAGAAAGGTGCTGTCTGGCTCCTGCTAACGCCTTCTAGTGGACAAAGAACCTGTGACCATCGTACCTATGGACTCACGTGGGCTCACTCATGTGGACTCCTGAGAACAACTAGGGTGGGATGGAATGGAAGCAGAGGAGAGACAATGAACGGGGTGAGGATGGTGGGATGGAATGGAAGCAGAGGAGAGACAATGAACGGGGTCAGGATGGTGGGATGGAAGCAAAGGAGAGACAATGAACGGGGTGAGGATGGTGAGTGGAATGAAAGCAGAGGAGAGACAATGAACGGGGTTAGGATGGTGGGATGGAATGGAAGCAGAGGAGAGACAATGAACGGGGTTAGGATGGTGGGATGGAATGGAAGCAGAGGAGAGACAATGAACGGGGTCAGGATGGTGGGATGGAATGAAAGCAGAGGAGAGACAATGAACGGGGTCAGGATGGTTGAGAGGCAACAGGAGCCTGAGGGGAAACGGCCCAGGCTGAGCTGCACGAATGAGTATCCCAGCAGTTCCTTCTACCTCCTCAGATATCAACCCCACTCAGCCACTGGCTCTCGCTCCCAGCACTAAGCAGGACCACAGGGACTCTGGAATTATGTATTGAGGACTATGAACTTGGCAGTCAAGGCAAACCAAACTTGGAGCCAGCTAGGAGTGGGCCCAGAGATTGGTGCCCTTTAGGGTGTTACACAGCCTTCCCCTGTCTGACCTTATCCTGGTGCCCACTGCCCCTCGTGTCTTGCGGAAGTGGGCTGGCAGGGTTCAGCCCTCAGTCATATCTGGAGGGAGGTGGGGTGCCACTGCATCTCCTTAAGGAGACAGTGGATTGGGGCAGATCTTAGCAAGGGTAAGTAGCCCCCTTAGTCCCTGGAAGAACAACCTGCTGTCTGCACCTAGCCTGCTCCCAGGGCTCTGCCATCTCACCCTCTCCTCCATGTTTCAGTCTCTCCCCAGCCGGCGGCTGCACAGTCATTACAGAGTGGCTGGAGGAAGACAGAACATCGCTATTCACTTCCAAGGTGACAGTGGGGGCAGAAGCAGGGGGTCGCCCAGCAGCTCCCACCCTACCTGTCAGCAGGCTCAACGAAGGAGAAGGGCCTGTCTCTGTCTCCCTGGGGCCATGGTAAGCAGAAGGGAATTGGGACAGCGGGGCCCAGGGTGGGGAACCAAGAGGCCCAGGTTGGAGCTGGGGCCAGAGACCTCACTTCTGTTTGCCTAGAAGAGAGGTCCACAGTCTCCTCACCTGTGCTGTGCAGTGCCCAGGTGGAAGAGAGAATATCGCAGGGAAAACACTGCAGTGCAGAGAGAGCCCAAGGAGAGGCTGGGGAGGGGGGAGGGGGAGAGTTCCTACAATTTCCAATCCGTGTCTGGTATCACCCCAAGGCAGCAGCCATTCTCTTGTGTGTGTGTGTGTGTGTGTGTGTGTGTGTACTTTCCTTGTCCCTCGTCCTTGCCACCCGGGGTGTCACAGCTCAGGGCAACAGGAGAGAGAATACAGGATGTAAAGAGACACCCGGGCCCTGTCCCTAACCCCTGCGCCGGAACAGACTCCAAATACCTGCCCGCCTCCACCCAGCTCCCTCTCTCTCTCTGTCTCTCTCTCAGGACTGACAGGTCATATGCACGGAGGGGCTCTTCTCTCCTCAGTGCTTCAGAGTGTGGGGTTCACCATGCTGGCGCCAGGCATTGGCTCTGAGCAGAGGAGCAGGCTGGTCCTACAGTGGAGGCAGATCTCCTGTGAGTATGGGCCTGGGAGTGTGTGTGTGTTTTTGTGGGGGTGCTGGCAGGGTTGGCTCGTGATGCCTGATCTTTCTGGATGCCCAGGGCCTTGGTCTGGGAACCCAGGCTCATGCCCATGCTGAGAGAATACAAAGCCACTTCAGGGCACTTTCAAAGTCACGTTGTCGGGAATGAGAGGCTGACAGCTGACCCTGCCCGCTGCTTTGCGTTCCTTTACGGTCACAAGCTGAGAGTTCTTCTGAGAGAGCCGCCCAACCTTCCCAGCTTTCACTGGCCTCTTTGGCATGTGCAGCCCATGCTGGATCGGGGGTGAAGTCTGTCTCACCGGGGCTCTAAGAGCAGCTGTCCCCTAGTCTGGCTTTAGCCAAACCATCTGCTGGAAGCCTGGCAGGCACGCTTGTTCTCAGTCTTAACTCTGGAGGGCGCTAGTGGGCTCTTGGTGCAGTGGTGGAAGGAGCCTTAGAGATTGGGCCCATCCCTCTGTATCTGAGGACACCAAAGTATAAATATTACTGTCAGCAGCCTGAAAACTCTTCAGAGGGACAAGGTCAGCCATGACTGGTTTGCCCATGGCTACCCAGAGGTAAGAAATGGCCTGCGGGACACTGCTTTGCTTGCCCTCTACCAGCCTCGGTTACCCTGCAATCCAGCCGCCCCAGAGCCAGCACCCTGAATTATTCACCAGGCGACTGGCTGATCCTGAGGAACTCAGATCTCTTTCATTCCAGGATCACTGGACACCTTCCAATGCAGGATTATGGTTTCTTGTCACAGAGCTTTGCTGCCAGCCTGAATTTGTGGGCAGAGGTGGGGGAGGATCTGGTTTCTCCTTGTATGGCTGGCAGTCCCTTCTCTGGAAGGCTCCTGGCTCTGCTCACCTTCCTGGGGGGGGAGGCAGTTGATGGGCTGGGTCTCCTCTTTCTTCCCCTCCCTCCTCTGCTCATTTTCCTCTCTTAATTTTTGGGACAGTAGCCCCAGGCTGGCCTCAAACTCATGATTCTCTGCCTTAGCCTTCCCGGTGCTGGAGACTGATATGGGCCCCTCACTTGCTTTCTCCCTGCCTCCTCCGCAAGTAAAATCTGAAGGATGTTGCTATTCAAATGGTGTGTGTGTGTGTGTGTGTGTGTGTGTGTGTCTGACACAGCAGTAGGTGGGCTCAGAGAGGTGAGGGGTAGGATTTCACAAGGGTGGCCTCAGGCAGAGGAGGAAGATCTCTAGGTGGCTTTAGTGATTAAGAAGCTTGGCGGGGGGGAGGGGGAAGGGGGGGTTCAGTCTCACAGTGTGTCTCTCAGTTGTCACTGATCCCCCAGGAAGGGGCAGGGTGAGTGTCTTCTGGAAGTACAGATGACAAGAGACACACACCAGACAGACTGGAGACTGTCCCGCTCAGAGTCCCAGCGCGGGTGGCTGCTGGCCGTCGGGTGGGGGCCATCCTGGCTGTGGTTAGTTCTGAACTCCAACTGGAGTCTTTCCTTCTGGCTTGGAAGGTGGCGTTGACTCAGTGAGAAAACAGAGCTGGGAATGGTGACTCCGAGAACTGTGTGAGCTCACCCTTTCTCTTGCTGATGAGCAGGCTTCTCTGGCATGCAAGGAAGCTGTGCTGGCTGGAAGCCCACTATCAGACAGGGATACTCCCCGTGTTTGTTCTCTGGGGCTTCCTTCCTGCAGCCCTTCACTGGCTGTACCTCAGCAGGGATGTCTTGGGAAAAAAAAAAAAAATGAGACCATGGCAGGAATCCTGTGACCTGACTCACCCAGAACTACTGCCCTTCAGTCCCAAGACTGGGAGTGCATACTTCCAGTATGGCAGCTTTAGGACGCCAGAGAAGATAGAGCTGCCTCAGCGATGGGAGCACTTACACAGCTAACCTGCCATGCCTACAGTGCCTTGGGCCTGGCACCCATCTCGGATGTGGTATTCAGGCAAATGCGATAGAATTTGGAAAGCTTTAGGGGACAGTAAGGACTCCCTTTTCCATATGCAGCTTGTCTCAGCATCGTGTGGTTCCAGGTAGAGGTGGGGGCCCCAGGGGAAGGACCCAGCTATGTGTCTTAGAAAGGGGGTTTCTCTGATGTTCTCAGATCTCTTATTTTGCAAACATCTGGAGTGCCAGGGGATCCAGCTCCGAGAAGCTCAACCCTGGGAGGCCCTGGGAGCAGGAGTGACATTAAGGACAAGCATGATTTGTCTTCTGGGCCACTGTGCTAAAGTGATTTCTTTGAGACAAGGCCCTGCCAACGCAGCATGATGGTTCAGCTTGTGCACGGATAGTGATTGGTGCTATAGGAGATGAAGGCAAGAGTCCACTAGGGTGTGAAGTGGGAAGGAAGGCGTAGAGGTGGGAATGGTGGCTCCAAGCCAGTTGCTTTCTTCTCTTGTCTTCCCCCAGGGGTCACCTGCTGGATTGTCCTGCATGCTGCGGAAGCACTGCCCATGTGCCCATTCTCCTGCACATGTGACAGTCGCAAGCTAGAGGTGGACTGCAGTGGCCTGGGTCTCACCACCGTGCCCCCAGATGTGCCCGCTGCCACCCAAAGCCTTCTGCTCTTGAACAATAAGCTGAGTGCCCTGCCAAGCTGGGCATTTGCCAACTTGTCCAGCCTGCAGCGACTTGACCTGTCCAACAACTTCCTGGACCAGCTGCCCAGCTCCATTTTTGAGGACCTGGTGAACCTGACGGAGCTGCAGCTGCGCAACAACAGCATAAGGACCCTGGACAGGGACCTGCTCCAGCACTCGCCCCTGCTCCGCCACCTGGACCTGTCCATTAACGGCCTGGCTCAGTTGCCACCGGGACTCTTTGATGGGCTTCCCGGTCTGCGCTCCCTGTCCCTTCGCTCCAATCGCCTGCAGAACCTGGACCGGCTGACGTTTGAGCCCCTGGCGAGTCTGCAGTTGCTGCAAGTTGGGGACAACCCTTGGGAGTGTGACTGCAACCTGCGCGAGTTCAAGCACTGGATGGAGTGGTTCTCCTACCGAGGTGAGCCTGTCCGTGTGGCAGGCGTGGGGAGGGGGACGGGGATGAGGTCAAGGGAAAGAAGACTACAGTCCGCACCCACAAATATCCAGCTATTACGTTGCCTGCCAGGAGGCCGAGGCCAAGGGCTGCTCCCTCTTGCCTGCACCTCTTTCTGCTCCTTGCCCAGCTGCCAGCTGCCTTTTCTTTCTCTTCCTTTGTAGAGACAGAAGAGAGAGAGATTGAAAGAGGCAGAGAGAGGAAAGAGAGAGAGAGAGAGGGAGGGAGGGAGGGAGGGAGGGAGGGAGGGAGGGAATGGGTGTGCCAGGGCCACTAGCTACTGCAAAGGAACTCCAGACACATGTGCCATCTTGTGCATCTGGCTTATATGGGTACTGGAGAATCAAACCTGGGTCCGTAGGCTTTGCAGGCAAGTGCCTTAACCGCTAAGCCATCTCTCCAGCCATCTTTTTTTCCTTCCTTTCCCTTCCTTCTTTCAAAGCTTGATCTTTTTTTTTCTTATGTTTAGTAAAGGAACTTAAAAACACAAGAGCCTTTTCTGGGTTCTGCATCCTATCAGGTATGCCTCTGGGTTTCTCTAGCAGGGAAAGAGGAAGAAAAAAAAAATCACCTTTTTCCAAGTAACAGGGTTGCCTGCCTCTTCAGCAGCAGTCCTAACAAGGTGACATGTAGCTGAAATGCAGACACAACTATGTTCTCCGATGGATGATGCCAGCTTCCTGGTTTGATAGCAAACTGCCAATAAGAAGCCAGCTGGTTTCAATTTCACTTTCTTTCCCTCCTCCCCACTGCTCTTTTTGAGGCAGGGTCTTCCCCTTAGCTCTGGCTGGCCTGGAACTTAACAGGTATCCCAGGCTAGTCCCAAACTCTCGATGGTTCTCCTTCCTCAGCCCCCTGAGTGCTGAGGTTACCGGTGTGAGCCACCAGGCTCCCTTCCTTTAACCCGGGAAAGTTATATAATAAGAAGATGAATTGATCAAACGAAAGGCTTAGAAAGGTGTGGTGGTACATATCTACAATTCCAGCACTTGGGAGATAGATATAGATGCAGGAGAATAGATGCAGATAGATAGATCACGAGTTCAAGGCCAACCCGGATTGTGAGACCCTATCAAAAAGAGAAAACGAAAGAGAAAGCCGGGCATGGTGGCTCACGCCTTTAATCTCAGCACTTGGGAGGCAGAGGTAGGAGGATCACTGTGAGTTTGAGGCCACCCTGAGACTACATAGTGAATTCCAGGTCAGCCTGGATTGGAGTGAGATCCTATCTTGAAAAATAAAAAATAAAAATAAAAAATAAAAATGAATGGAGGTTAAAAAGTACAGTGGTTAAAAATGTCAGACCTGGGCTTGAATTTTGGCCCTGCCAGCCACTACAGTTTTGACAAAGCTGTTAACCTCTTTGTGGCAGAGTGACATCTATAAAATGGGGAAGGGAGAGAGCAGCACCTGCCCATGGAGTCATTGTGAGGATTACGTAAGACAGCGCCTGTGAGGTGTTTTGCAAAGCATAAGAGGTTCTTCGCAAAGCACATATCCACTTCCTCAGTTGTGGTGTACTCATAAAATCAAGCACTTGGCAAGGCGCGTGTTGGTGCCCAGCACAAAGTGGCTGCTTCGTGTTTATGGACTGAATGAATCAGAATTAGAATCAGAAAAAAATGCTGACACCTCTCTTCACTCTTATTTCTTTCACTTCTTATCCAGCTACTAACTCAATTATTTCCATGCTACTCTGATGTATTAATTAAAAACATTTTACAAGCTATAAAGTACTGAGAGATGTTAGTCAGTATGATAATTCCGTTTTGTGAGTGGAGTAATAGGGATGAATGCCGTTGTATAGTTTCCAGTTTACAAATACGTTTTTATGCACATTATCTATTTTATTTCTACTGGCAGCTAATTGAGATAGATATTCTTATTTTGCAGCTAAATTAAGACTCAGATATAATTAAGTTAAATAATTTTCAGGAGATGACGCAGCCAGGATTCAACCTTGAGTTCCTGGTATAGGAAAATGAGGTCACTCCAGTCTCAGTTCCAAGACCACGTGCAAAGGTGGCCCTCTGAACGCATGCTCACTGGCCAATCAGTCTTGCTGAGGCCACTCAGGCAGCTGGAGACTTAAGACTGGTCTTAGCTATATCCTTAACTTTCACACAGCAATCAGGAAAGCCAGATCCCAGCACAAAGGCACAGGGGATGGGAAAGTTGCATTTTCCAGATCTTTGAAGCAGTAGATTCATTTTCAACCTTGCACTCCTTTAAAACAAAACATGTTTTCATCAACACCCTGGGGTAAGATTGATGTCTTCGTGTGAGGAGGCTTGAGGCTGCTGGGTTGGGAGAGGGAGCTGTCAGTGATGGAGTGGCTGGAGCCAGTCTGTTCCAGCAGGGTGTCTGTTGCGCCTTCTACACGTTCTGGAAGGTGAAAGAAGGCCAAGCTCCAACTGTCACTTCCTAGGTGATATCTAGGCAGGTGCTGTCCTCATTAGCCCACCTAGTTAGGCACTGATATTTTTCTTCGGTCCTGTGTGGCCCATTGCTGCCCACACACTCATGAGCATGAGGAGTCTCCCCTGCGTCCCTGGGATCCTCCAGGTCCTTCTGTGCTAGCCAGGGCACCCGAGGAGCCCAGGAAGACACCGCACTGCTTTCTGTGTCGGAGGGAGGAGCTCAGGCTGCTGAGATCCCGTGTCGAGAATGACGACGATTCTCAGACAGCAGTGAGCAGGCAGGTCCATGCAGAGAAGTTGCAGAAGTGCAGTCTGGGCAGGGACATACTTGTCTGCACCACAGCCCTGACCTGAACAGTATTCCTGGTGGGCAATTCTGCCCACTCGTGGGTCGGTGTGACCCTCCCTGGAGGGACAGACTTTGACTGGCATGGTTGGGAGTTTGTGAAATGGGCATAATGTTGATGTCCAATTCCCCCAGCGTTGGCAGCAGACATGGCCTGACACATGAACTATTGTCTCTACCCCAGCGCTGCAGGAAGAGGGTCTTGGAGGAGAACAGCTGGTGTTAGGTCCCTCCTTCTGTTCCTGTTTGTCCTGCAGTCAAGACTGACCGCATTGCTGGTGGCATTGTACTTTCTGAGCCATTCATTTTTGGGGTCTGGAGTGGGGGAGGGCATCCTGGTACTGAATGTTTGTTTAAGCCTCTCCTTTGTTCCCCTGCATACAGGGGGGCGCCTGGACCAGCTGGCCTGCACCCTACCCAAGGAGTTGAGAGGGAAGGACATGCGTGCAGTCCCCATGGAGATGTTTAATTACTGCTCCCAGCTGGAGGACGAGAACAGCTCTCCTGGGCCGGATGCTCCAGGGCCACCCTGCACCAAGGCCAGCCCAGAGACTGCTAAGCCCAAGCCCGGAGCTGAGCCTGAGCCTGAGCCCAGCACGGCGTGCCCTCAGAAGCAGAGGTACCGGCCTGTGAGCGTGCGCCGTGCCATCGGCACAGTGGTCATCGCGGGCGTCGTGTGTGGCATCGTGTGCATCATGATGGTGGTGGCGGCCGCTTATGGCTGCATCTATGCCTCTCTCATGGCTAAGTACCACCGGGAGCTCAAGAAGCAGCAGCCTCTGATGGGGGACCCTGACGGGGGGCATGAAGACCAGAAGCAGGTCTCTTCTGTAGCCTGAGAGTTGCCTGCCTGGCCCAGGGAAGGGAGGCTGCAAGGGACTGCTGCCAGCGGGGCCACCTTTCCCTCCATCACAGGCCTTGCCTCAGCCTGACACTGGCACTGACCCCAGCTTCCCCCTCTTCTTCTACCCTTCGACAGATGCCTCTGAGTCTTCTGGAAGCTAGCCCTGGCCAAAGGCTCCTGGGAAAGCCCCTCTGTGGGCCTCTGGTCTTTGGAACACTGGAGGCTCCTAAGCTTCTGGTGGCAGGGGAGGAAGGACCTCTGAGAGAGATGCCTTCTTCCCTGAGTGGTCCGCTTTGGCCCTCCAGCCCTGGGGCTAGCACCGCAGGGTGACTGTCCCTAGCTCCTGTTCACCCCCACCTCGGTCTTGCATTTCGGGTTTGACAGGAAGGGACATAGGATCCAGGGGTAGATTTCTGTGACTTTTCTCAAAAGGATTTTCTTAATTGCCTGCTGTGTGAAGCTAGGCCAGCTCTCAATGGCTGGTGCCAACACGCACATCCCCCAGTCCTGTGATCTGGGCCCAACACAAACACGGCGACCACTGCAATAGCCCCCTTGAGTGGACGCCATTCGATCCTCGTCTTTATAAACTCCTCTGACCACGCTGTTCTAGGTTCATGTTCACTTTTACTTTTTTTTGTGTGTGTGAGTGTGTTTGTGTTTTTTTTGAGACACGGTCTCACTCTGTACATTAATTACTCTTGAATATACATCATCACCAGCAGTCTCATGGATAAAGTCACACAAGCATCTTTATCCCCTCTATCTCTCTTCTCTGGTCAGGTAGAAGCAGAGGTCATGAGAACTCAGGGGCAGAGGCCTCCTGCCTGCAGTCTTCCACGTCATGGGGGGGTGGGGTGGGGGGAGAGTCTAGACAATAACACGGGGTTCCTTTGAGACCCTCCAAAGTAGGCCGAAGTGTAACTGCCTGTTGCCATGGCAACCCTCCCACCTCTCCTGCTGGGTTTTCCTGGGATACAGGAGTGGTGCATGTGTGCACTGAAGGCTTGGGCTTCCAAGAGCTCAGCTGTAGGCTACTGGGAATGCCTGAGCACTTCTTCCCTGCCAGGCCCAGGGACACCTACCAGTCCTACTCCTGCAGCCTGTGGCCTCAGCTCAGTCTCTGCCCCTCCCACCCCTCTATCACTCACATCCGTCTTCCGTCTGTGACCGGAGGGCTAAGGACTGGGCTATGCTCTGGGGTTAGTTTGCCTTGGGGAAAGCGGGCGGCAGGCTGCCTCCCTCCATCTCAACGGACTGCAGGGCTAGGGACAGGATGGCTACTTTCTGTTCAGAGCCCTCCGCTCTGGAATTCCTTTCCCAGGGACTCGTCAGCTCTCCCTGGCTTCCCAGGGGCTTGTAATTACACTTAGACTGCTCAAGCCAGAGAATGGCTACAATAGAGACTTCTTGGACTATGCGGGTTTTGGGGGTCCCCCGTCTTTAGCTGCCCCCTACTCGGGAGTCTGTGTCTCTCTGCTGGACCATGATCTCCTCATGTCACATGGGTCAGGATGTGTGAGACTGACAGCTTGCTCTAAGAAAGTTCTTTGTGGCAGCACAGAAAGAGGCTTTGCCAGGCAGTTGGCAGGGCATCGGGGCAGGCCCTCTCCTTCTCCACTCGCCACTCCACTTGCAAGGGAGTGTGCTAGGGGGTCTCAGGAAAGCCTCGAAGCCATCCCGAAGGTGGACAGACAACACAGGCTGCTTTTCAGGATCTCAAGATCTCCCTGGATGGGACAGTCTCTCTTCCCCTTTTCGCTTCTGGGGCTACCAGATCTGGGATTTTCCAAAGGCCCGAGGGAGAGCAGAGCCCTGTCAGTGGTTGTATCTTTAGTTGGAGATTTTTAAAGGCAAAATTATATTTCTGGTTTGTTGTTTCAGAAGACTAATAAAGACTGTATTTTCCTATGCATTTCCTATTTTTATTGGGTGATAGGGAAAATGCTGTCCTGCCTGCCCCTTGACACTCCAGGCAGCAAAGCCATTTGTGGAGGGATGTCACCCTGATGCACATAGCTCTGAGTGACAGATGCCACCACACGCCAGGTGCTCAGGATCTCGGGGTGCTGATGGAAAGGAAATGGAAGCAGCGTCATGGGAGGTCCAGGTCAAAGGAGATGAGCTCCTGGCACAACTGAGCTGGCATTTAAACCCACTCATGCTCCAGCCTGGCAGGGCAGAGTGTGGCCTGTGGGGCCGAGGCGGGTGCACCTAGCTCCTGACTGATCTGGCCTGGCAGTCAAGGACAGATGGTTCATGCACAGAGAGGTCGGCATTTGGTCAGAACACCCTGGGGGGTGTGCGGGGAGGAGGTTAAAGGCTGCTCTGCTGATTTGGCTTTGTTTGTTTGTTTGTTTGTTTGTTTGTTTGTTTTTTTGTTTTTTTTTTTGGTTTTTCAAGGTAGGGTCTCACTCTGGTCCAGGCTGACCTGGAATTAACTATGTAGTCTCAGGGTGGCCTCGAACTCTTGGCGATCCTCCTACCTCTGCCTCCCAAGTGCTGGGATTAAAGGCGTGCGCCACCACGCCCAGCTTTGTTTGGTTTTTTGAGTTAGGGTCTCCCTCTAGCCCAGTCTGACCTGGAATTCACTATGTAGTCTCAGGGTGTTCCTCCTACTTCTGCCTCCGATTAAAGTGTGCCACCACGCCTGGCAGCTGGGCTGATTTGGGTTCGTGAGACCCTCAACTGAGGTCTGTGGGATTTGCTAAGAGCTGTGCTTAGCCATGGTCACCTCGGCCTTTCAGGACCTTTCGGTAGTCCATACCCGGGCTTAAAGAGCTCAGCTGGTGGGAGCCAGAATGAGGAATGATGGAAGATTAAGGAGAGGGAAGAAATGAGAATAAGGTCTCTGGGATTATTAGTGTAGCCAGGAGGGAAAAGCCAGGCTCCCTGCCAGGCCTGTCACCTCATTAGTGGCTCATTAGTCCTTGGGGACTAAGACAGAGACTTCTGCTTCTTAGGAGCCTCCCTCGATCACAAGTCAGCATGCCAGGAACAAACCTCAAGGAGAATGGCCCCTCAGGGCATGCAGGCCCATGCGCCCAGAGGGTCTCAATTTCTTGGTCAGAGCGGGGTTACCCTCCTCAAGCCTATGTTGCAGCAGAGCCAAGATAGGTGTCCCCGAGC
Organism: Orientallactaga sibirica; assembly: GCA_036365145.1. Taxonomy (NCBI): domain Eukaryota; kingdom Metazoa; phylum Chordata; class Mammalia; order Rodentia; family Dipodidae; genus Orientallactaga; species Orientallactaga sibirica. The sequence continues at coordinate 6,072,490 of JAEOAD010001268.1, forward strand.
CGAAGAGCATGACGCACCAAAGGCATGGTTCACAGAGGAACACCCACAGAGGACAACAGGTCTGTACCTCCCAGGCACCTAAGGTGACCCAAGCAGGAGGCTCCCAACAGCAGGAGAGGCCTCTGTGCTGAGCTAAGCCAGTCTTGTAGGACAGGCTGGAAGCCCAGTTGCTATAGGAACACATTCTTCATATGACTGCATGGCCCTTTGCTAGGATCTGGAGACCAAGGAGAACTGAAAATACATCCTAACCAAAGGGATGTTTCTAGAAAGTTTGCACAAGCTATCGCTCCTTAAAGATCGCAATTGCTCCTTTTCCACCCACCCTTCCGTACAAGTCACCTGCAGCAGATGGAGATGGAGCTTATGTACTTAACCCCTGCCACTGACCCTTGATGGCGTAGAAGCGCGAGACACGGCCCTACCACAGACATCATGCACGCATGGCCCCAGCTTCCAGACACGGCGGACAGGCCTTCTACCCCACTTGAGCTAGAGGCCCCAGCTGGCCCCAGGATGGAGGAGGCTGTGCCAGGGGCCAGATAAAGGATTATAAAATGAGATTAGAAAGAATTTGCAGTGTCAGGTCTCCAGTGCCGCATGCTTTTCCCATCACAGCTGTGCATCCAGAACGTCAGTGACTGTCTGCAGGAGTTCAACTAGAGGCACTGGGACATGGTTTCTATGGCAACCCCTTGGCTCTAACTCAGTCCTGAGTTAAAAATGCTATCAGATAATTGGAGAGCACAGGGAAGCACAACCAGCGCAGTTCAGCCCATGTCTCCTGGCCTTTTTCCTTCCCAGGCTTTCAGAGGTAGGGGCGCCACAGAGTCACGTCCAGGGGCTGGCCACAGGCCTGCCAAGGCTACAGAAGGGTTTTAGGGAGAAAAATTGGGCAACACATTTGGCCTGGAAGTGGGTCTGCGATTAGTGTGCCATGGGCTATTAGGAGAATTATGCTGGGATTTTACAAGTCCTGTTGAAGGGTCAGAGAAATCATACAGATGGCCAGAGATCCAGAAAACCCCTGCTGGTGTGGCGACTACTGAGTCATCTTTCATCACCTTTAATCCAGCCAGAGGGGGCAACAGTAGGGTCCCCTGATCCAGGACAACCCCATACTCCCTCATCAAGGAGACTATGCCTGCTCCTCCCAGGCCTTTACCCTAAACAGCCTTGGGAGCAGGCCAGGGCCCTGCTTGCCATCACAGGCTTCCCATCTGGCCAGAGCCACGAGGTAAAAGACAGGCGCCTGGCACGCTGGCTTCTAGAACCATGGAGCTGAATGATCGGTGGATCACACAGCTTTTCAGAACACGGTAGCTGAAATCAGGCAAAAAAGGGCACCATTGCCGAGGCCAGACAGCTCTCAACCAGCAATGCACGGATGCCCTGGGACTGGCCTAGGTACCAAGAAGCTGCCAGGTCCGGGCAAACGCATCAGGGCTACTGGATGTTGTCCCCTCACAAGCCGGGGCAAACTCAGCACAGGGGTGACTCTGGGACTTGAAGGAAGGAGTGTGAGTCCAAGTCCTAGCTGCATTAGTTATTAGCTGTGGAGGTTAGGGCAAATGACTTCTCCATGTCTCAGTTTCCTCGTTTGTAAAACACAGGGAAAAAAGGGCTTTCCTAGATCATCATGAAATCACTATAGAAAGAACTAGCCGGGCGTTGTGGCGCACGCCTTTAATCCCAGCACTCGGGAGGGAGAGGCAGGAGGATCGCCGTGAGTTTGAGGCCATCCTGAGACGACATGGACATCATTTTACTCATTTCATGAATGCTTTTGGTTTTGTGCTTTTATAAATAAAAAGGCTTCTGTCTCCCCACACACCCTCTGAGAAAACTTAGAGCCATTTTTGTGGGGAGTGCTGGGGTAAGGGGGTGGCTGCTGAGGATAAAATCAAGGCCTCTGACCTGCCAGGCAGGTGTTCTACCTGAGCCCGCTCTGACCACCTCTGCCTTGACATCGGATCCCATAGGACCTCGCATCAGCTGCTCAGGGCAGCTCCTACCTGCTGCGATGGCCGTCTTCCCGTCCACGGTCACGGCTACCGCGGTGCTCGCCCTCACTGCCACTGGCTTGTCGGAGCTTTCTGCGGAAGTGAGAATTACCAAGTCACTCTCAGTGCCTGGGGAGAAACAGTGGTGTGATCCACCCCTTTCTTACAATAGGAGACAAATGCAGACACCAAGAGACGCAGTCCCTAAAACAGGTGAAATGGAGGCCGGGCGTGGTGGCGCACGCCTTTAATCCCAGCACTCGGGAGACAGAGGTAGAAGGATCTCCATGAATTCAAGGCCACCCTGAGACCACATAGTGAATTCCAGGTCAGCCTGGAACCAAAAAGAAACAAAAACCAGGTGAAATGGGGAGGGAGGGGAGTTGGGTGATTACTGTCCACCATCTGTCTTTACATGGTGTCCTGAGGGTCCCCTGCTGCACAGATCTAAGCCTGCCAGATCAGCTCCCAGCCATGTTATTGCCACATTATTACCACGTGACCCTGTGACTTTGCTCCATCTCAGGCTGGCACATTTGTTAGCCTGATGCGGCGAGATCCTGCTGTATCCGGTTCTCTCATTCATGGGTTACCCAGGAGGGCATCTTTTGAGTGGAAGGACAGTCTGTGGGCATTCTAGGACAGGGTTCTGGGTGACCTTGGGTTGCCTTTATGAATCACCATGACTCAAGAGTTGACAGTGAAGGTCCTGCCTGGGAGCCAGATGCAATGGATGAGCCACCAGCAGGTAGGATGGTGTCATGACACATCTGATACATGGCGGCCAGCCCACACTACAACCACTTCCCGCCTCATCGTTGTCCTCTGATACATTCCGCCAGGCTCCTGATGGTCTGTGCTGCCTCTCCACTTTTTTTTTTTTTTCTGAGGTAGGGTCTTGCTTTGGCCCAGGCTGACCTGGAATTCACTATGTAGTCTCAGGGTGGCCTCAAACTCATGACAATCCTCCCACCTCTGCCTCCCGAGTGCTGGAATTAAAAGCATACGCCACCACGCCCTGCTCTCCACTTCTAGAAGAACCAGGCTGTCCCGGGAGCAGGTTTCACGGGGAGATTTCAGCTCTGCATGAAAGCAGCTCTCTGGCTCTGGGGTAGGTAGTAGCTACGATGTGACCTCTGTCTTCTTCATTTTCATCCATCCACAGCCCTCAGCCAGTTTTGCAAAGACTGCCTGTCTATAGGTCAGACTCCATTACTTAAGAGTCCAAGAAAGAGCCATCATTTGATCTTGTGCTGTCCTGTGTCACCAGATGATCTGGTGGAGAGCGCTGCCTGTGACAGACAACTCCTGGAGCCTTGCGGAAAATATTGAGCTACCACTGTAACGAGACTAAGCGTGGCTGCTTCTATCAGTTGTTTTGCTCCAGTTCTCCCCACACTGTGCTGTCATTCAACATTTCACAGACACTAAATTACACTAGGATTCTAGGAACGTAACAATACTTAAGGCCGTCCTTGACTCCAGAAATTTACCACCACAAAGCCGAAGTGACTGCAGAAGACACAGAAGCCGGCCCCCTTATCTCACTTATGGAAACATCTAGAAGACGCCAATGTGGGGATTCCTATAGCATTCCTTGGGCTCTGCAGCTGGCTTTCCAGGACAGACCTCCAGCCAGCACAGGCTTATGGGAAACACCACAGTGTGGGTGTGGAGACCCTAACACCATAGTACCTAGGGGTCTTGTGTGTCTGCATGGCCCAGTACCCAGGTGTGCCAACCCAGGAAGAGGCAAACTGTGTGTGGGAGTCACAGGCCTGGACCCGGAATTGGCAGGATGTCGTGTGCTGGTGGGTGGTATAGGTGCTGGCTGCTCGTGGGCAGCACTCAGCCCACCAGGCCCAGGCATAGCAGGGGCAGCCTGGAGGCTGGTTCCACTCTCTGTCTTTTTTTTTAAATACTTATTTATTTATTTTCAAGCAAGAGAGAGGTAGATAGAAAGAATGGGTGCCCCAGGGCCTCCAGCCACTGCAAACAAACTGCAGACGTGTGCGTTGCCTTGTGCATCTGGCTTACGTGGGTCGCAGGGAATTGAACCTGGGTCCTTTGGCTTTGCAGGCAAGCGCTTTAACCAATGAGCCATTCCTCCAGCCCTGGTTCCACTCTTCCTCGCTGCCTCTCAGATCCATCCCATCAGAATGAACCGTGGAGCTCAGGTGTCCACACGGCTCTGAGCATGTGCCTGGGCTAAGCCAGTGTGTGAGGGCGGGCGAAGGGAGTGAGCTCAGGCCTCCTCAACAATCCCCTTTTGGGTTGTCTTCTCCTGGCAGCTCGGGTTTCCACCCACCTACCTCCTACCTCGTGGACACATAAAGCTTCCCCAGCAGCCAGCAGGCACAGTCCTGGTGACAGTGCAGGCAGGAGGGAGCCTCCCCAGAGCCCGTGGGCAGGCCCTTCTAGGGGAGCCCTCTAGTTGCCTTTCTGCCTCAGTTGAGTAACGTGAGAAGAAGATCTTCACCTTGGCCTTGCAAACCTTCCTTGTGAGCACTGGAAATAAAACACCTTTTTCCTCTCCATTTCCTTCCTCTGAGTCTTAGATTTTCCTCACGTAAGATGAGAGGAAACAGGTTATAGGGTTGTGCACTTTGAATGAGTTGTAAGCAGGAAAACGTTTTGTAAGGCACACTAGTCGTGAGTGTGGGTGAAGGGAGCAGTGTGGACCGAGCACATGGTGAGGGAGCCTTAGAGGGCAGCTCCCACTTGCCATCCTCTCTGCAGCCTAGTGGGGGAGAGCCTTTCCAGCCGACAGCCCCAGGCCACATCTCCATTCACCATCTGCAGCCTGAGGAGGGTAGGAAGGAAGTGGTATGAGCAGAAGGGCATCTTGCAGCATGGGGTTTCTTTCCAGACCGACTCCCAGTCTTCTGTCTTCTCTCACATGTCTTCCCCAGACATCACCATCTCCAGTCCCCCCCATTCACACACGGGTACTGTCTAGGCCCCAGCTTCCCTGGGCTGGGCTCAGTCCCCAACCTGCTTCTAAGACTCCTGAGTGCCAGGGAAACCTCTCAAGTTCTCTGGACCACTGTTTATTCTTCAAGAAGCAGCCACAAGGGTAAGGCCACACAGAGCCTCAGCCTCCTGGGTTCTCAGCATTCTGTGGTTTCCCTCATGTTCAGTAAAGGTCCCTGATAGCCTTCCCTGCCATCTTCAAGAGCAGGTGGGGATGGGAGCTGATACCTGCAGCTCTGTCTGCTGGCTGAGGTCTGAGGGGGATCTGCTGGCTAGCGCTGGCCACCCCTGCCATGTCTTTTTTTTTTTTTTTTTTTTTGGTTCTGTGAGGTAGGGTCTCACTCTGGTCCAGGCTGACCTGGAATTAACTATGTAGTCTCAGGGTGGCCTCGAACTCTCGGCGATCCTCCTACCTCTGCCTCCCAAGTGCTGGGATTAAAGGCGTGCGCCACCACGCCCGGCCCTGCCATGTCTTGAGAGCCACCTTCCACTCAGAAAGATTGCACGGTCACTTTCTTTCTGTCTGGGAAGAGCCGTGGCAGCCCTGAGGACGCGATGAGTCTTTGATGGGCAGTGCCTGGGACTTTGATCTGGTTACAGAATTTTCAAAAACACTCAGACGTTCAGAAATAGAAGTCTCTTAGCCATCAACCCTCTGATCACATATTTGGAATTTGGGCTAGAATTCAGTTCTGTTGGTTTTGGGTCAAATCTCTTTTCTCTCCTCCAAGCTGGAGTTTGAGTGCTGGCTAAGAGCTAGAACATGCAGGCCTACATTCCATGTGGTGATGTGGCATGGGGGCATGAAGTCGTGTCTCCCACTGCTCCAGGGTGAGGGGGGAAGGCAGGTAGCGAGCTTGGGACCCGGACTCCGTTCCACATTGTTGTCCCATTTTCCATCCTCACAAACGCTGTAACCTGAGGAGCAATGTCCCAGCTAGCTGCAGAACATGGGGGTGCGGGTATGGGTTACCTGGTCCCTCTGCCCAGCGGATGTTGAAGACAAAGCTTCCAGGGGGTTGCTCAGAGGCCTGGCGGTACCACAGCGGGAAGTGGTCCATGGTGAACACACTGGCTTCATCTTCGGGTGTCAGGAATTTCCTGCAAGAACAAGATTTGGCACCCCTCAAATCTGTCCGTTTTGCAGAGGTCATCTTGGCTGAATTAAAACTCTCTCTCTCTCTTTCTCTCTGGTGAGTTGCAGCCACCCCCCATGGGCGTGGCAAAGTGTACCTTAATCCCAGCATTCTGAGGTGGACGAAGGGGGACCTTGAGTTCCAGGCCATGTGGGCGACATGGCAAGACTCTGTCTCAAGTCCCTCAAACCAAAAAAAAGAATGAAAGGAAAATATCAGCTCCTAAATTGGCATTGCTCCGGGCAATGCTTGCATTTTCCAGAAGCAAAATGCTGGTGCATGTGCCAGCAAGTGGTACCAGCAGAGGTGGAGCTGGTGCCAGCAGAAATCTCCAGATCCATTGTTGAGCCAGTTCACGTCCTTGGGTGGAGTTAATTAATTGTTGTTGTTGTTGTTGTTGTGTTTTGAGGCAGGGTCTCAGTCTAGCTTAGGCTGATCTTGAGTTTACCTCAGGAATCAGGAGTGCGGGGATTATAGGTGCGAGAGCTACCTCACCCTGCTCATTGTGTCATTGTGTTTCTGAGGGAGGAAGTGACAGGCAATTCTATCACTGCAGGGAGGAAGGCATGCACTGTCCCCAAATGGTAACTTTGAAAGTCATTGTCTCTAGGCTTTGGCATGCAATGTACACCTCCTTTTTGAGCAGCTTTTCCTCGCTAATTATGGCTTTGCTTTCCCTGAACGTACACCAGCCTACAGAGGGAGGCCGATCCAGGAGCAGACTGGGAGACGGGCGGGCGATGCTGGCTGGGGTGGAGATTAAACGATGCCTGTGGATGATCCGCAGGTGGAGGGTTGATGGGGAATGATGGATCCACCCTCGCTGGAAGAGATCTGCTGTTGCAGTCCCCGGGCTGCTGAACGCACTCTGGTCTGGGTGAGCGGATCCTCTGGGACACACAGTGCTCTGCAGGCAGCTGTCTTCCCAGGAGACCAAAGCCCTGTCACTTGGAAAGGCTTATCTACGTTGCTACATCTCCCATCCTACGGTCCTTTTAGGGGGGTGCCATTTTCCTCCTCCCATGTCTCTGGGGATGAGGGTAGAAGAGGAAGGGAGAGGGAAGATATGCTTAATTTGTTTTCCTAGAAAGTCTCTACCTAAACCGTGGAGGTTTGAATCCTAGAAGGTCAAGACAGCACTCTGTAGGTGATTATGGTGGGGACTTAGAAAAAAGCGGGCGTGGTGGCGCACGCCTTTAATCCCAGCACTCGGGAGGCAGAGGTAGGAGGATCGCCGTGAGTTCGAGGACACCCTGAGACTACATAGTGAATTCTAGGTCAGCCTAGGCTAGAGCCAGACTCTACCTCGAAAAACCAAAACCAAAAAGAAAAGGGTAGTGAGTGGGTGGAAGGAGGGATGGGGGGAATTCAAGGCAGCCATCAGCTCAGGTGTCACTTCTTTCCAGATCCCAGGGCCTCACCTCATGGGAGGGCAACAGGCAACAGTGGCACCCAGGGGACAGAAGCAAGGGTCTTTGGCAGTGCATGGGTCCCACAGCAGGGTTAGCCTGGCCTCTGGATTTTGCTTAGAGCAGGGTCTCTGGGGGTTCTCTGCCATTGGGGATGTCCTGAACATTGTAGATGCGTCAGCGCATCCCAGACTCCCATGCACTGCATGACGGTGGCAATGGCCTGCCTCTCCTAGGGTGAGGGTACTATATACATGTCCCCAAGCTTTGCTGACTGCTCCCCGGGGTGGAGAACCTGCCGGGGGGTTGGGGGGAGGGGACTTCTGCCTTAGGGTCTTAGCCTTTCGTGTCTCCATGGTGGTGAGGGTTGGGGTCTAATCCTATAGAAGCTTGGAGTAGTTGGTCCATAAGCTGGGGTCGCCCTGGGCCCAGTGTGCAGCCCTTCTCCCTGGTGGGGTGGCGAAAGTACCAAGAGGAGGGACATAGAAGACCCAGCTGTTGCCCAGACTGGCCCTGGAGAGAAAATGACGCCTGTTTCCTCTGCGCCCCTGCAAGGGAAATTTCTGACCCGTCTTCCCAGCCTCATAGCCTCAGCTGGCCTCCCTTGCTGGACCCTTGGCTCCCTGTCAAGACATGCTAAACTGAGCGACCACTGCTCCTTTTACCATCCTTGTCTGTGAAGGCCACCCTCCTGCCCTCCATGAACTGGACACTCAGAGCACCTCAGCCCCACATTCCTTAAGGAGATGCAGGAATTTTGTCACATTTCTCCCTCCCAGGGATCCTGCTCCCTCCCACGCCCCCCCACCCCCAACCCCATAGGGACTCACCTGTCGGAGACTTTCTCAGAACCCACGAATAAGCTGCTTCTCAGGAGGCCGGCCCGGGTGCCCAGGAAAGCCACATCCACACCAGGCTCTGACTCACTGTGAGACGGACAAGGTAGTGACTATGTGGAGGCTGGGAGCAGATCCTCGAGGGCACTACAAAGGGGATTCCAGGGTTTTGTGAGCCTTGCCCAGTGGGTGCACATGGGACCCAGATGCCTGTGTGGGAAGGCTGTGTTCTTGGTGTGGGAGGGACATGCGTTTAGCCTTGGCTTGCCCTGAGCACCTGCTTTATGGCTATAGCCCCAGGGCTGGGGTGGGGAGGAGACAAGAGACTCCCTGGGGCTCATGCACAAGAGTGAGTAGCTCCGGACTGAGGGAGACCTGGTTTCAAGCAAACACATGAATGAGCAATAGAGGAGGGCACCAGACATTCTCTGTCTCTCTCTCTCTCTCTCTTTTTTGAGAGAGACACAGATGCCCACATCAAAAAAATAAAATAAAATAAAAAAGCACCAATCTAGTTCTCTGTGCAAACATTTTTAGAGGTCCTCCGATAACTTCTCATTGGAGCTAGCAACCCACGCCTGTGGAGATGCATCACACTCCCTCCACCCAAGACTGGATTCCTCTAAAGGAAATCCCAGATACGTTATCAGTAAATATTTTAAGTTGAATCATTAAAATATTAAAATACAAGATTTTTTTTTTTTGGAGAGAGACAGACAGAGAGAGAGAGAGAGAGAGGAAGACAGAGATGGGCGCGCCAGCAGTCTTTCAGCTGCTGTGAACAAGATCCAGATGCATGCGCCCCCTTGTGGTCAAGTGCGGCATTGCACCCTTGCATCACTTTGCATCTGGCTAAACGTGGGACCTGGAGATTGGAACCAGCGCTCTTAGGCTTAGGAGGCAGGCGCCTTAACCCCTAAGCCATCTCTCCAGCCCACAAGGAATTTTTTAAAACCCTGGAAGTCACCGTCATTCTTTCTAAAAAGCTACATTCCTCTAGTATCATCAGAGAACCCAGTGCTCTCATGAATTTAATTTAATCTGACCAAGATCTGTGCATTACAACTGCTTCAGAGCTCTCCTTAGTTCTGTCTATAATTCGCATGCCATACAATTCTCCAATTGAAAGTGCATTGTTTTAGCATGCTCACCAAATGTACGACCATCACTGTTGTGATTTTAGATGATTACTGTCACTTCAGATAGAAGCTCCATGCCCAGAAGGACTCATTAGCTCTTTCCACTCAGATTACTTCCTGAACAAACTAGGTCATTGGTCCTGTGGAATTTCTCACTCTCTTCTTGTTATGGCGTTATTTAGAATGCTCTTTTGCTCCTTGCCCCATCTTATAAACTACCACTTAGAAGGAGGGGCCTGATTAGATTCAGGTTTGAGTTTTTATTTGCTAAAGTTTGGGAGACTGCCCCTCAAAGACCCTATTATTGAAGGGTTATTTCCTAGGGTGGCTTATTGGGAGGTGATAGAACCTTTGAGAAACGAGGCACATGGGAAGGCCTAACGCTGGGGGTGGGGTGGGAGTGCCCTTGACGGGGATTGTCAGGCCCTGGTGTCTCCCTGCCTAACTTCATGTGAACACTTGTGCTGCCCTCACGACAGGCCTACGATAATGGGACAGCCTGATGCCAAACTTGATCCTCTAAACCCAGGAGCCAAACGAACCTTTTCACTTTGTAAGTCACGCTTCAGGTACTTCATCACAGTACCATAGAGCTGAGTAATACACAGGTAGTGCATTACTTATCAAAAAAGCACATGCATGCATGCACACACACACACACACACACACACACACACACACACACACACACACAGAAATCTTTGCTTAATGGTTGCAAACATTTTCTCTTAGAATAGGAATATTTTATTTTTTTGGTTTTCCGAGGTAGGGTCTCACTCTAGTCAAGGCTGACCTGGAATTCACTATGTAGTCTCAGGGTGGCCTTGAACTCTCGGTGATCCTTCTACCTATGCCTCCTGAGTGCTGGGATTAAAGGTGTGCGCCATCATGCCTGGCTAAAAATATTTTATTTATTTTCATAAAGAGAGAGAGAGAAAGAGAGAGAGAGAGAGAGAATGAGTGCACTAGGGCCTTCGCTACTGAAAACACACTCTAGATGCATGTACCACCTTGTGCATCTGGCTTTACATGGGCACTGGGGAATCAAAACCAGGTGGTTAAGCTTTGTGAGCAAGTGCCTTAACCACTGAGCCATCTCTCCAGCCCAGTACCTTTTTATTTTGATACAAGGGCTCACTGTGAACCTCAGGCAGGCCCAGAACTCATGAGTAGTTGGAATCATAGACCTGTTGCTATCAGATCTGGCCATAATTTTCTTTGTATAGGTTTTCAAATAGTTTTTAGAGTATATTCCTTATGTGTTCTTACAGTCCTATGACTTTATATTTGATTTCTCACATTTCTAAATAAGCCTTTCATTTTAGATTTCCTTTCTAGCTTTCATTTGTATACATAAATGATATAAATCTGTGGGTGTTGATACATGTGGTGGTTTGAACGTATGGCCCCATAGACTCAGGTGTGAAGCTTGAGAATCCAGTGGGCGGTGCCCTACTGAGAAGAGGTGTGTCCCTGGGGGCGGATCTTAAGTCCAGCCCCAAGGTGTGTGGGGAGTAGTAGTAGCAGCTCTGGCTGCTTGTTTGTGTTCGCTGTTTGATGGGGTCTCTCTGCTATGCATCTCTGGAAGGGAACCAGCTTCTTCTATGGTTGATGGAACTTCCTCTGGAATTTGTAAACCTGAAACAAACCCTTTCCTTCCATAAGCTGTTTCTGGCTGGGTGTTTGTTTTGGCAAGGAAGAGCTGACTGCACCCATCTCACCTGCTTCTCTACTAAATCCTCTGATGGCTATGGTACTTTTCCTCCTATAATTCTTCTGGAGTTTTCAGGTATATAATTCTTTCTTCTTTTGTTATTTCTTCCTTCCTTTCTTTTTTCTTTCTTTCTTTCTTTTCTTTCTTTCTTTCTTTCTTTCTTTCTTTCTTTCTTTCTTTCTCTCTTTCTTCCCTCTTTCTTTTCCTCTTCCTTTTTTTCTCTTTCTCTTTCTTTCCTCCTTTCACAGTGCTGGGGATGGAACATAGGGTCTTGTACATGTTGACAAGCATCGTGCACTGAGCCACACCCCAGCCCTACTGAAATCATCTTTTTAGAAAATATTTATTTATTTATTTATTTATTTATTTATTTATTTATTTATTTAGGATAGACAGAAAGAGAGAGAGGGAGAGTGAGAATGGGCGTGCCAGGGCCTCTAGCCACTGCAAACGAACTCCAGATGCATGTGCCCCCTTGTGCATTTGGCTTATGTGGGACCTGGAGAATCAAACTGGGGTCTTTTGGCTTCTCAGGCATAAACCTTAACCACTAAGCCACCTCTCCAGCCCTTCATTTGTTTTTTTGAAGTAGGGTCTCACTTTAGCCCAGGTTGACCTGGGATTCACTATGTTGTCTCAGGCTGGCCTCAAACTCACAGTGATCCTCCTACTTCTGCCTCTTAAGTGCTGGAATTAAAGGCATGTACCACCATGCTCGGCTCTCAAATCATCTTTTGTTTTGTTTTGTTTTGTTTTTTGTTTTTTGAGGCAAGGTCTTGCTCTAGCCCAGGCTGATCTAGAATTCACTATGTAGTCTCAGGGTGGCCTCAAACTCACACCAATCCTCCTACCTCTGCCTCCCAAGTGCTAAAATTAAAGGTGTGTGCCACCATGCCCAGCTCAAATAATCTTATAGCAAAGATAATTTTCCCACTTCCTTTCTAATTCTCATTGGCTCTAAGTGCTTTCTCATCTCCCTGCCTAAGAGTGGGAAGTGGCATGCTAGCTGCTCACACCTGCAGTGGAGGGCCTTCAACTCCACTCATATGTTGGTTTTCAGTTTTATCAAATGGCTTTGAAATAAAGAATGGATTTTTTTCTTCTTTTTTAAAGATTTTATTTTCATTTATTTATTTATTAGAGAGAGAGAGAGGGAGAGAGAAGGAGAGAATGGTCATGCCAGGGCTTCCAGCCACTGCAAATGAATTCCAGATGCACGTGCCACCATGTGCATCTGGCTTACATGAGACCTGGAGAATCCAACCTGGGTCCTTAGGTTTCACAGGCATGTGCCTTAACCACTAAACCATCTCTCCAGCCCAAGAATGGATTGTAATATTTGTTAAAAGCCTTTTCTACATGTACAGAAATGGTCATGTAATTTTTTTCCTCAGCCATATGTAATTTTATATCAATTTTCTAGGCCATCTTTTCTAGTACCCATATGCTCTGGTTAAGAGCATTCACTTCTTGGGCTAGAGAGATGGCTCAGTGGTCAGAGACACTTGCTTGCAAAGCCTAAGGGCCTGGGATCAAGTTCCCAGCCACTAATATAGAGCCAGATGGAACATTTGTTTGCAGTAGTAAGAGATCCTGCCTTGCACACATGAAGAATAATAAATAAAAGCTTTAAAAAGTTATACAGTGTCTGCTTAGTCATCCCTGTTTGAACTACCCATTTTCTTTTCTTTTCTTTTCTTTTCTTTTCTTTTCTTTTCTTTTCTTTTCTCTTCTCTTCCTTTTCCTTTCTTCTTTCTTTCTTTCTTTCTTTCTTTCTTTCTTTCTTTCTTTCTTTCTTTCTTTCTTTTTCTTTCTGTTTTGATTTTTCGAGGTGGGGTTTCACTCTAGCCCAGGCTGTTCTGGAATTCACTATGTATTCTCAGGGTGGCCTCAAACTCATGGCGATCCTCCTACCTCTGCCTCCTGAGTGCTGGGATTAAAGGTGTGTGTCACCACACCTGGCTTTGAGCCACCCATTTTCTTACCACTCAATGAGAACATTCCCTACAGAATGCTTTCTCTCCCACTCTTAAGGAAGAGGCAGCATCCTATGCACCACATCCCACATTGCACTTTTTATTCTTTTAGCGAGAGAGAGAAAGTGTTGGCTCACTAGGGCCTCAGCCCCTGCAATCGAACTCCAGATGCTTACGCCACCTAGTGGGCATGTGTGACCTTGCACTTGCCTCACCTTTGTGCATCTGGCTTACGTGGGATCTGGAGAGTCGAATATGGGTCCTTAGGAATTGCAGGAAAGCAACTTAACCGCTAAGCCATCTCTCCAGCCCCACATTGCACTTTTTCTTGTATTTTTTTTTTTAATAAATGTATTTATTGATTTATTTGAGAGAGAGAGAGAAAGAGGTAGAGAGAGAGAAAGAGAGAGAGAGAGGAGGGACAGAATGGGCACACCAGGGCCTCCAGCCACTGCAAACAAACTCCAGACGCACGAGCCCCCTTGTGCATCTGGCGTATGTGGGTCCTAGAGAACTGAACCATGAACCTTTGTCTTTGCAGGCAAATGCCTTAACCGCTAAGCCATCTCTCCAGCCCCACATTGCACTTTTTAAACGGGAGATTGCTCCTGGAGAGCTGTTGATGTTCTGTTAGAGGAGCAGTGATCAGCTTGCTCAGTGTTAGGAGAACCACTGCCTTCATGCTGGAAACAAGCTTCCATGTGTCCACCCTGCTCTCAACAGGGCACTTTTTGGGCAGTAGATTCTCTTGGCCAGAGACCAAGACCAACCCAGACCTGGGTGCTTGGACCATGGCTGGGCTTAGGCTTGTGCCTGGGAGCTGTACTTAGCATTGTCTTCAAAGGAGTCCTGCCTGACCGGGGCTGGGTGAAGGTCTTTCTCAAACCCACCCCATCCTACGCCACATGTTCCTGACCTAATCGTGGTTCCTGTCAGGCCAGACAGGCTTCCTGATTGCTCGGACTGAGTGGGTGGAGGAACGTTGGACTTGAGCACGCTGCCTGCCGCACTGGAGCCCTCAGCCCTTCCTACGTACCTGGAGGTGTTGAGGGCCAGTGCTGTCCAGTAGGCTTCCATAGGAGCTGTCACCACTGCGTCAAACAGCACCTCCCGCACTAGCTCTTCGTCACCTGGGGACAAAGTCAGAGGGTTCAATCCCCAGAACTGCATAAAACCAGGTAGAATGGTACATGCCTTTAATCCCAGAATTTGGTAGCTGGAAAGCAGGATGACCAGAAGTTCAAGGTCATCCTTGGCTACATAGTAAGTTCAAGATCAGTCTAATCTCAAAAAAAAACAAAAACAAAAACAAACAAACAAACAAAAAAACACCACCCCAAAACCAACCAACAACCCCCTTCCCCACAACTCCCTATCCTATTGAAGTTCAAGAGCAACATGAGTGTCATGAATTGGTGTCCCTGTGGAACTAAAGCTGTTTGAATTGGCTTGAACATCATCTGCCCTCATTCAGCCTTTGAGCCCTTCACCCCTAAACAGAGGTGAGCAGAAGCGGTTTAGGCTCCTCGAGCTCTGACAGTCTCTGCAGCCAGCCTCTCTTACCCTCTGCTTCCTGACAGCGGGCATGCTGGCAGCTTGACGGAGAGCCGCTAACTCTGACCTGGCCAGGCTTCCCCTTCCTCAGCACCTCTGCCTGCTGCTCCCTGGCCTGGCTGCTCTGCCTCCACTCTGCACAGATGGCTCTCTCTTTAGAATTTTTATGTATCTTCATTGAAGTGAAATTCATGTAGCGCAAAACTCACCGATTTATAGTATTCAAGTCAACGGGTTTTACAAAGTCCATATCCAACACTGTGTAACCATCACCCTCAAAGAAGATCCTATGAAGCCACCAGGGGCTCATTTTCATCCTTAGCTTACTTAAATGGTTCCACGTACAGAAGTCACCTGCCTTAACGCTATTTCTTCCCCACAACACCCCGACAGTGGGGCCTGTTATATATAGCACATCTCCTTTATGCTGCCTGGCTTCCTTCCCCAGGTTACCACCTCCCCAAGGGCCAGATCTGGTTTGGGTTGTCTCTGTATCAATCTGCTTCAGGTCTGATGTAAGTACATGCTCATTTCAGCTTTGTGGGATGGAATGGATGAATGCACACTGGTGGGCTGACTCAAGAGGTGATCTTTTCAAGAGAACTGAAGAGTAGGAAGGGGCGTGGTCATGAGTGTTGGGCTGGGAAGACCCTCCCAGGGCACAGACTTAAAGATGCTGTCTGGCTAAACATTGTCTCTTGTGGAGTTGGTTTCAGGGTGCTGTGTCAGCTCTCTTCCCAGGGTCCACTGCAAGGTGGTGGTGGGGACAGACCTGGCGAACAGTGGGGTTCACAGAAGCTTAAGATGGTCCCAGTCCCCGATTTAGGGCTCCTTCATGTTGCCACAGTTCTCAGAGTGCTCACACTCCAGCATGGCACACTGCCAAGGCCAGCTCTGCCTACTTCCTCCCTAAACCATCCTCTGATCCCAAGATGGGTTGGTGGCACCCTCTAGCCCTACAAAACCATGGAGCCCAGAGAACAGGTTTCCGTTTGTGGGTGGGGGTGGTACTCACACTCCAGATCCGGGTCCTCCTCTGTTAGGAAGCGGACTATGGCCTCCAGTTGGCTAAGCTTCCTGTGATCTGGGTCAATATCAGTGATGCAGTAGATCCTGGAAGCCCAGAGACTCCATGTTACCTCAAACCCCCACGCCTCTCCCTCCCACCCCCACCTACTGCTTACCAGTCGCTGGCCAGGGTCAGATCTGGGTGAAGCAGGTCATGCAGGCCTGAAAGCAGAGTCCACATTCCAGGTGACACCCTGAAGTTGGCCTGCACATGCCGGGTTTGGGAACAGCTGCAGGGGAGGTTTTTGCAGGGTTGGGTACCGGGTGGGTTTGCACAAGCACATCTGTATCCATCTTGCTCCTGCCTCCCAGGAGCATTCTTTTCCCGTCACCTCAGTTCTCCATCCCTCACCAACACATACCCCATCCCCATGCTGGGAATTGAACCCAGGTTCTTTTTTTTTTTTTTTTTTGTTTTTTCGAGGTAGGGTCTCACTCTGGCTCAGGCTGACCTGGAATTCACTATGCAGTCTCAGGGTGACCTCGAACTCACAGCGATCCTCCTCCCTCTGCCTCCTGAGTGCTGGGATTAAAGGCGTGCGCCACCACGCCCGGCTGAACCCAGGTTCTTATACATGCTAGGCAAACACTGTTCCACTGTGTTTCATACCCAGCCCTCTTTTTACTTTTTATTTTGAAATAATGTCTCACTGAGTCACCCACAATGGCCTTGAATCATTCTGTAGTCTAGGCAGTCTATGAACCTGCGATCCTCCCGCTTCCGCGTTCCCGGAGCCAGGATTATCCAGCCACTGTTGTTGGAGGTCAGAGTGAACACCACGTCCTCAGGAAGCGGCCCAGCCAGCCAGAGGTCCCTGTCTCTCCTCCTTTAGTGCTCACATCACATCTGCCTTTCGGGCCTGGAGTTTGGTATGAACATGGCCTAATGCCTCACTAGACAGTGGTGCCTCATAGAGCCCTGTCCTCGAAGGACCTCCTTCCAAGGAGCTAACACTTTAAAACAGTGATTTTGAAAGGACAGGGAGGAGGCTGACGGTGGCACCAACATGAATGTATTTACATTATGTATATAACTAATGAAAGAAACCCAGGCGTTTTTATCTTTCTTGGCTCTATTGTACTTGGATACCTCAGTGGCCAGCTGAAGGTAAGTCCACACTTGCCTAGTGGAATCTGTAGTCCCCTCGCTCCAAGCCTGCGCTGACTGTGCTTAGCACAACTGCTGGTAGAATGAAGGAATGCTGATGGCTGCTCAAATCTAAGTAAGTGCTCAGTGAAGCCTTTGTGAGATTGTAAGAAAGGAGGCTGGAAAGGGAGCCACAGAGGCAAACAACTGTGGGTCGTTAAAGGGGAGCTCCTCAGTCCCCCGAGAGCCAGGGATGTGCTCTGAAAGCTCAGTGACTGCATGGATCCCCACGAAGGTGGCAGCCAGTACCCTCTGTCCACTGGATTTGGACACTACCTGAGCAGAGGAAGAAGGGTGCAGGAAAGAGCAAAGAAGACCCGGGGCGTTTGATGGCTTGGGGGTGCTGAGGACAGAGAGAGGCAGCTCCATCACCAGGGACATGTGCTCCAGAAGGGTGATGTGGGGGACGGCGGCTCGCCTGTGGCAGGGCAGGGCTGCCTAGGGCAGCTGCGTGGGGCAAGCGGCAACTAGGATGAAGCCTGACGGAGCCAGGGTGAGCTGGAGGGAGGGTGGAGAGGAAAGCTTTTCAGGGAAGCCTCAGGCTTAATAAAGCAAGAATAAAGAAAGATGAGAAGGGTGTGTGTGACCCAGTCAGACGAGGCATTTCTAGAAAGATTCTATGGCAGAAAGTTGCAGAAAGAAAGGCAGGGTGAGCAATAGGAGGCTGGGCAAAGGACCAGCATGGTAGGGGAATGACAGAGGGGTGGGATGGCCCGAGGGATGGGGAAGAAGAATGGATGGATGTGGGAGTCTTTCAAAGACTCTGGGGACACCCTGGCCTCAGCAAAATTTGGTTGTTTCCATGTGCTCAAGAAGCTGGCCTCGTGGGTGGGTGGCATGTGGAGTGAGGCTCACCCATGATGCCAGCTGCCACCCCGCCCAGCTGTTTGCTGTCACATCTCTCAGGTTCATGGCTGTCCCCCTAAAAGACATGCTTGTTAGGTCGGGACAGGCTCCCAAAATGGAGTCACCAAGGACAGCAGGATGGCAACAGAGACATAAGGAAGTGGATTATTTACATTCCTCAAGAAACTGCCCAGCCATTATCCCTTCCTTGCCTAACAATGCCCCCAGGTCATGGTGTCCCGCCCCCTTATCTCCTAAGTCACCTGGTCACTGTTCTAGTCTATCTTAGATCTCCCCTAAAGGAACTTTTTCTATTCAACTTAACAAACGAGTTCTTTTTCCTTCCTCACCTTCCCCCAACTGAAAAAGCCCTATAGAGCCCACTACCTAAAAACTCAGGTGGGCTGTGCTCCTGCTCTTGTGAGCCAGCCCTGGCGGCTCGTGCTTTTCCCAAATAAAAGCTTTCATCTTTGCCTCAGAGCGGTTTGTGTGTTCTTTGTCACCCCTGAACCTTACAATGCTGAAGTCTTGATCCCTGGAAGCTATGGATGTGACCTTCTCTGAGGCCAGGGCGTGAGCAGATGTAATCACACCAAAATGAAGTGACAAGGTCAGGTGTGTGTGTGTGTGGGGGGGGTGTCCTGTGGGACTGGTGTCTCTATAGGAAGCACTCAGACAGTTGAGGGGAGGAGGCTGGTAGCATCAGAGGCCCAGGCAAAGCGCAGTGCTACAGGGCTGTGTGGGGATGGTGAGCAGAGCTGGGAGAAGCCGCGGAGCATCCTCCCCTGCTGGCCTTGTGGGGAGCAAGCTGGCTTTTCAAGGGCCCTAATCAGGCTTCCAGACTTTAGCTGCAAAGAAAATGTATTTCTGGGGTGAAGCCACTACTGTGTGGGACATTGTCATTGGGCTCAGCAAGGAAATAGAGGCTTGTTCTCTTATTCTTTTTTTTTTTTTTTTTTTTTGGTTTTGCAAGGTAGGGTCTCACTCTGGTCCAGGCTGACCTGGAATTAACTATGTAGTCTCAGGGTGGCCTCGAACTCTTGGCCATCCTCCTACCTCTTTTTTTTTTTTTTTTTTTTTTTTTGAGAAAAGGCCCCACTATGTTGCTAAGTGGCCTCCAATGATCCTCCGGTCTCAGCATCACCGGCAGCGGGGTCTGCATACAGGTATGGATGTCCTGCTTGCCTCTCACACCTCCCTTTCCCCCCTCAGCATAGTCTCCCGGGGGAGGGGGAAATGCAGCTTTGTCTAGAGGAACGCTCCCCAGCTGGCCTGTCTCCTCCAGGCCACCAAAGCCCCCAGAGGTGATAAGATCCATTGTGGTGGTTGACTGGGACACACCGTCCCTTCCCCGGGAGACTTCCACAGGCCAGCATTCAGCCAGTGACAGGGAGGGGCTCACCCTTTCCCCACCCAGTGTCCAGGAGCATCCATTCCCCATCCCACCCTTAGTCCGCCGGACCCACCTTCCTCCACGGATGTGTTTCCCAGGACGACGTACTCTCCATGGCCCTGGGCCAGCACCACTCCCAAGCTGGGGACAGAGAAGAAGGCAAAGAGTAGAGGCCGTGCCGGGTCATGTCCATCCCATCTGCTTGCCCTTACTATGCCAGGGGCTTTTGATAAGTCCTGATGACAACGTGCCCTGCCAGCCTCCCTCCCTCTTGACCCTGGCCTCACAGGTAACCCGGCGAGACCTGGGACGGGACTGCTAGGCTGTTTTCTTTATCAGCTTCTCTTCAACGAGAACCCACAGGCCACGAGCCACATCCCCGCCCTCGGGTCTTGCGTGTTACCCTACGCACATGCTGAGCCTCCCCGCCCCCCCCCCCCGGACCCCTGAAATGTACAAAGGTCTCAGGGTCTCCTGCTAGGAGATTCCTTTCTGGTGGCACCTCTCTTCCTGGTAGAACACTAGATTTGAATCTGAGGAGCGTGAAAGGGGGAGTGGGTTCTACCCCCAGAATGCTGACACAATTGGTTTGCATGGGCCCAGGAGCTGGCAATGCAGGACCATCTCAGGTGTTCTAATGAGCACGCAGAAGCTCAAGGTCTGCTGGGGATGAGGGAGGGAACCTAGGAGCTATTCCCTCTTCTCCTTCACAGCAGGGTCCGCATACAGGTATGGATGTCCTGCTTGCTCTCTCACACCTCCCTCTCCCCCCTCAGCATAGTCTTCCGGGGAAAGGGGGAATGCAGCTTTGTCTAGAGGAACGCTTCCCAGCTGGCCTGTCTCCTCCAGGCCACCAAAGCCCCCAGAGTTGATAAGATCCATTGTGGTGGTTGACTGGGACACACCGTCCCTTCCCCGGGAGACTTCCACAGGCCAGCATTAAGCCAGTGACAGGGAGGGGCTCACCCTTTCCCCACCCAGTGTCCAGGAGCATCCATTCCCCATCCCACCCTTAGTCCGCCTGACCCACCTTCCTCCACGGATGTGTTTCCTAGGACGACATACTCTCCATGGCCCTGGGCCAGCACCACTCCCAAGCTGGGGACAGAGAAGAAGGCAAACAGTAGAGGCCGTGCCGGGTCATACCCATCCCATCTGCTTGCCCTTACTATGCCAGGGGCTTTTGATAAATCCTGATGACAATGTGCCCCACCAGCCTCCCTCCCTCTTGACCCTGGCCTCACAGGTAACCCGGCGAGACCTGGGACGGGACTGCTAGGCTGTTTTCTTTATCAGCTTCTCTTCAATGAGAACGCATAGGCCAGGAGCGACATCCCCGCCCTCGGGTCTTGCGTGTTACCCTACGCACATGCTGAGCCCCTCCCCCCGGGACCCCTGAAATGTATAAAGGTCTCAGGGTCTCCTGCTAGGAGATTCCTTTCTGGTGGCACCTCTCTTCCTGGTAGAACACTAGATTTGAATCTGAGGAGCGTGAAAGGGGGAGTGGGTTCTACCCCCAGAATGCTGACACAATTGGTTTGCATGGGCCCAGGAGCTGGCAGTGCTGGACCATCTCAGGTGTTCTAATGAGCACGCAGAAGCTCAAGGTCTGCTGGGGATGAGGGAGGGAACCTAGGAGCGAATCCCCCTTCTCCTTCATCTCACCAGGCTTGGCCTCCACATCTTCTATTTATTTTTATTTTTTATTTATTTTGGGTTTTTTTTTTTGAAGTTGGGTCTCACTCCAGTCCAGGCTGATTTGGAATTCACTATGTAGTCTCAGGGTGGCCTCAGCCTCACCATGGTTCTCCTACCTCTGCTTCCCGAGTGCTGAGATTAAAGGTATGCACCACTATGCCTGGCTTACATCTTTTTTATTTTATTTATTTTTAAAAAACATTACATTTATTTAGGTTGGGTTCATTCATTCATGAAAGATTCATTTGAGCACTGGTATTTATTTATTTATTTATTTTATTAAGAGAGAGAGAGAGAGAGAGCAAGAGAATGGGCACACCAAGGCCTCTGTAAATTATGCAAAAAGTTCCTGAACTCAGATGCATGTGCCTCCTTGTGCATCTGGATTTTTTCTCTCTTGCCTGGTCCTGGAGAGCAGGAACCTGGATCCTTTGGCTTTGCAGGCAAATGCCTCCCTTCCTCCATTGTTCTAAGCCATCTCTCCAGCCCCATTATTATTATTATTATTTTATTTTATTTTATTTTTTTGGTTTTTCAGAGAGAGAGAGAGAATAGGGGGTCTCACTCTGGTCCAGGCTGACCTGGAATTAACTATGTAGTCTCAGGGTGGCCTCGAACTCTAATTGCGATCCTCCTACCTCTGCCTGCATGTTATGGAGGTGCTGGGATTAAAGGCGGGTCGCCACCACCTGAGAGCTTCCTGTGGATTCTTCTGTCCTTCTTTCTTGTCCATGGGCATGCTAAGGTTACAGATGTCCACTACGGCATCTGGCTTTCTGTGGGTGCTGGGGGGCAGACTCAGGTAATCACACTTGTTACAAGCACTTTGTGTGCTGAGCCATCTCTCCAGCCCTCCACAACTTTATGTAGATTGTGCTACGTTAGCTTAACAGCATGTCAAGTTCATTTTATGGGTGAGAAAGTTAAGGCTCAGAGAGGTTAAGTACCTTCTCTGATCAAGGTCACACAGCTTGTATGTGGCTGTGCTGGGATTCAAACAAGGAGTTCAGCTACAGAAACCAGACACTTGACCATATTGGCAAAGCAGGTCTAGAGCTCATTTCCTGAATGCTAACCGAGGCTTTTGCTGTTAGCACCCAACTGCTAATTCAGCAGGAAGCCCCTCCCCAAACCAAGAAGTTCCCACCTGAGCTGCTGGGACTCATGCTGTGCCCTCCAGCCAGGGCTTGTGAGGCAGGGGTGGGCATCTCACCTGAAAGGTGTGTCACTTATGTCCGTGAAGAAGTAATCATTGGTCAGGAACAGAACTCGCTTCTGAAAGAAGCAAAGACATTTGCATCGCACCTCCTTCACTTTTCATTTTAATCCTTACCACCCACCAAGCCCCACCACTGAAATCCACAGGCAGAGATGCACAGTCCTTCCAACGTCACCAAGGCAGAAGGAACGTCACCATGGCAGAACGAGCGGGACAGCACTTCCTCTCCACTGACACCCACCCCAGGCTGCAACACTTGTTAACTTTTCTGGATCAAACAGCTGCCTGTCTGCTGTTCACTACCGTGAGGCCTGAGAAGGCTAAAGTTCCAGGCTTGCACTTGAAACCATAGCCCCCCCCCCACAAGGTCATTAATACCCGGGAGGTCCTCTGCTGTCCCCCTCAGCGCTGCTGTTGCTTCACCATTCCCAGTGCACTTGGGAACACCACCCCCCAACAGCTAAAGTATGAGCCACCCCAGGGGTACCATCTTTGGAGTCTTGGGACAGACAGTAAGAGAATCTGCCCAGCCCACGGGGTGCAAAGCTAACTGTGGCCATCAAAGGCCTCTGCTGTGCAAAGAAGGAAAACTCCCAGGATGAAGAGAGCTCTGGCCGATATCACTCGTCCAATGTAGATGCAGCAACGTGAACCACAGGAAAGAACAGAGTTCATAAGGTTGACCGAGCCACCCTGACTCCATGCATATGACTAGCAGACTCTAAAAGCTACTCCGATACTTTTATCTTATGATCCCTCTTTTTCTGCATGTATGTGTATGTGTGGTGTGCATGCATATATACACGCTCATATGTGTGTGAGCTCACATGTGTGCAGCTGTATGTGCACACGAGTAGACATGCTTGTGGAGGCCAGAGGTCAGCATCAAGTGTCTTCCTGCTCAAGCAAGCTCCACCTTATTTTTTTATTTTTATTTTTATTTTTGGAGAGACACAGAGAGAGACAGAGAGAGGGGGAGAAGACAGAGAATGGGTGCGCCAGCAGCCTATCATCTGTTGTGAACGAACTCTAGATGTGTGCACTCCCTTGTGGGCAAGTGTGGCATTGCGGCCTTGTAGGGTCTCACTCTAGCCCAGGCTGACCTGGAGTTCACTATGTAGTCTCAGGCTAACCTTGAACAGTGATCACCCCAACTCAGCCTCCCAAGTGCTGGAATTAAAGGCATGCATCACCATGCCCACTCATTTTATTTATTTTTATTTTTTATTTAAAGATTTTTATATTTATTTATTTATTTATTTGAGAGAGAGAGAGAGAGAGAGGGAGAGAGAATGGGTGCTCCAGGGCCTCTAGTCACTGCAAATGAACTCCAGACACATGAGCCACCATGTGCATCTGGCTTATGTGGGACCTGGAGAATTGAACTGGCATCCTTAGGCTTTGCAGATATGCTTCTTAACCACTAAGCCATCTCTCCAGCCCCCCATTTTATTTTATTTATTTTTATTTTTTAATTTTTAAAATTTTACTTGTTTAGTTGAGAGCAACAGACAGAGAGAGAAAGAGAGGGAATGGGCGCACCAGGGCCTCCAGTCACTGCAAATGAATTCCAGACACATGCGCCACCTTGTGCGTCTGGCTTACGTGGGTACTGGAGAATCAAACCTTGCTTGGTACTTGGAGAATCAAACTGGGGTCCTTAGGCTTCATAGACAAATGCTTAACCACTAAGCCATCTCTCCAGCCCCCCATTTTATTTTTTTAACTACAGTTTTGGGAAGATTTTTATTTATTGCATTTGAAAAAATGCATGCTTAAGCTGGGCATGCACTCCAGTACTCGGGAAGCAGAGGTAGGAGGATCACTGTGAGTTCAAGGCCACCCTGAGACTACATAGTGAATTCCAGGTCAGCCTGAGCTGCAGGAGCAGAAGCCAGGTGAAGGGATTTTCCACTCACACCAGTCTCCTCACAAAGTCAAGAAACCTGAAGGACAAGACAGCAAGGACCAGCCGAGCGGCTCATGAGGAAGAGGATCATAGGGACCAGCATGCAGCTCCTGTACAACTCCAGGCATCCTGCACAGCCTCCTTTCCCCAACTGCCAGTGCTGTGAACCCAGCAGAGAACTCGTCCACATCCCAGCCTCACAGCATCCAGCACAGCCAATCAGAACACTATATCCAGCTACCCAAGCAGCCTGAGTCCCCAGTGAAAGAGAGGGTTGGTGGTGGGCACTCAGCATAGGTGAGATTACAATCCATCCCCAAAGGTAACAGGGCCTACTTACACAGAGCCAGGTAAATCGGCCCGCATAAGAAGTGCTAATCTCACCTTCCATGTCAAGGCAGGTGTAGCAGATAGCTTCAGGTTCGCTGAGATGAACTTCCAGACCAGGCACAGTTATGGAGGAAGGGATATTACTTACTGAAGCTTACAGATTCAGGGGAAGTTCCATAATGGCAGGAGAAGCGGCTTGCTCTCACAGGACCAGGCAAGAGAGAGAAAAACCAAGCCGCCAGCTACACAGCACACTGAGCAAAACTACAGCCAAAAAATCACACAGCACACTTCAGGAACTCCTGCTAGGCACACTTTACATATCTTTTCAATGGAATCTCAAACCCACCACCACACCTTAAGACCAGTCCCCAGTGACATTGCCTCTAGCAAGGTGATTGCAGATGCAAACTATAAACTAATAAAACACTGAATATATTGGGGGACATATATTCAAACTACCACAGCAGGTTATGTGTTAAATTTGATCGATGTTGTCCTGGTGGTCTTTACCATTCTCAAATAAGCTGTATTTTGGTGTTGACTATTATGGCCTTTGACATTTCCGATTTGAGGGGCCTTTGTCCTTTTTTTTTCTGTCATTATTGGGGACAGGGTCTCACTAGGTCCCAGGCTGACCTGGAACTCATTTCAAACCAGAAATCTCAGCCTCCCAGTTGAGAGGAATAAGGGTGTGGAGCGACACACACCCCTAGGGACTTTGACTTTGTTAGATTATCTGTTTGTTTTAATCTCCTCTCTTGCATAAATACTCTCATCAACTGACAGGTCATCCCAAGAAAAAATAGGCCAGGTGTGATGACACACGCCTTTATTCCTAGCACTTGGGAGGCAGAGGTAGGAGGATCTCCATGAGTTAGAGACCACCCGGGGACTACATAGTGAATTCCAGGTCAGCCTGGGCTAGAGCAAAAATCATATCTCAAAAAACAAAACAAACACAAACAAATACAAAAACAGGGAAGTATCTGGATTAAACAGGGTCATAGAACAAATGGACCTAACAGATATCTACAGAACATTTCATCCAAATGCTGCAGAAAACACATTCTTTTCACCCACACATGGAACATTCTTTAAAATAGACCATATGTCAGGACACAAAGCAAACCTTAATAAATACAGGAAAATTGAAATAATTACTTGCATTCTATCTGATCACAATGAGATTAAACTACAAATCAATAACAAGAAAAGCTACAGAGCATACACAGAATCATGGAAACTAAACAGTACACTACTAAATGAATGGGTCAATGAAAAATTCAAGAAGAAAATAAAAAGTTTATAGAACCAAATGATAATGAGAACACAGCATACCAAAACCTTTGGGACACAATGAAGGCAGTCCTAAGAGGGAAATTTACAGCTTTAAGTGCCTATATTAAGAAATTAGAAAGGTCACAAGTAAACAACTTAATGCTCACCTTAAGGCCTTGGAAAAAGAAGAACAAGGCAAACCAAAAATCAGCAGACAGGAAGAAATAATAAAACTAGGACAGAAATTAATGAAATAGAAACAAAACAATCCAAAGAATCAATGAAACAAAGAGTTGGTTCTTTGAAAGGATAAACAAGATTGATAAACCCTTAGCAAATCTGACCAAAAGAAAGAGAAAAGAGACACAAATTAATAAAATCAGAGATGGAAAAGGCACCAACACAACAGATACCAGAGAAATTAAAAAATTCATAGGAACATACTATAAGAACATATACTCTACTAAGTTTGAAAATCTGAAAGAAATGGATGATTTCCTTGATTTATATGACCTACTAAAATTAAATGAAGATGTGATTAACCACTTAAATAGACCTATAAAATGTATGGAGATCCAAGCAGTTCTAAAAAAATCTCCCAACTAAAAAAAGGCCAGGCCCAGATGGATTCACTGCTGAATTTTACTGTACCTTCATGGAAGAACTAACACCAATGCTTCTCAAACTTTTCCATAAAATAAAAAAGGAAGGAATTCTACCAAACTCCTTCTACCCAGCATCACTCTGATACTAAAACCAGATAAAGACAGAAAAAAATATAGGAAGTCACAGAACAATCTCTCTCTTTAACATAGATGCAAAAATTCTCAACAAAATATTAGCAAACAGAATACAAGAATGTATCAAAAAGATCATTCACCCCAACCAAATAGGCTTTATCCCAGGGTTGCAGGGTGGTTCAACATATGCAAATCGATAAATGTTATAACCATATAAATGGACTGAAGAACAAAAATACATGATCATCTCAATAGATGCAGAAGAAAGAAAAAAAATCAATAGATGCAGAAAAGGCATTTGACAAAATCCAACATCCTTTCACGAGAAAAGCTGTACAGAAACAGGAATAGAAGGAACATAGCTCAACATAATAAAGGTTATTCAGGACAAATCTACAGCTAACATAATACTAAATGGAGACAAACTTGCAACTTTTCCACTAAAATCAGGAACAAGACAAGGGTGTCCATGGTCCCCACTTTATTTTAATGTAGCACTGGAGATCTTAGCTATAGCAACAAGGCAAGAGATACACGTAAAAGGGATACAAATTGGAAAGGAAGAGATCAAATTATCATTATTTGCAAATTGTTAGAGCAGATGAACACTTTTAGCAATGCAGCGGGATACAAAATCAATACACAGAAATCAGTAGCCTTCCTATATGTTAACAACAAACAAGCTGAGGATAAAATCAGAGAATCACTCATGTTCACAATTGCATAAAAAAGTACCTTGGAATAAACCTAGCCAAGGAAGTGAAGGATCTCTACAATGACAACTTTTAAACACTCTAGACAGAATTTCAGAAGACACTACGAAATGGAAAGACATCCCATGTTCTTGGATTGTACGAATCCATATTGTGAAAATGTCAGTCTTACCAAAAGCAATCTTAAGGTAATCTCCATCAGAATTCCAATGGCATTTTTCACAGAAATAGAAAAAAACCATCCTAAAATTCATTTAGAAGCACAAAATACTTCGAATACGCAAAACAATTTTGATCAACAAAAATAAGGCTGGTAATGTCACCATACCTGTTTTTTTAAAGCTATATTACAGAACCATAGTAACAAAACAGCATGGTAGTGGCATAAAAAACAGACATGTAGATCAACGGAACAGAATAGAGGACCCAGATGTAAGTCCAGGTAGCTACAGCCACCTGATCTTTGACAAAAATGACAAAAATACTCATTGGAGAAAAGACAGTCTCTTCAACAAATGGTGTCGGGAAAACTGGATATCTATATGCAGAAGGATGAAAATAGATCCTTATCTCTCTCCATGCACAAGAATCAAGAATTAAATGGATCAAGGACTTTAATATCAGACCTGAAACTCTGAAACTGTTAGAGGAAAAAGCAGGGGAAATCATTCAACATATTGGTATTGGCAATGACTTTCTGAATATAATCCCAGTTTCTCAAGAAATAAAACCACTAATCAACCAATGGGACCTCATGAAATTACAAAGCTTTTGTACAGGCTGGAGAGATGGCTTAGCAGTTAAGGCACATGCCTGCAAAGCTTACGGACCCAGGTTCAGTTCTCCAGGTCCCACATAAGTCAGATGCACATGGTGGCTAATGCGTCTGGAAGTTCGTTTGCAGTGGCTAGAAGCCCTGGTGCACCCATTCTCCCTCTCTCCCCCTCTCTCTGACTGTAATAAATAAATAAAAATAAAATCTTAAACAACAAAAGCTTTTGTACAGCAAAGGACACTGTGAATAAATCAAAGAGGCAACCTACAGAATGGGAGAAAATCTTTGTCAGCTATCCATCTGACAGAGGATTAATATCCAGGATATATTAAGAACTCAGAAAACTAAATAATGAGAAATTAAACAACTCAACTAAAAAATGGGCTGTAGAACTAAATAGAGAGTTCTCAAAAGAAGAAATACAGATGGTATATAAACATCCAAAAATATGTTCTACATCTTTAGCCATCAGGGAAATGAATATTAAAACTACTTTGAGATTCAATCTCTCTCCTGTCAGAATGGCTATTATCAAGAAAACAAATAACAATAAATGCTGGCGAGGATGTGGAAAAAGAGGAACCTGTCTACACTGTTGGTGGGAATGTAGTCTGGTATAGCCATTGTGGAAATCAGTGTGGAGGTTGCTGAGACAGCTAAAAATAGATTTACTATATGATCCAGCTATACCACTCCTAGGCATATATCCTAAGGACTCATCTCACTACCTTAGAGATACTTGCTTGACCATGTTTATTGACACTCTATTCAAAATAGCTAGGAAATAGAACCAGCCTAGATGTCCCTCAACTGATGAGTGGATAATGAAGATGTGGTACATTTACACAATGGAGTTCTACTCAGCAGTAAAGAAAAATGAAATTGTGAAATTTGCAGGGAAATGGATGGATCTGGAAAGGATTATACTAAGTGATGTAACCCAGGCCCAGAAAGCCAAGTTCCGCATATTCTGTCATATGTGGATCCTATCTACAAATGACTGGACTTCAATGTGAGTTGGAATAAAACTCAGTAGCAGAGGCCAGTAAGCTAGAAAGGGTATATAAAGGGAATGGAAAGGGAGGGAGGAAGGGGGACTTAAGAGAATGGTATTGTATATTTGTAAGCAGAAGAACAGATTCATGGTGGTGGAAAGGCCTGAGTGAGGTCAGGGGAAGAGACTGAGTAATGGAAAGGTGGGGGAGGGCTAATCTAAATCTAAGAGGTTATGAATAAGTCATGTGGAAACCTACTTTTTTGGACAATGGTACATCTAGAATCCATAGATTGTTATTAGAAAATTTTCAGTGTCAGGGATGGGATACCTTCCAGTGAGTTGTTGGCCAGGGAGGTGACAGATACCCCCAAAACATTACAAGCTATTGCCAAGGCTTTTGGTTTCCAACCAGGAATAGATAGTAAGACCCTATTGCTGAAGACTCCACATACTTGGGCTGCAAGTTCACTGAGAAATCCTGCTGGAGCTGAGCTGAAAGCCTCCTCCATGTGGACCAGCTGACAGAAAGTTGGAAAAAGCTACACTGCATGCAGTTCAATGGGAGAGAGAAATCACCAGTGAAGGTACTCAACAGTGGACACTGCAAGCTTTAAATTTGGCCAGCCAGGCCAAATGAGCCAACAGGTGCAATAGTGGCATGTCTGTTATGGGGGAAACCAACTGCTTTCTAATTGGACTGGAGGTCCACTCCATGGGAGGGAATACATGCCTGATACTGAAAACCTACAACAGGGGTAGTCATGAGCCCTAGGGGTGTAACGTCTGCTGGTGCCTTGTTAAATTCATATATTATACTCACCAAACTGCCTGGTAAGCACTCTTCTTAATGTTCATATCTATATATTAATGCTACTCTCACTTTTGGTTAGAGAAACTTCTCTTTTCTGTTGGTGAGTGACCTCTGGGATCACTCATAAGGCACCATGGTGCTGAGAAGAAGGGACAGAGGAGTGCTTAGCACTAAAACAACGCTATCACACCTTCCAAGGCTCAGGGTCCATTGCGGAAGAGGTGGTGGAAAGAATGTAAGAGCCAAAGGAAGAGTAGGACTCCTTACAACGTGCTCCTCCAGACACAAAATGGCCTGGATATCCATGACCTCACAGTGCCTGACACTACCTACACAAGGCCATCATAATAGGAGGAAAAGATCATGACATCAAAATAAAAGAGAGACTGATTGAGAGCAGGAGGGGATATGATGGAGCGTGGATTTGTGAAGGGGAAAGTGAGGGGGAAGGGAATTATCATGGTTTATTTTCTATAGTTATGGAAGTTGTCAAATAAATAAAAGGAAATGGGTCTAAATGGAAAACCAATTCCATTTGGTTCTTGCTGTAACTTTATACAGTGGAGCTGAAACTAAAGTTCCTAGATCCGGAAGCTGAAAAGAATTTGCGTGATAATGTATGACAGCGGTGATGCAGCAGACATCATTTACCCGAAGTTGGCAGAGCATGCCAGGCGCTGGTCGGTTTGATCAAGCTGGCTATGCATACCACTGGTATAGGCTGTGTGAACCCCAAGTTCCTGGTGCCTGTTTCCTCTCCTTCCCTATTGCTAATCGCTTGTTGTATAAGATCAAACAAGAGAATGGTCGAAAGGGCCCTAGGTGGGTCGCTCTGGGATCTGTTTGCTTGTTTACATTTTAACCAAGTATCCAAATGTTTCGGGGTGTTGCCAGAGTTTAGGAAGAGTCCTCACACCCCAACCCTGAGTTTGTGTTTGGATGTAACCAATACATTGGGAAAACCAAACGGAGAAGGATAATCATTAAATTATTACATGTATTTAGGAAAGTGTAAAACCAAGGGAAGGCAAATGGATACCTCCCACCTCGTCTGTGGGCTTGGAAGAAGCGTGAAAAAAAAAGATTTAGAGAGGAAAGAAAAGAAAGTTCAGAGAGCTTCTGCCATGTGGAGGGCAGGAGTGGGTAGAGAGGGTCAAGGGAGTTCTCCCCTCCTCCCGGCCCAGCCTGGCCAAGACAAGGCAGGACTCACAGAATCTGGAGGATCAGCAGTGACAAACCAGCAGCCAAGAGAGTCCTTGCCCCGGGAAGGGTCTGTTCATAACCTTATGGTGGGCTTCACCTGCAGGCTCAGGTGAGCTAGAGTGAGGGCTGATGGGAGGGCTCATGACATAACCAACCACAACGTCAGGATCAGATTTGAATTCTGGGAAAGAGGACCTCCCTCCCAGGAGGGGCTCAGGTTGTTCATGGAAAAGCCAGCTAGGGAACTCCTTTAGGCAAGGGATAAGGAGAAGCCAGCCACTCTGGTCTCTAGCAAAGTGGAAACCGCCGGGGTTAAGGACATTTCTGCTTTTACTTTAGGGGTCCCAGTCACCCTAACTGCCTTACAAGACACCTGGCCCAGGCCCAGGCACAGCCGGGAGGGCCCCCTAACCCTTATTTTCCACATGGGTTCTTTATCCCCTCCAGATCCGCACATGGCAGGAGCTCCTTAAACTTTCTTTTCTCTCTTTTCTTTCTGGGATTTTTTCCAGGCCCTCCACATGGGCTCTCTAATCATGTGGGTATCTTTCCTTGGCTCTGTACCTCCCTCAATAAATTTAATAATTTAATAATTATCCCTTTCAGTCTTTTTTATTCAATTCTTTGATTAGAATTAGATACGAACTAGGGTTTGGGGTCCAAGGACTTCTCTGGACCCCTACCATCCCTGTGGCAGAGAAAGGCTGGAATCCTTATTGGAGATCTGCAATGTACCCCGGAGAAAGCAGAATAGTGACTATGTGTGTGTCATTCAGGACGGCCTGAAGACAGTGATTCCCACGAGACTTTAAGAAAGCTTTGCTTGGCCTAGATCTGGCCCTGCAGGTTGAGCTGGGAGAGACGGGCAAGGAGAAAATGACAGTGTGTTAGCAAGAAGATGGCGGGGGAGGTGGGGGGACAGGTGACACTGAGCTTAGCAACACCAAGGTTGCCCTGACAGGCCAGAGCCATCATAGGCTAACTGCCACTCGGTTGCTCCCGTGCAAGCAGAAATGTCCCATTCTGGCTGGAGAAATGGATTAGCAGTTAAGGTGCTTGCTGGCAAAGCTAAAGGACCCAGGTTCAATTCCCCAGCACCCACATAAAGCCAGATGCACAAGGTGACACACATATCTGGAGTTCATTTGCAATGGCTGGAGGCCCTGGCGTGCCACGCTCACTCTTTTTTTCCTCTCTCTCAAATAGTTAAATAAATAAAATATTTTTTTAAATGTGCCATACCATGTAGGTTCAGGGGTTTCTGGGATTATAGGCCTAATGGGAGAGAAGAATGGGAGAAGAGAGTACTTTATTGGTTATTTGTTTTTGGTGGTGCTGGAGATGAGACATGGGGCTTTGTGCATGCTGGGCGAGCGTTCCACCACTGAGCCACACTCCAGTCGCCAAGACAGTGAATCTTCAAGATGGAATAAAAATGCTATTCAAGGCCAGACGTGGGGGCGCATGGCTTTTAATCCCAGCCCTCGGGAGGCAGAGGTAGGAGGATCGCCGTGAGTTCAAGGCCACCCTGAGACTGCATAGTGATTTTCAGGTCAGCCTGAGCTAGAGCGAGACCCTAGCTCAAAAAAAGAGATCTATTCCAAGTCAGGCATCACCTATAATCCCAGCGCTTGGGGTGTGGAAGGTCAGGAATTCAACGACAGTCTTAGGTATGTATCAAGTCTGAGGCCAGCCTGACCTACTTGAGACCTTGTCTCAAAAACAAACAAACAAACAAACAAACAAACAAACAAACAAACAAACACCTTAAACCAACCAAAGAACCCACCAAACAAACAAAAAAGGAAACACCATTGAAAAGAGACTTTGGGCAAATCTTCAAGGCTGGTGCTCAGAGGATTCAGGCCAGTCCTTCAGAAAGCCCTATACAGTAGGGCGTAAGGGCATGCTAGAATTGGTGATTCATGGGGCTGGAGAGATGTTCAGCAGCTCAAGGCACTTTCTTGCAAAGCCTGATTCACTTGTACCCACATAAAGCCAGATGCGTAAAGTTCATTTGTAGTGGCAGGAGGCCCTGGCATGCCCATTCTCATTCTCTCTCTCTTTGGTTCTCTCTTAAATAAATAAATAAACAATTTGTATTTGTGTTTTATTACCTGTGTGACCTTAGGCAGCTTTTGGCCTCTATGAATGTCCTTATCTATAATATAGAGATAGGAAGGGACCTATCCATAGGGTTGCTAAGAGCAGACATCAAGTGCTCATCCCAGCTTTTTTAAAAAAAAGATTTTTATTTATTTATTTATTTATTAGAGACAGAGGGAGGGAGAGAAAAAAAGATACAGAGTGAGAATGGGTGCGCCAGGGCCCCTAGCCACTGCAAACAAACTCTAGACACATGTGCCACCATGTGCATCTGGCTTACAGGGAACCTAAAGAATCGAACCGGGGTTCTTAGGCTTTGCCTAAGCCATCTCTCCAGCCCCCCAGCTTCTTTTTAAAAAAATTTATTTATTTTGAGAGAGAGGGAGAGAGAGAATGGGTGTACCAGGGCCTTCAGCTGCTGTGAACGAACTCCAGATCTACGCATCCCCTTGTGCGCATGTGCATCTGGCTTACGTGGGACCTGGAGATTTGAACAGGAGTTCTTAGGCTTCGCAAGCAAGCGCCTTAACTGCTAAGGCACCTCTCCAGCCCCTCATTCCAGGTTCTAATAAGCGGACCACCATTATCCATAGTAGTATTATTATTGGAAAGACACAGCTACTGATGTGCTATGAAACGATTAGCAAAGTCGTCATAGCCATCATTCTACTTCTTCAAGATTCAGAAAGCCTTGTTACACTGAAAATGGGTTGTCAGCAGCAATGAGCAACTTTCAAAGGGCTAGGCTGAAGTTTCAGGAGAAGTTTAGGCTGCTGGGTCTGGTTAGGACTCTGCCTGGGGGGCTTTGAAGAACACGCAGGAACTGAGAGAAAAGGGTAGAAGGCAAATTCCACCCACTGCACGTGTCAGATACAACACAGCTGCTCATCTACATGCCACACACACGTTAGGTTTTTCATGCTAAGTTAAGCACCTGAGTCTAGGCAGGAGTTGTGTGCATGTGAACAGGAGTCTGGTTGTGGGGGATGCAGGAAAGGCACCTTAACTCTTTGCATCATTAATATTGCCATCTGCAGGAGTCCTTCTCAGCCCAGAGCTTATAAAAAGTCAGGTCAATGCCACAGAAGTCAGATAGCAGCAGTCCCAGTGGAAGCAGTTTCTGGTCTAGAAGGCATGTTTGCCCGTGCTCCTCTGTTCAGCCTCCGTGGAAGCCTACATTCCGGGAAGGCCTTGGGTCTGACTGCTGAAGACAGATGCTGTGTTCTTTTAGCGGAGGCAGATGGGTAATGGGAGGAGGTGGTGGGAGTGGCTGTGGGAGAGGTGATATTTGTCAATATGTCCAAGGACAATGCAACTTAGGAGGATGCATCAGCACCTTTGAAGTGAGAAGATGAAGCGATGTTTTCTAAATGTTGTGCAGGTCTGCAAAGGCAAGAATACTATCAGGAGTGGTATCAATTCTTGACTCACTGTGGTTGGACGAGATCAGCTAGTAGTGAATATTTTTAAAATTTTTAATTATTATTATTTTATTTATTTTTGGAGAGAGACACACAGAGAGAGACAGACAGAGAGGGAGAGGGAGACAGATAGAGATGGGCGTGCCAGCAGTCTCTCAGCTGCTCTGAACGAAATCCAGATGCATGCGCCCCCTTGTGGTCAAGTGTGGCATTGCACCCTTGCGTCACTTTGCATCTGGCTAAATGTGGGACCTGGAGATTGGAACCGCTGGACATTGGAACCAGCGTTCTTAGGCTTAGCAGACAGGCACCTTAACCGCTAAGCCATCTCTCCAGCCCAGTAGTGAATTTTTTTAATATTTTTTAAGCATTTTATTTTTTTATTAATTTATTTGACAGAGAAAGAGAGAGAGAGAGAATGGGGATGCCAGGGCCTCCAGCCACTGCAAAAGAACTCCAGACGCATGTGCCCCCTTGTGCATCTGGCTAACGTGGGTCCTGGGGAATCGAACCGGGGTCCTTTGCCTTTGCAGGCAGACGCCTTAACCGCTAAGCCATTCCTCCAGCCCAGTAGTGAATATTTTTAACCTCTTCCCATAGAACGTGTTTGAGCCAAACGGTTGACATTGTGAAGAATTAACTGCTACTTTTCCGCTTTCCATCATGAACAACCAAAGAGCCAAATAGGCAGTAGAAGAAAGGAGAGCTCTGCGTCCCAGCTGTCTCTAGAGAATGGAGCACCAATGTGAGCAACAGCACAGCTCCCTGGTCTGCCCTTTCTTGGCATGGTGACTCCTCTGGGTGCCCCCCCGGCCCCCCTCTGTGGCAAGAACCAGTCCCGTGATCTTCCTAAGCCAACTTCAAGTCCACTCACCGAGCTGCCTTCCCGGGACGTCATCTACTCTGTCTTTAGCTCCTTACCCCTTTATCCAGCGAGACCTTCACGTCCATGGAGAGAGAACCCGTCTCCCCATTGATCATGGCCGTTCTCAGCTTCAAGAGGAAAGAGCAGTCATTAGGTGCCCGGCTCACCTGGAGTGGGGAGGTATTAGACTTTCCTGATCCTGTGTCCGGGGTCTCCCTGGCCCTTCCCTTTCCCTCTGAGCAGAATTCCGGGATGGGAGAACTGCAGGTGGGTGGCGCTGGCTCACAGTTGTGGGCTTTCATTGAGGGTACCCTGGGGAGCTCTCCTCCATGATGCCATACTGGGACCAAAAGCCACACGAAACAGCACCATCTCTAGCAGGGCTTATCAACACAAATTGGCCTACTCTATACGCCCTCTGACTCAGGAGATGTAGCTCTGTTTTCATAGTTGCTGGAAGGATCTCTGTTATAGGGGTTCCTTCTGGCTACGGCTCAAAAAAGCTCTGGAGGGCTGGAGAGATGGCTTAGCGGTTAAGGCGCCTGCCTCCTAAGCCTAAGAATGCTGGTTCCAATCTCCAGGTCCCACCTTTAGCCAGATGCAGTGATGCAAGGGTGCAATGCCACACTTGACCACAAGGGGGCGCACACATCTGGATTTCGTTCACAGCACTTGAGAGACTGCTGGCACGCCCATCTCTGTCTCCCTCTCCCGCTCTGTCTGTCTCTCTCTGTGTCTCTCTCCAAAAATAAATAAAATAATAAAAAAAAATTAAAAAAAAAAAGCTCTGGAATGAACTGTAGTCCCCTGCATTGCAAAGCGACCTCAGGGCACCCATTCCTATAGCGCTATAGAGCTGACTAGACAGCTTCTCTTTCTTCTGCTTTCCCACTCACAGTTTCTGCTTGGTCCTCCCACTCCACTTCAGAGAGGTCCACACTGTTGTAGTTGGGTTTGGGTCTCAGCTTCTTGCCCTCCCTGTACTGGAGTGGACAAGTGTAGGGTTAGCTTGCACCATCCTCCCATTTCCTCTCTTCTCTAAAGTCTTTCAAGTGTACCCCAAACCATCAAGGAATCTTGTGATCTCAGGGTGATCTGATCAAACTTCCACCTGCAGAGCTTCCCTGGTCAACATGTACCGCCCAGGGCCTCTCGGCCTCCTGGTGAACTTCCCCAGCCTGGGGAGCTTCCAATTTTGTGAGTTAACTTGTCAGAGTTTGGATAATTATTTTAAAAAATATTTTATTTTTATTTATATATTTGAGAAAGAGGCAGATAGAGTGAGTGAGTGACAGAGAGAGAGAGAGAGAGAGAGAGAGAGGTTGGGGGCGAATGGCATGCCAGGGCCTCTAGCCAACTGCATACTCCAGACACATGTGCCACCATGTGCATCTGGCTTTATGTGGGTACTGAGGAATCAAACGTGGGTCCTTAGGCTTTACAGGCAAGTGCCTTAACTGCTAAGCCATTTCTCCAGCCCCCAGTTTGGATAATTCTAATTACTAAAGTTCTCTCTCTTTTGTAGCTGAAATCTCTCTCCCAATAACTTTAACTGTTTTTTAAAAAATTTATTTGACACTCAGGAGGCAGAGGTAGGAGGATTGCTGAGAGTTCGAGGCCACTCTGAGACTACATAGTTAATTCCAGGTCAGCCTGGACCAGAGTGAGACCCTACCTGGCAAAACCAAAAAAAAAAAAAAAAAAAAAAAAATTATTTGAGAGAGAGAGAGAAAGAAAACTGGCACACCAAAGCCTCAGTCACCACAATGAACTCCAGATGCTTGCGCCACTTAATGGGCATGTGCAACCTTGTACTTGCCTCATCTTTGTGTGTCTGGCTTATGTGGGATCTGGAGAGTTGAACATGTGTCCTTAGGCTTTGCAGGCAAGTGCCTTAACTGCTAAGCCATCTCTTTAGCCCTTAACCATTTTTTGTTTTCTCCTGAAGCCACTCAAAATGTGTTTCTCCAGGCCTTTGTCAGTTTCTAGACTTGACAATCCTAACTAAACATCCCATCCTGTCAGTATACGAGCTCTCTAAAGATACTCTGCGCTGTCAATGTCTCCCCCAAAAAGGAGGCTAGAAGCCAGACGTGCATGGACTCTGGTCAGTGTACCGTGGTGGGGGCAGAGTGTTTCAGGTGTCCCTCACATATTTCATCACATTAGTTTCAGTTGGTTGTTTTAGAAGACAGTAATCATTTTCTCAATATATTACCCATACCTTCCAGATTTTATGGTATCTGGAGAACATTTTCATCCTGTTGATAGAATTTTTTTTTTTTTTTGGTTTTGTGAGGTAGGGTCTCCCTCTGGTCCAGGCTGACCTGGAATTAACTATGTAGTCTCAGGGTGGCCTTGAACTCTCGGCGATCCTCCTACCTCTGCCTCCCGAGTGCTGGGATTAAAGGCGTGCACCACCATGCCCGGCTTACTGATGGAATTTTTTAATTGGACAGAGCCAAGGACAGATCTGCAGTGCTTAATAACCACCTGCCTCCAAAACCTGACACACAACCATGAATCAACTTCATGTCATTATTATTTCTGGCCTTGACACTCAATTGATCACTCTCTTTTTCTCTGCATGAGGTAAAAGTTTGCTCTGCCATATGCTTATGCCCTGTTGTGCCCCACCTCACCCTAGCATAAAAGCAATAGGTCCAATTGCCCATGGACCAAAACCTGCAAAACTGTGAGGTAGGAGGGTCGCCGTGAGTTTGAGGCCAACCTGAGACTACATCATGAATTCCAGGTCAGCCTGGGCTAGAGTGAGACCCTACCTCAAAAACAAAAAAACGAAACAAACAAAAATCTTTTCTAAACTGGGCGTAATGACACACCCCTTTAATCCCAGCGCTCAGGAGGCAGAGGTAAGATGAGAGTTCAAGAAAACCCTGAGATTATAGTGAATTCCAGGTCAGCCTGTAGAGTGAGTCCCTACAAACAACAGTCAACAACAACAACAACACCTTTCCTGTTTGTAAGCTGTTTGTTCTGGTGTTTTGGAATGGAAAGCTGGTGGCCCTATGGGAATCTAGTCTCACTTCTACCTGAATTATCTGTCCTCTGGTCTGTTTATTAATCACTTCATTTTTTTGCCTTTTTTTGCATTTTTTCTTGCTAGATGATAAACGATTTTGAAAATTGGAACCATGACATAAATATCTTTTTTTCTTCCTTTATTTTTTATTTTTTATTTTTTTTGTTTTTGTTTTTGCTTTTTTGAGGTAGGGTCTTGCTGTAGTTCAAGCTGACCTGGAATTCACTATGTAGTCTCAGGGTGGCCTTGAACTCACAGTGATCCTCCCACCTCTGCCTCCTGAGTGCTGGGATTAAAGGCGAGCACCACCACGCCTGGCTCATAAATAGCCTTTCTTTCTTTCCCTCCCTCCCTCCCTCCCTCCCCCTCCCTCCCTCCCTTCCTTCCTTTTTTTTTTTTTTTTTTTTTTTCATTTTTTGGTTTTTCAAACTCTAGCCCAGGTTGACCTGGAATTCACTATGTAGTCTCAGGGTGGCCTCGAACTCATGGCGATCCTCCTACCTCTGCCTCCTGAATGCTGGGATTAAAGGCATGTGCCAACGCGCCTGGCCAATATCTTTTCTTGTATTGTCCACTGGACTTTAACTGTTTTTTTGTAAGCTATCCCAAATCCCATATTGTTAAGACCCCATTGCAAGGA
Organism: Orientallactaga sibirica; assembly: GCA_036365145.1. Lineage (NCBI taxonomy): Eukaryota > Metazoa > Chordata > Mammalia > Rodentia > Dipodidae > Orientallactaga > Orientallactaga sibirica. The sequence continues at coordinate 6,111,435 of JAEOAD010001268.1, forward strand.
AGAGCTGTACCTACCAGGGGTCGGAGGTCGGGATGAGAGAGGATGTAGCCATTATTAGTATTCAAGAAGGCGTATCCATGCACCCCGAGCTGCAAAGCCAGGGGTTGAGGGCGTTACACTATTGTCACGGATGAATAGAGGGGGCAGGGCTGGGGAGGGGGTGCACAGGGTAGTCAAAGACAGAAGCTCTCAGCAGTGGGTTTTTCAAATAGGAATCTTACAGAGCCAAATAATGTCACAGCCTTGCCTGACTCTTTGATGATGTCATTCTTTTTTTTACTTTTGGAGCCAGGGTCTCATATAGCCCAGCTTGGCATCAAACTCACTAAGCAGCAGAGAATGACCTTGAATTACTGTTTGTTTTTTTTCCGAGGTAGGGTCTCACTCTGGCCCAGGCTGACCTGGAATTAACTATGCAGTCTCAGGGTGGCCTCGAACTCATGGCGATCCTCCTACCTCTGCCTCCCGAGTGCTGGGATTAAAGGCATGCGCCACCATGCCTGGCTTTTGCTTTTTTTTTTTTTTTTTTTTTTTTTTTTTTTTTGAGGTAGATTCTGTGATCTTACCACCAAATGCTGAGATTGAAGGTGTGTACCACCACACTGGGTCATGACCTTGAACTTCTGATCATCCTGCTTCCACCTGCTAATTGCCAGGCTTACCCCCATGTGAGCTTCACTCACTTTTTTTTTTTAAAGGGGGGAGATGTAGGTTTATTTTATTTATGTATTTATGACAGAGAGCGAGAGAAGGACAGAGAGAATGGGCACACTAGGGGCTCTAGTCACTGCAAATGAACTCCAGATGCATGTGCCACCATGTACATCTGGCTTACGTGGGTTCTGGGAAGTTGAACCTGGGTCCTTAGGCTTTGCAGGCAAGTGCCTTAACTGCTAAGCCATCTCTCCAGCCCTTCATTCACTCTTAAGTGGGACTGCTTGGTATGGAGGTGCAGATGGAGAAACTGAGGCATGGGTAGTAAAGAACTTGATAAGGTCACAGAGCAAATTGTGGCAAAAAGCCTCACGAACACAAACCACTGTGGTGCTCCAGCAGCGTCTGTCTGGGCACTGATGGAGGCGCTCTAACCAAGCTCTGGGCTTGATTGCTGCTGCCTGGGACAGTCTCGCTCTGGAGTGTGTCCCACAGCCCCAGGTGCTCAAGGCTTGGTTGAACTTTGAGGAGGTGTAGCCTAGCGGGAGGAAGTTAGGTCACGGGGGAGTGCTCTTGAAGGACATATTGGGATCCCTCCCCTGTTTTAGCTCTTTGCTCCTTCCAGCCATTTAAGAGAACAAGTCTCCTCTGTCAGGCACTTCTGTCATTCTGTTCTGCCCGCCACAGATCCAAAGCTACATTCAAGCAAGCACAGACTAACACCTCTGAAATCATGAGCCAAAATCAATCTCTCTTTCTGTGAAAGGGATTTTTCTCAGGTGTTTTGTCACAGTTGATGGAAAGCTAACTGACAGGGCCCTCCCTTCAGGGACCCAACCCAGGCTCACCTTATAGCGGGGTGCCAGCTTCATGAGCTCTCTCAGGGTCACATCAGAACCCACCACGCCCAGGAGAATGCCATGGGATCGCTGGAATAGAAAGCACAGGGGTTAGGGGGCATTGGGCTTCCCATGTCCAAGGCCAGACAGGACCCTAGGCTTCCCCAGAGCCAGAGGAAAAAGTGCCCAGGTCTTAGCCAACCTTCCTTTGCAGTTAGATTTTAGATAGTTTCCCTGAATAAAAAATGTAGAACCTGTCAGAAAAGACCTCAGGAATGATCTCAGCTGCTGGCAAGATGAATATGTGAGTGATAATATTTGAGTGAAATATAAAGTTGAATGAAATATTAATTTCATAGCAGAGGCTGAAATATAAGAACCATAACTCACGGGTGCTCTAAGGCATAAGTGGCTAATAAGGAAGACATTTCCTGACCAGACAGAGAATGGAAGGCTCTAGAACTTCCCCCACCTGGAGGCTTTCACCAACAATCTGCTTCATTTGACCAGTGAAGTGTAGTTTTGCTGGGAGGCTAGCAGAAGGCCTGTAGCTTTCCCTCTATAAGGCAGTGGTCCCTAGGGCACAGCAGGTCATCCCCATGTTCCCCCCCCCCATACCATTGATGAGCGCCCTGGTTGTGGGAGCTTTGGGAAAGCACAGACCGTGCAGCCAATCAGGATGTTTCCACGTGGCTAGGCAGGAATTGTGCCTGGGAATCTGTATTCAACCCTCACAGGTGTCTTGTGACTCAGCACTGTCAGGAACCCCTGGTCTTGTGACACCAGATGGTGGCCCCGAGTTCCAATCTCTGCTACCACTTCATAGGGACCAGCCACTCACTGTTTCATTCTTTTTGCTGAAGACAGGCATGGCCACTGTGGTGAGAAGCGTCAGACTCTGGGCCTTCGAGGTGAAGAGCTGTCAGAGAGGAAGAGGCAGAGGAGGTCAGGGGTCAGTGGACCTGGGCGTCCACACCAGCTCTCCTTCCAATAGGAGGGAAGGAATGTTAGAGGGACCTGGAAGGGGGGCTGGAGGGGTGTTGGGAAGTACTGGCGGAGCTAAGGGGGGCTGAAAGGGTGGTAGGGGGTGCTTGAGGGAATGCTGGAGGAACTAGAGGGAGTAGTAGGGAGCTGGAAGGGTTACTGGGATGGTCGTGGGATGGAGCTGGAGGGACTGGAGGCAATACTGGGGGAGTTCTGGGAGCAGGAGGGAAGCCTGGGGGAGGTGAAGTGGATTTTGGGGGGAGTGCTGGGGGCAGTGGAGTGGATTTTGGGTGGCATGCTGAGGGAACTGGAGTGGATTTTGGGGGGAGTACTGGGGGAACTGGAATGGATTTGGGGGGAGGGCTGAGGGAGCTAGAAGGTGTGCTGGGGGAGGGCCGGGAGGGCTGGAAAGTGACCCTCTGGGGAGCGCAAGGAGGAGCTGAAGGGGTGGGGTAGGTGGAATGAGCCAGACCCAGGTCACTTGTCAAAGCTCAGCTCCTGAGGGTGTGAGTCAAGCTCTCTTATCCTCATCTGGCCAGGGCAAGGGTGAACCGAAGCCCAGCAAACAGAAGCTTCTGTACTGCCCGCCATCCCAACCTAGCTTTCGGATATTGCTGCAAAGCCCCCGCCCCATCGGACATAAGCAAGTATATGAAGAGCCATAGTGTGAGGGCTGGGCATCCAGCCACTGTCACCTGCCTCAGGTCACCCGTAACCCTTGGGCAAACACACAGTTCTCTCTACAGGAATGCAGAACCAGACCAGCATCACGTCCAGCCCTAGGGGAAGTGAGCTGATTGCTCTTGCCTTCTTCAGTTACGCTTTTTAAGGATAACAAGTGTGCAGACAAAGTGTGCATGCAGCAGGTGTTCTGTGTAAGGCTGGCTATGGTTCAGATCACTTGAAAGAGGCTGAAGAATCATGACCTTCAATGGCAGAGTTCCTTGGAAAAGGAGGACCTTTCAACCTTCTTGCTCCTCCCCCACCCGAGCATCTGTTTTAGTATGGAAGGCAAGTTTTCCTTGCATGGGCCACACCAGTGTCTCTTCTTATTCGGGGCTCAACCTGTCCTATGCACTATACAAGACTCCTTGGTCCTTGGGTTTACAAGCCACAGGTGTGTAGGGACTTTAGCTGTAGAGACAGGGGTCATTTTAAAAAGTGAAGCCAAAATGATACCTTCATTATCAGGCATGGATGGAAATGAGACCCGAGAAGGCCATACTGTCTGTGAAATGCCTAAGGATAGCTTGGGATAACCTGCCTGGAATCATTTGTACAGCATCACAGGGACGCAAAGCTCTGCCTCTGCTTGCCTTCCTTCTCTCTGCCTGTCCCTCTGCTAGACACATGCCCAGCTGCTAAGATGCCCGGGCGTGGCCAGGCCATCGCTGCGAGGCCCAGGCTCCTCTCACTGCACTTCAGTTCTGAGAGACTTCCCTCTGGCAGCTCCTTAGCATGCAGGAGGCGCTGCCTGTGTTGGGAATTCAGCTATTCTTCAGACAGGCGGCGGTATGGGTGCACGCCTTTAATCCCAGCACTGTGGAGGCAGGGGAAGGAGGATCGCTGTGAGTTCAAGGCCAGCCTGATACTACATAGTGAGTTCCAGGTCAGCCTGGGCTAGAGTGAAACCCTACCTTGAAAAACAAAATAAATGCTATCCCCCCCGCCCAAAAAAAAAAGGGGGAAGGAAGGAAGGAAGGAAGGAAGGAAGGAAGGAAGGAAGGAAGGAAGGAAGGAGGCAAGCCTGAGGGTAGTGGAGATAAGAGAATGAAGCAATTCTTCTTCTCTTCCTTCTTCACTTCCCTTTGCCTCTCCTACACTTCTCCCATCTACGTGGGGCAAACAGAGCCTGCGTTCAATGACCACCTTGGCAATGGAGGTGTGCCTGGGCCGATGGAGCAAGCTCTTCACTGTGGCCTCTACCCAGGGGACAGGCGTCAGTGTGGAATGTCAGCGTCCTAGGCAGGACCTCACAGAAAAGCTAGTTCCGTCTGGGGAGGTGACTTCCTGCTAGTGAAGGTACTTTACAGTGGATCGTGAGTCCTTGAATGACCCGGATCTACTGTTACAACGTGCAGATGCACAGTAAGGTGCTCCTGTCCTCAGATGTCGAGTCCAGCAGAAGAAAAGCTATGAGTGTGCCTTCCCCGACACCTCGGCCACTCCACTCAGAGCCAGCATAAAGTAGACGTGGTCAGTGAGCGGCAGGGCAGGCGCATGAGCGGGAGGGAGCAGTCTCCGTGAAGGGCGAACATGCCCCGCCCCTGCCACTGCCTGACATTTACAAACAGTTTTAGTTCCATTAGCTGCTGGGACAAGGAAGATGGGCCTCATCATGGGGACAGTAAAGGTGATGGCAGGAAGGAAAAGGATGTTGCAGAGACACCCTCTATCCATGTAGACCTCTGTCCAGATGACATGGGGTGGTGGTTGATGACCATGGGACGGCTGACCATAGAGCAACCTGGCCTCTGGTTATCTCTAAGATTCCACCCCCCATAAACCTCTTTTCCCCTTATGTCTTATTTATCCACTGTTTTTAAGACTGTCTTAATTGCAGTGTTATATTGCAGACGATATACGCTCTTTTCTTTTTCTTTTTCGAGGTAGGGTCTCACTCTGGCCTAGACTGACCTGAAATTAGCTATGTATTCTCAGGGTGGCCTCGAACTCTCGGCGATCCTCCTACCTCTGTCTCCCGAGTGCTGGGATTAAAGGCATGCGCCACCACACCTGGCTGATATACGCTCTTAATTCCAGTATATTGTCACTGAGTCAGGATGTGATTTAGGAAGCGGCAGGAAAGTCTCCCCCGCCCTCAAACACCTCCAATGACCTTCTACCTCTCTGCATTTACTTATTTAATTTTATGTTTTTTGGTTTTTCGAGGTACAGTCTCGCTGTAGCCCAGGCTGACCTAGGATTCACTATGTAGTCTCAGGGTGGCCTCGAACTCATGGCGATCCTCCTGCCTCTGCCTCCCGAGTGCTGGGATTAAAGGCGTGCACCACCACGCCTGGCCTGCGCCTATTTCTTTGTGTAAGACAGTGCTTCCTCCAGCCTGTGAAATGTACAGAGCGCCCAGAGTGAAGCTGTAGGATGGTAAATCATTGGTACGAATGTTTCCCTTGGCAGATGGGAGAGGATGTTGAGGAAGGCAGAGTACTGGAAGGGGGCAGAACCAACATATAGGGGTGGAATGTCTCTGCTGGGTTGGGCTCTGGGCCTCTGGGGCAGCCTTAAACACAAAGCAGTGTTTTTTGGGGGGAGACGTGGAGAAGGTTGCCAGCAGAGGAGGAAGGGGCATACCAAGGCCTTCACCCACCCTTCATGATGCCTCTTGGGGCTGCAAATCAGCCCTGTACGACCTCAGCCCCTTCCCAACCAGGAAGTCACTAACTGCCCGCTGGACCTCTCATTCTGAGCCTCCCCGCTGTCTGGCGCCACCATCAGGCCCACCCTGCTGTCCATGTAGGCCTCTGTCCAGATGATGTCGTGGTCGTGGTTGATGACCATGGGGCGGCTGAGCACGTGCAGGTATTCCATCACGTTCTCCTGGGCGTCAGCCAGTGTGGAGATTTGTGTATAGTAACCTGGAGAGGGGAAGGCTGTATGGTCAACAGACGCCAATGCACCCTCCCCGCTGTTGGTGCTTCTTAGAGGGGCCCTCTAGCCGCAGGAAACTATCTCCCATCTCCCCAAGGGCAAACCCCGTCCCCAGTGTAAGACAGTGAACTGCCTGTGTCAACCTGGGTTCTCTCTGAGGGGCCTCCCACCTCCAGCACTCTGCAGAGTGACAGTGGTGTAGTGGCACCTCCTTTGCAGCAGCTTCCCTCCCCCCCCATAAGTCTTCTCCATGTCGTTTTCTGTGGCTCTGTTCAGGGACTCTTGTCCTCCTCTGCCCACAACCTCCTGTTTCCCTTATCACCGTCCTTCCTCAGGCTGTGGGCCGTGGCTGCTTTACTCTCTTCACCATGATAGTGGAAAGAGCACATGGCTTATAAGGTTGTGAATGGTTTGCTGTTTAGCTTCTTGGTCGCACTGCCTGTCACGTCTCCCCAAGCCCTTCATTCCACAAGCCAGCAAAATTGGGTAGTTTTCCTTCCCAGCATGCTCTTGCCTCGGACCCTCTGCATGGAGCACCCTTCCTTCCTCACACTGTCTAAATTGGGGAGTACCTCTCCCATTGTCCTGCATCTTTTTTTTTGGGGGGGGTTTCAAGGTAGGGTCTCGCTCTGGCCCAGGCTGACCTGGAATTCACTGTGTAGTCTCAGGGTGGCCTTGAACTCATGGCGATCCTCCTACCTCTGCCTCCCGAGTGCTGGGATTAAAGGCATGCGCCACCACGCCCGGCATCTTATTTTAAAAAATATTTTATCTATTTATTTATTTGAGAGAGGGAGAGGAAGAGGCAGACAGAAAGAGAGAACGGCAAGCCAGGGTCTCCAGCCACTGTAAACGAGTTCCAGATGCATGCACCCCCTTATGCATCTGGCTTACGTGGGTCCTGAGGGATCGAACCAGGGTCCTTGGGCTTTGCAGGCAAACACCTTAAGTGATAAGCCATTTCCCCAGCCCTTGTCCTGCATCTTTAACAGCCTGTGCCTCACGTACATCCATCTCAGTACATTTCCATTATATTGTCACCAAGGTCCACTGGCTGGCTATGCTAGGAGTGAGACTGAGCTCAAGTCTGTCTTATTACCCTTGGTCTCCAGTTTGCAAACTGCACCAGGTGCATAGTAGATGCTCAATAAATTTCTGTCAAATCAACAGAGCCTAAGATGGCACTGCAATCCCAGGCCTTGGGTTCTGGTCCCAGATAGAGGAGAATGGTGACTTATAAATGTAATTCCAACACTTGGAAAGCTGAGGCAGGAGATGGCTATGATTCTGAGGTTAAGCTGCACTATATAGCGAGATCCTCTCTCAAAAAAAAAAAAAAAAAAACAAAAACCCTAACCAATAAAAAAATAAATAGATTAGAAAAAGTACTCTGCTTTTGTCTTTGACAAAGGTCAGTGGCATAATTTGCCACAATAGGAATGAAGGTGGGGCACAAGAGTCAACTTTGAAAATGTGGATCCCCTGGTCTCCCGCCTGGCCTTCTTAAGGAGCCAGTTCTCTTGTGCAAACCCTGGATAGGTGGCCTCTGGTTTTCATGTAGGGTGACTCTAGGCCATCTCCAGGAACATCTCAAAGTCTTATGAGAAATCAGCCCCTGCTCTTGCTTTCTTCCAACAGCAAGGGGAAGCAGGCAGGGACGACTTTTCAACACAGCCTTTGTCCAAAAACCTGCGCTCAGCCCTGCAAGTACCCCAGGAATGCTGTCCACTGGCTCAGCGTGGAGCGCGTGGGGCACATTGCCCGCAGCATTCACCTTTGTTGTTGCAGGCGATCCACTTCATTCGGTCAGCAAAAGTCACTTCTCTCCCAATCAGGTACGTGAAAACTCGGACCTGGCCACGAGACAGATTGGGCAGCTTCAGGCAGTGCCAGCATCCTTTTCAAGGGGCCTAGATGTTGGCCCAAGCACATCACAGTTTCCCGGGTGCTTGGAACAGAGGAGATCCTGAGGCGCAGGCGTAACATGAGGTGCCCAGTGTCATGGTGAATGTGGGGTACGATCAATGATAACAGTCCTAGCCCTTCACCCTGAAACCCTTGGACCCACCCTCCGGACCCAGGGTTGTCATAGTTTTGGGACATCCGGTTAGGACATGCCTGAACTGATGCCTAATGTAAAAGAACTTTGAATTGGGACCATGCTGCTGTTGTCCGCTACAGCCGAGGGAGAACCCTGTACTGGCAGGAAGACTTCCCCAGCCCCTTCCCTCCAACCGCCCCCACCCCCCCACACCAGCCTCCAACTTCCTGGCAGGGAGTCACCTTGCGGTCTGGCCAGTTATACTTCTCAAACACAGGCTCATAGCCTTCCACGGCCCCGTCAGTGATCAGCATGATGGCCTGGTTGCAGAGACTTCCTTGCCTGGCCTCTTGGAACTGTGGGAGTGGAGGTGGGGCCATCACTACAGGCTACAGCGTGCTGTCCCCACACTTCTGCCCTCCTAGGTTTCCCTGGTGGCAGGCACCTGTTTCAGGATCTGGAAGGCCTCTATCAGGGCTTGGCTCACGATGCCCACACCTTTGACCATCAGTTCATCCACCAGCTGCTTGAAATGCTGTTGAATGTGAATGTCAGATGAGGCTCAGCAGATTAAGTGCGTCCAGGAAGCTTCATTTCTGTTCTTAGTGGAGGAGGCTATTTGGAGTGCTGTCAAGGCTCGGCTATAGGGCCCTAGGTCCCTGATGGAGCCAACCCCATTAACCCGAATCTATGTTTCTCAAATGAGTCCAAGATGAGTGCAGATCCATATTCTCTACCGGGATGCAGAGACAAGTGTGAAGCCACCCAGAGGGAAGGCAGTCTAGGAATGGAGGTGAGCGATGTCCCCTGTGTCCAGCCACCGCTTCAGTGGGGAGGAGTCATAGGAGAAACTGGAGGCGCCAGAGCTGAGGCCAGGGTTGAAGAGGACCCCAGTCTCAAAGCCCCTGATCCCAGGGGGTCATGTAGAATCTGTTTTAAAATTTGTTGCCATGGGGGCTGGAGAGATGGCTTAGTGGTTAAGGCGTTTGTTTGCCTGCAAAGCCAAAGGATCCCGGTTTGATTCTCCAGGACCCACGTAAGCCAGTTGCACAAGGGGCTCATGTGTCTGGAGTTCATTCGCAGTGGCTGGAGGCCCTGGTGCTCACTCTTTCTCTCTCTCTCCCTCTTTCTCTCTCTCAAATAAATAAATAAAATATATTTAAAAATTTTTTGCCACATCCTCTTATCTTTTATTTTTATTAGAGGAAAGGACTCAGAAGCACCGGGTTTGGCTCTGTGTTCCTCATGATGACTGACATATTGGAAATGTAAGGGCGGCAAAGGGAAACGGCCCTGGGTCCTTCTCAAAGCAGAGAGCAGGCCTGAGAGAGCAGGACTCTGGCTTACTGTTTGTTCTGGAAAGCAGCTGCACGGAGTCAGCGGGGTAGGGGCCCTTGGGGATGGGGTCTGCACGGCAACGACTGCCTTGCTTTGTTCCCCCAGGGGCCATGTTAAAGGCAGAAGCAGCCATGCAGTGGTCTGCTCAGACATCCGCCTCCCCATGCCATCCCGCCTCCACCCTGATAGCCACAGGTTGTGGTGGATGCTTACCTCTCTGTTGTCTCGATCTGCCTGGACAAGGATGCCTTTGAAGCAAGGTTCAATGTAGTGGACATAGTCATTATACTGCAGCCATGGGTGGGGGGAGAGAGAGAACAGGCTCAGGTTGGGGCTCACCTGGACACCTGTCTGGTAGGTAGGCAGACATTAGCAGCCTGGAGTTTATTCAAGGAGGGGCCCCACCTCAAGTCTCCCTGAGATGAACGGGAGGAGGGTGGATGTATTAGAGCTATGGTCCCCTCTCTTAAGAATTGCTCCAACGGAGCCTGTCAATTACTCACCCAAAGACGTGCTAGAGGTAGGAAGAATAGTTATTCTTTGAAGGAAATAATGTTCTGTGTCCCCTAGCCCTCCTTGGTGCAGCTGCTTGTAGGTCCTCACTGCTGAGCCTGCGGCTTCTCTTTTTAACTCAGAGAGCTAACTTTCCTTTTTTTTCTCCTTTCTATTTGGATGTGCCTGAAATCCCAAGTATGTTTGCCCTGACACTTTGGGGCTTTGCCACGTTTTTCTTTCTCTTTCTTTCTTTCTTTCTTTCTTTCTTTCTTTCTTTCTTTCTTTCTTTCTTTCTTTCCTTCCTTCCTTCCTTCCTTTCTTTCTTTCTTTTCTTTCTTTCTTTCTTTCTTTTTTAAAAAATATTTTATTATTTATTTGAGAGAGAGAGAGATACAGAAATAGGCAGGTAGAGAGAGAGAGAATGGGTGCGCCAGGGCCTCCAGCCACTGCAAACGAACTCCAGATGCATGCACCCCCTTGTGCATCTGGCTTACGTGGGTCCTGGAGAATTGAGCCTCGAACCGGGGTCCTTAGGCTTCACAGGCAAGCGTTTAACCGCTAAGCCATCTCTCCAGCCCTTGCCACATTTTTCTACATAAATCTCCTCCGCCTTACTCATCCTCATTGTCAGTGTGCCTAAATTCTTGTAGTTGCAAGATAAAGGTTTAGACCTGGCAGTGCTGTCTTAGGGTGTGTGAGCAGAGAGAGCTGGAAAACTCTTCGCCAACATTCCGCTGTGTGCGTGTGTTCCCAGTGCTGTCCCAGTGCTGTCTTCTAGAGCTGAGAACCCAAAGGGGTTCCTTTGTTTCGCCACCACCCCTACTCTAGCCCAGCTGAGATGCCTGGCACCAACTCCACAGTCTCTGACGTGCAGGTTCCTCCACAGCCTGGGGGGGGGGAAGGGGGTTTCCAAACTATTCTTCTTTGTTTGAGGTCTTACTACATAGCCCAGACTGGCCTGGAACTCGAGGCAGTTCTCCTGCCTCCGCCTCTGAGTGGCTGGGATTATAGGCGTGCACTACCACCAGCTAGAAGGGGTAGGAAGAAAAATGAACCCTGTCTGCTTTTCTTAGTCACCCTGCTTGCCCATAGCAATAATACAAATCTTGGGGCTGGAGAGATGGCTTAGCGGTTAAGCGCTTGCTTGTGAAGCCTAAGGACCCTGGTTTGAGACTCGATTCTCCAGGACTCATGTAAGCCAGGTGCACAAGGTGCACAAGCCAGGTGGGGCATGCATCTAGAGTTCGTTTGCCGTGGCTGGAGGCCCTGGTGCGCCCATTCTCACTCTCTCTTTCTGCCTCTTTCTCTGTCTGTCACTCTCAAATAAATAAATAAAAATAAACAAAGAAATAATAATAAAAAAAAGCCGGGTGTGGTGGTGCACGCCTTTAATCCCAGCACTCAGGAGGCAGAGGTAGGAGGATCGCTGAGAGTTCGAGGCCACCCTGAGACTACATAGTTAATTCCAGGTCAGCCTGGACCACAGTGAGACCCTACCTCGAAAACCAAAAAAAAAAAAAAAAAAAAGGAATACAAATCTTTCAGGTCCCTAATCCACCTCTGCTGTGGTATGAATGAGGCAAAGGACACAGGAACGGCGTCCCGAAGACCGAAGAGCAGGGTGCTCTGGGGAACGCAGAGTGAGTGCTCCCATGAAGTAATGCAGGAGGTGGGTCAGCGGTACAGGGAACCTGTTGCTATGGGCTTCCTGTTGCGCTGCAGGTCCTGGAATGCCGGTGGAGAGGACGTCTACCTCGGGGTGAGGGTGGGGTCTGGAAGTGACACTGTGGCAAATGGAGCCGTGGCAGCAGCAGCTCAGGTAGGTCCGGGGACTCTCATACCCTGGCATGATCATTCTGTAGTTGTATACCTTTGCCTGGGCATGTTTTTATTTGCCACAGAAACTCTAGAAGGCCAAACCGAGAAGGACTTTGGAGCAGGTGGCCTTCAAAATGACACCCGGGGGTGGCATGTTACTCTGCCTGCATAGATCTGAAGGGGGCCACCACTTTGTTAGATTTTTTTCCCCTTTCTCTTCTTCTTTGTTCCTTTCTCCCCGTGCGTCTGCTTTTGGGTGGGATGAGGAAAGTGAGAGAACTGGCATCACAGCAAAGTGAGATCCTGAGGTCACCTGGAGCCCTCAGGTGGGATGAGGGCAACATGAGGTGGGGGGGCACCCTGGTTCTGTCTGTAATGGAGCCGGATTCTCTGGAAACCCACAAAGCATGTGGACTCAAAAGAAACGTGCATGTTCACAGACTATTTCAGACACTCTGAGGACCTTTTTTTTTTGGTTTTTTCGAGGTAGGGTCTCACTGGCTCAGGCTGACCTGGAATTCACTATGTAGTCTCAGGGTGGCCTTGAACTCTCGGTGATCCTCCTACCTCTGCCTCCCGAGAGCTGGGATTAAAGGCGTGCGCCACTATGCCCGGCCTCACTCTGAGGACTTCTTAAAGCCATCCACAGACAGACCATGGTCCCTAGGTCAGAAGTCCCAGCTGTAAAGGACGGTGTCCTTCAACAGTGGGGTGGGGGAGCACCTGTGGCTGGAAGCACAGGTCCTTATGGTACAAGAGAAGAAAGCCTTTACAGAGCAGGTGCGAGCCCGCGGAACAGGAAGCCCCCCTTACCGCAATGATATTCACGAAGTCATTCTCCCCAAGGGTGTCCAGGATGGTGGTGATGGTGTGCTTGGCAATAGCCATCCTCAGCCCCTTCATGCTGCCGCTAATGTCCACAATGATCACAATGTCCTTGGGAGAGGTAGCAGCTTGTATGTACCTTTGGAAGAAAGAAAGGCATAGGCCAAAACAGGAGGCCAGGGCAGGGGCAGGCAGTTGGCTGAGAGCCTCCTGTTAATTGTCCTTGGTCTGGCCCATGGATGCCCCAAGTTCGTTGCACTCAATATCCAGGTTTCCTCATGTGCCATAACCACTGGATACTGCAATCACCCGGGTGGCAGAAAGAGGGCAGGCGAAGGCAGGAGTAAGCCTTGTCATTTTTTTTTTTTTTTTTGAGAGAGACAGAGAGAGAAGGACAGGAAGACAGAGATGGGCACACCAGCAATCTCTTAGCTGCTGCAAACAAAATCCAGATGCATGCGCCCCCTTGTGGTCAAGTGGGGCATTGAGCCCTTGCGTCACTTTGCATCTGGCTAAAAGTGGGACCTGGAGATTGGAACCGCTGGAGATTGGAACCAGTGTTCTTAGGCTCAGGAGGCAGGCGCCTTAACCCCTAAGCCATCTCTCCAGCCCAAGTCTTGTCCTTTTTGATTCGACCCCCTAGGGCTGGCAGCAGGGAACAAAGGTGGCTCGGCTTTGCTGTCCATCTGCCCAGAAACGAGGCGTCCGGCAAGAGGGGAGCCTGAGAAGGGTTGCTCTGTAGATAGCCTCGGGTACCAGAAGCGAGGTTTGGGCTATAGACAGTGTGGAGGGGGAGGGGGAAGGGTGGGGTGTAGTTGATGAGCCTTCCAACTCTTAGGTTGGATTAAGGCTCCATACCTCTCAGGCCTTGGGTGGGAAGTAGGGACGGGAGTGGAGAAGACCCCGATGGCTGGAAAGTTAATGCTAGAGCATGCTGCCTCTCCTCGGGGAGCACTCACCAGCCGCGGTTTCGGCAGTCAAAGGCAATGACTCCATTCTCATCAGGTGTCCATTTTATCCCTGGGGAAACAGAGGTTGCATCTTTCACCAGCTCAGCACGGCTGCCCAGAGCCCCTCCCTGGTGGCTATTGGCTGCCAGGATGACCTTGACCCCCAGCACAGGCTCTGCTGCGGATGTGGAAGGCAGGGTGAAGATGCTAAACCGCATCCTGTAAACTGAGGCAGCTGGCAAGGACAGAGAGAGACCCCAGCCATCTGAACGATCACAGTAAGAGTCGGGTGGTTTCTCAGAGAAGTATCCCCATATGTGCCTGGGACTCATTTGTGAGGCTGTAGGGAGCATGTAGCCATGACACCGTGGTGAGGGCCAGGCCTCTGACCGGCAGTTGCCTGCCTCACTCAGGTGGCTCATTAGCATGCATGGTCTGTCCTGGTCTGGGAGAAACACGACCCAGCAACTTTCAATCAGGGACTCCTGGCACCAGAGCAGCTGCTCAGAGACTCTCCCCTGTCTGGAAGATTTGAGGGACAGGAGAGAGCCTGCTCTGACCTCCTAACAGTGCAGCGGGAGGTGGGTGATGTTAGAGCGCAGACCCCCAGGTGCTGCTATAAAGGAGTCACGTTCGTCACTTCCGGGAATGGCCCTTCCAGACAGTAAAGCCGTGCACACACTTCAGGCAGGGGAAGAACACACTCAGCCCCTCGCCCAGACACTGCCTGACGCTGTCATGTCACAGGTCACTGAGTAGGCCCACTGTTCTTCCAGATGTCCCTTATCCAGAAATATCCTTGAGACTTTTTATTATTTTTATTTTTTTAGAGAGAGCAAGGGAGACAGAGAGAGAGAGAGAGAGAGAGAGAGAGAGAATTGGTGCGCCAGTGCCTCAGCCACTGAAATCGAACTCTAGATGCTTGTGCCACTTAGTGGGCATGTGCCACCTTGTGCTTGCCTCACCTTTTGTGGGTCTGGCTTATGTGGGATCTGGAGAGAGACCGAACATGGGTCTTTAGGCTTTGCAGGCAAGCGCCTTAACCTCTAAGCCATCTCTCCAGCCCATTGAGACTTTTTTTGTTTGTTTGTTTGTTTTGCAAGGTAGGGTCTCACTCTGGTCCAGGCTGACCTGGAATTCACTATGTAGTCTCAGGGTAGCCTCGAACTCTCGGCGATCCTCCTACCTCTGCCTCCCGAGTGCTGGGATTAAAGGCATGCGCCACCACACCCGGCTTCCATTGAGACTTTTAAAACACTCAGCTCAGCCAGAAATGCAAGAAAACATGTCTAAGCCTAGTTAGGTGATGTCAAATGACCTTGAACCCATTTCTTCATGGCACAACACCTATATCTGCTCACTTACTGGGGACCTTAAAAACAGCAGCCTCTGCCATCCCTGGGTGGGCTGAAGCTGGTTTTCAGACCCTGCTGCTTTATTCTAAACCCTTTACTTGAAGGTCCTCAGACTGTCTTTCTTACTCAAACCCTGCTGTCCCCTAGCATCTGGCGGGTGCATTTTATACTCTTCACCTCACGGAACCCTTGGGTAAATGCATGGAAAACAACAACATGATCCACAGTATGAACTCTTCCAGAGGGCTGGAGAGATGGCTTAGGGGTTAAGGCGCCTGCCTCCTAAGCCTAAGAACGCTGGTTCCAATCTCCAGGTCCCACGTTTAGCCAGATGCAAAGTGACGCAAGGGCGCAATGCCGCACTTGACCACAAGGGGGCGCACACATCTGGATTTCGTTCGCAGCAGCTGAGACACTGCTGGCGCTCCCAACTCTGTCTTCCTATCCCTCTCTGTCTCTCTCTGTGTCTCTCTCCAAAAAATAATAAAAAATAATAAAAATTAAAAAAAAAAAGAACTCTCCCAGAAAAGACTTTCATGTCAGGAATCGTGTGTTTGCGATAGCACTAACAGCAACAAGAGACATCGTTATCCGTCTTGCTAGAGAGGACACTCCAGGAGAGTCACGAGAGTCCCCCCCCCCAGGCTGTGAGGCTGTCTGGGGCCATAGCAGGAGGCATCAGACATGTTCCTTGTGAGGTGCTCTGGGTCGTAGGAAAGGCTTCTGAGTTGTTCCCTAAGACCTACCAAATGTGAACAGAGTCCCAAAGGTGAAAGAGGGGCCCAGGGTGGCCAGGAACGAAGGCCAGAGCCAAAGGCAGGCTTGGTGTGGTGGGAGTTGAGTGGCATGGTCGTGACTGGACTGTAGGTGGCCAGAAGAGTGTGGCCCTACACAAAGTAAATCCACATTCTTAAAACAGCAGGGTCACGCAGGACTCGGCCGCAGAGCAGTAGTGGGGAAGAAAGGCTAAGGCTGAGGCTTTTGGCCTGAATTAAAACCTTAAAAGAGGATACTGACAGTCCTGGATCTATATCCTGAAATCCAATTCCTCCCTCTCTCCCTTTCTCCCCCGCCTCATTTCTTTCCTTTCTTCTGGATAGCTAAGTCAGGACTCCACAGATTATAAGACACTTGGCTTCACATACAAATATCATGAAATATATGACGGACTTTGACCCTGAGAGTAAAAGGAGTAAGATGAAGGCCATTCGATTGAGCCCCCCAAGAATTTCAGGTGTTGCACCTGCAAAAATACAAAGTAGAGTGTGGGGCCTATGCAATAACTTGGATTTGAAATGTCTCCAGATGCTCGTGTGTAAAAGGCTTGGTTCCCAGCCCACAGTGTTATTGGGAATTGGCGGATCCTTTAAGATGTGCAGTTTAGTGAGAGGAAATCGGATATTGAGACCCTGACCTCTTCCTCCTAGTTTTTCCCCCTTCTCTTTGCTGGACCATAAATTCCCATCATAATATTTCATATCATCACAAGCCCGAAGTGGCAGGCGAAGCGATCATGGACTGAAATCTTTAAAACCAAGAGCCAAAATAAGTCTGTTCTCTTCATAAACTGATTAGCTCAGGAATTTTGTCACGGTGATGGGAAGCTGATCAGCACAGTATTCATAAAGAGTACATATGAAAAAGAGATCAGGAATAATGAATAAATACTCTTGGTTTTTTTTTTTTTTTTTTGCGAGGTAGGGTCTCACTCTGGTCCAGGCTGATCTGGAATTAACTATGTAGTCTCAGGGTGGCCTTGAACTCTTGGTGATCCTCCTACCTCTGCCTCCCAAGAGCTGGGATTAAAGGTGTGCGCCACCACACCCGGCTATAATGAATAAATACTCTTAAAATGAACTTTTAGAAATGAAAAAAAACCATTTTGGTTGAAAAATAATCTATGAAAAAAATAAAGATTTACACGGAATCCTGATGACGTAGAATTCAGGGTCTAATGCACATCTGACTGCAGGTCCAGTAAGAGAACAGAGGAGAACAGCAGGAAGACAAGATAAGAGATGTGGGCAGGTGTTCTAGAACGGAGACTCAGCTCAGAGCACAAGCGCCACAGTGCACTGCAACCAGCACAAATACACAAATACCCTCCCGCAGACACATGGTAATAAAGCTGTAGGACTTACTTCTAAGAGGAGAACAAATACATCTCTTGAAAGCACCCAGAAAGAGCAGCAGTTACACTGGAAACAGATTCCTCAACATTGGTGGAAGCCAGAAGGCAGGAAAAGCAGTCTTCAGAAGCACAGAGAAAAGAGCTATCATTTAAGAATTGCATTTCCACCCAATGCATCATTGGAAAATGGGACACGAGGACACGAGATAGCCCGTTGTAGATAAACACCCATGGAGGCAGTTTGTCATAAGAGTAAAGGAATTTAGGAACAGGTAGAATGGTTTTTATGTCAGATCCCAGTTGTGATACCTGATGTGTGGGAGTGAAAATTTTGAAATAGTAGATAATTATAGATTGAATGTCAGGACGGGAAAAGGAGTCGATGCATAAAAGATCTGAAGTCTGGCCCTAGCAAGAGCTGTGGAAACTGAATGGAAGGGTTTCTCTCCTCACACACCAGCCTTGCACAGTCAGAGGAACGTGAAGGGACACAGGGGCCAGTTGACCTGTGACAACACCGCCAGACAACACCCCACAGCCTCCTTTCCCGCATACACCAGCGCATGGAACATGGAGATTTCAGGAAGCCGAGGCTCCCACCAGCCCCTCCTAGAGCCCTGTCCATCTGAGCTGGCTGAGAAACACTGAAAGTTCCCCGAGGAGGGAACTGTCTTCAGAACTCAGTATAGCTGAGATGGAAACTCACTCCACAAGGTAACTGGACCCATCTTCACTGGGGCAATGCACACCTCAAATCTGGTTCTACAGGTCTGGAAGTGCCATTTCAAGCACTTGGACCGTAATCAAGCTTTGCTAAATCAAGCAGCTTGCTAAAGGAATCGATGTGGGGAAGGAAAGAATTGTTTTTTATTTTTATTTTATTTATTTGAGAGAAAAAGGCAGAGAGAGAGGGAGAGAGAGAAAGAGAGAGAGAAGAGAGAGAGAGGAGAGAGAGAAGAAAGAAGAGAGAGAGGAGAGAGGAGAGAGAGAGAGGAGAGAGAGAAGAGAGAGAGAAAAGAGAGGAAAGAGAAGAGAGAGAGAGAGAAGAGAGAGAGAAGAGAGAAAAGAGAGAGAGAAGAGAGAGAGAGAGGAGAGAGAAGAGAGAGAGAAGAGAGAGAGAGGAGAGAGAAGAGAGAGAGAGAGAGAGAGAGAGAGAGAGAGAGAAGAGAGAGAGAGAGAGAGCGCGCGCGAGAGAGAGCACACCAGGGCTTCTAGCCACTGCAAACAAATTCCAGATGCATGTACCACCTTGTGCATCTGACTTACGTAGGTCCTGGGGAATTGAACTTGGGTCCTTAGGCTTTTCAGGCAAGTGCCTTAATTGCTAAGCCATCTCTCCAGACCAAGAATTTTTTTTCATTAAAAAAATTTTTTTGAGGCAAGCCCAACAGACTGGCCTTTTTTTTTTTTTTTTTTTTTTTTTTTTAAATGTGAGAGAGAATGTGTGCATGCAAGAGAGAGAGAGAGAGAGAGAGAGAGAGAAAATTGGCATGCCAGGGCCTCCAGTCACTGTAATCAAATTCCGGAGGTGTGTGCTACCTTGTGGGCATGTGTGGCCTTGTGCGCTTGTGTGGCCTTGTGCGTCTGGCTTACGTGGGAACTAGAGAGTTGCACATGAGTCTTTAAGCTATGCAGGCAAGCGCCTTAGCCACTAAGCCACCTCTCCAGCCCCAGAATTAAAAAAAATAAATAAATAAAATCTTTTAGGCCCTTAAAATTTTTTAAAAATTATTTTATTTATTTTTTGGAGAGAGACACAGAGAGAGATAGAGAGGGAGAGTGTGACAGAGATGGGCGCGCCAGCAGTCTCTCAGCTGCTGCGAACAAAATCCAGATCTGTGCGCCCCCTTGTGGTCAAGTGCGGCATTGCGCCCTTGCTTCACTTTGCATCTGGCTAAACGTGGGACCTGGAGATTGGAACCAGCGCTCTTAGGCTTAGGAGGCAGGCGCCTTAATCCCTAAGCCATCTCTCCAGCCCGGCCCTTTTTTTTTTTTAATCTCTATTCTTGCCGGGCATGGTTGCACACACCTGTAATCCCAGCACTCAGGAGGCAGAGGTAGGAGGATTGCCACGAGTTCCAGGCTAACTTGATACTATATATTGAATTCCAGGTCAGGTCAGCCTGAGCTAGAGGAAGACCTTACCTCGAGAAAAACAGAACAAAACAAAAATCTCTATTCTTGCAAATAAATTCCACGATGGTTTTGTTTCTGTTTCTACATTGCTCAGCTGGATTTTAGATTTGTTCTGTATTCAGTCTACTATTGTGATCTCTCTACTTCTCTTACCACATACCACTCATATCCTTTACTTCTCTTCCTAATCTCTTCTTTACGTACATTCCAATACTTCATTGCTACACACTTCCACAGCCTCAGCAACTTCTAAAATCTGAGGAACTTAACAGTATCTCACATTCCCTTTCTCAGATACTTTTGCCACCTCTATCTTTTTCAAAGGCAACTCTAGTCTCCATCCTAACCCACCATACAACCCTCCCACTGTTTTTTACACATGTGTGTAAAGATGTGCGTGCCATATGCATGTGTGCACAAGCCAGAGGAGAACTCTGTGTGTCTTCTCTATCACTCAACCACATATTTCCTCGAGACAGGGTCTCAGTCCACCAGCCCAGTGATTCCCCATTCTCCATTCCCACAGACTTAGGTTACAGACATATGTCTGGCCACACCCAGCTGTTTATGTGCAGTTTGGAGAGTTAAACTTGGTAGTTTCCAGCCCCAAAAGCCTTCATACTGAAGCAGCAGATGCTCTTAGCAATGGAGCCTCCTGCCCAGCCCCCTCTCTCTTCTACGTGACTGAAAACCTAGCACCCAGCAGTGTTTCATTTATTCACCAACAGTTATTGAAGTTATTATCAATTTTCTTGCTCAACATGCATATTCTTCAGCTTTGGTCCCTTCTGCTATTAGTATTATATTCTGGAGGAATACAGAGGCCAGACTTGGTACCTTGAGTTTCTAGACTAAGGATGTAACTTCCAAACCACATGCCTAAGAGTATGACTGGGAAGATGGCCCTGCAGTTAATGGCACTTGCTTGTAAAGTCTGCCAGCTCAGGTTCAATTCTCCAGTATCCACTTAAAGTCAGACCACAAAATGTGGTGCATGTGTCTGGCAATCATTTGTAGCAGTGAGAGGCCCTAGTGTGTTCTCTTTCTCTCTTTCTAACACACACACACACACACACACACACACACACACACACACACACTCTTTAAAAAAGAATACAACTGATAAACAAAAAACCTAAACAATGAAATTATTTGAGATGTGAAAATCCCAATGCAGCAACATAAGGAACAAGAAAATTCAAGACAACATAATTCCTCCAAAAATTATGGATTCCATAGTAATGGCCTCCAGTGAATAAATTAGACAAAATGTCAGAGAGTTTAAAAAATGTTAAAGATGTTCAAATGAATCAAAGAAGGAAACAAACTCCCGAGAGAATGCTTACAGGACACAGAAAATGAGCTGAGTGAAATAAGGAGTTCAAAAACAGATATGAAAGAGAGAAAGCAACACTGCGAAACACCCCAGCTGAAATACTGGAAATGACAAACACAGTGAGTCAAGTTAAACCCTCCATTGAAAGGGCTGGAGAAATGGCTCAGTGGTTAAAGGTATAAAGCCTGGTGGTCCAGGTTGAAATCCCCAGCACTCATGTAAAGCTGGATGCACAAGGTGGCACATCGTCTGGAGTTTGTTTGCTGTGGCTAGAGGCCCTGGAGTGCCCATTCTCTCCCTCCCTCCTTTCTCTCTCTCTCTCTCTAATAAGTTTTTTAATCTCTATTCTTGCTGGGCATGGTTGCACACACCTGTAATCCCAGCACTCAGGAGGCAGAGGTAGGAGGATCGCCACGAGTTCCAGGCTAACTTGATACTATATATTGAATTCCAGGTCAGGTCAGCCTGAGCTAGAGGAAGACTTACCTCGAGAAAAACAGAACAAAACAAAAATCTCTATTCTTGCAAATAAATTCCACGATGGTTTTGTTTCTGTTTCTACATTGCTCAGCTGGATTTTAGATTTGTTCTGTATTCAGTCTACTATCGTGATCTCTCTACTTCTCTTCCTAATCTCTTCTTTACGTACATTCCAATACTTCATTGCTACACACTTCCACAGCCTCAGCAACTTCTAAAATCTGAGGAACTTAACAGTATCTCACATTCCCTTTTCTCAGATACTTTTGCCACCTCTATCTTTTTTTTCAAAGGCAACTCTAGTCTCCATCCTAACCCACCATACAACCCTCCCACTGTTTTTACACATGTGTGTAAAGATGTGCGTGCCATATGCATGTGTGCACAAGCCAGAGGAGAACTCTGTGTGTCTTCTCTATCACTCAACCACATATTTCCTCGAGACAGGGTCTCAGTCCACCAGCCCAGTGATTCCCCATTCTCCATTCCCACAGACTTAGGTTACAGACATATGTCTGGCCATACCCAGCTGCTTATGTGCGGTTTGGAGAGTTGAACTTGGCAGTTTCCAGCCCAAAAGGCTTCATACTGAAGCAGCAGATGCTCTTAACGATGGAGCCTCCTGCCCAGCCCCCTCTCTCTTCTACGTGACTGAAATCCTAGCACCCAGCAGTGTTTCATTTATTCACCAACAGTTATTGAAGTTATTGTCAATTTTCTTGCTCAACATGCATATTCTTCAGCTTCGGTCCCTTCTGCTATTAGTATTATACTCTGGAGGAATACAGAGGCCAGACTTGGTACCTTGAGTTTCTAGACTAAGGATGTAACTTCATGCCTAAGAATATGACTGGGAAGATGGCCCTGCAGTTAATGGCACTTGCTTGTAAAGTCTGCCAGCTCAGGTTCAATTCTCCACTATCCACCTAAAGTCAGACCACAAAATGTGGTGCATGTGTCTGGCAATCATTTGTAGCAGTGAGAGGCCCTAGTGTGTTCTCTTTCTCTCTTTCTAACACACACACACACACACACAAATTCTTTAAAAAAGAATACAACTGATAAACAAAAAACCTAAACAATGAAATTACTTGAGATGTGAAAATCCCAACGCAGCAACATAAGGAACAAGAAAATTCAAGACAACATAATTCCTCCAAAAATTATGGATTCCATAGTAATGGCCTCCAGTGAATAAATTAGACAAAATGTCAGAGAGTTTAAAAAATGTTAAAGATGTTCAAATGAATCAAAGAAGGAAACAAACTCCCGAGAGAATGCTTACAGGACACAGAAAATGAGCTGAGTGAAATAAGGAGTTCAAAAACAGATATGAAAGAGAGAAAGCAACACTGCGAAACACCCCAGCTGAAATACTGGAAATGACAAACACAGTGAGTCAAGTTAAAACCTCCATTGAAAGGGCTGGAGAAATGGCTCAGTGGTTAAAGGTATAAAGCCTGGTGGTCCAGGTTGAAATCCCCAGCACTCATGTAAAGCTGGATGCACAAGGTGGCACATGCGTCTGGAGTTTGTTTGCTGTGGCTAGAGGCCCTGGAGTGCCCATTCTCTCCCTCCCTCCCTCTCTCTCTCTCTCTCTAATAAGTAAAAATATTTTTAAAAAGAGAGGCATAGGAAAATAGTAAGCACTACCAAATTAATAAGAACGACAGGAATTAATGCACTCCTGTCAATAACTCTAAATTAAAATTGTCTCAATTCCCCAATTAAAAGACACAGCACCAGGTATGGTGGAACACGCCTTTAGTCCCAGCACTCAGGGGCAGAAGTAGGAGAATCAATGTGAGTTCCACTGTGCAGAGTGAGTTCCAGGTCAGCCTGGGCTAGAATGAAGCTCTACCTTGAAAAACCAAAATAAGTAAATAAAAAATAAATAATTAGATAAATAAATAAATAAGCAAGCAAGTTCAGCTGGGCATGGTGGCACATGCTTTTAATCCCAGCACTCGGGAGGCAGAGGTAGGTGGATCGTTGTGAGTTCGAGGCCACCCTGAGACTACATAGTGAATTTTGGGTCAGGGTGGGTTAGAGTGAGACCCTACCTCAGAAAAAAAAATCAGAAGCAACAAAGAAAAAAAAAAAAAAAAAAAAGAATCAAGCAAGTTCAGGGCAGGCAGAGAAGCTTCCCTTTGGAGATGGCTGTGGGTCCTGAGGAGACTCGGAACACATCACAGTGCTGAAAATACAACGTGGCTAAGAGCTCAGCACTGAAGAAGGCATCTCTGCCGCTGCCTCCAAGGCTGAGGGAATGCCGAGGAAGAGGAAGCAGAAAGAATGTAAGAGCCACAGAGTGGGGATGGGCTGTTAGGGGCACTGTCCTTCAGACACGAACTGACTGACCCCTACATTCATGATCTCACTGGATGTTCATTACCTCCAAAGACCTGCGGAATATTGAGCCCACCAACATTTTGACACAGAGGAGGAAGACAAAAAAAAAGAGAGAGACATCAAAATGAAAGAACTACTTGGAAAGAGAAGGGAATTCAATTCAGTGGAATGGTGATGGGGAGATCAAAAGACAGTAATGTGAGGAGATTATGATCAAATTAT
This sequence comes from Orientallactaga sibirica, assembly GCA_036365145.1. NCBI lineage: Eukaryota > Metazoa > Chordata > Mammalia > Rodentia > Dipodidae > Orientallactaga > Orientallactaga sibirica. The sequence continues at coordinate 6,135,000 of JAEOAD010001268.1, forward strand.
AGTATGTTCTCATAATTCTCAGTAAAAAGATCAGGGTGGAAATTAATAAAATAGAAACAAAATAACCCTATATGAAGAATCCACAAAATCAAGAGTTGGCTCTTTGAGAGGATAAATAAGATTGATAAAACCAGGGGACACGGTGGTGCATGCCTTTAATCCCAGTACTCAGGAGACAGAGTTAGAAGGATCACTGTGAGTTTGAGGCCAGCCTGAGACTACATAGTGAATTCCAGGTCAGCTTGGACTAGAGTGAGGCCCTACCTCCAAACAAAAGAATAGGAAAGGAAGAAACATTTTTAAATTACTCTTATGAAGCCAGTATTACCCTAATACCAAGACCAAATAAAGACACAGGGAAAAAAAAATTGCAGAGCAATCTCCCTCATGAACATAGATACAAAAATTAATCAATAAATACTTGCAAACCAAATGCAAAAACACACCAAAAAGACCATTCACCATGATGAGGTTTGTTTTATTCCAGAGATACAGGGATGGTTCAACATATGTACATCAGTAAATGTGAGGCAAAGTGAACTCGAAGCTAGAAATCACATGATCATTGCAATAGATGCAGAAAAGTCATTTGACAAAATCCAACATCCCTGAAGAGACTGGAACTAAAAGGAACATATCTCAACATAACAAAAGCTATGTACAACAAAATTTCAGACAACATTATAGTAAATGATGAAACACCCAAAGAATTTCCACTAAAATCAGGAGCAAGACAAGGATGTCGACTTTTTCCAATCTTACTGAATATAGGAAAGGAAGAAGCCAAATTATCCTTATATGCAGAAATCTATACATAAGACACCCTAAAGACTTCACCAGAAAGCTGTTAGAACTGATAAGGACTTCCAGCAAAGTAGAAGGATATAAAATGAGCACACAGAAACAATATGCACCAATAAAAACTTGTTGCCAATGAAAACAGAAACAGTGCCATTCACAATTGCCTCAAAAATACCTTGGAATAAATCTAATGAAGGAACGGAAAGATTTCTGCAATTAGAACTTTAAAACATTCAAGAGCGAAATTGGAAAAGATACTAGGAAATGGAAGGACACCCCATCCTCAGAGACTGGAATAATCAGTCTTGTGAAAATGGCTATCTTGGGCTGGAGAGATGGCTTAGTGGTTAAGGCGCCTGCCTCCTAAGCCTAAGATCGCGGGTTCCAATCTCCAGCAGTTCCAATCTCCAGGTCCCACGTTTAGCCAGATGCAAAGTGACACATGGGCGCAATGTCGCACTTGACCACAAGGGGGATCATGCATCTGGATTTCGTTTGCATCAGCTGAGAGGTTGCTGGCGCGCCCATCTCTGTCTGTCTTCCTCTCCCTCTCTGTCTCTCTCAAAAAAAAAAAAATAGCTATCTTATCAAAAGCAATCTACAAATTCAATTCAATCCCCATTAAAATTCCAATGCCATTCTTCACTTAAGTAAAAAAAAAAACCCATCTCAAAATTGACTTGGGGCACACACCTTTAATCCCAGCACTCGGGAGGCAGAGGTAGGAGGATTGCCGTGAGTTCGAGGCCACCCTGAGACTACATAGTTAATTCCAGGTTAGCCTGGACCAGAGTGAGACCCTACTTCGAAAAAAAAAAAAAAAAAAAAAAAAAAAAAATTGACTTAGAAGTACAAAACATCTTGGCTAGTCAAAGCAATTGTGAGGGGGAGGGAGGAGGGATAAAAGCCATGCTTACAAAAACAGCATGGTACTGGCACAAAGATATGTAGATCAATGAAACAGAATAGAAGATCCAAATGTAAACCTATGTAGCTACAGCTACAGCCATCTGTTTTTTTTTTTTTTTTTTTTTAGGTAACCCGAGGGCTAATAAAGATTTTTTTTTTTTTTGAGCCATTGATATTTCTCCTTTTGAGAAACCAGTTCCATGGGCATTTTTAAGTTGTTTGAAAAGTAGTTTTTTGAACATTTTAAAAAATATTTATTGGCCATTGATAGGTGTTTGGGTTTGAGTGGTTAAAGATATTTGAGAACTATCTGACCACAGTTTTCCTGTGGTGGCCCATTTTATGGAGTTGTTTGAATTTTTTATTGTTTAGGTTTTTTAGTTCTTTGTATATCTAAATATTAATCATCTGACAGATATATAGCTGACAAAGATTTTATTTTATTTTTTTAATTAATTTATTTGACAGAGAAAGAAGGGAAAGAGAGAGAGAATGGGCACGCCAGGGCCTCCAGCTACTGCAAATGAACTCCAGATGCATATGCCCCCTTGTGCATCTGGCTAACATGGGTCCTGGGGAATTGAACTGGGGTCCTTTGGCTTTGCAGGCAGATGCCTTAACCGCTAAGCCATTCCTCCAGCCCTGACAAAGATTTTTTTCCCCATTTTGTAGGCTGCCTCTTGACTCAATTGGTGGTTTTCTTAGCTGTGAAAATAGTTTTTTTGTTTTGTTTTGTTTTTAGTTTGAGGTTCTATTGATTGATTGTTTTTCTTTATTTTCTGGACAACCAAGTTCCACTTCAAAAAGTCTTTCTCGGGCTGGAGAGATGGCTTAGCAGTTAAGGCGTGTGCCTACGAAGCCTAAGGACCCTGGTTCGATTCTCCAGGTCCCATGTAAGCCAGATGCACATGGTAGCACATGCGTCTGGAGTTTGCTATTCTCACTCTTTCTCTCTCCCTCTCTTTGTCTCAAATAAATAAATAAATAAATAAAAATCTTTAAAAAAAAAAAGTCTTTCTTTACCCCTATATCTTGAAGTGTTCCCCTGGTCATTTCAGTTTCAAGTCTTAGATTGAGGTTCTTGATCCATTTGGAGTTGATTCTTGTGAGAGCTAAGAATCTAGTTTCAATTCTTCTACACACAAATGCCAAATTTTGACAGCACTGTTTTTAATTTTTTAATTTTTTTGTTTTTTCGACGTAGGGTCTCATTCTAGCCCAGGCTGACCTGGAATTCACTATGTAGCCCTCAGGGAAATGCAAATTAAAACTACTTTGAGTTCCATCTCACCCTGGTAAGAATTGCTACCATCAAAAAACAAAAATCAAATGATAATGAATGCTGGCAAGGGTGTGGGCTACAAACCCTTTTTGGTGGGATTGTAAACTGGTGCAGCCTTTATGGAAATCAATGTGGAGCTTTCTCAAAAAAACTAAAAACAGCTGGGCATGGTGGCACATGCCTTTAATCCCAGCACTCGGGAGGCAGAGGTAGGAGGATCACCATGAGTTCGAGGCCACCCTGAGACTACATAGTGAATTCCAGGTCAGGCTGGACTAGAGTGAGACCCTACCTCGAAAAACAAAACAAAACAAAACAAAACAAAACTAAAAAAACTAAAAACAGGGCTTCTGATAAAGATGGCAGACTCACAACCACGCTAGAACTTCAGGGGAGAAAGGAGGCAAGGTTTTGGGGCTTCAGAAGTAGAGGGGACTTTCCAAGCTCCCCATTGGACAGGAACAGGGGTGCACATACAGGAATCCACCAGATTCCTACATGCTCTGCACTCTGTAGCACAACTAGGTGCCAAGTACTGGTGGCAGGGACGGTAGCTCCTCAACCTTCCTCTGCACCCCCACCCTTCAGTAGGGGACCAGCCCATGAAGCAGGCATAGGGGTGGGACCAGCTGCTGTGCGGCTGGGGAATAGAGGGCTCCCCACGATCACAGGTGGTATGTTCCCCTGACCTCCATGGGCAGGCATGACTACACACACACTGTCTCTCTCTCTCTCTCTCTCTGAAAGTCTCCCAGAGGCACTAGGATACTGGGAGAGGAAACCCGGGGCAGGGGACTGCTAGGTAAGTAGGGAAGTAGCTAGTTAACAAGGCCTACCAACTACTGGTGCTGTAGGAGACAAGGAGAAAGAACTGCTGGGGCATGCCTATTTAATACTGGCCATCAGTTGTCAACCACTGGAGCTAGGAGAATGGAAGAGGGAATGAAGTGCACGGTGAACTGCTGGGGCATAGCTAGCTAACACCTAATGCCAGCACCAGGAGTTTGGAAGAGGAAACTGAGAGGCATGGGTGTGGGTGGGTGGGTGGGGGGACTTCTAGTGAGGAATAAAACAACCTCTGTCAGGAAAGCCAGCAGTCAGGAAGAAGTGAGTGAGAAAAGGAAGTGCAGTTGTGAAGTGGGCAGGGCATGCAAACCCAGGAACACTTTCTCCCCAAAAAAGACCCAACAACTTCTGCAAGCTTGGAGACAACACACTATACTGGAATACCTACACTGCCAAGCCAGTGGCTGCAGTCCTAGTGCCCACACTGTCTTGTGCAGAATAAAAATGAGGGAGTTGTGGGAAACACTAAAAAGACCAACTATCCAGATCATGGGCATACAAGAAGGAGAAGAAATACAGGACGAAGGCATGGAGAACACCCTCAAGAAAATTATTGAAGAAAAGTTTCCTACCCTGACAAGAAATAAGAACCATCCAAATACAAGAAGCTCACAGAACACCAAATAGACAGGACCAAAGAAAAAAACTCTCGGGGCTGGAGAGATGGCTTAGCGGTTAAGGCATTTGCCTGCAAAGCCAAAGGATCCTGGTTTGACTCTCCAGCACCCATGTAAGCCAGATGCACAAGGGGGTGCATACATCTGGATTCATTTGCAGTGGCTGGAGGCCCTGGAACGCCCATTCTCTCTCTCTCTCTCTCTCATAAATAAATAAATAAATACATAAACAAATAAAATATTAAATTTTTTTAAAAAGAAGAAACTCTCCATGTCACATTATAGTTAAATTCTAAACAATGAAAATAAAGAAAGTGCAAAAAGAAGCAATATAAAAACAGATCACTACATACAAAGGTAAGCCAATCAGAATTATATCTGATTTTTCAATGGAAACTCTAAAAGCCAGAAGGGCTTAGAATGGAGTACTCCAAACTTTGAGAGACTATAGCCACCAACAGGAACTACTCTGCCCAGCAAAAGTATCCGTCATAGTAGAAGTTGGAAGGAAAACTTTCCATGATAAAAGCCAGCTCTATGAATATATGAACACAAAGTCAACCCTACAGAGAATTAATTCTTCAGGGAATAATATACCACACAAAACAATCCAACAACCAACTTCAACAGCTTACAAAGATGAAAAATAATAACCCAAACTGGAACAGATATGAAAATGTATAAAACTCGAGTGGGTGCCAAAATCCACAAAGCCTTCAGTATGACAGATTAAATTGAACCACAAAATTGTAACTATAAACCCAATGGTCTCAATTCCCCAATCAAAAGACACAGGTTAACTGGCTGGATCAGAAAAATGGATACATCCATCCGCTATATACAAGAAACCCATCTCACTGTCAAAGATAGACACTTCCTCAGGGTGAAAGGATGGAAACAATCTTCCAAGCAAATGGAAATAAGGAACAAGTAGGAGTGGCTATACTAATATCTGACAAAATAGACTACAAACCAAAAGTAATTGTAAGAGACAAAGAAGGACATATTTTACTCATTAAGGGAATGATCCAACATGAGGATATCACAATCATAAACTTATATGCCCCAAACACCGGTGCACCAGATTCTATAAAAGCAAAATATACTTGATAACAAACCAGAAATAAATCCCAACACCATCATGGTAGCTCACTATCATCAGTAGACAGATCATCCAAGCAGAAAATCAGCAGGGAAATAATGGAACTTAAAAACACCAAAGGCCAACTAGACCTAACAGACATCTACAAAACATTCCACGCTAATTCCACGGAGTACGCAGTCTCAGCATCTCATGGAACCTTCTCTAAAAGAGATCCTAAATCAGGGCATAAAGCATGCCTCCATGAATTCAGGACAATTGACATCATCCCCTGTACTCTGTCTGACCTCAATGCATTAAAGCTGGAAACCAAAAGAAGAGAAACAACAGAACACACACCAGCTTCTGAAGACTGAACAACTCACTGTTGAACAACGGATGGGTCATGGAAGAAATAAAAAGAGAAATTGTAAAATTTCTAGAACTGAATGATAATAAAAACACACCCTACCAGAATCTATGGGACACAATGAAGATAATTCTAAGGGAGAAAATTTATAGCATTACATGCCTTCATGTCAAAGACAAAGATCCCAAGTTAATAAATTAACCACCCACTTAAAGGCATTGGAAAAACAAGAACAATCCAGTCCCAAGAGCTCCACGTGGTCCATTTTAATGAAAGTTTGAACATGCTAAGTGCAAAGAGAATGGTATTTGGAAGCTTTGCTTATGAACGTTCTAAGGGCGAGGAGAGGCCACAGAGAACCTTGCTGGACCTGGGCTACTGGCATAAAGGCTGGCTGTGTTTTGCTGCCCATGCCCAGAGAGTTTGATTAAGATTGAATTTGAGTGCCGGGTGTGGTGGCGCACACTTTTAATCCCAGCACTCGGGAGGCAGAGGTAGGAGGATCGCCGAGAGTTCGAGGCCACCCTGAGACTACAGAGTGAATTCCAGGTCAGCCTGGACCAGAGTGAAACCCTACCTCGCAAAACCAAAAAAAAAAAGGTTGAATTTGAAGGTAGTTTGATATGCTTTGTGGCAGATCTAAAAATGATAAATACAAGATTTAAAGCTGGAAAAATTCATACAAGTTTAAGGTAACTGGTTACTGATTGCTAAAACTGATATTGTTAAGGAGATGTTACCATGATTAAGGATGGCCCAACCGCTTTATACTGAAACAATGGAGAGAATGTCTGAGGTGAAGACTAAATTGTAGAAATGCAAGGAACCTGCTCTTCAAGGTCATGATTTATTTTCATCCTGGATTAACAACAGCTCTGTCCTGCACACCTGGTACTGGTTTTGGAAGCATTAAAAATGTGTGAAGTAGGTCATGAAGTACAAATGGTTCCAGGAGCTGCTGCTGAGACATGGCATATGGAACAGGGTGTGAAGTCCCTGATAAAGAGGCAAGTAAAGCCATTAAAAGATGGACTGTGAGCCCGGCGTGGTGGCGCACACCTTTAATCCCAGCACTCAGGAGGGCAGAGGTGGAAGGATTGCTGTGAGTTTAAGGCCAGCCTGAGACTACATAGTGAATTGTGAATTCCAAGTCAGCTTGAGCTAGAGTGAGACGCTACCTTGAAAAAACAAACAAACAAACAAACAAACAAATAAACAAACAAACAAAGATGGACTGTGGTTTGTGGTTTGTGGTTTGTGGTTTGCAGTAGAGACCCAAAGATGTTTTGGATATACAAGGTCTGTGCAAGGGCGACCATGGAGTGCTGTGGACTGTGGACTCAGGATGGAAGTTTTTCTGGTGCTCAGCCTAGCTGGAGGGGCAGAATTGGAAAATCCAGAAACTGTCAGGTATTGGACTTGAACTGCAGATGTTTGCCTAATGGTTATTTATTTTTCATTGGTCCAGCCTCTCCTTATAACAATGGAAATGTTTACTCTGTGCCATTATATGTTGGAAGTTTATAACTTGTTTTGATTTTATAGAACTCACGATTAAGAGACAGTCTTAAATATCAGATAATCTTTGGGACTTTGGAACAGTCTTGAAGTTGGTAAAGATTATGGGGACCTTTGAAGTTGTACTTAATACAATTTACAATGTATCTCACATGGTCTCTTGAGAGCCAGGGGAGGAATGTGGTAGTCTGAATGTATGTCCCCCAATAGACTAAGGTATTTTATTAAAACTTGGAAGAGTCGCTGGGTGTGGTGGCACACGCCTTTAATCCCAGCACTCAGGAGGCAGAGGTAGGAGGATCACCATGAGTTCGAGGCTACCCTGAGAATACATAGTTAATTCCAGGTCAGCCTGGTCCAGAGTGAGACCCTACCTTACAAAACCAAAAAAAAAAAAAAAAAAAAAAAAAAACTTGGAAGAGGTGTCACTGGGTGTGGATATTGGTCCAGTCCTAGGGTGTGTTTGGGGTGGATCTGATTCCAGCCTAAAGGTATGGAGAGAGCTTGACTTCTGCCTGAGTTCCCTGGTGTTTGCTGTAGGTTTTGTGCTTGCTTGTACGTGGTGCTGTCTACTTGGTGGTGTCTTTCTGCTTGGATCTGTGAAAGGCAGCCAACTTCTTCTGCCATCATGGAACTTTCACTGGATCTGTAAGCCTAAAATAAATCTCATTTTTCCCATAAACTGGGCCTGGTTTGGAAGTTCATCCCAGCAATGCAGAGCTGACTGCAACATAAGCATGCCACAAAGAGAACCAACAGACAATCCACACAATGGGAAAAAATCTTTGTCAACTATACTTCTGACAGAGGCCTAATGTGTAGAATTTACAAAAACTAAACAATAAAAAATGAATCCTCTAAAAAATGGGACAGAGAACTGAACAGAGAACTCTAAAATGAGGTATTTAAAATGTCAGTACGCATTTAAAGAAATGTTCAACATCCCTAGTCACTGGGGAAATGCAAATTAAAAGAACTTTGAAATTCTGGACTGGAGGGATGGCTTAGCAGTTAAGGCATTTGCCTGAAAAGCCAAAGGACCCAGGTTCGATTCCCCAGGACCCATGTTAGCCGGATGCACAAGGGGCACAGATGTCTGGAGTTTGTTTCCAGTGGCTGGAGGCCCTGGTGTGCTCATTTTTTCCCCTTTCTCAACCTCTTTCTCTGTCAAATAAATAAATGAATGAATGAATGAATAAATAAATAAATAAATAAATAAATAAATAAATAAAACATTTTTAAAAATCAAATGATGAATAAACAAATAGGACTTCTGGTTAAGATGGTGGCATAGGAACTATGCCAAAGCAGCCTAGGGGAGAAAAAGCAATAAAACAAAGAAAAAAGGAAAAAAAAAAAGAGAAAAACCAAAATCTGCAAAATACACTCTTCTACTAAAATGTGAAGGTGTATAAAAAATTATCAATCATAGCAGAAAAGTAGGAGAGGTCCAGAGTGACCAGGGACCACAAAAGCAGGCAGAAGCAGCTCCAGCAGAGGCGGCACCAGGTCCGTGTGGCCACAGCTGCCAGGCTCAGCCTGAGCCACAGGAAAAGCCAGGTGAGGGGATTTTCCACTCACACTGGCCTCCTTTCAAACTCAAGAAACGTGAAGGGGGGACGTCAGGGACCAGCAGAGCAGCTCATGAAGAAGAGGATTGCAGGGCTGGAGAGATGGCTTAGCGGTTAAGGCGCCTGCCTGCTAAGCCTAAGAACGCTGGTTCCAATCTCCAGGTCCCACGTTTAGCCAGATGCAAAGGCGCAATGCTGCACTTGACCACAAGGGGGCGCACACATCTGGATTTCGTTCACAGCAGCTGAGAGACTGCTGGCGCACCCCGCTCTGTCTTCCTCTCTCGTCTCTATCTGTTTCTCTCTGTGTCTCCAAAAATAAATAAAATAATTTAAAAAAATTAAAAAAAGAGGATTACAAGGACCAGCGGGAGAACTTCAGCCACCATCCACAGCCTCCCCTCCCCCCCCAGAGACCTTGGGAAGGGAGCTCACCTACACAGCACCGGGCATGATAAGAGCAGTGACCCACAGGCCCAGCCAGCCTACCTGAGCCCACAGCACAGCAAAGAGGGACCCAAGCAGCTGTACAGCATAGCTGAGACCAAAGCCATCCCATAAATGCTGGTGAAAATGTAGAAAAAGAGGAACCCTTCTACACTGTTGGTGGCAATGCAATCTGGTCCAGCCATTGTGGAAATCAGTGTGGAGTTTCCTGAGACAGCTAAAAATAGATCTACCATATGACCCAGCTATACCACTCCTGGGCATATATCCTAAGGACTCATCTCACTACCTTAGAGATACTTACTTGCTCGACCATGTTTATTGTCACTCTATTCACAATAGCTAGGAAATGGAACCAGCCCAGATGTCCCTCAACTGATGAATGGATAATGAAGATGTGGCACATTTACACCATGGAGTTCTACTCAGCCATAAAGAAAAATGAAATTATCAAATTTGCTGGAAAATGGATGGATCTGGAAAGGATTATACTTAGTGAAGTAACCCAGGCCCAGAAAGCCAAACGTCACACGTTCTCTCTCATATGTCGCTCCTAGCTACAAATGATTGGACTTCTATGTGAGTAGGAATAAAACTCAGTAGCAAAAGCCAGTAAGCTAGAAAGGGGATATAAAGGGAATAGAAAAAGAGGGAGGGGGACTTAAGAGGATGGTATTGTATATATGTAAGTAGAAGAACAGATTAATAGGGGTGAAAAGGCCTAAGTAAGGTCAGGAGAAGAGATTGAGTAAAGGAAAGGTGGAGGGAGGGCTAATCAAATCTAAGAGTCAGTCATATGGAAACCTACTTTTTTGGACAATGGAACACTCAGAAGCCATAGATTGTTACTAGAAAAATTTCATTGCCAGGGATGGGATACCTTCCAGTGAGTTGTTGGCCAGGGAGGTCACAGATACTCCCGAAACATTACAGGTCATTACTGAGGCTCTTGGTTTCCCACCAGGAATAGACGGTAAGACCCTATTGCTGAAGACTTCACATACTTGGGCTGCAAGGTCACTGAGAAATCCTGCTGGAGCTGAGCTGAAAACCTCCTCCATGTGGACCAGCTGACAGAAAGCTGGAAAAAGCTACACTGCATGCAGTGCAATGGAGAGAAATAAGCAGTGGAGATACTCAACAGTGGACACTGCAAGCCTTAAATTTGGCCAGCCAGGCCAAATGAGCCAATGGGTGCAATAGTGGCATGTCTGTTATCGGGGAAACCAACCGCTCTCTAATTGGACTGGAGGCCCACTCCATGGGAGGGAATATATCCCTGATACTGAAAACCTACAACAGGGGTAGTCATGAGCCCTAGGGGTATAACATCTGCTGGTTTCTGGCTAAATGTATATACTATGCTCACTAATCTGCCCTGTAATCACTTCTCTTAATGTCCACACCCATATATTAATGCTACTCTCACTTTTGGTTAAAGAAGCTTCTCTTTTCAGATGGCAGGGACCTTGGGACGACTCAGAAGGCACCATGGTGCTGAGATGAAGTGACAGAGGAGTGCTCAGCACTGAAATATCTCTATCACACCTTCCAAGGTTCAGGGTCCATTGTGGAAGAGGTGGCAGAAAGAAAGTAAGAGCCAAAGGAAGGTTAGGACTCCTTATAATGTGCTCCTCCAGATACAAAATGGTCTGGATATCCATGACCTTGCAGTGCCTGGCACTTTCTACACAAGACCATCATAATAGAGGAAAAGATCATGATATCAAAATAAAAGGTGGATTGAGAGATGGAGGGGATATGATGGAGAGTGGAGTTTCAAAGGGGAAAGTGGGGGGGGGCAGAATTACCATGGTTTATTGTGTACAATTATGGAAGTTGTCAATAAATAAATAAAATTAAAGAAAATCAAATGACAACAAATGTTGGTAAGGCTGTGGGGGAAGAAGAACCCTTATTCACTGCTGGTGGGAATGTAAACTTGTGCAGCCACTAGGGGAATCAGTATGAACACTCCTGGAGAAACATTGATTTACCATCTTATCCACCTCTCCCACTTCTTGGTATTTACCCTGAAGACTCCACTCTCTACTTCAGAGATACGTACTCAACCATGTTTATTGCCACTCTATTGACAATAGCTAAGAGCTGGAATCAACCCAGATGCCTATTGACTGATGGATGGATAATGAAGATGTGGAACTTTTACACAATTGAATTCTACTCAGCAAAAAGGAAAAATGAAATAACGAAAATTGCTGAAAAATACATGGTCTTCCTAAGAGAGGTCATGTAGCTTACATGTGGCTCCTCAACTGGATCAGTGGAACAGGAGTGTAAAAGGGAGTAAGAATTAGGATTATGGACATGTAACTACAATGAGACCAGAACAAAGAGGAACTAGAGAGGGAGGGGAGGACTGGATACCAGGCAAACCAGTAAAGAGAAAGAAGGGGGAGGGCTGGGGGAAAGGGAGAGTAGGGAGGGGAATTACACAAAACCAAAGACTAAGGCAGTCAGCACAATAGCAAACTTCCTTCTGGAACCAGTGGAACACGCGATAGAACCCCCAATTAAGGGAGGTGGGTGGACCAGATCAAAGTGCCCAGTAGAACGTGGAGAGAGCTCAAGCCTTAACCCGTGGACTCTGGCTTGGATCCCAGGGCCAGATGTGGGTCAACCCCACAGTGAGCAGTTGGCTAGGGTGATCCATGTGATTCCCCAAAATTATACAGGCCTTTGCCAAACACCTGTTTACCAGACAAAACTAATGGGTAAGACCCTATTGCTGAATCCACTCTCGGCTGCCATCTGTCGGAACATAAAAGAAAGCCAGTTGTCAGCTGGCAAGCCTTCGTGGGGCTCGGGTGTGTTGTAGGAGCTAATAGGTGACAGTAATCACCAACGGCACGGATAAGCAGGAGATCCTGCAAGCCACACCGTCATCTGCTAGAGAAGTATACCCTTCTGCAATGGTGGCGCATGGCCTTTGTGGGTAACCAACTGCCCTCTGATTGGACAGTGGGAGAGGATTCCTAACTGGTTCTGGGAACCAGATCAGCAGCAGTCCATGGTCAGGAAAATCAACCAGAGAAGCCCCCAGTGTTCCTTGTACAAGCTGAGTGGATAGACTCTTCAAAATGTCTCTCAAGTTCCTGGCATATTTCCTTTAATCAAAGCTGCTCTCACCCTTGGTCAGAAAAAAATCTGTTTTATTTTTATTTTATTTTATTAATTTATTTATTTGAGAGTGACAGAGAGAGAAAGAGGCAGAGAGAAAGAGAGAGAGGCAGAGAGAGAATGGGCACACCAGGGCCTCCAGCCACTGCAAACGAACTCCAGACGCATGCGTCACCTTGTGCATCTGGCTTACATGGGTCCTGGAGAATTGAGCCTTGAACCGGGGTCCTTAGGCTTCTCAGGCAAGTGCTTAACTGCTAATCCATCTCTCCAGCCCTCAGAAAAATTTGTTTTATTTTTAAAGATGGCAGAGAATAATACTGCAGAGTTCCAAGATCCATCAACTCAAGAAAAGACAGCCAAGTGCTCACCACAAGATGTGTCACCTCTGCCACATTTACCAGGCTCCAGAGGAAACTGCAGAGGAAGCAGAGTATTGCTCCCAATGCTAGCCTAACATCCATAGCCAGGAAAATGGCAACAAACACCATGGTGAACCAAAACAGACCACACTAATGACACCACACCTGCAAAGCTGAAGGAGTTTCAGAAGAGGGGCCAGGAAGGTGACAAGAACCACAGGTGGGTAGAACCACCCTGAGGCACAGCTTTCCCAGAGACAGAGGCCTTAATTCCCCTCAGGGAACACCAGTAAGCCCACAGGGAAATGGGGATAGCGGAGGGGTCATATTACAACTTATGTTAAAAAATTAATTAATTAATTGCCGGGCGTGGTGGCGCACGCCTTTAATCCCAGCACTCGGGAGGCAGAGGTAGGAGGATCTCTGAGAGTTCGAGGCCACCCTGAGACTACATAGTTAATTCCAGGTCAGCCTGGACCAGAGGGAGACTCTACCTTGCAAAACCAAAAAAAAAAAAAAAATTAATTAATTAATTAATTAAAAATTAAAAGAGAGACTAATGGAGAAAGGGAGGGGATATGATGGAGACTGGAGTTCTGAAGTGGAATGGGGGGAGGGGAGGGAAATATCAGGTGGGTTTTTTTGTATGTAAGTATAAAAGTTGTCAATAAAAATAATAATTAAAAAAAATTAAGAAGCCGGGTGTGGTGGCGCACGCCTTTAATCCCAGCACTTGGAGGCAGAGGTAGGAGGATCGCTGAGAGTTCGAGGCCACCCTGAGACTACATAGCTAATTCCAGGTCAGCCTAGACCAGAGTGAGACCCTACCTTGCAAAACAAACAAACAAAAATTTAATTAAAAAAGGTTCAAAGTAGATCTAGAGCTGGGTGTGATGGTGCATGCCTTTAATCCCAGCACTAGGGGTAGGAGGCAGGAGGATCACTATGACTTCAAGGCCATAGTGATTTCCATAGTGAATTCTAGGTTATCCTGGGCTAGAGCGAGACCCTACCTTGAAAGACCAGAGTAAACAAAAGCAGGTCTACCATGTGACGTAGTTAGAGAACTTCTTGCCATGTACCCCGTGGACTCCACACTTTGGTAGAGATACTTGCTCGGCCATGTTTGTTGCTGCTCTATTCACAATAGCTAGAAAACTGAAACCAGCCTAGAAACAGAAACAGCCAGCTGATGAGTGGATAATGAAGATGTAGTCCATATCCACAATGGAGTGCTATTCAGCTATAAAGAAAACTGCAGTTATGAATTTTGCAGGAAAATGGGTGAACCTGGAAAATAAGATACTGAGATAACTCAGGCTCAGAAAAGCAGACACTGCATGTTCTCTCACATATGTGGATTCTAGCTTCAAGTTCTTAAATTTTTTTTTAAATATTTTATTTTTATTTATTTATTTATTTGAGAGAGACAGAGATACAGAAATAGGCAGGAAGAGAGAGAGAGAGAGAGAGAGAGAGAGAGAGAGAGAGAGAGAGAAGGGCCTCTAGCCACTGCAAATGAACTCCAGATGCATGTGCCCCCTTATGCATCTGGCTTACGTGGGTCCTGGAGAATCGAGCCTCGAACCGGGATCCTTAGGCTTCACAGGCAAGCGTTTAACCACTAAGCCATCTCAGCCCAAGTTCTTAAATTTTTTAAAAATTATTTTATTTATTTTTGGAGAGAGACAGACAGAGAGGGAGAAGGAGACAGACAGAGATGGGCACGCCAGCAGTCTCTCAGCTGCTGTGAACGAAATCCAGATGCGTGCGCCCCCTTGTGGTCAAGTGCGGCATTGCACCCTTACATCACTTTGCATCTGGCTAAACGTGGGACCTGGAGATTGGAACTGCTGGAGATTGGAACCAGCATTCTTAGGCTTAGCAGGCAGGCGCCTTAACTGCTAAGCCATCTCTCCAGCCCTCTAGCTTCAAGTTTTTAGATTCCTTTGTATACTGGAGTAAGAGTCAGTAGAGATCAGGAAGCTAGAAAGGGACCACAGGGGCTGAGTAATTTAAGGAGAAGGGGCAGGAGTGCCCAGCACGGTGACTCATACCTTTAATCCCAGTACTCAGGAAGTACATGATCATCGTGAAATTGAGGCCAGCCGGGTTTGCAGAGTGAGTTCCAGGTCAGCCTGGGCTAGAGTGAGACCCTGCCTCAAAAGACCAAAAGAGAGCTGGAGAAATGGCTTAGAATTTGGAGCATTTGCCTATTAAGCCTAAGGGCCTGGATTCGATTCCCCAGTACCCACATAGGCCAGGTGCATGGGATGGCACAGGCATTTCGAGTTTGTTTGCAGTGACTGGAGGCCCTGGAGTGCCCAATCTCTTTCTCTCTATCTGTGTATCTCTTAAGTAAATAAATAAATAAAATATCAAAGAAAGATGGAAAGAAGAAAAAAGTGGGAGAGAATAGTAGACTGGGGATGGCAAGATTAAAGGAGGAAGGGTAGGAGGAAGAGTTAACCAACACTAAAGATGTAGGAACAAGCCCCATAGAAGCCTACTTCTTTGTTGGCTTATTGAAAATATAATTTAGCAAAAAGAATTTGAGTAGAAGTGAGGAGTAGGCAGTTAGGGTGACTGGGCCCCAGAAAGTTAAAAAGGCAGGAAAGTCTGCACTTGCCAGAAATCAAAGATGATCTGACTTCATATCTCTTGCCTAGTTCTGTAGTCCTGTTTTTCCACAAACAACCAGGACCCCTCCTGGGAGGGAGGTCTTTAATAGGATTTAAACATTGAGGTTAGTCAACTTCAGCCCCTTGAACTAGTGTCAGGACTAGCCTCTTCCTGAGACGGCCCCTAGCCCTAACCAACCAGCTGTCCCTTTAGTTCACCTGAGCTGAAAGACAACCCACCAATAAGGGGAGGGCAGGCTCTCTGACCCCTTGGGAACGTCCAGCTGTGGTGAGTTTTTCCCTCTGCTGGGTCTGGGCTTGGTCCCAGCTGGGTTGAGCCAAAGAGAGAGCCGGCTAGCCCTTACTCTCCATGAGGGTTCTTTATCCCCTCCAGCTCCCCAAATGGCAGGAGCTCTTTGAACTTTTCTTTTCTCTCTTTTCTTCCCATGGTTTTCCCAGACCCTCCATGTGAGAGCTCACCATGTGGGTGCCTTTCTTTGGCTCTGTATTTCCCTAAATAAATGTAATAATTTACCAATTATCCTTCTGTCTTTTTATTTAATTTTTTGATTAAAATTAGAAATGAACCTAGGGTTTGGGGTTCAAGGACTTTCCTGGACCCTAAGCACCCCATTACAGAAAGTCTCTGCATGGGTAGATAATGTTGTTCCCAGAAGCCATGGGTGGCTGCAGGAGAATCCCAGTGCCAGTGGTGGGATACCTTCCCGGGTGTTCCCTGAGGTTCCAAGAACAATACATGCTGTTGGTTGCCCACCAGAAGTAGATGACATGACCTTAACTAAAACAAAAAAATTTTTTAAAAAGAAGGAAAAAAAGAAAAAAAAAAGGACAGAAGTAAACAAGATCTGAAGTCCTTTGGAGAGAATTCTTTGGGAGTGGGATAATACTATTTATTTGTAACATTCTTTTGTGTAAAATATGGCTGATGACATTGTAGCAGTAATACCAGAAGAAAGGGGACAAATAAAGAAATTTTCCAATTAGGTGGAGATATAAAGAGAAGAGAATAGAAGAGAGAGAGAGGGTTATGAGATGGGATGAGATAGATAATGGGGAATGGAAATATATCAAAATCATGTACAAACCAATAGAGGAGACAAACCAAACACAAAAACATTAGAACTAGTAAAAAATGTAAAGGAAGTTCAAATATATCATCAGGTACAACAAACAAATGTAAATGTGATTAACTTACCAACAAGAACAAATTTAAGAATTCAAAGCTGTGAAATATTATTAAGAGATCTTGTTACCAGTCAGCATGGCTACTATCAAGAAGATAGACTCAGATGCTGGGAAAGAGAAACCCTATTCACTGTTGGTGGAAGTACAAACTATTACCGCCATTATGGAAGTCAGTGCGGGGGCTTCTCAAGAGTTAGACTTAGCACTTTCATTTGACTTGGTCAACCACTCCTGGGCAATGCCTAAAGGACTCCACACTCTACTATGGAGGTACTCGTTTATTGTGACTCTTTTTACTCTATTTACAGATGAATGGATAATGAAAGTTTTGTACATGATACATAATGGAATTCTATTCGGCAATATAGAACAATTAAATCAGGAAATTTGCAGGAAAAAATGGATAGACCTGGAACGATTCATATTAAGTGGGCCAAACTTAGGAAAACCAAAACCTCATGTTCTCTCTAATATGCAGGTGTTCGCTTGCAATATCTGTAAGAATGTATGTATAAGGGGCAAATGTGGCTAAAATCTATAAAGGTAGAACTGTAACTAAATACAAGTATCCAGAGATGTGTTGGAAGAGGGGTGAGGGAAGGACAGCAATACACATGACATGTAAACAGAAGAGGCAGATACTGGGGGATGGAAATTGGAGGAAAGAGTAGGATTGGGGATAGGAGAGAGGGATGAGAATCAACAAAACCAATTGCACTTAAAAATGCCAGAACGAGGGCTGGAGAGATGGCTTAGTGATTAAGCGCATGCCTGTGAAGCCTAAGGACCCTGGTTTGAGGCTCAATTCCCCAGGACCCACGTAAGCCCGATGCACAAGGGGGCGCACGCATCTGGAGTTCGTTTGCAGTGGCTGTAGGCCCTGGTGCGCCGCCCATTCTCTTTCTCTCTCTCTCTACCTGCCTATTTCTGTATCTCTCTCTTTCACATAAATAAAAAATAAAATATTTTTTAAAAATTGCCAGAACGAATGATATCTAAATCTCTGTATACCAACTAAATATTAAAAATAAGCTTCACTGTGGGACAAACAGAAAGAGACAGAGTATGTGGGGGGAGACACCTCGTTAATGCAAAATGACATTAGCAGGTAGAAAATATGTATCAAGTATATGTTTATCAAGAGCAAGTTGGTGTCATTTCATGACTTCTCAACAAAGAGACTTAGAATGAAGTATCCTAAGAGCTAATGAAGTCAAACAAGAGAGCAGAGATGAAGACAATTTAGGTCAAACAGTTGATAAGACTGATCTGATGGCATAGAGAATTTTCATTTGACAGAAAGATCACACATATTCCTTTAAAGCACATATCACATGCTTACGTAACTTGAGTCATCATACCATGACATTAAAATTCAGCTGACTTAACTTCATATAATCAGTACCATATATTCTCTGACCACAAGACAATTGGGTTACAAATTTATAATGAAGAGATAAATACACATTTTCTGTATATTTAGAAATTCAAAACCACACTTGAACTGACTGAAACATCACAGGAAAATTTAAAAAGATTTAGAAACAATGATAGTGATAATTAAAGCACTCCAGTGTGACCAGAATAATAGGCAGCAAAAGAAAAAAATGGGTAAATTGGACACCAAAAAAAAAAAAAAAGTCTGTCCATCAAAGGGCACAATCAACAGAGTGTAAAGAAAATCTCTATCTGGTAAGAGATTAATAACCAGAATACATAAAGACTCCCCTCGACTCAACAGCAAAATAGACATATTCTCAAGAAGAAACACAAGTGAGCCATAAGCACAAAGAAATGGTCACGAAGGTCACTTGTGAGGGACACAAGGAAAGATTAGAATGAGTTGACACTTTGTACTCCAGAGGCTGGACACTAGAAAACAAGCAAACAAGAAATCAGCAATTAAAACCCCACCATGTGGGGGCTGGAGAGATGGCTTAGCAGTTAAGGCATTTGCCTGAGAAGCCTAAGAACCCAGGTTTGATTCCCCAGGACCCACGTAAGCCAGATGCACATGGTGGCACATGCGTCTGGAGTTCGTTTGCAGTGGCTAGAGACCTGAAACAGCCACTCTCTCTCTCCTTATCTCTCCCTCTCTCTGCCTCTAATAAATAAATAAATAAATAAAATAAATTCTTAAAAAAAAAAAAAAAGCACACCTACAATTCTAGTACTTGAGAGATTGAGGCAGGAAGATTATTACAAATTCCAGGCCAGCTGAGAAACCTAGAGTTTCTGTCTCAAAAACAAAGCAACAGTAAAAATAAAGAAACAGAAAATGGGCTGAAGAGATGGCTCAGTGGTTAAGGTACTTGCCTGCCTGCAAAGCCAAAGGACCCAGGTTGAATTCCCCAGGACCCATGTAAGCCAGATGCACCAGGTGGAACATGTGTCTGGAGTTCATTTACAGTGGCTGAAGGCTCCTGGCACACATATTCCCTCCCTCTCTCTCTTAAATAAATAAACGATAAAAATTAAAAATAAAATAAATTATTTTAGAAAAGAAACAGAGAGTAACAAGCTGGTGAAAATGGAAGAATGGGCAGTTTCATGTCCCGTTCTTAGGAATGCAAAATGGTGCTGCTGCTGTGGAAGACACTGTAACTGCACCGCAAAAACGTCATATTGGAAATATAGTGGAGCAGGATCCACACTAAAG
Organism: Orientallactaga sibirica; assembly: GCA_036365145.1. Taxonomy (NCBI): domain Eukaryota; kingdom Metazoa; phylum Chordata; class Mammalia; order Rodentia; family Dipodidae; genus Orientallactaga; species Orientallactaga sibirica. The sequence continues at coordinate 6,154,431 of JAEOAD010001268.1, forward strand.
CAACCTGAGGAATGAAGAGGCAGAATAACACACAATACACTCTCCTACTGAAAAGTGATGGTGTATAAGAATTATTTTTTAAAGATTTATTTATTATTTATTTATTTATTAGAGAGAGGGAAAGAGATAGGGAGAGAGAGAATGGGCGCTCCAGGGCCTCTAGCCACTGCAAACGAACTCTGGATGCATGTGCATCTGGCTTACATGGGACCTGGAGAATTGAACCCGGGTCCTTAGGCTTCTCAGGCAAACACCTTAACCGCTAAGCCATCTCTCCAGCCCATATAAGAATTATTAACCCCAGCTGGGCGTGGTGGCGCACGCCTTTAATCCCAGCACTCGGGAGGCAGAGGTAGGAGGATCGCCGAGAGTTCGAGGCCACCCTGAGACTACATAGTTAATTCCAGGTCAGCCTGGGCTAGAGTGAGACCCTACCTTGCAAAAACCAAAAAAAAAAAGAATTATTAACCCCAGCAGAGAAGCAGGAGAGACTCTGAGCTTCTAGCAACCACACCAGCAGCCAGAATCAGTTCCAGCCATAGCTCTGGGTGTCCTCTGGGAAGAGCTGCTTGCCAGTCCTGCCTGAGCCATCACGGACTGAACCACAGTGAAGGGATTCTCCACCCACACTGGCCTTGCAAACTCAAAAACCCTGAGGGAGAAGACAACAGGGCCAGCTGAGCAGCTCCAGAGCAAGTTCAGACACTCTCCATCGCCTTCCCAAATGCCAGCACCAGGAACCACTGGAGACCTCTGGATGCCAAGGGATTTGAACCACCCCTCAGGCACACGCCAGCCAACACCAAAGAGCTCGTCTGCTGACCTAAGCAGCTAAGCAGAGCCCACAGTGTAACAAAGAGGGACCCAGTCTTGCACGCAGCATAGGTGAGACAGGAAGCCAGCCCGAACAGTAACATATCCCAAAGCCAGGTATATGGGCCTGCACTGGAAGTGCTAATTGCACCTGCTATATCAGAGCAGGTTGTTAAATTCCAGGAAGGGGAAGAATTCAAAACTAGCTCACTAGATAAAAATACTGATGTGTTAGATCCGATTGATGTACTTTTAGTCTATCTTGCCATTTCTCTCTCTCTCTCTCTCTCTCTCTCTCTTTTCTTTCAGTTTTTCAAGGTAGGGTTTCATTTTAGCCCAGGCTGACCTGGAGTTCACTATGTAGTCTCAGGGTGGCCTTGAACTCAAGGCAATCCCCCTACCTCTGCCTCCTGGAGTGCTGGGATTAAAGGCGTGCGCCACCACGCCTGGCTTCTATTTTGCCATTCTTAAATAAATTGTGCTTTGGGGTTAACTTTTGTTGTTTTTGATATTTATTTATTTATTTATTTATTTATTTATTTATTTATTTAGGATTTGCAAGGTAGGGTCTCACTCTGGTCCAGGCTGACCTGGAATTAACTCTGTAGTCTCAGGGTGGCCTCGAACTCTTGGCGATCCTCCTACCTCTGCCTCCCGAGTGCTGGGATTAAAGGCATGCGCCACCACGCCCGGCTTATGTTTTTGATATTTCTTGATCTGTATACCTTTTTTTTTTTTCCTTCTCATTCTGGCCCTGGCTGACCTGGAGCCCACTACAGTCCAGGAATCTCAGCCTCCCAGTTGATTAAGGGTGTGAGCACAGCCAGTTTGGGCATTTGGCTTTGTGAGTTTGCTTAGTAGTTCTAAACCCCACTCATGCATAAATACTTCATCCTGGTTTCGGTTGTGTGTGTTTATTGCTCAGGTGGATTTTAGAATTGTTCTGCATTTTTCTCCATCCAGCCTACTATTGGAATCTGTCTAAAATGTTTTCCACCTACAACTTGTTTACTTTCCCTCTTTCCTGACCCTTTCCCATACCCTCTCCTTCTTTTTCCCTCCTTAGTTCCCATAAATACAACCTTCCATACACTCAACAGCTTCTAAAATCTATGGAAATTGACAGTACCCAACTTTCCCCTCCCTTACCTTAGACACTGCCATCTTTTTTCAAAGTTGATAGTAACCCTCACAGTAAATTACCTTACACTGTTTCCACTTCTAAGTAACCAAAACCCTAGCATATTTCTACCAGCCTTGTTATTCTACCCACTAGCAATTATTGAAATTAAAAGAATCATTGCTGTTGATATGATACTAGAATATTTGCATAGCAGGCAAATCCAGTTGCTCTGGGAGTAATACAGCCACATATGGCACCTTGAACTCTACTCTGAAAATATAACTCCTGACTTATGCAAATAAGAATACAGTAGATAACTAGAAAACACAAGAACTGAAATAACTCAAGATGCAAAAATCTCTACATTATAATACAAGAAACATACAAAAAATTAAGGCAATAGAATTCCTCCAAAAATTATATATCCAACAGAAATGACCTCCAATGAGACTGATTTAGATGAAATGCCAGAGAATTCAAAAGAATGATTATAAGTATGTTCACAAAAAACTCAAAGAAGAAATCAAAACAATCAAAGAAGAAAATAAACTCCTTGTGGTAGTTTGAAAGGATGTCCCTAAATAGATTCAGGAGTCTATTAAAGCTTGTAACCAGGTGTCACTGTGGGCAGATACTAGGGTCCAGCTGTAATGTGTATTTGGAGGAAGATCTGAAATTCCAGCCTAAGATATGCAGAGTGCTTGAACTCTGCCCTTGGTTCCTGGAGTGTGCTTGCTTATGATGCTGGTGGTAGTTGTGAAAAGGGGCCAGCTTATTCTGCCACTATGGAAATTCCCCTGTAAGTTCATCCCATCAATGTGAAGCTGACTACAGCAGAATTGGTACCAGGAGTGGGGTGTTGCTGCATGATGAATCTGATCATGTGGATTTTGGTCTTTTGGAACTTTTGTTTTGGAGGAATGGACATGGACTTGGTACTTACAACTGAAGATGCCTTACAGAATGATAAACCAAGTTTTATGGGCTATTCTGGTGAGAGTTTGAAAATGCTAAGTGAATTGTATTTGGAGGCTTTGCTTATGAACTTTCATTTTCTTTTCTTTTTTTAAAAGAAACAATGGTTTATTTTTCTAATCAAAGTGATCAAGCAGCTGAGTCTCAAGACTTAACAATGTGGCACTGTATTATTTGCTCTTAACAATAAGACTGTCTACTGGATTGTTTCTGGTGAAGAGTAATTTTGTTTCTCCAGTGGTTTCCATTCCTCAGGTAGTGAAATCAGATGGTGTAAGCACAGCTCTGGCTGTTCTCGGGATTCTACCAGATGAATCTTCATCTCCAGTGCAACAGCTGTTGGCAATCTTTCAGTCAAAGTCCATCAGGACTTCTCTATCATGGTTGGCCAAAGAATCCTGCTTTGGCCATCAGGGCTTCATTCTGCTGAATATGCTATTCCTGAAACCTCATGGATATTCTTTGTGTCATTTTAAAATATTTCTGTAAGCAATGTTCTGAACAGGTGACCTCTTCAGGTTTCACTTCTCTTGTTGTGAAGTCTTTAAGACAGTCCAAAAAAAAAAATGGGTTTGGTAAGTTCTTTATTGGTTCCAAGGAATTCCTTAAACTGTTTTATTTGATCAGATTCTGGTACTTGTACAGCCATATTCTTTTAATATATTTATTAGTTACCTGTTCTGATGCATGAGTTTCTTTTCTCGTCTGAGAAACTAGACCAGCCTTTTCTTGAATGTCTCGTGAGGTCTGATTTCTTACTTAATCACAGGCCCTCACATCAGACACCAGAATGAAGTTGCTGGGGCAACAATGGGGGTGTAGGGTTGCAATAGGGCTCCTCAGCTGCTGGACGGCCTGCTTATTAACTTTCTAAGGGGAAGGAAAGACTGTAGACTGTGTTGGAACTGGGCTACTGGCATAAGGGATGGCTGAATTCTGCTGCCTATGCCCAGAGAACTTGATCAAGGTTAAATTTGTAATGGATTTACGTGCTTGTCTAAAGATATGGAATTGAAAAAATTAAGATTTAAAGTTCGAAAAACAGCTTAATGATATACCTTAAGGCCTTGGGAAAAGAAGATCAAGGCAAACCAAAAATCAGTAGACAAAAATAAGTAATAAAAATTAGCTAAGCCGGGCGTGGTGGTGCACACCTTTAATCCCAGCACTCAGAAGGCAGAGGTAGGAGGATCTCCGTGAGTTCAAGGCCATCCTGAGACCACACAGTTAATTCCAGGTCAGCCTGGGCCAGAGTGAGACCCTACCTCAAAAAAAAAATTAGGACAGAAGTTAATAATATAGAAACCAAAAAAAAAAAAAAAAAAATACAAAGAATCAAGAAAATGAAGAGTTAGTTCTTTGAAAGGATAAACAAGATTGATAAACCCTTAGCAAAGCTGACCCCAAAAGAGAAAACAGACCTAAATTAATAAAATTAGAGATGAAAAAGGCAACATCAAACATATACCAATGAAATTCAGAAAGTGATAGACATACCTTAAGAACATATACTCCACTAAGTGTGAAAATTTAAAAGAAATGGATTATTTTCTAGATATATATGACCTACCAAAATTAAACAAAGATGAGATAAACCATTTAAATAGACTTATAATAAACACTGAGATAAAAGCAGCTATAAAAAATTCTCCCAACTAAAAAACCCCAGGTCCAGATGGATTCACTGGTGAATTATACCAGACTTTCACAGAAGAACTAACAACAATGCTTCTCAAACTTTTCCATAAAATAGAAAAGGAAGGAATACTATCAAACTCCTTTTATATAGCCAGCACTACCTTAATACCAAAACCAGACAAAGACAGAACAATAAAAGAAAGTTACAGAACAATCTCTATGAACATAAATGCAAAAAATCTCAGCAAAAGGGCTGGAGAGATGGCTTAGTGGTTAAGGTGCCTGCCTGCTAAGCCTAAGAACGCTGGTTCCAATCTCCAGGTCCCACGTTTAGCCAGATGCAAAGTGACACAAGGGCGCAATGCTGCACTTGCCCACAAGGGGGCGCACACACCTGGATTTCATTCACAGCTGCTGAGAGACTGCTGGCGTGCCCATCTCTATCTGTCTGCTTCTCCCTCTCTCTCTCTCTCTGTCTCTCTCTGTGTCTCTCTCCAAAAAAAAAAAATAAATTAATTAATTAAAAAAATCTCAGCAAAATACTGGCAAACAGAATACAGGAATACAACAAAAAGATCATTCACCCTGACCACGCAGGTTTTATCTCAGAGATGTAGGGATGGTTCAACATACCCATATGAAGGGACTGAAAGACAAAAATCATATGATCATCTCAATAGATGCAGGAAAGGCATTTGACAAAATCCAACATCCCTAAAGAACCTGGGAATATAAGGAACACATCTCAACACAATAGAGGCTATTCATGACTATAGCAGACAGCTTCAGGTTCACTGAGATGAACTTCCAGATCAGGCACAGTTATGGAGGAAGGGATATTTATTGAAGCTTACAGATCCAGAGGAAGTTCCATACTGGCAGAAGAAGCTGGCCCCCTCTTAAAGGACCAGGCAGAAAGAGAAAGGCCACAAACCAAACGCCAAAAGCCAAAAGCCAAAACTCAGGAACTCAGGCATTTTGCATATCTTCAGACTGGAGTCTCAAATCCACCATCACACCTTAGGGCTGGACACTAAGATCCACCTCCTCCAGCCAGGTGGCTGCAGATCCAAACTACAGATAAAACACTGACTATATTGCGGGCCATCTACTCAAACTATTACGACAAACCTGTAGCCAACATTATACTAAATAGGGGGAAACCTTGAAGCATTTCCACTAAAATCAGGAACCAGACAAGTTTGTTCACTTTCCCCACTTTTATTTAATATAGTACTGGAAGCCTTTAGCTATAGCAATAAAACAAGAGTCACAAATAAAAGGGAGAAAATGGGGAAAAAGGGATACAGATTGCAAAGGCAGAGGTCAAATTATTATTATTTGCAGATAATATGATTTTATACATAAGGGATCCTAAAGACTCTACCAGCAATCTGTTGGAGCTGATGAACACTTTTAGCAAAGTATCAGGATACAAAATTAGCATGCAGAAATCAGCACCCTTCCTACATACCATAACAAACATGCTAAGAATGTAATCAAGAGAACATTCCCATTTACACTTGCCTCCAAAAGAAAAAATAAAAAAAAAAAGAATCTTGAAATAGACCTAACCAAGGAAGTGAAGGATATCTATGATGAAAACTTTAAAACACTTAAGAGAGAAATTGCAAAAAACCCACTAGGAAACAGAAATACATCCCGTGTTCAATCACTGAAGCAATCAATATTGATAAACTGACTATCTTGGTAAAAGCAATCTACATATTTAATGCAATCCTTATCAAGATGGCATTCTTCACTAAAACATTAAAAAAATCCTAAAATTAATTTGAAGCACAAAAAAGCTCAAATAGGGGCTGGAGAGATGGTATAGTGGTTAAGGCACCTGCCTGCCAAGTGTAAGAACGCCTGTTTGATTCTCCAGGTCCCACATTTAGCCAGATGTAAAGCAACACAAGGGTGCAATGCCGCACTTGCCCACAAGGGGGGCATATGCGTCTGGAGTTTGTTCACAGCAGCTGAGAGGCTGCTGGCATGCCCATTTTCTCTCTCTCTCTCTCTGGCAAACAAGGCCCAGGGAAGAGGGGGCAGATAGAATGTAAGAGCCACAGAGTGACAGGGAATATCCAGAGACATTGCCCTCCCCTCAGTGACAGACTGCTGCCCTCACAACTCATAACCCACAATCCTATGCTGAGTACCAGCAATCCTACTAAGGAGGGTTGTCAGTGGAGTGGGGGCAGGGAGGAGGGAAATGATGGTACCAACATACGATGCGTCCATACAAAGTTTCTACTTAATAATAAATATATATATATATTTTTGTTTTGCGAGGTAGGGTCTCACTCTGGCTCAGGCTGACCTGGAACTCACTATGTAGTCTCAGGGTGGCCTCGAACTCTCGGCGATCCTCCTACCTCTGCCTCCTGAGTGCTGGGATTAAAGGCATGCGCCACCACACCCGGCCAATAATAAATTTTTTTTTAAACGAGAATCCTGGAGAGGGTGGGATGAAGCCTAACCCTAAAACATTTGGCTCTGGCTTGTAACACCCAGTGCCAGAAATTAGTTTCAACCCACATTGAACTGTTGATTGGAGAGACTTACAAGGTCCCCCAAACAAGACAAGCTTCTGTCAAAGCACTTGTTTACCTGCCTGAGGTCAAAGAACCTATTTTCGACACCACGTGCTGCTGACACAGAACATGGAGAAACCTGGCTGGGATCTAGAAGGAAGCCAGTTCCCAGATGGTCTGCCCACATAGTGCTGCAAAGTGCTACATGAGCTGCTGGGGGAAAATGGCCAACAACCTTATGTGATAGCAGGGGACACTGCTATACAAACGCAACCAGCCTGACAATATGGACACACCTGTGCAATAGGGGCACCAGCCTAGGTGGGTAACCAGTGGCTTTCTGATTGGCTAAGAGATCCACTCAGTGGAAAGGAATCCTTAGCTGGAACTGGGAACCAAGCCAGAATCCTATGGAGACCAAGATCATGGACCCCAACAAGAAGCCTTTAGTCTTTCGTCAAAAGAGAGGCTACGCCCATCCAAATTTCTCTTAATTAACAATGCTTAGCCCATTGAACCGATGCTGACCTCATTCTCCACTGGAGAATCTGTTTTTATTTTTCAGAAGGCAGCGAGATAAACCACCCCTCTCATACCAGCTAGGCCCAGGTGAAACCACAGAGGAATTGGAGAGATGAGGAAGAGTGCTGCTTCCATGGTGAGCCTGACAACCAGCGCCAGGGTGATGGAGACAGACACTGTGGACGCTCAAAATGCCCCAAAGCAGAAATCCAGAAGTTGCTGAGAGCTCACCACTAAAGTGAACTTAAAACACACCCACCATGGCTCGGGGAATTTTATAGAAGAGGGGCCGGAAAGATTGTAAGCGCCACAGCGTGGAAGGGAATGTCCAGAGGCGTTGCCCACCATTGCAATGACTGACTGAGCTCTCACGGGTCATAACCTGCACCCCCAGGGGGAATGCCAGCAATCCCACTGAGGAGGACCCCTAGCGGAAGGGGGCCAGGGAGGAGGAAATGATGGTACCAACACATGATGTGTCCACACAAAGTTTCTACTTAATAAAAAATGTGTTTTTTTCTCTAAAGAAAACAAATGACAATAAATGCTGGCAAGGATGTGGGTAAAAAGGAGGAACTCTTGTGCATTTTTGGTGGGAATGTAAACTGGTCCAGCCATTATGGAAATCAGTGTGGAGGATCCTAAGATAGCTAAAAATAGATTTATCATATGACACAGCTAAACTAATCCTTGGCATATGCCCCAAGGACTCTATTCATTACTTTAGAGATACTTGCTCATCCATATTAATTGCTGCTCTATTCACAATAGCTAGGAAATGGAACCAGCCTAGAAGCCCTTCAACTGATGAATGGATAATGAAGATATAGTTTATTTATACAGTGGAGTTCTCTTTTTGTTTGTTTTTCAAGGTAGGGTCTCACTCTAGGCCAGGTTGATCTGGAATTCACTATATAGTCTCAGGCTGGCATTGAACTCACAGCAATCCTCCTGCCTCCTAAGTGCTGGGATTAAAGGTGTGCTCCACCATGCCTGGCTCAATGGAGTTTTATTTTGTGGTAAAGAAAAAAAACAAAATTGTGAATTTTGCAGGGAATGGATAGATCTGGAAAGGATTATACTAAGTGAGGTAACTCAGGCCCCAAAATCAAATGCCACATGTTCTCTCTCATATGTGGATCCTGGATAGAAATGTTTGGATTTGTATGTGAGTAGAAGTAAAAGTTAGTAGTAGAGGCCAGGAAGCTAGGAAGGGGCTATGAGGGAGGGAGGGCTTAAGGGGAGGGTATTGTAGGTATGTAAGTAGAGGGTCAGATTATGGGGGAGGGAATAGTCTAAGCAGGATCAGGGGAAAGGAGGGAGGAAAGAAAGGGTGGGAGGGAGAGTAATCAAAATTTGGGATGTTGTGAATAAGCCATATGGAACCTGCTTTCGTTTTTTTTTATATTTTATTTTTTAAAAAACTTTTTATTTTTTATTATTTTTGGAGAGAGAGAGACAGAGAGAGAGAGAGGAAGACAGAGATCGGCGCTCGAGCAGTATCTCAGCTGCTGCCAATGAAGTCCAGATGTATGTGCCCCCTTGTGGTCAAGTACAGCATTGCACCCTTGCGTCACTTTGCATCTGGCTAAATGTGGGACCTGGAGATTGGAACCGCTGGAGATTGGAACCAGTGTTCTTAGGGTTAGGAGGCAGGCGCCTTAACCGCTAAGCCATCTCTCCAGCCCTATATATATATATTTTTGGATAGAGACACAGAGAGAGACAGACAGAGAGAGAGGGAGAGGGAGACAGATAGAGATGGGCACGCAGCAGTCTCTCAGCTGCTGTGAACGAAATCCAGATGCGTGCGCCCCCTTGTGGGCAAGTGCGGCATTGCGCCCTTGCGTCACTTTGCATCTGGCTAAACGTGGGACCTGGAGATTGGAACCGGGTTCTTAGGCTTAGTAGGCAGGCAGCTTAACCGCTAAGCCATCTCTCCAGCCCGGAACCTACTTTCTTGATAGCCAATAATATATATGTTAAAAGAGAGTATGGGCAGGAGTATCCTATGGACATGGACAATGGTGCACCCAGAAGCCATAGGTTGTTATTAGAAAAATTTCAGTGTTAGGGGAGGAATACCTTCTAGTGACTTGTTTGGTCAGGGAGGTCCCTGATTCTCCCAAAGCATTTCCGGGACCTCCCTGATGATGAGACCCTATTGCTGAAGATTCCACATGTTTAGGCTGCAGGTCACCGAGAAATCAAACTGGAGCTGAGCTGAAAACCTCTTCCTGTGGACTAGCTGTCAGAAAGGTGGAAAGAACTATGTGGCATGCAGCCTTTTGGGAGAGAGAAGCCATCAATGGTGTTAACCAGCAGTGGACCCTGCATGCTGTAAAGTTAGACAGCCAGGCCCGGAATGGCAAGTCTGTTATGGGCGCTCTCTGATTGGACTGGAGGCCTGCTCTAAGGGAAGAAAATCATGGCTGGTACTGAAAACCTAATGAAAAGTCCATGGCTGGGGAGGTCATGAGCTTTGGAGGAGTAACGACTGCTGTTGTTTGGCTAAATGCATATATTATGCCCGCTAAACTACTCTCTAAGCACTTTTTTATGTTTATGCTTATAATCATATATTAATGCTACTCTCACTTTTCATTAGAGAAGCTTCTTTTCAGATGGTGGTTACCATGGGGGTGACTCAAAAGTCAGCATAGTGCTGAGAAGAAGTGACAGAGGAGTGTTCAGCACTAAGTGAGGCCTCTCTATCACACCCTCCAAGGCTTAGGGTCTATTGGGGAAGAAGTGACAGAAAGAATGTAAGAGCCACAGGAAGGGTAGGACTGCTTGCAATGCACTCTTTCAGCACAAAATGGCCTGGATTATCCATGACCTCACAGTGCCTGGCATTACCTACACAAGATCTTTATAACAGGATGAAAAGAGGATGACGTCAAAATAGAAGAGAGTGGCTGGAGAGATGGCTCAGTGGTTAAGAAGCTTACCTGCAAAGTCTAAGGACCCAGGTTAGATTCCCCAGCACCCACGTAAAGCCAGATGCACAAGGTGGAACATGTATCTGGAATTTGTTTGCAGTGGCTAGAGGCCCTGGTATGCCCATTGTCTCTCTCTCTCTTCCCCTCATTCTCTCTCCTAACTAAATACATATTTAAAAAAATTAAGCCAGGCATGGTGGCGCATGTCTTTTATCCCAGTATTCGGGAGGCAGTGGTAGGAGGACCTCCGTGAGTTGGAGGTCACCCTGAGACTACAAAGTGAATTCCACGTCAATCTGAGCTAGAGTGACCGTCCCTCACAAAATCAAATATATAGATGAGAGACTAACTGGAGAGGAGAAGGGTTCAGTGGAGGGTGGATTTGAAAGGAGGAAAATGGCTGTGGTGGGTAGGAATTATTGTTTATTGTCTATACTTATGGAACCTGTCAATAAGAAGTTTTAAAACATCATATCGGAATTATCATGTGACCTAGCAATGCCCTTTTGAGCATATTCCCAAAAGAATTCAAAGCGGTGTCTTGTAGTGATATTTGTGCAACAATGAGGTGCGTGGTAGCACTGTGGCCCTTCCTTGCTCACGGAAGCATTGTTCCTAAGAGTCAAAGGCAGAGAGACCTATGAATAAACACGCATGGATGGAATAAAACAAAATGTGGCATGCTCATACGATGCAGTATTATTTATCCATAAAATAAAAAATTCCGATGCATGCTACAATATGGATATATTTTCATGGTATTAAGCTAAGGGAAGTCCGTCGGTGACAGAATGAGAAATACTTTAGGGTTCCTCTTTGTGAGGTACCGAGTAGTCAAAACTCTGGAAAGAGAAAGGAGGATGGTGGTTGCCAGGGGGATCATGGGCAGCTATTGTCTAATGCATTAGCCCCGACTTGAGATGTTCAGGATGAGAGTTTTGAGATGGGGGTGCTGGTTAGATACCGATGAGAATGTACGTCACACCGATGCACATGTTTCAGAGGTGCCCTGAGAAGTATGAACGCAACACCTGTTAAAATTTCCAGCTGGGCTGGGCATAGTGGCGCACGCCTTTAATCCCAGCACTTGGGAGGCAGAGGTAGGAGGATCGCTGAGAGTTCGAGGCCACCCTGAGACTATATAGTGAATTCCAGGTCAGCCTGGGCTAGAGTGATATATATATATAAATTTTCCAGCTGGGCCTAGTACCACAAACCTGAAATCCCAGGAACTCAGGCAGCTGAGGCAAAAAGATCAAAATTTCAAGACCTATATTTTCCAGCTGGGCGGGCGTGGTGGCACAAACCTTTAATCCCAGAACTTCAGGCAGCTAGGAGGGCTGAGAGTTCGAGGCCAAGATATATAAATTTCAAGACCTGAGCCTTGGCAAAAAAAAAAAAAAAGGGAAAAAAAAAGAGAAAGAGGGAGAGAGAGAGAAGAGAGAAGGGGGCTAGGGACTTGGTTCAGTGGCAGAGCACTTGCCTAGCATATGCCTGACCCCAGTAGTGCCCACTAACATGAGACACAACCAGAGAGGGGCTTCTAGTGACAGCGCAGCCGTCACACTCACTGCAGAACACAGAGGCTAAACATTTACACTAATTGTCTCTTGTAGCAGAAGAGGAAGAGGGTGCCAGTAAGTCCCAGGGAGACAGATGAGGGACCCCAGCTCTCCCTGGGGCGCTGACAGCCATGGTGAGCACACTGTAACTTCTGTTCAATCACTGTGGCTGCCAGTGATGAGTTCTCTAAGTTCTTGTGAGCACTCCTTCCCGTGTGAATTCTCCTGTAAATAAGGAAAGACTTTGGGGAGTGGGGCACTTTAAATTTGATGCCCTACTGGAGAGATGGCTTAGCAGTTAAGGTGCGTGCCTGCGAAGCCTAAGGACCCCGGTTTGATTCTCCAGGTCCTGCGTAAGCCAGATGCACAAGGTGGCACATGCATCTGGAGTTCATTTGCAGTGGCTAGAGGCCCTGGCGTGCCCATTCTCTTTCTCTCTCTGTCTCTAATAAATAAAAAAATAATAAAATAAAATTGATGCCCTAATTAACAGCTATGGGGGTGTCCTTTGCTGCCCTGGCTACCTTGAGCAAATGAACTGTTAATCAAGCAGTAAGCGGAGCCACCCCAATGCCAGCACTGGCTGTTTTGAATACTTTGTATGCACCTAACGGAATTTGTGACTGTAGCTGCTTTCACTGGCTCCCAAGGGTGCAGGCAGCCAGGACTGATTGGATCTGACTTTCTCTGTAACCATTTTCATCTAGACCAGGGAGGGAGCCTGTCTCCTAGTGGCTGCAAAGAGGGACTGCTGTGATTGGTGACAAAGGGGCAGTGCCATGATTCCTGTTAACACACAAACCTTCATTTACATGAAAGGTTTGCTGAGACTGGCACAAACATCCCATTCTCTGGAAATCTAGGCAGGCCGTTTGGCTCGCTTGGTGACCTGACTGGGAGACAGTGTCCTGCGACATTAGACCCAGCAAAAGACTTCTGTTGAGTTGTCTGCCTCCTTGTCAGTCATAGAGCAGGCCCAACTGGAAAGCGGTGGTGGCTGCAGAAGCCATGCACCACGAGGTACTTTGATGGCACAGAAGAGGTGGCACTGTGGACTGTGGCTTCCAGAAGCCAGGGAGCCACAGGTGCCACATGGCCTGACCAGTGGCAGCGGCAGAGCTGAGCAGAGCCTGGGCTGAAACAGCATGAAGCAGCAGCTGCACTGATGGCTGCGAAAAGCTGCAGGAGACTGCATTTGAAGAGCTCTCCTTGCCTCTCTACCATTTCTACCTGAGAAAAGTCAAAGGAGCCCAGTCAGCTGATGGGTACTGTAAAGAGAAAGGGGAACCTTAAAAAGTTAGAGATGGCACGGGAGGCAGAGGTAAGGATAAGACGAGGCCACCCTAAGACACATAGTTAGTTCCAGGTCAGCCTGGACCAGAGTGAGACCCTACCTCGAAAAAAAAAAAAAAAAAAAAAAAAAAAAAAAAAGTTAGATGGACAGGAAATAAAACCACAAATTAGAAATTAAAAGGCGTTTAAAACATTTTATTTATTTATGAGAGAGAGATAAAGAGGCAATAGAGTGAGAGAAAGAATGGGCATGCCAGGGCCTCTAGACACTGCAAATGAACTCCAGATGCATGTGCCGCTTTGTGCATCTGGCTTTATGTGGGTACTGGGGAATCAAACCTGGATCCTTTCACTTTGCTGGTAAGCACTTTAACCACTAAGCCATCTTTCCCGCCTTTAAAAAGCTTTTGTACAGCAAAGGACACCGTGATTAGAGCAAAGAGGCAACCTACAGAATGGGAGAAAATCTTTGCCAGCTATCCATCTGACAGAGGATTCATATCCAGGATATACAAAGAACTCAAAAAACTAAATAATTAGTCATCAAAGAACCCAATTAAAAAATGGGCTATGGAACTAAATAGAGAGTTCTCAAAAGAAGAAATACACATGGCATATAAACACCTAAAAAAGTGTTCTTCATCCTTAGTCATCAGGGAAATGCAAATTAAAACTACTTTGAGATTCCATCTCACTCCTGTCAGAATGGCTACCATCATGAAAACAAATGACAATCAATGCTGGTGAGGATGTGGGAAAGGAGGAGCCTGTCTACACTGTTGGTGGGAATGTAAACTGGTCCAGCCATTGTGGAAATCAGTGTGGAGGTTGCTGAGACAGCTAAAAATAGATTTACCATATGACCCAGCTACACCACTCCTAGGCATATATCCTAAGGACTCGTCTCACTACCTTAGAGATACTTGCTCATCCATGTTTATTGCTGCTCTATTCACAATAGCTAGGAAATGGAACCAGCCTAAATATCCCTCAACTGATGAGTGGATAATGAAGATGTGATACATTTATACAATGGAGTTCTATTCAGCGGTAAAGAAAAATGAAATTATGGAATTTGCAGGGAATTTGCATCTGGCTTATGTGGGGACTGCAGAATGGAACCTGGGTCCTTAGGCTTCACAATTAAGGGCCTAAACCACCAAGCCATCTCTCCAGCCCCTATATGGTTTTTAAAGATGACTTTCACCAAGCTTTCAAAATAAAGATCTTTCTAATTTTATCCAAATACTACCAGGAATCAGAAATAAGAAAATACTTCCTTATATTTTGAAGCCAATATAATTTTGAAAACCCACCAAGGATAGTGTAAGAAAAAAATTTTTATTAGTTTTTATAGACAGGATCTCACTCTGTAGTTCAAGCTGGTCTTGAACTCACTCTGTAGCCCATGCTGGCCTAAAACTCATGACAATCCTTTTGCCTCAGCGTCTTAGATGCTGGGATTATAGGTGTGAACCATGATACATGTGTAACTGTTTCATTTATAAGTACCGATGCAAAAATTCCAAACAAAATATTATTAAGCCAAAATCATCAGTAAATAAGAGAATTTACTACCATCAAGTCAGGCTATTCATAGGAATACAAAGATGGGTTAACATTAGAAAATCCAGTTAAGTGGGCAAAAGGAGACATTCATTTCTCTCCTTTTGTATGTGTGCATGTGTAATGTGTGCATGTTCATATGTGTGTGAGCACACACGTGTGTGTGTGCAGGCAAACATGTGCATGTGTGCTCATGCATGTAGAGTCCAGAAATTGATGTTGAGTGTCTCCTTCAATTGTGCTCCACGTTGGTTTTGGGGACAGGGTGTTTATCAAACCCAGAACTCACTGATTTGTCTGGACTACCTAGCCAGAAAGTCACGGGACTCTGCTGTCTCCCAGCTCTGGGGTGACAGGCACATGTCATCACGCACGGCTTCTCACAAGGATGCTTGGAATCTGAATCGAAGCCCTCATGCTTGAGTAGCAAGCTTTCAATTCTTTTTTAACAAAATGAGCCTCTTTCTCTCTCTCTGTTAAACATATCAATTTAAAAAATTCAAAATGAGCCATATCTCTAGCCGTCAATGTGTATTTCACAGATGAGGAAATATACATAGCTAAAAATGCTTTAAAGTATGTATGATAAGGAAAATGCAATGCCAGACCACAGCTAAATACCATTATATACTCAGAAAGAATTTTAAAGTTTAACAATACCCAAGTTAGAGAAAATGGGAACCAACAGGATAACTTATTCACTGCTTTGGGGAATAAAATTGATACATGTGTTATGGAAAGAATTATGGTTTGAATACCTAGATATCTTAAGACCCATCAGTTTTATTCCCAGGTACATACTCAGGAGAAGCTCTTATACTATTTTTTTAGAGCTAGACAGAGGGAGAGGGAGAGGAAGACAGATAGAGATGGGCGTGCCAGCAGCCTCTCAGCTGCTGTGAACGAAATCCAGATGTGTGTGCCCCCTTGTGGTCAAGTGCGGCATTGCACCCTTGCGTCACTGCATCTGGCTAAAAGTGGGACCTGGAGATTGGAACCGGCGTTCTTAGGCTTAGGATGCAGACGCCTAACCACTAAGCCATCTCTCCAGCCCTCTTATACTATTTTAAGAGAGATGTGTAAGAATGTTCACAGCGCTGGTGAGACAGCTCTGTGTCAGAATGCTTGTCCAGAGCAGCATCCTCTGTTGATCCCTAGCACCCCCACACACAAAAAAGAAAGAAGAACTAAGAACAGAAAAAAAAAAAAAAAAAAAAAAAAAAAAAAAAACAAGGATGCTTACAGCAATACTGTTCCTAAAAGAGGAGAATTGGGAGAACCGAGATAGGATGAAGAGGATGGGGACACGGTGGTGATGAGGAGGTGACAATCCAGGTGAATCTTGGTGGCTTCACACTGAATGGAAAAGCAGGTTCTAAAAGCGCATATGCTAAACCAGCTTCGCATATTTAAAAACTAGCCGAGTAGACGGCGTTCTGGGGAGATGGAAGTGTAGGGCCTGGGAATCTGCCCACCTAGTCAACAATTACACTGTTGGAATCTGCCTGGTGATGCTATTCTGGACCGCTTGCAGGAGAACTCTCTGATGGTAAATTGCACTTAGTGTTGCTCAGTTTCAGCTCTCAGCAGCATATCTGCTCACCTCCCACCTCAGTCCTGTGGCAGGCAGCTGTGCATGTATTCTTAGACCAGCTTGCACACAGCCCACAGGAGTCAGGATTGTCTAAACGGACCCTGCCAGCCCAACCCGGAGGCTCTCTCTGCTCTGACTGCCAAGGTCAGCCAGGAGGGTGGTTGGCAATTGTTCTTGCACCTTCCCTTGGAGTGCAAGCCCTCTGACTTCATCCCTCTAACTTCAATGGGGATGCCACGGTGTTCTTTTCCCTCCCGTCATTGTTCTATTTTGAGATCCAGTCTAGAACATTTTAGAACAAAACATTTTAAAACAACTATGGATAAGGAGCAAATTGTAAAGTGACCATGGACGTCCAGGGAAAAGCTCAGAAATGTCTGATCCAGCCATTCTTCTACTGGACATCTACCCTAAAGGATCCACTCTTCACTGCACAGATATTTGCTCAACAGAGTTTATAGCGGCTTAATTCACAATAGCTAAGAGCTGGAATCCACCCAGATGGCCATCATTTGACAAATGGATAATGAAGATGTGGTACATACACACAATGGAGTTCTACTCAACACTAAGAAAAAATGATACAATGAAATTTGTAGGAAAAGGTACAGGCTTGGAACAGATCATAGTAAGTGAACTCACGTAATCACAGAAAGACAAGCGCTGCATGGTCTCCCTCACCTGTGGTTCCTAACCTGGAACAGCTTGAATTGCAGGTACACCTGACAGGCAACCCAAGGGACAGAGGGTAGAGATGGAAGGGATTGGGGAAGGGAATGGGAGGCTGGGGGGAAATATAAGCTAAATCCAAAATGAATTGGTACCATAGAAAGCTTCCCCCTGGATATAGACTAAAAGATACAACCCTCAATAGAAGTATGGGTGTGTGTGTGGGGGGGTGTCTGGTAAGAAGGGCCCTGGAGAGGATGGGATGAAGCGTAACCCTAAAACATTTGGCTCTGGATTGCAACTCCCAGTATCAGACATGTTACAACCACATTGAACTATTGATCAGAGAGACCTACGAGGTCCCCCAAACAAGGCGGGCTTATGTCAGAGCACTTGAATACTCACCTGAAGTAAAAGGTAAGGCCCTATTGCTAAAGACACCACCCGCTACTGACAGAATATCAAGAGATGTAGCTGGAATCTGGAAGGAAGCCAGTTCCCAGATTTTTAGGCCATATAGTGCTGGTAAGGACTACATGAGTTGCTGGGGAAAAATGGCCAACAATGTCATGAGCAAGCAGGGGACACAACTATATAAAAGCAACCAGCCTGACAAGATGTACATACCTGTGCAATGGTGGCATCCAGCCTAGGTGGGTCACCAATGGCTTTCTGATTGGCGAGATGAGCAAGAGTGCTGTTTAATGGTGAGCCTGACAACCAGCGCCAGGGTCGTGGAGACAGACACACGAGGATACTCAAAATGCACCAAAGCAGAAATCCAGAAGCTGCTGAGAGCTCAACACTGAAGTAGACTTAAAACACACCCACCACGGCTCAGGGGAATTTTCAGAAGAGGGGGTGGAAAGATTGTAAGAGCCATCGGGGTGGGCATTGCCCCCCCACAATGACTGACTTCTGCTCTCACAACTCATAACCCACAACCCCAAGGTGAATAGCAGGAATCCCACTGAGGATGGCTCTCAGTGGAGTGGGCACAGGGAGGAGAGAAATGATGGTACCAATATACAATGTGTCCATACAAGGTGTCTAATTAAAAAAAAAAAAGAAATAGGATAATATGGCCTATTCAAAAGAAAAACTAATAGAAACTGTCTGATAAAATAGTAGATGGTAGAAACAGCAGGTGCGGGTTTTGCAGTCTTCAAGGTCCACGGGACTAAAGGAATGTGTGGAGAAAGTCAAGCAACAATATATGAACAAAATAAAAATGTCAACATGGAGAAAAGCTAAAGGGGACATTCTGGAGCTCAAAATACGATAAGTGGGGCTGGAGAGATGGCTTAGCGGTTAAGGCGCCTGCCTGCTAAGCCTAAGAACGCTGGTTCCAATCTCCAGGTCCCACGTTTAGCCAGATGCAAAGTGACGCAAGGGCGCAATGCCGCACTTGACCACAAGGGGGCACACGCATCTGGATTTCTTTCACAGCAGCTGAGAGACTGCTGGGGCGCCCATCTCTATCTGTCTTCCTCTCCCCCTCTCTCTGTTTGTCTCTCTCTGTGTCTCTCTCAAAAAATAAATTAAAAAAATACAGTAAGTGAAATTGAAAATTCACTGGAAAGATTCATGGGAAAACTTGAGCTGATGGAAGCAGAACCAGTTGAAAGTGGGACGATGAAAACTACTGAGTCTGAGGGACAGACATGACAAGGATGGGGGAAAACTGAACAGAACCCAAGGGACCCATTGGGACATTATTACGTTGACCACCAGATAAATTAGAGGAATTACAGAAAGAGAAGAGTAACATAAGGGGAAAGAGAAACTCAAATTCAGATTTAATCAAATACATAAACACCCTCAAACTCGACAAACTTCAAGTAAAATCAACACAAAGAGGTCACTTCTGAGATGTATTATAATCAGACTTTCAAAAGGCAAAGACAAGAGACGATCTGAAAAGCAGAGAGGGGCTGGGGACATAGTTCAGTCATTAAAAGCACTTGTTTATAAAGCCTGCTGGCCTGGGTTCAATCCCCCAGCACCCACATAAATCCAGATGCAAAGTGGTGCATGCATTTATGATCCCAATGCACCAGTGAAAATGGGAGTTGGAGCCTGGAGAATGCAAAGCTCATGGCCCAGCTGGTCTGACATTTGTTTGCAGTCTGGCAATATGTTTGCAGGGGCAAGAGACCCTGTCTCGAAGAAGGTGGAGCACAGAGACCTCAAACGTGTCTTCTGATCTAATTGCATAGGCTGTTTCCAAAACTTACGTGTATGGAATCATTACAATGAAATACAGTGTTTCACGTCACGGTGAAACCTTAATTTGTGCAATGAATATATGTTTGTAATCATAATAGCAGTATCAGAATGAGTGAGAAATTAAGACCTCCTCTAATAAATATAGTCCGACCGAGATTTTGCCCTTTATGGACTGCTCAAGGGAGTCCTTCACTGTGAAATGAAAGGGCGCTTGGCAGTGACCTGAAAACAAATGGGGAAATAAATATCTCAGAAACAGTGAGTCCAACAACAGGCCAGTTATTAAAGCAGTAGTACTGTGACACTTATCTGAACTCCTCATTTTGTTTTCTGCATGATTTAAGGACAATCATTATTATGAAAGTAGTGTTGTAACATTTATTTGTAATTCTGCATTTTGTTTTCTATAATTGAAGAGACTAGTGCATTTAAAGGAATCATCACCAAATTTATAGCTTTAAGTGTCTATAATAAGAAATTAGAGAGTTCACAAGTAAACAATTTAATACTTCACCTTAAGACCTTGGAAAAAGAAGAACAAGGCAAACCAAAAATCAGAAGATAGGAAGATCATGGGAAAACTTGAGCTGATGGAAGCAGAACCAGTTGAAAGTGGGACGATGAAAACTACTGAGTCTGAGGGACAGACATGACAAGGATGGGGAAAACTGAACAGAACCCAAGGGACCCATTGGGACATTATTACGTTGACCACCAGATAAATTAGAGGAATTACAGAAAGAGAAGAGTAACATAAGGGGAAAGAGAAACTCAAGTTCAGATTTAATCAAATATATAAACACCCTCAAACTCGACAAACTTCAGGTAAAATCAACACAAAGAGATCACTTCTGAGACGTATTATAATCAGACTTTCAAAAGGCAAAGACAAGAGACGATCTGAAAAGCAGAGAGGGGCTGGGGACACAGTTCAGTCATTAAAAGCACTTGTTTATAAAGCCTGCTGGCCTGGGTTCAATTCCCCAGCACCTACATAAATCCAGATGCAAAGTGGTACATGCATCTGTGATCCCAATGCACCAGTGAAAATGGGAGGTGGAGCCTGGAGAATCCAAAGCTCATGGCCCAGCTGGTCTGACATTTGTTTGCAGTCTGGCAGTATGTTTGCAGGGGCAAGAGACCCTGTCTCAAAGAAGGTGGAGCACAGAGACCTCAAACGTGTCTTCTGATCTAATTGCATAGGCTGTTTCCAAAACTTACGTGTATGGAATCATTGCAATGAAATACAGTGTTTCACGTCACGGTGAAACCTTAATTTGTGCAATGAATATATGTTTGTAATCATAATAGCAGTATCAGAATGAGTGAGAAATTAAGACCTCCTCTAATAAATATAGTCCGACCGAGATTTGCCCTTCATGGACTGCTCAAGGGAGTCCTTCACTGTGAAATGAAAGGGCGCTCGGCAGTGACCTGAAAACAAATGGAGAAATAAATATCTCAGGAACAGTGAGTCCAACAACAGGCCAGTTATTAAAGCAGTAGTACTGTGACACTTATCTGAACTCCTCATTTTGTTTTCTGCATGATTTAAGGACAATCATTATTATGAAAGTAGTGTTGTAACATTTATTTGTAATTCTGCATTTTGTTTTCTATAATTGAAGAGACTAGTGCATTTAAAGGAATCATCACCAAATTTATAGCTTTAAGTGTCTATAATAAGAAATTAGAGAGTTCACAAGTAAACAATTTAATACTTCACCTTAAGACCTTGGAAAAAGAAGAACAAGGCAAACCAAAAATCAGAAGATAGGAAGAAATAATGAAGATCAGGGCAGAAATTAATGAAATAGAAATTTAAAAATACAAAGAAGCAATGAAACCAAGAATTGGTTCTTTGAAAGGATAAACAAGATTGATAAACCCTTAGCAAATCTGACCAGAAGAAAGAGAGAAGAGACAAAAATTAATAAAATTAGAGATGAAAAAGGCACCATCACAAGAGAACCCAAGGGACCTATAGGACATTATTACACTGACCACCAGATATATTAGAAGATTCCAGAAAGAGAAGAGTGACATAAGGGGAAGAGAAAGTTTGAAGAAACAGTGCCCCAAACTTCTCAGAAAAGCATAGGGACATACAGTGAGAACAAATTCTCCACTAAGTTTGAAAATCTGAAAGAAATGGATGATTTCTTAGATTTACATGACCTACCTAAATTATATCAAGATGAGACAAACCATTTCAATGACCTAGAACAAGTATGAAGACCAAGGCAGTTATAAAAAAAATCTGCCAACGAAACAAAGTCCAGGCCCAAGGCTGGAGAGATGGCTTAGCAGTTAAGGCGCTGCCTCCTAAGCCTAAGAATGCCAGTTCCAATCTCCAGGTCCCACGTTTAGCCAGATGCAAAGTGATGCAAGGGTGCAATGCTGCACTTGACCACAAGGGGGCGCACACATCTGGATTTCGTTTGCAGCAGCTGAGAGGCTGCTGGTGGGCCTATCTCTCTCTGTCTCTCTCTGTGTCTCTCTCCAAAAAGAAAAAAAAAAAGAAAAAGTCCAGGCCCAGATGGATTCACTGGTGACTTTTACCAGACCTTCATGGAAGAACTAACACCAAATGCTTTTCAAACTTTTCCATAAATTAGAAAAGGAAGGAATCCTACTAAACTCCTTCTACAAAGCCAGGATTACCCTGATACTAAAACCAAACAAAGACAGAGCTAAAAAAGAAAATTACAGACCAATCTCCCTCATGAACATAGATGCAAAAATTCTCAACAAAATATTGGTAAACAGAATACAAGAATATATCAGCCAGGCGTGGTGGCACACGCCTTTAATCCTAGCATTTGGGATGCAAAGGTAGGAGGATCGCCATGAGTTCGAGGCCACCCTGAGATTACATAGCGAGTTCCAGGTCAGCCTAGGCTAGAGTGAGACCCTACCTTGAAAAACCGAAAAACGATAAAACCAAAAAAAAAAAAAAAAAAAAAGAATATATCAGAAAGATCATTCACCCCAACAAAGTAGGCTTTATCCTGGAAATGTAGGGATGGTTCAACATCTGCAAATCGATAAATGTAATACACTATATAAATGGACTGAAGGACAAAAATCACATGATCATCTCATTAGATATAGAAAAAGCATTTGACAAAATCCAACATCACTTCATGATAAAAATCCTACAGAAGCCGGGGGTGGTGGCACACACCTTTAATCCCAGCACTCAGGAGGCAGAGGTAGGAGGATAGCCATGAGTTTGGGGCCACCCTGAGACTACAGAGGTCAGCCTGGGCTAGAATGAGACCCTACCTTGAAAAAACAAAACAACAACAATTCCAGGTCAGCCTCGGGAGGCAGAGGTAGGAGGAGCCAGAGGCCACCCTGAAACCCTGACCTGGAAGAACCAAAAACAAAACAAAACAAAAACAACAACAACAAAAAAGAAATTCTACAGAAACTGGGAATTTAAGGAACATAACAAAGACTATTTATGACAAACCTACAGCCAACATGACACTAAATGAAAAAAAACTTGAACCTTTTCCACTAAAATCAGGAACAAGACAAGAGTGTCCACTGTCCCCACATTTATTTACTGGAAGTCTTAGCCATAGCAATAAGTCAAGAGACAGATATAAAAAGGGTGCAAATTGGAAAGGAAGAGATCAAATTATCATTATTTGCAGATGATATGAATCTATACATAAAGGACCCTAAAGACTGTACTGGCAAACTGTTAGATCTGATAAACTCTTATAGTAATGCAGCAGGATACAAAATAAACACACAGAAATCAGTAGCCTTCCTATATGCTAAAACAGACACACAGAGGATGAAGTCAGAGAATCACTCCCATTCACAACTGCATTAAAAAAGTACCTTGGAATAAACCTAACCAAGGAAGTGAAGGATCTCTACAATGAAAACTTTAAAACACTCAAGGCAGGAATTGCAGAAGACACTAGGAAATGGAAAGACATCCCATATTCTTGGATTGGAAGAATCAATATTGTGAAAATGTCAATCTTACCAAAAGCAATCTACACATTTAATGCAATCCCAATCAAATTCCAATGGCATTCTTCACAGAAATAGAAAAACAATCCTGGGACCGGGCATGGTGGTGCACTCAGGAGGCAGGTGGAGGAGGATCACTGTGAGTTCGAGGCCACCCTGAGACTATATAGAAAAACAATCCTAAAATTCATTTGGAAGCACACACACACACACACACACACACACACAACCAAAAACCAAAAACCAAAAACACCTCAAATAGCCAAAACCATTCTGAGCAACAAAAATAAGACTGGTGGTATCACCATACCTGATTTTTACCTATGTTACAGAGCCATAGTAACAAAAACAGCATGGTACTAACACAAAGACAGACATGTAGATCAATGGAGCAGAATAGAGGACACTGATATAAGTCTGGGCAGCTACAGCCACTGATCTTTGACAAAAATGCCAAAAATATTCATTGGAGAAAAGACAGCCTCTTAAACAAATGGTGCTGGAAAAACTGGATATGTATCTGTAGAAGGATGAAAATAGATCCTTATCTCTCTCCATGCATAAGAATTAAGTCCAAATGGATCAAGGACCTTAATATCAGACCTGAAACTCTGAAACTGCTAGAGGAAAAGTAGGAGAAACCCTTCAACATATTGGCATAGGCAACAACTTTCTGAATATCACCCCAGTTGCTCAGGAAATAAAACCACTAATCCACCACTGGGACCTCATGAAATTACAAAGCTTTTATACAGCAAAGGGCACTGTGAATAGAGCAAGGAGGCAACCTACAGAATGGGAGAAAATCTTTGCCAGCTACACATTTGACAAAGGACAAAAATCCAGGATATACAAAGAACTCAAATACCTAAATAATAAGAAATCAACCCAATTAAAAAATGGGCTATGGAACTAGAGAGTTCCACATAGAGAACTCTCTAAATAGAGAGTTCTCAAAAGAAGAAATACAGATGGCATATAATTGTTTTAAAAATGTTATACATCCTTAGCAGCCAGGAAATGCAAATTAAAACTACTTTGAGAGTCCATCTCAGTCTTGTCAGAATGGCTACTATCAAGGAAACAAATGAGGATGTGGAAAAAGAGGAACCCTTCTACACTGTTGGTGGGAATGCAATCTGGTCCAGCCATTGTGGAAATCAGTGGGGAGGTTCCTTAGACAGCTAAAAATAGATTTACCATATAACTCAGCTATACCACTCCTAGGCATGTACTCTAAGGACTCAGCTCACAACCTTAGAGAAACTTGCATCATGTTTATTGCTGTTCTATTCACAATAGCTAGGAAATGGAACCAGCCTAGAGGTCCCTCAACTGATGACTGGGTAATGGAGATGTGGCACATTTATACTATGGAGTTCTATTCAGCTGCAAAGAAAAATGAAATTATGAAACTTTCAGGGAAATGGGTGAATCTGAAAACGATTATACTTAGTGAGGTAACCCAGGCCCACAAGGCCAAACATCACATGTTCTCCTGTGTGGACCCTATCTACAAATGACTGGACTTCTGTGTGAGTTGATATAAAACTCAGTAGCAGAGGCCAGTAAACTAGAAAGGGGATAAAAAGGGAATAGAAAAGGAGGGAAGAGGGGGACTTAATAGGATGGTATTACATATATGTTAGTAGAAGAACAGATTACTGGTGTTGAAAAGGTCTAAGTGAGGTCAGGGGAAGAGATTGAATAAAGGAAGGGTGGAGGGAGGGCTAATCAAAATCTAAGAGGATATAAATAAGTCATATGGAAACCTACTGTTTTGGACAATGGCCCACCCAGAAGCCATAGATTATTACTAGAAAATTTTCAGTGCCAGAGATGGGATACCTTACAGTGAGTTGTTGGCCAGGGAGGTTCCCTGATGCCCCCAAAACATTACAGGCCATTGCTGAAGCTCTTGGTTTCCCACCAGGAATAGATGATAAGACCCTATTGCTGAAGACTTCACATACTTGGGCTGCAAGGTCACTGAGAAATCCCACTGTAGCTGAGCTGAAAACCTCCTCCATGTGGACCAGCTGACAGAAAGCTGGAAAAAGCTACGCTGCATGCAGTTCCATGGGAGAGAAAGAATTAGCCAGTGGAGATAAACAACAGTGGACACTGCAAGCCTTAAATTTGGCCAGCCAAGCCAAATGAGCCAATGGGTGCAATAGTGGCATGTCTATTATGGGGGAAACCAACTGCTCTCTAATTGGACTGGAGGCCTGCTCCATGGGAGGGAATACATGCCTGATACTGAAAACCTATGACAGGGAAAGTCATGAGTCCTAGGAGTGTAATGTCTGTTGGTGTCATAGCTGGGTGTGGTGGCGCATGCCTTTAATCCCAGCACTCAGGAGGCAGAGGTAGGAGGATCACCATGAGTTAGAGGCCACCCTGAGACTACATAGTGAATTCCAGGTCAGCCTGGGCTAGAGTAAGACCCTGCCTTGAAAAACCAAAAAAAAAAAAAAATTATATATTATATTATATTAATGCTACTCTCATTTTTTACTAGAGAAGCATCTCTTTTCAGATGGTGGTGACCTTGGGATGACTCAGAAGGCACCATAGTGCTGAGAAGAAGTGACAGAGGAGTGCTCAGCACTGAAACATCTCTATCACACCTTCCAAGGCTCAGGGACAATTGTGGAAGAGGTGGAGGAAAGAATGTAAGAACCAAAGGAAGGATAGGACTCCTTACAATGTGCTCTTCCAAATACAAATTGGCTTGGATATCCATGACCTCACAGTGCCTGACACTACCTACACAAGACCATCATAATAGGAGGAAAAGATGATGACATCAAAATGAAAAGAGAGACTGGTTGAGAGGGGGAAGGGGCATGATGGAGTGTGGATTGCAAAGGGGAAAGTGGGCGGAGAGAAGTGCCATGGGTTATTGTCTATAATTATGGAAGCTATCAATAAAAAATAAATTAATTAAAATATAAAAACAAATCATTACCTTATGTTTGGAGCACACAATATTTAAAAATTTGATTTGATGACATCAATAACTAAAAGGGATGGAGATGAAGCTGTAAATGTTATCAAAGGTAACCCAGTACAGTTTCACATTACAGTATTATAAGGTTAAGATTTTAAAAGTAATTCCTCTGGTAGCCACAAATAAAATAGCATTAGAATATAAACAAAAGAAAGTGAGCAAGGAACTTAAATATTTCCACAAAAGTTAACACAAAACAAGGCAGTAATGCAAGAAATAAGGAACACAAAATCTATAGGAAATATAGTAAATAAATAAGTCCCTTCTTTTGTAAATTTTCTTTATTTTTGGAGAGAGACAGACAGAGAGACAGACAGGGAGAGGGAGACAGATAGAGATGGGCGCGCCAGCAGTCTCTCAGCTGCTGAGAATGAAATCCAGATGTGTGCGCTCCCTTGTGGTCAAGTGCGGCATTGCACCCTTGCGTCACTTTGCATCTGGCTAAACGTGGGACCTGGAGATTGGAACTGGGTTCTTAGGCTTAGCAGGCTGGCGCCTTAACCACTAAGCCATCTCTCCAGCCCAAGTCCCTTCTTATCAGTAATTACTTCAAGTGAAATGGATTAAGCTTTCCAACAAAAAGACAGATTGGTAGAATGGATAAAACACATGATACATGCTGTCTGCAAAAGATGCCAGATGCCAACACATAAGCAAGTTGAAGTGAGAGGATGGAAAAAAGACATTCTATAAAAATAGCAAATAAAAAGGCTGGAGAGATGGCTTAGTGGTTAAGGTGTTTGCCTGCAAAGCCAAAGGAACCAGGTTTGATTCCCCAAGACCCATGTAAGCCAGATGCACAAGGTGGCACATGCATCTGGAGCTTGTTTGCAGTGGCTGGAGGCCCTGGCACACCCATTCTTTCCCTTCCCCCTTCCTCTCTGTCTCAAATAAATAAATAGAAATAAAAAAAATTTTCCAGGCATGGTGCTCACCTTTAACCCCAGCACTCGGGAGGCAGAGGTAGGAGGATCGCTGTGAGTTTAAGGCCACCCTGAGAATACAGAGTGAATTCCAGGTCAGCCTGGACTAGAGTGAGACCCTACCTCGAAAAACCAAAAACAAAACAAAATATAACAAAACAAAACAAAAAACCAGAGACATAAAAAAGAAAAAAAGAAAATAGAAGAAGAGCACAGGCAGCTCAAGGTTGCCCTCTGACCTCCACATGCGTGCCATGGCATGTGCGCGTGCGCGCACACACACACACACACACACGTCATGGCATGTGCACACACACACACAAATAATAAATAAAATAAAATAAAAACAAGCTCTCAATTCAGCAACTTAAATTCACAATCTCAGAAACTACAAAAAAGAAGAAATTAAACCCAAAGCTAGAAGAAGTGAGGAAATTAAGGTTAGAACAGAGATAAATAAAAGAGAATAGAAAACAATAGAGACAATAAGTGAAATATAAATTCAATTCCTGGCCTGGAAGGATGGCTTTAGTGGTCAAGGTGCTTGCCTGCAAATCCAAAGGACCCAGGTTCGATTCCCCCAGGACTTACATAAGCCAGATGCACAGGTGGCATATGCATCTGGAGTTTGCAGAAGCTGGAGGTCCTGGAGGGCCCATTCTCTCTTTCATAAATAAATAAAAGTTAAAAAAATTCAATTCCTGAGCTGGGCGTGGTGGGGCACATCTATAATCCCAGCACTCGGGAGCCAGAGGTAGGAGGATCACCTTGAGTTTGAGGACACCCTGAGTTTACATAGTGAATTCCAGGTCAGCCTGAGCTAGAGCAAGACCCTGCCTTGAAAAACCAAAACCAAAACAAGCAAACAAAATTCATTTCCTTGAAAAGATAACAAAATTGACAAAGCTCTAATAAGCTGACCATTTTATTAAGAAAAAGGGGAGAAGACTCAAATTATGAAAATGAGAATGGGCTGTGACTTCTAACTTGACAGAAGTATAAATAGAGGACTTCTAACTTGACAGAAGTATAGAGGACAGTCCTTGCCTGTGCGCCAGCAAATAGAGGACATGGATAGGGCAGATGAAATGGACAAGTTCTAGAAACACAAGGCCCACCAAGACTAAATCTGAAGAAATAGTTTAAACTGATCTATAACTAATAAAGAAATGGGAAAAAAAAGTTTTAAAAAAATCTCCCAATGAGGTGCTATCAAACACTTAAAGAACTCGCACCAATCCCTAATGAACATTGATGCAAAAAGCCTCAACAACATCCTAGAAGCTAAATTTCGTAGCACACTGAAAGGAATATACATGTAGAATTTATTCTTAGAATGCAAAAATCGTTTACCTGTGAAAATTGACTGATATAAAATGCTGCATTAACAGAATGAAGACAAAATCTACACGATCATCCCAACTGACCCTGAAACAAAGCACCTGGCAAAATTCAATACCCTTTTATGACAAAAACCAGATTTAACAAGCTAACAGAAGAAGGAAATGACCACAATCCAAAAAAAGCCGTATACGAAAGACCCACAGCCAGTGTCATACAGAATGGCAAAAATGTCGAAAGCTTTTGTTCTCAGATGAGTCTCAAGACTAGTCACCCCACTTTTAGACTTCTATTAATCAGAAGTCGTTCTAGCCACAGAAAATGAGCAAAAAATCATTAAAGAATCAAAGATGGGAGGGAAGAAGCAAAACTATCTGGTTTTACCGAATACAGGATTCTATGTGCAGACAGGACTAAAGATCTACAAAATATCTGTTGAGCCTAGTAAATGAATTCAGCAAAATGGTAGGAAATTCAGTTGAATTTCTACCATGAATAACCTGAAAAGTTACCAAAACAATTCAATTTATAGTACCATTGAAAAGAATGAAATACTTTTTTTTTTTTTTTTTGGTTTTTCAAGGCAGGGTCTTGCTCTAGCCCAGGTTGACCTGGAATTCACTATGTCATCTCAGGGTGGCCTTGAACTCACAGGGATCCTCCTGCCTCTGCCTCCCGAGTGCTGGGATTAAAGGCATGTGCCACCACACCCAGCTTAAGAATGAAATACTTTGATATTAACTTAACCAAGATGGTAAAAGTTTTTATAACAATGAAAACTAAAACTAAATAAATTGCTGAGAGAAATTACAGAGACAAACGTGAACACATTTCCTGCTCGTGGATTAGAACAGTTAACATGTTAATGTCAACACTCATAAGTGATGTACAGTTCAGTGAGCCTCTGTCAGCGCTGGGGTGATGGTCCAGTAGTTAAAAGAATATTTAAG
The DNA here is from genome assembly GCA_036365145.1 of Orientallactaga sibirica. Classification (NCBI taxonomy): domain Eukaryota; kingdom Metazoa; phylum Chordata; class Mammalia; order Rodentia; family Dipodidae; genus Orientallactaga; species Orientallactaga sibirica. The sequence continues at coordinate 6,184,120 of JAEOAD010001268.1, forward strand.
CCGGGCGTGGTGGCGCATGCCCTTTAATCCCAGCACTCGGGAGGCAGAGGTAGGAGGATTGCTGTGAGTCCAAGGCCACCCTGAGACTACATAGTGAATTCCAGGTTAGCCTGAGCTAGAGTGAGACCCTACCTCAAAGTAAAAAAAAAACCCCAAAAGCAGTTTACCATAACGTGATAACTGCAGATCCCCAGGCCCCACAGAAAGCTGGACAACGGGACACCGAGTCAGGAGAATCCTGAAGCCCGTGGGCAGCTAGGCTGGTCTTCCCATGGCAAATGACAAGAAAGACCCTGCCTCAAACAAGGTGGAAAGAGAGAGTCAACACCTCATTGTTGTCCTCTGACCTCCACGTGTGTCCTGGCATGCATGCGTCCCCCCCACCCCGGAACACACACATAATACACACATACACACCTATACACAAAAAAACACCCCTAAACCTCTACCTATATTTAATGATGTTTCCTGCAGAAATGGAAATACCTACCCTAAAATTGACATGGCATCTCAAGAGACTTCAAATGTGTGAAATGATCTTGAAGAATCAAACTAGACTTCATGTTTGAATGTGAAATGTTTCCCACGGGCTCATGTTTGGAAAGCTTGTTCCCCAGTTGCTGGCAGAAGTATGTCACTGGGGGACAGCCTTTGAAGGTTATAGCTTGGCCCCTAATTCTGGCTTCTTTTATGCTCCTTGGTCTGTTATGATATGATATGAGAAGCCTCAGTCACATGCTTCTGCTGCCATGAATTCTATCATGCTCTTCCACCATGACAGATGAAGACCCTCTGAAATTGTGAACCAAAACAGATATTTCCCCTCTCACTTGTTTCTGTCAGGCATCTTGTCACAGTGATGCAAAAATAACTAATGCCCTGATGAGTCACATCTCCTGATTCTAAAACGTACTGAGGCTAGTAATCAAGAGTGTGTCATGAGCATATAGGCAGACACAGGCACTAATGAAATAGAAAAGAGAACCTGGGAACGCACTTTTGCATTACTATCAAATCTTTTTTTTTTTTTTGAGTCAAACTTAACGGATTGGTCTTTTTTTTTTTTTTTTTTTTTTTTTTTTTTTTGGTAGGGTCTCACTCTGGTCCAGGCTTTTGCATTACTATCAAAGGGTCTTTTTCGGCGATCCTTTTTTGAGTGCAAAGGCATGCGCTTAACGGATTGGATTGGTCTTTTTTTATACACGAGAGTGAGAGAGAAAGAGAGAGGGAGAGAGAGAGAGAGAATTGTCATGCCAGGGCCTTCAGCCACTGCAATTGAACTCCAGATGCATATGTGTGACCTTGCGTGCTTGCATCAACTTGTACGTGGGATCTGAAGAGTGGAACATGGGTCTTTAGGCTTTGCAGGCAAGTGCCTTAATCACTAAGCCATCTCTCCAGCCACAAATCACTATTTAAAAATATTTTTACTTACTTATTTGAGAGAGACACAGACAGAGGGAGAGAGAGAGAGTGAGTGAGCACACCATGGCCTCCTGCCATTACAAATGAACTCCAGATGCATTTGTCACTTTGAGCGTCTGGCTTTATGTGGATCCTAGGAAATTGAATTTGGGCCACTAGGCTTTGCAAGCAAGCTTCTTTAACCACCAAGCAATCTATTCAGCCCTCAGATCATTTTGACAATGAACAAAGGCTAGTCTTTTAAACAAATAGTGTTGGGAAAACTAGATAACTACATGTGAAAGAATGAAGGTGGATCTTCACCTAACAGCATATACAAAAGTTAACTGAAAATGAGTAGATTAAATACAAGATGCCCAACTATAAAACTTGAAGTAGTAAATAAAGTGTAAAATCTCCACAATAACAGATCTCGCAATGATTTATTGACTCTGCCTCAAAAGAAATAGGTAACAAAAGAAAGGTGAACACATTGAGCTTCATGGAAATTTTAAAATTTGCCTATTATTCTGGGCGTGGTGGCACACGCCTTTAATCCCAGCACTCAGGAAGCAGAGGTAGGAGGATTGCCATGAGTTTGAGGCCACCCTGAGAACACAGAATGAATTCCAGGTCAGCCTGGGCTAGAGTGAGACTTTACCTTGAAAAAAAAAAAAAAAAAAAAAAAAAAAAAAAAGCCGGGTGTGGTGTTGCACGCCTTTAATCCCAGCACTCAGGAGGCAGAAGTAGGAGGATCGCCGTGAGTTCAAGGCCACCCTGAGATTGCATAGTTAATTACAGGTCAGCCTGGGCCAGAGTGAGACCCTACCTCGAAAAACCAAAAAAAAAAAAAAAAAAAAAAAAAAAAAGCCTATCCAAAGAAATGGCTCAGGGGATAAAGGTGCTTGTTTGCAAAGGCTGCTGTCCCAGGTTTGATTCCTCAGTATCCCTGCAAAGCTAGATGTACAAGGACGAGAGGTCCTGCTATTCCCATTACCTTTCTCTCTTCTTCTTCTCTCCCCCTCTCTCAAATAAATAAATATTTTTTACAAGACCATATAACGCAATATCAACAGGTTAAAAAGCAATCCACAGAATGGAAGAAAAATATTTGCAAATGCAATATCTGATAAGGGATTGTCATTTAGAAGACAGAGAGAACTCCACACACTCAGTAATGATGACAAACAATCCAATTCAAAACTAGACAAGCAGTCTGGGGCGTGGCTTCGTGGGAGAGTACAAATGTGTATTTATGCTGGAGGCCCTGGGTTTCATCCCCAGCTCTCTAAGAAAGTGGGTAAAGAATTTGAATAGACAGCCAACGAAAATCACAGTAAAACATGAGTGAAAGAAAATGTGGCATGTGCATACAATTTCTAACCAAATGGATATGATGGAGTCTTCAAAAAGAATGCTCTGGCATGTATTTCAACATGGATGAACCTTGAAGGACTAAGCTCGGCAAAGGAAGTCACGTTTAAAAGACAAATGCTCAGACGCACTTTTGATACCCAGAGTAGGAACAGCACGGAAGCAGAAAGTAGAATGGCCATCGTGAAGGGCTGGGCTCGGGAGGGAAGAATGGCGAGCTATGGTTGAATGGGTGTGTGTAGCGTTTTAGTTAATGACTAACATGCTAGACTTGAATGGGGCTGATGGCTGCACAACAGTATGAAGTGTCCATATTCCTGACGTGTATACTTAAAACTGATTAAGGTTTTATGGTGTGTGCATTTTAATATAATAAAAAACTTAAAACATATATGTATGTAATCTAGAATGAAATCAGTAAAAACATCCAACTGGAGCAAGAGCTTGAAGTTCAGGAGGCTGCCCTCTTGTCTGTGGGGAGGGTGGGCAGAAGGAAGAGGAGAGACGTTCATGGTAGATACAGTTATCGGTAATATTCTGGGTCTCGTGTTGGTGGTTGTAGATGGGAATTCCATGTGCTTGGAGTTCAATTGAATTAATAACAATGGGTCTGTGTGGACGTAGGGAGAAAATGTGCCAGAACTCCAGAGTCAGTGTCAGCCTATCACTGCTAGCCACGGGTAGATAGGAATACGGAGTCGGATGGGGTGTGAGAAACCGGCCTCTCTTCCAATGCACAGCTGCAGTGTACACACAAGTTTGCGTCTCTGGAGGCTGCATGTGGCAGAAGTGTTCTTAGGAATTCTACTTCGGGGCGACACAGGTGACGTGAGCTGTCTCCAGGCCCTCTGAGAGCTCTGCACGGGGAGGGTCAACACATCCATCTACAGAAGTCAAACCACCCACTGACTAGGAGCGTCTGGGGGGAAAACACCAGAGGGAAAACCAGCAGTGGCACCCATGCGTGCTCTCTGCACCTTAAGAGAGGAGTCGACTTGAAGAGGAACAATCTTTAGGTCTCTCTGGTCATACGTTAGTCTGAGTCTGAATGGATGCAGGTGAATTATTCTAAGTGGCAAGAAAACAGAGTGGGCTCTCACAAACATCATGGTGGGTGTTTCTTTGTCTGCTTTTATGGGGGGACAACAAAGCCGTCACTGCTTCATTTATCACGTCACTGCTCTTTCTATTACATCACTGCTCTTCCTATTATGTCACTGCTCTTTCTATTATGTCACTGCTCTATTTATTATGTCACTGCTCTATTTATTATGTCACTGCCTCATTTATTACGTCACTGCTCTTTCTATTACATCACTGCTCTTCCTATTACGTCACTGCTCTATTTATTACATCACTGCTCTATTTATTATGTCACTGCTCTATTTATTATGTCACTGCTCTATTTATCACATCACTGCTCTTTTTATTACATCACTGCTCTGTTTATTATGTCACTGCTCTTTTATTACGTCACTGCTCTTTTTATTATGTCACTGCTCTTTTTATTATGTCACTGCTCTTTTTATTACGTCACTGCTCTGTTTATTATGTCACTGCTCTGTTTATTATGTCACTGCTCTATTTATTATGTCACTGTTCTATTTATTACATTACTGCTCTATTATTAGGGTGGCAATGAGCCACATTTAGCTGTGACATCCCCTGCTTGATGGCCGTTGAACATAATTGAGGGTGTGCATTTTGCTTTTTTCCATTAGGAAAGCGCCCAGGACAAAGAACTGTGGAATTCTCCTGGGCGTCTTCCACGCAGCTTTGCTGGGACAGGAGCTCACTGTGGGCACACAGTGGTTACTCAGCCACTCATCCAACAGCTCCCTGTGACTGTCACAGCATGTGGCAAGGTAGCCAAGGGCTGCTTGGAGGTGCCTTTGGGCAGGAGGGCCACTCGTTCCCTGGGGGCTGAGCACCATGGTGCGTCTTTTGTCAACACCCCACTGCTTTATGCCCAGAGAACAACAGTGGCAGGAGCACCACCCAGTGTTCTCACCTGGATAGATCCTGAAGAATCCAGTTGAGCTGCCAAAATACTGCCAGGTCAGTGTAGGGTCTCTCTGGAAATTCTCCACAAACACGGGGTTTAGGGCCTCAGACATGTAGACTCCATTCAAAATATCTGGGTCTGAGAGTGAGAGCATACCGCAGAAGGAATTTCAGGGGGAACACTTCACATGTAAACATGCACCCACACACACCCCACATCCCCGGATGCACTGCCATCTAGCCTCACATGCAGCCCTATGTACACCCTCTAATCCAGAAGCACTTCCTTTTCCCCCAGCCCATGTGTTATGGTTTGGATATTGATTGTGTGTCCCCCCCCCAAGGGTTCATGTTTGGAAGCACAGTGGTGATGTGGGAAATGATGAAACATGGGGGAAGTGTTTGGTTCATGGCGGGCACTGCCTTAGAATGGGGTTTTTAGAATTTTTAAGGGGCCCTCATGGCTTCTCTAGAAAGCATTGCTGTAGCAGATAAAAATGGACCTTTCGGGCTGGAAAGATGGCTTAGCTGTTAAGGCGCCTGCCTCCTAAGCCTGAGAACACTGGTTCCAATCTCCAGCAGTTCCAATCTCCAGGTCCCACGTTTAGCCAGATGCAAAGTGACGCAAAGGCGCAATGCCGCACTTGACCACAAGGGGGCGCACGCATCTGGATTTTGTTCACAGCAGCTGAGAGGCTGCTGGCACATCCATCTCTATCTGTCTTCCTCTCCCTCTCTCTCTCTGTCTCTCTCTGTGTCTCTCTCCAATAAAAAGGACCTTTCCTCTCTCTAGCTTCCTGCTTCCCTGTGTGATCATGCCCTTTCACAGGCTCCTCCCCTGATACCCTCTGCCATGGTGGGATGCAGCCAGGTCCTCGACAGAGTGGTGCCATGTTGAGTCCCATCGACTCATGTGTTTGAACACTTGGCACCCAGCTGGTGGTGCTGTAGAACCTTCAGTAGTTGAAGCCTTGCTGGAGAGAGTGGGTCACTGAGGGAGGGCCTTGGGGTTTTATTGCTGGAATCTAATTCCTATTCCCTCTCTGTTTCCTGACTGTGGTTGAAGCCTTGCTGGAGAGAGTGGGTCACTGAGGGAGGGCCTTGGGGTTTTATTGCTGGAATCTAATTCCTATTCCCTCTCTGTTTCCTGACTGTGGATACAGTGTCACCAGTCACCTCCCGCTCCTACTGCCATGCCTTTCCCACCATAATGGCCTGGATACCCAGGAGGTGTGAGTCAAAATAAACCCTTCCTCCTATACATTGCTTTGGCCAGGAATGTGAGCACAGCAATGCAAAAAATAACTAACACAGACATCATCAGGTTGGTGTGGAATCATTTCTTTCCTCATCCTGTGTCAGGGAAGTTGCTGTATCAAGGAAGTGCAGCGGTTCTCAGAAAAATGGAAGCAAGACTTTGTCACCAGGCCACCCCTCTGGGCAGTGAGGACAAGGCTACCTTTGTTGTACACATTGGTGGGCAGCTGCACGCTGCTCATGGACACGTTCACCCTCTGGTTACTGAAGTGCGCGTTGGACTCAAGGACAAACTCTGCTCCCAGCTCCACGTAGTTGCCCTTCTCATCCCTTTCATTGATCAGGACGGAGTTGTAGTAATCAAACTGCGGAGAGAAGGGAGTGCGCCGAGCAGACACAGCCCAAGCCGAGAGAGAGAGAGAGAGAGAGAGAGAGAGAGAGAGAGAGAGAGAGAGAGATTGGACTTGGAGGAGTGGGCGGGGCTGGACAGATCGGCAGGACCTCCATGTCCACATATACATATTGCACTAGTGTTGCAATTACCTTCGTGTTGCTGGACAGACACCTGACCGGAAGCAGCTTACAGGAGGAAGGGTTTATTTCAGGCTTACAGGATGCAGGGAAGCTCACTCACGGCAGAAGAAGCTGGCTCCCCTCCATAGATCCATGGCAGAGAGAAACAACTGTAGCCAGCAGCAAGCACCAACAGCCAGAGCTCTAACTGGTTCTGGGCACACACTTAGGACTGGACTTAACATCTGCCCCCAGGGCTGGAGAGATGGCTTAGTGGTTAAGGCACTTGTCTGTGAAGCCTAAGGACCCGTGTTCGACTCTCCAGATTCTGTATAAGCCAGATGCACATAGGTAAGGCAAGTGCAAGGTCGCTTAGTGGTTAAGGCGCTTGTCTGCGAAGCCTAAGGACTCAGGTTTGAATCCCCAGGACCCATGGAAGCCAGATGCACAAGGTGGTGCATGTGTCTGGAGTTCATTTGCAGTGGCTAGAGGCCCTGTTGTGCCTATTCTCTCTCTCTGTCTGTCTCCCTCCTTCTCTCAAATAAATAAATAAATGAAATATATTTTTTTAGACAAGGTCATCACGGCAGAAGAAGCTAGGTCCCTTCCATAGAGCCAAGCAGAGAGAAACAACTGCAGCAGGCAGCAAGCACCTACAGCTACTCTGTTCACCCCTTGGGGCTGGACTCAAGAGCCATCCCAGTGACAGCTCCTCTAGCCAGGCTGCTGGAGACTCAAGTTACTCACTTCATCAAAAATACCTCAGGCTGGGGCTGGACAGATGGCTTAGTGGTTAAGGCGCCTGCCTCCTAAGCCTAAGAACATCGGTTCCAATCTCCAGGCCCCATGTTTAGCCAGATGCAAAGTTACACAAGGGCGCAATGCCGCACTTGACCACAAGGAGGCGCACACATCTGGATTTCATTCACAGCAGCTGAGAGACTGCTGGCGCGCCCATCTCTATCTGTCTCCCTCTCCCTCTCTGTCTGTCTCTCTCTGTGTCTCTCTCCAAAAATAAATTTAAAAAAATACCTCAGGCTGGGCTGGGGAAATGGCTTAGTGGTTAAGGCGTTTGCCTGAGAAGCCTAAGGACCCGGGTTTGATTCCTCAGAACCCATGTAAGCCAGATTCACAAGTTCATTTGCAGTGGCCAAGGCATGCCCATTCTCTCTTTCTCTCTATCTGCTTCTCTCCCTCTCTCTCAAGTAAATAAATAAAAATAAAATATTTTTAAAAACACCACATCTCCGTTGGAGAATTCAGGCAAAGACGGGTTGATGGGTGACAGCACACATTTAGACAATTGGATCCAGAGGGTTCACTGGCTACTTTAGGGGTAAACTATCACGATCATTGTTTTGATTCTCTACTTGGCTTGGTGAACAACCAGATTTGGAGACAGGTGCACTGAGATTCGAGGAGCCAGTGGACCTCATTAGCACCATCCGATTCTCCTGGGCAGTGAGACTCCTGGAGACGCAGGTGGAACAAGGAGCCTCTGGGCCCCGTGAGAGGGCCTGTGGTCTGCTCGCGGAGCCTGGCTTGGCTTGTGCCCAAGGGGTCACAGCCAGACCTTCTCCTTCATTCCTTCCAGTGCAGTCCCGATACCCACACACTGCTTCAGCTTCCTCTCGCTCCCCTCTGAACTCAGGCCCAGATGCGTGTGCATCCTCAACTCCAGCCCTCACTGCAGCTCTGACGCTGGACTTCAAGGCCTCTCAACCTTTCTCAGGCCACTCCTGTGTCTCTGTCCTCGCTACACAAGGGATTACCCCTAGTGGGTGCTCACCCGGCCTGCGCTTTCTTCTTCCTGTGTCGTCTCCTACCTTCAGTGCAAAGACCCATGTCCTTGCATCATCCACCCAAGCCCTTTCTTTCCCTGGGGCCTAGTCCTGCCCCGCAGTGTGCTGGAGACTCTGCATCTCTCCTCTCCCACCTGCGTTCTAGCACTCACTCTCTCAGCTGGTTCATCTGAACACACTTGGCACATGCCTTCCCTGTGAATTCTTGCTCTGTGAGCCTATTGAGGCAGACAGAAGGCCTCGCTGGTATGTGCGTATTGCACGGTCATAGAACGAGTGGCTTTCACTCTGCTTCCCCCATAGCTGGTACTCAGGCAGCCCTGGTGGTGGGGAGGGGATAAAGCAGAGCCTGGCACATATTCTGGAGGGAACTCACCATAAGAGATGCATTGAACTCATGGTTTAGGTCAGCTTCCTCGGCAGCCTCTACCAGGCTCTAAGGGAGAGAGCGAAAAGGGAAGGCAATGTCATGGAGGCACCACCAGGTTCATTCTGCTGTGTATGGCACCTAAGGCCAAGCTTTCTGCCCCCCTTCTTGTCCTTCCTCCTCTTCTCTCTCCTTTCCTCTCTCCTCTGCCCCTTCAGCCGTGTGGTAGTTTGAATGGATGTCCCCCAGTAGATTCAGACTTTTTAAAACTTCTTGGATTTCTAGTTGCCTGGCTGGAAGAGGGCTCTCTGTGGGTTAGATTCTAAGGTCCAGCTCTAAGATGGGTCTAAATTCCAGCCTAACATACATACACAGAGTGTCTGAGCTCTGCCTGGGCTTCCTAGAGTGTGCTTGCATATGGTGCCAGAACCGGTGGCCGTATTTCTCTGTGTGTGTGTATCTGTGAGAGGGGCCAGCTTCTTCGGCCATTGTGGAACTTCCCCTGGATCTGTAAGCTTCAAATCAACCCCTTCTTCCCATAACTTGTGCCTGGTTTGGACGTTTATCCCAACAGCGTAAAGCTGACTGCTACAGGCCACACGAACGTACCCTTCATGGTGCCAAGGCCACATGAACGTACCCTTCATGGTGCCAAGGTACTCTGACTTGTCCTGTGTTTACCTGGATGCCCATCAAGCCAGATGAGCCTGGGCAGGAGCAGAAAGCATCTCCTTTCCTGGTGCGACATGCCTACCTGGATGCCTGTGGGAACTTGGTGAGCGTGCACCAGTGGCTACAGCATGGCCTGAGGAACAGTCTCCACTCCATCCAGCCAGGGCCATGACCCTCCACCACCAGGACAGCCCCTGAAAGGTCCCATCATCAAACCCCACTTCCGGGAGACAGAAAACATGCGACGGTACCTTGACAGCCTCGACCTTCCTCCGCAGCATGGTCTCCATGTCCTCGGAGAACTTCCTCACCAGCTCCAAGCCATCCACCTCCTTGATCTTCAGACTGGGCTCTGCATCTTTATATTTCTGGGCAGGGTCAAGTGGGAGAGGTGGGTGCCTTTGTTCTGGACCGAGATGTCTGCATCCGAATGCAGCGGCTGCATGCCCTCAGTGGGTGCACTCTCACCCCAAATCTTTTTTTTTTTTTTTTTTTGGTTTTTCGAGGTAGGGTCTCACTCTGGTCCAGGCTGGCCTGGAATTCACTATGTAGTCTCAGGGTGGCCTCGAACTCTCAGCGATCCTCCTATCTCTGCCTCCCAGTGCTGGGATTAAAGGCATGCGCCACCACGCCCGGCTCTCACCCCAAATCTTGATGGCTACCATAGAGATGGAGATGCTCCCACCCTCCATGACTTTCCAATCAGCATTGCGGCTGCCTCTCTTCACACTCAATCTGTCTTCAGACACACAGCAGTTAGCGGCTCCTCAGTAGAAGTTCACTGACACTTGGGCAGTGTGTTTGACTAAGGCCAGAATCAGGAAATTAGGCAGCCTGGACAGGCCATACCCTTGCTCTTTCTGAAGACTCCTGTAGCTTCCATAGTGTCTGCTGTCATGGCAGCTGTGCAGCCCCCCTTCCCCCAGCGCCAGATCAGTGCACCCTTGGAGCCTGTGTGTGGCCCTGGCTCCGCACTGAGTCAGTTCAGCAGCTTGCAGTACTGAGGACGCTAACAACCTCCCAGAAAGCCCAGAGGAGCCTGGCTACTGGCATCAAGTTGCTGTCTGTGCCACGGGCAGTACTCACTGTGCACGTCATAAAGCGTGCTGAAAGCTACTGGCCCTGTGAGCTTGTGCAAGTCACTCAGTGGCCTCGTCTATAAGAAGTGACATGTCACTGCAAGGTCATTGCAGTGCCTAGCAAGACTTTCGCAAGACCCTCAAAATAGAAGAAAAAGATGATGTCATCAAATTAAAAGAGAGACTAATGGAGAGAGAGAGGGGATATGATGGAGACGGGAGTTCTAAAGTGCAATGGGGGGAGGGGAGGGAAATATCAGGTGGGGTTTTTTTTTGTATGTAAGTATAAAAGTCAATAAAAAAACAATAATTAAAAAAAAGAAAAAAATGAGTATAAAGGAAAAAAGTCAATAAAAAACAATAATTAAAAAAAGAAAAAATGAGTATAAAGGAAAAAAGTCAATAAAAAACAATAATTAAAAAAAGAAAAAAATGAGTATAAAGGAAAAAAGTCAATAAAAACAATAATTAAAAAAAAAAGAAGTGACATGTCTATTGGCATGTCTATACATTTAGACAGTGCTCTAGAATGCACAGACTACTGAATGCTTTTGCCTCCACGTGACCGTGGCTCTGACCACCTAATCCTTCTCTGACACCACCCATTCCTCCTCCATCCACCCGATAAACTTCTCGTAGGTCTAATTCCCCGTTGTCCTCTGGCTTCCTGAACATCCTTGAGCGTGCTGTCCCCACTGTCTTGTTCTGGTTGCAAAGCCTCAGCTTGCCTGTCTGAAAATAGCGGGATGAGCACACATGGTCTCCAAGACCCCTTACAGATGTTGTGGAGGGGGTCGACTTCTCTCCAGGACGTGCCCTGGCCAACTGCTTTCTGATCACACATGAGCTCCCCGACAGTGGACACTGACCTTCTGCAGCAAGAGGGCGCCTGAGTATCTGGTCACTGTGTCATAGAGGTCCCTGCCAAAGGTGTTGGCCCAGAGCTTCACTCTGTCAGGAAGGAAAGCAAGTGTGCATACCCCCGGCACCCCCATTCCCATTTAGCCCTCAGCCTTGGCCATCATCTCCCTACTTTCTCTAGACAAGTGTTGGGCCTTGCTAGACATGGGCTGGACCTGTGAGGAGGCTGGCCTGAACTATTGGACATGGCCAGGGACCCTGGGCTGTGGGGTTGCAGCTGGCCCTCTGTCAGGAAGTCCCTGGCGACGGTGATGGCCTTCCCTATGGTGTAGTGAGCTGTCATCACTCAGAGTGGGCAGAACTGGCGAGGTGCGCCCCCCCCCCAGGCCTCAAAAGGCTCTGACCATTCCATAAGTCAGACTTTGCCCCCCACAGTTCCTGACCTTGTGGCTGGCTGCCCAAGACACCCTCATGTGGCTGAAGTCACATAGCTTCTCGCCCCCCACAGAAACAGAAGTCACAGCCTTTTGTTATCTCCTTTTCCACCCTTCCTCTTCCCTTATCCTTCCCCCATAGCTTTGAAGTTACTAGTCCTTCCTCTATCTAGATAACAGCCCATAAACTATGCATCCGATCGCCATATAGTCCGTACGCGCCATCTCAACTTCCCCAAGTGTTTATAAACCCCCTTTGAATAAACAAGTGCTGTCCATCAGACGGTCTCCCAGGTGCTCATTGCCCTGTCATATGTTCATGTGTCGCACTTGCCCGCTGCTCCAGGAAGGACCCTGCTGCTTCCCTCCCAACTCCTCTCTCCCTCGCCCGGGACATCGGTGGCCAATGACCCCGGGAAATGGGAACGGAACAAGACCCACAGACAAGGGCCCCACAGACCTCTTAGTGGCCCCATCCCAAAGCCATAACGGTGCCTAGCATTCTGCCCCTTTCCCTTGAGCTCAACGCCTCAATCCCCAGAGCCTCGTGATGAGCCTGGCTCCTGAGGGCTTTCCCCGTGATCGTCAAGAACTCCTTGCCTCCTGCACTCCCCAAACTCCAGAGCCCATCCAGGCAACAGAGCTGCATTCTGCACACGCAAATCAGGTACCTCAGACTTGCTCTCATTTGTAATCCGTAGGCACTGGCACACATGCACACATGTTGCACGTGCACACACGTACACACTGATCCCAGAAGCATAGCCATCTATCCCTGAAGCAGCAGCCTGGCCAGGGCAGGAAACCCAAGGACACAGGGCTCTGCGGCTGCTCCAGTGTGTGCACGTGCTTGGCCCGGCCACCTACCAAGGGCCTTTCAGTGAGAAAGCAGGGAGGAGGAAGAGGCATGCATAGGTTCCGGCCAGCCAGGTGGGGCAATCCAGAACAATCCAGAGCTTCCCAGGCCTAGCTGCACATCTCAATGAGCCATCCACTCTTGTGTGTTTCTACCTCAATGCTGACCTGTTGGACCCTTAGAGACAGTGAGACCAAAGTGAGAGGAAAGGTTTCAAGCTCCTCCTCTGACAGAAGCCAGGGAGGGTTAGAAGGGCAGCCTGCTGGTGGGTCCTGACCTGGTACCCTGCCTTCAGGGGAAGAGTCCTGCAGTGGAGTGGGCATCCAAACCCTGGCTATGTCCTCCAGCCAGAGGCAGTGGCCCTCTGGGATCACCTCTAGGTCAGCAATAGCCAGTTGCATTGGCATTTGCTGAGGACTGATGCTGGGGCCGTCCTTTCCTTTGGAGGAAGGCAGAGAAGCCTGGGGTGGGAGTAATTAATGGTGGACAGGGAAGGTCAGGTCCGAGTGTGGTACAGGTTAGCCCAGCAAAGAGAATTGGAAGAGAAGTGCAGTTAGAAGGTAAAGAGGAGCTCAGAGGAGTGGACAATGCCTTTGAGGTCTCCAGCCTGGGCTATGCTTATGGCAGTATTGCCCAGCAGAGAAGCGTGTCAGGAGAAGGGAGGGGGTGACGGGCGCAGCTGAGACATGGTGAGTGTGAGGTTCCTGTCACAGGGCTGCTGAGTGCCTTGGGTAGGTGGTGCACTGCACAACACTAGAAACCACCCATCATGTTGTACCTTGAAAGCTACAGACTCAATGGAACACCTCACCTAATGCTCAGGAGGAGGCAGGAGCGCATCGCCGTCAGGCATGTGATTCTAGCAGGGCTGGGAGCCAGTAAGACATAACTATGGTCAAAACACTGAGGGGAGACGGACTCTGGCTAGGAACGTGCATGGCAGAAGTTGATCTGTGATGACAGCCATTGGGCACTTGTGATTTCTGGGGAGTGCAGGAGGCAAAGAGCTCTTGATGGTTATGGGGAAAGCTCTCAGGAGCCACGCTCATCACGAGGCTCTGAATTCAAGGGAAAGCGGAAGAATGCGAGGGACCATTAGGACTTTGGGATGGGGCTGCTAAGAGGTCTGCGGGGCCCTTGTCTAGAGAAAGGGGAGATGGCCCTTGTCCAAATGGGAGAAGGAGGGCAGGAGATGAGGATGGCCAAGGCTGAGACAACCAGGGCTCAGCAGGATGGGGGCAGAGGACAGCCAGGTGCTCAGCAGGATGGGGGCAGAGGACAGCCAGGTGCTCAGGATGGGGGCAGAGGGGGGCAGAGGACAGCCAGGTGCTCAGCAGGATGGGGGCAGAGGACAGCCAGGGTGCTCAGCAGGATGGGGGCAGAGGACAGCCAGGGTGCTCAGCAGGATGGGGCAGAGGACAGCCAGGTGCTCAGCAGGATGGGGGCAGAGGACAGCCAGGTGCTCAGCAGGATGGGGGCAGAGGACAGCCAGGTGCTCAGCAGGATGGGGGCAGAGGACAGCCAGGGTACTCAGCAGGATGGGGGCAGAGGACAGCCAGGGTGCTCAGCAGGATGGGGGGGGGCAGAGGGGACAGGAGCCAGGGTGCTCAGCAGGATGGGGGCAGAGGACAGCCAGGGTGCTCAGCAGGATGGGGGGGGCAGAGGGGACAGGAGCCAGGGTGCTCAGCAGGAGGGGGCAGAGGACAGCCAGGGTGCTCAGCAGGATGGGGGCAGAGGACAGCCAGGTGCTCAGCAGGATGGGGGGCAGAGGACAGGGTGCCAGGTGCTCAGCAGGATGGGGCAGAGGACAGCCAGGGTGCTCAGCAGGATGGGGGCAGAGGACAGGGGCAGGAGAGGACAGCCAGGGTGCTCAGCAGGATGGGGGCAGAGGACAGCCAGGGTGCTCAGCAGGATGGGGGCAGGACAGCCAGGCTCAGCAGGATGAGGCAGAGGAGGACAGCCAGGGTGCTCAGCAGGATGGAGCAGAGGACAGCCAGGTGTGCAGGATCAGCAGGATGGTGCTCATCAGGATGGGGGCAGAGGACAGCCAGGTGCTCAGCAGGATGGGGGCAGAGGACAGCCAGGGTGCTCAGGATGGGGGCAGGATGGGGGCAGAGGATGGGGCCAGGGTGCTGCTCAGCAGGATGGGGGCAGAGGACAGGGTGCCAGGGTGCTCAGCAGGATGGGGGCAGAGGACAGCCAGGGTGCTCAGCAGGATGGGGGCAGAGGGGGGCAGGAGAGGACAGCCAGGGTGCTCAGCAGGATGGGGGCAGAGGACAGCCAGGGTGCTCAGCAGGATGGGGGCAGAGGACAGCCAGGGTGCTCAGCAGGATGGGGGCAGAGGACAGCCAGGGTGCTCAGCAGGATGGGGCAGAGGACAGCCAGGGTGCTCAGCAGGATGGAGCAGAGGACAGCCAGGTGCTCATCAGGATGGGGGCAGAGGACAGCCAGGGTGCTCAGCAGGATGGGGGCAGAGGACAGCCAGGTGCTCAGCAGGAGAGGAGGAGAATGCAGTCAGGCATGGATGAAATCTCCTGGGACCAGCGGCAGCAGGGCTGTGTGGAGGCCATTCCAGGCTGTTCTCGAGCTTTCTGTGTGGATGGCTGCTCTTGGGCTCTCCTCCATCAGACCTGGATGCCAACCATCCTTTCCTGGTTCCGTGCCATTCTTGCAGCTTGCCCCCTGTTCCGGGTGGGAACCGCTCTCAGCAGGCTCAAAGCCGGAAAGAGTTGACTCAAAAGTGGGAGTGGGTCCCGGAGTGCAGACTAGGCACTTTCAGGTACTGGCCTGTGGTCTGGGAGGAGTTGACTAGCCTCCTCATCACCCAGGAAGAGCATTGCCTCCCCCACACCCCCAAACTGCAGCAAGGGCTGAGGCACTGATGGTGGAGCCCTGAGCTTAATGCCTAGAGGGGAGAAAGGAGAGGGTCGTCCAGTGCCACAAATGCCCACGCTGCTCAAATCATGCAAATACAGCCTAGGTGGGCCCTTCTCTGCCTCTGCCAACCTGGCACACAGTTCTCTAGTGGTTAGACTTAGAAATAGGCTGATCAACTTCAGTGTAAAACGCTCTGGTCCCCATACATATTGGGAATTTCCGAAACTGGAACAAACAAACAAAATACCCCGGAGAGCTTGCCTAGTGATTTATATCGGGTGTAAAGGACGGATGCTGATTCTTTCTTGATTCTGTCTTAGTGGCAGGGTAGAGAATCAAGGCCTGAAAGGAGGCAGAAAGGTATAGAAAGGAAGAATGAGGGCAGCCAAGCCCATTTTATCCAGGTTCTCAAACCAGCTGCTGTTCGTAGGGACCATCCTATCCACCAGCTTTACCCTTTCTGAGTGTCAAGGCACACACATTCCCTAAGGAGTCTTCCCCAGGGAGACTGAAAGTCATTTCCACGGCCAAACAGCCTCCATTCCAGTTCAGGGCCCATCACACCATCCCTGCCGGCTGACTTCGCCCTCATCCCTCCTGACACGAGGCTCTGGCAACTGCAAGATCAGCAGGTGTCTGGGGAGGAAAGAAAATAGGGGAGAAAGCAGGCAGCGGAAGCATGCAGGGTAGGCATGAAAGACGCCACAGGAGGGAGGCTCGAGGCTCACGTTTCCAGAGGAATGTTGGTCTGGCCCTGTGAGAGGGGCTGGGAGACGCCAGACAGCAGCAGCCACAAGATGACCTGCGTCTTCCCCAGGAGGGTCCACACCGCCGGCCAACGTTGGTAGGAACCCCAATTGTGGATGGGGTGGAGTGTGGGCAGACCCCACATAATGCTTCTGCTGGGGAGGGGATGAGGAAGAGGACAGAGCCCCAGGCCACGGATGTGCAACTGTGTGCTGGCCTGTCCCCAGCTTCCTGGATGTGGGGAGCCTTCTGGCCAGGCGGGCCCTGGTGTTGCCCCCAGCCGCAGTTAGCAGGCAAGCCTGCCCAGCTCCTGGTCCACCGGGAGAAGCTGTGACCAACCCCCCCTTCTAATCCCTTAGCCTCTCCTCCAATCCCTTCCTGATGCCCTAATCTGACTGACGCAGGAGTGGGGTGACCTCAGTGTGGTGCACCCAGCCAGCCAACGTTCCGCTTTAAAGAGGCCAACCTGTGTCCACGGAACACGGCTCTGGAACCGACAAGGAGGGGAGCTGCACCCAGGCCGCTGAGTTTGTAAGGGGCTAGGGCTGTGTGGGCCGGACCCTGCCTAAACCACAAGACCTTCTGAGCATCCCTGGGAGGGTGTGGCCCTGCTTTGAAGGGCTGGGCTCTGGAGAAGCTGGGAGGCCAAGTGCAGCATTAGAAGGGCAGTGCACATCTCCTGGCCTGGACCCCAACAGTCTACAAATCGCATGTCCCACACTTTACCACTCACGGCTGAGTGCGGTAGTTTGAATAGCTGGCGCCCAATACATTCAGTGTTTTATTAGTTTATAGTTTGCATCTGCAGCCACCTGGCTGGAGGCAGTGTCACTGGGCAGATCTTAAGGTGTGGTGGTGGGTTTAGGATTTCAATCTAAAGATATGCAAAGTGTGCCTAGCTGGAGTTCCTGAAGTGTGCTGTGCTGTGTGGCTTTTGGCTTCTCTCTCTCTGTTTGGTTCTGTGAAGGCAGGCCAGCTTCTTCTGCCATGATGGAACTTCCCCTAGATCTGTAAGCTTCAGTTAATATCCCTTCCTCCATAAATGTGCCTGGTCTGGAAGTTCATCTCAGTGAACCTGAAGCTGTCTGCTACACTGAGTCTCTGGAGGGGTGTGTTTGCTGGAATGCTAACCTTCATATGGTGTGCAGCCATCACCACCATCCATTTTCTCCTCTTGCAAAATAAAAACTTTATTGTTTTTAAGATATGGGGTGCTGGAGAGATGGCTTGGTGATTAAGATGCCTGCCTGCCAAGCCTAAGAACATGGGTTCAAATCTCTAGGTCCCACATTTAGCCAGATGCAAAAAGTGATGCAAGGGTGCAATGCTGCACTTGCCCACAAGGGGGCATGCGTCTGGAGTTTGTTCACAGCAGCTGAGAGGCTGCTGGCACGCCCATTCTCTATCTGTCCCTTTCTCTCTGTATCTCTCTCTCTCTCTCTCAAATAAAAAAAATTAAGCCGGGCATGGTGGTGCACACCTTTAATCCCAGCACTCGGGAGGCAGAGGTAGGAGGATCACTGAGAGTTCAAGGCCACCCTGAGACTACATAGTTAATTCCAGGTCAGCCTGGACCAGAGTGAGACCCTACCTTGCAAAACCAAAAATATAAAATAAAATAAATTTAAAAAAAAGAGATGGGGTGTTGCTCTGTCGCTCAGGCTGAAGGGTAGTAGAAACTCAGGTGAGTTTTAACATGGGCCAAGGAAAAGTAAAACTCTACCCATTTGATAAAAGTTCTTCATCCCCTATGGAAATTACTTCTGCCATTGTGGTGGTTTGAATCAGATATTGCCCAGAAACTCATGTATTTTGACTGCTTGGTCCCAGCTGGTGGTCCTTTGGGAAGTGGAGCCTTCCTGGAGAAGATACATTACTGGGGGCAGGGTTTGGGGTGTTATGGTCAGCTCCCCTTTGACAGATCTCAGCTCACTCTCCTGCTGCTGCTTTCCACCTGCTGTGGCAGAGGTGACGTCCAGCCTCTATTCAGGCCATGTTTTCTCCTGCAATCATGAAGTGTCCCCTTGACACTGTGAGCAGAAATAACCTCTTTCCTCCTGCTAAGTGCTTTTTGTCACATGCTTTGTCCCAGCGATGAGAATGAAATTGCAGTATCTACTTTCTGTCTCACTGTGGTGCGATCATGTAATATTTGTTATTTTTAAAATGTATATAATTTATTTATTTATTTATTTGAGAGAGAGAGAAAAAGAGAGAGAGAGAGAGAGAGAGAGAGAAGAGAGATTAAATGGGCATGCCAGGGTCTCTAGCCACTGCAAACAAACTCCAGATGCATGAGCCCCCTTGTGCATTTGGCTTATGCGGGTCCAGGAGAAACAAACCGAGATCCTTTGGCTTTGCAGGCAAACGCTTTAACCGCTAAGCCATCTCTCCAGCCCCAATATTTGTTCTTTTGTCACTGACTTATTTTACTTAGCACAGCATCCTCAAGATTTGCATATGTTGTAGAATGTGGAAGAATGCTTTCTTTGCAAGGCTGTGTAGTACTCCCTGGAATCCATGAACCCAGTCAGCCAGAAGCCCCAGCAGGAGCCTGCAAAGATGGGTGTTTTGTGGCTACTCCCAACCCCACCCCAAGGTGGTCCTTAAGGTAACCTCCACCCACTTCTAGTCAGCACTAGCAGCTGTCCTTCCCTTAACCCAGACGTTGTTCCTTACAGCTGCATCTCAGCCCTGGTCATTGTGAGATGTCCTCTCCTGCTCCTCTATGCCCAGCCTTGCCAAGAGCTACTGTTGTCTCTTAACTGGTCGAGTTGTCTCTTTATGGGGTCTCCTTAACTCCTACAGCCTTTCTGACAGCTGGTCTCTGGACCTGCCTCTGATGAGTTTGTATTATTATTATTATTTTTTTTTTTGGAGAGAGACACAGAGAGAGACAGAGAGAGAGAGAGAGAGTGAGAGGAAGACAGATAGGGTGCGCCAGCAGCCTCTCAGCTGCTGCGAATGAAATCCAGATACGTTCGCCCCCTTGTGGTCAAGTGCGGCATTGCGCCCTTGCGTCACTTTGCATCTGGCTAAATGTGGGACCTGGAGATTGGAACTACTAGAGATTGGAACCAGCATTTTTCTTAGGCTTAGGAGGCAGGTGCCTTAACTGCTAAGCCACCTCTCTGGCCCGTTTGTATTTTTTTAATATTTAATTTAATTTAATTTATTTATTTGAGAGAGATACAGAAATAGGCAGGGAGAGAGGGAGAGAGAGAGAGAGAGAGAGATGGAGGGAGAGAATGGGCATGTCAGGGCCTCCAGCCACTGCAAATGAACTCCAGACGCATATGCCCCCTTGTACATATGACTTACGTGGGTCCTGAGGAGTCAAACCGGGGTCCTTTGGCTTTGCAGGCAAATGCCTTAATCACTAAGCCATCTCTCCAGCTCCCGATGAGTTTGTATTTTAAAGTGACAATTGAGGGACACTGTGAAAATGTAAGACCCCATCGCTCCTCTGTTCTAAAGACCCTGTGGATGCTATCTGACCTACAGCAATGCCAAAAGTCTAACCATGTGTATGGCACAATGCAGGCCTGGCGTGACAACAGCTATAGTTCCATGCTCACGAGAAACCTGCTACGAGATAACGTGTCCAGAGACAGACTGTCATTGGTCACAAAAAGGGGACCACCCCACACAATGATTGGCCAGTCAAGCCCCTTAAAACTCCCTGCACTTCCTCAATAAATGAGTTTTGTGGCAGCTCACCCTCTGCTGCTTCCACCCAACTCCCAGAGTCTGTGTCGTGACTCCGCACCTCTCACCCCCAACTCGGCAGAGACCCTGCTGTCCCTCCCGGGCTGGCCCTAGGGGGGACCCTAACAACCATGGGCCACAAAGTCCCATACTAGCTGGACCTGGCTTTCTTTCTGCCCTGGTCCCCTCTATCTCCTTGACTCACAGGCTGTACCCTCAATGGCTCCTTAATGCTCCTTGAGCACATCTGGCATGCCCCTGATCTCCTGCCTCCACCTCATGAGTGCTGGAGTTTCCATGCTCCTTTGATGAGGTTCAACCTTAAAAAGACAGGAACTCCTTCTTCAGGGTGGGGACACTGAGGACATGACACCAAGTCAATCAGCCAGACACAGAAAGAATATTACACGGTGTCACCTAGATAAAGGGTCTAGGTGGCCATATTCACAGAGAGAAATTAGAATAGTGGAGCTGGGTGCAGTGATGCATGCCTGTAATCCCTGCTCTCAGAAGGCAGAGGCAGGAGGGTTGCAAGTGGAAGGCCAGACTGGGCTACAAAGTGAGACCTTGTTTCAAACAAACACAAAATAAACCAAACACATTATAAAAAAAGGAAGCCGGGCGTGGTGGCGCACGCCTTTAATCCCAGCACTTGGGAGGCAGAGGTAGGAGGATCGCCGAGAGTTCGAGGCCACCCTGAGACTACATAGTTAATTCCAGGTCAGCCTGAGCCAGAGTGAGACCCTACCTCGAAAAACCAAAAAAAAAAAAAAAAAAAAAAAAAAAGGAAGAAAGAAATTAGTCCAGTGGTGTCCAGGGGCTGGAGGGAGGAATGGGGAGTTGTTATTGGCATGTGGGGGGGGGCATAGTTCCAGTGTTCAAGTAGAAATGAGTGCTGCAGATGGATGGTGGTCACAGCTACAAGACTCTTTGAGCATTCTAAATACATTGAGCTATATGTTTAAAAATAGTAAGATAGTGAATTGTGTGAGTTTTACCATGATTTTTTTAAAAGAAGGAGGAGGAGGAAGAAGAGGAGGAGAAGGAGGAGGAGGAGAAAGAGTAAAATGTACAACTGCCCTGGGGACTGGAGTCTCCTCTTCTTCCCAGCCAGTGCCCCTTCCGTTTTTTCAAGCATCCATCTCAATAAAGGGCCAGTGGCTGTGTTTTAGAGTGCTGAAAAGGAGAGAACACCGTCAGACTCCAACCCTCCACCCTGTCATCCAGCTTTTGCTCTTTTTAAAAAAAAATTTTCTTTTTTCTTTCTTTTTTTAAATGTATATTTCTTTTGTTTTTAAATATATTTTATTTATTTATTTGAGAGAAAGAGGCAGAGAGAGAGAGAGAGAGAAATAGAGAGAGAGAGAGAATGGGCGTGCCAGGGCATCAAGCTACTGTAAATGAACTCCAGATGCATGCACCCCCTTGTGCATTTAGCTTATGTGGGAGAATCAAACCGGGATCCTTTGGCTTTGTAGGTAAATGCCTTAACCGCTAACCCATCTCTCCAGCCCTTCTTCTTCTTTTTTTTTTGGAGAGAGAGAAAATTGGCACACCAGGACCTCAGCCACAGAAGCCAACTCCAGACGCTTGCACCACCTAGTGGTCATATGCAACCTTGCGCTTGCCTCACCTTTGTGTGTCTCACTTACATTGGATCTGGAGAGTCGAACATGGTTCTTAGGCTTCGCAGGCAAGAGCCTTAACTGTTTAGCCATCTCTCCAGCCCCAGCTTTCACTCTTAACAAGGGGGTAGAGGGGGACGTGAAGATGTAAGCAAAACACTGTTGATTTCAATGCAGGACCCTGTCCACACATGCATGGACACACACACACACACACGTATGCACAAGGCAAATGCACACATACACCTAAATGCAAGAGTACACACGTGCACACTCACACACACACACACACACGTATGCACAAGGCAAATGCACACATCCACTGAAATGCAAGCACACACACACACACACACACACACACACACACACACACATATAAGCACAAGAGAACATGCAACACACATATGCCTGCACATCCACGTGCATGTGTCCCAGAGTTGGGTGATGCAGGTAAAGATATCACCAAAGATCCAAGTTCCTTCCATCACCCTTCCCGGCCATTCTGGGTGTTTTGGATTGTCCAGAGGGCTGCTGCCATTTCTCCAGGCAGTGTAGTGTCTGGATGGGGAAGAGTGGCTAATTGTTCCTGTGGATCTATCTTATTGCTGACAAGATCCTTTAGCTTTGCAGGCAAGTGTCTTAACCACTACGCCATCTCTCTAGCCCTGTACTTCATATTTTATTCACCTCTCTTGCTGAGCATTTGTGATGGTTTTCATCTGAAATGTCCTTCAAGGGTCCTTGTGTTAAAAGCTTGGTCACTAACCTATTGGGAGGAGGTGGAAGCCTTAGGAAGTGAGGTCTAGCAGGTAGAAGCTGGGTCATGGAGGGCATGTCCGTGAAGGAACATCGGGACCTCAGCCCCTTGTCTCTTTGCTTCCTGGCGGACATGAAGGGAGCAGCTGTGCTCTGGTTCTTGCTCCCACCGTGGTGTTCTGCCTTGTCACAGGCCAACACTAACAGAAGCAACACACCAAGGGCTGAAACCTCTGAAACCATGAGCCAAAATAAACGTTTCCTCCCTTTGTTTATGTCCAGTGTTTCCAAGTAGCATAACGCTGACACAGTGCCAGCTTCCCCTGCAGGGCGCCTGTTTGGTGTTCTGTTCCCAGTGCCTAGATAAGTACCTGCACATACTAGGTACTCAGCAAGGAAGGAGAAATGAGAGCTGCTCGCTGTGATATGATAAGAAATATAGTTTTGCTGTTTTCGTCTCCTCTCCAGTTCCTAGCACAGACCTGCTAAAAGCCATGTCATTTCTTTTTTTTTTTTTAATTTTTTAACTTTATTTTTATTTATTTTTGGAGACAGACACAGAGAGAGACAGACAGAGAGGGAGAGAGAGACAGATAGAGATGGGCGCGCCAGCAGTCTCTCAGCTGCTGTGAACGAAATCCAGATGTGTGTGCCCTCTTGTGGTCAAGTGCGGCATTGCGCTCTTGTGTCACTTTGCATCTGGCTAAACGTGGGACCTGGAGATTGGAACCGGTGTTCTTAGGCTTAGCAGGCAGGCGTCTTAACCGCTAAGCCATCTCTCCAGCCCCCATGTCATTTCTTAAGTGACTGTGTACCAGTTGCATCACTTATCCCAATGCTAGCCCCTGGCTTCAGTTCTCACATGGGTTTCACAAACCCTTGTAAAGTTTCTGAGGACATCTTGGAAGTGTCTTGTGGTGACACATACCGCACCTTTGGCTGACTTGGGGTGGGCAAAGGAAGATCTAGCCAGGAGCTGAAGCTTCTCCACCTCTTCCTACCAGCCATGAAGGGCTAGAGGTGAAGCTCACGGTCCGTGATGCCCGGGAATAAAGCCTCCACAACATCCCTGAAGTGTGAGGTTTGCAGACGTAATGGATTGGTGAACTGTGTGCAAGCTGGATGAAGGACCCTGAGCTCAGGGCCTCTAACGTCACCCTGAGCACCTTCGCTTTCAGCCATTCACCTATGTCTTTACCTTGGCCTTCAAACAAACTAGCACATGTGTTTCTCTGAGATCTGTAGCTGTCATAGAAAACCCTTGAACTTACGCTGGGCGTGGTGGCGCATGCCTTTTAATCCCAGCACTCGGGAGGCAGAGGTAGGAGGATCACTGTGAGTTCGAGGCCACCCTGAGACTACATAGTGAATTCCAGGTCAGTCTGAGCTACCTCGAAAAAAAAAAAAAACCAAAATAAAAATAATAAAAAATATTTAAATGAGCCGGGTGTGGTGGTGCACGCCTTTAATCCCAGCACTTGGGAGGCAGAGGTAGGAGGATTGCCGAGAGTTCAAGGCCACCGTGAGACTACATGGTTAATTCCAGGTCAGCCTGGGCCAGAGTGAGACCCTACCTCGAAAAAACAAAAACAAAAAAAACAAACAAAACAAACAAACAGAAAACCCTTGAACTTGAAGAATGGGTAGTAGCCTGTCCCATCACACACACACGATTTGTAGCTCAGCTGAGGGAGGTACTATAGACCCCCTTGTCGTAACCGGCGCCTGAAGCAGGGCAGTTTAATGAATTTGGCCTTACCTTGTGGGGTCTTCACTGATGGTACTTAGTGTCACTGAACAGCAGACACAGGGTGGCATGCAGAGGGTAGAATCAGTCGACTGGTGTAGGAATACCCGACCCAACTGGTATCACAGTGGAATGTTCCAGAAGTATTGAACTCAGTGGGAGCGGTAGAGAATTGAGTTTGGCTTTCACCTGGGGAGTATGTGGACCATGCAGACTCCTAAGCCTTGTTCCAGATCTATTGAATGTAACCTCCAAGGTTTGGGGGCCCTGGCTTCTCTGGTCCTTGGGCTGGCCAGTGGCAGCCACTCCCCTGGCTTCCTGCACAGGTACAAAAGTGTCTGTTGGGGGTTGGAGACACTTAAGAAGAAACAGGGAAAGGTGAGGGTGACACCCGGGAGGGACAGACCAGAGCCTGCACTGGCACACTGGCACAGTGGCATGCTAGTAGATGTAGTTTTAAGGCCGGGGTTGGCTGGCCTGGTATCCTCCTACTTCCTGTACAGCAGATGTGTGGGATGACAGTGGTTTGTGGGAACAGGGTCACGAGGGAACCTGTGTGTCTGCTCTGAAAGGAGCGTGTGCATCAAGTAGCACCGGAAGTGAGAAGTGAGATTAGATACGTGCATGGCAATAAGGCTAAAAAGTAGAACTGCAGGAGCATGACAGTGGAAAGCAGAATCGTTATGTGGATGTGATTCTGACTTGTTCCCCACTTCCAGACATGATTTCCTTTCCACTGAGCGGATCTGTATCCATACCCTTTAAAGTCTCTCTAAGTTAATAATGGTTATCCCATTTAACCGGTGCTGACTTCACTCTCCATTGGAGAATCTGCTTCTCTTTTTCAGATGGGAGTGGGATCTGAGGAGATAAATGACCCAGCGCACTGCACCCGGCCCCAGCTGACACCACAGAGGAGCTGGGGAAATGAGCAAGAGTGCTGCTTTCTTAGAGAATCTGATAACACACAAGGGTGAAGGAGACAGACACTGAGGACACTCAACACTACCAAACCAGAGATCCAGAGGCTCCTAAGTTCCCATCACTGAAGCAGACTTAAAATGCTCCAAGCATGGCTCAAGGAATTTTGCGGAAGAAGGGGTGGAAAGTTTGTTAGAGCCACAAGCTGAGACATTTTACATAGAGATATTGCCTCTCCCCTCCCCACAACCCACATAATGAATGACCTGCAATTGCCATGGGGTTGATCTGCATCCCCAATGAGGAAGGCCTCTTCAGAAAATGGGCAGGGACTGCCGGGCGTGGTGGCGCACGCCTTTAATCCCAGCACTTGGGAGGCAGAGGTAGGAGGATTGCTGTGAGTTCAAGACCAGCCTGAGACTACACAGTGAATTCTAGGTCAGCCTGGGCAAGAGTGAGACCCTACCTCGAAACCCACCCCACCCCCAAAAAAGAAAAAGAAAATGGGCAGGGAAGGCGGGAAAGGATGGTACCACATGTGTTGTTTACACACTAAATATGTCCATACCTAATGAAAATAAATTTAAAAAGTAGAAATGTAGCATTTGGTGGGAGAAAAAAACAGATCCATAACACAATACCACTGACACAGATTAAAAATGTAGACAAAGATTTCTCAAACTGCAAAAGTCATTGATAGAAAAACAATATAATTCATTAAAATTAAGCAACACAATTGTGTCAAGAAACACAATTAAGGGCTGGAGAGATGGCTTAGTGGTTGAGGCACATGCCTGAGAAGCCTAAGGACCCCAGTTTGATTCTCCAGGTCCCACATAAGCCAGATGCCAGCCTAAACATAGACTCATTCATATGAAATTTAAGACTAGAGTCTATGATGGCAGGAGCTAGGGGCGTGGTATCTCTGACATCAAGACCTTCGAGAAACGCTCTGCATATTCATCTGAGTGGTGTGTTAACACATGCAGATGCATGCACAAAGAAAGGAGGGCAATTCAGGACCCATGTTGGAGCACTGTGTTGGCACACTGGGGCTGCCCTAACAAAATGCCACTGGCTGGACTCCTTAAACAATAAACAACAAATACAGGCCAGAAAAAAAAAAAAGAAAAAAAGAAGAAAAAGAATAAAATAAAACTCCTCATATTTACAACTGAAAAAAAAAATACAGGCCAGAAGTTCAAGATCATGGTTTTGGCAGGGCTGCTTCCTTCCAAGGCCAAGGGAGAAGAATGTGTTCAGTGCTCTCCCACATGCAGCATCTGGCTGGCATCTGGCATTCCTTGCTTGGCAAAGCATCACTCATCTCTCCATCTGCACACATCACACTCCCTCTTTTTAAAATTATTTATTGATTGATTTAAGAGAGAGAGGAAGAGGCAGACAGAGAGAGAATAGGCACACCAGGGTCTCCAGCCACTGCAATCGAACTCCAGATGTATGCGCCACCTGTGCATCTGGCTTACGTGGGTCCTGGGGAATCGAACCTGGGTCCTTAGGCTTTGCAGGCAAGTGCCTTCAGTCATATCTCCAGCCCCCACCTTCCCTCTTGCTATGTCCAATGTCCCCTTTCTGTGAGGACATGTTGGATTAGGCCACACCCCAGTATAGTATGACCTAACCTTAACTAATGAAGAGTGGAGGTGAACCGGGTTTCCAAATAAAGTCACACTGGGCACAGCAGGCCGGGACTTTCCTATGTGCACTGGGGAGGGCAGTTCAACTCCAAACAATGCCGCTGCTCTTCTGATGTCTCCTCCGCCATCCTGGCTCGTCGCATTTGCCCGAGCTCTCACCATGTCGTCTCACAAGACTTTCAGAGTCAAGCAATGCCTTGCCAAGAAACAAAAGCAAAACCGTCCCATTCCCCAGTGGGTTTGGATGAAAACTGGTGACAAAATCAGGTACAACTCCAGGAGAACACACTGGAGGAGACCCACGCTGGGTCTGTATGAATTTGCACACGGTGCAGCTATGCATGCCGAATCATGGTCAATGGTTGAGTCTACCAAATGGAGCTGATAATGTCTGCACCGTGGAGACGTCTGCATGTTAAATTCGAATCTAATTTTACTTTCGATCTGGTCTGCATGGAAGTGTTGGTGCAAAAATAAATATGTAAGTCCTTTATTTAAAAAAATGCGGCTAAGTGCTACAAAGTTTAAGTCCTTCCTGTTGGCGGGTGACCTTTAGGGACTCACTGGTGACATTCTAGAAATATCTGTGGTCAGATGCTACGATTCTGGGCCTGTTGTCCATGGCAAGAGTTTCTTAGCTGGAGAACCCTAACCAGACTTGAAGTCAGTGGTGTGATTTCTTCCAAGTTGGACACGAGGGCTTACAGTTCAGGTCTCATTAGCACAAGAAGCTTTGGTCATGGATGACCAGAAAAGGAACTTGACCTTGGGTTCATCACTTTTTAAAAATATTATTTATTTATTTATTTATTTATTTATTTATTTATTTATTTATTTAGAGAGAGAGAGAATGAGCACACCAGGGCTTCCAGTCACTGCAAACGAACTCCAGATGTATGCACCACCTTGTGCATCTGGCTTATGTGGGTCCTGGGGAATCAAACCGAGGTCCTTTTGGCTTTGCAGACAAGCGCCTTAACCGCTAAGCCATCTCTCCAGCCCTGTGTTCATCACTTTTGTATTCCATTCTTGACCCTGAACAGACCAGGGTACCTGCCCCTGGCAATAGGCTGCTGAGTTTGGAGGAGTGCTTCACAGAGGCCCACAAGCTAACACTTGCTTGCACAGTGCTGCTATTGGGAGTGTGGAAGACCTTTTTAAGAGGCGGGCTTTATGGACATGGGGTGTACTCTCTTGAAGACATGTGAAACCCCAAGCTCTCAGGTGCTCTCTGCTTCCTGGCTTGTCATGTGAACACTCACTCTGACACATGCTTCTTGTGTACAGTGTTACCCTTGACTGAGGACTAAGCCAGCAGACCATCCAATCTTGCACCTGATCTTCCAGAACCTTGAACAAAAGAAACCTCTTTTATAATTAGCTTAAAAGTAATAATAACAGCTGGGCGTGGTGGCACACGCCTTTAATCCCAGCACTTGGGAGGCAGAGGATTGCCGAGAGTTCAAGGCCACCCTGAGACTACATAGTGAATTCCAGGTCAGCCTGAGCTAGAGTGACACCCTACCTTGAAAAACCAAAAAAAAAAAAAAAAAAAAAAAAAAAGTAATAATAATAATGGCTGAAGAGATGGCTTAGAAGTTAAAGTGCTTGCCTGCGAAGCCTAAGGACCCAGGTTTGATTCCCCAGGACCCACGTAAGCCAGATGCACAAGGTGCTTCACTATGGAGAGCTCATGCTGAACAAGACAGCCCCAAAGAAGAAAGAGGGTTTTGCTCTCTAGTGTCCTTGCATTTGAGGAATTTAAGGGCTTCTGTGCACAGAAAAATCCCCCCACAGTGTTCTAAAATCCCAAGCAGGAGTCATGCCATGGGGAAATGATCTTCATTTTCCTCATCAGAGTGGGGTGTGATAGATAGCGGGAGCTGAAGATGGCTTCCCGGGGTCCCTGAATCAGGGGCCATTCCCGTGGACCAGCAGCAGTTGTCTAAAATCATCAGCTGTACTCCCTGGCCATGATTCTGAGTCTGCAACTGCAAAGACATGGGCTTTGCTATCAAGTCCTCTCCTGCTTCTTCAAACACAGAAACCAACGTCCGGGGCGGGGAAAGGGTCAGGCAGCTGGCCACTAGCAAAACCCAATCAGACCCCACGTCTCATGGTCTCCATACCCCTTTGTGCGTGGCTGTTCAATGCAGCCAGGGCAGGGCTCTGCGGGCAGCCAAGTGTGGGTAGGAGGTGGAAGTGTCCCTGGCTCCTAGCCTCCTCTCTCCATGTCCCAGGCAAAGAACGGAGGGGATGGCAGCTCAGGCAGGTGGAGGGGATTTGGGGCTGGCCTGGAAGGGCAGATGGGGAGGCCAGGAGCTTCCAGGAGGGGTGTGCTGAGTGACAAGGGGCTGGGAGGGCCTTGCTGGCATCCAGCAATCATGTGCTCACAGTATTTTGGGAAAGGAACCTGAGAGGTAGTGCCAGGGCCTGAGAACCTAACCTAGGCTTCTTGTTCCTGTGGCTGACCCTGTTCCTCCATCATCAGCCCCAGGGAGGCTCAGGGTCTCGGGAGGCACCTGCTGTGGACTCTGCTTTCTGAGGTCTAGGCCAGCCTGCACTGCCTCCTGCATCGTATCCCATGTTCAGCTAGTGCTGTGGACAGGGACAACTTTGCCTGTGCAGAGGTGAGGGAAGTCGTACATTGAGAAAAATGCCAGGTTCAGATTTCAACTTCCTCAGCCAGGAACCAAGCGGAGCTCTCATCCTTACCGGCTTTCCAGCAGGGACTGATGAAGTAAGAGCAGAGAACGGGGCGGTGCGTTGCAGCAGCTTGATAGGTGGGATCTGCTGTTTGTCATTAGCTCTAGCCAGCATTTCCTCACGGAGTCTCATTAGCATGAACCTAGTCAGCCAGGCAGGAAGCCTGGTGGCACCCTTGACTTCCCCTGCACTAGCCATATATGATTAATGAAATCTTACCAGCTTTGTTTACTATGTCGTGGTCCCATCCACATACTAACCAGGCCTGACACTGCTTAGCTTCAGATGAGATCGGGCGCGTTCAGGGTGGCATGGCTGTAGACCGTTTACTATATATTTCTAGAATCTGGTCTGTCTTTGAATTAAAAAAAAAACATCTCAACTGCCATCTCCTTGGCTTAGGCCACCATCCCTTCCTATCTGGCCCCTGCCTCCGACTCCACGGCTGTTACGATTTGGATCTGTAAAAGCATCCACAGTTCACGTGTTCCCAGCCCAAGACACCACTGGAGGAAAGGGAACTTTAGGATGTGTGGCTAAAGTTAGATCTTTGGGGTTTGCCCTTGAAGGGAGTATTGGGGACCCCTCCCCCCACCCGGCCCTTCCTGTGAGTTTCCATGAAGTGAACAGCTTCATTTACCACATGCACACGCTGCCACGATAATGGGGACTTTGAGCTTGGCAAACACAAGCAACAGAGCCAGTCGAGCTCGGACACCCTTCTTCTTCAGCTCAGCTGAATTTCTCACAGGAGTGGAAGGCTGACTCTCACAACCGTTCTCTCTCTCTCTCTCTCTCTCTCTCGTATCCTCTACTCTGTTGTCAGACACTTGTGGGAAGATGGAGTCTGACCGCGTCCCTTTCCACCTGAATCCATCAGCGTGTTACTTACAGGTCTGGACTATGCTTCCTCCAGCCACGTCTCCTTTTTTTTTTTTTTTTAATTTAAATTTTTATTTATTTTTATTTATTAGCAACAGAGAGAGAGAGAGAGAGAGAGAGAGAGAGAGAGAAAGGGGAGGAGAGAATGGGCACACCAAGGCCTCCAGCCACTGCAAACGAATTCCAGATGCATGTGCCCCCTTGTGCATCTGGCTTACGTGGGTCCTGGGGAATCAAGCCTCGAACCGGGGTCCTAAGGTTTCATAGGCAAGCGCTTAACCGCTAAGCCATCTCTCCAGCCCTCCTGCTCCGTCTTTTAATTTCCAACACATTAACTGGTTTTGTACCTTCCTTCCCCCCGACTCGCACGCACCCTCAAACACCATGGCTGCCTCTTACGTTTGCCTGTGCTCCTGTTTATATCTTGAACACTTGTCTCCATTCAGTTCATCAGCTCCTGCCCACCCTTCAGGAACCTCTTAGACATCACCTGCTCCCGGAAGCCACCTCTGGGCCTTCTATTTGCTTCCAGTGCCCCATAATATCCCATGTCCTTATGACATTGTCTTATAGTCTCCCTTCAGCCTAGACTGTGAGGTGTCTCTCGTGCCAGCCACAGCCTATGCACAGAGGCCTGCACGCATACAGATGCCACAGATGGAGTAGCTTCAAAGCTGATGGACGGTAAAGACTTTATAGAATGTGGCTTATTTGAGTGCATAGACAGATACGGGGCTAGAGAGATGGCTTAGAGACTAAGGCGCTTGCCTGCAAAGCCTAAGGACCCATGTTCAACTCCCCTGATCCCACATAAGCCAGACACACAAGGTGATGCATGCACAAGGTTGCACATGTGCACAAGGTGGTGCATGTCTCTGGAGTTTGATTGTGGTGGCTGGAGGCCCTGGCATGCCAATCTTCTCTCTCTCTCTTTCTCAAAAAAAGGCCAGTCTGTGGTGCTTGCTTCAAGGAAAAAAAAAAAGGCAGATACACTTTCTGGTTATCTGAGGCTGCACGAGGTGTATTTCTCAGACTCTTTTTGTGTGAAGGAAGACCAGGAGGGCGGGGGAAGGTACTGAGGAAGATGGAAAGCTTCCGCAATCCCAAAGCCAGCAGCTGACCTTAAGCTAGGTGATGGCAGTGTGATGGACGTGGATGTTCACACAGGATGAGGGCTTTGGTCCCCTGTCCTTTCAGCATTTGCTATTTATGGATATGCTGTGTCTCAACCTCTGGGCATGCCAGGGGTGGTACTCGCTACACAGTGAGGAATAGAACTTAAGGAACTCATGACCCTGGAGAAATGCTAGGGACAGAAAATATAAAAGCACCACAAATAATTCTGGAAGGGTCCATGAGAAAATTAAGTGTCAAGAAGGAAAAGTTGGACTGCCCCACAGCTATGAGGCTGAGTAAACTGCACACTTCCCAGGACTGCTGTCAACAAGAACACTGCTCTGTGGGGATAAACAGGGGACACTGCAAGCCTTATGTTTGACCTGCCGGGCTAAATGATCCAATGGGTACAATAGTGGCATGTCTGTTATGGGGGAATCAATTGCTCTCTATTTGTACTGGAGATCTGGGAATACATACCTGGTACCAAAAAAACCTAATCAAAAGCCTATGGTAGGGGAGGTCATGAGCCTTAGCAGTGTAACGCCTGCTCTTGTCTGATTAAATGGGTATATTATGCCCACCAAAATGCCCTGTAAACACTTCTCTTAATGTTCATACCCATATAGTAATGCTACTCCCACTTTTGACTAGAGAAACCTCTTTTCAGATGGTAGTGACCCCTGGGATGACTCAAAAGGCACCACAGTGCTGAGAACAAGTTACCATGGAGTGTTCAGCACTGAGACATCTCTATCACATCTTCCAAGGCTCAGGGTCCATTGTGGAAGGGGTGACAGAAAGAATGTAAGGGTAGGACTGCTTACAATGTAATCTTCCAGACAGAAAATGGCCTGGATACCCATGACCTCACAGTGCCTGGTATTATCTGTACAAGAACCTTATAATAGGAGGAAAAGATGATGACATCAAAATAAAAGACAGACTAATTGAGAGAGGGTGAGGGTATGATGGAGGGTGGATTTATGAAAGGGAAAGGCGGAGGGAGGGAATTCTCATGGAAGTTGTCAATTAAAAAACCTACAAGTTGCTCTGAATTGAAACATTCCCCTTTGCTCCAGGGAGGAGGGAAGCTCATGAGACTTGGGAGGTAAACAAATCCAGAAAGCCAATAGTGGTGGCGCACGCCTTTGATCCCAGCAACTGGGGAAGCTGAGGTAGAAGGATTGCTGTGAGTTCAAGGCCAGACTGAAGCTACAGGGTGAGATACAAGTCAGCCTGGGTTTGAGTGAGATCCTGCCTCAGAAAGAAAAGAAAAAGAAAGAAAGAAAGATGGATAGATCTGCAAGGTCCCTCACCCAGCTTCTCGAAGCAGTAAACAATTGCTGGGGAGACACTCCAACCAGCAAGTCGTCCAGGGAGATTCAGGGAGGGTTGGAACTTCCTGGAGTTATTCTACTCTTTTTCTATTTCTCATTCTCTTTCCTTTCTCCTTTCTTTTCCTTCTTTTGTATTTTCTTTCTCTTCTTTTCTTTGCCAGGCTAAAGACAGACCCTGTGCAGTGTGCCATTCAGGGGAGGCGCAGTGAAAGACCTACTCACAGCAAACAGAGAAGGGAATGGCAGACAGGATCGCATACATTCCTCGCTTGAGGACTTACTTACACGAGCATGGATGACTGCTCAGCCCACCCAGCATGGGTGGTGCGTCCCCAAAGCTGCAACACAGCAGCTCCTGCCCAAACTGCAGCCAGCTGATCCAGGGTAGAAGTGACTTTTTTTTTTGGAGAGAGACACAGAGAGACACAGAGAGGAAGACAGATAGAGATGGGCATGCCAGCAGTCTCTCAGCCACTGCAAACGAAATCCAGATGCGTGCGCCCCCTTGTGGGCAAGTGCAGCATTGACCCCTTGCGTCACTTAGCATCTGGCTAAATGTGGGACCTGGAGATTGGAACCGACGTTCTTAGGCTTAGGAGGCAGGTGCCTTAACCCCTAAGCCATCTCTCCAGCCCCGAGTTGACTGTTTTTATAACCTCTGGCAGGAGGACTCTCAGGTTTCCTGAGCTGTATGGTTTCTTGTACATTTTATGAGCCTCCTCCTTCTCTCCAGGAAAGAGTGTTTTAATGGGGTGGAAAAAGTTACCTGCAAAGTCAAAGCCTTGTGAATGCTGGGCAAGCGCTCTACCACTGTGGCAGTTTGAATGTATGGCCCCATAGACTCAGGCTTGACACTTGAGCTGCTGGGGTTCTGCTGGTGCATGGAGGTGTCACTGAGGGCGGGCCTTGGAGTCCAGCCCTAAGGTGTGTTGGAAGGCAGATCTTTAGATGTGTGGAGAGTGGTTACAGCTCTGATAGTTCACGCTTGCTGGCATTGGTGTCTCTCTGCTTGTATTGATGAAAGGGAGCCAGCTTCTTCCCCCTTGGATGAAGTTAACCCTGAATTTTGCAAGCCTGAGATAAACCCCTTTCACCTGCCCCAAAAAATACAAAGAAAAAATAAAAAGAATACCGTTGTGGAGCAGGAGAGATGGCTTAGTGGTTAAAGGACTTTCCTGCAAAGTCTAAGGACCCAGTTTGCAGTGGCTAGAGGCCCTGGCATGCCCATTCTTCTAATAAATAAATAAAAATAAAATATTTTTAAAAAGAATGCTGCTATGGAGCATGAGTGCCACGAGGTAACTGGTAGTACTAGGTGCCTGTGAAAAGGCCTACAGACAATCCCAGTACGCATGCGGGGAGAAGACAGGTGGTGGGACTGGAGTCCGGACCATTGTGACTCTAAGCGCAGTGCCCTATGCGTGGCATCACTTGGGATAAGGATGCCATGGTACCCGAGATCTTGGTCTGAGCCCTGGAGTGTGCCATCCTCCAGACAGGTGGTGGTGAGGTGAGGACAGCACTCTGGGAGAAAATGGGCTTGCAGAGAGGCTGGCACGTGTGCACAGGCCACGGAGAACGCACACTCGTGTCGCCCAGTGTCTTCGAAGCTGGCCTCCCACCACATCCAGGGCCACCTCCCAGCCTCCCATCAACGGGCTGCTCCCCCTAGCTTTCCCACAGATACTCAGCACCTCTCCCCTTGTTCCTCAACTTCTGGGAGGTTCGCAGACTTTGTCTTACAACCCTTCTTGCGCCTCTTTCGAGCATCTTTGACTTCCACGCTACCGTGCTCGTCAGTCAACTTGCAGAGCTTCCAGCTTCCTTCAGTTCTGTCTCGAGCGGCTTGGGGGCTCCGTCCAAGCTGCACTCAGCCGTGTGCTCGCTCCCTGGAGAAGGCTCATTACAACAGCCATCCGCTCTTCACCTCCCCCCTGGCGTTTAAGACTGCAGTCTGCACGCACAGTTTTTATTTGTGTACTTTCCCCACAGTTCTAAGCTGTTGGAAAGCATTACTCAGAACTCAATTGGGTGAAAATCTGTCTGGCTGAGCAAGGCTGGGTTAAACACACCAAGCATTTGTAGCCACCTCTCTCACTCCCTAATTTTAAGAGGGGGGTGGGGTGCCAAACATTTGCAATCTGAAAATCAAGTATTCAGAAAAACAGAGGAGGCTCACCAATATGTGCAGCCAGCCAACCTGACATGACAAAGCACAGCTACAAGCTGCCGGCTGCAAATGACACAATAACCTTAAGACGACTCAACGCTCCAAAGCCAGAGGCAGCCGACTTCTTGGACAAGAGGCCAATGTCTGGATGGAGCAGGCATTGTTTGCAAACAGCTTCTCTGCTGCAATGACAGGGCAGTCAGTTTGTCCATGCAGCCTGGAGCCTCAAATCTTAAAACTGCCCCCCTCCCCGGGCCTGTCACATTCCACCCTGTAAACAAAGAGCTGGCTGCCAGCTCTGTTTGCCCTTCTGCACTGCTGCCAAATGGCTGAACCCAGCTAAGCCTGGGGCTGAGTGCGCCTTTTAACACGATCCTTAGTACCTCTCGGGCTGGCGAAACAGCCTTAACATGTATGATTGGTGGATTGTCCTAACACTTTCAAGAACAGGTGAGGGCTGAAGTACGCAGGGCTGGGATTTCGTGAGGAGGAAAGACATGTTCTTTTCTTATCTGCAACCTTCTTAAGAGGAAGAAAATCATGTTCTGCCTGTCACCAGCGCGTGAAGCGGGAAGAAGCTAACCACTTGAGCCCTCACGAGAGATCCTTTAGCTTAGGACTGTGTTGCCTTGGGCTTAGCTTTGGAAAGGGCTGGAAAATGCCAGTTGCCAAGCAGCTAAGCGTCAGCAAGGGTAGGGCACTCACACCAGATGTTCTCGAAGATGCGATCACAGGTTTCCCTCCCACTGCGTGGTCACTTTGCCTGGCCTAAGTAGGGAGACCATATGGTGAGTCTTCAGAACATCTGGGGTCTGCACACCCTATGAAATAGTGTTGCCTTCCCTGGCTTGGCAAGAAAAATAGTGCTTGCTATTATTTTGGAATGTCCCCCAAAGGCCCATGCGCTAAATGCCTTGGTTCCCAGTGTGTGATGGTAGTGGGGAGCAGTGGAAGAATGTGAGGTTCTGAGAGAGTGCTTTGAAGAGAATATTGGACCCCCTCTTCCTCTTTGCTTCCTGGCTGCCATGATATGGTCCGCTTTGCTCCATCACAGGACCAAAGTCAGTGAGCCAGCCAGCTAGGAAGTGTGTGCCGGACCCTTGCAAACTGTGTTCCAAAGCAGAACGTTCTCCTTTGATTCATTTCAGGTGTGTAGTGGCAGTATGAGAACAAAACATTGTACTTTAACCAAAGACACAGGGGCGGTAATGGCTCTGTGAGGGGTTACACTAACATCTGTGTCTCACCGAGCTAGAGGCACCTCCTCTGTGGTACTGCTTTCACTGTGCTGATGGAGAAGTGAGGAGGGAAGGTGATATAGCAAGGTGGCCTCAGGCACACAGTGCCACGGGGCTGCAGGCCCCTCCCAAAGGCTGGTGTGCGAGACACAAGCCTGTAGGTGGCAGAAGCAGCTGCAGCTCCAGGATGGTGGCCTGGCCTAAGGCACGCTGCTCCTGTATCTCCTCTAGACCGGGACAGGCTCTCTCCTTTCACGAATGTCCAGGAGCTGAAGGCAGGCTGCCTGACTCCACAAGCTCGCACTCCATCCTCTACTCCAGGCAGCCTGCCTCCCCTCACTCTGCAAGGTGACAGCCAGTTGCACTGGGTGACGCTGCCTTTACCCACACTGCTCCAGGCTCCAGCTGAAATTCAATAAGGATAAAACTGCTGCCCGGGGCAGACCTGGAACAGAGGCTGTGACATCCAGAATTTGAATTCAGAAGGAAAATGGGAAGAGGAAAAGTTAACTTAGCTACGAAGTTTAACCTTGGGTGGCTTAGATAACCCTTTTAATGTATTTCCTGCCTGATCCCACTATAGAATGATCTTGAACACAGACACTCTCACCAGAAGAAATAAGCATTCCAGCCCCAGCTGTCCTGTACAGGGCGACTGTGTTTGGTCTAAATGAGTCGGACCTGTCTCTTAAAGTGATTTATTCCAGTGGAGGATGAAATATGGAAAAGGCATCATTTTTCAAAACAGATTTCTGTGGCGTTGACCTAAAAAGGCCTGAGCAAAGCCTGTGCACCACGTGGCAATGCCGGGCTTGGGCTGAGTCCTCATCAGCACGTGCGGTGCGTGCTGCTTCCCACTGAATGCTGCTGCGGCGGCTTCTTGTCACTTCTTCATGCGGAAGCAAATGAACTAGCTCATGATCAGCCATTCACCACTGCAGCTCTAACAGATGTGCAGAATGGAATTCATCTCTTCCCAACGAGAGAAGCAACTTCAAGTGTGCGATTAAAGAGCTTTTCTTTTTCCTATTACTTCACATACATTATCTATCTATTTATTTATTTCCACTGAACTATATCCCCAGTCCTCACAGATTATTTTTAAAGATTGGCTAGTGGCTAAATATCTTCTTCTTCTTTTTTTTTTGGCAATGCTGGAGCTCAAACCCAGGCCTTGATAGCGAGGCAAGTACTATCACCAAGCTACATGTACAGCCCTAACTTTGTCCCAGTTTTAGTAGATGTGTTGCCAAAGTGACACGGTTACCACTCATTTCAGTATAACAGATCCATATGCGCCTCTTTCTGGCTTCTCTCTCCTTATAAGAATACAGGGACATACATGTAATTACTAATGTCAAGTTTCTGATAGATACACATATGTTCATCACAACGATGGATGATGTGAGAGGCCTGAAAGAAACAAAAGAACTCATCTCTTCCTGACATCAGAGGTGCACAGGGGGCGCCTGATCAGCACAGTGCACAGCGCGAGCTTGGGAACAGTCAGCTTCTCTCCAGCCCCCGTACCCCGCGGGGACAGTGCCCTCCCGCGGGAGACAGAGGCGCCACTCCAGGCCTCCTTGCTGCCAGTGAAGCTGAACAGAGGTCAGAAGCTTCACGTTCAAGAATGGGTGTCACAAGCTGTAAGGAAACCTGTTTTTTTTTTTTTCTCCAAGTCTATTTTAAATTTTCTACAAAATCAAGTCAAACTTGTCTTTTAAGCATGAAGCTAAATCTTTTTCTTTTCTTTTTTGTTTTTGGTTTTTGAGGTAGGGTCTTGCTCTAGCCCAGGCTGACCTGGAATTCACTATGTAGTCTCAGAGTGGCCTTGAACTCATGGTGATCCTCCTACCTCTGCCTCCCAAGTGCTGGGATTAAAGGTGTGTGCCACCACGTCCAGCTGAATCTAAATCTTTTTTTTTTTTTTTTTTTTTGGCTTTTTGAGGTAGGGTCTCACTCTAACCCAGGCTGACCTGGAATATGTAGTCTCAGGGTGGCCTTGAACTCACAGCAATACTCCTACCTCTGCCTCCCAAGCGCTGGGATTAAAGG
This sequence comes from Orientallactaga sibirica, assembly GCA_036365145.1. Lineage (NCBI taxonomy): Eukaryota > Metazoa > Chordata > Mammalia > Rodentia > Dipodidae > Orientallactaga > Orientallactaga sibirica. The sequence continues at coordinate 6,222,289 of JAEOAD010001268.1, forward strand.
TGTTTGCACCATGCCCGCCAGGCTAAATCTTATTATGATGGAAGAATGAATAGTGCTTTAGAGATGCGAAGCTTGGGTAGGGACAAGGCCTGTGGGGAATGGGGAAGGGGGGATAGAAGAGCTTTATTCCCTGCTAATACTCAGCAGTGGCTCATTTCTGCACAGATCCTTTGGGGCTTCCTCTGCAGCCTGGCAGCCTGGCAGGGACCCTTCAGCTTCTAGATTTAAGCTTCCCTTCTCTGTGACCATGGAAATCAAAACCGGTCTGCAGCAGGCAACAGAGCTTGGAGAATTCTCATTCTTCTGCCCCTCAACAGCCACTACCTGGATGGTGGTCTCCGGGGACCCCACCTTCAGCACACTTTTCTAGAAGTGTCTGGTCAGAGGCGCAGGCAGGCAGGTTCTGCAGCCTGGGTACAAGAGCAGTAGCTCAACTCAGAAGCAAAAGTGTTGGTAGAGCCTGGGCCCCGTTAGCTTTCAGAGCAGCTTTCTTCTAGAAACTTGCTAGAGATGCCTTCAGACATAGTACCCCTCCAAAGACTCAGGTCAACAGGCCAAATGGCGCTTTATAAAGAAAAGGCTTCATTTCATTCTCAAGCCTTCTCAGGTAACTCGTGGAGTGACAGTGTCCCCTGGTGGTTGTCAGGGACCATGGCACACAGAGCCCAGCACCAGGAAATTGATCTCTCAATACCCTGAGCTATTAATAAACAGCCATTAATAGACCAGGCCTTCCCACCAACAGCCTGATTCTTCTTAAAATGGCCTTATAAATGTACGAAAATGACTCTGGGCATTCACTACGTGACCTGAGTAAAGACGTACTCCATTAGTACCAAGTAAAGGATGTGATTCTTAAACACAAATCTTACCAAAAAACCTCCCAAAAGACATGGGATTGTACAAAAACATTACTTTGTATTACCGTACTTTGCTACAAAGGGAGAGACACATTTGCTTTCACGCCGTCATTTATGAGGTCTTTCTTGTAGCAGCTTGTGTCACAGTGAAGAGATAGGCTTCGTAGATTATGCTTAAGAAGTTGTCGTCATTCTGGAAAACAAAGCCCATAGGCCCAGGGGACTGTTATTTGAGTGGCAAAAGCCAAGGCCTCCTGCCCGGAGCTCAGCTGCTCTACTGGCCTTGTACTAAGTGGCTCATCTTTGCTGGCTTTGCTGACAGCTGGCCGGATTTGCCTGCAAGTGTGGATATCAAGTGGGCGGAGGCAAGGCTGGGACGGAGATGGGTTTTCCTGGTCAGAATGTGAACTAGCCCACACTCACAACACTCAACACAAGCGGGCCACCAAGCCATATGACATCACAGCTCACACATAAATAAACCGGTTCAGCTACCTCAATAATGCCACCTCAATAATGGTTTAGGAGTTGTGTGTGTGTTGTGTGTATGCATGCGTGTGTGTGCATGTGCATGAACGTGTGTTGAGGCCAGAGGAAAACATTCAGTTATTTTCCAGCCCCTGCCTCTACAGAACTGGGTTCTAAGTGTATGTGAGTGGCCATGCCATCTGTTTACACGGGTGATGAGGAATTCAGCTCTGGCCCTCATGCTTGTGCAACAAAGTGCTTTTACCCACCAAGCCACCTCCCAGCTCTGGAGTTTAGTAGCAGTTTTAAAGGTCCTCCAGATTGCCCGCAGTGTCTGTGCATTATCGTGGGTTTTAATCAGGATTTTACCTACAATATGCCCCACTGGCACCTTATCAAAGCCATCGTGATTCTTCCCATAGACAGTAGAAAGCTTTTGACCTTGGAAAATGGGCAGTTGAGACATGGGTAGTCTCTGAGCTCTTTTGCCTGGCTAAATGCCGGGAGAGGACCCCAGGTCTAATCAGCGGGGTTCTTGGTTCTTAATGCTGGAGGCTTTCCCTCCTCTCAGATCTTGAAAAACTTCAGTGGTCCACACACTTCCCACATGGCTCCATTGTCCCTTCTCTTTCCCACAGACTTTGCATCATCCACATGTTATCCCTGTTTTTCTTACAAAGTAGGAAACAGCTGGCTGTGATGGCACATGCCTTTAATCCCAGCACTTGGGAGACAGAGGTAGGAGGATCACCATGAGTTCGAGGCCACCCTGAGACTACATAGTTAATTCCAGGTCAGCCTGGGCTAGAGTGAGACCCTACCTTGAAAAACCAAAAAAAAAAAAAAAAAAAAAAAAAAAACCACAACCATAAATAGGGCTGGAGAAGATGGCTTAGAGGTTAAGGCGTTTGCCTGCAAAGCCAAAGGACCCCGGTTTGATTCCCCAGGACCCACATAAGCCACATGCGCAAGAGGGTGCTTGCATCTGGAGTTAGTTCACAGTGGCTAGAGGCCCTGATGTGCCCATTCTCTCTCTCTATCTCTCTACCTCTTTCTCTCTCTCTCTCAAATCAATAAATAAAATATATATTAAAAAAAAACCATAAATAAAAATAAAAAAAAATAAAAAAACAAAGTAGGAAATTGCCCATGTGTGTAAGATTGTGTCTGAACAAAGAAGACTTCATGCAAATAGTCCGGGGGAAAGAGGAGATCAAGTCCAGAACATTCGGAGAAGTGACGTGTCCACAGAGACGAGGAGGAACAGGAACACAGGGTCTCAGTCACAACGTACAGTCTTAGGCCAACGTTATCCGAACGCAATGGACCAGGAAAAGCAAGGATCTTTAAAATCCAAACTAAATAATTTTTTTCACTGTTCATGGTAAAGAAATTTGCAGATGTTTGTTCTAAATTCTTGTGATTTTACCATGAGCAGTTTTAAAAGGCAGAGAGTTATTTTTATCCTAACACTTCTTTATGAATTAGTGATTTATAAATTAGGAAGGTTCAATCACTTGTTCATCTTATTTACATTAGAGTGCCATTATGCTTCTAAAGTAAGGTGCTGGCTTGCAGCCCCGTTTTGTCACTTGCTCTAAAATATGCCATCTTAAATGTTTTCACTAATAGAGATCCATGGTCAACGTAGGAGGAGACAATATGTTCTCCAGCAGCCATTTGCTGCTTAAGCAAAGTATTGCAAGCATTTTCTTCAAGACTGCTTACAGCTAGATTCCTAAACACATTAGCTGAGGGATTTGCATCTTTGCGGCTTAAAGCCCACCGTCACTCTGCGACACGGAAGTCAGGTCCATAACATTCCATTATCACCACTGCATGCAGTGCAGGGCCAGGAGTTCTCTGCAAGCCCAGTGTGACCCCAGCTCTGCTTGCTTGCTGGTTGCATGGTATTAGGTCTGTCATTGCCTCAGTTTCCTTCTAATACCTTGTATAAGGACTGAGTGAGTTAGTATATGCGAAGAGTTTAAAACAGTACATGACACGAAGCCCTGTCTACGTGTGAGCTTATACTGCAGTATTTCAGTGACAAGCGAGGCAAGGTGGCACCAGCAAGGCGTCCTCCTAGCCCACCCTGTCCTAATCAGCAGGTTTCAAACCATTCGCAAACTGTGCCAGCGGCAGCCACGGCTGGGCGCTTAAGACTAGAGCTTGCCCGAGATGGCCTCTGACCATTTCCAACCCTGACCTCCCAGAATGTAAACCTGGTGACTGCTTAGCTCGCCAGTGCATAATGCATGCTTCCTTCTTTTCTGACAGGTGGCAGCTGGAGGCCCCAGTTACTCCTCCCAAGTTACAAATTCCTTGAAGGGTTGAGACACCAAAGGCTGCAATTATTATTCTAAATATTATCTGGTTCACTGAGTTCAGAAGCCCCTGGGGTTGCGGGAGCTGTTACTCTGAAGAGTGTGAAGCAGGCACAGTTAACGGAGTCTGTCACAGTGACAGTGTCCTAACAAAAGAGACTGCATGAGAGATACATTAGCCTGGGTGACTGCTAGCAGTGTATCGGGAAGACAAAATCCAGAATATGGGGAGAAGTGAAATGTACACAGAGTGGGAGGAGCAGGAAGGCAATGTCTGAGTCAACGTACACAGTCTTGGGACCATGTGATTTGAACGGAATGGACTGGTAGCTCAACAAGTCTTACCTGGACAAGGTTCAGCAGGGCCTCCTTGAGCTGTATCCTGGTGAGGGGCTTGCTGGTCATGGAGGGGGGCTCCCAGCTCTGCAGAGGCAGGAGGAGGCTGGGGGAGGCAGCAGGCGCTTCCTGGCCTCCCGGGGTCGTGAGTCTACTATCAGTCTCCCTCAGCAGAGCACAGGTGGGCTGTGTGAACACCATGGGGGGCACGAGGAGAGGAGCCACTGGAGCAGGGATGCACTTTGGTGAGACAACCTGCTCACAGCAAAGACATGCAGAGAACAGAGGGTTAGGGGGACCCCACAAAATGCAAGCTCCAGAAGCCAAGAGGCCCTGCTCACAACGATGGTATGGGGTGTTTAGTGGAAATTGTTTCCTGGGTGGGCATAGCTAACAGGTAACTAGTTCCTGCTCCGCTCTGGGCATTTTCCTTAGCAATCCCTACGCCGCCCTGGAGCAGTCTGCTGAGTTCAGTGCTGTGTTGAGTGAGATGTTTCTAGGCTTGGCTGCATTACTTGGCAACATGCACTTAAGACTACTGACCTTACCGAGCACTAGCTGCTCATGGCGCCGTCTCGCACCGCTCACAGGAGCGCTGGCACATGTCTGTCAGGTGACTATGCGGCTCCCGGACCTGCTCTCCAAGGAGAGGGGTCCTCCGCCTTCCTTCCTGTCACTGTGCTTTGTGAATATGTCCCTCCTCATCCTCCTCGGAAGGACCTGTCCACCTGCAGGGGTCGTCTGTGTTTACAGGCTGGTGTGGGGCCTGCGGTGGGGTGGATTGACCAGGGGACAGGGGACATGGGTTCCATGGAACTTGGCGGATTGTGACGGGTTTGGTGAATCTATCTAACTCATCTGGCTGGCAGGCCTAAAGACAAGTTTTCCAGTGGCTTTTCCAGTTATGCAAGTGACAGTTTAGGTTTGACTGACTCCTACAGCTACCATGTGTCTAAAACTTAGGTAAGAAAAAGGAGTTTTTCTCAGTCTCCAAGTGTCCCAAAACTCACAAGAAGGGAGCAGAGAAGCAGCACTTTTGAAGTAGCTATAATTTTATCATCACTGCCTTGTCATCTTTGGGGATGGACAGAAAATGGCGTAGAGTAGACGGGCTGACGTTTCTTTAGCTTGCCATGTTTGCTATCTGAGGAGAGGTGCTAAGAGCTGGCGCTCCCTGAAGGAGTCCCAGCATTAGGAAGAGCAGTGTGGGCTGACAGAATGTACCCATTCCTTATTTGGCTCTTGACATTTGTGAGAACTGAAAAGAAAAAAAAAAAAAGAATTGTGTATGCAGACATTTAAGTCAGACTATGAACCCTGATTTTCTGACTTTAGATTACCAAAGAGAAACCCATGCAGATCTTATAAAAAGGAGGGCCAGCAGGGCGGTGCAGTGAGGGTGAGGACGAGACACAAGTCATTTGCTTGGTTGAAGGCACTGCATTCGACTGGGGCTCACAGATCTAAAACTACGGCATTTACAAAAGTGAACAATTTCTGAGGATCTGTTATAAGCTATGTCACAAAACATGTCAAAAAGACCCACGGGGGCTGGAGAGATGGCTTGGTGGTTGAGATGCTTGCCTGCGAAGGCAAGGACTGGAGTTCCATTCCCCAGGACCCACGTAAGCCAGATGTAGAAGGTGGCCCATGCGTCTGGAGTTCGTTTGCAGTGGCTGGAGGCCCTGCGCACTTTTCTTTCTCTCTCTCCAATAAATAAACACAAATAAAATATTTTTTAAAAATAATTTTAAAAGTGCCTGGTGTGGTGGTGCATACCTTTAATCCCAGCACTCGAGAGGCCAAGGTAGGAGGATTGTTGTGAGTCTGAGGCCAGCCTGGGACTACATAATGAATTCTAGGCCAGCCTGGGCTAGAGTGACACCCTACCTCAAAAAAACCAAAAAAACCAGAAAAAAAAAAAAAAAGAAAAGAAAAGAAAACAAAACAGAAAAGCCTACAGCGGTGCAGGCTGGAGAGAAAAGAGTTTGCTTTCTCCACTGCTATGCAGAACAGCACCTATCTAACACGTAGGAAGTGCTCAAACGTTCACTAACACCATGCAAGCAACAACTGACTACGCAACGAACACCGGGAAGCAGACAGCTGTTTGACAGCCAGTGTTAGAGCACACTGTCAGTTACCACAGCCAACCACTAGGGGGGTTTTCCATGTCTGGTGGCACAAACAAGCTAGCTCTAAAGCGAAGGGAGCGCCAGGCTGCTAAGCAAAGTGAAGCTGCTCTTTCCAGGCGGGAAGACAGGGTGAAGGATAAGGAGGAGATGCACAGAGGGGCTTTGGGTGCCCATCCTAAACAGAAATGTGTGCACAGACATCACGCTTTCTGTAGCACAGAAGTGGAGTGCAAACTTCACTGTATTACTGTCAGAGTATTTCCCCCAGTTAGTAGACCTTTACCTGCTGAAGAGGTTTCTCTGTGCTGGCTGTTTTGCTGACCCAGGCCTCCAAGGGCTTCCGGGTCCTAGAGTCCTGTGTTGCCACAGGAAACCTGGCTGCCAAGGCCGGCCGAGGGCCTGCCTGCAGCTGCTGCTCCTGCTGCACAGCCTGGAGCTTCCTGAGCAGCTCTTGAGGATGGAGTACCCTGGGGCTGCTCTCCTGGCTGCCAGGGAGGGGCAAAGCTGGCCTTGGCAGTGTGCCCTGCTCCTTCTCCACAGCCTGACGTCCCAGCATGTGAGGTGGACAGTGGTCCCTGAAATATACCAGCTGTGGCTGGGCCACACCCTGGACAGACAGTGCAAGGCTGCTGCTGGGGGAAGCTGGGCTGTCAGGTGCCAGCACACTGGAATCATACTTGTGCGCCGACCCTGAGGGGCTCTGAAGCTGTGCTAACAGATGCGGGCTCCTGCAAGGACTGTGTGGGCAATGCGAAGTCCCAACATTCCAGACTCCTGTGGGGACAGGTCCAGGCAGAACTCCCTGTGCAGAATGGGGCCTGCCACCTTCACAGAACTGCGGCTGCGCAGGGCGTTCTGACAGCGGGTGCTGCTCTGTGTTCCTCACGATGAGCTTCTGAATGGCTGGGCAGAGCTGCTTCTCGCTGGGGGGGGAGAGCCTGCTGGGTTCCTCACAGGGTAGGGAGCTTGTGACCCCCTGCTGAACCAGGAGCTTCTCTCGCTGCTGCTGCTGCTGCTGCTGCTGGTGGTGGTGGTAGAAGGTCCGCGGGGGCCCCACAGCTTCCTGGCAGGGAGCTCTGCTGTGCTTCCCAAACAGGGCTTTTAAGGATAAGTGCCTGGGTTCAGTGTCTAAGGCCTGGGAAAACAACAAGTATGTCTGAAAATGGGTCCACACACAATTTTGATATGAGGGGAAACTGCAAAAATATCTTACCTAACTGATGGTTTATTCTATTTAGAAAGGATTAACTATAGAAGCTGAAAAAACATGAACTTGAAAAACTTACGACTTTTAAAATGCTAAACAGTTTCACAGTACTCTTCCTTCCCAGGCCCAAGATTGATGTTATATTGTCGAGTCTGGTCAGCTGATAAAATGGGATGTGATCTTTGAGGGGCCTGGGGTTCACAGATTGGGGTACAAAGTTATATGAACTGCAAAGCGCCATCCCTATAGCAAGGGTCCATCTAGGGTTGCTGAATACAGTGGTACTGAAAATGCACAGGACTCAAGGGTTTCGGGGTTCCGGGTAGCTTTTCACAGAATTAGAGAAACGTAGGCCTGGAAAGAAACAAGTCCATGTACCCGTGGCTTTTAGATCATCATTGTCCTGTGTCAGCCTTACCTCTTTCGAAAGTCAGCGTAATCTGGTTCCTCTATTAAAACTGAACATAAAATTCTCATAGAAAGCAATTTTAAAAGAGCTATAAGAAATTAGAAAGGTTTCTCTCTCTCTCTCTTTTTTTTTTTTTTTGATAAATTCATGTTCATTTTCGGAACCGATTTAAACTAATTCTTTGGAAACAAACCTGTTTGGGAATAACCATGATAAAACGGCAGAGCTACATGACACCTACAATTACTAATGGGCTCTGCACAGCAGCAGGACTCGTCCCTGCTGTACTGTTCTGATTAACACGATCTACACACACTGCCACAAAAGCTTCTTCAACATTTATATTTATACTGCAAAATGCCAACAAGCACAGGCCTGTGGGGGTTACTACTCCCTGGCTCTGAGATTGTTCAGAACAGGTACCCCATGCTGTACACTGGCACTGTGCCTGGCACAGAGAGGTGCTCAGAAACGTTCCATTCTATTATGCTTCCATGCGCTTAGGAGCAGCCTCCTCTAGAAGCATGGGCATCCAGTAGGTAATGTTTCTGTCTCTGACAGTGTCAGCACCATCTGTTGTTTTTAAAAGACATGATCGTGAGAGTTCAAGTCCATGGGCCATGACCACAGCTCGTGGTAAAGTAAGCCCTCTTCCAGGAAGAGCAAACGGGCAATAGTACAGGAGTCTGCAACATGAAATCTGTCTTCCTTGGGTTGACTTCAAGCATCGTTCCCCAGTGCCAAGCCCTCCCCTGCTGCTCTTGGGTAAAGCTCTTTGAGGACCCTGCAGATGCTGTGGACGACAAGCAGAGGACTCATACCTGGCCGGGCAGAGGGATTCGCTGTTGCTGGTGGTCACTAGGCTTCATGGGGATTGGTTTGATGAGATTAGGGTTGTCATAAATGGCAGAACTGGTTATCTGCTTTGGCTCAGAACAGGTTTTACACTGAAATGGAAACAATTTTTAAAAAAATATTATTTTTCCATTTTTGAAATTTTCATACATGTGTATGTTTTCATTTTTGATGTAAACGTGTTTTTTTTTTTTTTTTTAAGAATAGCCATTTTTAGCTTCCTGTCTAGCTGGTAGATGGCTGTCTCTCATCATTTTATGGATTTCATACATAAAGGATAGCCCTTCCCTGTGTGCTGGCTTGAGTCGATGTCCCCCATAAACTCCTATGTTATGAATGCATGGTCCTGGGGTGGTGGCAATTTGAGAGGTGGGGTCTCGTTGGAGGGGGTTTGTGGTTCTACAGAAACAGAATTGCCAGGTTGGGTTTCTCTAGTGGGCTTGGTGTTATCTGGGGTTGGCGCTCCAAGTTTACTGCTAATAAGGAGAACGCTGGTACTCCATGGTGTGAACGCTTTTTCTTTTCCAGGTAGGGTTTTGCTCTGGCCCAGGCTGACCTGGAATCCACTATGTAGTTTCAGGGTGGCCTCGAACTCAGTGATCCTCCTACCTTTGCCTCCCAAGTGCTGGGATGAAAGGAATGCACCACCACTATTTAAACTATTTAAAGAACCTGGGCTGGAGAGATGGCTTAGCAGTTAAGGCGCCTGCCTCCTAAGCCTAAGAACGCTGGTTCCAATCTCCAGGTCCCACGTTTAGCCAGATGCAAAGTGACGTAAGGGCGCAATGCCTCACTTGACTGCAGGGGGGCGCACGCATCTGGATTTCGTTCACAGCAGCTGAGAGACTGCTGGCGCACCCATATCTATCTGTCTCCCTCTCCCTCTGTGTCTCTCTCCAAAAAAAATAAATAAAAAATAAACTATTTAAAGAACTCTGCGATAATCCTGAGTCACATCTTGTAAAGAGTAAGAGATTTAGTGACTGTATCTACAATTTTTGAGTATTTGTGGAAAGTTAAATGAATGATGGTGCTGGTTGGTTGCTTCTAGCATCTCTGGATAAACTATTAAAGGACAAGCAGAAGCTTCTTAAGAAAGGCAAAGTCCAAACTTAGGACTCACACACACGATCGGGAGGTTTCTGGTGTGCCCTGGAGGATACTCTTCTCTCTAGGCACCTCAAGGCTGAAGGTACAGAAAACGGACCCTGGCCCTCATTGTATGATTGGCTGACTTGCAATGACACTTCAAGTCTCAGCCTCAAAGAGCCATTGGATTTGCACCACAGTTTGTATTTTGGAAATAGCCACTGGGTAATATGAGGCAGCTGAAGTCCCTGCATGGAGGATGACGGAGCCAGGAGGATGAATGAGGGTTGAAGTGGAGAGCTCAGAATTTTTGGAATTGGACTATAGAACAGTTATCAAGGAGAGCTGCTGGCTTGGGATGGAGTTTTCCCCAGGCTGTGAGCAGCCCAGCTGAAGGGATGGGAATGGAACCCCAGAAACTTCATCATTGGTTACAGATGTCAGAATTGGGAGATCCAGAATTTGATGTTTGCTGTTTGTTTCAGACTTGCACTGGTTCAGTCTTTCCTTACAATGCCATCTTTTGCAGTGTGAATGTTTACTCTGAGCCATTATGTGTTCTTGGCTTTACCGGCTTCCAGTTAAGAGACCTTGGACTATGGCATTGTTTGAACAGTGTTGGGACTGATAAAGACTTGGGGACTTTTAAGTTGGACTAAATGCATTGCATTGTACATCATGGATGGTCACCAGTTTATGGGAGCCAAGAGCAGGGCAGATTTAGTGGGTTGAATCAGATGTCTCCCGTAAACTCGTGCATTTTGAATGCTTGGTCCCCAGGTGGTGGCAATTTGGGAGGTGGAGCCTTACTGGAGGAGGTTTTTGTTGGGGACCAGGCTTAGGGATGTTGTAGCCAGCTCCCCTTTGCCAGAGTTTGGTTTACTCTTTTACTGCTGTTTCCACCCGAAGTGGCAGAGGAGATGTCCAGCCTCTGCTCATGCCATGTTTCCCCTGCCCTTAGAAAGCTCTCGAGACTGTAAGCCAAAATAAAAACTCTCCTTCCATCAGCTGCTTTTGGCCAAGTGCTTTAATTCAGCAACAAGCTTAACCGCTAAGCCAACTCTCCAGCCCGCTTTTTTTTTTTTTTTTTAAACTTTGAAAAATATAGACTTTTTTGTTGGGCATGGTGGTGCACACATTTAATCCCAGCACTTGGGAGGCAGAGGCAGGAGGATCACCGTGAGATTGAGATCAGCCTGGGACTACAGAGAGAGTTCTAGGTCAGCCAGGGCTACAGTGAGATGCTACCTCGAAAAAACAAAAATGAAAAAAATTCACCTTTTTATAGTTGAAATTAATTGGTTTGGGGTTTCAAGATACAGTCAGGAAGATTCCCCTTTTCTTAGGTTGCAAACAAATCCAAATAAGTTTTCTACTAGAACTTGACTTTCTTAATTCCTTTGGTATTTAACCTGGTATGTGGTTTAAGGTACACTTTCAATTTTGTACATTTCTAAATGAGTCTTAGTTGCTTTAGCACTATTTATTTAAAAATCTGTTCTAATAACTAGCCGGGCGTGGTGGCGCACGCCTTTAATCCCAGCAATCGGGAGGCAGAGGTAGGAGGATCGCTGTGAGTTCGAGGCCACCGAGACTACATAGTTAATTCCAGGTCAGCCTGGGCTAGAGTGAAACCCTACCTCAATAAACAAAAACAGGGCTGGAGAGATGGCTTAGTGGTTAAGACGCCTGCCTGCTAAACCTGAGAACCCGGTTCCAATCTCCAGGTCCCACGTTTAGCCAGATGCAAAGTGATGCAAGGGCGCAATGCTGCACTTGACCACAAGGGGGTGCACGCATCTGGATTTCGTTCACAGCAGCTGAGAGACTGCAGCGCGCCCATTCTCTATCTGTCTCCCTCTCCCTCTGTTTCTCTCTGTGTCTCTCTCCAAAAAATAAAAAAAACACCAAAACAAACAAACAAATCTATTCTAATAACTGATTTAAAATAGTTGCCTTTATCATATCCTAAATTTCATATATAACTGGGTCCAATTCTGGCTTTTCCCCTCTCTCATTGGCCCATCTGGTTACGTATGGGTGAATACCAGCAATCCATACTCTCTGACGTGTTTATATACATTTTTACCATCAGGTAGAACTTGCTCCATGGCCTTCCACCTCTACACCATCCATCTCCCACCTCACCTCCCACCAATATTGCTGCTTTTTGCAGGGATCTCCTAGTTTTTTTCTTTCTTGTATGTATTTCTACATGAACCTTACAAATATCCGGTATGCTCAGGAAAGGAAGAAGCAAAGAAAGCCGTGGTATTTGTTCAGGGATGCCCTCCACTGTATAGGGAGAGATGACACCCTCATGCTCAGTCTTCTCATTTCTTATCCATATTTTTCAAGCAGTCAAGACTACTTTCATACTGCTGGTTTTGTTTGTTTGTGGTTTTGTTTTGTTTCTGAGACAGGGACTCACTACGCAGTGCAGGCTGATCTGGATCATAAACTCTGCTTCCGCTTCTCCAGTGAGGGGATCACAGGCATATACCACCACTACCGACCTGAGAATTTTATGTGAAAGGATTTCATGTAATCAGTCACTACTGTAAATGCAGTCAGAGCTTCTAGTACAGTTTTCTAATGGATACTCTTTGTATGAAAGCTATTCATGTTTTGGGCTACCTTTTAGTATATTTCAAAAACGAACAATCTTTAACCCACTAAAAGCAAATATGTTTTGTTTTTATTAACTTTTTTTTTTTTTTTTTTTTTTTGGTTTTTCAAGGTAGGGTCTCACTCTAGCTCAGGCTGACCTGGAATTCACTATGTAGTCTCAGGGTGGCCTCGAACTCATGACGATCCTCCTACTTTATTAACTTTTGATTAGCCTTCTCACTGTGGTCAAGGATGAGCACAGACTTACCTTTGTGTACTCATCCTTGGCCTTGGTGAGCATCTGCAGGATGTCCACTTCCCGGCCCTCTCCCGAGCTCAAGGTCACGGGGGAGACTGCTGGCCTGGCTCCCCGACAGGCTTTCAACTGCTCGTACTGAGTTAGGCTGGGAAAGACGGGGAAAGATGCACATCAGAAAAACTAAGTCAATGTCAGTGGTTTCTAAAGCTATCTTAGCTCTCACCTGGTTTTATTCTACTGTAACCAACTTAAACAAAAAAGATTGGTTAGGCATTGAAGGCAGAAAAATGAGATTGAGGTTTTGAGTGGAGTCCACTGGCCATACACACGAGCCTAGAGTAGGGTTGGCAAGCTGTGACCTGCAGACTCAATGCCATCCCACTTGTTTTTGGACAGTTACAGACACAGCCCTGCTCGCTGGGGGAGGTGTGACCTAGGACTGCTCTTTGTGTCACAGTGGCAGAACCCTGTTTTACGACGGCAGAGTCTTGGCTGACTGTGGAGGAGCCTCGTTTAGAATGCTCGCGCTCAAGCAGAGTAACAGCCTAGCAGAGGGGCAGTCCTCCTGAGCACTGAATGCCTTGAGGTCAAGCAAGGTTGAGCACATCCCAAACCCTGCTGCTTTCTGGCAGTTCAGGGACACAGGGAAGGTTCCATCTTAACTGTGGCCACACTGCCTTACATGCTACAAGGAAATACCAAGAAAAATACCTTTTCCCTGTGTGCTTTGAATTTCAGCTCAAATTCTTTGATCAGTGCCATGAAGTTAATGCTAAATAAGAAGCAAGAATTTACTGAGAGGTTTACTTCTAACTAGGGAGAAGATATGAATCCACACAAATCAGCTAATCAATTTCCTGCCTGAGCTGGTAAGCAATTACTGCAGAGTGCTGACAGCTTACCGTGGCCTCTGGGCTGAACTACAGGGTACTTTTTTAAAATCTATATGAAATCCTGCTATTATTATCCATTGCACAATTTACAATGACATGAATATTCTAGGAACTAGCTGTTATGTTGGTAAATACCAGCTTGAACACATTTAATCACCACCTGCAACTTGAGCTAGCTGCTTAAAATTAGCTTGCACAGTAAGATTTCCAGGAGTCAATTTCATTTATATATAAAAAAGTGCTTCCCAGTTTTCATTTCTTTGGGGGTCACTTTTTCATTTCTCTGCCCTGGATTTAGAGTTGGGCCAGTTCTGTTTCTGTGCAGACAGGTCTGCAGCATTACGCTCAGAGGGCTGGCGTGCAGCGTGAGTAGGAGCTGCCCTGGATTCTAAGACTTGCCCATCCCACAAACAGCAGATTCAGTGATTGGTTCACAGTAAGCAGCAAGGCCCTGAACTTGTCAGCCTCCACCCATCTGACCTTCCAATGCAAACCTGGCAGCCAAGAGTAGAAAAGTCAGATAGCAGTGAAGTTTCCAGAACCAGAATGGGATAAGCATAGATACTCTGTACCATGAGACTAAATGAAAGAGACTAATGAGGACAGGAGAGAGAGAGAGAAAGAAAGAGAGACAGTGTGAGAGAGAGAGAATGAGAATGAGTGTACTGATAACTAAACTAAAATGAACTCAGATATTTCCAGAGATGGGAGCTAAAGGCTGTCCTAGGTACTCAGTGTCGGAGGCCTGGGGGATTCCAACCTCCTTAAATGTTCACTCATAGTTAAAAGGAAAGTGTTTAGGGCAGGAAGGACGTGTGTGTGTGTGGGGGGTTAGTCTTAGAAGATCTGAAGCAGCCTTTCAGGATGATTCTATATGTTAGAAAATACCAAGTCAGACACTGTGGCTCACACCTTTAATTCCAGTACTCAGGAGTTTGAAGCCAGCTGGGCTACAAAGTTGAGTTCCAGGTCAGCCTGGGATAGAGTGAGATGCTACCTCAAAACAACAACAGAAAGTAAATGCCAAGGACAAGGGGCATTCATGTCACATGGACAGAAAAGTGAGCTGACTCACTGCAGAGGGCAGATTCAGCGCAGCAAGCCCTTCCTCGGGCTTTTTTTTTTTTCCTTTTCCATTTCTTAAGCAGTGCTGGGTGTTGAGAGTGCACAGGGAAGATGACGGTACACTTCCTGTGAAGATTAGTGTCGCTGCACACACTTAGAAATACAAGCGAAAGCATCAGGTCCTGAAAAACATTTAGCCTTTTGGGCACTTACTTTTTCATAAGTTCTGCAATTCTTTGGCATTCTTCCTTATCATAAAACCAAATTCCATATATGGACACTGTAAAAAACACACCAACCAAGTTAGGAGCATCTGTAAAGCCCCACAAGAGACAGAATCTCAGCGGATAAAATACATAATAATTCCTGCATTAAATCGAATCATTTAAAATTATTAAATAAATGAAACCAGTCATTTTAAGTTAAAACTTAAAAATAGGACACTGGAAATCTTGGTGGTTTTATGTACACACACACACACACACACACACAGAGAGAGAGAGAGAGAGAGAGAGAGAGAGAGAGGGATAATGAAGTCTGTTTTCCTTTCCTTAAAAATATAGCACCAGGGCTGGAGAGATGGCTTAGCGGTTAAGGCGCCTGCCTGCTAAGCTTAAGAACCCGGTTCCAATCTCCAGATCCCACGTTTAGCCAGAGGCAAAGTGACTCAAGGGCGCAATGCCGCACTTGCCCACAAGGGAGCACACACATCTGGATTTCGTTCACGGCAGCTGAGAGACTGCTGGCGCACCCAGCTCTATCTGTCTCCCTCTCTGTCTCTGTCTGTCTGTCTCTCTCTCTGTGTCTCTCTCCAAAATAAATAAATGAATAAATAAATAAATAAATAAATAAATAAATAAAATAATTAAAAAAATAGCACCATAATTGAATGGGCATTTGGTAAATGCTCCTTAAACAAGTGAATACAGATTGAAAACGAAATCAGTATTTCTAAACTTCTTGCTTCGAGACCCTATTGTTTCTGTATGCCATTTGCACATTTCACAAACATATTTCATTTTTATTTTGAACTATTCAGAAACCCGATGCTCAAATTGTGTCTAGAAACCTTACTCCTTCTCTCAGGAATATGTTAACTGAAACCCTGTCCTTATGAGCTGTTAGAACAGGGAACTGGAAAAATACATTTTAATAATAAATCTCACTTTAAAATGTCTATGCAGAAAATGTGCAAATGTTAAAAGATGTAATCTTTTAGTAATGAAAAGACATGTGGTATAATATAGCTCTAATTAATTAATTCAAATCAGTTGTATACTAAACTTAGTATGTGGGCCAGGCAGATGGCTCAGTAGTTAAAGGTGCTTGCTTGTAAAGTCTGCCAATCCCAGTTCAATACCCCAGTATCTACGTAAAGCCAGCTGCACAAAGTGGCACATGCATCTGGAGTTCATTTGCAGTGGCAAGAGGCTCTGGCATGCCCATACTCTCTCTTCTCCCTCTCTCAAATAAATAAAATATTTTTTAAAAAGCTAAAGACCACCAGGCATGGTGGCGCACACTTTTAATCCTAGCACTTGGGAGGCAGAGTTAGGAGGATTGCTATGAGTTCAAGGTCAGCCTAGGACTGACTATCGAGTGAGTTCCCGGTCAGCCTGGGCTACAGTGAGATTCTGCCTCAAAAAATTCCCCCCCCGGAAAAAAAAATAGCTGAAGACCTTTAAAAAGATAAAGAAATTTAGCTCCATCACTTTTGTACCAGGCTGAAATAGTTGCAGAACACATTTTTAAATATTTAGTTGAGGATCTGGTTGCATGTAAATAACAAATGAACTACATGTGCATTTTTAAAGTCTTCATTGAAAATATCAGCAATATTATGATAGAGCAATGAAAACCAACAAAGAATACTTTAAAATGAAAACATTTACAAAAGGTAAACTTTCCAGACATTTAATTATACAATTTTGTCATGAGGACAGCTATGATATTCTAACTACTCTTTCCCCCACTTGCCTCATCAACACCCAAACGTGTAAGATAGTAATGAGCTGAACATTAAGACACAGGAAATGTCCTTTCAATATCATATCAAACAAGTCCCTTAAAACAGGAACTTTATGAATTACTAACTTGTCAAAAGTGTTCAGAGTTGAGCTGGGTGTGGTGGCGCACGCCTTTAATCCCAGCACTCAGGAGGCAGAGGTAGGAGGATCGCCGAGAGTTCGAGGCCACCCTGAGACTACAGAGTGAATTCCAGGTCAGCCTGAGGCAGAGTGAGACCCTACCTCAAAAAAAAAAAAAAAAAAAAAAAAAAAAAAAAAAAAGTGCTCAGAGTTAAACTTGTCTTTGCGATAATCGAGTGTGAAAGGGAAGCGGACGAAAGCCCCAGTCTTTCCTGAACCATGTCATCCTCCAGGCAGAAATGCTCATCCTTAGTGTCTCTAGGAAAATAAGGACATCAGCGCTCTGAAGTCACTGCTCTCCCCTCTATGAGCACCTTTTTTTCTGCGCCACCACGCCAGGCTTTCTTTCTTTCTTTTTTTTTTTAAATTTTTCAAAATTTTATTTATTTATTTTAATATTTTTATTCATTTATTTATTTGGGAGAAAGAGGAAGGGAGGGAGGGAGGGAGAGAAAGGAAGAAGCAGATAGAGAGAATGGCGCACCAGGGCCTCTAGCCACTGCAAACGAACTTCAGACACATGTGCCACCTTGTGCATCTGGCTTACATGGGTACTGGGGAATTGAACCTGGGTCCTTAGGTTTCACAGGCAATTGCCTTAACCCCTAAGCCATTTCTCCAGCCCCCAAATTTTATTTTTTTATTTATTTACTTATTTATTTGAGAGAGAGAGAAAGAGAGAGAATGGGCACTCCAGGGTCTCTGGTCACTGCAAACAAACTGCAGACACATGTGCAGCCTTGTGCATCTGGCTTACGTGGGTCCTGGGGAATCGGACCTAGGTTCTTTGGCTTTGCAGGCAAGTGCCTTAACCACTAAGCCACTCCTCCAGCCCTGTGAGCACTTTTCTATCAAAATAAGATTCTTTCTTCTCAAGGTTATTAAATGTGTTCCTGGAACTTCAAATTCAGGGCTGTATCCCATTGACCAGGAATCATTCGGCTTGGATTTCCCTAGACTTATAACACCAGCTCTTCTATCCGTCTGTTCTTGTAACAAGGTCAGACTGGCACACTGGCGCTCAGCCACTTGATAAACGTGTGTTCTGGGTGTGTGGTGCTTGGGTTTTGGTGGCAATCCCAGGAGCTTGCCACAGTGAAGACTTTCCTTCCTTGGACACGGAGTGTTCCAAAGTGATCAAAGGAGAAAGAGGAAGACACAGTGTAACCAAGAAACTCGAGGTCCAGTGGCTGGCCAAGAGGCTACAGGTGGACTGTTAGAAGGCTGCAGGGACAAATGCTTTGGGTGCCACGCTTCTTCACGAGTGATATGTGACACAAGAAACTAGATTTTCATAAGGGCAGGATTCCAAGGAAAATGTTGATACAAATACAAAAGGAGCCTCATTATTAGAGATGGCTCACATACAGCTTTGGGGGGGGGTAGGGGTCAGGAAGTAGAAGAGAAACCTTAAAATGTCAAAGCAGAAAGGGAAAAACTGGGTTTGTCATTGTCATCTAGAACAGCATGAAATTTTCTTTTAGACCCAACTGTTTATCTATAAAGCAATATAGCTTAAAAATTAAAATGGGATCATTTTGTTATTAGTTATTTAGTTGGAAAGTAAGGTTTAAATAGCTAGGGGAGGGCAAGATACAATACAGGGTTGACAGCGACCTCGGCTACTAAGATAAAACGGAGGGCCAAACCTAACTTTTTTTTTTTTTTCTCCCTAAAATAGTTTTGCGCCCTGAGCTGCACGCCACTGCACTCCACATTCCAGCTGAAGTTCTCTGCATCAGGGGCCCTGGCTCTCCCAACCCCCAGTCTCGCCTATCACTCTTCCATGCAACAGGCTGTGCCCGAGCAGCTCGTGGTGATATATAAAGACCAGAACCCGTCATGCCTCTGGTAGGTGATGAGCTGACTGGCTGACAGAAGCCATTGGCTTCACATTTCCATCCAAGGGCTCTGTGAAGCCACTCGGGGAGGGCCAGTCCCTGCACAGGTTTGAGCGGAGAGGCAGAGGCGGAGGTGCAAAGCAGAAGAGCCTAGAAGGGAGGTGTGCTTTCAGAGTGCTCACACTGAAAGCCAAGAGCCCAAATTCAGAGCTAAATGATAGAGCCGAGTGGACTCTTGTTGCCCTCAAATGTGGCTACAGAAATTGTTTCTGAGTTTTAAAAAAGTACAAGGAGGAACAATCACACAAGGAGTATTTGTGTACTTGTGAAGTCAAGCTGTTTGTACACAACTGAAAATCACAATGATCCGAGCCTTCGTTCAGCCCTCCACGCCCCCGTACCAGCCACTTTCCAGCCACCTGTCTGCAGAATCAGAAGGGAAGTTCAAGGGCACAGTGGTACGTGAAGCTCAACTCAACTGTTTCTACATTTCTCCTGGAGGTAAGAAACCCCCAAAGGGAGTAGCAACTAGGACAAGCATCTGGAGATTTACTCCAGAGAGTAAGGCATCTAGAAGGCGCTCTACCCCGATTCGCTCTAGCAATCCTCTGTATAATCTGGACTTTCAACAGCACAGTTGTAAGTTCTGCCTAACACTGCGCTGTCCTGAACGCCATTCTTGGAAAATCTCCACTGAAGAAGGGGTTTGAGGTGACAGTGATGCATAGTCTTGACATGGTAAAAGATCTGACTCCTCCTTTCATTTGAATTCTGTAATATCCAGGAGAGCAAAACTTCACACCTGAATTTTGCAGTGTGTACAGAGCATAGAGTGAGCACATGAATCGCACTCAACAATGGCATGCTCTTCGGTGGATAAACGGAAAGCCGGTCGAGTTTTAATAGTCAATTAAGGGGTCGCTTAACTGTCACTTAAACACACATTTTCACTTGGAGCCCTCTGACTCTTAGTAGCACAGCGTGGTAGTTCGTTTTGGAGCAGTGCTTTGAGGACTGCCCATCCTGCTTACGAACCTGTAAGTGTTTCTATTCACCATTACCTTTTGATACATTTATCATTTGGTTCTCTATTTTACTCCAAATACTAATTCTAAGTCATTTAATAAGGATGGAAGTAATAGCTGTGTAAAATTTAAAAGGAAGGCATGTACCCACACAGCTGGTCCGGGAACTGTAAAGGGCAATCTTCAGATTAGCACAGCTGCTTTGGCTGTCTGTCTACGCTTGCTTTCTCCCTGTGGGCAGCCTGCTCTTCCTCCCTTCCCTTATTCCTATCAAAAGGATTTGGAAATGTGTTTGTCTTGGAAAGCTGTCAGCTCTCTCTCTCTTTCTTTTTTTCTAGGAAAGCTGGGGAAACATGACAGTAATAAGTTACACAAATCTCTTATGAGCATTTGAGGATAAATCAAAATTTAGAAACTTTCTTAAGTCCATTCGCTTCATGGTCTTTCTCGAATACACTCGAATAATATAATTGGTGTAAACAGTATTTCTGATCCATCACCCCTTACCTAGTTCAGGTTGTTGCACAGTGGAGCATACTGAGGGTGACAACTTACTAGGAGCTGGGGCTTGTGAACACATGTCACCCACCTTTCTCAAAGACCACAGGGTACTTCAGAACAGGAAGTCTGTAGCAGTCAGTGTCAAGACTGAGGACTGTGGTCTCACAAAAATCAATGTCTGGGATTCAATCTGTTTTCTTCTTCGTCTTCTTCTTCTTCTTTTTTTTTTTTTTTAAAAGATATTATTTTTTAAAATTTATTTATTAGAGACAGAGAGAGGGAGAGAGAAAGAGTAAGAATGGGCACACAAGGGCCTCTAGCCACTGCAAACGAACTCCAGACGCATGTACCACCATGTGCATCTGGCTTATGTGGGATCTGGAGAATTGAACCAGGGTCCTTAGGCTTCGCAGGCATGCGCCTTAATCATTAAGCCATCTCTCCAGACCTGTTTTCTTTAAAATATACTTTTCTGTCACCCTTCCACATTAAATACATAAAAGTCTTTTCTAGGCTTCATTAAGAAAGACTGAAATTAGTCTTTTTGTTTTGTTTTAAGAAAAGGTCTTGCTACATAGCCCAGGCTGGCCTATTAATCACCAGAAAGCCCAGGCAATCCCGCTTCTGCCTCCCATGTATGTACTGGGATTACATGGACTTAGTCTTGTCTCTTTTCTTTTCTTTTTTCTTTTCTTTTCTTTTCTTTTCTTTTCTTTTCCTTTCCTTTCCCTTTCTTTCTTTCTCTTTCTTTCTTTCTTTCTTTCTTTCTTTCTTTCTTTCTTTCTTTCTTTCTTTCTTCTTTCTCCCTCCCTCCTCCTTCCCTCCCTCCCTCCTTCTCTCCTTCCCTCCCTCCCTTCCTCCTTCCCTCCTTTCTTCCTTCCTTCCTCTCTCTCTCTCTTTTTTTTTTTTTTTTTCCCGAGGTAGAGTCTTGCTCAAGTCTGCGCTGACCTGGAATTCACTGTGTAGTCTCTCAGGCTGGCCTTGAACTCACAGTGACCCACCTCTGCCTCCTAAGTGCTGGCATTAAAGGCATGTGCCACAACATCTGGCAAATTAGTCTTTTTAAAACTAGGGCTCTTATAGACTCTTAGAGGAAGAAAGCAAGAACAAAAGAAAGAAAATGAGCACGCGAGGAAGGGAGGGAGGGGGGAAAGGGAGAGGAGTGACGACTGGCAGCAGTGGTGGCGTTTATGGCAGAAAGCTCTAGAACAGCCCTTGAGGGCAGCCTGTGTCCTGCCTCCTTAGATGGGAAACCAAGGCCCGGCCTGGCGGCTCTGTGCTGCTCCTGTTCTTCCATTTGGAATATCTGCATAAATCCACGTCCCTGTGGCATTTCTTTAGTGCCTTTCAAGTAATGTGTTCTCATTCACCTTCCGCACCGCTTTGCTGACCAAACACGGACACATCTCGTAAAACAGAATCTTCCCTGGCCTCAGAGTGGCTACATAGCACTGTTATCTTTGGCCTCTGGTCTGGTTCTTTTCAGATGACATAGTTTTACTGCACCTCACAAATCACCAGTCTCGATCCCATGATCTCAGGATACTGGAAGGTTCACAGCAGATGAGAAGCAATTGCTACTTCATGGGCAACTAACATTCAAGAGCATTTGGGGGCAGGCAGTGAAAAACCTGCCAGTAAAAGCAATCTTCCCTTTCTGAATAAATTAGCTTTATTAGAAAGGTAATACCACTAAAAACAAATAAAAATTTTGTAATTAAAGCATCATATTAATTTGGATTGAATTAATATATATTTTCCAACCATCAAAAGGAATTTATTACCTTCAAAGTAAAAGATAAATTTACCTTTCAGAAAGTTTTTACAAACACAACATGTGCCATTAGGTCTTCCTAATCTTATCATTCCCCAACTGGGGAACTTAAAGTCTGCTATTAACCTCTAATCTTCATTATATGCTAACTCCTTCATTTTATTTGTCTCAGTGGAAAGTTCCTTTAAGAAACGAAGCAGTCTAAAGAAACTTCTAAGAAAATAGAGGAAGCAGGAAATCCATAGTTAACAACACTAAACTAGAAACCGTTTATTCTACTTTGTTGGTCACTAAAGCAGGTCTCCATTTTGTTCATAATCCTGCTGATACATGTCTTAATCTCTTAGGCCACACTAATCAGTCAGGGGTTCCTTCAAATAAGCCCCACCTCTGAGCGCTTATTCACCGGAGACCCAGATTCCTCTCACTCTTCTAGGAATAGACTTCCAACAGTTTCTTTGTGCACGGGGTCTTTTTATATACTCGTACTTACACATCTGTTTCCTACATTAGCTTATAAGCTTCTGGAAGGGAGAACTTCATTTGTGTATCCGGCAGAGCAAGCAGCATGAGGTAGACAGCCAACAAGTGTTTGCTGAGTTGAAGTGCAGTCTAAGACCACATGCTGTGGATGATCCTTGCTGTTGCTGGTATCTACCAGGGCTTAATTAATCCTCACTGACCCATCATTCACGCAGGAGTCCTCGGCCAGCAGATCCTCTCTATGAGAGACGGCAGCATGGGGCTCCTCACACGGCCCTTTGTGTCCTAACTTCAGTAAGAGTTCACTGGGCTTCAAACACTTCAGATTCTTGGGTGTAGTTATTTGAAGGGACTTTGCAATTAGCAGTTTCCAGAGATCATGGCTTTCTCTTGCTGGAGCATTAGAGACGCTCTCGCATCCATTTACATGTTTCCGGTTATAGGTACACCGTGCTGTTCTTTCTGACCACTGGTTCCCAGTAGCAATTGAGGGTCCAACAGTTCTCTTGCTTATAGGTGAACACGGGGCGGATACAACAGGACCTGGGTCTAATGAGCAACTATGATATTCACATGCCAGTCACATGCCAGGCTTACAATACCTAAATCTTCAGCGAATCTTAATAAAGGGAAATAAATCTAGTCTTTTTTGGGGAGAGGGATGAGAACCGAAGTTTGTGAGAAAAGTGTATTCTGTGGATTTTTGAGATAGGGTTTTGTACATCCCAGAATAGTCTCAAACTTGCTATGTAGCTGAGGCTGGCCTTGAACTCCTGGATACTCCTGCCTCAGCCTCCCATTTGCTGAGATTATGGGCATGAATCACCACACTTGGCTAAAACAGAGTACTTCTACAGTTCAAAAAGGTGTTCAAAGAACAGACTTCACCGTATTTTTGATCGGATGATTACATTCAGTGTTTAATGAGGTCAGGAACAGCTTTGCTGAAAATAGCCCATGTATCACTGAAAAGCTTCTAAGTTTCTGCATAACAGCTATCTAGCCAGCCAGGCATGGTGGCGCATAACTTTAATCCTAGCACTTGAGAGGCAGAGGTAAGAGTTCAAAGCCAGCCTGAGACTACCAAACTACATAGTGAATTCTAGGCCAACATGGGCTAGTGCAAGACCCTACCTCAAAAAAGGGGAGGGTGGTCTGGAGAGATGGCTTAGTTAGTGGTTAAGGCATTTGCCTGCAAAGCCAAAGGATCCAGGTTCGATTCTCCAGGACCTACATAAGCCAGATGCACAAGGGGATGCATGTGTCTGGAGTTTGTTTGCAGTGATTGGAGGCCCTGGTGCGCCCATTCTCTCCCTCTCTCGTTCTCTCTGCCTCTTTCTCTCTCTCAAATAAATAAAAAATATATAAAAATTTTAAAAAGCTATCTAGCCAGTGATTACTTCCTGATGGGAGAATAGTGAATTAGAGTCTCTACTTTTTTCATTTCATAATGAATATGGCTATAGGAGACACCACTGTTCCCAAATCCTGTACGTTGCAAACAGTTAAATCATATTTTGATTGTATTCTGGAAGGAGAATAAGTCATAGATGGAATAACTCTAACCCCAGTCATAGCCTATGTTAGTCAGGGTTCTCTACAGGAAGAGAACTGAAAGAATGGATATATATTATACAGGGGATTTATTACAGTAACTTACAGGATAAAGGCTGGGCAGTCCAACAATGGCTGTCTTCAGGCCAGAGAACCTGAGAACCCGGCAGCTGCTCAGTGCATGAGGCTGGCTCCCTCAGCAGTCCCAGTCTGGCAATGAAGGACTGGAGGCTTCCTGAGAGCTGCCGGTGTTCAAATCCACATTGGAAGGCTGATGAAGCTGGGCTCTGATGTCTAAAAAGGATGGTGGCAACAGGGTAGATGCAAGCGCCAGCCAGTAGCACTGGGGTACCCAGGCAAAACACCCTGTGTTCTCTGGGAGCCTCTTTTATATCGTCCACCACTTTGGAGGAAGTCCCTCAATCCCGGAAGAGCCCTCAGGGTTCCAGGAGGCATGTGTCTTACTAGATTCCTAACCAGATCCAGTTGACATAACCTAATGACTTTTCTTTCTCCAAAGTCCTTATGAATATGGACAATTATAAATATTCCTTCTTTATTCACAGAATCTTGTTCTTCACCCAAGAACCTTGATTCCAGAACTTGATTATTTGGAACTATTTTGTAAGAGATTTTTAGACAAACTTCAGTAATACAAAAACGGAATGTAAACTAACATGCATGAACACTCAGTATAGCCATAATTCTGCTTATATTTTATTATTTTATTTATTTTTGGAGAGAGACACAGCGAGAGACAGAGAGAGAGAGAGGGAGACAGATAGAGATGGGCGTGCCAGCAGTCTCTCAGCTGCTGTGAACGAAATCCAGATGTGTGCGCCCCCTTGTGGTCAAGTGCAGCATTGCGCCCTTGTGTCACTGCATCTGGCTAAATGTGGGACCTGGAGATTGGAACCGCTGGAGATTGGAATCAGTGTTCTTAGGCTTAGCAGGCAGGCGCCTTAACCGCTAAGCCATCTCTCCAGCCCATTTCTGCTTATTTTATGTTGGGGCAAGGACACTGAACGATGCTACACTTATAAAGCATTTAAGAAAATCTTCTGGAATCCAGTTTTCCTCCGCTAAAAATTTAGGATTCTACTATGCCAAATTGGGCTCTCTCAAACAAAAATATACAATACCATACAACTTCAAGCCACAAATGTAGTGCATGAATCCAAGTAGTATTACTATGGATGTTTATTTCCTTAATGCCAAGAATCTTAGAAATGACTCAGCTTGTGTGGCTCAGGAGGAAGCAGAAATGACTGCACTGAGATTTTACTCTACACAGCAGCTGCATTATCAGCATGTATGATTTTGCCTCATGGGTTCTTCCCCATCCAAGCATGTCAAATTTTAATGCTGAGTAAGTTCAGAGATGTGTATGTATTAAATTAACCTCAAGGAAGGTCCTACGTGAATCCTCTAACCATCCCGTTATTATGGAAGTACAGAAGTCATTAGGCTGGGTGGTCAGGGTTACAGAAGTGTGGCTTGCCTGGGTTATATGCTTATATATGTGGGTTTCAAGGAGCTACCGGCTGTCACAAGTAGTAATCCAAAACTATGACACCCAGAGATGCTTCAAGGCTAAGAAGTGCAACATTGTTTTACTTTAGATTTACCAGAGCCTTCTAGAATTGACAGAATGCCAGTTCTTTAAATAAATATTCTCCTTTAGAATTCAGATCCTTTCAGCGTGAGCAAAACACTGACAAGAACAAAAAGATAATTCTGGATTTAAGGTCAGAGCAGCAAGTTCCATCTCTTGAGTCGTAGGAGACATGCCACCCTTAGTCACGTGTTCAGCACATCAGCTCCCTACGCGACGGAGCACAAGAAAGAGGTCCGGTTTTCACTCAGTGACCACAGTACAAGTTTTAAGTTTGAGTGGCTTTTTTCCAAGAAGTATGTAGGGGGAGCTGGAGAAATGGCTTAGTGGTTTAGGCGTTTGCCTGTGAAGCCTAAGGATCCAGGTTTGATTCTCCAGGTCCCACATAAGCCAGATGCACAAGGGGGCGCATGCATCTGGAGTTTGTTTGCAGTAGCTGGAGGCCCTGGTGCACCCATTCTCTTTCTCTATCTCTAATAAATAAATAAATAAATAAATAAATAAATAAATAAATAAATAAATATAAATAAATATTTAAAAGGAGTATGTAGGGGCTGAAAAGATGGCTCAGTGGGTAAAGGCACTTGCTTGCAAAGCCTACTGGCCTGAGGTTACATTCCCAAGCCACCCATATAAGCTGGATGCAAAAAGAGGTGCAAGTGGGCTGGAGAGATGGCTTAGCAGTTAAGCGCTTGCCTATGAAGCCTAAGGACCTGGGTTCGAGGCTCGATTCTCCAGGACCCATGTAAGCCAAATGCACAAGGGGACACATGCATCTGGAATTCGTTTGCAGTGGCTCTCTCTGTCTGTTGCTAATAAATACATAAAAATAAAATTTAAAAAGTGGCACAAGTGTTCAGTGTTCATTTGTAGCTGTAAGAGGCCCTGTGCAAATAAACAAATAAATAATTTAAAATTTTCTTAAAAAGTACAGAGTCCTTGAAGGTTACAGAGGAAACACCTATCATATTCATTAAGAGCTCAAGATAGGGAAAGTTCCCTATTCCGACTGAATATGAAACACCACAGTTCCTGTCTCCTGATTTGCATTCTTCATGGCTTGGAAGAGGTTCCCCTAAGGATCTGATACTGCAGGACAGACCCAGAAGAAAACGGCATGCTATTATTATTATGCAAACACCAAGCTCCTGCCTGGGAACAACATCACAATTATCTCAGTAAGATAAAAATATGGAGAGATAGCTCAGTGGTTAAGGTACTTGCCTGCAAAGCCTAATGACTGGGGTTTGATACCCCAGTACCCATGTAAAGCCAGACGCACAAAGTGGTGTATGCATCTGGAGTTGGCTCGCACAGGCTAGAAGCCCTGGCATGCCCATTCTCCCTCTCCTTGGAAATAAAGTATTTAAATTTTTTTTTTTAAATAACATGAAGGAAGGAACCATGCTGTGGTAGAGTTCTCTAGAGGAACAGAGCCAGTAGAATGAATGGATATTACAAGGTGGATTTATTAGATTGGCTTCCACAACACAGGCTGGGCGGTCCAGCAATGGCTATCTGCAGGCTAGAGAGTCTGAGGACCTGGTAGCTTCTCTGTCCACAAGGATAGTCACTGCAGCTGTCCCAATCTGGCTGAAGGCCTGGAGGATTCCTGGACAGCTGCTGGTCTTCAGTCTGTGTTGGAAGGCTGAAGTGGTTTCCCATATCCACAAAGGATGGCATCAACAGAGCGGAAGTGCTCACCAGCAAGGGGTGGAGGCAGGCAGAGAAACAGGGGCCACTTTTTAAGGACTTCCTCCCCTCAGCTAAGCCATCCTGGAAATCCCCCATAGACTTGCCGTTTGATTCCTGATCTGATCAAGTAAACAATAGAAATTAACTGTCATCATGCCTAGATGGGCTTTAGAATTTAACTGAAATTTTATAAATAATACTTATAGTCATGTCACATGTAATATCATCTTATTCCCAACATTTTTCCATAATGTAACTCTTCCTAGTATTGTCAACTATCTCATGATGGATATATGGCGTTTTCATAACTCATAGTCCCTTCTAGGAACTTTTAAGAAAATATTACTACTATCTCTACAATTAACCTTGAGGAGCAGAGTGGTTCCTGTGTAAGCTGCTCAAATTATTTAGTGCTTGGAGCTTCTACACAAGAACCACATAATACTTAAGGTTTTTTTTTTTTTTTTTTTTTTTTAATACCTGTTGGCTAATATGCCAAAAAGAAAAAGACTAAAGAAACAGTTCTGAAATTTTTGGTTAACTTTTACTAGCTGCTTTGAGTAAAGAAATCTAGCAAAAACATTCAGCACTCATTAAAAGTATTTAACTAGGGGCTGGAGAGATGGCTTAGCAGTTAAGGCGTTTGTCTGCAAAGCCAAAGGACCCAGGCTCAACTCCCCAGGACCCATGTAAGCCAGATACACAAGGGGTCGCATGTGGTCTGGAGTTCGTTTGCAGTGGCCGGAGGCCCTGGCACAGCCATTCTCTCTCTCTCTGCCTCTTTCCCTCTCTAAAAGAAATAAATACAATAAAAAAATATTTAATTAGGCACACTTACTGCAAAAAATTGAGTAAGGCAAGAGGGAGATATGAAGAACACAACGTGCTGAAATGACTTGCAGTCTACTAGACAAAGTGGGAAATGTTACACGTAAGATGCGATGTAAACAAAGCTCAAGAGGAGGAACGTGTCCTGTTCACCCTTGAACTTCTGAACTCCAGCAAAGACCTGGGTTCAACTTCCAGCAGTGTATGGGAGAGAGGGAATGGGATGGGATGAGAGAGAGAGAAAGAGAGGTAACGAAAGAGAGAGTCTGAGCAGGGCGTGGTGGTGCACGCCTTTAATCCTAGCACTCGGGCAGAGGTAGGAGGATCGCTGTGAGTTCGAGGCCACCCTGAGACTACATAGTGAATTCCAGGTCAGCCTGGAAAAAAAAAAAAAAAAGGAAAAAAAAGAAGAAAACAGAAAAAAGAGAGTCTGACTTAAAGACTAGGAGAATATAGTTTTTTTTTCTTTAATTAACTACTGGATAAGCGTCCTTTATCTGTAATGGTTGAGAGCAAAGTGTTTCAGATTTTAGTCTGCTTAATGTTGGAATATTCACATACACGTCACTTGGGCATCTCCAACCTAAACATTCAAAAATCTGCACCTGATCTTAACTCACAGTCTGAGAAGCAATTGAAAATCAAACATCTGAATTTTCTGAGTGTCCTGTTTCCACTCATGTTTTGGATTTTTTGATTCAAAATACTCAATCTATTTTTCCCTAGTAATGATCTTCTAAAAATTAATTGTTTAGTTAGCATATAAAATAATGGCTTCATTATGACAATTTCATGTATACATATCACTTTAGTTTTAATTCACCCACCCACCCATATACTCTCATATTTCTGAAATTTTAGAAAATAAATAGGTTAGAACCCTACTGCCTCCCTTGAGCATCTAGCTCAAGGAGAACTACAGGAGAACTGTTGGAAATTCCCAAGACTGCCTTGCTGAGGGCCCAGCTAAGGCCATCTCCTTCCCTGTTTCCACTCCATGAAAAAACGTTTTCCTCCTTAACATCACCCATGGGACCACTTAGCAACACATCTGCTTTGATCAGAAAGCTTTGCCTCTCCCAGAGATACTCAGCCCTTCAGTTTTATAAAACACTGTCATGCAACAGTGAGCCTGCTCTCCAGCACAATGTTTGCAAAATAAACTCTTGGTTTCTCTTCTTAAATTTCTAGGGCATTATATTTTTTAAAAATATTTTTATTTTGGGGCTGGAGAGATGGCTTAGGGGTTAAGGCGCCTGCCTCCTAAGCCTAAGAACACTGGTTCCAATCTCCAGCGGTTCCAATCTCCAGGTCCCACGTTTAGCCAGATGCAAAGTGACGCAAGGGCGCAATGCCGCACTTGACCACAAGGGGGCTCACACATCTGGACTTCGTTCGCAGCAGCTGAGACACTGCTGGCGCGCCCATCTCTATCTTCCTCTCCCTCCCTCCCTCCCTCCCTCTCTCTCTCTGTACCTCTCCAAAAAAATAATAAAAAAAAATAAAAAGTTTTAAAAATATATTTTTATTTTTACTTAGAGAGAGAGAAGAAAAAGAAGAAGAAAGGAGAAGGAGAAGAAGAAGAGAGAAAGAGCCAGATAGAGAATGGGTGCTCAGGGTCTCCAGCCATTGCAAATGAACTCCAGATGTATGCACCCCCTTGGGCATCTGGCTTATGTGGGTTCGGAGGAGTTGAACCTGGATCCTTTGGCTTTGCAAGCAAATGCCTTAACCACTAAGCCATCTCTCCAGCCTGGCATTAGATTTTCTAATGACAATTTTCGTACATGTATATAATGTATTTTGGTCATAATCCTCTCCCATTACCTTCTCTTGTCTTGCCTCTCCCATGTCTTCTACTGACACTCTCCTTTCTAACTAGTGCTCCTTCTATTCCACTTTGATGAATTTTTCTTTGTCCTCTCCACAATCCGTAACAGAGTGTTAATGGGCTCAGTACTGTGCAGGCCTTGGGCAGGAGACAACAGGTTATGGATACAGAGTGCTCCACGGCACTCCTCCCCATCCTCCAGCTCGACATGCTTTCTGCTCCTCGTCTACAACGTGCCCGAGCCGGGGAGGTGACGATACAGATGTCTCATTCAGTGCTGAGCACTCCAGTTACTTCTCAGCACTTGAGTTTGCAGTCTCCTTGGTAAGCCATTGCTAACTTCAAAAAGAAACGACTCTGACCAAGGTGACAGCAGCACTGATCTATGGGCAGAAACACAGGCACTTAGAGGGCAATGTGATGGGCACAACATATCCACTCAACAAGCAATAGTGGTAGCTTCCCTCCCAGGACCTGTGATCGCCCCCCACCGAAGCTTTTCACTACATGATTTAGTGCCAGGCATGAATTCTCTCCCAGGAAGTGGGTCTCAAATTCAATCAGAAGGCAGTTGGTGGGCTGGAGAGATGGCCTGCAAAGCCTAATGACCCATGTTCAACTCCCCAGATCCTATGTAAGCCAGATGCATAAGGTGATGCCAAGTCTGTGCATGTACACAAAGGGGCATACACATCTGGAATTCGATTGCAGTGGTGTGCCAATTCTCTCTCTCTCTCTCATATAGGCGTGTGCTACCACATCCAGCAGAAAACAGAAAACAGTTGGTTACCACCATAGCAGTCCACTAGTGCATCAGCAAGCACATCTTGCCTGGCTAATTGGTTGTATTACTTTCAGGGTCTACTGCCTGGCTATACTGTCTAAAAATTTTAATTAATTAATTAATTAATTAATTAATTAATTAATTAATTAATTTGAGAGAGAGGAGGGAGAGAAAGAAGCAGATAGACTGAGAGAGAATGGGCATTCCAGCGCCTCTAGTCACTGCAAAAGAACTCTGGATGCATGTGCCACCTTGTGCATCTGGCTTACGTGGCCACTGCAGAATCAAACCTGGGTCCTTAGGCTTCACAAGTACCTTAACCGCTAAGCCATCACTTCAGCCTACAAGAATGTTCTTTTGTTACTATGGCTCTGTAACATATCTTGAAATCAGATGACTCCCCCCAGCAGTTATGTATACCAGCAGCCTTTATTTATTTATTTTTAACTTTTTTGCTCAGGATTAATTTGGCTTTCTCGGGTGTTTTGTGCTTCCAAATGAATTTTACGATTTTTTTATTGGTAAGATAGCCATTTTCACAGTACTGATTCTTCTAACCCATTTCCTAGTGTATTCAATTTCTCTCTTGAGTGTTTTAGAGTTTTTAGTGCTGGAGGTCTTTCACTTCCATGACCAAGTTTATTCCAAGGTGGCTTTTTGGGAGGCAATTGATAATGGGATTGTTTCCCTGGCTTTATTACAAGCGTGTTTGTTATTTGTATATACGAAATGTACTGATTTCTGTGTTAATTTTCTATCCTGCTTTGTTGAAAGCATTTATCAGCTCTAATAGTTTTCTGGTAACCTTTAGGGGCCCTTATGTAAATTACATCATCTGTAAATGATGTTAATTTGATTTCTTTCTTTCCTATTTGTTTCAATTTTATTTGTGTCTGGCTTATTGCTGTAGCAATAAGACTTCTAGTGCTACAGGTAGGAGGATTGCTATGAGTTTGAAGCTACTCTGAGACTACATAGTGTATTCCAGGTTCGCCTGGGCTAGAGCAAGACCTGCTTCAAAAAGATCACACACACGCGCAC
The DNA here is from genome assembly GCA_036365145.1 of Orientallactaga sibirica. Taxonomy (NCBI): domain Eukaryota; kingdom Metazoa; phylum Chordata; class Mammalia; order Rodentia; family Dipodidae; genus Orientallactaga; species Orientallactaga sibirica. Next base: position 6,253,921 of record JAEOAD010001268.1, read on the forward strand.
ACAATTTTGGGCTGGAGAGATGGCTCAATGGTTAAGGTGTTTGCCTGCAAAGCTTAATAACATGGGTTCAATTCCCCAGTGCCCACATAAAGCCAGATGCACAAAGTGACCTAAACATGTGGTCTTCATTTGCAGTGCTGGAGGTGTTGGCATGCCCATTCTCTATCTCTCTCTGCTTGCAAATAAATAAAAATATTTTTTAAGAAGACTTTCAGTACTATATATTAAATAAAAGTGGACACCCTTGTCTTATTCATGTTTTTAGCAAAAATACTTTGAGTTCTTTCCCCATTTAGTATAATGCTGGCTATTGGTTTGTCATTTATAGGTTTGCTTTATTATGTTGAGATATGTTCCTTCTATTCCCAGTTTCTATGGGACTTTTACCATGAAGGGATGTTGGATTTTGCCGAATGCCTTTTCTGCATCTATTGAGATGATCATGTGACTTTTGTCCTTGAGTCCATTTATATAGTGTATTACAATTATTGATCTGCATATGTTGAATCACCCCTGCATTTCTGTAATAAAACCTACTTGATCAGAGTAAGTGATTTTTTTTTTATGTACTCCTATATTTGGTTTGCCAGTATTTTGTTGAAAATTTTTGCATCTATGTTCGTGAGGGAGATTGGTCTGTAATTTTCTTTTCCTTGTTGTGTCTTTGTCTGGTTTTGGTATCAGGGTGATGCTGGCTTTGTAAAAGGAGTTTCGTAGGATTCCTTCCTCTTTTATTTTATGGGAAAGTGTGAGAAGCACTGGTGTTAGTTCTTTTGTGACAGTTTGGTAGATAGAATTCACTAGTGAATTCATCTGGGCATTTTTTTTTTTTTTTTTTAAGTTGGGACATTTTTTTACAATTGCTTTGATCTTAATGCTTGTTATAGGTCTGTTTAAATGGTTTATCTCTTCTTGCTGTAATTTTGACACGTATAGAAAGTCATCCTTTTTCTTTTAGACTCTCCAGTGTAGTTTAGTGTCTTTAAGGCATGTCCTTGTGGTTGTCTGAACTTCACTGCTGACTGTTCTAACAGTACCTTTCACCTCTAACTTTATTAATTTGGATTTCTTCTTTCTTTCTTTCGTCAGTTTTGCCAAAGGCTTATTCATCTTGTTTATCCTTTTCAAGAACCAACTCTGTTTCATTGATTCTTTGTGTATGGTTTATTTTTTGTTTCTATTTCATTAATTTCGGCACTGATTTTTATTTCTTTCTATTTACTGATGGTCGCTTTTGCTTGTTCTTTTTTTCAAGGCCTTAAGGTGTAGCATTAAGTAGCCCCTCTATTTTTTAATAGTTTATTTTATTTTCATTTATTTATTTAAATAATTTCTTTTTATTTATTTGAGAGAGGGAAAGAGGCAGAGAGAGACAGAGAGAGAAAGAGAGGGAGAGGGAGAGGAAGGGAGAGGGAGAGAATGGGTACACCAGGGCTTCCAGTCATTGAAAACGAACTCCAGATGTGTGCACCCCCTTGTGCATCTGGCTTATGTGGGTCCTGGAGAATCGAACCGGAATACTTTGGCTTTGCAGGCAAATGCTGTAATAGCTAAGCCATCTCTCCAGCCCCTTATTTATTTATTTATTTATTTATTTATTTATTTATTTATTTATTTATTTATTTGACAGAGGGAAAGAGGCAGGGCGAGAGAGAGAATGGGCATGTGCCACCTAGTGCATCTGGCTTACATAGGCATTGGGGAACTGAACCAAGATTCCTTGGCTTTGCAGGAAAGTGCCTTAACTGCTAAGCCATCTCTCCAGCCCCATCTAATATCTTAACATAGGTACTTACAGCTATAAATTACTCTCTTAGGACTGTTTTTATTGTATTCCATAGGTTTTGGTGTGTTGTGTTTTCATTATCATTTGATTCTAGGAATTCTTACTTATTTTGATCCTAAAATTTTTAAAGTTATTTATTTATTTGCAAGCAGAGAGAGATGGAAGAGAGACAGAGAGAATGGGCATGCCAGGACCTCTAGCTGCTGCAAATAAACGCCAGATGTGTGCGCCATTCTGTGCATTTGGCTTTGCGTGGGTACAGGGAATTGAACCCAGGCCCTTACCTTTGTAGCAAACTGCTGAGCCATGTCTCCAGCCCTGATTCTAGGAATTTTTTTGATTTCTTACTTGGCTTGTTCAATGACTTTTCCATCATTCAATAGTGTACTGTTTACTTTACATGACTTTGTGCATGTCCTGTAGTCTCCTTTGCTATTTACTTGTAGTTTTATTCCATTGTCATCAGACAGAACTCAAAAGTTTCACGCACTGCTGAAAATACTATTTCTTCTGCGATGTTTGGATGGAACGTTCTATAGATGTGTATAATGCCCATTTATTCTATGATGTCACTTAATCCAAATGCTTCTCTATTTTTTTTTTTTTTTTTGCTCGGATGACCTGTCAATTGGTAAGAGTGGGGCATAAAGTTGCCCACTACTATTGTGCTGGGGCCAATCTGTGACTTTACGTCTAGCAGTGTTTTTTAAATGAAACTGGGTACACCCATGTTTGGTTCATATATGCTTAGAATGCCATATCCTCTTGTTGGACTGATTCTAAACCAATATAATGTAACCTTATCTCTTCTGATCCATGTTGGTTTGAAGTCTATCTTGTCAGATATTAGAACAGCAACAGCTTCTTGTTGATTAGCCCAATTTTCTTGAAATATCATTCTCTAGCATTTCACTTAAAGGTACCATCTCTCTTATGGAACGGTGTGCTTCTTGCAGGTAACAGAAGGATCCTGCCTTTTAACCCATTCTGCTAATTTGGGTCTTTTTTTATGAGAGAGAGAGAATAGGCACACCAGGTCCTCCAGCAAGTGCAATCTAACCGGATGTTTGTGCCACCTTGTGCACATGTGCAACCTTTGTGCTTGTGTCACATGTGTCTGGTTTATGTGGGACCTGGAGAGTTGAACATGAGTTCTTAGGCTTCGCAGGCAAGCATCTTAACTGCTAAGCCATCTCTCCAGCCCATCTGTGTCTTTTGACTGGAGAATTGAAATCATATATATTCAGAATTGTTGAAAGATGTGTATTAATTTCTATCATTCTTACTGATTTTGGAGTACTTGTTTTTGTACCCCTCTCTTCCATTCATTATTATTCAGGCTTGCTGTATTCTTTCCTGTGGTCTCACGTATATACTATTCCTTCTCTTCTGTCTGAAGGATTCCTTCAAATATTTCCTGTAAAGCTGTTTTGGCAGTCATGAATTCCTTTAGCCTGTTTCAATCAGGGGAAGTTCTTTCTTCTTCAGTTATGACAGACAGCTTTGCAGGGTACAGTAGCCTGGATGGGGGCTGTCTTTAAGAACTTGAAATACATCATTCCAAGCTCTCCTGGCTTTTAAAGTTTCTGCTGAGAAATGTTCTGTAATATTCGAACAGGCTTGCCTTTAGAAGTGACTTGGTGCTTCTTTCTTGCTGCTTTCAATATGCTTCCTTTGGTGTGTATTATGTGTTACTTTCATTAGACTATGATGAAGGCAGGGTCTCTTCTGGCCTTGTCTGACATTCAAAATGCCTCCTGTATCTACACTGGCATTTGTTTCCTAATTTGGGGAACTTTTCTTCTATAACTTTGTTTAAAATACTTCTGTGCTTTTAGATTGATATGCTCCTTCTATGGCAAGAATTCTTATTCTGACCTCTTTCTACTGTGCATAGTGTCCTGGATTATATGTCCAGCTCACACCTTCTTATTCATGTAACTTTCTTACGTTGGAATGTTCTAATTTTTCCACTGTCTTCAAGCTCAAATTCCATCTTCTTCTTGAGACATTCTTTTGGTAAGGCTTCCTATGGAGGTTTTACTTGACTGTTTTTTGTTTGTTTTTGTTTTTCATTTCCAGTATTTCAGATTGGTTTTTCTTCAGTATTTCTGTCTCCTCACTCATATCTTATATCAACCTTTTTATTCATTTGGATTATTTTCTGTGTTCCCTTGGCATTCCTTCAGGAGTTTGTTTTCTTTTTTGACTCCTTTGAATATACTCATAATCATTCTTTTGCATTCTCCAGCATTTTATTTAAAACACTCACCAGAGGCTAATATTATGGGATTCTTTTTTTTTTTTTTCAAGGTAAGGGTGTCACTCTGGCACAGGCTGACCTGGAATTCACTATGAGGTCTCAGGGTGGCCTCAAAGTCACAGCGATCCTCCTACCGCTGCCTCCCGAGTGCTGGGATTAAAGGCGTGCGCCACCACACCCGGCTAAGGGATTCATAATTTTTGAGGGGGTTTGTTGCCTTGATTCATGTTTCTTATATTAATGTGTTAAGATTTTTGCATCTCAGGCTATTTCATCGCTAAGGTTAGCTGTTGTTTTATCAGCTGCACTCTTAGCTTTATAGGTCATAAGTCATAGCCTCAGTCTAGGAGCTCAAAGTGTCTGGGTGGCCCCCATATTTTTCCAGAGCAGAATACTAACAGCAGAAGTGACCATACCCTGTGATTCTGCCGTTATGCAAATATCATAGAGAATGAACCACAAAGGTCAAATGTCATAGAGAATGAACCACAAAGGTCAATTTGACTTCAGTAACTGTTGTAGATTAACGAACAAGGCTGTTGTGGAGTATTACCATGGATTCTGGTTATTTGGAAGTGGGAGGGATTTGATGTGAGTTAGGATAGGGACTAGTGTTAACTTTGAGAAAGGTGGCAAAAGTATCTGGGAGAGGAAAGTTGGGATCTGTCATGTTCCACAGACTTTAGAGGTTGTTAAGGTTATGGAAAGTTGTAATTATGAAGTATAAGGAGGAAGGGAGAAGGAGAACGGACCATGAAGAGGATGGAAAGTATATGAATTATGTATGGAAAGAGTAGTACAGAGATCACAATACTAGACTGGAGGAGAAAAATACAAAGCAAACCCAAACCCTATCTGAGCCATATACAAACAAACAAAGCCATCAAGGAATATCCATGCAAGAGGGGAGATGATTGAAAAAAAAAAAAAAAACGCTAGAAGCACAAGATTAAAAACAAAAATCAAATGATCAAAATGGGCCAAGTGTGATAAATATCTACCAAATAAAAATGTCAGCATTTCTGCCTCGGTGGGATGAGGTTTGAATTCTCCTTCCTGTGACGTTGTCTTTAGCAACCTGGCCTGATATGGGAGGTGTGATTTGTTTCTAGAGAAGCAGAGGTGAGGTACGGGGTGGCCCAGTGGAAGTAAGCCCAGTTCCCTTGTGGAGTGAGTGTCGCTCTCACATTCCTTGGGTTGTGAGAACAGCTTCCTCCTTGGCTTGTCGTAGCTGTGCTGTGCTGTGTGACACACACGAGTGACTGGCTTCATAATCTCTTTGTTCCCAGTACTGGCATACAGGGGAGGATAAGTTTTGCCTTACTACATTCACTTACAGGTCTGGCGGTGTCCCTAGGGAGCTGGACTCCAGTCTCTCGTTTAGGTTCTGATTTTACGATGCTGGTGTGTGGAGACAGCTTCCTCGTAGTGTTCATGGTCTTGCTGGTGCCAGCAGGACAGGGCTGACGTGCGGGAGAAGTGCTTCCCTGCAGCCAGCAGGGATTCATCCACGCCGATGCGCAGCTCTCCCTCTTCTCTGTAGCGATCTCATCTGGCTTAAACTCATTTATGGATCTTGTCTCTTGCCAAAAAAAGAGTGTGTTCTCTTGCCTCTTCTGTTTCCCAGGTTTTGCTGCTGAGAATTCCTATGCTGCCCTCCCTCTGTATATACAATTATACCATGATAAATTATTTTAAAAAGATAAATTTTGCCCTTTTAATAGAATTCAGTGGTATTGCAACCACAACCATCCACCTCCAGAACTTTTTTCCTCATCCCAAAATACAAGTCCGCTAGATGCTAATTCCCCATCCTCCCTTCCCTGACACCTTTCTTCTACCTTCTGTTTCTCTGATTTTTTTTATTTTTAATTTTTGTTTTTGGTTTTTTCATTTTTCAATTTTTCAAGGTAGGGTCTCATTCTAGCCCAGGCTGACCTGGAATTCACTATGTAATCTCAGGGTGACCTCCAACTCATGGTGATCCTCCTACCTTTGCCTCCCGAATGCTGGGATGGTTTAAAGACGTGTGTCACCACACCTGGCGCGTTTCTCTGAATTTGACTGTGTTCTTATGTCAGTGATTATGTAATATGAACTTCACTGTGTGTTCATGTAAGTGGTATGTTCTCATTATAACACTTGTCTTTTAAAAAATATTTAATTTTTGTTTATTTATTTATTTGACAGAGAGGGGGAGAGAGAGAGAGAGGGAGAGGGAGAGGGAGAGAGAGAGAAATAGAGAGAGAGGGGGGGGGAATGGGCATTCCAGGTCCTCCAGCCTCTGTAAACGAACTCCAGATGTGTGCACCCCCTTGTGCATCTGGTCAATGTGGGTCCTGGGGAATTGAACCTGGGTCCGTTGGCTTTGCAGGCAAACGCCTTAACCGCTAAACCATCCCTCCAGCCCCAACAGTTGTCTTTTTGAATCCGGGCTATTCAGTTACTTAGCAGAGTGTCTTTGGGGATCATTCATGTTGAAGCATGTCCTGTAATTTTATCCATTTTGAAGACTGAATTAATAGTCCATTGCATATACACATTACATCACACTGATAGACAGCAGGTTTTCCACCACTTGTGTGCAATGTGTAATGCTGCTATAAACATTATTTGCTAGCATCCTGTTGAATATGTCTGTATTCATCGAATTATTAGTCTGGAATTTTCATTTATTGTGACGTGTCTTGTTTTCATACTAGGGTAATGCCACATCCATGGCATGAACTGGGGAATATTTTCTCCTTTCACTTTTTGGATGACTTGGTGTGCAATTGGGATTATTTCTTCTTTAACGTTTGGTAGAAGTCAGTAAGACTATCTGAATCTGGAATTTTCTTTGTTACAAGGTTTTAGTACACATTTGATTTCTTTACTGGACACTGTACTATTCAAGTTGGCCCGTTTTTCTTGAGAGAATTTTTATGACTCACGTTTTTCACAAGCACGAACTCCTTCCTTCCACCTGGCTGTGAAGTTCACAGTCATGGAATGCTTCATGGCATCCCCTCACTGTCCTTTGAACAGCTGCAGATGGCCCATTCGTTCGCAGCCCTGTTGATCTGCATCCCTGCTCTCTTCCTCACTGGTCTGGCCACGCATGTAGTTTCAAGACTCTTCTACAGATTCTGGTTTCATTAATTTTCTCTATTGTTTCTGTCTTAGATTTCATGCCTTCTACTTGCTTTGGGTTTAATTTGTTCTTCTCTTTTCTTAATGTGGAAGCTTAAGTGTTTTGAGACCTTTTTTTTTTCTAGTAAGTATTTGATGCTATAAATTTCCTCCTAAGCTCAACTTTACTTGCATCTGGTGTGTTGCATTTTCATTTTTTATTCAGTTCAAATATTTTTAAATTTTCCTATTCTGATTCATTCTAAACTCCAGGCTCATTCTGCAATGAAATACATTACATTCTAATCCAGTGACCGTGGATGATAATGCATTCCGTATGTACTGGCTCTGAAATCTGTTATCACTGTTTATAACTTATCTTAAGCATTATATTTAGAAAAAAATATATATCTCAAAATATATTTCCAGGGGCTGGAGAGATGGCTTAGTGGTTAAGGCGTTTGCCTGCAAAGCCAAAGGACCCAGGTTTGATTCTCCAGGACCCATGTAAGCCAGATGCACAAGGGGGCACATGCGTCTGGAGTTCGTTTGCAGTGGTTGGAGGCCCTGGCATGCCCATTCTGTCTCTCTGTCTCTCTCCCTCTGCCTCTTTCTCTCTCTCGCTTCACAAATAAATAAATTAAAATATATATTTCCAAACATTAACATCTTACTTAGTTGTGACATGGAAAAGAAACATATCATTCTTATAGGGGAATAACATAAAATAAATGGCCAAGTCCAGTTTTTTGTTATGTCAGCTTTTGAGTCTTTTTAAAAAAATTCATTTATTTATTTGCATGTGTGTTTGGGGGTGGTGGTGGCACCAGATTATCTTGCTGCTGCAAAGAAATGCCTGTCTGGCTTTACATGGGTGACTGGGGAATTGAACCTGGTCTGGCAAGCAAGTGCCTTTAACCACACAGCCATCGCCCTAGCCTGATAGCCTCCTTTCTAACTGAGATAACAGATCCCTAGTTTTAAAAGAAACTTGCTGTTTAAACTTTGTAGTATACAAAAAAAAAACACAAGTAATTCTACTTTTGTTGTTTTATTTGCAAGCAGAGAGAGACAGTGAGAATGGGCATGCCAGGGCCTCCAGCTACTGCACGGGCCACTTTGTTGCGTCTTGCTCTATGTGGGTACCGGGGAATCAAACTGGGGCTATTAGGCTCTGCAAGCACCTTAACCACAGAGCCATTTCTCAAGCCCCTGTTGCTGCTTTTTTTTTTTTTTTTTTTTTTAAGGCAGGATCTTGTTCTAGCCAGGGTGAAAGTAAACTCACTCTGTAGCCCAGGCTAGCCTTGAGCTGAGAGTGATCTTCCTATCTCAGCCTCCTGAGTGCTGGGATGAAAGGTATGCACCACCATGCATAGGTTAAAACGTTAAATTGCTCAAATACATTTTTCTCTGCTAACACTTTTACAGCTTTGGCTCAAAGCTGGACTTTTACTATTTAAACCCCTTTCACTTCAGTAACCTCATTTATAAAACAGGAATCATGATATTTCTAAAAGAACGTTATAAGAATGAAGTGAGACAACCTATATAAAGTCTAGCAGTGTTTGGCAATGTTTATAAAATGAATGAATAAATGAATGAGCAAGTTTTGCCCTGAAATTTTATTTTATTTTTGGTTTTTTGAGGTAGGGTCTCGCTCTAGCCCAGGCTAACCTGTAATTCATTACGTAGTCTCAGGGTGGCATCGAACTCACGGTGCTCCTCCTACTTCTGCTGCCCAAGTGCTGGGATTACGGGCATGCACCACCATACCCAGCTTACGTTTTTAAAAATGTGTGTGCCGTATGTCTGGGCACGGCACATGTCTGAGAACAAGGGATCTGTCTGTCCTCTTCTTCCGCTTTGCTTGTGACAGTCTCCCTTGTTGCCTGTTGGTTTTTCTTGTTTCCTTTATGCCAGTCTAGCTGACCCATGAGTTTCTGGGTTCTCCTGGCTCTGCTCTCCATTGCCATAAGCACACTGGTGTCAGAGACACATGTACCACTTTGTGTCCAGCCTTATGTGAGTGCTGGGCAATCAAACTTGGGCTGGCAGGCTTGCAAGCAAGTGCCTTTTACCACTGAACTATCTTTCTAGCTCCCTTGCCCTGAATTTAATAGCTATTTGCTTTGTTGTTGTTGTTGTTTGAGGTAGGGTCTCACTCTAGCCCAGGCTGACCTGGAATTCACTACGTCGTCTCAGGGTGGCTTTGAACTCACAGTGATCCTCCTACGTCTGCCTCCCGAGTGCTGGGATTAAAGGCGTGCGCCACCATGCCTGACTCCTATTTGTTTTCCATTTTATTTTTCTTATTTGCTCTTTAAAGCACACTTGGGTCACTTCTCATAATAAAGTACAATAAGGTTAGACTACAAACCCTTTTCTATAATAATAATATAATCTATCTCTCACGTGTCATTGAAGTGCAAAGCCAATTATCAAAGGCTTTTTTTCTTTGCTAAATGAAGAGTATTTGGGATTTTTCACTTCTTTATTTTGGTTTTCTTGATTCATCCACTTCAACCGAGAGATAATTGTAGGTGGCACTGATTTTGTTGTCACCTAATCAGTGTATAAAATTCTGTGAGAAAACTCACCATGAACATGAACCAGCTCCACTCTATTCCAACATCCAGACATAGCTCATGATGTATGTAACCACCTACAATGGCACGAGCTTCCGAGACTTTGGACTATACAGATCCTGAGGAGACAGTCTTCCTATAAATCAATCCAGAGTGAAGCTGGGCTCTTTGTCCAATGGGGCATCAGAGAATATGAAAGCCACATTACATAAAATAGCTGAGTTATAGAAAATACATGAGGACTGGGGAGATAGATCACTTTGTAAAGTGCTTGCTATACCAGTGAGATCCTGAGTTTGGATACTCAGATTTCTCAATAGATGCCTCTATTCCCAGCACTAGAAAGGCAGAGACAGGCATATCCCTAGAGCAAGCTGGCTACACTAGCCAAATCTATAGGCACTGGGTTCAGTGGGAGACCCTGTCTCATTGAATAGGGTGGTAAGGGGCTGGAGAAATGGCTTAGCAGTTAAGGTGCTTACGGGCAAGCCTAAGGACCCAGGTTCGACTCCCCAGAACCCACGTTAAGCCAGATGCACAAAGTGATCCACAAGGTGGCACATGCATAGGGAGTTGGTTTGCAGTGGCTAAGGCCCTGGTGCACTAATTTTCTCTCTCTCATAAAAAATCAAAATCAAAATCAACAAATAGGGTGGTGAGCAATTAAAGGAAGATGCCCAAGTGTCAACCTACGGCCTCCTCATCCACACACACGTGTACAAGCTCATACATACATCACACACACATACAAAAACTAAAAGTAAAGAAACATTTAAAAGATATCTAGGATTATGATGGTAAATGTATGGTATCTGCTGAGTACCTCTGATACTAGACCGAAAAGGCCTTCTACACATAAATAAGCTGAATCTCAATGACAGGCTTCAAAGGTGATCAGATATCAAAGGAACAAAATGGACCTAGAAGAGTGACAGAGATACTTGTTACCTTCCAGTCTCTGTCCACCTGCTTTCAGGTTTTTTTTTTTTTTTTTTTTTTTTTGAGGTAGGGTTTCACTCTGGCCCAGGCTGACCTGGAATTCACTATGTAGTCTCAGGGTGGCCTCAAACTCTCAGTGATCCTCCTACCTCTGCCTCCCGAGTGCTGGGATTAAAGGCGTGCGCCACCATGCCTGGCATTGCTTTCAGTTTTTACACAGAAATTTATTACAATCACATTTGTATCGCAATGACAGCCTTGGACTCCCATTCTCCCTGAGCACAAGGGTCAGACGAGGAGCATGGACACAGCGCCCAGGATCCAAATCCTTGGCTTTGCATATGGGCCTATCATGTCCCTGAGCCTCTGCCATTTTTCATCTGCAAATGGCAGTGAAAATGTCTTCCTACAAGATTCTGACTATGAAACTGAAAAAAGAAATGAAAATATGGAAAATGAACAAATGAAATGCTCACCAACAGAAATATAAATGTGAACTACAAATGTGATCCACAGATGTAATTGTAAATTAAAAAAATACAAAGAAACAGGTGAAAGTAAATTTAATAATATATTTTATTTAGCTCAGCATATCCAAAATATTATTTCAACATAAAATTATGAAGTTTTTTTAACATTCTTTTTCTTTTGTGCTAACTCTCTTAAAAATGTAACATGTATTTACACATACTATACAGCTCAATTCAGACAAGCCATACTCCAAGAGATCAACAGCCAGCAGTGGCTGCCAACTGCCTTACTGACTAGAGTCAGTTAACTCCAGACAATATTTTCTCCTAGATAGTCCCTGTGGGACTTGGACTTGGGAAAGGTATTCTCAAAATCAATCATTAAGGAGATATATATATATATATATTCATTTTATATATGTGACATAATGAAATATATAAAAATTTAAAGTTAATATCAGTGCTGACTAGACCAAATATTTATCCAAGCTAAAAACAACAAAGAATGGTAATAATAAGTTACGAATGTTTATTTATTCTTCATTTATTTTTGTGTTACTCTATTAGGATTTATTTGTATGCTTACTTGACATAGAATGTAATAGTCTTAAAAAAGAAAATAAAAGCTGACATAACTATTAGCACACAAGCAATTCAAACAGGACATTACAACTAACAAGTATATTTGTCAGCAAAGAAATAAGAAACATAGCATTTTAAAATATTGGGACACTTTTCATAGGACCTATCATTTTGGTAAGTTAAGTTACAATTTCAATTTTTTCTCATAAAAATTTACTGTATTCTTTAAATATTAGGATGACCATTTACCATAACATTAAATTATATGGAAGTAGGGCTGGAGAAATGGCTTAGCAGTTAAGCACTTGCCTGTGAAGCCTAAGGACCCCGGTTCGAGGTTCAATTCTGCAAGACTCATGTAAGCCAGGTGCACAAGGAGGCACACGCATCTGGAGTCCGTTTGCACTGGCTGGAGGACTTGGCGCACCCATTCTCTCTCTCTCTCTCTACCTGCCTATTTCTGTATCTCTCTCTCTCAAATAAATAAATAAAAGATAAAATATTTAAAAAATTATATGGAAGTAGAAGTAAACATGGCATCATATTTAATGTGGTAAAATGATGCTACAGGTAGTTCAAAACAATCATGGCGATTACTGTAAAATACTACTTCTATTTCATTATTTAAACTACAATGAGTAGTGTACACTGGGGAAATTATCTCTTAAAGAGTAGAAACACTGCTTAACTGCAAAGCCTTTCTGAAAGTTATCCACAAAGCTTACGTGAAAGCACTTACCTACTGAGCAGCAGGCTCCTGTCTGTGTGTGATGGTGGAGATGCCCCTGACTTACAGTTTTGTCATTGTGTGTGTGTGTGTTGTGTGTGCATGTTTGGTGGTTTGTGTACAGAGGCCAGAGGTTGATGTCAAGGGTTTTCCTCGGTCACTTCCCACCTTATTCTTTGGAACAGTGCCTCTCGCTGTGCCTAGAGCTCAGTGCCTCTCGCTGTGCCTAGAGCTCAATGACTGGGCTAGATCAGCTAACCAGAGAGATTCCTTGTCTCTGCCTCCATGCCTGGCATTTGACATGAGTGGGATCCACACTCAGCCATCTTGTCAGTCTTTCTCTGGTATAACACAGGTGTCAGATAAGTAAGGCACAAGAATACAATGGGGACAGAATACTAAATAGGCAACTGCTTCTTCATCTCAAGTCAACATTACAAAGGGTTAAGAAACCTTTAAGAGCAAAAACTTGGAATTTTAATATTTCATTTATTATGTATTCAAAAGACAGTCCTCACCGGGCGTGGTGGCACACGCCTTTAATCCCCGCACTTGGGAGGCAGAGGTAGGAGGATCGCCATGAGTTGAAGGCCACCCTGAGACTACCTAGTGAATTCAAGGCCACCCTGAGCTAGAGTGAGACCCTATGTCACAAAACCAACTCCCCCCCAAAAAAGACAGTCCTTCAAAACTAACAGCCCTCTCTTTCGAATGCTATCAGTGTGTGTGCTGAGAGGAGATGCACGAGGAGAAAAATACCGCTAGCTGAATCATTACTTCTGTGTTCAATGGCACCTCTGCAATTGTTTGACAAACACTTGCCTCCTCCATCCCAGCTCAGGCTTAAGATCTGTGATGAATTCATAGTGCAAACAGGACAGCTATTCAAGATAGGCCTTTTCACTTGAACTTTTGCAACAAATCATTTCCAAGCTAAAAATTGCTAACTTCTAGTCACCGATACTCAACACAGACAAGACAGACTGCAGTTTCAGACACGTGGCCAAACTTCAGAAACACAACTCCCCACAGTATTGAGAGACTCACGTCTGGCGTTTCTGTAGAGAAGGAAAGGGTCCTGGAGCTGCAAGTCCAGGTCTTTAGTGATGGGCTCTGTTCTGTTTTCCATGCTCAGCCTGTTCATAATGGTGAATCCATGCTTTGGAGAGGCAGACCTGAAAACCGCAATGGAAAAAGACAATGTGCTCACTATGTCCCGCCTGCATGCAGCTACACTCAGGAGCATCTTCTAACCTTCTGTGTGCACAGGTTCCACCAAGCACACTGTACACTTGTAAAGGGAAATTTCTTTACTCCTGCCATCATTATCAACTAATTCCTATGCAATACTGAAGGACTTTGCGTGAATGTGCACAGACTGTGTACGTACACATATCTTGTCTACCCTGCTTTTTAAAAGCCTTACTCATACTTTTAAAAGGTGTTCCTCTGCAGTCCTCTGACTAAGCACTTGTCTCCTCCATCTTTGCTCAGCTTTAAAGTCAATGTTGAGTCCACACAGAGAGTAAGTGTTGGCCTCAAACTGAGAGCTATAGAATCTCAGAGAAATGAAACATCTCTGGTTAATGAACTTGTATGATAAACTAGAAACTAAGTGTTTATATAATGGCCCAAAGGGCAGATACTTTGTTTTCAATATAAAACAAACATCTTCCTGAATATGCTGCTATAAGTGTTCTCAATGAAGACCTCCTTAAGTGATGTTTTCCACTGCAGTCAATAAGCCTGGAAAACCTCCTCTTCCAGGCAAGGACACGTAATATACGGAGTATAAACTGTAACCATTATTGTGCACTAGGCAGGCAGCGTGGTGCATCGTGGAAAGCCCCCTCTTCCAGGCAAGGACACGTAATATACGGAGTATAAACTGTCACCATTATTGTGCACTAGGCAGGCAGCGTGGTGCATCGTGGAAAGCCCCCTCTTCCAGGCAAGGACACGTAATATACAGAGTATAAACTGTCACCATTATTGTGCACTAGGCAGGCAGCGTGGTGAATCGGGGAAAGCTCCCTCTTCCAGGCAAGGACACATAATATACAGAGTATAAACTGTCACCATTATTGTGCACTAGGCAGGCAGCGTGGTGCATTGTGGAAAGCCCCCTCTTCCAGGCAAGGACACGTAATATACAGAGTATAAACTGTCACCATTATTGTGCACTAGGCAGGCAGCGTGGTGCATCGGGGAAAGCTCCCTCTTCCAGGCAAGGACACATAATATAGAGAGTATAAACTGTCACCATTATTGTGCACTAGGCAGGCAGCGTGGTGCATTGTGGAAAGCCTCCTCTTCCAGGCAAGGACATGTAATATACAGAGTATAAACTGTCACCATTATTGTACACTAGGCAGGCAGCGTGGTGCATGTGCATCGTGGAAAGCCTCCCTCTTCCAGGCAAGTATAAACTGTAACCATTATTGTGCACTAGGCAGGCAGCGTGGTGCATCGTGGAAAGCCTCCTCTTCCAGGCATAATAATATACAGAGTATAAACTGTCACCATTATTGTGCACTAGGCAGGCAGCGTGGTGCATCGTGGAAAGCCTCCTCTTCCAGGCAAGGACACGTAATATACGGAGTATAAACTGTAACCATTATTGTGCACTAGGCAGGCAGCGTGGTGCATCGTGGAAAGCCTCCTCTTCCAGGCAAGGACACGTAATATATGGAGTATAAACTGTCACCATTATTGTGCACTAGGCAGGCAGGCGTGGTGCATGGAAAGCCTCCTCTTCCAGGAAAGCCTCCTCTTCCAGGCAAGGACACATAATATGGAAAGCCCCCTCTTCCATAAACCATAATATACAGAACCATTATTGTAGGCAGGCAGCGTGGTGCAGGCCTCCTCTTCCAGGCAGGCGTAATATGGTGCATCGGCAGGAAAGCATCCCTCCTCTTCCAGGCAAGGACACGTAATATACGGAGTATAAACTGTCACCATTATTGTGCACTAGGCAGGCAGCGTGGTGCATCGTGGAAAGCCCCCTCTTCCAGGCAAGGACACATAATATACAGAGTATAAACTGTAACCATTATTGTGCACTAGGCAGGCAGCGTGGTGCATCGTGGAAAGCCTCCTCTTCCAGGCAGGAGGACAGTATAAACTGTAACCATTATTGTGCACTAGGCAGGAGTATAAACTGTAACCATTATTGTGCACTAGGCAGGCAGCGTGGTGCATCGTGGAAAGCCTCCTCTTCCAGGCAAGGACACGTAATATATGGAGTATAAACTGTAACCATTATTGTGCACTAGGCAGGCAGCGTGGTGCATCGTGGAAAGCCTCCTCTTCCAGGCAAGGAGGACATTGTGCACTAGGCAGGCAGCATGGTGCATGGAAAGCCCCTCTTCCAGGCAAGGAGTAATATAAAGTATAAACTGTAACCATTATTGTGCACTAGGCAGGCAGCGTGGTGCATCGTGGAAAGCCTCCTCTTCCAGGCAAGGGACACGTCACCATTATTATGGAGTATAAACTGTAACCATTATTGTGCACTGCAGGCAGGCAGCGTGGTGCATCGTGGCAGGCAGCAGGCAAGGACACGTAATATATGGAGTATAAACTGTCACCATTATTGTGCACTAGGCAGGCAGCGTGGTGCATCGTGGAAAGCCTCCTCTTCCAGGCAAGGACACATAATATACGGAGTATAAACTGTAACCATTATTGTGCACTAGGCAGGCAGCGTGGTGCATCGTGGAAAGCCTCCTCTTCCAGGCAAGGACACGTAATATACAGAGTATAAACTGTCACCATTATTGTGCACTAGGCAGGCAGCGTGGTGCATCGTGGAAAGCCCCCTCTTCCAGGCAAGGACACATAATATACAGAGTATAAACTGTAACCATTATTGTGCACTAGGCAGGCAGCGTGGTGCATCGTGGAAAGCCTCCTCTTCCAGGCAAGGACACGTAATATACAGAGTATAAACTGTCACCATTATTGTGCACTAGGCAGGCATTGTGGTGCATCGGGGAAAGCTCCCTCTTCCAGGCAAGGACACGTAATATACGGAGTATAAACTGTCACCATTATTGTGCACTAGGCAGGCAGCGTGGTGCATCGGGGAAAGCTCCCTCTTCCAGGCAAGGACATGTAATATACGGAGTATAAACTGTCACCATTATTGTGCACTAGGCAGGCAGCGTGGTGCATCGTGGAAAGCCCCCTCTTCCAGGCAAGGACACATAATATACAGAGTATAAACTATAACCATTATTGTGCACTAGGCAGGCAGCATGGTGCATCGTGGAAAGCCCCTCTTCCAGGCAAGGACACGTAATATACGGAGTATAAACTGTAACCATTATTGTGCACTAGGCAGGCAGCGTGGTGCATCGTGGAAAGCCTCCTCTTCCAGGCAAGGACATGTAATATACGGAGTATAAACCGTAACCATTATTGTGCACTAGGCAGGCAGGCAGCGTCCAGGTGCATCGTGGAAAGCACCTCTTCCAGGCAAGGACAGGCAAGGACACATAATATATGGAGTATAAACTGTCACCATTATTGTGCACTAGGCAGGCAGCGTGGTGCATCGTGGAAAGCCTCCTCTTCCAGGCAGGCAGCGTGGTATAAACTGTCACATTATTGTGCACATTGGTTGTACAGGCAGGCAGCGTGGAAATCGTGGAAAGCCTCCTCTTCCAGGCAAGGACACGTAATATACAGAGTATAAACTGTAACCATTATTGTGCACTAGGCAGGCAGCATGGTGCATCGTGGAAAGCCCCCTCTTCCAGGCAAGGACACGTAATATACGGAGTATAAACTGTCACCATTATTGTGCACTAGGCAGGCAGCATGGTGCATCGTGGAAAGCCTCCTCTTCCAGGCAAGGACACGTATAAACTGTAACCATTAATATATGGAGTATAAACTGTCACCATTATTGTGCACTAGGCAGGAGCGTGGTGCATCGGGGAAAGCCTCCTCTTCCAGGCAAGGACACGTAAAATACAGAGTATAAACTGTCACCATTATTGTGCACTAGGCAGGCAGCGTGGTGCATCGTGGAAAGCCTTCTCTTCCAGGCCTTCAGAGTATCTTCCAGGCACTAGGCAGGCAGCGTGGTGGACACGTAATATACGGAGTATAAACTGTCACCATTATTGTGCACTAGGCAGGCAGCGTGGTGCATCGTGGAAAGCCTCCTCTTCCAGGCAAGGACACGTAATATACGGAGTATAAACTGTCACCATTATTGTGCACTAGGCAGGCAGCGTGGTGCATGCATCGTCCAGGCAAACACATAATATACAGAGTATAAACTGTCACCTCCTCTTCCAGGCAAGGACACGTAATAATATACGGAGTATAAACTGTAACCATTATTGTGCACTAGGCAGGCAGCGTGGTGCATCGTGGAAAGCCCCCCTCCTTCCAGGCAAGGACACGTCACCATTATAGGCAGGAGTATAAACTGTAACCATTATTGTGCACTAGGCATGCAGCGTGGTGCATCGTGGAAAGCCCCCTCTTCCAGGCAAGGACACATAATATACAGAGTATAAACTGTCACCATTATTGTGCACTAGGCAGGCAGCGTGGTGCATCGTGGAAAGCCTCCTCTTCCAGGCAAGGACACGTAATATACAGAGTATAAACTGTAACCATTATATAGAGTATAAACTGTCACCATTATTGTGCACTATGCAGGCAGCGTGGTGCATCGTGGAAAGCCTCCTCTTCCAGGCAAGGACACATAATATACAGAGTATAAACTGTCACCATTATTGTGCACTAGGCAGGCAGCGTGGTGCATCGTGGAAAGCTCCCTCTTCCAGGCAAGGACACGTAATATAGGCAGGCAGCATGGTGGAGTATAAAATGTAACCATTATTGTGCACTAGGCAGGCAGCATGGTGCATCGTGGAAAGCCTCCTCTTCCAGGCAAGGACACATCGTGGAAATATACAGAGTATAAACTGTAACCATTATTGTGCAGGCAGGCAGGCATTGTGGTGCATCCAGGAAAGACACCCCTCTTCCAGGCAAGGACACGTGGAAAGCCTCCCTATCCAGGCAAGGAGTATAAACTGTCACCATTATTGTGCACTAGGCAGGCAGCGTGGTGCATCGTGGAAAGCCCCCTCTTCCAGGCAAGGACACGTAATATACAGAGTATAAACTGTAACCATTATTGTGCACTAGGCAGGCAGCATGGTGCATTGTGGAAAGCCTCCTCTTCCAGGCAAGGACACATAATATACAGAGTATAAACTGTCACCATTATTGTGCACTAGGCAGGCAGCGTGGTGCATCGTGGAATGCCCCCTCTTCCAGGCAAGGACATGTAATATACGGAGTATAAACTATAACCATTATTGTGTACTAGGCAGGCAGCATGGTGCATCGTGGAAAGACACGTAATATACAGAGTATAAACTTCCAGGCAAGGACACGAATGCCCCTCTTCCAGGCAAATAACCATGCAAGGCAGGCAGCATGGTGCATCGTGGAAAGCCCCCTCTTCCAGGCAAGGGGAATATAAACTGTAACCATTATTGTGTACTAGGCAGGCAGCGTGGTGCATCGCCCTCTTGGAAGCCCCTCTTCCAGGCAAGGACACAGAATATAATATACAGAGTATAAACTGTAACCATTATTGTGCACTAGGCAGGCAGCGTGGTGCATCGTGGAAAGCCCCCTCTTCCAGGCAAGGACACATAATATACAGAGTATAAACTGTCACCATTATTGTGCACTAGGCAGGCAGCGTGGTGCATCATGGAAAGCCTCCTCTTCCAGGCAAGGACACATAATATACAGAGTATAAACTGTCACCATTATTGTGCACTAGGCAGGCAGCGTGGTGCATCGTGGAAAGCCTCCTCTTCCAGGCAAGGACACGTAATATACGGAGTATAAACTGTAACCATTATTGTGCACTAGGCAGGCAGCGTGGTGCATCGTGGAAAGCCTCCTCTTCCAGGCAAGGACACGTAATATACAGAGTATAAACTGTCACCATTATTGTGCACTAGGCAGGCAGCGTGGTGCATTGTGGAAAGCCTCCTCTTCCAGGCAAGGACACATAATATACGGAGTATAAACTGTAACCATTATTGTGCACTAGGCAGGCAGCATGGTGCATCGTGGAAAGCCCCCTCTTCCAGGCAAGGACACGTAATATACGGAGTATAAACTGTAACCATTATTGTGCACTAGGCAGGCAGCGTGGTGCATCGTGGAAAGCCTCCTCTTCCAGGCAAGGACACGTAATATACGGAGTATAAACCGTCACCATTATTGTGCACTAGGCAGGCAGCGTGGTGCATCGTGGAAAGCCCCCTCTTCCAGGCAAGGACACATAATATACAGAGTATAAAGTGTAACCATTATTGTGCACTAGGCAGGCGGCGTGGTGCATCGTGGAAAGCCTCCTCTTCCAGGCAAGGACACGTAATATACGGAGTATAAACCGTAACCATTATTGTGCACTAGGCAGCCAGCGTGGTGCATGTCTGTAATCCTGGCACTCAGAAGGCTGAGGCAGAAGGACAACAGCGAATTTAAAGCCAGGCAGGGCTACCACCAGAGTTCCAGGTCAGACTGGGCTACAGTAAGACCCTGTTTTAAAAAAGAATGCACAGCCGGGTGTGGTATTGCACGCCTTTAATCCCAGCACTCGGGAGGCAGAGGTAGGAGGAGCGCCATGAGTTTGAGGCTACCTGAGACTACACAGTTAATTCCAGGTCAGCCTGGGCCAGAGTGAGACCCTACCTCAAAAAACCAAAAACCAAAAAAAAAAAAAAAAAAAGAAAGAATGCACATTTATTTGCTGTGGGGTGACAGCTACATTGCAATTCAGCTGAGCAACTTCCAGTGACAAATCAAATATCATAAACACATTAAAATAAAACTGAGCAGAATTTATTTATTTAAATTAGGGTGCTAGAATTATTAACAAACCCACAGATATGTTATGAACAACAAAATGTATTTATACCTTAGTTTTATTTCATTTTTTTGTTTTTTTTGTTTTTCGAGGTAGGGTTTCACTCTAGTCCAGGCTGACCTAGAACTCAGTATGTAGTTTCAGGGTGGCCTCGCACTCATGGTGATCCTCCTACCTGTGCCTCCCAAGTGCTGAGACTAAAAGCATGCACCACCACGCCCGGCTTTATTTCACTTTTAACTATTTGATACTGATAAAGAAGCAAAACAGCTATCTGGCCACTTCAGAATTTTCTTCTATTATCTGCAATGTCAGCCAAGTATGGTGGTACATGCCTTTAATCCCAGCACTTGGGAGGCAGAGGTAAGAGGATCACTGTGAGTTCAAGGCCACCCTGAGACTACATAGTGAATTCCAGATCAGGCTGGGTTTCGGTGAATCCCTACCTTGCAAAACCAAAAATAAAATAAATCATAAAATCTCCAATGTTTAAATTGATGGAATTCGATCTTTGCTGAGCATATTTTATAAACAGTGGGGTAGGTGTAGTCAATACAAGAAATCATGATAACCCTAAAACTGACAGGGATCTCTGAATGCCCACTTCAGAAACCATCACTGGGGTCTCTATAAACTCAGACACGGGGGGGGGGAGGGCTGAGAAAGTAAGGGATTCACCATCTTCAATGTATTTCAACAACACAAGTCTCATAGCTTTAATGGTTTGGGGACTATACCAGCTCAGTTTATGCAGCAGGCTCAGAAATAAAGGCACCAGTTGCATCACTTCTAGACAGAAGTCACGGTGCGCCATAGGCAGCTCTATTACGTGCAAGTGAAACTACTCTGGATTTTTCTGCCATTCCCCACTGAGAAAACATCTCAGTAGACCAGAACCTGGCAGGAGGGGGATGCGTGTACTGGGTTAGGACAGCAGCCATCCTCTTCTTCAGGAGTTAGTTTGGATGAAGGGATTAAGAAACAGGAAAGGACTTTTTCCTGTTTAATTACCCACTACATTAAGTATACCTGGACTATGCTCAGAAGTAACTTGAAAATACAAAGCTACATTCTGTTTGGGTCCAAAAGAAAAGGTATTTTTATAATTTGTTACTCTTCTATGCCAAAAAGCAGCAGTAAAGGTTCTTAAAACCATCACTAATATATATTACCGCATCTTTTCTTTCCTTCTCAAAATAATTCTTGGGCAAGAGCACATGCATGTGTGTCTAGTTTTCTCTTTCCATCAAGAGCACTCTCTTTCTACTAAATAGACTCAGTTGGTGCTTCTGGATGGTTTGGGAACTGACTATGGCTGGGTATGCCAACAATTCTTGAGTATTCACACCACTTTTCAGAGACTGAACAATGTGACCTCCTTGTTACACGGTTTGATGGCCTGGCCATCCATTCTCCTATCTATCCTGTTACCTTCACTCAGCAGAACTTCTCCCCACAGCTGACACCCCGCTATTGCCCCTGCACGCACACCTCCATTGTTCTGGTCCTCAGCCAACTCGCACCTCTGCACTGCTTTAGTTCTGCTTTTATTGTTATGGCTGATTAGCCCATCGTTCCTCCTGATACTCAGTCCTCTCAGACAATGCAAACCCTTCATCATCCCCAGCCCTGACCCCATCCCAAGAGGCTTATGTGACTACCCTGCTACCGCTGCACAGGTGTGACTTCCAAACCTGGAGACTGAAGGCTGGGGTGTAGCTCAGCGCATTTGTAAGCATGAGGCACCAGCTTCCATTGCCAGCACTGCAAAGAGATGAAGCAGAAGCAAAGCCTCCAACCAGACTCGACCCCCGGTCCTCGCAGTGCACGCTGGTCAGCAACGACGGTCATTCAGCGCAGACACGGATGCTGACACAGCAGCGCTACTGCTTAACAGTGTTACGTCCACCAGTGCACGCTGGTCAGCAACGACGGTCATTCAGTGCAGACACGGATGCTCATGCAGCAGCGCTACTGCTTAACACTGTTACGTCCACCAGTGCACGCTGGTCAGCAACAACGGTCATTCAGCGCAGACAGATGCTCACGCAGCAGCGCTACTGCTTAACACTGTTACGTCCACCAGTGCACGCTGGTCAGCAACGACGGTCATTCAGTGCAGATACAGATGCTCACGCAGCAGCACTACTGCTTAACACTGTTACGTCCACCAGTGCACGCTGGTCAGCAACGACGGTCATTCAGTGCAGATACAGATGCTCACGCAGCAGCGCTACTGCTTAACACTGTTACGTCCACCAGTGCACGCTGGTCAGCAACGATGGTCATTCAGTGCAGACACAGATGCTGACACAGCAGCGCTACTGCTTAACACTGTTACGTCCACCAGTGCACGCTGGTCAGCAACGACGGTCATTCAGTGCAGACACGGATGCTGACACAGCAGCGCTACTGCTTAACACTGTTACGTCCACCAGTGCACGCTGGTCAGCAACGACGGTCATTCAGTGCAGATACAGATGCTCACGCAGCAGCGCTACTGCTTAACACTGTTACCTCCACTCACGCAGCTTTCATTTCAGCGTCACTGGTTCTGGTCCCGCCTCTCACTATCTCACCTTTACTTCAGGACAGTCATTTTCTTAACATCCTAACTCCAACTTCTTTTAGAACACCTCATGATGTGAAGATATTGACTCTCCTCATGCATTTCCTTCTAACTGTGTTAAGCATCTTCCTGCTCAAGAAACATACACTAACTCCCTGCTGCTAGGAAAATAAGCTCCCAAATCCTTAGTGTGTGATTCTGTTATGTCTAAACCCTCTACGCCAAAAACTATTTTCCTCACTGACCCCCTTTCACAGGAAGGTCCAGGTCTCTGGTCTTGCCCTTCTTCCTGTGGAGACTCCCAATCCCTTTCCTCTAAGCAAGTTCAATTATACCTTCTTCTTGAAGCTCAACTCAAGACTAATGCATTCTACCAAGATTTCCACAACCAAAGCAGCCCCTTCATTGCTTATAAGCCATCAGCATGTACCTATATTGTGTTATTTTAAATTTGAGTAGATGTATAAAAATACGTACAGTATGTGTAAAGAAAATATACTCGTGCATTGCTTATTTCCCCAGTGAAACTGTTATCCCAAGAAGGGTAGGTACTGAACTTTAAAATTATTTTTGGGTGCACATGTATTCAGTTGTGAGTGGGCACACATGTGAGTGACATGATGCACATGTGGAGGTCAGAGGACCCCAGGCGTCAGTCCTCACACTGCAAACGGCACTGCAGCTGGCACACGTGCTTCCAGAGACTCTCCTGTCTTTACCCGTCATCTCACATGCAAGGGCTGGGACCGCAGCTGCTTGCTCCTGCCTTCAGCTGTACAGGGTTCCTGGGGATCCAAACTCAGACTGTCACACTTGTACAGCACGTGCTTTCACCCACTCAGCCCTCTGCCTAGCCCTGGACTACACTTCTGTAGTTCACCTTTGCACTTCAGTGGAAGGTTACAAGACATTGTATGTGAATAAAAATGTAGCTATTAAGACAAAATGTATACCGTGTGTCTCTGTGGGTATGTATGATACTAACCATATTTGGTAATGACTAAATAAAAAAATGACTAAAGCCAGGTGTGGTGGTTTACACCTTTAATTCTAGCACTTTGGAAGCTGAGCTAGGATTGCAGTGTATTCAAGGTGAGCCTGGGCTACAAAGTGAGTTATTTAGACCCTGCCTCAAAAAGAAAACAAATGAAACAGAAGTGACTAAAAGCATGAACCTATGAAAGCCATCCTGAAATGTACTCTGTTAACGAGACACTGAAGGAACAGGCGGCGCCTGTGATTTAGAGCATGCTTTTATTTAAGCATTAAGGGTGAGGGAAGGTAAGTCCACAGAACCCTTTCCAAGTGCTGATTAAATAATTTAATGTTCCTAATAGTGGACTTTAGTTCTTTGCTAGTTCATACATAGCATTAGAGAATTCTGTGCTACTCATTTGAATAAAAGAATAAGCATGCGATATTAAATAGAACATGAAGATTTAAGTTCATCGATATTGAAGTTTAAATTATATCCTAAAATTAGTACTCATCAGAAATACTAGGGGGCATTATGTGGCATTCCCTTCCTCCTGCCAACTAGTAATTTCAGACTAAGATTCGGCTGTTGTACTTCTTTGAAATAAAACTGCCTTTACCGAAGAAACAAAACTGAGCTAAAATATTATTTCAAAAACTGTCTCTTTCTAAAAATAAAATACTCTTACCTTGTGTAAACAAATAAGGTTCCTTCCACGTCAGTCTTCTCCTAAAAAACAGAAGCAAATACACACCATCTGTATGTTCTCTTCATTCTGAAGCACAGAACACAACTTGTTACAGAATACCACAGTAATTACCCCCAGCTTCTAACCGAAAGAGCCACAACAACACAAGGGGCTACCAGGGAGAGGAAGCAGGGACTCTGCCAAGGTTGTGGCCCTGCTCAGTGAGCAGCAATACTCGTCATGGCTGCTCTTTTCCAAACACAAGGTGAGTGGTATACTTCACCAAAAACAAAACAGCAAAACTATGCTCTGTGGACTTCACGAAAAAGAGGAAATATTAAGTTTGCTGCCTTCTCCAGCCACCAAACAGCGCACCTAGCAAGCTGCCAAAAATCACTATTTAAATCACTATTCATACTTCATTACTCTTCATTTTTTCTTGCCATATCTTGTCACTTGGAGAACAGATGATCTGTCAATAACTGTACTTTTACTGCTAGATAGACAAAGGCAACTATGCCTTAGTTTTCAAACGAATAAATCATCTTCTTGGCATGAAATACTTAAGAGCCACATTTTGGTCCAAGACTTTTGAAATGTTAGACAGAAGAATTACCAAGTTAGGACTCCAGAACTGCCTGAAAAAGCCAGGGCGGGAAGGGGTGGAGTTAAAAGGAAAGTTCATGGAGTTCACTTGGATTTCATTTTCCATTTCTCCGGAGGAAGGAACCCAGGCTGTCAGCACACCCCAAGCTCATCAGCACAGTACACGTAACACTTCTTTTACCGGGGGACCAGACTAACACAATTAACTTAAAATGTGCTTTTGTTACTCACATCACTTCATTTCAGCATTGCACTGTTCTATTTAAGCCCTCAATATTTTATTAATATCCATTACCAAATCATTTAAAACTAAATACATAATTTTGGTGAAAGATGCACTTTAAGAGAAAGTATAACACGAAAATAACATTTTTTTTAAATGGCAAACAAGAAATGAAAGTGTCATTCTTTCACACGGTCAAGACATTTCAATGATTGTGCTGGTGACAGTGGAGTAAGTCTTTTAGCACGGTTCCCAGATTGGCAGCATCAACTATTCCTGGGAAATGGACTCTAGGCCAAACCCACTTAGGGCCGCATCAGTCTGGCTGGCAAGTGTTTAATAATTCACTATGCCTTTGACTTTTTTTCTTCTAAAAATATGCATCACATTGGGTTTCCAGTGGAAGAACTGGGGCTCTGAGGTATCTTAGTACATTCAGGGTAGCTGGACACAAGGAAAACAGTTTCTTGCCTTCCAGTGTGTGACCTTGGATTTTGTCAGTGTAAATCAAGACACTTCTATATATTATCATACATGAGCTGACTGCTACACTCACTGTTTTCTTTTTCCTTGTTGTAACAGAAATTCTCTTTACTTGAGAAACAAAAACTTTAATGCCTCATTGCAGGTTGGAACAATCTTAGAACTGCAGGAAGACGTACTTCTTGAACTGACTCATAAAAACAATGAGCCCTCAGCTGGGTTCCGAGTCTGTCACCAGGAGGAATTATGGGTCAATAATTACGGGCTTACAGGGGAGGTGTGCCAGATCATACTGGCACAATTTGTTTATTGTTCTGTTTCACTTCTGTTCTGTTTCTTCATTGAAAATGTAACTGTTCAAATCTTTTAATGAAAAATAAAACATTTTAAGAGCTCTAACTTGGATAAAAGAGCTTTGGAAATGTTAATTTCTGTTGTTATGGTTGGGTCAGCTCAAACACATTTTTTTTTTTTTCAGGTCCAGCCATAGTTATCTAAAGGCAGCCAGATTTTTTTTTTTTTTTTCCTTTCTGCAAAGTCCAGAACTGGGGATAATAGTTAAAACAGGATTTTATTACATCTTTCTCAGATCCTCCAAATAAAAGGGACTTGTTGGTTCACAGCCCTAGAGTGTTTTAGCTTAACTTTAAAAGTACAATTTAATGATGTAATATGACAGTTATAAGATCAAAGTACTCCTAGCAAAGCAGTTAGTATTCAAAATAACAGAGTGGAGTAGAGCGCAGAGCAGAGTACAAATAATGCTGCTTTACAAATCGCTGGAACTTGTCAATGACCACTCCCCATGACCGTGGTTTCCTCTGGTCACTCCCCCTCACCCTCTTCTGTAATGAACCGTCTTCTACACACACACACACACACACACACACGGACTAAATACACGACTTGGCCTATTTGAAACAATTCAAAGCAATCTCAATTTACTGCTTTTTCTAACTTAAACAATTTATATTTCCAAAGCTGTCTTTCTCCATGGTGCATGTAAGCATGAGCGTTTCAAGTTTCCAATATTATCAACTATCTGGGCCTCATTATCCAGAGGTTTTTTCTTTTAATATGTGTGTGTGCGCGCACATGCATGTGGAGTGAGGAGACCAGATATCCTCTGATACCCACCTCCTCTGAGACAGGGGTCTCTCACTGGCCTGGAGCTCACCAAATCATTTAAACTGGCTCGTGGCTGAGTCAAGGGTCCTGGCGCCTCTGTCTCCCCAGTGTTTTCACACATCCTTCATGCCTGCGATACACACACTTCAGTGACTGAGCTCTCTCTCCAACTCTTCTCCGGAGTTTGGACTTGGCGTACCACACTTGCAGAAATTGAATTACTGGGGCTGGGGAGATGGCTCAGTGGGTATAATGTTTACCATGTCAGAATGAGGACATGACTTTGGAACCCCAGCACCCAAACAAAAGCAGGGTGTGATGGCCCTGTCTGTAATCTAATGCTGGGGAGGTAGACACAGGAGGATCCCTAGGGTTTGCTGGCTAGCTAGTATAGGTGGATGGGGAAGCTCTAGGTTCAGAAGAGGCTGTGCCTTACAAAGGGTAGACATGTATTAAGAAGTCTCAATTTAAAAAGAAAGTTTAAAAAGAAGGTACAGGGCTAGAGAGACTGTTTAGTGGTTAAGACTCTTGCCTGCGAAGCCTAAAGACCCAGGTTCGATTCCCCACGACCCACGTAAGCCAGATATACAATGTGGTGCATGTTTTTGGAGTTTGTCTGCAGTGGCTGGAGGCCCTGGAGTATCCATTCTCTATCTACCTCTTTCTGTCAAATAAATAAAAAATATATTTTAAAAAGGTAAAGAGCAACTGAGAAAGACACCTTACAATATGAACATATATGCAAATGTACTTGTACATACATGCACATACATACACAACTGAGTTACTGAGATGCACAGAAAACCCTGAAACCACTGGCTGGAAATGTGGGGCACCAGTGGCTCGAAGATCTTAAACTTAACACTGCTCATACTCTGGACTAGATAAATCAATGCCTATGCACTGTAGGACATTTAGCAACAGCTGTTTCTATCCAGAAGCCATCACCAACACCCTCATCCACAGTGTAACAAGTCTCCAGACAATGCCATTCCAGTTGTCACCTGGGGGGCAAAATCTATCCAGCTAAGTGCAAATGGTGTAAGGCTTGAAAGGTGGGAAGCAGGGTTAGTCATTCATTGACACACAGGAGGGTGCAATCTTTCCTGGCCAAAAAAAAAGAGTAGTGCTAGAGAGATGGCTTAGCAGTTAAGGTGCTTGCCTGTGAAGCCTAAGGACCCAAGTTCGATTCCCCAAACCCACATAAGCAATATGCTTATGGTGGCACATGCGTCTGGAGTTTGTGTGCAGTGGCTAGAGGCTATGGTGTGCCCATTCTCTTTCTCCTTCTCCCCTGTCTCTAATAAATAAATTAAACACATAGAATTTTTTTAAATAGCTCTAGGGCTGGAGAGATTGCTTAGAGGTTAAGGCACTTGCCTGCCAAGCATGGATGACCTGGGTTCAATTCCCTATACCCATGTAAGCTAGATGCACAAAGTAGTGCATGCATCTGGAGTTCATGCACAAACTGCAGGCCCTGGTGTGCCCATTCTCTGTCTCTCTTCTCTCTCTTTGCTTGTAAATAATTTTTTTTGGAAAAGCTCTAAAATTTAGATTCCAGTCAAAGTACCACCCTTCTTACTCCATTTCCTTTTGTGCTAGGGATTACACCCAGGGCAGTATGCATGCTAAGCACATCTCTACTGAGCTCCACCCCCGCCTCTGGGTCCCTTTTGAAAGCTCATTTGGCTCACCCTTCATTACTAATTTCTCCCTCTTGGAATCCCTGCCATCTACTTTCAGTGTAGTAAGTATTCTTGGTTGACATCCCATCTGCCTTCTTGCAAATACTTTCCCCTCCATTCTTTTTATACTTCTTAGTAGGTTTGTATTCAAAAGGCTCCCATCTGGGGGCCTGAGTGATGGCACAGAGAGACAGAAGGGTCACCCTGCTTGCTCCCAATGAGTGCTCTGCTGTTGAACTAGCTCTTTCCTTTTTTATCTTTATTTTTTGGTCAGGCAACCACAGCCTTGAAGATGAATACTTTGAAAAGCATGGCTTTTCACTGAATGAATTAAGTCCAGGAAGCCGGCAAACACACTCCTGTAAATAATGCATTGTGACACGTTTGATAAGCTTCTGTTGATGGGCTTCATTGGACATCAGTAAATCTCGGTAGGGATTTCAAAAGGTGTCTTCTGTCACACATGTAACCAGGAAAATTGCTATTCTTGAGAAACGCTCTACTCTATTCATTGTCAACTCAGGACCTTCTAGACAGAGCCTCGTGTTGAATCCCTCACGAAGTCTTACTTTGCGGGTCCTGTTTTCTCTCCTTCACAGGCCATCTTTACATATAAATATACGCGTGCATGATCCCACAGAGGAAATCATCTTTATTGGCCATGTCTTTTATATTAAGACCCAAGTTGTAATTTCCTGTGGTGAGCAGGGAGGGAATGCAGTCTTTAGTCATCAGACTAATGTATGCTTTTGTTGTACAAACCCTGCGTATTCGAGTTCTGCACGTTTCCCTTTTGGGTTTGGTTACTTGGAACAGACCACCATTCTTGGCCTTACTTAGTTAAGAAATTCTGGAAAACTGTCCTCTCTGTTCTCTCCCTACCTTGTTTATCTTGGTGGTGCTGGGGTGGAACCTGGGAGTTCGCCCAAGCTAGGCAAGTGATCCACTAAGCCACATCTCCAACCCCTAACTTATCCTTTTTGTCATCAAGTGCTTCCAGTCACCATTCTACAGCCTGTCCCATGTCCGTGTTCGCGATAAGGAGGTTCATTCAATGTGTTAGGAACCATGAATTTGTTCAACATCAAAGTTTTTCTTGCTTAAAATGTTGATGCTTGTTTCTGACTTGAAGACCACACACCAATCATCTGAAATCTTTCCGGGTTGTTCTGGACACTGCTTTGGACGCTTATTTAAAAGTAAGGCCGACGTTTTCATAATGGGCAGACGAGTATTATTCGGTATAAAGATCACTACGGGGGTGGGGGAAATCAATGATGTCTATACATTCAGGGTGCTAGGTTTCAAAATGACCAGAAGGGACTGCTGTGCCCAAGGGCTGGCCCTTCCTCCTCCTGTTCTAGCTCAGCTTCATCTCTTTACCGTGGCTGCCTCGCTTCCCCCCGGCCACCGACTCCCGAGATCAAAGGCTCCCACGCCAGCCACCATTGGGTGTGCCCTGCGGGGCTGTGCCGACGGCCTGGGCCGGGGGCAGGGGGGCGAGCGACGGCCGGCGTCCATGCAGACCGCCCTAGCTGCTCGCTCGGCCCGCGTGGGGAACCCTCGGCCTGCGAGTCCCCCCGACCCGACGGGGCTCAAGCCCGCCGCCCTCCACCTGCGCCCAGCGCCCGCCCGCCCCGCCGCGTCCGCACGCACCCACTCGTTAGCTCGATGGCCGAAGGTGTACAGAGCCACCTGGCTGGCCACGTCCACGATGCTGTTGATGTAGGGGTCATGGCGCTGCAGGGCCGCCAGGCTAATGTCGCGCCCCTTGCCCGGCACGCAGCCCGCCGCAGCCGCCATGCTTCCGCCCACAGTCCTGGTCCTGGAAGGTTCCTCAATCGACCGCCGAGCGATCGCGCGCAGGGGCTGGCGGGGGGGACTTCCGGCTCCGGCCCACTGACGCGAGGCATCGCTAGTCGATGACAGCGCCCCCTCCCGCCTAGGATCGTCGCTAAGGCAACGACAAACCCCAGGCTTGCGCTGCGAAGTAGGATTTTCTGTTCCCAAAGAGGTCTTTCCCCCCCCCTCCCCTGCTGGGCACAGGAGCATTCTCCTTTTGGGATGTGATCGACGCTTTGGAATATCTCTTCTTTGAAGCTATGATAACCAAACCTGATTTGTCTCAAGCATCAATAACTCTGAACTCTTATTTTAAAATATTTTATTTTATTTTATTTTAATTATTTATTTGAGAGAGAGCGAGAGAGGGAGAATGGGTGCACCAGGGCCTCCAGGCGAATTCCAGATGCATGCGCCCCCTTGTGCATCTGGCTAACGTGGGTCCTGGGGAACAGAACCTGGATCCTTTGGCTTTGCAGGCAAACGCCTTAACCACTAAGCCATCCCTCCAGCTCCAATTTTTTTTGGTATTTTATTTGTTTATCAGAGACAGAGAAGGAGAGAGAGAAAGAGACGGAGGGGGCATATATATATATGAGAGAGAGAGAGAGAGAGAGAGAGAGAGAGAGAATGGGCATGCCAGGGCCTCCAGCCACTGCAAACGAACTCCAGATGCATGTGCCACCTTGTGCCTCTGGCTTAATGGGTCCTGGGGAATCAAACCTGGGTCCTTAGGCTTCGCAGGCAAGTGCTTTAACCACTGAGCCATTTCTCCAGCCCAATAACACTGAACTCTTAACTCTGGTCCCCAAGACGTGCGTGTGGGGGGACAGTGTGTGTGTGGGGGGGAGGTTAAGACCGTTTCTGGGGACCTACAAGGTTAAAAGAGCTGTGTGCACGATGATGACACGTGCACGAGCGGGGCACAAACCACCGTGATAAAACTGCTGATTCCCAAACAAGGAACCTGCAGTCGTGCATTCGTCGCACGACAGCGGCCCGAGTGTCACGTGATATGGCATTTGATAAAACGATCGGTTCTAATAATATTCAATCCTTCGCTATGCTTTTTGTATTTTGGGGGGAAAAATAGAAAGTATGTTGAAGCACAGCTGTGGCGTGCTGAAGTGCCGTATTTTCCCCTTACGTGCTTGAATTGTGCTGAACTAGTAGGATTTTGGGGGTGTTTGTGAGGTTTATGTTATCTATGATGAACCTCAATCTGGTGATCCTCCTGCCTCCACCTCTCTAGCGGTCGGATTACAGGCCTGTGCTGTAACCACCAGCCTAGTGTTTTCCCACAGAACACTTGTTTTACTTGAAAGGAAGACGGGCAAGCTATGGTTGTTCAGATAGGTATTAAAAAGGAAATTTTTCCAAAATCAGGTTTGCTTGTCATTTTTGGAAGAGCAAGGAAAATAATTATTACTGGCCACTGAGACTTTTTGAGATGTCAAATGAGCATTAGTTTAGAAATGTATATATCTGTACTATGAGCTTCACAGTGTCTCAACATGAAAAGTTTTTTTATTAGATCAGTGGTATATTAATGAATGTACTTTAAAAATAATTGTCTGGGGCTGGAGAGATGGCTTAGTGGTTAAGGCGCCTGCTTCCTAAGCCTAAGAACGCTGGTTCCAATCTCCAGCGGTTCCAATCTCCAGGTCCCATGTTTAGCCAGATGCAAAGTGATGCAAGAGCACAATGCCGCACTTGACCACAAGGGGGCGCACACATCTGGATTTCGTTCGGAGCAGCTGAGAGGCTGCTGGCGCGCCCATCTCTATCTGTCTTCCTCTCCCTCTCTCTCTGTCTCTGTGTATCTCTCCAAAATAATAATAATAATAGCAATAGTAATTGTCTGATGGAAACTCAGCATTTGAGAGCTCTCTGTCAGTGACTCAATATTTTCCAAATGACCAAGTGTCCGATGTCACATAATCATGCATAGGTAAGAGATCCCAAGGACAAGGTGGATGAGTGGACTTTAATGTACCACAGACGATAAAATTTTGACAGATGGGATTCCAGATAGCACAGGTAAGTGACCTGTGAGAACCTACCATTTATCAATTTTTGATGTATCATCAAAATATATCATTCACAACTGTTGAAAAAGGCACTGAGGGATGTATTAACATCTTGTCCAACTACGTGGGCTTTGTGAGGTTGGGTTGTTCATATGTGTGAAATGAAACATGCAGAACAGCAAACATAGGCAGAAACAGGTAGGAGAATCACATTGTTTTCTATTTAGCCAGACCAAAATGCAAAATAATGGTATTTTTCTCTTTTTTGTTAAGGGAAAAGAGCTATTTTCCTAAGTACAAGTCACTGATATTTATATGTTTTTTGAGGTAAGGTTTCACTCTAGCCCAGGCTGACCTAGAATTCCCTATGTAGTCTCAGTTTGGCTTCAAACTCATGGCGACCCTCCTATCACGGCCTCCCAAGTGCTGGGATAAACGCATGCACCACCACGGCTGGCCTGATATTTATATTTAATAGCTTTACCTTTATGTCATTATTTGTGTGTTTGAGACAGGGTTCTATGGAGCTCAGGCTGACCTTGAACTCACTATGTAGCTGAGAGTGACCTTAAACTCCTGATCCTCCTGACCCCACCTTCCCAAGTGCTTGGAGTACAGATGTGCAACACTATGCCCAGCTTGTTGTTTCTGTTTTAAATGAATGAACAATTGCTCTTAAAGCTAGCAGTTCAATTCACAACATAGCAAGTATCTGTGGATAGACTCACTCACATAAACCAAAATCGTTTGAAGGAGTTTTCAATCACTTTAAAAGTAAAAAAGAAGTCTTGAGACTAAAAAGTTGAGGACCACTGATATAAGTCATTTGTTTAGTTTTAAGAAACCATTGTCTGGGCTTGATAGATGGCTTAGCAGTTACAGCGTTTGCCTGTGAAGCCTAAGGACCCAGGTTTGATTCCCCAGGACCCATGTAAGCCGGATGCACAAGGTGGCGCATGTGTCTGGAGTTCATCTGCAGTGGCTGGAGGCCCTGGGGCACCCTTTCTCCCTCCCCTCCTCTCATATATCTGAATAAAATAAAAATAAGTATTTTTTAAAATAAACCATCATCCAGATTCATGAAATCTGACCTAATTGATGCAAAACTACATAGGCCACATGTAGCTTCTCAAAGCAGTAAATTGCAATATAATTTTAGGGGGTATGTTATGTACAGTATTTGTGGTATGTACAGTGTGTGGTGTGTGTGTAGTGTATGCACACGTGTGTGCAGATGTGCATGCTCTGTGTGCACGTGTGTGGAGGCCAGAGAATCTTGGGTATCCTCCTCGTTTTTGCTCATTTGCCTGTTTCCTTGAAACTCAAGGAAACTCACTCAACCCAGAGCTGCTGGTTCTGCTGTTGTATTGATCAGCAAGCCTCAGTGATTCTCTGGTCACTGCCCTCCGCCCCACGGTTACAGACAGGCATGACTATGCCCAGCTGTTTACGTGGGTGGTGAGAAATCGAACTTGGGTGATCTCAGTCTGTCTCGGGCCCTCATGCTTGTACAACAAGCACTTTTAACTGCTGAGCGGCTCCCCAGCCCCAGTATAATGTATATAGTTATATTTTCTTTTTGTTAACATTCTTGATTAAGCCCCATTTGAATCATAGGTCCTATCAACTCCAAGCCTAGCCTTTCAGTGGAGAGTACCACAGGGGCTTCTAGAAGTTTTTTTAAATGGGCCTGTGACTCATTTGCAATCTTACCCAGGACATGCATTATATATTTGTATTTGATATTAACTAAAAGTTTCGCTGGGCCTGGTGGTGCATGCCTTTAATCCCAGCACTTGGGAGACAGAAGTAGGAGGATCACTGTGAATTTGAGGCAAACCTGAAACTACAAAGTTAGTTCCAGGTCTGTCTAGGCTAGAGTGAGACCCTACCTCAAACAAACAAACAAAAAAAAAAGTTTCATGCAACAATATTAAGTACCATGAATAGATAAGTAGCACATAGGTATAGATAGATAGGCATATGTATGCATGTATATGGTGGCTTGAATTAGGTGTCCCCCATAAATTTATGTGTTCTGAATGCTTGATCCCCAGCTGATGGAAATTTGGGGGGTGGAACCTTGCTGGAAGAGATGTGTTGCTGGGAGTGGGTTTAGGGATGGTTTAGCCAGCTCCCTTTGCTAGAACGTGGCTCACTCTCCTGCAGCCATTTCCACCTGCTGCTGGAAGGAGATGGCGTCTACCCTCTGCTCAAGCCATGTTTTCCCCTGACACCATGGAGCGTCCCCTCATGACTATAAGCCAAAAGAAATTCCCTCCTCCCATGAGCTGTGTCTGGTTGGTTGTTTTTCCCAGCAACAAGAAGGTAACTGTAGCAATATACTTCATTTTGAAAAATACTTTCTATGACTCTCTTAAGTTAATTTTATGATTAAAAAAAAAAAAAAAGGATTGTGGGGGCTGGAGAGATGGCTCCATGGTTAACTTGCTTGCCTGCAAAGCCTAATGACCAGGATTTGATTCTCCATTACCCAAGTAAAGCCAGATGTACAAGGTGGTACAAGAGTCTGGAGTTTGTTCGCAGTGGTTAGAGGCCAGGCACACCATTGTCTGTCTGTCTGCTGGCCTGCCCGTCCATCCATCCATCTATCTATCTATCTATCTATCTATCTATCTCTCTCTCTCTCTCTCTTTCTCTCTCTCAAATAAATAAAATATTTAAAAAATATTGTTGGGGCTGGAGAGATGGCTCCATGGTTAAGGCACTTGCCTGCAAAGCCTAATGACGAGGGTTTGATTCCCCATTACCCACATAAATCCAGATGCACAAGGTGGTACATGCGTCTGGAGTTTGTCTGCAGTGGCTAGAGGCCCTGGCACTCCCATTCTCTCTTTCTCTGTGTCTGTCTCCGCTTGCTAATAAAATAAAAATGAAAAAGAAAAAGAAGAAAATTTTTGTAAAGGATCATGACTTGCAGTTTAAAAAGCACAGAACCACCCCAACCGAGCATCCATGCAAAGCCGACCAGATGGTTAGTCTGCGGGCTTGTTTTTGGTGTTCAGCGCTCTCTGTGCTCCTGGTTGCCTGCCTCTGAAAGCAAGCTTCATGTGTCAGATGGGCAATGGAGAGTTTTATGGTTAACTCTTGAGCTAGTCTGAGAACCACATCCTCCATTAGCTTTTCTGCTTTTGCTCATCTGGTATGAGCCCACAGATTCTGCCCTGCGTTGCCCTCACACGCACTATGGGACATTGCTTTCTTTCTTTCTTTCTTTCTTTCTTTCTTTCTTTCTTTCTTTCTTTCTTTCTTCCTTTCTTTCTTTCTTTTGACATTGCTTTCTTTTCCCCAAGCTTTGGCCTCAGCTCCACAACCCTCCCACAGACCATTTTTGTCTTAATTTTTCAGTCTTTCCGTGGTTAAAATCTTTCCATGTAAAGAACAAATCCTAGCCTTCAAGGAACATACTGCTTTGTGATTCTAGAGAAATCAAGTAATGCAGTTGGCCATTGCAATACCTGAAATGTTCATAAACATACCAGTGCCTGGTCAGCTGTGACCTGTATGGCCACAGTCACAGGGCACTTATCAAGAGCCTAGTCCATGAACTTCGTCATTCTGCTCTCCAGGACTTCTTGTTTGTGTCTGTGCCGAAGAGTGGGCCCAGGCCCATCCTTACAAGGAGTAAGAACACTCAAAGACTCGAGCACTCAACAGCACACCGATGTACTCCTTAGTAAGGGTTCCTTCTCCTGTGTTGGAATTATTAAAGGAAGCTCCTCATCTCTTGACTTACCTCCCCGTGTCTGACCATTTCCTCCTGCGTATCCTGGACATTGTCACCTCTGCTCCTTTGCCAGCTTGTGCCTTAGCTCCGAATGTTCTTTTCCCAGAAAGCTCATCTCTCCACCAAACCGTCTCCTCTTAAGAAACCCTTCTATCCTGAATTTTAATGGTTTACTTTATCATTTAATGTGTATATGGTTTTCCCTAAAAGAAATAAAATATGAGTCACCGTGATAAAAGAATTGTTACAGGAAGTCTAATTTAAAAACAGGTTTTTTTTTTTTTTTTTTTTTTTTTTTTTTTTTTGCATTTGTACAAATTTAACTTAGAGGTTTTTTTTTTGTTGTTGTTGTTTTGGTTTTTCTTTTTGGCAGATCAGCAGAAAGGAGCAAATAGCTTCATAGAATACTTTTTATTTTGTATGTGTTCACTTGTTTAAAAAAATATTTATTTATTTGCAAGGGGAGAGAGAGAGAGAGAATGAGAATAAATGAGCATGAGTGTGGCAGGGCCTCTAGCCACTGCAGATGAATTCCAGACGCATCCACTACTGGCTTTACATGGGTACTGGGGACTCAAACCCTGGTTAGTAGGCTTTGCAGGCAAGTGCTGAGCCATCTTTCCAGCACTGCTTATTATTTTTTTAATGCTGTTTATATCTTCCTTATCATTTCTTCCAATTCCTTATGTATCACAAAGATTCAATAAAGGCTTATTCTACTGAGCTAAACCTGGAGTTAGTTGACTTCACATATTAAATGTAAGTTTTTTAAAGATGATGCAGACTTCCTTACTTTCTACTCGAATAATCCATGTGTGTAGAACCAGTTCATCACCACATACCCAAGTCCACTACATCACAGTCTTGAGATTAGCCAATGACCACTTCAAATAGACAAATGCCTTTTAGTTCATATCCTTCCTCTTTACTGCATCTCCATAAGTCTCAGCATGTGCTTGGAGCAAGCATTGTATTCTCAGGTCTCACAATTATCTTGTAATTGTCATTATGAGATTAAATATGTGCCCATGCCTAGTTTTATAGTTGGATGCTATGTCTCAAAGTCAGTTTGTAGCATGATAAAAAAGAATGTATGGGTCTGGGATTTTTGTGCCACTGCAATGACTAAGATAAAACTTGCCACCTAATCACATATGGAATTTGTAAGAAGATAAAATGTTGAATTTGTTTAAAAATAAGGTTAAGCTGGGAGTGGTGGTGCACGCCTTTAATCCCAGCATTCGGGAGGCAGAGGTAGGAGGATCGCTGTGAGTTCGAGGCCACCCTGAGACTACATAGTGAATTCCAGGTCAGCCTGGACCAGAGTGAGACCCTACCTCAAAAAAAAAAAAAAAAAAAAAATTAAGACAAAAATGTCTGTCTAGCATGTATACACATATAGACCAACTTTTTCTGTCAGAATAATTGTAAAATACAAATATACAGTGTGATTGTAGGTGAGAAGAGAAGCTTCAGGCTGCTGTGGGAGTTTGTGATTCTAACACCACTTACAGCTCCTGTGCTCGGCCTGTGCCATCTCTATTAGCTGCCCTTCTGCTGGGAATTGTATTTCAAAGGACGGTAGGAATGACGAGTTCACTTTCGCCCCTAGAAGATAACCACTTTTCAGCATGATGTTACTGGTATTCATTGAATGGCTCACTTATTTCTTAAGGAAAAGGTACAATAGGAATCACCCCTTCCCCTAAAAAAGGAAAACACTTTCACCTTTTTCTATCTACGGGAGCTTCAAAGCGTGACCTCCTATCTACCTTCGTTTCCTAATGTCTGCTCTCCCAATTTCACATGGAAAATAAGATCAAGAGAGGAAATGCGCCTGGAAAAGCGTGGCAACCTGCAAACTGCTCTGCAAATGAAAAATATTGTTAGTACTAGTTATATCAACCATCTTCGATGTCATCACCACTTTGACTTCTATTTAAAAGTGGCAGGGCTGGAGAGATGGCTTAGCAGTTAAGGCATCTGCCTGCTAAGCCTAAGAACGCTGGTTCCAATCTCCAGGTCCCACGTTTAGCCAGATGCAGTGACGCAAGGGTGCAATGCCGCACTTGACCACAAGGGGGCGCACACACCTGGATTTCGTTCACAGCAGCTGAGAGACTGCTGGCGTGCCCATCTCTATCTGTCTCCCTCTCCCTCTCTGTCCTCTCTGTCTCTCTCCAAAATATAAAATAAAATAAATTTTTTTAAAAAGTGGCACTACTGAGAAACTGTTGGTATTATTATTTCTCCCATCCAAGTACTAACCAGGCCTGTCCTGCTTAGCATCTGAGAGCAGACATGATCCGGCACGTTCGGGGTGGTATGGCCATGGACTAGTCATATTATTTCTGATCCATAGTCAGACACAGTATCCATTGTGCCACTGGCCCAGTGCTAATATTATTATTTCTAATAGCTGCTCAGAAAAGATTCTTTTACTCGTTTACTCAACCAATACTCAATCCACCTCAAAAACGTCCTGTATATGTGACGAGGAACACACTCATTCCCAGGGTGGCTCATGTCCAGGATTTTTATACATACAGGACCTGAGCATGTGTATCAGAAACTTCACTGAAGAAGCGCCAAGATAGGAAGCATAGCTCTGTGTTGTGTGAGTTGTACAAGGGAGTAAAGAGAAGCCGAGCATTTGGGAGACAGAGCAGAATGAGAGGGGTGTGAAGCTGAGGGAGACCTGGTAGACGGCTTTGGCCAGGGCAGGAGATATCCTATAAAAAGGGTTCAGAGCCGGGTGAGATGGCACACGCCTTTAATCCCAGCACTCAGGAGGCAGAGGTAGGAGGATTGCTGTGAGTTGGAGACCACCCTGAGACTACATAGTGGGTTCCAGGTCAGCCTGAGCTACAGTGAAACCCTACCTTGAAAAACAAAAAAAAAAAAAAAAAAAAAAAAAGGCCGGGCGTGGTGGCGCATGCCTTTAATCCCAGCACTCAGGAGGCAGAGGTAGGAAGATCACCATGAGTTAAAGGCCACCCTGAGACTACAGAGGGAATTCCAGGTCAGTCTGAGCTAGAGTGACCCTACCTCGAAAAACCAAAAAAAAAAAAAAAAAAAAAAAAAAAAAGGCTCAGGGTCTCTGGTCTTAGATCTCTTAGATCCCTGGAGCTGTGGAGATCAGAAAGGCACACCAGGTCATTTGCCATTCGTCCCCTGATCTCTACTATGTTACTGACATTTTCATGGGTAAAGTGAAGGCTTTATGGGCTTGTAGGCTCTCTACAACAGCAACATCTTTGGAGGTGCTTTGAATACTCTCAAGGCATGAGAAAGTGCCTCTAATTCCACACAAAGAGATTAATTGGCTCAAAGATGAACAGATCTCATGGTGGTAATTTACACCCGTGATTCTTGGTCCTAATCAATCAGTGGCTGGACTTCGAAGAGGGAAGAAATGAGGTGGAAAGGGTGAGCTGAGACTACAGAATATCTATCTCCCCTTATGCATGGTGTGTCAAGGCAGGAACACTGGAACACGTGTCCAGGTAGCCTGCCATGCCTCAGAAATCACTCTTGTCCCGTCACTGAGGATGTTATTTAACTTGGCTAATTTCACCTGCAGGCGTCCAATCATGAGACAGAGTGAAGGTGCCAGGAGTCGCTATCATATTGTCCTTCACATTAGCGCATCATCGTAGCTCCAGAGTCACAGGGGGATGGGCCTTGTGATTGCCTGGTTTGAGCAAATACTCCACAGTTCTGAGCCTGTCACCCTACTTCCATGTGGAATAAAAGGGGTTAATTAGAAGGGGCGGGGGGCTTCCCAGCTTCGAATTCTGCTTTTCCCTGTTAATATCAAATCATTTACAAGAATATACTCTGTGCGCGGTGGGATCCGGGGGTGTGCGCTCCGCTCCCCAGCCTCAGAGCCCCCAAGCAACCATGGGCGGGAGTGGGGTGCTCCCCGGGGACCCCCTCCCCGTCCCCCGTGACTGACCACAACTTCAGTGTCTGGGATGTGTCCTCCTGCTGACTTCTGAGCCCGCGCACGCGCACGGACGTGGAGGTTTTAAGACGTGCACTGATGTGTTATTGAGCAAAGACTGAGCTCGGGGCCTGCTTCGATGCCAAGATGGCACACTGACCTGAGCATTCTTGGGCTCCCTCTGGTCTTGATGTATCTTGAGACCGACACACCCATGGTCCTGGTCGCTGTGGAATCTGCAGATACAAGGGATCATCTGAAGTTGTGCTGGCCCCATCCTGTGAACAGCTCGTGATTTACTCGGCCAAAACCTGGCCTGAAGCCACAGTCAATGTACTTTAGCTGTGGTGGTAAATATACAGTGTTGTCTGCCTTGGGCTCTGAGCCAGAGAGTCAGAACGTCAGAGCTGGTTCATCACCTGTGGTTTTACCAAAATGAGCTAATAAAATTAATTTTATATTCATAAGAAAAGAATATAGAAAAGCCGAGCAACAAGGCCGAACAGAAACATATCAGTGGGACTAGGTCGGAGCTAGAAGCTGTCAGGATGTCTTGCTGTCGCATTCAGGATGCTTTGAGCAAAAAGAGATGCGTTTCTCTCCTTGGCTGTGATCTGTCATCCCAGGGAAAACAGTTACTGCCGGAGCAAGAGACGCTTATTCTGGCCTTTGGGGGCTGTGTGCCAGAATGACTCGTCTTTCTTCCCTCCCTCCCTCCCTCCCTCCCTCCCTCCCTCCCTCCTTCCTTCCTTCCTTCCTTTCTTTCTTTTTTTTTTCTTTTTGGTTTTTCGAGGTAGGGTCTCACTCTAGCTCAGGCTGACCTGGAATTCACTCTGTAGTCTCAGGGTGGCCTTGAACTCACAGCGATCCTCCTACTTCTGCCTCCTGAGTGCTGGGATTAAAGGCATGTGACACCATGCCCGGCTCTTTCTCCCTTCCTTCCTTCCTTCCTTCCTTCCTTCCTTCCTTCCTTCCTTCCTTCCTTCCTTCCTTCTTTCTTTCTCTCTCTGTTTCTCTCCCTCTCTCTGGCTCTAATAAATAAATAAAAATAAAAACTTTAGGACTGGAGAGATGGCTTAGCAGTTAAGGCGCCTGCCTGCTAAGCCTAAGAACACCAGTTCCAATCTCCAGGTCCCACGTTTAGCCAGATGCAAAGTGACGCAAGGGCGCAATGCCACACTTGACCACAAGGGGGTGCACACATCTGGATTTCGTTCACAGCAGCTGAGAGACTGCTGGCGTGCCCATTCTCTATCTGTCTCCTTCTCCCTCTCTCTCTGTCTCTCTCTCTCTCTCTCTGTGTCTCTCTCCAAAAATAAAAAATAAAAAAAAACTTAAAAAAATTATTTATTTGTGGGCTTGAGAGATGGCTTAGAGGTCAAGGTGCTTGCCTACAGAGCCAAAGGACTCAGGTTCGATTACCCAGGACCCAACTAAGCCAGATGCACAAGGGGACACACACATCTGGAGTTTGTTTGCAGTAGCTGGAGGCCCTAGTGTGCCCATTCTCCCTCTCTCTCTCTCCCTGCCTATTTCTGTATCTCTCAAATAAATAAATAAAAATAAAATATTAAAAAACACTTATTTGCAAGGAGAGAGAGAGAGAATATGGGTGCTCCAGGACCTCCAGCCACTGCAAATGAACTCCAGATGCTTGTGCCACTTTGTGCATCTGGCTTTAAGTGGGTCCTGGGGAATTGAACCTGGATCCATAGGCCTTGGAGGCAAGTGCTTTAACTACTAAGCCATCTCTCCAGCCTTATTTTATCATTTTAAACTGATATATAAAGCTTGAAGGAAGTTGAACAGCCAAATATATTGAATG
The DNA here is from genome assembly GCA_036365145.1 of Orientallactaga sibirica. Lineage (NCBI taxonomy): Eukaryota > Metazoa > Chordata > Mammalia > Rodentia > Dipodidae > Orientallactaga > Orientallactaga sibirica. The sequence goes on from JAEOAD010001268.1 coordinate 6,296,060, forward strand.
GATCCTAAGTCTAAGATGAAAGGCTTTTGAAAAAATACCTGGTTTGGGGCCAGGGAGAGAGTTCTGTTGGCAAAGTGCTTGCCATGCAAGCATGAGGACCTGAGTCTTATAGTTAGAACCCATGTAAGAGCAGCCAGGCGTGGCTGCATGCTTGTAATCCCGGCACTGAGGAGGAAGAAACAAGCAAGTAACCTATCTGGCAAATTACAGGTCAATGTGGGACATTGTGTCAAACAAGATGGATGCTATCTCTTGGCCTCCGCTCACACACAGATGCACACACAAAGAAAAATAATTTGTTTGCTCAGAAGTCAGGAACTGAATGGTGGACATTTGGGGGCTAAAGTTATAAGGGGCAGGCCTGAGAGATGGCTTAGCAGTTAAGTGCTTGCCTGTGAAACCTAAGGACCCTGGTTCAAGGCTCGATTCCCCAGGACCACATAAGCCGGATGCACAAGGTGCATGCATCTGGAGTTGTTTGCAGTGGTTGGAGGCCCTGGAGCGCCCATTCCCTCTATCTATCAGCCTCTTTCTCTCTTGGTCTGTCACTCTCAAATAAATAAAAAAATAAACAACAAATTTTTTTTTATAAGGGGCAGGTACAGAATCCACTGCTAGACTGTGGACACTGAACAGTATTTTCCTATGTAGCCCCCCAAGGCCATCAGCACTGGATTATGTTTACCAGAGCCCACACCACATCTGGCCCTCTACTTGGCTTGTAAATCAAGTTCTATTGGGACACAGCTATACACAATGTTTTGACCACGTCTACTTTCACCCTACAGCAACAGCATTGAATAGTTGCAACAGAAACTGTTATTTAAAGCCTAAAGTAATGGTTTTTCAAGGTAAGGTCTTGCTCTAGCCCAGGCTGACCTGGAATTAACTATGTAGTCTCAAGCTGGCCCCAACGCACAGCAATCCTCCAACCTCAGCCTCCCAAGTGCTGAGATTAAAGGCGTGCACCACTCACACCTGGTTAAAGTAATTTTTTATAGAAAAAGTTTTCTTCCCGGCGTGGTGTGTGCATGCCTTTAATCCCAGCTCTTGGGAGGCAGAGGTAGAAGGATCACCATGAGTTCAAGGCCACCCTGAGATTGTATACAAAAAGTTTTTTGGTCCATATTGTTTAAATAAGTCAATAAAGAAGTTATGCTAAGAATTGCTGGGTGTGGTGGCGCACACCTTTAACCCCAGCACTGGAGGCAGAGGTAGGAGGATCACCGTGAGTTCAAGGCCACCCTGAGATTGTATACAAAATTCCAGGTCAGCCTATTATTTAAATAAATCAATAAAGAAGTTACCCCCAAAAAGAAGTTATGCTGAGGGTGTAATGCCCAGTAGACATCCAATTTGTTCATGCTATAAACACGCAATAGATCAGAAAGGGTGACAACGTATGAATGCCAGTTTCTATTCTCAGGGAATTTAAAATCTAATTGAGAGGACAAAGGAGTGTATATTTAAAAATGGTGAACAATAAAAATATGACATAAAGTTCGAGGTTCAGTGTGATGCACAGACCAGGAAGTAAGCACTCAGGAAAAAGAGGAAAGAGGATCACCGGGAGAGTTCAAGGACACCCTGAGTGCTTAAAGAAGACAGATCAGCCTTTTAGAATGAAGTTCCAGGAGAAACCCAGGGTCCCAGAAAAAGAATTGGTCTGACTGGTATTTCTTCTTCAGTGCCACTGAAGTCACTTTTAATTTTGGGCTTGTGCTTTGGAGATATCTTAATGACCAGAAATATTTCCTAATAATCTCAGTTGACTGATTTTTCTATTCTTTGGAATTTAAAATCTCCTAAAATTGAGAATAGGACAAAATGTGGTGGTATTTAAAAATGTGAAGTGTTAAAAATATCTCATAAATTTGTGATTAAGCTTCATTCTAAATCCCAAGTTGGCAGAGCTTTTGGAAGGTGGAGCCTTGAGGAGACGTGTCCATGGGGGAGGAATCTGAGATGCATTCGTCCAGCCTCGCAAAACGTTCAGAGCAACCTCCCGGTACTTCCTCCCCACTGCCTTGGAGATGTGTCGTGTTTTCCCCACCGTGATGAAACTTCCCCTTGACACTGGAAGCTGACATAAACTTCTTCCACAAGCTGCTTTTGGTCAGGTGTTTGCTCTCGGCAACAAGAAGGCGGCTATCTGCTGCAAATGCCATTCTTTTTTTTTTTTTTTTTTTAATTTTTGACAACAAAACATTGTACATACCAAAGGTGCGTATTTTCCCTCCCTCCCCCTTCCCCTTTAGAACTCCACTTTCCATCAATCCCCTCCCTCTCTCCATTAGTCTCTTTTTTTAATATGTTGTCATCCTCTTTTCAACTTCTACTAAGGGTCCACAGGTATTGCTAGGCACAGCAAGGTCATGGATGGTGCCAATTTCTGTCTGGGCAGTTGCATTGTAGGGAGTCGCAGTCTCCTTTGGCTCTTCCATTCTATGAAGCTCCTCTTCTAAATCCCTGAGCCTTGGAGGGTGTGACAGAGATGTTTCAGTGTGGGCACTTCTCCATCCCTTCTTCTCAGCACTATGTTGCCTTTTGGATCATCCCAGTGGATGCATCTGAAATCCAGCCTCTAACCAAAGTTCAGTAGCATTAATCCGGTGAATATGAGCATTCCTGTAGTATTTTCTTGGCAGCATGTGGAATAGTTTATACATTTAGATGAGGGAAACTTCCCTTATGACACTGGAAGACTTGACTTAGGTTTTCAGTAATGTATTCCCTCCGTAGAGAGGGCCTCAGCAATTTTGAGCAGTTGGTTTGCCCTCGAGTAGACATGCCACAAGTTCAGTCTTTGGGCCTGTCTGGCCAAATGCAAATGCCATTCTTTTCTGGAGACAATCTATCATAAATGAATTCTGGACGCCAAGGGACCCAGGACTAGATCTTGGCTCCATTTCCTTCTAGCTGTGTAACCTTGGGAGGGCTCTGTAAACCCTGGTTCTCAGTCTCTTCACCTATAAAATTGAGACAGATAATAGTACCAAACTTTAGGGCTGTTGTGAGCACTAAATAGCATAATGCCTGTGAAGTGTTTTAAATATAAAGTGCCCAGTAGAAAGATGGCTCATCAGCCGGGCGTGGTGGCGCACGCCTTTAATCCCAGCAGTCAGAGGCAGAGGTAGGAGGATCACCAGGAGTTCGAGGCCACCCTGAGACTACATAGTGAATCCCAGGTCAGCCTGGGCCAGAGTGAGACCCTACCTCGAAAAAAAAAAAAAAAAAAAAAAAAAAAAAAGGTCATTTACCATTCTTCGCAGTAATAGTATATCCTGGGCAAGAGGGCATACTGACTTCCAGAAGAAAACCTAGCAGTGTATTGCATTGTCTCAAGATACACAAATGCAATGTGTAGAATCATTGCTCTTCCTTTTCTGTTGACTAACGGTTGTGATAATGTGATGATCACCATTGTCAGGCTCTGACCTTATCTCTGTGATGTCCTTGGGCACTATACGAAAAGTCCAAATGCCAATCTGCACACAGAAGGTGACTGTATGACTCCGGCTGTTTTTCGAGGGAGGCCTGGTAGGCAGTGGTCCTAACCTTCAGGTTGGGAGGCAGCCTCTTTAGTAAACCTGTCTCTGTGGTTAGGAAAAACAACTCATGCAGAAACCATACCAGTTCTTATCTGTAATAAGATGATAACATTTATTTTTGTGACTTATGAGTAATGCTGAAAGAGCTCTTGAAAAAACATTAAGTGTTTTGATATAATGAAAGCTGAGGCTTTAAAAGCAGGATCTGAGAGTCCAGAGGCGGCTATACTTTGTCTGTGGATAATGTCTGACACAGCATTGTTTTCCTAGAGGTGATTAAAGATTAAAGGGTAGGGTGTTTCCACATTTCCTGGTAGTAATAAGCAGTCCTTCCCCAGTGCCTTGACCCTTGCTGGAGACTCTTAGGAGCAATGATTGGGATTCTACCTTACTGCCCCAGAATGTTGACAGGGCTACTGCTTCAAGGCCTTAAATCCAAGCACTTGGGAGGCAGAGGTAGGAGGATCACTGTGAGTTCAAGGCCAGCCTGAGACTACAGAGTGAATTCTAGGTCAGCCTGGGCTAGAGCAAGACCCTACCTCAAAAAAAAAAAAATCAAAAGAATAGCATGGATTTGGGCTAGAAAGATGGCTTAGCAGTTAAGGTGCTTGCCTTTGTAGCCTAAGGACCCAGGTTTGATTCCCCAGTACCCAATTAACCAGATGTACATGGTGGTGCAGGCATGTGAAGTTTGTTTGCCATGGCTAGAAGTCCTGATGTTCCCATTCCTTCTCTGTCTCTCTGTCTGCCTCTTTCTCTCCCTCAAATAAATAAATAAGCTGACACTTAATAAAAGAATAGCATGGATTATAAAATAAAACAAGGAACCGTCAAGAAAGCAGACAGCCTTTTTTTTTTTTGAGAGAGAGAGCAAGACAGATAGAGAATGGGTGTGCCAGCAGCCTCTCAGCTGCTATGAACAAACTCCAGATGCTTGCGCCCCCCTGTGGGCAAGTGCAGCATTGCACCCTTATATCACTTTGCATCTGGCTAAACGTGGGACCTGGAGATTAGAATGGGTGTTCTTAGGCTTAGCAGGCAGGCGCCTTAACCGCTAAGCCATCTCCAGCCCCAGGCATCCTTTTTTTTTTTTTTTTTTTGGTTTTTCATGGTAGGGGTCTCACCTGGAATTCACTATGTAGTCTCAGGGTGGCCTCGAACTCTCGGCAATCCTCCTACCTCTGCCTCCCGAGTGCTGGGATTAAAGGCGTGCGCCACCACGCCCGGCTTCCAGGCATCCTTTTTTAACCAGAACGAGCCATGTGTAGTTGAAACTGGAAAAACAGCTTATGTCTCCTCACTTCCCCATGAATCAAGAGGCAGTTCTGCTGTAACTCATATGTCAGGTAACCTTTATGTTCAATCACCTGGTCATGCCATGCATATATATTATGGTCTTATGGTGTGACAGACACTGGGCTGAGAGTGGGCACTGTTGAAGAGAATGACACAGGCATGTCCCCTGCCTTCCCGGTGCTTCACATCTCCATGAAGAACAACGTGGGAGTGGGTAATTATAAAGCGAGGTAAGGGCTTTGTGAAAAGTTTGAGCTGCCCTGGAAGAAGGGCAGAGTCACAAAGAGGAGGCTTCAGTTTCTCTAAACGAATTACCAGTGTAACGCAATGAAGACACTTCAGCCTATCTCTGGGTTTGGACCGGGATGTAGTGGTCCTGAAATCTATTGGCTGGTCCTGGTTTTTCCTGAATGTGAGCCTCTTCTTGGCTGGTTTGGGCTTTAGGTCTTATAGAGGAGCTGGAGACTGGTCTAAGTAGAGTCATAAGTGTCTTCCAAAAGCCACCTTGATCTCTGTTCACACTGGGGCAAATTGGACCAGGCAAGTTCATGTCAAAAACATCTTGGAATTAGACCCTCTCTTCAGAGACAAGTAGGTCTGAGCCCATTTGTCCGCTTATGTGATGAGCACATGACTGAACCATCTGCTTGGCCTTATCTTGGCCTCTTCCTTGGAGCTTGCTTTCCTCAGAGAGCAGACCGGATGGCCAACATTTTCACATCTGTCACTCTGAGGCAGGGAGAAGCAGCCCAGGTCCGTTTGGAAAGGGTTAGTTGATGGGCTGTCCCATACTCTCTGTCCTCTTGCCCTGTGCTGGAAGGTTAGCCTTATGTAGGATCAAGAAGGCAAATTGTTTGTCAAACCACACTTAACCCTCAGAAAAGGAGCTACGCAGCTTTTGCTCCCTTTAGTGAATCTCACAAAGTGAGATTAGCTTTTCACAGCCCAGTTGTCTCTCCTGGAGGCTGTGATGGCCAGGGGAATGCTAAGTGAGGCACACATGGGGCTCTAGGAACCCTTTTTTGCCTGGACCTGAGGTGGGGTGGAGGAAGAAAGGGGAGAACTTCCAGGCATTCAAGGTGGAATTGTGGCTAAACCAAATGGTTTCGGCCACTTCTTTGTAGAGAAACTGCAGTTCAAGAGATGTGGCTTTTTACCCTCCAAGGCTCAGGGCCCATTGCGGAAGAGGGGGCGGATAGAATGGAAGAGCCAAAGGAAGGGTATGACTCCTTACAATGCAACTGTCCAGACAGAAATCGGCCTTGATATCCATGACCTTACAGTGCCTAGCAATACCTTCGCAAGACCCTCATACTAGAAGAAAAAGATGATGACATCAAATTAAAAGAGAGACTAATGGAGAGAGGGAGGGGATATGATGGAGATTGGAGTTCTGAAGGGGTATGGTGGCAGGGGAGGGAAATACCGTGCATTTTTTGTATGTAAGTATAAAAGTTGTCAATAAAAATTTTTTTTTAAAAAAGAGATATGGCTTTTGAATGCTCTTATCAGCTCAGAACAGACAGATCTGGAGCCAAAGTTCTCATCCATGGCCTTACACTGGAATTGCTGGAAGATGTTTATAAAGAAGTACCAGTGATAGGAGCTCATGTGGACAAGGCAGTCAGACTCAGAGATTGGGTCCTTGGCAAATTTCAAAATGATCTTAGCTATAGCCTGGGTGGGAGCCGCTGGACAAGCATGCTTGGCAATTTCTCAGTCAAGAACCAGCTTCCTACCTGGGTTTGAATCTGGAGCATCTGATGGAACTTGAGCAATTCACATGTCTGGGCAAACTTCTATTTCCTTCTCCATCAAATGAGGTTCACTAATAATAGCTACTTGGTAGGATGGTTACAGAGGATGGAATAAAAACATTCAAGTAAAGTATGTTGCAGCATGCCTTTTAAATGAATATGAGACTGACCTGGATATTTAGCAATGACATATAGGACTGGACTTCAGAATTCTTGACTTGTAGGTAAGGCTTCTCAAGGAGAGAAATTCAGTGGAAGATGAGGTCCATCCATCTTCAAAAGGGTTCCCCCTATAAAAACAAAACCATAAAAGACATGAATGACTTTGTTTCCCAAATAATAAAGAGCAGACACATCCACTACCTTGTGCATCTGGCTTATGTGGATACTGGGGAATTGAACCTGAGTCCTTAGGCTTGACAGGCAAGCACCTTAAAGCACTAAGCCACCTCTTCAGTCCCTAAAGAGTATTATTTTATGAAGCCTAAACTCGAGCCTCACTAAGTATCTTTTGCTTGGCAGTGTTCATTTACTTACTTGTTAGTTCATTTGTGTCTTGACTTGGTAAACATCTGTGGAGTGCCTGTTAGGCACCAAGCACTATTTAAGTATCATGAGTGCATCAAATGTGAATATAGACCCTGGCTGCTAGGATCTTACATTAATGGAGGAGTCTTGGAGATATATCTCAGTGGCATAGATCTTACTTAGTGGGCACAAGTTCCTTGGTTTGATTTCCACCATTGCCAAAACGTAGTTTAATGGGGAAGAGATACGAAAGGGTACAATGCATTTGCTGTGATAGTGAGTTTAAAAAAAATTTTTTTTTCTGAGGACAAGCAATCTGGGTAACCCAAGCAACACTATGATTTTGATATTAACTAATGTGCCAAGCACTGCTTCATCCTCAGATGTCAAATGATACAGATGTGACTTGGCTGTGAATGTTTTTGAAGCCCCCCAGATTAGGATGCACAGCAAAGTTGGAGAACCCCTGACTTAGAAACCTCATGTTCATTCAGGATCTAACTAGTTCTGGAACTGGAAGGTTAGGGACCTTCTGGGATTGGCTCTGGACTTTGGGAATTTGGAGCAATAGAAAACGCAATGGAAGGTTGTCAAAAGAGAGACATGACAGCTTAGTTTCAGAAAGATGACTCTGGCGACAGTGTTGAGAGCACTGTGAGTGAGGCCAGAGACATCTGTTAGAATGGAGTGATAGCGCAGAGGGCCCAACTTACCTCTGATGCCAGGAGTCTGCAGGATCCCTAGCACACGAGAGAAAGAAAGAAAATGAGCAATGAACTGAAATATGTTGCTTCAGCTTGGTTTCAGTCGTGGAATTTCATTGTTATCCTCTTGGTAAACATTTAGAGAATCCTGGTGGTTCTTATAGGTTGGCCTTAAATAAGGATAATAAGGCCTTCAAGAACTCAGGCATTTATTGGTTTCAGAATGACACAGAGTCATTCTTTAAAAACACGAAAGCATACAGTTAGCTTTTATACTGACCCAGATAATCATGGCAGTGTAGATCTTTAAGCTCCCACATGGTTTTTCTTTTTCCCATAAAGGAGAGAGCAAAGGGGTCTGGGTACTTAAATTGATCCAATTACCTACTTAATTGCTAAACATCCACTTCAGATTGTGATATGAAGATGACTTTAGTCAGTTTATCTTTATTTCATTTTAAAAAAAAAATCTAATTCATCTAGTAATCAAACCATGTATTGGTTCTGTGGCACCACTGTGACCCTGATGGTGAGATGATTGGCTTCATTTGCTGTGTGCTCCATCCAGGGCAGTTTCTAGTGGAGCCCTAATGCCCGACACATCATTATCAGTAAGGCGGCAGGAGAAGGCAAGAAGAGTCAGCTAGAGGCCCACGGTTGAGCTCTCAGGCATAGGACAACCAATTAGAAGAATCATGGCTTACCTTCAAAATGGACTCAACACAATATTATATTCTCCACCAAAGAGAAGTTCTGAATATTTTTTGTTTTGTAACACTTTAACAGTCTCCTGGCTAAGTTTGTAGATCCCTGCTCTAAACAATTAGAGCAATAGATATGTAAGGTTTGCTCACCTTGTAAATAATCTTGTGTCTTGGTTTCACAATCTCAGCATGAAAGTCAGTGGTAGGAAGAGTTGTTTAGTAGCGCAAAAAGATGTATGCCACTTTAAGAACAAAGACGATGGTCAAGTATAGTAAAACAACCAGCAAGTGGTAGATTTTTTAGTAGTTCTCCCCTTTGTTTCTAAAAGAGTTCAATCGATCATACATTTACATAATTTAATTTTTAAAATTTTTATTAACAATTTCCATAATTAGAGACAATAAACTATGATAATTCCCTCCCCTCCCCCACCTTCCCCTTCACAAATCCACCCTCCATCATATCCCCTCCCTCTCTCCATTAGTCTCTCTTTCAGTTTGATGTCATCATCTTTTCCTCCTATTACGAGGATCTTGTGAAGATAGTGCTAGGCACTGCGAGGTCATGGATATTGACGCCAATTTGTGCCTGAACGATTGCATTGTAAGCACTTCTCCCTTTCCTTTGACCCTTATATTCTTTCTGCCATCTCTTCTGCAATGGACCCTGAGCCTTGGAGGGCATGATAGAGGTGTTTCAGTGCTGGACACTCCTCCGTCCCTTCTTCTCAGCACCATGGTGCCTTTTGGGTCATCCCAGTGGTCACTGCCATCTGAAAAGAGAAGCTTCTCTAACCAAAAGTGAGAATAGGATTAATATATGGGTGTGACCATTAAAAGAAGTGCTTACAGGGCAGTTTGGTGAGCATAATATAGCCAGATAAGAACAGGCATTACATTCCTAGGGCTCATGACCTCCCCCACCATAAGCTTTTGATTAGGTTTTCAGTATCAGGCATATATTCCCTCCTGTGGAGAGGACTCCAGTCCAATTAGTGAGCGGTTGGTTTTCCCCATAACAGACATGCCACTGTTGCACCTGTTTGGTCAAATGGCCTGGCTGGCCAAACTTAAGGCTTGCATTGTCCCCTGTTTTCACTGCTGGTGACTTCTCTCTCCCATAGGACTACATGCAATGTACCTTTTTCCGGGTTTCTGGTCCATAGGGAGGAGGTCTTCAGCTCAGCTCCAGTAGGATTTCTCAGTGACCTTGCAGCACAAGTATGTGGAGTCTTCAGCAATAGGGCCTCACCATCTAGTTCTATGAGAAACCAAGAGCCTTGGCAATGATCTATAATGTTTTGGGGGCATCTGGGACCTCCCTGGCCACCAACTCACTGGAAGGTATCCCATCCTTGGTACTGAAGTTTTGTAGTAACAGTTTATGGCTTCTGGATGTGCCATTATCCAAACAAGTAGGTTTTCAAATGGCTTATATGAACATCTTGAATTTTGATTAACCCTCCCCTCACCCTTCCTTTACTCAGCCTATCCCTGTGACCTTAATTAGGCCATTGCATCCCCAGTAATCTGTTCATCTACTTACATATATACAATATCATTCCTTAAGTTCTCCCCTGCCCTCCCTCCCTTATATTCCCTTTCTAGCTTACTAGCCTCTGCTGCTGAATTTTATTCCAACTCATACACAAGTCTAAACATTTGTAGCAAGGATCCACATATGAGAGGGAAGATGCAGCACTTGGCTTTCTGGGCCTGGGTTACCTCACTAAGTATAATCCTTTCCAGATCCACCCATTTTCTTTCAAATTTCATAATTTCATTTTTCTTTACCACTGAATAGAAAGAAATCCATTGTATAAATGTACCACATCTTCATTATCCATTCATCAGCTAAGGGACATCTGGGCTGGTTCCATTTCCTAGCTATTGTGAATAGAGCAGCAATAAATATGGCTGTGCATGTATCTCCAAGGTAGTGAGACAAGTCCTTAGGATATATGCCTAGGAGTGGTATAGCTGGGTCGTATGGTAAATCTATTTTTAGCTGTCTCAGGAACCTCCACACTGATTTCCACAATGGCTGGACCAGATTACATTCCTCAACAGTGTAAAAGTATTCCCCTTTTTCCACATCCTCACCAACATTTATTGACATTTGTTTTCTTTTTTAAATTTTTTAAAAAATTTTAATTATTTTATTTATTTTTGGAGAAAGACACAGAGAGAGACAGAGAGGGAGACAGAGAGGGAGAGGGAGACAGAGATTTGGGTATGCCAGCAGTCTCTCAGCTGCTGTGAATGAAATCTAGATGTGTGTGCCCCCTTGTGGGCAAGTGCGGCATTGCGCCCTTGAGTCACTTTGCATCTGGCTAAACGTGGGACCTGGAGATTGGAACGGGGTTCTTAGGCTTAGCAGGCAGGCACCTTAACCGCTAAGCCATCTCTCCAGCCCAACTTTTGTTTTCTTTATGATAGCCATTCTGACAGCAGTGAGATGGAATCTCAAAGTAGTTTTAATTTGCATTTCCCTGATGGTTAAGGATGTAGAACATTTTTTTAGATGTTTATATGCCATCTGTATTTCTTCCTTTGAGAACTCTCTATTTAGTTCCATAGCCCATTTTTTAATTGGGTTGTGTGATTTCTCATTATTTAGTTTTCTGAGTTTTTTTTTTGTATATTCTGAATATTAATCCTCTGTCAGATGTATAGCTGGCAAAGATTTTCTCCCATTCTGTAGGTTATCTCTTTGCTCTATCCACAGTGCCCTTTGCTGTATAAAAGCTTTGCAATTTCATGAGATCCCAGTGGTTGATTAGTGGTTTTATTTCCTGAGCAACTGGGGTTATATTCAGAAAGTCATTGCCTGTGCCAATATGTTGAAGGGTTTCCCCTACTTTTTCCTGTAGCAGTTCCAAAATTTCAGGTCTGATATTAAGGTCTTTGATCCATTTGGACTTGATTTTTGTGCATGGAAAGAGACAAGGATCTGTTTTCATCCTTCTACAGATACATATCCACTTTTCCCAGCACCATTTGTTGAAGAAGCTGTCTTTTCTCCAATGAATATTTTTTGCATTTTCATTTAAAATCATGTGGCTGTAGCTGCCTGGACTTACATCTGGGTCCTCTAGTCTGTTCCATTGATCTACATGTCTGTTTTTGTGCCAGTACCATGCTGTTTTTGTTACTATGGCTCTATAATGTAGCTTAAAATCAGGTATGGTAATTCCACTAGACTTATTTTTGTTGCTCAGAATTGTTTTGGCTATTCGAGGTGTTTTGTGCTTCCAAATTAATTTTAAAATTGTTTATTCTATTTCTATGAAGAATGCCATTGGAATTTTGATGGGGATTGCATTAAATGTGTAGATTGCTTTTGGTAAGATTGACATTTTCACAATATTGATTCTTCCAACCTAAGAACATGGGATGTCTTTCCATTTCCCAATGTCTTCTTCAATTTCTGTCTGGAGTGCTTTAAAGTTTTCATTGTAGAGATCCTTCACTTCCTTGGTTAGGTTTATTCCAAGACACTTTATCTTTTTGAGGCAATTGTGAATGGGAGTGATTCCCTGATTTCAACCTCAGTATGTTTGTTGTTAGTATATAGGAAGGCTACTAGATTTCTGTGTGTTTATTTTGTATCCTGCTACATTGCTAAATGTGTTTATCAGCTGTTTTCTGGTAGAGTCCTTAGGGTCCTTTATGTATAGAATCATATCATCTGTAAATAATGATAATTTGATCTCTTCCTTTCCAATTTGTATCCTTTTTATGTGTGTCTCTTGCCTTGTTGCTATCGTTTAAGACTTCCAGTACTATATTAAATAAAAGTGGAGACAGTGGACTCCCTTGTCTTGTTCCTGATTTTAGTGGAAAAGCTTTAAGTTTTTCCACACTTAGTATTATGCTGGATGTAGGTCTGAAATAAACAGCCTTTATTATGTTGAGATATGTTCCTTCTATTCCCAGTTTCTGTAGGACTTTTACCATGAAGGGATGTTGGATTTTGTCAAATGCCTTTTCTGCATCTATTGAGATGATCAGGTGATTTTTGTCCTTCAGTCCATTTATATAGTGTATTACATTCATCGATTTTCATATGTTGAACCATCCCTCCATCTTTGGGATAAAGCCTACTTGGTTGGGGTGAATGACCTTTCTGATATATTCTTGTATTCTACTTGCCAATATTCTGTTGAGAATTTTTGCTTCTATGATCATGAGGGAGATTGGTCTGTAATTTTCTTTCTTTTTTTTTTTTTGTTCTTTGTCTGGTTTTAGTATCAGGGTAATGCTGGCTTTGTAGAAGGCATTTTGGGTAGTATTCCCTCCTTTTCTGTTTTATGGAAAAGTTTGAGAAAAGCATTGGTGTTAGTTCTTCCATGAAGGTCCAGTAAAATTCACCAGTGAATCCATCTTGCCCTGGACTTTTTTTAGGTGGGAGTTTTTTTTTTTTTTTTTTTTACAATTTCTTTGGTCTTCATACTTGTTCTAGGTCATTGAAATGGTTTATCTCATCTTGATTTAATTTTGGTAGGTCATGTAAATCTAGGAAATTGTCCATTTCTTTCAGATTTTCAAACTCAGTGGAGAATATATACATGTTCTTAAAATATGTCCTTATGATTTTCTGAATTTCTTTGGTATCTGTTGTAATGGTGACTTTTTCATCTTTAATTTTATTAATTTGTATCTCATCTCTCTTTTAAGTGGATTTGCTAAGGGTTTATCAATTTGTTTATCCCTTCAAAAGAGCCAACTCTTTTTTCATTGATTCTCTATATTTTTGTTTCTATTTCATTAATTTCTGCCCTAATTTTTATTATTTCTTACCATCTACTGATTTTTGTTTGGTTTGTTTTTCTTTTTCCAAGGCCTTAGGTGCAGCTTTGCATTGTTTACTTGCGACCTTTCTAATTTCTTAATATAAAAAGATATATATATATATAAAGCTATACATTTTCCTCTTAAGACTGCCGTCATTGTGTCCCAAAGGTTTCAGTATGTTGTATTATTATTTGATTCTATGAATTTTTTTATTTCCTTTTTGATTTCTTCAATGACACATTCATCATTTAGTATTATTGAATACTGTTTAGTTTCCATCATTTTGTGTATGCTCTATAATTTTTCTTGTTGTTGATTTGTAGTTTAATCCTCCTTGATCAGATAAAGTACAAAGAATTATTTCACTTTTCCTGTATTTGTTAAGATTTTCTTTATGTCCTAATATATGGTTTATTTCAGAGAATGTTCCATGTGCAACTGAAAAGAATGTATATTCTGCAGCATTTGTATGGAATGTTCTATAAATAACTATTAGGTCCATTCATTCTGTCACATCATTTAATCCAGATGCTTCTCTGTTTGTTTTTTTGCTGGAATGACCTGTCAGTTGCTGAGAGTGGAGTACTGAAGTTACCAACTACGATTGTGCTTGGTGTTATCTGAGACCCTATGTCTAATAGTGTTTTTTTTTTTTAAATGAAATTTGGAGCCCCTATATTAGGTGCATATATGTTTAGAACTGTAATGTCTTCCTGTTGAATTGTTCCTTTAATCACTATATAGTGACCATCTTTAGCTTTCCTAACTAATGTTGGTCTGAAGTCTATCCTGTCAGATATTAGGATAGCTAGACCTATTTGCTGTCTAGGTCCATTTGCTTGAAATGCCATTTTCCATCCTATCACCCTAAGATAGTGTCCATCTTTTATGGTGAGGTGAATTTTTTGGAGGCAACAAACCAAAGGATCCTACCTTTTAATATAGTCTGCAAGCCTGTGTCTTTTGGTTGGGGCATTGAGGCCACTGATACTAAGAGTTATTGTTGAAAGGTATGTGTTTATTCTTGCCATTCTTCTTGTTTTGTAGTTCTTCCTGGGTTTTCTTTACTCTTTTTATTAACTATGAGTATGATTTATTTTTTCCAGTTTCCTTATGTGTGTGCTTTTCTTTCTCTTCAGCATGAAGGATCCCTTCAAGTATTTTCTAGAGAGCTGGCTTAGTGGTCATATATTCCTTTAGCCTATTTTTGTTGTGGAATATCCTTATTTCTCTGACAATTTGGATGGATAGCTTTGCTGGATAAAGTAATCTTGATCAGCAGTTGTTATTTTTCAAAATTTGGAATGCATCATTCCAAGCCCATCTGGCTTTTGGGGTTTGTGTTTAGTGATCTGCTATTATCCTGATGGGCTTGCCTTTATAAGTGACTTGATGTTTCCCTCTAACTGCTTTCAATATATTTTCTTTTGTCTGTGCGTTTGGTAGTTTAATTATAATATGGCAAGGAGAGGTTCTTTCCTGGCTTCATCTGTTTGGTGTGGGTACTATACCACCATCCTATCTGGAAGTCCTACATAATTTAGTTTTTTAAAATAATTTTTACACACACACACACACACACACACACACACACACACACGCGAGTCGCGCGTGCAAGAGAGATAGATAGACAGAGAGATGCAGATTGAGAGACAGAATGGGTGTGCCAGGGCCTCTAGCCACTGCAAAAGAACTCTAGCCATATGTGCCACCTCGTGCATCTAGCTTACATGGGTTCTGGGGAACAGAACTTGGGTCCTTGGCTTTACAGGCAAGCACCTTAATGACTAAGTCACCTCTCCAGCCCAATGATTTAGTTTTGATAATGGCTGTGTTTAACAATTGGCTCATAGAATTTCTGCAGTTTTAACAATCTTCTCTCACAAGTTGGTGCAAGGACACTACTACTAGGAGAAGAAAGTTGGAGTGTGCAGAAGTGGCTCTGATCAAGGTGAAGGAGTGAGGAGAAAGGAAGCTCATGGCCATGACCCAGACTTGTCCATCACCCGAGACGGAGCTGAGCATGGGCACTGCACACATCAGTATTGATACTACAGACATAACTTGGGCTTCCTATCTCAATATGCATGCTCAATATGTTTGGTGAAGAAAACGCAGTTCAGTTTAACCGAGGGACAGAGAACTTGAGTTAGTATATGGGAAATATTGTTTTATAGCCTAAACTTTACATTGACATAGAACTTTCATAATAAAATGAAAAAGTTGGGCTGGAGAGATGGCTTAGCAGTTAAGACGTTTGCCTGTGAAGCCTAAGGACCCTGGTTCGATTCCCCAGGACCCACATAAGCCAGGTGCACAAGGGGGTGTGTGTGTCTGGAGTTCGTTTGCAATGGATAGAGGTCCTGGTGTGCCCATTCTCTCTTTTTCTCTGCCTCTTCCTCTTTCTCCCAAATAAAAATGTAAATAAATAGGGCTGGAGAGATGGCTTAGTGGTTAAATGCTTGCCTGTGAAGCCTAAGGATCCCAGTTCGAGGCTTGATTCTCCAGGACCCATGTAAGCCAGATGCATAAGGGGGCACATGCATCTGGAGTTCGTTTGCAGTGGCTAGAGGCCCTGGCATGCCCATTCTCTCTCTTTCTCTTCCTGCCTTATTTCTGTATCTCTCAAATAAATAAATAAATAAATAAAATATTTTTAAAAAATAAAAAAATGTAAATAAATAAAAAATATATAAAAATTTTTGTTTTTGTAACCTAAATAAAGGGTGGAAATATTCACGGCAATCCTCCTCCTTTGCCTCCCAAGTGCTGGGATTAAAGGCATGTGCCACCATGCCCGGCAAATGAAATATTTTTTAAAAAATTAAAATAGGCAGGGCGTGGTGGTGCACACCTTTAATCCCAGCACTTGGGAGGCAGAGGTAGGAGGATCTCCAAGAGTTCGAGGCCACCCTGAGACTACATAGTGAATTCCAGGTCAGCCTGAGCTAGAGTGAAACACTACCTCAGAAAACTGCAAAATAAATAAATAAATAAATAAATAAATAAATAAATAAATAAATAAATAAGAGTTTCCCTTTCCATACTTTTGGGGTTTATTTCCTTGACTGATTTTTTAAAAAAAATAACATGCACATAGATGAAACCAGCGAAAGCAGTGGCCCTAAAACCTTAATTATTTTTTTTTTTAAGCAAAGGTGGACCCTCTCTTAAACATTGCCAACAAGGGTGTACAACATCTCTCTCACCACTCAACAGACAGGACTCGTAGGGACCCTATAGAAGGGGACCCTATAGAAGGGGACCCTATAGAAGGGGACAAACTGGCTGATGGTGACTCTCCAGCCATTGCTCCGGGTGCAAGCTGTCCATCTTCGAAGGCCCCAGGGTGGTGTGGGATACAACGATCTGTCGCTGGGCACAGGAAAGAGGTCAGGATGAATGAGGGTCCCAAGTAGAATCTATTTGACTTGCTCACAGTGCCTGTCATATGTTAAATGTTATTTACTATGAAATATGCACTTACAAATATTAACCATTTACCACATGATGACATTTTTAGATCTCGGGGGTAGAATGGTATTGTTTCTATTTATTTCTTAAACTTTCTGCAGGGAGAAGCTATTTTGCACTTTTTTTTTCTGTTACTCACCAAGTAGCATTATGGCGTGAACACGGTGAACAATCTTCACACTCAATATTAAAGACAAACATAAATGACATATTCTTTCAAAGTACTCTCTCTTACACACACACACACACACACACACACACACACACACACTTTCTCTTAGAAGCTGAACAAAATGCGGCAATAGGATCCTGTCATCAACAAATGTCCTCAGAGTTAACTCTATGAAGCAGGTGCTGATATCCAGATTTTTCAGATAAAATACTGAGACTCAGGGAAATTTCATCTGCTTAGGGTCACAATCCAGTAGGCAGGGACTAACTTGGGTGCCATCACTTTTTTTATTTTTTAATCTCTGGACTTGCACTCTGCACCACTATGCAAGCTCCTCCTTTTGTGAATCTCCCAAGCTGCAGGAAGTGTGGAATGAGAGTAGAAGGTTCCAGGCAACTGGTATAGGTGGACCATGGAAGGCCACAGAGGGTGTGTGCAAGAAGAAATGCCCAGGCTTCCTGAATCTGGATGCGTGCTTGGCTGCGGTGGAATGGTTGAGCAGGAAAGAAGGGAAGACAGAAGGCTGATTTGGTGGAGGGCCATGGAAAGAATAAAATTAGTCACTGTCGCTGCAGAATAGAAGTGCTGAAACTCTGCTGAGTCTATAGAATCTCGGGATGGGAGAGAACTTGAATGCCATCTGCCTAATACATAAATTTGCTCTGCATCTCGACAAGGTGGTGGCTCAGCCTCCTTGGATGTCCTTGGAAATGGAGAACTCATTAGATTCTCTCCACAGATGGCATGACAGAATATTCTTCCCTGTATGGAACTTGAATTTGCCTCTAACCAGTAATTTCTGCTCTGGCTGGGAGTACCTTCTTGGGGCCATACTCAAGAAGACTGTCCCAGAATCGTTCCCAGGGCACATTCCTGATTGTAATTTTATTTTATTTTATTTTATTTTATTTTATTTTATTTTTTAACAACTTTTATTTATTTATTTTAAATGTTTATTTATTTATTTGCAAGCAGAGAGACAGATAGAGAGAGAGAGAAAGAGAGAGAGAGAGAGAGAGAGAGAAGAGGCAGACAGAGAGAGAATGGGCACGCCAGGGTCTGTAGCCACTGCAAACGAACTCCAGATGCATGTGCCCCTTGTGCATCTGGCTTACGTGGGTCCTGGAGAATCGAACCGGGATCCTTTGGCTTCACAGGCAAATGCCTTAACCGCTAAGCCATTTCTCCAGCCCCTGTAATTTTATTTTTGGGTACATAGTTTGCTAATCACTGTTAATAATTCAGGACATCTCTTTATGAACAGATCTGTACTTGGCAATAATAACAACTGATAATGACTGATTTTATTCTTGTCAACAGCTTTGTATACTTTTTTTTTTTGTACTAGGGATTATACCTAAGTTTTGCATACATGCAAGAGAAGTGCTCCACTTACTAAACAACATCTCTAGTCTCCCCATTTTCATTTGTTTTAAATTTTGGAGGGGGCTGGAAAGATGGTTTGGCGGTTAAGGCACTTGCCTGCAAAGTCTAAGGACCCAGGTTCGATTCCCCAGGACCCACGTAAGCCAGATGCACATGTTGGTGCATATGTCTGGAGTTCATTTGCAGTGGCTGGAGTCCTTATTGTACCCATTCTTTCCATCTCATAAACAAACAAACAAGCAAGCAAGCAAGCGAACAAACAAACAAACAAATAGATAATTTTTTTTTTGAGATAAGATCTTGCTAAGTTGCCCAGGCTGGTCTTGAGCTCACTTTGTAGCTCGGGCAGACCTTTAACGTATCAGGCCTCTTGCCTCAGCCTCCTCGGCTGGGATTATAGGCCTGTGCAGTCAGGCCCAGTTTGTTGTCATTTCTGTCGTATAGTTGAGGAAGCTGAGGATCAGAAAGATTCAGTAGCTTGCACAGAGTTTTCTACAGCAGTTGCTGCCAGAGCAGTTGGGCTTTGTATACAGGCAGGGTTGTCTTCGTGTATTTTGTGCTATACTATATAACTCTTAAGACTGGGAATTGACAATGAATAGTCTCAATATTATGGAGGCCAAAAAGTGCAAGGTTAAGACACCAGCAGCTGGGGTGGGCCTTCTTATTGTCACCCCACGTGACAAAAGGTGAAAGGGCAAGAGAGCACGAATCTACACCAGAGCTCTTGTCATGGTGGCATGAATCCATTCAGTGGGCACCACCCTCAATACCTAGACACCCCAAAGGCACCGTTAGAAGATTCAGTTCCCAACACAAGATCTTTGTAGAGCCCATTCAAACTAGAGCAAGCATCTAGCGCACAAGCCATTCCTCACCTGGTGGCAGAGGGTAGAAGGAAGAGACTGGTTGTATAGTTAGGGAAGGAATCTTACACATTAGAAGTGTTGTCTTCTGTCCTTGCCTTAGGAAGGGAATGGTGAAAGCAAAGGTTTGGGTGGGAACTGTAATGTAAAACACATTGAGAAAGAAGAGAGCTTGAAGCTGGGCATGAGACAGCCACGCTGGTCAGATACTAAGGAGGTCAGGCTCTGGGAAAAACAGCAAAGACAGCCTCCACTCCAGGGGGCCCCATGAAACCCCTTCTTTTCTTTTCTTTTTTCTGTTTTGCTTCTGCCTTGCAAAGCTTGCAAGTGGGCACTGACTCTCCCACCCCCCCACACACACACACACACACACACACACACACACACACGCACACCCCATATACACTGACCCAGTCACTGAGACAGAAAGGAATATGGCCCGTTCCCTGATTAGAAAGGGGTGACATATGGACACCTTGTGGGCATTGATGATTGGGCCAGAGCTACGCTTCCCAAATCCCAGTCCAGCCACTTTTAAGAACGACTTATCTCTCCAGCAGAAAGCTCTGTAAACTTCTGCACAAAGAAACTCATCGGTGGCCCACTCTCCTGGACCCGCTCTGTGGCAGACAGCGTTTCCCTTTTGCGTCTTTCACTTTTTAGGGGGTGACCTGCGTGTGGATTTCCTCTTGAATGGATTTTCCCAGATGAGAGCTTTTCTCTCTGCCTTTTCTTTCGTTTTTTTCTTTATTTTTTTTATTTATTTATTTGAGAGAGATTGAGAGAAAGAGACAGAGATTAAACTCACCAGGGCCTCCAGCCACTGCACATGAACTCCAGGTGCATGCGCCCCCTTGTGCATTTGGCTTATGTGGGTCCTGGGGAATTGAACCTGGGTCCTTAAGCATCACAGGCAAGTGCTTAACTGCTAAGCCATCTCTCTAGCCCTTTTACATCTTTTTTGTTTTGTTTTGTTTTGTTTTCATTTTGAGGTAGGGTCTTGCTCTAGCCCAGGCTGGTCTGGAATTTACTTTGCAGTTTCAGGATGGCTTTGAACTCATGGCAATCCTCCTACCTCTGCCTCCCAAGTGCTGGGATTAAAGGTATGCATCACCATGCCCAGCTTGAACTTAATACATTTGAATAGGAAGCCCTTAATTAAAAAAATATATTTGTAAGCAGAGAGAGAGAGAGACATATAGAGGGAGATGGAGATAGAGGATGCACACACCAGCTGCTGCAAACAAACTCCAGAATCATGCCCCACTTTGTGCATCTGGTACTGGGGAATCAAACCCAAGTTGTTAGGCTTTATAGGTAAGTGCCTTAACTGCTGAGCCATCTCTCAGCTTTATAAGCCCTGTGTTTTTATTTTGCACTGAGACCCAAAACTATCATCTTGTTCTGGATCTATCTGAGTAAGGAACAGGGAAGACAGCAATCAAATTGATAAACAATCCCCCTTTTGGTGGTCTACTGTGAGGAGAGGTCTACAGTTCTTCAGGCTAATAAGTGTTTGAGTCGTCTTTAGAACCCATGCCTCCACAGCTCATGCTTTTACCACCCAGGAGGGTGGGGGTGTTGCAGGGCTGAGGGACATAGGTGTGAAGGGCCCTTTCCTTCCTGGTATCTTCAGTGCCATGTTTGGGGAACAGGCTGAATTTTGTCAAGAATACTTTCACATTTTTTTTTTTTTTGTTGTTGTTGTTGTCACTTTCTATTCCTTTGACACCATAGCTCTTACCCAGTGAAATTTACAGGCATAGGATAGAAGTTGACAGGAACAGTAAGTCTCAAGGATTTCCTGAGGAGAGGCCTCTACCTGTTGGGTGAGAGCTTTCTCACTGGCTAAATGCATGCTCTGGTCTCTCTCTCTCTCTTCTTTTCTTCTCTTTCTCTCGCTCTCCTTCTCAACTTGCTAGATCCACAAGGAATGCAGACGTCACCCAAACGGGAGTGAGGGATAGGAAAAGCACAGCACACGTTCCAGGTACTGGTGCCTGGTAGAGGCTGGGAAAGTGTTCTGCAGGTTTGCTTCCAGTTATTTCTGTTGGCCCATCTTGCTCAGTGCGGCTTGATTCACGACTGCCCGAACCTTCTCTGCCCTGCCCGTTGCCCTGCTCCGTTATTGCATAAACTAAGCTCCACTTGAATTAGGAATTCCTCCAAAGAGGCAGGAAGGGATCTGGGTCATGTGGGGAGGGGGGAGTCCTTCAATGGAGCAGGCAACCTGCATAGATTGGATTGAGGAGGTCAGACTAGGCAGTGGTCAAGGCCTAGCCTTACTATCCAGTCCAGGCATTGAGGAAGCTCTGTGTTAAGGAAAGGACAATGTTTGGGTTTCCTTCTGTTCGCTCCAAGTAAACAGGCTTTCAATCAGTCAAGAGGTAATTGCTGAGGTCTTTTCATTTACTGCCTTGTGAGCACAGTGTCAGAGTGATATGCAGCCTGCTCAGGCCCCTGGAAGCTCATTATAGGAAATTGTACATGGGCTGTTCTCTTGACATCCACTCAGGGCTCTGACTGTTCAGCACCATCACCCAGGCCTAGGCATTTATCCATGACATCCCTTTCACGGGGGAGACAGATCCATTCTCTACCATAGTGTATCAGTCAGCTTTGTTGTTAACAAATGCCTGACGTAATCCACACAGAACATTTTTTTTTTTTTTTTTGCGAGGTAGGGTCTCACTCTGGTCCAGGCTGACCTGGAATTAACTATGTAGTCTCAGGGTGGCCTCGAACTCTCGGCGATCCTCCTACCTCTGCCTCCCGAGTGCTGGGATTAAAGGCGTGTGCCACCACGCCTGGCTCACACAGAACATTTTGACTCATAATTCTGAGGTTCTGGTCCATAATTGATTGTCCTACCACTTTTGGGCCTGTAGCAAGGCAGTACGTCATGGTGGAGAGTGTGTGGCAGAGCAGAACCATTTACCTCGTAGCCAGAAAGTAGAAGAAAGAGGAGAGGGCTGAGGAGCTATTATCCCCTTAAGACCATGCCTCCAGGGACCTGAGGACTTCACGTGGTGCTCCCGTGTCTTGCTTTGGTATAGACGAGCATGGGCTGAGTTTTAAATATCACACACAAGTGTGTATGTTGGTAAGCCTTTTGTTTGTGATAATAGTGACCCCCTAAGCTCAGGTGTCTCTGCATTTTCAAGATAGTAATTTGGGAGTTCATGAGAGTCCCCTATGGGGGCATGTAAGCCTTTGCAGTTCTGGTCAGTCTGTTGGTGGTCAGAAGAGCTTTTTAACCAGTGCTGTTTGGGGAGTGCATGTTTTGAGAGAACACAGTCAAAATTCATACCCTATCATGTTTTAAAGGGTCTAAAATGTTCAAGTTTTGAGGGTTTAAACACCAGTAGATAGTATTTTTCTAATTCTTTGTCATTTCTCAAAGAAAAGCACTATGATATGTTACTAAACTCAGACTGTTGCTTATAGGCCAGCAATCAAACCAACAAGTGGGGGGGGGCGTATAGAAAAGAACAGCATTTCCTGGTTCAGTCTTCTGGGTGGCATATGCCATTGCTGGGCAAGAGGGCTCACAAGCATGTCCTTTCCCTCTTGCTTTCCAGTGCCCAGAGTCACATGATAATTTTTCTTGTTGTTAATTGGTTGAGAGGCTGCAATGTTTCCAAAAGAAATCAATCTTTCTTCTCCATCTTTCTCTCTCTCTTTCCCTGCCCCTATTAGTTTACCTCCTTTGTTGTAATCCTAAATGCTTAGCAGCCTATCTGCTGATCTTCTTGGCTCCCAAGATACTGAAAATGAATTATCTTTATTCTGTGGCTTCTATTAATAAATTTCTGTTTTTTTTTTTGGCCTCTGAGTTATGGATTGTCCTCTGTCCAGAGCACTGCATCATAGATGGTCGTTGTGTAACGTCTCCCACACTGCAGCAGCTTTGATTTAGAAACACCTGTGGGGTGAGAGGAAAGAACAGGGCAGGCTTGGGGTGGACATTGAGAACACAGACCCTCCCTTGCAGATGGAGATTTCTGATGGTGGAGCTTTCTGGAACAAACACAAGGAACTCATGCCATCATGCTGCTATGTTCTTTATTTTTAATTTTTAGATTTTTTTGAGAGAGGAGGAGACAGAGAGAGAGAGAGAGAGAGGAGAGAATGGGCATGTCAGGACCTCTAGCCACTGAAAATGAACTCCAGATGCATGTGCCACCTTGTGCATCTTGCTTATGTGGGTCCTGGGGAATAAATCAAACCAGGGTCCTCTGGCTTTGCAGGCAAGCACCTTAACTCTAAGCCATCTCTCCAGCCTTGATGTTTGTTTTTTTTAAAAATTATTTATTTATTTGAGAGAGGGAAGGAGGGTGGAAGAGGCAAATAGAGAATGTGTGTGCCTGGGCCTCCAGCCACTGCAACAAACTCCAGATGTATGTGCCACCATAAGCATCTGGCTTATGTGGGTTCTGGGGAATTGAATCTGGGTCCTTAGGCTTTGCAGGCATGTGCCTTAACCGCTAAGCTATCTTTCCACCCCCTGCCCCCGATGCTTTTAGCCCAAGTTTAACTGGGGGAGGAGTGAGGAATCAGCAAGTTTTGTGAGGAATTATGTGGCATCACCTTAGTGGACACAAACTCAGCTTACCGGACTAGAGCTATGTAGAGCAAACACACATCCGAAGGGCCGAACAGCCCGTCTCCCAGGAGGGATCTGCTAGACTGGTAACTTGGAACCACTAAGAGGTGTGCCGAGCCCTGGAAAGGTTGGGGTGTTGAACATCTGTACTTGTCCTCAGAGTGTCACTTGGTGCACTTTACCTGGGACTTCACCTTCACTGTTTAAATCCACCAGTCCATCAGGTGTCTCTGGGCAAAGTGATGGGTATTGGTTAGTATTGGTCTTCCCAGTGTTAAGGAATAACTCAAGATACAGAATTTGAATTTTTTTTCAATGAAAAACTTTTAGGTTTGATTTTTCAAAAGAGCTTTTAGAACATCTGATTAGACATTCAAGTGTTTGTAACTGTGTTCCAAGACCAAAGGGATTCCAGAACAGTGTTTCAGGAATTACTTGTCAGAGAGGGGTCCTGTAATCCTGCCTTAAGCTAGAACAGCAACACATTTTGATCTCTTTAGTGACTCGACTTCTAAATGAGTTTGGAAAACTATTGACTCCCT
The DNA here is from genome assembly GCA_036365145.1 of Orientallactaga sibirica. NCBI lineage: Eukaryota > Metazoa > Chordata > Mammalia > Rodentia > Dipodidae > Orientallactaga > Orientallactaga sibirica. The sequence continues at coordinate 6,320,443 of JAEOAD010001268.1, forward strand.
GCAGCTTCTTATTTTGTAGAGTCAGGGAGGTTCTGTAGTCTGCTCGCATGCCAGACTAAGATGTGTCTGGATCACGAATCTTCTATCTCCCAGGCCAGTGCTTTTCACTTTCCCCATGAGGTACTGAGTTTCTTTATTTAGCCAAGGCCAGAATGACCCTATCTGCATCAATCTTTTCTTTTTAATTTTAATTTTTATTAATTTATTAAAGAGAGGAGAGAAAGAGAGAGAGAGGGAGAGGGCACACCAGGGCCTCTAGCCACTGCAAACGAACTCCAGGTGCATGCACCACCATGTGCACCTGGCTTATGTGGGCTTTGGAGAATCGAACCTGGGTCCTTCGGCTTCGCTGGCAAGCACCTTAACCACTAAGCCATTCTCCAGCCCATGCATCAATCTTAGAACTATAATAAAACCTCCAACAAAACATCCTCTTTATGGAGGGACTGTGGAGTACAGAATTAAGCATGCGGACTGTGAATTTAGACTTGCTCTGCTCAAAGCTTGGTTCCCTCTTTCATTAGCTCTACAGCCTTCTGTAGCTCATCCTCTTGTCTGCACCGGCTGCCGTCCGGGTGGAGTAAGTCAGCGCATGAGTACTACTGGGAGCCATGTATGACAACTAGTGAATTCCCAGTGAATACTTTCAAAAATTTTCATCATTAAGCCCTTTGCATCCTGGGATTTGTAATGTGATGGCTCTCTTGCATTCTGTCTTTGGTGCAGATGATGGCCACATCTCTCCTCTCTGTTCTAGCCTTTATCATGACGGTGGAGGGGAATATCATACGATCAGACAGTAAACTGGAAGTTTACCCTATAGCGCAAGTGAATGAGTGAGAATTAGAGCCTTCTGTTTGGAAATGACTTGCTTAGACTTATAGAGGTTTCCAAATGGAAAAGTGAGACAAAGAAACGCCTAACACAAGCATGCACTAGCAAAACCACTTGTCACTCATTGTACCAATATGTTTATGTTACATTAAAGTTTTGGGGCAGGCGTGGTGGTGCATGCCTTTAATCCCAGCCCCGGGAGGCAGAGGTAGGAGGATCGCCATGAGTTCAAGGCCACCCTGAGGAATACATAGCTAATTCCAGGTCAGCCTGGACCAGAGTGAGACCCTACCTCTAAAAAAAAAAAAAAAAAAAAAAAAAAAGTTTTGAGCTGATTTTCATTTAATATAAAGTTAAACTTTGATTAAATTGAGTGACATTTGGCACATTCACCATGTTGGACAACCATCACCACTCTCTGTACTTTTTTTTTTTTTTTTTTCATGAACCCAGAGGAAATCCTGGATCCATTAAGAACTCATCACATCACTGCCTCATCTCAGCCTCTGTCAACCATTGCTCTGTTTTTATTTTTCTGTCTCTATGGATTTACCTCGTCTGGATTTTTCATATAAATGAAATACAATATATGAACTTGTGTGTCTTACTCATTTTACTTAGCATAATGTTTTCAAAATTCCTCCATATTGTGACATAAATCAATATTTCATTCCTTTTTATAGCTTTTATGTTGAATTTGGCTTAAGGTTTGCCATTCTTTTCCTCCGTGTCCCACCACTTCCGGAGGCTGACTCTACTACAGCTTTCTGTTGTGCTGTTTCGGGCTCTTCTACCGCAATTTCAGACATTGATGACGAAGCATGTCCCGCTGCAGACCTGTCTCCAGTGTCTCAGGTCAGCTGCCTGTTGTTCCTGGGGAGTCTACTTGTGAATCTCCCTGCCTGTCAGTCAGACCCATCTTGTACTCAGGTATCTGTGGCTACAGCTTGTAGAAGGTATGTCAGGGCCTGGGTGATTGTTCCCAAAGGACACCAGGGTTTGCGTAGGATGCATGTGGTGGCACAGTGAGTCTGTCTTCACTATTGCCAGCTTTGGCAGTGGTCACTCGTGAGCAACAAAGAACCCTGAAGTGGGAGCCCTGTAGACACGTGGCCCATGAGGTCCTGGCAATGGTGTCTAATCAGAGCACTATGTCACAGTATCACTTAGTATCACAGAATGCTAAAGCGTTCTTTTTATTAATAGGGCAGATCTTTGTCAAGAAAGATGGATTTCTAAACAGCATAGGAGATCTTTTTTTAAATTTTTTTTTTTTTTTTTTTTTTTTTAGGGTCTCACTTAGTCCAGGCTGACCTGGAATTTATTTCTCGGGTGGCCTCAAACTCACGGCAATCCTCCTACCTCTGCCTCCTGAGTGCTGGGATTAAGGGCGTTGCGCCACCATGCCCGGCTAAATTTTTTTCTATTATTTATTTTTATTTTGGAGAGAGACACAGAGAGATAGGGAGAGGGAGACAGATAGAGATGGGCGCGCCAGCAGCCTCTCAGCCTCTGCAAATGAAATCCAGATGCGTGCGCCCCCTTGTGGGCAAGTGCAGCATTGCACCCTTGCATCACTGCATCTGGCTAAATGTGGGACCTGGAGATCGGAACTGGTGTTCTTAGGCTTAGCTGGAAGGTGCCTAACCGCTAAGCCATCCCTCCAGCCCAGGAGGTCTTTTAAAAACAACAAAATCAGGCTGGAGGGATGGCTTAGCAGGGAAGGCATTTGCCTGCAAAGCCAAAGGGCCTAGGTTCCATTCCCCAGCACCCACATAAGCCAGATGCACAAGGTGGCACATGCATTTGGAATTCATTTGCAGTGGCTGGAGGCCCTGGCATGCCCATTCTCTCTCTCTCTCTCTCTCTCTCTCTCTCTCTCTCTGACTCTCTCAAATAAACAAAACTTACAAAAAAAAAAAAAACAACACAGCAAAATCACCATATGAACCAGGCCTGTGAGCTCTCTTTTGAGCGTGGCTGCAATGCTGAGGAATCTGTGCGCCTTCCTTGGAATGAGTTACAGTCTATTTCTTCACATTCACGTTCATGTTCACATCACATTCACATCAGTCAGAGGAATATTGTTTATGGTAAAGTCTTGGTCAACATAATTTGGTGTTTTGTTTTAACTCCTTACTCTCATAAAGTTAGAGCTTCATGGATTATTTTAACAGCAGCATATTCTCTGAGCCAAGCTGAGTGGCCATCTCGGCTTTGTTGTGGCGATCTTCTGACCCTCACTTGAGTGCTGCGGTGCCTGGTCTTTCCCATAGTCCCCAGATGGGCTCTTGGCTGGGCTGATCTTTCGAGAACCCAAGCCTAGGTCCCAGAAAGGCAGAAGAGCCTCCACGAAGGAACCAGGGTGCAGCCGCACATCTGCTGGGCAGAATCTCATGGTCACTGTTCACGGCGCTGTGTGATTGGGCCGTGTGGTAGGTGAAGTTGTCCAGGCTTGAACTCAGGGAACTTTACTGACCAAAAAGCCTCAAGGAGACAGCAGAGGGAGGCAGGTAGAAGGTGCAGAGCCACCCCTGATTACACATTAGGTCATGAAGGCATGAGAAAGCTTTGTCCTAGACTGTCTCTTGGTTCTCTATGTTGGGTGGGAATAAAACTCCCCAATAAAACTTGTCCCTGAAGAAGGACAATATAGCCCAGTTCTTCCCAGATGTTACCTGATGGGAATTGTTCCCAAGACATTGCTTCTGCCTTGTGATGGGGCGGCGGAGGCCTGCTGCTTAACTGCCCATGACCATCTGATCCCCGAGTTTCCCCAGCTGGGCAGACCCTTTCATCCTCCTTATAATCCATTCTCTTGGGCACCCAAGCCGGAATTCATCTTGATTTGCCGTATGACCTGAGGTGGGGGATTCTGCCTGAAAAAAAAAAATAGTGGGCCTCGTTCTGACAGAGGGGCAGGGCATCTAGAGGCCAGGGCCAGGAGCGGGCAGCATGGGGAGTGGGCAGTGCAGTGAGGAGGCAGCATGCTTTGGGGCAGTGTGGTGAGTTTAGATGTCCAAAAATCTTTCCAGAACATGGCTTTCCTGTCCCCTGCCCTTCCTTCCTGTCCTGTGTCTTTGTTTTGAAGGAAAGAGGATAGAAGGATGGGTTCGTTTTTTTTTTAATTAATTTTTTTAAATTTTTTAAATTTTATTTGTTTTGAAGGAGAGAGAGACAGACAGAGAGGGGAGGGAGACAGATAGAGATGGGCGCGCCAGCAGTCTCTCAGCTGCTTTTTATTCTTTGCATCTGGCTAAACGTGGGCCTGGAGATTTTTCACATATGGAAGCTAAGCCATCTCTCCAGCCCGAGTTCGTTTTTATTCTAGCCTTTTTCACTATGGAAGAAAAGCTACACTATCAGTCTGCTTGGGTTTCAGCTCCTTCCGTCTCCTGCTTTCTTTCGTATTCAGTAAAGATTCTCCATGCAGAATAGATTCAAATCCAAGAATTTTGAGTGACCCAGGGCCTTTGGCACTGCTGGACAGAGGCTCGTGCATGTGCTTGTAGACGACCATGTTGCGAATGGCCTCTTGGGCTCTGAAACAAATGCTTGAAAACAAAGTCAGTATTTTGTGTTTTTTTTTTTTTTTTTTTTTGCTTCCCTTACTAACTGGACCACCAAATGCATCTTTACCATAGTTGGAGTAGAAGTGAAGGTGGTTGGTGTTCCAGAATGGCTGAAAAGCACAAGACCCTACTGGAAACAGGAATGTTATGAGGTGGCTGTGTTTGTCGGTGCTCAGATGTGAATTAAACCAATCCATTACACTTGTTTGGTGTTCGCTGGATCTGCAATGTTTTTTTTTTTTTTTTTTTTTTTTTATGCAGAACTCATAAAAGGAGACACAGTCCAGTGGTGTTTATTATCGACCTTGTTGTATCCTCTGAATTACGAACTAGTGGCTCAGAACATCAGGAGCTGATGCGAACCATCGCTCTGTGATGCCTTCTTGTCCCGTGTCCCTGAGATGCTGCCGCCGCCATGCCAGGCCTGGATTTTGAAGTAGAGGATGTGAACGTGGCTTTTTCAAGTCACACATATTTATAGAACTAGGTCTGCCTGCCCAATCGCTAAAGGCCTTGTGTTGGAAATAATAACATGTGAGGAGAGAAAATCTTTTACCCTATAAATCACCCCCTTCCCTCAATGGCTTGCTGGCTTTTCCAGAACGTTTTTGGTGAAAAAGTATGCTTTTCCAGTCCAATCGTGCTGGCTTTAAACTACAGGTGGGGGTGGTGGAGGGGCAAGGGGCCCTCCCAGCATGGTTCTGGAATGTTAATGGAGCCACACTACTCTTGGGCAAGCCTTGCTGGCCTGGTGTGGTTAGGATGCTCATCCTTAACTGATAGCGAATGCTGATGGATGTGTGCGCCCGATCTCCCGGGGCTGGTGGCGCTCAGCCTGGGTCCAAGCCCGGTCCTTAGCTTGGTCCCGACATAGCAAAGCCAGTCTGGAATGCTGAGGGGGATTCATGGGACGTTTTCTGTCCAAAGTCAAGCTACTTTTCCGCCTTCAACACAAATGTCCACTTTACCCTTTTTCCTGGCCATTTGAGCTGCACCCAGTTCCTTCTTGCTAAATACTGCTGAGGTCTGACCTGGTTCCTTTGGGGGATGGGGCGTTGCTTTCCGGCCTCTGAAGATGACTTTCGTGCTATACATCGACAGGACAGAGCTTGCTGGTGATCTTTCATGCCAAAAGAGAAAAGAACAAAATGACAGCACCCTGCCCCCGAATTTGGAGTCACCCCCCCCCACTCCAAGTCATAGCTCCAGCAACCATGTCATCCGACAGAAGAGCGGCCTCTGGAGGGGCAGCAGCAGAAGCTAAGAGAGTAGGGAACTGTCAGCAGGGCAGAGCGTGCCTGCGAAGGTGACGTGGTTCGCGTCGTCCTGGCCATGAAGTGCCTCTGGGGCTGTGTTTGGAGAAAAACACTCATAAGGAAGGAGAGCTGAAGGTGCCAGGATTAAAAGTAGCTTGTGTTTTGGGCTGGAGAGATGGCTTAGCGGTTAAACGCTTGCCTATGAAGTCTAAGGACCCCTGTTCGAGGCTCGATTCTCCAGGACCCACGTAAACCAGATGCAAGAGGGGGTGCATGCATCTGCAGTTGTTTGCAGTGGCTGGAGGCCCTGGTGCACCCATTCTCTCTCTCTCTCTCTCTCTCTCTCTGCCTATTTCTGTATCTCTCTCTCTCAAATAAATAAATAAAGTAAAATATTTAAAAAATTTAAATAAATAAATAAAAGTAGCTTGTGTTTTGGCCTGGAGAAGAAAGGTTCGTGAGGAGGGGAGGAATTTATATTAAATATATGAAAACAATATTAACTTGGAATGTCTTCAACTTTTTTGTATTGATTGATGTTTTTTTAAATTAAAAGGTTGTACACGTAGGACCCTGTGGTAGTTTGAATATATGTCCCCCAATATATTCAGTATTTTATTAGTTATAGTTTGCATTTGCAATCACCTTGCTAGAGGCAATGTCACCCTGGTCTTAAGGTGTTAATGGTGGGTTTGAGATTCCATTGTAAAGATATGCAAATGTGCCTAGCAGGAGTTCCTGAAGTGTGCTGTGTGACCTTTTGGCTGTAGTTTTGCTCTGTGTGCTGTGGTGGATGGTTGGCTTTGCTCTCTCTGGTGGCCCTGTGGAGAGCAGGCTGCTTTTCTTGCCATTATGGAACTTCCCCTGGATCTGTAAGCTTCAATAAATAATATCCCTTCCTCCATAACTGTGCCTGGTCTGGAAGTTCATCTCAGCGAACCTGAAGCTGTCTGCTACAGTAAAGTGGTACCGAGGAGTGTGGGGTGAGATGAACCTGACCGTGTGGATATTCGTCTTTTGGAACTTTTGTTTTGGAGGAATGGGCATGGACTTGGTGCTTGCAACTGAAGATGCCTTCTGGAGTGGTAAGCCAAGTTTTATGGACTATTCTGATGAGAGTTTGAGAATGCTAAGTGCAGACTGTATTGAACTTCGAGGCTTGGCTTATGAGCTTTCTAAGGGGAAGGAAAGACTGCAGAGGACTTTGTTGGAATTGGGCTACTGGCATAAGGGATGGCTACGTTCTGCTATCCAGGCCCAGAAAGTTTGATCAAGGTTAAATTTGTAATGGACTGATGTGCTTGGCTAAAGATATCGGACTGAGATTTTAAGATTTTAAGTTTGAAGCAAGTTTAGAAGCATTGAGGACTGGTTTAACTGCTATTGTCAAACACATTAGCAATCTTAAGGAAGGTGGAAGGAAGGTGGCCAGACTTGATTTACATTAAAACAATGGAGAGGATGCCTGAGGAAAGACTGTTAGAAATGCAAACTCTTTGGAAAGAGTTGACTGGAGAAGGAACCTGCTTTTCAAGGCTATGGTTTATTTTGTCCCTGGATTTAGAATATGGCTGTCCTGCACACCTGGTATTAGTTTTGGAAATATGAAAAATGCATGGAGTGGTCATGAGTTGCACACGGTTCCAGGAGCCGCTGCTGAGATGCGGCATGAGGCAGGGCATGAAGACCCTCAGGAATAGGCTGGAAGAGCCTTTGGAAGATGGACCGTGGTTTTCATGGAGACCTGAAGATGTTTTGGATATACCAGGACTGTGCAAAAGGGCTACCATGGAGTGCAGTGTTGGCATAGGATGAAAGTTTTCCCTGGCGACTCTGCCCAGCTGAGGGGCGGAATTGAAAACCTGGAGACTGTTAGTCTATGGTTATATTGAACTTGAACTGCAGAAGTTTGATGACTGTTGATGGTGGTTGAGTTTGCATTGTTTTAGTTTCTCCTTGCTATGCCTTTTACCAGTTAAAAATGTTTACTCTGTGCCTTTACATGTTGAAAGTATTTAACTTGTTTGATTTTACAGGACTCAGTATCTTAAGTTGGTCAAGACTGTGAGAACCTTTGAAATTGGACTGAGTACAATTTACAATGTGTGATAGTTATAAATCTATTGGGGGCCAGGAGCTAAATATATTGGGGGCCAGGGGCGGAATGTGGTAGTTTGAATATATGTCCCCCAATATATTCAGTATTTTATTAGTTATAGTTTGCATTTGCAATCACCTTGCTAGAGGCAATGTCACTGGGGGCCGGTCTTAAGGTGTTAATGGTGGGTTTGAGATTCCATTGTAAAGATATGCAAATGTGCCTAGCAGGAGTTCCTGAAGTGTGCTGTGTGACCTTTTGGCTGTAGTTTTGCTCTGTGTGCTGTGGTGGATGGTTGGCTTTGCTCTCTCTGGTGGCCCTGTGGAGAGCAGGCTGCTTTTCTTGCCATTATGGAACTTCCCCTGGATCTGTAAGCTTCAATAAATAATATCCCTTCCTCCATAACTGTGCCTGGTCTGGAAGTTCATCTCAGCGAACCTGAAGCTGTCTGCTACAGACCCCACCCCCGTCCCCCCGCCCTAATTCTATAGAGGGTCCGTCTCTGCAGGGATGGGGAAACATGGCCTCTTAAACCAGTTCCCCTCTTCCGAGATGTTCTCTGAGCCTCGGTGGGTAAGACAGAGGTCTGGTTTAGCGTTGCTTTCTCTGTAGGCTCTGTTTTCATGAGGTGTGAGTGACCGCAGTGCTACCATTTCCCTTGAACTTGAACTTCAGAGCATTTGTGTCACTGCTTCCCCTGAAATGGCTTCTGGACCCTCTCCTGGTTCTTGATGTATTGATGTATCCTGGTTCTCCCAGTATTCTCCCGCATGCCACACACCTGCAGAGTCCCAGCTGCCCCACATGGACCACCAGGGAACTTGGGAGCAGGGGAACCTGGAGCCCAGGCCTACTCACAACACGCGTGCGCACGCGCACAGGGTCCCAGCTGCCCCACGAACTGCTGGGGAAGCCGGATGTCTTCAGCTTTTGCAGCATACTATTTCCTGTGGGGTCGGCCTCACACCTGTTGTACTTACCTTCTCGTTGCTGGGACAAAAACACACAACCAAAAGCAGCTGATGGGAGAGAAAGATTTATTTTGGCATCTTAAGGGGAAGCTTTATGATGGCAGGGAAAGCAGAGCAGGGGCAGAGGCTGGTCGTGTCAATCTGCAACAGCACGTGGAAAACAGCGGCAGGAGAGTGAGCTCACTAACACCGGCAAGCGAGGACTAATCAACTTCAAGGTCCACCCCAGCAACATCTGTCCTGCAAGCAAGGTTCCACCTCCCAGGTTGCACACGGGACCAAGCATTCAAAACACATGAGTTTATGGGGGCGGGGTTGTCTGATTCAAACCACCATACCAGCCTGTAAGTAGGATTGTTCCCATTGTAAAGAGGATGGTGCTAAGGCCTGGACAAGATCCATGACTTGCCCAAAGTCACACGCTTCATGCGTGGAAAAGTTAAGGTTCAAATTTAAGTCTTAGGAGAATCAGGCAATGTTTCTTCCGTGTCTGTTGCGTGTAAGAGAAAACACATTCTGTGTGGGACATCCGAGTCATCTCCAAGTTGAACAGCCTAGTTGCCAGCTCTCTCAGGGCAGGGGTAGGGACTAGTGGGGGATAGTGAAGACATTTGACATTATAGGATGTTATAATGATTCCCCCCCCTTTTATCCTGGCTGTAAACCTGGAAACCCTCAGATACACACTGCTGGGAATAACGTGTCACCTAGTGTTGCTAAGTTCACAGTCTTATATTACATCACAGTGGCTGATTCAACAAATACTTTTCGGGGCATCCTGTGTGTTAGCCTCTGGAGATGCGGTTCCAGGTCCTCCGTTTAAGCTGATTATGTCACCCGGTGATTGAGTGCTTGCCTAGCATGCGCAACGCCCCAGGTCCCACACTGAGTACTGAAGGTGGGGTTGGGATGAATTTATAGGTAGAAGTCATGCAATCAGGTGACTTGAATTCCATGTATAAATGTAATTTGAAAAGTACAGGACAATGTGGGAAACGTAATCCGACTTGGGTGTTAACAAGGTGCAGGATAAAGAGCTCTCTCCATGAACAGAAGTGGAGGTTATCATGCTAAGCAAAGCAAGTCAGCCTTAGAAAGACAAAGATCACATGTTTGTTCTCATATACGAATGCAAAATCTGGATTTTTACACATACACACACACGCAAAAGTAGAAGAGGGACTATTTCAGTGGAGGAAGGAGGCCAGTGAAAAATGATAAATGATAAGGAGGGATGGGGAGCGGAAAGGGGTGAATATAAGCAAAGTACAAAGAGTACATATTCATATAAATGTGTGTGTCATTATAAAGCTCATTATTTTTCAAGTTACCAAGAAGAGAGACACAGAGAGAGACAGAGAGACAGAGAGAGAGGCTTTTCCTTGAGAAAGGGCGGCTCAGATCTTACCTTCAAGTAACCAGCTTGTCCCACTCAGTGGTGTGCCCCCTGCAAGTGGATGGAGGCCTGCCTGTTGATTTACAGGGCAGAGCCTTTCCTCTGCCTCAACCCGTGATGCTGGTGGCAGTTCTGAGGCAAAGTTTCTGCCGCTCCAAAGTGCCCAGCTTAAGTCCCTGATATTTTCACTTGGCCAGAGCCATTCTGATTTTTTTTTATTATTTATTTATTTATTTATTTATTTTTATTTATTTATTTATTTTGGTTTTTCGAGGTAGGGTCTCACTCTAGCTCAGGCTGATCTGGAATTCACTTTGTAGTCTCAGGGTGGCCTTGAACTCTTGGCAATCCTCCTACCTCTGCCTCCCGACTGCTGGGATTAAAGGAATGCACCACCACGCCCGGCTGTGATTTTTTTAATTTTTTTACTTTATTTATTTTTGGAGAGAGAGACAGACAGAGAGAGAGGGAGAGGGAAACAGAGAGATGCGCGCCAGCAGTCTCTCAGATGCTGTGAATGAAATCCAGATGCGTGCGCCCCCTTGTGGGCAAATGCAGCATTGCGCCCTTGCCTTACTTTGCATCTGGCTAAACGTGGGACCTGCAGATTGGAACCAGGTTCTTAGGCTTAGCAGGCAGGTGCCTTAACTGCTAAGCCATCTCTCCAGCCCCTTTTTTTTTTTTAACAATTGGGGAAACTCGTTTCTGCTCCTACTGGCTGGTATGCTCTACTGTTGGAAACCAAGTGGGATGCTATGTGCCTGTGTTTGCTGGAGTGTTGGTTCTGCCCACAACGGTGGCAGTCTGTTGTCACATGGCAGGAAGTGGGTAAGGAGGTGTTTCAAGGCATCCCTGGGGTCCTGGGTATGGTAGTTTGAATAGATGGCCCCCAATATACTCCATGTTTTATTAGTTTATAGTTTGCATGTGCATCCATCTGGCTGGAGGCAATGTCACTGGCGGATCTTAAGGTGTGGTGGTGGGTGTGAGATTTCAATCTAAAGATACCTGTGTGGCTTTTGCTTGTGGCTTTTGCTCTCTGTGTTTGGTCCTGTGAAGGCAGACCAGCTTCTTCTGCCATTACGGAACTTCCCCTGGATCTGTAAGCTTCAATAAATAATATCCCTTCCTCCATAAATGTGCCTGGTCTGGAAGTTCATCTCAGCGGACCTGAAGCTGTCTGCTACACTGGGAAATGGGCATCTCCATCTCTCCTGTCTCCCCTCCCCCCACCTGCCCACCAGAAACCCCAGCATAAACAGAGACCTTCTCACTTAAGTCAGAACCCTGTGGCCTCCGTGTCCCAGGGGCGATGTCCTATGATTCAACCTGAGATGCACATGTGTCCGCACCCAAAATGTGGTAGGTGAGGGGATCGTCTCACTGTGCTCTTACTTCTGAGGCAGGACTGTACTTAAACCATCCCAGACAGACGATTAACTGTCCTATTTTAACAGGTCTCCAGGGAGGGCGATTTCACAGCTCCCTGTGGCTGTCTGTTCTAGTATTTAATCATCTTCATTGCAAGTTCTTCGTGCCTATTCTAAACCTCTCTGGCTGCGATTTAAGTCTTTTTCCTTGAGGGTAGATCCTGAGGATCTTCCGCTTCAGGGGAGGAAGAGGATTCTGGTCCTAATTTTGCCGTCTTGGGAGTCATCCATTTTAACACCCTTTAGTGTTTATTTTCTTTGCTGATAAACAGGGGGTTGAGTTGGAGATGGTTCTCAAGGACTCTTGCAGCTCCAAAAGCTGTGACTTCTCACATTAAAGTGCTGTACTGGGATCCTGTGCATTGCATTCGCGGCTTTGTGGAGTTAACAATGCTTGGCTGCTTGGAAAGCTTATGGCTGAACTTGGAAGCAATGCCACACAGATCTGATCCAGGAAATCTCTCCTGTGGAGACAGGGAAGAATGGACATCCAGGGCAGAGAGGCTGTGGTCACTCCACTCAGCCTTTTAGAGGCCAGCCCACACCTCTTTTGCTGGTTATTATGCAAGAATGGGATGGCATATTTTTTGAGGGTCCTGCCTTACCTCCAGTACCAGAGGATCTGCATGGTCAATAGGATGTTGTCCTCGTTGTCTGCTAGCTGGGGAAGGGCAACACTGTGAGTCACTATCAGGTGCCCTTTTCTTTTCTTTTTTATTTTTTTAATGTTTTATTTTCTTTTTTCATTTATTTATTTAGTTAAGAGAGCGAGAGAGAAAGAGGGGGTGAGAGAGAGAGAGAGAGAGGGAGAGAGAAAGAAAGAATGAGCACGCCAGGGCCTCCAGCCACTGCAAACGAACTCCAGACACATGCGCCACCTTGTGCATCTGGCTTACGTGGGTCCTTGGGTTTTGCAGGCAAATGCCTTAACCTCTAAGCCATCCCTCCAGCCACTTAACTCCTGACCAGGAGAAAGGAAAAAGGCCACAGAGGCCCTGCTTGGTCTGTAGATAGCAGAGAGTAGTTTTAGCACAAGAAGATTCTGGGCTCCCCATGGGAGACAGGTCTGCCAGGAACCAAAGCACAGTCTCCAGCCAGGAAGGAACAGGGCTCTCACGACAGAGATGACTTCTTCCCTGTTTTCAGTAAAATGTTCTGTCTGCCACCTTCAGTATGTGTGTCTAGAGAGTCAGGGCATGTTCCATTGGTTACCTCATTTGTGGAAGAGCTGCCTTGTTCATCCTGGGCAAAGTTCCACTAATCAAAGTTCCCTGATCCCTGCACCCTGTCTGCATGTTGGGGAGTAGATACAGGTCTGCCAGTGACTGGGTCCTGTCATGAGACACCTTAATCTGCCTGTCACTGTATACCCTTACCTCCTCGAGCTCTTTAAAGGAGAAAGACTTCATTGTTGGGTAGGCTGGTGAGGAATTTTAATCTCCTGCACATGTCAACATGAGGCTGTAGGGTTTGTACTGCCTGTATGACAATTGCCTGATGACATCAAACTCTGCCCAGGACCCACTGTCCGGGATGACAATTCTCATGGTTATTTCAGAGTCAGCTGGGAGTTAAAGTAAACCCAGGATGCAACTCTGTCTTGAAACTGCTAGTTAAAAGGCATTGGGTTTACTAAAGTTACCTTGGGACCCTAGGCGTGATGGGGGAATGGGATGGTCCCAATGCAGAGGTGACTCTCTTGGGAAGGGGTAATACTCCCCACTTGTGCAGATTAGAGGACTATACTGAAGAACTGGTTTTACCAGATACCAGCTGTAGCAGACAGCTTCAGGTTCGCTGAGATGAACTTCCAGACCAGGCACAGTTATGGAGGAAGGGATATTATTTATTGAAGCTTACAGATCCAGGGGAAGTTCCATAAAGGCAGGAGAAGCAGCCTGCTCTTCACAGGACCAGGCAAGAGAGAGCAAAAGCCCCCAGCCACACAGCACACAGAGCAAAACTACAGCCAAAAGGTCACACAGCACACTTCAGGAACTCCTGCTAGGCACATTTGCATATCTTTACAATGGAATCTCAAACCCACCATTAACACCTTAAGACCAGCCCCCAGTGACATTGCCTCTAGCAAGGTGATTGCAGATGCAAACTATAACTAATAAAACACTGAATATATTGGGGGACATATATTCAAACTACCACACCAGCGGAGAGGGATCTCCTTTGGCTCTGGATTCTGCTCCACTGGATAAATGGCACAAAGTCCTGAAGGCACTTAGACCTTCAGTGCAGCTCTTATACTGGTTAGCTCTTCTTGTCCATCACCACGTGCCTGACGGAACAACTGCTTGTGCCTGTGATTTCAGAGGTTCAGTGTATGGTGGCTTGGCCCCTAATGGACTAGGAGAGATCATCATGGTAGCTGGACCATGTGATGGTGGCTGGTGTTCACTTCTTGACAGATGGGAAGCAGAGGAAAGGAGCACACAGGAAGGGACCAGGGGGAGCTATGGTCCAGAGGGACAGGCCCCCAGTGACCTGCTTCCTCCAACTAGGCCTCCTACCTTTCCCCACCTTGCAGGAATGTCATTATAGGACCTAATCCATTGGCTAGATCAGAGACCTCATATCTAATTGTCTCTGAAAATGGCAACTTGGGCACACCTTTGAGGTGTACCTCACCAACCCCCTAGGCATTTTTCAAGCCAATCAACTTGACAATCAAATACAACCATCATGGGATGGAGAGATGGCTTAGCGGTTAAGGGACCTGCCTCCTAAGCCTAAGAACGCTGGTTCCAATCTCCAGGTCCCACGTTTAGCCAGATGCAAAGTGACGCAAGGGCGCAATGCCGCACTTGACCACAAGGGGGCGCACGCATCTGGATTTCGTTCGCAGCAGCTGAGAGGCTGCTGGTGTGCCCACCTCTCTCTGTCTCTCTCCAAAAATCAATCAATCAATCAATCAATAAAACCATCATCATGCCTCCCACTTACCAAATGCAGTGCAGGGAATCAGCTGTATCATCCCAACTGCAAGAAATGCAGACACACTGAGCCAGAATCTGCACTTTAACATGATCCCCAGGTAATGATTTGGCAAGTTAAAGTTTGAGGCTGACTAAGTGAAATCACTGGAAAACAGGGTCTTTGAGGTGGACCCTGTGTGTGTCAGCTAAGGTAAAATTTTGGGAGCCGGGCATGGTGGTGCATGCCTTTAATCCCAGCACTCAGGAAGCAGAGGTATGAGGATCGCTTGTGAATTTGAGGCCACCCTGAGACTGCATAGTTAATTCCAGGTCAGCCTGGGCCACAGTGAGACCCTACTTAAAAAAATAATAATAATAATAATTGGAGCTGCAAAAATTTTCTTTGAAACCACAACAACTACCTCCTCATATGATTTTCTCTCATTCCAGTTTCCTTCTTCCTCCATCCCCATCCTCATCCCCCAAACACTCCCCAAAGCAGACAGACAAATAATCACAAAGATTGGGCACTAGATATGGCACAGGCCCTTACATACCAGAGAGGAGAGCACAACAGAATAATTCCTTTTGAGTTGCTGTGACTTAGAAATGTGAGGAATTCTTTCTCAAAAGGATATTGCACTCTAAAATAGGATACTCAGTGAATCATTGCTTAACCTAAATATTACATTTCCATTCACGGAATTTGAGTCACGGTGGCCCTCTGATGGAGCCCGTTGATACTTGAGGGGTATTGTCACTTTTCTAACCACATGTACTTCACTGAGTTGGTCTGTATTTAATCCAATGTCGTAACAGCAGGGCCTTCCCTGAAAAGGGTGACCCAAGCTTTTCAGCTGGGGAAGCCTCCTTGTTGCTCACAGTCACAAATTCTGAGAACTGCTTTTCGGGTATTGTTTTCTTAGTTTTGTTGTCATGATATACGCTTGCAAAGTTAGCGTGCAAAGTTCTGTTTTCAGAATAAGCGATGTATTCAAGGCATGTTTGATAAGCCAAAGACTCACAAAAAGTAAAGCGTTGCTGGGCTATGATGCCAGAACTGTTCCTGGAGATGGCTGCACCCAGGTTGAGTAGGTTGATAAATAGTGTCCAGCAGCTGCAGCATGAGATGACTGTCAGCTCAAGCATCCATTTCCAGTCATTGTAAGGGAAGGTCTACTTTGTGTGCCCTTTCTCCTTTTTTATTGCTGGATATGACTTTTTTCCCCCCTTCATCTCAAGTTATGTTTCAGGGATCTGATCCCTCTTCACAGCAATGTCCTCATTGTCTCAGGCCCACATGTTTAAAGGGACATCACCTCTCGCCCCTTTTGTACAAGACAGAAGCAAAGAAGGGGGAATGGACAAACCTAAGTGTAAGTGTAAGGACTGTGAGTGTTAGGCAAGAAAATACAGCTTTGGGGAAGGTCTTGTAAAAGACAGAGGTTGTTATTCATGGTGTGTAGGGACATTGCACTGCACACCACATATGCTTTTAAAAAAACAACACTTTAAAAATATCTATTTGAGAGAGAAAGAGGGAGAGAGAGAGAAAGAGAGAGAGAATGGGCACACCAGGGCCATCAGCCACTGCAAAGGACTCCAGATGCATGCGCCCCCTTGTACATCTGGCTTACGTGGGTCCTTGAGCATTGAACCAGATCCTTTGGCTTTGCAGGCAAACCCCTTAACCACTAAGCCATCTCTCCAGCCCTCACCTATGCTTCTTAATGGAAAAATAAGTCAAAGCATCCCTGCAGAGACCCAGTCCCCAGCACAGGATCTGTTTAGCTAAGTAACTCACTGAACAATGATGAGAGGACAACCTTCCTTTGAACTAATCCCCCCCGCTACCTCCCAGAGAGATTTCTTAGGAACATTATCTACCCGCTCAAGGCCTGTCTTTCATGTAGATACTTCTGTGAAATGATTGAAGGAAGTAGGGCAGGTCTCTTGGTCCCAAATTTTCTTTCTCCTTTACCAGGCTGAAATGTGCCTGAAATTGTACCATGAGCAATATATACCTTTGAACTAACTCTCTGCCACCTCCAGGGACACTTAAAGAGCTCATTCATTCATCAATTCTCTCTCTCTTTTTTCTTTTTTTTTGGTTTTTCAAGGTAGGGTCTCACTCTGGCCCAGGCTGACCTGGAATTCACTATGTAGTCTCAGGGTGGCCTTGAACTCACGGTGATCCTCCTACCTCTGCCTCCCGAGTGCTGGGATTAAAGGCCTGCGCCACCACGCCCTGCTTTCCTTCATCAATTCTTACCAAGCCCTTTCTGTAGCCAAATCACCATGCTTGGTATAAGAGCTTCAAAGGTAAGTAGATGTGGGTCTTCCCCTTAAGTTGCTTAAAGTCTAGTTGGGGATACATGAAGTACACAAATGCCCACAGCAATGTGACCAGAGCCCTGGCCTAGGAAACTCCAAGTTTCTTTGCGAGCACTGAGGAAGAGGAGTCCAACCCATGACTCGTGAACTAGGCCTTAAAGGGTGAGATGCAGAGGAGGAAAGCTGATAGGTTGGTGTGGGTAGGGAGAAGGAATAACTCCGGACTCTGAGGAGGAGCATCCCCGTGCCTGGCTGGGGATTGTGGCTTATTTCCCATGGAATGGCATGTTGGTGTTGGGTGCCAGTGCGTGTATAGAGCCCATGAAAAGAATGGTGTGGGATGTATATGTGAAGAGGAGATGGTAGATGGTAAAAAGCTGGTTGCTTACCCGAACACTACTGAACACATGACACAGTACCAGGCGTTTGCCTTAAGAGATGTCATTTCTCCACTCAGCTTGGAAGCAGTCCAGTTGGTCCTGTTCCATTGGTGGCACAGCCATGACTTTACCAGTGTGGGACCAAACCAGCAGATCTTGAACTTGGACACAAATATCTGTTTTTATTTTATTTTATTTTATTTTATTTTATTTTATTTTATTTTGTTATTTAACATTCATGATCAGATCATTTAACAGAAGATGGAAGATGGGAAATGTTTTTTTAATATTTTATTTATTTGAGAGACAGAGAAAGATGGAGAGAGAGAGAGAGAGAGAGAGAGAGAAGATGGGGATGCCAGGGTCTCCATCCACTGCAAACAAACTCCAAACACATGTGCCACTTTGTGCATCTGGCTTACATGGGTCCTGGGGAATCAAACCTGGGTCCTTTGGCTTTGTAGGCAAGCACCTCAACCACTAAGCCATCTCCCAGCCGAAATGTTTTTAGTGCCATGCTCCCCAAATCTGGGCACCATGGCTCCATCTCAAGGAATGGAGCTTGCTGATCTGTTGTTTCAGAACATGGCATGGGTGGGGCCTTGCCAAATGCTCAGATGTGGTAGCAAATTACTAACCTAAGCCAGCTATTTCCCACTCTTGGATCTACCTTAGGAGTTTTAATGGAAAATTTAAAAATCAAATGGTCACTTGGATAAAATTGTTGAACTTTAATTGCATTTTTTGGAGAAATTTGGTAGAATTTGCTTATTATAGTGTAAGAGGTAAGCTGGCACAGTGGAGGTTTTAAATACCCTTGTCTTCCATTTCTGAATTGGTTTCAAATACCCTTTCTGCAAGGTGTGGATTCTCATACATAAGAACTGGTGACCAGCTGTTAGAATTGTAGCCAATGGTAGTTAGGTAGGACCAGGAAATGCTATGAGAATGTTTTTTGAGACATGGAAAATTTCATTATTCTGGCAATAAATAACTTTATTTCTGTACTTTTCTTCCCAAGAATTTTCATATTAATATTTCATTATGTACCTAGACCCATCCTTTAGAGTTCCCCAGTTTTACAGTTGAAGGGAATAATACTCAGAAAAATAAGCCAGACAGTGATAAATAGAACTTTGAACTGAGAGTCCATCCCGATGTCTGACCTTTGGCTTCTCCACTGTAAACAAAAATACAGTACATCCAGATCAGTCCAATAAATCCTGGGGGAAGGCCAGACTGAAAGAATTTGGAGACTGAGAAAATTAAATCTTTGAAAGAGTAGATGCAGACAGTGAAATTTCAGTATTGGCTTTGTTTGGCCTTTCTGGATTAAAAAACCTACTTTAAAGTGGAATGGTTCTGTCATGGGATAAAACAGAAGTAACCCAGGGTCCAAAGGCTTCGTGGGAGCACAGGAGTGGCAGCATCCTGAGGATGTCCTCCGTGTCTTTGGGGATAATTGATAACAGAATGATACTTTTTAAAGATCTCGAGGAGATTAAAAACCTTGCCGAGGGAGGCAAAATGTTCTGGGTCATCTTGGGGAGAGAAGACACAGAGTGAGAATGAGAAATCAGACGTGTCTGTTTCACACAAACATTGGTTCACAGGTCAAGGTCTGGCATCCCAACCTTCCCCAGGCAGAGCAGAATCCCGGGTGATGCTCAGGGGTGGCAACAGCCACAACCTGCTGCTGACCAAGGGCCTTGCAGAGCCTCCGCTGTGCTGAACCAGGAGCTTCTACACTGATTTGCTTGCATCACCCCCCCACCCCCGTTTTGAGAAAGTATATACCTCAGATAACTTCAAGTTAATATCCAAACTTTTTTTTATATAAGTTTAAGTGGTTGAAAATGATGCCATTTCTTGTGCTTTGTAAATCTTGACAGTTTAAAATAAACATGTTGCATTATTATTTAAAAAGTTTCCAGTGTCATATAAGCACCAGAATTATCTACCTTCTATTATCCTTTCAAAAAAATATAAAACCCCCATTTTTAGTCATTAAAGATGCACAACATTTGCTTTTCTTTGCGGAAACATTTACTTCCTCGTTAAAATTTTACCTTAATTCAAGATGCCTTTGTGTTTGAAAGTCACTGAGTACACACCGTCACTGTCATACTTACCTGCATCAAGAAGAATAGAGAGGTAGAGGTAGGAGGATCGCCGTGAGTTCGAGGCCACCCTGAGACTACATAGTGAATTCCAGGTCAGCCTGGGCTAGAGGGAGACCCTACCTCGACAAACCAAAAAAAAAAAAAAAAAAAAAAAAAAAAAAAGAATATAGAAATTGGAGTTGAATTTTTTTCCCTGTGATCATAAGGCTCTGTATATCCGGTTTTGGATTCAATATCCTTTCACTTTTTACACTTCATTTTAATTTGCACATATTTACAGGTTACCGCATGATCATTGGATACATGCATACGACATATAATGATCACATCAGATTAATCAGCATTTCCATCTCCTCAAATATTCATAATTTCTATGTGTTGAGAACCTTTGTGCGCCTCCAGTGATTTTGGAATGTATTGTAAATTCTAGATATTAGGTACCATACTGGGCCATACAGCACTCGAACTAATTCCTTCTACCTAACTGCATCTTGTTATATATACCTATTATCTATAATCTCTCTCATTTCTCCCTTCTCTTACTCTTCCTAGTCTCTGACGGCCACTGCTTTGTCACATATATTATCAATGGATAATTGAACAAAAGAATGGACCCACATTGTGAGCTGTAAAAATTATCAATATAATATTAAAATAATAATGCAAATGTCTCTTTTAGATAGGTAGGTATCTGGACGGGGTGTGATGTCTGATGAAAGAGGCTTTCTGGAGCCCTGTATTTCGGTGTCTCTCTGTTTGGGCTTCTGAAGGCATTTGCACAGGGATATGGACCATGGGGGGAGGCAGGCACGTGGCAGACACATCCCTGCCTTCTGCAGTGTCTGAGAAAAATGTCTATGAGAGAAAGGAGAAGCTGCAAGTGGCCTTGGCCTTTTCCTCAGGTTGTTCTCTCCCCATGCTTAATGTGAGACACACATGAATGCTGGGCATGTGGAAATGGATTCAACAAAAACACATATACCGAGAGGGCTACTTGTACCCGAGCTTGAATAGGTTCTGATCCCTCCACTTGCCAGGCCCCTGTTGGAGATTGTTATGGGCTCTTGATTCCTCAACATGAGACTAGATTGTACAAGCTACTCAACACAAACACAGGCATTTCCAGCACATTTTAAAGAAAGAAATGTGTTTTAGGGTATTTCAACCACAGAATCGGTTGCCACGGATACTACTACAGATTTACCTAGAACGAATAACACTCATATGCTACGCAAATTAGATAAATATTCTCCAAATGACTGTATCACATTGTTATGGTTGCAACTTGTCCTCTTAGGAGTTAAAAACATTGACTGATGCATCACTCTGGTTAGAATGGAAGTTAATTTAACAATTGGAACTTAGTTAACCCTCACTGCACATCAGGCACACACAGAAAGTTGTGGATTTATTCCTGTCTGTCAGTCAGAAAGGACAACAGTATACTATGACAATGACTTTCAGATTCTTGGGGCATCATATTGAATCATTTCTTTTTTTTTTTTTTTTTTGAGGTAGGGTCTCACTCTAGTCCAGGCTGACCTAGAATTCACTATGTAGTCTCACAGTGATCCTCCTACCTCTGCCTCCCAAGTGCTGGGATTAAAGGCGTGCGCCATCATGTCCTGGCTTGAATCATCATTTCTTGATCACACTATACATCCACCACAGGTCCGTGGGAAATTCTGCTTCACAAAGCCACCCAGGGTGCCAGGTTGATGGATGTCTCTCCATCTTATGGCTGTACCATTTGAATTAGGCAGCAGCAGAAGATACAGGGGAATTGCAGTTTGACAAAAAAAAAAAAAATGACCTTACCAGGAAGTGACACCTGTCACTTCCACTAACATTTCATTAGAAGAATTTGTCCAAAAGTTATGTCTCAAGGCAGATTGGCTGGGAAGTGCACTTTAGACAACTGGTCAATTTGAGGGGAAATAAACATTAAGGGTTGGTGAATAATAATAAAACAGTAAAGGGCTGGAGGGATGGCTTAGTGGTTAAGGTGTTTACCTGCAAAGCCAAAGGACCCAGGTTCAATTCCCCAGGACCCAAGTTAGCTAGATGCACAAGGGGTCGCAAGCATCTGGAGTTCATTTGCAGTGGCTGGATGCCCTGGAGTGCCCATTCTCTCTCTCTCTCTCTCAACCTCTTTCTCTATCAAATAACTAAATAAATAAAACTAAAAAAAGTGATTTAATAATAAAACAGTAAAGGGCTGGAGATATGACTTAGCAGTTAAGGCGTTTGCCTGCAAAGCCAAAGGATCCCAGTTCAATTCTCCAGGACCCACAGAAGCCAGATGCACAAGGGGGCACATGCACCTGGAGTTCATTTGCAGTGGCTGGAGACCCTGGCACACCCATTCTCTCTCTCTCTGTCTCTCTCTCTCTCTCTCTCTGCCTCTTTCTCTCTCTCAAATAAATAAATAAAGTATATTTTAAAAAAACAGTAAAATTATATTCATTGCAAAAAAAAATGTTTACATAGGTTGAACCAAACATGAAAAGGGTAGAAAATTAGAATCTGCTATAGAAAGAGGCAAAAGTAGTGGACTTTGAAACATGACACTTGACCTTCAAATGTGGCTTTGACCTTTGTATTCTAGCTGGCTGGAGCTACTTCCATGAGGTCATATGAAGAGATTGCTGAAAATAGTTTTGCTTTACTTGACAATTCTGCTAAGTCCTTGATTCCCCAGGCACCACCTTGCCCCCATACTGGATGGCACTTGGCATGTTACTGAGCGTCACCACTAAGCGGGTGTCCTTCCGTGGCCTGTGTCCACCTGTGATTTCTCTTGCTGTGTTCCTGTCCAGATGCATTACGAAGCGTCTCTCTGAGGCTGCTAATGATTACTTGTAACACCTCCTCCCCCTTGGCTTGGAAAGTAGCCTAATCAACAGCTTGGAAGATAAAGTGAACTAGGACTAAATGGTAATTAGTTATAGGGCATTCATTTGGGGTTGGGTAATGTAACAATTTGGAGTTATTCCACCAGTGTAGCTTGCATGCTTTTATATTTGATACAGGGATAGGACTGGTGCAAGCTAGCCAAGGGTGTCTTTAGTAAAGATCTTTAGAACCTGTAATCCGAAGAGAATCATTTTGAGAAAGAACTTTTAGGGAACTAATGAGAGGGCCTGGCCGAAATGTTATTAGGCAAACACTATCTGACCCATGTTTCATTGAGAACTAAACATTTTCAGGCTACACATAACTCTAGGCTAGGAGGGAATTCTAGGAGGGGTGCACAAGACAGGTCATTGGGAAGGAACAGGCTTAAGCATAAAAGACAGTCTGAACTGTTATCAGCTTTTGCTTTTCTCCATAGTTCAGAAGAACCAGGGGTTAGAGAGGGATGACGTCACAGACTGGGCATAGTTCAGAAGAACCAGGGGTTAGAGAGGGAAGATGTCACAGATTGGGCGCCAGATGAAATAGGAAGGGGAAGTTGTGGTTAGAGCTAGAGTAGAGAGCTGGTTTCTGATGGCTACAGAGAGGGTTTTACTCTCAGAACTGGTTTGAAAGTCCTAGAGAACTTGGAATGCATTCAAAGAAGGGTAGGAGAAACGGAAAGAACAGTTATAAAGCTGGTTTGAAAAGGAAGGCTCTGGAAGACATAGCAAAGAGAACATTCTGAAGCTTCCTTCTCAAAAGTTTTTTATTATTTTTTTATTCATGAGAGAGAGAGAGGGGAGAGAGAGAGAGAAAGAATGGGTGTGCCAGGGCCTTAGCCACTGCAAACAAACTCCAGATGCACGTGCATCTGGCTTACAAGGGTACTAGGGAATAGAACCTGGGCCCTTAGGCTTTGCAGTCAGGTGCCTTAAGCGCTAAGCCATCTCTCCAGCCCTGAGAACATATTTTCTGTCTTGTGCCAGTAAATGGTGGGAACCATGACAGAGGTAGAGGAGTCAGGGAGGTGATGGGGCAGAATGGACTATGGGGTTTGAAGTCAGGTCCACTCTTGTCTGACTTGGTTTGTCAAGTTTAATTCATTTCTTTAAGTATTAAAGCATTGCATTTGACAAACAGACACTAGGGCTGGAGAGCTGCCTCAGTGGCTAAGTGTTGTTCCACTCTGTCAAAGCACGAGTGTTGGAAAGGACCCGTGACAGCTTGAGTTAGAATCTCCAGAACCCACATCAACAGCGGGGTGTGACCACAGACCTCTGGGACTTCAGTCCTGTGGCAAGCAGACCCCTGAGCATTGCTGGTGCTGTGTCATAAGGAAGACAACTGGGGGGTGAGAGATGGATGGGGACGCCCGCGTTGTTCTTCAGCTGCTTCAGGGGCGTTACATCAGCACACATGCATGCATACAGACAACACACACACAACACACACCACATACTACACACAGACACAAAAACAAAACAAAACAAAATTCCGCTTGATGTATAGCTGGATGAGATAAATATTGAGGGCTGCTGTCTGTAGTACAGCGGCTGTGATAGACTCATTGACTATTCAGTCAGGTCTTCACATAGTCCTGACTTCAGTTTCAGAAGTGAAGAAAAAGAGGGGGTTGGGGAGAATCTAACATTTCAATGCGTTAGATTGGAAAGTGGATGGGTGAAGGGTCATTCATTAGTGTAGGTTAGGATAATATGGTGGGTTTTATGAATGATGGTCTCCCCAAATGTATGCCTGTGAAAATGTGACTCCCCAGAACATACATGTGAATATTCGCTTATTTGGAAAAGGGTCTTTGCAGAGGTAGCTAACTTAAGGATCTTGAGATTAAGAAGTCAACTTGGATTTTTTTTTTTTTTTTTTTTTTTTTTTTTGGAGAGAGACACAGAGAGAGATAGAGAGAGGGGAGAGGGAGACAGAGAGAGATGGGCATGCCAGCAGCTGAGCTGTGAACGAAATCCAGATGCATGCGCTCCCTTGTGGTCAAGTGCGGCATTGCGCCCTTGCGTCACTTTGCAACTGGCTAAACGTGGGACCTGGAGATTGGAACCGCTGGAAATTGGAACCAGCGTTCTTAGGCTTAGGAGGCAGGCGCCTTAACTGCTAAGCCATCTCTCCAGCCCCAACTTGGATTCTTTGATGACTCCTAAGTCCAATGACAAGTGCCACTGTAAGAGTGAAGCTGAGGGAGATTTGGCAGTCGAGAGAGGAGAGGGCAATGTGACCCAAGAGATAGTGAAGGGAGTGATGTGATCCTAAGTGAAGGAGTATTGCCAGCCAGCTGATACTGAAAGAATGAATCTTTCCTAGAGTCCTAGAAAGGTGCATGAACCTGCCCTGGTTTTGAATCTGTAACTGCCGAAGAAGTAAGAGAATAAATTTCTGTGATTTGAACCAATGGATTAGTGGAAATTTGGTATGGACATCCCAGGACACAAATTACTGAATTCATGTGGGAATGGCTTCCTTTTTGTTGAGCAGCCAAAAAAGTGGACACAGTGTTGGGTTAGTGTGCCCCAATGGAAGGGCTTCTTCTGAATTCAGCAGGCTGCTAGGAAGCACACTTTCTTGTTTTTTAAACTTTTTTTTAAGATTTATTTTTATTTATTAGACACAGAGAGAGAGGGAGAGAGAGAGATAGAAAATGTGTGAGAGAGAACAGACATGCCAGGGCCTCTAACCATTGCAAATTAACTCCAGATGTGTGCACCCCCTTGTATATCTGTCTTACGTCGGACCTGAAGAATCCAACCTGGATCCTTAGGCTTCGCAGGCATGCACCTTAACTGCTAAGCCATCTCTCCAGCACTCCTTTTTTAAATTGATGATTCTCATACATGCACGTAATGTGTTTTGATCATAATCTCTTATGTCACCCTTCTGCTACCTTCTTTTGCTCCCCATTCACCTGCCACTGAACCCTGAAGCAAACAGGACCTTACTGTGTCATCAGTCACTATATTCCACAATGACTGAGCTCTTCCC
Organism: Orientallactaga sibirica; assembly: GCA_036365145.1. Taxonomy (NCBI): domain Eukaryota; kingdom Metazoa; phylum Chordata; class Mammalia; order Rodentia; family Dipodidae; genus Orientallactaga; species Orientallactaga sibirica. Next base: position 6,345,671 of record JAEOAD010001268.1, read on the forward strand.
TTAGAATCAGCTCCCTTTTGCAAAGACTCATCTTGCACATGAACAAGTGGGGGTGTAGGGTAGTCATGTGATTTGCTGGGGTGGTCTGAATTCACACATGGTATATGGGCTCTCTCGCCAGGAGGGCCAGTTCCTGGAGCAGGTCAGAAGCCACCCTGTGGCTTTCTAGTAGTCTTTGGGGACTACATGTTACTAAGATCACAAGGCAGTACTCACTTCTCCCCCACTCCGAGTCACCTAGCAATTCAAGGTGCTGCAGACAAGGACTGAATTCTCCTCCTACTCCACACACTGGCTTCCCCTGGGGATTGGAACTGGGCTGCCAAAAGACTTCCATTAAATGCAATGTATATAAAGAGAGCCTTGGTGTTCGACAGATCTGGTCTTCCCTGTTACTGCTAGATGAAGGGAGCAGGAGATGAGGGTTAGATGTGACATAAGGGAGAGTCTGACCAGCAGAGGGTCTGACATCTTCACACGGATTGTGAAGCCCTTCTTTCCAGTTAGCTCTGGAGTCTGAAGTGGCTGTGTTGTAGTGGGCTGTGCACACCCTCTGGATTTGTGTAGAACTGAGTAAATTCCAAGCCTATCATTTCTTTTTAAAAATTTATTTATTTATTTGAGAGCTAGAAAGAGATAGAGAGCGAGAGTGAGAGAGAGAATGGGCACACCAGGGTCTCCAGCCACTGCAAATGAACTCCAGATGCATGCACCTCCTTGTGCATCTGGCTTACGTGGGTCCTGGGGAATTGAACCGAGGTCCTTTGGCTTTGCAGACAAACACCTTAACCACTAAGCCATCTTCTACGGCCCCTTTATCATTTCATTTCTTTTCTTTTCTTTTTTTTTTTTTTTTTTTTTTTTTTCAAGGTAGGGTCTCATTTTAGCCCAGGCTGATCTGGAACTCACTAGGTAGTCTCAGGGTGGCTTTGAACTCATGTTGATCCTCCTACCTCTGCCTCCCAAGTGCTGGGATTAAAGGTTTGAGCCACCACGCCCGGCTCCCCTTCTCATTTCTTTTTTTTTAAATTAATTATTATTATTTTTATTGACAACTTCTATACTTACATACAAAAAACACATGATATTTCCCTCCCCTCCCCATTCCACTTTAGGACACCAATCTCCATCATCTCCCCTCCCTCTCTCCATTAGTCTCTCTTTTAATTTGATGTCATCATCTTTTTCTTCTATTTTGAGGGTCTTGCGAAGGTATTGCTAGGCACTGCAAGGTCATGGATAGCGAGGCCAATTTCTGTCTGGGCGGTTGCATTGTAAGAAGTCATACCCTTCCTTTGGCTCTTCCATTCTATCCGCCCCTCTTCCGCAATGGTCCCTGAGCCTTGGAGGGTGTGACAGAGGTGTTTCAGTGCTGGGCACTCCTCCATCCCTTCTTCTCAGCACTAGGTTGCCTTTTGGGTCATCCCAGCGGTCATCGCCATCTGAAAAGAGAAGCTTCTCTAACCAGAAGTGAGAGTAGCATTAATATGTGAATATGAACATTAAGCATAGTGCTTTCAGTGCAGCTTGATGGGGATGATATATACATTTAGTCAGACAAGAGCAGGCTTTATACCCCTAAGGCTCATGACCTCTCCTGCCACCCTTCTCATTTCTTGATCAAGCAATCTTAGGCAAGACTGTTAACCCCTTTGTCATCACCACTTTTTTACACTAGAAACTGGTGCATCTCCTATGGCCAGCTCTGTAACTAGTGAGTGAGGCAGGAAGGAAGGTAGCACCTTCCCTTTGATATCAGATTACTCAAACAGTGAACCCAAGAAATTGAAATTTCCCCAGGAATTTCATGCTGTGGAAAGGACAGGCTGCAACCTCGTCCCAGTCAAAGGGGAAACTTGCTTTAGCAGAGAGATTTTACACAGTGCTGGCAGCTTGTCAGACTACCTTACAGGGGAGACAGGAACCCAGACAATGATGGGTAGGACCACACTTTGACCAGGAGTGATTATTTATGCTTACCTCTGGCCCACTACTTAAACCTCATATCAGCACCCCAAAGGTGGATTTGAGCAAGGTGGGTTGGAGGGGGCAGTCACTGGATCTCTTTTTCTCTCTTCCGAGAGTGAGCAGCCACTTTAAACAAATCTCCCTTTTCTGCTTTTCACTATTGAAAAGAATATGACAGTTAACAACAACCTCTTAGCTGTCATTTGGAACTTGCAAAATGGGAGTGGTAATTCTCCGTAGGGCTGTGGTGAGTTCAGAGAACAGAGCAGGCGCTCAGGCAGTGTTTCATCCTTCTCGTGGGAATGAAGGACGTTAACAGATGACATTAAACAAGCATATCGCAAGCACCGTAAGTGTCACCTGGCTGATCTCATTTAATTCTTACAAATACTCTATGGAATGGAGTTTCATAATTACCTCCATTTTGTATAAACTAGCCATTGGTAAGGTCAGGTGTCCCTGTTCCTATAACTCCTATCAGGGAGAACTCCATTCTCTACCCGTCCTGCTTCTTAGCAGTCGGCTCTTAGCTGGGTTGAAAGCTGATAGTTAATATAACAGCTGATATTAAATGATGGTACTCAGTAATTCAACCGCTTTGGGCCAGGCACTAGCGTTCATAAGAACCTGGTCAAAGAGGGACACACGGCACTGCCACGTCTTGTCCAGGTGTGAGTGAGGAGCTTGTCCCAGCCTGTGTCATATGGAAAGACGTATCCTGCTCCACCTGTGGGCTTGGGAGAGAACTGACGGAAGGCCACTGCTTCTGCATGCTATGATAGGTCTGAAGTTGCTGCCGGTCAATGGGGCCAGAGGTGGAGAACCAGAATCCCTAATTTGTCTTTCACCTCTTGTGACCTGGCTTTAAACAAACCTGGAACCCTGTCTGCAAAGCTGGCTGTGCGCTTCGCTCAGGGCTCAGAGTAGGTGGAGGAGGAGGAAGAGGAGGAAGGAAAAGGAAGCAGAGTTAGAGGAGCAGTGGGTCTCTCGGTAGGGTAAGCCAGTAGGTTGGTAGAAACGCATACATGCTGACTTTCATGACATGAGAGCGGCTACTTTCCTTCCACCTTTTAGCGCTCGCCAGATACCTATTGTAGACAATACTAGCCTGGGGCCACACAAGAAAGGCAATACTGGGCAAACTGGCTTCACTGCAGCTAAGTTGACCTAATGCAGAGCCACCATGCTGATGTTCCTCTGACAGGGCGTGGCCTGGGGTGGCCCTCAGCAGAGGTAAAGAAGACAGATTATTGGGCCTTCCCACTCATCCCTTCTAACTTTTAGTTTGCCAGTCACCGTTGCCTGATTTGAGATACCCACACGAGCGGGCAATCCTGGCGGTTAGGAATTTAAAGAATGGGATGAAGTCCTAGGATGTCAGGGTCACACTGCACCTGTTACCTCATTGCCCCTGGCTGTGTGTTTTGGATTGAGGAAGGACAGTGCAGCGCACTTGGGCTTGAGGCACTGGACTGGAAATTTCTGCAGGTGGGTAACTGCAAGAGAGTTGAGTGGATTTCAAGTGAAGGGGAAAGCACCTTGGGGCTGGATGGGAGAACTAATGCACACAGGTTCCTTAGAGGTATTCTCTAAGAGGTGGGATCCCAGTCTTTGTGCCTGGAGTGTAGCTGCCCACAAACAGAGAATGTCTGCCCAAGATCTTAGCTCCTCACATCTCTAGCCAGACAAGGAAAAAAAATTGAAAAATTAAAAAAAGAAAAGAAAAACATTTACCTATAGTCTCAGATTCTCAAGGGAGCAACTGTCAACATTTTGGTGTGAGCCTCTGCAGTCTTTGTTCATGTCCAAATATGCACTTATCATTTTTAAAAATGGAACCATACATTATGCATCCCCTTTTGATATAATTCATGTATGTTGGATTTCCTTATATTAATTGGGCTTATTTATCCATGAAGTGGCTAAGAGAACAGATGCTAAAGCTAGGCTGCCCGGGTTCAGTTTCCACGCTTGCTGGCTGTGAAGACACGGGGAAGTAAATGCATCTTTTTGCTGTTAGCTTCTTCCCCTGTCAAATGGGTCTAGCAGGACTTTCTTCACAGGGCTGCCCCGAGGAACAAGTGACTTCATACATGTGAGGCTCTTGGAATGTTTTGCAATAGTATTATTTAACCAACATTTTTGCTCAGTATTTAGATTGTTTCCAAGTTTTTCCACGCTTACAAATACACTGTAATTAACTAATTCACTGCACTCTTAATTGCTTCCAAAGGAAATATTTGTGGTCACTGAGAGGAATCTTGTCCACAGGAAATCATGTACTAAATCAATATAGAACGTCCACATGTACCAAGCATTTTGTAGAGGAAGGAACACAGTCCTCCTTAAGCACAAAAGGCATATGGGGGCTGGAGAGATGACTTAGCCATTAAGGCGCCTGCCTCCTAAGCCTAAGAACCCGGTTCCAATCTCCAGGTCCCACGTTTAGCCAGATGCAAAATGACACGAGGGCTCAATGCCACACTTGCCCACAAGGGGGCACATGCATCTGGATTTCGTTCACAGCAGCTGAGAGACTGCTGGCGTGCCCATCTCTATCTGTCTCCTCTCCCTCTCTCTCTGTCTGTCTCTCTCTGTGTGTCTCTCCAAAAATAAATTTAAAAAAGGCATATGGGGGTGTCATGTGTACACATCCAGCACCATGTGGAAAAGCTGGCACAATTGAAGACTGGGGGAGAGGGAGGAGAAGGGTTGAGGCCAAAGCCTCAGTGAAAGAGAGGTGAGCTTTTTCCTCTGCTCCCACCATCTCCCACATCCCCACATCACAGTTCTTTGTGGTGTGGAAAATTTGTTACCTTGACAAATAATACCAAGGGTTAGGTTCCAAAGTTAGATGCCAGGATATGGTTGTACATTGCAAGAGCAAATATTTAGGGAACACCTTTCTCTGGAAAGGAAAAAAAAAGCATATTTCACAGCTGAAAAGAGAAGTGAAAAATGAAACTTAAAGATGCACAAAGGTAATGTTTACTTGCTAGAGTTATACAGTACCTACATATAGAAAAAAAAATCAATCTATCAGCTCAGCCTGTGATCCCCTAACACACATATACTCGCTTCTTAATCACCTAGCACTTTGTGAAACACATTTTGCTGTCGTTGCAAACTATTCATCTCTCACAACCCTTACTCAAGCCAGGTTACACTCGGCCACCCTCTCGGGAGAGTAAAATTAACACTAGGAACATGGATTTCGTGTCAGTTTCTCCAGCTGGTATAACGGTGCTCCTGGCCATAGAACAAGAGTCTCAGTTTCCCCATTTTTGGAATAAGGATACCAGTAATGCTCATTGTATGGTGTGGCAACAGGAGTCAATGAGGAAATGCCTGAAGAGTATTATCCAGTGCCTTCCAAGGAATATGTGACAGTATTAGCCGTCATTGTTTCTGTACCACAGTGTGCAATGGGGATGCAAACACATTTTACTATTGGCTTTTACAACCAACTACATCAGTCCCTGAAATGCAGGCCTATAATCTAGCCCTCTCTCCACTCCTATAGGCATCACGCCATTTCTATTTTTTTTTTTCCTCTGAGGTTGAAAGTTGAGTATGCACACACCAGAGTGGCCAAGAGATCAGCTTTTTCTTGAAGCTCTCTCCCTCCCCAAACCAATCTGTTATTGATGTTACAATGAAAATGAATAATAAAGCTCCATAGCTCTCCTGGAGCACTTGCATTTTAATCTAGTGCCCAAACCACTGCACAAAGGAAAGGGAGGAGTTGCAGGTACATTGGGAGGCATTGAGACATGGTGCAGCAAGCTGGAGCATTCCTGAGAGCTTCTTGGGCACCCATTCACCTATTCACTCATCATGCACTTATACGTATGTACTACCTGACACACATGGCTCTATGTGCTGGTGAGCACAATGGATGAGACCTACCTTCAAGGAGTGTGTCTTGTTACAGACAAGAACCAAAACAAATGAATAAATACAGTATGTTAGCCAGGGATGAAATACTTACTGTGTGAAAAGCAGAGTGCAAGGAGCCAGGGAGTGCTAGTGGGAGCTGGCAGGTTCGAGTGTTTACTTAGGGTGAGATTGGGATGAACATCATTGAGGTGAGACGTGAGCAAGGTTTCCAAGGAAGCGAAGGTGTCTCAACGTGGAGGTGTAGGGAAGGAGCTGTGCAGACATCGGGGACAATGAGAGCAGAGGGCTGGAGCAGTGCAAATGTGTGCAAGCAAGGAGGGGATCATTCCCGAAGTGTTAGAGGAGTTTATCTGGAGCAAGGGGTCAGCAGTAGAAGTCATTCCTGTAGGTCTTTGTATGCCACTGTGACTTTCACGAAGAGATACAGGGTCCACCGCGGGCTTTGGATGTGGCTTGAATGTAAATGCATGTTCCCCATAGCCTCTGTCTCCAGCAGACAGAGCTGTGCTGGAGGAGGTGTCACTGGGGTGGGGGGCTGCGGATGTTGAGTTCAGCCCTACTAGGTGAATTGCGAGCCAGTTTAAGCTCTGGCTATTGGGCTTGCTGGTGTTGGCCTCTCTCTCATTTTAAATTCTTATTTATTAGAGACAGAGAGAGGGAAAGAGAGAAAGGGAGAGTGAGAATGGGTGCGCCAGGGCCTCCAGTCACTGCAAGCGAACTCCAGATACGTGGGCCCCCTTGTGCATCTGGCTTATGTGGGACCTGGAGAATCGAACTGGGATCCTTAGGCTTTGCAGGCAAACGCCTTAACGGCTCGCTAGCCCATCTTTCTCTCTCTTATGGACACATGATCTTATGGACCATGGTGAAACTTCCTCTGGGATCTTGCAAGGTTGGGTGTTTGTCCCAGCGACTAGAACAACACGGGGTGCTGTGCTGTTTTAAATGGATCACTGCAATTGTGATATGAATATAGCTGGGTAGGTGAGGGCAGGAGGGTGACTGGGAGACCAGCTTACTGCAGAACACCAGGTACAGAACGTTGGCTCAGCCCTGGAGGGTGGCAGCGGGAGAGCTCAGCACCCCCCTCATCCCCCCGCGCGGCCCAGGTGAGTTTCTTGTTGCATAAATATGGGGTGAGGAGAGAAACCACGTCAAAAATGATCCAGGTTTTCACTTGATCAACTGAGCCAGGAAAGGCACTGTGAGAAGCAAGTCTGAAAATATGAGGTTTGAATTGTCTGTTAGACAGCACTCACATGTAAAGATCAGGTTGGCTGGAGTCTGGGATTCTGGAGAAAGGTCTAGACTGGAGATGTACATTTGACAAAGGCTGTTGCCCTCAGGATGGATAAGGCCACCCAAGGAACGGGGGGCAGAAGTGAGGAGGTTTTAGGGCCACTAGCCAGGTCTAGTTTTCCTCTACCCCCTTCCTTCACCCCCTCAAAGGGCCCCAAGTGAGGAGCCAGGCCTGCAGGGGGTGCAATGGGTCTTGCTGTGGCTACAAGGAGTGAAGATCACTGCTCCACAGTTCCCTGCCAGAGTGGCAGAAATAATTAAGAGAACTAGGTAAAGCTATGCCGGCAAAACACGTGCTCGCCTGCCCCCCTCCCCCAGGAACCAGCAAACCTGGCTCTATTAATCAGGATTGTTCAGACATCTGGGCACCACAACCCACCTTACCCACGAGGCTCCTCCTGTTTCTTTCTTTCTTTTTTTTTTTAAATTTAAATGTTATTTTATTTTTCTCTCTCTCTCTTTCTCTGGCCCCTCTGCCCATCCTCGCCTGTGTCTTGGTGCCCGTCCCTTCTGCAAACCGCTCTGATTTCTAAATGGATGCCACAGAACCGAGGCATCCCAGCTTATTTCTTCGGCTTCGTTCAGTGGCCCCGATCTGAAAGAGGCTGGGAGTTGGGGGTAAAAAAAAAAAAAAATTGTAAAATTCCCTCTTCTTGGAAATACCACTCACAGAAGAGGTCTTCGTGAGGTTCGGCGGGCTGGAGGAAGGGGGAGAGAAGGGGTGGGTGCCCGGTGTGTGTGTGTGTGTGTGTGTGTGTGTGTGTGTCCACGCCGGGGCACCGCGCCCCCTTCTCTCTCCCTTGGGCCTGGGCTGGCTCGCGGGACGTCATGCAGGCCGGGGGTCTCGCGGGCGGGCGGGCGCAGCAGCCGCCGCCGCCGCCGCCACATCTGGAAGCTTTCAGCGCGTCTGCTCCGGCGCGCCGGGCGGGCGGGCGCAGAGGAGGAGGAGGAGGAGGCAGAAGGAGGAGGAGGAGGAGGAGGAGGAGGAGGACGCGCTCTGGTGCCCGGTGTCTCCCTCTCGCTGCCTCTGCAGAAACAGCCTCCCTGCCAGAACGGCGCTCGGCTCGGCTCTGCTCGGCTCGGCGGCGGCGCTGGCGCTTCCTGCCGGCTTGCCCTCCGGAGTTGCGGGCGTGCGGGCGGGCGCCTTTTCCACCCCACTCTGGCCGGCCGGCCGGGGCCTCGGGAGCACTACGCCCCGGGGCGGGCGGGCGCACGGGAGGGCGTGCGGGCGGGCACAGACGCTTCGGCCCCCTGGCGGCCTGGGGGACGCCCGGCGCCTCGGCTCTACGCGGTCTCGCTCTCTCTCTCTCTTCTTCCTCGCCTCTTCTCGCCCTGCCTCTCCATTTATATTATTATTATTTATTTATTTAAAAAAATTTTTTTTTCTTCAAATGGTGTAGCCGCCAGAGGTGCGGTGCTAAATTCTTGGAAGGGGCCCGGATGTAACTGAAGGATGCTTTACAATTGCACGAAAGGAGGCGGCAGGGGAAAGCAGCAGTTTTTGGTGTTCGATGCGATAATGGGGATCAGGTAAAAAAAAAAAAAAAAAAAAATCAGTCGACGGGTGGGGGGGCACGAAGAACCACTGCGGAATCCAACGGCTTTCTTTCCTCGGCTTGCACGAAAAGCCGGCGACCCTCGGAGGAGGAGGGATTCGTCCAGACCTGCTCGGAGGGGTGGATTTTTTTTTTTTTTTTTTGCATTTCTTCCTCTTTGTGGCTTCTCCTTTCCAAGCAGTTTATTTTTTTATTTTTATTTTTAAATTTTGGTCAATGGTCAATGAAAGCACAAGGATGTACATTCCAGAGGAAAACCACCAAGGTAAGTAATTCTTGGGGTGAGGTGGCACTGGTGCTGGTGGTGGTGGAGAGGGGGGGACCCCGCAGCCGCGCCCGGCTCCCGCTCCGGCTCCGGCTCCGGCCGGCTCCCGCGGCTCGGGCTCCCCGGGCCGGCCGGGCGCTGCGTGCGCGACGACGGGCGCCAACAGGGCGCGCGCGGGGAGCGAGCGGGCACGAAGGCACGATGCCCAACGCCTTCCCCGTTCGCGGGCCTGGCTTCTGCACAGCATGTGTTTCCTATGGGATTCCAGGCGAGGGGGAAAGTTCTAGCCTTTGCCTTGGAAGCTGGGCCTCGGGAACCTGGGGAGGAAGAGGAAGAGGAGGAGGAGGAGGGAGAACCCGCGCCTCCAAACCTCCGGAGCCCTGGATGCAGGGGCTCCCCTCGCCCAGCTCGCCAGTGCATCCATCCCCTCGCCAGGCTGGTCCGGAGCCGGCGGGCCAACCCTCTCTCTCCCCCGGCCCACCCCATACCCCATACCGGCGGCCCCGCGTCCACTCCTTCGCCCGCCGCTGCCCTGGGCAGCGTGCTCCAGGTCGCCCGTGGGGGCGGGGGATGCAGATGCTGAGGCTCAGCGTACCTCCCTGCCCCTCGGCACCCCCATTGACACCATCCACCACTCCATGGCCATTGACCCCGGCGCGCCCACGCCTCGTGGGTTCCCCATCCACACACCCGAGTGGGCTCACACCTGAGGATAGAAGCGGTTAGAAGCCGTGGCGGTGCGTGGGCTTTTTTTTTTTTTTTTCCTCATGTTTTAAGGAGATCATGCAAAGGGTGTGACTAGCTCGCCAAGGCTCCACACTACTGCCTACTGGTTCTCTGAGCATTTTCATCCTGGGCATCCAAGTATGATCAACTCCCCTGGTGATGGCGAAAGGTTCTCAGGTACTTCCTGGAAACTTTCTCCCTCCCGGTCCCTTGCTCAGATTGACTAGTTTATTGTTTTTGACCTTGTCCGGCGAGAAACACGATGAAGTATGGATGGGGTGGTCTTGCATCCCCCAGATGACTCTTCACCCAGTTTTCTGCTCCTGTGGGTGTGGGCTTCCTGTAACTCTCCCCCCTCCTCCACCTCCACGTCCTCTCTTCAGATCTTCCCCAGAATGCCCATTACAGTTGGTGGCCAGGACACTTCTCAGCTATCTTCCTAAGCCCAGCCTGGTGGAAGGAGTCTCCAGGCCTAGGGTCCAGCCTTTTCCCTCCCTTTTTCCCCCATCTTCACCATTTGGAAATGGGCCATTGCTTTTTCCAGCCTGGGGCTCCCAGGGAGCTCACCACCTGGTCTTCCTCCATCCTGAAGCTGATTTGGGGCCAACTGCCTCTCTGCTTCCCAGCTTGGGGGGGGGGGTAGCATGCCTTTTTCAGCCTCCTCGGGAAGGAAGGCTTGTCAAGGGTCATGGGTACTAGAGGTTTTCAGGGCTTTGGGGTCATGAGGGCAGCCACTATCTCTGAATTTGCCTACCTGGTGCCCCCAGTCCCCACCAGTCCTCTGGTCCCTTTCCTGGCTGATGAAGTCATGGATGGATTAGGAGCAGGGAGGGAGGGAGGGAGGGAGGGAGGGAGGGAGGGAATGAGACACACAAGAAAGGGTGATATTTTTGAAGAGTGGGGGTGGACTACCTCTCTTGAGTTCTACCCATGTCCTCAGTCTAAGGAACTTAGCTGAGGAGAGCTCAGTACTGTTGTCCCAGCTATTACTACCAAAGGGTCACACGCTGTGGTAGTAATAGGTATGTTCATGTGATGACTGTTTGCAGGAGTTTGCAAGGTCTTTTTGAAGTGTGGGATAAACCTCTTCGTAGCCCACTTCCTTACCCCACTCCTTTTCTTTTGTCCTTTTTGCTCCTCAACATCCCCCCCCCCCAAGGCCCGGTGCAGAGAGCAGACTTTGGAAGCAAGATGCACTGACCCCCTGCAGGTTCAAGAGAAGGGTGTAGGGGAAGGATGTAGGAGGAGGGATGGTGGCCCGGAGCTCTACCTTTCCAGCAGAAAGCCAACCAGCACTATAGCAACCTGGATGCTGCTCCAGCCCTCAGAGCTGCAGTGGTTATATAATTCACAGGAGCCGTTTTGCCTCCATCCCTAGACGCGGTTCTCAGGTGAAAGAGCAGCAGGGTCCCCGTGCCCCCCTCTGCCTCCCACCCTGTCTTCCTTGACTGGTTGGATTGGCCTGGGCTTATCTGGGGAGGAAGGAGGGTGGTAGAGATAGGGAGGATAGACTTGGGGAGGAGTGTGAATATTTACAAGCAAGAGGTGGTTGGCTTAGCAGTGCATGGGTGATGGAACAGTTGGAGGCTAGAGTTGCAGGAGGCAGAGAGGAGGCAGAGGATGACCTCAGATGAGCAATCTGATGAGTGACCAATCAGAGTGGAGAACCCGAGAAGTTGCCAGGTTCTCTTCTGACTGGCTTGGAAACGTTGAATGCGCCCCTTCTCCAGCTTTTCTGTGGTGTTTTGTGCGCGCGCGCGCCCCGAAGGTCAGGCCACAGAGCAAGGGATGGACTCTCGCCCCAGGCTGAGGGTGACACACACAAACTTTTCCTCACCTTTGGTGCCCATGCTAACCTTCCACTCTTCTGGAATGATTTTTTTCCATTGCAGTTCCAGCTAGCAAATGAGTTTCTTAACAGTCAGGCATTTAACACATACAAAATCTCACCATGTCCCTTATCTGCTGGAGGCAAGGCAGAGAGGAGGAAACATGTTCTGGACATGGAAAACACACTGTGCTTTTTTTCTTTTAGCCACACAGCCACACAACAGACAGTCATCGTCATAATAAGGTAATAAATCAATGACCGTAGTTAAGTCTTTTCAAACGGTTATAGAGCGGCACGCTTGCCCCTTGGCCTGGGCAGTCGCGAGGAAGCTTGACATCAGCTGCTCTGTCTGCATGTCGTGTAGACGAGGCTGGACCACGGGAGCTCTTGAGTTCTGACTGCCGCTCCTGGTAATGGTCACGTGCTTTTCATTGTATCATTATGATATAAGAAAATCGATGAGTGTTATTCATCATTTCTATAGAATGCATGTATGCACACATACACGCAGAGAACTGGAGAAGCTTCTGGAAGCAGCTTACACAGAACCTAATGAACCGCACTGACCCGGGGTATTGTACGGAGCAATGTACATGATACAGCTTCTTGATATTAAACGGAGACTTGTTCTGGAAGAGTAGATGCCCCAAAGCTTAGCCAATGCAGTGATGAGCCACTGATCGCATGGAACCACTTCTTAAGAGTCTTGGAGTTGATCTAGGACTTCAGTCTTCTCATCTCAAAACTTCTTCAGGTGAGATCTATGACGCAGAATGGCCGGCGGTGTGGAGGGCGAAGGAATGCTGAGCGGAGGTTTTGAGGCCTTGCTGACCTTTGGGTCTCACTTGCTAGTGTAGGCCCCAGGTCATTCCAGGGGCTTGGATGCACGATTCCAGGCAGTCCGGCTTGAACACAGACCCTTCCAGACCTGCGGTGTTTGAGGAATTTACCTCTTCCAGTAGGTGGCGCTACAGGGCTTAGGAGTCAGGCCAGGGGCTCCAGGTCCTGTCAGGCGAGGAAAGACATTGAGGAAAATGGAGATAATTTTCCTTTAAGAACTTAGGAGCTGTGCTTCCGCCGCCCATTCGTACATCCACCTGGGTGCAAAGGACCTAAAAGACAGCATGTCTTAACACACCTGAGGGCCCTTGCAGAGCAAGGGAGTCCCTCCGTGACCCTTCCATCACACTATCCAGGAAGCCCATTGTCCTCGTGTTTTGCACACACTTACCTCAGGCATCTTTGTACTTTGGGTGCAGAGCCTAGAGGGAGCCTTTGGGTGAACTGAACATATCATGACCACATGTTGTTTTCCTCCTGCATTTGAAAGGGGTGGTTTAGGAACCAGAGAGGCCATGATGTCCAGGCTGAGCAAGTCTGAGACCTCCTGAAGTTGGGGACCTGGAGGTGCTGACCTGGGTGAGGTTACCAAGCTCATCAGTAGCTCCATGGCAAGACAACATCTCCCTAACTTCTAGGGAAAAGACAGCAAGCACAACCCCGCACACTTCATGGCTGGTTTCTTCCGTCGTGTTCTGCTGGGCAAAAGCAGAAAGGCTCCAGAGACCTAGCTTAGGAAGTCACTGAGGCTGGTTCTGATTTTCAGTGCTGTTTTCCATCTCATGGTGTTTTCTTCCCTATCTCTGTTTTCTTTGGTCTTTGAGTTGTTGTGGCAAATTCTCTGGGGTCTGAGGAACCCAGGTCACTGAGTGAAGAAGTGGCGAGTGCCTGGTGGCACTTTCTTTCACGGTAATTCTTTTCAGCTGGTGTTGCAGCTCTGGGGGGCGGGGGATGCAGGAATTGGGGGTCAGGAGCCTACACCAGTTCATTCCTCCTGATGAGTACAGAAGGCAACTTCACTTCCGGGAGGCATTAAAGAAAGTCCAGGGTTTGCTGGGGAATCATGCTCGGAAAGTAACAAGACTGACCTGCAAGAGGATCACAATTTAGACTGCCTCTAGAGTCTGCCCTCTTTGTTGCCTGGGTTAATGTTGGACGCTGTGGAGGATGGCAGAAATGATTAAAAAAAAGGAAAAAGTTATGAGGAATTGCTTCACAAAATACCAGGTGCTCAATACATAGCAACACGAGTGCCAGGTATTCTGATAATGAAATGATACTCAGAGATATGACTGTCAGCATTAAAATAATTTAGTAAACATCTGTTTACAATACTTTAAGGTTAAGAGCCCAAACAAGTAGTAGTGACAGGACAGTGACAGGATTCCTTTGGGGAAAATAGGCTATTTTCAGTGCAGTTTCAAAGCCTAGTTTCAAATCTTCAGCTGGGCCCATTGCAGACAGAGCAAAATGGAGGGCAGGCCCAGTGATTGCTGGAATATTTCAAAGAGGTTTGATTTCCAGGTGGTTTCTATTTACCTACACCCAGGTTTTGCTGACCCCGTGGCGATGCAGGCCAGGAAGCCTCAGCCTATCTTTGCTGTTCTCCCAGTGTGGGCACTCTTGGAGGCAGATGCTTGCCATGGCAACAAGTGAAGTGGAGCCATATCTACGTTGTCCTCTTTCTCTGCTGCACATGGGGACCTTGGGACTGGGGGGAAGCAAACCCAGTGGAGCTCAGAGATCAGGGTCACAAGTCACGAGGGAAAGTGACCATCTGTGGGGAGCTTGGAGGACAAGGTCACAGGGGTCTCAGCTACTGCTTGTGGGCTTAGAGTCAAGAAGAGAGTTCAGGGACTATGAGGAGGTTAAATCTGGGCTTAGGCCTTTGAGAGTCAAATAAGGGTTTAAAATAGGTCCTGCCTTCTTTCCCGAGGGAGCTGAAGGAACTAGCTACGCTGGCTTTTGGCAGAGGATGGTGAAAGGGGTTGCTGGTAAGAACCCAGCCCCTCCATCCCCACTCTTCTAAAACTCCACAAAATGGTACTCTCCGTGACACATTCATATTCACTGTGAATATGCTGTGTGTGTACGCATGCACTCTGTGGTGTGTGTGTGTGTGTGTATGTGTGTGTATGTGTGTGTATGTGTGTGTATGTGTTATATGGTTGGAGTTTCTAGATTCATGTTCTCAGAAGGGCTTGTCGATCACGGGAGAAATGTGGTGTCTTTTCTGGAGTTTACTTTCTAGGCTCAGCGTATTTAGGAGCCTCGGGGACAAATTTCCATTCCCAGCTGAGAAAAATAGAGGCTCTTTTAGACTTGAACTGGCTGTCACTAGAAACCTGTTTTGAGGCTCTGTCCTCCTGCCTCTTCCTGACCACCCCAGAGGTCGCTGAGTCACTGACTACCCTGAGGGCAACACTTATGGTTTTGGGTTGAGCTTCGTGTAATGAACTTTTGGGTCTCTTCTTGCACTCCCTGCCTCCACCTTTGTACTCTATTGAACTAATGTTTGTGATGATACATTTAGGGACAGAGTTGGAGGGTGGGTGGAAGGAATCTTATCACCGGAAAGTTTCACAAAATAATTTCTGGGCTGGAGAGATGGGTTAGTGGTTAAGGTGCTTGCCTGCGAAGGCTAAGGACCCATGTTCGACTCCCCAGATCCCACGAAAGCCAGAAGCACAAGGCAACACACGCGCACAAGATGGCACACGTGCTGGGAGTTCAATCACAGTGGCTGGAGGCTCTGGTGCTCCATTCTCTCTCCCTCTCTTGCTCTCACGTTTGATTTCTTGCTCTCTCATAAAAAAGGCCAGTCTGTTAGGCTTGCCTCAAAAAAAAAAAATTCTTAAACTACAGAGTGCGAGTTTACTCACGTCCACAGAAATGCCCACCAAATTCACTATCACGTGCCCTCCCTAACAGCTGTCCCATCTTCATTTTTCCCCTTCTCTTATGCCCTAAGATCACTTGGCTGTCCCACCCCCCTCAGGAGGTGGGGATGAGAGGCACAGCTGGGCCAGCATGTGGAACTCTGCTTGGCCAGCTGTTAGGGTCCCTTGTGGACTGGTCAGCCTGTTGTCAGCCAGGACAGAGAAACAGATTAGTTCCAGGGTAGGGACCTGTATGTGGCTGCTGGCTAGGGGACAGGCTACTGTGGAATGAACACAAACTTCTTCCTTGTTTTTCTTTTTTTTTTTTTTTTTTTTTTTTTGGTTTTTCGAGGTAGGGTCTCACTGTAGTCAGGCTGACCTGGAATTCACTCTGTATTCTCAGGGTAGCCTGGAACTAATGGCGATCCTCCTACCTCTGCCTCCTGAGTGCTGGGATTAAAGGCATGCGCCACCACGCCCGGCTCTTTTTTTTTTGTTTGTTTGTTTTGATTTAGGGTCTCACTCTAGGCCAGGCTGAGGCTGACTTGGAATTCACTATGTAGTCTCAGGGTGGCCTTGAACTCACGATGATCCTCCCGAGTGCTGGGATTAAAGGCATGCGCCACCATGCCTGGCTATAAGCCTCTTCCTCTTCACTTACCAGGGTTGGTCTACAAGGACCTCTTCCCCAGCCATCTACAGAATACTGTCTTAGGCGGGGGAGAAAAGTCACCGAGATTCTGTTGGTGACCCCATCGTCCTTGGGGTGCTCTCTTGCCTCCCTGGGATTTAAGTGATCTTTGAGGCTGGTCCATCATTAAGACAGAGGCATGAGCCAAACCCATGCATGGAGATGTGACCTTTGAGCTCCCTGGAGGAAGCTGCAGTGTGGCCATCTTTTCATGAAATATGCAGGTCGTCAAAGTCCCAACAGGGGCTTATTTCAATATACTCAGCTACACTTAGAGCTGCCCATGGGAGCCCAGCTAAAAGAAAAGCAGTCTTGTCTCTTGTCCTACTCACACCAAAATCCAGACAGTAAGTGAACATTCTTCCCTGTATTGCTTGTGGGCACAAATCATGACTTATTATTCAGTTAAGCTTGATTTACTTTACCCATTGTGTCATGTTCAGTCTTTTCTGTATTTTTTCTTTTCCAAAGATAATCTACCTTTTAAAGATGTTAGTAAGTTAACATAAATAATTAAATACAAAGAAGGCTATGGCTAGAGCAGTGATTTGGGGCATATTCTTTGACTTGATTTGCTTCTCTGAGAGTTTTAAATTTTTTATTTTGTGTGTGTGTGTGTGTGTACATGTGTGTAGATGCATGTATGGGCACACATGGTGCATGTGTGGAGGTTGGAGAACAACATTGAAATGTTTATTCTCTCCTTTTTTCTTTTTCTTTCCTTTTTCTTTTTCAAGGTAGGGTCTCGCTCTAGCCCAGGCTGACCTGGAATTCATTGTGTAGTCTCAGGCTGGCCTCGAACTCACAGTGATCTTCCTACCTCAGCCTCCTAAGTGCTGGGATTAAAGGCATGTGCCACCATGCCTGGCTATTCCTTTCTTCTTTCTTTGAGATAGGGTTGCTCATTGTTTTGCTGCTGTATGCACCAGAGACTGGCCATGAACTCCCAGATTCTTTTGGCTTCACCTCCCATTTCCCTAGATGCACCAGGACTGCAGACAAATGCATTACTTTGGAGTTTGCTTTTCGTGGGTTTTGGGGACTCTAACTTGGGCCAGCAGGCTCGCAAGTCAGTGCCTTTAACCCATGAGCCATCTCTCAAGCTCTCTGAGAGTTTTGAAGGTAGCATGTCTCATTGTCTCATGTTTCCTCATCCATAAAGTGAAGATAAGGATCCTCAGCCAGGATGCTTCCTATAAAAGAGTGGAGAGCAAGCATCCGGATTTCGTTTTCTCCACATCAGAGTAGAGTATCAGAGTTTGAGAAAGCAACACCTTAAAACAACTTTCACAGCATTTCAGCACTTCCCAGGTGTTGCTGGAGGGCTGCCATTATTCAAAATTTGAAAGATGAAAATGTAAAAACAAGAGTCTGAGCTGGTTGATGCCAGAATAACCAAGGAAGAAGTAAAACATCAGTCAAGATAGGGACTGGTATTTTGACATTTAGACAGTCTAGTGGTTTCCCTGACAACTGTCAGTTACCCATGGCCAGCAGGATGCCAGAACTGAGGGACCATTTGCACTGCTGTCCCCACTCCAGGGGCAAGACCTACAGGACAGGTGTCTTTACAGTGCCTGATGCCACGTGGTCACCTTCTCACAGGCACAGTACATGGTCCCTACTTTCAGCTTCAAGTTCAAAGCCAAATGGTCCTGTCTTTTGAAAATGCACAGAAAACGTACAAATTAGAAGCAGAAAGGACAACACCAGGCAAACGAACATTGTTTTCCTTTCCTGCGTGACTTCCTCAGATCTCCTCACAACTGCCCCACACAGAAGGACAGACTGCCTGGGCAACTTCGTTCCAAAAAAATAAATCTTGGTTTTGGAAAGTAGACCAATTTGTTTTTAATAGCAGTAGTGCTGGAGGTTTGTAGATAAAGAGAAGTAATAGCTCCATATGGTGCTTTGAGACACATCAAAACAGAAAAGGGCTTAAATGTCCCACTTTAAGTGGCAGGATTAGCCTTTAATTTCCCAAAGTAAAAGTAATCTCGTCAAAGTATTCTGGGAAGCGTTTGCATTCTAATTTGTACCTTGCTCTGCTTCTAGCCTCGACTCCTACAATCTGCACAGCCATAGATGTTTTAGTATTTATTTAAGGGTAAAATCTGTACCAATTGACCACCTAGTTTTTCAAATATTTCTAGAATGGACCAGGAGTAGTAGCTACCATTTATTGAATAACTAGTATACCTTGAGTAATAATATTTGTGTAACATGTGCTCATGTCGTCCTTACATTAGTCATCCACTTTTTTGGATGTCCTCCAGTCCTCCAGTTTTTGTGTCAGCCTTACATGGGTGGCTTGGGAATTGAACCTTGGGCTGGCAAGCACCTCTCATCTCTGGGCTGTATTCACAGCTTTGTTACACCAATCTTTTTTTTTTTGGAGAGAGACAGAGAGAGAGAGAGACCGAGAGGGAGAGGAAGACAGATAGAGATGGGCACGCCAGCAGTCTCTCAGCTTCTGTGAATGAAATCTAGATGCGTGCACCCCCTTGTGAGCAAGTGCAGCATTGCGCCCTTGTGTCACTTTGCATCTGGCTAAACGTGGGACCTGGAGATTGGAACCAGATTGGAACCAGCGTTCTTAGGCTTAGGAGGCAGGTGCCTTATCCACTAAGCCATCTCTCCAGCCCTGTTACACCAGTCTTGTGAGGATTCACAATAATATTTTGGGAAACTGAGGATCAAGGATCTTAAGCAATGTGCTGAATTAAACAAGGATTAAATTCATGCCTGTTGGAATGTTGAAACATTTTAGTCTATTATTTCTTCATGTGTTTGTTCTCAGTTACTGTAGCAAGATACCTGAGGTTATCAATTTATAAGGAGGAGGAAGGCTTATTTTGATTCATGGTTTCAGAGGGTTTATTCCTTGGCCTGGTGGTTTCACTGTTTTGGGGCCTCTGGTGAACAGAACGTCATGGTAGGGCGTGTGTGTAGGATCAAAGCTGCTCACTTCATGGCAGCCAGGAAGCAAAGAGAAAGAAAGGGGTTGGAGTCCCGATATCCCTCTTGAGAGTATATACTTCCATGGCCTAATTTCTCTCACCATGCACTGCCTCCAAGCTTTTAGCAACTCCCAGGAGTGTGGCAGGCTGAGGACCAAACTTTCAACATCAGGACATTTGGAGACACTTCAGACCCAAACTGTAGCAGTCTATGTAGAGAAGAACTGGGAAAATTTGGGGAAAACGACCTTAGCCTGGCCTCACGGAGCCTTGCTCAGATTTGCTTTTGGCGTTGCCTGCCTTTCTTGGGCAGATGTCATGAATGAAGAGCCGAAGGCTCAGCCTCCTGTGACAGCTGCTGCAGAGCCTCCCTCTCTCCTCCCCTGCTCAGCCCACGTTCTGGCTGTTCACTTACTCCATGGCTCCTGCTATGACCTTCTGGGTCCCCCAGTTTCCTCCGTGGGCCTCTCATACGGCATAGAGGCTAGTAAGACTCTCAGTGGACTGTGTGTGTCTGTTGTGGCTGAGGGTAACAGTATGAGCCCGTTGATGAGGGATTTCTGCCTCCGGCCATAATGCTGCCTTTGAGGGAAGCAGAATCTTGGAGCTCTCCCCTGCTCCACGTTCAGTGATCAGGAAAGGTGGAAGGCTCCAAAGAGAGAGCGGAGCTGATGGAGCAAGGGAGGTGGGCCTTTGCTGTGTGTGGATGGCCCGGTAACTCTGGAGGCTGCTTTCTGAAGTTAGGCAGGCTGTTGTGGGTAATCACTTTCCTTCCGCTTTCATGTGTTGAACTTGGCTAATGAGGGAAGAAGGGAGTATTGCTTACTGCCTCGGCTGAGTCCTCACAGCAGAGTGTGGTGTGCAGATTGTACGAGTGCCCACGCGTGTGGTTTGGCCCTCCTGTGGTGTATTCCACGTTGTGGGTTCTGCCTTCACCTCCATCTGTGCTCACACACACAGGTGCACTGGGTCCCTGTTCAGAGCTGGAATGCTGCTTGGGATTTCTATAAGGTCTATAAGTTCCAGTTGCCATGTCGGGCTGCAGGAGATGTCCTGGGGATCCAAGTAGATGACAGTGACTCAGAGCTCCTGTTTGGTCTGCAGTGGGCCGGGATCTCGTACTTCTGCTTTTCAATTATTTAAAGGCAAAGATTTTGACCTAGGCCCAGCTGTCTGAAAGACCAGGGATAGGTAGCCCTTTCAAGATAAATTGCCTATGAAATGTCTCTGAAAATGAGGTATCTCAGGCCAGTTGTAGCAAAAACAACCCTAAACAACTCTCTCATTCCCACCAAGAATGGAATGGTTAATCATTAACGCAGAGTTAAGGGGCATCTGCTTCCCACAAGGCAGTTGGCTTACAGGATCCCTTCAGAAAGATCACAGGCTCAGAAGCATCTTTTCCTTTATGAGGAAAGACGTACACCCACATACGCTGACACACAGACCCCGCAACCGTGTGAAAAGACAGGATGGGCTTGCTGATACAAGGAGGCAGAGGTAATGGTCCCTTAAAGAAAGGTCAAACGTGG
Source organism: Orientallactaga sibirica (assembly GCA_036365145.1). Lineage (NCBI taxonomy): Eukaryota > Metazoa > Chordata > Mammalia > Rodentia > Dipodidae > Orientallactaga > Orientallactaga sibirica. The sequence continues at coordinate 6,366,118 of JAEOAD010001268.1, forward strand.
TCAGCCAGAGGAACAGATATGAGGGTAGCGGTTGGATCCTTGGCAGGTGGACAGAATGGGGTAAAGGAGAGGAGTGAATATTCTCAGTAGAAGGAGGATTAACATGTCAGTGGCACAAGCATTGCGTTTTACAGGAACAGCGAGTTGAGTATGGCAGGTACACAGGTTCTGTATGTACTGGACAGAAAAGTGGGGATGGCAGGGGTGATGACGTGGGAAGGACCCTCTGTGAAGCTGGAGTGTTTGCTCTTGTGGGGTAGATAATCAAGGGCCATTTAAATGAGTGAGGCCCTGATGTGATCAAGGTGAGGCAGGCTGTTAAGGCTGTCGGCGGAGGCCAGTTCTGAGGCACTTGGCATTGTCTAGGCAAGAGAGGGACAGAGGGCTTTCCCAAATTCACAGCTGGAGGAGATGGGAAGAGCAAATTGTATATTTGAACAGTGAATCGAAGAAATCCAATACATGTGCAGAGTCGAGTTCTTTTTAAGAAGGTGTTGTTGGTTGAAGCTATGGAAACGTTAAAATTGCTAGAGGATAGGGGAGGAATGGTGCAGAACAGAGATGGAGTCCTGACTGGGAAGGAAGAGGGAGCAGTGACAGAGATGGAGTCGGTGGTCAGGGGACAGGAGAGAGCTTTGCTTTAGCAGGGTCAAGGTTAGGTAATGTTTCAGGAAGCCCATTGTTGTTAGTGTTGGATGGAGAGGATGGAAGGGAAAAGGGAAGCTGGGAAAAGCCGCTGGATCTGATGATTTGGACATCATTTGGGCATTGGCAGTGTTGGAGGTCAGAGATGCTTTCTAGTCAGACTCCACACTGCTGAGCCTTGGAGGCGGCGTGCAAGCACCAGGCTTTGAAGAGCTTTGGTTATGGATGAAAGGAGAGACACAGGGATGGTTAGAAAGGTGACAAGGGGCTTTCTGAAAGTTTTTTATTTTTATATTTTATTTTGGGGGGTAGGGAATGAATGGACATGCCAGGGCCTCTAGCCGCTACAAACAAACTAGATACATACACCACCACCTTGTGCATCCGGCTTATGTGGGTCCTAGGGAACTGAACCTGGGTCAGTTTGGCTTTGCCGGCAAGTGCCTTAACTGCTAAGCCATCTTTCCAGCCCCAACAAGGGGCTTTTTTGATGAAGCAGATCTGTGAGAAAGAAAGTAGGTAGCAGCTCAGATTGGAGTGGAGGCTAACTTCTTGGAGAGAAGGCAGGAGTCTGCTTTTACATGTACATGAGCTAACACAGGATGAGGAAATATGGAGTGGCACTGTAGAAAAAGCTGGAAGGTGGGACATCAAGAGTCTTAGGGAGGGGTGCTGGTTCTATGGAGACAGGGCAGCTGGAGTGCAGCTGAACCTCAGAGAGCAGAATGATTATAATTAAAGGGACCTCTAGGGACATCCAGAGAGATCATGAAGGCTTCTCAAGTCTCTAAGAGAGCTGGAAGCCGGTTGTGTTAGGGCCCGGCAGTGATCTGCTTTTCTAGAACAAGGCTCCCCATAACTGTGTGGCCAAGTAAGATCGGTGCTACTCAGGCCAGTTAGGCAAAAGACTCAGGACCCAAGAAAGCTAGAGCTGTAGGGTGGGAGAATGAGGGTGCTTGCCTGGCTCAACTGAGGTGGCTCGTGGAGTGGAGGTCTCAGGACCAAATCATGTTGGCAGGAACTGGGGAGCGTGGGTTGTCCAACCTTCGTCTGTTCTCTTGTCAGAGTAGCTAGGCAGCCCCTTGAGCTCTGAGTGGGCATACAGGTCAGGAGGGCTCTTGTTGGAAAGCGTGGAACAGAAGAAGATGGGACGCCTCGTTGGCAGGATGGTGGCAGTTTAAGGAGGGTAGTGTTGTAGTTTCAATCTCAAGTGTGCACCAAAGGTCCACTTGATAAAGGTGGCTCCCCAGTAACACAATTGGGAAGTACCTTTTAAGAGGCAAGCCTCGTGGAAGGTCTTTGGGTCACTGGGGGCATGCCCTCTAAGGGGATACTGGGCATCTGTCCCCTTCTTTTGACTTCTTGGTCATGAGGTGAGCAGATTGCTGGGCTCTGCCACAGGCCAAAAATAAGGGGTAACTCTCCATGGACTCAAATCTCCTCATACTTGAGAGCCAAAAGAAACCTTTTCTCCTTGTAAGTTATTTCCCTCAGGGCATTTGTTATAGTCCTGGAAAGCTGCCCGGTCCAGATAGGTTTACTAGTGGAGAAGGATGTACATGCGTGTGTGCGTGCGTGCGTGCGTGCGTGCGTGCGTGTGTGTGTGGGTGGGTATTTAAGCACAGGCGCATAAGACAAACATCACTGGCTTCTGGGTGTTTTCAGAGCACTGAAACTGAGGCAGAGGTGCACAGCCCAGAGAACTGAGCTGTGTTCGGGATGCAGATGGAAAGGAGCCGGTGACCTGAGCACTGCTGGGGTAGAGGTCAGAAAACAGGCTTGTTGTGTGATGTCTTGGGCACTATGGACAAAGACCTTGCCCAGCTAGCCGCAGTCACGGCAAGACAGCAGAGGATAAAGGTAGGGTGTATGGGGTGTGTCATTCTTAGGGTGTTCTTCTGGAAACAGCTTCTCCCCATGTTCTGCCCTGGCGTCCTCATGCCCTCTCCCTCCCCCATCCACACTGTCCCAGCTTTTCACCCGTGGTACTGGCTTTCTGGAGAACCCATTAGCCTACGTGCAGTTGGAGCCTTGTAATTCTGTCCTTAATTATAGAAGAATATTAAATTCCTGAGAATAAAGCATTTTATTATTTTTCATCCTTACCTCTTTATAACCCTGCAATCAAAATGTTATGGGCCACCTAAAAATATCAGGCTGGACACCTTAAGATTTGCAATGCTTAGTTTTTCCTGTAATCCAGAAAAATACAATATCTGGCATGTTTCATGCAAAGTGTGAGTTTTGGGAACCAGGGGTGACATCACTCTTTGGATGCCATGAAAAAATATATATATATTTTTTTCTGAGGTAGGGTCTCACTCTAGCCCAGGCTGACCTGGAATTCACTATGTAGTCTCAAGGTGGCCTCTGCCTCCCAAGTGCTGGGATTAAAGGCATGTGCCACCATGCCCGGCCTTGAAAATATGTTTTGCTGCATGGCTGTGGGGTTAGGAGGTACCGGCAGCTCCTGCCTGTGTCCCTGTCACATGGGGAAGAGCCAGCTTCATTAGTAGATGGGAAAATTTTCTTCGAGAACATCTGCCAACCGTCAAGGCTCGTTTCTGTGAGTTGGGGAGGCCAGTGCCTGCCTGTCCATCAAGTTCTCTTCACTGGCCAGTGTCCCTGGATCCAGTGGAGACCAGCATTGGCTTTCTGTGATAAAGAATGTTGACATCTCATCACAGAAGCCAGTCTGGGGCCGGAGAGATGGCTTAGTGGCTAAGCGCTTGCCTGTGAAGACTAAATACCCTGGTTCAAGGTTCGATTCCCCAGTACCCACATAAGCCAGATGCACAAGGTGGCGCATGCGTCTGGAGTTTGTTTGCAGTGGCTGGAGGCCCTGGTGCGCCCAGTCTCTCTCTCTCTCTCTCTCTCTTCCTCTCTCTCTCTACCTGTTGCTCTAAATAAATAAATATAAATAAAAACGAAAACATTAAAAAAAAAAAGAAGAAGCCAGTCTGCACGTAGTCTGGAGTGAAGTACAAGCCCATCGTAAGAAGCATTCACAGCCCAGGGGCCTCAGAGCCTTGTCTTTTTTTCTGAATTCTTGGCTAAGGAGTTGCCATGGATGTCTGACCGCTTTGCCCAGGAGTACTGTGTTCTGACAGCCCTCCTGGGAGCTGCTTGGCCACTAGGCAGCCACCATCTCACCCTGTCTGGACTCATCTGGAATTTTACTTCAGAGTTTAGCCTTACTCTGATGAACCTCGAGGGCAGTGCTGACCCCACTCTATCTTGTGCTGGGTCTGGACAGCACAACACTTTGGTATTTTTCTTTTTTTTTTTTTTTCCACTCTAGTGAAACTTGGGCATAATGAAATGTTTTTGTCTGAAGGTATCACTTGTGGAATGAACTGTGGGTCCAGATGGGCAAATTTTCTCCAGCTGCTGACATGCTATGGATATCTGGACTTTGGCATTTCTTTGGAGTTTGGCTTGGCTTTCATAAAGCAAAGGAGAAAAGAAATCCAGAAAAAGACAGTGACTCAAATAAAAATGTGTTTGGGTTGGGAGAAGCAGAGGGATGGGCGGAGTCACCATAGGGGAGAGAAACAGGGTTTAGGTGGATCCCTGCTGTGGGCTTTCCTAAAGAACCAGGGGCATCCTGGGATATCATTAGTCCGTTTGTACACCTTTGGCCTCTGGACTGGTACAGCGCAATGCCAGCTAAATGGTTATGCTTAGATCATTAGGTAGAAAGAGAGAGGACAAGCCAAGTGTGGTAGTTCAGGCCTGTAATCTCAGTACTGTGGAGGCTGAGGCAGGAGGGTCAGAGTCCCACAGCAGTTTGGATTACCTAGGGAGACCTTGTCTCAAAAAGCAAAGCAAAAAGGAAAAAATAGAGGGCTGTAGAAATGGCTTAGCACTTAAGGCACTTGCTTGCGAAGCCCAAGGATCCAGGTTCGATTCCCCAGCATCCACGTAAGCCAGGTGCAGAAGGTGGCACATATGTCTGGAGTTTGTTTATAGTAGCTGGAGGCCCTGGCATGCCCAATCTCTCTCTCTCTCTCTCTCTCTAATTCTTTCTTTTTCTCTCAAATAAATAAATAAAATATAAAAAAGAAAAAGAAAGGGAAAGGACAAAATGGCAGTGAAGGTCTTTTAACTTGCATCTTTTAACTCCAGAAGCACAAGAACAGAAATTCTAAGCCCAAGACTCTGAGTTCTAAAACTTGGTCACATGCTCATAAATTCTTTGATCAGCATGCAGGTTTGCCTGTGCGTGCGATGTACAGTCTTATGTGTGAGGAGTTAGCAGAATTTTAGGGGGAGAGAGCAGTGTGGCTTAGTTTGAAACCCCAAAAGCATGTTGTCACAGATGCAGCCATGTCTTCGAACAAGGACAGCTACACTTAGAAGGACCCTCACTTCTTGTTTGGATATCATAGAGGCTTTTTATTTTTTAAAAAATTATATATTTATTTATTTGCAAGCAGAGAGATACAGAGAGAGATAGATTGATAGATGATTGATAGGTAGATAGATAGTATGTATGGGTGTGCCCGTGCCTTGGGCCACTGTAAACTGAACTCCAGATGCATGTGCCACTTTGTGTATCTGGCTTACATGGGTACTGGGGAATTGAACCCAGGTCATTAGGCTTTGCAGTCAAGTGCCTTAACTGCTGAGCCATCTCTCCAGCCCAGATATCATAGATTCTTTCATTTCCCCTTGTCTGTGTTAGGCATCTGCCCTTCCCTGCTTCCCAGCACAAACCTGTGTACTTTTAACCCTATTTATAAATGACTGTTACTTGAGAATGGTGAAGGGATGGACTCAAATGCAGGAGGAGAAAACTGGGTCTAGGCCCCTTTATACTGTCAAATGCATCAAGAAATTCTAATGTGAGCTTTGAGACCAGGAGAATATATCTGGGCTGAGTTTACACTAAGAACACATTTTTTTTTTTTTTGGGAGAACAGGGAGCATGTGAAATTTCTCTCTGTGACTTTAAAAATGATACCAGACGGCTTGGGGCTTTAAAGGGGGCCATGTCGTGTATCTCTTGATTGGTATTGAGGGGTGTTTACTTGGAGATGTTTTATCGTACATGCAGTCGTGGTGAATAAGAATTCATATCCACTTCTTAGTTTGGGAAGGATTATTATTATTTTTCTGTGCGTGTTTATGTGTAGGCCAGAGGATGACTTGGGGTGTTGTTCTTCACATACCAACTACTTTGAGACAGGGTCTCTTAAAAGCCTAGAACTTGCCAAATAGGCAAAATTTGCTGACCAGTGAAGCCCTGGGGATTTGCCTGTCTCCATCTCCCCAGAGCTGAATGCTGAGGTTTCAAGTGCATGCCATCATGCCTGGTTTTTAAAAAAAATATTTTTTAAATTAATTAATTTATTTATTAGAGAGAGAAAAAGAGAGGTAGGGAAAGAGAGAGAGAGAGAGAGAGAGAGAGAGGGAGAGAGAGAATGGGCATGCCAGGACCTCCAGCCACTGCAAATAAACTCTAGATGCTTATGCCACCTTGTGCATCTGGCTTATGTGGGTCCTGGGGAATCAAATCTGAGTCCTTAGGTTTCACAGGCAAGCGTCTTAACTGCTAAGCCATCTCTCCAGCCACCCCTCTCTTTTCCTTTTCTTTTCTTTTTTTCTTTTTCTTTTTCTTTTTTTTTTTCTTTTTACACATTCTAGGCATTGAACTTAGGTTCTCATGCTTTAAGGCAAGCACTTTATGACTGAGTGACACTCCAGTCCTGGGAAGATGAATTTCTTTATCTTTCACTCTTTTTTCTTCTTCTCCTGGGTTTCTTCCTTAATACATATATTTTTATATTTTATAGTTCTCTTATCAATGACCCATGAATAATAAACTCCTTCACTGTATTTCTTTCTTTCTTTTTTTTTAAAAAAATTTTATTTACTTATTTGAGAGACAGACAGATACAGAAATAGGCAGGTAGAGAGAGAAAGAATGGGCGTGCCAGGGCCTCCAGCCACTGCAAAGAAACTCTAGATGAGTGTGCCCTCTTGTGCATCCTGCTTATGTGGGTCCTGAGGAGTCAAATCTGGGTCCTTTGGCTTTGCAGGCAAGTGCCTTAACCACTAAGTCATCTCCCCAGCCCCACTGTATTTATTTCTTTCTTTATTTTTAATTTGTTTCTACTGGGGATTGAACCCGAGGCCTCACGCTTGCTAGGCAAGCATTCTACCACTGAGTTGTGTCTCCAATGCCACCTCTTCTTTTTACTTTCCGTTTGAGACAGGGTCTTGCTAAATTACCCAAGCTAGTCTTGTAATTTTCCTGCCTAAACCTGCTGAGTAGCTGGGATTACAGGCCTATACCAGTGGGCCCAGCTGCTTTTTCACTCTTTTTAAAAATTTGTACGTGCACTGTATGGGGTGTGTGCACGTATAAAGTTCTTATGCAGCCCCCACTGCACTCGCTTGCTTGTGGCAGGGTGAACTCACCTGTGGTGGCTGGACAAGAATGTTGGGAAGAATTCCATCACTCTTCTGCCTATTCTTTTTTTTTTTTTTAATATTGTTTTAAATATTTATTTATTTATTTATTTGAGAGAGAGAAGGAGTGAGAGAGAGAGAGAGAGAGAAAGAGAGAGAGATTGAGAATGGGCATGCCAGGGCCTCCAGCCACTGCAAACGAACTTCAGATACATGTGCCCCCTTGTGCATCTGGCTTACATGGGTTCTGGAGAATTGAACCGGGATCCTTTGGCTTTATGGCAAATGCCTTAACCGCTAAGCCATCTCTCTAGCCCTGTTCTGCCTATTCTTACTTGCGCTTGCCTTTTTTTTCGCCTGCTTGCTCCAGTAATTCTTGGGTGTCTGCTTCCCTGTGGGATGGGATTTATAGTTGTACGTGTTCACACCCAGCTGTTTATAAGGGCCCTAGGGATCAAACTCCAGCAGTCTCTCAAGCCTCTCAGGCCCTCATTCTTGCACGAGAAGAGCTCTTAACTGCTGAGTCATCTCTCCAGCACTCTTGAATGGTGATTTCAACAGGCACAGGACTGCCAGAAACTACTGTCTTTTGATAATTTAAGGATATTCCATTGTCTTCCGAACCCTGTCACTTCCAACGAAAAGTCTACTGTCAATGCTGTTCTGATGTGCTAAAAGATACTTTGTTAGGGGCTGGAGAGATGGCTTAGCGGTTAAGGTGCTTGCCTGCAAAGTCAAAGGACCCAGGTTCGATTCCCGTTGGGAGTTAATTTGCAATGGCTAGAGGCCCTGGTGTGCCCATTCTCCTTCTCATAAATGAATGAATGAATTAATAAGCTACTCTCTTATAGTCTTCAGTGTAATGCAGTTTTATAGAGTTGTGTTAAGTACATAGGTTTGTTGAAAGCTTGCTTGGAGTAAGTGAGAGAAATTACTATTTCTCATTAGCCCTGGAAACTTGTCATTGTCTTTTTAAAAATTTGTGTGAGCACACACGCATGTGCTATGACACACAGGTAGAGGGTCGAGGACAACTTCAACGGGTCTGTGCTCCACCTTCTCTGATATGAGGTCTCTTCTTATTGCACATGAACTGGCAGATTGCAAGTGAATGACAGACTGGCTGACCCACGTGTTTTAGGTACCCCTGACTCCATCTCCTATTGTCATAGGCATGTTGTGATCACAGATGCATGTGCCAGTTTGCAACTGCTTTATGTGGGTGCTGTGGAATTGAACCTGGGCCAGCACCTTTCACCACTGAGCCATCTCCCCAGTCCCCTCATTATCTTTTCTAAGAAAATACAATTGTGGGGCTGGGGTGATGGCTCAGTGGTTCAGTTCTTACCATGAAAACAGGAAGGTCTGAGAGCATCTGAGTTTGATTCCTTAGCACTCATGTCAACAACTGGTAGTGACCTTGCTTGCCTGCAAACCCAGTCCTTGAGGAGTGGAGGTCAGAGATAGCTGGGGCTCAGAGAAGACTCTGTCTCACGGAAGTCCACAGATGAGTGATAGAGGAGGAGATCTGGCATTCTCCTCAGGCTTCTACATGCCCGTGCATGGGGCACACACATCTGCACACAAATAATACTTATGCCACACATACTATTATAAACAGATAAATAAAATGGTGAATATTAATGAGCAATATATGATGTGTCAATACCAGGGTATGTTTAGTCATTATCTTTTCAAGTAGTGCCTGCCCTTTGTAGGTTAAAGTTATGTTTTTTTGTTTTGTTTTGTTTTGGTTTTGGTTTTGCAAGGTAGGGTCTCACTCTAGCACAGGCTGACCTGGAATTCACTATGTAGTCTCAGGGTGGCCTTGAACTCATGGCAATCCTCCTACCTCTGCCTCCCAAGTGCTGGGATTAAAGGCCTGCGCCACCACGCCCGGTGGTTATGGTTTTCTGGAATGCTATCATATTGGCCAGGGGTGGTTATACACACCTACAATACTAGGGCTCAGGAAGCTGAGGCAGGAGGACTGTCAATTTGAGGCCAGCCTGGGATACATTGCAAGATCTTGCCTTAATACAAACACCCCACCCCAGAATCTGTCCTTTAAACTCAAAAAACCCCAAACCAAATCAAATCACCAGAAATTCTATCATCCATCTATCTGTCTATCTATCTATCTATCTATCTATCTATCTATCTATCATCTATGTATATCATCTTCATTTTACACTTTATCATACATGCCTTTTTGTGGTCTTCATTTTACTATTTTTCTTTGCTACATTCTGGGAATGTCTTCCCCTTTATCTTCAACAGGTTTCTCTCTGTTTAAGTACATTTTTGTTTTCCATGACATTTTATTCCTAAAATTTCTATTTGATTCTTTTTTTTATTTTTAGAATATTTATTTTAAAAATATTAGGGGCTGGAGAGATGGCTTAGAGGTTAAGGCGTTTGCCTGTGAAGCTGAAGGACCCTGGTTCGATTCTCCAGGTCCCACGTAAGCCAGATGCACATGGTGGCACATGCGTCTGGAGTTCGTTTGCAGTGGCTAGAGGCCCTGGCATGCCCATTCTCACTCTCTCTTTCCCTCCCTCCCTCTCTATCTCTAATGAATAAATAAATAAAAATAAAATTTTAAAAATATTAGAGAGAGAAGTAGGGAGAGAATGCTTTTGTCACTGTAGATGAACTCCAGACACAAGCACCACTTTGTGCGTCTGGCTTTGTATGCTTTTAACCACTGAGCCATCTCCATAGTCCTGTTTTATTTTATTTTTAAATTTTTATACACCATTTTCTTTGTATGCCTTCATTCCACATTGTAGGCTATTAATCAGTTAAAACACATTGTTTTATGAACTCTGGCTCTTGGAGAACAGTCATAGTCCTGTTGGGTCCACAGACGTTTGTATATTGTGGGTCATTCCTTTCTGTGCCATGAACGTGCTGCATGATGCCCATCTGCCTGGCAGTTTCTGTTCAGTGGCAGTCTGAACACCCTGAGTTTTGGAGGAGGTGTGCCCATACTGCTTTGCACTGACCTCCAGTTGGCAATCCCCACCCCCCAACCTTGTCTGGAAACCTTTGAAGGTTTATTTCTTGACTTGGAGTGTGAAGGCACAGTAGTGCTTTGATTTGTCCTGAGAAAATGTTTTCATTCCAGAGTCTCAGCCAGAGACTAGGGGAACATGTATGCAGAATAACTGAGGTCAGGGTATGTCAAGACGTGGCTTAGGGCTGGAGAGATGGCTTAGCGGTTAAGGTGTTTGCTGGCAAAGCCAAAGAATCCTGGTTCGACTCTTCACGTCCCATGTAAGCCAGTTGCACGGGGGGTGGTGGCGCATGCATCTGGAGTTTGTTTGCAGTGGCTGGAGGCCCTGGTGTGTCCATTCTCTCTCTCTTGCTGTTTCTCTCTGCCTCTTTCTCTCTCTCAAATAAATAAATAAATAAATAAATAAATAAAAAGAAGTGGCTTTGATTTTCACACCCTTTCGGTAAGACCTCCATCTCCCATTCTTTGCTATGATGTCAGGTCTGACTTAACTTCCCACTCACATTCCCGTTGATTGAAGCAGTCTCGTTTCAATAATTAGGACTCATTTTGCAGATACTAAACAGTTCCATCTAGTCTGCCAGAAGCTTAAGTTTCATATTCAATAGGATCCCTCGGGCCTTGCCATGGCTTCAGGGTTGGGTAAGGAAGAGTCAAGGCTCTTCTCTCCTTCTGGCTCTTCTGCTCCTTCCAGGCTTGGGGAGGGGGAGGGACTCAGAGGAACGTTAGCCACCTAGCTAGCGTTTCCCCTTGGAGCTCTTTTTGCCTAGTATTGGCTGGATGCCACCTGCCTGCTGTCTGTGGCTGTTCCTTAGATTGTCTCGGTGGATTCTCTGAAGACTCTCTGCCTGACTCCTTCATGTCGCCCAGGACCCTGCCATGGTGATGAGATCTCTGGCGGGCTTCTACTGACCCCTTGAAACCTCAGCTTTCTTGGGCAGCACACTTTCCAGTGGTTCACTTCTGGCTGCCCTCATATACTGCACTCGGCATGGCTGAGGACACCATATTTGGTTAGAAGTTGGAGTTACAGGCTGCTGCAGCTCTGTGGTGAGCTCACCTAGTCGGAAGCAGGTTACATCCTGGTATAACCCTCCTCCAACGTATCTTCCAGACTGAAGACGTAGGCCCAGGGTGTCCCAGGGTGTATTTTCTTTTTCCCAAGTCTTTCTGTCTTTCTGTCTTTCTGGTATTTTTCTTTTTCTTTCTTTCTTTTTTAAAAATTTTATTTATTTCTTTGCAAGTAGAGAGAGAGATAGAAGAGAGGCAGACAGAGAGTGAATGGGCATGCCAGGGCCTCTAGCCACTGCAAACGAACTCCAGACGCATGTGCCCCTTGTGCATCTGGCTTACATGGGTCCTGGAGAATTGAACCAGGATCCTTTGGCTTCGCAGGCAAGTGCCTTAACTGCTGAGCCATTTCTCCAGCCCTATTTTTTTTTTTTTAAACAATAGCTTCTTATTTATTTATTAATTGATTGATTGATTGATTGATTAGAGACATAGAAAGGGGGAGACAGAGAGGGAGAGAATGGGCGCTCCAGGGCCTCTAGCCACTGCAAACAAACTCCAGACACATGCTCCACCATGTGCATCTGGCTTACGTGGATACTGGGGAATTGAGCCTTGAACTGGGGTCCTTAGGCTTCACAGGCAGTGCTTAACCACTAAGCCACCTCTCCAGTCCCTACTCTGGTATCTTGGAGGGGAAGCTTACAGGTCCTGTCACGTAGTAGACATCAGACAGGAGGTGAGAGGCTGGTCTCTATTTTGACATCCCTGTCCTAGAGGTTTTTTCCCTGGGGCCCATGTCCTTGGCTTGAGAAGGGTGAGGTGAAGGCTGTCTGAGCCCATGCCATGCCTTCTGGACTCTGTGTGTCTAGCCCTGTGTTTGTATAGACTGGGCGGGTCACGGAGAGAGGCTCAAGGCCATTTTGGCTCCTCTAGTCTTACAATGAGGTATCTGGTGGGTGCCTCTAGTGATTATTCTTTGTTTGGGCGCTTCAGGTAGGATTCAGAGACTGCAGGAGACGTCCCAGTTTACCTGCTTGTCCGAATCTCCTGATCTTTTTCTGGGAAGATGGGCGGAAGCTCTGACTCCTGTTCCAGGAGCGACTCAAAGTTCTTAGCTTTATGCCAGGGCCTCAGTCATGCCTCTGCTTTGTGGTCTCCCACAGTTACAGCTCTTGTCACATGCCACCCCCTCCCCCAACTCTGCAATGGCTCTTGGGTCTGAAACCAGCCCCACATTTCCTGGCCTTTCTTGCTGTGCCATCTTGCCTTCTCGTTTCTTTGCCGAGGCTGCGGAACTCCTTTCCTCTCTCACAAGGATGTTTTGGAAGACCACAGTGAGGTAGTGACAATGGACGTGTTGTGAATGCACCCATGTACTTACGAGGATGGGATTATGAGAAACGCTTCGTTTGGTTTGCTGGGGACTGGATGTTTGAAACTGTGTTTGTAAGAAGCTCAGAGAGCAACGTAATACGATATTTAGCGGTTTACCATCCTTGACCATATATTGAACTTACTGAGTTCTGGTCTGTCTGGCAGAATTTCCTTATTGACAAACTGTTTTAACAGTATAGCTTGTTAGCTCACCATTGTTCCATCACATGGGTTGGGGAGATGGCTCTGCAGGTAGGAGTGTGTTGATGTACAAGCGTGAGGTCCTGATCCATCCTGGGTTCAATTCCCTAAGCATGCACATAAACAGCTGGGCATGGCCATGCACACCTGTACCCCTAGTCCTGTGGGGGGGGGAGTGGAGCCTAGAGAGTCACTGGGGTTCACTGGTCAGCCAGTTTGACTATAAACAAGGCAATGCCAAGTTCAATGAGCTGCTGTGTCTTAAGGAAACACACAGGTGAGTGATAGAAAACGACACCTGATGTTTTCCTCTGACTGCCACATGTTAGTGCATGGGGTGTGCACATCTGCACACATGTGCATACACCACTCCACACACGCACACACACATAGGCAAACACAAAACAGGCATACACTAGGCCTACATTAAAATGTACACCTGGAATATTAGGTGCAACTATAACAAATGGCTGAGTTAATAAGTCCATAAAGAAAAACATTTATTTTGGTTCGTAGTTTTGGAGAAGGTTTGGAGTTCAGTTGGTTGCATTGATCTTGTTTTGGAACCACTGGTGATGCTGCATATCAGGGTGGGAAAACATGTCAGAGCAAACTGCTCTCTTCATGGCTAGCAAAGAGAAAGAGGGAGAGGCTGGGAACCCAGTATCTCCTGCAAGGATATATTCCCAGTGACTTAAAAATTTGCCATTAAGCCTTTTCTCAAAGTTTCCAGCACCTTCTAATAGTGCCAAGCTGGGGGGGCCAAGTCTTTAACACATTCCAGTTCCAAGCTAAACTGTATAGATTTAAGTCTCTGTTAGGTAAATTAGGTATCTAGATATATACCAGGTTGTCAGGGTGATTCGTTCTGTGTCTTCACTCAGGGAACCAAAGACAGGCCAGTCTGTCAGTCATCAATGTCTGGTCACTCACCAATATTACTTGAGTGCTTGCTGTGAGTGACACCATAGTAGCCAGTGGCAGAGACATAAATTAGCATAACTGATTTTGACAGCCGGGCATTAAGTGCTACCAGCTACCAGGCAGTTTGAATGCTGGGCACACTAATGAATGAAGCAGATGGGCAAAGGCCACTGGCTGCTGTTGCATTAGACTTTCTCAGTGGTGTCTCTTATTATGGTCACATAGTAAGGAAGTGAATGGACCCTCCAGACTCTGCAGGTTCCGCAGGGTCCAGAATTCTAGTTCTGTGTGTTTTCCCAGCCAGCCGAACACCACATGTACTAACACCTAGTCCAGTAGTTCAGCAGCTTTTGATATGATGGCGAGGAGGACATCAACGGTGCTGCTGAGGTTCACCTCTGGTTCTTATGTCACCTGTGTGCTTTCTGTTGCTATGGAAACTGCTCATGTCATCCTCACTTCAATTAAGAACCCCTGGCCTTTTGCGTTTCCTTTCCTGTAGGGGGGCAAAAGGCTTCTCAGAATTGCCATTGCTCCTCCTGAAAGTCCTGGGTGTGTCTTAGATGAGCTTCACTGTCTTTTGAGGTCCACTGTGCAGGAGAGAGGCTGGTGGGAGGAGGATGCAGCTAAGACTCCTTTGGGAGAGGCAGGGCCACCTGGGCCCTGCTCAGAGGTAGGCTGGAGTCGTCTATTTACATTTTTACAGAAAACCAAGTCATTTTATCTTCTTGCTGAAGTCTTTGCATGTTCAGCCTTTCCGCTAATGTGAAATGAAAGATTCGGTCTCCTCTACAGCAATTGGAGGCATCAGCAAATCAGTTGAAAGAATTTGTAAGACTGAATAACTTGGACTATGGGTGATTCTACTGAGCCTGTGGTTTCACATTAAATGGGGCAGAGGATATAAGATGGCAGATAGGTTTCATGTCCTGGGTAGATTTGCAGCTGCTTATGGCTACCTGGAGTGCTGTGTTGACAAAGATCTGGAACTGCTACCTAAGTTCCTGAGATTGCCACAGACAATATGGAGGTAAGTGGGAGGGGCGGGGGGGGGGGCGACAGGAAGCTTATGTAGCAATTCTGACTTTTCTGGGTGGTGTTAGAAAGATGTTCATTTGTCTTTTGTACACCTGGTCAATTCAATTCTTACCGTCTAGGGGTCAGGTTCATTTTCCCCACTAATTAAATAATTAAAAGGCAGAAAACAGTTTAAAAGGTAAAGCAGAGCAAAATGAATTTAGAGTGAAAGTAAAAGAGGCCAAGAGAGAGAACGCAGACTCCTCCAGGAGTCAGGGACCCAGAGCTGAGTACCCTCCACCCCAGGAGTGCCAAACCTTGATTGGCTGAGAGAGGCCTCACTGCCTGCCCGTTGTCCTGACTGGTCATCTCAGACAAAGAGGAGGACACTGAATGGTCCACACTGTGACTTGTACTGTGCACGTCCCAGGAAGCCCACCAAGTGTACACCCTGGCTAGAGAGTTCACCCATTCAGGGAAGAAAAACCAAGAAATTAGCCCCCGTCTTTGGCGTCTTAGATCACCGGCTTGCAATGGTGTCCAGTGCTGTTTGCCTTGCTCTCTTTATTCCTGTCTGTCTACCTCGCAGGGGAAACTGCCTAGCAACAAGTAGCCAGTTTGATGAAAAGTGAAATGCTTGGTATAACGTAGAATTTAAAATGTTCTATGTTTCATCATTTATTCAGCTAGGTGGGTAAATCATAGACATACTGGAAAAGGTGAATTAAAATCCAAGCACGGGCTGGAGAGATGGCTTAGGGGTTAAGGCGCCTGCCTCCTAAGCCTAAGAACGCTGGTTCCAATCATCTCCAGGTCCCACGTTTAGCCAGATGCAGACACAAGAGCGCAATGCCGCACTTGACCACAAGGCGCACGCATCTGGATTTCATTCTTAGCAGCTGAAACACTGCTGGTGCGCCCATTCTCTGTCTTCCTCTCCCTCTCTATCTCTGTGTCTCTCTCTCAAAAAAATAAATAAATAAATAAATAAAATCCAGGCGCTTCTAATTCCTGATGACAGTAGTTGATAGTTTTAATGGACTTTCTCAGTGGTTTTTTTAGTGAGACACATTACACATACTGCCTCACTTTCCCCATTGGCCATTGACAGCTTTGTTTCTGGTGTGGGTGGACAACATCCTAAGACGATCTGACTTGCTTATAGGTAGCGTGGTAGTCAGGAGCAGGTGATGGTGACCTTGGACTCTTTGCTTACCATGAATTCTCCGTGACCTCGCTGGGGTGTCCTTGAGGGGTGGAAATTTCCATCCTGTTGGTTGTTGAAGTACTTTTTGGGTTGTGTGCTGGGACGGTGACTCAAAATAGCTATCTCTTCCCTGCAAGCTGATGAATTAGACCCTACTGCTTCTATAAAATATTTTGGGTTTATAGGATGGAAAGTTTTGTTTGGAAATGAAAATAGCCCATAACCATCCATGCCCTGAAGTTGTTAGCTAATGCTGTGAGTCACCCCTCACCATCCCTGGCACCCGTGGTGGTGGTGGTGGTGGTTGGGGGCACCTTGTGGTTCACCTAGAGTGGTCTGAGCTTGGCCATATTAGGCTCTCTTGAGTGTGTTGCTTTGGATGTGCTTTTCAGTCTGCCAACACCCAAGTGGGATGGAGCAAGCCAGGCATTTACATATCAAGGCTGCAAAGAGAGCTCAAGTGGTGACTGCCATAGGCATGGAGCATTTACTTAACATAAATCAGCTCTTGGCGTAGGAGTCCCTTAATGCCTGCCTTTGGTTATGATAGCCTTTCCCCCACTTGGCCCAGGCCTCCATTTGAATTTATAATCTGTAGCTGAGGACCCTGGTGATTGTAATGTCTTGGTGTGGAGGTCATTCTGAAGAAGAAGAAACTCTGGAATGTGGAACCCTCATTGCTGGAGGGTTAGCTGCTGATGGGGGCAGGCACAGTGTGTCACTCCCAGTGGGTACTAAACGCCTCACAGCTTATTTCACCTAATCTTCACCCCTGTTTTATGGGGCTGGACCTACTTTTTCTCCTTTTCTTTTCTTTTCTTTTCTTTTCTTTTCTTTTCTTTTCTTTTCTTTTCTTTTCTTTCCTTTCTTTTCCTTTTCTTTTCTTTCCTTTCCTTTCCTTCCCTTCCCTTCCCTTCCCTTTTCCTTTCTTTTTTTTTTTTTTTTGAGGTTGGGTCTCATTCTAGTCCATGCTGACCTGGAATTCACTACGTAGTCTCAGGGTGGTCTTGAACTCATGGCGATCCACCTACCTCTGCCTCCCGAGTGCTGGGATTAGAGGCATGTGCCACTATGCCCGGCTGGGTTGGACCCACTTTATCCCCCTTTTACAGAAGGGAAAAGATATGGTCCAGGTCCTCAGTAATTTTCCTAGATCACAGTTAATAATCAGCAAAGGTGGAATTTGATCCTGAAGGACCCATTTTCGGAGCCCTGGCTCCTAAAAAGCCCGTTCATGACTATATTGTTTCTCTTCATGGATAGTTTGTGTTGGGCTTTTGGAAGTTTCGGGGCTGCTTACATCAGCAGGCTGAAGAAGCCTGTGGATGCCGTGGGGAAAGACCTCCCACCAGAGGGATGTTCTGTTAGGAATGTGTGTCCTCATGGAAGTAATGGGCTCGTCCTGGTCCCAGCCTCCATGTGGGGCAGCTAGGGTAGGGTCCAGAGTTTGGGGTTCTTCTGGGGAACTGGAGTGCCAGGGTTGTACTTGAATCTGCCTGTACCACATAGTGAGAACAGCCAGGGAATCCATTTTAGTATAAACAGGGGTGGGTATATTTAGACACAGTCTCCAGAGACTGTCAAATGTGTTTATCTGCATGCTCGGAGATCAAAGTCAGGGAGGGGGTCAGGAAGAAAATGCTGGGGTTGATACTCAGTTGACACATGACTCTTTCCCAGGGACACAGGGAAGCCTGAGACACACAGCTTCTTTTAGGGTCTTCCTTTATCAGTTTGGAATTTGTCACAGTCTGCTCTGAAGTAAAAGACTAACCCAGATCTGCCTCTTCTGACATGAAGAAAAGCTCATTTTGCAGGCTACTTTACAGTCTTTGCTCACATGTTGCAAGCTTTCTGGTTTTTATTTTTTTCCCCCCACAGCCTACCTGCAGATGTAGCTTTCTGATTCTCTATCTAATTTAGAGCAGAAACATGCAAAGCAATATCAAGAGGGTCTGTTTTTACTTTTGAGTGTTCGAGACGCTAAGTGTTCTTGCTTTGATTGCATTCCAAGAGGAGGTAATAAATGAAGGGGCCTGCATGCAGCTATCAGAGTGGATGCACTGCTCTGTGGAGCCGCTGCATGGCAGAGTACTTTTCTTTCTCTCCTCTCCTCTCCCTTCTTTTGTCAGTCAAATCTGTTGTCACTCATTAGACAAAACGGTTTTCCAATGACCGAGGAAGGGTTGCAAACGTTCTTTCTCCAGCACCGGGTGCCATGCGCTCATTTGCCTTTGGTTTTCTTCTAAATTGATTTCTGTTGTTCACAGAGTAACTGTACCTATGTTGGACCATTGCTATTTTTCACCAGATGACCCAGTTTAAATGATACCTGCTTAGATAATGGGACTTTGAAGTGGGCCACCCTGTTTGGAAGGCCTAGCATACCTCTGCATGAGCAGTGGCTTGAGTCTGAGTGATGCCTGGTTTTGTTCTCCAGTTCTGCTGCATACACTGAAAAGGGAATTGAGAAGTGGAACTTGGAACAAACCCCCATGGAACTAGGACAAAGCTCTGGCTGGGACACGACACGTTGTCACATCCTGGATTAGTTGGGCAATGGGCTCTTACTGGTTGTGGCAATTGGCTGCAGCTCAGTGGCTGGGGGAAGTCAACCAACATACAGTCCACAGTCGTGCTTGCTGGAGGGATTAAAGTTGTGCATCCTCTACAATCAATAGGAAAGTTTAATTTGGGGACAGTGAGTAGCTGTGCACGTGACTTTGTGAGTGATTGGTTGGTGAGAACTTTGTACATTGGGTTTAGGTTGGCACATCAGTGGACCTAGGCAAGAGCTTAATATTGAAGTTTCTTGTATATCAAAATGATACTGAAGCCAGGCGTGGTGGCGCACGCCTTTAATCCCAGCACTCGGGAGGCAGAGGTAGGAGGATCACCAAGAGTTTGAGGCCACCCTGAGACTACATAGTTAATTCCAGGTCAGTCTGGACCAGAGTGAGACCCTATCTCACAAAAAAAAAAAAAAAAAAAAAAAAAAAAAAATGATACTGAAGTTTGGACTTTGCAATTGATTTCAGCTAGCTCTTTTCTAAACCTTTTCTTCTGTCTTTTTCAAGAGAAATGGGAGACTTTAATAGATGGTTAGACCAAGGTACATAATATTATATATCACAGATTTAATTTTTGTTATTTTTGTAGAAGAAAGGGGAATGGCTTTAGCTAGAATGGGCTGGATTGAAATTTGGAAACAAAAGTAGCCACACTTCATTGTAGATAGTATTGATTAGGCGTTTATGTGAGTTGTGTCATTTAATTCTGATAATAGTCCATGGAGTAAGGATATGTATTTTAACTGAATGAGAGAGAGAGAGAGAGAGAGAGAGAGAGAGAGAGAGAGAGAGAGAGAGAGAGAGAGAGAGAGAGAGAAGCAAGTGCCCTGGTTGCTCACAGAGATGTGGATCTGGATGTAGGGTATATGGCTTGGAGTGTGGGGTTGGGTAAGAGCCATATGGCTTCAGGCCACTGAGATTGATGGAGATAGAATGGAGCCCTTGTCCAAAGGTAAGGGGGCTTACCTTAGATTTAAATAATGATTTTTTTTGAGGTAGGGTCTCACTCTAGCTCCAGCTGACCTGGAATTCACTCTGTCGTTTCAGGGTGGCCTTGAACTCACTCATGGTGATCCTCCTACTTCTGCCTCCTGAGTGCTGGGATTAAAGGCATGCGCCACCATGCCAGGCTTTAAATAATGATTTTTGAGAAGACACAATAGTTCAGTCTGTAGTAATGGCAAACTTATGTTATGCGGTTTTTACTTCACTAGAAAACTAAAGCAAAAATCTAGGTCTCGAATAACTGATTGATAGGACTCTTCAAGAATAAATACCAAGAACTGTAGCACACTGCTACAGCTCATGGTCCTTTAAACTTTCATAAAATAAGCAATCCTGACTGAAGATGAGCTAACAAAAACAAAGCAGAAACCTTCATAACAAAATTAACTGCTGTAAGACAGAGTCAGCAAATGTAAGAAACAGAAACACTACTCAAAGAACACAAATAACAAGACAGTTTCAAGACACTGTAAAACATCTGCTTATAACAATTGAAGAGACTGAAGAAATAGAAAACCATATAAAAATAAGAGAAGATGTGACCAAGGGCCTATTTGTACTTTTACAACTGAAACACATGCTGCAATACATTAATGGGTGGATTATACATAACAGAGGATGGGATTTCCAGGTAAGATGGCAGATTAAGGGGCCTTACCAATGGAAACTAGTGAAAGATGATACACAATAGTTAAGATAATGCACAACAAACCTTTTCCCTGGAAGACACTAGTCTATAAATAAACTTATCAAGCCAGATCAGACCACAGGGAAGTAGATCAGAACCACTATGAGGGTTGGAGAGATGACTTAGCAGTTAAGGCACTTGCTTACCAAGCCTAAGGACTGTGTTTGACTCTCCAGGTCCCACATAAGACAGATGCACAAAGTGACACAAGTGTTCAAGATCACCCATGCATACTAGGTGACACCTATGACAGGAGTTTAATTACAGTGGCTGGAGACCCTGGGACACCGAATCAAACTGCCACAGGAACAAAGAAAATATATTGAAAGCAGAAAGAGAGATGCATCAAACCACTTATAAAAGGAGGCCCATCAGTAATAATGGCAAATTTCTCAAAAGAAACTTAAAAATCCAGGATATATTGGAAGGATATATTCCAAGTTCTCAAAGACAACTGTCAACCCAGACTATTATACCCAGCAAAATTATCTGTCACAATACAAAGGGAAAGAAAAATTTTCCATGATAAGATAAGGCTAAAAGTATTCAGAACCACTAATCCAGCTCTACAGAAAATACTTGAAAGGAATTTTTTGGACTGTAGAGAAAAATACATCGATGAGGCCATGAGAAAGAAGTATACTTGAATAATAGGCAAGATAGTAATAAAAAAACCCAAACATTACAAAATCAACCAATATGAAAGAGAATGATATATATCTTTCAATAATAACTGTGAATATAAATGATGTCAGTTCCCCAATTGAAAGTTACAGGTGGGCTGGAGAGATGGCTTAGCAGTTAAACGCTTGCCTGTGAAGCCTAAGGACTCCAGTTTGAGCTCAATTCCCCAGCACCCACGTAAGCCAGATGCAGGAGGGGTGCATGCATCTGGAGTTCATTTGCAGTGGCTGGAGGCCCTGGTGTGCCCATTCTTTATCTATCTGCCTCTTTCTCTGTCTGTTGCTCCCAAATAAATAAATTAAAAAATAAAAAAAAAAAAAAAAAAAGTTGCAGGCTAACAGAATAGATTAAAAGATAGAATTTTTTTTTTTTTTTTTTTTTTTTTTTTTTTTACTCTAAGGTAAAAGACAGATGCTACCTGATGGCGAAAGTATGAAAAAAGGTATTTCAAGCAAACAGGGCTAGGAAATAAGCAGGAGTTACTGTTCTAATATCTGACAAAATAGACTTCAAATAAAACTAGTCAGAAGAGATAAAGAAGGTCATTTTATACTGATTACAGGAACAATCCATCAAGAGGACATTGCAATTCTAAACATATATGCACTGAACACAGGTGTTTATTTCTTAGAACAAGTAGTACTAGATGTAAAGTTACAGGTTAATCCTAGCACAATAGTAGTGGGTGACTTCAATACATACTTCAATACACACAACTCTCACTAATTGGTCGGCAACACCAGTAAAAAACAAAGAGAGAAGAAACATCTTGATTAAATTATATCATAGATAAAATGGACTCAACAGACACCTACAGAATATTCCGTCTAAACATTGCAGAATGCACATTCTTCTATGGAACTTTCTCTAAAATAGGTCATATATTAGGGAACAAAACAAATATTAACTAATGCAAGAAAATTAAAATAACTACTTGTCTTCTCTATGATGACAATGGAATCAGCAAAAGAGAAATTGTAGAATATATACAAATTCTTGGAGATTAAACAACACACTATTGAAGAAATCAAGCAGGAAATAAAAAAAATCATGATATTGAATGATAGAGAAAGCATAACATACCCAAACATGTTGGATACAATGTAAGCAGTCCTAAAGGGAAATTTATAACTCTAAGTGTCTACATTAAGAAAATAGAAAAATGTCAAATAATTTAATGATACACCTTAGAGCCTTGGAAAAACAAAAGCAAGCCAAACCCCAAATTAGTAGCTAGAAGAAATGATTATGATCAGGGAAGAAATTTATGAAATGACTATGAAAAAATACTAAGAATCAGTGAAACAAAGAACTGGTTTTTTGGAAGACTCTTAGCCAGATTAACCAAAAGAAAGAGAAAGAAGATTCAAATTAATAAGATTGGAGATGAAAAGAGAGCCATTGTAATCAATGCTAATGAAATTTTAAAAATTATATGGTCATTTATTAAAAACATACACTCCACTAAAATGGAAAATCTAAAAGAAATGGATAAATTTCTAGATGTATACAATCTACCAAAATTAAACCAATATGAGATAGGTAATTTAAATATTTCTATAACAAGCAGTGAGATTGAAGTAGTAATAAAAAAGGACTGCCAACTAAAAAATTTCCAGGCTCAGATGGATTTCACTGGTGAACTTTACCAGACCTTTAAAGAACTAACAACAGTGCTTCTAAAACTATTCTACAAAATAGGAAAGGAAGACATAGCAGAAAACTCCTTTTACACAGATGGTATTATCCTGTACCCAAACCAGATAAAGTCACAAAAACAATAAGATAAGAAAATTATGGACAACTCTCCTGATGAACATACTTGCAAATATTTTCAACCAAACCCTTTTAAACCACACCCAGGAACACGTGAAAAAGATCATTCACTATGATCAAGTTGGCTTTACTACAGGGTAGCAGAGAGTGCTCTCTTCGGCAGCACATACACTAAAATTGGAACGATGCAGAGTTGCAGAGAGGAGTTGGAGAGAGATTTAGCATGTGCAAATTAATAAATGTTAACACATCATATAAATGACTCAAGAACAGAAATTACAAGATCATTACAATAAATACAGAAAGGGCTTTCAACAAAATTCAGCATCCCTTTATGATAAAAGTCCTGAATAAGCAGAGTGGAAGTAACATACCCTTAACCCAATGTAGTAGTTTTAGTGTTTGTCCTCCACAGACTTGGGTGTTTTATTAAAGCTTGTCACTCGGGTTTCCACCTGCCTGGCTGGAGGAGGTGTCACTGGGGGAAGATCCTAGGGTCCATTGCAAAGGTGTGTTTGGGGGTGGTTCTGATTCCAGTCCAAAGGTATGGATAACAGTGTGAGCTCTTGTGGGGTTCCTACCCGTTACCTTGGTCTTTGCTGGCTGTTTGTTTTGTCTCTGTGCTTGGATCTTTGAGAGAGGCCTGGCTTCTTTTACCATTAATGGCACTTCCCCTAGATCTGTAAGCATGAACTATAAATTCCTTTCTCCCATAAACTGTCTGGTTTGGATGATAATTCCAGTATTGTAGAGCTGACCAGAACACATAATAAATACTATATATGACAAACCTATAGTCAGCATTATGCAAAATGGGGAAAAACTCAAAAGCACTTTTACTAAAATCAGGAACAAGACAGGTATGCCCACTTTCTCCACCCTTATTCTGTATAATGCTGGAAGTGTTAGCTAGAGCAATAAGATAAGAGAAGCAAATAAAAAGGACACAAATAAAAAGGGAACAAATCAAAATATCATTTTAGCTGATGATACGATGCTATACCTAAGAGATCCAAAAGATTCCATCAGAAAACTTGGAAGACTGATGCACACCTTTTGCAAGATGGCAGGATGCAAAATTAATATGAGCACAAAAGTATCCATCCTATATACCAATAATAAACATGTTGAGGAAGAAATCAGAGAACTAGTCCTTTCATAATTACCCAAGAATACCTTGGAATAAATGTAACCAAAGAAATGAAAGACCTCTACAATGAAAACTTTAATGCACTTGAGAGAAATATTAGGGGATACCAGGAAATAGAAAGACATTCCATGCACATGGATTGAAAGAATCAATATTACTTAAAATAAATATTTTTTCCAAAATAATCTATAGATTACAATGTAATACCCATCAAAATTTCAATGCCATTCTTCAGAGAAATAGAAGAAAAATAACCCATATAGAATTCATTTGGAAGCACAAAAGACCTCAGATAGGCAAAGCAATCCTGAATGGGTGTGGACATAATGCTGGAGGTATCACCATACCTCAGTTCAGGTTTTAGTGCAGAGCCACAGTAACAAAGAATAGCTTGATACTGGTACAAAACAGACAGGAGATCCGTGGAACAGAGTAGAAGTTCCAGACATAAACCCATGTAGCTTCAGACACCTGATTTGTGGCAAAAATGCCAAAAATAGTCATTTGAGAAAAGATAGCCTCTTGAACAAATGGTCCTTGGACAGCTGGGTGTTGTAGAAGACGGAAAGTTGATCTTTATCTCTTTCCATGTATGAGAGTCAACTCTAAATGGATCTTAATGTAAGACCTGAGACTGCTAGAGGTCAAACTAGGAAAGACGCTTTGAGATGTAGGTATAACAAAAGATTGTAATGTGAGGGGATTAAGATCAAAACACACTACATACATGTATGGGGATTGTCAATAAAAAGTTAAAAATATATATAGGTATAGGATTTTGTGAGTTGAACTTTGGTTGCTTAGGAAATAAGGCCAACATTTGACAAACATCACTGTGGTTGTTTGCATATAAATGACCCTATAGTCTCAAGTCTTTTAGATTAAGCTTCCTACTTAGTCTCCAGCAGGTGGAGCCCTGCTGGAGGAGATGTGTCACGGGGAGCAGATCTTAAGTCCAGCCCTAGGTGTGTGTTCAGAGTCAGCTCACTCTTGCTGGGGCTGGCTGTTGTCTCTCTCTGCTGTGGATGTAAGTTGAAGTGAGCCTGCTCTTTCTCCCATGCTGAAGCTTCCCCTGGAATTTGTAAGTCTGAAATAAACCCTTTCTCCCCCTATGCTGCTTTGGGTTGGGTGTTTATCCAGCAACGAGAAGGTATCTGCAGCAGGAAAATTGGTAACAGAAGTGGGGTCATTGCTGCGATGACTCTGACCATGTGGGTTTTGAGCTTTCAGAATGTGTTTGTGGCAGGAAAGATTTGGTATTTTGAACTGGAGAAGCCTTGTAGTGTTGCAAAGTGAAGTAGAGCTTCATGGGCTGTTCTGGTGAGAGTTTGAAAATACTCAGTTCAGAGAGAATTGTGGACTGTGAAGGCCTGGCTTATGAAGTTTCAAAGGGGAAGAAAAGAATTTTATGAGAGCCAGAGTATTGGTGGAAAGGCTGGCTGTGTTCTGCTCACACCCTGAGAATTGGAGCAAAGTTCAGTTTAAAAGTAATAGACCAGGTGGAGAGATGGCTTAGTGGTTAAGGCATCTGCCTGCTAAGCCTAAGAACGCTGGTTCCAATCTCCAGCGGTTCCAATCTCTAGGTCCCACGTTTAGCCAGATGCAAAGTGACACAAGGGTGCAATGCCGCACTTGCCCACAAGGGGGTGCACACATCTGGAGTTCATTTGCAGTGGCTGAGAGGCTTCTAGTTGGGCCTATTCTCTCTCTCTGCCTCTCCCCCCCTCTCTCTATCTCTCTGTGTCTCTCTCTCTCAAAAAAAAGTAATAGACTGGTATGTTGGGTAGAAGTGTACAACAGAAAAAAATATGAAAGATACTCAGTTTATCATAGGAAAAATTCAAGCAAGTTTGAAGTTATAAGCACAGAGACTGTTGTTTAGACTTAAGCTGCAATTGCTATGGAGATTACCTCCATTGAAAGTTGGGCCAAGTGTTTTGCATTGAGACAGTGATCAAGATGCCCTGAGAATGAAAACCAACCCATAGAAGGCTCAAGCTAGTATGAGTGAAAATTCTTTTGGAAGGAAGGGGCTTGAAGGAAGATGGGTGAAGGAGTAGCCTGGTCACCAAGGTCCAGGTTTATTCTTCCCTAGATTTATAAATTTGGTTATTCTGCCCACCTGGTACTAGTTTTGGAATCATGAAAAATGTGTGTGTGTGGGTGGGTAGTTCATAAAGTGCACATGGTTCCAGGAACTGTTGAGATGTGGCAATGTGAAACAGGGTTGAAATCCTTATGTGGAGAGCCAGTAACGCCATTGTATTGATCTATGAAGATAAACTGTGGGTTGCAATGGAGATTCAAGGAGTTTAGAGACGGCTGAACTGCCAAGGAAAGCTACCAGGCTTGGGATGGAGTTTTTCCAGGACTGTGAGCAGCTCAGCTGGAAGGGTAGGATTGTAAACCCAGAGACTTTATCACTGGTTCCAGATGCCAGACTTGGAGCTGCAGATGTTTGATATTTGCCTGTCTGCTGGTTATTGTTTTTGCATTGGTCCATTTTCTCCTCATTATGCCTTCTTTTTGCAGTGGGACTGTTTACTCTGTGCCACTGTGTGTTGGAAATGTACAACTTGTGTTTTGATTTTACAGGACTCACAGTTAAGAGACAGTCTTGAATCTCAGATGAGACTTTGGGCTTTTGAACAGTGTGAAGGTTGGAAAAGACTAGAAGGACTTTTGAAGCTGGACTGAGTACATTTTGCATTGTGAGATGATCATGAGTCTATGAGGGCCATGGGCAGAATGTGGTGATTTGAATGGAAATGGCCCCATAGCCTCAGGTAACTTTGATTAAGCTTTCTAGTTAGTCTCCAGCAGGTGGATCCCTGTTGGAGGAGGTGTGTCACAGAGAGAAGGTTATGAGTCTGGACCTAGGTGTGCATTCAGAGTCCACTCATGCTGGTGCTGGATGTTGTCTCTGCTGTGGATGTATGATGCACCATGATGAAGCTTCCTCTGGAATCTATAAGCTTGAAATAAACCCTTTCATTCCATAGCTATTCCTGGTTGGATGTTTATCCCAGTAATGAGAAGGTAACTGCTATAGTCCCCTTGTGTAATTGGGGCTGGAGAGATGGCTTAGCGGTTAAAGCATTTGCCTGCAAAGCCAAAGGATCTCAGTTCAACTCTCCAGGACCCATGTAAGCCAGATGCACAAGGTGGCGCATGCATCTGGAGTTTGTTTGCAGTGGCTGGAGGCCCTGGTGTGCCCATTCTCTCTCTCTCTCTGTCTCCTTCTTTCTCTTAAATAAATAAATAAATAAATAAATAAATAAATAAATAAATAAAATATATTGGACTGGAGAGCTGGCTTAGTGGTTAAGGTGTTTGCCTGAAAAGCCAAAGGACCTCAGTTCAATTCCCCAGGACCCACGTAAGCCAGATGCACTAAGTGGCACATACTTCTGGAGTTCGTTTGCAGTGGCCGGAGGCTCTGGCATGCCTATTCTCTCTCTCTCTTTCTTTCTCTCTCTCTCTTTCTGTCTGCCGATCACTCTCTCCAATAAATAGATAAATAAACATTTAAACAAAGCTTCTGTTCAGCAAAGGGAACTGTTAATGTAGTGAAGACTCAACCTACAGAATGGGGAAAAACTTTTCCAACTATATGTCTGACACTGGATTAATACCTAGAATAGACAAAGAACTCAAAAAGTAAACAACAAGAAGATAAAGAGCCCGATCATAAAGTGGTCTGTGGAACCGAACAGAATATTCTCAAAAGAAAAAATGCAAATGGCCAATAAGTATTTAAAAAGAGTTGAACATTGTCAGCCTCAGGGAAATGCAAATTAGAACTACTTTGAGATTCCATCTCACCCGTCAGAATAACTACCACAGAGGGCACAAAGACTCACAAGTGCTGGTGATGTGTGGGAAAAAGGGGACTGTCTTCTGGACATAACATGGCTGTTGTACTTATAATTTCACAGCAGCTGTAGCTACGTAGACAAGATCATCACAATCTTGGGCTAGTCAACATTCTATCATAGATGGGGAGGGGATCATGAAGCCCCACTCCTCCTTTGGAACTATCAGCAGTTAATGGTTGCTGGGTGAGGAGGGAACATTTTCAACACTAAACTGTCAGTGTGTTACATGCTTTTGAGAATGCGATGTGACAATAGGTAATGAAAGTAAAATCACTATTGACTTTTCAACCTCGATATTTTATTCTTGGGCATCTGGGCCAGTGTGAGATGAACAACAAACAATATGCAAATTTATAGGCAATGCGATTGTTATGGTGCTGCCTTTTAGAAGCAAAATAAAAAATGTAAGCAAAAGGAATGTCCACAAACATTATTCCATTTGGATAAGTTATTTCCCTTTTATATTACAAAGTGTTGTCTTGACTCTGAATAGTGAAGTTAAACAATAAAAAATTACTTTAGAAAGAGAGTATAAAACCACTCATCATATTCCTCACTCACATAAAAATGTATTTAAATAAAAAATCCTAGCAGAAGATTAAATCAATGTAAGATAGAGCGGAGGAAATTGCCCAGAAAACAGCAAAGGGATCTGAAATGTTGCATATATGAAAGAGCTGAAGGAAAGAGTGAAAAGATTTGCTACATAAAGGTTGTCATGGAATTCTAGGCTGTTTTGAGATGGAGGAAGAGGCATCGCTTTAAAAGCTGATGGCAAGAATATTTCAAAGTTTAAGAATGGTATTAATTTTTAGACTGTGATAGTGCATTGAGTTTGGAGTGGGTGATTAAAAGTACACCTTCCAGGCTGGAGAGATGGCTTACTGGTTAAACGTTTGCCTATGAAGGCTAAAGACCCCAGTTCAAGGCTCGACTCTCCAGGACCCACATAAGCTAGATGCACAGGGGGTGCATGCATCTGGAGTTCATTTGCAGTGGCTGGAGGCCCTGGTGCACCCATTCTCTCTCTCTCTCTCTCTCTACCTGCTTATTTCTGTCTCTCTCTCAAATAAATAAATAAAAAATAAAATATTTAAAAAAAGTACACCTTCCAACATGGACAACGACTTAAATATCGAAATGAAGCAATCCTAGAGCAGGCAGAGGAGGCGGACCCCCTTCCCTCAGCATCTCTCTCCCGCTACAGCAGAGGTCAGAGGGCAAGGCGGCGGTGTCTTCAAAGCGCCGGTGAGCTTCAAACCGGAGTTCTGTGTACACAGCTAGGTTAGCGCTCGCTCAAGAAGCAGGACGAAGAGACTTTTTCATATCGACCAAAGACGGAGAGTGTTTGCCTCTCAGTGGATCATTGCTGGAAGAGCTGCCAAGGGGCCCACTTTGTAAGGAAAGCTTAATTTTCTTTTAAAGAAGACTGTGGTTCAGAGTGCCTCAAAACTAAGATAGTTTTGAATATGAGCAACAATGAAGTGGAAGGTCAGTATGAGATGGGCTGAGTGCAAACATCAGAATTGAACGCATTCCAAGGTCTTGGTATTTTCCAGAGGGATAGTGAGTTACTATTTTAAATACTTACAAATCAAAAGAAAAAAAAAAAAGAGAGAGAGAGAGAGAACTATCCAGACACTGTCATGGGACATCATCCTTATTTATAGTATAACAGCTAACATATACTGAGTTCTCACTGTGTGCAAAGTGTCTCATTTATGTTATTTCATCTGGTTTCACGGTGACCATATGGGAAAGGCAGTGTTTTGAGAGGTAAGAAAACAGGAGTCTGTTTGCTTTTGTACCCAATGCTCAAAATAATGCACAATAGAGTATGGTTGATATATGTGGGTGAAATCAAGCTGAGCTGAGATTGAAATGCCTGGGTCCCATGTGGGGATAGTGATAACAGAGTGTTCTGTGTCAGGCCTTTCAAAGCCCTTGCTGTGCTGTCCGCACACCCCTGCTCTGGGTACATGTCTTTCTGGAAGAGCCAGACGTTGGCCTTGTACTTCTTTTACATGGAATGAACCCTTCCCTTTGGTCTTGGTCTTGGGACTTGTCTTACTCGGCCCTGATGATGCCCTGGCTGTGTTGTTCCATGTGTCTTATGGACCAGCTGAGCGTCCTTGATCTTTGTTTTCATTTGAACAAGCCTGGGCTCGTTGTCTCACATTTTTTTTGGTACCGCATCTCCAGCACGGTGTTGCTAGGAAATGCAGTCATGACTGTAACGCTGGTGCATCTCTTCTCTTTTCCCTCTGGTTTGCATCTGCCTTTACCATCTGCTCAGGAGGCTTCTGGACTGTGATCCTGCCATGCAGAAATGACCCACTGTGTTTCGGACCATGGATATTAGAGTATGCATTTTTTTTTTCAGTCAAGGAACTATCAATGAGAGAACCAGTGTTTGGGGTTGCTAATTACCTGGACCCTGTCCTAGTCACACACTGGAGAAAAGGTGCCAAGAGTGCTAATCTTCTAGGGTGTGTGTGTGTGTGTGTGTGTGTGTGTACACACATATATGCATTTAAGCATATGTGTACTCTCACAGGCATACATGCTCTAAATTGGCTAGTTGAGCATGTGACACAGGTTTTATTTTTTGCTGTTGTTTGCTTTTTGCTCCTTGCGTTTGTTTAATCATGCCCCGTGCTGTTTGGTTTTCTGAATTGCCAGTTAGTTTCCGGGTGAAACAGTTCATTGGGTGACTCCATTGTGACCTGGCTCAAGTGAGGAATGAAAGAAGTTCTGAGTGTGGCTGGCTTTCCACACACTGCCATCATTCTTCTGAGGATCATTCTTGGTGCGTTTGGGCAGGCCTGAGACAGACAATTCATGCTAGCGGAGTTCCTCAGTGAAATCACCAGTGCCAGCAGGCCTGGGGACAGATGGTGTGCTAAAGGCAAACAAAGGCTCTTGGGGCTTGCTGCTGACGGAAGCCGTGGGCTCCTCTGGTCTCTGCTTCCCCACAAGGGCCTTGGTTGCAGCTCCCAGCATTGCCCTAGCAGCCTGTGCCATTGAGGCCTGTGTGTTGGGCTTTGTGACTAAGGCAGAGCCACTTGACTTCCCAGGGATGTGGTGGAGGATCTGGGGGTACGAATCCTAGGGAGCCAGCTGAGGTGGGTGGAAGCAGCCGTCACCAGGCCGTGGGAAGCTGGATCAGGGCTTTCCTACAATCAACCATCTCAAATGTGGTCTTGCTAAGGCTGCTGGTCCTTGGCTTCTCCAGTTGGAAAGTGACGGTATTGTATTTACTTCTCCCTGTAAAGAGTGAGAGGGTGCACGAGAGAAGCTTTGCCAACCTTAAGACAGTACAGACCTGAGGCATTGTTACTTAGACTCAGTGCTCAAAAGATGGATTCTGGAAAGTTAAAGGCCCTTGCTGTGCCATACTTCAGTGCCAGGAATGACAAGAGTTTCAATAAGTATTAATCAATGTTGAGGCTTTTGGACTCCGTGGAAGCCAGTACTTTATAAATTAAGTGCATGTGCTCATTTGTCATTCCTAGGGCAAATATTTATTGAGCGCCTACTGAATGCTGGACAGCAGGAGGAAAGCAGTGCGTTAGGCCAGACTGGATGAAGAATCCCTCTGCTTGCCACAGTTAGAAGACGTAGGCATGCTGTTTTCATGCTTAGATTTGTGTCGTAGAAAGAATTGTCCTTTTGGCTGATGGTATATCTAATTGGCTCCTTGGTGTTAAAATGTCTTTTCTTTGTGTGCAATAGTAGATGGGAGCTGATCGTTGAAAATTTCTTGCATGGTGAAAGTAAGAAGAGGTGTTCCTGGTTCTTGAAATCCCAAAGCTGAGATCCAAACAAGACTCCTACCCACTGTGAATTTAGCCTTGACTTTGTATTCTTAAAAAGACATCTAGGGGCTGGAGAGATGGCTTAGCGGCTAAGGTGCCTGCCTCCTAAGCCTAAGAATGCTGTTTCCAATCTCCAGGTCCCACGTTTAGCCAGATGCAGTGAGGCAAGGGTGCAATGCCACACTTGCCCACAAGGGGGCACACACATCTGGATTTCGTTCACAGCAGCTGAGAGACTGCTGGCGCACCCATTTCTGTCTCCCTCTCCCTCTCTGTCTCTCTCTCTCTGTCTCTCTCTTCAAAAATAAATAAAAAATAATAAAAAAAATAAAAAAAAGACATCTAGTTTCCAGGTAATAATTTCAGGGACGAGAACCTCACTGTCTTCAGAAAGCAGCTGCTACAGCTTCAGATACTATTTCTATTTTAAATGCTCTTTTTGTAAAAAAAAAAAAAAAATGTAATCAGTTTATTTATTTGCAATGTATGTATATGGGTTCACCAGGGCCTCTTACCTTTGCAACTGATGGCCAGATGTATGTCTGGCTTACATGGGCCACTTGGGAATTGAATCTGGGCCGACAGGCTTTCAAGCAAGTGTCTTTAACTGCAGAACCATCTTCCCAGCCTTGAATATTCTTTCTGTTATCAACTAGGAATTTGCCATCCTATAACAGATAGGATCCATTTCTCTACTTCCTTTAGCTTTCAGCTTCTTGAAGCAACTTCCACTTTCTTTTAAAAAATTTTTTTTAAATTTATTTGAGAGAGAGAGAGAGAGAGAGAGAGAGAAGGAGAGCATGGGAATGGGTGTGCCAGGGCCTCCAGCCACTGCAAACCAACTCTAGATGCCTGGGCTACCTTGTGCATATGACTTAAGTGGGTACTGGGGAATTGAACCTGGGTCTTTAGACTTCACAGGCAAACACCTTGACCACTAAGCAGTCTCTCCAGCCCTAGCTACCACTTTCTTTCTAAGCATGTTTTCTAGCTTCTTGACCCCCCCTTCCTCATCCAAGTTCTTTCCTGGCCTCCTCCTCTTCCTCACTTGTCACTCTCTGGTCCCTGTGCTCAGTCAGTGCCCTGGTTGAAGCCTGCGAGGTGACAGGCTTTAGCTGTGTGCTGCTTTATGCCACGTGTCCGGCCTGCTCTTTCCTTTATTCCCGGCTTTGGGTGCAGAATAAGGAAGCAAAAATGGTATTTTCCTTTTTGCCAGATGAACTGTACTGCTGACTCATTTGAGTTGGAAATCTCCTAACCTCCAGGGTCCCTGTTGCACACTGCAGTTAAGCCGGCATTCCCTCCGCCCTCTGTTTGCACAGTGTGACGGTCTCATCCGAACGTAGACCTTGATGAACGCACGCCTAACCTACTTCCTCTTGCTGGTTTGAGCCATGGTTTCAGCAGGTAGAGGTAGGTCATTTCAATCTGGCTTCAGCCTTCCAGCTTGCTAGCGGTTTCTTCCAGATTTGTGTCAGCAGAATAATTGACTTTTTTTTTTTTTCTTCAAAATTTTAACTCAGTATCTGTTGTGTCACTTGGCCCACTGAGACAAACAGTTGTTACCCAAAGCAGCTGCGATTGCTCACCAGAGACTTGGGTTGGGCCTGGTGGTGTTTCCCTCTAGAAGGAAGGGATAGGCAGGGCCACCAGACCGCTTACTGGAGATCTTTACCCACCGTGCCGTCTGTATGCAGTGACGTAAGAGGTTTCATGGTTTCGGAGCGGTAGAGTACATAGAGGGTAGAAGATCAAGATCCAGGTCAAGGTCAAGGTAGGGGGAGCTCCATCTCAGCAGCTATGAAGAGGTCCATGTCCATGCTAGGACACCAGGTGGTTTTTTTTTCTTTTTGGTTTTTTGAGGTAGGGTCTCACTCTAGCCCCAGGCTGACCTGGAATTCACTATGTAGTCTCAGGGTGGCCTTGAACTCACAGCGATCCTCCTACCTCTGCCTCCCGAGTGCTGGGATTAAAGGCGTGCACCACCACGCTCAGCTAGGATGTGAGTTGTGGATGCTCTGGCTGCTCTGAGAGCATGCACACTCTTGTAAGTAACCCTCACCACATAAATTTGTTGATTCATTTGGGGGATCTTTGGTGGATTCGGACTTTAGGGGTGCCCTGTCTATGGGGAGAAAGTGCTTCTTAGCATCTCCTCAGACAAGAGTTCACATAACAGTGCCCCAAAGGAGAGAGCCAGACTTAGAGAGCCCAGGTCCCGTGGGCAGAGACCTTTCTAGTTGAAGGACATCCGTGACTCAGAGTCCTTGTGCTTGTGTCCAGAGTCCGTGTATCTGTGGATGTGTGCAGCTGACATCAACGTGTCTTGTTGTCAGCTGACACCAGAGCTGCCTGTCTTGTCACTACTAGTGTTGGGCATTCTGTCCCTGACTCTCTTGCTCGTTACCATTTAGGTGATGGGAGGTGTGCCCATTGCTGAATGTCCACGGTGAGATGAGGACTTTCTGGCTTAATATTCCAGTCCAGACACCCTTCTCCAGTTTTCTCCTTCTCCTTCTCCTTCTTCTTCTTCTTCTTCTTCTCCTCCTCCTCCTCCTCCTCCTCCTCCTCCTCCTCCTCCTCCTCCTCCTTCTTCTTCTATTATTATTATTATTATTATTATTATTATTATTATTATTAGAGACAGACAGAGGGGAAGAGGCAGAGAGAGAGAGAATGGGCGTGCCAGTGGCCTCTCAGCTGCTGTGAACAAATTCCAGACACATGCGCCCCCTTGTGGGCAAGTGCGGCATTGCATGCTTGTGTCATTTTACGTCTGGCTAAACATGGGACCTGGAGAATTGAATAGGCGTTCTTAGGCTTAGGAGGCAGGCGCCTTAACTGCTAAGCCACCTCTCCAGCCCCCATCTTCCATCTTTCTTGATGGTTTTCTGGACAGTCCAGGATGTTTCTAGTCAGTCACTTGCCCCCGAGGATGCTTCTCTTTCTGGGAACCCTAATTCATGAAGCTGTTACCATGCTGGCGGTCATGACAGAATCCTGGGAGCTAGTCTCAACATTTTTGGTTTCTTCTCATGGCACAGGTAGTTACATTAAGTCTAGAGATTCTCCCTCCTTGTACCATGTAAGCCCCCCTCAGGCTCAGATCTGTCATGCCTACACAGCTGTTAAGTGCCTTCTTGGTTCTAATTAACTGAGTGCTCATTAATTTCCCTTTCCAGCAGTACTTTATGACTCTGTGTCTGAGGCATTCTTTGACTCAGGGCCTTGTAATCCTAGAAAGGACAGGG
The DNA here is from genome assembly GCA_036365145.1 of Orientallactaga sibirica. NCBI lineage: Eukaryota > Metazoa > Chordata > Mammalia > Rodentia > Dipodidae > Orientallactaga > Orientallactaga sibirica. The sequence continues at coordinate 6,400,756 of JAEOAD010001268.1, forward strand.
AGAGAGGTTCTTGGACCATGATGAGACTTTATTCCCATAGGCATTTTAAACGATCTGATTTTTTCTATTTTTTTGGTGTTTTGAGGTAGGGTCTTACTAGCTCAGGCTGACCTGGAATTCACTATGGAGTCTCAGGGTGGCCTCGAACTCACAGCGATCCTCCTACCTCTGCCTCCCGAGTGCTGGGATTAAAGGCGTGCACCACCACACCCGGCTACCTAAACGATCTGATTTTCAACCATCCTAGGCTTGTTGAATATCATTGTGATGGATGGCGTGGTTCTACATTTGTTTTTCTTGCCCTGTGCTAGTCAGGGAAGGATCCTAACTGTAACAAGAAGCTCCCAGAGCTCAGTGGCTTCCCACAATGAAAGTTTATTTTTTTATTTGTTAAGGTATGTCACAGCCTGGGACACTTATTCCTTATCTGGTGTTGTTCCACATGGTGACTCAGTGACCTGGTCACTTTCATCCTCTAGCTCTGCCCTTTTAGGTGTTCAGACTCTTCTTCACCAGCTGAGGTATGGAGACAGGGAAAGGATTAGAAGGTTGCTTGTGGGAGGGTCTTGGGTCTGGCCCAGATATTGCTTTTCCGCTCACATTTCATTGGCCAGAATGTTGCTATATGGCCACATCCAACTTCCGGGAGACTGGACATTGTGGACCCACCGACTCTGGCGCTTGAATGTGAAGGAACACCAACGCTTGCCATTGCAGTGCCCTGGTCTCCCAGAGCTTTCCTGAGCTTCTCATCCACACTTTCTCTGGGCTCCAAATCCCTTGGAATTGCTCTTTGCTCTTTGTTTCTCTTCTCTGAAACCATACTCCCTTTTGGCTGGGGACGGGAGGAGTGACGGCGCCTGTAGCCCTTACCTATAAGCTAGGATGAGCTAAAGCTACGAGCAGGGTTCAAGCGCACTCTCCATTGCCGTGCTGCTTGGTTTGCCTTTAGGGCAAGTTAGTTAGTTCTGCTGTGCCTCAGGCTTTTCATCTGTGGAATGGCCTAAGAATAACGCTCTAGCAAGTCCCTTCTCATCACTGGGACAAAACACTGGGCCAGAAACAGCTGATGGAAGGAAAAGGATTGTTTCTGGTTTATCATTTTGAGGAGAAGTTCATTATGGTTGGGAAAACACGGCAGGGACAGACAACCAAGCATCACATCTTCTCATATCAGCAGGGAGGCAGTGAAGACCAAGAAAGCAATGTGGCAAATGGGCCTGGGCTAGAATATCCCAAGGCCTGCCCATAGCAACATAACCTCCTCCAGCAAGGATTCACCTCCCCAAAGCTCAGCCATCTGGGGATTAAGTTTGAGGTTTAATATCAAATGTGTGAGGCCACGGAGGACTTTTTTTTAAAATTATTTTTATTATTTTATTTTTGGAGAGAGACACAGAGAGAGAGACAGACAGACAGAGAGGGAGAGGGCGACAGATAGAGAATGGGCACGCCAGCAGTCTCTCAGCTGCTGTGAACGAAATCCAGATGCGTGCGCCCCCTTGTGGGCAAGTGCAGCATTGCACCCTTGTGTCACTTTGCATCTGGCTAAACGTGGGACCTGGAGATTGGAACCACTGGAGATTGGAACCAGCGTTCTTAGGCTTAGCAGGCAGGCGCCTTAACCGCTAAGCCATCTCTCCAGCCCCACATAGGACATTTTATATCCAAATCATCACAAATGCCCACCTATGAGGGTTGGGTAGATGAACCCATGCACAGTGGTGAGAACAGGTTTGGTCCATAGCAATGTCTGTGAGAAGTAGCTTGAATTCTTGCAAGAACGTCAGAAAGGCGCCCTGCTTCCGATGTGTTCTCCGTGGTTGGTTCCTGCATGCTGAATAATTTCATGCTGGCATTTCAGGGATCTGGCAGACTGAAAGAGCAGGACCTTCTGCTGTCGTCCGCAAGCTGGCTGACTTATGCGCAGGGAAGCCAACCTTTCAGTTGGTGTGGTTTAGTTGAAGTGGTTATTTTCTGTAATTGCAGTGTTGAGGAGGCCTCCATGGCTCTGCAGCACCGGGCAGACTCGGGGCTGGTGCTCAGCAAGTGCCAGTGAGTCAGAGCTGTGCCAAGTGCACAGCCTGTGCTACAGACCTGCATTCTGACTTCTGGGAGTCTTCTGGGCTGAGACTGTGCCCTTCCAGAGTTGAATCACACGGAAGCTCTTCCCTGTTCCTGCTGAGTCATCCTGTCTTAACTTTGGGCCCCATGATCTTGGGGTTAAGTTGCTTCATGCCCGTGAGAAAGGCTGAGAAGGAGCTGGAAGATGGTGTGATGTGAGCACACACAGTAATGGCACTGTGCCATGGGCAGGCTAAGCAGGTTCCATGTACCCCCAGCCCCTCTTCATCCCCCGGGCTTGGAGTCAGGCATGGTGAAGGTTGGAACTGGCGTTTTGGAGAAATGGGATTTGTTGGCAAGAGAAATTGAACTTTGGAAAAATTGAACTCAGTAAATGTTCACTGAGGCCAGCCATGTGTGAAGCTGTGTGCCACGTGAGGCACGTGGAGTGGCGAGACATTGTGCCTGGCCTTGAGAAACTCCTGGTCTCTGGGCAGATAAATTCTTTTTCTTTAATTAGATTTTTTGTTTATTTTTATTTATTTATTAGCAACAGACAGAGAAAGAGGCGGGGGGGGGGGAGTGGAGAGAATGGGCACACCAGGGCCTCCAGCCACTGCAAACTAACTCCAGATGCGTGCGCCACCTTGTGTATCTGGCTTACGTGGGTATTGGGGAATCGAGCCTCGAACTGGGGTCCTTAGGTTTCACAGGCAAGCGCTTAACCGCCAGGCCATCTCTCCATCCCGTGGGCAGTTACATTCTTAAATAAAACAGGTGGTGATGCATTTGGGCATCAGTTGGCTCTGGTTGCACTAGAAGAGTCCTTAGGACTGTATGTTATATACCCAGAGACTCAAATTTTAAAATAATTTTCTCTTGTAGTAAAAAATCCTTAGCCTTTAGGTTTACTTGAATCATTTCAAGTGTAAGTAGTGTTAACTCTATCCACATGGTTGTGAAACCACACCAGTCATTTTTCCTCCTGGAAAACTAAAACTGTCTCATTCAACAACTCCTTTCCCTCCCCCATAGTCCCTGGAGCCACCATGCGATTTCCTGTTTCTATGAAGGTGACTGTTGTAGGTACCTCAGCTTTGGGCTCTTTTCTGTGACTGGCTTGTGACACTTACTGTAATGTCCTCAGTTCATCTATGCAGCATAGCAGTGCCAGTGTTTAAAATAGGGCGACAGGCCCTGTTGCACGCTTGACTTCGTGTTGTCGGCTCTTTCATCGCTGGGGCATTTGGATTGTTCGCACCTCTTAGCTACTATTGGATGAGCACAGAGGTATGCATACCTCCTTTGAGTTCCTGCTTTCACTCCTTTTGGATTCATATCCAGCCGTGAGATTGCTGGAGCATAGAGTAACTCTATTTTTAATTTCTTGAGGAACTGCCATATATTTTTCAGAGCAGTTGTATCACTTCACATTCACACAAACACTACACAAGGGTTCCAATTTCTCCACAGCCTCACCAGCACTTGTTTTTTTTTTTTTTTTTGGTCTTTTGATACTCGCACCCACCTTATTACCTCAGTGTACTATTGATTTGTGGTACTTTGTCATATTGGTCATTTGTATATCACATTTGGAGAAATGCCCTTTTTTTTCTTTTTTAAAAAATTTTATTTATTTATTTATTTGCAAGCAGAAAGAGAAGAGACGAGAGAGAAAGACAGAGAGAATGGGTGCACCAGAGCCTCCAGCCACTGCAAACCAACTCCAGATGCATAAGCCATATTGAGGGTTTATGTGGGTACTGGGGAATTGAACCCTGGTCATCAGGCTTTGCAGGCAAGCACCTTAATCACTGAGCCATCTGTTTGCCCCCTTATTGTTTCTTTTTTTTCTTTCAAATTTATTTATTTACTTTTTGTATTTTTCTTTTTTTATCGACAACTTCCTTAATTGTAGACAATATCCCATGGTACTTCCCTCCCTCCTGTGAAACTTCACTCTCCATTATATCCCCTCCCCTCTCAATCAGTCTCTCTTTTCATTTTGATGTCATCATCTTTTCCTCGTATTTTATGATGGTCTTGTGTAGGTTGTTTCAGGGACTGTGAGGTCATGGATATCCAGGCCATTTTGTGTCTGGAGGAGCATGTTGTAAGGAGTCCTACTCTTCCTTACATTCTTTCCGCTCCCTCTTCTGCAATGGACCCTGAGCCTTGGAAGGTGTATTAGAAATGTTTCAGTGCTGAGCACTCCTCTGTCCCTTCTTTTCAGCACCATGGTGCCTTCTGAGTCATCCCAAGGTCACCGCCATCTGCAAAGAGAAACTTCTCCAACCAAAAGTGAGAGTAGCATTAATATATGGGTGTGGACATTAAGAGAAGTGCTTCCTGGGCAGTTTGGTGAGCATAGTATATACATTTAGCCAGAGACCAGCGGACATTACACCCCTAGGGCTCAGGGGTAGCCCTGTTGTAGGTTTTCAGTATTAGGGATGTATTCCCTGAGAAATGCCCTTTTAAAAGAAAGGGTTTTTCTTTCTTTTTTCTTTTTTTCACTCATAGGGATCAGCCCAGAGCCTCCTGCATGCTAAGTATGTGCTGGACCACTGAGCTGTACCCCCGCCCCTTTCCTCATTTTAAATCACTACTGGGAATCCTTCTGTTCTGTGTTTTCTCCTCAGACATCAGGAATGGCCAGTCCAACTGTGTCTCGGAAGCAGAAACAGGGCAAGTGCTGTCTGCTCCAAAGTCCTTAAAGGATCGAGTATTCCTTCCCTCTGGTCATGTAATCAGTGTCCCTTTGAAGATGGGACTCTATGTCACTGTGCCGCTTCTCAGCGTGCGATGGCTTTACATAGACGGGGTGTAGGGTATCTGTTTCTCATTGCTGCTGTAACAAATTTCCCCAGACTGTGCATTTACTATTTTTATTTATTCAGTAAACACAATTGTGGGCCAGAGAGATGGCTTAGCCGTTAAGGCGCTTGCCTGTGAAGCCTAAGGACCCAGGTTCTATGATTCAGGTCTCCTGTAAGCCAGATGCAAGCAGACAAGGTCATACATGCGCCCAAGGTGACACATGAGTCTGGAGTTTGATTGCAGTGGCTGGAGACCCTGGTGTGACAATTCTCTCTCTCATTAAAAAAAAAAGGCCTGTCTGTTGGGCTTACCTCAAAACATAAAAACAAGAACAATTTTATTATCTTTCATGTCTGAAGGGCAGATGTCTCACCTGGTCTGTAGGAACTGTCTTCTTTCCGGGAGCTGTATGAAGAGTCAGGTTTCCCCCTTCTTCAGCCTCTACAGGCTGCCCCTTTCCATCTGCCAGGCCAGCACTGCAGCTCCTTCTCCCTTCTCTCCTGTCGCTGGCAAGGACTCAGGTGGTTACATCAGACCTATGTTAACAATGAGGACAGGGACTGGGGCGTGGACAGCTTTGGGGATTGGGGTCATTACACTGGGCCTCTGCTTGGTAGGGAAGCCTCTGATTCTGCACCTTCCAGCCTCAGACTTCACCCTGGGTTCATGGATCTGGAGTCTTGGGCATGAGTGCGGCTTGCCCTTGGACTGACTGGAAGCTGTATCAGGAGACTGGCTTCCTCTGTCCCCTGTGTCCTTACCCACAAAGGCAGATAATGGCATGGCAGGTGCTCTCTGGGCTCTCTCAGCTGTGCTGTGCTGAGTCTACCCCCTCCTCTACCATTTCTTTTTTTTTTATTTGAGAGAGACACACAGAGAGAGAGAGAGAGAGACAGGCAGACATAGAGAGAGAGAAAGAGAATGGGTGCGCCAGCAGCCTCTTAGCTGCTGTGAACGAATTCCAGATGCATGCGCCCCCTTGTGGGCAAGTGCAGCATTGCACCCTTGTGTCACTTTACATCTGGCTAAACGAGGGACCTGGAGAATCAAACAGGCGTTCTTAGGCTTTGCAGGCAGGTGCCTTAACCGCTAAGCCATCTCTCCAGCCCTCTCTACCACTTCTCATTTGGTGTCTTCGTGATGATTCCTTCCCTCAGCTCATGGGGAGATTATGCTGCCTTGACAGGGTAGGAGAGGAAGGATGAGGCTTTGGTAGTCTGCCTCCTGGGTTCAAGCTCATTAGAAAGAAGGTGGGAATAGCAGGAATGAAGTGCCTGTGCCCTGTCTTCAGGTCCTGCATAAAGTTCCTTGAATCTAATGGGCACACTTTGAAAGCCCAACTGGGTTTTATATAACTAGTGAAGTATCTTTATATGCGACTTAATTATCCCATAGTTCATGCCTGATAAATAAAACATTTGTAAACTGCTGGCCAAAGACTTGGATGGTCTGTAATCCATTTTGGGTGGAGGCTGGGATGGGATGATGCCTTAGTGGGGAAGACTTGTGGCTCTGTGTGTGTGACACTGAAGGGAAAGGCTGCTTAGGTGACTTTTAGATGGCTGGTCTAGTCCTACTGTGCAGAGACTGGCATCCTGAGTCTGGGGACGAAAGGTGTGACTTCGTCTCTGTTACTGCTATTTTGGTGGAACTGTGTGAAATGGTTACTCTTCAGGAAGTAGGCATGAGCACCAATGCCCCCTATTTAATCCTTGTGTTACAGTGATTTAATCCTTGTGCTCCCATTTTATTGCTAAGGGTGTTGAGAGGTGAATTTAGGGAGGATTCTGTAGTGTCAAGTAGACGCCTTATTCCAAAGCACATCTTTCCACTAACCCGCCTGTCCCTCCTGCATTCTTCCCCTACCTCTCAGGTGTGTCCAACCCATGGCTCATGGGTGCCATATGGCCTCGAATAGCTATGAATAAAACCCAACACAGGGGCTGGAGAGATGGCTTAGGGGTTAAGGCGCCTGCCTGCTAAGCCTAAGAAAGCTGGTTCCAATCTCCAGTGGTTCCAATCTCCAGGTCCCACGTTTAGCCAGATGCAAAGTGACGCAAGGGCGCAATGCCGCACTTGACCACGAGGGGGCGCACGCATCTGGATTTCGTTCACAGCAGCTGAGAGACTGCTGGCGCGCCCATCTCTATCTGTCTCCCCCTCTCTCTCTGTATCTCTCTCCAAAACTAAAGAAAATAATAATAATTAAAAAAACCCAACACAGAATTGAAAACCTTTATTTATTTATTTTTTGCCATATATATATATATTTGTAACTCAACTGCACGGTCCTAGAGTGTGACCTCTGCTGAAGATGTTGTGATGTACTGTTCAAAGGTTGACTGTGGGCTGAAGAGATGGCTTAGCAGTTAAGGCCTGTCTCACCTCTCTCCAGGTCCCACGTAAGCCAAATGTGAGGCAAGCACAAGGTCACACATGCCCACTAGGTGGTGCAAGTGTCTGAAGATCGATTGCAGTAGCTGAGGACCTGGCATGCCAGTCCTCTCTCTCTCTCTCTCTCTCTCTCTCTCTCGATCACTCTCACTTCCTTTAAAAAAAAAGGTTGAGAACCGGGCGTGGTGGTGCACGCCTTTAATCCCAGCACTCGGGAGGCAGAGGTAGGAGAATCGCCGAGAGTTCAAGGACACCCTGAGACTACATAGTTAATTCCAGGTCAGCCTGGACTAGAGTGAGACCCTACCTTGCAAAAACAAAAAACAAAAAAAAAAAAAGCTGGGCATGGCCATGTGCATCTGTCACCCAGTCTGTAGGAGGGGGATCAGAGGATTGCTATGTCATGCTGACATGCAGTAGCTCTGGTGTTAAGGGAGAGACCCCATCTTAAGGAAATAGGCAGATGAGCCTGTGCATGCATGTTTATGGGGCACATCTACACATACACATGTCTGTACACACCACACCCCCTCCCACATACACTCAGAGGTTGGTCATGCCTAACTGTGGTCCTTGGGAGTGGTGTGTGGGGGCCATGGATGGTTTGGAGGGAGCAGCTCAGTACTGAGTCCATTTGGAGAGGGGATGGCCCCAAGCTCTGTTTAGCCAAGCTTCAGAAAGCCAAGCTACCTACAGCTAACCTTCCTGACAATCTGGCCTTGGCTGTTTTGGCTTTAGATCCAAATTTAGTCACAGACTGAAAGAGCAAGGTCCCTGGCTGGGTAGTCATGTGTGTGGGGTAGGGGGTGGGGACAAGTGCAGCTGTGACAGGTCCTTCCCAGGAGGCCGTGGCTCCCAGAGCAGGGGACTGTCATGCACAGCTGTGTCTCCCACAGTTTTTATTCTGTGAGTGTCTGACACTGGATATTTAAACATGGCAAATGCCATGATCTACACTGATGAAAACCGTGATGCCCTGTGCCTCTGTGTCCCTCATTGGTGACATGTGTGTATTCAGGTACATCTGCATGAGGGCATGTATTGAAAGGTGACCGTGTGGTCACGGGAGGGATTTGTCTCCCTGATCCCTTCCCTATGGAGTACACAGCTGCTCCTCATTCCCCATGAGATCCCCTTACACAGCTGTGTGATCACTGACCTGCAGATTGGTACACGGGGCTTTGTAACGCCTTGGCTCCATGCGAGAGTCAAGCTAGGCACTTGCCATCTTGAGTGCTGGCCGCAGACCCACTTTCTTAAAGCAGCCTGTCTCTTTGTCATGCGCTTAGCACACAGTGTCTCCCTTTTCCAGCTCCTGGACCACTAGGACCAAAGCTGTATTGAGTCCTCTGTGTGTTGTCCTGAAAATAAGGGCTCCTTCAGCCACCATTGTGCACGGAGTAGGCAATGCTGATTCCACTGGGTTGTGCTCCTGAAGGAACCGCTGGGGAGGGTCAGGGAGCACAGCAAGTATATATCAGCATGTAAAGGGTTTGAGGGGTGGGAGTGAGTGAGGGGCCCCCAGATCCATCTGGGAGGCTGATTTCCTTTTTCAGCATGTTCAAAACTCTAAGCTTCCCTACCCCCAACAGTGGAATTCTAGAATCTGTGAATGCCAGGGAAGTGTGCAAGACCTGAGAGCTCATTGGGTGAACTTCCTCCATTTGCAGATAAGATGGCTTAGCAGTGGGGGAGACGACCTTGCTCAGAGTCACATAAACAGAAGAGGGAGGAAGAGATCTAGCTACCTAGCTGTACTCAAAAGTGACTCCAGAGGGAGTGCCACCTAGTGGGGATGGCTGAAACCACGTGTGCCTTGGTGAAAATGTGAGGTGGCAGTTACACTGGACTGGCCCTTGTTGGGACCCAAAAGGCCTACCTGAACTCAGGCCTTCTGTGAGCTTTTCTTCATTCCTGGAGCCCCAGAACTCAGCCACTTTTAAAATCACAGAGTAATACCAACCAGTGGCCTACAGCAACCTCGGAAGATACTATATTGCAAGGGCTTATAGTGTCTTAAAACTCTCTTTAGGGCCTGGAGAGATGGCTTAGTGCTTAAGTGCTTGCCTGTGAAGCCTAAGGACCCCAGTTCGAAGCTTGGTTCCCCAGGACCCACATAAGCCAGATGCACAAGGTGGCGCATGCATCTGGAGTTTGTTTGCAGTGGCTGGAGGCCCTGGCGCACCCATTCTCTCTCTGTTTGTCACTCTCAAATAAGTAAATAAAAGATAAACAAAAAAGGAAAAAAAAAAAACTCTCTTTAGCACAGTGCCTGGGCTGCAGGGCTAGCAAGTGGTGGATCCTTGGGGCTTATATGATCCTCATCTGTGCCTTTAACCGCTAGGCATGCTACCTTCCCTTGGGGGAGGTGGCTTCCATGATCATCTGTAGTTCTGTCCCCCTAAAAGTCCAAGTGTCCACCTCCCACATGGCACATGCCTGATGTTTCTTTTGCTGTCTTCATAGAACAAAATCAGATCCCATTTGTCTTAAAGACTATAGCCCTCCTGATTAGCATGGGGATATAGCCAATGCGGTCAGAGGAAAGGGACACAAACAAAGTTACAGGCTGAAGAGTTTTACAGAATTTTTTTTTTTTGATGTTGTTGTTGTTGGTTTTTTTTTTTTCAAGGTAGAGTCTCACTCTGGCCCAGGCATGCATGCATTTATTCATTTATTTATTTATTTATTTATTTATTTATTTATTTATTTATTTATTTATGTTTTTGGAGAGAGACACAGAGAGAGACAGAGAGAGAGGGAGAGGAAGACAGATAGAGAATGGGCACGCCAGCAGCCTCTCAGCTGCTGTGAACGAAATCCAGATGTATGCGCCCCCTTGTGGTCAAGTGTGGCATTGTGCCCTTGCGCCACTTTGCATCTGGCTGAACGTGGGACCTGGAGATTGGAACCAGGTTCTTAGGCTTAGCAGGCAGGTGCCTTAACCGCTAAGCCATCTCTCCAGCCCTGGCCCAGGCTTTTTACAGAATTTTTATAGGCTTCGCCATTGGACCCCACCTTCATCCTAAAAGTGCCCGTTCTCACCTCTCCTCCCTTCGCACTGCCTTTTGACTGGGAATTTCCAAGCTGTTCAGCCTGGGGAAGAACTGAGTAAATAAACATTGACGTGACCTTGGCCTAAGTTGGGGACTTGAAGCTCAAGGGCCTTCTTGGTGGTTTCCATTGCCCCAAGCCTTGGCCACACCCAAGAATGAAGCCCCCAGAGACTTAGTTTTCCAAGGAGAAAGGCTTGTTGGAGGAGAGGGTCCAGATATGACTGGCTCCAGAAAGTATCTGAAAAATGAAAGAAGTGGAGGGGCAGCTCAGGTACAGAATGGGCAGGAGATAGATGTGTGTGGAGTGAGATCACACAAGAATTTCCTAAACTCTGCTGCATTAGTTACTTTCTTGTGACAAGAAACAATTTACAGAAGGGGAGATTTATTTTGAGAGTCTAGTTCTTTAAGCAGGGAAGGCATGGTGGCAGGAGGTTGAAGCAGCTGGTCACCTTCAGTCCACGGTCAGGAAGCAGAGAGAGATGAACGCTGCTGCTCAGATTGGTTGCTTTCTCCTTTTTGTGCAGCTCAGGGCAGGACCTCCCACATTTAGGGTGGATCTTCATTTAACATCATCTAAATAATCCCTTTCAGACGTGCTCAAAGAATTGCTTCTGTTATGATTCTAAATCCTGTCAAGTTGACAACCGGAGATTAGCCATCATGCGGGGCATCCATCAGACCATGGGTTTAGGATGCCAGAGAAGTTGGAGGGCAGGAGACACTCGCCTGGATCTCACTGGGCAGTGCCATGTGTGTCTCTGCCTTGGTGCACTGTCAGCGATGGCAGTATGTCGCTTGTTGCCTGGTTTCTGATTTTATGCTGGCAGAATGTGGAGCTGAATGGGCTTTTTTTCTCCTCCTCCTCCTATTATTATTATTATTATTATTATTATTATTAATTATAGAACTTCGATCCATGAACATACTGTAATTTGATTGTATTCTTTTTGTACCTGGTGTGGGCCAGCCAGAGCTGAAAGGGGCTGCGTTGTGGCCTGTACCGAAGGTGGCTTTGGGCTAGACTGAAGTCAGGAAGGTGCAGGTTTGGTCTGACTGTTCAGATCCCTGTCTCTCCCAGCCGAGGCTCTAACGCCTGGTATTTAATGGTGCTTGAGGAAACGAGGTGTATTTGGTTGGATACGAGTCTGGTTTTACTCAGTTGTGAAGGCATGTTTGTGCATCTGCATGTGTGATTAATTTGATATTTGGAAACAATTTATGAGCAAAATTCTTTGCATCCTTCTGTGGGCCTGTGTTAGTACTAAGAGCTCCAATGAAGTGCTCATGGAGGGCAGAGACTGGGTCTGCCCCTCATCTCCTTCTCCACTGGTCTAAATTCTCCTGTCATCCCTACTGGAAGGATGGCTTGTGTGTCTTTAGATGGCAGGCCCCCGCTTTCTTGTTTCCTTTTCCTAAGGGCAGTTCCATCCTTATATTTCCTTCCTCAGGATGTTCTACAAGCAACACTTGTAGTGAGTGCAACACTTGTCCTCCTTGGCTTAAAAATGTTATCTTTGTTATAGTTATATATATATATATGACACCAGGATTATAGTTTTATTTATTTTATTTTTTTATTTTTGGAGAGAGACACAGAAACAGACAGAGAGATAGGGAGAGGAAGACAGAGAGAATGGGTGCGCCAGCAGCCTCTCAGCTGCTGTGAACGAAATCCAGATGTGTTCGCCCCCTTGTGGTCAAGTGCAGCATTGCGCCCTTGTGTCACTTTGCATCTGGCTAAATGTGGGACCTGGAGATTGGAACCGGAGTTCTTAGGCTTAGGAGGCAGGCGCCTTAACCGCTAAGCCATCTCTCCAGCCCCAGGAGTATAGTTTTAACCTTGTTTTTTTTTTTTTTTCTCTTTGAGCTAGGGTCTCACTGTATAGCCCAGCCTAGCCTTGATATTGCAACTCTCCTGCTTCGTTTGGTCTCTTGAATATTGGAATGACAGGGCATGTCCACCATGCTGAGCTTAACCCTTTTAAAGTGTGCAATTCAGTGACTTGATCACGTCAGGCAAGTTGCCACAATTTATCTCCAGAGCTTTTCCAAAACAAGCCATGCCTCTGTGTATTAACTTTCCATTTATCCTACCCTCCAGCCCTGACTATATTCTGTACTCTAGACTATTCTAGGGACTTCAGAAGTGGAATGCTACCATGTGAGTCCTAGTATAGCTGGCTTATTTCACCTAGCATAAATTTCCCTTCATGGTGTAGTCTGTCAGACGCTCCTTCCTTTTTTAAGACTGAATAATATTTCAGAGTGTGCCACATGCTGTTTGCCTGCTTAATCATCGGTGAACATATGGGTCAAGCTCTTTTTTTATCTTTTGTGAATAATGTCATTATGAACACTGATGTTCAGGTATCTGCTGGGAGTCTAATTAATGTCTAATAATTTTTGGTGTATGCCCACAAGTGGAATTGCTGAATCATATGCTAATTGATATGTAAATTTTAGGAAAGAATATCCATTTTTAATCCCTGGAGGAAAAAAATAGAACCCCAAATAATCTTGGTAGGTGGGTGATTAAAAGCAAACAAAGCCGAGTTATCTGAGTGTTAGTATGCGCAGCTCCAGATCCCCAGAGTGCAGTGTGTGTTGGACTTGGGAGATGAACCATCCTTGGTTCTGGAACATCTGGCAGCTGGTGATTGGCTTGTCTCTGGGCTCCTCCCCTCTGTGGCCTGACCTGCCTCTTCCCACCATTTTCCCGGTTCATCTGGGAAGATGGCAGTGGAGTAGCATACATGATTCTGTGGCAGGCAGCCACCTGTATAATTTGTGTTATTTGTGGATGAGGCATTAGAGCATTGTTTATTATTCACAGCACTTCTCTGCATCTTCACCCAGTTATTAAACGCTGACTTGGGTAGTTGCTTTAAGTTATGAAGTCCTTGAGGCCATGGGATGGTCATCTTTGTGTCCCTAGCACCTAGGACACAGCCTGGCTTGCAGTAGGATATCAGTGGTTAGAGAAGAGCTGAATGTATGATTTTTTTTTTCGTGGGGGGGGAGGGGAGCTTCCATGTTTTCCACAGTGGCTGCAACTGGTCATGTATGACAGTTCTGGTCTTCTCTGTTGTGACTTTTTTTTCTCCTGGTTTTTCGATGTAGGGTCTCACTCTAGCCCAGGCTGACCTGGAATTCACTTTATAGTCTCAGGGTGGCCTTGAACTCATGACGGTCCTCCCACCTCTGCCTCCCGAGAGCTGGGATTAAAGGCGTGCGCCACCACGCCCGGCTCTGTGTTGGGACTTTCTGATGCTGATCATAGAAATCGTAGTGGAAGTGCAGCCCCTTTCCTCTGGCTTTGTGGGCTCTGTAGTAAACCATGACCCAGGTGAGCTCAAGATGGAGACAATGAAGTGGAAGGGAAGGCGTGCTCCTGAAGATGAGGAAGAGGAGAGCCCGGGAGGGAACTCGCATGAGTGAGCACAGAGCAGAGAGGAAGGAGCTGGGACAAGAACTCAGAGTTCTAGGTTTCCAGCAAACTTAGAGAAGGATCTGGACAGCCCTAAATCTATATAGATCTTATTATTCACCAAGCAGTAGCGGCCTCAGGGGAGGCCTATGTATTTTGTTCATTTATTGGTTTTTCGAGGTAGGGTTTCACGCTAGCCCAGGCTGACTTAGAATTCACTCTGTAGTCTCAGGGTTGCCTCGACCTCATGGCGATCCTCCTACCTCTGCCTTCCGAGTGCTGGGATTAAAGGCGTGCGCCAGCATGCTGGGCCCTATGTATGTTTTTGTTGCTTTCCACCTTGCCTGCTGTGCGGCAGAGGTTTGGGGTGGGGGTTCATGAGATGATTGGGTTTGGCTATTGTAAATGGAAGGAGTGTTGTACTTTTCTCAAAGCATCATTATTAAATGGCCTGGGATGTGGATGAAGAAGTGAATGCTGTTTCCTTTCCCTGCCTAGTGAGACCGAGAGATATTTGGTAGTAGCACAAGCAGGCTTTTGTAGCTCTGTTTGTGTATATTTGTTTTTCAGTGTGTGAAGATTAGAGGCAGCACCACTCTCCCAGGTGCCATGCAATCTTGGTAGTGGAGATGTTTCAGAATCTCCCCCAGTAGGCACCTGGGAGGTGGAGCATCATTTTGTAGGGTCTCTGGAGCTGTCTGTATTTTGAATTCTCACAAACTGATGCCATTAATCCTTGTGTGTGGAATGCAGCAATTTTAATTTTTATTATTTTATTTTACTTTTGCTTTTTTAAAAATGTATTTTATTTATTTATTTGAGAGTATTAGCCCTGTGCATCTGGCTTACATGGGTCCTGGAGAATCGAACTGGGATCCTTTGGCTTTGCAGGCAAACGCCTTAACCACTAAGCCATCTCTCCAGCCCTTATTTTTGCTTTTGAGGTAGGGTCTTGCTCTAGCCCAGGCTGACCTGGAATTCACTATGTAGTCTCAGGGTGGCCTTGAACTAATGGCACTCTTCCTACCTCTGCCTCCCAAGTGCTGGCATTAAAGGTGTATGCCACCTGGTTTAATGCAGCAGTTTTAAAGAGATGGTTGCTTAACTCAGAGGATGTGCTTTAGGGGAAAAGTTTATTTATTTATTTATTTATTTATTTATTTATTTATTTATTTATTTGTAAAGCAGCTTTCCTGTTCATTTCACTTTTCTGATAGATGGTATTCTTCCTCGGTGCCCCGAGGCTCTCTCTGTGGCTATCTGGAGTGAGTCTTACTAAGAGCAGCTGATCTTTTGGTACAACTTTCAGAAACACTCTCACGTAGTCCCCACAGTTGTTTTGTAAAGAATGCACTGTTGCTTCTGCTTTACCCAGCAGCTCAAGTTTTGAAGTGACCATCACTTGGTAATTGGCAGGGTCAGGGGCCTGAGCGTGGGACCATGCTGACTCAGGCTCCACAGGTTTCAGGCCACAGCGTGGTTTTGGAGCTACGGGGGCACAGTGAACCATGCCAGGAGCACATGGTGGAGAGGCATTTTATTTAAAGATTTATTTTTATTTATTTATTAGAGACAGAGAGAGGGAGAGAGAGACACAGAAAGAAAGTGAGAATGGGCACACCAGGGCCTCCAGCCACTGCAAATGAACACCAGGCGCTTGTGCCACCATGTACAACTGGCTTACATGGGACCTGGAGAATCGAACAGGGTCTTTAGGCTTTGCAGGCATGCACCTTAACTGCTAAGCCATCTCTCCAGCCCCAGGATTTCTTTCCTTTTTTAAAAAAGATTTTATTTATTTATTTATTTATTTATTTTTATTTATTTTTATTTATTTATTTTTATTTATTTATGACATAGAGAGGGAAAGAGACAGCAGGAGAATGAGAATGGGCATGCCAGGGCCTCTAGCCACTGCAAACGAACTCCAGATGCATGTGCCCCCTTGTGCATCTGCCTTAAGTGGGACCTGGAGAATTGAACTGGGGTCCTTAGGCTTTGCAGGCAAGTGTCTTAACCACCTAAGCCATCTCTCCAGCCCCAGGCTTTCTTTTTTTATTTATGAGAGAGAGGAGAGAGAGAGAGAGAGAGAGAGTGTGTGTGTGAGAGAGAATTGGCATGCCAGGGCCTTAGCCACTACAAATGAACTCCAGATGCGTGTGCCACCTTGTGCTCACGTGCCACTGTGTGTATGCATCACTTTGTATGTCTGGCTTATGTGGGTCTGGGGAGTTGAACCTGGGTCCTTAGGCTTTGCAGGCAAGCATCTTAACCACTAAGCCATCTCTCCAGCCCAAGAGATAGGCTTTCTCTCTGAACCTGGAGTTTGCTGTTTTCAGTTAGATGAGCTAACCAGTGAGTCCCAGTGATTGGAGCCTCCAACCCCTCAGCTCTGGAGTTATAGGCATGTGTGGCCGTCCGATGGGGATCAAACTCAGGGGCCTTATGCTTCAGGGCCTTTCTTATCTGCTAGCCATCTTTCCAGCCCTACATATTTAGATATTTCTTTTTTGAAAACATATATATATATATATATATATATATAGACAGAGAGAGACAGAGAGAGAGAGAGAGAGAGAGAGAGAGAGAGAGAGAGAGAGAGAGAGAGAGAACAGGTGAGCTAGGGCCTCTAGTTACTGAAAACTAACTCCAGATGCATGTGCTGCTTTGAGCATCTGGCTTATGTGGGTACTGGGGAATTGAACCTGGATCCTGAGGCTTTGCAGGAAAGCCCCTTAGCCACTAAGCTATTAATGACACTCATGATCAACTTCTAAACTGTTTCCCTGTTGCCTCTGGCCCCATGGAGGAAGTGCTGGGTAGTGTTGGGCTCAGCCACTGGGCAAGGCTGGAAGAGCTAAGGAAAGGCTCCCTGCAACCCCGGGGTGTTGGGGTCTGTGCAGTCTGTGAACTCCAAGCTCAAGGGGTGTTCTGCTGAGTCACTTAGGGCCATGGGACTGGGTATTTAGAGGGACAAAAGGGAGTTAAAGCGGGTACTTCTGGCTCCCACAAATTTCCTGCCCACCTCAATCGTTGACAGCAAACATGCAGGGCGAGCAAGGACTAGCAGAGTGGCCGCCTACTAGCCCATCCTTCCAAGTGGCAGCCAGGAAGGTGGCTGCTGACAAGGTAGCTGGATGCTCTTTTCTTTCTTTCTTTTCTTTTTTTTTTTTTTGGTTTTGCGAGGTAGGGTCTCACTCTGGTCCAGGCTGACCTGGAATTCACTATGTCATCTCAGGGTCTCACTCTGGATTCTCCTACCTCTGCCCAGGCTGGGACCTTTTGAGGTTGGAATTAACTATGTAGTCTGGGGAAAACAATTGCTTTTTTTGTTTTGTTTTGTTTTGGCGAGGTAGGGTCTCACTGGCTCAGGCTGACCTGGAATCCTATGTAGTCTCTACCTCTGCCTACCTCTGCCTACCGAGTGCTGGGATTAAAGGCGTGCGCCACCACGCCCGGCTATGACAATTGCATTTTGAGCTTTGATTCATTTTTCTTCGCACAGCCCACACTTCCAGGCTGGTGTGGGTTCTGGAGAGTATAAGCAGTGGGACCTCCTTTCTGATGGGGACTAGAAGCACCTTAATTCACTTAATAGAGCGATGGACACACCCACTGATTTTTACTCACTAGCATTGCCCCGGCAGCTCCTTCTCAGACGCTTTTGCACGTGGCTCACGTTCTGTGAAGTCTTCCTGCATTCTCCCTTGTGCTGGGAGCCTACCAACGGCCACTGTGATAGGGTTTCTGCGGACACTGAGAGCCCTGCCGGGTTTCATTCCTGTCCGAATTGTGCCAAGCGGCTGTGACACCAGCTAAACTGAAGGACTTTTCTGCTTTTCCAGCCTGATGCCTGTCCCCAGGCAGGGCCATTTCCATTGTTTCACTGCACAGGCTGATTTTCAGTAGACGCGAGTGAATTCTCACTCAGGGACTGTAATTCCTGTGCACTGTCTGACTCCAGGAGGTAGTTGGTGCCTTGGTGCCAATAGCGAGAGGTGGAGATCTTCCGCCTGGCCGTGCAGGGGGAGAGGTGGGAGAAGTGTGTTACCGTTACTGTGGTTTACTCTTGGTGGTGGAAACCTAAGATCTAGCTGTGTGCATCTGTCCGTTTGTTTTCTTCCTTCTGCTTGTTGATGTCACACACCCATGGTGAGATGGCATTATGATTGGAGTGCTCTGGCTATGAAAAGCTAGCCTTGGTCAAGAGCAGATGGCATGCCTCCTGTGGGGTTCGCTGTCAGGGCTTTGGGTGCTGGCTGGGTCTTGGAAAGTACGGGTGCTGCTAGCTTGACCTGCTTTCGGTTAGTGTGGTCCCGGAAATGCTCAGGTCCTCTCTGCACTGCCTTTCCTCCTGCCCCTGCTTGGGTCATCAGGTGCAGGTGCTTTATTTAAGTAGCATTGGCTGTGCTGTATCGGGGAGATGCCACAGATGCCCCCAAACACCCCTTCTTTCCTTCTGTTCAGTTTGAAATCAGGATTCTTCTTATATCTTTTCCTAACTCATATCTCCTTCCTCACCATGTTCTTTCCATGCTTTCCATTTATTTTATTTATTTGAGAGAGAGAGAGAGGGCACACCAGGCCTCCAGCCTCAGCAAACTCCTGACACATGTGCCACCTTGTGCAAATGGCTTAGGTGGGTTCTGGGGAATCGAACCTGGGTCCTATGGCTTTGCAGACAAATGCCTTAAGCACTAATCCATCTCTTCAGCCGTCTTTCCACTACTTTAAAAGTTACCTTGGAACTAGGTGTTGTGGCTCACGCTATAATCACAGCACCCAGGTGGCTGAGGCAGAACCTGGGCTACATAGTGAGTTCCAGGCCAGACAGAGTGAGACCCTGTCTAAAACCCTCATAATAGGAGAAAAAGATGATGACATCAAATTAAAACAGAGACTAATGGAGAGAGGAAGCGGATATGATGGAGAGTGGAGATCTGAAGGGGAGGGGAGGGAAATATCATGGTTTATTGCCTGTAAGTATAGAAGTTATCAATAAAAAATAAAAAAGACAAAAAATCAAATAACAACAACAACTACACACAAACACAGTGTATTGCATAGCATATTGCTGCTCAAATTGCTGGAGCCACCTTAGGAAGAAAGGAACATGACAGAGGAACTGAAGAGTTTTGGAAGGAGCTAGAAGGGTTTGGGGAGTAGAACTCAGGCTGGGCTTGCAGCAACAATGTCCAGAATAGCACCACACAGCAGGCCAAGGGACCAGGACTCGGGTTTGCTTAGGAATCTGGAAGAACTGCTGCCCAGTGCTAAGGACCTGCTCCAGGAACACATGGCATTTGTTCCCCACAGGTCGGGGATCAAGCAGCCATTGGCAGGGCCCTGCCAACTCTATACGGACGAACACATCCCTGCCCCACCTGACTAAGTTTCAGTTCAGGTTTTGGTTGGCTGGTTGCAATGCTGCATTGGGAATTGCAGCTTCAGGGAGCCTGAGATTGAGCTCAGCTTTCTGTCTCTGCAGTTCAGTTCAGGAAAACACTAGACAGAGGCTGGAGAAGGTGCCAAGTTGGCCAATCTGCCTGTCACCTCCTGTCATGGGATGACCCTTCCACGGCTCACCGGATCCATCTGTGGATGAGCATCTCTAAACTGGAGATGGGCAGAGTCTTGGCTGATCCAGACCAGGAGAAACAGGGTCTTCTCTAGTCATGTGTGTGTGTGTGTGGGGGGCTCCTCCTTTGTAGTTATTAGATGTGCTGAGGTTCAATGAAGTGCAGCTTCTGTTTCTGGCTGGTCACTGTGCTCTTAAGGAGAAATGTAGGGTTCTTGTCACCATGGTGGGGTGACAGAGGCGGAAGCCAGAAGGCCTTCTTCAAAGGTCTTAGGTGACCCTGGTCTGAGAGGAGGCCTTGCCTTTGCGCTGCAGGAACTATAAGCACGCAGGACTTTGACAGGACATTCACTTGCATCTCTCTCCTTCCTGGGGTGAACTGCCTCCTCTCTGAGTCGCCAAGGTGTTCATAAGGAGTGTCTTGCTCTGTTCATGGCAGAAGGCACAAGAGACTACAGTGAGTGGTCATGCTGTTGAAACGTCATACTTTTCCCACATCTGGGACTCATCAGGGGACCCTTTGTGTTGCTCGGGTTCTAGGCATCTTTACTGAAGGGTGGTATGGAAGAGGGGGGTGGGTGACTACTGGCAGCTTCTGGTTGAGTTCTACTTCCTTGGGTTGGAAGTTTTAAGGAGGATTAATTTAAGCCCAGGCCTGAAGCATGAGAGAGAATTACTAAGCAAAGAACAGAGGGCAGCAAAAAAAAAAAAAAATAAATAAATAAATAAATAAATAAAAAAAATAAAAAAAAATAAAAAATTTTTTTTTGTTTTTCTAGGAAGGGTCTCACTCTAGTCAGGATGACCTGGAATTCACTCTGTATTCTCAGGGTGGCCTCGAACTCATGGCAATCCTCCTACCTCTGCCTCCTGAGTGCTGGGATTAAAGGCATGCGTTGCCTTGCCTGGTAAGGGCAGCATATTTTAAGTACATGCCAAGGCATGGTGAACATAAGAGCCAGGCATGTTTGAGGGATGAAAAAGGGCTGTTTTGGCTGGGGAAATGGGCTTAGCCATCAGCCTACAAAGCCAAAGAACCTAGGTTCAATTCCCCAGGACCCATGCACGTAAGCCAGATGCATAAGGTGGTGTGTGTCTGGAGTTCATTTGCAGTGGCTGCAGGCCCTGGCACACCATTCTCTCTCTGTCTCTCTCTGTTTGCTCCTCTCTCCTCATTCTCTCAAATAAATAAATAAAAATATTTTAAAAGGAAAGAAAAGAAAAGAGGCCATTATGTCTGGATGGAAACAGACCAGGCCAAAAGAAGCATGGAGTGAGCTCAGAGAAGTGGAGCTGGGCCAGCCCTACACACGCTTCAGGAACCATGGCAAAGGGTTTGGAGTCTTGCAGGATCTAAGTAGGAGAATGAGAGCCTGATTTGTGATTCATAGTTCTGAAAGGTCACTGCAAGTGGAGACTGGGTTGGGGATGGAGAAGCTTGAAAATGAGAGCACGGTCAGGACTCCTGCACCATCCCTGGGCCTCACTAGGATGGTGGCATGGGCAGCAGAAACCATTGCTCACCACGCTTTCCTCAGAGTCACTCCCCATCCGCTTCATCCATGAAGTAATGGGAAAAGCAGACTGCGTTAGGTTCGTTAACCTGGGGTCCACTTTTGTGTCGGTCACTGCAAGGCAATACCTGGGGCCATGTGCGTAGAAGGAGTCAAGGTTTACTCTGGCTCACGGCTTTGGAAGTTTCAGTCCATGGTCAGTTGCCCATTGCTTTGGACCTGTGGCAAGGCACAATGTCACGACTGGAGTTTGTGGCCTGAGCAAACTCTTTTTTTTCTTTTTCAAGATTTTATTTTTATTTATTTATTAGAGACAGAGAGAGGGAAAGAGAGAAAGGGAGAGTGAGAATGGGCGCGCCAGGGCCTCCAGCCACTGCAAATGAACTCCAGACACATGTGCCCCCTTGTGCATCTGGCTTACATGGACCTGGAGAATTGAACCGGGGTCCTTAGGCTTCTCAGGCATGTGCCTTAACCACTAAGCCATCTCTCTCCAGCCCTGAGCAAACCTTTTATCTCATGGTGACTGGAAAACAAAAAGATGGAAAGAATGGGGTTTCAATATTCCCCCAAGGACATTCCCCAAATGATTCAAATTTATCCCACCAGGCCCTCTCTCTTAAAGGTCCACCACTTAGCAATAGCATCACGGGATGAAGACCAAGTCTTTAGCATTGAGGCCTCTGGAGGGCACTTAAGATATAGACCATGGCAACATTTATGCTTAGCCTGACATTGTCATTGCTATAGTCATTGGTAATCGATGTTCAGTATGTTCTGGATAGTGGGGAAAAAAATCCACCGTTTCATCACTGAACATCTTCCCTGTCTCCAAGAAAAGCCATACTTACGGGGTGACTGAGGAAGCTTGCACCCGACGCCTCACTGGGCCTCTAGCAGGGGAGCATGGTGTGGGGCTGAGCAGTTGGTCCCGGTTCCCCTGAGAAAGGGCAGCAGCTCTGTGCAGGAGATGGAAGGGTGCCGCTGTCTTCAAGGGAGCTGAGCCGTTTGACGAAGTGGGAATTGTTCTCTTAGGGTCTAGAAGCAGCCACTGCGGTGGGACTCTTACCTGTCTGCTTGTGGCCTGGCCAGCTGAGCTGTCACTCTGGAACTCTGTCAGGGAGGAGAGCATCATCCATGGAGATAGCCCAGGAAGACTGGAGCCAGAGCAGACTTAGCTCGTGGCATCAGTTCAGCTGGCAGCCAAGAGGCAGAGCTTTGAATCAGCCGTATAATTTGAAAATTGGTCTCTGCATTGGGTGGTTATTCCGTGCAAACAGAAGCCCTCGGGGAAACACCATGGCCTGGCCTACCTTCACGGTGCTGCTCTGGGTTCACACTCGTTTTACTCCCGAGATGAAGGTTCCTGACTCTTGGGACTTGTACCCCTCACTGTTGGTCACGTGGAGACACTCCTAGAGCTCAGGTCTAGGTGAAAAAGCCTTGGAGGAGCTGAGGTCAGGGTGGCCTTGAAGTACATCCCGGACGGAGTCATCCCCAGAGCCCACACCCGTCTTTGCTATGTACTCACAGCTGTGGTGTCCTTGAGCCATCCGGGGCTGCAGCAATGCCCCTGGACAGCTGTTTTCTTGTCCTCTGGCTGGGGAGAAGTTGGCATCCTCCTTCCCCCCTCCACCATCAGGTCTGTTCACGCGTGCCGTCTGTAGATAGTGACTCCACAAAGATCACAGTGTTCTGGAAACTGATCACAAGATAAAGAAGGGTATGGAGGGTAGGGGTACTCGGGGTCAGCCTGTGAGGCCACCAGAACTGCCCCTGGACACAGCAACATCTTGCTCAGGAATGTCCTGTCTCCAGCTCAGGGTATGCAAGATGCCTTCTGGAAGGTGGATGTGTTTTTTAAAAATATTATTTATTTTATTTATTTTTATTTGAGGGAAAGAGACAGAGAGAGAGAGAGAGAGAGAGAGAGAGAAATGGGCATGCCAAGGCATCCAGCCACTGCAAACGAACTCCAGATGCATGTGCCCCCTTGTGCATCTGCCTTACATGGGTCCTAGAGAATCGAACTGGCTTCCTTTGGCTTTTCAGGCAAACGCCTTAACCACTAAGCCATTTCTCCAACCCGGTGGATGTGTTTTTATGCTGGAGATTCCCAAGAGTTTTCCCAAAACCCATGGAACTGCTTGGTGTAGGATTATGCAGCTAGTGTGAACGGGATGAAGGTTGTTGACTCAGGGCTAGCGTGAGGCGTTGCCATGAGTTGAGAAGGAATGGGTCCTTTAAGGCTGAAAGGGGAACGTGACTTCTTTTACGGATGAGAGGGAAAGATAGTCAATCCAAGAGCTAAAGCCGTCTGTTCAGTTTTATCTTGAAGTCAAGATGGTATGCTGTAGAATGAATGGAGCAGAATTAGCTTCCAGCCCATGCTGGTGAACTAAGTAAGAATGCAGACAGGGCCACTTTGTCCTTGTGGAAACAGGGCTACTTTTCACTCTCTGCCACCTGGGAGGCACGTTGAGAGTCATCACAGGGGCTTTTGGCATTGGGAATACTGTTAGTTAAATATGGAAAGGTATCCCCTTCTGCTGAAGGTTCATGAAGCCCAGGAGGAAGTGTGTGCTGTGTCACTGCGCTTGTGCTCGCTCACACACGTGTGCATGTGTGCGGAGCATATGAGAAAGACCAGAAGAGCGTAGTCGGGCAGTTCGCAGGAGTCCCAGGGGCCGTGGAAATCTTCCATTGTCTCATTTTGTGACACGAATGAGTCATGTTCTCCTTTGTTTTCCTGTGTGTTGGGTGGAGACGCTCATCTGCAGCTTAAGACAGCAGTTCTGCTTCAGGTGCCTTGACTGAATCAGCCCCACACTGTCAGCTTTCCCCTTGGGCTTTAAAAATTTTTAAAAACATTTTTTTTTACTTATTTATTTGAGAGAGAAGGAGAAATAAGGAGAGAGAGAGTGAACACACCAGGGCTCTAGCCACTGCAGATGAAGTTCAGATTCATGTGCCGCCATCTTTGGGTCCTGGGGAATAGAACCTGGGTCCTTTGGCTTTGCAGACAAGTGCCTTAACCGCTAAGCCATCTTCCAGCCACCCTTCTTGGGCTTTTATAAGAAAGCCTATGGCCCGGCCTTCTTTGCTTTATGCCGAGGCGCTCCATAGTGAGAGCAGGGAAGGTTGCAGTGAGCTATCTGACTGGGTGACTTGTGTCTAAGAAGGGTCTGTTTTCCATGAACCTGGGATTCTGGTTAACATGTTCTGTCTCTGGCACTGGAGCTACTGGGCAGAGAGAGGGAGGAGGGGGGTGAAGGGAATGTGTGGTCAGGCAAGTCAGGGTCCTATTGGGACTATGGCCAGGAAGTGGGTACAGTAGAGGCACTTTTCCAAGCCTGGTGGAGTGGGGCTGAAGTCTATTGCCACAGGGACCAGATGGCAGTAGTGCAGGTGGCTGCTGACAGCTGGTACCAAAGAAGACCTGATGTGTTTCCTTGGTATCCAGTGGGAAGCAAGAATGCGGTGTCTGTATTTTCCATTCCCCACCCTGTGTGACCTTGGGAGGCAATGCTAATTTGTCATGATAAGCTTTTCTGTTGTGCTCAGAGAAGTCTCAGAATCCCTTCATTGGCATTTTAGAGTAAGAGTTCAAATTGATTATTGTCTCACTGCTGTGAGGGGAGGACATAAACTTTGGAATGGAGCAACTATACGCTCTGGGTACTAAACAAGCATGTTGGTTGGGTTTGTTTGTTTGTTTGTTTTTTTTTTTTTTTGGTTGCATGGGACCGAGGTACAACTCAGCTGAGCAGACACTAAGCCAGTGAAGGAAAATGGCTTGGAAAAGGGGAGGCTAAGCTAGGCCTTGAGGGACAGCCCTAGTGGAGGCTGGCCTCAAGAGGCCACAGCAGTCTCACACCTGTCTGTGTAGTTCAGAGTAAGGACACTTCCAACAAGACTGTGGTACTGAGGTCTTGCTCTGGGAAAACTTTAGGTGAGGAAGTTCTGACAAGCCCGGCTAGGCCTTGCTCTTAACATGCTTTTGGGACTAAGCTGGGCTGTGTGCTCTTGACAGGGTCTTGGAGGTCAGGGGTGTGATGGGGCCAAGCTAAACAACGTGATCTTCACAGGCGTCTTGGGAGATGGTGCAGGGAATGGCAAGGGTTAAGGTCACATGGGGAGCAAAATGATCTTGGAGCTCAAATCTAGAAGGATGAGCCCAACATAAGGGTTGGCTGGGAGAGGCACCAAGTATCCACCTGGGGACTAGGGAGCCATAGGTGGGGACAGGGAAGACTGTGGGCTGAGCAGCTGCTTGGCAGGACCTTGTGTGCACTGGGCGAGAAGCCGTTGTGGGGTTGTCTCCGCTGTCTCCCGAGCACCAGCCCGGGACTCGCTTCCCAAGGCAGCATCGTATTTCCTGTGGCTTTTCTTGATCCTCCTCTTGCACCTGGCAAGGTGACTAGTGGTAACAACTGTCAAGCTCTTTTCTGGGAGATGACAGGTTGAGGCGATCATTTGGCAAACCTCACAGATTCCAAGGTGAGGCATACGGCTCACCAGGTTGGAGGGTGCCTGCCAAGTGCCCGTGGTGCCTTCGGGGCTGTCTTCATGGTGTCAGTGGCTTTAAGCCAGAGCAGGCGGCTGTCTGTACTCAGGTGGCCCTCCCCACCCCCTGCTGGATTGTGCTGATTTCTAATCAGATTTCCTCCTGACCGTGCCCTCTGCCCCAAGCTGTCTTCTCTGCTCCACATAGCTCTGTTTCCCAGATGTCAAATGCTATAGAACGAGTCACTCTTAAACCAAGTGATGTACAACAATAAATGCCTTGTTGTCTCTTATAGTTTCTGAATCAGGAATTCAGGAAGCCCTTGGTTTGGCTTAGTTCTGGCCTAGGTGTTCTCATGATGTGACAGTCAGATGGTAGCTTCAGAACTGAGGGCTGACCAGGAATCTTCCCCTTCATGTAGTCCCTCTGTGGAGGCTGGCTTTCTCACTGTGTGGATGGCCTCTTCAAGAATCACCACCCAGGGCTGGAGAGATGGCTTAGCGGTTAAGGCCTTTGCCTGCGAAGCCTAAGGACCCCGGTTCAATTCTCCAGATCCCGCATAAGCCAGATGCACATGGTGGCGCATGCGTCTGGAGTTCGTTTGCAGTGGCTGGAGGCCCTGGTGTGCCCATTCTTACTCTCTCTCCCCCCCCATCTCTAATAAATAAATAAATAAAATAAAATCTTTAAAAAAAAAAAAAAGAATCACCACCCAGAGTCAGGTAGATACCACATGGTGTTTCTTTAAATCTAACCTTGGCAGTCACATGATGTTCATTCCGCCTGGCTTTATTAGTCACCAAATGCCAACTTACCCGAAGAGGAGGGACCTCCATCTTCTTAATGAGAAGGATGTGAGATGTCAAAGAATTTGCCCACATGATGTAAAAGCTTCCTACCCATTCAGGACTCACCACGCAGATGGGTTTGAGATGCCTGGCGGTGTTGGTCAGCTTTCCATTGCTGTAACAAAGAAGGCGTGAGATAATCAACTTACAAAGAGAAACAGGTTTATCTGGGCTTATCATTCTGGAGTTTCAGTCCAGGAGTGAATGGACCCATCGCTGTGGGTCTGGGGCAAAGGAGCACATCCTGGAAGGAGGGTGCGGCAGAGCCAAACCACTCACCTCAAACAGGAAGAGGAGGAGCCTGGAGTGCCACAATTCTCTTCACTGACAACCCCTGTGACCCAAAGACTTCCTGCAAGGTCCCACTACCTCCCAGGAGTGCCCTTCCTAGAGGCCGTGCCTGTAACACACGGGCCTCTCAGGGCGGCATCCAACATCTAAATTATGACACTGGCTGAAACCCCACTTCATTCTGACTCCCTCACCTCGTTGTGCTTCTCTTGGCTTGTGGATCCGAGGGCACAGTTACTGAGGCGTACTCTTGAATGCGCTGCGGATTTGACTCGTCAGTTCATGACCTGATATCTTGTAATCATTCACCCACTCGTTCATTTTTTCATTCTCCTTTATCCCCAGACCTTATCCTCATTCCACTATTTTCCTGAAGTTTCTTTTCTCCCTAGCTCAGTACTAAAACGCTCCATGCATACTGCAAGGCACGTGTCTCATCTTTTGTCTACCCAAGACAAAGCAGTGAGGCCAGAGAGATCGCTCAGCTAAATAGATTTCTTGGTTTTACTTCTTAGCACTGTACACTGGCCTTTTCACGTGTCACCACTCAATTTTCTCCAATGGCTGGAAAGAAGACCTTTAAAAAAATTTTTTTTAAAGTGAATGGTATTTTTTTAATTTTAAGTTTTATTTATTTATTTGCAAGCAGAAAGAGAGAGATAGAAGAAAGGCAGACAGAGAGAGAATGGGCACTCCAGAGTCTCTAGCCACTGCAAACGAACTCCAGATGCATGTGTCCCTTGTGTATCTGGCTTATGTGGGTCCTGGAGAATCGAACCGGGATCCTTTGGCTTCGCAGGCAGACGCCTTAACCGCTAAGCCATTTCTCCAGCCCCGCCTCCATTTTTTTTTTTTTAACAAAATTGTATTTGGAATAAAAAAAAAATGTGTCCCTATTTTCACTGTAATAACTGTTGTCCTTTCTCTTGGTGCAGGTTCCAATTATGGGAGCCCACGGCCAGCCCACGCCAACATGAACGCCAATGCAGCTGCGGGGCTCGCCCCCGAGCACATCCCCACCCCCGGCGCTGCGCTGTCCTGGCAGGCCGCCATCGATGCTGCCCGGCAGGCCAAGTTGATGGGCAGTGCTGGCAACACGACCATCTCCACCGTCAGCTCCACCCAGCGGAAGCGGCAGCAGTATGGGAAACCCAAGAAGCAAGGTAGTACGGCTGCCACACGGCCTCCCCGTGCCCTGCTCTGCCTCACCTTGAAGAACCCCATCAGGAGAGCGTGCATCAGCATTGTCGAATGGAAATATCCTTTGTGCTCCGGGCTGGGAAGGGTGTTTCTGGGGCCTGTACCAGGTCTAGACTGGTATTGTCAATGCTTGACCTATCCGCAGATGTCCCACTGCGCCTGTGCAAGTTAGAGCTCTGGGCCCTCCTTGAGGCTCCGAGAGTCAACCATCTCTAAGGACAATGTTCTGGAATTTGCTGCTATTTCAAGCTGACCACTAGTCCCCCATCCCTCCTCCCCGCCACCCACCATCTCATATACAGCTTGAACAGCCCTAATCTAAAAATCTGAAGTCTGAATTGTTCCAAAAATCTAAAACTTGACAATGCTCACGTGATGCCATAAGTGGGGAAATCTCACACCTGATCTCATGTGACAGGTTGCCTCGTGTGACAGCTGACCTCATGTGACAGGTAGAGTGCCTTCATTTTGAACAGAGATATTGCCGGCTGTGTGTAGAAATAAATTTCATGCTCAGACTTGGGTCCTATTACTAAGATTTCTTATGTGTGTGCAAATAATCACAAAATCAAAAGAAAATCCAAGACTGAAATACTCAAGCATTTTGGAGAAGGGATATTCAACTCATCAGAAGAGATTTTAGAAAAATGAGCCCATGGTCGGTGTGGGATACACGCTTGTTAGCTGAGCTTGCCTGGGACTGCTCCTCACTATACGCTTCTTCATAATGTTCTTTCCTTCCCATGGCATGGTGCTAGGGGAGTTCAAGAGCTCGCCCCTCTTCAGGGTGGAAGGGCCAAGAGATGTATAAGGACATGGTGGTCAGTGGCCCTGGCTCTCAGCTCTGGCCTGGAGATCAGAGGTTCTCAGCTCGGGATCTGTGTTGGAATTATCTGGAAACTTTCAGCAAATTCTCAATGTCTTCAAAGCTCTCCAGGTGAACCTGTGCGCTAGACAAAGTGGGGAGCTTTGTCTGGAGTAAACACAGATCCGCGTAGTACATGTAGAGGCCAGTGTAGGGTCCTCAGAAAACATGGCTTTGAAAGCCTGGGTTCTCATTATAGACACAGGCCCTTAACATCTGAGCATCGTGGGATTAGACTAGAAAAGGTTTTTTTTTTTTTTTAAATATATTTTATTTATTTATTTATTTATTTATTTATTTATTTATTTATTTATTTGATAGAGAGAAAGAGACAGAGAGAGAGAAAGAGAGAAGGAGAGAATGGGCACACCAGGGCCTCCAGCCACTGCAAACGAACTCCAGATGCATGTGCCCCCTTGTGCATCTGGCTTACGTGGGTCCTGGAGAATCGAACCGGGATCCTTTGGCTTTGAAGGCAAACACCTTAACCGCTAAGCCATCTCTCCAGCCCCTAGAAAAGGTTTTAAAGATCCATTGGTCCAGCCCAGACTCTCACCAGGAGTGAAAGGAGTTGCACACAATGACTCAACTCTCCATGTCTTGTTTTCAGGGACAGACAGGACTAAATCCTGGGTCTTAGTGCTGGCCATTTTTGTGATATTGGTTTATTTGGGCAGTGCCACCTGCCCATAAGCATGGGAGTGCTGAGTTTCATTCCTGAGTTCCTAAGAATTTTAAAATGAGGCTGGAGTTAGCAGTTAAGGTGTTGGCCTACAAAGCTAAAGGACCCAAGTTTGATTCCCCAGGACCCATGTCAGCCAGATGCACAAGGGGGCGCACGCATCTGGAGTTCATTTGCAGCTGCTGAAGGCCCTGGCGTGCCCATTCTCTCTCTCGCTCTCCCTCTTTCTCTAACAAATAAATAAATAAATAAACAAAACAAACAACAACAACAAAAAAAGAAGTTTCAAATGATGGGTAGTGGTTGGAAGGTAAAAGAAGATTGAGCTGCAGACAAAAAAAGAAAGTTCTGCTGAGCAAACAGCACACATTTTCTGGTTGTTTGACTGTCTTCACCCCAAAGTAGCTGTAATAGGATGAGTTCTATGCCGGGGCTGCTTCTGACTGGCAGGTCTGTGCTAAGCCAAGCATGATTCCCAAATGAGTGAGCCTGGGCTTGGTCAGCCCTGTCAGGCCGCCTTCATAGCCACTCGTGGCAGGGCCATGGAGTGGCAGAGCTGCACCCTTGCAGGTCAGCCACTCTGAGAGGTCCAGAAGGCCTAAAGAACCGGTGACCTTTCCCTTCCTTTACCCAGCTGGCAGTGACAGAACTGGATTGAAATTCAGAATCCTGGAGTCCAAATCGCCATACTTCCTGTGTTTCTTGCATCGTGGTAGCAGTTGAACAGTGCTCCTGAGGTCTAAGTAGAATTAGAGAGCTCGTTCCTAGGTAAGGCTAGGTTGTTACCAGGGGAGACTACGGAGTTCCTAGGTAAGAGACCAGAGCATTATATGGAGGGACTAAGAAATTTCTAGCGAAGACTAGATAGTTCCTAGAAGGGGCTGGATAGTTACCAGGTAGGACCATCTGGGGTGTCCAAACTTTTGATGCTGTGATGTATGAACAAATGGGTTGGGTCATGTTATTAGTTCTCCTGGGATACATGTAGCACACAGACCATAGGTTGGACGTGCCTGGATTAGACAGTTACTAAGTGGGACTTGTTAGTTAGTGGGTGGAATAATTCCAGCTAGATAATTCCTGGCTGGGACTAGATAGATTCTAACTGGCTGCTCAGGAGGTGCAGTCCAGTTCTATGGGGATGGACAAGGACCTGAATCTGGGGCCTGCATGGGTGCTGCGCTTGCCTCTCCTGGGGGAAGGTGCCCTCCCACCTGGGGAGAGGGCGGGGATGGAGATAGGGACTCAGCTAGTTGCGTGGCATTTCCAGATTGCCTAGGTCAGCAGAGGAGACTGCTAGCTGTGTGTACCGACGAGTCAGCTCTTGAAAAGGTGGAATCCGGTACTGCCCGTCATCAGAGGGCTCGTTTCCAAGGTGATCTGGTCCTCCCAGGGTGACAGGAGTAATTTGGCTCCTCTGGGCTCTCCTCTGTTGCTCAGCCATGGCTGTGTCCCTGTTTATCTCGTTGTCTTCTTTATATATGGTTTGCTCCAGCGTCAGGTCTGTGTTTTGGTGTAAGGTGATAGGCTAGTTGACTTTTAGGGAGTGGGGGGGTCAGCACTTGAAACACCCCAAGCTGGTCTGCTTTGATTCGAGTGAGGTGACATCTGAAGAGTGGATGGATGCCTGGCTCAGTTGATTTTCCCTCAGGGCACCAAAAAGAATGCACATGGCACCATAACACAGTAAGAATGGAACTGAGCAGCCTGGACTGGGGGCACCAACCTGAGCAGGTGGTGACAGAATTAGGAAGGAAACGGAATGCCGGGCGTGGTGGTGCACGCCTTTAATCCCAGCACTCGGGAGGCAGAGGTAGGAGGATCGCCGTGAGTTCGAGGCCACCCTGAGACTACATAGTTAATTCCAGGTCAGCCTGGACCAGAGTGAGACTCTACCTCGCAAAACCAAAAAAAAAAAAAAAAAAAAAAAAAAAAAAAAAGGAGATGCAAAGGAGATGCAGGTGGCTTCAGGGTAGATAGCGCACAGTGGTCCTCTAAGTTGGACACTCCCAGGGTCCCATCATAAACAGTCCCGTGACACTAACCACCACTGTGCCTCAGTTTTCTCTTGCATTAGTGGCAATCCCTGTTCCTCCATGCCATGGGTCTGGAGTCATCAAAGGGCCTGAGTGAGAACTCTGCATGAGTGATGGCTCCTGTCCTTGCTGACACCTCTCTCCACCAGCTTCTGTCCCCAGTGCCATTGGCTCCCGGCCATCTCAGGGCAGCAGGCTATGAAGGATGAGCCCATTGCTTGGACTGGGTCCTGTATCCAGCTATGCATCTTGCTCAGTGAAGGTGGGGGTCTTAGGCAGAGGCGCTGTCCATGTCTATACAGGGGGCAGGTTGGGAAGACCCTGCAGGCTATCTTGTAGGTACTAAGAACAGGTGGACAATGACACCTTTTACGAGTCACCTCAGCTGTATTCTGGGACTGCTGGGGATCCATCATGAAGGTAGCACCCATCTTGCCTTACTTTGTGTGTGTGTGTCAGGGGTGGGGGAGTCCTGAGCCTCCAACACGCAGAACCTCACTTTCAAAGACTGACAAGTAAAATCTAGAAACTTCCATTAAAGGCTACATTCCCTTAAAACCTCATTCCATCACTCACCCCTTCTAAGCATACTTAGGGCCTCTAATGAGCCTCAGGGACATGAGGTGCTGGGAGACCCTTCTTGGGCCAGCACGGCTCTTGCACTTGAAGCACACATGAGGGAAAATGAAGTCAAGTGCAATCTGAGTAAATAAAAGAAGGGGAAGACATTTTTAGAAATCTGTGTTTACTCTGGCACACGACTGGCCTCCACTGCTCTTGACATATTAGGAAAAAATTTTGGCGGGGCCACACTAGAAGCACTTAAAAAGGCATATGTTTCTTCTCAGAATACAAGGGGCTTGGAATGCATTGTTTAAACAGAATTCTTATGAATCTTTGATTCATTAAAGAAATATATAGATGTCTGTTTGTTTCACTTAACTGTGGCATTAACTTCCTTAACTCCTTTCTCAGACCATTTGAAATAATCATTTTGCTGACTATTTTCGCCAATTGTGTGGCCTTAGCCATCTACATCCCCTTTCCAGAGGACGACTCCAATGCCACCAACTCCAACCTGGTAAGTCTTGAGTCTCTGCACTTCTTAGCACTTGATGGAAAACTGAGCTTGGACCACACTGAGATGTGCAAGCGAAGTGAGAGCCCAGTGTGGAACAGCTCAGCTCTACTGGCCATTTTGCTCTCTATTCAAATCAGCACCTGGCTTATCACAGTGTGTTTTCAGAAAGAATATTCCAATCAGGCCTCGGAGACTGGCTCCGTGTGCCCATGTGCAGGATCCCGTGCAGTGCCACAAATGTGCTGCGGAAGTCTTGAGCGCAGGTGTCTGCTGGGGCGAGCGTTCTTAGATCACTTGTCACGTGTATTTTGAGTGCCTGTGTTGTATTGGTGGGGCCTGCTTGCGTGATTGCAGCATTTCTGCACGATTGCATGAGCAATAATTTCTAGGAAGCTTTTAGGAAAGTTTTCTTTTTTTTTCAGCCAAGAGGTATTATTGAGTTAAAACGGTTTTATTTTCTTGGGAAAGACGGCTTTCCATTTTGATTGCAGAGAGGCCAACCCTGGCGCATGGAGGTTAGGATTTGTCCATGGAAAAAGCGGACAGCATGTTTACTTTGGGCTGAGTGTGAAGTCATTACAAATGCAAAGGCCTTCACTCGTCTGGGCATGTGAGGAAAAAAAGTTCTGGAATGCGCTTGGCAGCCTGGGGGCTGCCTGGAGTGCTCTTCCACAAACCTGCAGAGAAATCTTGTCTCTCCCCCTCCTCTGCCGACTCATTGCTGCTCTTCCTGTGATTTTCACGAAGTGGGTTTGGTCACCAAGGCCAGCGTCTTCCCCATCATGGGTTCCTTCTAGGAGGCAGGACAGGACTGTTAGATGAGGTTGGTTTAGGCAAAGTAGGAGGGTTATGGGCTTTGCCTCCCTGTAGTTGGATCAGAACCTGTTTTATTTTAACCTTTAACATTTCCAAAGAAATCTGATGCATGTTTTAGAGTTCTCTGACATTCCCTCAGATTTTGCAATTCGCCACAGACATGTATTGGATGGATGAGGTGTCGTGTGTGTGTGTGTGTGTGTGTGTGTGTGTGTGAGTGTGTGTGCGCATGTACGTGTATGTAGGGGCTGTAACTGTTGGTGTGGGGCCCTGTGCTTGGGACAGGTTGATTGCAAGGTCCCAGAGCTGGGCAGTGGGTGTTGAGTGGTAACATGGCAGAGGATTCTCACTTTGGTCCATGCAGTCTGTGTAGCTATTAGAGGTGTGACTTTGTCTCTTAACAAGGACGCTTCCATGACAAAATGACAAGTGAAAGTGGCACTGTGTCTGGAGCTCCTTCCATACACCCCCTCACTCCCCTACTGCCGTGCTGAAGAGTGCCCAGTGGTTTAAAGGGCAGGTCTGCTTCCAAACTGAGTCCAGTACTCGGCCCAGGCAGAGCAGAGTCTGGTTTGTTTATGGTGCCTGAGACAGCCACCCGCCGTTCCCAGAAGGGTTTTCAGGCCCACTGGAGTAGCTGCCCACAGAGAAACCCTGTGCAGGGTGAGACCCTCCACCTTACCTCCCTGTGAGGCGGAGGGGCCAGTGGGTGAGAATAAGGTTGGTCAACGTTGACCTTTTTCTGGGGATGGCTGGATGCAGATGATGCAGGGACAGCACTTTGTTTTCAATAATCCTAGAGAATGATGGAAGAGTCCTACAACTAGAACTTTCTAAAAAGCCATCTAATCAAGTCCTCGATGATTCCCTAAAACCTCTGTGATCTGACCTCCTACTCTCTGCCCTCTGCCTGTCATTCCTGCCCTGGTAGGGGAGGGAGCCAATGGGGATTTCAGAACCCCCAAACCAATCAGGCTTCACCCTAGCAGCGAGGCTGGAGTGCTCTGCTTGTGGCATAGCCCCGGAAAGTGTCCTGGCCTGGGCTTTATCCTCGGCAGCATCTTACCTTGACAAAAATGCCTTTCCAAACTCAGGCCTTTAGTGTATCTTCCTCCATCGCCAGGAACCCTGCTAGCGCTTTATCCCAGCTCTCTTGTTTTCTGTCTTGTCTCTCCTCATGGTCAACGTGTCTCTTTTCCTATATGGAAGGAAGGCCCCTCTTTGGGGACATGATGCCCAGGACTTTCTTTCCTGGCTCCAAGTTTTTTAAAAATATATTTTAATTTATTTATTTGACAGAAGGAGAGAGAGAGAGAGAGAGAGAGAGAATGGGTGCACCAGGACCTCCAGCCACTACAAACGAACTCCAGATGTATGCCCCACCTTGTGCAGTTGGCTTATGTAGGTCCTGGGGAATCGAATCTGGGTCCTTTGGCTTTGCAGGCAAGTGCCTTAAATGCTAAGCCATTTCTCCAGCCCCGACTCCAAGTTTTTAACACAGCTGGGCAGTAGTTCCTGCAGTGGTAGCCTGTGGGCCTTGGGGAGATTTTAAGTGGCCATCTATCACATCATGTCCCACCTTCCTTTTTCTTTTTAAAAATATTTTATTTATTTATTTTTAAAGTTTTATTAATTATGGACATACTTAGTATGCAAACATCATGTGTTCATACCATCCTTTCCCTCATCCCGGTCTCCTCATTGAGGTTGCAAGTTATCCCCATGGGGATTGTGGGTTATGCATTGTGGGAGCAGCAATCAGTTACTGGGGAGAGGCAGTGCCTCTGAGCATGATGTCCCAACTTGTGGCTCTAACGATTTTTCCACCCCGTCTTCCACAAAATTCCCTGAGCCATGATGATGCCCCCTTTTCTTGCCGCAGAATTATTTCTTTTCATTTTCTGTGTCTTGGTTTTTTTCCACCTATAAAATGGGAATGATGGCCTTAACGGTATCTCTGTCATAGGGTTGTGATGGGTGTTAAAAAAGTCAGGCTATAGCCGGGTGTGGCAGCGCACGCCTTTAATCCCAGCACTCAGGAAGCAGAGGTAGGAGGATTACATGAGTTGGAGGCCATCCTGAGACTACAGAGTGAATTCCTGGTCAGCCTGGGCTAGAGTGAAACCCTACCTTGAAAAACCAAAAAAGTAAAAAGTAACAAGTAAATAAATAAAAGAGTTATGCAAATCTCTTTCAGAAGAGTGCTATTGGAAGGGCTGAGGGTTGGGTCTTATCGATGTTGGTGTTGTTGCCATGGTTATCATCATCCCCTTCACCCCACTTGGTGAGCGTTGCCTTCTTCCTGGACTGTCAAGGCAGCCTTTCTCCCGGTACCCTCCCTCCAGGCTCTCCCTTGCACCCGCGCGTATTAGTCTTCTGTGGTCAGTTGGCAAACATTCCCACCAAGAGCCAGGGACTGCATTTGGGATACCTAAAGCCATAGGCCTTGTCACAAGTAGGGAAGATCGCACACGGCTAGTTGTTTATGAACGGGAAAAGGTCTTACACGAGGCGTGTCAGTCTGCGGTACCCACACGGGTAAAGGCTTATGATCGTGCTCTTTGTGGCGCGGTGCTGGGCCTTTTGGCTTATGGCAACAGTTGGACTTGACTGTGATATCAAGTGGTCCCTAGAGTCTTTAATGGCAGGAGAAGGCTCTTGTAGAGTGAGTGAGATGGGTCACATGGAACTTAAATGTTTGTGAAGTGAAAAGGAGACTTTGCCAAGACCCAGCTGACAGTGACAATAGGGTCAGAGAGGGGGTGGTGGATTTGAGAGGTGATATTTCCTGCTTCCGTGACCAGCTGAATGCTCTGGCTCCAGGATGGTGATGTTGGTAGCCATGCGCCATGAGCCACAATGACCAGGAGGAAGGAAGCTCCCCTGCAAGGCACGGGGGATGATGGATAAGGTGGGTAATTAGCTTACTGAAGAGCTCCTAGCATTTGGATGGAGATATCTGTGGGCATTTGTTGGCGCCAGGAGCTCAGGGTCAGCTCATGATGCAGTGAGAGATTGGATAGGTGGGAGGAGAAAGAGAAGAAGGAACCAAGGGTCTGGTGCAACACTGGCCACAGGGTGAGGAGCACGAGGTCCGGGCCAGACCTGCTGGCTGCAAAATGTCAGAGAAAGCAGAGCAAAGGAAGAACCTGGCGAAGGTCTGGCCCCAGAGGCAGGATGTAAAACTGCTGAGTAGGGCCTTGGAGGCTAAAGAAACAGGCAACTGAAGAGTGCCCAAGAGGGATGGGCTGGGGTTCAGGCTTGTCACTACAGCAACTCAAGGTTGGTGAGCAGAGCATCAGCCTGGCTGCAGAGCTGAGCTCAGCTTGGGTTAAAAGTGGAAGAGGATGTTGGTTTGAGCATGTACCACACGCACCTTGACACAGCGGCTGCGCTTCTGTGCTAATTGATCAAGGCTCTGAGGCCAAATTGGTTCCCTGGCCAAACTGTTCATTACCCCAGAAATGAAGCTTGAGTATTCCCCCCAGGAGATTTGTCACCTGGGTCTTTTGATAAAGAATTGCCATGCCAGAGCCACAGCAGAGACCGAGATTCTCAAACTGATGGGAGGAGCTTACAGGGAAGTGGTTCAAATGCATGTTCCCAGGTCTACCCTGGAGATGCTGATTCCTTGATCAGTCTCCAGAGGGGCCCCTGCAGACTGCATTTCTAATGGATTCTCAGTTGCTTGCTGAGAAAGTGGTCTAAGATGTTCTCCACGGAATGAGTATCTCTGCCTCCAGATCCCTCCACGGTTTGTTTCTGTTTTCATACAACTTTCCGCGTACCTTTCTCTAGGATCCAGACAGGGTGGTAATACACGTCAGCCGCCGAGAGGTTCCCACTCTATTCGGTGCATCCACTTAGCAAAGCCTACTCACTCGAGCCCAGAACTCACAGACTCTCGTGTGCGCCTGCTCCTGCTCCTGCTCTGGGCGTCTCCTGTAGCCCCTCCATCTCGCATCCATTCTCCAGCCTGTTATGGGATTTCCGTCTCTAACACTTCGCTTACTTTCCTTTCTGACAGATGAAAAGCAATCCCGAGCAGACCGTTATTTTCATTTTTAAGATTGTTCCCTCGCTTAAATACAAGTTTGTGTGTCTCATGCTCCATTCAGCACGCTTTTTTTTTTTGCACTTAAATTCGTCACCTTTGTTATCTTATTTTTTTCTTACTAGTGAAGCACAATGAGGCTGAGTTGGCCTGTCACATATGTTCTTCTTTCTTAGTCACAGTCCTGGTGTTGGTCACACCACCCACTATGCAGTGCATCATTTATAACACAGCCACTGTGAGCCCATTTGTCCGACAGCTGTTACTCAGTAGGTAAATTCTTTTTTTGTATTTTTAAAATTTATTTATTTATTATTAGTTATGTACATACTCAGTGTGAAAACCATCCTTAGCCTCCTCCCTATCCTTCCCTCTCCAAAGGGACCCTCCTCGTTGGGGATGTCGGTCATCCCCATGGGGATTGTGGGTCGTGCATTGTGGGGGTATCGATCAGTTATGGGGAAGAGGCAATGTCTCTGCATAACGTCCCAACCTGGGGCTTTTACAATCTTTCCACCCCCTCTTCCACAATTTTCCTTGAGCCATGCCTGGTTTGTTTTAGATTCAGTAAGTAAATTCTATAGTGCCCGGTGAACAGCCTCTGTCAGCCGAGACAACCTATTGTGCGCAGTCTCCTGGCTTTCTGCAAACCCCAAAGTTCACAAAGACTTGCTTGGAGTTGTAATATTAAGAGCCTATATTGGCATTTGACCTTGCGTGGAGAATAGTATCTTTTACTTCCTGGGCAAGAGCCAGGCTCTGGGTGGAGTTGGAGAAAAGAGGGAGAGACGAGAAGGGAAGAAGCTTGAGACATTATGTTCCCAAGCACCGCTGAAAATTTGGGGCAATTAAATTGCACTCTAACTTGCGAAGGTTAAGCAGTGATATGTGTGAGAGGAATAGAGCTGTTCCTGGTGTGGCAGATATGTCTGTCCTTTAGAATTCAAGAGCCCCTCCTCCTTGGGGGTATGTCAGGATCCCCAATAACTCAGGATGGCTTCTGCCTCAGAAGGGTACAGAGGAGAGCAGAAGTCTGCCTCCTGGCTACTCTAATGTAGAAGAATGATTGTGCGGCGGGAAGAAGCTGGAGGTGGGGGAATCCCCCGGGTTTTCTGATGTGTACGGTGGGAGCCTCAGAAGGAGAGCCCCGGGTAGCCTGTGGAGCGTTGCTTCCACTGTCACTAGCCAGTCAGCTCAGGGACCCAGAAAGTGTCCTTATTCCCAGACAGTGCTAAGTTAAAGCCACCCCACGTAGGGACCTACATTTAGACTATCTCAAGTCCTGAGTCTGAGTGCTGCTGGGCAGCTCTGAGAAGGGACTGACCATGCCACTCCCCTCAGCTTGCCTGAGAGAAACACATGCCCAATAATGATGATCCCAAGTGAGCTTTATTGCTGCCATCTGTGGATCATCCTAAAGTGGACAAGCTCATTTTATAGGCTGTAGGGATAATACTGGGTAACTACGGTAATGAGCTCCGGTATTACCTCTGACACCTCTCCATGATGGCAGTAAGGTGACACGGGGCTACAGAGGGCAGCAGAGGAGAGTTTGTTTTTAGGTGAGAGAAAGCTTGGACCAATGAACCTGGAAAGTGTTTCTATCGAGCAAGGCTCCCTCACAGGATCCCAGTAAACACATCTGATGGAAACTTGATGGGAAGATGTCTTTAAAGCCGTGCAAGGGGGCTGGAGAGATGGCTTAGCAGTTAAGGCGTTTGCCTGCGAAGCCTAAGGACCCAGGTCCGATTCTCCAGGTCCACGTAAGCCAGATGCACAAGGTGGCGCATGTGCATGGAGTTTGTTTGCAGTGGCTAGAGTCCATGGCATGCCCATTCTTTCTCTCTCTCTGTCTCTAATAAATGAATAAAAATAAAATCTTTTTGTAAAAAAAGCTGTGCACGGACCGGGGAGATTGCTCAATGGGTAAAATACTTGCTGCAAAGCATGAGGATCCGAGTTCAGATCCCCGGAGCCCACATAAAGCTGGATGCAGTAGCAAGCGCCTGTTGCCCTAACACTTCTACAGGGAGAGGGAGGCAGAGGCAGGAGAATCCCCAGAAACTTGTGGACAGCTAGCCTGGCTTACACAATGGAGAACAACAAAGAGACTCTGCCTTAAACAAGGTAGAAGGTTATCTTCTGACCTTCGAGCATATGCCATGGCATGTGCATGTGGGTGTGTGGCATGTGCATGTGGGTACAACACACGTGTGTGTGTGTGTGTGTATGTATGCATGCACACACAGATTTTAAAAAATATTTTTATTTTATTTATTTATTTGAGAGGAAGAGGAGAGAGAGAGAGAGAGAGAAGAAAGAAAGAGAGAGAGAGAGAGAAAGAGAAAGAGAGAATGTGCACACCAGGGCCTCCAGCGACTGCAAACAAACTCCAGATGCATGCGTCACCTTGTGCATCTGGCTTATGTCAGTCCTGGGGAAGCGAGCCTTGAACTGGGGTCCTTAGGCTTCACAGGCAAGCACTTAACTGCTAAGCCATCTCCCCAGGCAGACTTTTTTTTTTTAAGTTGGGTAGGAGACAGGGTTGGAGTCATTGACCCGAGAGAAAGACCTGCACTGTGGTCTTCTGGCAGAAGGAATGTCACCCTTGCGTGGTCATAGTAATCACCTCCAAGCACCATTTCTTAGTGCTTTGCATACATTCTTTCTAATCTCTTAAGTTTTGAATTTGTTTTTATTTTATTTGTCTCCTTAGAGTGGCTGCTT
The DNA here is from genome assembly GCA_036365145.1 of Orientallactaga sibirica. Lineage (NCBI taxonomy): Eukaryota > Metazoa > Chordata > Mammalia > Rodentia > Dipodidae > Orientallactaga > Orientallactaga sibirica. The sequence continues at coordinate 6,440,719 of JAEOAD010001268.1, forward strand.
TCCTCATCTTGCTCGTGGTGGGATTTCTTTTTTTCTTTTTTAGTTTTTTTGAGGTAGGGTTTCACTCTAGCCCAGGCTGACCTGAATTCACTATGTAGTCTCAGGGTGGCCTCAAACTCATGGGGAACCTCCTACCTTTGCCTCCTGAGTGCTGGGGTTAAAGGTGTGCACCACCACACCTGGCTCATGGTGGGATTTCTTGAGCCTTGACCAGTGATTATAACATCTATCTGACTCTTGCTCACTGGACCAAACCCTGCCAGGCATTGTCCTTTTATTGTAGATAATGAAACGAAATCTCAGAGAAATAAGATGACTTGTGGAATAAGTCCACAGTGTGGGTTCTGTGCTCCATTCTCTTTATGAGTCGGGCTTCTGTGAATATCCAGTGAGACAGGTGTGAAAATGTTTCAGAGATGAATTAACGGGTATCTTGAAAAAGCCAGACATACCAAATGAAAACAAACTTGGTTCTATTCCAAAACAAATTTCAGGAAATCTGGACCAGGCAGTGGAAGTACAGCTCCCCCCCTCCCAGTTTTTACTGTCACCACAGCTCACAGAGTGGGATTCCTCAGAAGACACCTTGGCAGACACTGTGCTGAAAAAAGCATGCAGGTTTAAAGATGTTTGCCCCAAGAGCTGTGCATCTGGAGAAAGGGCAGAGCTGGATGCAGGCTAGGATGTGGCCAGGCAGGGGCAGGAAAGGGCCAGCAGAGAGCCCAGATGCCTGTTAGGACCATGAGGGGTTAGTGAGATGACAAGTTCCTTGGTATATTTGAGCTTAATTTAATGGTCTCCACCTTCAGGGTGCCTGAGGCAGTTGTTTGACTCAGTGTTTATATACTAAATATTTAGCAGGAGGAAGGGATGTCTGCTCTGCTCTGCATTTGCCCATGGATGGAAGGAAAGGAGGTGAGTCTCTGAAGTCTAAATATGGTGACACCTCTTGTTCTTTTTTTTTTTTTTTTTACCCATGCTTATTCATCCTGGGGGAAATATTTCATATAAATTCACCCCTTATGTACGGGAACCCTTTTCACATACCAAACTCCTTGACATTTAAGTATGTTTGGATAAAGAGTTTCTAGGTTATAAAATACAAATCTTTAGATCCTTAAGAGAAAAGTTCGGAGCATATTCCATTGGGTGGCATTATCGTTAGAAACGCTAACTGTTGGACCTCCAGTAGCACGGAGAAGCCATTGGGGCACAGCCGATGCTCCAGCATGTCTGAGAATGTCATGTCTGAGAGATTCGGGGTCTGCTATTATAGTACCCACCTTTGTCACATACTCCTCTCCCGTGGCCTCGGCAAGCGCGTCATCGAGTCCCTTCTAGTTACGGGCAAAGTAGGAGTAAGATTTTGCTGGAGGGTTCATGGACGAATGAAGGGTGTTAGCTTTGGGGACTTGATAGCATTGATTCTGGCTTCTCAGTGCTGTCCCCTCCTTTGCGCCCTCTGTTCGCACCGGTCCCTTGTGATGGAGGCACTTGGCTCCGTGCCTCTCTCTACAACGTCCATGTCAGCATTGATACTGCTGGCACGGCTCTAAGAACATGACACGTGTTAGCTCATTTAGTCTTTTCAACAACTCCACCAGACCTCTGTCATAATTACAATCATCCCTATGCTTGTCTGCTTGCATTTGCACTGCGATGTGATAATTGTGTGCATTTATTATAGTCATCCCCTTTAAACATGAGGGAGAAGCCCAGGGCAGTCTAGCTTGCCTGAGGTCTCAGGCTAAGAAGCAGGGCAGTAGCCACAGAGGCCCTGCGTGTGTGGATGGCTCCTGAGTCTGTGCACTGCACTGCTGCCTAGCATGGCCTCCCTGAAGTGTTGGGGGGAGGATGTCAGTTTGGAACGTGGTGTTTTAATTTGCGCACCCTCGTCTGGCATGCGTTTCTACATGACGGCCTCTTTACCAGGGCCACCAAAAGAGAGGTGGCAGTTCTGTTGGGAGTGGAACTCCTCAGGCCAGGCTGCTTCTGTGAGCCTGCTGGAGTCAGGCCATGGAGCCCCTTGCCTGACCCTGGGAGAGACCTCGGAGCAGTCCTCTTCATCTGCCGTCACTTGAGAGGTGGGCTTGGCTTTGAGGTTCTGTTTTCCCAGAATCTAATGACTTAGAGTAGCTGAACTCTTCACTCATACAGGACCCAGGGCTCTTATTAAGTAGAGAAAACCTCTCTAGTTTGGTCGAGGGGTACCCCGAATCGGCCAGATTTCCTAAGATAAACTTAGGACCAGAAGGATATAAAGGAGTTGGTCCTGAGAAGCCCAAAGACTGCGCATGGGCTCCACGCCTTCTTAGAACCTGGAGATGGGACTGGGATCGTGGGGCAGGGCATTCTGAGTGCATTTTAGTCCTAAGCACATAGCCTTAAGGTCCCTTACCTTTCACGGTGTAAAGGTGATATTCCATGGCATTCTCATGCAGTAAGATGTATTTTTTCAGGAGTTGTCCGGGCACCCTAGGTTCTGCTGGCAATGTGACAGTACCACCGAGCCACAGCTGCTGGCAGGCCATGTGCTAGGTAGATAATGCTGAGCTGAATATCACAGCCCTGGCGCCTGACTAGCACCAAGCATTGTCACTTTACTTCCCTGGATTTTAGATTCCTTAGCGGTGAAACGCACATAATAATTTAGTGAGCCACAAGCGAAATGAGAGGAAGCACGCAAAGTGCCCGTTAATGTAGGGGTGTGTCACGATAACGGAGATTACTACTGTTATTAAAACCGCACAGATACTCTGTCTCTAAAATGTTTACTCTGTCTTTTGGGCACATTCTTCCACGAACCTTTTCCCTTAGCCTCAAGATAACTTAGTGATGTAAAAGAACTAAAAGCCAAGTTCCAAATTTAGTTCCTGACCTTTCAGAAATGGATGGTGAGTGGTGTGGCTGTCACTTGCTCGCTGGAGAGCTGGCTAGACTGCTAGAGCAGGGAAAGCGGGTTTCCCCCTACGCTCCGGGTTGGAGTGACCATCCCTCCTACACGTGCATAGCCCCTGGATGGAAACTTTGTTCTTGTTTCTTCCGGGTCCAGTTTAGCTTTGGAGCCACTGAGCACAGCCCAAGGTTCCTTGAGCACCGTCCTCAGACACAGCAGAAACAACAGGGAAATCCTCTCTGCCTACTGGGCCCACAGTGAGAACTATTCTGGCTTGGGCAAGACTCCTCTCTCTTGCCTCTTCAAGTCATCAGAAACAGGGTAGTGCTCTAAGAGCAAGAAGGAGAAGCTTGGGGGTGTCCTAGATGAGACCTCTTTCTTGGGGGGGCAAGGTTCAGGGGCTTTTGGAGCTGTGATCAGAAATGATGTGGCTCTCATGGCTACATGAGGCCTCGTTGGGAACCTGAACACATGCACACTCCTCAGCACAGCTCATGCCGGCAGACTCTGGTTAGGAAAGGAAAGCAGAGCGCAGGCGTGTGGGTGTGAGCCCGAGGGCTAGGCTGGACACAGCGCACCACAGAGCTGTGCTGCTGACGTGGGGCTACCAGGGAAGACATGGAAGGTCTGAGCCCCTCTTTAGCCAGACCATCAAGAGTGAGTATGTGGAAATCTTCAGCATGCCTGAATTCCTTCCACTTCCCCTGTCCAGCCAAGGGGCATGCCGAAGAATGCCCAGAAAGCGATGATGCCTCCATGCCCTTTCAGTGGCCACCGGCTCCTGCTGATGTGACCATGTGGAACAGCATCATGGGCAGAATCACTCTTGTGTTCTTAGGGGACTCCCTCCCTCCCTCCTTCCCTCCCTCCCTCCCTCCCTCCCTCCCTCCCTCCCTCCCTCCCTTCCTTCCTTCCTTCCTTCCTTCCTTCCATTCCTTCCTCCTTTCTAGGCTACAGGCCTCCAGTAGAGGTTCTGAGTAGGGCCGGGGAAATGAGAAGGACAGCTGGGGATGGTCCATCCTGGTCTGCAGGAGTGCCACCGGCCCAGCACGCCAGCCCAGAGTGGGAGGCTGAATTCCAGGGTGACCCAGTGACTCATGACCTCCCTTGAGTTTGGCGGATCCTGTGAAGGAGATGGGTTAGGATTGCCATGGTTAGGTTTTCACTGGGTGGCGCATTGAGCTTTAAGGAAGGAAAAAAGAGAGGGTTCTGACCTAATCAGATGTTTCCATAAAAGGGACCAAGCTAGCCGGGCGTGGTGGCGCACGCCTTTAATCCCACCACTCGGGAGGCAGAGGTAGGAGGATTGCCGTGAGTTCAAGGCCACCCTGAGACTACATAGTTAATTCCAGGTCAGCCTGGGCCAGAGTGAGACCCTACCTCAAAAAAAAAAAAAAAAAGAGGGCTGGAGAGATGGCCTAGCAGTTAAGGCGCTTGCCTGCAAAGCTAAAGGACCCCAGTTTGATTCCCCAGGACCCACGTAAACCAGATGCACAAGGTGGCACATGCATCTGGAGTTTGTTTGCAGTGGCTTGAGGCCCTGGTGCACCCACTCCATCTGCCTCTCCCTGCTTCTCTCTCTCAAATAAATAAATATAAATAAATATATATAAAAAAATTTTGAGCTGGGCGTGGTGGCGCACGCCTTTAATCCCAGCACTTGGGAGGCAGAGGTGGGAGGATTTCCGTGAGTTCGAGGCCACACTGAGACTACATAGTTAATTCCAGGTCAGCCTGGACCAGAGTGAAACCCTACCTCAAAAAAAAAAAAAAAAAAAAAGATGCAAAATACTGGGGGATTTGATAATGTAGGGAAGTTTTCTGTTGCCGTTTTTGACAACAGAGGGGCTCCATAGTGGTGATCTGAGCATAGCCTCTAGATGCTGACCGGAAGTGAGAGGCAAGCCTAGCTTTGTCAGCAGCTCTAGAGAGTTTGGAAAGGACCCCAGATCCAGAGGAGTGCACGGTCAAGGGCCCCAGCTTCATCCTAGCGCTGTCTGGGCAGAGGACCCTATCATGCCAGGCTTGTGCTTCTGATCCACAGACGCTTGCTAAGTGACCTCAGGTCACTCTGCTTCCTTGACCTTTGTTCGTCCAGGAGGAAGTGTGGCTAGGTGGTTCTTTCATATTTTGACCATCTGTGGCTCTTTGCCTGATAAGTGTGCCATTTGACTGGATGTCAGCGTGTTCCCATATGCACTGATTCAGTAAATGCTTATTGGGTGGTGGCTGTGCCTCCTGCTCGGTACTGGAAGTACAAAGTATCCATAAAAGTACAAGAATAGGGCTGGAGAAATGGCTTAGCTGTTAAGGCTGTTCAATTCTCCAGGTCCCACGTTTAGCCAGATGCAAATAGTGATGCAAAGGCGCAATGCTGCACTTGCCCACAAGGGGGCGCACGCGCCTGGAGTTCGTTCACAGCAGTGAGAGGCTGCTGGCGCGTCCATTCTCTCTCTATCTGTCTCTCTGCCCCTCCAAAAAAAATTACAAGAATACTAGAATAAAAGAATTCAAGGTCTCTGTTCTCATGGAGCCTGTGCTCTGAGATGCTACCGGAAACTAGGTAGGTAGGGCTGTAGACAAGGTAGCTTCAGGGCTTCAGAAACACCAACACAGAAGAAGGTTAAAGAGGCCAGAGAGTGAGGGGTCCTTAGAGTGGGTGGGCAGAGAAGGGTTCTTTGAGAAGGGGGAACCTGCAAAGAGATGCAGGAACGAACAGGAGCCAGTGTGGGCAAGGATCTGAGGAGGAACCTGTACACAGGGGACAGCAGGGCGAGGGTTTGGTGGTGAAGAAGGTTGGGAGCTGGGGGTAGGGGTGGGCAGGCTGGCCCTGGAACTATGATGAGGAACGTAGAGTTTGTCCCAGCGGTGGCGTAGGCAGCCAGTTTGCCCCTACCAGCCTTCAAAGGAGCAGGTGCCCAGATAGGGTTGGAGAAGGAGCTGCAGATGACATTTCACATCCCCAAAGGAGTACAGTAGGTGGTTCATATAACGTGATCCCATCGGCTGGAGTTGTGGATGTTGAACACCCACCCCATCAGTCAGGTCCCTCACTCACATCCTGTATAAGGCCCCTCCCTCACACTGCTGCTTCCCTCCCTGAAAGCCCCAAGGCTCTGCCCATCCTTGATTAGTGTTCTGAAGCCTTGCTCCTTTCACATCGGATCCCGTCATTCTCTCCTGATGTGAAAATAAAATCTTGCGCCCCAGGGACTGTCTCCGAGTGCTCTGTATCGCAACCCCAGACCTTCTGGTGAGGACAACGGGAGACCCGCCCCCATGCCTGTCAAGGTCAGGTGTCACCAAGCCTGTGGTTTGGTGGAAGGCGTGGGCTTTCCTGGCATTTCTCTTTCTTGTCTCAATTTTCTTAATAATCACTTCATGCTAATGGTTCTTTGAGGAGTCTGAAGAGGCTCCAGATTGCCGAAGAAAGAGTTGGTGGGAACAGAAATGCTGACCTGGCTGTGTGCCCTGGGGCAGGTCTCTCAACCTTCTGAACCTCAGTTTCCATCTGTTACTTAGGCTAATTACACCTACTTAACTACCAGCTTTTGTGAGAAACATCATCTCACTAGAGATAATGTTCTTAAAAGCACTTTAAAGTTTTGCCTAGCATTATTCAAATGGAAAGTATTGTTATTTTCATGACTGCGTGCTGCTAATTCACCACCTGGGATGTTGAGGAAAGAAGAGGCCGCGGGTACCACCAGGGCTCTGGAGCTGAGTATCCGGGTATGTTGAGATAGATGGGCCGTGCCAGGAAAGACCAGAACACTGTTTGGCAGTGGAGGAGTTATGATCAGATGGGAGCAAAGAGAAATGGTAGTTGAGACAGCTTCTGGGTCTTTCTTGTTGCAACATTCTAAGGCCGCAGTTTGAAAATTCTTCCTCAGGAAGAGGCACTTGAACTTGGCTGTCACCAGCATGAGAATCAAATCATCTTCAGGCTGTCGTGAATGAAATGCGTATTCATTGAGCGGCAGGCTGCACGTGGCAAGGGACATGCAAATACATTTTGCTCGGGATGTCAAGATACTTCATATGAGAAGACAGGCGCCAGTACCAAATTCCCTCCTGGGGGCAGAACAGGGAAATGCTGCATGTTATTCTGTGGAAGCCAGAATGGGTTCTGCCAGGGCCTGCGATACCCTGAGAAAGGCCTCGAAGGCAGGATATTCTATCCAGAAAGGTTTTCCAGGCCTCTGCTGATGGGTTAGGGTTCTCTCAGTCCCTCCTTGTCTTTACCTCTGCCATGGGTAAAGCATCGGCTACCCCTGACAGCCCCCCTTTCTTTTGCAGAAGGGGTTCTGTAGGGATCTGGCTGTGATTTCTTTTTTCAGGCCCTGAGTCATGCAGGGTGAATGTCTCAGGGTTAATGTGACCTAAACCATTGCGGAGTGTGTAGGGGTGGGGTGGGGCGGGTGGGAGAAGAAGCCAAGAGCGAGGCTTGGAAAAGAGAGGGAGGAGAGTGTGCCCACACTCGGATGGCTAGGGCTCGGGAGAGAGGGTCCACAGTGCCCTCCGGAAACCTGCCTTTCCATTATCACGGAAGTTGGTGGCACTGGAAGTTATATCTCTATGCTGGCTGCGTCCCCTGTCTTTGTTTCTAGCTCTTGATCTGTGAAGCTCGGGCTTCAGGTTGAGGACGGCATCAGGGAGTGATAAACAGTGTGGAGAGTGGGAGCAAAACCCGAGTGCCTTGACCTGCGTGCTTAGTGTTCTAGAAACTTCAAAAAAGGATTGAGCAACTTAACTTTCAGCCATGGGGCTGAACAGAGAGAAGTCAGAAACAGCACTGGAGGTTGAATGAAAATGCATGAAAATCCTGCTGTGCGGGCCAGGCCAGAGTGCCCTCCAGCCAGCCTATTATCTGTGTGACCTTCTACAATGGGTGAATAACTGCAGCTTTGGGGAGCAAGATGCCAAACTTGGGCAAAGCAGACCTGGCTTTATTGGTATGGGGCATCACCAAAATGCTCTCTTATGAAATACTCTCTGGGGACCTATGAAAGATTTCTGACACATGTCCGTTTCCATCAACTCAGCTGTGGATAGAGAAGGCGGAAAGGTGAGGAGCAGATGGGGAAGGAAACAGATCCTCAGAAACTCAGATTTCACTGGAGAACAGGAGAGACAAAGAGAGGAAGAGGAGCGGTGTGTCTAAGGGGACTAAACCTAAAAGCAAGCGCTTAAGAATTTTTTGAGGAGACTAGAGGGAGAGGAAAGGACAATGACCCAGTGAAAGCAGATCATGTCCCGCCATCTCAAACCTATGGGGACTGGCTTTGGACTCAAAAAGCAGCAGGTTTTCTCCGGTGTGAATCATGTTCTTGTCCTAATCCCGGATTAGCACCCGTGTGCAGAATCCCACTGGAAAGCAGTATGCCACAGGCACATCTGGCTGTAGTTAGGAGGATGCTGGGAGCAGGGATTTATGCAATCTCTAGGACCTTGTGATTGTTAATTTGCATGTGTGTACACACACACACACACACACAACCAGCTGAGTCCTTTGAAGTTTGGGGAAAAAAACAGTATCCTAGAGTAATCTAGAGATCTCTAAAAGGATATACACGGAGATGGGAGAAGCCCCAGTGTATCATTGTGCAGCAACCCCATCACCAGCATGGCTGCAGAAATCTCCAGTGAATCTCCTGTGACCTGAGCGCCCCTGCCTAGCATCTGCTTGGAAGCTTGCCTCTGCCTTTCGTGTTAAACTACTGCACTGCAAAGACCTGCTGTGGAGCTGTTGATCCCATGTTTAGGCAACGAGGCATTTGAATTTGTCTTCCGGCCACTTTTCAAAGTCTGCACATGTTCCCTTTTGTGCATTTCACTGAACCTCCTCAGTAGTCAGGCCAGGCTCCCTACTTTGGGGATCTCATTACAGTCCGTAGGTTCTCCTTTTAGTTCCCAATTACTTTTAATTATACAAATATCGACCACTAGTACAATTTGAGAGAATGTGCCATGAGCTCTGAGTTTGTAATTTTCAGTCCTCGTTACAACTCTGCGAGTTAAGCGGTTTTCTTCTGCTCTCACAATCAGATAATTCAGAGGCAAAGTGATCTAGCCAGGACCACACAGGTAGGAAACGGAGGATCCTGAAGTGAACCAAATTCTATGTGAGTCAAATCATGCAAGCTTTGTTCTCTGCAGTGCTCGGAATTTTTTGCGTCCATGTCTACTTCAGATAATGACATAAAAAGGAATTGGGGAAGACAGATAAATGTTCTGGTGTCTGAGACCTCAGGAGAGATTAAACAAGCCCCCTTCTCAGAGAGTGCGGGCTAGCTTTGTAGTTGTGCCTCCTGGGCCTTTGTACCATTCCAGGTGGAAGTCTCTGGGACTCTTGCTTTTTGCATCCTGTCTGGTCTAGTCCTAACAATTTCTTTTTGGCCTTTCTGGTGATACTTTGTATAGAATTTTTTTTTTTTCTGATGTAGTCTGTGCAGATTTTGGGGGAGTGAGGTTTTAGCTGGGGAACATGTGGTCACCTTGGAAACTGAAGAAGCCTTCCAAGGTGACTTTTGGGCTTGTTTGGAATGAAGTAGCAACTTGATACGCTTGCTTGAACTGAGGACTCACAGAGGGCGCTTGGGTGTGTGAAGCTGAGGGAGAAAGGGCTGCTCCGGCCCATCCTGAGACGTGGTGCTTCGTTCTTTTGATCCTGCGGAAATGCACACGCGAACGCATCTGTTCAGCCTCACGCGAAGTCAGTGTGAAGAATCAAGCTCAGTATGCATCCATTCTAGGCGCGAAGCTGAAAGAGTGAAGCCTGGTTAAATATCATGGGAAATGTCATGGTCCCTTCTTCTGGACTCACTTCAAAGCCCAAGACCCATTGAATTTTGATTGCAAGACTTCTTTCTATTAATAACATTCCAGAAAGATGGAGTCTAGGCAGATCTTGGCTGCAGGAATTCTGAGTGGCACAGAGCACACTACTTGCCTTTTCAAGTTTTTCACAGTGCTACAGTTTTGACCGAAATGTCTGCAAAGTGGTGCTCTTGGGAGATGGTGGGACCTTGAAGATGCAGGGCCTCGTGGGAAGTCTTCAGGTCATTGGGGATGTGCCTTTGAAAGGGAGGGGCAGCGAGGCCTAGCTCCCTCTGCTCTTTTTTGCCCTGGCTTGTAAGGTAAGTGATTTTGTTCTGCCACACCCCTCTGCTACGCTGGACTGCTCACCACGCGCTCCAAGTGATGGGGCGTGGATTACAACCTCCCACCTGTTTGTTTACTCACTTTCTGCCACACTAGAATTTTCCTGGACTAGTACTGGTCTTGAGAAAGGTGGTGGCTGAAATGCAGTGGTTGAGGGCATTTCTTTTAGCCTCAAGAGAGCCAGCCTCAAGTAGGGAGGGCAGCTGTCCATGAGCATGTGTCCAGGCTGGTGGAAACCCCGAGACGGGGCTGATGAAGAGCCAGTCTGCTGAATGGAATGTCAGCAAGTGAGGGGCGCGGGAATGTTGATGGCAGGCAGGGCTGAAAGCGAGGGGCGCGGGAATGTTGATGGCAGGCAGGGCTGAACGCGAGGGGCGCGGGAATGTTGATGGCAGGCAGAGCTGAAGGCTTATGAGTGAGGACTGGGCAGAGACAAAATGCAAGGGAGGGAGCCGGTAATATAACCAGGAGCGGAGGCCACGTGGGATGCAGTTGGGAGTTCAGCAAGGAGCCGGGGTAGCAGCCTCTAGGAATGGGCTCTTCTTCTTCTTCTTCTTCTTTTTCTCCTTCAACTCCTCCTTCTTCTCCTCCTTCTCCTCCTCCTCCTTTTTCCTCTTCCTCTTCTTCCTCTCCTCCTCCTCCTTCTTTTTCTTTTTCTTCCTCCTCCCCCTTCTTTTTCCTTTTTATTGACAACTTCCATACTTACAGACAATAATCCATGATAATTCCCTCCCCTCCCCCATTTTCCCCTGCACAAATCCACTCTCCATCATATCCCTTCCCTCTCTCCGTTAGTCTTTTATTTTGATGCCATCATCTTTTCCTCCTATTATGAGGGTCTTAAAGGTAGTACTAGACACTGAGGTCGTGGATATCCAGGCCAGCTTCTGTCTGGACAGTTGCACTTTAAGTAGTCCTGCCCTTCCTTCGCCTCTTACGTTCGTTCTGCCACCTCTTCCACAATGGACCCTGAGCCTTGGAAGGTGTGATAGAGATGTTTCAGTGCTGAACACTCCTGTCACTTCTTAGCACTGTGGTGCCTTTTGGGTCATCCCAGTGGTCATCGCCATCTGAAAAGAGAAGCTTCTCTAACCAGAAGTGATGGTAGCGTTATGGGTATGAACATTAGGTAAAGTACTTACAGGGCAGTTTGGTGAGCATAATGTATGCATTTAGCCAGACAAGAGCAGGCGTTATACTCCTTATGCTCATGACCTCCCCCACCATAGGCTTTTGATTAAGTTTTCAATACCAGGCATATGTTCCCTCCCATGGAGCTGGCCTGCAGTCCAATTAGAGAGCAGTTGGTTTCTCCTGTAACAGACATGCCACTATTGCATCCATTGGCTCATTTGGCCTACCTGGCCATACTTGAGGCTTGCAGTGTCCACTGCTTTCACCACTGATGGCTTCTGTCTGCCATAAGACTGCATGTAGTGCAGCTTTTTCCAGCTTTCTGTCAGCCAGTCTACTGGGAGAAGGTTTCCAGCTCAGCCCCAGTTTGATTTCTCGGTGACCTTGCAGCCCAGGCATGTGGAGTCTTCAGCAGTAAGGATCTTATCTATTTTCTGGTGGGAAACCAAGAGTCTTGGCAATAGCCTGAAGTGTTTTGGGGGTATCGGGGACCTCCCTGGCCAACAACTCACTGGAATATATCCCATCCGTGTTCATCAGCCTGGGAACTGTCCACGCTGGAGAGGTGGGTGCTGAGTCGCCGGTTGAGGTCAGGCAGGGTCAGCTGCAGTGTCAACAGAAAGGTCATTCTCCTTGTTGGTCTTTAGGACTGCTGTGTAGGAGCAGGAGGCAGAAGACTGCTTACCCACCAATTCACTGACCAGCAGAATGCCAGGGCAGTGAGAGGGCTGCCTCCTGCCCCCGGTCTTCCACCTCCGCTGTGCAAGGGCGGAGCTGTGGGCACTAGAGCAGAGGTGGGTTTCCTCTCCCAGCATGGGGTCTCGGCCCATGTGGAGCAGCCCCCTAGCAGCCATTCCCCTCCCCCCTTCCCCGAGACTTAGGTGAGGCCGATTTCATTCCCTCTGAGTCCCCTTGAGGGAACTTTGGCAAAAGCCTGTGTGGGCTGCCTGCAGTGTATGTTTATTTAAATGACACAATAAAAACTTACCTCACTGAATTTAAATGTTCAGTTTCATTCTTTGAGAGGGGCACACTAGGATGGTTGGTTGCTCTGCTGGCCTTACTGCAGCCCATCTTTGCCACTTCTGGAGAAGGCAAGAATACTCAAAAGAATTCATGAGTTTTATTGAATCCCTGTGCTTTGTTTATGAGACTCTGTGAGTGGTATGCAATTCTTGTGGTCACAACCAAACTCCTGTGGCAGAAATGAAGGCTTGTGAATGGTTGAAGCTAAAAGAAAACATGACTAGCGTCTCATTTAGTTTCCTTACTGTATAAGATGAGGAAATTGAGGCTGTTGGATTTTTTCCCAAGTTCAAATAAAACTGAAGCCACATTTGCCACGGTCAGTGTCTTTTTGTCTGCACTGCTGACTGACCAGCAGAAGCTAGAAAATGGAGTTTGGGATCTCTGGCTGAGGACATTTTAAATGTGGCTGAAAGCTGCATTCATCACACTTGAGACATTTACATAGGTTTGGAGTAGCAGAACCCAAAATAGTCTTTCCCTTTTCAGGAGCAAGTCTGCATAAAAGGCTCACTGGCTTTGGACTGGGTCCCTTGTCACCTCCATTTCAGTAGCCAGGGTAAGGGATCTGGCCAGGAGGCTGGGTATGTCCCAGCCGGAGAGCAAGCACTGAACGAACGTACAATGCGTTGTCGAGCTGGGCGGAGAGCCAGGTTTGCAGAAGTGGTTTCATGGTGATGAAGAAGGGGGTGTGTACCTCATCTTGACCTCCGCTGTGATGAGGCCTCTACAGAAGAGTAGAGATGACACCAAGGCACTCTGGGGACACATTCAGCTTGTCTTCGTCCATCTGAAACACATAGGCCAGTGAACCCTCTGGAATCGGTCCTGCTGCATGGGGTGACGAGCCAAAACTTGGGCAAAGGCTCATTTCAATAGTTTGTCACCTGCCAAGTCACCTAACGTGCTATGATGTTCCAGGGCTGTAGAATGCTTCCGAGAGAGCTGAGCCTAGCAAGGATGTTATAACCCCCGAGTAACTTACACTGAGCCTGTCTGTTCAGACTGGTTTAAAAAAAAATTATTTATTTATTTATTTGGCTTAAACAAAATTATTTATTTATTTATTTGAGAGAGAGAGAGAGAGAGAGAGAGAGAGAGAATAGGTGCTCCAGGGCCTTTAGCCACTACAAACAAACTCCAGACGCATGTGTCCCCCTGTGCATCTGGCTTATGTGGGTCCTGGGGAATCAAACTGGGGTCCTTAGGCTTTGTAGGCAAATGCCTTAACTGCTAAGCCATTTTCCCATCTCTGTTCAGACTTTTTAAAAAAATAGTTTATTTTGATTTATTTATTTGAGAGAGAGAACTAGAGAGAGAGGGAGAGAATGGGCACACCAGGGCCTCCAGCCACTGCAAATGAACTCCAAATGTGTGTGCCCCCTTGTGCATCTGGCTTACATGGGTCCTGGGGAATTGAACCTGGGTCCTTTGGCTTTGCAGGCAAGTACCTTAAATGCTAAGCAATCTCTCCAGCCTCTGTTCAGACTTTCTTCTGAAAAATATTTTATTTATTTGTTTGAGAGAGAATGAGAGAGAGAGAGAGAAAGAGGCAGATATAGATGGAGAATGGATGTGCCAGGGCCTGAAGCCACTGCCAATGAACTCCAGGTGCACTTACCACCTTGTATATCTAACTTACATGGGTACTGGGGACTAAAACTCTGGTCTTTGGGCTTTTTAGACAAGCACCTTAACTGCTGAGCCATCTCTCCAGCCCTCTCCTCAGACTTTGAACCCTGTGTGCTCAAAATGCCCTACCTCATCTGAGAAGTTTGGAAGTTAATCTCTCATTGCTGACTGCCATCAGACGTGCAGCTCCCTAGAGGGCCACATGCCCGTGGACCCTGTTATGACACACATTTTTATGGTAGGTTTGTTCATACAAAAGATGCCAACTCCACTTGTGACCGGATCTGCTCTCTGCAGCTTCCATAGCAATGGAGGCTTCAGCTGAGTACATGATTGCCTGGAGTGAAGTGTGGCAGTTCTCACCCTCCCTGTAGTTGACTGTGGCTGTGTGACCAAATCTTCTGGGGGTCAGGGGCGCTCAATAGAAGTGCTGTGTACAGCTTCCCAGGTATACCCTTAAAGTATGCCCTTCTTTCCTGCTGGCCTGGATGCAATGACACCATGAGCCATGCTGTATTTATTAGGATCTCTGACTTTAATAAAAAATAAAACAGAAGGCAGCAGTTGGACAGGATGGTGAAGTTCAAGGGTCGCAGGGATGGCAGGACACCAGAGCTGGAGAAGGGACGTACACCGGGGCGCGCCTGCCTTCTCTTTTGGTCCCTTACCTCACATAAAGGACTCTTGTGCTCCTAGGAAATTTTGACAGAGCTCACGGAGGTAAGTTTCCTGTGGCATTTTGTATTGACCAATCAATCCTGCGACTTGATTCTCTTGAAGCTTTCAAGTCGTGACCAACTGCACCTGGAGGGGGAGGCCACAGAGTTAGTTCCAGAAACCAGAACAGCAACACCGCCAGCCAACCAGCAGCACCCGAACTGTAGTTCTCCTTTTTGACTTCCAGGGTAGGGTACAAGTCCTGTGCCAAAATACCATGTACCACCTCACCTTTCAGGACTGGAGGTGAGGCACACGGGCATAGGTTGTGAGGAAGATAGTTGAAATGTGCTTTGCGGGGTATTGGGGTCCAGCTCAGTGGTACCTCACTTGCTTGACATCCGGGAGGCCCTGGATCCTTTCCTGTCACTGAAAACAAGTGGGTGGCTGTCCGAGGACAGCCAAACGACGACTGTGACAACAACCTTGTGATCCTCCAGGCACTAGGTCAGTTGTACTTTCTGCCGTCCTTGAAACTTTCTCGTCTCTTGCCCCGACTCTGTTCCCTGTTTTCCAACATCCTGAGTAGACGTTCTTTTAAAATAAAAACAAGAAAAGGGGTCAGACTTTGTCTTCGTTTACCCCCAAGGACAATCCTGAGTGCTTTTCTCTGACTGTGGAAATGTCCTTTGTAAAATTCAACAATGCGCTTTCCCAGTGAAGTGTGGCCCCTTAGCCTTTCTATTTAAAAAGTTTGTGTTCTTCCTCATGAAAGAAGGCTTGGTGACCTCCCCTCAGTAACAGGCCCTACTTCCAAACAACAAAGAAGCCAGTCTCCACCAGCCCTGCTCTGAGGAGGCTGGCCAGGACTGAACAGCAATAGCTGCCCGGCCAGGAACCTCCTGCAAATCAAAGGCCTGGTCAGAGGTCAAAGTCTTCCAGGTTCTAGAGTTGCCTGCCCCCCACTTCCTGTCCTATCTGTCAAGGTAGCTGCAATCTGTGCACCCAGAGGGCAGAGGGGATTTAGCACTCAGGCCACTGCAGATCAATGAGAACAGGATTAGGATGCAGATGCCTTGGTGGGAGTCCTTTGCCTGGGTGACAATCTTGGTTTCAGGGCAGAAACACTGAAGGCTTAGTAGACCACCTTGGAGGTGAGGAGAAGGTAAGGCCTAGGACGTTCCCTCATCTTATGACTCCTACCCAAGCTGCCTCCCCCCGCCTCAGTGCCAACGGCCAGAGTTCCTCGTCTTGTTTCTGGCTGCGTCCTTAGTTTTCTGTGCCAGCCTTGCCATGAGTCAGAGCTCCCCCTGAAAGAGGAGAGGATGCTTCCTGACAATCTGATCCATGCTGACAAGATTCCCCAAGATGAGGCATCCCTCAGGCCGGTTGCTAAGGCAGTTCCATGTCCTCTAAAGACGCATCCTGCCGGCTGGAGAGATGGCTTAGTGGTTAAGGCGCATACCTGTGAAGCCTAAGGACCCGGGTTCGATTCTCTGGGTCCCACATAAGCCAGATGCACATGGTAGCACATGCACCTGGAGTTTGTTTGTAGTGGCTAGAGGCCCTGGCATACCCATTCTCACTCTCTCCCTCTCTCTCCCTACGTCTTTAATAAAAATAAAAAATAAAATCTTCATATAAATATATGTATATATATATATATATATATATATATATATATATATATATATATATATTTTTTTAAAAAAAAGATGCATCCTGTTTTCCTGGGAGGCAGGTATCGTCTCTGCTTATTAGTACCAGGAGAAGTAGAATTTTCCAGTTGCTGCCATCACGATATACAGATGCCAGTCTCTGTCTGCAGTTACTAGTGTGCCCACATAGTCAGACCAATGTGAAAATGCAGAACACTGCAATCCATGTATTATGGTGGCCACCCACGCGGTGGGGGTGATACACCAACAGTCAGAAGGAGCTAAGGGGTCAGTGTTGTTTAGAATTGTGGGACCAGGATGTCATTCTGCCTCAAACAAGGAGTCAGAAACCAAGAACATTTAAAGGCAGATGTTCGCCCACTGAGTTACACTTCAAGCTCAAGAAAAAAAAAAAAAAAAAAAAAGTATTGCCCCAGAGCATGTTTAAGGACATTTTCAGCATTTTGTACTCAATGTGTCTATTGTTTTTCAAGGCTAGATTTTTAAATTTCTTTAAAAAATTTACTTATACATGGATATGTGTATATATGTATGTGTGCATATGGATGTGCCAGAATCTCTTGCTGTTGCAAATGAATGCCGGGCACATATACCACATTGTATCTGATTTTATGTGAATACTGAGGAGTTGAACCCAGGAACGACTTTCTAAGCAAGTGCCTTTAACCACTGAGCCGTTTTCCCAGCCCTTCCGTGAGTTTTTGCCATCATTTCCCTTCTGCTGTTGACCCTTGAGAACTGACTAGAATGACTCGATTGTTGGATGGGGGGATTCTGATTTTAACCCATTTTCCTCATGCAGGGGATGAATCAACGGTAGAGATGCCTGTTCTGGGGCCCTCGCTCCCTGAAGAGCACTGTACAGAGCACAGGGACGAGGGCGTCCTCTCTGGGAGGCGTCACCAATGGAGAACCAGCATGTCTCCTTCCCAGGGGAAGTGAGCTTAGCCTGGAGCACGCCTGCCCTGGGGTGGGGTGGGGTGGAGAGCGCTGAGGCAGATCTTCCTGGAAAGCCATTTTTGGGGGGTACTTTCATCACCAGTTGCTTCTCTCTCCTCCAATCGCGATACGGCTTTGCTGGGTGCAGGAGTCTAGGTTGGCAGCTGTGGTCTCAGAACCTGAGAGACATCATTCCAAGCCCTTCTGACTTCTAAAGTTGTCACGGAAAAACCAGCTCTATTCGGACAGGCCTGCCGTTATGTGTGCGTTGGTCGTCCCACTTCCTTTGCTCTGTATATTTAGTGTTTGACTATAATAAGACACATGGAGTTCCTTTTCGGCTCCTGTCTGTTGGTGCTCTCTAGGCCTCCTATACAGGGATGGGCATCTCTTTCCCTAGATTGGGGAATTTTTATCCTATTTTTTAATTTTTTTTATTTGAGAGAGAGAGAGAATTGGCATGCCAGGGCCTCAGCCACTGCAATGGAGCTCCAGATGCTTGCGCCACCTAGTGGGCATGTGTGACTGCGCTTGCCTCACCTTTGTGCATCTGGCTTATGTGGGATCTGGAGAGTCGAACATGGGTCCTTAGGCTTTGCAGGCAAGCGCCTTAACCACTAAACCATCTCTCCAGCCCTATAGTTTCTATTAAAATATTTCCTATACCTTTGGCATAGAATATTTCCCCTCTACCCATAATTCATGGATTTGGACCTTTCATCATTTCCAAAAGATCTATTGTTCATACATTTAAAAAAATTGTTATTCTTCTTGACGGAATGAAATAATTCCTCTACCTTGTTTTCATGCACTGTCATTCTGTCCCCCATATGATCCACTCTCTTGGTGAGGCTTTCCACTGACCTTTTTTATTGGACTTGCTGAATTTTTTATTTCTAACATTGTTTCAGTTTGATTTTTTTTCAATATCTCTATCTCCTTCTTGAATTCTATTTTCATATCTGTTCCTGACTTCCTTATTTCATTCAGTTGTTTGTTTATGTTCTCTTGGAATGTACTGAAAAATTTAGTTGTATCCTCTGTGAATTCTTTGAACATGTTTATAATTGCTCCTTTATGTTCTTTGTTTGGAATTTCATCTGAGTCACTCTCTTTGGGGGCCATTGCTATGGGATTGGTGGTAATTTCTGGAGGCACATTATGATCGTTTTTCATGTTACTTATGTCTTTATTTTAGGCTGTGCCCATCTGGAGTTAGTTCATTGGTTGAGGGTTGTTTCCTGTCACCTTTCTTCTTTCATTGGAGGTGTTTGCACTGTTCAGGAGGGACTAGGCTGTGGTGGGGTTAAAGTGATGTTTTCATCTGTGAGGGTGCCAGGCCTCAACAATGGCATTACTGTTTGTGCTTTGTTAGTTATTGCCCACTAGGTACAGAGTGGCAGTTGAAAGAACAAAGTAAGATATAAACATTGTTTTAGGGCGTGAAGAAAAATGGCATTACTTTGTGCTTTGTTAGTTATTGTGGGTGTGAGTGGAAAGAAAATAAAAGAAGATATAAACATGGTAGAGGATGAGGATGGGAACAGAGATAGAAGAGGGGACTGTACAGGCAAAAAATGGGGGATGGAGTTTTTTAAAACAAATTTGTTTATTTATTAGAACAGACAGAGAGAGAAAGAGGCTGAGGGGAGTGAGGGGAGACAATGGGCGCACCAGGGCCTCCAGCCACTGCAAATGAACTCCAGATGCATGCGCCACCTTGTGCATCTGGCTTACGTGGGTACTGGGGAATCGAGCCTCAAACTGGGGTCCTTAGGCTTCACAGGCAAGTGCTTAACCGCTAAGCCATCTCTCCAGCCCGGGGATGGAGTTTTATTAAAGCTAGATTGACAAGACAGGTGTAAAGATGCTCAGTTAGATGATGTAGAACAGCCTCATCTCTCAGGAGGTTGAGCCATAGAGACCCTGCAAACCAGGCCAGTCTTTGTTCTTTGGGAGAAGAAAAAGAAAAGTGAACAGACAAAAGGGGGGGGGAAGCAGAGAGAAATGATAGAAGGCAAGAACAGTGGGTGACTGGGCTGGCTCGCTAAATTGACCTTGGGTATTACATAAAGAAGGAATAGCTGCAGTGGAGGAATGGGCTCTGGAGAGATATAGGTTATTAAAACCGACTGGCCTGACTTGGATTTCATCTTGTTACAGAGTTCCTCCACTTTCCCCTCCTGTCCTGGAGTATGCTCCGTGTTGGTTTTCACCAGTCAGGTTCTTCTTTTAGAGATTCTCAGAGCCATATCCGTGTGAACTTACTCATGGAGTTAATTGATTCTGTTCTGGGAGCTGGGGATGGCTGGGGTGAGCTTCATCTAGTTGCTGTCACTGTAATTAAGTTGATAGGCAGCTTTTTTTTTTTTTTTTTTTTTTTTTGTGCTGGCTGGAGCAATTGTTTGGAGCTTGTGCCTCATTCCCAGGTACTGTTTTTGGGTTCCTTGTTGGAACACCAAAGACCATCTGGGGTGTCACAGTCATTACGGGTCCTTTCGTAAGATACCCCGTGAATGTGACTTTTGTAGGAACTTTGTAGGCAGAGGCCCTCAAGACTGTTCTTCTGCATACCAGTCAGTGGTGGCAGCGGTGTTTGTAGCAGCAGCAACAGGTCTGATGGGGGAGGTTTGTTAAAGCAACAAGTGATTGGGTTGGAGAGGCAGGAGAAGCAGCTGGCGGTGGGGTGCGCTGTTTCTGTTCCTTTCCATTTCTAACAATAATCGGCCCCGCTCGATCTGCTACTGACATCTTACTACAAATCAGCCTGTAGCTTTCTTTCTTTTTTTTTTTTTGGGGGTGCAGAGACATAGAGAGAAAGGGAGACAGATAGAGATGGGCGCGCCAGCAGCTTCTCTGCTTCTGCGAATGAAATCCAGATGTGTGCGCCCCCTTGTGGTCAATTGTGGCATTGCGCCCTTGCTTCACTTTGCATTTGGCTGAACGTGGGACCTGGAGATTGGAACCAGCATTCTTAGGCTTAGGAGGCAGGCACCTTAACTGCTAAGCCATCTGTCCAGCCCAGCCTGTAGCTTTCTGTGATGACTGACCTTGAGCCAATCTGGAGTTAAATACCTGGGTTCTGAAAGCAGGTTTTTCTACATATACTCATCACACTTGGGGTCATGTGTGCAGGAGTCCATAGGCCAGGCTGTGTGGAGGAAGTTGTTTTTTTTCTTCACCTTTTTCAAAGTGGTGCTCATGTCTATTTCACTATGCAACAATCCTTTCCTTGGTCATAGTGGCAAGCTAAATTTAGAGCAGAATCTTGAACTCATTAGGAGGTTTTGCTTATTTGTACTTCAGCAGCAGTGGCTGGGAAAGATGATAACAGGATTTTTTTCTCTTTTTTTCTTTATTATTTATGAGAGGGAGTGGGGAGAATTGGCATGCCAGGGCCTTAGCCACTGCAAACAAACTCCAGACACATGCGCCACCTTGTGTGCATGCACAACCTGTGCTCATGCATCCCTTTATGCATCTGGCATATGTGGGTTCTGGGGTGTCAAAGCTTCATAGGTAAGTGCCTTAACCACCAAGCCATCTCTCCAGCCTCAGCAACAGTATTATTTAAGTGTGAGGTGTGCATGCATGTGTATATGTGTATAGGCACACATGTGAATGTGTGTGTGTGTGTGTGTGTGTGTGTGTGTGTGCCAGAGGACAACCAGGTATTACCCCCAGGAATTCTATCCCACACTTGGAGACTGGTTCTCCCACTGCCCTGAAGCTCACCAGTTAGGCTAGGCTGGTTATCCAGTGAGCTTCAGGGATCTGCCTTTGTCTTCCTCCCCTGATTATAGTGCTCCAGAGATAGCAGGTGCTCACAACCACAGCTAGATTGAATTGATATGGGTTCTGGGGATCAAACTCAGGCCCTCATGCTTGTGAGGCAGGGACTTTACAAACTGAACTTTCTCTCCCAGGCCCTGGCAACAGTATTCTGAAAGCTGGAGAGTAGATGGTCAGGTAAGAACTGACTTTGCCTATATAAGGTAGCTGAATCCCAAGCTGAAAGGGGAAATTCAGATACAGTTAAACATGCAGCTCACAATCCCACAAGCTTTGGGAATTGGTGACACTAGGCATTTCTTTATTTAAACAGGGGCTGAAATGAGGCTTAAAACTTGGAGAATTGTTTTAAGAAATTTTTAGAACCCAGGTTCCTACTCCCATTATTGGCAGCTTGTATCCTTCTCCACTTTAGCTGAAGATTGGAGTGTTGCTCTCCAGTGGGTGGGAAGCAGTGCCTCTCTGAAGTGGTTAGGCTTAGACTAGAGCACACAGCCCTGCCTCTGCTGAGCTGTCTCCCCAGGTGGGCGAGTGATGTCCACAGACCTGTAATGTTTAGGTAGAAGTTTAGAACCCACCTTCTAGCAGAGAGGCCCAGCTTATAGAAGACAGCAGAGCTATACCAAGACCCATCAGAGCACAGAACCAGCCCTGGGATGAGTCTCACCTGCCATTCAGTGTATCCTCTTGAGATTTTACTGTTTCACTCTTAAATATGACCAAAGATTCTTAAATATCCAGGAAAGTCTACAAAAGGAAAGTCGAAGCCAACATGAACAAGCAAAGGATGCTTATTTAAAGCAAGCAAGCAAACAAACAAACAAACAAACAAACAAACAAACAAACAAAAAACAACAAAAGGAAAAGTTTCTGCTGTCCTTAGGGAAAATATTGCCTCCCTGAAGTAGAAGAGGCTTATTCTATCAAAGGAACATTGAGAAAACAAATAGGAATACTTGGAAATTAAAAATGTGACTCATAGCTATATGTAGTGGCTCACATTTATATTCTCAAAACTTGGGAGGTGGATTGCCATGAGTTCAAATCCAGCATGAGCTGCATAGTGAGTTCAGGACAGCTTGGGCTATAGAATGAGACTGCATCTCAATCCCTCCCCCAACTATGATCTCTGAGGACTATGAATGGTTACAAATAAAACTGAAGAATCTCCAGGAAAGGGAAAAAAAAAA
Source organism: Orientallactaga sibirica (assembly GCA_036365145.1). Classification (NCBI taxonomy): domain Eukaryota; kingdom Metazoa; phylum Chordata; class Mammalia; order Rodentia; family Dipodidae; genus Orientallactaga; species Orientallactaga sibirica. The sequence continues at coordinate 6,462,828 of JAEOAD010001268.1, forward strand.
AGTCAGACATGGAAAAAAAAGTAGATGAAAAAAATAATGACAATTACATAACTTGAGCAAGAAATCTCATATCTAATTACTAAGGAGTTCCAGGAAGAGATGAATGAAAAATTAGAGGGGAGGAAATTGCCAATGGACATTTTTTGGAGCAGAAAGATATGGATTTCATTAACTGGACACGCAAATTAACAGACTAACAGTAAGGCACATCGTTGTAAAAATTCAGGAAGGTTTGGGACAATTGAGCAATATGACAAGTTTCTGAGAAGAAGAAAACTATCACAAAAGATTTAACAAGAGCACAGAAAGCTAGAAGACAATGAGGCCATATCCTGAGCATTGTGGAAGGAAGTGATTTCCTGCCGAGAATTTTATACCCAACTGAACTATCACTCAAGCAACCATGTAGAACAAAATCATTTTTTGAAGGAATGTTTTTTTTAAATATATTTAATTTAATTAATTTATTTATTTGAGAGAGAGGGATATACAGAAATAGGCAGATAGAGAGAGAGAGAGAGAGAATGGGTGCTCCAGGGCCTCCGGCCACTGCAAACGAACTCCAGATGCGTGCACCCCCTTGTGCATTTGGCTGACGTGGGTCCTGGGGAATCGAGCCCTGAACCAGGGTCCTTAGGCTCCACAGGCAAGCGTTTAACCGCTAAGCCATCTCTCCAGCCCCAAATCATTTTTAGATTATTATGAACCTATAACAAACAGTGAGCTACTGGAGAAAATTCTTTGCTATGAGGAGAATTCAAGCCAAGGGGAACACAGAGTTCAGAACACACGTCTCAGCCTAGGAGAGGGACAAACAGGATCTGTGACAAGAGGTTCTCCCTGGCTGAGGGAATATAAGCACAATGCACAAATATAAGTCCATGGGACATACCCTGGGGAGGACAAAAAAGAGGTGTGAGAAAACTTAAGTCCTCACCTCCCATAATGGAGAATAAGCTGAAAATCACAAACACTCATCTTACATAAAAACACAATTAAATGTCAAAGGAAGGAGGTTGGTTAGGGAAGGAAAATGAGAGGAGAGTTTACGAATTACTTTTTGTATCATGTGACCAACTGCCGGCCAAGAAGCAGCTTAAAGGAAGAAGGGTTTATTTTGGCTTACAGGTTGCGGGTATGGTCTGTCATGACAGGAAAGGCATGGTGGCAGGAATGTGAAGTGATTCCGCAGTCAGGAAACTGAGAAATGAATGCTTGCGCTAAGCTCATTTTCTCCTTTGTATACAGGTCAGGACCCCTGTCCTTGGAATGGTGCCTCCCTCATTCAGAGTGGGTCTTCCAACCTCAGTTAAACCTTTTTGGAAATACCCTCATAGATACACCCAGAGATTTGTGTTTCCATGGTGACTCTAAATCAAGTCAGGTTGACAGTGAAGATAAACCATCAAAGAAGAAAACTATAGATTTTTTTTTCTAATGAGCCTTTCAGAGTTATTTGATTTTTAAAATTTTTTTAAAGTTTAAAAGTTTTATTTATTTATTTATTTATTTATTTATTTATTTATTTATTTATGAGAGTCAGAGAGAGAGAGAGACAGACAGACAGACAGACAGAGAGAATGGGTGTGCCAGCACCTCCAGTTACTGCAAACAAGCTCCAGACACATGCGCCACCTTGTATATCTGGCTTACGTGGGTCCTGGGGGAATCGAACCTGAGTCCTTTGGCTTTGCAGGCAAACGCTCAACTGCTAAGCCATCCCTCCAGCCCGAGTTACTTGATTTTTACGTATATCTCTAATAGATAGAAAGCAGAACAAATTCATAGCTTCTTGCTGAGAAGTGGCTATGTCCTTTGGACTTATTTATCATAAATAAGTCCTTCGTTGCTCCTTCATGTATCCCACAGATCTTGTTTTCGGTTTTGAGTACTTGTGTGCCTTTTGGTCATTTAGTTTTTCAGTGCCCCCCCCCCCACCTACTTTTCATTACACTTGTTCTTGGTGAACTCTAAGTTTCAGGAATTAGTGACTCTCTGTCCTACCATGCTCTCATTTCCCGCTGGGTGTGGCTGGGTCTTCATTGTAGCGTTGGGAAGTCTCAGCTGTGCTTCATACTCTCCCAGGGAAGGGAGTCGAGGCTGATGATGCATTTACTTTTTTTTCTAGTGGGGAGAAGCATGCTCTACTCATAAAGTTCGAGAAGGTGCAGCAGTGATTGTTTTGCTAAGCGCAGTGCGCAGCATGGAGTAGATCCTTGACAGATGGCTGAGCATGGCAGTGTGACTCCTCTCTCCTGCTTCTCATTTTTCAGTGAACCAACGGTCCCCCCTCTGCATTCTCAAAAGTAGCTCTGACACCAGGCAGAATGGGCCCGTCACAGCCTTCCCCCCTCCTCTTACTTACAATTGTGCGATCTGAAATTGAATTGAGATTTAATACTTTGAATCTTGAAGGATATTGGAGTTTCAGGGAAGTATAAATGCCTTTTGAGAGGAAAAATACTATGCCTCATTATCATAGTAATTTCCAACCTGGAGTTCACACACTCAAGCATCTCACAAAGAGCATAATAGTGGTGAGAGAGCTCTTTTTAATATTTCAAATCACCTAATGGAAATCGCCCATTTATTCCTGATAACGCTGCAAAGAGTAATCGCAGCGTCAAGTTTCTTGGCTTCAGTTGAACGTGTGTCTTACCTGCTTGACCCAGTGTGGAAGCTTTGTCTGCATTGATCAGATATTTGGCTTGGTGGCGATCCCTCATTGTAAATACAAGAACGAGAGCACAGACCATCATTGGCAGTGGTTTATTTGTTGATAGCTTCTTGTGAATGGTGCTGGTGTGATGAAAAAGAGCCATTGGGAGTCAAGAGATTGTGCAGCCTCCAATGCAAGGGGAGAGCCTGGGGTACATAGATGAGGGGGTGCAGATCAGGATGTGCACAGCATGGTGTGAGGGCACTGAAGATCTGCTTCACTGGCCTGCCTCATCATTTTGCCGGTTTGAGGTGTGGGTGTTGCTGTATACGATTCCCAATGGGTCACCTCTGGGCAATCCAGACTCTACCATGCAGATCCTGGCAGCAGAGATAAATGCAGCAAGGCAAATTAGCCCCCCAGGGAATTGGAGTCTCAAACCATAAAAAAAATGACAGAGGATCATGGCCTCCTTTTTTGCTTTGTAAAAGTCACTTGCACTTTTCTGGGACACCACCTCGCTTCTATGCCCGCCTATATGGCTTGGCAAACAAAGGGCGCACTCTGGCCTCTGGCAGTTCCGGCTTGAGCTAGAGGCTGTGTATATGACTTTGATAGCCATTTACCTCTCAAGTGACTTGAAACAGGAACGTTGGGACTTGTTTTGTGTTGCTGAGTGTTGCGCACAGCAGCCCTCAGTAAACATTCCCCAACCCCCGCCCCCGCCCCCAGGCCAGTTAAAGCTGTTGCCACAGGCTTTGGCCCTTGGTTTTTCTAAGCTTGTTTTGGTATGTCCTGATTTCCTATTTCCAACCAGATTGTGAGGTCACTGACTTCAGTTTATTTATATGCATGCCTTAGTTTGCTCCTCTGAAAAATGAGGATAAAAATAACTATTTGGGGCTGGGGAAATGGTTCAGTTTGGCATGCAAGGGTGAGGACCTGAGCATACATGTTGTGTGTAGTAGGAGCTGACCACAACTGCTGTAATCCCAGCACTTGGGAAGTGGAGCCCCAGGGCAAACTGGATAGCCAGACTGGCCGAACTGGTGCAAGTTAGGTTCAGTGAGGGACCCTGTCTCAACAAATAAGGTGGACAGTGATTGAGGTCCTGTCACCTGGTCCTGTCACTATGCATATGTGTATGCATGTGTACCCACAATCACAGGTGTATCCCCCACATATGAACATGAATAAACATATGCACGCATACTATAGACACTGATAAACATGCTTATTTTACAGGTTTGCGCAAGTGTTAGGGGCTGAGGATTTAATTTCGGTCTTAAATTCTCCCATCCACCCATCTTCCCTTACTTCCAAAGAACCCTCTCCAAAGAGGAAGGAGGCGGTCACGTTCTTGAAGAGGTAGGCCAGCTCTGGCACCGGTCACTTCCTGTGTACACTGTCCTGCTCCCGCTCACTGAGTCTCAGCAGATGCTTCTGCACAGGGCTGATCTATCCTTTCACCCAGCCTGAATGAGTTTGCTGGGGAGCGACAGGCCCCACCCAGTTTTCTTTCCACAGTTAGACCAGACATGAAGGCTCTTTACTGAGGAAAATAGTCTGTTATTTCTTACTATCCACAAAACAAAAAAGCAAACAAACAAGAACAACAACAACAACAACAAAATTCAAGCAAGCCCGGAACATGTCCATGGGAGTAAATAATGACAAGAGCCCTGCAATAGGGAGAGAGCAGGTGGACGTGTCCTACATTAACAGCAGAGGGCCAGAAGAGAGTCGGGGTGGGGGGGACCCACTGCATGCCGTCTGGCCTTGGAGGGGCTTTACACAGGGCACCTGCTATTAGCAGAGTGCCTTTGTACTTCTCAGCATTGAAGTGTGTGCAGTGAACACGGTCCTCTGCTGAGATGAAAGTTACTTGTCTTTGTGCTTTTGCGGCTTTCTTCATCCCGTGCCAACACAAAGCCATGGCCTCCTTGAAGACCTTAGCAAAGCCGAACAACTGTTGCTCGTCATGCGCCCCTGCATGGGGAAAGCTCATGAGGACGCCGACTTAAAACAGGATGACTGAAATTTGTATAGTGCTTAAAACTGACAGGAATTTCTCTTTTCCCATAAGCTTTCTGAGTCTTGTCATAGCTTGTGACGCCCGGGGGGCTGAGAATCTCCCTTTAAGGAAAAGACTCGAAGGTGCCATGCCAAGTTCATAAAGCTGACAGCTGAGGGGGGCAGTGCAAACCACTGGTAAGGCTGCTTCAGTGCCACCGCTAATAGTCTGGAGATTAAGACTTTCTGTAATCCTCCATGGAAGACATCACAGCAGGTCTATCTCTTTCTGTTTTAGGGAGGGCCGTGAAGAAAATGGCTTTCAGATTTCAGTGAAGGTCTGCAGAGAAAGGGGGAGCGCAGGATTGTCTTCAAGTCTGATCCAGGTGCCAGGAAAGTTCAGCAAACTTGTTTACCATGGCCGGGTCAGGCTCTTCTCTGCTTAGATTGGGTTTGCAATGACTCGGGCCTCAGAGCACCCCAGTGATGAGGATGGCTTGTTAGGGTCATGGCCCCTGTGTAAAACAAGGACGATTTGTGACTGATATAAAACATAAGCTGGGCCGGGCGTGGTGGCGCACGCCTTTCATCCCAGCACTCGGGAGGCAGAGGTAGGAGGATTGCCGTGGGTTTGAGGCCACCCTGAGACTACATAGTGAATTCCAGGTCATCCTGAGCTAGAGTGAGACCCTACCTCGAAAAACCAAAACCAAACCAAAACAAAACAAAACAAAACAAAAAAAAAAACAAAAATACCCAGAAACATAAACAGGTGCCACCTGCATCTAGGTCCAGCTTCTTGGGCTCCCGTGAAGTGAAGTGTTCACCTTATCCACTGTGAGAGAAATCAAGGGCTCCATCGTTTTATCTAGGTTTGCTCGAGTCCCTGGAAACCAATATCTTTACTGTCTTGCTGTGGTTAATCAGCTGCTTGGTTTTCCCTCCTCCCTGGCAGTCTGCAACGTTCCTCTTCTCTCTGTGTATCTTCCCTCTGCTTGCCTGAAAGACCTGCTTCCTCCATGGAGTCTCTGCTCCCAGCACTGCACACTCAGGTCTTGTGGGTTGCCACCAGTTCGTGCCTTGGTAACGCTGCTTGGTAACTGTTTCCTGGGCACTAACCCTGAGTGTCTTCTTTAGGAAGTCTCTGTCGTGTGTCTCTCACACAGCCCCGGTGTGCACACGTACTCATTGGTGAAGCAAAACTAGGAACCTGGATCTGTTTTGCAGCCCGAGGCCAATCCCGTCACTTCCACCGACTTCACAGTCCTTGTTTGTAAATTGAAAGAGGTGAACTGCATGCTCTTTACTAGAACCAATGCAGATTAATCAGGATAAGTCACTGCTTTTGCCTGCCTATAAGCACCCCCACTTCCTGGCAACTGGTCTGTCTGAATCCTGATCTCTATCTAAACACTGAAATTCCCTCCCTCTCCCCTGTCACCTCCCTCTGATAGTACAACTGCTTCTTTTTGGCTTGTCATCTGCTCCTACAACTTGGCTGTATGAACTTAATTTTTTTTTTCTTGGGCTGGAGACATGGCTAAGTGGTTAAGGCACTTGCCTGCAAAGCCAAATGACCCAGGTTTGATTCCCCAGGACCTACATAAGCCAAATGCACAAGGTGGCACATGTATCTGGAGTTGGTTTGCAGTGGCTAGAGGCCCTGGGGTGCCCATTCTCTTTCTCTCTCTGCCTCTTTCTTTCTCTGTCTTAATAAATAAATAAATAAGAATAAATAAATATTAAAAAAAAAATTTTTTTTAAAGTTGTCTTGGGCTGGAGGGATGGCTTAGCGTTTAAGGCATTTACCTGCAAAGCTAAAGAACCCTGGTTCGATTCCCCAGGACCCACGTTAGCCAGATGCACAAGGGGGTGCATGTATCTGGAGTTCGTTTGCAGTGGCTGGAGGCCCTTGCATGCCCATTCTCTCTGCCCCTCTCCCTCTTTCTCTGCAAAATAAACAAATACAAATTAAAATAAACTTTTCTTTGTACTACCAGAGGGAGGTGACAGAGGAGATGAAGGGAATTTCAGTGTTTAGAAGTGGAGATCAGGGGTTAAGTCCTAGCCTCACCGCTTGTTAGTCACGTCACCTTGACCACTGTACTTGTTGTCAGTGCCCTTCTCGTGAGAAACAGGGAGGTAACACTAGTCTCACAAGGCAATCCAGGACTGAGTAAGGTAACACTTGTATGATGCCCACCTAGTGTAAGTGCTCACAAGGGGTGGTGCCAGTCACAATTATCGTAATGCAGGAGGGAGCGGAAAGCACAGAAGTGTGTCTTCTAATCCTCCAGTGAGCGTTTTATGACCTGAACGCTATTGAATTGTAAGACAACGCCTTTATCATTTTAATAAGCAGTGTCGTGGTTTGAGAAAATCATTTCAGTTCTAATAAGAACACTAGCAATGCTAATTATGCACATGATCGTGTTTTAATCGAGTTCTGTGATTTATGGAATCGGGAGAGATAAACATGGGTTGACTCTCCAGAGCCTCTGATTGTTGGTGAGTGATTCAAGCAGTCATTCGTGTTTCCTGCCAGTGCAAATAAATTACAGGCAGACCTTTGCTTCTGAACCAAAGGGTGCAAAATAGAATGGATTCCAAGTGAGGAAACCGCTTTGATTATTCACCTCATTCTTGTCGTGTTTTGCTAAGGAGAGATTCTCCAGCTTGTCCTCAGTAGCAAGACCCACTCTTGACCTTGCTTTGCTTTCCCAATTGCTGTGTATTTAAGCAGTTAAACCTCTGCTATTTCAATTGGAGGGTAGCTTAATGCTATAGGCAATTAAGAGACAAGACTTTGTATTTATCATAGACGTTCTCACTGTCTTGCTTTGAGATGCTAAGGAAGTCACCGGACTAACCCTTGCCACAAGCATCCAAGGCAGGGTGGGCATCACCTGGCTTTAGCAAGGAGCCCAAACTTTTTTTTTAATCTTTAAAAAATTTACTAGAGACAGAAAAAGAGAGAGAGAGAGAGAGAGGGAGAGAGAGACAGAGAGAGAGGGAGAGAATGGGCACACCGAGACCTCTAGCCACTGCAAAAGAACTCCAGATGCATGCTCCACCTTGTGCATCTGGCTTACTTGGGTCCTGGGGAATTGAACCTGGTTCCTTTGCCTTTGCAGGCAAGCGCCTTAACCGCTAAGCCATCTCTCCAGCCCCAAAACTTTAACAAAACAACATTTTATTTATTTACTTGAGAAAGAGATAGAGATAGAGAAAGAGGCAGATATAAAGAGAGAATGGGTGTGCCAGGGCCTCTAGCTACCGCAAATGAACTCTAGACACATGTACCACCTTGTACATCTGGGGAATTGAACCTGGCTCCTTAGGCTTTGCAAGCAAGTTCCTTAGCTTCTGAGCCACCTCTCTCCAGCCCCGAGCCAAAACGTTGAATGTCCTTTGCTGCTTGAGTGCAAAAACAGATGTCAAGTGAAAAAATATATGTCAAGTGAGATTTTACCTTTCAGATAACTAACTTGTGCATTTGTGTGTGTATGACTCACCTGGAGTTCAAGCACTTGTAAGGGTTTCAGTGCAAAGGGTCTTCGTTAAATAGAGACAATAGTCTGATGAAAATTGTGTCTTTTTGTTGGCAATGTATGAGCTGCACTTAGGATTTCCAGGTCTCCTTTGTCTGTGCCTTGACGATTCATGTTTAACCAAGTCAGCACTGACTCTTAAGTGAGAAAGAACGATGAAGACAAGGGAGAGCCAGAAAGCCAACTTTGAGGAAGTATTCAGAGAGCCCAAAGAACGAGTGGCAATGGCCTTCATGCAGAGGGTACGTAGCTAGTGGAGGAAGAGCTTTGATAAAATAGGAAGAGGTCCTAAGGATCTAGCTCTGTTGTTGAAGTACTTGCTTGGTGTGCATGAGGCTCTGGGGTTTGATTTGCACACACACACACACATACACACACACACACAGCCTGAAACTTCAAAGGAGTGTCTTACCCACCAAGCCCATGATCTCAAGGACAGTTCTGTAGGCCTGCCAGGCCCAGCAGACATCCTGCACTGTCAGGAGATGGGTCTTCGTGCCATGTTTCATGTTTCATTTCTTCTAGCTTACCCCTCATTGTCAGCCCCAGTCAGGAGCAGGGGATGCTTACATCCTTGCTAGTGAGTCTTTGGGAGGGTTTTCTGGAAGGTGGGAGAAACTTGAGACTGAGCTGGTGGCACGTGCTTAGCCTGTCTTTAGGGGGCTAACCAATTCTTTATGTGGCTTCAGGTTTTCACTTGGGATTTTTCATGGTGGTTGAGCATGTGGTTCCCATCCAACATGCCTCTTTATTGTTTTTTCTAAAATTTATTCCAAAACTTTAACAAAACAACATTTTATTTATTTACTTGAGAAAGAGATAGAGATAGAGAAAGAGGCAGATATAAAGAGAGAATGGGTGTGCCAGGGCCTCTAGCTACCATAAATGAACTCTAGACACATGTACCACCTTGTACATCTGGGGAATTGAACCTGGCTCCTTAGGCTTTGCAAGCAAGTTCCTTAGCTTCTGAGCCACTCTCTCCAGCCCCGAGCCAAAACGTTGAATGTCCTTTGCTGCTTGAGTGCAAAAACAGATGTCAAGTGAAAAAATATATGTCAAGTGAGATTTTACCTTTCAGATAACTAACTTGTGCATTTGTGTGTGTATGACTCACCTGGAGTTCAAGCACTTGTAAGGGTTTCAGTGCAAAGGGTCTTCGTTAAATAGAGACAATAGTCTGATGAAAATTGTGTCTTTTTGTTGGCAATGTATGAGCTGCACTTAGGATTTCCAGGTCTCCTTTGTCTGTGCCTTGACGATTCATGTTTAACCAAGTCAGCACTGACTCTTAAGTGAGAAAGAACGATGAAGACAAGGGAGAGCCAGAAAGCCAACTTTGAGGAAGTATTCAGAGAGCCCAAAGAACGAGTGGCAATGGCCTTCATGCAGAGGGCGTAGCTAGTGGAGGAAGAGCTTTGATAAAATAGGAAGAGGTCCTAAGGATCTAGCTCTGTTGGTGAAGTACTTGCTTGGTGTGCATGAGGCTCTGGGGTTTGATTTGCACACACACACACACATACACACACACACACAGCCTGAAACTTCAAAGGAGTGTCTTACCCACCAAGCCCATGATCTCAAGGACAGTTCTGTAGGCCTGCCAGGCCCAGCAGACATCCTGCACTGTCAGGAGATGGGTCTTCGTGCCATGTTTCATGTTTCATTTCTTCTAGCTTACCCCTCATTGTCAGCCCCAGTCAGGAGCAGGGGATGCTTACATCCTTGCTAGTGAGTCTTTGGGAGGGTTTTCTGGAAGGTGGGAGAAACTTGAGACTGAGCTGGTGGCACGTGCTTAGCCTGTCTTTAGGGGCTAACCAATTCTTTATGTGGCTTCAGGTTTTCACTTGGGATTTTTCATGGTGGTTGAGCATGTGGTTCCCATCCAACATGCCTCTTTATTGTTTTTTCTAAAATTTATTTATTTGAGGGAGAAAGAGAGAGAGAAAGAGAGAGAATGGGCACACCAGGGCCTCCAGCCACTGAAAACAAACTCCAGACACATGTGCCACCTTGTGCATCTGGCTTTATGTGGGTACTGGGGAATTGAACCTGGGTCCTTTGGCCCTGCTGACAAGCACCTTAACTGCTAAGCCATCTCTCCAGCCCTTTTTTTTTTTTTTTTTTAAAAAAAGTTATGTATTTGAGAGAGAGAATGGGTATACTGGGGCCTCTAACCACTGCAGACAAACTCCAGATACGTGCACCACTTTGTGCATCTGGTTTACATGAGTACTGGGAATTGAGCCTGGGTCCTTAGGCTTCATGGGCAAGTGTCTTAACCACTAAGCCATCACTCTAGGTCCAAAATGCCTCTTTAAATCAGAAGTGATATACCTGTGAAACATCAAAAACGAAAGGGAAAAAGACTATTTTCAAACTCTTTTTCTTTCTGGAGTATGGTGGGCCCAGGAGCCTTAGGAGCAACTTCTAAACTTGGTGAAAATAATCTTACCAAGCGTCTCAGTTTCATCATACGTAAAATGATAAAATAACATTGCCACCCTTGTAGGGTTGCTAGGAGAACTTTTCACTGTGCCTGACCAAAGCCAAAGGAGGTTCTCAGTACAAGTTTCTAATTGTGTTCATTGTTCTAAGGGGAAAAGTTGTTCTGCACGTTGGAGCTGGTAATCGTGAAGGAATAAGATTTGTCTTGGGAGCAGGAGTGTCTGGAAGAGGAGTCGTCAGTAGATTTCTGATTCTGAGACTAGGTAGGATGCGCGCAGATCTCTGCTCTTAAGTGTCGGCACCCTCCTTGTCACAGACAGTAACCTACATCAGACACAGTATAGAAGGACCCATCATTTTCCAGACCATGGGAACAACGTACAGGCAATAACCAGGAGCCAGCGGTACTCAAGCTTTTAATATCATTCTTGATTACTTTATTGTTGCTTCATTCCTTCAACGTACATTTACCGTCAACTCTGTGTTGTACATTGACGTTATGGGCAAGAGATGATCCATTCCCCACCCTGAAGAAAGTTGAAGGAGGTACAAGAAAGTGACAAGACAGACCGCAAGTTCCTGAGTGGCCAGGGATAAATGAGGAGGCAGGATAGGAAGGTTTCCTGGAGGAGTTGATATCTGACATTAGATCAGTAAGAGCTGTCCAGTGAAGGGACAAGGGGCTGCTAGTAGGGGTGTTGTATGGGCAACGGCATGGACGACCAGCCTTTTCTGCTCATTAAGTTATTACAGGGTTGATATCCATTGATTACCTATTCTTCTAAGTATGCACTATAATTTACTGTGTTCAGTACTTTAAAATTATATTATGAACATTGTCAATGTTTCTGTTTTATTCCTCTGAAGTGTTAATTAATTAACATCATTATTTTTTATTTATCTGAGAGAGAGAGAGAGGGAGAGAATGGGTGCACTAGCACCTATAGTCACTGCAAAAGAATTCTAGACATAAGAGCCACCTTGTGCATCTGGCTTACATGGGTCCTGGGGAATCGAACCTGGGTCCTTTGGCTTTGCAGATGAGCGCCTTAACTACTAAGCCATCTCATCAGCCCATTTTTAAACAATTTTAACAGGCATTTACCTTTACTGAATTGAGACAAAAAAAAGTTGTATAATGTATATTATTGTGGGCAGAAGCTGAAAGTTCTGATCAGATCTACTAACCTTAGCATGTTGCATAGAATACGCTCCATGTAGTTGTAGCTCAAGAGTTAGCTAGAAATTGGGATGGAATTTATATACAGAATTTAGAGGCCCCCTTCTGATACTCTCTATGTCTCTTATTTTCTAGCTGCCCAAAACTTGATCTTTTGGCCCTGCGGTTTCTGTCTAGTTTTAGCTATTGCAAGTACTGCTAATTGGAACCAGTTCTTGAGAAGAATAAAAAAAAAACTTTGAAGCCCAGAAAACTTACCAGGAGCTCTCTCTCTTTCCCTAATTTCCCTAGTTTTTCTTTCCCTAGTTTTGGCTTGAATTTGGTTGTTCTTCACTACAAATGTAGTTATTTATAAGTTTTGTTGAGCAATAATTCTGTAATGAGGGCTGGAGAGATGGCTTAGCGGTTAAGGCGCCTGCCTCCTAAGCCTAAGAACGCTGGTTCCAATCTCCAGCGGTTCCAATCTCCAAGTCCCACGTTTAGCCAGATGCAAAGTGATGCAAGGGCGCCATGTTGCACTTGACCACAAGGGGGCGCACGCATCTGGATTTCGTTCGCAGCAGCTGAGAGGCTGCTGGCGCGCCCATCTCTATCTGTCTTCCTCTCCCTCTCTCTCTGTCTGACTCTCTCTGTGTCTCTCTCCAAAAATAAAAATAAAATAAAAAATAATTTTGTAATGATTATGTTCAGAGGTCCAATATAATCTCCCTCAGGATACTGGAAGCAAAATTCCCACAAGGATATTTGAAGAACTGTAAGGAATTCTGTACGGTCGGAGGGCAGGTGTGTGTGTGTGTGTGTGTGTGTGTGTGTGTGTGTGTGTGTGTTGCAGGCAACTGGAAGGACACAGTTTGGAGGAGGGTACAGGCCAGATCATCAAGGGTCTGTTACCCCAAGCAATCTGAGCTTGATCCCAGGAGCTGTGTTGGGGAGCTTTAATCCCACCAGTGCAAGGATGAGAAGTGCGTCTCAGAACCATTGCTTGGCATTTGAGTGAAGGACAAGCTACAAGAAGTAGGGCGATGGCTGGAGACTGATGGATAAAGTAGAGTTCAGCTTTATGTAAGACGAGAGCTGGACTAGCTGACTTTAATAGTTCCTATTAAGATCTGTGTTTGGTCTTCCTAAAGCTGGGAGTTCCTACAGGGAGCATTTTGTAGAACCCTAAACACCGACCTTTCAGCTTAACTTTTAGTTGATGTCATTAGCCAATAAATAAATAGAAGATGGATGGATAGATAGATAGGTAGATAGATAGATAAAAGAAAAAGCTGCCTGGTGGTATTGTTTGGCTTATGAATAAATTAAAGAAATAGGCAAAAAGCAATATGAACTCACTGTAGGTTAGTTAACAGGTTTTAAATTTCTCTAGCTCTTGCTTCAGACTGCCTGTGTCACTACAGATGTGTTTGATGCCACGGCTACTATTAATCTGGCCTTTTATTCCCCCCAAGTCCTCTTGGAGGAGATGGTCCATAGTAATGCAGTGGTAGTGCTGGGATGGGAAAGAGTGGGTGTGCATTCATCTATAGACCCCTGAGAACCCCAGGGGATGCTGGAGGCAGTGTAAAGGCATATCAGTTGCTGGCTCTGACTCAGTAGAAAACCTGCCTCCCCTCCCTCCGTAGGCTGGCTGGAGAGCAGATCGCTCCTGCCTTGCCTTGCTCTGAGTCATAGTGGTGGGACACTCTGAGGAGCTGTCACTTCTTGCTGAGGAGGGAGGGGTCTAGCAGCTAAGTTCAGCAGGGCCCTGAGTGATCTGCCTCTGTGGGCCTTGAGGTCTTGCAGTGCTTAAAGGGCGAGCACACTGCCTTGGAAATTGAGCCTACAGCGGCTCATGGTCCCTGCATGTTGGAAGCTGGAGCAGTGGCAACCCACTTCCTGTGAGCTGTTAGCATGTGTGGAAGCCGGGGTTTTCTTCAGAGTACAAACCTGGAGCCGTCACTGGGGATTACCTTCTTGCCTTTTTTTGGTTTTGAGGCAAGCCCAACAGCATGCCTGTTTTCATTTTTATTTATTTATTTATTTATTTATGAGAGAGAGAGGGAGAGAGAGAGAGAGAGAAAGAAGAAGAGAAGGCGAGAGGAGGGGAGAGGGAGAGAGAGAGAGGGAGAGAATGGGCACACCAGGGCATTCAGCCACTGAAAACTAACTCCAGATGCATGCGCCACCATGTGCATCTGGCTTTTGTGGGTCCTAGGGAATCGAACCTGGGTCCTTTGGCTTTGCAGACAAATGCCTTAACTGGTCTCCAGCCCAGACTGCCTTTTTTTTTTTTTTTAAATGTGTGTGTGAGAGAGATAGAGAATTGGTATGCCAGGGCCTCCAGCCACTACAACCGAACTCCAGATGTGTGCATCTCCTTGTGTGCATGTGCAACCTTGCATGCTCGTGTCACTGTGCATCTGGCTTACGTGGGACCTGGAGAGTCAAACATGAGTCCTTAGGCTTTGCAGGCAAGTGCCTTAACCACTAAGCCATCTCTCCAGCCCTCCTTCATGCCTTTTCATTTCTATACAAAAAAATATGGCTCTAAAACTTGTTTCTGATGTGTGCCTAGTCTGGAGTTAATGAGTAATATGATTTTGCTGTTTCCAAGGATCTGAGCTTGGCCTCAGCTGATTCAAATGACTAAGATGACATGGCTTGTCCCTGGGAGGCCTAAGCACCTGTTCACATTTCTTGGTTGTGTGGCTTTCTGCTCTGCAAACTGAATTTGCGGACACCATGCCCCTGTTCATATTGGCTACTCTTAGATTCCTTGAAAATACCAGAAAATATGCCCTGGCACTGAATGTTCAGGATCACATGGCACATTTGCCAGCTTCTGTTGATTGGCTATGGTGGAACAGGGCCTCCCCTGGGGCTGCGCTGTTCTTTGAGTATGCTCTCCTACTTGTGTCCACGTGAAACTTCTGCCACCGCGGCAGCTCACCTGGGTTCAGGTGCTGCCTTCAAGGTTTGTCTGTCCACAAAGACCTGCTCTATTGAAAGAAAGCGACGGAGCAAGCATAGTAACTTATTCGCGCTGGGACCTGTAGACAGCAAACCTGGCTCATGAAGGTGAATTTTAGTGGGGAAGAAACAGAGAGAAGGGATGGGGTAGGGAGAGGGAGACAGAAAGAGAGGTGAAGAGGTCCACAAGGGTGCAGGAGGGAGAAGAGAGAGCAGAACCCCTCTCCCCCCGCCCCACCTGAGTTTGGCAGGACTGCTTTGTCATGTCTTTGTCCCTAGCAGTTGGCCTCACCTATAGACAAGTAAATGCTCAGAAATGCCCAGGAAATGAAAGCCTAAGTCTGGCAGTGGCTGGCACTTATCGGTGACTGTCTCCCCTGACTTTTGTCTGGCCAGGGCTGAATCATTTTAGAATTCTTTACATTTTTGGCTGTGAAATTGTAGCTCAGTCTTGTTCTTTTTTAATGTGACTTTAGTGTGATCAGAGCTTTGAGAAAGGGGAAATCTTTTTCTCATATGATGACAAGCTCTTGAGGGGAAAAAAAATCTCACTTTTGAACGAGAGATTGAGAAGCTAAAACACAATTGAAAGAGAAGTGGCCCGACCGCCCTGCTGCCTCATGTTTGGTTGAGTAAGCCAAGCTTGCTTCAGCACTGGGTCTTGGCCCAGGATGGCGAGTATCCACTAATGAGGCAAGTGACTTCAAGAAGATCAAAATAATTAGTCAGTTTTCACTGTGAACGTGAGTCACCATCTTAAAGACATCATGTTCCAGCTGGAGAACTGGGGGGGGTGAGGTAGAAGACTCCTGGCTACCCCCTGGGGTGCCAAGTGTGGCTGAGAAGCCTGCAAGCTGTGGAGACCCAAGTTCCACTCTCCTGCCTCTGGGTGGCTTTCTCCCTTCCCACATCCAGTGGGAGCGGAGGTGAAGGACGTCATGCACCGTGGAAGCTGGAGAGGCTGGAGTGGACAGCCTGGAGACAGACGGGTAGTCTGCCAAAAGGGAGCGAAGCTGCCACTGCATCCCAGGCCTCTGATTCTGGAAAGCTTGCCAGGCCTGCAAGGGGTTTCTGAGGCGCATTTGGTTCACTTCCTTCTGGCTGGAGTGGCACCAGCCCCCACTTGGGAGAAGAAAGAATAGCTGGGGCTCCGTGTGTATTGGATTATCCCGTGTGTGACTCATGAGTCTGCCCTGTGGCAGGGAGAGTTGCACCTGGCCCTGAGGGCTAGTTTATTTAACTTATGGCTTCTCCCCTGAGGTTTTCCAAGTGGGTGAGGTGGCCTTGGTGATGAGCTGGCCTCTTCTATAAAGGCTGGCCAGGACCAGGATGACCTGACAGAGTCATAAGGTCATAAGTTCTGTCCTTGTCTGGCCAGAGTTAGACGTGTCTCTGATGGAAAAGAACTTGCTTTGGAATTGAGCCACGCTGGTCCCAGAGAAACTGAGCCTGGGACCTCTGTTCTCATGAGTCACTGCTCCAGCCAGCTGGCAAATGGAGTGGGCACAGCTGACTGTATGTCATTGCCACTAGTGAAGAGCAAGGCCTACATTCCTCTGCAGGTTCGGCCTGGGGTGTGGAATGATGCGTAGCCTACAATCGTTCACTATGGTACAGCTTACAGACAAGGGCCTTCCCTGTCACTTCCGAGTAGGTGACCATAAATTCTTTGATCTCCTTCCCCCTTCTCTATTTCGTTCCTCTTCTCCACACATATTTTCTGAATGTCCATTGGGTTGGAAGTGTTGGCTGAAGCGCATGATAGAGAGAAGGCACAAGTGTTATTAGAAAGAAAGAGAGAAGAGAAGTGAGGTACACAACTGAAATTAGAGTTTCTCAAATACCCATGAATGCTTTGAAGAAAATAGGGAAATCTGAGCATGTCTGGGGTATGTGACTACTTTGCATAGGAGGGAGTCTTTCTTGAGGGCGTCCCTTATGGGCTGAAGCTTGTGACAAAGAAGAGCTCTTTAAGGGCCTGGGTGGACCGTCATTATGTACAGAGGGAACAACAAATGTTGTGGCCCTGAGGTGGATAAGACCAGTATGTGTGTGACTGCAATACTTTTTAAAAAAATATTTTATTTTTATTTATTTGATGGAGTGGGAAGAGAGAGAGAAAGAGAGAGAGAGAGAGGGAGAATGGGCGTTGCCAGGGCCTATAGCCACTGCAAACGAACTCCAGACGCATACATCACCTTTGTGCATCTGGATTATGTGGGCCTGGGGAATCGAACCTGGGTCCTTTGGCTTTGCAGGCAAGCGCCTTAACTGCTAAGCCATCTCTCCAGCCCCTCCTTTTGTTAATTGAAAGGAAGCCCATCATGGTGGAAAAAGCATGGTAGGAGCAAGAAGCCAGTGCTACGTCATCACATCAGCAAGAAAAAGTAGCTGCACGTGCCCAGCTGGTGGTCTCCTCTTTATACGGCTTAGGACCCTCAGCCTATGGGACGGAACCACCCAGAATTAGGATGGGACTGCCCACCCCAACTAATCTAATTTGGAAAATTTCTAAATGACATGCCAATAGGTTTGTCTCCATGGTGATTCTAAACGCTGTCAGGTTGTCAACCAGTGAGTGTTTATCTTCTCACATTCATTTTGTCGAAACACCTGAAATTGTGACTTTTAAAAATGACGTTGTGAAGAAGGAAAAAGGGAAAGAGGGAAAAAAGAGAAACCCTTCATGGACAAAGAATGGTGAATGCTCTGATCCCTCAAACTTTGCAAGAAAATTGGCTAAATTAAAAACAGCTTTTAAAATTGCTTTTCAGAGCCGGGTGTGGTGGGGCACGCCTTTAATCCCAGCACTCGGAGGCAGAGGTAGGAGGATCACCGTGAGTTCGAGGCCACCCTGAGACTACATAGTGAATTCCAGGTCAGCCTGGGCCAGAGTGAGACCCTACCTTGAAAGAACCAAAAAAAAAAAAATGCTTTTCAGATAATTTTACATACATATTAATTATTTTTATTAAAGTCACATTTAATTTGGGGATCTTTTTTCTGTTACTTCCTCTTCTGTATTTTTCAAAAGATTGGGAACTTTCATACATGAGCATACTGTAATTTGCCCTCTTCTCTTCCTTCCCTCACCTCCATTCCACTGAGGTCCTCCTCTTTCAAGGCACTTTCCTCTGCTTTGTTGTCTCATTCCTTTTGCTCATCTCTGTCCTTTATCTCAACATGATCATGTGCTCACAACAGTGCAGGTCTTGTAGGGGTGCCAGTAATCCCCGTAGGATTCATGAATGTACCAGTCAGTTTGTGTCGGAATGACAGTGCCTTTCAGTACACCTTCTTCCATTTTCAGCCCCTTTTCTGCAATGTAGAAATCTCCGTTAGTGTTGAGCTCTTGGCAGCCTCTTGTGTTCTGCCGTGATGAGTTTTGTGTTTCTTCTGTGTCTACCGCCATCTCCATGGAGAAGGGTCTCTGGCTAGCAGCAAGAGCGGCGCTCCTATTTAATCTGTTACTTCCTCTGCAGTGTCTCCTGGGCCCTGGCGGGTGTGCTACAGATGACTGGTCCATTGTTAGGCACTTGGCTTTCTCCTCTTGTCATTTTGATGAGTCATGGGTCCTACTGGTATTTACCACCATCTGTAAAAAGGTAGGTTTTCTAACCAAAAGTGAGAATAGCATTAATCTATCTATCTATCTATCTATCTATCTATCTATCTATACACACATATATTTACATACACATATATTATATTTTTTTTTTTTTTTGGTTATATATATACATAGGGTCACACACACACACCAGCTCAGGCTGACCTGGAGTTCACATATATTTGAAGGCTTTTTTTTTTTTTTTTTTTTTGGTTTTTGAAGGGTCTCACTCCAGCTCAGGCTGACCTGGAATTCACTCTGTAGTCGAGAGCTGGGATTGAAGGCGATCCTCCTACCTCTGCCTGGCTGGGATTAGAAGGCTTTTTGATGGGCATAATGCCTCCATTAAGGCAAAGAGTAGTAGAAGCTTCTCTCTAGAGTCTATGACCTTCCAAACCATAGGCTTTTTTTTTTTTTTTTTTTTTTTTTTTTTTTTGGTTTTTTGCGAGGTAGGGTCTCACTCTGGTCCAGGCTGACCTGGAATTAGCTATGTAGTCTCAGGGTGGCCTCGAACTCTCAGCGATCCTCCTACCTCTGCCTCCCGAGTGCTGGGATTAAAGGTGTGCACCCAAATCATAGGCTTTTGACTTAGCTCTTAGTGCCAGGCTTGAATTCCTTCTCACATAGCAGGTCTCATATTCAATTAGAGGTGTTAGTTAATTACTCCCATACTTTATGTGCCACTATTACACCCATGGGTACATCTTGCCTGGCTGGTTGATTTATAGCTTACTGTAACAGTTTGGGTTGTGAGCAAGAAAAGAACTCTTGTGTTAGGTCACCTATTTGAAATATTGGTTAGTACCACTGTCATACCACATGAATCCTTGTGTGTAGTAGTGCAGAGGGATGTGGAAAGCTAGCACAGGCCAACAGGGTAATTATAGCCTCATCACTGGAGTCAGTGGAAGAGCCAAAGGGATGCTTGTCTCCACCTGGCTCACTGTTGCAGCTCTTCTAGCTTCGAGCCTCAGGCCACATTCTATGTAACATTAGCTCAGAGGCAGCATTTCTAAATTCTTGTCATATCACCAGGAGTTCTTGGTCCTCTAATTAAGCAGTAATGTGCTTGTCCAATATGTACCATATGGTTGCAATGAATCAGCAACAAATTATCTTAGCTGTAAAAATTAATATTAGCAATGATGACAATAAAATCTCACCATTTTATGTCTCCTTTTCTTCTGAAGAGATCAGAATGCAAGTATCAAAATGAATGTCTAAATATTCTACCAACTCAACCTTAGGGATAAAGGAAGACTCGCAGAGAAGTTGGGTTCATAGCTTCAGATTTGAAGAAAAGGCTTAAGTCTGTCTTCTCTTTTAAGTCTCCGGCTTCATAAAGAAGGGCTGGTCTTTCCCCGCAATATTTCAAAATGGTGATAAGGCTAGGGAAACAGAGTTTTCAGTGTCACAGTGAGGGGAGGAGGCATAATAAGGGACTGAATGTAATTATATCCTACAGCCTGACAAGAGCAGAGAAAATCAGACTTGTCCTGAGAAGCCTTGTCTGGAGAGAGGACATGGGTTGGGATGGAAAAGGGAAAAAGGGTGCTTTGCCAGGATCTTACACTGTAGATGTGGGAGGTGAGAGTGGAGTGGGCAAGAGGATCCACCGGGGAGTAATGAGCTCTGAGTGGCAGAGGCAGTTGTGGTCAGGAGACTGGCATCTCTCAAAGAGAGAAGGGGGCAACAGGATGGTGGTGATGGTGTTCAAGCGAAGGCTGGAATGATCATCTGCCCAGGTGCAGGGTGGGTGACAGCTTTCCCAAAAGGCTTTTCTAGGGATCATTTATTGAATAGTGATTTGACTGTTATGTGTTTCTCTTCCTCCTTCAGAGCCTGTAATTAAGGTGATTACATAGCTTATCATCCTTCTTGTCTGAGATACTGCTAACAATAATGTGGGGAGAACAGGTATGTGTAGACTGGCTTAGGCAAGTGGGGACCTTGGGTCACCCACAACGTGCACAGTGCCGTTCACTGGCGGGAGCCGTGAAATGCACATGGTGACCAGTTGTCTTCTGCAAAGAGGGGAGTCTCTCCTTTCCTGAGTCCATCCTCCGTGTCACAGGGCAAGAGCCCATCCCCCCTCCTGACGAGGTTGGTGCCTCAGTTTTCAGTGACGTGAGGAAGTGGTTATGCCTCCCTTGCAGCTGTGGTGGGGGTGAGAGGCATGAACGTCTGGAGCCATGCCTGATGCCTAGTGAGCTCCGTGTCCACGGTGGACGTTACCATTAGCTCAGTGGCTTGGAAACCTGCCCAGTCTTCTGCACTTCAGTTTCCTCACCTGGGAAACAGAGACAATACCATCTAATTTTTAAAAAAATTAAAAAAAATTTTAATTTATTTTTTGGAGAGAGACACAGAGATAGACAGAGAGGGAGAGGGAGAGGAAAACAGAGTTGGCGCGCCAGCAGTGTCTCAGCTGCTGAGAACGAAATCCAGATGCATGCGCCCCCTTGTGGTCAAGTGCGGCATTGCGCCCTTGTGTCACTTTGCATCTGGCTAAACGTGGGACCTGGAGATTGGAACCGCTGGAGATTGGAACCAGTGTTCTTAGGCTTAGGAGGCAGGCGTCTTAACTCCTAAGCCATCTCTCCAACCCCCATCTAATTTTTTTTTAAGGTCCTGGGAGTCAATAAAAAGTTACCCCCTTTCACTCACTTAGAATCGGCAGTGGACAATCCAAGGATGAGTCTTGACACTCAGCCATGCAAACTCACAGATTCACGACAACTTATTTTGATGTGGTTAGACAGTCCTTCCCTTTAGTGACAGGAGAGGCACCCGAGGGGAAGGAAGCAGAAGAGAAGGATGTCTGGCCTTACATGGGACAGGAAGTAGGGACCCTGACAGACAGAGGTTCCACTAGTGTCCCGAGGGTACTCGCCTTCCCAGTACCCACAGGGAAGCAGGAAGACGCTGCAAACACCAGTTACGTTACCTTTCCCCGGCATGAGAACCAGCGGAACTTTCCCCTTGTCCAGGTGCCCACTTAGCTGCCAAGCTCAGAGGAGACTGTGTGTTTAGGATGCTACGACCATAGACAAGAGGGGCTTTCTTAACAGCAAGGAGGGCAGGCACAGTCACAACCATCCTGCTGCTTCACCTCAAGAATGTGACTTTACCTAGAAGTGATGGGTGAGCAGGGCTCTTCTGTGCACTTTGAATTTTACTTTTATTTCATGAAGTCCCACTTAGGAATGTTCTGGAGCAGAAGGTTTCCCATATCGTTGAAGTTCAGAAATTTGCAGGCCGAGTCTCCCTGTCTTCATTTCCCAGCTCAGTTTCAGTGACTGTCCCGTAGTCACTAATTTGATTTTGAGTATTTTCCTTTAGACCCACTCCCCCCGCCCGGGATGTTTGAAAGCAAAATGTCACCATTAGATAACTTCACCTGAGAGTGTTTTTAAAAATTTTTTTAAAATTTTTTTAAAATTATTTTTTATTTATTTTTGGAGAGAGAGACAGAGAGAGATAGACAGAGAGGGAGAGGGAGACAGATAGAGATGGGCGTGCCAGCAGTGTCTCAGCTGCTGCGAATGAAATCCAGATGTGTGCACCCCTTTGTGGTCAAGTGCAGCATTGCGCCCTTGCGTCACTTTGCATCTGGCTAAACGTGGGACCTGGAGATTGGAACCGCTGGACATTGGGACCAGCGTTCTTAGGCTTAGCAGGCAGGTGCCTTAGCTGCTAAGCCATCTCTCCAGCCCCCTGAAAGTATTTTTAAAAACAGTATCTTTCTGTTAGAGGTGCATACTAAAATATCTATGTCATTCCAGACAATTAACAGTGGCAAGACCCAGGAACCCCTCAATATCATTTGATATTTAGACAATATTTCAATTTCTCTTATGAGCTCAGAACACTTCCCTTTGTGGATCCTTGGGTTGACCAGAGGGTCTTACACATGGTAATAAGTGTCTGCCACTGAACCAGTTGTTGTCTGGACTGGGTGTTTCCTGGTTCTTGGTGTCTTATTCAAAGAACTCAAAAGCACACACAAATAACAAAGCAACAAGAAGTTTTGTTTAAAGAGACAGTACAGGATATACTGCAAGGGAAAGGGGCTACTTGAGCTTGAGTGTCTAAGAGCAGGGATTTACTGCCCAGGCTTCCGTTTGTGGGGCCCAGGAGGAGGAAGAGTTGGTTTAAGGGTGGGTTATGGAGAGTCTCCATTGATAGGTTTGGGGTTCTGTAAGCCTTTGTTCACGGTGCATGTCCCTTCCCCCAATGCATCTGATTTTATTTATTTATTTATTTATTTATTTATTTATTTATTTATTCATTCATTCATTCATTTATTAAGACAGGGAGAGGGAGAGAGAGAGAGAGAGAGACAATGGGTGAGTGAGGGCCTCTAGCCACTGCAAACCAAGTCCAGATGCATGCGCCACCATGTGCATCTGGCTTACATGGGACCTGGAGAATCGAACCAGGGTCCTTAGGCTTCACAGGCATGTGCTTTAACTGCTAAGCCACCTCTCCAGCCCTGATGCATCTGATTTTAATCATTTGCATGCTCAATCACGCATACGCATAAGATACTAAGTAGAGGGTCTTGCATAACAGTTCATTCACTCAGAGAGCAGTTTGCTTACCATGCATGCACCCCAAAACCAGATCAGGCTGGATCGGCTCCCAGTCTCTAGTTCCCAGGTATGTTCCAGGGTATGTTTGAATGGAAACTAACCACAACAGCTCCCCGTTGTGTGCCAAGGGGCTGCGAAGGAGGAGAAGAGGCACTGCCCTGTTTGGTGTGAGGTACGCTGCAGCTCAGGGTGCTAAGCATATTGTTTGGAAAAGGATGTGTGTTTAGCCCAAGCCAAGTGGAGTCCCAGGTTGCTAAATTATCCAATGCTTGCCTGCCTGAGAGCCACACCTCCCGTCCTCACAACATCTGTTGATGGTTGGTTTGGTTAAGAACACTACGACGGCATACACATGGCATCTGTTTAGTCTTGCGGATCAGATCTCTTTGGGTCTGTAATGATCCTCCCTCCACTGGAAATGTCATTTGTTTGTTGAACAAACTGGGTTAGAATGGCCCACGCTTAGAGTTGACTGAGTGCCGTCTTCTTTGGTCATTTAATCTGTTCCTTTGTCTTCTATGTTTTCTTCACCCACAAGTTAAACTCAGTTCTCTTTGGTGTGAGGGAAGGTGAGCAATGCTGTCTCTGGTTGAGGCTGTGTTCTTTCTGTTGTCCCCAGGAAGCACTCTTAGAAACACTCCGAAAGTGGCGTGGGCTCCAAGAATGTCCAGTCCCTCCACCTGTACAACGGTTTCAGCATCCGCCCAGCAATGTTGCTCAGGCCCATCATTTCATTTTCTGACTCTATCAATTCCTTTTTTTAAATTTATTTATTTATTTATTTATTTATTTATTTATTTATTTATTTATTTATTTTGGTTTTTTGAGGTAGGGTTTCACGTTGGTCCAGGCTAACCTGGAATTAACTATGTAGTCTCAGGGTGGCCTCGAACTCACGGTGATCCTCCTACCTCTGCCTCCCAAGTGCTGGGATTAAAGGCGTGTGCCACCATGCCCGGCCAATTCCTTTTTTTTTTAAATGGTGATTCATTCATTTATTTATTTATTTTTATTTACTTGAGACAGAGAGAGAGAGAGTAAGAATGGGCGCTCCAGGGCTTCTAGCCACTGCAAATGAACTCTAGACGCATGAGCCACCATGTGCATCTGGCTTACGTGGGAACTGGAGAATCGAACCAGGGTCCTTAGTCTTCGCAGGCATGTTCCTTAACTGCTAAGCCGTCACTTAACAGTTTTGAGAGCAAGGGGTTGGTGACCTAGCAAAGGAGGAGCCATTTCAGTCAACTCATCCAATCAGCACGTGTTGAGATCTAATTGTATGCCGGGCATTGCTTGAAATATCAGTGGCCCGGCAGTGAACACAATAATTTAGATCCCTGCTTTTTCAGAACTTCCATTCTAGTGGGGGAAGATGGGAAGTACACCAGCCAGATTATATATTAAGTTGGGTGATGACAAAGGTTATAGAGAAAAATGTAGCAGGGCAGTGGAGCGGGGATTGCTGGAAGGGTTAAGATTTGGTCTTTGTGGTAGCTTGAACGTGATAGTGTGAAGGTACGTCCCCATAGACACAGGTGTTTTATTCAGCTTGTAACTTGAGTCTCCAGCCGCCCAGCTAGAGGAGGTGTCACTGGGGGCAGATCTTGGAGTCCAGCTCTCAGGTGTGTTTGGGGCGGATCTGAATTCCAGCCCAGAGGTCTGAGAGAGCAGCGTGAGTTCTGGCTGTTCCTGGTGCTGGCAGATAGTGCTTGCTGCTCTCGGGGTTTGCTGGTGGTTTGGTGGGCTCTTTGTGCTTGGATGTGTGGAAGCAAGCAGCTTCTTCTGTCAGTGATAGAGTTCCCCTGAACTTTGAAAAAATATTTTATTTATTTATTTTTGTTTACTTGAGAGAGAGAGAGAGAGATAAAGAAATAAAGAGGCAGATTATATATAGAGAGAAAATGGGCATGCCAGGGCCTCTAGCCATGGCAAACAAACTCCAGATGCATTTGCCACTTTGTGCATCTGGCTTTATGTAGGTACTGGGGAATCAGAGCCAAGTCCTTAGGCTTTACAGGCAAGCACGTTAACCACTGACCATCTCTTCAGCCCTCCTCTGAATTTTGTAAGCCTGAAATAAACCCCTTCCTCCCATACACTGTGTCTGACTGGATGCTTGTTCCAGCAATGTGGAGTTGCCTGCAACAGTCTTGCAGATTTTTTTTTCTTTTTTAAAAAAGTATTTGATTTTTATTTATTTATTTGACAGAGGGAGAGGGAGAAAGAGAGAGATAGAGGGAGGAAGAGAGAATGGGCACACCAGGGCCTCCAGCCATTGCAAACAAACTTCAGACACATGCACCACCTTGTGCATCTGGCTTATATGGGTCTTGGGGAATTAAACCTGAGTCCTTGGGCTTTGCAGGCAAGTGCCTTAACCGCTAAGCCATCTCTCCAGCCTAGTCTTGTAACTTTAAATTTGGTCAGGAGTGGCCATGAGAAGACCACCTCCTGAAACAGGTGTAAAATTGCTGGAACAGAGCTTGTCAGCACTGGCTGAGCGGGGCGGCATGCCTGGGTGGTGGTCCACATGGGCCCAGCCTGGTGTGGAGCAAGCAAAGGGGAAGTTAGTAGGAGATGTGGTCAGAGAGGTGGGGTGGGTGCAATCACAGGACTTGTAGGTCATTTTGACGACTTTGGATTCTTCCTGGAATATGATGGACTGTGGCTGGAGGATTGACAAGTAGAGGTATGAAGAGTCTGACTAAGTTTTTTACAAGCTGAAAGAGGATGAATGGGCACCGGAGTTTCTTACCACTGCAAAGGAACTCTGGACACATGCTCCACTTTGTGTATGTAGATTTACGTGGCCACTGGGGAATTGAACCTGTGTCGTCAAGCTTTGCTAGCAAGTGCCTTTAACCACTGAGCCACCTGTTCAGCCCCTGACTAAGTTTTTTTAAACAAGGATCCCTCTGGCTGCATGGAGAGGGCGTTGTAGGCAGGTAAGGGCAGAAATGAGGTTAGACCTGAAAGCTGGAAGCCTTCGCCTTAGTCAGGCTTTCCTCCTTGTAAGGGAAGCTGGAGGTGATCTGCCTGTTAGTAAGCAACTCTGCGTCTGGCCAGAAGCTGGAAAGTGCTTGCCTCTGGAGTCTATCCTTCAAAGAGCTTAGGCGTTGCTTTCTCCCAGACACTTGTAGAGTCCCAGGGTGGGATCCCTTCTCTTTCAGGCTCCAACGGGATGACCATGTCCATCACTCCAGAGGAGTGGATCTCATTCCGTACTGACCGTGATGCATGGTGAAAACGCCATAGCTTTCCCCTGCTCCTTTGATGGCTGGTTACACCCTGCTGACTAACTTCATCCTCACTGAGGAAACGCTGTTGGCTTCCTCATGCCAATCCAGTACCAGTTTCTGATGGTCCAGAGCCACGTCTGCATTTGCCAGGGAATGGGCCACCTAGACATCTCAGGTTGCTGTTTAACCATTCCAGTGTGGCTTACCCGAGAGGTGCTTATGTGGTAAGGCACAGATCAGCTGGGCGCCTTCTCCTTCTCATTTGGACCATCCTGGTGAGCTTGGGGCAAACCTTGTCATCCAGGCAGCCTTCTTGTATCCAGAAAGACTTTTGGTGGATGGGCATCTATCTTTGACTGGAACTCCTGTCTGTCATAGGCTGCTTAGGAGTGTCTGATGCTTAGCAAGCAGGAGAGGGCCTGCGTACAAGCAGCCGCAACCCTCTGTTGAGTAGCTGTTCTGTTCCCCATCACTCATCCTTTCCTCTCCCAGGTCTGTCAGAGCAGTGACACACTCGGCCTCAACAGAAGAATGACTTATTGACAGCTTCCCTAATTACAGACAATAAACCATGATAATTCCCTCACCCCGCCCCCCTTTCCTCCTCTCAAACCACCTTCTATCCTGTCCCCTCCCTCTCTCAGAATGATTTTTTTTTAAAAATTAAAACAATGAGCAAATCTAGTTTAAGTAGATCTTTTTTTTTTTTTTTGCCTCAAAGCCTGCAAGCTCCCCTTTCTTGTCTGCTTTTCATTATTTCTGGTGCTTCTTAGAAACCCTTTGAGATGCTTTCCCTGACCCCTGCATGAAGATGAGACACACGAGAGAGGTGATCGGGGGCAAAGGCCGGGCTGCAAATATCGACTCAAAGTACAGGTTTTGTAGGAAGAAAGGAGGGATGTAACAAAGCTAGCAGATTCTCCCACGTCGGGCTATCGTGTCTTGGATTCTCAGCCTCTCATTAAATGGAAGTTTCTTGCTCAAGGGGAGTGGCAAGCACATTGGCTGTGCAGCAGACTTTATGGCTATCAACAATGTCAGCTTAGCAGAAGGGAAATGGAATTCTTGCTCCAGGAGGCTGCTGGAAGAGCCAGGTGCTGCTGGGAAGGGGCAGAACTAGTGTTCACTGGGTGCTGGACAGGCGTCTGTCTATTATTTTCCTTAGGCAGACTTATAAGAAGTGTGAAGCTAGGGCTGGAGAGATGGCTTAGCAGTTAAGGCACTTGCCTGCAAAGCCTAAGGACCCAGATTTGATTCTCTAGGTCCCACGTAAGCCAGATGCACATGGTGGCACATGTATCTGGAGTTTATTTGCAGTGGCTAGAGGCCCTGGCATTCCCTTTCTCTCTCTTACTTTCTCTCTGTCTCTAATAAAGAAATAAAAATAAATTAAAAAAAAATTAAGCAGTGTGAATCTTATTTGTCACGTGGGATGAACTTGCTCACAGTTGGTGCTGAGTATAGGATTGTGTTCGTCAGACAACCCAGAGAGGTGTAGAACTCGCCAAGGGATCTGAGATGGAATCTAAGCGAGTGTCTTGTGGCATCCAAACATCTATGTTTAGGAAGCCAGACACTTAAGGCCTGGAGTCTGGCCCTGGCAATAGAAGTCTGTGAACACTTTTGCCCCTGGCAGATGCCCTGGGTGTCAGCAGGATGCCCGAGGGGCACTCCCAGGAGCAGAGCCCGAGTACGAACTGTGAGTGTGTGCTTCTTTTTGGCGGCTCCCACAGGGCCCGGGAGGAAGACAGGTAAGAAGTCATGAGGGCCTTTCCTGTGGGTAGAAAAATCTAACACAGATAGTCCTTAGCATAGTTTTCTTTTCTTTTCTTTTTTTAAACACATATTTTTTATTTTTCTTTATTTGAGAGAGAGATAAATAGGTGGGGAGAGAGAGAGAGAATGGGCACTCCAGGGCCTTCAGCCACTGCAAATGAACTCTAGATGCATGCGCCACCTTGTGCATCTGGCTTACGTAGAGTCTGGGGAATTGAACCTGGGTCCTTTGGCTTTGCAGGCAAGCGCCTTAACCACTAAGCCATTTCTCCAGACCAGCATAGGCTTTTGATTTTACAGTGGAGTGAACATGATACACCTTCAGTAAAGCCCTTACTTCTACTTTTGAATTTGGATTGCTGTAAGGCTGGCAATACCCACTATGATCTGTTTGTGAGGCCGGGCAGTGACAGCCAGCCACTGGCCCCTGTTAGCCCTAGGATCCTGGGGTGAACAGCTTACACAGTGTGCTGGCTTGCCTATGGTTTTTGGTAACAGGCATTTGATAAGTTGCACTCTATTACAAAATTGGCCTTTATGTGAGATGATTTTGCTAGTTTTGGGCACATTATAGGTAGGCTGAGCTAAGCTGTAATGTTTAGTGGATAAGGTGAATTAAGCACATTTTGACTTAGAATATTTTCCACTTAGTATGAGTTTATCATGTTGTAATTTCATCATAAATCTAAAAGCATCTGCACTTTAGAACTAATGGGCTAAAAAAAGTATTAAAATGGATGTTTGATGATTTAGAATCCAAAGCCTTTTATAAAAAGTGTTTTCCAGAATCTCCAAGCACTTATGGCCATTTCAGGCATTCCGCATACTGGAACTGGGGCACAGCACAACCTTGTCAATGACCTGGGAATATTCCTGGCCTGATAGATAGCACCTTAGTGAACTGGTCTCCTAAGCCAGGTGCGTGATAAAGTAAATTGTGCTGCTAAAAGAAAAAAATCACAAAGCTAAAGTCATCATCCTAGAACCACAGACTTATTTTCTTTTGAGGCGGGAATTTCTATCCTGTGTTGTCTAAGCTGGCCTTGAACTCCTGGCTCAAGCAGTCCTTCTCCACATAGCTGGGACTGCAGGTACGCACCACCATGTTTAGCAATCTGTAGACTGAGGTTTGAAGGACGTTTGGGTAATCTAGCCTGTTGCCTCATGAGGTGCTTCGGGAGGAATTGTGACATTAGAGGCTGACTGGAATTACTGGAATGTGGATAGAAAATTGGCTCCAGACCTCAACCCATAAATTGGAAGAGATTTAACAACAAAGATGTTCAGAGACAAGAGCAGATGAGACTGCTGTGAGAAAGTGGACAATGAGCAGTCAGGAAACTAGTTGCAAAGAAGCAGCAAAGCTTCCTGGTAGTGTCCACGGTGAGCCTGGGGGTTTTGGTGACAGCCATGCCTGTTCCACGTGCGTTTGACTCTAGCTCTCCCTCTCAAGACCTTTGGACTCCCTGCTTTTGACTCTCTAAATGATGGTACACTCCATTGCTGGGGCCTATGCCCAAGAGCTGACCTCTTCCACACTCCTTCCTCTGTCCCTGTTTGATGAAATCTCCCACAGTTTGTCTTTGACATCAGGAAGGTAGATCTTTCTGAGCTTGGTCTGTAATGCTCCATGCTTCCTACCCTACCCTTTAATGTAAGATGTCATCTATCTATCTATCTATCTATCTATCTATCTATCTATCTATCTATTATCTATCTATTTATCTATTTATCTATCTATCTATCTATCTATCTATCTATCTATCTATCTGCCTATCTGTCTATCTATCATCTATGTATCTGCCTGTCTTGTCTGTCTGTCTATCTATCTATCTATCTATCTATCTATCTATCTATCTGTCATCTATCTATCTATCTACCTACCTATCTATCATCTATCTAATCTATCTATGTATGTACATATGTACATATGTATCTATCTCTCATGTATCTCTTATCTATGTGTGTATGTATGAATCTATATATCATCTGCCTATTTATGTATTATCTATGTATGTATGTATTTTCGTACCTACATATGTAAGTATGTATCTATCTGTCTGCCTATGTATCATGTATCTATCTATCTATCTATCTATCTATCTATCTATCTATCTATCTACCTATCTACCTATCTATCATCTATCTATCTAACATCTATATCTGTGTGAATGGTTGCATCAGGGTCTCTTTTTACTGCAAGCATGCAAACAAGCACCAGACACTCGCACCGCTTTTTGTGTTTGGTTTATGACGTGGGTGCCTTGGGAAGTGAAACCTGGGCTGACAGGCTGTGCAAGCAAGTGACTTTAGCTTCTGAGCTGTCTTCCCAGCCCATGCTGGAAGAGCCTTGAGTCAGGTAAATAAATCAACCTCTTCCGTCTGAGCGTGCCTTGCTGGTGCTTCCTCGGATGTCTTCCAGTTCTCTGTGATCCTCTTAGGAGCCATCATGAGGTTGACAACATGATAGGTGAAAGAAGGAACAGCCTTTCCTCAGAGTACACAAACAACAGGTGCAAGCACATGCGTGCACATGCTACCGGTGACAAATGGCTAGCAGGACCCCTTCCTCCTTCCTGGTGTCTGCAGAGGACAGAGGGCCCAGAGCAAAATAAACCTCCACCTGGGCTGAGATAGGTGGGAAAAAAAGGCTAGGATGGTAGTTGCCATTTTTTTTTTGTTTGTTTGTTTTTGTTTTTCGAGGTAGGGTCTCACTCTGGCCCAGGCTAACCTGGAATTCACTATGTCATCTCAGGCTGGCCTTGAACTGCTGGCGATCCTCCTACCTCTGCCTCCCCAGTGCTGGGATTAAAGGCGTGTGCCACCACACCCGGCTGTAGTTCCAATTTTTGTATCCACTAGGAAAGAAAGAGTCTGGCAGGGCCTGGGCATGGTAATCCTGGCATGGAGCCCTCCTGCCTGCTCAGGAGGCAAGTGTCCTGGCGGTATGAGTCAGTGGAGAATGGAACTCGGGGGTGAGTCACTTGGCAGGAGAGGCTGCCGAATCCTCTCTGTTCATGGATATTTAGGTCTTGGTGGGGTTTTTTCTTCTGGTCTGGGTTAGATGTGAGTTTGGGGCATGTGACTACTGTGGATATGCTGAGAGCTCCCTTGACTATCCAGAGTGCTGACTTTGTTCCGCTAGGGAGGTGGTAAAGCCAGGTGAAGAGGACTGGCTGCGGAGCCACAGACCCGGTTCTCCCAGCACTTTCCAGAAGCAGTTGAGGGTCTCTAGTGACATAGTCAGATGGAATCATACACATGTTTACACACCTAATATCTACTGAGGGATGCTGAGTGTCAAGTGTGTGTGTGCAAAGCTGGGTGTAGAGCAGGAGTGCTGCAGAGCCTGCATTCTGGGGGAGCCCCGTGTACCAGAGACCTGGTTTCATTTACTCAGGGCATCTGGATCCAGTGCTCACTGTGAATCAGGACTGTGCCAGAGACTGGAGATCAGCCACTGAAGAGGAGCATGTGGTCGGAAGGGCTCCTTATGTGACAGAACCTACAACCACGTTGACACTTATCAAAGCCAGAGTGACAGCTTATGGAAACAAACATTTTATTTTAGCCTTGTTGGACTGGAGGGATGGCTTAGCGGTTAAGACACTTGCCTGCCAAGCCAAAGGACCCCAGGTTCGATTCCCCCAGGACTCATGTAAAGCCCATGCACAAGGGGGCGCATGTATCTGGAGGTGGTTTGCAGTGGCTGGAGGCCCTGGTGTGCCCATTCTCTGTGTCTCTCTTTCTCAAGTAAATAAATAAAAATTATTTTAACCTTGTTATAATCAGGGCTGATAGGGTATAACCCCAAACTGCAGCCACTGATGAATGGTGTGTAGGCCAGGGAAAGAAAAGAAATGTTTCGAAGTTGTGATAGGCAGAGAGACTGACACATGTGGGATCTTTTCGTTACATATTAATATCTGATCCCCACTTCAGACCACGGTGTAGATCTCTTGTCATTACCGTGCTATAGATGAGAACACTGATATTTAGAGCACCGAGGAGGCCATTGCTTAGGGCCTATGCTGGACAACTGAGGACCTAGGCAAGATGTCCTTCCTTTGAGTCCTGTAAGAAGTGAGGAAGCTGGATCTGAGTTACATGTTGATGGAAAATTGAGCTAGACCTTAGGAGATGTTCAGAAATGGAGCATGTGGAAAGGCCACACACTCCCCAACCCTGAAAGCATTCAAACAAGGAATTTTAATATCAGGAAAGAGTTGTCCAGCTGATATATGTTTCTGTCTGAAAAAAAAAGAAAAGAAAAGAAAACATGATGGTCCTTGACTCTGACACACAGTCTTCTTTTTTTTTTTTTTTTTTTTTGGTTTTTCGAGGTAGGGTTTCACTCTGGTCCAGGCTGACCTGGAATTAACTATGTAGTCTCAGGATGGCCTTGAACTCTCAGCGATCCTCCAACGTCTGCCTCCTGAGTGCTGGGATTAAAGGCGTGCGCCACCACGCCCGGCTTCAACACACAGTCTTCTTTACTAATGTCTCCAACAAGAAGTACCTACTTTAGGGCTGGAGAGATGGCGGTTAAGGCGCCTGCCTCCTAAGCCTAAGAATGCTGGTTCCAATCTCCAGCCGTTCCAATCTCCAGGTCACACGTTTAGCCAGATGCAGAGACGCAAGGGCGCAATGCCGCATTTGACCACAAGGGGGCACACACATCTGGATTTCGTTCGCAGCAGCTGAGAGACTACTGGCATGCCCATCTCTGTCTTCCTCTCCCTCTCTCTCTCTCTTTGTGTCTCTCCAAAAAAAAAAAAAAAAAAAAAGTACCTACTTTAGCTCATTGGAGATGGTGAGGTTAAATCCAGGCGTCAGTTTTCTGTAAGCCAGGAGAGGAATGCATTACTATGGGGACTGGCATGCTTATAGGTCCTTGTACCCTGGTCCTTTGCATAAAACATTTGTATTTCTTCCTCCTCTAGACCCTTCCCCAATGCCTTTTTTTAGTTTCCTTTTCTTATTGTTTGTTTGTTTTCCTCCTATTCCTCTTCAGCACTTGAAATCTTCTCACCATTGTGGAGGTTTTATAGTCTTAGCATATTGATGAGACACGGGCAGGTCATTGGTGTCTTATACTACGGAGGTCACGAAATCTAAAATCATTCCAGGAAAATGACTTCTCCAGTGAAGTTTCTACAGGGGAAGCAGCCAGCTTGGTCCTATGCTTCCTTCCTTCTTGTCTCAGTTTCACAGGGCATCTGTCCAGGGCCTACTGTGGACAAGAACTGTGCCAAGGGCTGATTCATGCATCCTAGTCTAAGGGGACACAAGGATGTGAGAAGGCAGCAGTGACACAGTACAGAGAGCCTTGTGACAAATATACACAAAGCCCATGGCAGTAGAGAAGGGCACTTTCCCAGAAGCAGCAAATCCTAGTGGGGTAGGGTTACAAGGAGGGACTTGGGAATCAGCCTGCCAAAGGTCCTTTAGTCTCCTAGCCTCAAATCCTTCTTACTAAATGTGAGAAATACTCCTTTATATGTCTGGGAGGGCAGGTTGAATGAGATACAAAAGAAATTTCCCCTCTCCTGATTTTGAAGGAAAGTGGAGATCCTTTCCCTAACGTGATGACTTATCACAGACCTGCCCAGGCCCTAAATCAGCTGGCTCTCGGTCACCAGGACTGACTTCTGAACTACAAAATTCTGTACACTGGTGGGAAGGGGCTACATAGGTGTCAGATAAGCTCCATAAGTGATTCTGACACACATCCAGTTTGGTCAACTGCTAAAAATATCCAGATGTACCTCAAAGTGCATGGGCTTGTGACCCATTGAAAGTCAAAAATATCTAAGTTGAGAAAAGGCATCAAATACACCTAGCCAACCATACATCCTCATTCATCCACATAGCGCACTGTAGAGTGTTGGTCAGTTCCTCTTATAACTTTGGGTAACTGTCACTTGTTGCTGCTACCTAGAATCTGGAGAGGATGAGACAAATGTCACTTGAGAAAAAGATCAAAATTTGGGGAAGACAGCTCAGTTGGTAAGATGCTAGCTTCTCAAGCATGAGGACCTGAGTTTAATCACTGGTGTCCATGATCTCTAATAGCCATGATCACCGGTGTCCACGATCGCTAATATCCATGATCACCAGTGTCCACGATCTCTAATATCCATGATCACCGGTGTCCACGATCTCTAATTCCCATGATCACTGGTGTCCACGATCTCTAATACCCATGATCACTGGTGTCCACGATCGCTAATACTCATGATCACCCGTGTCCACAATCTCTAATTCCCATGATCACTGGTGTCCACGATCTCTAATACCCATGATCACTGGTGTCCACGATCGCTAATACTCATGATCACCGGTGTCCACGATCTCTAATTCCCATGATCACCAGTGTCCACGATCTCTAATACCCATGATCACTGGTGTCCACGATCTCTAATACCCATGATCACCAGTGTCCACGATCTCTAATTCCCATGATCACTGGTGTCCACGATCTTTAATACCCATGATCACCCATGTCCACGATCTCTAATTCCCATGATCGCCGGTGTCCACGATCTCTAATACCCATGATCACCGGTGTCCACGATCTCTAATTCCCATGATCACCAGTGTCCACGATCTCTAATACCCATGATCACCGGTGTGTCCACGATGATCACTGGTGTCCACGATGATCACTGGTGTCCGTGTCCACGATCTTAATTCCCATGATCACTGGTGTCCACGATCTCTAATACCCTGATCACTGGTGTCCACGATCGCTAATCATGATCACTGGTGTCCACGATCTCTAATTCCCATGATCACTGGTGTCCACGATCTCTAATACCCATGATCACTGGTGTCCATGATCTCTAATTCCCATGATCACCGGTGTCCACGATCTCTAATACCCATGATCACCGGTGTCCATGATCTCTAATTCCCATGATCACCGGTGTCCATGATCTCTAATTCCCATGATCACCGGTGTCCACGATCTCTAATTCCCATGATCACCGGTCCATGATCTCTAATTCCCACCCGTGTCCATGATCTCTAATACCCATGATCACCCGTGTCCATGATCTCTAATACCCATGATCACCGGTGTCCACCATCTCTAATTCCCATGATCACCGGTGTGTCCCATGATCACGGTGTCCACGATCTCTAATTCCCATGATCACCCGATCACCAATTCCCATGATCACCGGTGTCCATGATCTCTAATTCCCATGATCACCCGTGTCGATCTCTAACTCCCATGATCGGTGTCCACGATCTCTAATTCCCATGATCACCGGTGTCCACCAATTCCATGATCCCGGTGTAACTCCCATGATCACCGGTGTCCACGATCTCTAATTCCCATGATCACCGGTGTCCATGATCTCTAATTCCCATGATCACCGGTGTCCATGATCTCTAATTCCCATGATCACCGGTGTCCACGATCTCTAATTCCCATGATCACCGGTGTCCACGATCTCTAACTCCCATGATCACCGGTGTCCACGATCTCTAATTCCCATGATCACCGGTGTCCACGATCACCAATTCCCATGATCACGGTGGTGATCTCTAATTCCATGATCACTGGTGTCCAATCTTTAATACCCATGATCCCCGGTGTCCATGATCTCTAATTACCCATGATCACTGGTGATCCCGGTGTCCACGATCTCTAATACCCATGATCACTGGTGTCCACAATCGCTAATACCCATGATCACCGGTGTCCACGATCACTAATATTCATGATCACCCGTGTCCACAATCTCTAATACCCATGATCACCAGTGTCCACAATCTCTACTGTCCACAATCACCAGGATCCATGATCACTACAATCCACAATCACAAGTGTTCAGGGTCACCAGTTTCATGATCTCTAATATTTGTTATCACCACCATCCATGATCATAAGGATCCATGATCACCACTGTCCACGATCAGTAGACTCCACAATCACAAGTGTCCACAATCACCAGTGTCCACAATCACTGGTACCCATGTAAGTACTGGAAACACCCAGAGTTGTTCTCTGGCATGAAACTCCAACATGCATGCATAAAGTACAATATAAAATAAAATTTAGTAAAAGGGCATATATTTAAAAATTCAAAATATGAAGTGTGTTTCCTACTTTATGCATCATATAAAGTTGAAAATGACCTGAACCACTGTGTATAGGGGGCCATTTGTGCACAAAGATGTGTGCATCCATTTTTTTGGAGAACCCCATCTATTCATCAGAGTCTCAGTGCTTTATGACCCCACAAAACTCATGGTTATGGACAGTGGACATTCCCAGGTAACTGGTCAGGATTCTGTACCTGGGTAAGTAGCTAAAGAAATGGAGGCTTCTCATCAGCTGTCTCCAGAGGTTCTTAGAATACTTAGTTGTAGCCAGTGTGAAAAGTTGACATGGAAAATGTTTTAGACTGCTCCTGGTGAATGTAAAATCTGTTAACTAATTACAGCTGAGGGAAGAGACAGAAAGAGCCAGCCGGTGCCTGGTCTGAAAGCTTTTGTAATTTTCCTAATTGGCCCTTTCCTTGTCACAAAAGAATGTCCTTTCCAGTCCATCCGCCACTGCCAGCTGCTCCTGATTTCCTGGCATGCCAAATGCCAGAGTAGATGTGGCTGCTGTGAAGGAGGTTCAGGTGTGTCTTGGGAAAAGCAAGCAGCAGTCGTACACTGGCTCCATGCTGTAGCTGTTGGCATTTTTCTTTAGCATGTCTGCTGACTCCAGGGGACCTGGACATTGTGTCTTCACTCTTAGCAAATTCATGGTGGCCCTCAAGTAGCTTACTGAATGGATAGGGATTCCCAGCTGTTTCTGGTCACTGTGGATAACTGATAACTTTAGGAGAAGCTTGTATTAATTTGTTGTCTGTGGTGAACACTTGAGGGTATTCGGCCATTACCTGTGTCCTGACAGAGCTAACTACAGAGCACATTGACTTGAAGGTGGGATTGCCTTTGCCATGAGCTACAGCTAGAACATGGAAGTCAGTGTGTGCCTTTGAGCGTCTTTCTATGTAACTTGGTCATTTGTGTAGCAGATAGTTCCTGCTTGTTTCCCACGTGTTAGGCATAGTTGTGGGCTCTGGAAGTGCAGTGAAGAGTCAAGCTAAAGTCCTGCCCTCATGGAGCTTACATTCCAGCAAGGAGGACAAGAGATGAGGTAACGTGGTAAAGTAGGGAGAGAACCTTGCCTTTTAATCTGTCTTCACCTGAGCTCTGTGTCTTAATACTCCTGCTTCCTCAGTCTCCAAAAGTACTCATTAAGAACTGAATGGTCCCCCCTATCCCCAGGATGTCTGCCTTTTAGTGGAATGAAAGTATCCAAGAGATTGTTGCTAAGCAAACATCCTTAGGAGACCCAGCCCCACTAGAAGCCTTGGAATTTCAGGATCAGCAGCTCATCTCGCTTGGGCCAGCTGTACTTATATAACCTGACAGAGCTGTAGGTCACCTATTATGCTTGTGTGAGCACTAAGTTCAAACGTCATCATTGCCACCTTCCAAGTCACCTCTCCCTTTGATATATATATATATATTTGGCTTTTGTAACCCCCATCTTACCGGTGATCCAAATTCTTCTCTGTGTTAACATGTCATAAGGTGGGAAAGACCCAGGGAAGGAAGAGTCCTAAAGCGAGATGCGTCCAGTCCCCCAGCTGGACTGTAATGCCTTCCCTGCCACCCTCCACTATTCTTCTTCCCTGCCATGCTTCAGCCTTCATGGGCTCATCTTGCTTGGCATGATTGCTTAACTCTTAACCAACTCCCATGGGCTGAGTTTTATCTCCCCAAATTTGTACGTTGACACCCTAACCCTTGATGCTCAGAATGTGCCAGGTTTTAAAAGAGGTAATTAAGTTCAGATGCTGTTGTTAGGGTGGCCTTAGTTCAGGGAGATGGGTGTTTGTGGTGATTTAAATGTGAAGTGTCCCCCATAGCCTCATGGGTTTGTGATTAAGCCTCATACTTCACCCCCAGCTGGGGGAGCCTTTGGGAGGTAGAGCCTGGCTGGGGGAGGTGTTATAGCTCAGCTCCCCCTTGCCAGTGCCAGCTCACTCTTATTTCTACCTCCCAGCTGCTGTGGCAAGATGTGATGCCCAGGCTATGCCATGATAAAACTTCCCTTTGAGACTGTAAGCCTAAATCAAACCTTCCTTTCCACCAGCTGCTTCTGGTTGGGTGTTTTGTCCCAGCAATGAGAATGTAACTGCAGTCGTGAACTTACGAGAAGGGTAGACCAGGACATAGGTATGTGGAGGGACGATCATGTGAGGACACAGGGGAAGACCCGTCTACAAGCCGAGGAGAGAAGCCATAGGTGGAGTCAATCCTGCGCACACTCTGACGTCAGACATCCAGACTGGGAGGAGATGTGTCTCTGGGACAGGGGCCGCTGTTCGCCATGGCCCCTTAGCGCACTGCCGCAGGCTCTGTTTGCAGCCCTGGCAGGGCTTGTCTTTTCTTGTGCCTGTGGTCTTTGACTCGTGGGCTTCCAGCTGGCCCCTTGAGAGCAGTCCCAGCATCCTACAGCATTCTCCACTGTTGTCCTCATGAGATAAGTGTATAAAATGCCTGTCATCTGATCTGTCCCTCTTCTCTGCCAGGCCATCAGTTGTTCCTTGATTACAGTCTGGCCCCCAGTTTAGAGTAGTCGCCTTGTCCCCAGCTCTGAGGAGGCAGTGACCAAATATCAGCTGTTGCTATTGAGTTTGAGGCTGTGGGCTCTGGTAGGCCCCTTTTCAGGCTGCAGTGTAGGAGAGCTGCTTAGGCCATGATTGGTTAGAACTGGGCAGTTTCAATTAAGTTGTTGTTTTTCCTTGTCTATAAGGTCCTGAGCATATAGCCTTAGCTGTTTCCTTCTGGGCCTTCTAGTCCCAGCCTCAACTGCCCTTTTAGGTGGGAGATCAAGCCAGTTCCATTATCCCAGCTAGGGCAGCTGGGTTAGGGTGGGGGCCTGCCCCCCAACCCCTGGGGAGAGTCAGATGGTGGACAGTGAAGTCCCAATAGAGTGGTGGCAGGCCATGAAGAGATATCACTGGTGGAGATGGCACCGGTCAGTGAACCTACTACCTAAGAGAACTTGGATCTCATTTATATACCGGTTTTTGCTTTTTTTTTTTTTTTTTTTTTGAGGTTCTAGGGATGAACCCAGTGTCTTGCATAGGCACTGTAGCAGACAGCTTCAGGTTCACTGAGATGAACTTCCAGACCAAGCACAGTTATGGAGGAAGGGATATTATTTATTGAAGCTCACAGATCCAGGGGAAGTTCCATAATGGCAGGAGAAGTGGCCTGCTCTCCACAGGACCAGGCAAGAGAGCCAAAAGCCCACCAGCCACCACAGCACACAGAGCAAAACTACAGCCAAAAGGTCACACAGCACACTTCAGGAACTCCTGCTAGGCACATTTGCATATCTTTACAATGGACTCTCAAACCCACACCATTAACACCTTAAGACCGGCCCCCAGTGACATTGCCTCTAGCAAGGTGATTGCAGATGCAAACTATAACTAGTAAAACACTGAATATATTGGGGGACATATATTCAAACTACCACAGGCACTTTACCCATATCTCCAATATTTAAGTTGACATTACAAAGACATGAAGAGGGAAGAGAAGGACATGGAGAATTCTAGATATGAGGGTCTGAAATAGAGACTCTGAGGTCTAGCGTCAGAGAGAAGAACCCTATAGGACCCAGAAGATGATGAGAGACAGACAAGAATGAAGAGAATAGGATTATAGATGCCTGGAGGAGGAACGGGGGGTGGGGTGTAGGGTGGCAAAGGGGCTGGAGAGATAGCTCAGCGGTTAAGGTGCTTGTCTGTGAAGCCTAAGGACCCATGTTCGGCTTTCCAGGTCCCATATAAGCCAGACGCACAAAGGTGAGGCAAGCACAAGGTCACATATGCCCACTAGGTGGCGCAAGCATCTGAATTCAATTGCAGTAGCTGAGGCCCTGGTACACCAATTTTTTCTCTCTGGCTTGCTTTCTCTAAAATAAATAAAAAAAAAAAAGGGCAGTAGAAAGGAGGAACCTCGGACATTCAGAAGGGAAGCATTGTATGTGGATTTTATTTTTTGAAGACAAGGTCTCTAGCCCAGGCTAGCACCAAGCTTTTTATGTAGCCAGGGATGACCTTGAGCTTCTGATTTCAGGTGTGCACCACCATGGCCAGGTTGGTGAGGGGTTGGGGAGGAAACCCCAGGCTTCATGCATGGTAGACAGTGCTCTGCCCAGCTCTGAGTATGAATGTTGTGATCCTGATTTATTCATACATATATCTAAGATCCAGCACTTCCCAGACTTCCAGAGTCCTGCTGTAATGTGGATATTAACTTAATGATAGGATTTCTTGTTTGTTTGTTTGTTTGTTTTGTGAGGTAGGGTCTCACTCTAGCTCAGGCTGACCTGGAATTCACTATGTAATCTCAGGATGGCCTTGAACTCAAGGTGATCCTCCTACCTCTGCCTCCCCAGTGCTGGGATTAAAGGCGTGCGCCACCACGCCCGGCTAACGATAGGATTTCTTGAGTAACGACTGTGCCAAGTCACTGATAAACGTGACCTCTTTTAACCTAATGACCATCCTGTGAGGTGAATCTTGTTAGCCTTACTTCAGTGATGAGAACCTGAAGCTCAGGGCAACAAGGGACTGAACTAGGACTTCTTACTCAGGCCTGTGACTCCTACGCTTGTCACCTTGTTTTAAGGTGACACTTCTTTGTTCTCTTCTTGGTGCTAAGTATCCAGGTTAGTCGCAGGTCTTCTCTCCCAAGCTGGCTATGGGCACACCCCATCCCTGAACCACCTCATACTCTGCCAGGACTCTGTGTTCTTCCTGTTGCCAGCAGAGCCACGGAAATGGACTCGACACACTTGACCTTGGTGCACCGCTTTTAGTTTCCAGAGTCTTTCCCAGGTCGTATCTGCTATGGTCCTCGCATCATTCTGTGAGGTTGGGAGAGGCGACGGGGCCTTCACTGTGTGGCTTCTATATGGCGGAACTCAGGCACACCTCGGTGTCACAGAGTTCAAGTCCATCGTCTTTACCCTCC
Source organism: Orientallactaga sibirica (assembly GCA_036365145.1). Classification (NCBI taxonomy): domain Eukaryota; kingdom Metazoa; phylum Chordata; class Mammalia; order Rodentia; family Dipodidae; genus Orientallactaga; species Orientallactaga sibirica. Next base: position 6,503,919 of record JAEOAD010001268.1, read on the forward strand.
TCTGAGAAGCTGCCTTCCCCATGGCAGCCACTCATCTTGAGAGGGAGGCATCGAGCTCTTGTACTGGTTAGCATCATGATGTGCATTTGGAAGGACAAAGCTTCTCCTTGGAGGAGAGGCGGTGAGGGACGGAAAACCTTCTTTGCTTCCAAAGCGCAACATCCACGTCACGGCCAAGTTGATTCCTTCCTGGCCGTTCCTAGAGGACATGGTCTCTCACAGTGTGGAGGAATGGTTCTGTAGAGAACTGTGAGGCCTGGTCTTTTTTTTTTTTTTTTCTGCTGGAGGCATCCTTACAACCTGGGTGTGGAGGTTGGAAGTAGAGGGCCCCCATTAATTCAGGTGTTTTGAACGCTTGGTTCCCAGCTGATGGCAATTTGGGAGGTAAAGTCTTGCTGGAGGAGGACAGGCCTTGGTGGGAGTACACCCGAAGGCTTTTTAGCCCTGGCTTGCCACTGTTAGTCTGGCTCACTCTCTTGCTGCTGTGTGCCACCTGCTGCGGCAGAGGGACGTCCAGCCTCTGCTCTACCATCTTTCCCCTGCCACCAGGGACCTTCTCCTTGAGACCGTTAAGCCAAAATATAAAACCTTTCCTTCTGGCTGGGCGTGGTGGCGCACGCCTTTAATCCCAGCACTCGGGAGGCAGAGGTAGGAGGATTGCCATGAGTTCGAGGCCACCCTGAGACTACATAGCTAATTCCAGGTCAGCCTGGACCAGAGTGAGACCCTACCTGGAAAACCAAAAAACAAACAAACAAACAAACAAACAAAACCTTTCCTTCTATCAGCTGTTTTTGCTCGGGTGCTTTATCCCAGCAATTAGAAGTTAACTGTACCTCTGGGTATGGCTCACGTCCATGGAAAGAATACCTGTCAGAGAAAGCCAGGTGCCCAAAGAGCCAGGGGCCTGCAAAAGAAGTCTTTCCACTCAGTCCAAAAAACAACGTCCTATGGGCATGGTTCCTTTGCTGTCCAATATGTAGATTCCTGTCATCTTCCTTGGTTGTTTCTGGCCTGCAAAAGCCTAAGGCTCCCTGGCATTTGTTAACTATACCCTGTAGCGCACCCAGCATCTTACAATGGACCCTACGTCCCATCTCAGATAGAATATATTCAAAACATAGACTGTTTGCTAAAATGAAACTAGAAGGCATGGTTGGGCTGGAGAGATGGCTTAGCGGTTAAGGTGCTTGCTTGCAAAGCCAAAGGACCCGGTATGACTCCCAAGACCCACATAAGCCAGATGCACAAAGGGGCGCACGCATCTGGAGTTTGTTTGCAGTGGGTGGAGGCCCTGGTGAGCCCATTCTCTCTCTCTCCCTGCCTATTTCTGTATCTCTCTCAAATGAATAAAAATAATTTTTTTAAAAGAAGGCATGGTTGTATTTTTATAAGGCTGAGTTTTACTAAAAAATAAGTTATTCATTTTAGTCTTTTGATATAAGATCCATGACATTAACAAATAACCCGGAAAGTTGAGCTGTGTTTGACTAGTTGGCACAATGCTTTGTAGATGTTGAGTTGAATATTCATGTTGATTTTGCAGTTTTCATCTTGAGAGGGAGGCATCGAGCTCTTGTACTGGTTAGCATCATGATGTGCATTTGGAAGGACAAAGCTTCTCCTTGGAGGAGAGGTGAGGGACGGAAAACCTTCTTTGCTTCCAAAGCGCAACATCCACGCCACGGCCAAGTTGATTCCTTCCTGGCCGTTCCTAGAGGACATGGTCTCTCACAGTGTGGAGGAATGGTTCTGTAGAGAACTGTGAGGCCTGGTCTTTTTTTTTTTTTTCTCTGCTGGAGGCATCCTTACAACCTGGGTGTGGAGGTTGGAAGTAGAGGGCCCCATTAATTCAGGAGTTTTTGAACGCTTGGTTCCGGCTGATGGCAATTTGGGAGGTAAAGTCTTGCTGGAGGAGGACAGGCCTTGGTGGGAGTACACCTGAAGGCTTTAGCCCTGGCTTGCCACTGTTAGTCTGGCTCACTCTCTTGCTGCTGTGTGCCACCTGCTGCGGCAGAGGGACGCCCAGCCTCTGCTCTACCATCTTTCCTGCCACCAGGGACCTTCTCCTTGAGACCGTTAAGCCAAAATATAAAACCTTTCCTTTTGGCTGGGCGTGGTGGCGCACTCCTTTAATCCCAGCACTCAGGAGGCAGAGGTAGGAGGATCGCCATGAGTTCGAGGCCACCCTGAGACTACATAGCTAATTCCAAGTCAGCCTGGACCAGAGTGAGACCCTACCTCGAAAAAAAAAGAAAAAAAAAAACAACCTTTCCTTCTATCAGCTGTTTTTGCTCGGGTGCTTTATCCCAGCAATTAGAAGTTAACTGCAACACGGTATGGCTCACGTCCATGGAAAGAATACCTGTCAGAGAAAGCTAGGTGCCCAAAGAGCCAGTGGCCTGCAAAAGAAGTCTTTCCACTCAGTCTAAAAAACAACGTCCTATGGGCATGGTTCCTTTGCTGTCCAATATGTAGATTCCTGTCCTCTTCCTTGGTTGTTTCTGGCCTGCAAAAGCCTAAGGCTCCCTGGCATTTGTTAACTATACCCTGTAGCGCACCCAGCAACTTACAATGGACCCTACGTCCCATCTCAGAAAATATTCAAAACATAGACTATGTTTGCTAAAATGAAACTAGAAGGCATGGTTGGGCTGGAGAGATGGCTTAGCGGTTAAGGTGCTTGCTTGCAAAGCCAAAGGACCCGGTATGACTCCCAAGACCACATAAGCCAGATGCACAAAGGGGCGCACACATCTGAGTTTGTTTGCAGTGGGTGGAGGCCCTGGTGAGCCCATTCTCTCTCTCTCCCTGCCTATTTCTGTATCTCTCTAAATGAATAAAAATAATTTTTTTAAAAGAAGGCATGGTTGTATTTTTATAAGGCTGAGTTTTACTAAAAAATAAGTTATTCATTTTAGTCTTTTGATATAAGATCCATGACATTAACAAATAACCCGGAAAGTTGAGCTGTGTTTGACTAGTTGGCACAATGCTTTGTAGATGTTGAGTTGAATATTCATGTTGATTTTGCAGTTTTCTATTTCTACCAGACTTAGTCTAGCTTTTTTTTTTTTTTTTCCCTTGGTTTTTCGAGGTAGGGTCTCACTTTGGCCCAGGCTGACCTGGAATTCACTATGTAGTCTCAGGGTGGCCTTAAACTCACAGTGATCCTCCTACCTCTGCCTCCCGAGTGCTGTGATTAAAGGCATGCGCCACCACGCCCGGCTTAGCTTTGTTTTTATTTTAAGTGTTTATAGGACAGTGAGAAGCAGCTCATCGATACAGATGTTAAACCTAGCACGTGTGATGGATTCAGTTTTATTCCTGTCCACCCCACCGCTGGAGAAGTACAGTCTATCTCCGTGATTGATACTCTGTTCCTAGGCCTACATTACACTAGGTCACCGGGCTCAGTGATGCTTCTGTCGTGTTTTTGTAACTACAAAGTGTAAGAAATTGCTAGGGTTTGGATCTGAAATGTTACTCAAGGTGTCTCATGCATTAAAGGGTTGGTTCCCCATCCTGTGAAGCTAGGGAAAGAGAGCAGCAGCCTGTTTCTCCAGAACAGGCCTACCAGAGATATTATTTATTGAAGTTTACAGAAACCAACCAGCCTTCCACAGCCACAGAGAGAAAAACAAACTACAGCACACAGAGCAAACAGCCAAAAGGTCACACAGCACACTTCAGGAACTCCTGAGGCACATTTGCATATCTTTACAATGGAATCTCAAACCCACACCTTAAGACCAGCCCCCAGTTTTTGACATTGCCTCTAGCAAGGTGATTGAAGATACAAACTATAACTAATAAAACACTGAATATGTTGGGGGACATATATTCAAACTACCACAATCCCCTATAGAGGAAATGAATTAGATGCCTTAAATACTTCGGAAGGAGGATAAAAATTCTCAACAGGAGCGTATCACCTAGCTCATGATTTCCCAAGAGCAGGTTAAAGAAGTGATGGCAGGCAGGCGGGAGGGGATGGCTCTTCTGGTCAGAACCGCTGCGTGGATCCAGTGTGAAGCAGATGTGTGATTCTCCTCTGCCTGAGGAGATTGTGCTGCCCGTGAAGGAGCCTCATGTGGATGCAGTGAGAACGGGGCCACCTTTCAGCCAGGGTGTGAAAACAATGAGCACCAATATGACCAGAAGAACAGGGCAAGAGCTGACTTGGATGAACGCCGGTGTGATTTGAGGAAGCTCCCACTCCACCAGATACGTGGAAGAGTCTAGTTCCCACAGGCAGGGAGTCTGGGCCACATGGGCATTGCACGGCTTCTTATTTAGGAGTCAACACTGGACTCTTGCTGTGCTGTTCAGGCCCAGCTTCCGAGGGATGGAAACCTTCCAGAAGGCCACCAACCACCTGGGAAGCTGTCACAAGTTGAAAGGAGACTAGTGGGGGAGAGGGAAAATTGAGCTTTCATCAGTCATAATGGCTTACCCAACACAAGCAAAACCCAAATAAAACATCATGAAATTGTGACACGCCTGTTAAAACGACATGTTCCCTAAGGGCTTTTGTAAGGAGTGGCATGTAAAGGAGAAGGAGGAGGCAAACACCTCACAAGAAAACCTGAGACAGTTTCCTATAGGGATGTCAGACATGGAGCCTTGAAGTCAGATAAGAGAACAGAGGAGGGCCCCGATGTGGCTACCTCGTCATGGTGAGACTGCGCTCCTTGGGTCTTCAGACCAGGTGACCTATCTTTGGGGCCACTCCATTAAAGGAAAAACACATCCCACAAGAAATTACTTATTGTAAATGAAACAAGATCCCTTTTCTGCAGTAAATGAGCTTACGCAAATTCCTTTAAAACTTACTTGAAAGAGGGCGGGCTTTGTGCCTAATGCATTACCATAAAATGACACTGTCTTATTCCTTATTGCCCAATTAGTAATATTTTACTTCTTTGTGAAATGCTGTGTTTCGACACTGCCAATCGATGAAACAAAAGATTTGAAAATACTGTAGGATGGAGCACTGTGAGAAATTCCTGCCAGCCAACCTTCCACGAGGTAGGGGTTGTCACTCAAAAGTGTGCCTGCTCAGTGGGAACCCGCAGCTCTGAGGGGGAAGGCTCTCCCATCCTGCACTCCCCCCCCTGTCATATTTTCCAGACATCTCCCTCCTTCCATCTATGCTTAACTGGTGTCAAGTCCAGCCTTGGTTTTACTTTAATTTGTTTTTAAAGGATACTGTAGCTTATGTTGGCTCAGCTGAGCTGTCGTTCATTCACGTATTCACTGTCTGCGTAATGAAGACATGTGCATACAGAATAAATATAATACCTTTCCAGATGCAAAGTGACACAAGGGCGCAATGCCGTACTTAACCACAAGGGGTGACGATCTGGCTCCTTGGTAGCAGCTGAGAGGCAGGTGACCTATCTTTATCTGTCTTCCTCTCCCTCTCTCTCTGTCTCTCTCCAAAAAAAAAAAAAGGGGGTATGGAAGGTTGTACCCAAGTTTGAGGGCCCGGGCCTGAGAAATGGCTTGTGATTTACTGTGTGTTCTTTTGCTGGAACTTAGTCCATGGCCTGCCTCCTCCAGGGAGTTGGGCACGGAATCCGGCTAGGAGCCAGAACGTTTGGTTGACATCAGTGCTATTCTACTGCAAAGAGCAACGCATTCACCCTGGGGAGATGAGGAGAGGCTCTGGCCATGGTGAGTGCTAAGGGCCAGAGCTTGCCTGGGGAAGAAGCAGGAGGCTGGGTGTGGGGTCGGGGAGTGTGCCCAAACAAAGAAGCAGGGATTGCTTGACCATCTTTTCACGTGTGGGTGGCCCCTCAGTTCACAGTGGCATACCTTGGTCTGGTCCATAGTGGCCTAGGTGTCCGCTTTGGTCCTAAATCCACATCCCTCTTTGAAATGGGGACTTGCCTTCCAGGGTCACTGCTGGGAGTGACCATCTGTACTCACCCTCTCGCTCCATCCTGCTGTCCCTTCTTCCGTCCATCCCTCCCCCCTCTCTCCTGTGCCCTCTCTGGCCTGGATTACTCAGACATGGACCTAATTGTTTCTTTTATGGACCTTCCCACCCCTTATTCCCAACACATATCCTAGATTCAAGCGTTGGGAGGAGGGAGTTCATGTCACTATAATATGAATATTGAATGCTAGGAATTTCTGTGTTTAAAGTGCCCCATAGATATTTTTGCCAACTTGGGCTTCAGTGTTTTTATATATTTCTTATTCTTTCTTTTCTTTAAAAAAACTATTTTAGTATTTATTTATTTATTTATTTGACACAGAGTAAAAGGCAGAGAGAGAGAGTGGAAAGAGAGAGAGCAGGGGTGGGGGGAATGAGAATGAGAATGAATGTAGGTGGGCCAGGGTCTCCAGCAGCTGCAAACGAACTCCAGACGCATACACCACTTTGTGCAGCTGGCTTATATGGGTCCTGGGGAATTGAACCTGGGTCCTTTGGCTTTGCAGGAAAGCACCTTAAGCTCTAAGCCATCTCTCCAGCCCTATTTCTTATTCTTTCCTTTGCGCCCCCTTTGCTGATCCTAAGTAACTATAACCCCCAGCCTCATTTCACTCTGTAGAGCAGGTAAGAGTTCAGATTCTACCCCTATGCTCAGCTTTGAGTCTTCTGAACGTCCAGGGATGTGCCTTTGTGCTCAGCGCTGTCTCCTGAGGGGTTGACCTGTCTCGATCAGCCAGGGGGAAGGGGGTATCTGAGTTTATTTGCTCATTCCTTTAAAGTTTAACACTGTTATAGAAGGAGGAAACAGATGGTTTTTTTTCTTTTACATTTGATTTCATTAAAGCTCAGTTTTATTTTCTGTAAAATGGGAATATTGCTACTGAAATTGCCGGGTGGGGAAAAAAAGCAGGGTGGCTATGAGAATTACGATAAATTATGGAAATGAGTAACAAGGAACATAGAAGGTCCTTGATTAAAAGATAGTTCTCATACTTCTCTCTGTCCCTCTGTTGCCCCTTTCTCTTCTTTTCTCCTCTCTCATTCTCCTTTCCTCTTTCATACCTAAACACACAGAGAGAGAGAGAGAGAGAGAGAGAGAGAGGAGAATCTTGTATTGGGCAATCACGGAGTGCATGATAGGAGTGAGCGAAACCAGCCAGGAGAGCTGAGTGGAACTAACCTTTTGCTGTGTGATTTCTCAAGGAGACAAGCCTTTGTTCCCTTTATTCAGAAGACAGAGTTGAAGGCCAAGGCACAAATGGAGGCGACCCTTTTCAAACAGCTCTCTGTTTCAGCCATTTCCCCTTCCTTTGGAGTTCACATGTGGTTCTAAGTGAGTTTTCTCTTGCCAGTCCCCACCAGGAGAAGCTGGCTGCCTCCTGTAAGATTTCCTGCCTGCAATGAGGGCAGCTTACAGAAGGGTCCACCCCCACCCCACCCTGCCGGGGCTTACTGACCCTGCTTCCATGACGGGTTGAAAAGTATCTCTCTGTAGTAAGTGCTCTGTTGAGGGATCCTGAAGACAGAGGAAGACAAAGGACGGTTCCCTGTAGCGGGTGGCTTTGACAGGTGGTGAGAGAGAACTGCAGGCATGCTGTAAGCAGGTTGTCTGGATTGGGCAAGGGCCACAGATTACTTTTCTTGCTGTGAAAAAAAAAAAAATCCCTTACAAAAGCAACTTAAGGGAGGAAGGGTTTCTGGCTCCCAGTTTGAGGATACCATCCTCCATGGCAGGGAAGGTGGGTGTCAGAGCAGCTCTGGTCACGGTAGGAGTCAGGCAGCTGGTTGCATTGTGCCTGCATTTAGGAAGCAGAGAAAGGTAAGTGCTAATGCGCCAATTCACTTTCTCCTTTCTCCTTTCATTCAGTCGGATATACCCGCCCACAGAATGGTGTCACCCACTTACAGGCTGAGTCTCCCTGACTCAACTAAACCTCTGCCGACCTTTGGTCTGGGCAACAGAAGCACGATGACGAAGGTAAAGTCACTGTCATCATTTGGAATGCATCATGAGAAGATGCACACTGTGGGCCACTGCTGTGGCCCTAAGGCCTGCCACCTTCAGAGATTGACCTGTGGCATATGTGGCGACCTTGCTAAGTGCAAGAGAAAGTGTTACTGGAGTGCCGAGGCTAAGAGGCAAAATACTGCCAGAACTGGGCACACGGGGCACTAAAAATTGTATATCACAGGGCTGGAGAGATGGCTTAGAGGTTAAGGTGCATGCCTGCAAAGCCAAAGGACCCTGGTTCAATTCTCCAGGTCCCACATAAGCCAGATGCACATGGTGGCGCATGTGTCTGGAGTTTGTTTGCAGTGGCTGGAGGCCCTGGTGTGCTCATTCTCACTCACTCTCCCTCTTTTTTTTTTCTCTCTCTCTTTCTCTCTCTGTCTTTAATAAATAAATAAATAAAAATAAAATCTTAAATTTTTTTTAAAAAAAATTGTATATCACTGATTCAGGTATGGATTCCATGCAGGAACAACACCTAAAACCAAGCAGGCAGCCTCCAGTTCATCTTGAGAACTTTGGCTGTCACTCAGAATAAATGTTCTGTTTTTTTTTTTTTTTTAAAAACACCTCTGTGGAAATACCCTCATGGACACACCCAGAGGTGTGTTTAAATCTAGTCAAGTAGATAATGAAAATTAACTATAACAGACCATTTGGATTGAAGCCTTTTACTCCCCTGCAATTTTCAGGTCTCAGAGCCACAAAGAGCTTCCTATGCCCACCTGATAAGGAAGGCCCTTCGACAGTAGCCTTGGCAAGTCGGAGGCCACCCAGTCTGTGCTTGGCTTGACAAACCTGGGATACAGTGGGGCTGTTTCCTTGTGAGAAGGGTTTTCTTAGAGCTGTTTTCCTTCACCTATCTGCTGCTTGTCTTTTTGCCCTCAGAGAGGGGAATGGTCCCCCATTCAGTGTGATAGCCTTCTTGATACTGAAGGTAGTGCTAATGGGTCTCAGATTCAGCTGCTTCCTTCGTTAATATCCCCGTCTCTACACATACCGTGTCCTCACCTGGTCACCCTCATCCGAACATAGGGATTTGCCTTTGATCACAATATGTCAGCTACGGCTAGACCCCCGGAAATAGAGGCTGTTGTTTCCTGTCAGGGCTCAACTCCTTTCTGTTGGTGCCCTCAGTGCCTCCAAAGGTTACACGTGCCATCACCTCCTCCTTCTTTTCCTATCCCATCATCTCCTCCTTTAACAGCTGTTTTGCAATGTTTACCAGTCAGTATTGAACTTCCATTGCTGATAAACTCTCCTTCTGTTTTTAGGTTCTTCCTTCTCTTGATGTATATATATATATATATATATATATATATATTTTTTTTTTTTACCAAATGTTTTTCATTAATAACTTCCCTGGTCTCTGAGCCTCTTCTTCTCCCTCCCTCCCTCCCTTCTTTTTTTTTTTTTTTTTTTTTTTTGGAGAGAGACAGAGAGGGAGAGGAAGACAGAGATGGGCGCGCCAGCAACCTCTCAGCAGCTAAAGAAATCCAGATGCGTGCGCCCCCTTGTGGTCAAGTGCGACATTGCACCCTTGTGTCACTTTGCATCTGGCTAAACGTGGAACCTGGAGATTGGAACCGCTGGAGATTGGAACCAGCATTCTTAGGCTTAGGAGGCAGGCGCCTTAACTGCTAAGCCATCTCTCCAGCCCCCTCCCTCCTTTCTGTATGCATTTCTCATTTGCTTTCTCCATAGAGAACCCAATGTTGCAGTGACTGGAGGCATTTGGGGCTTTATTGGTTCGAATCATCTTTTTCCTACTACTACAGATGTTCCCTCTGGCTCTCTTCCATTGTCCCATGCAGGGATAAGCATCCCCAGAGGCCTGACCTGCCATGGGACACTCTCGGGAGGAGCCCTGGTTTCTTGTTCCCACTAGGAGCACAGGTTTTTTTTTTTTTTTTTTTGGATTTACCTTATGGCCTGAAAGAGAATCTGAAAATCCCATCAGCAGAGGAAACAGAAACATTGGCCAAACTAAGGTCATTTGAAGACACTGGGGACATTTTATTCCCAAGAGCAAACATTGACTAGGCTGTCTGTTTTGACTAAGATGGGATCTGGGAGAAAGTCTCAAGTTACTAAAATAGGGAATGTGCTCTAATATTGTTTTAAATATGAAGCAAATATTCTTTTCCTGAATGGAAGGTGTGTGTGTGTGTGTGTGTGTGTGTGTGTATGGTCACACATTAATAACAGCAACAGGAGGACAGGTGCTGACTTCTCTGCAAACCTTGTCATTTAGTCCCCTGGAAAATTGTGAGAAGACCTTAGTGTTCCAAGTCCTGAGGGAGATCACAAAACTTGCCTGTCACACTGCTGGGGTTATTCCTTGATACACACCTCCCTCCCGAAGTAGCCACTTAGACTTAGGAATTGTGTTTTCCCAGATACACGGATGGGGTGGGAGTGACGTGGGTTTGAGCTTTACCACTACTGTTCCTGCCGGGTCTGTTTCCCCCATGATAAAGGAATGATCTAATTGCCCTAAGATAATTTCTAGCTACGTTCCTTCAGCAACGGCTTTCTTTAGAAGACATTGTTACCATTGTAAGAAAAATGCCTTCTGTCAAAATGTCTTTGAGTCTCAAATTGAATGAAATTTAAAAAAAAACCAAAACATTCTGAGGTAGGCGTAAGGGTGAAGGGACAGATGGACTAGCAACTTCAAGAAAACAGGAACATAATTTTACCTGACCTTTCTTAAAATTGGTAAACAAGATTACATTTAAAATTCCCAAGCATTGATAACAGAACAGAAATTAATTTTCACAATATAATTATGATCCTTCTAAATTCAAGAATATAATTACATTATTTTGGGTAAAAGTACAAAATACTTAATCATTCAAATAAATGAATTTCACAGTACATATGAGACACAATCTTTCAACTAGCAAGTTCATGCTACAATCTTAGAATAAGATTATGAGCAAATTTACAGTGTTCCTCTCTGATGTATATATTCTAAAGTAATTAATGAGTAAACAATTATGGGTAAAACATATCAACATAGAATATGGGTCAAATGAATTGTTATACCTGTACTGTGGAACCCGATACAGTCATTTAAAAGCATGTTATGGATGAATAAAAAAATGGTATGAGATGGGGGCTGGAGAGATGGCTTAGCAGTTTAGGCATTTGCCTGCAAAGCCAAAGGGTTTGATTCTCCAGGACCCATATAAGACAGATGCACAAGGGGGCGCATGCATCTGGAGTTCATTTGCAGAGGCTGGAGGCCCTGGCGAGCCCATTGTCCTCCCCTTCTCCCTCCTTTTGCTGTCTTTTTCTTTCTCAAATAAATAAAAATAAAGTTAAAAATGGTATGAGAAAATATCCTGTATGTTTTACTAAATTTTTTTACTAAATGACATTTTATTGTAACAAGATTATTGTATTAAAATTATAAAATTCAATATAAAATAGCATAAATTCTTGTACTCAGGGCCCAGTAATATTATAGAGAACCCAATGTTGCAATGACTAGAGGCATTTGGGGCTTTATTGGTTCGAATCATCTTTTTCCTACTACTACAGATGTTCCCTCTGGCTCTCTTCCATTGTCCCATGCAGGGATAAGCATCCCCAGAGGCCTGACCTGCCATGGGACACTTCGGGGAGGAGCCCCTGGGTTTCTTGTTCCCACTAGGAGCACAGGTTTTTTTTTTTTTTTTTTTTTGGATTTACCTTATGGCCTGAAAGAGAATCTGAAAATCCCATCAGCAGAGGAAACAGGAACATTGGCCAAACTAAGGTCATTTGAAGACACTGGGGACATTTTATTCCCAAGAGCAAACATTGACTAGGCTGTCTGTTTTGACTAAGATGGGATCTGGGAGAAAGTCTCAAGTTACTAAAATAGGGAATGTGCTCTAATATTGTTTTAAATATGAAGCAAATATTCTTTCCTGAATGGAAGTGTGTGTGTGTGTGTGTGTGTGTGTGTGTGTGTATGGTCACACATTAATAACAGCAACAGGAGGACAGGGTGCTGACTTCTCTGCAAACCTTTGTCATTTAGTCCCCCTGGAAAATTGTGAGAAGACCTTAGTGTTCCAAGTCCTGAGGGAGATCACAAAACTTGCCCTGTCACACTGCTGGGGTTATTCCTTGATACACACCTCCCTCCCGAAGTAGCCACTTAGACTTAGGAATTGTGTTTTCCCAGATACACGGATGGGGTGGGAGTGACGTGGGTTTGAGCTTTACCACTACTGTTCCTGCCGGGTCTGTTTCCCCCATGATAAAGGAATGATCTAATTGCCCTAAGATAATTTCTAGCTACGTTCCTTCAGCAACGGCTTTCTTTAGAAGACATTGTTACCACAAGAAAAAATGCCTTCTGTCAAAATGTCTTTGAGTCTCAAATTGAATGAAATTAAAAAAAAAAACAAAACATTCTGAGGTAGGCGTAAGGGTGAAGGGACAGATGGACTAGCAACTTCAAGAAAACAGGAACATAATTTTACCTGACCTTTCTTAAAATTGGTAAACAAGATTACATTTAAAATTCCCAAGCATTGATAACAGAACAGAAATTAATTTTCACAATATAATTATGATCCTTCTAAATTCAAGAATATAATTACATTATTTTGGGTAAAAGTACAAAATACTTAATCATTCAAATAAATGAATTTCACAGTACATATGAGACACAATCTTTCAACTAGCAAGTTCATGCTACAATCTTAGAATAAGATTATGAGCAAATTTACAGTGTTCCTCTCTGATGTATATATTCTAAAGTAATTAATGAGTAAACAATTATGGGTAAAACATATCAACATAGAATATGGGTCAAATGAATTGTTATACCTGTACTGTGGAACCCGATACAGTCATTTAAAAGCATGTTATGCATGAATAAAAAAATGGTATGAGATGGGGGCTGGAGAGATGGCTTAGCAGTTAAGGCATTTGCCTGCAAAGCCAAAGGGTTCGATTCTCCAGAACCCATATGAGCCAGATGCACAAGGGGGCGCATGTATCTGGAGTTCATTTGCAGAGGCTGGAGGCCCTGGCGTGCCCATTGTTCTCCCCTTCTCCCCCCTTTTGCTGTCTTTTTCTTTCTCAAATAAATAAAAATAAAGTAAAAAATGGTATGAGACAATATCCTGTATGTTTTACTAAATTTTTTTACTAAATGACATTTTATTGTAACAAGATTATTGTATTAAAATGGTAAAATTCAATATAAAATAGCATAAATTCTTGTACTTCAGGGCCCAGTAATATTTTTTCTATAGCAAATATTTTTATTTATTTATTTATATGAAGTAGAGAGAGATAGAGGGAAGAGATACAGAGAGAATTGGTGTGCTGGGGCCTCAGCCACCGCAAACAAAATCCAGATGTGTGTGCTACTTTGTTGTGCAGAAAGATTGCTCAGTGGTTAACAGTGCTTGCTTACAAAGCCTGAAAGCCTGGGTTTGATTTCCTAGCACTTACATGAAGCCAGATGCACAAAATGGCATATGCATCTGGAATTTGTTTGCAGTGGCAAGAGACCCTGGTACACCCATTAATTCTCTTTTTTATGGGGGGGAGAGACACAGAGAGAGAGAGAGAGAGGAAGAGGAAGACAGATAGAGATGGGTAGGCCAGCAGCCTCTCAGCTGCTGCAAACAAAATCCAGATGTGTGCGCCCTCTTGTGGTCAAGTGCGGCATTGAGCCCTTCCATCACTGCATCTGGCTAAACATGGGACCTGGAGATTGGAACCTCTGGAGATTGGAACCAGCGTTCTTAGGCTTAGAAGGCAGGCGCCTTAACCACTAAGCCCTCTCTCCAGCCCTCATTCTTTTTTTTATTATTAACAACTTCTATACTTACAGACAGTAAACCATATTTCCCTCCCGTCCCCCACTTTCCCCTTCACGATTCCACTCTCCATCATATCCTTTCACTTTCTCCATTAGTCTCTCTTTTAATTTGATGTCATCATCTTTTTCTCCTATTTTGAGGGTCTTGTGAAGGTATTGCTAGGCACTGCAAGGTCATGGATATCAAGGCCAATTTCTGTCTGGACAGTTGCCTTGTAAGGAGTCGTACCCTTCCTTTGACTCTTACATTCTTTCCACCACTTCTTCCGCCATGGACCCTGAGCCTTGGAAGGTGTGATAGAGATGTTTCAGTGCTGGACACTCCTCTGTCCCTTCTTCTCAGCACTATGTTGCCTTTTGGGTCATCCCAGTGGTCGTCACCATCTGAAAAGAGAAGCTTCTCTAACCAAAAGTGAGAGTAGCATTAATATATGAATATGAACATTAAGTGTAGTGCTTTCAGGGCAGTTTGGTGGGAATAATATATGCATTTAGCCAGACAAGAGCAGGCTTTATACCCCTAAGGCTCATGACCTCCCCTGCCATAGGCTTTTGATTAGGTTTTCAGTACCAGGCATGTATTTCCTCCCTTAGAGCAGGACTTCAGTCCAATTAGAGAGCAGTTGGCACAGTAATATTTTTTAAAATAGATGTATTGAGATAATATGACAATTTCAGGAATTTTACTTTTTAATTTTTTAGTTTATTATTACTATTATTATTAACAAGATGTTTTGTATGGATACATCGTGTGTGGGTACACTCTTTTCCCTCGTCCCTGTCCCCGTTTTGTTGGGGACCCTCCTCAGTGGGGTTGCAGGTATTCCCTGTGGAGTTGTAGTTTATGCATTGTGGGAGCAGTAGTCAGTTATTTTTGGGGGGAGGGAATGCCTCTGAGCATGATGTCTCAACCTGTGGCTCTTACAATCTTTCTGCCCCCTCTTCTGCAAAATTCCCTGAGCCATGGTGAGTGAGTTTTAAGTCTACTTCAGTGATGAGCTCTTAGGAGCCTCTGGATCTCTGCTTTGGTAGGTGTTGAGTATCCTTAGGGTCTGTCCCCCACACCCTGGTGCTTTACCTGACTTTTTAGGGAGCTCCAAGGTTATGTATCTCTGACTGTACTGTGCAGTTCAGAGCTGCTTGTGACAGAAAATGCCTAAACCTATCAGTCTTCCTGCCCACGAAATCCACGTTAGGGACCCTGGCGACTATTAAATGCACTCTTTTGCTGTATTTTGGAATCACTGGAAGCTCCAGTCCTTGGCAGAAAGAGGCCTGTCAGGCTGCCTGGCCCCAGCTCCTAGGGAATCTCCTCCCAGGCCACACCTGCCAATCCAGTCCCAGCTGGGTCTTCAGGAGCAGCTCTTGGCAGCGTAGAGCTTACTTTAGGAATGCGGCACCCATGAGGACCTTTTAGCTCCTCTTCCAATAATGTCTGCTTTAGCAGTTTTGATGGAATGGATGCAGTTTATCTTGAGACATGTTGGTGTTTGAAATGAGGACGGCAGACTGCTTTACTGCCATCTCCCCAAACAAGGGGTCTGGAGCCTTCCAAAGGCTTATGAAGCTTTTCTTGTCTATCTTACCTGAGCCTCTGTGATCTGCCAGCTTGTTCTAATAGTTAACTGCTTTCTTAGTGGGAATAATAATGAGTTCAGGATCCCTCTTCTTCTCCTCTCAGGTGATATATCTATATCTGTATCTGTATCTATAACTCTATATCTATATAAGAGGGAGAGAGAGGAGAGAGAGAGAGAGGGAGGATTTCCTAGCTTAAGCGTGATGAAAGACTGAATGAGGTCTGATAGCTAAGATATTTTGAGTCTTTTCCACACAAAAGTAATTTATAGATAACTTCTAGCCTTTGAAGAGTTCTTTCATTCATTATTAAAGTGGTGTTTCAAACTTAGAAAACTATAATTGACATTTAGTTTTCTAAGCTGGCCTGTAACAAAACTTAGCTATGACATTATATAGTTGTCATGAATCCTAATGGAATGTAAATAAATAATAGAGAATTGCAGCTATATACTCCTTCTGTCTTGAATCCCCTTAGAAGAAAAACTTTCAGCAGATCTTGCTAGAAAACACATTTATACCAACGCATAATGATCTCATGTTCTAATGTTCTTTATTCTGATAGAGAGGTGTGAAGAAGGACCAAGAGGCCTCTGTGTCTGTAGGGCCATCCAGGGGAAACGACAGTCACGGTGGCAGTCAGTGTTTGGTTGCATGCACTCCTGTGTTCTGGAAACACCGTTTCCTGTGTGTTTCTCAAACGACACACACCTGCTGGCCCAGAGCCATGAGGAGCAGAGTGGGTGTTAGGAAGTGAAAGCCCTCGGGTCTGTGGTTCTGAGCAGGCCCGAACCTGTTAACTGTTTTGGTCAGAGTGTCTGGTCCCGTAGCTGTTCAGCAAAGTATCTTTGAACCCTTTCCAGGCCAGCAATCCTAGGTCTAGCTCGGTTTCCATTGTCCACTCTCCATTAGCCAGGGCTGGCCCCAGGCCCCCTCCCACTCTTTCAGGGGCACTATCCTGATCTAAGGTTGGGGACTCCAGCTGTCAAAGCCAGAGCATGGGTCAGGTGCCTGATCTTGTCCAGGCCTCGCACATAACACCCTGAAAAACCCTCTTCCCCAGCTGCTTCTGTGGCTCTTGGTGGTGAGAATAAGGTGACACTGTCCCCTCTACATGAACCTCCAGTGGTCTGCCTCCTGGTCCCTCCTGTCTTCCTGTACAAGTCTCTCCTTGGCCAATTAAATCCAGAGTGCTAAGCAATTTAAAAAACAAATTATACCCTAGAAAATCTGACACAGTCTGTTTCCCATTGATTTAAAAATTAAGGTTCGGTGATATAATGTAATTCTTTATTATGTAATAAAAACCTACTATGGATAGGAATTTTTCAGTGACTTAATTTTAATAATCAGTTCTCTTCCCGAGTTGTTCTGATAAGTGACATTTTTCCCATATTTCTCCTATTCAAGTCATTATTGAATAGAATCAAATGAGGATAATTAATTTTAAACAGAAGCACCGAACTGAAATTAATTTTGGTAATTTCAAAATCTGGAAGTTTTATGGATTACTTACAAGAACCTGAACTTTGGGCTGGAGAGATGGCTTAGCAGTTAAGGCTTTTGCCTACAAAGCCAAAGGATCCCTGTTCATCTCTCCAGGACCTGTGTAAGCCAGATGCACAAGGAAGCACATGCATTTGGAGTTCGTTTGCAGTGGCTGGAGGCCCTGGTGCACCCATTCTCTCTCTCTCTCTCTTAAATAAATAAATAAAATATATTTTAAAAAAACAGGGTAAGTCAATTCAGTGAAAGAAAAGTGTGTGAGCAACCAACATTAAGATCTTTTCCACACTAAATCTCAATTTCATTAGGAACCTGCCCCTGATTTACATTTTAGTTTCGTAAGTTTAATTCAAGTTATTTCCTCCTGAATGAGTTTTTATGATCTGAAGGCTCTCGTTTGGAAATGGCCCTTGAGTGAGATGTCTTTCAGGTGAGTGGGCTTGCCAGGCTAGGAGAAGGTGTGGGGTTCCTGTCAAGACACTGAGCAGGGCAGACAGGGGCAGAAGCAATCCTGGGAAGGCCAGCATTCCAGTGTTAGCCTCTGTGCCCCGTGACTCAGTCCCCACTCTGACAGCAAGTCCCCGCTGCAAGGCCCAGTATCTGGAGCTCTGCCTGCCTGCTACCCCTCTCTCACCTCCTCCAGTTTCTTCCTCTTCAAAAAGAGATGGCTTCTGAGGAAGGAGAATCCTTGTCTTTCTGGAACCAGAGGCCTCCCCTTAGAGCTATTTAAATGTGCTCCTTGGGCCCAAGGATGACTCACTGTTTAACAATTAATTACAGCTCCGTGTATTGTAGGCACCGCACGTATGTGTGTGTGGGGGCGTAAATCTCACTGTTGCACAATGTTAATGAGCTTCTCCTCCACACTGTCAGACTACAAAGATTTGAACCAGGTTTGAGAGAAAAGGCAAATTTATGCCGTGTCTGCCATCTTTTGCCCTCTCCCTGGTGGCTTCCAGGTTCTGCTTGGGTGACGCTCACGGAGGTGGGAAGTGAGCAGAATCTGGCAAGGGATTCTGGATATGGGAAGAGGAAGGGGAAACTGCCCACCGAATGTTCTTGTAAGTGGCCAGTGAGGCTTGCGTTCATTGTCACAGGCCCATGGAGATGTTTTCATTTGTCTTAGCCAAATATTATGGTCTTTTAGCCAGCACTCTCTTCTGAGCTTTTTCCTGAAGTGTGAGTACTGGTCTGTATAATATGAATGCTGGCTGCCTGAAGTGTGTTGTAAGCGTGTCCTTTCTGATCCCCAAGGAGAAGTGCAGTTACTTGATGGAAATCTACTGTTCCAATGGGCTTTTAGGCCAGATCTCCCAGCATTCCCCCTGTGCCCTCCACTCTCTGCCATGGCTCTTCACCACACTTCGGCTGTGTTAGTGCCTGTGCCATCAGGGACTTGGCACTGTTTGCTCGGCTTAGATAGTTTTTCCACAGACCTCCGATGTTGCCCGCTTATTTCCTCCCCACCAGCTCTCAGTGCAAATGTCACTAGCGCCAGGGCCTTCTCCGGCCACCTGAGTGAACGCCATTTCTCCACTTGTTCCTCACTCATGAGAGCCATGCTGCTGGCCTTCTCCCTCTCATAGCACATACGACTACCTGAGATGATCTCATTTTATTGCCTTTGTTGTTATTGCCCTCTGCCTCCAGCAGCACATGCTCGAAACCAGCACTTGTAGAAAGTTCTGGTGAGCATGAGTGAATAGATGGGCCCAGGCTTCATTTGGTTTGGTTTTCAAGATCCAGGCAATAATTAAGAACTTCACTATATAACCATACCCACAAGGAAGGTCAGTGTCATGTAAAAACAAAACACACACACACACACACACACGGACCCCCTGTGAACATAATTGGCCCTTTTATTAAAAAAAAAAAAAAAACTTTTAAGTTATTTTTTTGGAGAGAGACACAGAGAGAGACAGAGAGAGAGAGAGAGAGAGGGAGAGGAAGACAGAGTTGGGCGCGCCAGCAGTGTCTCAGCTGCTGCGAACGAAATCCAGATGTGTGCGCCCCCTTGTGGTCAAGTGCGGCATTGCGCCCTTGAGTCACTTTGCATCTGGTTAAACCTGGGACCTGGAGATTGGAACGGCTGGAGATTGGAACCAGTGTTCTTAGGCTTAGGAGGCAGGCGCCTTAACCCCTAAGCCATCTCTCCAGCCCATATTAGCCCTTTTTTTAAAAAAATATTTTTATTTATTTATTTGCAAGCAGAAAGAGAGAGAGAGAGAGAGAGAGGGAGAGAGAATGGGCACACCAGGGCCTGTAGCCACTACAAACGAACTCCAGATGCATGTGCCCCTTGTGCATCTGGCTTACGTGGGTGCTGGGGAATTGAACCTGAGTCCTTTGGCTTCAAATGCCTTAACTGCTAAGCCATCTCTCCAGCCCTAATTGGCCCTTTTATATGTGGGTTCCAAGTCTCAGATTCAACCAAGTGCAGATTGAAAATATTTGACAATGTTGTATTTATACTGAACAGGCACAAACATTGTTTCTTGTCATTCCCCAAGCAAGATAGTATGAGAACTATTTATATACTGTTTGCATGGCAGCACACGTCAATATGGATTCTTTCTTTATAAGCTGAAATTAGAGAAATGATAATAATGCTGATCTTGGACCCCACATCCCCTTGCGTGACCTGACCAGTGAGGGTTAAATTGGGTGAATTTCAGAGTTTTAGAGCCGAAAAGCCTTCATTACCATCCAGCTCAGTCCTCCTCTTTTGTAAGTGGGGACACTGAGGCACAAGCTACTGAATGGCCTGCCCAGTGCCTCACAGCCTGAACCCTGCCGTGCCCCTGATGCTCGCCTGTCCCCCACTGGTATCTTCTTTCTACTTCCCCAGTTCTGTGTTCCTTTTCCCCACTGTGTTTTTTTTTTTTTTTTTTTTTGTAAATTTGAGAGAGACAGAGAGACAGAGAGGAAGAGGCAGAGAGAGAGAATGGGTAATGGGTGCCTCAGCAGCCTCTTGGCCACTATGAATGAACTCCAGACATGTGCGCCTCCTGGTGTGCATGTGTGACATTGCGCGCTTGCGTCACTTTTGCGTCTGGCTAAATGTGGGACCCGGAGACTCGAAGGGGCATTCTTAGGCTTCGCAGGCAGGCGCCTTGATCGCTAAGCCATCTCTCCAGCCCTTCCCATGGTACTCTTGTGTGCCTTAAGGTTTTTATCCAGAGCTGGCACGAACGCCAAAGAACTACACAGAGCAGTGGTTTATCACTTCACGTGGCAGATATTTCCCCTGGGTCACTGAAAGACAGCTCACACATTTAGCTCATACAGGAGTTATATGGAAGAGGACCTTCCGTTCTCTTCTTGGTCCTTAACAATCCCACTTTTTCCTGTTCTAAGGTCAACCCACCACACCCTTTTGAAGTCCCCAACAGAGAAGAAAGGGATGTGCCTCCCATGGGAATGTATCCCACTCAACACCACCTTTGGAGCCTTCATCTATTTAACAATGTTTTGTGGGTAACTTCCAAGCTCTAACGTCTTCTCTTCGCTAAGCATGGGGTGCAGTGAAGCCCGTGGATCAGGGGTCTGCCTGGCAAAGCCCGCCCCCATGTCCCAGTCCAAGATAAACATTGTTTACCATGAAGAGACAACTTGCTTCTGAAATGCACAGGCAAGCTAACCTAAAAAGTGACGGTCAGACTGAACAAGGATATTTTTGCCTTTATGATCACTGTGGGGTCCTATCAGCATTTCCTGGGCTATTCAGAAAGTCCCTTCTGTAATGTGGAGCATGTGTGGTCTGTCACATTATGGGAAAAGTGCCTCCAAACTGCTCAGACCATCAGGCCACAGAAGCAGCGGGCCAGCGCCAGGAGAACGGTGCGCGACTCTGTCTGCTGCTGCCCCTCTGGCTCTGGTATCTCTCATCTGGGGTGCTGATAGGGTGCAGTATCTCTTAGTTAGGGTGCTGCTTGTGAGTTTTGGCCATGACTCATTGAAGGGTGCTTAGAATCGTTGGCCCTTTTCCCTGTTCAGTTCCTCACCCAGGTATCATGACAACCAGAAGTGGCCCCACTTGCCTCCTATTGCTGCTTTGGGGGGCGAAAGCTCCAGCAGAGAGCATTGGTTAGACGCAGAGCTAAGGGGGTCACAGTTCTGGAGTTTTCTATCATCACATGTCCAGCTGCCCCCACAGCCTCCACCAGTCCTGCTTGAACTGGAGAGTGGGCACCCTTCGCAGTCATGTAGCTGCCAGCATGCTTCCTCTGTGCCTCGTGCAGGAGTGCCATGGACTGGGATTGAGCTTCCTCTCCCTCCCAACTCTCTCCTCACGCTAGCCCTTTGGGGTTCGGTAATTAGGAAATATCTTCACACCAGAGAGCTTGCTAAACAGAGCCCCGGGGGAATGGAATGGGGTGTTGTGACTTCAAGGGTCTGCTTCTTGTCAGACCTCAGGGACAGCGCCCCAGGCTTAGTGTGGGCCATGTGATGTCTGCACAGCTGCCACTTCAAAGTGGGGGGGGGAGTAGGGTTAGGGAGGCTGGGCTGTTTCTTGAACATCAAATGGTGATTGCAAAACAATAATTTGGTAAGTTATGAATGAATCAGAAACAGACGGTTCGACTTGTTCTGCAATCTTATTTAAAACTCCACACACACATACACACAGTCGCAGTGTGCCCCAGAGAACGTTTACCCCTTCCCAAGGGAGAGGGGTCTTAAACGCATGTTTCCCAGGATTCATTTGTAAAACCAATGTGCTTTCCCACCACACAAGGCTCCAGGGTTCTTCCCTTCTTCCTTTGGACTTGCCATTCTTCCTAGAAGGACTGTATTCCTTTGGGCCTTTTAAAGGATGTGGCCAAACCACACCATGTGAGCTTGGGAAGGCTCTGTGTGCAGCGTGGTGGGCTGTCCCCTGATCCCTTGAGTGGGAGTGGCATTGCATTTCCACATGAGAGCAAAGTGGGAGGAACAGAGATCCGGGAGGTGTCAGGTAGCTAGCTGTAGGTAGGAGCTGGGCTTCCCAGCGACACCCTCGGTCTCTTTCTTCTGATCTTGGTTCCTGTCCCTTTGTTTGGAAAGGCTTTCCTAGTTTCTTGAATAGAACCTTTCATCTTCCCCCTTTACCTTGCCCTGATGAGCTCTTGTCTCCTTAGCACTTACAGATGTTCTGTTCTGTGTAGCTGTTTGCATGGCAGTCTGTTGTGCTCAGCGCAGCAGGAGCTGGGATCATTGGAGCGCCCTCAGTATTTAGCATGGTGATGCCATGTAAGAAATTGATGCTGGGTGGACAGCCAGCCGTGATTGTCTGGGGTGGGGATGGTCTCAAAGCAAGAAGGAGGTAGCAATTTGGTGCTCTTGGTCTGTTTTGGGAACACCATAGACGGGGTGCCCCATAAACAGCAAATTTGTAGCTCATGGTTCTGGATTGTGGGAACTCAAAGTGCCAGCAGTTGTGAACCACTTGCTTGTTTATGGACGCTCCCTCCTTGTCACGTCCTCATGAGAATATGAAACGAGATGATGTGTGTGCTTTTCTACCGACCACAATGCCTCTTCATAGAGACCCCCAAGCGTAAGGGCCTCACTCTCCTGAATGGATAGTTTAATATTTCTTTTTAAAAATATTACTTATGTATTTGCAAGAGAGATAGAAGAGAAACAGAGAGAATGGGCACACCAGGGCCTTCAGCCAGTGCAAATGAACTCCAGCTACATGTGCCAATTTGTGCATCTGGCTTTACGTGGGTACTGGGGAATTGAACCTGGATCATTAGGCTTTGTAGGCAGGTGTCTTAACCACTAAGCCATCTCTCCAGCCTCAGTTTAATATTTCTCATGCTCTTCAACCTACAGTTATCACATGGCCCACCTGCTTAGTCCATAGGTGCCTATTGTATACATGTAAGGCACCCCTCATTTCATTATGGGCGCAAGAGTTTAGAAGAAGGGCTCATTTACCTGCAAACTGTTTCCTACATCTTAGATTTTAATACCCTTCATATTTTATACACAGCACTAAATAAAATGTTTTTAAACTGATGTTTGTATTAGAAAAAATTTAAATTATGGCCCCCAAGCTCAATAGAACATTTTTTAAAAATATATTTTATTTAGTTATTTATTTGAGAGAGAGAGAATGGGCATACCAGGACCTCCAGCCACTGCAAATGAACTCCAGACGCATGCACCCCCTTGTGTATCTGGCTTACGTGGGTGTTGGAGAGTCGACCTGGGATCCTTTGTCTTCGCAGGCAAACAACTTAACTGCTAAGCCATCTGTCCAGCCCTCAGTAGCACATTTTAAATGAAGTTTTGAGTTATATTTCAAATACATTGGTAAAACATAAAAATCACTTATAAGTGTTCTTTAAAACTTGCTGTATTAATGCATTGATTAGGGATATCTCTGAGCCAGTATTCAAAGCGTGTGCAGTCCTTCCTAAGGTAAGGGGTCTTGGCCATCTGCGTTGAAGGACTTGCAAAGCCAGCATGCTTTCCCACCCCATAAGCACCCAAATTCTTCCCCTTCCCTTCTTCTGCCTACTGTTCTTCCTAGAAAAATATCTCCTCCCTCAGGCTTTCATAAAGGGCAGGAGAAACCAGCCAACACACCTGTACATTCAAATGAGAGATTAAGAAGTACATTTTAAGCCCTTTGTATCTATTGCGAACGTTTATGTGAGTTATGTGATATTGTATAAAAAGTATTTTACTGTAATTTACATTTTAGGAAATATATTATAAGTGTATTTTTGGTAATGCTTTTAAAATTGGTTTGAGGTTGAAGTTGAATGCTTTATAGTTTTTCATTTTAAAAATATTAGCAAATAAATTAGCATTTCCAGGAACATCAGAAAAGGACTGTCAACATGCCATGTCCCTGTCTTTAAAAAATGAATGGTTTATGGAGGGTGACAGGAAGATAGCGAGAATTGAACTTTCACATGGGAACATAACAAATTACCCGTGGTAGATAATCAGTGAGAGTGTTGGGGTAGACAGTGCCGTCTACCTATACTGTGAAATTTGGAAAAAAAAAAAAACAGAGAAAAGAATTGCTGGGTGTGGGGGAGGTCAGAAAGGTTATATAGAAGGCATCAGCTCCTGTCAGTTCATACTACCCGGGGGCCTGGGCAGGGTGGGAACAGCCATAGAAGTGGTACTAAAGAAAATTTTCAGTTATATATTGATTGTCAGACCTTAGAAATTTCTTCAGTGAGTGTTCCCTAAGTACCGAGAATGCAACCGTGCTCTGGGTAAGATCTGAAGGGATCAGCAGGGGAACACACAACAGAGGAGAAGGCCCACCCCAATTTGCTTCTGTAAAGCCCTGGCTAGCCTGGAACCAAGCTAGGGAAGTTATAACTGCTGAAAGCGTAGTTCATCAGAAAGGAGACAGCAGGCCTTCATGAGAGCCGGCCTGGCTTTGGCTGCATGGTTATGTTGGTTGAGATGGTCTTATCAGGAAGGTCAGATCTTGACGGGATCCCATATAGCACTCCTTGTGAGGCCCCCTGGGGTTTCAGAGACAGTAGCTGAGCAGAGAGGAACATTCAGGAAGCTTATGGACAGGGCCGCTCACCACCCATGCAAAAGTGAAAAGGTGACTATTTAATGTCCATGTGCCCTGACCATCCATAACAACTAAGATCTACCCGCATTCGAGCCCAGGGGTGGGCAGCCTAGGGAAGTTCGAGTGGAGTTTGTCTGTCCTCCACCCATCTGAAGAAGCCAGGCATCTACACTTGCTGTGTTCACTGCCCCCGCCTTGTCCCATGCCCAGCAGATAAAGAACATGTACAGGACAGGGTTCCTCAGCTGTAGTGTCCATCCCGTTGTGGCTGTTACATATACAGTCACTTCTGATTCTCAGACTTTCCGTTTCCCCTGCCGGTAAGAAGTTCCACAGCATATACGACTCATTGACATTCTGGCTTTATTGGAGGCATACGAATATTCATAAAAACAATAATCAAATTCTTTGAAGACTTTTTTGCAAGCATCCACCCTATAAATCAGTTTAGTTTGAAAGCAAACCACAGTGAAACAGACACCAGCTATCCTCCTGAACAGCAGGCTTGGAGTATGTGTTTGAAGACTGTAATAATACGAACTTCACTGGGAGGAGCTGTCATGTGCCTGACATTTGATGGTTCTCAGAAGACAAACTGCTACACCTGTGTGTGTGTGTGTGTGTGTGTGTGTGTGTGTGTGTGAAGCATGTTGGGGCTGTTCTGTTGAGTGGGTGCTGCCCTGTAAGGTTGTTAGCTGGTCTTTAGTAGTTGTTGGCCACGCTTGTTGGCCAAGAATAAAGACCATTTTTAGCTTTTTTTTTTTTTCAAGGTAAGGTTTCAATCTATCTCAGGCTGACCTGGAGTTCACTATGTAGTCTCAGGGTGGCCCGAACTCACGGCGATCCTCCTACCTCTGCCTCCTGAGTGCTGGGATTAAAGGCGTGCGCCACCACGCCCGGTAAGACCATATTTTAGACACACAGGGAAGTCCAAGGTTACTGTCTTGAGTGTCAGAAAACTCACCTGTGGGAAAGTGTCCTTGGAAGTACTTCCCAAGGGGGAATCTCATGAGCAAAAAGCAGTCGTCAGAGTCATCAAATTTCCTTGAAATTGTCACGTCTTCATTTTCTCTGGAGCCCGAATCTATCCGGTACCCAGATCAAATTCTCAACTAAAACCAGAACGTTTAAAATCCAGTTATTTTCAGTGCTGCTTACTCTTAAAATGTGTGTGTCTGGTAATGTGTGTAGGTAGGAGATGCAGCAGTCACACTAAATAAAACTGAGTAACACGTGCTCGAGAGAAGAGGGGAAAAGAGGGTGAGGAGGGGAGGGGAGGAAAGAGGAGGAGACGAGTGAGGAGAGGAGAGAGGGTGAGGAAAAGGCGGACTTAGATTTTCAACCCCTTTCTAACAATGAGAGGTGCAGAGTATGAAAGCAGATTTCTCTGTTCACAAGGGACGGCAGGGTGAGGAGGGAGTCTGACTTCATGGGGCCTACTGATTGAACGGCTTCCTTAGGACCATTGCCTGTCATTTCAAGGGGACCACGGTGGGACATAGGGCATAGTTTACAGTTGAGGAGGGGGTGGGCTAATGTGGTGACCTGCAAACTAGCACACATTGTCATGTGGAGGATGGTTAAGAGTGCTTTCTCCAGCTGGGCGTGGTGGCGCACGCCTTTAATCCCAGCACTCGGGAGGCAGAGGTAGGAGGATCGCCGTGAGTTCGGGCCACCCTGAGACTACATAGTTAATTCCAGGTCAGCCTGGGCCAGAGTGAGACTCTACCTAGAAAAACCAAAAAAAAGAAGAGTGCTTTCTTCCCCCCCCCCTCTTTTATTCAAGGTAGGGTCTCACTCTAGCTTAGGCTGACCTGGAATTCGCTATGTAGTCTCAGGGTGGCTTTAAACTGCTGGCGATCCTCCTACCTCTGCCTCCCGAGTGCTGGGATTAAAGGCGTACATCACCACGCCCAGCAAGAGTGCTCTCTTTGAAGACATTTAGTAGCTTTCCTATGAAGAAGCCTGGGGTTGATGGTGGCACCTCTCTCCTGAATTCAGGAAACCAGTGAGGAAGCTCAGTCTATGAGTACTGTTTGCCCAGTTCACCTGGTTCTTGTGCTTACACCCACCTTTCATGCCATATGATCTGGAAGTCAGGAGCAAGGTGATTGCGATAAGTAGAACAGGGTCCAGTTAATGTTCCCATCATTCATTGCTCCCACGTGTATTTCATGATCACCTACTTGGTGAAAAAGCGCACTCTGGGACAATATTTGGGGTCCCTTGTAGCAAGTCTTTTACTGAAGCAGTAGCTGTCCCTGAGATTCTGTGTCGTTGGTCAGGAAGATACACAAGGACGTACAGTGACACGTGGAGCTCCTGTGTATCAAGGTGGTGGGTTCCTGATGGAAGAACTGTCTGTCAGGGTGCATTTTAGCAGAAAAGAACACAGACCATTCAAGAGAATCCTGATCTCCAGTCAGTGTTAGGACCCCACTTTCCTTGCTCCGTGGTCCAGGGGATGACCCAGGGACCGAGACACAGGCCAGCATACTGTGCCGTTAGCCTTTCAGGGAGCGTATCCATCTGCAGATCTGCTTCGTCAGCAGTCTTCCCAGGGTTCCGCTGAAAGCCAGCATGACTAGGGAGGAGTTTCATGGTTGACAAGGTGCTGCCCCCTTTCTGAGTGTGGTGATCATAGTCCAACACTCTGATGGGTTCCTTGGTCGGGAACATTAGCTCTGTGAACATGTGCCTTATGCAAGCATGGGTCTGGGGTGTCTTGCACTGATAAAGAAGTGGTGTGTCTGGAAACTCCTCTTAGCACCCAGACAGTGATAAGAGAAAACCATTGTACTTTTTAGCAATAGCTGTTGTTGTCGTATATTTATAAAATTATGAGCCACTATGGTGGCTTTATTTATTTATGAGAGAGAGAGAGAAAGAGAGAGAGAAAGAGAGAGAGAGAATATGGGCATGCCAGGTCCTCCAGCCACTGCAAATGAACTCCAGGTGTACCATTTTGTGCATCTGGCTTTACATGGGTACTTGGGAATTGAACCCAGGTTGTTAAGCTTTGTTGGCAAGTGCCTTAACTCCTGAGCTATCTCTCCAGTCTTTAATGCTAGGTGTCTTGCCCATCTTCATAATTTTCTCAGCTGGTCAGTGGAGGGCAAGAATCAGACTTAAAGGCATGGTGTTGCTTAGAGGTTGAGATTTGGGAACACAATAAATGGGGCTTGCTCTCAGATCCATAGTACTTTAGCAATTTCGATCATCTGTCATTTTTTTCTCCACCATCTTTAAGTTATTTGCCCAAACTTGGGGAGCTTGAGAATTGGATTAAAAATAATCCAATTATTATTCAATATCCAGAACAAAGAGCAAAGAAGCAACTTCCCCTTTTCTATGGGTTAATATTTTCTGGGGCAATAGAGAGAGAAACAACGGATTTAGTTTCCCAAGTATGTGCGTCTCACGCCAGTGTTAAAAGTAGCCGCTGCTTGCATCTGCTAAGCAATCGTGGGAAGCAGTGGAGGGAAGGAAGAACTCAGGGTGAACGTGGTTGCTGGGAACGGAACCAGGAACTTAGAGTAACCGCTTAGCTCAGGATACCTATGCAAATGATAACCTGCCATCTGAACTGAGCAAATGATACTTTCGATTTAGGCTGTATGCTTGAGAAAATTGTATCATGACTGCTTGTGAAGGGAATCATTGTCATCAAAGATTTGGTTTTTAATCATCTGCTTAATGTGTGATACAGCTACATACATGATAACTCCCTGTTAGAGGGTAGACGCCTGCAGGGGGAGTAAGATTTTGCTCTTAGAATGAAGAGGTTGGAAGTTTAAAAAGAGAGGCTCCTTCCTTAGGCCAAACGGTACTGCTGCCAATGTCTCTAATGGGATGAGGAACGCCTGCCACTTTGGAGTCAGGCGTCTCTTCCGTCCTCTCTCTTTCCTTCAGTGTATTCATCCTGCCCTCCTGTGGCATGTCTTGGGGAGCAGAAAGATGACCAATTAAAGGTGATTTGTGCCATCCTGTAACTTAATCTAGTGGTGATGGAGAGGCATTGGACAAAGGAGATGTGTAATGGCTGGGCACACGCTGCCTCTATCACCAAAACCCAACCCGGAAGACCTGGAAGTACCGTCTTTCAAAGATATCTACCAGGTACTATGATTGTTTATTTTTAAATCATGCATAGGGCCTACCTTTATTTTTTATAAAGATTTATTTTTATTTTTATTTATTTATTAGAGACAGAGAGAGGGAGAGAGTGAGTGAGAATGGGCTTCTAGCCACTGCAAACGAACTCTAGACGCATGTGCCACCATGTGCATCTGGCTTATGTGGGACCTGGAGACTTGAACCAAGGTCCTTAGGCTTTGCAGGCATGCGCCTTAACTGCCATCTCTCCAGCCCAGGGCCTACCTTATTACTACTACAGTGGCTTCTGGGTGGTAGTGGAGTTATAAAAGAGAAAAGCCGTAAGCTTTAGACTCAACCGTTGCCTCTGGGGTATGGACCTCGTTGAGCGTTTTCCAAGAGGAAAGTGGTCGGCCAGGAGGAACACCTGCGAGTTCCCATCTCTCGGGCAGAGCAGTGGCTGACAAGCCAGAGCAATTGCTGCTTCAGTCTGGAGCTGAGGTTAGCAGTCAAGGCCAGCAAATTCCTGAGGGAAAGAACGAACCCTATGGGCTTGCTCAGAGTTTTCTTGGTGCTTTCAAATGTGGTCAGATGCCTGGATCTCTGTGCCAGATGCTCTTGTCTGGACCATGTGCCATGCGTCGTATGGACGTCCAGGGTCAGGCCACAGTGGGCTGGTTGGAGTCAGGGCTGGGCGGAAAGGAGGAGGCGAGCTCGCTGCCTGTTACCCGTGGACAGAGAAGAAACATAACAGCTTTATTTTTAGGCTTTGCTAATTCTCACTCTTCTCCTAGTTCGCTGCTACCTGGCAACAGCTTATTGTCATGGCAACACCAATGTTAATGAGTGAAGCTCTCTGTGTGTCTGCCCTACCCAGAGCTCTGTGACAGACAGTGTAGAGCTTTCTTTCTGGCCATCCAGGGTTTAAGTGCTAAATTCTCTGGCCCTCCATAAGTCCTCCCAGGTCCAGTCACAAAGGAATGGAGATAGAGCTGACAAGGGACCTGTGTCTCTGTTTACCTATGGGCCAGGCAGCTTCTCAGCACCCTGCCTCCCAGTTGCCTGTGCCTTCACAGCTGGAGAAATCCGCTGCTCATTCTGTGACCCTCAGGTGTTTGAGCCAGACCTTGCGGCAGTTGGTATCAGACTCTGAGCCCTTCACTGTTGCTATGGGAGAGACTGGCACTCACAGTGTGATGACCTGCACCGCACCCCTAGGCTGAAAGTCAGTGATCCGCCCCACGTCCCGTTCTCTTCTCCACCCCCGCTGCTCTCCCTCGCTTTACAGTAACCTGTGTGGAGTAGCGGCCGGTCTGCTCTGGCCCCTTTGTGCTTCCCATTTGAAGCAGCAGTATCTGAACTCCTGGTGGCCCTTATGGTCAGTGCTGCTCAGTAGGGATGTGTGAGGTGTCCGGGGACCCTAAACAGCAGTTCTGTGACGTGGGTGACTTGCTGCATCTCAGAGCCTCATTGTAATACACCGACCAGGTCATTGTATATGCAGAACCCAAGGAGGTTTTCCAGAGTAAAGCCATGGTTCCCAAAATATCCGTTCTCATATCAGCTTATTACTTAATTGACATTCTAATCTTTTGAACCAAGGAATACTATGATGCTGAGTGACAAAGAGGGAAAGATTGGAACAGAGATGTTGAACATCTGCCAAGGTCACCTGAGAGTGACGGACGGGATGTGAAGTAGAGCCTGCGTATGTCCCTTGGGGCTTCCTTCTTCTTCTGGGGGTGGCCTCGGGGCCTCAAGAGTGTGCCTGAGCCCTTTGTGCTCTTTGGATGAGAGGTGCTACATGACCGTGCAGCACTGCCACCATGGCTGTCACCTCCAGAGAGGTGTCTCAAAGCCGTGCCAGCTGTCTTGAGGGTAGCGCTGCAAGGTTCCGTGATGGGCACTGGAGCTCCCTGCGGACCCACCTCTATGCCCTAGAGTGTTTCTCAGGACGTGAGGTCCCTGGCACTGCTGCCCTGTTGGACCAGGAAGACATTCACACTGCCGCTTGGAGATGTCGGCTAGCTCATCCAAAGTTCTCCACAATGTGTTCCGGCTTTACTTCTTTCTTGTTCACGTAATAGTTCTTAGGGTGGTTTGAATGTGAATCTATGTCCCCCATAGCCTCAGGTATTTAAATTTTCTTTTATTTCAAGGTAGGGTCTTGCTCTAGCCTAGGCTGACCTGGAATTTACTATGTAGTCTCAGGCTGGCCTTGAACTCATGGCGATCCCCCTATCTCTGCCTCCCGAGTGCTGGGATTAAAGGCATGCACCACCATGCCCTGCTGCCTCACATATCTTTTAAATTAATTTATTTGGGCTGGAGAGATGGCTTAGCAGTTAAGGTGCATGCCTCTGAAGCCTAAGGACCCAGGTTTGATTCTCCAGGTCCCATGTAAGCCAGATAAATAAATAATGAAATCTTTAAATTAATTAATTTATTTGTAAGCAGAGAGAGATATAGAGGAGAAAGACAGACAGAGAGAATGGGCATGCCAAGGCTTTCAGCCACTGCAAAGGAATTCCAATCTCATGTGCCACTTTGTGCATCTGGCTTTACATGGGTACTGGGGAATTGAACCTGGGTCATTATGCTTTGCAGACAAGCACTGTAACCACTGAGCCATCTCTCTGGCCCTACCCCCATTATTTTTGATTAAGGTTAAGTTTCCTGCTTAAGGCTCCAGCAGCCTGCTGGAGGAGGTGTCAATGGGGGCAGATCGTGGGGTCCAGCCTTAAAGGGTGTATGGGACAGATCTTGTTGTTCAGATTTTGAAGGCAGGATCTCAGTCTAGCCCAGGCTGACCTGGAATTCACTATATAGTCTCAAGGTGGCCTCAAACTCACAGCCATCCTCCTACCTCTGCCTCCCAAGTGCTGGGATTAAAGGCATGGGTCACCGCACCAGGCTTGGGATGGATCTTGATTCCAGCCCAAACAGGTAGAGAGAGAAGTTTGAGTGCTGGTAGTTTGTGTTTGCTGGTGTTTGTGCTTTTGGAAGGAAGGAGCTTCTCCACCACTGATGGAGCATCCCCCAGATCTGTAAGCTTGAAAGAAATCTCGTCATCCCCTAAACTGTGTCTGGTTGGATGTTCGTCCTAGCAATATGGAGCTGATTGAAACAGTTCTTTTACATTTTCTGTGCTGTTTTCAAAAGTTGCACATCCACAGACTATACAATTAAAAATGGACAAAGGGTACTTAATGCAACATCCCCCTTGTCCCCGGCTTTCCAGATCTGTCCAGTGAGTATATTGATGTTTTAGCTCCTGATAGGAACACTTAGACATCCTGTCCAGCATGTTTAATTCCCTGTGAAAGTGCTCTTGTTGAGACATAATTGACTATTCATTTTCAGTGGACAACTCAAAAAAATCACTGTGGGGCTGGAGAGATGGCTTAGCAGTTAAGGCACTTGCATGCGAAGCCTAAGGACTCATGTTCTACTCTCCAGGTCCTATGTAAGCCAGATGCACAAGGTGATGCAAGTGCACAAGGTCTCACGTGTACACAGGTGGCATACACATCTAGAGTTTGATTACAGTGTCTGGAGGCCCTGGCATGCCAATTTTCTCTCTCTCTCTTTCACTCTTTCTCTCGCTCTCTCATAAATAAAAGCTAGTCTATTGGGCTAGCCTCAAAAAGAAAATTCATTGTGAAATAAGCTTAAGAAAATCTAATGACTGGTTAATAATAATGAGTAGTGATTATTGTCATGGTGATAATACAGGACTTTTTCTCATCATTAAAACAGGGTTTTTAGCCAGGTCTGGTGGCTCACACTTCTAATTCAAACATTCAAGAGGCTGTGGTAGAAGGATCACCATGAATTTGAGGCCAGCATGGTTTTTGACTCTTGAGGTCAGCCTGGTCTAAAGTGAGAGACCCTGCTTCAAAAATAACAACAGGGCTGGAGAGATGGCTTAGCCGTTAAGGCACATGCCTGCGAAGCCAAAGGATCCCAGTTCGACTCTCCAGGTCCCATGTAAGCCAGATGCACAAGGGGGCACATGCGTCTGGAGTTCATTTGCAGTGGCTAGAAGCCCTGGCGTGCCCATTCTCACTCTCCCTCTCTCTCTTTCCCTCTCTCTGTTTCTAAATAAATAAATAAATAAATAAAATACTATCTTTAAAAATAACAACAGTGCCCCCCCCCCACCAAAGACTAAATGGATCTTGTTTACCCACCAGTGACACCAGTAATAGTGAGCACTTACTGTGGAGAGCCCTCAGGGAAAGTGAGAGGGGATGTAAGACTACAACCACTGCAAAAAAGAAAGAAAAGAAAAAAGAAAGAAGAAAGAAAAAAGAAAATAAATTTAAAAAAAAAGAAAATTAAATTAAAATTAAAGAACCCAAATCACAGCAACAATTACAAAAAAAAAAAAAAAAAAAAAAAAACTGATGTTTTTGGGGTCTGTGTGTATAGTATATGTGGTGTGTGTGTGGTGTTCCCATGTATATGTAGATGCTGCTCCCTGTGCACGGATGTAGAGGCCAGAGGGGCGTGGCAGACCTTCTGTCCCTCTCCATCTTATTCCCCTGAGCTCGAGTCTCTTAACTCAACCTGCAGCTTTCACTTCTCAGTCACACTGGCCCGTACGCCACAGTGACCCTCCCTCTCCAGCCCGTCAGCACTCGGGTCATCGGTAGGAGCGTGCTGTGCTTTTCGTGTGCGTGCTTGGGGTTGAACTCGGAAGTCTTCGTGTTTCTATACCAAGTGTTCTTATCCACTGAACTGTCTCCCCAGTCTTCTAAAACAGGTTTTTTTTTTTTTTTTTTTTTTTCATTTTTCAGTTTTTCAAGGTAGGGTCTCACTGTAGCCCAGGCTGACCTGGAATTCACTATGGAATCTCAGGGTGGCCTCAAACTCATGGCGATCCTCTTACCTTTGCCTCCCGAATGCTGGGATTAAAGGTGTGCACCACCACGCCCGGCCTAAAACAGTTTTTTTTTTTTTTTTAAATATCAGTTTTAAATCTTGGAAGCTTCTTAAAAGTACCCATTTCCCACCTGGGGAAATGGCTCAGTGGTTAAAGGCACTTGCTTGCAATGCCTGACAGCCTGGGATGAATTCCCCAGCACCAATGTAAATTAGCCAGGTACACAAAGTGCTGCATGCATCTGGAGTTCATTTGCAGTGGCTAGAGGTCCAGTGCTCTCTCTATTCTCTCTCTCTCTCTCTGCAAATAAACAACACTTCCATCCATTCAGAGCTCATTGTGGCGCTGAGGCCTCTTTATTATGGAGGCACTTGAGGGGGTTCTAGTTTAGCATAGCCAGTTTGAGAAGCACTGGTGCAGAGATGCTGAAAGACAAAGGCAAAAAGAAAAGGAAAAAAAAAAAGATGCTGGCCTCAATAAGGAACTTGCTCTGTTTGTCAGACTGGGGGCAGTAGAAGACATATTTCTTATTTTAATCTACAATGTACATTCTGGAAAATATACTTTAGGATTCTAAAAGTTAACCTGCTTGGGAGCTGGAGAGAAGGCTTGCAAAGCCTGCTGGCCCAGGTTCAATTCCCCAGCCACTCACATAAAGAAAAGTGGTGCAAATGCCTGGTGTTCATTTGCAGTGGCAAATGCTCCCTGCCAACAGTCATACAAATAAATAAATAAAAATAAAAATTTAATATTTTTAGGGCTGGAGAGATGGCTTAATGGTTAAGGTGCTTGCCTGCAAAGCCTGAGGACCCAGGTTCAATTCCCCACTGCCCATGTAATCCAGATGCACAAGGTGGCACATATGACTGGAGTTCATTTGCAATGGCTGGAGGCCCTAGTGTGCTCATTTTCTCTTTTCTCTCTCCCTCTATTTATCTGCCTTTCTCTCTCTTTCTCTCAAATAAATAAAAATATTTAAAACATGTTTTAGCTGCTTAAAACAAGCCAGTCAGCCAGGAGTGGTGGCACACACCTTTAATCCCAGTACTCTGGAGGCAGAGGTAGGAGGATCACCATGAGTTTGAGGCTGCCCTGAGACTACATAGTTAATTCCATGTCAACCTGGGCTAGAGTGAGACCCTACCTTGAAAAAAAAAAAAAAAAAAATAATAATAAAATAAAATAAAATAAAATAAAACAAGCCAGTCACCATAGAGGAAATGACTTCCTCTATACAAGTTTTAGAAGAAGCAAAATCATAGTGATGAAAAGTCAAACGGTGGTTTCCGGGGACTGAGAGAAGGGGGAGAGTGGAATTGGGGGTTCACAGGTACAGACTGTCCACTTTGCAAGGGGATGGGGGCTGACAGCACGGTGAAATGAGAAATGTATGCTTGAGAAGAGGTCAGAGAGCAGACTTTATGTCCTATGCGTTTAATACAACTGAAATTTAAGTTCAGATTAAGGATGATGTTATTTTAATCGTTTGGAGAAGAAGATACTTAGAAATGATACAACTTAAAAAAATCACATCGTAGTATTTAGACGCGGTCTTTCTTTCTGCGCATGTGGAAACATACACTTTTGGCTCTTTGCAAGCTGAGTTTTCACTTGGACTTGCTTTGGTTTCGCGCTTGTTTCTCACAGATTCCAGAAGAGGGGAGAGGATGTGTTAGATATGGTCAGGCTTGGAGTCTGGCTGGCATGGGCTCAGGGGGCTCTCGTGATGTTCACGGTCTGTACCACCTTCAGCCTCACTTGTGCCTGACTTTCCTCACTTGAGGGTTGCTTTGGAAATTGTGGATGGATAATTTTGGGTGATGAGAGCTCTGATTGAAGACTCTCTAGAGGATTTCACGGACACCTTATGGGGTACTCACAGGCATTTACTCTTTGTCTCCTTTGTTTAGACTTTAAAAAAAATTAGATTATTTTATTTATTTTTGGAGAGAGACAGACAGAGAGACAGACAGAGAGGGAGAGGGAGACAGATAGAGATGGGTGCGCCAGCAGTCTCTCAGCTGCTGTGAATGAAATCCAGATGTGTGCGCCCCCTTGTGGTCAAGTGCTGCATTGCACCCTTGTGTCACTTTGCATCTGGCTAAACGTGGGACCTGGAGATTGGAACTGCGTTCTTAGGCTTAGGAGGCAGGCGCCTTAACGCTAAGCCATCTCTCCAGCCCTGTTTAGACTTTTTTATGTGTGTGGTTTTCTGAGGTAGGGTCTCGCTGTATCCCAGGCTGACCGGGAATTCCCTATGTAGTTTCAGGGTGGTCTCGAACTCACAGCGATCCTCCTACCTCTGCCTCCTGCATGCTGGGATTAAAGGAATGCACCACCACACCTGGCTTCTTTAGACTTTTTTTGCTCTTACTGGGGGGGAAGCCATGGTCTTTTTGTTGGGGGGGGTCTCAGTTTCTGCGTCCACATTGGATGTTAGGGCTTCTAGGGTCCACGCACTCACTGGCCCTTCCAGCTTTGCTTCTCCATCACCTTCCACCCCCGAGGGGATGCAGAGTGCTTACATATGCCCAACAAATGCTCGCTGTGAGCTTCGGGGGCTGCCTGGCTGCGGTGGCTCATCAGTGTATCCAGTAACTTTCAACCACATCTCAGCCACTCCTCTCCTGTGCGAAAGAAAGCGGCTCCATGAAGAACCCATGCTGGGATGGCTTAGCGGCTAAGGCACTTGCCTGCAAAGCCAAAGGATGCAGGTTTGATTCCCCAGTACCCACGTAAAGACAGATGCACAAGGTGGCTCACGTGTCTAGAGTTCATTTGCAATGGCAGGAAGCCCTGTCTCACCAATTCTTTCTGTGTGCTCTCTCTCTCTCTCTTAAGTAAATAAATAAATAAACCCATGTTTTTCTCTTGGGCAGCTGATTGCCTATGGAACAAGCCTGTGTGCTGGTTGCCTGAGGAGGGGAGAAATATGCCCCCTGAGGACTGTGCTTGGGACAATAGCCAGACTTCCCTTTAGTGCTTGCCCTGGCAGAGTAAGCAGGTGGGCTGTTGGGGACATGAAAGATGTCCAACATCCAATCCATCTTTTAACTGTCAAGTGAGAGGTCTGTGTGAAAATCAAGCTAGGGGCCTGGGTCCCAACACAATGCTATGTTTAATTTCACTCTTGGAACCACAATGTCTGGGCTAATGCAATATGTGATATATATTTAAGAAGATCTGGTTTTGTTAGAACAATAAAAGAAAGAAATGTTTGTGTGACGTTCCTCGTGTCTGCTGGCAGAAAACATCTGACCAAGAGCAGTTTTTTTTGGGGGGGAAGGGTTTATTTTGGCTTAAAGACTTTTTCTCCCTTAAACAAACAAACCAACAAACCCATGAGAGAGCAAGGATGTTTATGAAGCTGCGTGGTCCAGTGGCTGGTGAAGGAGAACTGAGGATTATTGCTGTGTTGTGCTCTGTGCTCAGAATTTGCCCAAGATGGGTGAGTGGGACCTCATAGGATCTGGTACAGCATTCTCAAATTATAATGCTATGGTTTCTCCGGCCACTGTAATAAAAGCATATGTTTGCAGTCAGACAGACATATGCTGTAATTCTGACTTTGACCTTTGCTTTCCTTATGTGTAACAGTGGAGGGGAAAGGACACAGCAGAGAGAGGTGAGTTATCACATAGATATGATAATACATGTGCTCTGCCTGCTAGAATGCTCGCTCAGGATAGGCAGCTAGTCTAGGCCTTGCCTTTGTCTGCTTGGGGTGCTTTTGTATACACAGAGGTGGAGGGACTGTTGAGGTTGAAAGGGATACCCCCTATTCTGTTTGCAAGCTAGCGGAATGACATACACATTTTTAAAATTTTTTAAATTTCGTCTTTTTAATATGTTAATATTAAATTAATGAAAATTCAAATATTTTCATCTTTATTAATATGTTGGTTCTTAAAATCCTGAGAAATAGTCAGGAGTGGTGGTGCACACCTTTAATCCCAGCACTTTAGAGCCAGAGGTAGGAAGATCTCTGCAAGTTCAAGTCTAGCCTGAGACTATAGAATGAATGAACTGGGGCTAGAGTGAGACCCTACTTCTAGGAAAAAAAAAATCCTGAGAAATAGTTATGATGTTTTCTTCATAGTTATCTTAATAAACAGAACATAGGCTGGAGAGATGGCTCAGAGGTTAAGGCACTTGCCTACAAAGCATAACAACCCAAGTTCGATTCCCCAGTACCCAAGTAAAGCCAGATGCACAAAGTGGCTCCTGTGTCTGGAGTTTGTCTGCAGTGGCTAGAGGCCCTGGTGTGCATATTTCTCTCTCTCTCTCTCTCTCTCTCTCTCTCTCTCTGTGTGTGTGTGTGTGTGTGTGTTCTGTCTCTCTCTGCTTGCAAATAGATAAGTTTTAAAAAGTTTAAAAAGCAACACTTTTAATATGAAAGTAACTGAGAAGACATTCTCAGTTGTAATTTCTTGTAGTCAAATTATCATTTCCTCCTAAGGTGACTTTGTAAAGGACACCTCTTCAGGAGTCTGCTCACCGGATCTAGACCTTGGCTGCATTCTCCCAGATCACTGGTGTAGAAGAGGCCGATACAGCCCGACAGGGATTGGCAGTCCCTTCTAGTCTCAGCTTCCCACTGCTAGAGTGTCTTTTGTCTGTCTCACTTGTTCTGGAAGGAACTGGCTGTGTGCTTTACACTAGACTAAGCTTTAATATTACGCTGGGTGAGGGCATTTCTGAAACTAGTTCCTTTTTCCTGAGCATTCATCCATTTGACAAGTGTTTACTGAGAAGACTGGGCCATACTGCTGGGCTTACACAGCAGAGGCAGGGTGAGCAGGAGTCTCTGTGCCTGGGAGGGGACAGAAAAGACTGTTCTAGATACAAGTAAATAAGAGATCTTACTGTTACCATAGATGTGATGAAACTAAAAAAATTTTTTAAAGGCCAAAGAGTAATAGAGTGGAGTGATAGGATAGCATGACAGTGGGGAAGGAGTTACTTTAATTGCTGACCATGAAAGGCCCCTGTGAGGCCTGCAAGACACAAAGGAGCTAAGCTTTCATAAAAGATGAGCTTGCAAGGGAACAGCGAGTACAAAGTACAGAGGCCTTGAAGCAGGGCAGCCTTGGTGCGTATCAGAAACAGAAAAGCAAGATTCAGAGGCAGCTGGAAAGAGGAATAAATCCCAGTGGTGTCTAGTCTGGTCGGATAACCATGGGTGAGGACAATGAATTAAATATTTCAAGAGAGCTGCTAGAAAGGATTTTGAATGCTCTAGCATGCCTGAGGTGACAGAGATGCCAGCTCCACCAATCTGATCATCACACTCTGCATAGGTGTACTGGACTCTCACACTGAGTCCCTGTAAATGTGTATCGTTACAGTGTCAATTAAAAATAAAGATGTTCAGGGGCTGGAGAGATGGCTTAGTGGTTTAGACGTTTGCCTGCAAAGCCAAATGATCCCAGTTTGATTCCCCAGGACCCATGTAAGCCAGATGCACAAGGTGGCGCATGTATCTGGAGTTCATTTGCAGTTGCTAGAGGCCATGGTGCGCCCATTCTCTCTCTCTCTCTCTCTCTTCTTCTCTCTCTCTCTCAAAAATAAATAAATAAATAAAATCTTTTTTAAAATCTTTAAAAAATAAAGATGTTCAAAAGGAAAAGGATGAGCAAGCCTGGCACACAGCACAGTGAATGGGGAGGGGCAGGTGAGCCATGCTGGAGGGTAGACAGAGCATAGAATGTGGCAGGTAGGGAGGTGACATGTTTATTTTTCTTCTTTTCCAATGATCATTCTGACTGTGGATTGGAAGATGGGCTTGGCAAGGGGTGATGAGCCAGATGGGAGGCCATCCGGGTGGGAGGGATACAGGCCGGCTGCAGCTGCAATTAGTGGAGGTGGGACAGATGGACATACACTTTCCCAGCAGCTGAAAGGCACGTGCTCTGGAGGTAGCGACTAGGCAGGGCGTGCTAGGGAAGGAGGCAAGCAGTGAGCTGTCAGCCCAAGATCAACCGATACTGATGTGTGCATGGAGGTATCAAGGGCTTGGACAGTCTCATATACGGTTGGTGGAAGTATAAATAGGTCACTTTGGAAGACAGTTTGATAACAGGTACAAAAGTCTGAAGAATGTTCATTATATTTGTTTCAACTATTCCGTAGAATTTTACCCCATGGAAACAATCAGGTACACACAAACACTGCCTATGGCATGTTTATGGTATTCTTTTTGTTGTTTGTTTGTTTTATTTTTATTTATTTATTAGCAACAGACAGAGAGAGAAAGAGGCAGAGAGAGAGAGAATGGGTGCACCAGGGCCTCCAGCCACTGCAAATGAACTCTAGACACATGCGTCGCCTTGTGCATCTGGCTTATGTGGGTACTGGGGACTCGAGCCTCGAACCAGGGTCCTTGGGCTTCACAGGCAAGTGCTTAACCGCTAAGCCATCTCTCCAGCCTGTGGTATTCTTTTTAAAAAATATTATTTATTCATTTATTTGAGGAGAGAGAGAGAGAGAGGCAGATAGAGGAGAATGGGTCACCGGGGTCCTTTCTGTTCTTCAGGGTAAAGCTGAAAGGTGACTATACCGGGAGATCCAGGTGCTTCTTAGTAAGCTGCAGTACTTAGGGTGGCCACTGTATCGGAGTCTGCGTTGAAGGGAGCACCTCTGGAGTTGAAGGCCCGCCTCTGTCACATCTAATTTTTGATCCGAGACACTATGCTTAACCTCTAACATAGGCCTTGGCGTCTTCAGTTTGTACAAGTGTCCAGAAGATGGCAATAATTGTTCTAAGGATTAGGTGCGAGGAAACAAAACTAATGATTTTTTTTAGGATAAACACAATGTAAATAATATTCCAGGGTCTAAGTCTTCACATAGCCTTCACTGTGAGCACAGGTAGCTTGGGCTGGGTCACTCACGGTTGTGTGTATGCAGCATCCTTTCGTGTGTGTCTCTGGAACAGCGTGGCCGCGAGGTCTGGGAGCTGGTCCTGAACCTGGCAGCTTCCCCCGAGGCGTGCTTCTTATTCAGAGAGCCCGCGTGGGACATCCACAGCCGCCGAGAAGCCCCGTGAGCCGCGGCTCAGCTGTGCTTTCATAGAAGCCTGTTGGAATAAACCTGCACAGGAATGGAGCTCTGTGTGTGTGTGTGTGTGTGTGTGAGAGAGAGAGAGAGAGAGAGAGAGAGAAGGGGGCGTGGGCACTTGCTTTCCACTTAAGGTAGACATATTCTTTCCCTCCTTCTCACTTTCTCCCTCCATCTCCTCCACTCCTTCCTTCCCTCCTTCCTTCTTCCCTCCCTTTTTCCTCTTCTTTCTTTCCCTCCCTCCTTTTCTCCTTCCCTTTTCCCTTTTCCTTCCTTCCTTCCTTCCTTCCTTCCTTCCTTCCTCCTTCCCTTCCTCCCTCCCTCTCCCTTCCTTCCTTCCTCCCTTCCATCCTTCTTCCCTCCCCTTTCCCTCCTTTTCTCCTTTCTTTCTTTCTTTCTTTCTTTCTTTCTTTCTTTCTTTCTTTCTTTCTTTCTCCCTTTCTTCCTCCCTCCCTTCCTCTCTCTCCCTTCCTTCCCTCTCCTTCTTTCCTTCCCTCCCCCTTCTTTCTTTCCTTCCTTCCTTCCTTCCTCTTTCTTTTTTCTTTCTTTCTTTTTTCTTTCTTTCTTTTTTCTTTCTTTCTTTCTTTTCCTTCCTTCCTTCCTTCCTTCCTTCTTTCTTTCTTTCTTTCTTTTTCTTTCTTCTTTCTCAGCTCTAAGGATCGAGCCCAGGCCCTCACACATGCTAGCAGGTACTCTACCACTGAGCAATAGCCTCAGCTCCTGAGATCTTTATTTTCCAGTGGACCCTGGACACTGCCATCTGAAGTCCTGGATGGAATGAACAGAAATACTGAACAGAGCCAGGCGTGGTGGCACACGCCTTTAATCCCAGCACTCGGGAGGCAGAGGTAGGAGGATCCCCGTGAGTTCAAGACCACCCTGAGAATACATAGTGAATTCCAGGTCAGTCTGGCCTAGAGTGAAACCCTACCTTGAAAAACCAAAAACTGAAAACAAAAATACTGGACAGCTAAGCAGGTACTTACTAGTTAAAGCCTTTAGTTTTGCAGGGCTGTGCATCTATCTGTAGGACTCAGGCTGTCTTGAGCATGGGTCCACACTTAAGATGGCGAAGGATGCGTTTGCCTCCTGAGGAAAGCTGTATAGAGAACAAGTCTAGAGGGGTAGTAGAGAGCTTAGACTCCTATGGAAGCTGGGGATTCCTGGGAAAATGAAGACAAAGCAGCCAGGCCTGGCTGACCTTTGAGGTTTGTTTCTCTGGGGATTCCCAACCCCAATATGACATAGAAAATACCTCACATGCCAGTTACCAGGAATGGGAATATGCGTGGGTTGAAGTGCCTTATTGGAAATGACGCTAGTGGTCAGCGGTGCTTTCTGACCCTAAAAGGAGAAATGGACTTGGGATCGCTGCTGATTGCAGTGGTCCTGTAGCCTGTGACGTGACAGTTGCTATCTTTCTGGAATGGCGGTTCTCCTGACATCCTGTTGATAAGATGTTCAGGCAGGACGGTGACAGTGGTGTCACTGCTTGCTGTTGATGGGCGTGTGTCCCGGGTGAGCCAAGTGGGTTACATGCACCAACCCCCTGAAACAGTAATCCTGCAAGTCTCAGCAGTGCTGTCCCCATTTCACAGATTAGGAAACAAGTTAAATAACACTCAAGGTCACACAGCTAAAAAAAAAAAAAAAAAAAAAAAAAAGATCCCTGTCCTGGGACTAGAACATGTTACCTCTCATATCAAATTAATTTTCCAGCACTAGCAGCTGCTACTGGG
This sequence comes from Orientallactaga sibirica, assembly GCA_036365145.1. Taxonomy (NCBI): domain Eukaryota; kingdom Metazoa; phylum Chordata; class Mammalia; order Rodentia; family Dipodidae; genus Orientallactaga; species Orientallactaga sibirica. The sequence continues at coordinate 6,546,118 of JAEOAD010001268.1, forward strand.
AGTAAAAAAAAATGGGCAAGTCAGGGTTTGTTCCCTCAAGAAATGTGTATACATCATTATTTTTCAAGCTCAAGGTGTATATCAGGAATTCAACAAATTCTTGTTTTTTGCTTGTGTATGTCTGTCTGTGTGTGTGGGGGTATGTGTGGTGTATGCATGTGTGTGATGTGTATGTGCCCTTGTGGTGTCCCATGCATTTGTCTATGGTGGGGGCTCTTCTCTACAGTGACTTGAGCCCACTTCAGCTGTTCCACCCCATCGCTCTTCTGCCCATTCTTATTTGAGCCAGTCTCTTACTGACCCTGGAGCTTGCTAATTTTTAGTATGTATGTATGTACTTTTGTGCTCTGGTGAATCTCAGGTCTGTGCTTCCCTAAGGGACTGGCTTACAACATGTGTGGCCATACCTGGCTGTTTGTGTGGGAGCTGGTGGAGGGCAGGGATCAAACTCTCAGGTCTCCTCAGGCCCTCGTGCTTAACACAGGAAGTGTTCTTTATTGCTGAGCCATCTCTCTAATCCAAAAAAATTTTTTTCTTGGGGTTCTTTTGAGGTAGGGTCTCATTCTATCCCAAGCTGATCTGGAATTCACTATGTAGTCTCAGGGTGGCCTTGAACTCATGGCAAGCCTCTTACCTCTGCCTTCTGAGCTCTGGGATTAAAGATGTGAGCCACCGTACCGTGCCTGACCCCCTCTCTCCCAAAAAATAATTTTCGGGTGAACAACAATATGCAAGTCACTCAAGCTTATGGGGGCAGATATATTTAACCCCAGTCAGATCATGATGCATTCTTAGAAGATATGCTCAGAAAAGCCTTTGGAAGAAATCTAAACACAAACAAGTTAGATTTAATATTGGAGATGAGGCTTGGGGTGGTGGGGGGACCTTGGCAGATAGAGCTGGTAAGGGCTGCTTCCCCTCTACCACTGCCTTTTGGACTATAGATTGGCCTCATGCTTCCTGGTTGGTTTCTTGTGATTGACCCTATGTTACCCCTGGAATATTTTCTTGAAATTCCACCTCTCAATGTGGTTCACACTTGAAAGCTCAGAAACGAAGTTTCTTCCCGTAATAAATGTAGAGGTCACAGGCAGCCTCTGGGAGGAAGGAGACTCGTCTTCTGCACGGCATCACTTCTCCGTGAGTGAGTCACACACCCGCATCTGTGTGATAGAACTTCTGAGCAACCTGGCGGAGCAATTCAACCTAGTTATCCAGCATCCTCTGAGTCAGACGTCCAGATCACAGTATGTCAACCTTCTTTCTTCCACATGGCCCCCATCTTTCAAGATACCTGTCCTACTTGTCCCCTCATAGAGTACCAGGGATGGTCAATTCCACTATATTTTAATATGAAGTAGAGAATGAGTGACCAGCTTAAGTTTTGCTTTTTAAAGTGACTTTAGAGGGCTGGAGAGATGGCTTAGCAGTTAAGGTGCCTGCCTCCTAAGCCTAAGAACGCCGGTTCCGATCTCCAGGTCCCACGTTTAGCCAGATGCAAAGTGACGCAAGGGCGCAATGCCGCACTTGACCACAAGGGGGCACACACATCTGGATTTCGTTCACAGCAGCTGAGAGGCTGCTGGCGTGCCCATCTCTATCTGTCTTCCTCTTTCCTCTCCCTCCCTCTCTCTCTCTCTGTCTCTGTGTCTCTCTCCAAAAAAAAAAAAAAAAAAGTGACTTTAGAGTCCAAATTCTTCTGTCAGCCCACTCTGGCATCTTGAGCACTTGCATCATTTTCCATCCATTTCTGGATGAAGCGAGGGCAAATTGGCTGTTTTCCTGTGTGCACACAGCTCAGTGCTGGAGATAGTTAAATTACAAAGGACACTGGGGTGAGAAGATGGGAGGTCTCGTGTAAACACCACTCTGCCATTGCCAGGGTTGTCACTAGGGGATGATAATGTAATGTTTGCTTATTGCAAAGTGCTTTTCTGATGTTTGGTTGAAAGAGAGAATGCACTCGAGCCAACTGTAGGGCAATTTATCTTCTGGCACAATTTATAAAGTGCCTTTTGTCACACCCAACTTTTGCAGGTCTGGAGAACTTGAATATTTGGGTAAATGGCTTTTCTTTTTCTTCCTCCTCTTCTTCCTTCTTTTCCTCCTCCTCCTCCTCTTTCTTCTTTTTACAATGAATGAATAAACCTTAGCTGTCCAAGGTGAAGTGTGTGAGGCCTGCCAGGCTCCATTTCTGACTTGCTGTCTGACCTCACAGACATCGTTGCACCTTCTGCGTCTTTGTTGTTCCCTCAATTGTTCCCTTTGCCAGGATAGCTCCGCTATGAGTAAGATAATGTGTGGAACAATTTCAGCAGCCACTTCATTAAAAAAAAAAAAAAAAAAAAAACACTTATTCAGCACTTATGTGTGTTTCACAAAGAGAATTATGACGACTGGATCCCTGCCTAGCAGCTGTAGAATATTCTAATGCCTTCTTTAAGAGGCAGAAGCTAAGCAGCTAAGAAGAACATTCATGCAAATGTTCTGTTTCATGTTACATAAAAACAGCAGCATCAATAGTTAACAAGAACTGATACTGAAAGGAGTCCGTGCTCCTCAAACAATACATAGATAAATAGATCAGGAAGCTCTCATGCGGGTAGAACTGAGCCTTGTTTTATGCTAATGAAACTGGCAAATGTTGCCCACCGGGGCCTGAGCTAGGAGACCTTAGTGGAGGGGTACAGAGGAAGTCCTTTGGAGACCGCTGCTTGTGTTCTGATATTTTGTCTGTCACCAGCTCTTTGTCCCTCTCACACTAAGAATCAGATACTGAAGCTTAGGACCTTGCTTTAGAGAGGCCTCAGGAAAGTAGCAGGCATCACCCTGTGTGTGCATCTTCGTGGAACTGTGGGACTTTGTGAGAACATGAGCCAAATCAAACTGGACCTGGCTGAGGCCCTAGGGAGGCAGGCAGACACAGAAGGGCTGTCACTGGACTGACTGTTACACTGGCTTTTGCATCACCTAGACCCTTGAAAGGTGAGCCTCTGAGACAAGAATGCCAATCGTTTTCCCAATGGTAGAGGCGAGGTTAGTACCTAAGTCACTTATCAGATAATCCCCTGATTTTTTTTTCCAGAAAAGCTGACCCTGAAAGTATGCTGATCTCTCTCTCTCTCTCTCTCTCTCTCTCTCTCTCTGTCACACACACTCTCTCCTTTCTTTGTAGAGGCAGTGAAACCTGCTAGGAAAATAAGCTAGCTGTTATTATGTTTCTTTATAGTTTATAGCATCCTGTCAGTAATTTGATTTATTTAACATTTTAAAAATTACCTTTCAAGATGGATGAGTGTGTTGGTCAGCTTTCCGTCACTATAACAAAATGCTTGAGATAATAACTTCAAAAGAGAGCCAGTGTGGTGGTGCGCGCCTTTAATCCCAGCACTCGGAGGCAGAAGTAGGACACAGAGAGTGCAAGGCTACCCTGAGACTACAGAGTGAGTTCCTGGGGCCAGAGTGAGACCCTACCTTGGGGGGGGAGAGAGACAACTTCAAAAGAGGAAAGGTTTACTTTAGCTCATAGTTTTGGAGGTTTCACTACACGGTTGTTTGGCTCTGTTTTGGATCTGTGGCAAGGTACATTATGGTCAGGGCATGCCATGGAGGAAGGCGTCCCACAATCCCCTTGAAGGGCACACTGTCTATGTAAACTTCATGAAGTGTTTAGAACTTACAGATAAATGATTCTTGTGCTTCCTTGTCAGTTTTTCCCGAGAAAATTACCATTTCAAGCTTTTAGAAGCTTGTCCAGCTACAGGGATTCTCATAGCCTTGGGGTTCAGTGATGGGCTTGGTCATCAGAGACAGGTGAGTTTGAATCCCAGCTCTACTATCTCTGCTGTTGTCAAGTTACTTAACCTTTTTGTGTCTGCAGAATGGTGATAATGGGGTCATCCTGTTAGAAGGATTGAGTAAGGGCTGGAGAGATGGATTAGCAGTTAAGGCATTTGCCTGCAAACTCAAAGGATCCAGGTTTGATTCCCCAGGACCCATGTAAGCCAGATGTACAAGGTGGTGCATGTGTCTGGAGTTCGTTTGCAGTGGCTGCAGGCCCTGGCACTCCCATTCTCTCCCTCCCTCCCTCCCTCCCTCCCTCCCTCCCTCCCTCCCTCTCTCCCTCCCTCTCTCCCTATCTATCTTTTCCCTCTTTCTCTCTCAAATAAATAAGTAAAAATAAGATTTTTTTGAAAAAAGAAGGATTGCGGAAGATCAGGATAAATTCTATATATGCTCAACTCAAGAAAAGCTACACTATTTCCACTTTCTTTCTCTCCCCTAAAGAGCTCACACACCTTCACAGCTTCACACAACCTGACATGCAGGTTGAACATCTCTAATCTGTAACTCTAAAACCTGAGTTTTTGAGTGCCACTATGATTCTGCTAGTGATAGATTGTTGTCAAATCGCAGGGACACTAAAAATAGTGTATAATATGACCTTCAGGTTTGCTTATAAGTTGTATATGGAATGTAAACAAATTTTGTGTTTAGACTTGTTGAGTTCCATCTGTAAGATACAACATTATGAACATACAAATGTTATGAAATCTAGAAAAAAAATCTGAAATCTAAAACACTTGGTCCCAAGTATTTCAGATAAGGGCTGTATAACTTGTCCTATCTCTTACTGGTTCAGTTGTCCTCCGTGTGTGTGTGTGTGTGTGTGTGTGTGTGTGTGTTTCCAGTAAAACTTTATTTACAAAAAGGCAGATGGAAAAAAAAATAGCCACGCATGGTAGTGTATGCCTTTAATCCCAGCACCTGGGAGGCTGTGGCAGGAGATCTTGAGTTCAAAGCCAGCCTGGGCTACAAAATAAGACCCTGTCTCAAAGCGAACACTACAAAAATAAGTTGTCTGCATCATGAACAAGCAAGTGAAATTTCAATATATGTCCTCATTTTTTGTTTTTCTATTTTTATGAAATTTTTTATTGACAACTTCTATACTTACATACAAAAAACGTATGATATTTCCCTTCCCTTCCCCCATTCCCCTTTAGAACTCCAATCTCCATTGTATCCCTTCCCCCTCTCCATTAGTCTCTCTTTTAATTTGATGTCATCATCCTTTTCTTCTATTATGAGGGTCTTGCGAAGGTATTGCTAGACTGCATTGTTATCAAGGTCAGGTAGGGTTATCGAGCCCGGGCTGACCTGGAATTCAATTTCTGTCTCAGGGTGGCAGATCCTTCTGCCAGTGCTGGGATTAAAGGCATCGCCACCACGCCCGGCTTCAAGGCCAATTTCTGTCTGGGCTCAATATGTCCTCATTTTTCAATATGTCCTCATTTTTCACTTTCAACTTTCTTAAAGGAAAATAGTAACATTCATTTCCAAATATCCTCACTCAATCACAAACACAGGTGGGCTACAGACAAAAGTCCACGAAAGCATTCTGTGGGAACCCTTAACCATGTAGAATTGACAATAAGTAATTCTTTTGCATGTGTAAGGGTAGTGTATGTGTGTGTTGTGTATGCAGATTTACCCGCCTTTTTAATTTAACTTATCAGCCCATGCCCGAGTCAGCAGAGTGATCCTTGCGTACATGACATCACAGTTAACATCCATTCTGTAGTCGATCAAGAGTCCAGTGACCAGTCACGTGCTACAGATCTAGGGATAGGTTATGGGCTTTGGAAGAAGGGGAGAATGACATGAAGGAAACTCGGGCTCTATTCTGAGCCTTTCCAGTTCAGTTTTTCTCTTCTTCCCTCCAGCTCTCCTCCTTCCTTCTTTCTTCCTTGGGTCCCTGGGACTGGAGGTGGCTGGGTCTGCCTGGCATGGAAGATGCTCCACTTTGCCCGTGTGTGATTTTCATCCCCTTCAGACTTGAATCAGATTATGCCCCACTTGCCAGGAAAGAGGGGAAAGTGCTTGATGGTCTGTTAGCTCAGGTGGAGGGAAAACAGCATTTCCACCAGCAACGAGAGAGGGAGAGGGTCGCTCCAGCAACTGTTCTCTCTGGATCTTACATATACCCTGAGTGAGTACGTTCATTTGATAGAAGGTTAGTATTTTTTAAAGCTTTTATTATTATTGTTATTATTATTGTTTATCTGAAAGTGACAGACAGAGAGAAAGAATGGGCGCATCAGAGCCTCCAGCCACTGCAAATGAACTCCAGATACATGTGCCACCTTGTGCATCTGGCCTACGTGGGCCCTGGGGAATCGAGCCTCAAACCACGGTCCTTAGGCTTCACAGGCAAGTGCTTAAACACTGAGCCATCTCTCCAGCCCCTAGTATTTTTTTTAATCTGATTTTACCTTTCTAAACTCAAGTAGCAAGCACCTGCCCTGACCGGGTGATTCTTGAGGCTATCTCTTCCTAGGTCACTTGTTTGGGGTCCTCTCCACACTGCCATGTGCTTGGTAAAGAGGCCACAGTGGAAGAGCCACCCATCACACACCCCCCAGTCTACTCCACTCACCCTTGTCCGTCTGCCTCACTTTCCTTGGAAAGCGAACCGCAGCTTGAAAATATCGAATGGAAAATGACATAAATAAGTAAACAATTCATAATCTTGAAGTTTATGTGTATGCTGGGTAGCATGACAAAACTTTATACTGTTGTCCCATCTTGCTCCTTCCTACCTGGGATATGAATGCTCCTTCTGTCAGGCGTGTACTGTCTATACATGATTGGTCCATTAGCTACTTGTTAGCCATCTTGGTTGTAGAGTGGTTGTCAGGATGTTGCAATATTTCTACTTAAGAAATCCCAATTGCTGGGCTGGAGAGGTGGTTGAGCAATTAAAAGTGCTTGCTTGCAAAGCTTGCTGGGCTCTGCTCAATCCCCCGCCCCCCCCCCCCACCCACACACAAATAAAAACCAGACATACAAAGTGGCTTATGCATCTGGAGTTCATTTGCAAAGGCAAGAGACTCTGGCATGCCTATACTTATTCATTCATTCTTTCTCTTCCTCCCCACTCTCAAATAAATAGAAAAATAAATCATTTTAAAAAGAAATCCTAATTTCACTCAGCGGCCCCGAAGTGCAAGACTAGTGATGCTGGCAACTTTTATTGCACTATATTGTTATAATTATTCTGTCTTAGTATTTGTTGTTAATCTTTTACTACATTTGGAAACTTTCCCATAGAATAAACATTGTATCTATAGCGGTCAGTACCATGTAACATTTTAGGCAAGCTCTGAGTATCTTAGAATGTACGCTCCATGTTTAAGGAGGGGATTACTCTATATGTATGTGAATGTATATATCTATATGTCTGCATTGCCTACTGATCAATAACATATTTCCAGCCAGCTCAGGAGTAGCCAGCCTGGTACAGTAGACAGCACATATTCAACCCAGTTAGCCGTTAGAGGCCAAGTTACAAGGAACACCAAAAACTGGAAGGGTACAGTGACTGGAGGGGAGAATGTAAGGGTGCCTGGCAGGTACATACAACTTCTCTATCTTTTTAAAAAAATTTTTTGTTTATTTATTTATTTGTGACAGACAGAGAAAAAGAGGCAGATAGGTAGAAAGAGATGGGGTGCTCCAGGGCCTCCAGCCACTGCAAACGATCTCCAGACACATGCACCACCTTGTGCACCTGGTTTACATGGGTCTTGGGGAATCAAGCCTCGAACTGAGGTCTGAAGCTTCACAGGCAAACACTTAACCACTAAGCCATCTCTCCAGCTTCTCTATCTTTTGTGGCTCACTTGTACACATTGCGTAAAATCCAAGGTTTGGCTTCATCTTATGACGTGGGGTTGAATACTTCTCACAGCCTCATTGAAATGATCCATTAGGCATTCACGCTAAGAGTACAGTGCCTCTTGATGCTCTTACATGGGAACGTGTACATGTTTGCATATGTGGATGTAGATTTTAAAATTCTATCCTTCCTCATCCACCGGTGATTCATCACAGTATCTGCCCTAGGTGGTACTCAATGTGGTGATAGGACAACCCCAAGTCCCTACCAACGGGGGACTTAAGCTTTAGTGGAGAATGACAATAAATATATAATAAGACAGCATGGGATCAATGCTGTGAGAAAAGCAGGTAGGAGAAGGTAGGGTGTGGGTGGAGGTTTATTTTTTAAATAAAATTATGGGGGAAAGCTGCACAGTGGGATGCTTGCACATGGGCAGAGTCCTGTGGAACTGAGAAGTGATACTGGGGGGATTTTGAGGGCAAACATCCAGAGGTAATATCCCTGCCGTACCAGGGGTCTAGCAGAGAGGCAACATGTCAGGAAGAGCTGAAGCATGGGCTGGGAGGGGAGACAGAAGCTCCGAGTCCATGGTGAGCTTGTCATCTTTCCAAGAGCCACTGGAGAGTCTGAGCTTAGCTAAGGAGTGACATGGCATGCCATGTTATAAAAGGGTGACTGTGACGGCTGTGGGAGATATCACGGGGGGCACTGCCTGTGCATGCACACGTGTGTGTCCCAGCAACAGCTCAGAGAAGTCTGGTACCTGCCAAAGATGTGATCACCTTTGGTCAGAAGGCCAAATGAACGTGGACAGTAGGAGGGAGAGGCTGGAGAAGTATGGTTTGAATTATGGGTTTGGCCCTCTTCGCTTCCTGTTCTGAATGCTTTCTATTAGTGTAGGCTTGAGACACTGCACAGGAAGTGAAGGACTCTTGGCCTCCAAATTGCCTAGATTCCACGTCCAGGTTGTGGTGAACTGAACCCAGGAAAGGCACATTGCATTGGTGTGTGACAGAAACAAGAGCGCCAGCTGGGGAGCTGGACATCCTGATGGCAGTCAGAAGGGGACTTCTCGCCCTGGGTTAACAGAGCCGCGGTGGCTCTTAGGGAGTATGGAGGCCCAGACCTTGAAGCTCTGTCACCAGCAGTGAGAAGTTACATGTAAGCTTGGCCCAGTTCTCCCAGAAGAATCCAAGACCCTGAAATCCTGGCATGCAACCTCAGTGCCTCGGGGCTGGACAACAGTCACATGACCACCTGAAAACCAAGCAGCCTTGGACTAGGCCAGTCTCCCTGGCATAGTTGCCTTCTTGTTACTAGAACATTCATCCAACCAGAAGCACCTTATGGAAGGAAAGGGTTTATTTAGATTCCAGTCCTGACGGAAAGCTTCATTGTGGCAGGAAAAACACAGTAGATCGAACAGCTAGGGTGTCACGTCTTACTACATCAGCAGGAAGGAAGCGGCAAGCATGAGCCAACCTCGTAAACCCGAAGGTTCACCTCTAATGACCCTACCAAAGGCTCCGACTGCCGGGAATCAGGTATGAGGCTTAATCACAACTACATGAGGCTATGGGGGACACTTCCTGTCCAAACCACCACACTCCCACTGTTTATCTGCACTCTTCTTGGGGGTGGGCAGAAAAGAGCTGGCCCTTTCTGCAGCAAAGAAGACTGTAAACTAGAACTTTCTATTTTGATAACACGCACGCAGATTTGTGTGCTTGTGTGTGTTCCTTTTACAATCAATCACAAAGCCTTAGTATATTTCCCCAGGACAAGTGCAGGGCAAGACCCTGTTCTCAGTACCTGGCTTGCATTGGCTCCTTCAGCCTTTGTAAGAAGTCAGTGAGGGGATGTGGTAGTTTGAATAAATGTCCCCCAATATATTCAGTGTTTTACTTTATAGTTTGCATCTGCAATCACCTTGCTAGAGGCAAGGTCACTGGGGGCCGATCTTAAGGTGTGGTGATGGTTTGAGAGTCCATTGTAAAGATATGCAAATGTGTCTAGCAGGAGTTCCTGAAGTCTGCTGTGTGACCTTTTGGCTGTAGTTAGTTTTGCTCTGTGTGCTGTGGTGGCTGGTTGGCTTTCTCTCTCTGCTTGGCCCTGTGAAGGCCAGTTGCTTCTCCTGCCATTATGGAACTTCCCCTGGATCTGTAAGCTTCAATAAATAATATCCCTTCCTCCATAACTGTGCCTGGTCTGGAAGTTCATCTCAGCGAACCTGAAGCTGTCTGCAACAGGGGAGGACATTTTCATGCCCATTTTGCAGGAAATAATGGAAGCTAAGAACCTTCCTGACTCAAAGATCTGTTGCTCGGAAGATCTAGCCGGGGCTATTATCCCATCTTAGGCTGCTGACTCTGGGGCCTTACTTGTCAACCTTGTAGTTCTTTATTTATTTATTTTTAATCTACCATGTGGAATTTTGTGAGGAAGTTGTTGGAAATCATGCACACAAATATGCACGAAGGAATTCTGTTGTCAGAATGAGAAAGGGAAGCTGGCTTAAGTCCCTCTTCCACAAATCCACACGGGATACCTGCCAGGCAGCTGGCAGCTTCCATTTCTTGTTTTATGTTGTAATTTATTGATGATATATCACCATCTCCCTTCCAAAGCCTGGAAACTCATTAAAGCCAGAGACACATGGATTCAATTTTAATATTCACAATAGTATCTAACCCGGAGTCTTGAACATAGTGGATGCCTTGTAAGTATGTAATGATGTCTGAAGTTGAATGGGTCTGTTTGCTGAACAGTGCTCATTGAAACCATCACTTCTGAACACAACAGAAAGAGAACGTTTGAAGATATGAATCATAAGACAGTTAGTTACATCGTGCTTTTATGATTTTCAAAACCTTTCCGCACAGTTCAACTTGTTCATCTTCCTGCTAACCCTTGTGTAGGGGGGTAGGGATAAGCCTATTTCTCCATCTTAACTATGAGAGAACTGAGTTCAGAATGCGAGAGAACGAGAGAGAGAATTGGTACATCAGGGCCTCCAACCACTGCAAACCACTGTAAGTGAACTCCAGACATGTGTGCCATTTGTGCGCATGTGCAACCTTGCACATGCATCATCTTGTGTGTCTGGCTTACGTGGGATCTGAAGAGTCAAACATCAGTCCTTAGGCTTTGCAGGCAAGTGCCTTAACTGCTAAGCCATCTGTCAACCCTACAGAGAGGGTTTTGGTTTGGATTCTAATTGTATGATTGGAGCCGACATCAGAACCTGAATGAGAACCTGTATGAGTAGCGTCTGTATACCCTCAGCTCCGTGTACGAGTAGCGTCTCTATACACTCAGCTCCGTGTACGAGTAGTATCTGTATATACTCAGCTCCGTGTATGAGTAGTATCTGTATATACTCAGCTCCGTGTATGAGTAGCATCTGTATACACTCTTGTTGGGTACAGAGCTTGAACACAGGACTGAGCATGCTCATCCTGTCTTTCTGACTGACTGTATCCATAAGCACACTATTGGGTCAGCCTGACTCCTTTTCCGTTTTGTGTTGAAATAATTCTATGCTTGCATAAAAGTTGTCAGATAATGCAAAGTTCTCACAGACCCTTCATCCAGCTTCCTCTATGATCAACATCTCGCGGAACCATAATGAAATTATGAGGGCTGTGGAAGCTGGAGCACCTGCGTTCAAAGCTCCAGGACCTACAGAAAAGTGCGAGGTGTGATGGCATCTGCCTGGGATCCCAGATCTGGCAGGAAGGAGGGTCCTTAGGGGTACTGACTAGCGTGTCTAACTGAATGGGTACTGGCACTTTACAGGTTTAGTGAGACCTTGTCTCAAAATAAGGTGGGTCCCGATAGAGGAAGACACCTGGTGTTGACCTGTGGCCTCTATGTTTGCTGTACAAACGCACCTACACATGCAATAAAATACAATAAAATGACCAAAATTGAGAAGCTCATGCTGGCCTGCAAGTCTGTCAACTAAACATGAGGTTTCTTTCTGATTTTACCACGGTCTTTCCACTTACATCATTCTTTTGGTCCAGGATCCTACATTGCCATCACCTCCTGCACCCTCCCTAGTCCCCCCCCCCCGCCCGCCGCAACCAAGGCTCCGTCCTCCTTTATTTTTTTATGACCTTGACACTTTTGAAGGCGGTACACTGATCTGGCTTATTTCCTCATGACTGGATTGGGAGCGTGTGTCTTTTGCATACTGAGTACATAATTTTGAATGTCGCAGAGGGGATGTGCTCTTCCAAATGCATCCTGGCAGTGGGAAGATGATAGCTTTGTACGGTGCTGGTGCCCTTCCTCGTTGGTGGGGTTGGTGCCCGTTGCACTGGTTCACTGTGATGGTGTTGTTTCCCCTTTTCCGATGCACATCCTTGGGGAGGTAGCTTGAGACTTTGCAAACATCCTGTTTCTTGTCAAGCTTTCGCACATGATCTTACTATTCATCGGTGGATCTTGCCTGCATGTTATGGTCACTGTGCTGTGTGACCAACAAGGATTTAAAAATTTTTTTTCTATTGTCTCCTTTCCTTCTGGGTGTATGAATGGGAACCCATTCTATATTTAGTCAGTTATTAATTGATTTCAGTATCATGGTTGTTCACTGTATGCTGGGGTGGGGCAGGGGCTAATTCAGTGTAGTGGTGTTGCTTTTGTTGTTCAGTTTCTTATAGCGTTGGCCTCTGTGAACTCTTAGACTACTCTTGACAGTTCTCGAACCACTGGATCCTCCAGGCACCTCATGTTTGGACTGTCCAGCCATGAAGTCCACTGCCTCTCCAGGGAACCCTGCTACTGGCAGAGTGACAGTGAAAACCAAGGCTGCCTACCTCCATGCTCATGGCTCCGAGCTTCTTGTTATGTGTCACTTGTTTATTTTTCTTTAAAAAAATTTTTATATTTATTTATTTATTTGCAAAAGAGAGGGATGGAGAGAGAGAGAAAGGGGCAGAGAGATAGAGAGAATGGGCATCTCAGGGCCTCCAGCCACTGCAAACAAACTCCAGACACATGTGCCATCTTGTGCATGTGGTTTACGTGGGTCCTTGGGAGTCGAACCTGGGTCCTTTGGTTTTGCAAGCAAGTGCCTTAACTGTTAAGCCATCTCCAGCCCTCACTTGTTTCTTGATGAAGGAGGCAGTGTATTGGCTCACACTGGGGTTTCTGGCTTCTTCTTCTTCTCTCTTTCTCTCTTTTTTTTTGCTTTGATTTGTTTTGTTTTCAAGGTAGGGTCTCACTCTGGTTCAGGCTGACCTGGAATTAATTATGTAGTCTCAGGTGGCCTCAAACTCACAGTGATCCTCCTACCTCTGCCTCCCAAGTGCCAGGATTAAAGACATGTGCCACCATGGCTGGCTCTGGCTTCTTCTCTTTATAAACATCAGGAATGATTTGTGACTCTTCTGTCTTGAGTTTCAGTGATCTTTATGCTATGCCTTGTCACCATGAACATGTGGCCCAATGGGTGGCTATGTTAAATCTTACTGGGTGTGGTGGTTTGATTCAGGTGCCCTCCCCATAAACTTAAGTGTTCTGAATGCTAGGTCCCCAGCTAATGGCAATTTGGGAATTAAAGCCACCAGAGGCAGCGTATCGCTGGGAGTAGGCCTATGGATGTTATAACCAGCTTCCTCTTGCCAGTGTTTGGCACACTCTGCTGATGCTGTTGTCCAGCTGATGTTGGCCACGGGGTGATGTCCACCTTCTGCTCATGCCATCATTTTCCTCTGCCATCATGGAGCTTCCCCTTGAGTCTGTAAGCCAAAATAAACCATTTTTCCCACAAGCTGCTCTTGGTCAGGTGTCTTCTGCCAGCAATGTGAACCTGACTGGAACAGTAAAGTTGGTACCAAGAGTGGGGTCATTGCTGCGTGAATCCTGACTATGTGGGTTTTGGCCTTTTGGAGCTGATTTTCAAGAGGAATGTGGAAGGATTTGAAACCTTGGCCTAAGAGACACCTTGCAGTGCTGTAGTACAGCTTGATGGACTATTCTGGTCAGAGTTGAAAGACCTGAATGCAGTAAGAACTATGGACTGTGAGTTTGGCTTATGAGGGTGAGAAAGAGCTTTGCCTGGACTGGGCTAGAAGCAGTTTGTGTGAGAGGCTTGCTGTTATGCCCCTGTCCTGAGAACTTGTGCAGGGTTGCTTTGTGTAGAAATGGATTGGTGTGGGCAAAGGGATATGGCAAAGAAAAAATGAAATTTTGGGGCTGAAACTTCTGCCTATTCAGCTGCAATTATATGAGAGATTATAACCTTTGAGATTGGTCCAGCTGACCTGCACTGGGGCAATAGGAAGAATGTAAACTCTTTTGAAGGGGCCTGAGTGTTCAAGGAGTGTCCTGTTCTTCAAACTCTGCTTTATTCCCCCCTGGATTAACAAATTGGCACTGTACCTGGTATTATGGAATATAGAAAATGCAGGAAAGAGAGGGTCATTGAATTTGCCACATGGTCTTGTGTTTTGGAAATGGCCATGGGCAGTGTGAAGCAGGTTTGCTGGATGCCTGCATGGAGACCTGATGGAGCCATGAGGATGGACCGTGGGTTACAGTGGAGACCCAGTGGAGATGCCAGGACCACGAGACAGCTGCTAAGGAGAGCTACCGGCCCCGATGAAGTTTTCCAGGACTGTGAGTAGCTTAGCTGGAGGGGTGGAATTGAAACTTTAGAGACTTGTTGCTGGTTAGAATTATCAGACTTGGGCTGGAGAGATGGCTTAGTGGTTAAACGCTTGCCTATGAAGCCTAAGGACCCCAGTTCGAGGCTCAGTTCCCCAGGACCCACATAAGCCAGATGCACAAGGGGGCCACACGCATCTGGAGTTCGTTTGCAGTGGCTGGAGGCCCTGGCATTCCCATTCCCTCTCTCTCTATCTGCCTCTTTCTCTCTCAGTCTGTCTGTCACTCTCAAATAAATAAATAAAAATAAACAAAAAAATTAAAAAAAAGAATTATCAGACTTGGAGACTTGTCGCTGACTAGAGTTGTTGGACTTGAAGCTACAGAATTTGATGTTTGCCCTGGTTGTTTTAAATCTTGTATTGGGTGAATATTTCTTTGCTATGCCCAATGCCATCTTTTTCAGTGTGAGTGTTTATTCTGTGTCATTATGTTGTTTTTGTTTGTTTGTTTTGGAATTATGGCTCAGTTAAAAGACCTTAGACTATGAGGATGTTTGAACATCATTGGGGTTGATAAAACCATGGGGACTTTTACAGTTGGACTGAATGCATTTATTTTATATCATAGATGGCTATCAGTTTATGGGGGCCAGGGGTGAAATGTGATGGTTTGATTCAGGTGTTCCCCATAAACATAGGTGTTCTGAATGCTAGGTGACCAGCTAATGGAAATTTGGGAACTAAAACTTCCTGGATGCTGTGTATTGTTGGGGGTGGGCCTATGGGTGTTATAACCAGCTTCCTCTTGCCAATGTTTGACACACTCCTGTTGTTGTCTGTCTGATGCTGGCCAGGAGGTGATGTCCACCCTCTGCTCATGCCATCATTTTCCCCTGCCATCATGGAGCTTCCCCTCAAGTCTGTAAGCCAAAATAAACCTTTTTTTTTTTCCTCAAGCAGCTCTTGATTGGTTGTTTTCTGCCAGCAACGTGAACCTGACTGCAACCCTGGGTTAAAGTCACAAAACATTGCTATTTTCTCCCCAGTGCCCTTAATGAATTTATTTTATTTTATCTTGCATGTGGGTAGTATGTGTGGTTGTGTGTGTGTGTATGGTACATGTATGTGTATGAGCTGACTTGGAGCCCTGTGCACTTGCCTGTAGTAGCCAGAAGAGAACCTTGGGTGCCCTGCCCTGTCACTCACCTTCCTGTTTTTCCTTGCCTCCGAGTAAATTACTGATTCCAGAGGTTACCATTTGCCCCCGTGACAGGTCTGGGATTACAGATGTTCATGGTTCTGGAGAGTTGAACTCGGGCAGTCAAAGGCTTGCGCAGGAAGCATACTTAACCACTGAGCCATCTCTTCAGCCCCCTTGAAGAATTTAAAGTGCAGCCAGTGCTGAGAAATCTGGCAGGGTTGCTCCTTTTCTTGGCCAGTACATATTAAGAGAACTCACTTCCGATCATTCAGAATTTTCCAAGTTGGTAAATTCTGCTAGGGGTGGGAGGGGTTAGTTTTAATTTCAGGATCAGAAATGGTTAGAATGGGAAGAGGCTTCACCTCAGCCATTCACAACCTTTGCCCACAACCTGATTCTGACACTTATGGCTTCATTTTTAGGCTTCATTCAAGGAGGCTCAGGATGTAGCCTTGGACTTGGCTGACCTTTGGGATCTGAGGTTGCTGGCATGAAAGAATGCTGCCAGCCTGTTCAGGCTCCCTACTCAGGGCTTTGCCCCTCTTTGCTGGGGCTGGGGCTGGGGCAGGGGTGCTCTGTTTTAGACCTTCTGGACTTCAGGTGACTTCTGCAGTAGCGTTGTGTCTTCAGAGGTCCCGTTCAGATTCAGAGGTCTACCCCGCACAAGTGTACATCAAGATGCAGACTAATGGCAATTCAGAGTGGTGTGACCTGAGTTGATCTGTACCTATCCTCGACCTGTCTTCATGCCCACCTCTCTCATCTGGCGTTATTCCAGTGCTTTGCCCATACACTGGTTACTCGTATTTTCTTTTAGAATTTTTTTAACGAATAAATGGATGAACAATTAATTACTTGCAAAGCTTAGACATGTATGTCTGGCAAAGGTCACCCTGTCAGGTGGACAATGCAGCCCTTTTAGACCGGGCGGTTGCCTGGAAGCTTCTGTTGCCTCCTTTCTTTTGGGAGTGACAGGATGCTGAAGATGCCTGTCCAGGCTGGCTCTCTCTTCCTGTCTGTTTCTTTCTGGCATCTGTTAAATGATATCTTTGTGTCATTGAGCGAATGTGTGCTCGCTCTCAGCATGCAAAGTGCACGCTGGCTGGCTATCACGCCCTCGCTGCTCACGGGCGGAAGGAAATGTTGGGCTGAGGTCAAGCTGGTTGCCACACACCCTGTGGTCGGAACCTGAAAACAATAGGGACAACCCGCCTTTGCCTTGAAAGGCAAAGCAGAGTCCAGGAATCCGTTTGCCAGATGTGCCAGAGATGCTGCTGCCAGAGATGGGCCATTAGATATCTGTTCACTGGTGGTACCTGCAAGGTGGCCTGCTGGTGATCAGGGGCCAAAGGATGGAGTGGCTTTTTGGTCTTACCCTTGCTTTAAAAAATATATATATATATATTCTTTATTTATTTAATTGGGAGACAGAGATACAGAAATAGGCAGGTAGAGAGAGAGAGAGAGCGAGAGAATGGGTGCGCCAGGGCCTCCAGCCACTGCAAACGAACTCCAGATGCATGCACCCCCTGGTGCATCTGGCTTACGTGGGTCCTGGAGAATCGAGCCTCGAACCGGGGTCCTTAGGCTCCACAGGCAAGTGTTTAACTGCTAAGCCATCTCTCCAGCCCACCCTTGCTTTTTATACTGAGGCTTTCCACAAGATCACGTGCTTGCACGTTAACGCATGAAATCCCACTTAGAGAATGGCTTTGTAGGTCCTTACTGCTCATAATGCACTGGCCTGTCCTTGAGAATTGTCAATTAGCTGACCCACGTAACTTAACTATTTCAATGAAAAGTAACAGACGGTCTAGAAGAGGAGGGTGGGGGTGGATAGATCCACCCAGGGGCCCTGATGCGGTCAACACGATGGGAGGAACAAAAGACATCCATGAAGGAATCATGGATCCTATTTGTCATGGAAGCTTTGATGCCCAAACATGACTGACTCCAAGGAAAGTGGCCTCTTTAAGTCACCCACCAGGGGACCCATTGGGTCATGCAAACTCTCTTCAGGGGAAAAATTATGGCTGCCTTCTTTCTTAATTTTCTAAATGTTCGTCCTTCACCTTCTGGTTGTCTGAAGACCACTCCCTGGGGAATCGTGGGAGGGATGGCACGGCTCTTTGGTTTTCTCTTTCCCCCTATGGCTCAGGAGTCTAATTCCACAGAAAGCCCCGCCCCCCATTAACCCACTCAATCTACAGTGACAAGCCCACACCTGGAGCTCTTATGTCAGGAACAGAGGAAAAGAAAACGTCTGGCCTTGACCCAGCCTTCGTTTTGTCCCCTTCACACCCAGCTCAGCAGCTGGACTTTGCCCCAAACCCAGCATTGTGGATACTAATTATGGAAGCCACTTGAGGCTGACTGAGGACAAGGTCTTTTAAAATTGCTGCTTTATCTTGAGCTTTTTGTTGTTCTGGTCAGAGAGAAGGAAAGAGGGAGGGAGAGAGAAAAGTTAATCACGGAGAACTGATCTGCCTCACATGCAAGAACAGCGCCCCAGTGGGACCACTCAGGTTGACATGAGTTTCCTCATGGGGTGGGGTGAAGCGTGGTGCTCTATAGGGTGTATCTGTGCATCTCCTCAGGATGGGGGTGCTGCGTCCGATGGGGGGGTTCACACACACAATGAGGCTGATGGGATGAATGCTTCACACAGGACGTGTCTGCCAGGCCTGTTGGAAGTGGTCAGGATCATAGGCGTGCAGAAACCACTTCTGGCTCCGTCAGTCAGTTCCCCTTCATATCCATCTTCCTGTCTGTCCGCCTGCGGGATATTTGGCATTCACAGACTCAACCAACCACCAGTAGAAAAATATTTGAATAAAAAGTCTATCTCATGGGGGCAGGGATGAGGGAAAAGAGGGTACCAACACATGATGTAGCCATATGAAATATGTTAATAATAATAATAATACACATAAAAAGTCCGTCTCTACTGAACATGTAGAGACTTTTTTTTTTTGTCATTTTCCCTCATATTGTAAGTCATCTACAGATGACTTAGGATGCATGAGAGGATGTGGTCATGTAAATTCAAGTACTAGGCTTCTTAAGTCTTGGGTATCCATGGATTTTGATATCCTCAGAGGACTCAATAATTATTTTCAGTTACTGAAGGACAACTATGATATACTGGCATGGCTGGCACTGTTGTGAGAGCCTCACATATGGGAACTCATCCATTGCTCACAGGACCCTGTGAGACAGGAGATGCTATCCTTGTTCTATGAATGAGAATATTAAATTATCCAAGAGTTAATTATTTTTCTCATCAGCATTTGCTTCTGGAGTGATGCCAGGCGGTATAGCCTTAGAGGCTGTCCTGCAATGCCAAAGTCATTCTCTCTAGAACATAGGTTCCATTCTTTCCCTGCCCCAGGGGTTTTCAGATGAGAATTCGCAGTGCCTCTTAGGACACTCCAACCTCGTTGTGTGTGTGAATCATTTGGGATTTGGGATTTGCGACTGTGGTAAAACATGGATGCTGATTCAACGGATGTGGGGTAGGGCTGAGAATCCCCTTTCCATCCGGCTCCTGGAGGATGCAAATGTGGCTGACTGGGGTGGGGGTGGGGTGGATGGTTAGTAACAAAGCCTTAGTGGACCATTTTATCTGTGGGCTTCATTATCAGATTGTTTTTCTAAAAATATTATTTTTATTTTTTTATTAGAGAGAGGCATGCCAGGGCCTCCAGCCACTGCAAAGAAACTCCAGACGCATGCACCACCATGTGCATTTGGCTTACGTGGGTACTGGGGAATTGAACTTGGGTCCTTAGGCTTCTCAGACAAGCATCTTAACTGCTAAAACATCTCTCCAGCATGTCAGATTTTTTTTTTTTTTTGGAGAGAGTCAGAGAGAGAGAGAGAGAGAGACAGATAGAGATGGGCGCGCCAGCAGTCTCTCAGCTACTGTGAATGAACTCCAGACGTGTGCGCCCCCTTGTGGTCAAGTGCATCATTGCGCCCTTGTGTCACTTTGCATCTGGCTAAATGTGGGACCTGGAGAATCAAACGGGCGTTCTTAGTCTTAGCAGGCAGGCGCCTTCACCGCTAAGCCATCTCTCCAGCCCTGTCAGATTGTTTTTAATCATGCATTTACTAGATGACATTGTAAACAATATAGTAATACCAATAAGACTTGTATGAGCAACATGCTGGAGAAAAAAAGAACCGTAGTAGCAGCGAGTAATTAACTTTTGCTTGAAGACTAATTTTACTCAGGCTTGACTGCAAAACGGTAAGACCATAGCCCCTCTTACCACCACCTTGTGCATTTCAGCCAATGGTCTTTTGTGTTGGTTGATTTTCTTGGATTTAACATGGTTGGCACTCTTGGGATATTTTTAGCCCTATATATTTTTCTGAGTTCCCATCGTAAACCACTCTCTCAAATATCCCCTGGCAGTGTAAAACAGATCAGATACAACATTGGATTCCATCACAAAGCAGAGTCTCCATAGCAACTGTTGATTTTTTGAGTGTGCCCAGCAACCTGAGTAGAGCTTGTAGCTAAATTGAACCAAGTTCTTCTGAAAATGAGGGACGTGTAGTCTCCTCTGCCACACTAGGTTCCTATGTCTTCTCCCTGCTGGGGGCCACTGCCACTGACTGAAGAGTTCAGACACTTCATATCTCTGTTCCTCCCTGAAATCACCCTGAAATCAGCCTCCAGGGCCTTTCTTGCCCTAAATTTCCAGGGCCATGAGATTGATGCAGTGTCTCGGGATACTCCTTTTCTTCTGGTTTGAGTTCTGGTGGATAACTACCTCGGAGTCTTGCTGCGTGAATGTGTCAATATTCTGGTTCATCTGCTTACTGCTGGTATGGAGTATATGGCAAATCCAATAGTTAATGGGCTGGGGTGACCAAACCTTACCATATGGTGGCTTCTTGGGGAATGTTAATGCTAATGTGTGGAACCAGTGAAGATATAACCTTCTGGATTTGTTGATGCAAAAATCTCCCTCTTCATCATTTGGAGCAATCTTTCTTCTAGCTGCTTTTTTTTTTTTTTTTTTTTTTTTTGCTGGTGCTCTCCTCTGATCAGGACATGACAGTGTGGTTATTTTGTTCATCTCAGTTGTATGACGTCATCAGGGAAGCACTGTTCCTCCCCCTTGAGACCTGTGAGATGGTCCGATGTTTGATGGAGCTGAGGAATAACCCCAGATGACCCAAGGGTGTGTAAATGCTGATCCCGCTGCTGCTGTTCCCTAGGAAGGAAAGTGTGGACTGAGCTGCATTAGTCGGCATTTGATGCCTCTCAGACTCCTTCCAGGTAGGAGAAGGCTACACGAGGACTGCGCCAAGTCTAAGAAGGCACAAAACCTCCACTCCCAGGATAAATAATTAACCAACTTTGAGGCATTTGCCACAGGGAGCAAAGATGGACTCTCCTGAGGCCAGTGGAACCCCTTGTTCACGATATCTTAAGAAGTGACCTGAGAAAGGACCAGGCGCAGCAACATTAATCCTATCTTATTCTTCATTTTAACATCCGAGCTCCTAGAAACCAGTACTGCCCCTCCTCCCCGCAGCGAAGGAAATGGCTAGGCAAAACTCTGGGAAAGAGCGTTCTCTGATAGAACATTGACTAACACACTGAGAGTCGGCATTGAGGCCCATTCTGCGTCCCTCCTCATCTCTGCTCTTGTACACCTACCTTTGACCATTTCACTGGTATCAGTGACAATGTGAGCATTGATATTGAAAAACCTCAAGTAATAAACGCAATTTTCACTGCTGTGCCTATTTGTGGTTTATTTATTTATTTATTTATTTATTTTTATTATTATTATTTTTATTTTTTTGGTTTTTGTAAGGTAGGGTCTCACTCTGGTCCAGGCTGACCTGGAATTCACTATGTAGTCTCAGGGTGGCCTCGAACTCTCAGCGATCCTCCTACCTCTGCCTCCCAAGTGCTGGGATTAAAGGCGTGCGCCACCATGCCTGGCTATTTTTTATTTTTTTATTTTTTGTTTTTTCTCAAGGTAGGATCTTGCTCTAGTCCAGGCTGACCTGGAATTCACTATGTAGTCTCAGGGTGGCCTTGAACTCACACCGACCTTGATCCTCCTATCTTTGCTTCCAGAGTACTGGGATTAAAGGCGTGCGCCACCACACCCAGCTTATTTGTGTTTTTTTTGTTGTTGTTTATTTAAAATCCAAGCAGTACTGCTGGCTCCAAAACTCTTTGTCCTAGTTATTATCAAAGCAGACTGAGTCTGGTATAACGGTATGGCTTGTGTATTGGAAACTGGGGAACTGTTATGCACAAAGAATGTTTGATGCCAGAGCAACTAGAGTGGTTAGTAAGTGTGCTGCTTTGGATGTGACCATGTGTCCCCCCCCATAGCCTCAGGTATTTTTAAAATTTTTAAAATTATTTTATTTATTTTTGGAGAGAGACACAGAGAGAGACAGACAGAGAGGGAGACAGATAGAGATGGGTGCGCCAGCAGTCTCTCAGCTGCTGTGAACAAAATCCAGCTGCGTGTGCCCCCTTGTGGTCAAGTGTGGCATTGTGCCCTTGCGTCACTTTGCATCTGGCTAAACGTGGGACCTGGAGATTGGAACTGGGTTCTTAGGCTTAGCAGGCAGGCGCCTTAACCGCTAAGCCATCTCTCCAGCCTAGCCTCAGGTATTTTTGTTTTGTTTTGTTTTGTTTTGTTTTGTTTTGTTTTGTTTTTGCTTTTCTGAGGTAGGGTCTCATTCTAGCTCAGGCGGACCTGGAATTCACTATGTAGTCTCAGGGTGTCCTTGAACTCATGGTAATCCTCCTACCTCTGCCTCCCGAGTGCTGGGATTAAAGGCATGTGCCACCACGCCCGGCATCTCGGGTATTTTTGATTAAAGTTAAGCTTCCTGTTTAAGTTTCCAGTAGTCTGCTGGAGGAGGTATTACTGGGGGTGGATCCTGGGGTGTTTTGGGGGGTGGATCTTGATTCCAGCCCAAAGATGTGGAGAGAGCAGTTTATTGAGCTCTGGGGGTTTGTGTTTGGCTGTGTGCTTGTGTCTCTCTGCTTGGATCTGTGAAAGGGAGCCAGCTTCTTCCACCAGTGATGGAACTTCCCCTGGATCTGTAAACTTGAAATAAACCTCTTCCTCCCATAAACTGTGTGTGGCTGCATGTTCATCCCAGCAACGTGGAACCGACTACAACAGTAAGCATGATCTATCTGTGAACCAAAAATATTTCCTCTGAAGGCGTGTTGAGGTGCCTCGTTGAATTTGACATGCTTATTGCACAGAAATGATGACACTAAACCTCATGAGACAAGGATATACTTCTGCTGATTTTATAGTTCCTTGCAATTGCCTTAAATATGGTTCTGAGCTACAAACCCGTAAGTCTCTCATATTCTATTTTGATGATTATGGTGGCAATGGCTAAAACATTTGGGGATGGGGAACTTGGGGAGGAATTCTGCTAATATCATATTGAGTCTTAAGAGACAGTGGAACAGTTAGTCTACCTTCCTTGTGAGGCAAAACCAACAGGCAGCTCTAATGA
This sequence comes from Orientallactaga sibirica, assembly GCA_036365145.1. Lineage (NCBI taxonomy): Eukaryota > Metazoa > Chordata > Mammalia > Rodentia > Dipodidae > Orientallactaga > Orientallactaga sibirica. Next base: position 6,569,150 of record JAEOAD010001268.1, read on the forward strand.
CTATGATGGGTCCTGAAGGACCAAGTTAATACAGACTGGGCTTTCACACTGAGCTCGAAGCAAGAATCTGCATAACTTGATCCTTTGGAAAGTTGGTCACATGTCTACAGGCATTCTTAAAAAAGGATTCCCCAGGCATTCTACTACCTCTTTGGAGCACCCCCTTATGTATGTCCCCCTTTTAGTTTCCTGTTCTCTACAGAAACTCATTCCGACTTATACCAACTAATCTATAAATTCAAAGCTAGGAGCTTCATATGTGAGAGAACATGCTACATATGAGTTTCTGAGCTTAGACTACCTCTCTCAGTATGATTTCTTCCAGTTCCGTCCATCTTCCTGCAACCTATGTAAGTTTTATAGAGCTGAATAAAACTGTAGGATATAGTCCATATCTTCATAATTTATTCATCATTTGATGAACATCTAAGCTAACTCCCTTTCCTAGCTATTATGAATAGAGAATAGAGTAGCAATAAATAAGGATGAACAGGTTTCTCTGAAGTAGTGTGGTCTTTAGGCTATATAACCAGGAGTGGTATAAGTGGATCATAAGGCAAGTTCTATTTTTAGCTTTTTGAGAAACCTTCATTCCGGTTTCCATAATGGCTACACCCATTTGCATTCCCCACACCCTGGCCAGCATTTGTTGTTGTCTTTTTTTTTTTTTTTTTTTTTTTTTGAGAATGGGAAGGAATTTCAAAATGGTTGTAATCTGCATTTCCCCGATTGGCTAAGGGTGCTGAACACTTTAAAAAATATTTATTAGTCATTGTACTCCTCCATTTGAGAACTTTCTGTTCAGTTCTATAGCCCATTTTTGATTGGGTTGCTTGCTTTCTGAATGTTTAGTTTTCTGCGTTCTTTGTGTGCTCTAGATATTAATCATCTGTCAGATTATGTGATATAGTTGGAGAAGATTTTTTTCCCCAGCCTGTGGGCAGCCTTTTCACTTGGTTGACCGTTTTTGGTGCTGAAGAAAAGCATTTGAATTTTCTGTGATTCCATTTTTCAGTTGTTAACCTTATTATACCTGTATCTTGTGGTGTCCTTCCTACTTGTTCCAGCAGCTCCATTGCTCTGGTCTTACCACGCAGTCTTTGATCCAGCTGGAGTTGACTTTCGTGAGGGTGAGAGGTCAAGGTGTTCTTCCTTATGTAGATGCCCAGGTTTCCCAGCATCCATTGCTAAACATATTATGTCTTCATACCATCTATGATCATGCAAATTACTTATTTAACTCAGTGGATAAAGCACAACAACACAACACAACACAAAACAAAAGCCATGACAGTAAGATGGGGTCAAATGGGAAAAAGAAGGGCTTTAGTGGGAGGGAGGAGGGTAGCAGAGGGTCACTGAGGTAAGTGGGGTCAAAATGCATTGCGGGCTGGAGAGATGGCTCAGCGGTTAAGGCGCCTGCTTGCTAAGCCTAAGAATGCCGGTTCCAATCTCCAGGTCCCATGTTTAGCCAGATGCAAAGTGACGCAAGGGCACAATGCTGCACTTGACCACAAGGGGGCGCACGCGTCTGGATTTCATTCACAGCAGCTGTGAGGCTGCTGGCGTGCCCATTCTCTCTCTCTCTGCCTCTCCCTCTCTCTCTGTCTCTCTCTCTCCAAACACACACACACACACACACACACACACATTGTGTATATGTATGAAAGTGTCAAAAACAAAATACATATAAAACATTTTTTTAAAAAAAAAGGATTTCCTATCTTTATCTTTTCCATGGTAAAATGTGAAGCTACTTCTTGCAGGGAGTGGAGAGGAAGGCTGAGGCTGAACTATGGGAATTAATGATCCAGAGAGATTCTGAAACACCTGACTCTAGCTTTGGAAGTCAGAAATTTTCATTTTTCACTAGCTCAGTTCCTCTGCTCATTAAATGTCTTTAGTCAGATTGCTTCGATCTGTGCCTCTGTTTCCCCATTTTAGGGGAATACCTGTGCCAGTATCACTTTACATAAAAGAATACACAGACAAGAGCAGCATTCAAAACTGCATTTAGTGCTTTAAGTTTTCAATATTTATAGCTATCACTGTCACCTTTATGCCAGTAGAGAGGTTTGGGGATAAGAATGTGGAATAGAGAAGGGGAGGGCAGAGAGGAGTAAATGAAATATACATGAATCATTCCACCGCCTCGTGTCTCCAACGTAGTAGCTCTTGAAAGTATGGAAGTGATGGTTTGTGGCAGGAACTTGGAGCATAAGTGGGCAGGGAGGAGGGGAAAGAGCTGTGGAGAAGGTGGGCATCATAGTGGGCATCAAAATAGAAGTAGAACGGTTTGGGGGTAGTAACTTGCAGCCACACAGTTTACCTCCACCCACCAGGATCCACTGGTCACTGTGCAGCGAGGATTGGGATGACTCGAATTCCCAACCCTAGAGGCTTGCCTTCCGTGCTTTTTCCCATGCACACTTATTCCCCCCCCCCGGAAGAGTCCTGGAAGCCCTAGCAGGGCAATTGGGAGAGTATGCTTAGCCCTTGATGCCCCCAAGACTGTTCATGCCAACGCTGCCCTCACCAGCCACAGGGTTTCTGTTGCCCTCCCAAGAAGCTCAGGTTTTCTCTTGCAGATGTTATTTCTCCAGTCCTTCTTTGTTCCCTTCTGTTTTGGCCTGCCCCTCTTCCTTCCCACCAGCCTCCTATTCTGCCCCGTGAACATCCTGCTTCATTTTTATCGGGTTTGGGGTTTGCAATAGAGGGCTCTGAGACAGACAACTTTCCTGGACCCAAAGTTTTATTTAACAGCAGGGAGGGTGGCAGGGTTCAGAGCAAGAGAGGGACTAAGATTCATAGCAAGGAAGAAGGCAAGAGGGGGATCTGAACCAGGACCCGAAGCAAAGAGGACAGGTGAAAGGAAACTCAGAACTTTCTAATAGAAGGAGAGAGCGTTTTTTAAATCCTCCGAGGGAAAGGAAGGAGAGGGGGAAGATCCATTGCTGCATGGGGAGTGGGGGTGGAGTGGCTGCAGTGGCCAGGCTGGCTGGACTCTGTTGAACTCCTGGAAAGCGAGATGTTGAGTCAACCAAGGTGAGAGCGGGAGGAGATTGGTGCAGGAGGGGTTAGTCAATTCCAATAGTAAGTAGAGGGGTTCTAAGACCTCAGACCTAGTCTGAGCATACAGGGGGAAGGGGGAAGACAGCTCTCATTGAAAGCTCGGTTACTGTACGAGGAGGTAGCTTCAGAGTCCCAGACCTAGGTTGGGAGTGGGAGAGAAGGACATGGGTAGGGATTCTGAGACTCTTACGGTCGCCAATCTTAGCGCTGTTCCTTGGGCAGGTTTCAGTGATTCTTGCTTGGCCATTTCCACAGAGGCTGACTGCCCAAGTGCCATTCACCTAGGCTCAGCAATTATCCCCATCTGTCCTTCTGGCTGGGCCTTTGGAGCATCTGCAGGGGCGAGAAAGGCTGGCAAGGCCCAGACAAGAGGCAGGGAGGACTTGGCCCACACCACAACCAGCGAGGCAGGGCATCACTAGAGACTCAGCATAAAGGGTACTGTGGTCCTCGTGGGTGGGGAAGAAATAAAAATGTGAGTGAAGTGAAAACTTCAATGTTTTAAAAAGTGATTTATGAGGAATTAAATTTCTTTCAAACTGCTTTCTTACTCACAGGAATTGTATCAATCAACAGTGAGTGCTAAATTGCTGGATCAGTCGAAAAATATTGTTGCTGCTGAAGAATCAATGCTAATTGAATCATTAGGGCATCGTTGCATGAAACACAAATAGCTTGGATGACAGCTCTTTGCCCAGTTGGCTTTCCAGTCTTCAGTGGAGCTGGAAGTGCCATCGTGTTGCTTTATCCACCGACTCAAGAATCCCTGCTGTTTCTGCGGTTGTTTTCCTCAGTGTGTTAGTACTGCACTTAGGGCCAGGGTCAGCCACCCACCCTCAATAGTCCATTTAAAGGCACAGTTAGGAACTGGAGAGATGGCTTAGCAGTTAAGGCGCTTGCCTGTGAAACCTAAGGATCCAGGTTCGATTACCCAGGTCCCTTGTAAGTCCCTTGTACAAGGTGGCCCATGCATCTGGAGTTCGTGTGCACTGACTAGAGGCCCAGACACACACATTCTGTCCCTCTTTCTCTTTCCCTCTAATAAATAAATGCATTTAGCGCTTGCCTGTGAAGCCTAAGGACCCCCGTTCAAGGCTCGATTCCCTAGGGCCCATGTAAGCCAGATGCACAAAGTGGTGCATGCATCTGGAGTTCATTTGCACTGGCTGGAGGCCTTGGCATGCCCATTCTCTCTCTCTATCTGCCTCTTTCTCTCTCTGTCTGTCACTGTCAAATAAATAAATAAAAATTAAACCAAAGCCGGGTGTGGTGGTGCATGCCTTTAATCCCAGCACTCGGGAGGCAGAGGTAGGAGGATCGCTGTGAGTTCGAGGCCACCCTGAGACTACATAGTTAATTCCAGGTCAGCCTAGGCCAGAGTGAGACCCTACCTCGAAAAACAAAAAACAAAAAAATTAAACCAAAAAAAAAAAGGCACAGTTAATAGTGAAGCCGGGCGTGGTGGTGCACGCTTTTAATCCCAACACTCAGGAGGCAGAGGTAGGAGGATCACCCTGAGACTACATAGTGAATTCCAGGTCAGCCTGGGCCAGAATGAGACCCTACCTCGAAAAAAAAAAAAAAAAAAAAATTAAACCAAAAAAAAAAGGCACAGTTAATAGTGAAGCCGGGCGTGGTGGCGCACGCTTTTAATCCCAGCACTCAGGAGGCAGAGATAGAAGGATCACCCTGAGACTACGTAGTGAATTCCAGGTCAGCCTGAGCTAGAGTGAGACCCTACCTGGAAAAACAAAAAAAAATAAAAATAATAATAATAATAATAATGAAAACTAGATTTATTCAGTGTGGCCATATTGTGGAAAGGGACAAAGAGGTCTAGTGACCTCCACTGTAAGTCCATCTTTGAGTGTCATCTTGACATGAGGTTTAGGCTTAAATAAAGGGCCAGAGTGATGCATAACTAAGCAGTCCTGGTCAGGGTGATAAAGGAATTTGGAAAGTCAGAGCCTTTCTCGGCTCTCGGGTGGGCAATGACTCGGGAACGAGGGTGCTGACAGCCACTCAAGGCCACACAAAGCTGCCACTGAATTAGTGGCCTCTAGATTCCTTAGAATTTTGATGAATGAAACCCACAGACTGGAGGATAAAGATTAGAAAGATTACGGGGCTTATAGAGATAAAGCTCATAGCGCTTAAGAGGAGAAAAGAAGACTCCTGCCCAAAGAGGAGGCAAAGGCGTTCTTGTAAAATGGGAAAGCCCACCTGGAGACCCAAACAGGGGTCTTTTAAGGGAGTTGTCTGGATAGGGGCTGAATTGGCCAGTTCAGCCCCAACTCCAGGTATCTAGGTAGGAGTCAGGTTTTCTGGGAAAGTGACAATCTTCTCAGGAATCTTATTTATTTATTTATTTATTTATTTATTTATTTATTTATTTATTTATTTATGAGAGTGTGTGTGAGAGAAAGAGAGAGAGAGACAAAGAGGCACCAGGCCTCTTGCCACTATAAACGAACTCCAGATACACTCGCCATTTTGTGCATCTGGCTTTATGTGGGTACTGGGGAATCAAACCTGGGCCTGCAGGCTTTGCAAGTAAGTGCCTTTGACTGTTGAGCTATCTCCCCAGCCCCTTCCCAGGAATCTTAATCCTCCAGCAAAGGTTCAGTCTTATCTCTTCTAGAAAAAGGGAACTCCTTTAGGGAAGAAGAGATGCAGAAAAGCTGGATCCTTCTGACATTCCCCCCCAGGCCTCAGGGTCCCACTTAAGCCCAGGATGACTTGGAACTCACTCTGTAGCCCTAGGCTGGTCTCAACTCCTCCTACTTCAGCTTCCCAGGCACTGGAACTAAAGGCATTAGCCACCAAACCAGGCAGTTCTAACATTTCTGACCTCGAGCAAAGTGGAGGCTCTATGAACTGTGAGGGATAAGGAGGACCCGATTCTCTCCCTACAGGCTCAAGGCCAGTTCTCAATCTTACTTTCAGACCCCTGTCACTCCTAAGCTGTCTTAAAGGTGCACTCCCACCCACCAGCATTTCCCCAGCTTCAGTATCTTTTGTAAGATGGTTCTACAAGTTGCGAATCTCTTTCCTGGAGACAAGTTTCTCTCTGACTGGCCCCAGAGTTTCATCCTGTTTTATTCTGCCAAAATAAAATTCCTGGGGAAATTTCAATTTTCTTGGGGTTCATTGTTTTGATAGTTTCATAGCTAAAGGAAGGGGCACAAGTGTCTCTTTAGAATCTTTTCATTCTGGTCAGGAGGTTACAACTGGAGTTACAGAAAGGTGGTGGGAGCAGAAATTTCCCCCATTTAAAAAAAAAGAAGAAGAACAAAAAACACAATGTGGTCCTTTTTTTAAAATTATTTTTGGAGAGAGACAGAGAGAAAGGGAGACAGAGAATGGGCACGCCAGCAGTCTTTCAGATGCTGTGAATGAAATCCAGATGCATGCGCCCCCTTGTGGGCAAGTGCAGCATTGTGCCCTTGCGTCACTTTGCATCTGACTAAACATGGGACCTGGAGATTGGAACCGGGTTCTTAGGCTTAGCAGGCAGGCGCCTTAACCGCTAAGCCATCTCTCCAGCCCAACATGGTCCTTTTTGAAGTGAGCAATGCTGAGCAATCCTGAAAAGTGTGGAGGGTAATGAACTTGGAATGCCTGTCAGAAGTCTAGTGAACCCTGCGTGTGTCACTTTCCTGAGGTGGGCAGGATCTCAGCCAAAGCCATCATCTATGTGGCTCGGCGTTGGAGGCAGGCTGTTCAGTGCGCGTGGTGGGGACAGTGTGGACTCTCTGAATTAAGCCTCATCATGGCTGCTGAAGACGCAAGAGCTTCTGTCAGATCTCAGTGTACAGCAAGCTGGGTCTCCTGCTCCCCGGGCTCTTCACACCTTGACTTTGCCAAGTGGCTTACTTGATGGATATCTACCGAGGCGCATGATGCCTTCTTTTCTTCTTTTTCTTTTTCTTTTGGTTTTGCAAGGTAGGGTCTCACTCTGGTCCAGGCTGATCTGGAATTAACTATGTAGTCTCAGGGTGGCCTCGAACTCTCAGCGATCCTCCTACCTCTGCCTCCAGAGTGCTGGGATTAAAGGCATGCGCCACCACGCCCGCCATGATGCCTTCTTTTGTATACGATTAGGAAATGGCGCAAATTCCACTACCTCCTCTTCTACCCCTCTTTTGGCCATTTTGGTGCCTCCTCCTCCTGAGAATCACTCAGCCCACTGCCCCAGGGGCCTGGATTTCTAGTCCTCTCACCCAGTTGGTCACCTTCCTGGGCTTTGAGCAATGTAGGAGTCCCTGCTGGGAATCACATTTGCACATTGTGTTAGTCAGGGTTTTCTAGAGGAACAGAACCGCTAGAATGAGTTGTATTAAAAAGGGAACGTATTGGATTAGTTTATGGGTAGTCCAGCAGCAGTTGCAGGTCTGAGAATCAAGGAACCCAGTAGCTGCTCAGTCCACGTGGCCAGATGCCTCAGCAGTCCCGATCAGGCACTGAAGACCTGGAGGCGTCCTGAGGAGCCGCTGGTTTTCAATCCACACAGGTCTTCCGTCCATGCTGGTCTTCAGTCCACACTGGAAGGCAGCAAGCAGTTCCGGCAGCCAAGTGGGAAGAAGGGGCTCTTTTCCCCCAGATCCTCCTTATATAAAGTTCCCATCCAAGAGGGGCCGCCTGCTCTGGGGGAGGAGCTCACCTTGGAAGAAGGACTTCCTCCTTCAGTGACCCACCTGAAAGGGATGTCAGTGGATTACCAAACAGATCAAGTTGACAACAATTGAATCATCACACACTTTAATGACTCTTTTCCATTGTCACATGCAACATCCATCCAGGAACCATGGTAAATAGCTGCAGTCACTTGGCCTTCATGTTGGCGACACAATAGAATGTGAGGGGGGGTATGACAAACTGAAGGACACCTGTTCCCAAAAGGTGGCAGCCACAGCAGATTGTTACCATAAGGGAATGTGTGTCCATTGTTATGCACACACGAAAACAGTCCTGATTCTTTTAAGGCTGGAAATCTGAATCTTATGTGAAACCTACTATTTCCTTTTTTTAAAAAAAAAATATTGTTCTTTTTTTGAGTTCTTTTTTGTATGTAAGTATAAAAGTTGTCAATAAAAAATAAATAAATAATAAATTTTGGGGGGGGTGTTGAGGTAGGGTCTCACTGTAGCCCAGGCTGACTTGGAATTCACTATGTAGTCTCAGGGTGGCCTCAAACTCATGGTGATCCTCCTACCTTTGCCTCCCAAGTGCTGGGATTAAAGGTGTGTGCCACCACACCTGGCTTTTTTTTAAAAAACTTTTTTAATTGACAATTTTCACACATGTACATCATATATTTTAATCCCCATTCCATCCCATTACCTTCTTTTACCCCCTCCTGGGTCTCCCCCTTCCACTGAACCCCTTCTTTCTGACTAGTCCATCTTCTACCTCAATGTCTTTTTTTTTTAAATCACCCTTCCCCATCATCTGTAATGATCCATTGATGGGTCTAATATTTTGCAGATTTTGTGCAGGTAATCATAGTCGCTATGAGGTCATAAATACACCAATGAAACCTACTATTTTCTTAAATGTTAGCTCAAAACAAAAAATTATACCAGTCAAATAACATGTATCTGCGTATCTCCGTGGCCTGCTGGCCTCCTGGGGGTGAGCTCTGCGTGGATGGTGTGGCTCTTCTTATCCTCACGAGTGGAGGTGCATCATGCAGTGGGAAGACCTTGGCCAGAGGCTGAGGCCCCAGGCCCTTGGCTCTTCTTTAGCTGCTATCCTCAGTTTCCTCATGTGCAAATGAGACTCATAATGCCGTCGGTTTGTTCAACATTTGATGCTGGTCTTCCGTCCGTGCTGGTCTTCAGTCCACACCGGAAGGCAGCAAGCAGCTCCAGCAGCCAAGGGGGAGGAAGGGCTCTTTTCCCCAGAGCATCCTCATATAAAGTTCCCATCCGAGAGGGGCCGCGTGCTCTGGGGGAAGAGCTCACCCTGTGACTTCCTCCTTCAGTGAATCCTTCCCGGAAGCAACCTCAGAGACCCACCAGAAAAGGGATGTCAGTGGATTACCAAACAGATCAAGCTGACAACGACTGATTCATCACACACTTTAATGACTCTTTTCCGTTGTCACATGCAACATCCATTATTATTAAACTATTAAGCAGTTGCCTGGCTTAGGATTTCTGAGTAGTTTTGTACGAACGATTTCATTTGATCTTTGCAAGAACTCTGTGGCAGGGTTGGATAGCTCCGCCATTGCTGGTTTAAGAGGAGAAGGTTAAAGTGTCGTTCTTGAGATCATAAGGCTTAGGAGTGGTAGGACCCCTGACTGTCCCTGGCATTGGAGTCTTTTGTCTGCCAGGTTGTTTATTGTTTGGTTTAGAAGGAGATCTCTTGCTTGGGTGGTTCTTGAATGTTACGTGAATGCTTGAAGAGTAAGGAAGATGTGCGCAAGGCTGTTGTTAGGCCCTGCTTTCCCTCTTAGGCTACATAGCATGGCAATTGAGCTCTGAGTTATCTGACGTGTTATGATCTAACCTCTTTAGGCAGATCGCAAGCATCTGGAGGAAGGGACGTGGTCCAGATACCATAGCAACATTTGGTAAATAATTCCTGACCAGTTGGATCAAAGGAACGTAGTGGTGCCACTTCAGAGAGAACTTCCTCAAAGCCAGAGCTGGGCTTTGCAGAGGGTGATGACATGCATGCCTGGAGGCTCGGTAGTTCCAAACCCCAAGTCCTTAGTCTCTGCATAGTCATAATCACTATTGCATTGTGGTGTGCACATGCGTCAGCCACCAGGGGCATGGCAACCACTTAAGACACCAGACTGGGGCTGAGAAGGAATGAGATGGCATAGCAGATATGCATTTTGGAGTTAGATGCACTGAGCCTTAGTGTAGGGATAATGGGACCTCCTCAGGATGTGTGGAACACAGGCTGGCTCGCCGGCACAAGGCGTGGCACAGCCAGAAGCTGCCTTGTTGAAGCAATGCTCACAGGGGCGCTGCTCATCTGGTTTCCGCAATGCTGGGTTCCAAATTCCTCACTACAGTTGTCCACGAGGCTCCAGTGACACCTTGAATTTTGATATTTGCATCCTCGTGTGTACTGTGAGTGAGTGTATATATGCATGTTCGTGTGGGTGTGCGTGTACGTCCAGGTGCACATGTACAAGTGTGTGTGTGGAGGCCAGAGGTTGTCCTCCTGTGTCTTACTCAATAGTTCTCCATCTTAACTTTTTTGAGACAGGGTCTCCCACTTAACCCAGAGCTCATGGATTGGTCTTGCTAGAAGTCGGGCATGGTGGCACATGCCTTTAGTCCCACCATTGAGGAGGCTGAGGTGGGAGGACGCTGAGAATTCGAGGCCAACCTGGGGCCACAGAGTGACTTCCAAGTCAGCTTGGGTGAAAGTGAGACCTTTTCTTGAAACTATAGACAAAATGAATGAATAAAGACAATAGAGACGCAGGAAATGACTTGGTCTGTAAAAGGAAACAGCTGTTTGAGTGTCTTTAACCTTCAGGCCAGCTGTACACAACTGTGGAGGTATACACTGGGAAGCTGCAAGGTCAGTCTCTCCTGAGGACCTGGCTCAAACTTTCAGCCAGGAAGGCTAGGCTTCTGCACAGTTCTGCCCCTCTTGCAATGGACCAGGATCTACTTTTCTCTTTCAGGGCCTTTAGTCACCTCAGTTTGTAGTAAGGCACTTGCTGTGACATTCTTTGAGCCACAGTCTTGACTAATTCCATAGTAAAAGGCCGTTGGCTTCCTGGTGCATGACACTGATAGCAGCGGCTAACGGGTGGTTCTTCTTGGTGAAAGAAGTGAGAGTTTAATGACAGAAAAGTTCTCTCCTACATAGTGACGGGTCCCAACTGAGTAGCTGTGGACTTCAAAGGGGGTCAGGTTTTTATCACTTTGGAATGTCCCACCCAATTCCCTCCCCAGTCCTTGGAATGGTCTTCGGGAGTGTAGGCTCTCTTCTGCTTGTGATAGGATCCCTCCCCTCGGTCCATGCAGGAGGTAGGGGGATACCCAGACCTGATACTAGCAAACCATGCAGGGGAGATCCAAGATCCAAGTCCCAGGGCACATCTGAGCCTGGATGTAGGGGTTCTAGTGCCATTTGAGAACAAGGAACTGTAATTGAACTGTGTGGGGGAGATTTGAACCTGGGGCCTGGGGCCTGGTGTCATCTGACAAACGGGAACCTGAACTGAACTGCTGGGTACAAACCACAGGAGTCTGGAAGCCGGGGCCTCCCAGGTCACCTGCCATCCTGGAGCCCCTGGGACTGCAGCCGTGGGTCTCAGTATGGAACGCGACCTGTCTTTCCCCTTTTCACTAGCCAGCCGAGCAAGGGTGCTGGTCCCTGGCTGCCGCCTGTGTCCCTGAGCTGAGTCTGTCCAATCATTTCCTTCAACCAGCAGGGCAGTATTTCTTAGGGCAGATCCCGTGTGAATACAAATTTCACATTCTTCCATTTCTCAGCACAGATAGGCTGTATGGCATACCCATTCAAAGGCACCAAGCACACCCATGTCCCCATGGTGTTTTAGGATTTCCTGTTAATTGCTGTGTACCCACTATCACGTGGGCAGTTCAGGAGTTGGTAGTTGGGGATGTGGGGTTCTACGAAGGGTTCATCAGGCCGTGCCGTCTTGGAGCAAAGACACTGCTTGCCTTCCTTTGTGCATGAGGACTCTGGGTGAGCAGTCTAGAGTCCAGTGTTCAAATGTCCCCACAGGACACACTGAGGATTGCTAGTTAATGCTCACAAAACACTTCAACTACAAATGTCAAGATAGGGTTAATACTTGTGCAAAAGGGCACCCCCTCGCAGTGGACAAAGCTTTGTAGATGATGGTGGTAGGCAGGGGCTGGGGTTGGCTTTTAGCAACAAAATTCAGAAAACAAACTGTAAACCAAGATTGGAGTCCAAGGCCTGTATTTCAGCTTCTTCTGCTGTGTTCCCTCTGGGTTGCTCTTATGGACTGTAAACCCTATTAACTTGTCCAGATGACTGCCCAACTGCTTATTCCCTTCAAAATGCTAGTGTCTTAGGGAAGGGTGGAAGGAAGAGCCAGCAAAGCTTGAGACATCTTAGGTTTATGCATCTCTCCATCCCATCGGGAGGCTACACGGTGGCTGACCTTGACCATCTAGGTGTGTGAGTGTTCTCTGTATGTTCACCCCATGATAAAAAGGCTTCCAGGGCTGGAGAGAGGGCTTAGCGGTTTAGGCGCCTGCCTGCTAAGCCTAAGGACGCCGGTTCCAATCTCCAGGTCCCACGTTTAGCCAGATGCAAAGTGATACAAGGGCGCAATGCCGCATTTGCCCACAAGAGGGTGCATGCGTCTGGAGTTTGTTCATAGCAGCTAGAGGCTGATGGTGCGTCCATTCTCTGTCTCTGTCTCTCTCTCTCTCTCTGACTCTCTCCAAAAAAAAGGCTTCCAAACAAGGCCTGGCGTTAAGTGACACGTGATGGTATGCTGGTGTAGGGGATCCTTCACCCTGCTGTAGTGTTACATATGATATATGCACAAATCCGTTTTCTAAAATCTGAAAACACAATTGAAATGCATTTGGCCCTGAGTTTTGATAAGGGACTGTGGGTCTCTGTAAAGCTGTGTATACAGTAAGCACTACTTGTATGCTGCTGCTTAGTGAGTGTGAAACCTCAGCACCTCAAATTTGTACATTAGGAACCAGTAGGGAGGTGGCCATGGAACCAGGTGTCCTGGTCATTTGTCACTAAGCACCTGTCATCAGGGCTGGGGAGGGGAAGGTGGGCAAACCGAGAAAAGGAAGACTCGTGGTGCTGATTGCCGAACCACACAGGGCAGGGTGTGGGTGCCCATGATGGGGGGCTATAGAGGATAAGCGTGGGGCTGGCTGGGCAGAGCTAGGCTGAGGAGGCATATTCTGCAGGTCTTGACTGTCCCGCAGAGGATATGGACCCAGTACTGTAGACAAGAGGCCACGGCAGAATTTAAGCAGAAAAGTGATCTGCTGAGGACGATTGGGCTTGGATGAGACTTTCTGAATGGTAGCTTCCAGAATACTGCTTCTCTCACCCCTCTGGACCACGTTTGCTTTCTTGGAACAAGCTGGAATCATAACTAACATTGTATAATGCTTCCTACATGCGAGGCGCTTGACGTGGTGACGTAACTCTATGGCATAGGACTATTAGAAGCGGCATTTCATGGAGGGGAAAGCTGAGGCACAGAGGAGATGAGCGGTTGTGTCCCAGGAGCAGCGCAGGCATTGCTATGAGAACCCAACCAGCCCGGCTCCTGTCAGTGCTGGATCTCCGGCCTTCCGCCTTCATCTTTGACATGTTCCGGAAATTAAGCTGTGCTCGGATCAACATTGCCTTCTGGGGTGGAGGGTGGAGGGACCCACGAGCTCTGAGGGCTTCACTGAGCACTCATTGCTTAGCTTGAAAACATGGTGATGGCAGAAGGGGAGAGTACAGGAAGTGACTCTAAGGTGCGTTTGGACAAGGTTGACATGAGCGATGGTGTTCACAAGGTTATCACTGTCAGTTGTCTTTCAGGTACTATGACCAAGTCTCTGAGGCAATCAACTTAAAGAAGAAAAGCTCTTTTGTGGGCTGGAGAGATTGCTTAGTGTTTAAGGAGCCTGCCTGCAAAGCCCAAGGACCCAGGTTCGATTCTCCAGGTCCCACATAAGCCAGATACTCAAGGGGGCGCACACATCTGGCGTTTGTTTGCAGTGGCTGGAGGCCCTGGTGCGCCCATTCTCACTCTCTCTCCCCCCCTCCTCGTCTCTAATAAATAAATAAAAATTTTAAAGCTATTTTGGGCTTAGTTTCAAGGTTTCCATGCTGTAGCTCGGGGGTTGTGGTAGGCACAGTGTACACTGGAGGAGCACATGCAGAAGAGAATTCTCACTTCCTGGTGGCCTGGAAGCAGAGAGAGAGAAGACTAGGAGAGGCTGGGATTACAGTATCACCTTCGAGGGCACAGTCCTTGTACCAGGCCTCACTGCCTAAAGGTGCCACCAACTCCCCGAGACTGGAGACCAAACCTTCAACAGATGGGCCTGTGGGGGACATTGAAGATCCAAAGGACAGCAATGACCCGACCAATAAGAAATGTAAGTTGATAACTTCAAGAAGACCAACCAGAAAGATGGCTTAGTGGTGAAGCGCTTGCCTGTGAAGCCTAAGGACCCTGGTTCAAGGCTCAACTCCCCAGTACCCATGTAAGCCAGATGCACAAGGGGGCACAAGCGTCTGGAGTTCGTTTGCAGTGGTTGGAGGCCCTGGTGCACCCATTCTCTCTCTCTCTGACTCTTTTCCTCTCTGTCTTGTCTGTCGCTCTCAAATAAACAAATAAAAAAATAAAAAAACAACAAAAAAATTAAAAAAAAAAAAGAAGACCAACAACACCTTGATAGAGAGCATCATGCCTCAAGGCTGCCTCCCAGCTTCCCATGTACGCTTGGCTATTTTCCCCAACACACACACACACACACACACACACACACACACACTCATTATATGCCCTGTAATAATTCCCTGATCCATAGAATTAAACTTCTAAAGGCACTTATGAAGAGCAATATCAGTTTCCTTCTTTTGACTCCTGAAAATCTGTAGCTTTTTTCAATTTACCTTGTTTTTTCTAGTTTTCACCTTGTTTAGCCTATAAGCACATCTTACCCTTGTTTTCAAAACACCCAGGACATTTTCTTGGGTAATGGGGCTGGCCTTTTATTACGGTTTTATTTTATCTTTTATTTTATTTTATTTTATTTTATTTATTTATCTATATGAGGGGGGGTACAGAGAGAGAGAGAGAGAGAGAGAGAGATAGGCCAACAGAGAAAGAAGAGACAGAGAGAGAATAGGTGTGCCAGGGCCTCCAGCCTCTGCAAATGAACTCTGGACACATGTGCCACCTTGTATATCTGGCTTTACATGAGTCCTGGGGAATTCTACCTGGGTCCTTTGGCTTTGCAGGCAAGCACCTTGATCACTAAGCCATATCTCCAGCCCCAAGGGGCTGCGTTCTCCCCATGGTCACAATGGTGTGTTTTGTAGAAGGTGGGACACACAGTGCATTTTCCAGAAGGTTGATCTGTTTTCCTTCACTTTCTCTTACCTGTCAACACTGGAAGACCCTCCCTGATCCTCTTCACCCTTGATCCATCTTCCAGGATTCGATTGTGTGAATCTGCATGGACCCAAAAGAGATAGAACTTTTGTAGGGAAAAATTCCTTATAGATATCTGGCTTGGGACACGCATAACCATACCATATTAGGATAGAGTACCCCAGTTGAGCCCGGCATTGTGACTTCAGACCCCCTGGAGCTTATGGCTGAGTTCCAGATTTCCTGACCTTCTGGTTGGGCTTTCTTAGTTCCTTGAAAGCTATGGGGGTCAAGATTTTGCAAAGGAACAAATGGAAATCTTTGCTAAAATCTTTTAGGTCATTAACTTCTCTTTCTTTTATTTCTTCTAAAAAATCTGGACTCTTGGGCTGAAGGGATGACTTAGCGTTTAAGGCTCTTGCCTCCAAAGCTAAAGGACCCAGGTTTGAATCCCCAGTACCCACATAAAGCCAGATGCACAAAATGGCACATGCATTTGGAGTTCCTTGTCCTTGTGATGGCTAGAGGTCCTGGCATGCCCATTCTCTCTCTCTCAAAAAAAAAATATATATATATATATATATGTGTGTGTGTGTATATATATATATATATATATATATATATATATATATATATATATATATGTAAATTCTCTTCATTCTCCAGGCAAAGGAAAGACAACTTAACTTTCAGGAACAAAGCAAAAAAACAATGTGGGAAAGGAGAAGAGGTGCTTTGCCTGCTGCAAAAGGTGGACAGATGGTGGAGAACCTTTGTAGACCAGAAGGAATTTTTGCTTCCTCTCTCATTCTCAAGAAAAGTTGTTCCCAGGCTGGAGAGATGGCTTAGGGGTTAAGGCGCCTGCCTCCTAAGCCTAAGAACACTGGTTCCAATCTCCAGCGGTTCCAATCTCCAGGTCCCACGTTTAGCCAGATGCAAAGTGATGCAAGGGCGCAATGCCCCACTTGACCACAAGGGGGTGCATGCATCTGGATTTCGTTCTCAGCAGCTGAGAGGCTACTGGCATGCCCATCTCTGTCTTCCTCTCCCTTTCTCTCTCTGTCTGTCTGTGTCTCTCTCCAAAAAATAAAAAAATAAGTAAAGTTGTTCCCCCTACAATTCCTAAAATTGAACTGGACTATGAATATCTTTCTCAATTCAGAACTTCTTTTAAATCCACAGATGCTGGACACGTGTGTGCATTTTCTCTTGCTGGGGAATCCTTCCACCTCAGTAGGTCAGATGACTGAGGAAGCCTTAGGTCCAAGACCCTCTAGAAAGCACTGGAGAAGCCCTTTCTCTAGGCTCTGTTTTCAACACACATCCCTGTGTCTTCCGCTTTCTACCTTCTGGACTCTTCTTTGCAAATAACCACCAAGTAGCATCTTTTCTCTGTTCAACTTCAGACCAGCTAAGGAGTGGAGTGGATGAGTGCAGGGCCAGAACTGCAACATTGAGACTCCCCTAAAGAGCAATTTTTCTGCAGGCATCACTGGGAACATCCATTTTCATGGGTAAGGTGCTCAGCCCATCTCTGTGCACCATGGCCCTGTGTTTCTACTTAACAACTTTCAGGTGAGCTGGCAAGCTCATGGTGCCACAGGAACGGACAGATGCGATGTGCCTCCGGATGACATCCAGGATGAGCAAGAGATGATGCTAGAGAAGCAACAGCTACAATTAAGGAACAACAATGGACCTTCCTTGTATGGCACAATGCAGGTCGGGCCCTAGCCAGACCGCATGCTAAAAGAAACCAGGCCACACCCCTCAGGTTTTCTTACCAGGATGGCGGGTAGTCAATGACGGGTAAGACCCCATGAGATGGGGCAACCTAAGACAGGCACCGTCACATGTGATGATCCCTTGGGGCCTGGGGTCAACAATGGCTTGGCAAAGAACCATGCCTCCTAGAGTCACCAATAATAAAAACAAAACGAGGATATGTATGGCACAATGCAGGTCGGGCCCTAGCCAGACTGCATGCCAGAAGAAACCGGGAAGTGGCTTCTGTGGACATGGCGTCCTGTGTAGGCCTGGCGTGACAACAGCTACAGTCCCATGCTCGTGAGAAACCTGCTGGGAGATGATCTGTCCAGAGACAGGCTGTCATTGGTCACAAAAAGGGGACACCACCCCATACAATGATTGGCCAGCCAAACCCTTTAAACCCCCTACACTTCCTTGAATAAATGAGTTTGCAGCAGCTCGCCCTCTGCCTGCTTCCACCCAACTCCCGGAGTCTGTGTCATGACTCCGTACCTCTCACCCCCCACCCGGCAGAGACCCTGCCGTCCCTCCTGGGCTGGCCCTAGGGAGGACCCCAACACTTCCTCTTCTCTAGAGGTGTAGCAGGCATGGTTAATCCCAAGGCAGTGCAGAGGTGCTAACTGGTCCAAAGGCTCAGCGCAGATAAACGCGAGAAGAGGGCAGTGTTCTGCTGCACCACGTAGAGAAGTGAGCGCAAAGCGGGACTGGGTCTGCCTTCCTGGCCATGCTGTGCAGAGAGGAGATGAGCTGGCCTGGAGATGTCAAGACTAAGGTGGAATCGTGGTGTTGGTGTTGATTGACTCTGGGACTCGAACAAGTGTCATCAGCCCTCAACCCCCTTTCTCTGACCTGGGCATCCTGATAGTACTGCAGTCTTTGGGGGGCTGCTGGGAGGGTAGTACAGGGGAAGCACCTGGCCCAATGTCTGGCATGCAACAGGTCTCAATGCATAGAACTACTTTTTGGCAATAACTACTATTGCTGCATTTGATTGGATCCAGCTTAATTTTGTGCCTGTTACATAGCATTTCTGGTGTGCTAAGGAAACATATGTCCTGATATATATATATATGTATGTGTGTACAGGTTTTTTGAGGTAGGGTCTCCTCTAGCTCAGGCTGACCTGGAATTCACTATATAGTCTCAAGGTGGCCTTGAACTCATGGCGATCCTCCTACCTCTGAATCCCAAGGGTTGGGATTAAAGGTGTGCACCACCATGCCCAGCTTTAAAAATATTTTGCTTATTCATTTATTTGCAAGTGGGGGCGTGAGGGGGTGGACCAGAACTTCCTGCCGCTGCAAATGAGTTCCAGATACATATACTACTTTGTGCATCTGGCTTTATGTGGGAACTGGGAATCAAAACCAGGCCATCAGGCTTTGCAAGGCAGTACTTTAACCACTGAGCCATCCTTCCAGCCCCCTATGCCCTGTTTTATTGTGAATTGTTCTTTTAAAAATTTTTTATTTATTTATTATTTGAGACAGACTGAGAGAGAGAGTGGGTGAGAATAGGCACACCAGGGCCTCTAGCCACTGCAAACAAACTCCAGACACATGCATCACCATGTGCATCTGGCTTACGTGGAACCTGGAGAATTGAACCGGGGTCCTTAGGCTTCACAGGCAAGCGCTTAACCACTAAGCCATCTCTCCAGCCCCCCATGCCCTGTTTAATCCTTCCCCCGGCATTGTGATGATAGCAACAGCAGTGTCTCAGGTAATCATTGCACTGACCGACGATTCTGCCTGTGTGGAGTGTCTTTTCTGGCTACTCTGGGAATCCCAGGTGCTACAGAGGTTTGCTATGTGCTCAGTGGAGAAGGAAAGAGGATAGCCAGAATATTAAGTGTACTTGTTCATAGTTGGCCTTGAAGCTTCCTCTCCATAGTCAGTTGACACTGGCTTTCTTGTCCTTACGGGTTTTCTGGGAAAGAGACCATCCCAGCTACCGCAGTGACACCTGCCATATCATGTATGCAGAGCAACTTGTGAGAAGGTGTGAACAACTTAACAGCCTGAGCAGCTTGCAGTGCATCCCGTGAGGCAGAGGGGAAGGGTGGTTTGCATTGAGTCAGCACTGCTCATCTGTGTAGTATAGTCAGTCAAGCCACTTGGGAAAGGTTCCAGCTACACAGGGGTACCATGTGTGCGTGTGCAGGCATGTGTTGTTGTGTGATATGGTGTGGTATGTTGTCCTTTGCTGTGTGTCTCGGTGGTAGCAGAGGAGCCTTGAGGGAGCAAGGGAACAAGGCAGAGGGAGGTCCAGTCTTGGTTGAGAAGATGGATCATCCAGTGGGTCTCTCGAGGCTGGCCTTTGGCACAGGGGTATACAGCTGATGGCTGGTAGAGTGACAGCCAGCTCTCTAGGACAGTGAGGTGAAGGGACACAGCTGACCTTTTTTGAAACCCTTTTGCGATGAGAGTTGGATGCTGTAAGGCAAGAAATGGCTCTAAGATTTCCAGTAGAAATGTACAAGGCGGGGCCTTTGAGCTCATTCAGTGAAGACTCCGTAAAGGAGCCAGTTGCCCTGGTGCTTATGCATATGGCACTGCCACAGCTGAGTGTCCCCACCACCAGCCTTCCTGGCAAGGGGCTTGGGCAAGCCCAGATGTGGTCCCATCCAGTGAACGTACATAGTTTCTGGTGGGTAGAAAAAAAATACTAAATTGCTCTGTAACCAAAATGCCCTGAGGTTAGGAGTCTCTTAGACAAATGATTAGAAACAGCTGCCCTGGAATTCTCCAAAATGATGGAATCTTCGTGGTCGCCATGAAGTGAAAACATGTTGGAGATGAGAGCCAAGTCCAAGAGGGGACCAGGGTGGATGGAGCGAGGGGAAGGCGGGCTTAGAACGGAAGCCCGGCACGCACGAGGACCAATGCAGCCCAGTCATTTCTAGCCGCTAGCCCTGGGTTTGGACATCTGTGAGGCGGGCCTAATGAAACCCGTCTCTTCTAGTGACTCTCCCCGATGAAATTCGCTCACTCTTCTGCAGCCGCCTGAGCCTAGCGGCCAGCTGCATGAAACGACCCGAGTTTGTGGGCGTGGTGAATGAAGGCCTCCTAGCGAGAGAGTTATGCAGCCCACTCCATGTCCATCCTGCTGTGAACTTTTTTCTTTTAATTATTATTTGTGAGCTGTCTAGTGGAGTTCTGAAAGAGCCTCTAAATCAAGTTGGCTTGGTGCCTGCTGCAGTTTAAGGGAGAACTGGCACCCTAATTAATTGCAGTGTCTTTCTACCAGGGTTGGCTGCTTGCGTGGATGTTATGGGGGGGGGGCAGCTTCCTATGCTTGCCCCCACCTCAGTCCCCACCCCTCGTGTGTGAATACTCACTGTGCCTGAAATGGAAAGTCCAAAAAAAAAAAAAAAGGGGGGGCTGGTTGAAATAACGTGGTTTCTGTGATGTGACTGCAGCCAAAGTCCTTTTCAGATCATTTGCTCAGGTATTCGACACGAACTCCTGGGGCTTTGGGACTGTTTTGAAGAAGATGAATGAAGGAGGGGCAAGTGCTGAGTGGGAGGTGGGCGGGGTTGGAAAAGGAAACCCTGGAAGCAGTGGGAAGCAGTGGTCCCTGGCTTTCTATGTGCTTTCCACCTGCAGAGGACCAGGGCAATGTTCTATGAGGCCAACGACACCTCTGAGTCATGGTGAGGCCTGGTTTGTCTCAGGGGATTACCAGGTCCACACAGAGCAAATACAGAGCAGAGACATTGTACGTGGTGTGCAGTGTCTTCTGACAGGCCTGTACATCAAACCCTTTTTTCTTAAGCTCTGACACTTCCTCGTTTATTTCTACTTCCTAAGACCTCCTTGGATCTTTGTGTCTCATCCCTTGGACGATGTACAGTGCTTGATCCATTGGGCAATTAGCTTTGTTTGACTTTCCCTACACATTCAAGCGAGCTGGAAAGCTATCATGCCCACCCCTCTCCAAAGAAGCAGTCCCCCTGCTCCTGTGTTAGCCTTGAGGAGGGCTAGGGGATTTTCTAGAAGGAAAAGATGGAGGTGCTTACCAGATTGAGCACTGCCTTAGCCCTTTCTGAGACGCTCTGTTGAATTTACTTATTCCCAAAGAAGAATTCACCAAGTTCGTGGGGCTTGCTCTGGCCCTGTGGCAAAGGGCTAGGAAGATCCTCCTTTTTTTTGCTGGGGTGACTGGATTTAATTCTAGTTGAAATATGACCAGGCCCCTTGAAGTTCATCTAAGCCACTTCCATTTTAGAATTTGTTTGTCATAACGCTTTTAGTCTGTTGCAATCTTGATGCCGCCTATGTCTTATTTATTATTGGTTCTGAACTTACAAAGGGCAGAAAGGATGTACTATGTACTGGCCGCTGCCCAAAGCCCCAGGCACACTCCAGTCAGACACTGCCATTGTTTCTAGAAAGGAAAACAACAACATGTCTATGGCCTCTTTCCTTTTCAAAGCTACTGCCGCCTGCCTCTTAGGAAGCCATGAGGATTCTTTGAATTCCAACATTTGCCCCAGGTGGGTCCTCATTATGTGTTGGTCCTGCCCTTTCCTCCCTTGTACCTACAGAGATGTCAGCAAGTTTGTTCTGAAGTCTAAAACGTGCCTGTCACATAGTTTCAATTAAGACCACTTCTTTTATCTCTTTGGAAGCAGTTTGAAAGTTTAACACATGGTAGTAAACCTATCTCTGATGCGTGACTTATGAGAATATAGAGAGAAAGTTTCGAAGCTGAGCAAGAATTGAGAGCTGTGATGCCGGGCGTGGTGACGCATGCCTTTAATCCCAGCACTCGGGAGGCAGAGGTAGGAGGATCGCCGAGAGTTCGAGGCCACCCTGAGACTACATAGTTAATTCCAGGTCAGCCTGGACCAGAGTGAGACCCTACCTTGCAAAACCAAAAAAAAAAAAAAAGAAGAAGAAGAAGAAGAAGTGAGAGCTGTGGGCTGAGGGCAGAGAGTGGAGACAGAGCAAAGAGTATGTGTCAGAAAGTGCAGGGCAGTGAGCACGGAGGCAGCCATGAGTTGAGCCTATCAGAGCATTCCCGGAGTAAGCCGGGCCACACCTACAGTAAAAAAAACGGGAGGGCCAGAAAGTGACTGAGGTGTGCTCTGTGAAGTGTCATTTCTCTCATGCGACTGTGGATAATGGGCTCTTTTTCTGGAACTTTGCCAGTCCTGTGAGCCTGACTCCTGGGGAGCCTGCAGATAGTGTTGGTACAGACAGGACGGAAGGGAGCCCTAGCAGGGCCCAGGACTGTTGCCACGGGGCTGGAGAGGCTGGACTGTGGGGCTCAGGAGTAGATGTGAACCCCCTTACTTCTTTCTCCCTGATACAGCCCCTTTACCCCTCCCTCTACCTTGAGATCTGTGGGTGAACTCTTACTAACCCTATGCTATTTATTTTATTTTTTTTTTTGGTTTTTTGAGGTAGGGTCTCACTTTAGCTCAGGCTGATCTGGAATTCACTATGTAGTCTCAGGGTGGCCTTGAATTCACAGTGATCCTCCTATCTCTGCCTCCGAGTGCTGGGATTAAAGGTGTGCCTCACCACACTCGGCTTTAACCCTATTTGCCTTTCACAAAGCCCAGGTGTGGAAGTGGGGGAGAGAGAAGCCATCTTGAAGCTACTGCTGGGTCCTTGGTCTCTTTCCCATTCATACTACATTGAACTGACTTAGGACATTGGGTCTCTCACCCTCAGCACTGATGGTCCAGGGTCAGGGCTTCTCCTGCCACTTCCCCTTTCTGCCTTGGGCTGTGATTCCTGCCCCAGAAGACCTGGGGAAAGGAAAAGTCCACGCATGTAACTGTGCTCGGTAATTTGTTATGGGTGAGTCAAGTCGGCTGAATCAGCCAAGTCTCTGGGGAAGGTGGAAGAAGATGGCTGTGGAGGAAGGACCTCTGGGCCACCTTGAGAACTGTCAAGAGGAAGATGTCTCCTTAGTCCCTACCCTTTCTCCACCTCGAATAGCAGTCGAGCAATGGTCTGCCTGCGAGTGCTTTGACATGAGTGGGTGCCCAGCTTAGCTGGAGAGAAGAGGCCTCTGATGCGAGCAAGGGGAGCAGAGCCTTACGTTATGTTGGTCTGACCCCCACAGATGTAAGGGAGTTCCAGCTGTACCAAAGCAGGGGCTTGCAGGCAGGGAGCTTGGATGATCTTCCTGCTGCATGACCTGGTACAAGTCAGCTTTCCTCTGCTGGCCATCTGCAGAATGTTCTGGAGGGCACGGGTTGCCTACTGGTCTTCCTGAGAGCCAGAGAGCAGGGAAAGGGGAGGAGTGAGGGTTCAGCGTGCTGCTGTAAGAGTGAGACCTCCAAGACCATGGGAGCAGGGAGTGCTGAAGCCTGTCCAGGGCTAGCTGGGGTCTGGTCCTACTAGGGTGCGAGGAGGGTTCTCACTCCTAGGGGCCAGCCCGTCTGCCACTGATCTGGCCTGTCTGCACCTTCGGGAGGACAGGCTGTGAGGTGGTGTGGACACAGATGGTGTCTGAGGGAAGTGCTGATCATGATGTTGACCTCCTCATTTGGAACTCTGCACAGATGGGCCAGAGCTGGGGAGGGCACTTCCTAATTTCTGTGTGACAGTGTGGCCTTTGGAGGACCAGACGGTCACCCAGATCACATTCTTTCTTCAAGGTGGTATTTAGGATAAGCCAGACACCCGAGGGCCCTTTTGTGAAGGGACAGCTGTCTTGATATGATTGGCTCCTCAGATGTGCTATGAAACAGAATTAAACTTGAATCCACTCCCCCGTGGCGTGGCGGTTACAGTGGCTGTTTCTTGTGGCTTGTATATGGATCTTGGATGGAGTTGGAGAATAACGTCATGTGCACAGATTTCTGGACCCTGCCTCAGAACTATTATACCAGCATACCTGAGGGTTGAACCTGGGAATTTGCATTTTCAGCAAGCTCCATGCACACTTAACATTAAAGTTTGAGAACTGGCCACCTCCCCATCAAAGCAAAGGGTGACCAGTCCTCCCGATCTTATTAGTGTCGTAAGAATGAGCTGCATAGTTAGGACTGCTGTCCCCTGTCTTGTCATCTTTCTTGGGCAGCATCTGGAACTGCTTTCAGAAATGAGCTCCCAGTTTGGCAGTGGGCAGGTTGCTTTAAGAATTTTGCCGAGGAACGAGAAAGAAGATAAAGAAAGACTTTCTTTGCATGGAATCCCTCTATTGGATGTGTTTTGGGTCTGTTCTGTCAAACCAGAAGAGCAAGTTCATGAGCCTTAATAATGATATCTTATTTCTGGTTATTTGTCATGCTTTCACATGTATTATCTCATTTTATTATTTTGAGTTACATCCCCAGCCAAATTTACCAATTAAAAAATATTTTATTTTTTTATGGGGGAATGAAAATGAATGGGCACACCAGGGCCTCCAGCCACTGCAAACAAACTCCAGAAGCAGGCACCACCATGTGCATCTGGCTTTATGTGGGTACTGGGGAATTGAACCTGGGTCCTTTGGCTTTGCAGGCAAGCACTTTAACCACTAAGCAGTCTCTCCAGCCCAAACTTACTAAAATTTGATGACTCTTTCTAATTATTTTTTTAAATGTGAAATGAATTGGTAAGAGGTGCTTGTTCACCAGTTAAAGGTAAGGAGAAAATGTCTAATAAAATGAAAGAAACCCCCAGCTTTTTTTTTTAAGTCATGTGAGATAAAATAAATTTTCATCATATTTTGAGGAAGACATCATTATATTTTTATTCACATGTGGAACCTGGGATACATAGGACTAAGATTTTTAAATTATTTATTTATCTATTTGCAAGCAGAGAGAGAGAGAGGAAGAAAGACAGACAGAGAGAGAATGGGCATGCCAGGGCCTCCAGCTGCTACAAACAAATTCCAGATACATGTGTCCCTTGTGCCTCTGGCTTATGTGAGTCCTGGGGAAATGAACCTATGTCCTTTGGCTTCACAGGCAAATGCCTTAATTGCTAAGCCATCTCTCCAGCCCCAGCACTAAGATTTTTATTCCCCAAAATAACATCAGTATGTCAAAGAGCTCTGCACTTGTATATTTACTGCAGCATTATTTACATGGCCATGATATAGAACCAGACTATGCATCTGTCAACGAATGGATAAAGAAAACATGGCATATATGCAGAGTGGAATATTAATTATCCAGCCTTAAAAATGGGATTCTGTCATCTGCAACAACACCAATAAGAACTGGAGAGCATTATGTTAAGTGAAAGAAGTCAGGTGTAGAAAGACATATATGGAATATTCTAACTTATTAAGGATGCACTTTAAAGTTATTTCTTCCTGGGCTGGAGAGACGGCTTAGCAGTTAAGGCGCTTGCCTGCTAAGCCTAAGAACGCCGGTTCCAATCTCCAGGTCCCATGTTTAGCCAGACGCAAAGTGATGCAAGGGCGCAATGCCGCACTTGCTCACAAGGGGGCGCACGCATCTGGATTTCATTCACAGTGGCTGAGAGGCTGCTGGTGCGCCCATTCTCTATCTGTCTTCCTCTCCCTCTCTGTCTGTCTCTGTGTCTCTCTCCAAAAAAAAAAAAAAAAAAAGATATTCCTTTCTAACTGATTGATAGAGAAGAGTATACAGTTTACAAAATTTTTGAAATTACTGATTGTATTACAAAAGGAAATGAAAATGCCTTTGTCTTGAAACCAAATAACCAATCAGCCAGTCCCTTTCAAGTTGATGGTCAAAGATGTAAGCTGACTGGTTTTCTTTCAGGAGCAGAGTTGCTCTGGGGCACTGGAGTGGAAAACCAAGAGTGAGCAAAGTTGTCAGGGTCTTTTCAGGATGAAGTGGTCAAGAAAGACGTTGCTACAGCCAGAGCCACCCCGTCAACGTTGGGTTAAGCGCTGCATTAGAATTAAGTGTGGGGCTCTTGTCATATAGACAGAAGTTGTCTTTTTTTATTCATTAAGCCTTAGTCCACTTGTGCTGAAAAAAAAAAATCTGTTTAGTAGAAGAAGAATTAGGAAGATTATTTAAATTGTGTTTCTTCTCTGGTGTCCAGGACAAAGCAGTCCGGCAACCTTGAACTGGTCAGAGCTAAGCGGACATCCTCTTCCTGATGGGGCATTAGCTCCCTGCTGTGCTGGCCACATGGGGCCTGAGTAGGTGGGCACAGTTTGGCAAAGCAGAAGATTAGGATACCCAATCTGAAAAGACAAGGATTAAAATTTATTTATTTGTTTGAGAGACAGATAGAAAGAGACAGAGAGAAGTGTGTGGGGGGGGAGAGAGAGAGAGAGAGAGAGAGAGAGGAAAAGAATGGGTGTACCTGGGCCTCTAGCCACTGCAAACCAACTCTAGACACATGTGCATCTGGCTTACTGGGTACTGGGGAATCGAACCTGGATCCTTTGGCTTTGCAGGCAAGCACCTTAACCGTGAAGCCATCTCTCTAGCCCTCAATCCTGTTTTTTAGGCTGTTGGCCATTCAAGAGTCACAGTAGCACAATGGTCAAACATGGTGTGGGATCCACGTGGGCCTTGACCCTGCCAAGTCTGGTTGCTTGTCAGCTGTGTGATCTTAGACAAACCGTTGTGTTTCTCAGCCTCAGTGCTCTGTCTCCTTCCTCCAATGCGGTCATCACTGCCTTTGAGGATCCTCCTGGGAACAATACAGCTCATGCAGGAACTCCCAGTCCTTCTGGTTGCTGAAGTCCTTTATGGTTTCAGCAGTTACTGGCGACCCTATGGTGTTTTTGTTTGTTTGTTTTGTTTTGTTTTCCGAGGTAAGGTCTCACTCTAGCTCAGGCTGACCTGGAGTTCACTCTGTATTTTCAGGGTGGCCTCAAACTCACGGCGATCCTCCTACCTCTGCCTCCCGAGTGCTGGGATTAAAGGCGTGTGCCACCACACCTGGTTCCCTATGAAATTTTTAATGTGCATGAGTTGTTTCATTGTACTATAAATTAAAATTTAATTCATGAAAGATTTATGAACAAACCCATTATATATGCATATAGATATGTTTAATAAAAATAGATGTTTTCTGAGAAAAATAAAAGTTAGTGAAAAGAGTGACTACTTTATCTTTCTGTACATTTCTTTGATGTCCAACTTGATACAGAATAGCTGGATTTGGGTATCTGCTCTGTGGTCAGTGTATTACAGTGTCACATTGTGCAGCCTGGTGAAATGCCATCTGTGGGAGTATTAGAGTAAAAAAGACACACAGTGGTTTAGAAGTACTGAAAATCATTTGTCTTACAGGGGTACTGAGAGGATCTCAAGGGCCCTCCTCAGGTTCTTCGGAACAACTCAAAGGACCTTGAGTGAAGCTCTCATGACAAGTATTATGCCGCGTATGTGGTAATCACTGAATAAGAAATTAACGTCAGGCTGGCGAGCTGGCTCAGAGGTTAAAGTGCTTTCTTGCAAAGCCTGACGGCCCTCGTACCATGCAAAGTTCGATTCCCCAGCACTCCCGTAAAGCCAGATGCACAAAGTGGTGCATGCATCTAGAGTTTGTATGCAGTGCCAGGAGACATGGGTATGCCCACTCTTAGTTCTCTCACTTTCTCTTCCTCTCCTTACAAATAAATAAAAATATTTAGAAAAAGAAATTAGTGTCAAGGCTACCATGAACTAGGAGACATAACATTACAGGGAGTTATAGGACCAACTTCTAGAAAGGTCCCCGTAAAATGGTCTATGGCTGCTACAGAGTGGTCCCCCCATCTTATCTGGTCAGCAAAAGCCCTGGAAGTCTCTGCTCATGTTTCAGGCTGCAATGACAGCATAGTGTACGTGTGTGCGCTGATATGCAAATGATTTTAACTAGATGTCACCTTGTCACCTTCCCTCCTAGGAAGCAAAGCTCTCTCTCATCTTACCGTGTCATCATCTTGTCTCCTTGGTGTCCTTGGGAGACAGAGCTGCAGTGTGGTCACTCAGTGAGCCAGTGCAGGAACCAGGTCTTCACCTGAGTGTCTTGTCTCAGAGTGGTAGGGGAGGGTAGAGGCAGCTACATAAATGTCTTTGGAATGGCGGGGGCATGCCTAGGGCTATGTAGGGAGCTTAGAAGTTTATGGGGAGATCTAGGTAGGAGCTCAGAATCCAGCAGAGTCTAGGACCTTTGTTCTCCCACCAGGGGACCTGCAAGCCATATGACAGTCAGCTGGCATTCCCCGCCACCTTCCCCTTGCACTTTTTTGGACTCCAGAAGTCGTAATGCAAGCAGTGGGCTGAAAGCTCCCACAAGCTGCTGTGTTGGCATGTAGTTTGGAAACCCTTTCCACTTAGCCATCGATTAAACACCTGGTGTGTTTTGAGTCACAATCTGTTTCCCCCCTTATATCCCATTAAGGGAGAGAATAAATGAGAGCAAGGGCTCCACCTCGCAGCATAAGTCCAGTCTTTCCTGTAGCCAACTCTGCATCTGTGGCCGAAGGTTGAGGACAAAGGACAGCCACGTGACTAGGCTGATGGCTGCAGTCTAGCAGACCAGCTTCTCGGTGCCTGGTGTAGCCAGAGTCAGCCCGAGGTTGAAGACAGAAAGGTGTCCAGGTACCAGCTCGATGTTGGCTCCTAAAATGTGGGACCCATGCTAAGAACACAGAAAGTTCATGGCAGCAACAGAGAGTGACAAGCAAGAAGGGGGTAGGTCTGGAAGGTGACGTCCACCCTTGCTT
Source organism: Orientallactaga sibirica (assembly GCA_036365145.1). Taxonomy (NCBI): domain Eukaryota; kingdom Metazoa; phylum Chordata; class Mammalia; order Rodentia; family Dipodidae; genus Orientallactaga; species Orientallactaga sibirica. Next base: position 6,597,720 of record JAEOAD010001268.1, read on the forward strand.
TTCCACCCTTCTCGGAGTGCCTATACGCAACGGGAGCCATGGCTCATTCAAATACTTGTCGAGTGTGTTGGCTGTGCCACATTTTTGTGGATGCACCGGTAGTTACATCAGTAAACAAGTCCAACGAAAATCCTTGCCCTCAGGAAGCTTGTACAGGGAGGAAAAGAAATGAAGGGATGTGTCAGAACAGGAAGGATAACTGTGTAAGATTAGATCCGGACGTGGACTGAGTGGAGGGGAGGCAGGTACTTCCAAATGAGGCTATAATTTTAAATAGAGGGTCAGAGAAAGTCCCATGGAGAAGATGAACGCTGAACAAAGACTGGTCTGGGCAATGAAGTGACTTCTGTAGATATCTGGGGAAAGGACATTCAAGGGCCAGGAAAGAGCGTGTGTCAGGTGAATTTGGAGAACACAGGGAAGGCAGCTGTGGTTGGAGCAGAGTGCTTTGAGATGAGGACAACCAGGAAGAGAGAGGAGGGAACCCTTAGGGACCTTAAAAATCACTGTGGCTTGTACTTAGGGAGGCAAAGTAAGAAGCCACATTGGTTTTCAGGGAAGGAGTAACATGATCTCATTTATGTTTTAAAGGGGAGTCACAGGGGGGCTTCTGTAGACACAGGATGATCAAGCCAGGGGGCCAGGTCTGTAACCCTGGAGGTCAGGTCTGTATGTAACCCAGGAGGAGGTCAGGTCAGATTTGTAACCCAGGAGGTCAGGGTAACCCAGGTCTGTATGTAACCCAGGAGGTCAGATCTGTTACCCAGGAGGTTAGATCTGTATGTAAACCCAGGAGGTCAGATCTGTAACCCAGGAGGTCAGGTCTGTAACCCTGGAGGTCAGGTCTGTATGTAACCCAGGAGGTCAGATCTGTATGTAACCCTGGAGGTCAGATTTGTATGTAACCCAGGAGGTCAGGTCTGTAACCCTGGAGGTCAGATCTGTATGTAACCCAGGAGGTCAGATCTGTAACCCAGGAGGTCAGATCTGTAACCCAGGAGTCAGATCTGTATGTAACCCAGGAGGTCAGGTCTGTATGTAACCCAGGAGGTCAGATCTGTAACCCAGGAGGTCAGATCTGTTTGTAACCCAGGAGGCCAGCTCTATAACCCCAGAGGTCAGATCTATAACCCAGGAGGCTAGCTCAGTAATCTAGGAGGGAAGATCTATAACCCAGAAGGTCAGATCAGTAATCTGGGAGGCCAAAACAGATCTGTAACCCAAGAGGTCTTTATAACCCAGGGGGCCAGATTTGTAACCCAGGAGGTGGCTGTTAATAGCTTGAGCCAGGGCAGTAAGGGTGGGGTGCTAGATTTCTGATTTAGGGGTACAGTGAAATGATTGGCTGACATATTGGACGTTAGCTATAAAATGAAGACGAGTAGATATTGCCTCTGAACTTCCTGGCTGGGACAATTAGAAGGGTGGTAAGTAACCTTACTTACCTGAGATGGACAGGGGCTGGCTCCGAGTCACGGGGAGCTGAGGAGTCGGATTAGGTCTGAGGAGTCCCCAGGGAGACTGGCTGGAGAGATTCCAGCTGCAGGGAGTGAGGGAGGCATGGGACCAGGAAATTCAAATGAAAGCAAAAAACAGCAGTGGTTCTTGCTAGGCCAGGCCCCACCCTCGGGTCTGGTGTATGAATGAAAGGCTGTTTGAAAGCCAGTCCCAAACCCAGACCCAGTTCTGGAGACCTGCAGAACCACCGAGAGGAAGGAACATCCTTGTCCCTGGTGGTACTGAAGAGTTTCTTGTGCACTAACTGTGGACGACAGTGCTCAAAGCTTTACTTCAGGAAGGGGCACTCCTAGGAAGAAGGAGAAACGTGCTGGACTGCAGTGGACACGCTGTGATTGTCATTTCTTTTTAATATTTTATTTTTATTTATTTATTTGAGAGAAGGAAAGAGGAGAGAGAGAGAGAGAGAGAGAGAGAGAGAGAGAATGGACACACCAGGGCTTCCAGCCACTGCAAACGAGCTCCAGATGCATGTGCCACCTTGTGCATCTGGCTTATGTGGGTCCTGGGGAATCGAACCAAGGTCCTCTGGCTTTGCAGGCAAACATCTTAACCGCTAAGCCATCTCTCCAGCCCCTTGATTGTGATTTCTCAGAGACCAAGGCTGCTTCTGTTTGGGCCTTGGGCCTTCAGAAGCAGCACTGATTGCTCTCTCAAGACCAGCCCTCTGGCTCTGTCTTCTTGGACCTAACTTCAGGAAACGACAGGTTAGCAGGAAGATGGGACTGGCAGATCAGCAGCCCTTGGTCATATCAGCAGTTGTACTAACCAACAAGGACCACAGAGAGCAGTGGTCCTGGCCCACCTTTTCTTCTTCCCACAGTAAGAGTGAGGCCTGGGCTGGAGAGATGGCTCAGCAGTCAAGGCGTTTACCTGTGAAGCATAAGGACCCAGGTTCAATTGCCCAGGATCCAATAAGCCAGATACACAAGGTGGTGTATTCGTTTGCAGTGGCTGGAGGCCCTGGTGCACACATTCTCTCCCTCTATCTATCTATCTATCTATCTATCTATCTATCTATCTATCTATCTATCTGTGTGTGTCTCAAATAAATAAAATATCTTAAGAGTGAGGTCCAAGAGATGCTGTGACTTGATGACTAAGAAGCTTCATGACCTAGGGCCAATTACTAAACCCTTAGAACTATGCGATGTCAAGAGATCTGGCCCATGTATGTATGTATGTATGTATGTATTTATGTATGTATGTATGTGTGTATTACATTTACCTTGGCCTTCCTGTACTTGGGCTCTTTGTTGCAAGACCAGGAATGAGGGAACTAATGGCGGGCCTGAGATTACATCGCCGCTTTGACACTCCAACTGCGGACTGCCAGAGCATGAACTCACCCAACAGGCAGCACTCCATCAAAGGAAGGTCTTAAGTGAAGCCCTTTGGCTCTGCTACACCCTGGGCTCTCTGTGTGGCCCTTAGCTTTGCATCACACCATTCTTTACTCTCTGCCAGACCCACCTCCACCTGGCCCAGTGTTGCTTCCTCTGGCCTGACCAAATCCCCACCAGTGCTTTGCTTTGAAAAAACAAACAAACAAACAAACAAACAAACAAACAAACAAAAAGTCCCTGTTCTAGCACTGGTCTGAGGTGCCTTTTTCTACTCTGTACCTTCAGCTTCTGGAGTTCTCCTTAAAGGTTGCCTCTAGGATGCCTGCGTGTGGATCTGAGGTCATGCTTGCCCTTGAGTGACCTGGCGAGTTAGGCAACACCAGCAGGGATTCCAGGACAGTGAGTCTGCAGATCAGCCTCTCTGCTGGCATGGTGGGAGGCCCCTGGCCTCTCTGGAAGTGGGCAGAGCCATACTGATGCTGCACAGACCTTCGGAGGGGACCGTTAATGACATGGCTCTCGGGCCGTGTAGGTGAAAAGCTCTCAGTTTCCAACTAACAGTTCTGGATGACAGAGTCGGTCAAGCAAACCTGGGCACTTAGTTCACCCATGTTTCAGGCACAAAACTCACTCCTGGCTCTCTATCCGCACTTGCTTAGTGCCTCTGTCCCCAGCAAGGAGACAGGAGTCCCCGCTTCACCCTCACTGCAGGGTGACAGAGTCGAACATTGGCAAATACCGGGAAGTCTTGTTCCTTGCTGTATCCCCCTCCACCCCCCACCATCCCTTCTGTATAGGTAACCACACCTCTTCCATTCCGCAGTGGCTGTATGTCTTTCTAAGGAAGCCCTGTGCAGATAGCACAGCACCTTAGCTACGGACGGTGTCTCCTGGAGATGTCAGACAGCATCCTCGGGAGAGATGAATGAGCCCAGAAGTGAGGAAGGGGTTGCCTGGGTCTCATCGGCTCTTCCCTTCCCTCTCTGTGCCACCCATGATTTCCCACCCGCCTTGGGCCTCTGCTACACAAAGGGAGAAGTGGGTGGACTCAGTTGTAGTGTGCTTTCTGGAGGCCTTCCTGTTCCCTGTGGATTTCTAAGGGAACTTGTGTTGTTTATCTCCGTATCTGCTCCCTCGCTGCACTGCGTCTGGGCAGTGATGGCATCAGAACACCCACGCTGTAGCTAGGCAATCTGATGAGGGAGATGTCTCATCCTTGGGCTCTGCGAACAGAGAAGTTGTTCTCGTGATCTGCTACTCAAGGGCTTGAACACACAGGCTGCCAGAAGGAATGGACAGTCATGAAGAGGCCATGAGTGTGTCATTAGGGACCCCATGGCCTGCTTCTTCCCAACCAGCCCAACATTCCCCCTTGCTCAGCCTCCAGCACGAGCCTGTGGGGTATGCTGGACATGGTGCTGGGCTGCTGGTTATAGGAGCATATGGCCTTGTTATCGTCATAGAAATCTGAGTTGGAGCACCAGCAACTGGCCAGAGCCAGGAGTAATTAAGCTAGGCATATTGATCCAGGGCACAGGGGGCCTTGGGCGCACTCCAACCTCTGATGCCTGCTCTCACATTTCTTCCACATCGGCGGTCCTCCTGTGCCCCAGGCACACCTGTTTGATGGTGTTCAGGCCTTGAAGTGGCTGCTGACAAGATCAACACAATAGATTTGTGTCTCTGCTCTTTATTTATTTATTTATTTATTTATTTATTTATTTATTTATTTATTTATTTTTGAGCTAGGGTCTCATTGTAGCCCAGGCTGACCTGGAATTCACTCTGTACTCTCAGGGTGGCCTCGGACTCACGGCGATCCTCCTACCTCTGCCTCCTGAGTGCTGAGATTAAAGGCGTGTGCCACCACGCCCGGCTCCTGCTCTCTCTGTGGAAGGCATGTTGGGGCCTGAGAGAAGTAGTCAAAATGGACTTAGCTCTGGTGTACTGAGTGAGTGGACTTGGGCCTCAATTTCCTTAGCAGAAAGAAGATGAAAACAAGGTCTTTCCATGTCAATGAACATAACAATAAGGATCCAATAAGATAATGTGGCGTTCTTAGGAAATCATGGAGTTTACATATGAAACCCTGAAGACAAGAGACCCAGGAGAAGGGAAAGCTGGGTCCCCTGCTCTTTGCAGGCAGTGCCCCCAGAGGAATGTGATTCTGTGTTCTAAAGCTCCTTGTTCATCTGTGGCTGGCAGACAGAAAGTGATGGGGACCAGTTGCTAGCAGCCAGTGAGGACAAGAGCACCTATTATTTACTGCATTCTGGTTAGGGTCTGGGACCTTCACACCTTTTCTTTTTTAAGCCTCAGTGGAAGGAAGCAGAGTCTTCAGTCTTGTGTGGCTTTGCATGGCTGTCACTCTTTTGTGTGTTCATTTGTTTGTTTCTTGGGGTTTTCAAAGTAGAGTCTCACTCTAGCTCAGGCTGACCTGGAATTCACTACGTAGTCTCAGGGTGGCCTTGAACTCACTGCAATCCTCCTACCTCTGCCTCCCAAATACTGGGATTAAAGGCGTGCACCACCATGACCGGCTATTTTTTAAAAGATATTTATGTGTGTGTGTGTGTGTGTGTGTGTGTGTGTGTGTTCATTCACAGGCAAGCCACAGCCTCTTGCTACTGCAAATTATCACTAGATACTTGTGCAACGTTTTGTGTTTGGTTTCCCTGGGTACCGAAGAATGGAACCCATTCCAGCAGGCTTTGCAAGCAAGTGCCTTTAACTGCTGAGCCATCTCCCCAACCTGGTTTTTTTTTTTTTTTTTTTTTTTGCTGTTTTATGTAGCATCTCTCTGATAGCTCCGTCTTCTTCTAGGTGTGTGTCCACTGGCTGTGTTCTGAAGCCCCGTCTGGCACGGGCTTTCTGTGTCTGCTCACAAAGAGTCGTGGTGGGAATGGCCTGTGGCTTTTCTTTTCCCTCCACAATAAGCACGTTAAGTGTAGGTGCCCCACACAAAGTGCTTGGGACTGGCGTGTTTCTGATTTGGGGTTTTGAATCTGTGCATAGACATAAAGCCAGATCTTGAGAATAAGACCCAAGTCCTATCACGAGTTCATTTATGTCTCATACATGCCTTCCACACAGAGCTGCAGAAAGTGAGGTGGCAGTGCTAGTGCACCTGCAGTTTACAAACTGACCCATCCCGTGAAATCAGGCTTGGAATTCTCCACTTGTGTCATTGTGCCAGTGCTCAAAATGCTTTGAACTTGAGAGCCTCTCACATTTCCAGCTTTTGGATTAAAGATCTTCAACCTTGGGCTGGAGAGATGGCTTAGCGGTTAAGGTGCCTGCCTGCTAAGCCTAAGAATGCTGGTTCCAATCTCCAGTGGTTCCAATCCCCAGCGGTTCCAATCTCCAGGTCCCACGTTTAGCCAGATGCAAAGTGATGCAAGGGCGCAATGCCGCACTTGACCACAAGGGGGCGCACGCATCTGGATTTCGTTCACAGCAGCTGAGAGACTGCTGGTGCCCATCTCTTTCTCCCTCTCCCTCTCTGTCTATCTCTCTCTGTGTCTCTCTCCAAAAATAAATAAAAAATAATAAAAAAATTAAAAAAATAGGTCTTCAACCTATAGACACAGCTATTATAACCCACGTGTAAAATATGAGTGAAATGAGGCTGAAAGGAGTCGCCAGTGAGCCTTGCCTCTCAGCTGCCAACAGGGTGGGTAAGCTGTGTTGCATGGTATGAGTGAAAGCTTCCTGGGAAGTTTGGGAACAAGGTGTGGGCAGGACTGGCACTTGCTGGCTATACCCCACACACCAGTGAAGTGTATCATCACTCGCACGGCAGCCTCCAGATGGGCATTACATGTCCATTGTACAGATGGACAAGAGGCTCAGGGAAGCAAGGGACCTGACGGAATGCTTTGTTGTGGCCTGGGAGTGTCCAAGGGAGAGAACTGAACCTGAAAAGCTGAAATTCCATGGCCCAGGAGTCTTGTCCTTGACCATGATCCTGAGAGCACATGTATACCCCTCCCCTCTTTCTCCTTCCTCCTCCGAGGCTGCAGTGCCTCTAACTTCAGAATTCTTTCTGAGTGGCATATCGGGGAGGCGTGTCTCCTCTATGATTCTGGGGAAATCTTGTCATCCGGCTGCTGTCACCAGCCTTGACTATTCCTTTAGTGTCAGTTGGCCCGTTAACCATCTGACACTGTTCAGGATTGATTGCATGTAAAATGAAGAAAGGGTGTTTAGAAAAGGTTTATGTGCCTCCCCCGACATTGTTGTTGTTGTTGTTGTTGTGTAAGAAACAGGTTTTGAGGAACTTTGATTCTCTGCTGGAATAACAACCAGATGGGCCTCCACCTCTGAACAGCCTGTGCGTTTTGCAAGGACCAGTTTGTTTTCATTGAACCTTAACTTGCTCCAAAAAATTTTAATGAGTTGGTTTCTGGAAAAGGGAGCAGCTAGGAGGAAGTTACTTGATCTCTCTGAAGGATGTGGCACGGGTGGGCTGAGGGCCAGACAGGTGAGACTGCGAAGCCCAGGGCAGGGTTCTGGACTGGCTGTGATCCGCTCAGGAACCCACCCAGTGGCCCCTTGTTCTGGGGATTGTGGGGCTCACCTGCCTGGGCTTTGGGAGACAGTTTCCTTTTCAGCAAGGAAGCTTTGAAAGCGATGTTTCCAGGTAGGCTAGGAGCTGTGGGGTCACACTGTGGTTGTAGGGGTGTCAGGGGCTCTGAGGGAGGGGACAGTCAGACTCCTGGTGTCCACTGCCTTGGGAGAGCTCCTCCGAGTTCTCTTCCTGTGAGTTCCCTGGGGAGTGGGCTAGCAGAACAGCGGACCAGGGAAGGACTCCCTGGGGCTGGAGGTTGCTAGGCACTGGGGAGGTTTCCCAGGGAGACCATGGCTAGAAACACCATATGCCAAAGATGATTTAGCTCCAGAAAAGGCAGGAGAAAGAACGGAATGGTCCTTGCGGTCCCACTCAGTCTTACAGTGTTCACTCGCGCTGAGCATTCTGGGTCAACTTCGACCTGGCAGACTTGAGGGTCTTGTACAGGAGGTGGCCTTCCTTAGTGGCTTTGCACTCCTGCTCCAAATTTACATGTTTGGGGAGCTGGTTTTCTCTAGGCTGCCCTGGTAGCATGTGCCAGAAGCCTCTGTGTTGAGCGGGGGGGCTGAGGGGGTGGACATATGATTAAATACTCAGAGTTCATCAAGACGCTCTTACAGAGTGCCTCCACTTCTACTCAGGAAGGGTGAGCCATGTGTAGAATGATTTCAATATGCAAAACAAATTCTCTGGAGGCCAGAGGGAATGCTAACCCCAAAGCAGGAAAGGAGCAGTGGGAGTTAGGGACTGAGTTATAGACTGGCTGCAAGAAATCAGCCGGACCAGACCTGTTCCATGCTGCCGTCCCTGGCCAGGTGTCTGCTGCTGCTGGCGACGGTGACAACGAAGTCCCTGGCTGTGGCTGAGAGGAGAGAAGTTCTGAGGCCTTGGGTTCAGAATTGGAAGCACACGGGGTCCTATTGATAGCAGATGTCGTCGTGCAGAGATGGAGAAATGAGAGCAGAACTGTGTTTTTAGGACAGAGTTGGTTACAGCCGCTGCTGGAAGCGAGGGGTCAGCTCCTCACCACAGTAGTTATTCTGCTTCCTCCAGAGGACCTTTCCTGACTGCAAGCAACACTGGGCCTCAGGGCTTCCGTTGCCATCACAATAGGAAGCAGGACTCTATACGCAAAGAAAACTCAAAGGGCATCTTTACAGAGAGGAAAGAAAATAGGAAAGGACAGTGAGGTGCCAAGGTAAAGGGGCATCGTGACGACCCGGGCCCAAGGTGCTGGGATCCTGAGGGAGCTGCATGGGATGGGGGGGGGGGTAGGAACTTAGGTCATTACCAAGAATGTGGGACCAAATTAAGGGGTACCCTTGGCTGAACTACCCTGAAGCCAGAGTGCCAGGGGGCCCAGCAGATACAGGCCACAGGCCAAGGAGTAAAAGGGCGGCAAGAAGATACCCCGCTGACAAGGAGTCAGAGTTTGTGGAATGGCCCGTCCTGAGAGGGAGCCATCACATACTTTCAAATCATTTTACCCTCAAGATTTGCGTGTCTGCTTTGCAAAACCCATTGCACAACCTGCCATGCATTTCTGCAATGTCCCCACAGGCCTGTCTTTTCTGAAACAGCAGCATTCTAGGGCCAAGGCTTGAGCCCTTTATGACCATTCTTCACGAGCGACCTTACCTCCCCCCACCCACCACCATTATGCCCAAGGATTCACAGCTCACAGGGTGCAGGAATTCCTGGACCTTAGTGACAGCCCTTAGCTTGACATACTGGCACAGGGTGGTTGGTCTCGCTGCATAGCTTGAGCCTCTGGGAAGAAGAAATGGGTGGGCTTACAGAAGCAAGGTCACAGCACCCACAGGGAAAATGAAGTGGTCTGCAGAGGAAGGCCGCAGTCATTCAGGGCCTGTGGCCAGAGAGGATGTGAGAGCAGGCAGAGGGCCATCACTGGACTAAGTGGTGCGTGTAGGTTGGGGACTTGCAAAATCAACAGGGCTCCTGATAGCTGTATATCACTCTGAAAATTGTTCTCTTGGTAAAGCTTTAATCCATGTGAAGTTATTAGCATATTTGGCAGCATCACATGGCCATGGCCAGGTTGGAGAAGACAGGCCAGACCAGTTTTCTTCGACCTGGAATTCACTCTGTATTCTCAGGGTGGCCTCTAACTCATGGCGATCCTCCTACCTCTACCTCCTGAGTGCTGTGATTAAAGGCGTGCACCATCACACTTGGTGCGATTTGCCAGTTTGACGGCCCATGGCTCATTCTCCATGCCCTAAGGCCCTGTTTAGGGTAGTTATAGATTCTTTTTCTTTCATACGTCCCGTCTTCCTGGCTTGAATCTTAGCAGCACTTTGCTTCATGAGGTACAGGACATTTGGAGTCAATGACTCCCATTGCCCTCACCTGTGTGGAATAGCTACAGGTGAGCCAAAAAGGCTCTGGGCAAGTAATTCTTCAGAACTGACCTCCAGACAGTAAGCCAAAGCATCATCCACATCTTTGATTCCAACAGGGACCAAATTTGAGCAGAGGGCACCCCACTCCTTGTAGTAAGTACATGGACTCGAGCTCACAGCTTCCAGGGCCAACCGAGGGAAGTGCACACTCTACTCTTGTGTATTCATTCTCACTTTGTCCTAAATGGAAAGAAACCTGTAGATGTCAGTCCAAGGTATAGCACTTAGAGCTGGTGCTCACCCTTTTGTCATAAACATATCCTGTGGGGGAAGGATGCAGGTAACAACTCCCCTCCAGTCAGACAGCCTGAGTGCCAGGCCTGGTGCTGCTCATTTCTCAGCTGGCTGTAACTCATTCAGGGGCATCGATCCTCAACTTCCCGATGTGTAAACACACAGAGAGGAATGGGATTTGCTGGAGGGAATGGATGAGAGTTAAATGACGCTGAATGTTGAGCACAGAGACCTGTGTTTGCTGCCAAAATTCTTGCTCTCATCACAACAGTGCCGCAAGTGTATCCTTCGAGGACTCTGGAGAGATGGGACATGGGTGAGGCCACCAATCCCCTAAGCATTTCTCCTCTCTCTCTCTCTCTCTCTCTCTCTCTCTCTCTGCTGGGTTTTTGAGGTAGGGCTTCCCTTTTAGCCCAGGCTGTGACCTGGAATTCACTATGTAGTCTCAGGGTAGCCTTGAACTCATAGCAATCTCCTACCTCTGCCTCCCAAGTGCTGATATAAAGGCATGCACCTGGCAGCTAAGCATTTTTTTGATCATGCTGTCACCTCCCTCACAAACCTCCAGTGAGCTGCTGGTTGGGAGATGTGGTCTGAAGGCTCTCCTGCTCTTTGCTCCAAACCTTCTAACTCTCCCCTGCCCTGCCTGCATTGGTCACTGTTACCTCTAGAGCCAGTGTTTCCACTAGATTCCAGCTTGAGTTCTTGTTTTCCCAGGAAGTGCTCCCTGCTCTCATCTTCTGAGCTCCTGGGTCCCTTTCTGCCTCCCCTGTGGTGGCATCTAAGCTACCCCTGCCTGGTATTCTTCGTCACTACCCTCAAAGTCTCTCTCTTCCTTGACTCACTATGGCTTGACTGGGAAGCCAAATGGCATATGTTATTAGTCCACAGCGCAAAGAAATCAACTTTGAGACAGGTAAGAAGACTTAGATGTTAGCCCTTTCTAAGAAGCTGGTTGTGTTGGGCACCCACTCCTTTTGAAATCAGAATGATTTCAGGATGATACTTTTTAAAAAAGTTATTGACCTAAAAAAATAAAAAATACAAGGGCTGGAGAGATGGCTTAGTGGGTAAGGCGCTTGCCTGGGAAGCCTAAGGACCCATGTTTGACTCCCTAGATCCCACACAAGCCAGGCACACAAAGGTGAGGCAAGCGCAAGGTTGCACATGCCCACTAGGTGGCATAAGCATCTGGAGTTTGATTGTAGTGACTGAGGCCCTGGTGGGCCAATTCTCTCTCTTTCTGTGTGTGTGTGTGTCTCCCTCTCCCCCTCTCACTCTCTCTCTAAAAAAAAAAATTAAAATAAAAGTTATTGACAACTTCTACGCTTTTGCTTATTGCCTAGAGTTCTGTTCTGAAGGGTGATTTGCCCAGAGACTTTTTGAATCATCTACATTGTAAATGTCAATGACTCACGTGAGGCACAGGGCTGGTGGAGAAGAAATGGGGTCCTGTATATTGACTGTTTGCATTCTGGGAGTTGGATTGGGACCCTCAGCACAGCCAGTGCCAGTGAGGTGTGATGCTGCTTTCAGAGGTGGTGCGATGGCCTTGATCATATCTGGGGATCAAGTCAGAGTAAACCCAAAAGGAGAAACTTGACCTCTTAGAGTCACGTGGCAAAGAAAGTCCAGAGAGAAGAGGGACAGTTCAGGAGCTCTGCGTGACTCCCTGCGAGCTAAGCAGGCCTTGAACATCTAAAGGAACCCGTGCTCCTGTGGAGGTGGAAGATGGCACCCTTCCTTTGCAGGATGTGGCCCCAGGTCAAGGAGATTCTGTTTCCATCGATGTGAATGCCTGGCAACCCTTGTGAACAGGATTGTCCTTGACATCGGCAGGGTCCTGATGGCTGACTATTACCTTTGCACGCCAGCTTCTAGTAGGCAGGGCTGGGTCATTGGAACTCTCTATAGCACCCATTGAGCTATCTTGGTCCTGGTGTTAGAAGGTGGTTTTTTGAGTGTGCTTCAAGGACAGTGATGGTTGTCGAGGGCCAAAGCTCTGTGATGCTTCCTGCGTGGATTCTTCTCCCGTGGCAATGAGGGTCATCGTGCTGGGGGTTCTGTTCTAAGATGCACATCTAGCAGCTACCTCATGAAGCCCTGAGGAAGCCCGGCATCCCTTCAGAAGATGAGAAAAATCCTGACAAGTTTCACTGAGAAAAAGTCCTGGGGAGTGTAAAGACAGCTCAGTCAGTAAAGTGCTTGCCTTGCAAGCATGAGGACCTGGGTTCAATCCCCAGAATTCAAGTTAAAAAACAAAACAGGGCTGGAGAGATGGCTTAGCAGTTAAGGCACATCCTTGCAAAGCCTAAGGACCCTGGTTTGAATCTCCAGGTCCCATGTAAGTCAGATGCACCAGGGGGCGCATGCGTCTGGAGTTTGTTTGCAGTGGCTAGAGGCCCTGTAGCACCCATTCCCACTCTCCCCTCACTCTCCCTCTCTCTCTCTCCCTCTCTCTGTCTTAAATAAATAAATAACAAAACAAAACAATAAGACAGGCCAGCATGCTCTTATAATCCCAGTCCTTGAGAAATCGAGACAGGTGGATCCCTGGGGCTTACTGGCTAGCAAGTTCCAGGTCAGTGAGCAACTCTCAGTGAGAGAACTTTTCTCACAAACAAAAGAAGGTATATGGCACCTGAGGGCATCTGAAAAACACCATTCAAAATTGTCCTCTGTCCTTCACACGCATGTATATCCATGCACACACGCGCGTGCACACTCATACACACACTCACACACATGAATACACTTTAAAAAAAAGAAAAGAAAAATCCTGGGTGCCTCAGCTGTTCAGTTCTGAAGCGCCTGTCGATGTTCCAAAGCTGTACGTTTCTCCCTGGGTAATAGAAGGCCCCCTGGTCTACAGAATGGGATCTGCCCATCCCGTCTCTCCTAGGGAGAGACAGTCCAGGACACTGCCAACATCCCAGGCCTCTTCCTGAGCCACCTCTGGCCTATAGTCAAAGGATCCAGCAGGTAGTGGTCTCATGTGTATGATCCCTAATGATCCCAGTAACTGCCCACCCCTGACATTTATATATCCTGCCTTCAATGGGGAAACACGTCTATGGCAGCCAAGGATCTTTCAAAGGTGGCCTGACTCGGAGTCAGTCAGTAGATCTGGATTCAAACCCAGGCCCACCTGACTCCAGACTGCTTTTCCAGGGCATGGAGCAGGCTTTATGCAGTGGGCTTGCTTGAAAGAGCTCCTAGAAATCGAAGAGAAGAGAGCTGGCTGGTACAGTGGCCTCTGGCTGGCATGAGGTGACCTTCCGGGCCCCAGTGCTAAGTGTTGGGGAAAAGACTAATGTCCCTGCCAGTAGATGGTCTCCCAGGCTGCCTGGTGCAAGGCGACATGCCCAGCCAGCACACTCTGTGCTCTTCTTTTGGTGTCCACAGCCTCTGGGTGGAATGACAGCTGTGATTCCACGCACTGATGGCAGCAGAGACACTGTGGACCAAGGGGGACAGGACTGTGACTATCCCTGAACACCTCCCCACGTTTCTCTGCTGTCAGGCTGGTTTTGTTTTCTGATTTATTTTGATCTGCTTGGAAATTAGTTGCTGTGGTGCATCGGGTATGTCATTGCTGTCCCGTGAGCTCCCAGCCATCAGCTCGGTATAAACCCAACACATACGGCTTTTCTCTCTTGTTCTCAATTTATGTATGCCAGGCTCTGTGTGTCTGTCTGCCCTAGCAGGCTTTCAGGGTATGTAGTCCAGAAAAACTCACTTGCATGTTGCTGTCTAGAGAACCTACCGCCTGAACTGGATTGCTCCGCGGTGTCTGTCTCCAGTCCCCCCACCCCAGCCCTCTGCTCTCTCTTCCTGCCCCTGCAGGTGTCCGCCCAGTCTTCCCTTTCGTCCCACAGATAGTTTCCCCACCCCATTCCAATTCACAGCTTCATGAAGCTGCAGTTCCTACCGTGGGCCTGCTGCCTCCATCGGAAGACACTCGGATCTCGGGCTCCATGGACTTGACCCCTGTCAGCCTCAACACTGCCACATCCTTGGATCACTCTTTATTTTTTGGTTTATTTTTATTTATTTATTTATTTATTTGCGAGCAACAGATGGAGAGAGAAAGAAGCAGAGAGAGAGAGAGAGAGAGAGAATGGGTGCACCAGGCCACTGCAAATGAACTCCAGATGTATGCGCCACCTTGTGCATCTGGCTTACGTGGGTACTGGGGACTCGAGCCTCGAACTGGGGTCCTTAGGCTTCATAGATAGGCAAGTGCTTAGCTGCTAAGCCATCTCTCCAGCCCCCATGGATCACTCTTTTAGAGAAGCTGGCCATCTCCCACTTCGTTGCAGCTTTTTTTCATGGTCCGGCTAGGATGTAGAGAAAGCTCCTTTGTCGCCAAGGAATCCTGGGTGGGTCTGGCTGTGGGTCTTGGAGGGGGAGGGGTCCAGGACTTCTGGGGATGGTGTTCTTCACGGGCCTCCACGGAGAGAGAGGGGTCACTCGCAGTGGACACTCTGGAAACCAGAACGTTAACGTCAAAGGACACTCAGGTGGCTCCAGTATGTAGAGGAGAAGCGGGCCTGCAGGAGAGGCCTGTGGCGCTCAGGGCACACAGCCGGCCCTCTGAAGAAACCCAGACCTCTGAAGGTGGAGCCGCTTGCACAGTTGTGGAAGACCATGGGCAGGGGCGGGGATTTGGGGGGTCTGCCTCTTCTCTTACAGAATTAACTTTGGAGTAGACCAGAGATCAGCAAGTATTTTATTGGCTACAAGCCCCATCTTTGTTGAAGAAATGACTTTGCCTCCCATACAGACAGCACCAGTATTCCAAAGAAGTGATTCCGTCCAACTCCACCTTAGTGAACCAATGAGTTTACTGGCATGATGCAGGGGAACATGGGTGAGTCAAAGGCAGCTATAGCATTGACGTTATCTGGAAAGTTCTCTGGACACCTTCAGGCAGCTATACTACTGCAGAGTCCCACCGACATCACGGATGACTCACAGAAAGCTCAGGCAATGTAGGGGCAGCTACCCTCCTAAGAGCCCCACCCTGGCAATTGTTTACCCCGCACAGGCATCTTCTCAGCTTCTTCTGAAGGGAATGCCCATGGGCCATATTTCCTGAGGGCGGCTGCAGCCGCTCTGATTTGAGACGACAATGGTTATTCCAGAGCAGAGGAAACAACCACACTGTCTCTGTCTTCTAGCTAGATTTTCTGCAGCACAATAATGGTGTGGTTCAAGTGCATGAGGAAGAAGGGTGACCTACCTGCTGAGCATCTTCTGACTACTCAGAAGGCCCTGAGGCCCCTATCTCTCTAGGATGTGTAGAGCCACACAGGTTGTGGAGCGAAAACTTGGAGCGTGGTGGCCAGGGCAGGTGACCTGATGCACGCCTCCTGCACTGTACCCCTGTTCAGCAGTATGATTATAAGCAGAGACTAGCACTGTGAAGTCCCAGTTCCCAACAGAATCCTTTTCTGGTTGAAGAACAATTTGGAGAAAGAAGAAAATGTAGCTTAGGAAAGGAAAGTTCAGCTGAGGTATACTTGGGGGAGAGGCAGTTCCAGGGCAGGGTGGAATTGGGATGCCCAAATTAGGAAAGCCGGAACCAGACGGACCAGGGAAGGTCTCCAACCTCACCTCCAGCTACTCAGTGGAATTACCTGAGTCTGTAAAGCCCGGCACCTCTGCATAGCCTAACAGCACATCACAGTCACTAGAAAGTGACGTTCTAGTGACATTCTGGATCATTCTGATCAGGGACTATGCCCTGCCTTAGTGGTGCTAGTTAACATCTGCATAGCACTTGACACTAAATAAACCACTCTTATATGTGTAGCTGGTTCTCCACTCCACTGGGGACGGTTATTATTACTGCTCCCTTTTGTAGGTAGAAACCAAACCAGTGACCCTGAGTCTTGCTCAGAAGCACCTGTGTCAACAGTCGCTCCTGACACTATCTCCATAAGATCATGTCCTGTAAACATTTAGGCTAATTCATCTTTCTCTACCTCTGGTAGATCAGCATACGACAGACACAGACACACAAACTAACACACACGAACAAGCGCTCCTACCCCACTGTGAGGGTCCAGGGAAATTTTATCACTTGCTTCTAGACATCAGATTCCCTCTTTTTACTCTGTAGCACTGAACTACCTCCAGCCCTAGAAGTGCTCAGAATTTAAGGAGGTTTCAGGCAATGATGGTGTGGTGCCATCAACTGCTGTGAGTTTCTGTGATGGTCTTTCAGAGGAGAGCCCAACTGTATCCCTCTTCAGTACTCTGTGTGGCGTTCTGGACATGCCATCAAGCAATGACCCAAGACGCTGGGGAGCCTTCTGTCCCTCTCTTGCCTCCTTCTACCAACAAGGAGTGTTTCTGTCCTCTGCTCTCCCTCCACCCCACTGCTTACCACAGACGGTCTTACTGTCTCTAGTGCTTCTTTCAGGCGGATTAACACTTCATTGCTGGGTTGGGTTGTGTACACTCAAACTCAGAGATAACAGAACAGAGGGCTCTGCAGACACTTTTCTAGATATAGAGACCTCCTTGAATGTGATCACACTGCAGGGGTTACCTAACATCCCTGCATTGGCTCAGACTGGCACTGACCCAGACAGTGGCATCAGAGCACTGGTCATGCCACAAGGCTGCAGCAAGGATGCAGCCTCATTCTGCCAGCTTAATGGGAATAAAATCTAAAACATCTGTCCTAGCTGCTGGACTTGACTGCTTAGGTCACTGTGGTGGTTTGATTCAGGTGTCCCCCATAAACTTAGGTGTTTTGGATGCTGATGGCAATTGGAAATTTAAGCAGTATACTGTTGGGGGCATGCTTATAAGTGTGACAGCCAGTTTCCCCTTGCCAGTGTTTGGCGCACTCTCCTGTTGCTGTTGTCTACCTTATGTTGGCCAGGTGGTGATGTCCACCCACTGCTTATGCCATCATTATCTCTTGCCATCGTGGAGCGTCCCCTCAAGTCTGTAAGCCAAAATAAACCCTTTATTTCCCAAAACCTGCTCTTGGTCAGGTGATTTCTATAGCAATGCAAACCTGACTGCAACAGTAATGTTGGTACCAGGAGTGGGGTCATTTGCTGCTGGACACCTGACTGTGTAGCTTTGGCTGGAGCTGATTTTCAAGAGGAATGTGGAAGGATTTGAAACCTTGGCCTAGAAGATGCCTTGCAGTGCTGTAAGTACAGCTTGATGGATTTTTCTTGCCAGAGTTGCAAGGCCTGAATGCAATAAGAACTATGGACTGTGAGGTTTGGCTCATGAGGGTGAAAAGGAGCTTTGTCTGGACTGGGCTAGAAGCAGTTTGTGTGAGAGGTTTGCTGTTATGCCCATGTCCTGAGAAGTTGTGCAAGGAGGCAGTGTGTAGAAACAGACTGGTGTGTGCACAGAAATGAAATCTTTAGGCTGAAACTGCTGCATATTCAGATGCAAATTGAGAGATTACAACCTTTGGGATTGGATAAGCTGACCTGCACTTGGGGCAACAGGAATATTGTAGACTCTTTTGAAGGGGACTGAGAGCTCAAGGAGTGTTCTATTCTTCACAGTCTGCTTTATTCCCCCTGGATTAACAAATTGTCACCCTACCTGGTTATTGTGGAGTATAAGAAATGCAGGAAAGAGAGGGTCGTTGAGTTTGCAATACAGTCTTGTGTTTTGGAAATGGCCACGGGCAGTGTGAAGCGGGTTTGCTGGTTTGCATGCATGGAGATCCGATGGAGCCATGAGGATGGAGCGTGGGTTGCAGTGGAGACCCAGCAGAGATGTCGGGACCATGAGATGGCTACTAAGGATTGCTGCCGGCCCCAATGAAATTTTTTAGGACTGTGAGTAACCTAGCTGGAGGGGCGGAATTGGAACTCCAGAGACTTGTTGCTGGTTAGGATTATGGGACTTAGAGACTTGTCATTGACTAGAGTTGTTGGTCTTGGAGCTACAGAGTTTGATGTTTGCCCTATTTAAATCTTGTATTGGTTGAATATTTCTTTGTTATGAGCTCGATGTGTGTGCCTCCTTTGTGACACATATGTGACATTACATACTTGTGTCACTGTGCAACTGGATATGTGGGATCTGGGGATTTGAATTTGAGTTCTTAGGCTTCACAGGCAGGTGCCTTAACTGCACCCTGTACCATGTATTTTGAAAGATGTTGTTTTTATATATTCAGTAAAATTCATCCTTTTAGGTCTGTGGGTGTATAAATATTTATTTTTACATATTTAAGTGTGTGTGTGAGAGAGAGACACATATGAGTGTTTACATGTGTGGGGGTGGGTGTGCGCACTTGAGGACAACCTTGGCTGTTCTTCCTCAGAAACGTCATTCACCACCTTTAAGACATGGTCTCTCACTGCCTTGAAACTATAAACTAGCTGGCCTGCAAGCCCCTGGGATCTGCCTAACTCTGCCTCCCCAGTGCTGGGATTACAAGTGAGAGCTCTCATTTTTATAGGTAAAAGACATCAAATGCAGGTCCTTGTGCTGAGAAGGCAAGCACTTTATGGGCTGAGCTCTCCCCTCAACCCTTCTATGACATTGAAAAAGCCATTCCGTTGAGGTGTAAGTGACATTGAACAAACTGTACCTGTATCAAGTGTATACTGTGAGAACTTTTAGACATGGCCTACTCACTCCACTGTTAACTCTGTCACCCTCCAGGCTCCCATCTTTCCGTAGTTCTGCAACATGAGCATGCGCGGTGTGCCCCGTTTTCTGGTTGGACGCTTCCTTCAGTGCTGTCATTTTGAGGTTCCATTAACAAGTGCTCTTGAATAATTGTCCTGCATCAATCAGCTTTTTGCCACTATTGAAAAATATTAGATGCAGGGCTGGAGAGATAGCTTGGTGGCTAAGGACCCCGGTTCGATTCCCAAGGACCCACATAAGCCAGATGCACAAGGTGGCACATACATCTGGAGGTCGTTTACAGTGGCTGAAGGCCCTAGCACATCTGTTCTATCTACCTGCTTTTTCCTGTCTCTCTCTTTCTCTCAGTAAATAAAATAAATTTTAAAAGTATTAGAGGCAATGAAGTTACCAGGACTTGCTTAGCTTATAGTTTGGAAGGCCCAAAGTCCTAGATTGGACAGAAGAGAGGACTCCATTGGTCGGACCTCTGGTGAGGGGACTAAATGGTGGCAGGACTTCATTACAGGGACAGAGAGGAAGTGAATGGGAAGGGGAGGCTTCCTTCTTTGATAGCAACTCTCCCATGAAAACTGTCACGTGGGTCCTATGAGAAATTCCTAATGACCCATGACCAGACACTGCCCCCAAAGTTCCAGTACCCTCCATACACAGCTCTTTAGACCAAATGGCCTATCATCGTGAGTCCTTGGGGGACCCAGCCCACACCTGGACCATAGCTGCTCCTTTGACTTGTGAACAGGCTTGATCCCTGGTGATCTTCTGTGCTCTGAAATCTACTTTATCTTACAGGGCTTGCCTTTGAACTGTGTTAGCATTAAATTATCTTCTGACCTTTTACTTTTAACCTCGTTGTCCTTGTGTTCAAAGTGGATTCCTGACAAGCGGCATGTAATTGGATCTTGCTCGTTCATCCAACCTGACCACCATTGTCTGGCTTCTAATTGAAGTATTTTTCCCATTTGCACTCAATGTGATTATTAGTGTACAGCTGTTTCCATTCCTGTTTATTTCTCCCCCTTTAGACTACTTTCATTATTCCATTTTCTGTCTTTTGTTAACTTATTAGCCCACATTCTTTTTTTTATTCTATTTTAACGTTGCTCTAAGCTTCATAGCATGTGTTCTGAATCACGACAGCTATCATGCCATTTAGTGTGTCACATAGAAGTTTTATAATAACATGCTCAAGGTCCCCCTTGCAGGTCTTTCTCCTGGGGCTGCCATACATGCCTTTTATGAGTTACAAACTTGAGAATCCATTGTTAATAATTTTATTCAGGCAACGAGTTCTTTTTGAGTGGAAAAATTATATATTCTTGCCTGTGTAGTTGTCATTTCTGATATTGTTCTTTTTTAATATCTACCTAGTGTTTTCCTTCTATTTAAAGATGCCTTTACTTTCTCATTTATTCATTTACTTGAGGGAGAATGGTGGGCCCACTGCCTGCTGCTACAAGTGAATTGCAGATACACGCACCACCTTGTGCACCTAGCTTTATGTGGGTATTGGGAAATCAAACCCTGGCTGGCAGGCTTTATGAACATGTGCCTCCAACTGCTGAGCCATCTCCCCAGCACCTTAAAGACTTCCTTTAATATTTCTTATAATGTGGATCTGATGGCCGTGAATCCTCTTATCTTTCGTATTTCTGGAGAGGAAGGTCTTTAGTTTTTTTTTTTTTTTAAACACTATTTTATTTATTTATTTATTTTTATTAATTTATTTGACAGAGAAAGAGGGAGAGAGAGAGAGAATGGGCATGCCAGGGCCTCCAGCCACTGCAAATGAACTCCAGACGCATGTGCCCCCTTATGCATCTGGCTAACATGGGTCCTGGGGAATCAAACCTGGGTCCTTTGGCTTTGCAGGCAGATGCCTTAACCGCTAAGCCATTCCTCCAGCCCAGGTCTTTAGTTTTGAAAGCTGTTTTGACTTGGCATAGAATTCCAAGGTGACTCCTGTCTCGGCATTGAAGGCAGCCATCTTTACTCACTTCCACGCCTTTTTTTTTTTTTTTTTTTTGGAGAGAGACAGAGAGAGAGGGAGAGGAAGACAGAGATGGGTTCGCCAGCAGCCTCTCAACTGCTGTGAACGAACTCCAGATGTGTGCTCCCCCTTGTGGGGAAGTGTGGCATTGCACCCTTGCGTCACTTTGCATCTGGCTAAACGTGGGACTTGGAGATTGGAACCGCTGGAGATTGGAACCAGTGTTCTTAGGCTTAGGAGGCAGGCGCCTTAACCGCTAAGCCATCTCTCCAGCCCTCCTTCACCTTTTTGTTTTGTGGTTCCCAATAAGGAATGCATAAACACATCTGTGTGCTGTGGCTGCTTGGTACATTTTCTCTTTGTCCCTGGTTTGAGCAATTTGATTATGTACCTTGTGTGGTTCCATACTGCTTAGCCATCATTAAGCTTTAAACTGAGGGTTATGTATTTTAAAATTAAATCTGTAAAATTTCTACTATTTTCATATTCTCCCACCTTCCCTGTGGTGACTCCAAATCTACATGTATTGTCCAACTTGAAGCTGGCAAACTGTGCTCTTTAAAAAAATATTTTATTTATTTGAGAGACAGGGAGAGAGAGAGTATGTGCACAAATGGGTGCCCCAGGGCCTCCAGCCACTGCAAACAAACTCCAGATGCATGCACCACCTCGTGCATCTGGCTAACATGGGTCCTGGGGAATCGAACCTGGGTCCTTAGGCTTCCCAAGCAAGTGCCTTAACTGCTAAGCTGTCTCTCCTGCCCTCTTTTTTTCCCTTTGTTCTTTCTTTCTTTCTCCTTCCTTCCTTTCCTTCCTTCCCTTCCTTCCTTCCTTCCTTCCTTCCTTCCTTCCTTCCTTCCTTCCTTCCCTCCCTCCCTCTTTTCTTTCCTTTCTTTCTTTCTCTCTCTTTCTTTCTTTCTTTCTTTCTTTCTTTCTTTCTTTCTTTCTTTCTTTCTTTCTTTCTTTCTTTCTTTCTTCCTGTAGGGTCAGTGGCCCAGGCTGACCTGAAATTCACTACATAGTCTCAGGCTGGCCTCAACTCACATCAACCCTGATCCTCCTGCCTCTACCTCCCCAGTACTGAGATTAAAGGCGTGCACCACCATGTCCGGCTTGTGCTCTTTTATTCTGTGTCATCTCCCTCCCTCCATCATTTTAGATAGTTTCTTACTGTATCTTCAAGTTTACGAGTCTCTCTCAGTTTTGCCACATATATCCTCCCTCCCTCCTTCCCTTCCTCTCTTCCTTTGTTCTTCCCTTCTTCTCTTCCCCTCTCCCTCCACCCCTTCAATCCATGTAGGTAGACTTGCCTAATTTGATCATTATTCTAAGCCCAGCACAGAGCTCCTGTCTCCCAGCCAGACTGGCTGCAAGTCCTGGAGAGGGGCCATTTGAGCATAGGGGATAGCTCTGGTGGGCTTTGCATGACTTCACACTTAAGAGACTGGCTGGCACCCACTCTCCCTTCTTCCCTTTCTTCAAAGGTGGACAATCCTGTGAGCCAAAGGTGTCCACAACCTCTGTGAGTTGCTGGCTGAGGAGGAAGGTGGCCGCCCTCAGGGCTATGTACTGCCTATGTAGTTGACGTAAGAAGCGGTCACCGTGGTTCTTCCTCTGCCCCCCCCAGATGTGTATTTGAGGGAGACAGCCACGCCCTGTGCAGGGCCTGAGGGGGGGGGGAGGAGTTGAGTGGCTCTCTCTCTGCTAGTGTCCACAGTGTCCAAGCCAGCTGTGCTCTGACTAGCTGCTACTCTCTTTCTGCCACCCTGAGGGGACAGGAAAATTGGCAGTCAGTCTATGTCAAGTCTCGGTAGATTTGGATTTCTTCAGCCTCAGCGTCTGCTCTGAGACCTCTGCTCATGCTAGAGGACTTGAGAACATGTCCGGCTTAGGTCAGCTTTAAGTCACAGGGTTCTTAAATGTGGGAGTAGCCTCAGCAGCTCGAGATGCCACTGGGAACCAAGCCTCTTTGTCTCTCTCTATTTTCTTTTCTTTAATATTTAATTAAGTTAATTATTTGAGAGAGGAAGAGGTAGATAGAAAGAGAGAATGGGCATGGCAGGGCCTTTAGCCATTGCAAATGAACTCCAGACGCATGCGCCCCCTTGTGCATCTGGCTTACATGGGTCCTGAGGAATCAAACCGGAGTCCTTAGGCTTTGCAGGCAAACACCGTAACCGCTAAGCCATTTCCCCAGCCCCTCCTATTTTTTTCTTTTTTTCTTTATTTGAGGCAGAGAGAGGGGTGGAGAGAGAGAATGGGTGTGTCGGGCCTCCAGCCACTGAAACAAACTCTAGATGCATGCACCACCATGTGCATCTGGCTTACATGGGACCTAGAGATTCAAACCGGGGTCCTTAGGCTTCGTAGGCATGTGCCTTAACTGCTAAGCCATCTCTACAGCCCTTTCCTTCCCCCCCCCCCAGGTAGGACCTCACTATGTAGTCTCAGGGTGGCCTCAAACTCACATCGATCTTCCTACCTCTGTCTCCCAAATGCTGGGATTAAAGGCGTGCGCCACCACGCCCGGCTCTCTCTCTACTTTCTTATCCTAATCCTGTCACTTTTCCACACCAAGCTTGTTTTCTCGTGGCTGCAAGAAGGTGGATGGATCAGCTCCATGCATCACGTCCACACCCAGGTGAATGGATGCAGCTTTGGGCTTCCTGTCCACATGTAAGGGAGTGATGACAAGGAAGGAGTGGTGTCAGCCGCATTCTACACTGTTTCCCAGAAGCCTCTCCACGATAATATTTCCTGAACTTCCGTGGAGCTGAATATCCTCTGGAAGGGTCTTGTTAAATATATGTTTGGATACAACAGCTCTGTAGTAGCCTGGAGTTCTGTACTCTGACAAGTGCTGCTAGAAGGAAGCTGTTTGAACAAATACAAGGCTACGTCTCCTGTATATTGCTGCCACAGTATACTCACAGAGTTGCATATAGCTGCAAGCAAGGACAAAGTGCTTTTCTCTTTTTAGCTTTTATAGTGGAGGCGCAAAAAAATTTTTTTTAAAAATTCACACACAAGAGGAGGAAAAGGAACGGCCAGTTAGCAAAGCAATGATAGCCATAGGATCCTACTGAAAATGCAGCCCGAGCTCATGGAAAGTTGGGCTGGGAAGAGTGAGCGCTTTCTTCACCTACACTAAGGAAGACCATTGGCCACTTTGCACTATGTCCAGCCCGGCACAGAGGAACACAGCTCGTCTATCCTGCACGCGCACTGAAGCAGGCTCAGCAGCACTAAACCCAGCCTGACAGCAGCAGCACACACGCTATTAATACATGTTGAGCTCCTTTCAGACTTCATGTGCACACACTTTGCCCCGGAGAATCTCGCCAAAATGCCGATCCTGACTCATTAGATCCAGAATGGGGATCCAGGATGTCATATCCGGAGCTCCCAGAGGGTGCCACTGCCCCTCCTTGGAACACAAAGAGCCCCCCCCCCCCACCTGGGGCACACAGAGCCAATTCCTTTGCGATCCATTCTGGCACGGTCCACTTTCCACTTTCTTATCCTAGCCCTGGTGTGAAGCATGTTCAGAGTACCTAGATCTGGCCCACAGGGAAGCTAGGGGAGGGTCTAGGGCCAGGCTTTCATCCCCAGCTCCTGCCTGCCCAAGAGGAAAATCCATAGACGAGGCTCCTAGGCATCTCTTCTGAAGCTCTTCAGGGGCTGGGTTGCCCGAGGTTTTCAGGGGGACCTTAGCCTTTCCGCTGTTGATCTGTATTTGTGCTTGCAAGCTGCAGGGGATGGGGGTGGGAGCAAAAATGCATTTATTGGTAAGCGTTTGTCCTTGAGGGAAGAAAGCTGAATTCTCTAGAGCAAAACTCTTAATTTTTTTTTTTTTTTTAAGTAGCGGAACTGAGTTACTGGAATTTCTTCTGAATTTGAAGCCAAACAAAAAGTTTCTTGTGGTTTCAATTACACAAGAGGCTACTGCCAGGATGAAATGAATGAGAAGAACTGCTGAAAGGCGGAGATAGCAAGGGCACATGGGGACCCCAGGATGCAGCAAGGAACAGTTGTCCAGGCTGGGCACACTGCCCACTTACATGCCGTAACTGTCAACATTTCAGGGAGAGAATGGGCTTTAGCCATCTTCCTCTCAGGATCAAAAAAAAAAAAAAACAAACATGTTGTTTTGATCATCAGAATGAGGCTCGCTGTGTCAAACTCGTACACATGTGAGCCATTATCATTGTTTTGTAAGTGACCATAATTTAGGACCTCGCACACCAGGGCACCCTGTTTAATCTGCCGGCCGCTGGCCTGCCTGCCTGACTGAGCTACAGGCAGCCCTCAATTCACCCTTCCTGGAGTAGTGAGTAGAGTCTGCAGTGAGGTGATAATGAGCTTCTGTGCACCAGTGATCCTCAAACTTACATTTTCTCAAAACATAGCTTCTTTCTGGCTACGTTCCTGGTAGCCACAGCATGGCCTCCTGGGTAGACTGTCCCCTGATGGGACCCCTTCTGGAGTGCTAGGGCCTGGGGCAGGGTAGAGATTTTATTCCCCATGGGCCTGGCTTCTCTCCATTGCCCTGGGCAGGGGGTGGGGGGGTCAGTGTGGCTATAGCAGAGTGATCTCCTCTAAGCGCTGGCTGAAGCTCTCTGAAAAAGCTGTCAGACTTCCCTGAGTGCACACCCAACAAGCATTCTGCCTTCCTAGGATGTCACATGGCAAGCCGAGATTGGGCCACTGTGGGCGGGTTTACAGTGGGCAAATAATTCAAGGTAGGGCAGAATCCAGGCCCGGAGGAAGGCTCCACTGTCCTTCTTCAGGCCTGTCCTGGCAGATCCTGGCACAATCCATGCTCCGGAACTCTCCTGGCACCCCACTCCTTACCTCAAATGACTCGATACAGTTCTGGGAGAGGCTGTGTTCTGGAACCAAGGTGGGAGTACTCAAAGCTGACGTGCAGACAAGATTTCCTTTCTCAGCTGCCCGCCCCCCACCCCACGGCCCCCTGCGCCTCTCTGCATTCCAGATCTCTCTTCTGACATCATTTCTGCTCTGTTCTCAACCTGTTGCCAGGATGCTCCTTCCAGGCCAACTTCTCTTGGAGGCTGGGAAATAGTCACTGAAGAGTCCAAAGAATGCCACACTGGAGAGGACATTTGCTTGTCTGTCACTAGAGATGGAGCCTTAAGTAAAACGGCTGTGTTTTGTGTCTGATGTGTTCAAGGCGTCACCTTTCAGAGCTCCAGCAGCCTCACTTCATAGCTGGGAGGTGGGCGCCTATAAAGGCCCACAGGGTCGGACTCCAGCTAAATTTAAAGGGGAATTGCTAATGGCTGGAATAAGAATTGAGTTCCCATGAGCTGGTCTCTTCAAGATTTGTACTGGTCATTTTGTTTATCACATGTCCTTTTCCCCTTGTGAAGCGCCTTGAGACAAGACCAAACAATCTGCCTTTGAATTTAGAGCTGGGGTCACAGCTCACAAAGATCTGAGAACAGGTTTGGCTATCTTTTTGCATGGGGAGAAAACTCGAAATAGGAATCTCCTGCTTTTTAATTTTTTTTTTAATTTTTATTTGAGAGTGACAGAGAGAGAAAGAGGCAGAGAGAAAAGAGAGAGAATGGGCGCATCAGGGCCTCCAGACACTGCAAATGAACTCCAAATGTGTGTGCTCCCTTGTACATCTGGCTTAAGTGGGTACTGGGGAATTGAGCCTTGAACCGGGGCCCTTAGGCTTCACAAGCAAGCACTTAACCATTAAGCCATCTCTCCAGCCCAGAATCTCCTGCTTTTTTGATAAAAGGGGCTAGAGGGTGGCCTGCACTCTGGTTTTTCTAGAACTGCATTCTTTGGGGTGGACTGAACCTCATCCCGTGGGAATCAGGATGCCAGGAAGAAAGGGCAGTGTCTGTCGGCAAGGACTAGCTGCCAACACACTATGGGCAAGACTTCACAGATGATGCGGGGCTGCGTACCCAGCAGGAGGTACTTTGCAGTTTCTTCGCTTCAAGGAAGGCCCCTAACAGTCATGGATTGTGGCAGGCGTGGCTCTGGAGTTGTAGTAATGGGGGGTGGTACCGTTCTTGCCATGAAAGCTCACTAGCTGGGGGTCAAAGGAGTTAGGGTCACTGGCTGGTGGGGTGCAGGGGAAAAGGAATTGCGATGTTACCTGGATGTCAGCATTTCCAGGAGCCGCTCATCTCTGCTCAGAGGGGGTCTGCTCAGGAAAATGGCATTTTCTGCATTGCCTTGCTTTCTCTCACTGAGTAATGCTCAGAACAAGAGAAAGAATTTCACCTCAGAAGAACGTGTCTCTGGGCTAGCATTGTCCAGGACGAAAGTTGGTAGTGATTCTCCCTTACACCTTTGCCCCAAGTACACAGGGATCCCAGCAGAATTTTAAGCAGAGTTTTTGTTTTGTTTTGTTTTTTATGAGAGAGAGAGAGAATTGGTGGGCCAGGGCCTTTAGCCATTGCAATCAGACTGCAGATGTGTGCACCACCTTGTGTGCATGTGTGACCTTGTGTGTATGCGTGACCTTGTGCGTCTGGCTTATGTGGGCTCTGGGGAGTTGAACCTGGCTCCTTAGGCTTCACAGGCAAGCACCTTAACAGCCAAGCCATCTCTCCAGCCCTTAAGCAGATTTTAATTCCAGTTTTCTGAGGATAAATCCAGATTTTGAGCATGGGAGTCATATAAATAATTGAATGCTGCCTGGCTGATTGGTCCCAGTGACCCGTACATAGTGGAGGCATCATGATACAGATGCAAGAAGTCCCGCAAACCTCCCCCCCCCCAGCATACAGAGGGCTCTTTGCTATTCAGACTCCTTCTGGGTTTAATACATTAGTCTTTCTGTCCCCCACCCGCCGTGGTTTCTTGGTGCCATGACATGAAGTCTTGCTACATTGCCCAGGCTCGACTTGAACTCCAGGTTCGAGCTTTCCTCCTGCCTTGCTTAACCTCTTGAGTAGCTGGGATCCCAGGTGTTGACACTGTAGGTAGCTAGCTTAGTTTTCTGGCCCTTTGAACCCACTCTCTCCTGTCTTCCCAAAGGCTGTTCTAGGATTGGGGTTACCTGGGAGTGGATGCCCTTCTCACCTGACCTCCTCAAGGGAGAGACAGGGCAAGAACAGAATCACTCCGGAGCGTTCCCACCATGGTCAAAGCGTGCAGACCAACATGGGCTGTCACCCATATGTGGTCAGTGTTCCTTGAGGCAGTGCTGCCCAGACTGCACTTTCATAGGAACAGAGCAGTTAAAGTGAATGTGGCTCACCTGTCCCAGGTATTTAGAAAGGCTAAGGCCATAGAGAGGCTACCCTGGAGGACTGCTTCAGCCTACATGGTCCCCAAGGTGGTCGTGTGCAGTGAGAAGTGATTCTGGGCAGAAGAGGCCAGAAGCGATCTTCTGCAAGCGACCCTACGCTTGTTTAAATTAGTCGCTCTCATCTGTGGCCCACGTATTACACCCACCTGGGATCTTTGAACACGAAGGAGCTACAGTCTAACGCTAGACCATCAGCTCTCAAATTACCTGGCGGATTTGTTGGAGTTCAGGATTTTGTGGCTCTGGAACAGGGCCTGGGACTCTGCATTTCGAATCAGCTTACGGTCATGCTGACCTGGCCTGGGGCCAGGCTTTGAGAATCTCAGCTGTGGTGGGTGACTGAATCTGAATCTCTGCAGTTGTGGCTTCAGCATGAGAATTTTGTTGTTGTTGTTCAGTTCCCCAGGTGATTCTGTGAAGGGCTAGGAACTATGTTTGGGTTAATGTTTACCAGTCAGATTGTTCAGGCACTGGTTGAGTGACAGGGCCTTCAACAGTTCCACTGGTTGGACTCGGGAGGTGGCTCAGTGGTTAAAGGTACTTGCTTGTCAGTCTGAGGTTCAAGTCCCAGTGCCCACTTAAAGCCAGATGCACAGATTAGCTCATGCATCTGGAGTTGGTTTGCAGCAAAAAGTCTGGTGTACCCATTCTCTCTCTCGTGTGTGTGTGTGTGTGTGTGTGTGTGTGTGTAACTGGTCACTGACCCATCAAACAGTGCGTTTAGAGGACTTGCCTAGCATGTGTGAGGCCTAGGTTCCATAACTAGCATTGAAAAATAATAATAATAATAATAATAATAATAATAATAATAATAAATGAAAGAGAGTTGAAAAAGACAGTCATTTTCCTTTTGAGAGGGCCAGTCATTAAGCCCCCTTTTCTCTTCAGTTGTGAGCTTTCCTGAGTGATGTCATTAACCCCAAGCCCTTTGACCTCTCTAGCTCATCCCTTCTGAAGTTATTTTCAGGCCAACTATATACAATAGTGGCCTGTTACCCTCATTCTGCGTGTCTTAAACCCTTTCTGTAGATTCTGTTCCTGAGCAGTTCAAGAGCCAATCAACCCGTTGGCTCTGGCTTTTTGGAAGCATCGTTAGTGCTCAGGAGTAGATGAATGGTCCCCATCTAGAGTGGTTTTGCTTCTGTTTTCCTCGAAGTCAGCTTTCCTGTTGTTTGACCTGTGTTTCTTGAAGGTCTGTTTCACAAGGTACTGGAGTGTCTCTTTCTGCCCAGTTTGGCTGGGGATGGAGAACTTTCCTTGTGTCCAGTATGTTGTGTCCTCAGTGGGCCCATATCTCCCTTCTGCTGGTCTCCATCAGGACCACCTCCCAGTTTCATAGCTGTGTCTACAACACATGTGAAGAAGCACATTCAGACAAATCACCACCAAGCTATGGGCCTGAAGCCCAGTGAGTCTGGAGGCCCTGCCACTGGACTCACCCATTCAGCACTCCTAGGCAGAGCTACTGCTGCTGCTAGTAGCCAACGGAGAGCCTCACATTTGCATGTGTGATCTGAAAATTACAATGGAAATGACAAGGCAACACATGCATGGAAGGTGAATTATAACTAAAAGGCTGTTCCTCCCCTTGGCCTGCCTATGAGGATATAGAAATGCCGGGCTACCAGGCAGCTGAGAGATTCCTTCATGCAAAGTAGACCAAACTAGTGAACTAGGGCTTCAGTGGCATTGAATGCCTTTAATTAATTCTGCATCCAACATGAACACTCTGAGGACATGTTCCCTGGGTGGTGGGCTGAGTGTGTGGGAACCAAAGTGTTGGAGCACCTCTCTTGCTGTGTCTGGCTGTAGCCAGGATAGAGAAAGTTCTGGCTTTTATGTACAATCAAGAAAAGAAGGGCTGGGGAAATGGCTTAGCGGTTAAGGCGTTTGGCTGCGAAGCCTAAGGACCCCGGTTCAATTCCCCAGGACTCACGTAAGCCAGACGCACAAGAGGGTGCATGCGTCTGGAGTTTGTTTGCAGTGGCTAGAGGCCCTGGAGTGCCTATTCTCTCTTTCTCTCTGCCTCTTCCTCTCTCTTTGTCTCTAAGATAAAGTACATTAAAAAAAAAAAAAAAGATATTCTGGTTTCTCTTCAGATCGTAAAATCTTTCGCCTTTTACTAAAAAAAAGAAAAGAAAAGAAAAGCTCATGGCCATCAGCAAGGGAAATGTCTTTGATAGGATATGTCAAGTGACCATCTGGAGTTTGCTCTGGAGGGTACAGACGGAGGAAGGAAGGTAGCTGCCTCCTGAGGCCGCCTTGTTGGACAAAAGTCAACACAGAGAATGATTGCCAACCCACTTTTCTATGAAAGTCCCGAGGAAAGAGACAGAGAAAAACTGAAGTGTCTATTAAATGTGTGCTTGCTGCCTGGTCCCTGGTCTATTAAGGAAATAAGACCCATATAATGGAAATTCAATCATGCAACAAATATTTGAGTGTGTACAGTGTGCTCGCAGCGCTGGGTACCGGGAGAGCAGGGGTCCAGTGTCCACAGGGAGATGCTGTGCTGTCAGAGGCCGTCCGCCTCGGCCGTGTGAATGACGGCCCAAGGTGCTTGAGCGCACGGCATGATGTTTTGGGATTCTAAGTGACTAAACCCAGAAATTATCTTTTTTTTTTTTTTAAAAATATTTTATTATTTATTTATTTGATAGCGAGAGATACAGAAACAGGCAGGGAGAGAGAGAGAGAGCGAGAGAGAATGGGCACACCAGGGCCTCCAGCCACTGCAAACGAACTCCAGATGCATGTGCCCCCTTGTGCATCTGGATTACATGGGTCCTGGAGAATCGAGCCTTGAACCGGGGTCCTTAGACTTCAAGGGCAAGTGTTTAACCACTAAGCCATTTCTCCAGCCCCCTATCTTTTTTTAAAATTTATTATTATTATTTTTTTTTGGAGAGAGAGACAGACAGAGAGAGGGAGAGGAAGACAGATAGAGATGGGCACACCAGCAGTGTCTGCTGCTGCTGCGAACGAAATCCAGATGTGCGCGCCCCCTTGTGGTCAAGTGCGGCATTGCACCCTTGCGTCACTTTGCATCTGGCTAAACGTGGGACCTGGAGATTGGAACCGCTGGAGATTGGAACCAGTGTTCTTAGGCTTAGGAGGCAGGCGCCTTAACCCCTAAGCCATCTCTCCAGCCCCAGAAATTCTCTTTTTATTAACAAAAGAACAGCTTTTCCAATTTTGGGCATGATATTCTCACACTCAGCTCAAGTTACTCTTTACTAATCAGAGAACATTTGTCTTGAGTCACACGGAATCACCAAATGATTGGTGTTTGGACTGGTCCAGTTCTCTTGCTTTGAACATGAAGGTGGTCACCCAGAGCTGGACAAGGTAACGCACTAGTCATCCATTGTACTGCTGGTCAGCTGGGACTCTGGGTACAGCTGTCACCTCCCAGGGCCCCTTTCTTTCATCTTCAGAAAAAAAACCAAAAAAACAACGAAGCCAGCTCTGGGCAGGTTTTTGGTCACCCAGGACCAGCTGTCCTCATGCTGAAGAGTCAATGTTTTAAGTGGTCTTGCTGAGCTGAAGTCTGCAGGTGGGTAAGCGTGGACAGGTGGAAAAGCAGCAGCAGTGGACAGCCTTCTGGCCAGCACCTGCTCCCTCGGCAGATAGCTGGGGGCTGGGTGTCACCAAGCGGAAGGGATGGTACAAGGACACTGTCTTCAGGGCCTCCGTGGTACAGTAGGCAGGTGCATGTTTTCGAAAGGGATGGAGTGACTTTCTTTTTTTCTGGAAGCCTCATAGTTCCCTGGGGAAACTTGTGAGGCAGATTCCTTGGAAAGTCGAAATGAGAAAAGTTTTGGTGCAAGACAGACAGAATGGCCTCTTTGGAACAAAGAAATGAGCTGGGTCAAGGGTGTTCCTTTTCTAACCATGAAGGCCTGACAGGGAGGAAAACTGTGGTAAGAGCTGAGTTGGGCTGTTGGTAAAGAGCGGGCACAAGAGTTGGTGCCCAACTTCCCGACGGAAACATGGCCGGGGCTCTGCTCCTAGGGTCTTCCTGCTGGGTTCTGAGGCGCTCCACTCAGTGTCACGGGAGAGAGGAGAGTCAAGGACTTAATGCCAGGGTGTATGCTTGACCCTGTCAGGAGCAGCTGTTCATGTTACAGGGCCGTGGGATGTGAACAATGTTGGTGACAGGACTTGTGGGACCCAGGGATGCTTTCCTCACCCCCCAAGAGCGCCTCTCCTCACCTGCTAACTGCATCCCCTGCATAAGCCAAGCTCTCCAGGAAAATGGGAGGAGTTTACGGTATGGATGCTCTGTAGACTGGAGTTCAAGCCTGAGTTTGACAATTTGCCAACCATGTGCGCAGGGCGGTCCTGCTTCCTGTGTGAGACGAGGTAGAAGTGAATGCAACGTAGAGTTAGTTGTTCCTCAGATTAAAGCACAAGAGGTGTGGCTGGCAGAGGAGGCATTTAAATGGTAGCCCTTATGAAAAAAAAATAATGAAAAGACTTTTGTTTGAAGCAAAAAAAAAAAAAAAAAAGAACGAGTTTGGAAATGGAGCAGTTGTTTAATGAGGAGTCTCAAAATCAGAAACAGCCGCCCGCCGGGAGGATCCGGAACCAGATGGGGATTTCTCACAAAGGGCCCTTGCTCCCTCTGCAGCCCACGCATAGACTTTGTCACCACCACCTACTGGTAGCATCTTGGAACTACAAGCTCCTAGATCTGCTTCTTAGATGAGCAGGAAGGAAGGTACCCGGTGGTTTTGCAGTTGTTTTGATCACTTCAACAGGAGATGTTTGTAAATAAGATGATAGCATCGGGAGACTGTTTGGTCTTGTCTTAGCATAAATGTAGTTTTCTTAAAACCTGACAGTGAAGCTTCCTGCTATGGAGAACATGGGATCTGGCTGTGACAGACGCTTTCAGTGACTTCTGAGTGGCACATTTGGACAGGCTTTCTCGGGGTAGCTCACGCCTGCTTCACATTTGCCTTTTCCTGTCCTCGAAGCAACAGAGGTGACCAGAGGCCCTTCAAGGCACCATAACGTCCATTCACCTCAGGTGTCCCTTGCTGCCTACATGACAGAGCGATTCTAGATGTCCCCACGAGCCAGGAGACGGGAGAGACCCACGTGAGTGAGCAGTGCGACCTTTTATCCTGAGATTTTGTTTGAAAGCAGTTTCCGAGGGAGAAGGCCACTGTCCGTTGCGGTCCCCCTCTGTTCTGCTGTGATCTGGGGCTCAGGACACTGCACTGTCAGTAAGGCCAGAAACAAGGCGTCTCTGCAGCCGGAAATGGGAGAGAGACAGTGTGTAACACTACTGAGTGCCATGTCTGGTGCCAGTTTCTGAAAGCTGAAGGAGACCCGCTGCACTTGGACTTGTTTCCAGATGGACGAGAGTAGATCGGCTTGTGCTAAATGAGTAGAGGGTGAAGCCCTTGGAGCCTCATAGGGCACACCCACCTCCTGGGACCTAGGAGAAACACAGTGGCCTCTGCCTGGTCTCTGAGAAGATTCAGTCTCATGGATGTCATGTCCTGTGTCCCGTCTGTGTATGCAGAGAACACATCTGCTTAGAGACCCGAGAAAGGCCACAGCTTGTAGGACTTCCTCAGTTCTTTCATACTGCATGGCGTGGAGATTGGCAGCTCTGTTTCAGAAATCAGACAGGCCACATTTGAGATCTGTAGCACTTGCCAGCCGGGGGACCTTGCTCAAGTTGTTGACCCTATCAGACACCCCTGTATTCAGTGAGCAACTACTCCTTGAGGGGCTGCACTGTGGCCCTAAGGTATGACAGTGGCCATAGCAGGTAGGCTGAGGGGACAAACAAAGGCCTGAGGACACGAGAGATGGGCAGATGCAAGCGGGGGGAGCATATCTAATCAAACCACCTTCTTTAGTTGGCCTGGCACCTTCCTGGCTTTAGTCAGGTCCTTTCCTTAATGGGGAAGGGCCACATGGGAATGTGTTCTCAGAGTCGAGACCTCACTGTACTGACACCCGTGCGTCAAGTCCCCGGGGGAGGGTGCTGTCAAACAGCTTTCTCTCTTCACTCCGATCCGGCTCTTCTCCCCCTCCTGATGCATAAGTTGTAGTCTGCGTGCTTTGTAAGTTTCGTGTTGTTAAATCCCCTTTAAGAACAATGCAGTGGCCCTGGACTGAGTTGAACATCACACACAGGTTGCTAGAATAGACCAGAGCAAGCTATTCCCAACACAGAAAAGACTCTTCTGCACTTAGAACCAACAAACTTGTGTTAATGTGAGAGGGTCTCATCTGACGGTGAGACGAGGGGTTGTATCTGCAGGTAGTGGAATGAACTATCTAGAATGACCCAATAGTGTTGGTGTAGTTGATATTTTCCAAGCCCTTGACTCCAGGAATGCTCCTGAAACCTAGAGTCCTTGCGGTGGGGTCTTTAGAATGGCTTGCTTTGGCTTTTTATTTATTTTTATTTTTTGGTTTTTCAAAGTAGGGTCTCGCTCTAGCCCAGGCTGACCTGGAATTCACTATGTAGTCTCAGGGTGGCCTCGAACTCATGGCGATCCTCCTACCTCTGCCTCCCGAATGCTAGGATTAAAGGCGTGCGCCACCACGCCCGGCTAGGCTTGTTTATTTTATATGTGTGTTCTTTATTTTCCAGATCAGCTTGAAGGTTTATCATACTTAGAACCTACCAGAGCCTAAGGTGGCTCCCAAATGTAGCAAGCACTAAGTGTCTGATGAGTGACTAATGAATTTCAATAGCTCTGGACTCAGCCAGTGCTTGTGCTGTGCTATTGTAAGACTGTGGTGCAAGTTTGATTGAGAGACACGGAGGCAGATTTCTTTTTTGGTGGGGGGGGGCTTATTAGGGAAAGTAGGATGGTGTGGAAGAACAGAGAGAGGTTCCAAAGCTGAGTCTTCAGTTCTTTTAAGAAGTTTCTGGGGCGAAAGGGGTGTGTTTGGGATGAGAGCATGAGAAGAGTCGTGGAAGCAGGGGACGACAGAGTGGGAGAGAGCGAGGGCTCTGGTTGTTCAGGCTGTGGGGGAGAGGCTGTTCGGCCCTGCTGCCTGGCTGGGTAGGGTTTGGGAAGGGTCAAGAAGGCACTAGATATCATTAATTGACAGTTACCTCAGGCCAGGCAGCATTGCATATGTGTGCTAATAATTATAATTTACTTTTTCTTGAGGTGATACAAAGCTCTAATAACAAACCTTCTTTTATACCAATATGTTAATCTAACCATTTATTAACAGAAAAACAATACGAACCAGCTCTCATCATGTGCTAGTGATTCAAGATAATATAAAGCACAACCTTGCCCGTGAATGGGGGGTTTCCACCATTCATACAAAGACAGAGACATTCAAAGGAATTGAAAATGAGTTAGCATTGATATAGCTGTGAATAGCATAATAAATAATCTGAAATAGAGGGAGTTCTTTCTGCTTGAGTAGGGAGTTTATGTGAGCTGAGACTTAGAGATAAGGAGGATTTGTTTGGGCGATAAGAGGTGGTGGGTCCGGGCAGAAGGAAGAACATCACCCATCACTGAGGTACCCGTGCAGCCATGTGTGAGAAGCTGGGAAAAGAGACTTCTTGTGTGGGAGACGGGACAAGGTATACGAGTTTGGTCAGAATCTCAGAAGCCTAGAATACCCAGAGAAATGACAGAAGGGAGAAAAAGACCTGGGGGGAGAGGGGAGCAGACAGTGAGGCTATGACACAGAAAGGAGCTACCTCTGTGAATGAAGCCAAACCCTTCACAGCAAGAGAGGTAGAGCATGCATGCCAGGGGAGGCCATGAGAACTGTTGGCTTAAGAATCTTCGTTAGTTAGTATGTGATAAGTGACCTTCCCTGGTCTGAAGATTACAGAATCGTTTTGAGCACCTTAATCCAGACTCAGAGACCCCTTCCTTCACCCGTGGTCCAGCAGCGAATCCAGCAGCAGGTGAGGCCCGCAGCCTCCAGGCCTGAGCCTTATTGATCCCTGGTTGTCATTTCCAGCCCAGGAGGTCAGTTAAACAAGTGTGCTCCGGGTTACTTTTCCAGGGACCTGATGGCATGATGATTGTCCCCAGCTTCGTTATCCAACCCTCCCCCCTCCTCCTAAAGTAGCAGCCATTCCGTGAATGTGTGTTGTTAAGGAGAATTCTGTGGGTGCCAAATAGATGACAAATGGTATTTAGAGACTTCAGGGTTTCAAATAATAACAGTACCTTCCATGCCTTCGTGGCAGATGGTTAGACGCCGTGCTGTGCCCACTGCAGCCATTATGCCATGGAACACACGCACACATGGGTTCGCATTGCCTCCCTGGTGCAGGTGACTAAGAAGTGGCAGACCCTGCCCAGGATCACAGGGCTCACTCGGGTGAAGCCCGACCTCCGTGCACGCGTCCTCTATCGGAGTGTGTGGGTTCTGTTGTCATTTTGTTCTTGCGACCACGCTGCATCCCCTGTGCTTGGAAGCAGCGTTGCTGAAGCTAGGAGAATGGAAGGGACATGTCACACACCAGAGTGGCCAGAGAAATGAGGTTGCTCAGCAGGTGTCATCAAAATGGATGACTTGTGCCCTGGGCCTTAGAGTCAAGATAGAAAAATGGAAAGGGAGTGGGGAGAGCGATGCTGACAGATGAGGAGTGAGCACAAGGGTGCATCCGTGCTAATAGAGAGTGGGCACACGACGGCCGCTCTGCACTAACGGTCATGAAGTGTAGTTGCTCAGCTGTAAAACGAGGAAGTGGGGTGGGGGAGGGGGCAGCTCTTCACCCTAGAGACAGAGGCAGCCAGAACCTCTGGCTGCAAACCATGGCTGAAATGTTTCTGCAATGCTGAAGCCTCACAGGTCCAAAGGAAAGGTCACAGGGAACAAAAGCGCTTGACATTTAGGGAAACTTTGCCTTGACATTGGACTTCAGGACTTCATCTTCTGGATCCTTGGGAAATGTAAGACCCAGGACCTCTGGGAGCCTGAAGGAAAAATTACTGGGGTCAAAAGGGGTGCGGGCCCAGATTTTCTCTCTTCTAGTGTGAACCCAAGGAGCGATTCTAAATACCCTTCATTGACACTCTCCTGCCCAGGCTCCTCCCGAGCCTCTGTTCCCACCTCCTGCCTGAAAATGTCACAACACACTGCACCCATCTAAACCCACTGCCATACAGGAGAAGGGGAAGCAGGGGGATGGGAACATAAAGTAATATTGAGTGAGGGTCTGTGGTCCAGCAATAGGGAGACATCTCAATGAGGTGGAAGTTTCTCTTCCTTGTAAATGCCCCGTGTTTGAAATGTCCACTATAACTTCACTTTGAACCTGTTACTCTTTTTTCTTTTGTTTTGTTTTTCGAGGTAGGGTCTCACTCTGGCCCAGGCTAACCTGGAATTCATTATGTAATCTCAGGGTGACTTCAAACCCATGGTGATCTTCCTACCTCTGCCTCACAAGTGCTGGGATTAAAGGCGTGTGCCACCACGCCCTGCTCAAGCCTGTTATTCTTTTTTTTTTTTTTTTTTTGAGACAGAGAGAGACAGAGAGAGAGGGAGAGGAAGACAGATAGAGATGGGCGCGCCAGCAGCCTCTCAGCTGCTGTGAACGAAATCCAGATGCGTGCGCCCCCTTGTGGTCAAGTGTGGCATTGCGCCCTTGCGTCACTTTGCATCTGGCTAAACGTGGGACCTGGAGATTGGAACCGCTGGAACCAGTGTTCTTAGGCTTAGGAGGCAGGCGCCTTAACCACTAAGCCATCTCTCCAGCCCAAGCCTGTTATTCTTAATCCACCAGGGCAAGAGCAAAGTCCAATTCACTAGCATTTGTCTGCATCACGTCATCACAGATCACACAAATCCACAGAAATGACATTGGAAATGGAGAAGAACTTGGAAAGTTGGAAAGTAGTCTTCTCTCCATCTCCACTTGGTCTGGCTCTGGCCTTGGAGATGCATCCCTCGGGTTGTGGGAGACAAATGCTCATGATAAAAGGCAAATTATCTGGACAAGGAACCGAGGCAAACCCCTCCATTGCCAATCCGCTCTGGGTGTGTTTGCGAACATTGTGAAGTGTTATCAGTTCAGCCGCCCCCTCCCCTCCCCCACCTCAGCTGACATTTACTTTCCTGGAGAGGAGACACACAGTCCAGGAATGGGATAGCCTGACTGGCGGCAGCATGGGTCAGAGGCATTTAAGGACTTCCTGTTTCATCAGCAGCATTGGGGTGGGCTTTGGCAGGAACACGGCTGCTGTAGAGTCACAGGCTGCCATTCGTGGACAAGTGCGTTGACTTGATCCACTAGTGCTGTTACTGTGGCTGTTGTTTAAGGTCCTTAGAGACAACGAGATGCCTGAGGAAATCCTCCTAAAAGGCTAGGCAGAGGGACGAGAGATTTCCCACGGGACTGTTTCTGTCTCTCACAAAAATCCAGGTGTGAAGCCGGGTGTGGTGGCGCACACCTTTAATCCCAGCACTCGGGAGGCAGAGGTAGGAGGATTGCCGTGAGTTCAAGGCCACCCTGAGACTACATAGTGAATTCCAGGTCAGCCTGGGCCAAAGCGAGACCCTACGAAAAAAAAAAAAAAAAAAAAAAAAAAAAAAAAAAAATCCAGGTGTGTTTTCTTCCCGCCATTGCTAAAGCCTCAAAGCATACCTATGAGTTTTCTGAGGGGTGTTGTGACATTTAAGTCATTGAGGGATGATCTTTGATGATCTTCAGTTCTTTCTTCTGCTTATGTAAATGTGAACCTATGTACATATATGTCTGTATATTCCTATATATTGCCTACATGACTATTTCTCAGCACCCCATTCATCTGCCTAAGTATATAATGCGTGTGTACTTGTGTCTGTTTATAATTATCAGATATATACAGATGTGTGTCCACACTCTAACCTGTTCCAAGAAACACACCCATATACTCGCATACATGTAAGTAAGTGAGAAGAAAGAAGAGGAAACCGCCCAAAGGATTACATTTTCTGTTTGAGGGCCTGAGACGTTCTTTCAAAATATGCTCCCTTCCTAGCTGGGCTGCGTCTAGAGGGGTGATGTCATGCGGTCATTACAGGTAGTGGCTTTGGAGTCAGACACTTTGGTTCAGATGCTCTGATATGTTGTTGTGACCCTGGGACCTAACTTTTTTTTTTTTAATATTTATTTTTTATTTATTTATTTGAGAGAGAGAGATACAGAAATAGGCAGGCAGAGAGAGAGAGAGAGAGAGAGAGAGAATGGGTGCGCCAGGGCCTCCAGCCACTGCAAACGAACTGCAGATGCATGCACCCCCT
The DNA here is from genome assembly GCA_036365145.1 of Orientallactaga sibirica. Lineage (NCBI taxonomy): Eukaryota > Metazoa > Chordata > Mammalia > Rodentia > Dipodidae > Orientallactaga > Orientallactaga sibirica. The sequence continues at coordinate 6,636,994 of JAEOAD010001268.1, forward strand.
TGTGCATCTGGCTTACGTGGATCCTGGAGAATCAAGCCTCGAACCGGGGTCCTTAGGCTTCATAGGCAAGTGTTTAACTGCTAAGCCATCTCTCCAGCCCTGGACCTAACTTCTTAAAGGCTGTTTCTCCACCTGAAGAACACAGCTAATCTTCCCTGCTGCTCTGTGGGTTGTTGGACTACTTCAATCAAGGGGAAAATTGGTAGAAAGAGTGTGGTCCCCTGCCTGCTAAGCATAAGTGCCCAGAGAGGGCCGCCGGGCTCTTTAACAAGGAACAAGAGGCTCATCTCATGATTAGGGCTGGAATTTCAAATTCAAGTTTCCCTTGGGTGACAGAGGTGTCAATGATCACTATTACTCACTTGTGCCTGGTATTGGGAAAGCAAAAAGCTGAGTGTGCAGAAGGCAACATAGAGCTGAGAAGAAGTGACAGAGGAGTGCTCAGCACTGAAACATCTCTATCACACCCTCCAAGGCTCAGGGTCCATTGCGGAAGAGGTGGTGAAAAGAAAGTAAGAGCCAAAGGAAGGGTAGGACTCCTTACAACGTGCTCCTCCAGACACAAAATGGCCTGGATATCCATGACCTCACAGTGCCTGACACTACCTACACAAGGCCATCATAATAGGAGGAAAAGATCATGACATCAAAATAAAAGAGGGACTGATTGAGAGGGGGAGGAGCTATGTTGGACAGTGGAGTTGCAAGGAGGAAAGTGGGGGGATTATCATGGTTTACTGTCTATAATTATGGAAATTGTCAATAAAAAATAAATTAATTTTTTAAAAGCTGGGCTGGAGAGATGGCTTAGCAGTTAAGGCGCTTGCCTGCAAAGCTTAAGAACTCAAGTTCAAATCTCCAGGTCCTACGTAGCCAGACACACAGGGATACAAGCGAGAAATGTCACACATGCACACAAGGGCGCATATGCATCTGGAGTTTGTTCACAGCAGCTGAAAGGTCCTGGCATGCCCATTTTCTCTCTCTCACTCTCTCTTCTCTCTCTCTCTATCTGTCTTTCTTTCAAGGAAAAAAAGAAGCTGTGCCTAGAGCACTTAGACTAACTGCTGCTGGCCATAGTGCCACCCACAAGCCACTGGATCAAGTAGTTCTGGTCATCACTGGCTCTGAGTGGACCTAGAGAACTCAGCTCTCCTCTTTGGACTATAGTTAACCCACCAGCGAACCCCCAGACCCTCCTAGCTTGGTCTTCTCAGAGTAGCATGGGGGGGCGACATTGACTTAAAGAATGACACCTTCTCTCAGGGATTTGACTCCTTAGGTTTGGTGGTAGAGGGAGCACACACCCTCTTTTATTTTATTTTATTTATTTATTTATTTATTTATTTATTTATTTATTTATTTATTTTATTCTTAGGTTTGGTGGTAGATGGAACACACATCTTTTATTTACTCACCCTAACGAGGCTGACCTGAGCTGAGCTCCTCGGGGCACTGAAGATTTTAGTGTTTTTAGTTTTCAGATGAGTTGGAACTGTTAGCTGAGTCCCTGCTCACTTTGTTTATATGTGAAAGGAAGTTTCAAAGGCCAAGGTTGAATAGCCAGTCTTTCATTCTAAAAAAAGACAAGTGTTGTATCCTCACTGGGAGCCTTTGAAAATGCAGATGTCACAGCCCAGGCCCACCTCTCCCTTCACTTCCCCTGCTCAACAAAGTTTCTTATTATTTGTGGTTGTTTTAAAAGTTCTTTCAGCCAGGGTTGAAGCCCACAGGGCTAAAGGAAATGCAGCTTCCAGTGTGCATGGAGAGAGAAGAAGGAAGGAGGGTTGTCTGCTGACCAGAGACCCCTAGTCACATGCAGTAATGGCCAACTTCAGTGCTGTGGGCAGAGAGGGCACATGCGAGGTCAGAGCTTCTCAATTCCAAATGACCATCAGACTCACCCAGTGACCTTGGAAAAATACGGAGTCCCGGGGCCCACGCAGATTTGCTGAACTGAGATTTTTTTTTTTTTTGGTTTTGCAAGGTAGGGTCTCACTCTGGCCCAGGCTGACCTGGAATTCACTATGTAGTCTCAGGGTGGCCTTGAACTCCTACCTCTGCCTCCCAAGGGCTGGGATTAAAGGCGTGCGCCACCACGCCCGGCTTTGAACTGAGATCTTTATGGACAGAAGTGAGGAATGTTTATCCGGGTTACTATTGCTATTAATTATTCTACTAAAGCTTCCCAGATAACAGGTTCAGAAACATGGGGAGAGGTCTCCCTTCCTGTCGCCTAGAGGTCCACCGGGGAGAACACTGACAAGTGGGGGTCCCTACACAAGGTACATCCTGTCTCTAAGCCTTTAGCTCATCTTTTATTAAAGCGGGAACTGTAGTGGTATGTGTTTCATAAAAGTGTTTTGAGGGCTTAAATAATTTTAATGCACGTAGACTGTTAGGCAGATCCTAGATGTTTCGTGTGCCCAAGATCAGGCCACCACCAGTCAAAGACTCAAATAGAAGGTACAGATTTTAAGAGAAACTTGTAGGATTTTAGAGTTGGAATAACTAATTCTGTCCCTGAAGTATTAGGCACATGTAAAACCTCTCTCGGGAGAACTGGAGGAAGAGTGTGTCACACTCAAAACACGCTTGTTAGGAGTAAAAGCCCTTCTCGGGAACACGGCGAGGTCACGGTGGCTCTCTACGACAAATCAATCAGCACACCTTTGCCGTGCGTCTTCTGCTTGCTCAGCTGTGCCGCGCATGTCCCAGATAACAAGGATGTCACCTCCTTCAGGCCTTGGCCGTCTGGTCTGAGAGCACAGTTAGCCCTGTGAAGAAAGGAGCAGATGTGTAATGAATCATGTCACTGGTGCTGAACGTGTCACCAGAGCTCTCCTGGGCTGAAGGGTTTCAGGAGCGTAACTAGATGACTCCCGAAAAGGTCTATGGAGAGTCGAGACGCGGCATGTACATCCTAAACAAGGGCAGCCAACGAGAGGCTCCGAGCAGCAGAGTGTCTGCGACAGGAGTGACAGCAGCTAGCGATGTAAGCAGACAGGTTGCCTGGGATGAGCAGTGTGGATTTCTGTCACTTCAGGCTGCAGACACTTGTGATCAGGGCATCTGGGTCTGGCTGCCCTATGGGTACCACGCTCTACAGGCATTTGTCCCTGGTCTTACTGTGAACACATGCCCAGGCTGGGTGTGTGCAAGCTGTGGGCCCAGCATTGCCCAGAACCATGGAGGAAGGGACAGGCAGTGGTCATCTCTAGGGCTAGGCCACTGGGGTAGGGAACAAAAAGAGCAAGTGACCTCTGTTCTCTGTGCCACCACTTAGGGGGAAATCAGTACATCCCCTGTCCCAAAAGACTACATTCTGGGGGCTGGAGAGATGGCTTAGCAGTTAAGGTGTTTGCCTGCCAGCCTAAGGATCCCGGTTCGATTCTCCAGGTCCCACGTAAGCCACATGCACAAGGGGGTGCATGCATCTGGAGTTTGTTTGCAGTGGCTAGAGGCCCTGGCGCGCCCATTCTCATTCTCACTCTCTCTCTTTCCGTCTCTCTGTCTCTAATAAATAAATAAATAAAAATCTTAAAAAAAAAAAAAGACTACATTCTGTTTTGCTATCTGTGGATCGTTAAGCTTTTTGGTCTTCAAGTACATTTAAAAAAATAAAATAAGTAAAACCCCGGTTAGTTTTTATCCTTTAGGTTTGATTATCAGCTAAGATCTTCATTTAGAGTCAGCAGCTGAGAATAGAACAAAGAATTTTTTTTTCCCCAGAAGATCTGGGTCCATGATTTAATCCAGGCCAGGGAAGTGGGCTGATTTTTATGCTCAAATGTGTCTGTAGAAATGAGCCTATGGAAAGCCTGCCGTGGTGGCACACGCCTTTAATCCCAGCACTTGGGAGGCAGAAGTTGGAGGGATCACTGTGAGTTCAAGGCCCGCCTCGGATTACATGGTGAATTCCAGGTCAGCCTGGGCTAAAATGAGACCCTACCTCAAAAGAGAGAGAGAGGAAGGAAGGAAGGAAGGAAGGAAGGAAGGAAGGAAGGAAGGAAGGAAGGAAGGAAGGGAGGGAGGAAGGGAGGAGGAAATGAGCCTATGGAATCCACAACATTTTCCCCTCAGCACCTGTGAGGTTTTGAGACACTTCAGGGCAGAGGGAAGTAGAAAATTTCTTGCCTTATATCTCTCAGAACCCAGGCTGCAGACCCTGGAGAGAGCTCTGTCAACTCCAACTTGTGCCGAGTTTTGATTTGGGCAGTGTGTGGCGTGATGTGTGTGGTGTGTGCACAAGAATGCTGGGTGTCCTCTGTCACTCTCCTGCTTCTTTCCTTGAGACAGAATCCCTCGCTGAACTTGGAACTACCATTTTCCATCCGACTGGCTGACCCGACGAGTGGGCCCTGGCGATTCTCCTGTCTCATCTTTCTGCAGACATGCACTTCCAGGCGCATGCAGCCATGCTCAGCTGTTCAGATGGGGGCTGCGGCTCTAGCTCTGAAGGTCTCTGGCCCTCATGCTAACGAGGGAAGTGCTCTTACCTTGCTGAGTCATCTCCCTGGTACCTCACGTTTAGATTTAACCAGTTTGGAATTCAGCACGAGTGGGCACTCACAGACAGGCTGTGCAACTGACTAAGTGCTTGATGTGGTGGCATGTAGTTTTGAAGGCATTTCATGTTTGTTTCGGGTTCAGTAATTTTACAAAATGAGGTACGGTCCGATGGACTTAGTAGGAAAATAATTATAAACCGTGGTCTACTTACAAGATGTTGTGGGTTTCTGAAAAAGATCCTGTTTCTGAGGCAGAGTGAGCTTTTGTGAAGGACTGCTGTCTATGAACTGAAGTCTGGCCACCTCTGCACTTGGGGAGCTGCACACTGAATTCCTGCTCTGAGCCTCCTTCGTGGCTGTTGAACCCCCGCATCCTGCTAGGCCCTGGACTGGTGACTCCTACTCTTGGGGCTTTATGATTGTGGTGGTTTGGATCAGGTGTCCCCCATAAACGTATGCGTTCTGAATGTTTGCTCCCCACCGATGGCTATTTGGAAAGTGGAACCTTGCCAGAGGAGGCGCGATGTTGAGATGGGCTCAGAGGTATTATAACAGCCAGTTCCCTTGGCCAGAGTTTGGCTCACTCTCCTGCTGCCGTCACACACCTGCTGTGGCAGAGGTAATGTCCAGCCCCTGCTCATGTCATGTTTTCCCCTGCCATCATGGAGCTTCCTCTTGAGACTGTAAGCCAAATTAAAAGCTTCCCTCCCATCAGCTACTTTCGGCTGGGTACTTTGTTCTAGCGACAAGAAGGCAACTCAGCCAGGATGGAGCGTTCCGGTCTGTGTGTTGTTAGGAACAGAGGGAGACGGTGGGGTGCCAAAGCCACCTGTTCCTGGGTGCTCCTCTTTAGAGGCCCTGGGCCCTGAAAGCCTGCCCTTCTGGCTAGAGATGTCCTCCCCATGCTGGTGGCCTCTGTCCTCTCATGTCCCCCAGTAAGCCAATATTGGTGTGGCATGGGAGCTGTGTTGCAGATAAGGAATGACTACTTCCCTTCCCTGGTATGCCTGCTCTTTCTTTAGAAGGGTTAAATACATCAATAGCTTCTTCTCCAGAATGAATCCAGACCTATTTTTAGTGCTTTGAACATGTTGACTCTTACATAAGGTTCATTCAGTATATATAAACTATCCAGTAAATATTCTCTCATGAGAAGAATGGTATTTTGGTCTGTTTTATTTCTTGGCCCTTTGGTTTCTAATTTAGGGCCAGCAAACACACGGCTCTACCTTGGTGTCTTGGGCTGCGGGCTGAATGCCTGGGCTGGTCTCGGCATCTTCGCGGTGATGAGGCGCTCGATCCTTCCCCAGGTGCCTCATAGGTGTAGGGCGACCTCGTAGTGCCACGGAGAAGCCACAGAGCAGGGCAGAGCCTCTTCATGCCTCAGGGCAGCGGGTGCAGGGCTAAGAGCATCCCCGTGCCACTGCGACTATCACTACAACCCTCTGTCCTGACAGCGCCCTGCTTCTGACCTGTCACCACCTTCCTCCTTCTCCGTGTGTTTGGAAACTTTGAGCAGCAACTGGTTCAGAGCTGGGGCTGTAACAGTCTTCTATTCTGTTGCCTTGGGAATTCGCTTGCTCGGGCTGCCTGAACAAAGTACTGCTGAACACGTGACTTCACCGAAGCTGATGGTCCCACAGCTCAGAAGACCAGAGGTCCAGTCTCCTATGGCCTCTCTTCTTGGCTTGGAGACGGTCACCTTCTCTTTGTATCTTCATGTCACCGCCCCTCTTTGTGTTTGTCCCTACCCAAGTATCACCTTCTAAAAAGAACAGCAGTCACTTTTAATGACCTCCTTTAACCTGATTCTGCTTTACATATCCTGCCTTTGAAGTACAGTCACATCCTGCAGTGCAGGGTTGGGACTTCACCCGGAGCCTTGGTGCTCACAGCAGAGTCCATCCGTGCATCTGTCTCCACATGCTAGGTGACCGCATGAGGGAGAAGCACCCAGGTTACATTCCCACAGAGGAACCTGTGGTGTGGTGGAAGGAAGCCTTGGAAACCGGATGATTCCCTCAGGCTGGGGAGAGAGCCATTCTGGAGGAGGCGACAGGCGCTAGCTCCCCTCTGGACTGGACAGTGGGGACAGAAGTTGAGGGAGGACGGAGGACTTCCTTTCCCCCACACAGGTGCTCTCTCTAGACAAGCAAGGGAGGGGGTGAAGGCGAGCGGCTCCTCCTTCCTCACTGCCTGTCCTCGGGGTGCAGGCGGGGGAGGGACTTTGTCGTTTCTGTCAGCGCTCTCTCAGAGTTCACACGAGGACAGGTGAGAGATGTTTGCAAGGGCTCAGAACTCTGGTGGGAAGTGGAACGTGGACGAGAGGGTCTGCTGAACTGCCAGCCAGCGTGTGTCTATGCATGGACTTGTATGTGGAAGACAGTGGTGGGACACTGAGAAGGGGCAGGGCCCTAGAAGAAATCTGGAGTGACCTGGCTTAGGAGATTCTGAACCTCAGAGCTCCGCAGGCAAGCGGATGGTCCTTTTTCTAAAGCAGTAGTGCACCAATAGATCCCGCGTCTCATGTACTAGCCCAGGATTACAGAAAGACTCGTAATAGGAGGTTTTATGAATATATGAAGTCACCTCTGTTGTACCATGCTGTGTCCTCCGTGCTGTTGCTGTTCTGCCCCACGAGCAGGGTTCACAGAGCTGGGAGAGACAGTGCCATTGCTTATGACCCAGGGTCCAGAAAAGCATCTCCCCCTTTGTGCAGGCACAGAGAGCAGATTGGTTATTGGTCCCTTGGCTAGTTGCTGAAGGGCTCTTGGCATATCTTGTCCTCCTTGAGAACAAGCCTTCTGCCCTACACTGATACACAGTCAAAAAGATGCCCCTGCTTCTCCAAGTGCAAAGAGAACGCCAGGTTTGTTGACACGGCACCAGGAGTTGACCCAGGGGAGGGAGCTAGAGAAGCAGCTCCACCCAGGGGCTTTGGCTTTACAGGGCTTTGTTCTCAAACACAACAGGAAACTCTTCTTGGTTGAATACAGCACTCAATGGACACATGACAGCTAGTCTTGTGTTTTCAGAAAAACTGCCTCATTGTTGGCACCATCCTGAGCTGCTCAGAGGATCGCTGTGCAGAGACACCTCAGCAGGGATAAAGGGAGGCGTCTGAACATCCATCTTGCTTGATCTCCCATCCCGCACACAGATGCACGAGCTGCAGGGCTGTTTCTTTACTCAATTTGGCTTTCGATCACCACCCCACTCTCTCTGGATCAGGGGCCTAAGAGGGACTCTGAAACTACTTCATTAACCCCATCATTTTGTTCAGGAGGCAGCCGAGGTTCGTAAAGGATCAGAGGATTGTTCCCAGACACAAAGCAAAGTTGATGCTGCAGTACGCCATGGAGCTCAGACCTCCAGGCTCCCAATAGGTGTTCCTTTCCCGGGTGACAACGGGGCTCGTCATTCCTCCTGCTGACGGGGTTACCTGGAATGCTCTCCCCATCGTCCCACCTCTGCACCACTCGGCACATTTGTAGAGATTCAGACACAGCTCAGGCTGGTGAGCCCACCTACATCCCTCATGAACATCCCTCACTGACTCCTAGCAGGCATAGTCTTGGGTTATGTTAATAAGACAGACATCTTTCTAGCACTCACCATGCCCCAAGCACTACTGTAAACATATGACTTTGGTCTTCTCATTTGATCCTCATTGGTCAGTTGAAGAAACCAAAGCACAAAGAGGTTAAGGAACTTTCTAGAATTTATTTAACTTGATAAATAGGTCAGGGTTGGGGCCCAGGTAATCTCATGCTAGGTCCATGTCTTTAGCCATTCTATGGCCTTTTCTATAAAGAACTCAATAATGCCACCTATCCTGGGTGACACGTGGCTAGGAAGTGAAAGGGATTTTGGAGCCTTCCTGGAAGCGTGATTATTCTCTAGAACCTTCCCGGAATGTGGTGGTTCTTTGCATTTGGATGCTCCTCGACCTCCAATCCAGGGTAGAAAACTCTGAGTGAATAGACGTGACTCACTTTCAGCCTGCATGGTACCCTCAAGGATGCCAGCAGAGCATCCTGAAGCCAGGCATGACAGGAGGGTCCTCTGTCTTCCACAGAGATCCCTGAGGGCAGCAGACTCAAGGGAGCCGGAAGAGTCCCCACACATCATGAGTTTGACTTGTGCGGTCAAAGTCCTTGCAGACTTTGATTCTGCACAGCCTTGTTGAGTCTGTCCCCAACCCGCTGCGAGTGCAGCCAGCACGTCTGTAGATGACAACGTCATGTCACAATTTCAAAACGCTGGGTACCCAGCCTGTGTAGAATATGAACTGAAGGGGAGGGGAAAGCTCTAAGAATAACTCTTCTGCTGTTCCTCACCTCTAAATTTTCCAAAACGTTAATTGTGTCTTCAAACCTTCCCTCTTCCAGTGCTACTGAAGTGGTAGCTCGAATATGTCACAAATTGTCTCTCAGAGAATAAGGGATAAATGTTAACTGTGAAAACCGTTGAGTTGGGGGTTGAGGGGATGGCTCTGTCGTTAAAGGTTCTTGCTGTTAAAGCCTGAAGTCCTGGATCGGATTCAATAGCACCCATGTAAAGCCAGATACACAAAGTGGTAGGTATAGGCATCCGGGGTTCGTTTGGCCACAGCAAGAGACCATGGTGTACCCATGCACTCTCTCTGGCTCTCATAAGTGAGTAAGTAAGTAAATAAATAAATAACAACGTTTTAAGTGTCCATTCATCAAAAAAGTTGAGGGTATGCTGACTTAAACACAGGCTGAACAGTTTGATTTTCCACAGGGTTTATTAAGGACCTTGCTACACAAATGTCCCTTGAAAAGAGAATGAGTCTAAAGTTGGTCAAAGCAGAAGCCTCTGCCCTCATCTCACATGTAGCTGAGGAAGTGCCTTCTAGGCCCGTTTGTTCTGCAGTGATGGGTGACTAGTCAGAGTCTCTGGCCCAGTGACTAGATGTCAAGGAAACCCAGGCGGCTCTGGTCACTCGGGGGCTCTGAGCTCCTCTCAGTGCCTCTCCTGCACTTCAGCTGTATCCAGGAGCCATCATGCCAGCAGCTCTCTGTATCTGCCCCGCTAAGCTGTCTGCTGCCTTTCCTCCCGACTGCTCCTGGGTTGCGGCCTCAGGACATGGGCTGCTGCAGTCTGACCCACACGAGGGAGGCCTTGCGGATGGCCTCCTGTGGATGCTCTCAAGGGGTACTTTCATCTGTTTCCTACACGCAAGTTCTGGGCACAATTCTTTGGCGAAATGATTTGAAAAGCTGCAAACTACTGAGTGAACTGAATCCCATTATTTGGCATTTGAGGCGCATTCAGGCTGTGTGCTGCTCAAGCCCTTTTGCAGGCCCCGCAGCCCTTAGAAGGCTGCAGTGCAGATGCAGGGCGAGAGTGCACTTCCTGCTACCCAGCACCCGTGGGGCTTCTGCTGGCCAGAGGTATGTGGCCTTGAACCGTGCTTCCTAGATTTTACTGAGCAGCAGGGCGTTTTCCTAAAAATTAAGGAATCATTCACCCTGAATGCCCAAGACTGTGTGGGATGGATCCAGGGACATTGCCCGGGAAAAGATACTTCATCTTTAGACAGCTCTGGATGGAGTGTCATTTCTGTGCCACGGAACCTGGAGCCTTCAGAGACTCCCTGCTCTGGTACATGTGAACAGGGTCGGTCTCTACAAGGCAGGAGGCACAGATGCCTATTACTTTAATCCCACTCACATAGTGGACTTCAGTCCTGAGACCAATACGACTGCTCACTGTTGCAAGCGCTGATCAGTGAACATGGAGACTGGAGCTGTGGTAGCTGCTCAGGCTCCTCTCGGAGGGTTTATTGAGGAAGGAGTTCTGACTCTGTCTCCAGGGATTACGTTTTAAGAGGCCTGAGGCAGAAGCTGGAAATCTACATCTATGACCAGCACACCCTCTTGCCAGCACCCCTACCCTGTGGCTTAGATCATTTTGCCTATGTGGGCTATTCAGGGGAATAGTTGATTAAAAGATGGGCAGAGGGCTGGAGTGGACATTTTTCTAAAGATGTCATGCAAATGTCCAGATAAGAACAGGGGAGGTGGTTGGCATCACTAATCATTAGGAAAAGCAAATCAAAACTGTAGTGATAGCCGGGTGTGGTGGCGCACGCCTTTAATCCCAGCACTGGGGAGGCAGAGGTAGGAGGATTGCCAAGAGTTTGAGGCCAGCCTGAGACTACATAGTGAATTCCAGGTCAGCCTGAGCTAGAGTGAGACCCTCCCTTGAAACCCCCCCCAAAAAAAAAAAAACAAACAAACAAACAAAAAAAATGTGTAGTGATAGACCACCTCATCCTCCTATCTGATAGGGTGGATGTTACCAAAAATAAATAAGTAAATAAATAAAAAATATAAGAAATGTTGGCAAGGGAAGAGTATGGGGAAAAAAAAGAGAACCCTTGCATACTGTCAAAAATGTAAATTAATACAGCCATTATGGAAGCATTATGGAAATTCCTCAAAAAAATGAAAATACAACTACCATATGACACAGTAGTCCTATTTCTGTGTATATGGGCAAAGGAAATTATGTAGGTATCCACAGAGATACCAGTATTCTTAGGCTCAGGGCAGCACTAGTCATGATAGCCAAGCTCCAGAAACAACCCATGAGTCTGTCAAGAGAATAATGGGAAAAGAGAATGTTACTTTGACATACTACCGAGTATGATTGTTCGGCCTTAACAAGAAAAATCTTTCCATTGGTAATAATGTGGGCAAACCTGGAGGAAACTATGTGAAGTGAAAAAAGTCAGACACAAAAAAAAGACAAACTGTTTATATGTGGACTCTAAAGATGTCTCACTCAGAAGCAGAACACAGAACGGTGGTTACTAGGGTTGGGGTAGGAGTGGTGAGGGAAATGGAGAGTATTTGTTCAAAGGGCATAAATGTCCAAGCCAGGCTTGCTAGTATAGGTCTATAATTCCAACTACTCTGGAGGCTGAGGCAGGAAGATGGCAAGATCAAGGCCTGCCTGAGCAATAGACTTCAGAGCCAGTCTAGACAACTCAATGACACCCTTTCTCCAAATGGAAAGTAAAAAGAGGGCTGGAGAGGTAGTTTAAGTGGTAGAGTGTTTTAGCATACACAAGTTCCTAGGCTTGGTCCCCAATACTGCAAACAGAACCTTTTCAGTTATCGGATTAATGTTGTGGAGATCTAATGTTCAACACAGGGACTTCTGAGTAAGATAACAGACTAGACACAGCCTCAGTGTGAGCCAGCGAAGGAGAATAATCAAAATAAAAATTAATAGATTAATTATACTCCAAAGAAAGCCATTGAAGAACTTCAGAAAAACCACAAAAGAATGCTAAAATGAAATAAAACAGAAAAAAAAAAAAAAAGGAGATCTGGGTCTGAGACCCACAGCTGCACCTGACATCTGGCAAATGCCCTGAGAACCTCACCTGGGGACTTGAGCACCTGGTTCTCCTGGAAAAGCAAATCTAAAGGTGAAAGATCCCCAGCAGAGTTCAGGGAATCAGCAGATGAGGGGGTTGGAAATTGGAAATTAAGTGACTTTCAACCACATGATACCTATCCTTGTCCTGCCACAGTTCAGAGAAAGCTCCCACTCCCCAGCACTGCTGGAAATGGATTGGACTGCAACAGGAGAACTCTGCAGCACGGAATACCTAGGAACAATGGATCTGTTCTCCCTGAACAAAGCAAACATAGTCACTGAAAGAAGAAAGGTGACCTATTTTTTTTTTTTTAAAAAAACTACCCTCTGACGCCAAGTCTCAACACAAAAAGACAACCCAAATAATATGAAAAATAAAGACAGTATGTCTCCTCCAAAATGTACCAGTCCCAAAGTCATGGCCTCTGGTGACAGAAACTAAGACAAAATTACAGAAAAAAAAACTCCAAAGAATATTGATAACTATGTGCAAGAAATGAAAGAATTGTGAAGGAAAACAAGTAATCAGCCGAATCAAATAAGGGAGTCGATGGAAAAGATGAATAGGAATCCAATAGGCAGACAGACATATTGAAGCAAAAACAGACAGAAACAATGCTGGCAACAAAAAAATGCAGTAAGTCATATGAAAAGCTCAATGGAAAGCCTCACTGATAGAGTGGATCACAGAAGAACAGAATATCAGGGCTTAAAGACCAAGTAAAGGAATTGGTATGCCTCATGAAGGAAAACAACACATTTATTAAAATAGACAAACAGAGCATACACAATCATGAAACAGCATAAACAGACCAAATCTATGAATTGTGGATATAGAAGAAGGAAAAAAACCACACCATGCCAAAGAAATAGAGAATATTTATCTTCAATGCAATAATATCAGAAAATTTCCAAAATCTGGGGAAAGAGAGTCTCAACTGGATACAAGAGGCATATAGAACACCAAATAGACAGGACCAGAAAAGAAACTCCCCATGTTACATCCAAGCTAAAGTACTGAATACACAGAGTGAAGAAAGAGTATTGAGAACACCAGGTCACATAGAAAGGGCAGGCCCATTAGAATAACAGTTGACTTCTCAATGGAAACTTGGAAAGCCACGAGGGCTTGGATATTATATTTTAAATTCTCATAGACCACAGCTGCCCACCCAGACTACTACTATACCTGGCAAAACTATCAGTCAGAATTGAAGGAGAAAGAGAAACTTTCCACAATAAAAGTAGGCTAAAGGAATTTATGACTGCCAAGTTAGCTCTACAGAGAATACTAGAAGGAATATTTCTGAGTGAAGAGAAGAATAAACATGTCCAAGAAGCTAGAGGGGGAAAATTAATGATGATGCTAGGATAGTTGTTAAGAAATTGAGGACTAAGAAAGCACCAAACAGTACAAAATGACAGGAATCAACACACGCCTTTCATTAATAACCTCAATACTAAAGATTCCAATTCCCCGGTCAAAAGACACTTACTAGCAGATTGGATTAGAAAACAGGATCTGTATTTTTGTTGTTTCCAAGAAGGACACCTTACAATGAAAGGTAGACACTATCATAGCTGAAAGGATGGAAAAAAATATTCTGAGCAAATGGAGCGAGGAAACAAGCAGGTGTTACTATTCTATCTTATAAAATAGAATTCAAACCAAAATTATTCAAAAGAGGTAAAGATGCTACTTCACGCTGGCTAAGGTAACAAGAGGACATTACAGTTCTGAACATACAGGTATGTATCACAGACAGGTGTACCAACTTTCATACATAAATGCTTCTGGAGATGAAGTCAGAGACAATATGACAAAACCTAACAGCCACAGTGAAGACAGTACTGAGAGGGATGTTTATAGATCGAAGTGCCAACATTTAAATAACAGAAAGATCTCAAATAAACAAAGTAATAATGCACCTTAAAACCTGGGAAAACAAGAACAAACCATACCCAAAATAATTAAGATCAGGACAGAAATTAAGAAATCAAAAACACAATACAAAGAACCAACAAAATGAAGAGTTGGCTCTTTGAAAAGATGAACAAGATTGACAAAGCCTTAGCCAAATAAACCAAAAGAAAGAGAAAGACCTAAATTAATAAAGTTAGGGATGAAAAGTGAAACATTGAACAAAATTCAGGAAATCATGAGGATATATTTTTTTAAATCTATACTAGGGGATGGAGGGATGGCTTAACAGTTAAGGCATTTGCCTGCAAAGCCAAATGACTTAGGTTTGATTCCCCAGGACCCATGTTAGGCAGATGCACAAGGGGGTGCACAGGTGTGGAGTTCCTTTGCAGTGGCTGGAGGCCCTGGCATGCCCATTCTCTCTCTATTTCTCCTTCTTCTCTGTCAAATATATATTATTTTTTTAATCTATATTTCACCAAATTGGATAATCCAAAGGCAATGGATGAATTTCTAGATGCAGATGGTCTACCAGCATTAACCAAGATAAGATCAATAATTTAAACAGATCTATAATAATGAGATTGAAGCAGTAATTTAAAAAAATATCTCCCAAGTCCAAGTCCATGTGGATTCATTGCAGAATTCTACCAGACCTTTAAAAAAAAATCTAAAACTTCTCAAATTATTCCATAAAATAGGAAGGGAAGGAATGCTTCCAGACTCTATGAAACCAGTATACCAAAACCAGGTAAAGACACACACACACAAAAAAATTATAGAACAAATTCAGGGATAGGTCAACATTTGTAAATCAATAAATATAAGTCATTACATAATCTAAATAAAAAGAATCCTGTTAGAGGAATACTATAGTCATGTCAAGTTATACTACAGAGCCATAGCAATTAAAACAAGCATGTCACTGGCACAAAACGAACACATAGATCATTGGAATAGAGTATAGAATTTGATATCAGTCCATGCAATGATAGCACTTGATTTTCACAAAGAGGCCAAAAATACACACCAGGGAAGTGACACTGTCTTTAACAAGTGGTGCTGGGAAAACTGGTTATCTATGGTCGAAGAATGAAACTAGATGCTTATCTCTCATCCTGCACAAAAAAACCAATTCTGAATGGATCAAAAACCTCAATAGAAGACTTGAAACTCTGACACTGCCAAAGAGAAAAAGTAGGGAGTTCCCTCCAAGATATCAGCTTAGGAAAGAATTGTTTGAATGGGACTCCAATTGCCCAGCAAATAAGGTCAACAATCTACAATTGGGGACACATGAAATTGAAAAGGTTCTGCACAGCAAAGGAAACAGTTAATCGAATGAAGAGACAGCCCGCGAAATGAGAGAAAACCTTTGCCAGCTATATACCTGACGAAGAGTGAACACCTAGAAGACAGAAAGCTCAAACTGAAAGTAACCATCAAGGAAACAAGCAGCCAACCAAAACAGTGGGCTCTGGTACTGAGCAGAGAGTTCTCAAAAGAAGAAATAAAATGGCTAGTAAATAGTCTTTTAAATGTTTTACCTAACACCCTCACCATCAGGGAAATGCCAGTCAAAAACTATAATAAGGCCTCGAGAGATGGCTTAGCAGTTAAGGCACCTGCCTGCCAAGCCTAAGAACACCCGTTCGATTCTCCAGGTTCCACGTTTAGCCAGATGCAAGTGACGCAAGGGTGCAATGCCGCACTTACCCATTAGGGGGCGCATGCGTCTGGAATTTGTTCACAACGGCTGAGAGTCTGCTGGTGCGCCTATTCTCTCTCTCTCTCTCTCTTAAAAAAAAACTATAATAAGCAGAAGTTAATGCAGGGATGCACAGCTGGAAAAATTGCTGAGAATATGTAACTATAATAGAGGTTGATTGGATGGTATAAGAATAGAATAAAATAAAATAGGAAATTTGCTGAAAGTATATCTTAAATAGTCTATTTAAACACACATACGAAGGTAACTGTGAGGGGGTGGATGTATTAATCCACTTGGCTTGGTAAGCACTTCATTGTATACACCACTTCAGCTCATTCTCTGCCTTAAGTAAGGCAACTTTATAGCTATTTTTTCACTTTCCATGGTATCCATGGTGCAAAGAGATTAAATGAAAAATTACAGAAATGAGAATTCATGAGTTTTGGGTGCTGTTCTGAGTAGCAAGCTGGAATTTCACTCCTTGTCCTTCTCGGGATGTGCAGTGTCTATGCAGTGTATGCTACCCACCCGTTAGTCACTTGCTGGCCCTCTGGGTGATCAGATTGACTCTAAATTACCACAGTGCTTGTGTTTAAGCAGCCCCTATTTTTCTTGAAAATGGCCCCAGAATTTAAGAGTGATGAGGCTGACAATGTGAATGGTGAAGCCAGTCAGCTTTTCCTGTAGGTGGAAAGGTAGGACTGCATGACTGAGTAAGGTCAGGGGAAAACCTTCTATACTTAGATGGTTACGATCTATAGCTACTATTGTGAAAAACAGTCATTTGTAAATTTGCCCTAATTTATAAATGTCTATGATAGGAGAAAACAGCACATCAAGGGTGTGCTACTGTCCGCAGTGTATGTAGTTACTGGTGGTCTTTGGACGTGTTTTCTACAGGGAAGGGTGGATTTACTTTATACATAATTTTTATTTATCAATTGCTGCCTCAATCAAGTGGGGAGGACATCAAAACTGCGAAAAAAATATATAAAAACTACTTAGCGCCTCTTGACAGGTGGCAGCGCAGCCACTGCCCTGTACACAGAGCTTCTGCCAACGTGGTCCTCGCCTTCTGGTGACTTGAATGCAGGAGAGAAGGAACGGAGAATCGGATGGCGCACTGTGTGCAGAGGCCTTGAGACCACAGACAGCAGTTCCTGGCATTTCGCGAGTTCTCTGGGACTGCTCCTAGGTTGTAGCGGGAGCCAGCCTGGCAGCCGCAGCGCATCTATAATCAGAGACCTGGTGTCCTAGTGCCCAGCTCACTGTCTGGATGCCATGTTTGTATGACCTGGTATGCAGAGCCCTACCCAATGATGACAACCCCACCCCACTAGGGAAGTAGTAGTTACCACTGTGCAAGGACAATGCGGCCTCCTCCAGGTCTATTTGACATCAGGGCTTTCATTCTTTTCCTGAACTGGAAAGAGCGTGCCGCACACTAGCCCTGCTCCCAGTTAGAATGTGAGAACAGAGCAGTCTTGAAATGTATCACCAACAAATGCAGCTAGCTTTTGAATGAGTAGGAGGAAAATGACATTGAAAAATAACAGGATTAACATGAAGTTTTGATTCGTTCAAAGAGACGCTGTAAACCCTTCAGTATTGTTGACTCATTTGGCAATTTGACTTCCAAAGGAGCAAATTTGAAGTCTTTTTCACACTGGCCTGTCCTGGTTCCTGAGATTTGAAGAGGCACATGATATGACAGGCCAATGGAAGCCTGGGGTTCATGACACGTAGTTCTGCCCAGAGGCAGGAGGGTGGGCTGCATAAAACTTGAGACCCTTCCACTCGCAGGACTCTCTTTTCCACTGGGATCCTGTTCACAGTGTGTAAAATGCACCATGGCCCTGTGTATGTGGGAGACATCAGAAAAATGGCTTGATCTTCAGCGGGACCCAGGGCTGGTGTCTAGGACAACTTACGCAGCATGTCGAAATCTAGTCCTGGTGCGACTTTTCCTCTGGGCCTTGTCCAGGACTTCCTCGATGCTAGGCATCCACAAACACCCCCATCCCTGTGGATCCAGCCAGCTTCTCTCCTAGGTCAGCAGCTCAAGGAGAGCTGTGTCACTTCACCTCCATCCTGAAGCACATCTCACTGCTCCAAAGAGCAAACGTGGATTGTTCCAGATAATGACTTCCAGATGCTGGCAGCAGCAGTGACCGGTGGAATTTTATCCCCCCCCCCCAACTGTGGTTCTGGGATGAATACTTCTGACTTGAAGGTAATTTGGAATGTAAACATTGCAAGATGTGTACTGAATTAATTATATATATTCTCCAAGGAGGCTTGCAACCCTGCAGTTAACTGTTTGCTTTAACACTAAGCCAGGCAGACCAGCTGGAGGCTGCAGGAACCTTCAAATCGCTACACCCCTCCTCTACCTTCTGAAAGGAATGTTCTAGGATGTGAGCTGAGCCCTTTCCCAGGGTAGTCATCAGTCCAGCCTAACAAGGGGCTGCTAAGCTGTCCTGTCCGCCATAGCAAGAGGGACACAGACATGTAATGAACCACCAGCACGAGTCTCCTTGTCAGAAGCTTATTTAACCAAGAATGAAAGTGGGCACATGGGCAGGAGCAATCACGTCCCTGGCAGGCAGGCAGGCAGGCAGGCAGGCAGGCAGGCAGGAGGCAGGCAGAGAAGACCATGGCATCTCGTATTTGGTCGATAAAACCAGAAATAGCCTCTGAGGGCAATTCTTAAACTTAGGATGGCATTCAAAACTAAGTAAGTGTAAGTGGGCTTAATGTCACTGAGCTACAAATTTAAAATTAGTTGAAATGGCAAATCTTATGTATATTTCCCCTACATTAAAAGGCAGGATATTCAGTCAGTAAAGGTTCTTTAGGATTATGCAAACCATAAGAATTCCTGGAATATCCTTCTCTTCCTAAGAGGTAGTACATGAGGGTGATGTCATAGCTTCCTGGGAAGCGTTCCATGCAATGTCAGGAACATACCTGAAAACTACACCCCTAGAGCTGAGTAATCCCTCATATGCGCCTGTGACTTAAGAACGGGGACTCTTGGGACAGCGAGGCTGAGAGAAGCTGAGGAAGTGGCTGCGTGCACATTCATTGTTTTCTGTCACAGTAGAAAAACACCCAAGACAACCCACAGCTAGATTTTGGTATAATCAAGTGGTCCTATTGCTTTGGGCCTCAGGGGAAGCAGCGATCATGGAAGGGAGCTTGTGGCAGGGCAAATGAACCACCCCGTGGACTAGAAAGCAGAGAGACTGAGGAAGAGGAAGAGACCAGGATTCTAACATCCCCTTCAAAGGCCTGCCCACCCCCAAGACCCAACTTCTCTCATTAGCTGCCACTCTCACAATAGCATCACCTTAGGGAGCAAGCCTTCCACACATAGGCCTTTGAGGGACATTCCAATATGAACTATAGCAATCCCTACTGACTCCAACCACTACAAGGGACCCTGGACGTCAGCTTGTAAGTCTTACATTAGAGAAATGTGCGCTCCAAGGTATTAAATGCTGTGGGTCAAACACACACGAGTATGAACTTTTCTGTTGTTGAAACTCTAATCGTGGAAATTCCCCGTTAATAAGTAAACCACCAGGGGCTGGAGAGATGGCTTACTGGTTAAGGCACTTGCGTGCAAAGCCAAAGGACCTCGGTTAGATTCCCCAGGACCCATGTAAGCCAGATGCACAAGGGGGAGCATGCATCTGGAGTTCGTTGCAGTGGCTGGAAGCCCTGGTGCTCCCATCTCTCTCTCTCTCTCTCTCTGCCTCTTTCCCTCTCCCAAATAAAGAAATTAAATTAAAATATTTAAAAAAATAAGTAAAACACCAGCACAAACTACCATGGGCACTGGATCATCATTCTGCATTCTGATCTTACACAAATACAACACCACTTCCTGTGATGTTCTCTTTCTGCCCTCTCTTACTCCCTTCACTTCCTGCAGATGGCCTCCGTGGACTTGGCTTCTTCTGTCTCTTATCCCGAGTGTCTGCTCTGGGCATACCATGGATTTTAGGGTAACCCCAGAATAAAACACAGTAATGGTCTGCTTAGAGAAGGAAAAGGACTTTATTATATTTTACTTATTTATTTATTATATATTATTTATTATGTCTGCTCTGTCCTCACTTCCCCAGCTTTGCCCAGCATTAACTTCAACCACATCCCTCATATGTTGGAAAAAGCTTCTGATCACCTCAAACCCATGGAGGTTTTTACATGAATGACTGTTGAGCAAAGGGGGGTCCCCAATTCTGAAGTCAGGTAAACTTTACACCCAGAAATTTCCCACCAGCCTCACTATGATGAATTATCCTGGGATCAGCACACTTGCTGGTGAAGTTTGAATCCCAAATTTCTACCTGAGTCCTTCTCTCGGTGGGTGGTCTGTGTCTTTGTCCATGTTATAATGTTGTATTTTGTAGCCGGAAGGTAGTGTTGGACAGGATTGGCCCAGGAGCCCAGCGACCCCCTTTTCCGTCATGGTGAACCATTAGTTGACCATGGGAACACAAGATAGTTCTAGTTGTCACCAGCCAGCTGTTTCCCTGCCCTGTTTCCAAGGCTGGAATTGCAGCAAGGCCCATGGCACATGATGGGTGGCTAGCACATTGTGTGGGCTGCCTGTGAGAGGGTTACTGGTGGCCTCGGACCTCACTGTGAGTGAAGATCCAGACATAACTTTCACTCCCTCCAAAACACTTTCCTCCAAGCTGCTCACAGTGTAAAGTGGGGCCTTTGAGCTTAGTTTCCTCTGGCATTCTCTGCGATACTTGGGAGGTCTTTGGACAAGGAAGTGGCTTAAGATCAAGGGCCTGAACAATCCTCCCTGCCCCCAATCCTGGGAATAAAAACATCTTTGTCAGGTTGGAGAGATGGCTTAGTGGTTAAAGTGCCTGCCTGCAAAGCCTAAGAACACCCATTCGATTCTCCAGGTCCCACGCACAATGCCGCACTTGCCCACAAGGGGGCGCACGCGTCTGGAGTTCATTCACAGCGGCTGAGAGGCTGCTGACATGCCCATTCTTGATCTGTCCCTCTCTCTCTTTCTGTCTCTTTCAAATAAAAAAAAAATTTTTTTGTCATTAGGGAGGATGAACCGAGAGTGGTTCTGGGTGGTGCTTTCTTTCAATGGTTCTTTTGTTTTGTTTTGTTTTGTTTTGTTTTGTTTTTTGGAGAGAGACACAGAGAGAGATAGAGAGAGAGGAAGAGGGAGACAGAGAATGGGCATGCCAGCAGCCTCTCAACTGCTGTGAACAAACTCCAGATGCGTGCACCCCCTTTTGGGCAAGGGCAGCACTGCGCCCTTGTGTCACTTTGTGTCTGGCTAAATGTGGGACCTGGAGATTGGAACTGGCTTTCTTAGGCTTAGCAGGCAGGCGCCTTAACCACTAAGCCATCTCTCCAGCCCTTGTTTTAGTTTTTTGAGATAGGGTCTCACTCAAGTCCAGGCTGGCATTGAACTCACATTGATCCTCCTACCTCAGCCTCCCAAGTGCTGGGATTAAAGGAGCGTTCCACACCTGGCTTCTTTAAGGGGAGTGCATTTCCTGCTGTCAAAGGAGTCAGGCCCTTTACCTGCAGTGGCAAAGGTGCTGACTGCCGTCTCGTCTCAGGGTGTCGGTGGGTCATGGCCCCCCCGACAGTCTGCATGGGCGAGGTGGTAAGGCAATCAGCGTGTTGGCCGGGATGACAGTACTCAGCGCTGAGGGAACCAGGCTTGCGGCTGAAAAGCCTCTTGCTGCTTTTTATCTACTGGCACTTTTTCAATTCAAGAGCCTCCCCTGAGATGATCCATTGCCTCCCTGTCTGATCAGGAAATAATTACCATCAGAGCAACTCCATCACAGGTTGCGTGTTCTTCTTATGGCTACAGAATCAATAGGCTCTGCGCTGCCTCGGCTCAGGGAGTGCGGGCCTTGCATCTACGGACACTGTCTTTCTGCAGGCTCCTGTCCTTTCTGTCTCCCCACCACCACCACTTCTTTTCGTTCAGCACTAGGGAATGACCCCCGGGCCTCGTGAATGCTAGACAAGTGCTCTACCACTGACCTATATATCCCTAACCCTCTTCGCACACTTTCTTCTCTGCCTGTGGCAATGGTCTAACACGTGTACATTTTAGAAAATCGACATGGTAATGGTACCTTATCTCCTGCCCTCGTCCACTCTGAGAAGCCAGCATTTTCTGAGACTGGAGCTCTGCTGGCTTGTGTCCCCTGGACCCACAGGACACTCACTGCACTCAGATGCCCAGCAATGCCATCTGTGGTGGTAAATCTTCCTGGTCATCTTGACTGCACTTGGAATCTCCTAGCAGGCACGTCTGTGGGTGTGTCTCTAAGAGCATTCTCGGAGAAGATTAACTAAGGAGGGAATATGGGAATATGAGTGGTACCATCTCGTGGGCTGGGATCCAGATGAAATACAAAGGGGAGGAGAAAGCCAGCTAAGCCCTGGCAGTCCCTGGCAGGTGCTCTGGGCCAAGCCACACCCGTTGCCATGCTTCCCTGCCACCATGGATTTCATGAAGTGTGAGATGAAATCAACTCTTCTTCCCTTAAGTTTTGTCAAGGATTTGGTCACTGTGGTGAGAAAAGAAACGAATACAGTGTCCCTCCATGGTGACCAATGTTTTTATCGTACTGAGGGTTTGCCTAATGGAGCAAAACTATTCACCTCATGGCCAGAACCAAGAGAAAGAGGAAGAGGAGGGGCCACGCTATCCCCTCATAGTTTTACTCTCATTGGTCAAGATACTTCTTATCAGGCCCCACCTCCTAAGGGGTCTACCTCCACCAAGTAAGGCCTTCGTAAGAAGTGAGCACTTAACACAGCAGCCTTTGGAGAACAGAGACAATGCAAACTAGCCAAGACTGGTGTAGCTGTTGTCATTGTTTTCATAGTAAACCTATGCGTACACTTTAGTCAAGTGCCAATCCTAGGAGTGGCGTCGCGGGGTCACGGGGAATGCCTGTGCATTGGCTTTGTTATTGCCAGTTTTGCAAAGTGGCGCAGAGAAGCATGCAAGAAGCGCCACCCCACCCGAGACCTGCTATCCTGCTTTGCGAAGACGCACAGCCGTTTTTCGCCCTGTCTGAAGTCACAAGGTTCTAGGTCTGGATGCCTCACCTAGTTAGTTACCTTCCTACCAGCTCCCTGAGGACTTTTCGTCTCGAAGGCCGCGAGAAAAGGCTGATTCTCTGCCCTCCTCTTGCCCATTCTTCTGCGTGACGTCCCTTCTCTGAACTGCAGATATTTCAGTGCGGGGCCACCAAGGAAGTACCATTTCCTCTTTACACGGAGGATCCGGGGAGGCATGACTCCCCAACATTCCTTTGATGGATAGCATCTGTAGCTGTCTGCTTTCCATTTGTGCCAAGAATATGGGAAGGAGAGAGGAATGGGTGTTTGTTTGAGTACGAATTTATGACATTGGGCTCACATTCCTCAGCTAGACGGATGGATGCCTGGGTGGGTGAGCGTGGCACATACCAGAGGTTTGTTTTTCATTCCTGCGACCTACCTTTCTTAGTTAAGAAGTTGTGTTGTCAATGCCCTTGCCTCATGAGTGAAAATGAATGCGCTCCCGGGCCCTTCAGGCCATAGGCACTTTTTCTTAAGGAAATAAACAAAGGTGGGGCTCTGTGCCCCTTGCCTAGCATGGAGCCGGAAGCTGTAGTTGTCCTCAAACCGTCCCTCCTCCTCTGAAGGGCCGGAGGGAAAGCTTGAGAGAAAAGAAAAATCTATCACTTGCACAAAGATCAAGTTTGAGGGTCTATTTTAGGTGCATGGGAAGAGTTGACTGAGCAAATAAACGCATGAGTGAATCGTTTTCAGATACAATTAGCTTCACGGGCTTCCTCAGAAGAGAAATTTGTAGAGATTTTTTTTTCTCCCTTAGACCTCACTCAGGAGACATGGCTGTTTGCCCAAAGTCCCTTAATTTCACGAAACCATGGGAGGCTGTTCTAATCGGCTGTGGCGGTTTTCATGTAAAATGTCCCCAGTAGAATCATGTGTTTGTCATTAAACCTCCTATTTAATTTCCAACTGATGGCGCCTTTGAGAGGTGGCGCCTTGCTGGAGGAGGTCTGTAACTGGGGGTGGACTCTGTGGTGGTTTAGCCTCGCCAGGCATAAGGTCGGCTCACTCTTGTTCTTCCTTCTGCTGATGTGACACCCAGTGGTGTGCTTAAGTCAGGCTTTTCCCGCCACAAATGAAACATCTCAAAAGTACAAGCTGACAATAAACCCTTTCCTTCCATAAGCTGCTTCTGGTCAGGTGTTTTGGCCCAGCTATGAGAAGGTGTCCGCTAGACTGGCAAGACATGGAGATCCTCCTGGCCCCTCTAGACTAACCATCATATCCAAAGTCCAATGACAGGTCTGTTATGGACAGATATTGGGGAGCCAGAAGTAAGAGAACCAGCTCCGGGGTCTGTTCATTATCTACCAATGTGGGGCAGGTACCTAAAGCCAGCACATCCAGGGAGGTGACAAGCCAGAATAGTTATGAATCAACTTCTATTTTGATGCGTCCTAGACCTGTTGCCTGGGGGCAGGGCCTGTGCTTCACTGAGATCTCGGTTCCCTCATCCATCAAATGTAGCTAATAATGTCTGCCTCATCCGACTGTTCTGAGATGAAATCAGCATGTGAAAGGTGAGGGAGAGTGGTGAACATTGACAGCTGTTGCTTATCCTTGTGGTTACAGGAAACATTTGTGGGGCATCTGCTCTGTGCGGGCCTGGACACAGGCAGGGTAGCTCTTTAGGATATCTGCTTTGTGCACATTGGGTCTGCGTCCATGCCACATGCTCAGTTAGGGCTATATCATTGATCAAGAGTTTGTTCTGGAAAGCCTTGGTGGTCTTGGATTAAGATGCAGGTTTGGCTTCGGGCTCTGGAGAGATGGCTTAGTGGTTAAGGCGCCTGCCTGCCAAGCCTAAGAATGTCTGTTTGATTCTCCAGGTCCCACATTTAGCCAGATATAAAGTGACGCAAGGGCGCAATGCTGCACTTGCCCACAAGGGGGCACACGTGTCTGGAATTTGTACACACTGGCTGAGAGGCCACTGGCATGCCCATTCTGTTTCTCTCTCTGTCTCTCTTTGCTCTCTCTCTCAAAAGAAAAAAAAAAAAGATTCAGGCTTGGCCTCGGGCTCTGGAGAGAAGCATCTATATGATCACTGAGCTTCAGGTCCCAGTGACTACCCTCCCCGACTCTTGGCCACTAAGAGAGGCCTCAACTCACAAGTTCACCAACAGAAAATGACCATGCATCTGCTAAAGGCCCCACGGTACCCTGCATGACTGTCCATATGTGCATGCATGCATGGGTGCTATAAAGAGCTGATGTGCAGTGGAAGCAATGTGTATACATGCAGAAAGTTAGTGTCTTGGGGGAGAAAGTAGCTAGATGTTTGGTTTTGTGGTTTAAATGAGATCACGCAAGCCCAATGCCCAGCTTAGTGCCTGAAACTTACAACTGAGTTATTCTCACACCTATTCAAATGGCTACCACTCAAAAACCAAAACCAAGCAAGAAACAGAAAGCAAAGGCTGGGAAGACGGAGAGAAAGTGGAACGAACACTTGACTGTCACTGGTGGGAACGTAAAGTGATACAGCCACAGCAGAAATAGTAGCGCAAGTCCAGGAGAAACGTAAGGAGAATAGAATTGCCATTTGTTCCATCAATTCCACTTCTTGGAATCTAGCCCAAATAATTGAAAAGTACATTCTCAAAGCATCGTCATTTATAATAGCCCAACGACAGAAGCTGTCCAAGTGTCCACCGATAGGCGAGTAAACAAAGGAGTGGATACATACAATGGAATATTATTTCTCCTTTCAGAGGAAGTCCTAACATATGCGAGAACCAGGACGTGTGGTAAGATGACCCTTGAGGACATTATGCTAAGTGAACAAGGTGCCTGAAGTAGCCAGCTTCATAGAGACAGAAGGAGAACAGTGGTTGTCAGGATCTGGGGGTGGGGACAGGGGAATGCTGAGCTAGTCTTGTAAGTGGGACAGAATTTCAGTTTTGCAAGATGAAGCAAGCTCTGGAGATCAGTCACACATTACTGCAAACACTGCAATACTACAGATACTACTGGACTTCATATTTAAATACAGATAGCACAGTAAGTTGATAGAACACACACCATCACAACTTTTAAACAATAAAGGTTTTTTTAAAAAATAAATAAATAAAAAGAACTTGGTGGGCTAGAGAGGTGGCTTAGTGGTTAAGATGTTTGCCTGTAAAGCCTAAGGACCCATGTTCAACTCTCCAAGTCCCATGTAAGCCAAATGCCCAAAGTGACTCATGCACAAGGTCACACATGCACACAAGGTTGCACATGCACACAAGGTGGCTCACACGTCTGGAGTTCGATTACAGTGGCTGGAGGCCCTGGCACACCAATTCTCTCTGTCTCTCTCTCACTCTTACTCTCATTCTCTTGCATAAAAAAAGAAAAGAGGGCTGGAGAGATGGCTTAGTGGTTAAGGAGCCTGCCTCCTAAGTCTAAGAACGCTGGTTCCAATCTCCAGGTCCCATGTTTAGCCAGATGCAAAGTGACGCAAGGGCGCAATGCCGCACTTGACCACAGGGGCACATGCATCTGGATTTCATTCACAGCAGCTGAGAGACTACTGGCATGCCCATCTCTATCTGTCTCCTCTCTCTCTCTGTCTCTCTCTGTCTCCCAAAAAAAAAAAAAGAAAAAGAAAAAATAAAAGAACTTTGTAAATAACTATTTGCTACATCTGAATTCAGTTGAAGTGAAGAACTGTCTTAGAGTATTGATTAATTCCCTCTCTGTTTCTGTCACAAAATATTTGAGACCAGGTTATGTATAAAGAAAAAAGGAAGCTCCTCATGGTTTTGGAACCTGAAAGAATAAATATCATGGTGCAGGCTCTGGGATGGAGCTCATGAGATATGAGGTATGGAGAAAGAAGGGGGCTCAGCTCGCTCTTTTAACAACTCGTAAGAACGCATAAGAATCTCGTGAGAGCTACGTCAATCCCTTCTAGTTACTTTCTACCAGGTCCCAACTCTTGAAGTTCCCACCACCCTCACAGTGCCACACCAGAGAACATGGTTCTGACATAGGAACCTCAAGACCAATCACATACAAAGCATGGCAGAGGGAGTGAGCTCTGTGGTCCAGGGCAGTCCCAGGAGGACCTGGCTGGTGGTCGGATCTGGAAAGGCAGGGAGGAGAGAAGCCATCCAGGCATGGGCCAGCTGCCATCCCCAGGCCTCTTTTTGGCCTGTGCAAGGTGCAGAGACTTCAGGAGTGCTGAGAGAATAGCACACTGCCCCTTCGTTTCATAATCAAATTGAACCAGCCTTAGGAGAGGCGGGATCTGTGATTTCAACTCATCCTAAGGAATAAGTACTGACATGCTGTTTTAATTAGCGGTGAGTGGCTGGGGACAGCAGCCTGAGGAACTGTGCGCTCCGGCTCTGCTGTGGAGCGGGACTCATGTGTGCTGGGGGAGAGAAGCCACTTGCAATAACTGGCCTGTGGTTGGGAAAGTCCATAGCTGGTCTGGCCTAATTGAAGGCATGATCTAGAGGTCCCTCACCTCCGTACTTCCCTTCTAGAGCCCATGATGGTTTTGTTAAAACTGTGGAACCTAATTACAGTCTTGACAGGTGACAGCAAGTCAGAGGAAGCCACTTACTTGGCAGACACTGAAACAATGAATTGTATCAAGGTGATTGCGAGAACTCTCCTGAGCACACAGGCTAGTCCTGCTGAGCCATGACCAACACCAAATCTTTTTTAAAAACATATTTTATTTATTTATTTAAGAGAGAGAGGAAGAGGCAGAGAGAAAGAGAGAATGGGCGCACCAGGGCCTCCAGCCACTGCAAACAAACTCCAGATGCATGTGCCCCCTTGTGCATCTGGCTTACGTGGGTCCTGGGGAATCGAACTGGGGTCCTTAGACTTCAGAGGCAAATGCCTTAACTGCTAAGCCATTTCCCCAGCCCTCAACACCGCATCTTTCAGGTACAGTTGTTTCCAGGGCAAGCAACTAAGATGAGGGACAGATAGATCCAAGGACATTGGGAAAAAATGCCATTGACCTCAGAGTGCAAGTCAGGGCAAAGAGAGGTGCCAACACACCACCCTTCCATCAGTCATTGCCTCTCCAGCCACAGCCTCTGAGTCAGGCCCAGCAGAGCAGCACATTCACAAGTTTGAGGATTAGGGTCACTGTCCAGAGGAGGCTTCTCAGAGGGAAGTGACCCCGTGGACAGAGAGAGACAGAGAGAGAATGGGTGCAGCCTCTCAGCCACCGTCAATGAACTCCAGACACGTACATGCCCCCCTTGTGCGCATGTGCGACACTGTGTGCTTGCGTCACTTTTGTGTCTAGCTAAATGTGGGACCTGGAGATTCGAACGGGTGTTCTTAGGCTTCGCAGGCAGGCGCCTTAACTGCTAAGTTATCTCACCAGCCCCAGAATTGCTTCCTTAACCAGCAGCTGCTGCAGCCTTCTGAGCTCCTTGGGCCTCCCTGGCCATCCAAGAGCCTCTTTCTGGCTTCCGGGGATGCTGTGGCAGAAGGAGCAGGGAAGGCAGGGTTTGTCATGCTGTCTGTGCCCAGTTAAGGTAATGTGACTTTGGAGCCTCTTGCTAGCAGACTGTATCAGACTGGGCCAGCTTCTCATCTGTACCATGGGGACTTGGACTATCTCATGAGGCTGACGGGATGGTGAGGGCATAGCTGTTTGGCTGGGTGCCATCTAGTCCTGATGAGTCAGTAAATACTGGGTACCCACTCGGGGTCCAGCGTGAACCACTTTAGGATCCGGGGTCGAGCCGTGACTCGATAGAACTTACATATCATGCCATGTGTGAGCATGTTGGGTGGGAGGATGTAATAACCAAGTAGACATGTGAAAACAAAGGTGAAGCCGGGCGTGGTGGCGCACGCCTTTAATCCCAGCACTCGGGAGGCAGAGGTAGGAGGATTGCCTTGAGTTCGAGTCCACCCTGAGAATACAGAGTGAATTCCAGGTCAGTCCGGGCTAGAGTGAGACCCTACCTTGAAAAACATAAAAAAGGGGTGGGGTGGGCTGGAGAGATGGCTTAGCGGTTAAGGCAAATGCCTGCGAAGCCTAAGGACCCTGGTTCGATTCTCCAGTTCCCATGTAAGCCAGATGCACAAGGGAGTGCACGTGTCTGGAGTTCGTTTACAGTGGCTAGAGGCCGTGGCGTGGCCATTCTCTCTCTCCCTCATTCTCTTTCCCTCTCTCTGTCTCTAATAAATAAATGAAAAGAAAATCTTTTTTTCTTTAAAAAAAAAAAAGGTGATTTGAGATAGTGCTTTGTGCTATGAAGAAGTAAAATCAGGTGGGCTAGAGATGAGTGCTCGCTGGGAAGGTGACCTTTGACCTGAGGCTTCAAGGAAGTCAAAGAACTGGCCCTGTAACAGACTTTCCAGACAGAGGACCAGCTCGTGTATGCCCTGCAACAGGAGTGAGCAGTATGGTCATGTGACAGGAGGTCACATGGAAAAGTACAGGTCCAGTCTGCTTTACGTCCTGAAGTGATCAGGTGGGTCTGGAAGCTAGGGTCTGGACTCCTGGGAGATGGCCCACGATGACCCGGCCCATCAGAGCTAGATGCTGCTGCTAAGCCTATTTGTTTTATTCAACAGCCGAGGCTCCTTCATTTATAGGTCATTATCAAGCATTTCTCTTGCTTCATGATATCACCTGACAGCCACGTGTGCACATGTTTTATTCTTGCAAATTATCTGTGACGCTGATGTACCTGTGGTCATGAAGGTCATGAAGGAAGGGTTTTGCCTGAGCCCCTGGGGCACGCCCGTTTGTTTGCAAGGTGGATGGCTGGGTGATCCGAGAGCCTCTTCCAGATTAAAGGATCTTTGGAATGTTAAAGTAATGATGGTTTTTGGCCAAAAGTGACTGAGACCTGGGAGGCTGCCTCACCAAACCCAGGGCAGGGGGTCATGTGTTCCCTTCCACCTGAGATCACCGCCCCAGGATGTGTGGAACTGCAACAGGAATCGCTTCCGCTGTGGGATTGTGTTTACACTTGGGCCAACTCCGTGAGGAATAAGAGAGGGGTCCACCTCCTCTGAGAGAACGAAATCCCGTGAGGAATAAGAGAGGGGTCCACCTCCTCTGAGGGAACGAAATCCCGTGAGGAATAAGAGAGGGGTCCACCTCCTCTGAGAGAACGAAATCCCGTGAGGAATAAGAGAGGGGTCCACCTCCTCTGAGGGAACGAAATCCCGTGAGGAATAAGAGAGGGGTCCACCTCCTCTGAGAGAACAAAATCCCGTGAGGAATAAGAGAGGGGTCCACCTCCTCTGAGAGAACGAAATCCCGTGAGGAATAAGAGAGGGGTCCACCTCCTCTGACGAAATCCCGTGAGAGAGGGGTCCACCTCCTCTGAGAGAACGAAATCCCGTGAGGAATAAGAGAGGGGTCCACCTCCTCTGAGGGGAACGAAATCCCGTGAGGAATAAGAGAGGGGTCCACCTCCTCTGAGAGAACGAAATCCCGTGAGGAATAAGAGAGGGGTCCACCTCCTCTGAGAGAACGAAATCCCGTGAGGAATAAGAGAGGGGTCCACCTCCTCTGAGAGAACGAAATCCCGTGAGGAATAAGAGAGGGGTCCACCTCCTCTGAGAGAACGAAATCCCGTGAGGAATAAGAGAGGGGTCCACCTCCTCTGAGGGACCGAAATCCCGTGAGGAATAAGAGAGGGGTCCACCTCCTCTGAGAGAACGAAATCCCGTGAGGAATAAGAGAGGGGTCCACCTCCTCTGAGGGAACGAAATCCCGTGAGGAATAAGAGAGGGGTCCACCTCCTCTG
This sequence comes from Orientallactaga sibirica, assembly GCA_036365145.1. Classification (NCBI taxonomy): domain Eukaryota; kingdom Metazoa; phylum Chordata; class Mammalia; order Rodentia; family Dipodidae; genus Orientallactaga; species Orientallactaga sibirica. The sequence continues at coordinate 6,667,432 of JAEOAD010001268.1, forward strand.
AGAGAACGAAATCCCGTGAGGAATAAGAGAGGGGTCCACCTCCTCTGAGGGAACGAAACCACCAGCCCAGGAGCCTTGGTTGTGTCTAGAATATAGCCAGGCCCGTGGCCTGGTACTGGGCCTTCCCTGTCTCCTCACCACCAATCCTATTTGTTCCTTTTCTCCTCTTGTACGTCACACACACACACACACATACACATACACACATACACACACACATATACACACACATATACACACATACACACACACACTACACACACATACACACATATACACACACATACACACACACACTACACACACATACACATATACACACACACATATACACATACCACACACACATATACACACACACATATACACACACACATATACACAGACATACATGTGCACATTTGTTCCTTTTTCTCCTCTTGTACACATGTACACACACACCACATACATACACACATACATACACACACACGCACATTGGTTTCTTTTTCTCCTCTTGTACATACACACACACATACATACATACACACACATACATAAACACATACACACATATACACACACATCTGACACACACACACATATACACACACATCTGACCTTCCATGCCTTCCCCACCACGATGAAATGAAAGTTCCTCTCAAAACTGTCAGCTGAATTGGACTTTTTCCTTCCGTGAACTGTATCTGGTTGGTTATTTTTCCCTGCCGACGGAAGTAACTGATACACCTGGTTATGTGGAGTGTTCTAACAGGTCCTCCTTGGTCCCTCCCCGGGGGCTGGCTGATCATTTTGACAAGGACTTTGTGGATAACTAGTGCATCAGATGTCACAGTGGCAAGTCAATTTGGCAGGTTTTTCTGGAGTGTCCCATCAGAATGTCTGAGGAACAGGGCACGGGGAGGGGATGGCCCTTCTGTCTTAGGATCGGGACTCCCTCATGCCCTCAGCAGAGCCTTGCAGCGTGGAGCAAGGGCTGGAGAAGACAGCACCGAGCACAGGAGATAGAAGCCCCCCCCCCCGCCAGGACAGACTTGTACTTTATCCGGTGAGCGGGTTATGGAACCCTTTGGAGGTTTCCGTTTTGAGAACAAGCCAGCTGGCTCTCTCTGTGACCCTAGTGTCCAGAGGACATCAGTCTCTCTCTTCAAGCCCGGAAGTGTGATGGCTCCCTCTAGGAGCAACGGTGGCCTGATACACAACACTCCCATAGGCCTGGCCTGAGCAGCAGGCATGTGGAGGATCTGAAGTGCACACATCTACATTCCTTCTGCCCTTAATCTTTCCCATGCTGTCATTCCTCTGGGCCAAGGAGGGACTTGCCATCCTATCTGCCCAGAAGCTTTGCCTGGCACCATCTGAGCAGGTACCTAGATGACACGCTGGAGTCCCTGGTTTTTTTTTTTTTTTTTTTTTTTTTTGGTATTTTTCCCCCTAAGACCACTTCCCTGCGTACCTGAAGCTCACATAGCCACTCCCTCCACCTGCATTTGCCCTGAAGTGGCTTGTCTGACCCTACGGCCGTTTGACCCTATAAGCCTGGCTACCAGGTAAGATAGGGTACACTTGCTCTTGGGCCTCAAGATTGTTAAAAACATGGAAAGAGGGCTGGAGAGATGGCTTAGCAGTTAAGGCGCCTGCCTCCTAAGCCTAAGAACGCTGGTTCCAATCTCCAGCGGTTCCAATCTCCAGGTCCCATGTTTAGCCAGATGCAGAGTGATGCAAGGGCGCCATGCCTCATTTGACCACAAGGGGGCACACACATCTGGATTTCGTTCACAGCAGCTGAGAGACTGCTGGCGCGCCCATCTCTATCTGTCTTCCTCTCCCTCTCTCCCTCCCTCTCTCTCTCTCCAAAAAAAAAAAAAAAAAGGAAAGAAAATGACTAGGCCTCCATAATCCACTCCCTGGTGGGGCTGCCAGGGATGGATGGAAGGGGGTGACAGGTGTGTCTGGCTGTGCTTTCCACCTGGTAATTCCAGGTAGGAAGAGACTTCAGGTAACTGCTACACGCCAGGCATATGGCATATGGTGGATATGTTTGCATGACTCAAGTCTTCCCCATTGCTCTGTGAAGAGGGGATTGCTATCTTTGTGTTTAGAGATGAGAAAAACGCAGAAAGATAAAGGGGGTTCTAGAACTGCCCCAAGAGGCTGAATCACAGGGATGTAAACAACCCCCCCCCCCAAGCTCCTTCTTCTCTCTGGAGAAACCAATCCAGCATCCCCTGGCAGCTTAGGCAGGCCCCCAGCTCCATGGAGAGACCACTCCATTGCGCCTTGATAAAGACTATTTTCTACACATGTCATCGGGCACCCTGTGCCCTGCTCCCCTGCCTCAGCTCACTGTGTGCTGTGTATCCAAGTGAACGCCCCGCAGCTCTCAGCGTTATCCTTGGTGGTGGAGGATCCGATTCTCAAGGCTGAGCTTCATTGATCAGTGTGCTGGATTTACTGTGGGAAGCTAAGTTTAGTGCGGTATTTCATTTCTTGTTACTCAGAATGGCTCATGGCTGAGACTTAATCTAGTCTAATTATCCCTACCCAGGATGTGCCTCAGCAAGCTCCAGGAAGCTCTCAACACGTGCACGAGCTTGGCGGCTCATGATTTCCTTAACATTCTGTATAACATGGTGACAGATGTATATCTCATTCTCTAGGGTCTATTCTTGCCTCTTTTTCTCCCTTCGCTGGGAAAGGTGTATGGACAGCCAATGGTCTAGATGCTATCTTGGGCCATCAGCAACATAACTCGCCTTTAGAAACAGCTCGCCTTTAGAAACTGTATAGAGATGGGTTGGAGAGATGGCTTAGCAGTTAAGGCACCGACCTTCGAAGCCTAAGAATGCCCGTTCCAATCTCCAGGTTCCATGTTTAGCCGGATGCAAAGTGACGCAAGAGCGCAATGCCGCACTTGACCACAAGGGGGCGCACACATCTGGATTTCGTTTTCAGCAGCTGAGAGGCTGCTGGTGCGCCCATCTCTATCTGTCTCCCTCTCCCTCTCTCTCTGTCTCTCTCTCCAAAAAAAAAGAAAGAAAGAAAGAAAGAAAGAAAGAAAGAAAGAAAGAAAGAAAGAAAGAAAGAAAGAAACTGCCCATCAAATAGGTTTCAGCACTGACTCAGCAAAGGACTTGTATTTTTTATTTGCCTCCTTGGTGTGTTCAGCACTTAAGACTTGATGGTCATTTTTACGTTGTCTGCTCCCATTAGAAAATCACTTTTAGCAATTGTCGAGTCATCTTCCTTTTATTTTTTTATTATTATTTTTTGTGTGTATGCAACTATGTGATTACATGGAACATGCATATGTGGAGCCAGAGGCAAACATACAATGCCCTCTCTATCTCTCTTCTACTTTATTTCCTTGAGATAGAGTCTCTCACTGACCTGAAGCTGCGGTTTATCAGTCAGACCAGCTGAGCAGTGAGCGCTAGCAATTGCGCGGTCTCCTCACCCTCTCAGCACTGGAGTCATAGGCGGCACCTGGCTGTACATCTTCTTTTTTTTTAAAAAAAAAATTATTTATTTATTTGAGAAAGAGAGATACAGAAATAGGCAGGTAGAGAAAGAATGGTTGTGCTAGGGCTAGGGTTGTGCTTCAGCCACTGCAAATGAACTCCAGATGCATGTGCCCCCTTGTGTATCTGGCTTACTTGGGTCCTGGGGAGTTGAACCTGGGTCCTTTGGCTTTGTATGCAGGTGCCTTAACTGCTAAGCCATCTCTCCAGGCCTGTGCATCTTCTTCACTCACAAGCAGTATGAAAAGCCACTTGATGCAGTTACCGCAGAATCACTTAGAGAGCAATGCGGAGTTTAAGGGGAACTTGTTTGCATACCCATCAGGTGAAAGTAAATACCGCATTCTGTCATTTGTGCTCTAGTTTTACGTTGCTGCTTGGTTTGTTCAGGAGCAAGAACAGCTGTGTGAATATTTACAAAGCATGCCGTGGGACCTCCTGGCTCTGGTGGGGGAAAGCAAGGACCCCTGAATGCGGGTCGGTGTGCAGTATCTCCTGGCCTCTCGGCCACAGTCCCCGCTAAGTGCCGCTGAGATATTACTGCCTTTCACCCTCCACCCACTTCCCTCCCAGAACCATCACTGTTTTTCTTGTACATAATTTTGGAATGGTTTTGCTGAGTGGATTAACAGCATCAGAATCCACTCTAGTTCTTACAGTTCTCAAACACATGGAACTCTGTAGTAAACGAGTTAGAGTCGGGTGCTTTGCTTAATGTTATAATAGCCTTGTGCTATACTCCAAGCTAAGTGTAGCCACGTGCTCCCTTCCTCTGTAGTGTCTGCATCTGCCATACAGCGTCATGTGGTCACTGGGGTAAGGGAGAGTCCTGCTCTCATTAAGAAACACATGTATTTGCTGGGCATGGTGGCGCACACCTTTAATCCTAGCACTCAGGAGGCAGAGGACGGAGGGTCGCCGTGAGTTCAAGGCCACCCTGAGACTACATAGTTAATTCCAGGTCAGACTGGATCAGAGTGAGACCCTACCTTGAAAAACCAAAAAAAAAAAAAAAAAAAGAAAGAAAGAAAGAAAGAAGGAAAGAAAGAAAGAAAGAAAGAAAGAAAGAAAGAAAGAAAGAAACACACGTATTTTATGTCTCCCTTTGAGTAAGCCTGTCCTGTCCTGCACATGCTATATCGCCTATCCTCACGTCTCACTTTAGATTCTTCAAGTCTCTTCCCACCAAGCATCATGCTTAATTCTTGATGTTAGTTAGCACTGCTGAAAGGAAGAACAGAAGAACAGTTCTGTGGACCAGCTGTGGATGTGGGGTGTGTGGTTGTGTGATGAGGAGCACATGGCAGAGAGCTTTGAGCATGGGGAAGATACAGTTCCATGTGCTGGCAAAGGAGTGAGGCCTAGGATTAAGAGCAAGAGGCCTGGGCTGAGAGATGGCTTAGTGGTTAAGGAGTTTGCCTGCAAAGCCAAAGGATCTCGGTTTGATTCCCCAGGACCCACATAAGCCAGATGCACAAGGGGTGCACATGTGTCTGAAGCTGGAGGCCCTGGCGTGCTTATACTCTTTCTCTCTCTCTCACCTCTTTCTCTTTCTCTCTCTCAAATAAGTAAATGAGAATTTTTTTTTTTTTTGGTTTTGGAGAGAGACACAGAGAGAGACAGAAAGAGAGGGAGACAGATAGAGAATGGACGCGCCAGCAGTTTCTCAGCTGCTGTGAACAAAATCCAGATGTGTGCGCCCCCTTGTGGTCAAGTGCGGCATTGCGCCCTTGCATCACTTTGCATCTGGCTAAACATGGGACCTAGAGATTGGAACCGCTGGAGATTGGAACCAGTGTTCTTAGGCTTAGCAGGCAGGCGCCTTAACCACTAAGCCATCTCTCCAGTCCATGAAAATATTTTTTACACAAAAGAACAAGAGGCCTAAGAGTAAGCATGCTGTTAGGAGGTTGTGACTTTCCTGGCATGGTCTTTGTGGTGAATAAACACTTGAGGCCCAGATGGGACCTGAGTGAGTTTGCATAAGGGTCCGTGGTCTTTGCAAAACACATGTCTTGGAACCCTAGTGATAATAGAATTTGTATAAGATAAAAGCATGAGTGATGGGATGTGATCTGAGTGGGAGTTGCTGGAAGAGACCCACCTGCCAGGGTGGGTGGTTTTGAAAATCATCTCTGAACCTTCCTGAAGCCATTAAAAACCAGATCTCACCTTTAATCCCCAGGGAGACAGGTAGGAGGATTGGTGAGTTTTGAGAAAATCATCAGAGTGAGACCATATCGAAAAATCAAAAAAAAAAAAAAAAGAAAAAGAACCTTCCTTTAATCCATCTGGGAGGCAGAACTAAAGGGTTGCCATTAAAAACCAGGTCAAACAAGTGACTAAAAGAAAAAAAAAAAAAAAAAACAAGGTCTGAGGTCATTGACCTTCATTGCACTCTTCCATGTGCTAATTACGAGTTCAAACGCTTTTAAGTGTAGAAACCCCTTTAATCTTTGTGATGTCCTACCAAGGAAGGAACCATCACTGTCCCCATTCTACAGGTAAGAGAGCTACGGGCTGCATTTAAATCCAGAGGCCAAACTGCTTAACCAGCATGTGATTGTTTTCCCCCAAGGTTCTAAATTATGTAAGATTAGGAGAGAAGAACAGTTTTACCCCAAAACCTTTATAAAAACCACTTGGCCAGATGGAGATACCAAAAGCAATTTCTAAAAACAACAAGATAAATCAGTGATGAAGGGAAGGGTTATATAATGAATGGTGCTAGGACAATTGGTTAGCTATTTGAAAAAAAAATTACTAAAACAGTTCAGATCCTCGTCTCATACAGTTTGCCACAATATATTCCAAGCTAATTAAATAGATTGATGGAAAAAGAAGAAAATAAAAGGGAATATGAAGTCTCTGGCTGGGGGTGAAGATAAATAGCACCAAACAATGGAAAAAATTACTAATGGTAATGAGAGTTTCAGCTTCACAATATTAGAAATCTCTCCCTGAGAAATAAAGGAGCAAACGGTAAATTTGGGCAAGTACTTACTGTAGATATATTTTTCTTAATATCTATATTGAAAAATACACCTAAAGCAAGAATATAAAACTCTGATATGTAAATGGGCAAAGGATCCATTCAGTGCTCTGATACACACGTAGGAAGACACCAAACCTCAGTTATCTTTTTTCTTTTTTTGAGGCAAGCCCAGCAGACTGGCCTTTTGATGAGAGACAGCACAAGCAAGCATGACGGAGAGAATTGGCTCACCAGGGCCTCCAGTCACTGTAATGAAACTCCTGACCTGCACACCACCTTGTGTGCATGGTGTACTCATGTGCGTGCGTCACCTTGTATGTCTGGCTTACATGGGATCTGGGGAGTCAAAAATAGGTCCTTAGGCTTTGCAGGGAGTACCTTAGGTGCTGACCCATCTCTCTAGCCCTCAGTTATCATTTTTAAATATTTTTATTTATTTGGAAGAGGGAGAAAGAGATAGTGAGTGAGTGAATATGGGCATGTCAGGGCTTTGTGCCATGATAAAGGTACTCCAGACACATGTACCACTTTGTGCAGTGGCTTTACAGGGGATCTGGGGAATGGAACCTGGGCTGGCAGCCTTTGCAAGAAGTGCCTTTTTTTTTTGTTTTGGTTTTTCGAGGTAGAGTCTCAGTCTAGCCCAGGCTGACCTGGAATTCACTCTATATTCTCAGGGTGGCCTCCAACTCATGACACTCCTCCTACCTTTGCCTTCCGAGTGCTGGGATTAAAGGCGTGCACCAGCATGCCCAGCTGCAAGAAGTGCCTTTAACCACTGAGCCATCTCCCCAGCTCTTGGTTCTAATTTTTTAAATACTGATTTAAAAATAAACTTCTATGATTATGGGTGTGCATCCACATTCCATATGCAGATATGTGTGATTAGGTGTGTACATACATATATTCTTTTCCTGAACAGTTGAGGCAAGGTGTGAGAAGAAATCATGCTTCTCCCCCAACAGACATGGAACATCTAGCCCTTGGCTCCTTTATAATGTTCTACATGAAAAGAAATCAAAGTTAGGCTGGAGAGCTGGCTTAGTGATTAAGGCGCCTGCCTGCCAAGCCCAAGAATGCCCATTTCATCTACAGGTCCCACGTTAGCCAGACACAAGTGATGCAAGGGCACAATGACACACTTGCCCACAAGGAGGCGCATGTGTCTGGAGTTTGTTCACAGCGGCTGAAATGGCCCTGGCACCCCCATTCTCTCTCTCTCTCTGCCTCTTCCTCCCTCTCTCTGTTTCTCTCTGTCTCAAGAAAGAAAGAAAGAAAGAAAGAAAGAAAGAAAGAAAGAAAGAAAGAAAGAAAGAGAAGAAAGAAAGAGAGAGAAAGGAAAGAGGGAGGGAGAAAGGAAGAAAGCAAAAGGAAGGAAGGAAGAAAGGAAGGAAGGAAGGAAGGAAGGAAGGAAGGAAAAAAGGAAAGAAGGAAGGAAGGGGAAAAAAATCAAAGTCAAGGTTAGCACCGAGGTCCTCTTGAAACATCTGGTGTAAGAAAGTGGTATTCCCAGGAGGACAGGTGGTGTCAAAGGACCCAGAACTCAGTTCCAAAGAGTCACTGGCTAAATCTCAGACAGTGTAGAGCACTGAGAGGAATGATAACATTCACACCCCGAACAGGGGTCGATGCATCTGCACTGACATAAGTTGTAACAACGTAATTGTAATGGTGGAGAATAAGGAAAACGTCACCTCCGAACTCAATGCCACTAACAAATACACCGGAGTAATGAGCTAGGATGTCACCCCTTGATCACCCTCTCATGCTTCCAAAGAATTGTCAGTGTATGCTGAGGCTTCACTGAGGAAGAGGATGTTTGCATAAATTACTGATCGCTGAGGCAACATACTTGACAAAAATCAGTTTAAGAGGGCTGGAAAGATGGTTTAGTGGTTAAGGCGCTTGCTTGTGAAGCCTAAGGACCCAGGTTCGATTCCCCAATAACCACATAAGCTGGATGCGCAAAGTGGCACATACATCTGGAATTTGTTTGCAGTGGCTGAATTAAATCTCTCTCTCTCTCTCTCTCTCTCTCTCTCTCTATATATATATATATATATATATATATATATATATATATATGTATCTATTTCTGTCAAATAACTAATTTTTTTTTAAAAACCTCACTTTAAGGGAGAAAGGGTTTAGCTCAGCTTACAGTTCCAGGTTACAGTGTCATGCTGGGAAAGGCACGGTGTCAGGAGCTGGTCACATCTAGTCCAACAATGAGGAAGAAGGCTGGAGCTCAGCCAGTTCTCCCGTGATACAGTCCAGAGCTCTATCACAGGCAGGGCCGATCTTTCTGCCTCAATTCACCTGATCAAGATAATTCCTCACTGGTGATTTTCAATCCTAAATTGACAATTCATACGAGCAACCTTTCAGCGGAGAATAGACACCACTTTAACCAGATGACCAGAGCTAACCTTGCACGAGACACAGCAGTAGCATGCTGCTCCTGATGTCACACCCTGAGAGAGACACAATGGCACTCCTGTGGTTGTCTAGCTCCAAGTGTACAATCTAGTGGAAAGAAGCATCAGTAGACCCAAGTGGAAGGAAAGCCTACAAGTGTCCCAGTGTGACCTTTTCCAAAATGCCACGGTCATGAAAGGCAGAGCCCTGGGGAGCAGTTCCATATTCAAGAAGGTTAGAGCCATAAACAGCCAAATGTAGCATGATCTTGGATTGATGCCTATACTATCTTTTTCCTTTTAGTTATAAGGGACCAAGGGGGAAATTTAACGTCTACAGAATAGATACCACGTTGTCTCAATGTTAGTTTTTGAATTTGCTAATCCCATTATTTGAGAATAGCTCCTAACCCAGGCTGACCTGGAATTCACTATGCAATCTCAGGGTGGCCTTGAACTCATGGCAATCCTACCTCTGCCTCCCGAGTACTGGGATTAAAGGTGTATACCACCACGCCTGGCTAAACTGATTATTTTTAAAATATATTTATTTATTTATTTATTTATGGGGGGGGAGAGAGAGAGAGAGAATCTATGCTCCAGAGCCTCTAGCCACTGCAAACGAACTCCAGACGCATGCACCCCCCTTGAGCATCTGGCTTATATGGGTCCTGAGGAATTGAACTGGGGTCCTTTGGCTTTGCTTTAGGCTTTGAAAATGCCTTAACCACTAAGCCATCTTTCCAATTCCCTTAAACTGATGTTTTTTGTTTTTCTGTTTTCCGACTGATGTCTTGATCACCCTCTCTGCAAGCCTAAAGAATTGTCAGTGTATGCCGAGGCTTCAATTGAGGAAGAGGATGTTTGGCCTGAGGCAACATACTTGGCAAAATCAGTTAAGAGGGCTGAAAGATGTTTAGTGGTTACTAGTTGTTCCTGAGTACTAGGATTATGGCACATACATCTGGAATTTGTTTCGGCTGCTCTGGCTAAACTAATTTTTTTTTTTTTTTATTTTAAAGTTTAGCTCATACAGTTCCATTTATTTATTTAGTCCAACAATGAGGAAGAAGGCTGAGCTCAGGGGTGATACAGTCCAGAGCTCTATCACAGGCAGGCTGATCTTTCTGCCTCAATTCACCTGATCAAGATAATTCCTCAGATTTTCAATCTAAATTGACAATTCATAGAGCAACCTTTCCTAGCCACTTTAACCAGATGACCAGGCACCTTGCACCAGACGATGCACTGCTCCTGATGTCACACCCTGAGAGAGACAGCAATGGCACTCCTGTGGTTGTTAGCTCCAAGTGTACAAATCTAGTGGAAAGGGTCCTGGAAGGAAAGCCTTGTCCCAGTGTGACCTTTCCAAAATGCCACGGTCATGAAAGGCTTTGCAGTTCCATATTCAAGAAGGTTGTATTTACAAACAGCCAAATGTAGCATGATCTTGGATTTGCCTATACATCTTTTCCTTTTAGTTATAAGGGACCAAGGGGGAAATTTAACCTACAGAATAGATACCACGTTGTCTCAATGTTAGTTTTGAATTTGCTAATCCCATTATTTGAGAATAGCTCCTAACCCAGGCTGACCCACTATTTAGGGTGGCCTTGAACTCATGGCAATCCTACTCTGCCTTTTTAAAGGTGTATACCACCACGCTGGCTAAACTGATTATTTTTAAAATATATTTATTTATTTATTTATTTAGGGGGAGAGAGAGAGAGAGAATCATGCTCCAGAGCTCTCCTTTTGCATGCACCCCCAGCATCTCAGGCTGAACTGGGGTCCTTTGCTTTGCTTTAGCTTGCAAATGCCTTAACCACTGTTTACCCTTTCCAATCCCTTAAACTGATGTTTTTGTTTTTCTGTTTTAGTGTGGGTCCAGCTCAGGGTGGAATTCACTATGTAGTCTCAGGGGTGGCCCAGCAATCCTCCTACCTCTGCCTCCCTGAGTGTTGGGATTAAAGGCATGCGCCACCATGCCCAAACTGATTTTTTAAAAATGATTTATTTGACACAGAGAGAAAGATATATATATATATATGAGAGAGAGAGAGAGAGACAGAGACAGAGAGAGACAGAGAGAGAGAGAGGAGAGATTGATTTTTAATGGATATGCCAGGCCCCAGCCACTGTAAATGAACTTCAGATGTGCGTGTGCCTCTTTTGTGCTTCTGGGCTTATGTGGGTACTGGGAATCAACCTGGGTCCTTAGGTTTCAGAAATATTTGTTTGTTCTCAAGGACATCCTGGTATAAAAGGGCATCATGTTGGAAACTTAGTCTTAGGTATTCAGAAATATATATGCATGTATTAATATATATGTGTATAGTTTATATATGCATATCTCTGCTCATTTGTCCTGGAAAGAGATGGACTCGAAATGAGAAATGTTAATGCTCAAGTAATCAGGTGGAAGGGTATAGGAGTGATTTTTAACTACTTCCTGTGCAACTTTCTACTATGAGAAATTATCTCTTACAACAAATAAAACACAAAAGGGAACATGATAATGAGCTAGATGGAGCAGGATGTGAGGGGTGAAGAAGGAACCCTGGGCCCTGCTGACAGGAACTGTAAAAGCTTCAGGTGTGCTGAGATGAACTTCCAGGCAGAGGCACAGTTATGGAAGAAGGATATTTATTGAAGCTTACACAGATCCAGGGAAGTTTCATAATGGCAGAGAAGCTGTGGCAGAAGAGAAGCTGACCTGCTTTTCCTTAGGTCCAAAAACCACACAGCACAGCACAAGGCAGGAACCCACTCCAGCTAAGCACACTTTGCATATCTTTAGATTGAAATCTCAACCCACCACCACACCTTAAGATCCGCCCCAGTGACACTGCCTCCAGGCAGGTGGCAGCAGATACAAACTACAAACTAATAAAACACTGAATATATTGGGGACATCTATTCAAACTACCACAGCTGCAGAATCTCACTTGGTCTTCAGTGAAGGAGTCAACTGAGCACTGGAGAGACTAGATACACCAAGGCCAACTGGAACTAGAGGTGAGGCTAAGATTCAACGTGGGATTGGATGGCTGTGTTCACCAGCTTGCCACGATTGTAACCAATCCCTGAGAGATCATCTGCTCATCTCATGGCTAGGAAGACAAGAGAGACGAGAAGAGAAGAGAAGAGAAGAGGAGAGGAGAGGAGAGGAGAGGAGAGGAGAGGAGAGGAGAGGAGAGGAGAGGGAAGAGAGAGAGAGCTATAATTCTACAATCCCATGCACAGCATGGCCCCAGTGAGCCAACTTCTTCCCACTAGACTCTGCCTCCTGAAGACACCCCCCAGCCCCCACCACCACTCATTAGCATCAAGTGGGAGACAGAGCCTATACACACATGGGTGAGGTCAGTGGTGGGTGAACGCAGGTGCTGTCCTTGTGCCCTGATCCTGACTGGTCGGCTTGTCTGTCTCCCCTCTCTGTCCCTGTCTGCTCAAGGATATATTTTTTTTAATTTTTTGTTTATTTTTATTTATTATTAGCAACAGACACAGAGAGAAAGAAGGAGAGAGAGAGAGAGGGAGGAGAGAATGTGCACACCAAGGCCTCCAGCCACTGCAAACGAGCTCCAGATGCATGCACCACCTTGTGCACCACACAGTACAGCACAGGCACAGCACAGCATAGCACACTTCTGAGGAATCTGACATGCACTTTGCATATCTTAGACTGAAATCTCAAAAACCCACCACTACACCTTAAGATCCGCTCAGTGATATCAAGTCTTTCCTGGCAGTAGGCTGTGGCAGATGAAGGCCAGTCATCTTCAGGCTCTTCTTCTTCTTTAAAATTTTAAATTTATTTTTGTTTAAGATGCGAGGAATGGGCAACCAGGGCCTCTAGCCACTGTTACAACTACGTGGACCTGGAGGGAACCTGGGTCCTTAGGCTTCCGCAGGAAAGCACCTTAAAACTATCTCTCAGCCCCAGGCTCTTCCTTCTACAAACAGGGATTCTGCTGGCCAGGTAGATCTCTGTTGTCAACTTCAGGGCCATAATTGATGGTTTCGACACACTTCCTGCCTAAACAGCAAGTTACTTCCAAGAGGTGGTTTCTTAGTTGTAAATTCTCCTCTCTGAGATTGCCCCCACCGGTGAAAAGCTGGAAGTCCTCATCAGCAACTCTTAACACTTCCTGTTTCCCCCTCAAGTGAAGGTGCCACTGATCACTGCGACTTGGCATAGCAGCTCACAGTAATGACCTGTTGGGTCCAAGATGAGTTAAAAGCAATTAGAAGTTGCCAAGAAGGATGAAGAAGTTGCCAAGGGTTGAGTCAAAGAATTCATTCCATCTCAGCCCCAAGTGGGACATCTGTATACCCTGTAAGGGCCAGGGAACATACTGGAAGAGGAGGCAGAAAGAGGGAGTCAGAGAAGGGGTGGTGTGTTGGATTGCTGTCCTCTGGGCAGCACATGGCCATTACCCTTGAACACTCCCCAGAGCAGCTGTGATGCTTATACAGAATTGCACAAGCTTAGGTACCTGAACATTCCCTCATGGAGGGCGGAAGGGGAGCTAATGGTCCCACCTCTCCCCTCAGAATTTATGGTAAGTTAATGGTTGCTGGTGGAGAGACATTTTCTTCAGTAATGTAGCCACTGAAATTACCCATGCTTCTATAAATAATATTAATCAAACTCAGTTCACTACAAAGAGAAGGAAAAAATATATGAAAGTAGAAGGGGGCTGATTGGGAAAGAAAGGGAGAGGGATAAGATAGAGAGGGGAATGGGGTGAACAGAATCAAAGTACATTATATGCATGTATGAAATGCCATCAAACCCATTTTTACAATTTATATATATATAAACTTTAGCAAGGAACTCATTCCAAATTCAAAAGGATATTTTGTTGGTTGATTAAGACGGCTTAATCCCATCTGACTTGGGAAGCATGCACCCCCTTGAGCATCTGGCTTATATGGGTCCTGAGGAATTGAACTGGGGTCCTTTGGCTTTGCTTTAGGCTTTGCAAATGCCTTAACCACTAAGCCATCTTTCCAATCCCCTTAAACTGATGTTTTTTGTTTTTCTGTTTTCCGAGGTAGGGTCTCACTCCAGCTCAGGCTGACCTGGAATTCACTATGTAGTCTCAGGGTGGCCTCAGCAATCCTCCTACCTCTGCCTCCTGAGTGCTGGGATTAAAGGCATGCGCCACCATGCCTGGCAAACTGATTTTTTAAAAATGATTTATTTGACACATCTTTATATTTATAGAGATAGAGAGAGAGAGAGAGAGAGACAGAGAGAGAGAGAGACAGAGAGAGAGAGAGAGTGAGAGATTGATTGATTTAATGGACATGCCAGGGCCTCCAGTCATTGTAAATGAACTCTAGATGTATGTGCCTCTTTGTGTTTCTGGCTTATGTGGGTACTGGGGAATCAACCTGGGTCCTTAGGGGTTGTTTGTTCTCATGACATCCTGGTATAAAAGGGCATCATGTTTGGAACTTAGTCTTAGGTGATTCAGAACATATATGCATGTATTAATATATATGTGTATATCACATATGCACATCTCTGTTCATTTGTTCTGAAAGAGATGGATCAAAATGGCAAAATGTTAATGCCTGGGCAATCAGGTGAAGGGTATGTGGGAGTGATTTTTTTTTTAACTACTTTTGCAACTTTTCTACAAGTGAGAAATTATTCCCTAATAAATAAATGTAAAAACACAAGAAAATGATAATGAGCGAGAGGAGCAGGATGTGAGGGTGAAGAAGGAACCCCTGGGCCCTGTTGACAGGAACCGTGGGGCCAGATTTTTCTGGAACGCAACTTGACGATTTGTACTGAGAACTTTGGGAAGATTCATAACTTTTAGCTCCATCCCTATCCAAAGAAAACATACATGGTTAGTTCTAGTAACCAGCTTGTGAGAGGATTAGGAATGGGGGAGGGGACGACCAAATGGTGACAGTGTAGACCATGCACCACTGTAGCAGACAGCTTCAGGTGTGCTGAGATGAACTTCCAGACCAGGCACAGTTATGGAGAAAGGGATTTATTGAAGCTTACAGATCCAGGGGAAGTTCCATAATGGCAGAAGAAGCTGGCCTGCCTTCACAGGACCAAACACAGAGAAAAGCCACAAGCCAAAAACCACACAGCACAGCACAGCACACTTCAGGAACTCCAGCTAAGCACACTTTGCATATCTTTAGACTGAAATCTCAAACCCACCACCACACCTTAAGATCCGCTCAGTGACACTGCCTCCAGCCAGGTGGCTGCAGATGAAAACTACAAACTAATAAAACACTGAATATATTGGGGGATATCTATTCAAACTACCACAGCTGCAGAATCTCACTTGGTCTTCAGTGAAGGAGTCAACTGAGCACTGGAGAGACTAAATACACCAAGGCCTACTGGAACTAGAGGTGAGGCTAAGATTCAACGTGGGATTGGATGGCTGTGTTCACCAGCGATTGTAACCAACTGATCATCCAATCCCTAGGAAGACAAGAGATCATCTGCTCATCTTATGGAAGAGGAGAGGAGAGGAGAGAGAGAGGAGAGAGAGAGAGAGAGAGAGAGAGAGAGAGTAGAGAAGAGAGAGAGCTAGAATTCTACAATCCCATGCATAGCATGGCCCCAGTGAGCCAACTTCTTCCCACTAGACTCTGCCTCCTGAACACCCCCAGCCCCCCCCCACTCATTAGCATCAAGTGAGAGACAGAGCCTATACACACATGGGTGAGGTCAGTGGTGGGTGAACGCAGGTGCTGTCCTTGTGCCCTGATCCTGACTGGTTGGCTTGTCTGTCTCCCCTCTCTGTCCCTGTCTGCTCAAGGATATAATTTTTTAATTTTTTGTTTATTTTTATTTATTATTAGCAACAGACACAGAGAGAAAGAAGGAGAGAGAGAGAGAGAGAGGAGGGAGAGAATGTGCACACCAAGGCCTCCAGCCACTGCAAACGAGCTCCAGATGCATGCACCACCTTGTGCATCTGGCTTATGTGGGTCCTGGGGAATCGAGCCTCAAACCGGGGTCCGTAAGCTTCTCAGGCAAGTGCTTAACCGTTAAGCCATCTCTCCAGCCCCTGCTCAAGGATATTTTTAAGTACCAAGCATCCATCTTTGTATTTCTCTTGGATTTCCTCACCCAAGGGAGAAAGTAAAGTGGACAGGTAGGAAACATTAACATTGTTCACTCTGCCTCCAAAGGTGATTTCTTGAGTTTGGAGACAGCAGCAAGCTCCTAATTGCCTCGTGTCTTCCTCTGGTCGGTAGGAAACGTGCAGGAGGGATGCAGTTTGCCATTCGGAAACTTTCCCGACAGGAAGTGAGCACAGAAATAAACTTCACAAAGACATATTCTCTGGCTTGCAGAAATGCATGCCTCATATATAAGTAGTTCTTTTCAGCAGTCAGACGCGTCTGTTAGGTTGTCGTGAGGATGTGGTGAAAAAGGACAGAAAGTCCCACCTGTGGGAGAGGACACTGACTGAGGCTCAGAAAGTCCTCACCTGCCGTCGTTTCTGAAAGGCCAGTCATCTTCCAGGCTCTTCTTCTTCTTTAAAATTTTATTTATTTATTTTTGTTTAAGATAGAGAAAAGAGAAAGAGAGAGAATGGGCACACCAGGGCCTCTAGCCACTGCAAACAAACTCCAGACGCATGTGCAACTTTGTGCACCTGGCTTACGTGGGACCTGGAGAATTGAACCTGGGTCCTTAGGCTTCACGGGAAAGCACCTTAACTGCTAAGCTATCTCTCCAGCCCCCAGGCTCTTCTTCCTTCTACAAACAGGGATTCTGCTGGCCAGGTAGATCTCTGTTGTCCAACCCCAGGGCCATAATTGATGGTTTCTGACACCACTTCCTGCCTTAAACAGCAAGTTACTTCCAAGAGGTGGTTTCTCCCTAGTTGTAAATTCTCCTCTCTGAGGTTGCCCCCACCGGTGAAAAAGCTGGAAGTCCTCATCAGCAACTCTTAACACTTCCTGTTCCCCCCTCAAGTGAAGGTGCCACTGATCACTGAGACTTGGCACTTAGCAGCTCACAGTAATGACCCTGTTGGGTCCAAGGTGAGTTAAAAGCAATTAGAAGTTGCCAAGAAGGGATGAAGAAGTTGCCAAGGGCTGAGTCAAAAGAATTCATTCCATCTCAGCCCCAAGTGGGACATCTGTATACCCTGCTTAAGGGCCAGGGAACATACTGGAAGAGGAGGCAGAAAGAGTATGAGTCAGAGAAGGGGTGGTGTGTTGTGTATTGCTGTCCTCTGGGCAGCACATGGCCATTGCCCTTGAACACTCCCAGAGCAGCTGTGATGGCTGGCACAGAACTGCACAAGCTTAGGTACCCGAACATTCCCTCACGGAGGGCGGAGGGGCTAATGAGGCCCCACCTCTCCCTCAGAATTTATGGTAAGTTAATGGTTACTGGTGGAGAGACATTTTCTTCAGTAATGTAGCCACTGGAAATTACCCATGCTTCTATAAATAATATTAATCAAACTCAGTTCACTACAAAAGAGAAGGAAAAAAAAATATATGAAAGTAGAAGGGGGCTGATTGGGAAAGAAAGGGAGAGGGATAAGAGAGAGGGGAATGGGGTGAACAGAATCAAAGTACATTATATGCATGTATGAAATGCCATCAAACCCATTATGCATAATTTATATATATATAAACTTTAGCAAAGGAACTCATTCCAAATTCAAAAGGATATTTTGTTGGTTGATTAAGACGGCTTAACTCCCATCTGACTTGGGAAGCTTCCTAAGGGGGAGTAGTGCTGGGGTGAGGTAAGAGTGGGTTTTGACACCTGGAAGATTATTGCCCAAATGCTGATGTCCCTTTTTTTAAAATGAAATTATTTTTATTTATTTATTTATCTTGAGAGAGTGAGAGAGAGAATGGGTATGCCAGGGCCCATGCAGACGCGTGCGCCACCTTGTGCGCATGTGTGACATTGCGCTCTTGCGTCGCTGTGCATGTCTGGCTTACGTGAAACCTGGAGATCTGAACATGAGTTCTTAGGCTTCTCAGGCCTTGACCACTAAGCCATCTCTCCAGCCCTGATGTCCCTGTTTTCTAGTTGTGTGACTTCCAGTGAATTCTTGATCATCATTATTATTATTTAGAGATAATAATAAACCATCTTATGATATGAATGCAAGCTTCAAACGAGATGGCAAATACTGAAGACCTGTCACAATTGACTCTTGGCCATTTGTTCCCTCCCATCTCAATACTAATGTTATGCTTTTGATTTTGTGGTTGTCACTGGGTGCCTTACGTATCCCAAGCTGCCTTTCCAGAGTTGTACCTCCACAGACCTATACAAATGCTTCAAGCTTTGAGCGGCTACCAGGAGACATCCAGCTCAGAGACCCTTCCATGTGCTTCCACAGACGAGCCTCAGCCTTCTCCTTTGCGTGAACAGAAGCTTGGCAGTACCAGGGTTTCGCCTATATGTCGTAGCACTTTCCTTCCCTCCAGCCAGCCAGCGTGACATGACCACCTGCCATCTTCCTTTCTTACCCAGCAGCCTTGTCATGGGCTGGGTTCTGCAGGTAGCCTCCATGATTCATGTCCTATAACCCAGTGGTCCCCATGCCTGAGAATTAGAACCGCAGTGAAAAGAAACAGCTGCGCATTTATATGTTACCAGGCATTTCCTTCCTCTTGATGCTAAGCTGAGGTGAGCCTTCCACAGCTAAAAAGTCATCTGAAACGTTGTGTAGCCAGATAGGAAGACGGAAGGGTTTTCTCTGAGGAGCCATCTACCAGCAGAGCTGAGTGTCTGCATTTTGGCTATCTCCTGTCCCTGGGAATCAGGTCAGCTCTATTCTTTTCCTTTAAATGCATTTATTCCTACATCTAGATGCTGTGCAATCAAGCAGTTAGACATCGAGATCCACTGAGACACTTCCTCTGAGCATTTACCCTGAGCACAGCAGAAGACCCAGGTGGTGACATCCACCTTCCTCTTGGTACTTTGAGCTGGGATTAAGAGAGGCATGGCCAGCAAGGTCTCCTGGCTAATGCTAAAATCCAGATCCAGAAGGAAGCAAGTTCTCACAGTGGGCGCAAAACGCAGAAACATACTGACAATGTTTTTCCCCAAAACAGTAAATAAAAAAACTGCTAAGGTTACTCAGGTACAGATTTTATCAATATGGAAAAAATTATAATTTTGCTGTAAGAAGACCTCAAAAGCCTCAAAAGGTAATATAATAAGATATACACATGCTCAGGCAGAGAGAGAGAGAGAGAGAACGCTTCACATCTTGTTTCTCAGTTCCAATTTCCCAAACTATTTTCAGCTACATTGATTCTCAAGGGAGAAACCACAACCCAAACATGGATAGAAGCTTTGTTTGCCCATCACGGCGGTGAAGATGCCCCTACACCGATTATAATATAGAATTTTCTAATAATAGCAGCCTGAATGTGTTAGGCACAATTATTACGATTCCGTCCCGTCTCTTCCTGTGTGCTGCACATGTCTATCTATCTTGTTGACTTCCAGAGGACTGGAGATGGTTTTATTAAACTTAAGGCAACACGAACAAGGTCAAGTATGATCCCTGTTTGATCTTTATGTAACAGGGCAACAATTCTATTAAAGAGTCATGTTTGTCACTGTCCTATTTTGGGGCCCAGGTACATGATTCCTATTTTTAGCAGCTTTGTGGTATTGTGAATCCAAGACTTCATCCTTCGGTGAGTCAGAAGGTCTGGCTGCCCAGAGATGTGTGACTCAGAACAAGAACTGTCTGATCACCAGGAGGTGAGGGTTTAAAGCAGAGCCTTTGTGTTTAATGAAAAACGTAAATGAAAACAGATGTTTAAATAGAAACCTATTGCCCTTCTGGGAAGGTTCTTTCTCTTCACCCCTGAAAGTTCTCTTCTCTTACCCAGGGAGGAGCCTGGGCTGCTGGCTTGGAACTGGGTCAATTAATTAGCTATTTCCCTCTCCTTGAAAGCCCTTCCTGGAAGCCTGGGGGAGAGATTTCTGGGTCTCATCAGCCTTGGGAATTAGCAGAACAGTTCCTCATGGGTTAACGAAGCAAATGGAGAGCATTGAGACAGGTGAGAGGTGCAAGGAAGAAATTATATCTTTTTAACAGAAATAAACTGGGAAGCCGGGCGTGGTGGCGCTCGCCTTTAATCCCAGCACTCGGGAGGCAGAGGTAGGAGGATCGCTGAGAGTTCAAGGCCACCCTGAGACTACATAGTTAATTCCAGGTCAGCCTGGACCAGAGTGAAACCCTACCTCGGAAAACCGCACCCCTCCAAAAAAAAAAAAAAAAAAAAAGAAAGAAATAAACTGGAGGCGAGGGAGATGGTTCCGTGAGTAAAGTGCTTGCCATGCAAGCACGGGAAGCTGAGTTTAGTTCCCAGCACCACACAAAAGCTAGGTACAGCATCGTACGCCTATACTCTTAGCACTGGGCAGCAGAGAGAGGCATGTCCTCGGGGGTTGCTGAGAGCTAGCGTCGCTGAATTGGCAAGCTCTCGGTTCAGTGTGAGACCATCTCACAAAAATAGAGTGAAAAGCAACTGAAGAAGACTCTTGATGTCAACCTCTGGCCTCCACATCCATGTACACGCATGTGCATGTGCATAAATATGAACACACACACACACACACATATACATACACCACAGACAGAATGTCTGGATCCCAGAACCCACCTGAAGCCAGATGCGGCAGCACAAGCATCTGCAATCACAACACACCTATGGTGAGATGGGAGGTGGATACAGAGTTCCTGGAAGCTTGCAGGCCGTCCAGCCTGGTGTACACTACCGTGAACAACTGGAGACCTTGACAAACAAAGTGGAAAGTGAGGACCAACTGATGCCCACATCTCACACACACACACACACACACACACACACACACACACGCGCGCGCGCGCGCGCGCACCATGCCATCCATGCTCCTGCACCCTCACGCAACAAAGCAGAAAGAAAAGAGACGAAAAGAAACAGGAGACAAAGGTGGCTTCCTGTGAAAGGGACGAAGCCCTTGCTGTCTTCTAGGCTGCAGGTTAGATCAGGGATGCCCACAGTTTGTTTATCCACCCATCCAGGTCCCCATCTACCTATTCACACCTGCAGCCACCTACGGCCCGTCCCTCCGGCTAGCCATCACCCATCCATTTACCTACCCAGACATCTAGCCATTCGTCCACCCATCCACCTAGTCAATTAGACATACAGCCATCTAACCCACCCACACAGCCAGACGGCCATGTAGCTACCCACCCATCCATTTACCCATCCTTTCATTCATCCATCCACCAGTCCATCTTCCAGTCATCTACCTACCGTCCATCCTTCCATCCATTCTGCCACATACCCAATTCATCCACCCACCCACTTATTCTTCCAGTCCCTACCACTCACCATCTGCCCATTCATTCATCCATTTATCCACACACTCATCCACCCAGACATCCACTCATATAGCCATCCGTCTATCCCATACGTACATATATATATATATATGACTTGCACTAGGCCCTTTCCTAGATACCAGGGGAACAAATACTCACCCCTGAGAAGCCTATATATTGGTGGCAGCAGGGGCTGGGGGGAGGTGAAGCGGCAATCTTGCTACAATATCCCTTCCACGGTTAGAGTTTCATGATCCAATTTGTTTGGATGTACAATTGTCTCTGAAAAGCACTACTTCCGTAGAAATAAATGAGCATTCAGGGTCAACCACAAGGTAAAACAACACAGATGAAGCCAACATCACTGTACTTGGCCATGTGAGACCCTTCCCGCCCCCCTTTGTATTACCTCCCAGATCCCTTTTGGAGTCAAGACCCCCATTAGGGGTGAGACCCTGTCTGGACGTGAGTTCAAAGGTCCCAGGAATTATTACGTACCCCTAGCCCACCAGAGTGAAGGTGCTTAACTGGAAGCTTAATGGTTGTGTTGTTAGGCGTTGTTTAGATTCTCCAGCGTTCCATGACAGCTCCTGAATTTATTCCCTACATAACAAAGTCCTGTTTGGTCTTTGGTAAAATGTTTGGAGCTCAGTATTCAACTGAGCAGAACTAAGCTGCTGACAAAATACTGTTTCAGCCATTTAATAATAATAGCTAACATTTGTATAGCACTCTGCAGTTTAACAAAGGGCTTTTAACACACCCAGTCTCCCAAGCTCGTTGCAGCAGCCCTTGGAGGCCCGAGGGCAAGTTATCATGGGCAGTTCACCCATGACAGTGGCTGCCCAGAGCAATCTTTTCCAGGGCCATGGCAGGTGAACAAAGCCACATGCAGAGGTTCCTGACTCCAGAGACAGAAACTGCCCATGGCCGCCTTCTCTGAAAGCTTTGCTCAAACACCCATCTCAACCCCCAGGTCTTCTCTCTGCCTCTGGTCTCAGCACTCTGCAGTGTCCTCGTGTGGCCACCAGGTCAGTCTCCTTAACTGTGCCCTTTTCCTGCTTTAGCACTAGAATGACTCTTTCAGGCTTAGGCCCAAGCTCTCAGTACTGTCATCGCCCCCCTCCGCTCAGAACCACCAGCAGGTTGGTTCCGTTTCTCTGCAGGAGCCTCGACTTGGTTCGACCATGCCCTGGTTCACTTTAGACTGTGGGGTTGGTCAGATGGAAGGCGGTGGGCGGGGGGTGCTATTTTCTTCTTCTGTATGTCTGGAAGAGGCAATAAGCTAGCAGCATTCCCCATGTGAGTCAGTAAGCCAGAGTCCTTACGTGAACGAGACAGGTATAGGCAGCACAGCATTGCCACGAGCCAAGAGCCTGCAGTCTCCAGGATGGACACCTTGTGGGCCAGGGATAGCCTGACATAGATGCCAGTGGAAAATGGTGGGTTGTTTGTTTTTTTCATCACTCAAGGTGTGTTGGTGTCGAGAGTTCTTCATGCCAGAAATATGCCCATCCTTCTGCCATGGCCACTGGTACAGGAAGAGCATGTCGCCTTCCTTCAGTATCCATGGTTACCATAGGAGCCAGTGTGTGGGAGTTTGGAGTAAGAAACTTGAGAGTAGAGAGTGATGGGTCGCCTTACATGGACCAGAGCTCAGGAAACATGAGGCTTTGATCGTGCACCCAGAGGCTTCCAGGGTGCCCTGGAAACAGCATGGAGATATCAAATAAATGAAGGGGGCAGGAGAGATGGCTTAGCAGTTAAGGCACTTGCCTGTGAAGCCTAAGGAGCCAGGTTCAACTCCCCACCAGTACTCATGTAAACCAGATGCACATGGTGGCACATGCATCTGAAGTTCATTTGCAGTGGCTGGAGGCCCGGGTGCACCCATTTTGTCTCTCTTTATCGGTCTTTCTCTCTTTCTCAAATAAATAAAAATAAAATATTAAAAAACGAAATTAAGGAAACCCTCCTTTACCTTGTCCCTTCTTTCAACTACTCCCTCCCTTTCCTTTAATCCCTGCCAGCTTGCTCCAGTGTCTTCATCTCTCTTGATTCTTTAGTAAGTTTTATGGACTAAGCTGAGCATCTCGCTATGAATTACAAATTGTTTTATGAAAAGTCATTATTTCTTTTTTTTCCCTTGCATATGAGCAATATAAGAGTAATTTAAAAAAAATCATTACACAAGTCATACACAATAATTATTCAAAAATCATTTTAAAAAGAAAAATGATGTACAATCCCAGATTTCAGGGACAATATGTCTTTTATGTACATATGCCAGTCTTTGTCAGGCAGGCATTGAAAATATACTTTTAAGGGGCTGGAGAGATGGCTTAGTGGTTAATGCATTTGTCTGCAAAGCCAAAGGATCCCAGTTCGATTCCCCAGTACCCACATAAGCCAGATGCACAAGGGGGCGCATGCATCTGGAGTTTGTTTGCAATGACTGGAGGCCCTGGGGCTCCCATTCTCTCTGTCTCTCTCTCCCCACTTTCCTTCTCTCAACTAAATAAATAAAATATATTTTAAAAAAGAAAATATACTTTAAAAAATTCTGCTACATGTTTGCAATCTGCTATGTAATTCAAGCTTTTTCTTTTCTTTTTTTAAACATGTCTTTTTTATTTTTTAAATGTTTTATTTATTTGAGAGAGAGAAAGACAAAGAAGCAGAGAGAGAGAGAGGGAGGGAGGGAATGAATGGGCATGCCAGGGCCTCTAGCCAGTGCAAATGAACTCCAGACACATGTGCCACCCTGTGCATCTGGGTTACATGGGTACTGGGGAATCGAACCTGGGTCCTTAGGCTTTGCAGGGAAGTGCCTCAACTACTAAGCCATCTCTCCATCCCACAAGCTTTTTCTTTAATTATAGACCATGAACGTTCTTCTGTGGCATTAACTATAGCATCACTGTAATGCTGAAGATTGAGCTATGAAAAATACATTCTGTACCAAATCAGCTGAGGCCATTTGCGCTGGGAAGAAACCCTGCCCTGCTATGTCTGCCTTTGTAACTTACGTAACAGCCTAGATCACAAATCACACAGCTGTTTTTGAAGCTATAGTTCCTGAGAATGGATTCCCACACTGGGGTTTATGGGTGGAAAGCGGTGCCCTTTGCTCTATTTGCATGTCGAAATCCAGATTTGCCCCTGCAAAATGTGACTTCTGGTCCTTCACAACTGTGCCAGCTGGCTGGGCACCATCGTCACTCATCTGAAAGGAAAATAACAAACAAACAGGATTCCGTATTGGGAAATGGTTTCCAAACCAACCCTCACTCTTTACAAACACAACTCAAGACCCACCTGTAAAGCCGCTAACAAAATACGGCTGGAGCAAGGTTAATCCTCACGCCTGTCTTTAGTTTAGAGAAGCACAGCGCTGACACAACAGAAGGATTTGGGAAATAATGCATTGAGCGCCTAGAGCAGGCTCATCACTTCCCGTTTCTTCTATTCTAATGAGCCATTCCCGTTTCTTATCTCTAAGAACCCTTCTAGATTTACTTTCTTAGGACTCTGAGTTGCTCCCAGCGAAGGCTTGCCTTCAGAAGCATCAGTTTCTGAGTAGCTGAGAAACCCCAGCTTTCTCTGGCTGTTCATCTAGCACAATCTGTCAGAGGTCTTGAGGCTCCCATGGAAGCAGGGACTTACATAAAGTCCTATTGAGGGTGACGCTGTTTGCATGTTCCTTTCTTTCTTTCTTTCTTTCTTTCTTTCTTTCTTTCTTTCTTTCTTTCTTTCTTTTGGTCTTTTTAAATTATAGACAACTTCCATAATTATAGACAATAGCCCATGGTAATTTCCTCCCTTCTCCTCACTTTTCCCTTCACAACTCCACTCTCCATCACAGCCCCTCCCCTCTCAATCAGTCTCTCTTTTATTTTGATGTCATCATCTTTTCCTCCTATTATGAAGGTCTTGTGTAGGTAGTGTCAGGCACTGTGAGGTCATGGATATCCAGGCCATTTTGTGTCTGGAAGAGTACATTGTAAGGAGTGCTACCCTTCCTTTGGCTTTTACATTCTTTCCGCCACCTCTTCTGCAATGGACCCTGAGCCTTGGAAGGTGTGTTAGAGATATTTCAATGCTGAGCACTCCTCTGTCCCTTCTTCTCCACACTGTAGTACCTTGTGGGTCATCCCAAGGTCACCACTGTCTGAAAAGAGAAGCTTCTGTAGCCAAAAGTGAGAGTAGCATTAATATATGGGTATGGACATTAAGAGAAGTGCTTACTGGGAAGTTTGGTGAGCATAGTATATACATTTAGCCAGACACCAGCAGACATTACACCCCTAGGGCTCATGACTACCCCTGTTGTAAGTTTTCAGTATCAGGGATGTATTTGCTCCTGCGTAGTGGGCCTCCAGTCCAATTAGAGAACAGTTGGTTTCCCCCATAACAGACATGCCGCTATTGCACCCATTGGCTCATTTGGCCTGGCTGGCCAAATTTAAGGCTTGCAGTGTCCACTGTTGTTTGCATGCTTCTTTAGCTCACATCTGTACTTGTCTCCTTGCCTCGGTGGGCTTTGTCCTGTAGTTTAGAATGTGACCATCCCGAGGACAACATCATGTCCTATGATTCGTTGGACACTCCTTTACCCTCAACTGAGTTGTCAACCAATATGTGTGCCTTGCATAAAGCCCATGGTCAGGGATGGTGTCTGACCTGATAAAAGGTTTGACTAGAAAGGAGTATCGTCTGGTGGGCCAGCCTGCCAGTCCTGACTGTGGCATGTCATTTACTGTTGCTTTCATGCAGCTCATAGGCATGACTCCTGGCCACCTCATTCCACCAGAGCCGCATGTAGCTCATGTCCTTGGAGGGATGTCCATAGTCCCTACTCTCAGGCCTGGCTTCCTGCTTCACGCATGAGATTCATGACTGAGCCAGCCATTTTCTTGGGGGGGGGGCTCCTCAAACAGACTATTTGCAAATATTACAGAAGGAGAAAGGCTCATTAAATATTAACCACTTAGAAACTGTCTGTAGGAACCTAGGTCTCCCCAACAAGCATCTGACAGGTTGCAGAATGCCTAACGTTGTTCAGTTGCGCTTCCAGCCGTATGACCCATCCTCAGCTCGTGCCATGCACTCCTCAGTGAGAGAGCAGCCTTCTGGACGTGGGCACCGGTGCTCCTGCCAGGGCCTTTGCTTTTCCCTGCCCTGTCCTGTCACCTATCAATGGAGTTAATCCCGACTCGAGTTTTGTGTTTCTAGACCTTTGTAAAGTTTCCATCGGGACTGGTCCATCCACTGTTTCATTCAACCAACAAATATTTACTGATGGGATAATAGCCAGTTGTATGAACAGAGTCTCTTTCTAAGCTCTAGGATGAGAATAGCACTGTGTGTAGCGCTGACTGCACTTTAACAAGTCATTTTTGGTGTTCTTGATCATCAGGATTGTGTCGATTACTGAAGGCCCTGTGCTCTGATGCATTTTCCTGGATGAAACTTCCTCTGCCTCCTTGAACAGAGTGTAGCAAGTTCAATACAATTTTTTTTTTTGATGGTGTCCAGCACTGTGGGGGAATTGTGTGACGCTCTGTCTTGCTGATTGCCCAGAATGCTTTGTGCTTACATGGGATAAGTCTTTGTGAGCACTTGGTTTGAGTTTTTACAGTTTGCCTCTTGCCTGTAAAGCCAGGCTGTCAGTGTAACTGGCTGTGCTGACAAGCGTCTTACATACTGACTTCACACTTGCCCCAAATGCACCATTTTGCTTAAAATTTTACATCAAGTCTACAAGGTAGACAGCTTCATCTCCACTTTGTTGAATAAAAGAGAGGAAAAACAATACCTGAAACTTCCAAGAATGGAGCACTGTGTCAGAGGCCATGTGGCCAGAAGGGGACAGTGGCCTCAGAGCCAACTGGGCCTTCATGTGCTGGTGTTCGTTTTCTTAGTTTGAGCCTGGTGCTGCTGTGAAGGATGTTTCTCCTTCTGAGTGTCGGGGGCACTGGATTTGCTACCTCTGTTCACTGGACATTCATAGATCTCTTCCTTCGTTTTCCCTTCTTGTAAGCAAAGCAAAACAGATGGTTCAGCAATGCTTAGCAGAAACTTACAACAAGGCAACAGCAGAACTAAAACACATGATGACTAATTAAATGTGAATTGCAGATAATAATTTTTAGTATATCTTATGTGAGATTTGGAATATATTTATAAAAAAATGATCTGTTGCCAGAAACCCGTATCTAGCTGGTATTTTGTTTTGTAGCTCAAATAACATCACTCTGGCTGGATGAGCAGTTTGAAGTTTCTTGAAATCTCCTGTGAGTGACTTGAGGAGAGTGGGGCCTGGGGAATATGCTGGAGGATTACAGGATCTATCATGAGAACTAGGTAAGGCTTCCTGGGAAAGATGAGTCTTGGGGTGCCATTTACATGGCAGCAGGCAACCAGTTTGACAGTTGGCTGGAGAGGGGGCTATTAGTACAGCCATTATAGAGAGCAGTTTGGAAGTTCATCCAAAGATTAAAAGTAGATCTACCATATGAGCTAGTCAGCCCATGTCTGGGTCTGCACCTACAGGAAGTTAAATCAGTGTGCCAAGGAGACACTACATGCCCACGTTTATTTTGGCACCATTCACATAGCTATGGAATCAGCCCATCACCACCAAATGAATTTTAAGAAATGTGCTTTGTATACATGTGAAGTGTTTTTAAGATAGGAAGAATTAAATGCTGCCACTTGCAGCAAAATGGTTGGAACTGGAGAACATCATGTTAAATCAAATTTGCCAAATTCAGAAAGACAGGTCCCATGTGTTTTCTGTCATAGTGGCACCTACAAAAAAAAAAAAAAAATAATAAGGCAGTTTGAAAGTGGAGCAAGGATTACTAGGGATCGGGAGGGTGTGGTAGATACCATTTGTATGTGGGAAATATCGCATAGAACTCTGTCAATGAGTTTTGGCACTGGAGGGATGGCTTAGCAGTTAAGGCACTTGCCTGGGAAGGCAAAGGATCCAGGTTCAGTTCCCCGGCACCCATCTAAGCCAGATGTACAAGGTGATTCATCTGGAGTTTGTTTACAGTGGCTGGAGGACCTGGTGTGTCCATTTTCTCTCTCTCTCTCTCTCTCTCTCTCTCTCTCTGTGTATCTGTTTCTCAAATAAATAAAATTTTTAAAACTCTGTTAATGAGTTTTTATTAATGTATATTAATAAAAAATACATTTTAGGGCTGGAGAGATTGCTTAGTGGTTAAGGCACTTGCCTGTGAAGCCTGAGGATCCAGGTTCAATTCTGCAGGTCCCATGTAATCCCAGTACTTGGGAGGCTGAAGTAGAAGGAACACCATGTTGCCATGAGTTCGAGGCCAGTTGGGGCTACAGAGTGAGTTTCTGATCTAGAGTGAGACCCTGCACCACCACCTCCCCAAACAAAGAGAAGCAAACAACAACAACAAAAAAAAAAACACCAAAAAAAAAAAATGTTTTAGAAGTGCCAACTCATATGAAAAAGGAAGGGCATACAAGAAAAGGAAAAGGACCCTAAGTCTCAAAGTCATCTGCATAAACCAAACGAGGCTTGAGCTTGTTGTGCTAAGAGTCTATTTCTTTCTGATCAGAACAAGGCTTGTTTCCTGCTTCATGCTGTGGTCACTTGGTGCCAGTGCTAGAAATCTATGATCGGGGAGGCCGTGCCACCTTTCCACATGCTCCGGTGGATCTGACAGGAGGATCTGAAAATCCTCAGTTCCTGGGGCAGAACCTTTAAGGGGCAACCCTGCCCTGATCACAGAATTACATTGCTGACATCTACTGGGGCTTCCAGAAGTTCTTGAAATCTTTACGAAATCCACTTGTTTCTGCATGTCTTTGTGAGATCTCACAGTCAGGCTTTTCAAAGTCTGCTTGCTGCTTGCTTCTAGATGGTGTACTTGGGATGTCCAGGTAAAGAAAGTTACTGGGCTAGGTTGAAAACCACCCATCTGTTAAATGGAATGGTGTGTGCATTTTTCTCACTGCATTTTCACTGCATCTTCCTCTTGAATCTCTGGAAAGCAGGAACAGGCCTCATGTGCTTGTCTGTGACTCTCTGTGTTATTGGGGGGTTGTGTGCACAACCATTTACATCACGGACATGTAAACCAGGCAGTACTCTTTTGACATTGATATTCAGCTGGTTTTTCTTGAGTGTCAATTATATACCAGGTACATATGAATGTGTTCAATCCACACACCCTCCCTCCGCCAATTCTTGGCTGCTGGCTTTGCGGTGACCCTGGGATGGAGCTGTCAACTTCCAAACTTCATACCCCACGCCAGGAGGGTAACTTTAGGAATTTGCCTGACGCTCCACAGCTAGAAACAAGATTGAGGTTTGAGCACACGTCTTTCAACTTTAATACCATCCTTGCTGTTTGTCCCATCAAGATAGTGATTACCAACCAGGGAAACTAGGTGATAGGCAGTGGCGAGGGAACGAAAGAGATTTGATCTCTGCTTCTTTAAGAAATACTTTTCTGAGCATGTGCTTTGGCCCCACGGGACAAGCTTTGGAGTTTTCCAAACCTCTCAGAGTGCAGATGTGGATTCCAGTCTTTCCCACACATCTCTGGCCTAGAGATGAAGCTGGGAACCATGCAAGGTCAAGTTGTCTGTTGTGTCTCTGGGTTTGAAAAATCTGCAGCGGAAATACATGTTCACTCACAACCAGCAACAGGCTGCGCAGGGGCTTGCTTCATGTCCGTAGACTGTGGGAACCTGTGGTGCTCAGAAGACTCCGTTCTCTGGGGACAGGGTGAGGGCTGTCGGAAGTGCTTCTGAGTGCACAGAGGTTAAGGGCGAGTTTATGGGAGTCTACAGGGCAAGGCATGATGTTCAAACCAGATGGTGCTGGGCACAGGTGCCACTGCAGGTACAGCTTTGCTTCACCTGCCCGCCAGGCAAGCTGAATCACAGGGATGTTTGGGGCCCTGTAGGAAGGGCCAAGGTAGTGAGAGATTCTTGGGGGATTAGGATGGTAGCTGGTCACTAAACTCTTCTGAAATATATTGTGGTTCAGATACTTAGGTAAATAGCAAATGCTGCATGTATTAACTCAATCACCATTGCAGATCTAGAAGCTAGATTTTGTGACTGCCTGAATTCCACTGGTAATAAAAATGAGTGATGTAGCCTGGTTAAACAACCTCCCTGAGGCCCTGGCTAGAAAGTGCCAAGGCCTTCTGAAACAGTCTGCTTAATTTTGAAGACTGCTCATTTAATTACAAGATGTATTTTGTCTCCTTATGCAAATGAACTGCTAGTTTTCCTGAAGGAGAAGCGAGGCTGGCCCGTAGAAATTGTTAATTTCTGAACAGTGACATGGAGGTGATTGCCCCGTTGGGTCATAATGTCCTCATGGTTTTCTGTCCTTGAGATCCCAGCAGGACGGAGGTATGGTGCTTGAACTTCATGGTCTTCCATTCGTTGTTGGCCACAGGCCAAGGACTAGAGGATGTGGAGGGAGAGAGAGACAAGTAGACTCACCTACACCCTAAGGGCACTGTCCAGCGACATGAAATCCCCAGTAATTGCCTTTGATGTGTGGGCTTAGCTCATGGAGGGTCTCAGCCATGTGGTGGTCGGAGGATTGAAGAGTGTTCAAGATGCATAGCCTGCCACTGTTCGCTACTCTAGGGGTCCTCAGGAAGCCCCAGGCTCTCTGTAAACTTTCCCAAGGCCTGGCTCCCATTTGATATGATGGCTGTGGCCTGGCTGGCTGAGGCAGGCTGTGTCTGTCTGTGTGGGCTGATCTACCTATTCCCCAGGCCTGGCGGAAGCTTATGTCTCACAAGTCTCGCTCTCCAGGGCTTTGGGGCAGTGGACTTGCTACTTTTCAATTTGTGGCCACAGGAGGAGATCATGAGTGTGTCAGAATAGCTGGGGCTCTCCCAGTGCTTCCTCCGCTTCTCTGACTGGGTGGTTTGCACCTTGGAGCACAGTCACCGATCCGGCAAGCCGTGGAATGACTCCCTTCATCTTCCAGCATGGCCGAGTGAGGTTTGGCAAGCTACGTGGGAGTTACGGTAAAAGGTAACTCTAGAAGTTAGGAGTCAAATGTGGTATGGACAGTAAACCTGGATTCTGTATGCACTTCGCAGTGAGACCACGCAGGCATTCCACAAGCACACAGGAGCAGTGTGCGTGTGACATTTGTTTAAGTTTCATGGCTAGAGCCCTCTCACTTCTGGCTAGCACTGCAGACCCCTCAGGCTTCAGAGCACCTCTTTTGTATAGGGTCCCCCTGCTCCGCCCACCTCCTACAATGCTGCAATCCCCTGTCCCCTGGTGTTCCTCCACGTGCATTCTCCCGGGTTTCTGCAGTGGGCCATCAACGGATGTGTGAGTGAGCAGATGAGTGTTCCCTTTCTTGCCTCATCACTGAGAAGAGAGCAAAGTGGGGCTTGCTAACACCTAGGTAGCCTACCGTCCAGATGGCTTCATGTTTGTTTGCCTGTAACATCTGGATGCTGAGCCCAAGTACAGATTCCACGGTTCCATTCACTCTGAAGGCAGATCCACAAGCCCTCTACCAGCTGCCAAGATTTTTTTTTTTTGCTCGCTGGAGCTAGATGGGAGAAAACATCCGGCTCCATGTGTTTTCCTGGGAGCTCTGTGAAAAGTTTCAAGCAAGGTAACGAAAATAGCAAAGTCCAGATCTCCAAGTCAGTGGTGTCCGGGCCTCGTGGTCCTGTGCTGTTCACCAAGGGACTCCTGGGAGACAAAAGGATTCAGAGTTCAGAGACTTTCAAAGGACAGGAACCCAGGAGCCCTGGGGCTAGCCCCACAGTGCAGGCCTGGAAGGATTGATGTTTTGGGATTCCATGAGCTGAACCCCATTCACACGGGCAGACCACATTGCTCTTCTTTATCCAAGCCTCAATTCAGGACCCTGGTGCTGACCTGCTCAGTGATGTCCCTGGCTGTCTTCCGCAGGAGGGCAAGTTCAATGCTTTGGGAGCACACCTGACCCATCCCCGCTTCCTGCTCCAGGCAGATGAGTTTATGGAGGGCTGGGGTCTCAGACCTCATAGCAGATGCTAAAGAGGGGTCCGGACCCCGGGAGCAGGGGTCCTCGATGGGCAGTTTTGCCTCAGGACTATTGGAAACAGCTTTCGGTGCCTGCTAATGAAAGTCAATATGCTTATACGAAGAAGCATGTCCAGGCTGGGGAAATGGCTTAGTGGTTAAGGCATTTGCCTGTGAAGCCTAAGGACCCTGGTTCAATTCCCCAGGATCCACATAAGCCAGATGCACAAGGAGGCGCATGCATCTGGAATTCGTTTGCAGTGGCTAAAGGCCCTGGTGTGCCCATTCTATCTGCCTCTTTCTCACTCTCAAATTAATTCATTAAATATTTTTTTTAACCATGTCCTATAGAAACCACAAGGAGGTGGTGACTGCTGTGTGACTGTGCCCTGTCTTGTGTTCCATCTCTCACCTATTGTGAAAATGGAAGCACACCAGGGTGGCTGCCAGGATGACAGCCCGAGGGCAGGAGGGTCTTAGAGGACAAGGTACAGCTGGGATTTTCCAGACTTCCACCCCCCAGCAGCAGCACGAGAGGACCAGACCTGCCCTTAAGGACTCGGCCAGCTTCCTGAGACCTGGCCACCAGGATCCAGACCTTGCGATGCAGAGGGCTTTGTAGCCCACGACTCAGTCACACAACTTCCCAGCAACTTAATCAGGCAGCCCAAACGTGGAAGTGATTGGCACTTGCAGAACCCCCCTTTTCCTGCAGTGGTTACCCTATCTTCTTGCCTGGTTTGTAGCCGCAAATAGTCTCTCCGTGAAATTGGGGTGCAGGAGGCAGAGGCGAGTGAGTGGTCAGCGCAGGAATAGGCACTGAATTGGTCTGGTGACACTTGGAAGGCATCCAGAGGGTGTTTGGCATATTGAATGGGAACTCACATTTCTGATTGCCTTCCACATCTGAAGATCGCGCCCAGAGGCAGCAGCCCACAGAGCGCCTTGCAGAAAGAGCTGGTTATTGCCCAAGACAAAGACTCCTTTCTCGGGAACTGAGTAACCCTGGGAAAGTGCACATGCCGGGCTTGCTTCTGCCCGAACGCTCCCGAATAAGTGGGCGTTGGGAGGCTCTGAGTTCCATCTCCAGAACTGGGGGAAGGGATGTGGATACAAGCAACCCAATAATGTCAACATTCAGATTTCTGTAGAAAAACCCTTCCTTTGAAGTCAGCCCAGTTTCTAAATATGTGATAATGGACTGCCTCCTAGACATGGGCTTTAATTGAGAATACAGTATTAGCTAGTCCGACACAGTGACTAAAATGATATACCCAAACCCATACTGAAATGAAGGATGGTGGTCCTGGAAAATACTGTTAAGTTACATTTTTCCAATCTCTTTGTCTTTTACCATGGGCAACTGGGGTCTGGAAAGAGGATAGTAACCCACTCCGAGTGACATTGCCATTCAGCGCCAGAGCCAATGGCGAGAACAGCGAGATGCTGCCCGGGTCAGGCTGTTACCAGACCAAGTTCTCTAGTCCTGCAGGAGCTGGCTTTAGGAAGGGCGAAGTCCTCACTCAGCAGCTTTGGAATACGGTAACACTTTGGGCTGGACTCTTGAAGTGGGAGATTTCAACTGACTGCTTAGAGAGTCCCCAGGACTGGGTGAATTGGAATCATCTTTTTTTTTTTTTTTTTAAGTTAAGGAAGAGACTGGAAACGCTCACAGTAAACAATTGGCAAGCAAAACGGGGTGTACCATGTCAAGAGAGGAAGAGCCCCCACGTCTCTGCTCTGCTCTTCTGCCTGGACTCTTTGTCCTATGTTTGACATCGCCATTGGTGGCAATGGTGGGACTTGCACACTGGAGGGGCTCCCTAAGGAAGGAGGGGTACCCTAGGGAAGGAGGGGCGGCCTAGGGAAAGATGGGCACCACCACGTATGAAACTGGGCCCCGTGGAGAGGTCTGCTTCGGCACAAGGCCGGTGGGCGGTGTTTAAAGGACCACGTTATCCAATTGGGGTATTGAAAGCTGTTGTCTTAGCAAAGGTGGCCTGAACAGGAGTTGTGCTTGGTAGATAGGCCTTGGAGCCTTGTAGGATGGGCACGTACCTCTTCCCAGCCTGTCCCCTCTCTGGACAGAGATCCTATCCCAAGGCAGGAGATGAAGAGGGAGAAAACCTTTAAGCTTTGCTCTGGTCAGTTTGCAGCCCAGAGAGCCCCGGAAAAGTAAATCCAGAACCTCTGCCCTTGGGATTGCCGAGTGCCCCGGTGGTGTTAGGGTCAGACAGCATACTGGAGGAAGCGGGGTATGTACTGCACATCAGCCGTGGACAAGGTTTGAGGTGAAGACGTTCCAGGTGGAACACATTAGAGGCCTGGGGCTGGCCTGTGCCAGGAATGATGCTGGGATCTGTCCTGCAGCGATGGGACTGGCTGTGTAGAGAGCAGTAGGGAGCAGAAGGCCAACATGGAGGGGAGTCATCCCTCGGGCTCCTGGCTTCCAGGTTGTTGTCTCAGCATCCCACTGGAGTCTGTGTGTTTGGAAAGGTGGCGTGAAAGGTTGGATGTGGTTCATCTAGCTACTGTGTCCACAGGGGTGCAGAGAGAGTCTGGAGACAGACACCTGGTGGGCCACAAGATAGCAGAATAGGGAGGTTGCTTCTGGAATGCAACAAAGGGCATAGAGGGTTGCTGGGAGGAATTGGAGAAAAAGCTCTTTTCCAGAAGCTTCTAAGCATCTGAATGCCGTGGTAGTTTGAATAGATGGCCCCCAATATATTCAGTGTTTTATGAATTTGTAGTTTGCAGCTGCAGCCACCTGGCTGGAGGGGGTGTCACTGGGCAGATCTTAGGGTCCAGCCCTAAGGAGTGGTGGGTTTGAGATTCCAATCTAAAGATATGCAAAGTGTGCCTAGCTGGAGTTCCTGAAGTGTGATATGCTGTGTGGCTTGTGGCTTTTGCTCTCTGTGTTTGGTCCTGTGAAAGCAGGCCAGCTTCTTCTGCCATTATGGAACTGCCCCTGGATCTGTAAGCTTCAATAAATATCCCTTCCTCCATAACTGTGCCTGGTCTGGAAGTTCATCTCGGTGAACCTGACGCTGTCTGCTACTACAGAAGTCTTCCTTTTGTATCCACATGGCACCATGGAGCTGCCAGAGCCTCCCACCCCTTAGGACAGGGTGCCTTAAATCCTGCTTTCTGCCTCCACCTGTCCCAGTGGCCCAGGCTGCGTAAGCCCGGAGGTAGGCTTTGTGCCTCCTCTGCATCCACTGCTTAGACTTGTGATGAGCTGAATCTTTCGAAGAGCTGCTAACCAGAGAGACTGCTGTAGCTGCAGTCCCGTTGAAAAGCCCGGTGAGCATGGCATTGTTTGAAAAGGGAGCTAGTCAGAAACTGGTTGAACTTGTCTTTGAGAAGGGAAATGTCTTCCTGAACATGTGCTCTCTGAGCTGTGCTTGGGCAATGGGAAGTGGATCATTATAGAGGCCTCCAGCGTGGACGACAATGGAAATGGGGTCCATCCTTTGTCCTGGCCACCAGGGAGACTCTTGCTCACAGGACAGATAATAATTATTTTCTTTCTTTCTTTCTTTTTCTTTCTTTCTTTCTTTCTTTCTTTCTTTCTTTCTTTCTTTCTTTCTTTCTCTTCTGAGTGCCCTGAGGAATTGTGCACAGCAGTTGGTTTAACACCTGCTTTTAATGAGATTGGTCTTGACTCTGCGCTGTGCCCTCACTTCCTTAGCTGCTAGCCACATCCACTTCAGCCCAGACAATCTTGAGCTGCTAGTTCTGTTTGGGTGAGCAAATCTGTCTAAACCAGATGTGCACCAAGGCAGCTGAAAAGAAAAGAAAAGAAAAGAAAAGAAAAGAAAAGAAAAGAAAAGAAAAGAGATCCTGGTGCTTGGGAGTGGGGGGTGGGCATAGTGAACAGCCCAGTTGTACCCTTTTGTCCAGCTGGTTGCTGCCCCACATGAGCACAGTAGGCTCTGCTCCCTTGTCCCTCACCCCTCAATGTCTGTCTGTCCTATGTACCTTCTGCCAACTCTGCCATTGATTTGTCCAGCCCACCCCTGCCCCTCACCCCAGGCTGAGAAAGGTCTGCAGCATTGTCAGGTCAGAGCTGTTTCCAAGCCTTCCTCTTGAGTCGGGGTGGGTCTCTGGTCTCTGTCCTTCTGCGAAAAGGGATGCACGGACCAGTATTTCGCTGACCTTGGACAATCCAGACATCTCACAGGATAAAATATTGAAAACTCCAGTCCATTCCCCCCACAACCCTCTCTGCTCGTGCCTCACAGTCCTCTGCACCCACTTACACTCAAGACCATCAAGGGGCAGGTGCCACTTGAAAGTTTTGGGGAATCTCCCTGTGCCTTGTAGGTTATACCGTGACCCTGTGACATCAGACTCTGGTATTTCCTGGTGTTTTAGTGTTTCTTATTAAAATTAAAATGGACCTTGTCAAAATACCTCACTGTGAGGTCCTGCCCAATGTCATTTCATCTGTGAAGCCTGCCGTGGTCACAGTGTGTAATCAGTCTCTCTCTCTTTAAAGATTGATTTATTTATTGCAGACAGAGAGAGGGAGGGAAAGAGAGAGAGAATGGACGGCCAGGGCCTCCAGCCACTGCAAATGAACTCCAGACGCATGTGCCACTTTGTGCATCTGGCTTACATGGGTCCTGGAGAATCAAACCTGAGTCCTTAGGCTTCGCAGGCAAGTGCTGTAACTGCTAAGCCATCTCCGCAGCCTCACTGGTCCCTTTGTTTATACTTCTGTTGTGAAATCAATGATATTTACGCTCCTATTTACAGCACTGATTTGCAACAGGGGCCGTTTTGCTCCCAGACCCCCAAGACATCTGGCAACAGATTGAGTCAGCTCTGGCATCTAGTGAGTGGGTGCCATGGGGCTGCCACCCATCCCACAGTGCACAGGGCAGCTGTCCCAACATAGCTTTGTTTGGCCCATCATGTCAACAATGCCAAGGTTGAGGTCGAGGGTACTGTCTTGGGAAGACTCCTGTGTCTCCCTGTGTGCCAGGCTCCGTCCCATGGTCATTGGGACTGTGCCTTGCTTTGATCCACTGACCCACTCACTCCTCCAACCCCATCCCCCAGGGGCTAGGAGTGGCTATTACATTTAGTTGGACACTCAATAAGCAGGGAGGAATTGAATTCATTTAGTTAAAATGGATCAAATTGAATCAAACCTAGCTGCCCTGCACATCATTTGGCAAATGTAACAATTACAGGGGCAACTTTTGGTCTTTCCTCTGTGTCTTGTCAGGAAGTGCACCGGGCCCAGCTCCAGGCCACGTGGTGTCCCAGAGGAAGTTCCCGAGGAGGTAGATGCAGGGACGTTGAGAACTTTGCAGTTGTCTAATAATCTTGGCGGTGAAGAGACTCAGCTCTTCAATTATCATGTGAACTCTGTGACCCTGCGAGTAATTCTCTGATCTCGTTACCCCCAGAGAAGATGGGACTCAGAACTACCACTGCACAACTCCCTTTTGAAGTAGGCTGGGAAAGTACAGAGCTGTCCAGAATCTGTCCCAAGAGCAGTTTGGGGGTGGGCAGAGGCTCCCCGCATTCTCACCTGGGAGTAAAGCATTCACGGTGTAACTGTGCGAGGGACCGGGTGAGGCAGGCACTGGAGCCGTAGGCCCCATCCTTCTGCCCTGATGCTGCCAGGGGACGAAGCCTTGCACGCTAGGCAAGCCTTGACAGCGTTCCACTTTGGGAAGCGCAGGTGAGGCACAAAGCTGCAGCAGAGAGGCAGATGGCCTGTGTTTTGGCCAGCTCATTCGAGCCAGCAGACTGGCTCTGACCTGTGGGCTCAGTGATCCAGTTTGGATGTGGGGATAATTACAAGCAGGCAGGGCCGGACTTTGGTCATCCCATGCGTTGCCCTCCAAACACTCCAGGTGTTACAGATGCATTGCTTCTGGGTTGCTCGCACATGAGCAAACAACGCCTGCCCCTTCTAGAACAAGGGCTTCTTCCTCCTTCTCTTGGGGCATCTCAGGAGGGCAGCGTCTGTCCCGTCTTGCATCCTCTCCACGGGCTCTTGCTTCGGCCAGCATTTGAAGTCACCCTAGCAACGCACCGAGTGAGTTCTAGGCAGACAAGATTAGAACTGGGCTTGTCTTCTTTTCAAGATTAGACTTTCTGTGGCATCCAGAACAACCTGCCGTTCCCCAGCTCTACTCGCAGCAGGTCTAAAATTACAGGAGAAGTGCTTCGCTCCCAGGCAGCTGCTATTTCTATGTCTTGATGGAATTAGATACTAGAGAGACAAACTACCCAGAAACCAGGGGGTGGCACCGTGGCTGTTATGAAGGCAAATAAAGCTGTTTTCTTTCTCAGCCCTCATCAAGATGTGTTTAACTCGGGGCCTATTTTGTTTGGTTTATCTTGTATATGAAGAGGTTCTCTGACATATCTCTGAGGCACACGATTCCCTGTTCTCAAGGTGAGTAATTCCCTCTCCAGCTGTTCATAATGACTAATTAGTGAACAAAGAGGCTAAAAAACAAAAGTAGCTATTGGCCCAGGGTTTATGTTTGAGCCAAAAGGAGGAGAAAGGTCTCTGTCTACCTGGGGCTTGCTTGTTTTATTTGTTTCCTAAGAAAAAGAAGCACAACAAAATCTACCAGCCTGTCCTGCTGCGGATTTAGCAGAGTCGCATATGGCATGGCCACGCACAGCCTTTTTCTTATTTGAGAAAAAAAAGAACAGCAGGTGCTTCCATGTATACACATACATACACACATATATGCCGTATATGTACCTATGCGCATATATATTTTCAGAAGGAGATATAGGCACTCATTCAGCTCCCATTTCTTGCCATGTGACATCATTTCTTTTCAGTCTTATTACAGCTCTTTCCATCTGCTGGGACACATCTAGCAAGAGCAGCGCCTGGAACTAACTGTCCTATCCCAATGAAGTAACCAGTGCCTTAGTCGCTGATAACTAATAAACGCCCGTTCTGTTGAAAAGGCAAAAATAGTCTTCGAGAAGAGATTTTAAAAGGAGAAATGTGTTCTGGGGTAATCAACGCACTTGGCTTTCTGGAAAGTACACAGTCGAGGTCGCCCTCAAAGCTGTGGGCAGTTTGTGGGTGAGAGGACAGTGCACTGCCCATGGGGGTGTCTTGTGACATCATATCCAGATGGTTAGAGTTCTAGGCCCCTGGCTTTCAGTGCTTTGCAAAGTCTATAGTCCCACTGTGCCCGGCGTGTAAGCAATTGTCGCAGGTCCCCTGAGGCTGCAAAGGCCAGACCAGTTCTTCCTGTAGCTCCCTGCCCTTCCTCTGCCCTCTTTTCCTTCTGTTGTCTCCATCTCTTCCTGCTTCTCGGAGAAAATAGGTCTGTAACTGACACGGCGCTCGCTCTGTCCCTTTTTGTATTCTACTCTTCGCGCGCTCTCTCTCTCTCGCTTTCTTCTCCGCTCAGCTGACTTTTCAGGTCATACCCTTCACAAGGCCTTTTGTGCCTCTTAAAAGTCCTTTCACAGGTGCATTTCTGCTGAAGGTTAACTGATGCTGCTGGCACCAGGCCTCACTGATGGGCCGCTGTCTCTGCCTTCTCCAGCTGATCTTAGGCTCCCTTCATATTTTGGAGCCTCCTTGCACGGGCTGCACGTGCCAACCCATCCTGCTCCTTGCTCCTGGAATTGTCAGGATCCTTGGTAGTCCTTCCTGTTTTCTGGTGGCCAGAGGGTGGACCTTCAGCCTGAAAGGTCTCGCTACCTAAGCCAGCACTCAGGAAACTTTGAGGGCCTGTTGCCATGGAGATGATGAGGCATTGACTAATATCTTTCTCAGGCCTTCTTATGCAACCTGCCCTCTTTCCTGGATTGCTGGCATACCATGTGGAGGTTTCTTAAATTAATCCTGTCAAAATAGCCTTTGAATTCTTTCAGAGCAAGAGTTCTTCTCCTTCTTCTTCTTCTTTTTTTTTTCCCCCTCTCTCTCTTTAATATCACAAGACACAAACTGTTCAAGAGAAGAATTGGGAACAAAGACAACTCAGGCCTGGAGAGAACTTAGAGAAAGACGTGGAAATGACTGATGGGTTGGAAACCAGGCGTTCAGATGAGAGGTGAGAGAGATGAAGACCTGACAGGAGCCTAGAAAGAGGCTCTGGTCCAGTGAAGGGTGGGGCTGTGCTGGCTGGAGACTGGCTGGCTGCCCATTGGCTTGGACCGGGAGATCAGCTTGCAGTGGGAGGGGCCAGCTGGGCTGCTGGAGGACTGCTTTTAAGGCTTGCCAATAGAGCAGAGGAAGAAGAGGGGACTTTGCATCAAGCAACCTTGCCGGGGAGAGTGAGAGTGACACTAGAATGTTGATGGCAGTATCAAAATCTCCTGGGGTACATAGTACATGGCAAAAGTAGTTTCCTGGCATGGTGACATAGATAGATAGATAGATAGATAGATAGATAGATAGATAGATAGATAGATAGATAGATAATAGATGGATGGAAGGAATGAAAAGAAAGAAAGGAAGAAAGAAAGAAAGAAAGAAAGAAAGAAAGAAAGAAAGAAAGAAAGAAGAGAGGAAGGAAAGAAAGAAGAGAAGAGAAGAGAAGAGAAGAGAAGAGAAGAGAAGAGAAGAGAAGAGAAGAAGAGAGGAAGGAAAGAGAATTTCTTAGCATAGACTTCCTGGTTTAGAATTTCTAGAAGTCCAGGAATTTGGTTCCCACATTCCCTCAGAGAAAACTTAGGTCTAACTTATTAAGACCTACTATGAGTTGGGTCTTAAATGTCCCCCAAAGGCCCATATATTGAAGATTTAGTCTTCAGGGTGGTGCTGTTGGGGGGCAATGGAGCCTTAAGCGTTGCAGCCCAGTGGGAAGTCTCTAGATCATTCCTTAGAGAGGATCGTAGGACCCTTACCTCATCTTATTTTGCGTCCTGTCCTGAAGGCGTGCTTTGGCTCTCAAGCACTCCCACAGTGATGTGCTGCCTCACTGCATACCCATAAGTTACAGGCAACTCACCATAGAACCTTCAAAAGTGGCCCAAAGAAGCTTTTTTCGCTTTAAAGTTAATGGTCTTATATATCTGCTATAGTGATAAAAAGCTCACACAAGAACCAAGGACCCAGCTATGTGCAAAGAGACAGACACCTCACTAAATGTCTTCTGCTGCCTATGCCCCATCCAACAAGTTCTCCATCTGGCGGCTCTTCTAGAGCCCAGATCGTAGCTTCCGCAGTGACTCCCTCCAGTATCTCTCTTGGCTCATAGGAATGGACCCAGAAAAAGCCAGAACTGCCAGGTGGTTCTGAAGGGCTCTTGGGCTTCTCCTTAGCATGAGCACAAAGGTGCTGGGGGGAAAAAAAAATCCATTCCGTGTATTCGTTGTAACACCATAGCACTGAGGCAGCAACTTTGTGGAGTTTTTGCTGCTGAGTGGAAGTGGTCCAAAGGGCTTGGGATGGAAAGAGCTGGGCGTCGAGCGCAGGTGCCTTCTGTGATCCCTAGCGGGGATTTTATGTCTCAGACACAGTTTCTTCTTCTTTGCTCTGGTAAAGAAGACAGTGGACTAGGTAATGTCTCTGCCTCTGTGATCTACTGACAGAAGAAGGGCTTGAAGATCCGGAGAAGGACAAAGTCCGCTCGATGTCATTTGTCACCGCGGGATGTTTGAAACTGTGGGTTTTCCTGCTTTCTCATGACTTGTTTGGAGGGGGGCTGGGATGGATGAGAAAGAACACATTGGGAGAGCCGTCTCTGATTAACCCAGCTTAGGTAGAAACACGCTGCCTATTGCATGGGACTATGGGCAAGCTTTTCAGTCACTTGGTGGCAGTATACCAAAACACAGATTCTGTTCTTTGGCTTTGAAACAGTTTTTTGGGTTTTTTTTTTTGGTATATTTTATGTGTTTCATTTTAATCAAGAGTATTATGGGGGGGAATAATAAGTATGCTGGGGAAGGGGCTGACAAATTATCTACTGGCCTTTTTTTTTTTTTTCCTGAGGTAGGGTCTGAC
The DNA here is from genome assembly GCA_036365145.1 of Orientallactaga sibirica. Taxonomy (NCBI): domain Eukaryota; kingdom Metazoa; phylum Chordata; class Mammalia; order Rodentia; family Dipodidae; genus Orientallactaga; species Orientallactaga sibirica. Next base: position 6,709,740 of record JAEOAD010001268.1, read on the forward strand.
TATAACCCAGACTGACTTGGAATTCACTATGTGGTCTCAGGGTGGCCTTGAACTCATGGAGATCCTCCTACCTCAGGATTAAAGGCATGAGCCAACCGGGCATGGTGGCGCATGCCTTTAATCCCAGCACTCGGGAGGCAGAGGTAGGAGGATCACCGAGAGTTCGAGGCCACCCTGAGACTACATAGTTAATTCCAGGTCAGCCTGGACCAGAGTGAGACCCTACCTCGCAAAACCAAAAAAAAAAAAAAGGGCATGAGCCATCATGACCGGCTTCTCCTGGACTTTTTTGGAAAACTTATTTATTCGCATGAGTGCGTGTGCGCCATGATGCATGTGTGGTGGTCCGAGGAGTGAGTAGTCTAGGTTCCACTTTCTCTGGTCACTTCAGATTCTCCTGGCTCTGCTTCTCAGTGTTGTAGGTATGTTGGGATCACATACTCGTGTAACTTTGTGTGTCACACTTTAAGTGGGTCATGGGAAATTGAACGTGGGCAGGCAGGTTTTGCAAACTGGAGCCTTTAACCACTGAGCCATCTTCCCAGTCTCATTGCTTGCATTTTCCCCAGTACCTTCCAGGTTATTGCATATTGAAGGGGGAAAAGCTCTAGTGGCACTTGTTAGCATTACTTCTGATCTGTTGGGGACTAGGTCCATCCTGGTAGTTGAAAAAAAGTGGAATTGTAGGAGAAATTTTCCCAGCTCTTTGCCTACCCTTACCTTCCTCCTTAAGAGCAGAACTTGCTTGGGACAAATTAGGACTACAGGGAAAACACCAGGTGCCCAAGTGCCTTCCTGTGTGTAAGAGATACAGGCTAAAGAGTGTATATTAGGGCTGGAGAGATGGCTTAGTGGTTAAGGCGCCTGCCTCCTAAGCCTAAGATCGCCGGTTCCAATCTCCAGGTCCCATGTTTAGCCAGATGCAGTGACGCAAGGGCGCAATGCCGCATTTGACCACAAGGGGGCGCATGCATCTGGATTTTGTTTGCAGCAGCTGAGAGGCTGTCCATCTCTATCTGTCTTCCTCTCCCTCTCTCTCTCTGTTTCTCTCTGTGTCTCTTTCCAAAAAAAGAAGAAGAAGAATGTATATTATATGTTGCAGGTAAGGAGTCCTTATAAAGAGAAGCTCAAAGCAGACTCAATAGCCATGGGGCTGCCACCCAATCCTGACACTGTCTCCCTTGGGGCAGCTTTTCTTTGACACACAATAAAGCCACAATTACTTGTCATTTCATTTACACATCTCACCTCATTCCTAATAGATACTAGATGTTCCAGGCTTAATAGATGGTGAGAACTAAGGTCAAAGGCAAAGGACTACAATGGAGTCGCACAGGGGCACAGGGACTTGTGACAGCACAGCCTGGGGAGGGTACTGATTTTAGAGCCAGACAAGGTGTGAGCTAGAGCTCTCCCCTGAATTAACCCTGGTCCTGATTGAGTAGTAATCCTCTTAGGTCTCTGCTTCTTCATTGGTAGTTAGGATAAGAATCTGTACCTCACAGGATGCTGTGGTTTGAATGGGAAATGGTCTCTGAGAGCACGTGTTCTGAAGACTTCGTCTGCAGCTAAGTCCTATCTGGTGAGGTTCTGGAAAGTTTAGGAGGGGGGTGTAGCTGGGGGAAGTGGACCACTGAGAGTGTTTCTTCGAAGGCTGGACCTGGTCCTGGATCTCCTCCTTACTTCTCTGCTTCCTGTCTACCCTGAGATGAATAGCTTCCTTTGTCACACGTTCCTGTTGCCATGATCAGCATGGACTGGGACCTCAAAGGCCATAAGCTTTTAAATTACTCTCTGAGGTTTTTTTTTTTTTTTTTGGTCATAACAAAAATGTCTGATACACAGACTACTCATTAAACACATAGGTGTCATATATATATATATAAACTGACTTAACACCTAGCACATAGTGGGAACTTTACAGTGGTGGTTGTAAGCTCGCATGTCCTGGTCCGAACGTCTGTGCTGTGGCTGTGGGGAGGTACATATCAACGTGGTACAGCCCCCACTCTTCAGGGTCTCCAGGCAGGCTAGTAGTACCTCAGTGTTCTGGAATGGGGCCATGCGGCTAGCACGTGCTGTTCACCGTTGTGATGCAAGCATGGGAGTGTTGACAGGTTCAGTAGAACTGAAGGATCTTTCGTAGACTGGGCCTGAGGGACCTTGCTTGCTGGGCCTGTTACTGGGGTGCATCCCCTTTTACTCCTCTTAGTGTACCTATTGTGTTGGCTACTGAGGTCCTTCCTCATTCACGGGGCCAACCAAGCTCCAGCCAGCCCTTGACATTCACTGAGCTTATCTCAAGAGCACAAGTTCAGGGCTGGCCTGCTCTCCCACAGTGTGTGTGCGTGCGTGTGTGTCCTTTCTATATGGACTGGGCTCTTCTGGAAGCAGACTGGCTTACCCACTCGCGTGGAAGTGTTGCAGGTTAAGACGTCTTCTGTAGGTGAGCACAGATCAGGCCAATGTTTCTGTCCTCTGTGGTAGCTTCAGGTGGTGTGGGGAAGCGGAAAGCGAAGGCGGGAGCTAGCAAGGGACAGCTGCGTCCTAATGCGTTCACGGACCTGACTCAGAATCTGCCCATGGCCATTGCTCTGCCTGGCAGGCACAGGGGACTACCCTCTTACCCAGGTGTAGGCCGCACGGTGACTGGTGGTTTCTCATCCTGTGGAAACCACAGACCGTCCTCTTGGTGCTATACCAGGCTGCAGTCATAAGCAGCCGAGGCCCAGAGGTGAGCGGGTGTCAGCCGTGGGGGTAAGTGACTCCTGTTAACCAGGAGTGACCCTCAAGGTCCCACACGTACCCCTCTCAGCTTTCAAAGGGACATAATCCCAGCCAGGAGCTACGATGTCTCCTGGCTCCTCTGACCCAGGGCTTGTGTCCCCTCCTTGGCTGGCTATGTTGAGGACCGTCTGTGAGGATTATACAAGGTAGCTTGGGACACTTCCTGATAGGAGGCCTGCTGCTTCCCAGAGATCCACCGTGGAGCCTGCTAATACGTTGAAAAAGACCTTGGATATCACCAGAAGAATACTTTTCTCCCTCTGCATGATTTCTGTATTCCAATTTTGGTAAATTTCTGTTATCTTAATTTTGTAAAATAATTTTAAAGTAAATTTTATAGCTTGATGGCTAACAATATCACAGTTCCTTTCAAATTTTACTAATCCATGCTAAGAAGAGCAGCTCTGGCCGTGGAGTATTACTTGTCTGTCTGCAAAGGCCTCCTTCGTGGTGAGTGCGTCCCACGTCTGTCCAGCTTTCTGGGGAGGAGGCCTTGCTTGCTGACCACCCGTTGCCCAGAGTTGAGATCCTTACCCATCCTCCCCATATTCCAGAACCTTCAAGAAGTTTGTTCTTTCTACCCTTCGTGTATGAGCTTAGATGGCATGCCTTATGTAGGGATAGAGGAAGAAGGCCTGGAAGGTTCCCTTCATCGTCAACAGGCTGACGTCTCTGGAGTCTTGTGGTGACAGGGGTTCTGTATGCTAAGACTCTGGGTGGGTTAGGGTTAGAATGAAGATGGTTTCCACATCTCACGAGAACTGCCTGCACCATACTGCAAAATGAAACTTACTAAAATTTGTAGAAGATAAAGGGAAATGACTATTAGGGGGGCTGGCTTCCCACGTCACACAGACAGGGGAGCAGACATGTTTGATTTGCTTCCTAAGAACTTCCGAAGAAAACAGTCCAGCTCTTCCAAGCAGCTGAAGCTGGCGACCCGCAGCAGTGAAGAGCATCTTAGAGGGGGGAAGGCATATTCCTGCCTGCAGTGATTGCGGCTGCCTTTAACAGCCCCGAAGAACTGGAAGGATACTAGGTGAATGATAGGAAATGCTAAAGACAAGCAAGATCTCTGAAAGAAAACCACCACATCCTCCCCATGACCCAGTTAGTCCTTAATGTTCCAGGTGACCGAGATGAATCAAAGCTAAGGGCTGTAGTCAGTCTAAAATATGCCAATAGTGAACTTGAAGTCAATTTGATAGAGCCAGGCTGTGGGATCAGACGCCTGCAAGCAAATCCCTTCTCTGCCACTGATGAGTTGTGAGGCTGCATATTTAATATCCCTGACCCTCACCAAGAAAGTATAATTTCTGTAAGGATGACAGAGAAAATGAAAAGTGCACAACAAATTATAATTTGTATCAGTTATATTAATATCACTACTAAAAATGACTATGCTGTAGTTAACAAAATATAAGTCAGAGGAATGACTGGGTATGTAACTCAGGGGTTAGAGTACTCACGTATTATGTGTGAGTCGCTGAGTGCTCTCTGCAGCAACACACACACACAGAGAGAGAGAGAGAGAAGAGAGAGAGAGAGAAGAGAGAGAGAGAGAAGAGAGAGAGAGAATTTTAGAACAGTTTTCCATATGTACACAAATGAAACATCAAAATTAAAATTGAATACAATGGTAGAATACATCCAATGACCTCAAGGACTATTTGATATGTGGAAATTTATTACTATGATAGGTTATATCGATAGGTCACTGAAAGATGCACCATCCAATAAAAATCCAATATCTCATATAAATAAAACTCCATAGAATAAAAATGGAATGATACTTAATAGGAAAAAAAAGTCTGTCTTAAGATAAGACATTTAGTGATAGATTCCAGAAACGTTCCCTTTAAAGTCAAGAACAAAAATGGTATTTACACTAGAACCATTGCTGATTGGCATTTTAAGAGGGTAAGGATACAATGATTCAGAGAATAGAAAGGAAGAGACAAAATTGTAGAAATTCTTTTTTTTTTTTTTTTTTTTTTTTTTTTTTTTTTTTTTTTTTTGAGATAGGGTCTCACTCTAGCCTAGGCTGACCTGGAATTCACTATATAGTCTCAGGGTGGCCTCAAACTCATGGTGATCCTCCTACTTCTGCCTCCTGAATGTTGAGATTAAAGGCGTGTACCACCACGCCCGGCTGAAATTCGTTTTTTATTTTTTTAAAAACTTTTCTTTTCTATCTGCCTCTTTCTCTCATTCTCTCTCAAATAAAATAAGTAAATTTTAAAAAATGTTTTAAAGTTTTTTTTAAAGAAAGGGCTGGAGGTGCTTGCCTGCAAAGCCAAAGGATCCCAGTTTGATTCCCCAGAACCCACATAAGCCAGATGCACAAGGTGGCACACATGTCTGGACTTAGTTTGTAGTGGTTAGAAGCCCTGGTGTGCCCATTCTCTCCTTCCCTCCCTCCCTCTCTCTCCTTGTGCCTCCTTCTCTGTCACTCTCAAATAAATAAATATTTTAAAATGTTAAAATATTTTTTAAAACTCTTGTTTTAAAAGCATGTATTTATTTATTTATTTGAGAAAGAGAGAAAAGGGAAGATAGAGAATGGGTGCCCCAGGGCCTCTAGCCACTTCAAACAAACTCCAGACGCATGTGCCACCTTGTGCATCTGGCTTATGTGGGTACTGGGGAATCGAACCTTGGTACTTTGGCTTTGCAGGCAAGCGCCTTGACCATTAAGTCATCTCTCCAGCCCCCATTCTAGAAATTCAAGTTAGAAATGGTTAGTAGTAATAAAAGCAGTTAGAGAGATGGCTGTATATAACATAAGCTTTTTATGTATCAAAATTAGCCACTTAGAAAATACAAGGGAAAACAATTTCTACTTAGAGTAATTACAAAACTTAAAAAAAACAATCTTTGGGGAAATATTCTTAAATGCATGGAACTATATGATACAACTAAATTTAATAAAAAACATAAATCATTTGGGTAAAGAGACACATGTCATACTGTTATAGGGAAACCGAAGTCTTATAAAGATGATGCATATTCCCAAATGAATTTACAATGTAAAATAATCCTAATTAACAGCTAAAGGTATTTTGTGTGTTTGATTGTTGGGCATGGGTGCTTATTTGGTTGTGTGTGTATGTGTGTGATGGAAAGAGAAAGAAGTAGGGTTCTTGACAAAAATAGTATAAGAGTTTATCTGGAAGAATAAACAGACAGAATTTACCAAGAAAACCCTGTAAAGTTATGAGAGGAAAGAGCCCGCTCCTTGATAGAGAGTAAGCTACTGGAGTGAACAGATGTGCGGTCAGAGGACAAGCCTGAAACAAGCTCCAGCAGCGAGGACTGCTGGTGTGAAGAATCACATCTGTGAGAAGAAACGTGTCCCAAGTCACTGTCCATGTAAAGGCAGCACCACTCTAAGAGCGGAAAGCCCGAGACGTCAGCTGACGGATCAGTTCAAAACCAATCAGAAAAGTCTGCCTCTCCCTGTAAGTGGCAAAGGGCGCATGCTTGCGGCACGAGACAGGGCCGGTAATAAATCCCAGAAACATTCCCTTTAAAATCAAGAACAAAAATGGTATGTACACTAGAACCATGGCTGATTGGCCTTTTAATTTGAAATTATGTACGGTTTATGTATTACAAAAACATCTCACAAATAAAATTAGGATGTGTCTTCTTTTTTAAAAAACTTTTTCTTATTTTTATTTATTTGTTTGAGAAAGAGAGAAAAGGGAAGATAGAGAATGGGTGTGCCAGGCCCTCCAGCCACTGCATATGAACTCCAGATGCATGCACCACCTTGATCATCTGGCTTATGTGGGTCCTGAGGAATCAAACCTGGGTCCTTTGGCTTTGCAGGCAAGTATTTAACTGCTAAGCCATCTCTCCAGCCCATGGATGGGTCTCCTTTAAGGCGTGTATGGCTCACGTGAAACCCAGCACAAAGCAAACAGCAGAGCCCAGTGGAAAGTGCTGGATTCTAAAGTATTTAGGAAGAAAATGGTGTTCCATGGTACTCTGGAACATGTGGCCAAAACCAGTTACAGATGGATTAAAGAGCTACCTAGTCAATAATAATAATTCAATAATAAGCTATCAGAATGGGGAGAGGCTATTTAGCTGCTCAAAGCACTGGATGTCTTTTCAAACATAAAAGTAAGGGGGAAAACAGAAGGAAGACACTCTTTCACACAGTGGAAGTCTGTGATAAGGATTGCTAGACAGTCCTTTGGTGTGGCAAGGGAAAATGTAAGCCATGTATGACATGGGTCAATACATACATAAAACAGAGTTTTAAATTAACTTCACTATTAAAACAGATACAGGGCTGGAGACATAGCTTAGTGGTTAAGGCACTTGCCTGTGAAGCCTAAGCACCATGCAAGGCAGATGCACAAAGCTGCCCGCGCGTCTCGAGTTTGTTTGCAGTGGCTAGAGGCCCTAGCGCACCCATTCTCAAATAAATAGATGAATAAAATATTTTAAATACAAAAAGATATACATTTAAGTAAGGTGCCATTTTTTTTTTGCTTATTTAATTGACAAGGATTGTTTTAAACTAGTAACAGCAGCAAGAAACGTGATAAAATAGATGTCATATATATATATATATATGTCAAAATAAAAATGCTATAACTTTTTTGGAAATAATGCATGTATTATTTTGATACAGTGTATCAAAATCTTTGAAATATTACTATCCTTTACCAATAATTTTCCTCTAGGAATCTGAGCTAAGAAAATAGAAAAAGATTTATATTTTTGCATATAATGATATTCGTTGCAGCATTATGCATAACAAAAAAAATCAGAAGGAACTTAGTGTCAACGGAAAGGGTTTAAATAAATGAATGTTTTGATTAATATGGGATAATAAAAATTGCTTTTAAATAAACAAGTTGAATACTCATTTTACATTAATAGTGAAATAGAAATCATATGGATAGTATAATAAAAATGAAACTAATTATGCATAACACATTTTGAATTGGTATAAAATAAATTGAACAGTTTATGAATAAAATCTTAGACCAGAACCAATGAGATGAATTTTATCATTAAAAATGTAAAGTTCTGTGCTCAGGCTCAGAAGGTAGGCATGAACAAGGACCTCATTATGGAATAATTGAAAATGACCAGGGGAATTTTGTGCCCTTGGCTGGGCGATGGGATGTTACCAGAGCAGAGCGAGATGGCCTTGAAAGCCATCTGTAGTGTCCTGGTGGAGCACACAGCAGTCTCATGCCCTGTGCAATATAAGTATGCCCGGGATAGCGTTCGCTACGTCTTCAGGAGTTCTGCTCACCTCCTGCGGGTAGAAGGCAGTGCAAAAGCGCAAGGGACCACCTGGAATCCCCTTGGTGTATATAGAGGGACCCGGGGGTGCTGAACCTGGAGAGGAGGAAACTTAGGGGTGACATGTTAGCTGACTTCATATATGTGCGTGTGCGTGCGTGTAAGGGACTATCACAAGGAAGAAAGTTGGGAGCGGCTATAAGAAGTTCCTAGGTCGTGGTGAGAGGGGCAGATGTCATGTGTGGAGGAGTCAAGTGTTCATCATGGGACAAACAGCACACGTATACGTAGGGAGGGAAAGTAACTTCCCCTCGCACCTGGAAGAGTCTACAGTCCTACCCAGTGGCTGACTGGAGGCCAGGTAGGCAGGAGAACGGACCAAACACAGAAGGCTACCCAGGTTTCTCAAGGCCCATTGGCCTCACTCAACTCCGTTTTGTAGCATACTCACCTGGCAAGCTTATTTAAAACAGACTGCTGGACTCACTCCAGAGTTTGAGTCACAGGGCTGGAGAGGGACCTGGATTTTCGCCTTTTTCTTTGTTTGTTTGGTTTTGGTTTTTCAAAGTAGTGTCTCGTTCTAGCCCAGGCTGACCTGGAATTCACTATGTAGTCTCAGGGTAGCCTTGAACTCACGGCGATCCTCCTACCTCTGCCTCCCGAGTGCTGGGATCAAAGGTGTGCGCCACCATGCCTGGCGATTTTCACTTTTAATAAGATCTCTGGAGCTGCTGCTTATGTCTGAGAATCACCTTTTGAGACCCAATGCTGCAGGCTAATAGCAACAAATAAGGAGGTTTCTTAAGCGTATAATGAAGCTTAATGGTATAGAACGCCATCTATATGTCTTAGAGACATGTGGCTGAGGGTTCCCAGCTTTCTTATCTCTGACTCTTGCATTACTGCTATTTGTGGAATTACACTGTGGCCTGTTCTGTAGCCCTTTCTTTAAAGAGCCACATTCTTTTACAAAAAAAAATTATTTGTTTATTTGAGAGAGATGCAAGAGAGGGAGATAGAAACAGAGAATGGGTGTTGTGCCAGGGTCTCTCGCTGCTGCAAACCAGCTCCAGTTGCATGGGCCACCTTGTGCATCTGAAGAGCCACATTCTTGCCCTGACCACACGGCAACCCTACCACCAGGCCCAACTCATCAGTGTGGGTCATTAGAGAGCAAGGGGAGCAGGCCCATTACCATTTTCTGGTGTGCAGCTGTTCTGAGTCAGCGGGGCAGTGCTTTATCACCAAGAAACTCAGGAGGGTCCAGAATCTTGGTCCGGAGCTTCTGAATGGCTGCTTGGTTATCGTTTGCGACTTCTGCTGGCCCGGAAAGGAAGCTCTTCTCACTGAAGTACCTTGTTCCGGTTGCAGCAAATGTCAGTGCGGGGTGACGTGGAAAAGCATAGACGGGCCTCCGAAGTTTGGTAGAGTGACTCTCCGTGTCTCTGAGGAAGTCCAACGAAGACGGGCGGTCCCTGTGATCATCTTCATTCAAACTGAGCCTCATGTATCTGAGCTTTCAGCTAATTGGTTTAGGAAAATATCCATGTGTGCACCTCCCTTCCCACCCCCCCACACACACCCTGCTGGTCTCTTTCCCAGCTTACGGTGTGGAGTAGTAGATCATGTGCTTAACATACTTTGGAGTCTGTTGCCATGGTGCTGGGGAGGAATCTGGTTCCCCTAGCAACGTCAAGTTGACTTGGTGCGCCTTATACCATTGGTACAACCCAAGTTGTGGCTTAGGCGATCCCCAGTTAATCCAGGATTGATGGCACATGGATACTGAAATATATGTTTTCTCACAGCCTACCCAGTCTTCCCTGCCTGCCCTCTACTCCCCAGCCTCACTGGAACAATCTGAGTGATGATATTAATAGAGGCACATTCTCTTTCTTTGGCAACTGACAAAAATAAACCAAAGATTACTTTAGTGGCTTTTAAAAATATTTAATTTAATTTTTAATTTATTTATTTGAGAAAGAGAGGGAGGGAGAGAATGAGCACACCAGGGCCTCCAACTGTTACCAATGAACTTCAGATGAATGTGCCACTTTGGCTTATGTGGGTCCTGGGGAATCGAACCTGGGTCCTTTGGCTTCACAGGCAAGCACCTTAACCACTAAGCCATCTCTCCACCTACTTTAGTGTCTTCATCAGATTGTCATTTTGGGTTATCCCTTCCTGCTCCAAAGCCAGTGCCCCACCAGGCCCGGCCAGTTGCCAGGAAGCCCAATTAGTTGCACAGACTCAGAAGCACTGGAGTGAGGGCAGCTTGCTCGTCGGGGTGGGGGGCTTCTGCATAAGGCTTTATTCTCAGCAACGTTAACACGTCGGTGTGGGAGCAGTCCCAGGAGAGGCCAGCTAAGTCCATCCTGGAGAACCTCCTTAACTTATCAAAGAATTGAATGGTGTCAACCCATGTGTGTTTCCCGTGCATAGCTAGCCTGTGGCTTTGAGGTACATTCCTGATCTCAGTTTATGGCAGAATAAATGATCGTAATTAACTTGAATCCTTCCTAATACAAGAGAATCTGGATGGTCTTTAGAAACCTCTAGTGACCAAAATAAACAAATAAACAAACAAACAAACAATAAAAAATAAAGCTGGGCATGGTGGCGCACGCCTTTAATCCCAGCACTTGGGAGGCAGAGGTAGGAGGATCACCATTCAGGGCCACCCTGAGACTACAGAGTGAATTCCAGGTCAGCCTGGTTTAGATAGAGAGAGACCCTACCTAAAAAACCAAAATAAATAAATAAATAACATAAAATCCTTTGGTGAAAGAAGATCATTTTTTCCCAAGTGTTCCCTTGAGTGCCTTACAGTGCTCCTTGTGGGAAACACCCACAAGCTTTCTATGTGAATTTCTCACACTTCACCGTCCACGCATTTCATCAGTGTCCACTGGGCCAGGCTGTGTTCTAGCCGCTCTGCATGGCACAGCCCAAGGCGGCCTTTCACCTCTGCTGACACCTGCATTCGCCCAGGGAAAGCACCAGGGATGTGACAGGATGACCTGGTGGTCATGGTGGAGCTGCAGGCTCAGTGCTTAGCCCAAATGACACACATGGGGACCTGATGTGCACAGAGGAACCTGTCCTAGGACAAACTAGAAAAAGAGCACCCCCAGAACACCGAAAGGCAGAGCTGAGCTCCCGACATGGGCAGGGCAGTGGAGGAGGCTGAAGTGAAGCCATGAGGAGAGTAGATCTTCAGAGATTCGTGTGGAGCCACTGACCGTATTTTAGAAGGGAAGCCAAAGGATGTTATTCATAATTTCTTTTTCTTTTTTCCTTTCTTTCTTAATCTTTCTTTCTTTCTTTTTTTCTTTCTTTCTTTTCTTTTCTTTTCTTTTCTTTTCTTTTTTGGTTTTGTTTTTGTTTTTCAAGGTAGGGTCTCGCTCTAGCCCAGGCTGACCTGGAGTTCACTCTGTAGTCTTAGGGTGGCCTCTAACTCGTGACGATCCTCCTACCTCTTCCTCCTGAGCGCTGGGATTAAAGCAAGCCCCACCACACCTGGCATGGAATTCATAATTTTTAAAATCACCCCACTAAAGCTGCCCATTGACATTCCTTAATCATTTTCCATTTTCCATTTTGTTCTTTTAACTAAATACCATAGTCTGGCTAAAAAAAAAAAATAAAATAAAATAAAATTCTGTTGTAAAGTAAATAAAGTAAATAGTAAAATAAAATAAAATAAAATAAAATAAAATAAAATAAAATAAAATAAAATAAAATAAAATACAGGTTTATTTAGCCCGTGGTGTTGGAATTTGCCTGACATCTGGTGAGAGCCTTCTTGCTGTACCATAGCATGGCAGAGGGCACCCCATGACAAGACAGAATGACAGTATGTGTTGAAGACTTGGTCCCCATCCCGCAGTGCTACGGGGAGGTGACAGAACCTTTAGGAGGTGGGCCTAAGTGGAGAGAAGCTGGGTAAATTGGGACTGTGTCCCGGAGTTTGCCAGTGTTGTCTGGGACCCAGGAAGCTACAATTATAAAGGACTTCTGATCCTTACGCCTAGTGTCACGTAGACAGTTTTTGCTTTTGCTTTATTGTTGGATTTTATATTGTTCTATTACTTATTCAGTGTGTGGATTTTTGTGTGAGAGTATAGGCACACATAGTCATGCCCCAGTGTGCATGTGGAGGTCAGAGAACAACTTTCCAGTAGGTTCTACCCAGCCCTTCCATGTTTTTTTTTTTTTTTTTTTTTTTTTTTGAGAGAGAGAGAGACAGAGAGAGAGAGGAAGACAGATAGAGATGGGCGCGCCAGCAGCGTCTCAGCTGCTGTGAACGAAATCCAGATGCGTGCGCTCCCTTGTGGTCAAGTGCGGCATTGCGCCCTTGCGTCACTGCATCTGGCTAAACGTGGGACCTGGAGATTGGAACCACTGGAGATTGGAACCAGCGTTCTTAGGCTTAGGAGGCAGGCGCCTTAACCACTAAGCCATCTCTCCAACCCCTTCCATGTTGTTTTGAGGCAGAGTCTCTACAAGCCTCCACCTCCCTTCTCACTGTCAGCACAGTGGGATTACAGAAGCCCACCACAGCTTCTGGCTTTTTATGTTTTTAATATTTTATTTATTTATTTATATGAGAGAGATGGGAGGGGGCAGATAGAGAGAATAGGTGCACCAGGGCCTCCAGTCACTGCAAACAAACTCCAGATGCATGCTCCACCTTGTTCATCTGGATTACGTGGGTACTGGGGAATAGAGCCTCGAACCAGGGTCCTTAGGCTTCACAGGCAAGTGCTTAACAGCTACACCATCTCTGGCTTTTATGTGGAGTCTGGGTTTCTGAACTCAGATACTTAGGGCTGTATGGCAAGTGCTTTATCCGCCGAGCCATCTTCCCAGTCCTGTTGTTGGTCTTCTGACACAGGGTCATACTATGCAGCCTGGGCAAGGCTCGAACTCTTGATCCTCCTGCTTTTGGCTCCAAAGTATAGGCCACCACCCGCCATGCCTGGCTTTAAACTTTGCAGACGAGTTTGCTTCCCTGACTTTCAGATGAAGAAATGGGGGAGAGATGATACATGATGGATTTAGGATCAGTGGCCTAGGAAAAGTCAGAGCTGGAATACAGACCTGATTTCTGGGTTCATTCTAATTTGCTGTCCTTCCCTCTGGACAGCTCCAAGCTGTGCTCAGCTGTCAGCCACCTAGCAAGGCAGAAGGGACAGTGTCCTCCTGGCTCTGCACAGAGAATCTTGTGGACCCACGACACATAAGATACAGGTGGGGCCCACGTAAGCAGCACAGGCCTGGCATGGGGAGCAAAATGTCCATGTCTCTGTGGGACTGTGAGCAAGTCCTGTGACAACATCTGGCCAAACACGAGCTTCCACGGCAGAGTAAGGAGCCGGGCTGCAGGAACTCAAGGGTAAAGCTACTGAGTTCAGCCCCTCTTCCTGAATGGTCACGTTGCCTTTTTTCCCCTGTGTGGTGTATATGGAACTGTCACCTGTGCTTTTTGTCCTTGTCATTTCTGTTGTTAAAGCGAGTCTTTGGCCAGGCGTGGTGGTGCACTCCTTTAATCCTAGCACTCACTTGGGATGCAGAGATAGGAGGATCGCCATGAGTTCAAGGCCACCCTGAGAATACAGAGTGAATTCCAGGTCAGCCTGGGCTAGAGTGAGACCCTACCTACCTCGAAAAGCAAAAACAAAAACAAAAAAATTGAATCTTTGGTTTGATGTGTACGCATATGCAGTGCCTTTCTCACAGGAAGGCTGAAAGCAGCAAGCGCCTCCAGGGCTGGTGCTCCTACCTAGAGCTTGGCTAACTCAGGATGACCACACTGCACAGTGGCAGTGTTGGATGGAGAGGAACGAAGCCTCTCTCCCGGGGGATTATAGATTAACCCTAACCTCATACTGTCAGAGAGGAACCAACCAGCCAAGCAGGCGAGGACGGATGGGCAACACACATCAAGCAGGGCAGAGTGCCATTTACCACACACAGCACCTGGTCCTAGCAGGACCTGAAGGTCACGGCCTGCAGGAATTGCTGGAAAATGGTATCTGTGAGCAGGTAGAAAGCTCACTGCAGTAGAGAGGCCGCTGGCCAGAGAGTATGTCCCAGGTCTGTGACCTACGTGGGAGTTCCCGTTTGCCAGGAAAGCACTCCTTCTCAGACTTGGAGCAGCCCCTTATAAAATCCCATGGGTCTTGTGCTAGGCACACGGGGGAGATAGAGTGAGTCAGGTCGCTACTTTTGTGTCCCCAGTGCACATCCCCAGTGTGGGGATGTACAAGGTTCTCAACAACAACAACAAAAATAGACGGGCAGTTGCATGGGCTGGAGAGATGGCTTAGCGGTTAAGGCGCCTGCCTCCTAAGCCTGAGAACGCTGGTTCCAATCTTCAAGTCCCACATTTAGCCAGATGCGAAGTGATGCAAGGGCGCAATGCCGCACTTGACCACAAGGGGGCGCATGCATCTGGATTTTGTGCTCAGCAGCTGAGAGACTGCTGGCGTGCCCATCTCTGTCTTCCTCTCCCTCTCTGTCTGTCTCTGTGTGTGTCTCTCTCTCTCCAAAAAAAAAAAAGGCTGTGGCATGGGTGACTAGCTCAGGGACAGACAGACAAAGAATGTTGAGCTGAAGCTGAAAAGATGAACATCGCTTCCTTCAAACGGGTTGCCCCCGACCTTTTGTGACAGCCCGGGTGGCTGGGTTCTAATGGCTGTGGCAGTGGAGCTGTGAAGAGCTGAATCATCCGAGATCACTCTTGCACTGACCTCTGACAGGTACGCATGGCTCCGGGCTGAGCAGTCCCATCTGTGGATAGCTGTGAGTTCTTTCTACCCAGAAACGCTGGCCTCCAGCTGTGTCCACAGAGAGGACACAGCAGTTCCCATGAGTCGAGCTGCCTTGCCGGCCTGGCTGGAGACGGGTGACAGTAATCACAGAGAGAGGATCTGGCCTTTTCTGCAGAGCCACCTGCCGCTGCCATTATCACGTTCTGTGCTCTGCTGCCACCCTCTGCGGGGGTGGAGATGCATCTTGGCAGCCTCGGGGGTAATAATTAGGGGTGGGGCAGCTCCCCAGCTGGTGAGATATTTGAGGTGGGGAGGGGGAGACTGAAGGAGAAGAGAGGGCTGGGACCCAGCCAACAAAAGGAGAAATTAAATGGGCTGTCCTGGGAACCCACAGTTAGCATTTCATTTCCAGCGGTAGCTGTGGGTTCCACGGAGAAGCAGGGCTTTTGAGAGCATTCAGCACCCCCCACCCCCACCCCGGAGCTCCTTCTACTTGTGAGTTTCATTTCTTCTGGATGGCTAGGAGAACTTGGCTGAGCCACTGAGGTAGGGCATCATACTGCCCAAGCTCAGCATCAGGCCTGGCTTCTTGGGCAATTGCTGTCTTCATCTCACCTGGCCTCCAGCATGCCACTGCTATAGTGCCCAAGCTGCTACCTGTCTGGTATACCTTCATGTGTTTGCTTTATGATTGGTGACCCTTGAAACTGCCATTTTGGTTGGGGGGAATACAGTCAGGAAATACTGAAAAAGTTGTCACTGCTTCCTTCACTGAAGCCACAGGTCCTGCACACAAAGATTACATTCCTTTTTTTTTTTTTTTTTTTTTTTTTTGGTTTGTCAAGGTAGGGTCTCACTGTGGTCCAGGCTGACCTGGAATTCACTCTGTATTCTCAGGGTGGCCTCGAACTCACGGTGATCCTCCTACCTCTGCCTCCTGAGTGCAGGGATTAAAGGCGTGTGCCACCATGCCCAGCGAAGATTGCATTCTTTATGCACACGGTCCTCATTGCTTACTTTAAAGTGCGGGAGGGTGTTGCCCCATTTTGCAGCTGAGCAAAGTTTAGCTTAACAAACATTTTGTGTCTGGCCCAAGTTCACACAGTGAGACGTGAAAGCAAGTGTGTCCGCCTCCTAGAGTTCTTCTTGATTCTGTGTGCCGACGACCTGAGACGGGGGACAGGCTCTCTCTCTGTCATGCAGGAGTCTCGCTGTCTCTAGCAAGGGAAAGAGGAGCAGTCCCGAGGGCCCCAGGGGAGCCCATAGAAGAGCTGAGCGGTCTATGTTGTCGATTCTGGTGGTCCTGATGGAGGGCAGATGGAGGGGGGCATCAGGCGAGGAGTGGGCCCCGCAGAGCGGGCACAGTCTTCCTCTGCAGTAGCTCATGAAACCACCGCTTGCCTTTCTTTGGGCTTCTGTGCCCATCGGCAGTAGGGATATGACAGCATGGCACCTGAGGAAGAGCCACCTGGTGACGAGCGATTGCCAGGTTTGAGGAGCATGCTCCCAAGTTCAAGACAGCCCCAGGAGCTGGGAAACCAGGAGCAGTTCCAACGGGTTCTGGGCTGGAAGGCCTGGTGGATAGACAGACGCCATGGCCTCTCTCCAGTCTTTTTTTTTTTTTTAAATTACTTTAGGGGCTGGAAAGATGGCTCAGTAGATGAAAGCTCTTAATGGCAAAAACATGAACACAAGAGTTGAGACCCCCATCACCATGTGTATGCTGCGTGAACAGGGCGTCTCACCTGTAACCCCAGTGCTTGGCAGGCGGAGACTGGGGACGCCTAGGGCAAGATGGCCAGTTAGACTAGCTAAAACCGAGAGCTCTGGATTCAAGTGAGAGATCCTGCCTCAGTAAATAAAGTTTAGGGTGACACTCGGTGCTAACCTCTGGCCCCCACATATGTACTTGCACACGTTTGTCCACATGGATACCCGTGTGGACACACACATACATACATGCGTGCTTCCTATGAAACTACCTGTCTTCGTTACTTTGGGTGCTCTCCAGTCATCCAGCTTACCACATTGGGGCAACTAATACACACAAGGGTGTACCAAGGACAGCATGGCGGGCACCATCTACCCTCTGTGGGCATTAGGGACCTGTTGTCTATGGGGAATTTGAAAATAATAATCAAACTGATGGAAGACTGGTCTGCTTCTTATTGTCATCACACTCGGGCAACTTTTGATACTGTCAGAGATGGACTACACCTTTCCATGGGGACAGGACACTCCCATTGGGCAGCCACTCCACCTGAGTCCCTGGTCATTTAGGTTTCTGGTTTCTTTTTGTTGGTTTGTGGGATTGTGTTTTGTTGTGTTGTGGTTTAATTTTTTGTTTTTTTTTAAAGATTTATTTTATTCATTTATCAAAGACGGACGGGGGGGGAGTGAGAATGGGTGCACCAGGTCCTTTAGCCACTACTAACGAACTCCAGACGCATGCGCCGCCATGTGCATCTGGCTTACGTGGGACCTGGAGAATAGAACCTGGGTCCTTAGGCTTTGCAGGCAAGAGCCTTAACCACTAAGCCATCTCTCCAGCCCGTGTTTTGTTTTTAAACAAGCCATCACAATCCATTTCATCTGTTTTCCCGGTCAATTTTGTGTTTGCTGGAAAAGTTTAGTTGTTATTTTCTGTTGTTGTTTGTTTGTTTGCTTATTTTATGATCTTGTTTACCTAGAAAATGATAAGAAACCATAAGAGAGAAGAAAGCAGATGGGGGGGTATACTTTTCTTCTTCTTCTTTCCTGATAAATGTCACAGAAATATTGCTATTCATTTTGGAATTTTTAAAAATGTTTTTTTAAAGTTATTTTATTTTATTTATTTTTGGAGAGAGACATAGAGAGGACAGAGAGGGAGAAGGAGACAGTTAGAGAATGGGCACGCCAGCAGTCTCTCAGCTGCTGTGAACGAAATCCAGATGTGTGTGCCCCCTTGTGGGCAAGTGTGGCATTGCGCCCTTGTGTCACTTTGCATCTGGCTAAACGTGGGACCTGGAGATTGGAACCGGGTTCTTTAGGCTTGGCAGGCAGGCGCCTTAACCACTAAGCCATCTCTCCAGCCCTAAAAATGTTTTTTTATTTGTATTTATTTATTTGAGGGAGAGAGAGGGAGAAGGAGGCCGATAGAGAGAGAATAGGCATGTCAGTGCCTCTAGACAGTGCAAACGAACTCCATATGCATGCGCCACCTTGTGCATCTGGCTTAGGTGGGTCCTGGGGAGTTGAACATGGGTTCTTTGGCTTTGCCAGCAAATACCTTAACCACAAAGCCATCCCTCCAGCCCTCATTATGAATTTTAATAACGTGATTCTTTTAACTAGGACCTAAGTTGGGGCCTGTCTTGGCACTGTCCCTTTAACAGTGGGGAGGACGGTGTGGCAGGGACGCGTGGGGTTGCAGTGGCTCGGGTACTGTACAATTTTCTGAATCCTGACTGATAAATTAGTGTGCGTCTTCCGTGTGCTCTGACATGCAATACAATTTGTCCATGCAACAGTGATGATAGGCTGTCCTGGACTGATAATCACAAGCCCTTTATTTAGCTCCTTCAGCTTTTTAGAGAAATCTTAAGTAACCGTTCACATCTCTTTATCGCTTTCCTCTTCCACATTTTAGCATAAGTGGAAAAAGCTTTTAACCTTGAGAATTTTACTCACTCAGGGCTAGCAGGGGAGGGGGAAAAGGGAGACGATGTGTTGTTAACAGTGTAAGGGAAATAGGGAGCAAGTGGCAGAGCTAAACAGAACGGACTTTCCTCTGCCTGCCTCACAGGACGGGAGACTTCCCGAGTCACAGAGATTGTCCCATCCAATGCCCAGCCTGTGGACAAGCAAACCTCACTTTGGGAACTGGAGGAAACTGGCCCAAGGTCACATGACACAGCCATGCAGAGGCATGGGGAGGTCACCTGTCACGGGATGCCCTCCACTACGCAGGATGCTTTTTGGGGGGTTGGTTGCCCCATGCCTGCCTCCATTCGTTTTAACATGTGTCCAGCACTGCCCAGTGCTTGGGAGTCCCTTAGAGGCTTTCCTGTGTCACAGTGATTGGTGGCTGCCATGTCCTTTTGAAAATATATACTATATATACAAATGGCTTTGAGTAGCATCTGTGTGGGGCAGACATACTTTGTGCAAAGCAGACTTCACCACTTGGATCTCATTTTTTGGACTTGTTTTTGCAGTGTTAAAGTAATTTGTCTCTTTCTTTCTTTGTTTCTTTCTTTTTTTCTTTTTCTTTTTTTTCTTTCTTTCTTTCTTTCTTTTTTTTTTTTTTTTTTTTTTTGATGTAGGGTCTCACTCTAGCTCAGGCTGATCTGGAATTCACTCTGTAGTCTCAGGGTGGCCTCGAACTCACAGCAATCCTCTCACCTCTGCCTCCCCAGGGCTGGGATTAAACGCGTGCGCCACCACGCCCAGTGGCTGTGTGTTTCTTTACAGGAGTTGTTCTTGCAATTTGGGTCACTAAAAAGCCTTATCTGGACATTGGTATTTTGTTTTGTTTGTTTATGTTTTAGACAGCATCTCATATAGCCCAGGCTGGCCTCAGATTCCCTGTGTAGCTCAGGATGGCCTTGACCTTATGATCTTCCCTACCATCTCCTGAGTGCTGGGACTACTACACGTGTGTGTACCACTTCACCGAGAGCATGCAGTGCCGGCAATCCTATCCAGGGCTCTGTGCGTGGTGGGCAAGCATGCTACCAGTGGAGCTGCATCCCCAGCCTCTAGGCTATGGTCATATGATAGAAATAGTTTCCAGGGCTGGAGAGATGGCTTAGCGGTTAAGGTGCCTGCCTCCTAAGCCTAAGAACACTGGTTCCAATCTCCAGTGGTTCCAATCTCCAGGTCCCACGTTTAGCCAGTTGCAAAGTGACACAAGGGTGCAATGCTGCACTTGACCACAAGGGGGTGCACGCATCTGGATTTTGTTCACAGCAGCTGAGAGGCTGCTGGCGTGCCCATCTCTACTATCTTCCTCTCCCTCTCTCTCCCTCTCTCTCCATATATATATATATATATATATATATATATATATATATATATATATGGTTTCCAAAAGATTGGAATGACAGGAGCAACATGAGCACATTTGGTCATGGTTCCCTAGGTAGTTGTACTCAGTTGATTTTTATTTTTATTTTCAACCCTTTAGGAACTCTTGCTAACTTTCTCTTATAAACTAGATCCTTAATAGATTGACGTTTCTTCAAGTCCTTCTCATCCCTACATAACATATACAGAAGCCATTTGGGGCAGTTTCCAATACGTCATCCTATTTCAATAAGATGCCTGGAACGTTTGTATTTCCGGTTCTCTGATCGTTTCTGCGAGGAATCAGGACTCTGGGGTCTTCCACACTGAGGAACTCCCTCACCCAACAGCCTCACTCTCCAGATTCCTCAGCCCCAGGCAGGGACGCTGCCCATTTTTGGCAGGAAAAAAGCCTTTGCTTCAGTGGGACTTGTCCCAGTGGACATCACAGGTTTGTTCTGAGCTGGAAGCTGGCACGAAAGAGCTGTGCCAGGGAGCGACATTAGAATTAAAGACATGATAATACTAATTAACTTTCCCAGGACTGTGCTCTCCGCATTTGTTATTTGTAGAGAGATAAAGCCTTAAATAACACGGCCAGCCTCTTTGGGAGCCCCACTTGGGGTGAGGGAGTGTCCTCATTACAGCAAGGAAAATGCATGGTGCTCTGAGACTGGAGCAGCGTCCTGAGGAAACCTGCAGCGGGCCTGCCTCCCTTTGAGCGGGCCTATGGCTTTCTCCTGGCACAGTGGGGGTCAGGGCCAAGGACTGAGGAATGTGGAAGAAGAGGGGCAGTTTCCAGTGGCCTCGGCCCTTCTATGGTCCAACTTCTCAGCATCTGCCTGTGTGGGCCTGCTGTGAACTCCTGCAGTAGTGGCCCTCAGCTTGGCTGCCTGTGGTGGGGAAAAGCCCCTTGTTGCTCTGCGCCCTGCTGTGTCATTTATGAGTAAAGGAAGGTGGAAGAAGGTTCAAGCCAAACTTTTGAACCCGAACTGGGCTTCAAAGGGTCCTTGCAATTCCTGGATTTACATGCATATGGGATGTGCTTCTGAACAAAGTCCACTGCTACCTTCTGATTTCCCAAGGGTCCTTGAACCAAGGGTTACAAATGCCGTGCTCCAAGGATGCATCTTGCTCTGCCAGTTCATGACTTCAGAGCTGCCGAACCCGATGCATTTTGGCTGCTTCGTCATGCTCAGTGTTGGAATGTGGAGACACGTGATGGGTGGTTAGGTCAGAAGTGCTCTATAAATTAGCCACTTTAAAGGCATTGACCAGCTAGGCTCCAGTGGTGTTCCTTAAATAGATGGCTACAGTTTCCCTACCTCCTCGGCATCAGCTTTGAGAAGCCTGACTCCTGTCCCAGGTTGTCCTCTGCGTCATATCTATGAATTTGGGGACCAACCCTGAAAACTGCTTCTGCTGCTGGGCACCCTAACTAAGTCAGACCCCCTAAATTGGCCACTTGGGGGGTCCTCAGCCATCTGTAGCACACACATCTTAGAGAATGACCCAAGAGTGCCGGCAGCATTATTAGTAATGAATCTGGCTGTTGGAAATGCAGGAGGGGCTCACCCTGAGCACTTGGAAATACGCTGTGAGAAAATGGAAACAATAGTCTGAGGACTGGAGAATCGGGGAGGATTCTGGGAGACCAATTCCCAGGGATGGCCCAGGTCTCTCTTGGAGTCAGGTCTGCCTCCAGTGCAGAAGTTCCTTTCCTTTCTGACCACTTCTCTCACTCCTGGCCGCCAGTTCTTAATCATGCTGTAAAGGGAGAATTCCAGGGCATCTATGCACTCGGATGGGAAATGGTTTTGTCTTCAGTTTCCGACTTCTAACTGAAGTTCAGCCTGTGTTATGTGTAGAGGCTACTTTGGTCTCTCGGTCTTTCATCATCCAGAAGCTGGTGAGATGGTCGTGGCGGCTGCAGCTAGTGGCCAGGGAACTCTCGGCTTCTGACATACAATCAGTCACTCAAGATTCCATGCTGCACTCCAGCTGCTCCCTTTGGTTCACATCTTCAACACCCCCCAAAGGCCGTGAGCTGCAAAGCTTGGTCTCCAGCCTTTAGGGCTACTGGAAGACAACGGACCCTTTAGGAGGTAGGGTCTAACAAGAGGAAATTAGGTCATTGGAGGCATGCCTTTAAAGGGGATCCTGGATATCAGTCCCTGCCTGTATTTCCCCTGCCTGCTGGCCACCATGAGATGAACTCTGTCCATCCCTAGAAACCAAGAATATTTTTGTATCACATTAGAGGGGCTGTGAATACCTCACAAGTATTGCTATCTTTCATCACTCCATTGAAATGCCCACAGCCCATGTAGCAGACAGCTTCAGGTTTGCTGAGATGAACTTCCAGACCAGGCACAGTTATGGAGGAAGTGATATTTATTGAAGCTTATAGATCCATGGGGGGAGTTCCATAATGGCAGAAGAAGCTGGCCTTGCTTTCACAGGCCCAAGCAGAGAGAGAGAAAAAAGAGAGAGAGAGAGAGAGAGAGAGAGAGAGAGAGAGAAGCCACACACCAGCTAGGCATACATTGCTTATTTTTAGATTGGAATTTCAAACCCACCACCACACCTTAAGATCTGCCCAGTGACACCTCCTCCAGCCAGGTGGTGGCAGATCCAAACTACAAACTACTAAAACACTGAATATATTGGGGGGCCATGTCTTCAAACTACCACAGCCCATGAGATTTTATTTAATTTGTTAACACAGGAGCATGTGTACCTTTATTTGATGAATTTTTCTTATCAGTATTTTGATAACTACTTCAATAGCCTTGTTTTTATTTACAATCCTTTCTCCCCCTTATTCTAAGAAGAAGGCTCTGCAGACATCACGGAACTGCCAAAGACCACCTTGCTCTGAATCAGCAACTCTCCTGCCCACTTGTGTCTGAGTCGCGTGATGGATAGAACTTGGGGTTCACACCGGTGGTGAGGGTGTGAACGCTGAGATACGTAGGTGCCACTATTGCACATGCTAAGGGTTAAAACAAGCCATCCACTCTAAAAAAAGAGAAGGTTCCTAATTTGACAAATGCTATTGTGTATTTTGCCCTGGCCGTTCCTTCACTGGCTCATTAAATAAGGAAATATCCCATGAGTGCGTAAAGCGAGCTTGCGCGAACGTGGAAGTGACTGACTTGGAATAAGGCTCATCAGAAACCCGGAGATCAACTATTGATTTAGTCTCCCCTTTCAGCAGATCCTTTGAGGTCCATGGGAGTGGGGGAGGGTAATCATCACTGGGGTCTAGGATGTGAAACCGCGTAGCTCTGGACCACCAGTAGAGAGCGGAGAAGTTTCTCTTCATGATCAGGATCCTGCGCGCTCCAGAATCACTACAAGCAGTCTGTAATCTGTGTTCGAGCCCCGATACTGTTGCTAGCTAACCGTGATGTGTGTTGCGTGTGTGACACGGCCAAGTTGTACAGTTCACTTGCTCATCCATTAAAACGGGGTGTTGTGGTGGGAATGGGGTGTGTCAGGCATCTTTCTGTTGTAACAGTTGCCTATTATAATCAGCTAAGCAGAAGGACGTAGAGTGATCCTGGTGACGTCAGAGGGTTCGGTGCATGCTCACCTGACTCTGCTGTTGACCATGGTGGGAGCAAGGCACCCACACTCTCCACATCAAAGGAACAAAACCCGACGGAAGTGCCTCTTGCCCCAGTGGCTCTCACAGAGAATCCATGCAGGACAACGTACTGCAGAGCAGACCAATGAGGGAGCAGGCAGAGCCAGTACTGAATCTCCGTGTCTCTGCTTCCTCCTTCAGTCACTCAGCAGAGCTGTTCATGAGCAGCCTGTTAGCCCCTGGGCGCCTTCTATCCGAGGTGCTAACGATCAGGGACATCACTGATCCTTAAGGTTCCAGAACCCTACTGGAAGAGCCTCAGGACCTTGATTGTTTTAAAAACCCTTCAGACAAGCAACCTTTCTCGCCTGCCTCCACCAATCCCACATCACACAAGCTAGCAGCTCACCTAACACACTTCCTCTGTCCAGCCCATGGTCCCTTTGGGTCCCCTGCTGGGCAATAGCATATCACTGTCTCTCTGGGAGTTCCTCACATCTTCAAGCAAGCACCTTTCCCTACTGAGCCATCTCGCTAGTCCAGAGTTCCCCACGTGCTCAAAGGTCGTCTGTCCTCATCTTTTCGCTCTCTTCTTCAGTTTACCCAGTCGTGCGTCTTTCATCCTTTCTGTCAAGTTGCTCCTGTGGCTCTTGTCTCCCCGTGATTCTGCGCTGGGATCTTGAGGTTCTCCTGCTTCTCTGGTGGAACTCGGTGTAGAATTCAAAAAGGGTTTTTGCAAAAGTAGGTACAATTAGAATTTCCCTAGTTTTCTTTCTAACAAAACCTGGCTGGTGGCGCTGGGGAGATGGCTCAGTGTTTAAAGGTGCTTGCTTGCAAAGCCTGCTGGCCTGCATTCAATTCTGCGGCTATGAAGCTGGACAGATATTTGTTTGTACAGCAAGAGACCCCGGTGCCTTTCCCCCCTACACACACGCCCACACACGTGGCACGCATGCAAGTAGATTTTTTTTTATGCTGGACAAATTGGGACCCAAAAGGAAAAGATACTATAAAACCCTTTACTCTGAACAACAGGCTAAAACATTGATAATTTTCCTGTGAGATGCACAGCTGTTTGTACCCCAGACTCTCTTGTCTTGTGTGTAAGTCACCCCCCTTCCGCCCTGTACAATCCTGCACTTTTCCTTCCCTGAGCAAAGAAGGAAGCTGGAGAGTAAGTAGCATGGAAAATTGAACTTGCCAATGAGAGACACTGCAGAGACAGGCCCACTCTAGCAGGAGCGTTTCTGAGACTTCTGGAGAAATTGCATTGTGATCTGAATGAAGCCTTACTGCCAGCCTTAGCCAATCCGTTTCTGTTGTTTGGAATTTCCTGCAAGAGCGATTACCCAAAAGCTATGTCTGTGTCCCATGTGCCCCATTTCATGGGACCTTTCTGATGCCATCAGGGAAGGGGCTGGGAATGGTCAGTTCCAAAGACGGAAAAAGACAGTGAGTTGGAGAAAGAAAAAAACAAAACAAAACAAAACAAACAAACAAAAAACCAGCTCCTTGCTTAAGGAGGGAAATTGTTTTTATCAGCTGAAAACAAAGATGCAGTCTGGATTCCCAGAACAAATGAGCCTTTCTACCCATAACAGTGTGAGTCACAGAGGAAGTTAAGAAAGAGATGATATTAGCAAAATGCAGGGGGGCGGGGGAGGAGGAACCAGTATCAGGCTGGAAAAGACTGGAGGGATCTACTGTCTCTGCTTCCTTTTATGGACGGGAACGTGGCCTGCCCAGACACCACGCTGGCTTGGCTGCCCTGGACAGGCAGGGACAAGGCACTGCTCTCTGTGAGTGTCCTATCCTACTTCTTGGTGGAATTCGAGGGTGAAAACAGTATAATCGCGTGCTGGCTCTCATATCTCCTCCCGGTTCTGCTTCAGCGACAGCTCATGCACAGCTTAAAGCTGGCCATGGTGAAGATCTTTACACTGTGGAAAGTGTCAAATGCTACAAGTCAGTCCATGCTTGTGCACATGCACTCACACACACACATGCATGCATCTACACACACAGTCGTCAAACATTTATACCTCTAGGCAGAGCTTAGATCTTGATGTATAAAAAAATCCCCCTTTCCCAGTTGATTCTAATGGGTAGTCAGAGTTGAAAAGCTCCAGCCAGGATTTGTCTCCTGTCTTCCTCCCTCACCTCACCTCATCTCTTTTATTTTTATTTATTTATTTATTTATTTGAGAGAGAGAACAACGCAGGGGGAGAGAGAGAGAGAATGGGCGTACCAGGGCCTCCAGCGACTGCAAACAAACTCCAGACACATGCACCACCTTGTGCTTCTGGCTAATGTGGGTCCTGGGGAATTGAACTGGGATCCTTTGGCTTTGCAGGCAAGCGCCTTAACCGCTAAGCCATCTCTCCAGCCCCCTCACCTCTTCTCTAAGAAACCCTGTCTCCTCCCTCAGCTTTCTTCTATCCAGCTACACCCGACCACCTGCGTTAGCCCCAATACATCATGTTATTCTTCATTTTCGTGCTCACTCATCCTTCTGCCTAGACACCCATTGCCTCCTTATGTGAATGAAGAGTTCCTGTTCATCTTTCAGACTCAAGCCAACACTCTGTCCTGCATAAGGCTCTCCTTCCTGCTGCCTTTGTGAAGACTTCCCAGAGTAGGGGAATCCTAGGGCTGACTGCAGAGGCAAAGAAGAAGGTGAGAGGTATTCCATGCAACTGGAAGATCCTGTGTGAGGGCTCCAGGGCCAGAGGATCTCAGCATTATGAAACAGAAAGAACATTGGTGTGTAGCCCAGACAGGTGAGGAGGACAGCTAACTTGGAGACTCAGTCAGGGCACAAGGACATGAAGGTCTTTGAAAATCATCTTCAGGGGTCTAGACTGAAAGAGCAGTGAGATGATCCCCACAGCAGAACTCAAAGAAGCCCCTCTCTCAGCTCTTCATTAGAACATACAGAGCAGTGGTCTGGGAGATAATGAATACAAGATCATGCTTTTTGTAGAGAAGTGGCTTTGGGGATGGGTAGAAAGGCATGGATCCAAAAATTAGGACATACTGTACTTTCATGTGGAACCTAAAGAAGTCAAACTCGGGCTAGAGAGATGGCTCAGCAGTTAAAGGCACTTGCTTGCAAAGCCTGATGGCCTGGGTTTGACTTACCAGTATCCAGACATACAAAGTAGTGCATGTCAGCCGGGCGTGGTGGCACACGCCTTTAATCCCAGTGCTCGGGAGGCAGAGGTAGGAGGATCGCCGTGAGTTTGAGGCCACCCTGAGAATACAGAGTGAATTCCAGCTCAGCCTGAGCTAGAGTGAGACCCTACCTTGAAAAAAACAAAAACAAAAACAAACAAAAAAAAAAAAACAACAAATAAAGTAGCGCATGTCTCTGCAGGTCCTTTGCAGTGGCAACAGGGCCTCATAGAAGCGATGGAAAGGTGGTTGGGGGCAAACGTGGCACAAACGTTAAGTCATAAGATGATTACGTTCTACACAGCCACCAGGTGGCATGGTAACTAGCAAGGAAAAAGAAACACTTGAAATTTTCTGAGAATAAGTCATAAGTGCTCTTACCGCCACCACATAGGTGATGGATATCATATGTGAATGGCTTCATTATGACAATCACTTGACAGTGTATACAGGCACCAAAATACCAAGGCAGGCACCTCCGTTGCCTATAGTTTTTTGTTACTTATACTTCCACAAAGTTGTGGGGAAATGATAAAGCAGAGTCGTGGAGTGTGATGACTAGCTTTGGCGGTGAAAATGAGGGATGACAGACATCCTGAGGAGAGGCCTGAAGAGCTGGTTAGTCCGTGATTCGTCTCTGTTGGTGCTGTTGGCCATGTCTATGGCGTCTCCTGGAGTAGCTGATGGAGTTGTGGCTCGTCTTTGGGTTGGTGATATCATTAGTGTTTGAGGACAAAGACGACACTGGTCACAGAGGGAGCCGTTAGATGGGCGGGTGGTTGGATATTGAACTCAGAGAAGAGAGATGTGGGACAGAAATGTAGATTGGGGTCAGCAAGCTTCTGGGCAGCAACTAAAACCACAGGTGTAAGAACTGCATTGTCTGGAAAGAGTGAGCAGAGCAAGAGGGGCTTAGCACTTCCCAGGACATCACAGTTAAGTGGCCGAAT
This sequence comes from Orientallactaga sibirica, assembly GCA_036365145.1. Classification (NCBI taxonomy): domain Eukaryota; kingdom Metazoa; phylum Chordata; class Mammalia; order Rodentia; family Dipodidae; genus Orientallactaga; species Orientallactaga sibirica. Next base: position 6,737,340 of record JAEOAD010001268.1, read on the forward strand.
TCAAAAGCACCGACAAGAGATGAGATGGAGTGGGTAGAGAGGTGTAAAGAAAGCCAGTTGTGGGCTGGAGAGATGGCTTAGAGGTTAAGGCATCTGCCTCCTAAGCCTAAGAATGCTGGTTCCAATCTCCAGTGGTTCCAATCTCCAGGTCCCACATTTAGACAGATGCAAAGTGATGCAAGGGCGCAATGCCGCACTTGACCACAAGGGGGCGCAAACATCTGGATTTCGTTCCTAGCAGCTGAGAGGCAGCTGGAGCGCCCATCTCTATCTGTCTTCCTCTCTCTCTCTCTCTCTCTCTCTCTCTGCCTCTCTCAAAAACAGCCAGTTGCCTGTGGCATCAGGGAAGCTGCAGGCAGTGGCATGAGATTAGTGAGTGGTCATCAGACTCCCCCATGTTCTTTTGCAAACCAGAAGGAAAGTACAATAAGGCATCGAGATCAGGGCTGTTTTCTGTTTAAGTGGGAGAGTGAAGCTGGCCAGTGAAGAGGAAGATTGCTATTCCGCCCTCTGAGAAAGGACGAGAATGACCTTCTAGAGTAACCGGTGCCACGTGTCATTCTATAACTAACTGCCCATGTCTCACCTGATGAACAGCTAGCGACGTGTCTGGAGTATCCTCCTCTCATGGATGGCTGCTTCTGCAGATGCTCATCGCTGCTTCCTGATCGTCCATACTCTGGGCCTTCGGTTTTCTTTCCACGGGCAGATGTACTTTGTTCAAGAAGCCTTCTGTCACCTGCCTCTGGGAGGCAGTATAGGTGTGTTTGTGCCCTGCTGTCTCTTGCACACCCACTCATGTTCTCTTTAACCCCTATGGTCCGGGATCCTTCTGTTCCTCCTCTCTTTCCTAGTCAACTTCTGACTGCCTAGAATATTCGTGTCTAGCTTCTCCCTGTCTTCTTTCTCATTTATCAGTATTTATGGAACAACTCCCTATGGTATCTCTATTCCCAGGTGGAAGAAATTAAAGTGGCTGGATTTTTATTATAGCTTCTCTCATATAGAATACTCCTAGACAGCCGGGCGTGGTGGCACACGCCTTTAATCCCAGCACTCGGGAGGCCGAAGTAGGAGGATGGCCATGAATTCGAGGCCAAACTGAGACTACATAGTGAGACCCTACCTCGAAAAAAAAAACAAACAAACAAACAAAAAGAATACTCCTAGAGGGCTGGAGAGATGGCTCAGTGGTTAGGCCACTTGCCTGCAAGGTCTAACGACCTGGGACCCATGTAAAGCCAGATACACAAAGTGGTGCATGCATCTGGAGTTCGTTTGCAGCAGCTGGAGGCCCAGGCATGCCTGTTTTTTCTGTCTGTCTCTCTTATCTCTCTCTCTGCTTGTAAATAAATTAATTTTAAGAATACTTATAACTTATTACTGGAGTTGTAATGAAGAGGTCATCTGACCCTTTCTTTACTTCCAGGCAGTTCCATTTCCAGCCTATCACTGGGCCTTCTTTAAGATTTTTCATGAAAGGCTCCCCACACTCAGGCCTTGTGACTAAGACACTCACTGTAGGGTAGGGTTAGTCTACCTACTGGGACCAAAGGTGAGTGAGATACAGTCCTTGCCTTAAAAATTTGTTTGGGGGAACTGGAGAGGTGGCTTGGCAGTTAAAGCATTTGCCTGCAAAGCCAAAGGACCCTGATTCGATTCTCCAGGACCTGCATAAGCCAGATGCACAAGGGGACACATGCATCTGGAGTTCATTTGCAATGGCTAGAGGCCTGGCGTGCCCATTCTCTTTCTCTCTCCTAAATAAATAAATAAATGTTAAAAAAAAAATTGTTTGGAGTGGCTGGCGAGATGACTCAGTGGTTAAAGGTGCTTGCTTGCAAAACCTGAGGGCCCAGGTTCAATTGCCCAGGACTCATGTAAGCTAGATGTACATAGTGGCACATGCTGAAGTTGTTCACAGTGGCTAGAGGCCCTAACACACCCATTCTCTACCTCCTCCTCATAAACAAACAAACAAACAAACAAATAAATTTTTTTAAAAGTCTGTTGGGGAAGAGACACATAAATAAAATTTGCCATAATTCAGTTTGCTAAGCTTTGATAGGCAGTAGCTTTACGCACAGGCTGCTTTGGGAATGAAGCAGAAGTGACTAGCTTGGAAGAGCTTGAGAATCAGAGGAGGAGCTGTGAGAGTTGTAAAGAATATTATGGTTTGCAAGTGTCCCCCAAAGGTCCCTGTGTCAAAGGTTTGCTCCTCAATCTGTGACACTCTTCGAAGGTGGGGCCTCATGGGAAGTGACCATGCCCTCAAAGGAGATGCTGGGACCTTGACCCTTCCTTTTTCTCTCTGCTTTCTGACCACATGCGCTGAGCAGTCCTTATCTACCACGTGCTTCTGCCGTGGTGCACTGAGCTCCACAGGTCCCACGTGATCGAGTCAGGCAACTCTGCACTGGAACAGAAACTGTGAGCCAAAAGAAACCTTCCCCCTTCTAGTGATGACAAGCTGACAAGCACAAGGTGTGGTTAGGGTTACTGGAGGGCTAAGACTGTAAGGAGGGAGGAGAACGTGAAGACTGTGTTTAACCAGGGCTGGGTGAACATGCTGGGACATGGGTCATGGCTCTAGTAAGGTTAAGCACTTTGGAGACACCATTTGTGTGTGTGTGTGTGTGTGTGTGTGTGTGTGTGTGTGTGTGTGTGTGTAAAGTTTCACACAGGGCTGTGACATGCTACAATGTGGGTGTACACACACACACACACACACACACACACACACACACACACTCATAGCTAGATTAGGAATCTACTAAAAGGAGGGAAGCCAATTCAGAGACAGCCTTCTACAGAGGAGACACGGTGGCCCTGGCATCACTGAAGGCTGTTTGAGGCATGTATTTAGGATCTTGTGGTATATCCACACATGGAGATGCTCACCCATTATAAAGAGTTGATGCCTGTGGGTCTTGAGGTTAGGGACAGAATCATGTCAGAAGTACTGATTCATCAGTGCAATGTTTAAAAGCACGCACGTGTTCACTCGGGGAACAAGCATGGAGCAAGAGAACTTGGAACTCAGGGTTGGTCTTCGGGAATGTCTGATCCCATGGAATGCTGCTCAGTAGGAATAACCTGATGGGCAGGGGGAAAAATAAACACCAAATGGACTCTGAGGGAGGCTTGGAGAGAGGAAAGGGCTAGAGGAGGGCACTCAGTGACACTAGAGGTGACCAGAAAGTGGCTGCTAAGTTTCAGAAGCAGGCGGTCACTTGGGGAACTTTAGAAGAAGAGTTTTAATAGAAGATGGGGCAGGATCCATGATATAGGAGTGGGAAGGGAGTCTGAGAAGAGAGGATGAGCTGAACGTACAGCGTTTCCTTGTACAGGTTAATGAAGTTTTCGTAAAGTCCATTTTTACAGTGACAAAGAATATCTACTCTGAGTATTACTAAAAAGAAAACATCATTTTTTGGGGGGGGGCCTCCTATGTCTGTGCTATTCAGTGGACTGGCCACTAGCCAAATGTTGCTGTTTAAGGTCGGATTAATCCATTTTTACAGTGCAAAGAATATTACCAAGTATTAGTGGCATTTTTTTGGGGGCCTGCCATCCCCACACTTTGGAGGCTGAAGTAGGTTTGCTGTGAGCTGGAAGCCAGTCTGGTCTTCAGAGTGAGGTCCAGGTCAGCCTGGACTAGAGTAAGGCTCTGCCTAAAAACAAACAAACAACAAACAAACAAAAAAAAAACAAGCAAGCAAGCAAGCAAGCAAGCAAGCAAGAAAGAAAGAAAGAAAGAAAGAAAGAGGGAAAGAAATTAAATGAAATTTAAAACCCAGCTCCTCAGTAACACTGGCAGCGTGTCAAGTGCTTGGTGGCCACCTGGGTGGTGGCCACCATATTGGACAGGCCAGCTGCAGAGCACCCCCGCTGCCTCAAGGAGCTTAGCTAGGTAGTCTTGCTCAAGACCCACCGTAGTTCTTTGTCTCCCCAGCCCTGCTGTTTAAAATTTTAACTTGATATCTGTGTTATCTATTTCCAGATCCAATTCTAAAGTAAAGAAAGCCAGGGGATATTTTTATCAAATAGGCCGAAGAACTCTGATCGTTTTAAACTCAACATTTTCCCAGACAGTGGACTTTAATAAATTTTTTCCCCATGATGTAGCAAAAGAGAAAGAGAGAAACGTAAATACGTGGACTATTTCTGACAAGTATCTATTCATAGGCTTTTTATAGCTACCACCATAACTATTTCCATCATAATAATTAGCCTTTGCATATCCCCAGTAACTTAATTTCTTCTCTTTTAAAGATGCATACTCATTAGGAATGTTTGGCAATGTAGCCTCTCCTAGGAAGGTATGGGGGCCCTACTCGCTTCCCACCTGTCTTGGTCCCTGACGCAGGCCTTGTCAGCAACAGGAAGAATGAACACCTGACTTCCCAGCTCCTTGGATGCATCCATTATGTGGTGTATTTCTGCAAGACCATTGTGTCAGCAAAGCGTACAGCCCACTTTTTTTTTTTTAAATTTTTGGAGAGAGACAGAGAGAGACAGACAGACAGAGAGGGAGAGGAAGACAGAGATGGGTGTGCCAGCAGTCTCTCAGCTGCTGTGAACAAAATCCAGATGCGTGTGCCCCCTTGTGGGCAAGTGCGGCATTGCACCCTTGCGTCACTTTGCATCTGGCTAAACGTGGGACCTGGAGATTGGAACTGGGTTCTTAGGCTTAGCAGGTAGGCGCCTCAACCGCTAAGCCTCTCTCCAGCCCTAGCCCACTTTTCATTTCTCCCTAAGCCACTTTGCCATCCATCCCTACCTTTGGATGATTTTATGTCTCCAAGAGACTTGTGTTATAAAAAGGTAACAGCCTTTTTTTTTTTTTTGCATTATTCTGTGTGCAACAGGATTTGAACTCAGGCCAGAGAAAGTGGCTGGTTCCCACTGAGACTGGCACTCCTTTGCAATCTTCTGTCTCCACCATGGGTGCTAGCCTTTGCCTGAGAGTATAGTGGATGAATAACCTCAGGGTTGGTCTCAGCACACACAGGTGTGGGCAGGGATTCACGTAGCAGAATGTGGCCATCAGAGAGCATTTCTTAAGGTTTGCTATATTACTCAAGACTCCTGGGACAATTGGCGCATCTGTTAGAATCGGTGGCATTGGTCAGTTAGTAACCTTTTAGTATGGGTGCAGGGAAGGACTTGCTCCCTTTCAGGTCAATAGACAGACACCTTTCCCTCAGCCAAAGCGCACTCTTGTAGCTTCTCCTGAATTAACCACGCATGCAGTGCACGGCCCTGTCTCACAGCCAGAAGTTAAGGATGCAACTTCAGCTTCTCCCCAAACCGGAGCTTAGCAGAAGAGGCAAGGCTACTAGACACTGTCATGGCGGAAGATGACTGGCAGACGGGAGACCATGCAGCGTGGCTGAGGAGGCCTCTTCAAGGGATCACTGGCTGAGCCAAGGAGGGACAAGCTAGCTCTAGCCATGGACAGTGTGCCTGTGGTCAGCTGGACAGACCCCTCAACATCTCTTCCTCCAGAGAAATATATTCCCCAGCAGGAGGCTAGTACACAGGAGCCCAGATCTCACCTTGTGGTGGCTTAAATTTAGGTGTCCCCTTGTGATAGTCAGCTTCCTGTTGCTGGGATGAACTTCCAAACCAGGCACAGTTAACGGGAGGAACAGGGTTGACTGAAGCTTACAGATCCAAGGGAAGTTTCACAATGGCAGAAGAAGCTAGTGCCTTTTCACAGGTTCACGCAGACAGAAACACCACCAGGAGCACCATCAATAAGCACATTCCAGGAATCCAGAATTCCAGGCAGAGCTCAAACACTCTGCTTACCTATTCTGGAATTTAGATCCTTCCCCAGTATCACCTCAGGATCCACCCAGAGTGACACCTCCTCCAGCCATGACTGGAGATCGAAAGTACAAGCTTTAATAAACTCCTGAATCTATTGGAGGACATCCATTCAAACTATGACATTCTGCCCCTGGCCCCCAATAGATTCATAACCATCTAATCATAAATTGTATTCAGTCCAACTTCAAAGGTCCCCATATTCTTTACCAACGTATGAAAATTCTAAATTCCCAAGTCTCATCTGAGATTTAAGATTGTCTCTTAGCTGTGAGTCCTGTAAAATCAAAACAAGTTGTATACTTTCAATATATAAAGGCACAGTGCAAACATTTCCAACTGCTTTAAGGTCTAACAAGGGAAGACTGGACCAATGCAAACTATCAAACAAACATCAAACATCTGCAGTTCAAGTCCAATATCGTAACCAGTGACTGGCAGTCTCTGGATTTTCCATTCCACCCCTCCAGCTGGGCTGACTAGCCAGGGAAAAGATCCATCCCGAGTCAGCAGCTCTCCATGATAGCCCTTGCATAGTCCTGGTATATCCAAACTTCCTCCATGCCCTCTGGCAAACCACGGTCCATCTTCCACAGGCTTCACTGGCCTCTCAGGGTCATCACACCCTGGCTCACTTGCTGTTTCTCAGCAGTGGCTCCTGGAACCTTTATGATCCACTCTACCTATTTTTTCATGCTTCCAAAACCAATACCTGGTATGCAGGACACAGCCATGTTCTTAATTCAAAGACTAAATAGGTCATGACCTTGAAGAGCAGGTTTCCTTCCTTTTAGCCAACTCCTTTCAAACAAGTTTGCATTTCCACCATTCAGTCTTTCCTCAGGCATCATTTCCACTGTTTCAATGTAAAGTACTTGGGTCATCTTCCTTAAGGTTGCTGTGTATTTGAAAATAGCAACTTTTAGGAACCTAAAACCAGTCTTTGTGCCTGTAAATTTTTAACTTGTTTGGATTTCTCCAATTTTAAAACTTTTTTTTTTTTCGAGATAGGGTCTCACTCTAGTTCAGGCTGACCTGGAATTCACTATGTAGTCTCAGGGTGGCCTTGAACTCACAGTGATCCTCCTAACTCTGCCTCTCGAGTGCTCAGATTAAAGGCATGTGCCACCATGCCCAGCTTTCCAATTTTAGATCTTATATCTCTCATTCCATATCTTTAGCCAACCACATCAGTCTATTACAAATTTAACCTTGATCAAACTCCCCAGGCATGGGCAGCAGAATACAGCCTTTATGCTGGTAGACCAGTTCCAACAAAGTTTTCTGCAGTCTTTCCTTCCCCTTAGAAAGTTCATAAGCCAAGTCTCCAAATACAATTCTCTCTGCACTTAGCATTTTCAAACTCTCATCAGAATAGTTCATAAAACTTGGCTTACCACTCCAGAAGGCATCTTCAGTTGCAAGTACCAAGTCCGTGCCCATTCCTCCAAAACAAAAGTTCCAAAAGACCAAAATCCACATGGTCAGATTCATTGCACAGCAGCACCCCACTGTCTGGTACCAGTTCTGTTGTAGTCAGCTTCACGTTGCTGGGATGAATTTCCCAACCTGGCACAATTTATGGAAGGAACAGAATTTAGCAATGCTTACAGATCCAGGGGAAGTTCCATAATGGCAGAAGAAGTTGTTACCCTTTCACAGGTTCACACAGAATGAAATACCACTGCCAACACCATAAATGAGCACACTCCAAGAACCCCAGGCCTGTAGAGCCCCAGCACTCTGCATACCGTAGGCTGGAATCCACCCTCAGTAACACCTTAGGGCTGGACCCCAGGATCTTCCCAGAGTGACACCTCCTTCAGCCAAGATTGCAGATCTAAGTTACAAGACTTAATAAACTCCTGAATCTATTGGGGAACATACATTCAAACTACCATACCCCCATAGACTCATGTGTTCTGAATGCTTGGTTCCCAGCTAATGGCAGTTTGGGGGGTGGAGCCTTTTGGGAGAAGGTTTGTTTTGAGGTAGGGGCAGACTTAAGGGCGTGATAGCCAGCTCCCCTTTGCTAGAGTTTGGCTCACTCTCCTGTTGCTGTTTCCATCCGCTAGGATATAGAAATGATGCCCAGCCTCTGCTTATGTCACGCCTTCCCCTGCCATCGTGGAGCTTCCCCTCAAGACTGTAAGCCAAAATTAAAACTTTCCTCCCATCAGCCACTTTTGGTCAGGTGTTTGTCCCAGCAATGAGAAGGCCATTACAGCACTCCTCAGCTCCTCGCCTATGTCTGGGGCAAACCACTGAACTCCTCTGAACTTAGGCAGTGTTATGCCCAGCCCTGTAGATAATGCTCTCAAGTTTAAATTTGTATTGGGTCCTGGTTTTCTTATCTATTATGTCCTTCAAAGCTCTGCCTTCCCCTGCCATCGTGGAGCTTCCCCTCAAGACTGTAAGCCAAAATTAAAACTTTCCTCCCATCAGCCACTTTTGGTCAGGTGTTTGTCCCAGCAATGAGAAGGCCATTACAGCACTCCTCAGCTCCTCGCCTTATGTGTGGGGCAAACCACTGAACTCCTCTGAACTTAGTTCCCACCTGTCGGAGAAGAAGAAGTCATTGCAGTGTTATTAAACCATGTATGTCAAATGCCTGTAACATGTGCCCTGTAGATATTTGGTCCCCTATGCTCTCAAGTTTAAATTTGTATTGGGTCCTGGTTTTCTTATCTATTAGGGCAGAAGATCTAAAGTTTTATCATGCACAGCTCTCTGGGGAAGGGTGACATCTCTGAATTTGACCAAGAAGTGAGACTGGAGAGAAGCTATACAATTTTCCAGGACACCAAGACAAGTCATTGGTGGTTCCTTAAGACTTAAGGGCATGATAGCCAGCTCCCCTTTGCTAGAGTTCGGCTCACTCTCCTGTTGCTGTTTCCACCTGCTAGGATATAGAGATGATGCCCAGCCTCTGCTTATGTCACTCCTTCCCCTGCCATCGTGGAGCTTCCCCTCAAGACTGTTCCTGATAAGGTTGCTCTCTGGTATGAACATGGTGCAGGCTCCTGCCTCACAGGATAAACTTGTACGTGGCCATGATAAATACAGACATTCGAATCTAAGGCCCAGGGAAACTAATCAAATAAAAAGTTCTCCATTCTTTGGTGCTTGAGAAAGAGGCAGAACAAGTCTGAGGCTCTCCTGTTACACCTTTAAACATTAAATCTCCTGTATAAAAATTATAAAATCCTACACTTCCTGGGGAGAAGAGCCATCTTCTCTGTTGGTGGAAATGATGTTACCCCTTTTACGGAACATGTTGATGAAGAGTTTTCAATACTTGGGAAACCAGGGCCCATCCAATGGAAGCCTTGCGGGAAGTAGGTGGAACAGAGCAGGCAGGAAGGGCTAAAAAGTAGAGAAAAAGCCGGCCGTGGTGGTGCACGCCTTTAATCCCAGCACTCGGGAGGCAGAGGTAGGAGGATCACCATGAGTTCGAGGCCACCCTGAGATTGCATAGTTAATTCCAGGTCAGCCTGGGCCAGAGTGAGACCCTACCTCGAAAAACAAAAAAATAAAAATAAAATAAATAGAGAAAACTGCAACAGCAGTACCAACACAGCCTGCCTTGAGAGAAACCCCAGGGCTTGGTGTTGTCCATACCTATTTATAAACATGCTACAAGCTCCATCTGCAAGTCCAGTCTACTGGGAGACTTTGCTTAATTCTGTGCACTTTATATTGTTTTCTGTTTTCATTTCTTAGTGATATTTTTATATCTAATTCCCAGCTGTTTTTTGTTTGTTTTTATTTTTTGTTTTTGAAGGTAGGGTTTCACACTACTCCAGGTTGACCTGGAATTCACTATGTAGTCTCAGGCTGGCCTTGAACTCATGGCGATTCTCCTACCTCTGCCTCCAAAGTGCTGGGATTAAAGCTATGTGCCACCTCGCCCAGCCCCCAGTTGTTTTTGTTTGTTTGTTTGTTTGTTTTATTTTAGCTAAGTAAAAAGGAATCAGACAGTCCTTCCTACACCCCCACCCCCAGCAGGGATCTGTATGCCCCTTGTGGATGGATTTTCTGGGAATAGCTACATCTTTACTGTTGATCTGAAGTCTCCCTTATAGTCCTCATAGGGAGGAAGCTCAGGGCCCGTCCGTGACACTTGTGATGTGGGAAAAGCAGGACACTGAACTCTTTTGCATTTCTCTTAGCAGAGGCCTGAGCCACACGAACAGCTCTCCTGCCAACATCTGTCTCCCAGTGAGAGCTTAGAGTATGCGCTGACATGCATCTTACTGAACCTGCACAAACCAGGAACTGGTATTAGGGTCCCTGTTTTCAGACACTTAACTTGTCAAGGTCCACAGAAAGAAGGTTCTGGTGGCTCACCGAGCCAAGGAGCCCTTCCTTATGGTCTACTCTCCTGACATTGAACTTAGGCAGTAGAGTTACAGGCCCGTTAAAAGGTATGTGAATGACATCTTTGGTACAGTCTCGGACTTTGAGCCCAGCATCCTACTTGAATAGGGCTTCCATGCTTTGGGGAGTTAAGGTTACTTTCTAGGTTCTGCCTGGATTGGATTGTAGATATTTCCGTGACATGTGTCTGTGTTTTACGTCCTGAAAGAAGAGACAGCAAAGAGAGGTGTCACGGGGGGGGGGAATGTTGAAATATCTGCAGCTTCATCATTCCTGCACAATTCATCAGCAAACTCTCCCCCTTATTTCCTAGTTGGTGGGTGCAGATGTCTACCCACGAACATGGGGGGTTATATCTCCCTTTTATGGTTAGGGACAGAAAACCTATCCAGATGAACTCGTGACTTAGGGTAGGCCTGATGGGGTCTGTGGCCTGAGGGATTTTTGTTTAATTAATTAATTTGCAAGGAAGGAGAAGAAAGAGAGAAAGAGAGAGAATATGGGTATGTCAGGGCTCTAGCCACTGCAAATGACTCCCAGATGCATGCACCACTCTGTGCATGTGGCTTTACGTGGGTACTGGGGAACTGAACCCGGGCAGCTGTGCTCTTCAAGCAAGTGCTCTAACCACTGATCCATTTCTCCAGCCCCTGGGGAATGTTTTGAGCTTGGAATCAGCTGGGCAATGGCTTGCTGCCTGGGCCTTGTGGTCCTCCAAGACACAACTCCCGAAACCTGGGGCCGTGTGAACAGGGTGGCTTGTTATTACCAGGACCAGCCCTGTCACCACCTATTAAATTTTCTGGGAATCTAGCAGCCCCCAGCCTGTGGCCACATAGCGGCTTCCTCCTGGCCCAGAACTCTGGCATGAGCTGGGCCTCTTCTACTATTTAATGTTTCAACAGTGGTTTTCCAAAGGCATGGGTCCAAGCTGGGCTGAACCATTCCATTCAGAAGTGCGTGAACACTTAATAAAAGCAAACTGTTGAAGAATCTCAGCCTGGGAATCTGGTCCCTTGGAAGCTGGGACAGGAGGCCTGGGGAGGCTGCTGCAGTGCCTCAGCTGGATCGCTGGATACCTTAGGGCCATACAGCTCTCATGCCTGGTAATAGTCTGTAACCGTATGTTGTTCATGAGCCTTCTTTTATATTTGATTAAAGCTTTCTTCCCCCAGAAAACACAGCTATGTACATGCATAGTTTTGCTTAAAACTACACTGTGCTCACAAGCTACCTTCTAAGGGTCAACAGGAAATCTGGGTTTAGAATCACTCTGCTGGGGCTGGAGAGATGGCTCAGCAGATAGGGCACGTGCCTGCAAAGCCTAAGAAGTCGGGTTCAATTTCCCAGTACCCACATAAAGCCAGGTGCACAAGGTGGTGCATGAGTACGGGGCTTTGTTTGCAGTGGTTAAAGGCCCTGGCGTTCGCATTCATTCTCGCTCTCTCTCTCTCTCTCTCAAATTAAAAAAAAAAATCACCATGCTAACTCAGTCATTTCCAGGTTTCGGCATGGTTGATGGTGGAGTGTCAGATCCAAGAAGTCCAAACAGGCTCAATTTTTCTGGGTTTTTGTGTGTTTATTTGTTTGGAACTTTTAGAAGTCGGAGGACTAGTTCACTACGCTCATGTCAGATATCATGGGTATGTGTGGGAGCTCATTTGAGTGACAGGCCCACCCCAGCCATAGTCACTTCATGGCAGCTGTACAGAGCCTGCAGGGTGCTTTCGGTATTAGGGGTAAGTCACGTAAGCTGCAGCAGGGTCCAGGAGTGGTTATGAGATGGTGCCAATGGAGAGAAACTCAAACTTCACAGGTGGCGTGCCTGTGTTCAAGCGCTGACTGCTGTTGACTGACGGCATGGCCCTTAGCCAGCCCATGGCTCTGGACGTGATCATAAACATTGCGGGTGCAGAGCATGCTGGTGTACAAAGTGTCTCGCATGAAGTGTGAGCTCAATAAACTAAGCATGGGCTTTGGGTAGACAGAGGAGTTGTAAAACCAGTGAGGGTCGAAACACCGCACTACAGGTGAGCGGTATTGGTGTTAGCAGCAACAGTCTTACCGGGTTCCGAACCTGGAGCCTTTTTGAGAATTCTCTGTCCTGTCCTGTTAGAGCTCCTCGTGTTTGGAAGAAGGAGGAAAAACAGATGGCGGCAGCTCGCCACAAGGGTAGTATGTCTGTCCTGCAGGCGTTCCAAGTGGCAGGAGGAGGGGTGCTTTGAAGTATGGGGGCTAAGGGCATCGTTTGATGATCAACTTGCACTGAGCAATGCCCTGGAAATTAATAAAGCACAACTTCAGCATATGTCTGTGAAGCCCTTTCCAGAGTGAGATGACTAGATTATGAAGACTCTGGCTTAATTAAAGTTTAATACATGGATGGACTTGGGCTTTGAAAAGACTTTTGGGAAGTGGTGGAACTGTGGGGGTAGGCCTTCCTTGCGGGACCTGGGGGTGTGTCCTTAGAAGCTACGTGTGGCTTTGGCTCTTCAGTTACAATTCCCTTTGATTCCTGTCCCCCCTACCACGACGGACCAAAACACACGGAACTGTGAGCAAAATAAATCTTCCCTTCCCGAAGTTATTTGGTCTCAGTCACACTGTCTGACTACCGCTAGTCCAAGAGGCCTTTTACCCTGGCCACCGTGGCTGCTTGAATCGCCACGATCTGCCCAAGGGTTGGGGTAAACTCAGGCTCTCGATTATATACTGCAAAAGAATTCATGCACTCTTTCACTGGTTTTGTTCTAGAAACATTGCTCTTCAGCATGGCCCGGTAGCTGAGTCTAATTAGGGCATTGAGAGCCCCCTGTACAGATCCCCTCCCCAGGGGGTCCCCCGACACCTTTTGGGAACCCTCTAGTCAAGAACATTGTGTTGACTTTGACCTTGGGGGGGGGCTGGGAAAATGGCTCGGCTCAGTGGGTGAGTCTCTTTCTGCGCAAGTGGGAAGGCTTGAGCTGGCATGAGCTTATCCTTATCATGCCCATGAGAAACTGGGTGTGGCCAACCACGCCTGTAAGCCCAGACCTGTACTGGGCAGAGACCAGAGAATCACTGGGACTTACTGGTCAGCCAGGAAAAACAGCAGTGAGAGATTCCGTCTCAAGGGAACAACAGAATAGGACAACAGAGAAGGATGCCTGACTTTCTCTGGACTCCACGCATGTACACGGGGCACATGCATCTGTACATACGTGCACACACCATGCACACACTCCGTACTAAACACACATACACCCTAACAGTTTTTTTGCTCTGTGAAGTTTGTTTTATAAAAGCAGTAAGGTTTTTTTTTTAATTATTTTATGTATTTTTGGAGAGAGATAGAGAGAGAGAGAGAGACAGAGGGAGAAGGACACAGAGATGGGCGCGCCAGCAGTGTCTCAGCTGCTGTGAACGAAATCCAGATGTGCACGCCCCCTTGTGGTCAAGTGCGGCATTGCACCCTTGCCTCACTTTGCATCTGGCTAAACGTGGGACCTGGAGATTGGAACCGTTGGAGATTGGAACCAGCGTTCTTAGGCTTAGCAGGCAGGCGCCTTAACCGCTAAGCCATCTCCCCAGCCCTGTTTTTTTTTTTTTAATTAATCTTTAAATGTAAAGTTGTCGCATTGTCAAACCCTTTCCAAACACATGGTTTGTATTAGGGGCGGGAGGTCAGCTGAGGTAGGTCACCTTGCTCTTGCGGCACAAAGCGGGATTGTTACAAATGAGAGTGGACATGTTAGCAGTCTTCTTCTCATGACAGGGGCAAAAAGCAAAAGCAGCTTATGGAAGGAAAGAGTTCATTTCTGACTTACCACTTTCAAGGGAAAGTTTCATCGTGGCACAGAAAGCATGACACAAGCGGGCAGCTGGATGCCACATCTTGTCACATCTGCAAGGAGGAAGCAGCAAGAGCAAGCTGCGCTGGCGAGTGGGCCTGGATTATAAAATCCCAAGATTTGTTACCCCTGGTGACATGTCCTTCAGCACGACCCCGTTTACCAGAGGCTCCCCCAGCTGGGGAGGGAGTATGAGGCTTAATCACAAATACATGAGACTATGGAGAACATTTTTACATTCAAAGCACCACAAACATGCTATATTGGGGGAGGGAGGCTGGGAAGATTGCTCAGTGATTAAAGATACTTGCTTGCCAACCCTCCCAGTGATGGGTTCAATTCCCAAGCCACCTACATATACTGGGTGCAAAGTGGTGCAAGTGTCTGGTGTTCATTTGCAGTGCCAAGAGGCCGCGCCCTTCCACACACATGGGCAAAGAAATGAATAAAAAAATTTTATAAAGAAAATATACTATCCTGGCCTGGTCCCCAGAGGGAGGACAATTATGTCATTGCTGGAATTGATTAGAATAGGGATTTGCACTTGGCAATAGCCTCAAGAGACAGGTTGGAGCAAGGCATGGACATGACGTGTGGCCATGCAGGGCTGAGAGGCGTCTTTGCCCTCTGCCACACGGAACGCATGCCCCTCTGCTATTTCAGGTAGGGCGATTTCAGGCAGCGTGCGTATGGGCAGACAGCTACTCAGCCTGGAGCCCAAGATGGATTTTCAGGTCCAACAGTGTCCCTACTATTTGACCTTGAACATATCTCTTGACCTTTCCGACCTTTGTTTTTATTAAAGAAGAAATGGAAGAGTGGAGAGGCTGAAAACATCCCGGGACTGTTGGGAAAACAAGGGAGATGGGTGTGCAAGTACTCAGTGAGGAAAGGAAAGTCCTTACAAAGATCTGTAGAAGGTTCTAGAAGCTTCTCTCATCCTACAAAACCAAGGGTTCCTTCCTGATTGATGGCTAGAGTCAACAACAAAATCTTCAGCATTGGGTGATTTCTCCTTTTTCTTTTTTTGGTGGTGTGGGGGGCAGGGTTTCACTCTAGCCCAGGCTGACCTGGAATTCACTATGTAATCTCAAGGTGGCCTCAAACTCACAGTGATCCTCCTACCTCTGCCTCCCTAGCTCTGGGATTAAAGGCGTGCACCACCACGTCCGGCTCCTTTTTCATATTAAAAGAATCAGGGCTTTCAGAGCCTTCTATTTGTCTCAGAGTCCAGAACGAATGAGTATGAATGGGGTCCAGAGAATGGTTGTGGGGGATGCTGCCCAGCCCCACCAACCCCATGGTTCTCCCACAGGGTCATAAGACCCACTCCAAGCTTCCGGGGCTTCTGCTTGTCACTCCATCCAGAGCCTCTCGATTCAGCATCTGGATTCAGCTTGAAGATGAGCACAAGGCAGATGGGTCTGGGGTGCTCGGAGATTTCCAAGGATCCCTGCTACACCCGTAATGACTAAGGTGCTGCCTCGGTGTCCTGGCTCTTGCCATTGCCACAGAGCTCAGGAAGTGGGGACCCTGTACCACGTGACCCTCTTCCTTACAGCTTACCTTGTTTTACTAGAGAGCAGTCTCCGTGCCCTCCGCTCCCTCGTTACTCAGAACAGACGGTTCAGGATCTGAGAGCTGGCTTTCCTGTCTCATGGACATTTATTGCCAGTGTCTGTTCTTATGCATCAGGGGTTTGAGTCCCTTTGTAAGGGAATTAAATAGGGAGTCTTGCAGCATCCATGGCCCAGTGTTTAGAAATCTCACTTCCTAGTGATGGCAGTGGAGTCCTGAAACTGCTTTATGGACTGGGGTCAAGGTTCTTATAGCACATGTGATCTGACTCCTCTCTCACACATTTTGGCATAAGCCCATTCCACAGAGATGAGAGCCAGATGATGGATCGTAGGGCCTGGGGGTCCAGTACAGTCTTGGGATTCCTTTGTGTCCCATCACTTCTCCCCCAAGACAAGGTTTACTCTGAGTAATGAGAATAGCAAAATATGCTGCTGACCTGAGGTGGCGCCTATGGAGCGAGCCTGTGTGGCTGACCCATAACTGACCACTGACCTGCTACATGATTGAAAACACAAGATGTGGAGTCACAAGGACCTGAGTCACAGGGTGGCTCCACCACCCACGCTAAGTGCTGTCCTGTGTGACTTGGTCTTGTTGAACCTTCATGGCCTCATCTGTACCCTGGTAACCTGACACAAAGCACTGACAAGTGTGAGCTCTCACTTAAGATTTAAGGTTGTGTTTGGATGCCACACGGCTCATCTTTTAGGCAAGTTATTTAACTTTCCTGGGCCTCAGTTCCCACCTCCATGAAATGGGCTTTCTGCTATGTACCTCGTGGTGCAAAGGTGAAGAGGTCATGCAGAGAACCAGGATCCTAAAGTGGGCTCTTTCTGCAAGGCAGCTGTGAGAGCCTTCCTGGTACCCGGGCAAAGATCAGTCTATGTTTGATTTCTGACTTGCTGACAAGCAAAGGCTGAAGATGCACGAGCTGCATTTGTTAGGAGGGTTGTCGTCTATTCCCAAATTCAATGTCATACCTCCCCCGTGCCTGCCTTCTGCCCCTAGGTACCTATCCGGAATCTTGCCTCCCAAGGATTCCTGACGTGCCCTGGTGACTTTGATTTCATTTCTCCCTTCATGCCTCCCACTTCCCTGTGGAGAACCCACTAAAGGCTCATACCCTGCTTTTCGTCTCTCCAGGCCGCTCGCTACCGCCCTCTCAGAGTCATGCACTACTCCTGGTGACACCTCAGGGTTCCGTACAGGATGAGATCATCCTGGCACATCCGCATGGCTACTGAGCCTTCAGCCCCCGCGGGTGTGTGTGCTGGGGGCTCCGGCCCATGCAGAAGAATATACTCCCACCTCCTGCTCCAGGCCTAGTGCAAGGCTGGGCATAGCTGCAGGGCTATGAACATGCACTGGTTCTCATAGCTAAGCTTATAGGATGTCGCTCTGAACCTGGGGCTTATTGATTCTGACCATTGCCTTGTCCTACTTCATGAGTCACTAGAAGTTTCATGCTCAGCATTGTTAGAGTCGGGGACAGAAGTCATTAATTTTTTTTCTCATTATTGTGCTATCTTACCCCACATCTTTCAGGCATCTCAAAAATACTCATATGTAATTTTTCAGGTGTTCTTGTCAGCACTGAATCAAATGAGTTTCTAGATTCATGGGGACTTTGATTCAAAACACATCCTGCCAAGAAAGCGTTAAGCTGTTTTATTTTATTGAGAACTTTAATATATGAGCAGACAGTAATTTTATATTTCCATCCATTTATCTTTTTTTCCTTCCTCCTCTCTCCCATCTCCTGTCCCCTGGGACCTTCCTCTTTCAAAGTAGTTCTTCCTCTGTTTGGCTGTCTCCTTCCTTTGGTCCTTCACCCTCCCTGTCCAAATGCAGATGGGCTAGAACCATGCTGGTCTGGTGGGTGACGCGGTAACCGATTCTTTCTGCCCCCTCTTCAGCAATGCTTTCTGAATCTTGGAGGGCATGTAGAAATCTTTAGTGTTGAGCTTTTTCTTTTTCTTTTCTTTTCTTTCCTTTTTTTTTTTTTTTGTTTTTTTGAGGTAGGAGTTTGCTCGAGCCCAGGCTGACCTGGAATTCACTCTGTAGTCTCAGGGTAGCCTCGAACTCACGGCAGTCCTTCTACCTCTGCCTTCCAAGTGTTGGGATTAAAGGCATGCGCCACAATGTCCAGCTTTGTGAGCTTTTGACATTTGCTTATTCTGTCATTTGAAGACGTTGGAGTCTCCTGAGAGTGTACCACCATCTCCACAGAGGCTGTTCTCTGGCTGGCAGGGAGAGCAGCACCCATATTCTTTCTGGGACTACCTCTGCACTGTTCCCTGAGCCCAGGTGGGGGAGATAGAGAAGACTCATCCAGAGCTAATCCCTGGGCTTTCTATTTCTTGTCATTTTAATGAGTCCTGGGTCTCTCTGATATTTGCCACCATCTGTAAAAAGATGTTTCTCGAGCCGGGTGTGGTGGCGCACGCCTTTAATCCCAGCACTCGGGAGGCAGAGGTAGGAGGATCACCGAGAGTTCGAGGCCACCCTGAGACTACATAGTGAATTCCAGGTCAGCCTGGACCAGAGTGAGACCCTACCTTGAAAAACCAAAAAAAAAAAAAAAAGAAGAAGTTTCTCTAACCAAATTAAGAATAGCATTAATCCAAGGGCTCAAACATACACACTTTGAAGGGCCTAAATCTCTGGTTAGACAGAGGACAGTGGAAACTTTTCTATAGGGTCTGTGACCTTCCAAGTCATAGACTTTTCACTCATTGCTTAGTGCTCACTCATTCCTTCCTACTGAGTGGGTCTCACCCAATCACAGAGCAGTTGATGCCCCCATAGCTTATGTGCCACTATTGCACCATTGTGTACATTTTGTCTGGATGATTGATTTTGTAGCTTCAGTATGCACTGCTTGTTTGGACAGTAGATGATTTTTCTCCCTCAGCAGCTTATATAACACCTCTGGCACTATGGCTGCTAGCTAGCAGGGAGATTCCTCCCATCTTAGCTCATTTGATTTTCTATCCTGCAACCTCAGCCTATGGTTTTTTTTTTTTTTAAAGAAAATAAAAAGGAGGGTCTTACCATCTTGTTTGGGTGGGTAACCAAGGGCTTTGGCAATGGCCTGTATTGTTTTGGGGGCCTCATGGACCTTCTTGACCAAGAGCTCACTATGGTGGTGGGGAGAGATGGGGATGCGACTTATCTCTGGCATTGGGATTCACCCACAACAACCCATGGCTTCAGAATAAAGCTTTCCCCACCATCTTAAAGATGAATAGCAAAGGGTTTTTGTTAATTTGTTTTTGTGCTTTTAGACACGTGCCTACTATGTAGCACTGGATAACCTGTAACTTACTATGTAGCCCAGCCACCTTCAAACTTCAGGTGACCCTCCCACTCTGCCTCCCAGGTGTGCGGATTATAGGTGTGTACCACCACACCTAGCTATAAGTTTCTTTTGCTTGGTTATCTTTGTGTGTATGTGTATGATGTGTGTGTGTGTGTGTGTGTGTGTGTGTGTGTGTGTGTGTGTGGGGGGGAGTCACCTACTTTCTTGTTGCTTAAAGAGGGCTCTAGATCCGGGGAGAGCCTCGGATACATGGGGTGGAGCCCATTGCTTAAAGCCGTGACTTACAATCTCCTAGGTCTGCAATCTATGTGAGCGGCATATAATCTCCTAGGTCTGCAATCTATGTGAGCGGCATATAATCTCCTAGGTCTGCAATCTATGTGAGCGGCATATAATCTCCTAGGTCTGCAATCTATGTGAGCGGCATATAATCTCCTAGGTCTGCAGTCTGTGTGAGCAGCATGTCTAGGCACGTGGCCACAGGAGCACACTGACTTCCTGGCTCTCCGAAGCTCAGCAGTGTTCCTTGCTAACATTGGAGTGCTCTGCCTGAGAAGGACTTGATCTCTAGTCTGGACTCAGATTCCGCTGAGGCTGGCTCAGTAGACAAGCAGCCCCCAGCCTTCTTGACAGCTGATTTATTGGCTGGGAATGTGCCAGATATGGTATGTGCAGCCTCTGCTGATCCTGGAGCTCTGGGGTGATGATGAAGTGAGGGTCGATTGCCACGTGCAGCCCCCATTTGAAGGGGCAACTCCACGCGCTTCTCGAGGCTGATGTGGCACTTGGGGAGCCAGAGAAGAAGGTGGGGAACAGTACCAGCCACATGAAGGTGGAAAGCAAAGGGCTCAAGCCTGGGTCTCACTCTGTCACTAGTGGTAAGCCCCAGATGAGACATTTACCCTCTCTTGAGTCTGGTGTTCATGAGGTGGGACTTTTCATGCTGGCCCTGCCCATTTCCTGTGTGAAACGCATTTGTAGATCTTAAGGTGTTCAGGAGAGAGAAGCAACACTGCACTGGCCAGTATGTCCTCATCTAAAGCAAGGTTGTGCTTGGCTGGCTTGCTTTCTTTCTTTCTTTCTTTCTTTCTTTCTTTCTTTCTTTCTTTCTTCCTTCCTTTCTTTCTTTCTTTCTTTCTCTCTCTCTCTCTTTCTTTCTTCCTTTCTTTCCTTCTTTCTTTCTTCCTTCCTTTCTCTCTCTCTCTCTCTCTCTCTTTCTTTCTTTCTTTCTTTTTTGTTGTTGTTTTTGTTTTTTTTGGTTTTTAGAGGTAGGGTCTCACTCTAGCCCAGGCTGACCTGGAATTCACTATGTAGTCTCAGGGTGGCCTCGAACTCACGGCAATCCTCTTATCTCTGCCTCCCGAGTGCTGGGATTAAAGGTGTGTGCCACCACACTCGGCTTGCACTTGGCTTTCTTGCTCTTTGGCTTAGAGCCAGCCAGGGATGCCCCGTGCTCGTGGGAGCCTTTGAATTCCTATCTCTGCCCTCAGGAAGGCTCTGCAATGCCACAGACAACAGAACAGCTCTCCCTTCAAGGTTTATTCCTAGGGTCTTGAATTCTCTTAGATTCAATTTACTTTTAAGAATTATTATTATTTTTATTATTTTTATATTTATTTATTTAACAGAGAAAGAGGGAGAGAGAGAGAGAATGGGCACACCAAGGCCTCCAGCCACTGCAAATCAACTCCAGATGCATGCACCCCCTTGTGCATCTGGCTAACGTGGGTCCTGGGAACTGAATCTGGGTCCTATGGCTTTGCAGGCAAATGGCTCAACCACTAAGCCATCCCTCCAGCCCAAGAATTATTTTATTTGGGCTGGGGGATGGCTTAGCAATTAAGGCATTTGCCTGCAAAGCCAAAGGACCTAGGTTTGATTCCCCAGGATACATGAAAGCCAAAGGCACAAGGTGGCGCATGCATCTGGAGTTGGTTTGCAGCAGCTGGAAGCCCTGCCATGCCCATTCTCTGTCTGTCTCTCTCCATGACTCTCTGCTTCTCTACCTCAAATAAATAAATAAATAAATAAATTTTAAAAAGAATTATTTTATTTATTGTTTTGTATGCATAGGTGGTGTGGTGTTTGTACGTGTAGCGTGGATGGTGTTGTATATGAACAGGTATGTGTGTAGATGCACATAACGTTTCTGGTCAGACTGGCTGACCAGTGAACCCCAGTGAAGCGCTGGTCTCTGCCTCCTAAAGACTCATAGTTACAAGTATGCATGGCCATGCCAACTGTTTACAGACTCAAGGCAAATGAGGTCCTCTCAGGCCTTCATGCCTGTGAGCCAAGTGCTCTGAATCACTAAGTCATTACCCTAGGTCCTTGGTTCACTTTTTAAAAGATTTTATTTTTTTAAGATTTTATTTTTATTTATTTATTTATCAGAGACAGAGAGAGATAGAGAGAGAAAGTGAGAATGGGTACGCCAGGGCCTCTAGCCACTGCAAACGAACTCCAGATGCATGCACCACCATGTGCATCTGGCTCACGTGGGACTTGGAGAATCGAACCCGGGTCCTTAGTCTTCGCAGCGATGCACCTTAACTGCTGAGCCATCTCTCCAGCCCTCATTTTACTTTTTTATTGGTGTGCCTGTATGTGTATATGTATGTGTACGTATATGTGTGCATAGGTGTGCACATATGGAGTTCAGGTGACAACCTCAGGGAATTCCTCTCCTTCCACCTTTTTAAAAATTTAATTTAATTAATTTATTTATTTGAGAGAGAGAAAGAGAATGGCAGGACCTCCAGCCACTGCAAATGAACTCTGGACGCATGTGCCACCTTGTGCATCTGGCTTATGTGGGTACTGGGGAGTTGAACCTGGGTCCTTTGGTTTCGCAGGCAAATGCTTTAACCACTAAGCCATCTCTCCAGCTCACCACCTTCTGTTTCTGAGACAGGATCTCTCTGAGTTTCTGGGTTTTCCTGGCTCTGCTTCCTGTTGCCATAGGCTTGTTGGGTTATGGACTGACTCGTGCACTGCTCACTTTGTCAGGCTTTGCACGGGTACTGAGAAAGATTGAACTATGGCTTGTACCTGAAAGAAATAAACCACCTTCAGTTTTCATAGACAAAGGATCCTGTGGTGAAAGCTTGCACGAGTATTTCCAAACATGTCCGGAGTGATGGTATACCATCCGATAAGTCGTGTATTGTCACCTGGCCTTCTGTGGCAGCCATCTTTGTGCTCGGGCTGCCTGCCTCTGTTGAAGTCAAAGAGCCTGGAACAAAGGCATCACCATGTTCTGGCCTCCCTACAGACTATCTACTGATGGATATTCATCCACAGTGCACGGACAGTATTGTCAAAGTTTCGTTGAGACTCATGTTTCAGCTTTTGCCCATATTTTAAATTTTCATTGTCAACTGTGCTGAGTGTTGCCTACGAATCACCAGAGATTGATGGTTGAAGTTACGTTGTTCCTGGACCGCCAGTCCTTTTTCTCTTTTCCTTCTTCTTTTAGGATCCTCACGCGCCCTCCCCTTCTGCATCCTCCATCCCTGAGGCTGAAGTGCTCCCATTAGCATATCGAGTCACCCATGCTCCCTCCATTCCTTTGTGCAAAATGCATCTCGGGGGGCCAGCCATTGGAAGTGACTTAGGTGTGCTGCACAGAACTACTGTGTCAGCGGAAGAGAAAGAAGCAAGCCTGCAAAGAAAACGGAGCAGGCAGGAGAGGGAGGAAGTGCAGAAGGGAGAACTGGGGAATGGAGAGACAGAGGGGTAGGATGGCTCAAGGCATGCAAACCGGAGGACTTCCTGTGGGGTCGTGCCCCTCCTCCTACCTGTGAGCAGCCAGGCCTCAGCAAGATGGCAGTGTCTTGCTCTCAGACTCTGCTTATGTGTGGCTGCCAGCCACGGATGGTGCTATTATTTATCCTGCATCTCTTAGACTCTGCCAGGGGAACAGAGTCGTTCTCCAGAGCAATGTAGCTAAGGCCAAACACAATGCATGGAGATTGCAGGATCTGTACCTGCTCACTCACTGCAGAGTACCTTGAAGCAGCCCCACCACCCAATTCCGAAAAGAAACATCTTCTATCTGAGAGCCTGCTATGTCTCATCCCTGATGTCAGTGAGGATTCTTGCTGTAGGAAATAACCCCGTGTGTGTGTGTGTGTGTGTGTGTGTGTGTGTGTGTGTGTGTGTGTAAGTCTCCATGGATTCTTTTTATAAATTTTTATTTATTTATTTATTTGAGAGAGACAGAGAGAGGCAGAGAGGGAGAGAGAGAGACAGAATGGGTGCACCAAGGCCTCCAGCCACTGCAAATGAACTCCAGATGCATGTGCCACCTTGTGCATCTGGCTTACGTGGGTCCTGGAGAATCGAACCCGGGTCCTTTGGCTTTGCAGGCAAATGCCTTGGCCGCTAAGCCATCTCTCCAGCCCCTCCATGTATTCTTTTGTGCAAAGGAAGCCAAACGTGAACCAGCAAAATATGCCCAGAGTGAAAAAGCATCTGGACTGTGGGTATGAGTGAATGGGCGTGTGTGTGCGTGCGTGCGTGCGTGTGTTTTTCCAGGAGTTTACTCCAGCTGTCAGGATGATTCCTATCCTTCATTTCTCCTTGTGCCTTCTACCACACATGGATTTTTTCCTTCCCTTTCTCCTCCTGCAACTCTTTGAGAGGTCTATCCCACCCTGTTGGGAAAGGACTGGCTAGCACATATGCCACCATCGTGGTGTACCCCAGACTCCACAAATGCATATGTTGAGTGGTTTCAACTGCCTGCAGCAAAGCCCACCTCTTCCAGTCCCCTCAACATCACAGGATCCAGGAGTGGCCACGGCTTGGGAGAGGAAGAAGGAATGTCAGAGTTGGCACTGCAGGGTAGCTTCTGCCCTAGGGAGTGCTGGCCAGGCGGCCATGGGAGAAGTGCTTGCTCTGGGTTGTTGCTGACATTCGGCTCCCACACAGAAGCATAGCCAGGGAATCTTTGGGGACAAAGCTGCTGAGGGGCTGGAAGTGGAGATGACCACTACCCTGGAATATGACCATCCAAGGTCCTGCTGCGTTGCCGCTCCTCGCTTCTGCAGCAACCTTGGGCGGCTTGATGAGCTATGTGTCAGAGGAGGGGGCTGGAGAGACGGCTTAGCACTTAAGCGCTTGCCTGTGAAGCTTAAGGACCTCAGTTCAAGGCTCGATTCCCCAGGACCCACATAAGCCAGATGCACAAGGTAGCGCATGCATCTGGAGTTCATTTGCAGTGGCTGGAGGCCCTGGTGTGCCTATTCTCTCTCTCTCTCTTCCTCTCTCTCTCTCTCTCTCTCTATCTTTATCTCTCTGCATCTTTGTCACTCTCAAAAATAAATAAATAAATAAAAATAAATATTAAAAAAATACTCAGAGGAATGAGGCAGGAAGGATGTTCTCTCTTGTCTTCCCTTCCTTAAACTCCTGGCCTCCTGTGGAACTCCCTGGAGGCAGCCAAGCGCCCCTGCTGGGGTGTCTAGAGCTGCTTCCGAAGCCAGCCATGCCCATTACCTTTCAAACCAATGCCCCAGAAGTCCCTGAGTGCACTGAGGGGAATAAGCAGTGAGACAAAGCTTCCAAAACCGCTGAAAGTGAATGGGGCAGTAACCCAGAGAACTGCCTCCCCATGCCCACCCTGAACAGGAAAGCAAGAGCCAAGGCCGCACTGCTTCGCAAAGGAACTAGAACGTCTGTTTTCCTTCATCTGGGAGATGGGTAGAAATCAGGGGTCAGAGGTGGGGGGAATAGATACTGGTCTGTCTTAGGGCTCTCGTGTGGAGCCAGGAAAAGCCTTTCTGGGACCCGGAGCAACCCATGCTGTAGGGCCTTCCCCACCCTGGCCCCTGCTCTCATCTCAGGGTCCCTGAAGCTGCTGGCCAGAGTTCCCTCGGGAAGAGCAGGCACGCTCACGCCTTGGGCAGTACCACTGCACCCTGCTCCTGTCACATCAGCTCTCCCTTGGCCTTGTTGGCATTCACGTTGCCTCAGAGCAGAACTTGGGGACATAGGGCTGTTTGAGTGTGCCCAGGCAGCCGTGGGTGGGCAGCCTGGGCTGACGCCTGTGGACGCTCCCTTAGCAAAGGAGCTCGTGTGTGGAGAAGAAGGTAGGCAGCAGTCGGGGAATCTGAGTGTCCTCGCCCTGGTACAAACCCCTGGGTCCTTTTCCTCATCGGGGTACTCACTGTGTACTACACTTCATGGAGTGATAATAAAGTAGGTCACCTGTGTTGAAATGCCGCTGGCCAGCCAGACACGTAGCAGATGAAACCAGCTGGGTGCTCATGCTGGGGTCACAGTGAATGCCAGCCCGGCGCAGGTGCTGACTTCACACCACCCTCAGCCAAGACACAGCCCGGCGCAGGTGCTGTCTTCACGCCGCCCTCAGCCGGGACACAGCCTGGCACAGGTGCTGTCTTCACGCCGCCCTCAGCCGGGACACAGCCTGGCACAGGTGCTGTCTTCACGCCGCCCTCAGCCGTGACACAGCCTGGCACAGGTGCTGACTTCACACCGCCCTCAGCCGTGAGACTCAGCTATCATTAAGATCCTTTGCTGATCATGGCTGCCAGTGTGTGCAGCTGAACTGTCCCACCAGCAGGAAAACCGTGGGGTGTCCCCACATGGCCAGCTCCACATCCAAGCAGGCTTCGTTGCAAGATGAGCTCAGGGCCAGCAGACATATCCAACCATCCTGGCAGCTGGAGCTCTGAGTAGGTCCTGGCACCACTGTGCCCCACCCTCTCAACTAGGCTAGTCTAGCAAAGCCCCTTAGGGACCTGAACGAGTGCGAACAGAAGGTTCCACTTCACCGCTGCTCTCTCTCTGCGCTCCATCAGAGCCCGGCGTCCCGGAGAAAGAAGACACCCCGTGGCATTTGTTCTCAGATAATTAATGGCATTTGTCACCAAGGTTGAGGTTCGGCTGACCTTGTTCTTAGTGCAGAATTAGAGAAATATCCTGAAAGTAGAGCCCATGACTCCACTCGGGAGGTAGGTGCCCATGGGAACATGGGGAATGAATGATGGGTGCCAGTCTCTTAGGCACGTGCTCAAGGGACCTCTTGTACAGGGTCCAAATGTACCCCCCGGGGTCTTAGAGCACTAGGTCAGGCACTGAGGTGTGTGATGCTATTCTCCATTAAGTGTGGTGTCTGATGGGGTCCCGGGGCAAGGGACAGTGCCTGTTAGATGTGACTGCTTAAACTAGTCCCTGGGAAGAAGAGAATCTGTGAACGCTTCGCCTGGCCAGGAGACAAGCTCTCTAAGTGCAGCCCTGCAGCCTGGAAGCTTGGCCACACGTTCTGCTTCAGGACTTAGAAGAGACAACAACGAGGTGTAAATAACTGGACCCAGGTTCAGGCCCCCGCTCTGCCATTACCCAATTAAATTTGGCCATCTCCAATCCATGTTAAGTGTTCAACAAATCATTTCAAGTTAAAAAAAAAAATCTTTGTATTGATTTATTTGAGAGAGAGAGAAAAGCAGAGAGAGGGAGAATGGGCAGGCCAGGGCCTCCAACCATTGCAAACGAACTCCAGTTGCATGTGCCACCTTGTGCATCTGGCTTACATGGGTTCTGGGGAACTGAGCCAAAGTCCTTTGGCTGTATAGGCAAATGCCTTAACTGCTAAGCCATCTCTCCAGCCCTGTTTCAACTTTCTTGAACTAGATACTTACTACAAGTAAGTAGCTTGATCCCTATGTAAATAGCTATGTGTCTATAAAGTGGATTTAATGTACTTTCAAGCTGTTGTGATTCAAAGGAGGGCACTGTGTTGGAGAGAAATCCACCTCCTGAGCCGCAGGTTCTCTCGTTTACTGAGTAAGGGCCAGCACACTCCATAGAAATACCAAGAGCGCACATCTCAGGAAAGAATGGAAAGCAGGCCACTGCGTCCAGCAGCTGGGAATGAAGGTGACATTGATAATAGGAGTTAATGGGGCTGGCAGAAAATGACCATCAAGTCAGTGAGTTCTTTTTGGGTTCACTCAGTGAATTTTTGCAAAAGGATGGATAGGTGGATGGGAAAAAAAATGGGATGATGATGGCTGACGTCCCCCCCCCCCATCCCTAGCCACTCTTCCCCTTTGCTGTGGGAATTGCCACTGCAGTGTATCTACCGCTCTTGCCAAAAAGTAGACCGAGATGGGAAAGTTAGTTTATTGGTCTAAACTTTGATAAGTGTTGACACTGTGATGCGCCATCGGAACGCCTACTCACTGGAGACCACTGCCAAACTGCCAGATTGTTGAGAATCACAGCGGCTTCAGCTGGACGCTGTCCCCATTTCTGCCAATCCCCCTGCCCATCCGTCAACCCCACATGGACCCTGAAGCCACCTTGCTGCTCCCACGTCTCTGTTTTGGCTCATAACGTTCCTTTCATGAGAAGGCCCTTTCTGCCTTCTCAACTATGAGAACATGCTAGTTCCTTAAGGCCTAGACCAAATATAGGCCTTGCACGCAGCTGCCCTTACCAAGTGGAGACCTGCTTTCCTCCCTCTGTCCGGGGCACTGTTTTGTTCTCTTGTCATGTGAATACAAAGATTTCCTCTCCTGCCAGGCACTGAATGCTTTAGAAGCAAAGAGTCTTGAACTTTGAAGTCCCCCCCATGTCTCCCAACTCCCAACAGTCCCTAGTATGAAAGAGATGCCACATGACTGAGGACAAACAGAACAGGACTCAGAGTGGAAGTGGCCAGTGTTCGCATCCTGCGTCCATCCTGTGTTAACTCTGGGGCCTTGGCTAAGTTGCTTGACTTCTCTAAGCTCAGCCCTCCTTGTCTGTAAGATGGGATCAACGCTGTTACCCCTATTAGAATGATTTGATTTGTTCTTTCCTTACTTGGCAGTCGCTCCGTGTACAGTGTCTCTGTTCCTGTCATTTTTAGAGTTTCTCTTTAAAGGCCTTCCGCCTACACAACATGCTTTCCAGGCCCCCCCGGTTCTGAGCTTGGCAGTAAGAGTTTTACTGAGGCCACCAAAAGGTCCTCTCACAAGCCCTGGGAAGGACACCATCCTGCAGATGACCAGATTTTTTTTTTAATTATTGTTTTTATTGACTTTTATACTTACATACAAAAAAAAAAAAACACGTAATATTTCCCTTCCCTCCCCCCATTCCACTTTAGAACTCAAGTCTCCATCATATCCCCTCCCTCTCTCCATTAGCCTCTCTTTTAATTTGATGTCATCATCTTTTTCTTCTATTTTGAGGGTTTTGCGAAGGTCTTGCTAGGCACTGCAAGGTCATGGATATCGAGGCCAATTTCTGTCTGGGCAGTTGCATTGTAAGAGGTCATACCCTTCCTTTGGCTCTTCCATTCTATCCGCCCCTCTTCCACAATGGTCCCTGAGCCTTGTAGGGTGTGACAGAGGTGTTTCAGTGCTGGGCACTCCTCCATCCCTTCTTCTCAGCACTATGTTGCCTTTTGAGATGACCAGATTTTAATCCGCTCTGCTTGGTGGGCAGCCTGTGAGGCTGGAGGGCTAAAAGGAAGAAAGCCCTGGGGAGATTGACATGGCACGAGGTTCCACAGGAAGTCTTAACATAGGCTGGGGCTTCCCATTCACCTGCCTTGGGCAAGCCCGTGTCCTTTGCGATGTGAATAATTGTTCTGAGATAAAAACAATGTTCTACTGTCCACACTCCAGCCTATTCCTCCCCTGCAAAGGCTTTGAGAAATTCTGTAGCAAAGACATTTTTTTTTTTGCTAGTGTGCGTGTGTGCATGTGTATATTGCCTGTGTGTACTATGCATGTGTCCATGCAGCATGCCATACACTCGCCTGTGGCCTGTGGTGGCCAGAGTAGAACACAGGGTGCCCTGCTCCATCACTCTTCCACTTGGTCTTGTTTTTGAGCCAGAATCTCTTTTTACTGTTTCCACAGCTTGTGGGGCTCCACCGATTCTCTGCGCATCTCTGCTCCGCTGCAGGGTGAAGCAGGTGTGGGTGGTCACACCCAGCTTTTTCACAAGGGATCTGGAGAATTAAAGTCAGGCAGTTCAGGTGTCCTGGGGCCCTTAGGCTTGCATAGGCAGTGCACCTAACTGCTGAGCCCAAGACACTTAAAAAAAAAAAAAATCTTTGTGTAAGCTGGAGTTCCTGGAGCTTATTTTACCTTTGAGTGTGGGTGGCCTTGAGTCACAGGTGTAACTTTTAGCCAAAGACAGATCAAATGTCAGGGATGACCGTGGGTTCCACTGGGCAGAGGTGTGCAGATCACAAACTCTCTTTCTCCAAAGAAGGCATCAGAGAGCCAGCCCAGAGGTCCCAGACAGGGAGGTGGAGTCAGGTGCTCGTCGGAGATGTGTAGAATCCATGCCCACCAGGCCTCTGCTCCAAGGCAGCAGAGATCAGAGCTGAGCGCTCCGCGGGGTCCCGTCAACACGGGTAACTCTGTTACTCTGGTGTGCGACACCCGGGAGAACTGTGGCATGGGAACCTGCAGCCCTCGTGTCCAACAATGGTGTTTTTTCCTCCCTTCCTGGCTAGTTCACATTTTTGTCTTCCATTCGTGTTTTCTAGTTTTCCCCCCTGGTGGTTTTCCCCAGTCTTCGCCTTCTGTCCCATGTCTTCTTCTTTTTTTTTCAATTGTTTTTGTTTATTTTATTTTATTTATTTATTTGAGAGCGACAGACACAGAGAGAAAGAGGCAGAGAGAGAGAGAGAGAGAGAGAGAATAGACGTACCAGGGCCTCCAGTCACTGCAAACAAACTCTAGATGCATGTGTCACCTTGTGCATCTGGCTTACCTGGGTCCTGGGGAATCGAACCGGGGTCCTTAGGCTTCATAGGCAAGCGCTTAATTAACCACTAAGCCATCTCTCCGGGCCCTGTCCCATTTCTTCTAAAGGATAGTCACTCACTCAGCTGGGCTGCCACAGCCACACTTTCTTGCCTAGCTTCCTCATTGGACCCGGGCTCTTGTCATGGCCCCGCAG
Source organism: Orientallactaga sibirica (assembly GCA_036365145.1). Classification (NCBI taxonomy): domain Eukaryota; kingdom Metazoa; phylum Chordata; class Mammalia; order Rodentia; family Dipodidae; genus Orientallactaga; species Orientallactaga sibirica. The sequence continues at coordinate 6,767,223 of JAEOAD010001268.1, forward strand.
CCACTGCTCAAGGCCCATCAGTAGTCATCACAGTAGATTATCCACTTTTCTTCTGAGTGGAAGTCTACAGTGATTCCTCCAAGCTCATGGAAATCAACAGCAGCAGGAGAAGGAGGAGGAACCCTGGCTTCATGGCAGTCCAAGCAGAGCATGCTGGGTCTCATTAGGACACAGCTGGCTTAACCAGTGTTGCTCCCACCATTGTCCCCCTGCCTCATGTTCTTTCTCCTTTGCTTCTCTCTTAGTCAGCAGACTTCTTTTACACACGTTGGGCCTGTTGCATCCCTGCTGTATCTTCCCAGGCACTCACAGTGTCTCTTGCGCTCACCATCAGCTTTTCATTCTAGCCTCTTTGAGGAGCCAGAAATGGCTTACATGAGAAAGTGCTTGCGGGAGGCAGGACATCCTCAGGTATACATGGGATAAGGATGTAGAACAGGATCTCTCTCTTTCCATCCTGGCTCAGTGCTTCCTTATAGACTCCCTTAACAGCTCATCCCTGCTTTTTAAATTTTAAATTATTTATTTATTTATTTATTTATTTATTTATTTTAAAGAGAGAGCGATACAGAAATAGGCAGGTAGAGAGAGAGAGAGAAAGAGAATGGGTGCCAGGGCCTCCAGCCACTGCAAACGAACTCCAGATGGATGTATCCCCTTATGCATCTGGCTTATGTGGGTCCTGGAGAATCGAGCCTCAAACCAGGGTCCTTAGGCTTCACAGACAAGCGTTTAACCACTAAGCCATCTCTCCAGCCTGCTTTTTTTATTTAATATTTTATTTTTATTTATTTGAGAAAGGGGGAAGAGAGGGGCAGAGAGAGAGAGAGAATGTCTTTTTAAAATATTTAACTTAATTTAATTTAATTGAGAAAGAAAGAGAGAGAGAGAATGAACACACCAGGGCCTCCAGCCACTGCAAAAGAACTCCAGATGCGTGTGCCACCTTGTGCATCTGGCTCACGTGGGTCCTGGGCAGTTGAACTTGGGTCCTTTGGCTTTGCAGGCAAGTTCCTTAACCACTAAGCCATCTCTCCAGCCCTCATCCATGCTTTTGAAATGTAGCATCAGAAGTTGCCCGTGGCAACCTGACACCCCATTCTAGAGGTGTAGGAGGAGGAAAGTCACTGTGTATTAAGGTGTCACCATTATGGTCCTTTACAAATGAGAGCCTGGAGGGGAGCCAGAGTTCCCAGGCCAGCGAGAAGTAGTGATTGGTTTCCAGCCCAGAGCTTCTCACCTCGGGTCTAGGGTCCTCATTCTCCTGCCTTAGGCCTCCTGCAGCAGATTCGCCTTTGGACTTATGAGCTCCTTTCCCTTTTGAAAACACATGTGCGCCCACACTTCACACAGGCATCGTATAGCTGATTAACGTGGCATGGAGGTCACTTCACAGAAGATTGGGAGTCAGGCCCTCAAGCAAGGATGAGCTCAAGCCATTCTGACATGGAACCAAATGGAACCTTCCTGGGAACAACCCTCCTTTTAGCCCACATTCTGAAAGACCTGTCACTCATACCCAGTGCGCTCCTTGAATGGTCACCTTCAAAACCTCACCTGCCTACTGCCATCGACCTTCGCCTCCAGAAGCAGAAGTGGAGGTGCTTCAGATGTCCGTGGTTAGGTCGGGGGTCTCCTCTCTGACTTCTGTTTCAGTCCTGTGGGGTGTTTTTAAAATTACTGATGCCCTGGTCCCAGGTGACACCGCCTCTGGGGATGGGCCAGGTAGTCTGTTTAAAGTTCCCCAGTGTTGGTGGCCTCTGTTACCCTCTCATAGCAGAAAACCCCAAATTTCTGTCCCCCCTTTGTTTTGTCAGGATGTGCCTGGGCTGTGAGGTAGCCCTAGCAGACGAAAAAGGCGAGGCAAAAATGCCTTAATTAGAGGCACCGATCTGTGCTAATGCGTGCTCCTTCCCAGGAAACAGCGTGTTCTAATTCAGTTAGAAATCGCTCCTCCTTAAGAGGGCTCTTAAGACGCGAGTGGTGTAAATGTTGAGGACTTCAGGAACTGACTGGAGAGTTATTTTGAGCAGGAGACTTGTCACTGTGCCCCATGAAGTGGCCACCTCACCCACCTGCAAGGTAGGTTGGCACAAGATTGGCCAGGGTTAATTCCTGGGGAGAATTTCTTCCAGGAAACATATAGCTGGGAGAGCTGCCTTGGGCAGGCTAATGGGGATTCAGTGATGACCCACACCAGGGCAGCTTCTGTCCTTGGCTCACAGGCACTGAGGAAGGGGACACTGCTTAAACGATTATTTCCAGCGGAATAGAATGAAGGAGCTGCCTCTTTTCTGATTTTGAATCCCCATTTTAACCCCTGGAGTGTGGGATCCCGCTGGCTTCCCAGAGCATCAAGCCCCGTATCAAGTCTGTTGTGTGGATTAGAATTAATTGCCTCTTGATTCAGAGCCTCTGAGTCCTCCAAAGTATTCCATGAATCCTCTACATGATGCACCCTTTTGTTCCCGAAAGGGGCTTTTCCATATTTCAGGTGGTACAAACACACAAACATGCTAATTCACTTACCTGGGAAAAGGAACTCCTAAGATTTAATTTCACAATTGGGTGGGAGTTACTAAGAGCAAATCCTTCCAGAGAGCGGGTTTTGAAGGAGAAGAGGGGCTGACTGAGCTAGGGTTAGAGGGGGATCAGAGGATTCTGGAAAACAATTTCTGTCCAGATCTCATTTTTGCCCTTTTAGGAAAGAGCTGAAGGCAGCCAGCCAAACTTTGAGCATTGAGATGGAGAGGGGAGGAGGATCGCTAGAGGAAAAAGAAACAGCTTTCTAGTCATAGAACCACCTAGAAGGGTGTAGGTACTTCCTACTAGTAAAATGGACAACCAAGAGCCCTTTTCACGTGGAACTCACCTGCCTTCAAGAGGCTGGGCGCAAGGGGCAGTGGAGAGTTGGACGCCCACCAGTAGTCAGCTCTGGCCTCTGCTCACCTAGCTCCATCTATCCAGAAGGCCTTGCAGAGTTGCTAGAGAAGGTTTCTGTATCGCCTGGATCCAGAGCCCATTGTAGTGTGTCAGATGCTGTGGGCTCAATGGAAACATGAGTACACACACACACACACACACACACACACACACACACACATCCAGACCAGGGACATTGATCTCTTCTTCAGTGCATTATTGATGGATAGGAGGGCTGCTAATCTCTTATGTTGATTGGCATCCTGCCACTTTGCTGAAAATGTTTAAGAGCTCTAGGTAGAGTTTTCTTGTGGAGTCTTTAAGATCTCTTACGTAAAGAATCATATTGTTGCAGTCAGGTTCACATTGCTGGCAGAAATCACCTGACCAAGAGCAGCTTTTGGGAAACAAAAGGGTTTATTTTGGCTTATGGACTCAAGGGGAAACTCCATAATGTCAGGGGGAAACAATGGCATGAGCAGAGGGTGGACATCACCTCCTGGCCAACATGGACAATAGCAACAGGAAAGGGAGCCAAACACTGGTAAGGGGACACTGGCTATAACACCCATAAGCCGGCCCCTAACAATACACTGCCTTCAGGAGGTGTTAATTCCCAAATCGTCATCAGCTGGGAACCTTGCATTCAGAACACCTAAATTTATGGGGGACACCTGACTCAAACCACCACACATATCATCTGCAAATAAGGAAACTTTGACTTTTTCCTTTCCTATTTGTATCCCTTTTAAAATTATTGAAAATATTCATACATGTATAGAGTATAATTTGATCCTAATCCCCTTCCAGCATCTTCTCTTGGCCCCGATTCTGCATCTCCTTTCCATTGAACCTCATCTTTCTTTCTAACCAGTCCCTCTTCTACTTTAATGTCTTTTTATTTATATATTTTTGTCCCACGTACACCTAATTGGATTTGAGGCTCTCTCCACAGGAGGGAATTCATGCCTAATACTAAACACCCAGTCAAAAGTCTAGGGCTGGGAAGGTCATAATGCATATTTTGTGCCCATGAAATTGCCCTCTAAATATTTATATTTATGTTTGTAGATTAGTGCTGCTCTCACCTTTGAATCCCTTTTACGTCTTTCCCTACTCATATTCTAATACTCTTACTGAGCTAACACTTCAGGCATTATGGTGAATAAAAGTGGGGAGTGAGCACCCTTGACATCAAGGGTTTTTTTTTTTTTTTCTTTTTTCCATTTAACATAATATTGGCTCCAGTTTGTTGTATATAGTCCTGGTCTTTCCAGGGTTTTTTGTCATGCCAGGATGTTGGATTTTAAAGACATGTCCTGCATTTTTTTAAATGATCATGTAATTTCTGTCCTTGTGAAGAATTAAATTTATTGATTTATGTATGTGTTACATCTCTGCAACCAAGATGAAGCCAGCTTGATCATGGTGAATGATCTTTGTGACATGTTCTTGAATTTAGTTCACAAATATTTTATTGGGAATTTGTGCATCTATGTTTATTGGCAATTTGGGCATGCCTCTTGTACCTGGATGGGCTTCTCTTTGATTTGGAAATATTTCTTGTATGAATGTATAGAAAAACCTTTTCTATGCATTTGGCATAAAATGCTTCTTCTATGCCTGTAATTCATAGATTTGGTCTTTTCATTGTGTTCCAAAGATCTCATATGTTCTATTCATACTTTTATGATGTTCTGACTGAATGATATCTCTTCCACCTTGCATTCAAGCCCTGGTACTCTGTCTTCTACATGATCCATTAAATGGGTGAGGCTTTCCATTGGACTTGTTATTTGACTCACTGAATTTTCATTTCCAGGATCATTTCAGTATTTCTAGCTCCTTATTGAATTCTATCTTCATATCCTGAATTGACTTCCTTGTTTCATTCAGCTGTTTGTGTTCTTTCAGAATTTACTCAGGACATTATCTTTGTCCTCTTTGAATTCATTCATTCACCTGTGTCTTCTTTGAATTTTGAGGGGTTTTGTTTCTGGAATTTTGTCTAGTTTGCGCTCATGGAGTATCATTACTATGTAATTACTATGGTCATTTCTGACAGAGACGTGTCTTGGATTTCCCATTACTCGGGTATCTGAAGTTAGTTTCCCCATGAATCCTTCCTGGCACATCTGTGTTGAGTGAGTGTTTAGATTGGTATTAAGCGTTTCCTCCTCTTAGCTGGTCTTGGCTTGGCTGAACTTGTTGTTTGAAGTTCAGTCATGGAGGCACCCAGTGCTGATTCATGGATGAGGTAGCTGAGGTGATCACAGTCCAGCTAGGTGGGGTGCACATGGCCAATGACTTCACAGAGCAAGGTGTGTTGGGGAAGGGTATGTGTGTGTGTTGGGGGGGGGCGGCGTCATGCGTTCTGTAACCTCAGATCCAGGGTAGGCACACTGCTGGAGGTCAATGGGAGCAGAGGCAGCTGTCACATGGTCTCTGACCTCATGAGCAGAGGCCACACTGGGCGGGGTGTGGGCATGAGAGTTCCAGGCCCTCTGACTTCATGGGTGGTATGCCAACAGTAGAGTGGGTGGGAGAATGGGTACAGCAGGCATGAAGGTTGTCATGACCTCTGATCTCACCTATGGAGTCTTAGCAGTGTGGTGGGTGATCCAGGGAGTGGGTACAGGGGTCCCATGGCTTCTGAATTCATGTATGGAGTCAAAACAGTGCTGCAAAGGAAGGAAGGTAATGGGTGTGGGTTTGCACAATACCTGAACTCAAGTGCAGAGCTGCAGGGGAGATAAGGTGTGGGTGTCACATGACCTCTGAGCTCACAGAATCTGCATGGTGTGAAGAGGGGAACTAAGAGAGCAGACCAACTAGGCTCTTTAGGGCATAGCCAAGGATCACAGAGCCTAGAATTTTCCAAGGCTGCCCAGGATGCCAGACCCTCTGCCTCCATAAATAAATTTAGATTTGTGCTTCTGTTCTGATCTGGGGGCTCAGAGAACCCATGCTGTAGACGTGCCGTGGACCTCTGTTAAGGCAGGCTGAAAAATTCTTCATCACAAGGAGCTTCTGAAACCAACTCTGCTGGAGAAAGGCAGCCTGGCTGGGCTGCACATTCACGGACATGTCCCGGGGGGTGGCACAGCCTAGAGCCTGCCTGTGCATGGTTACTTCTGAGCCACCTCTGTGGCTCTCACAGGCTCCAATTCAGCCTTAACTCACTCAGCCTTGCTCTGGATGCCGCCAAGCTTTTCCTAACGGGGCCATTTTGCCATGTTTTGCCCTCTGTGTGCCAGGATGCCACAGCTGGATGTGGGAACCTAGTGACAGTGAGAATAGAATGTGTGCATTTTGGTGCACAAGGATCACTTAATGGAGAGAGTGAGAACCAGGAGATGAAGAGCTACAGGAGGAGAAAGGGACTTTAGTGGCTTCACCAATTATCCCCCCCTCCTTGCTCCCAAGCTGGCTTCCATGTCCTCCTCCTAGGAAGTTGCTTTCCTCTGGGCTGTCACTGTTAATTTATGTGAGGGGTTGGCCAAGGGGGGACACTGCCTGTCCCTTGTCCTGGCTGGAATGTTGGAGATGGTGTTAAGAGAGGGGACTGATTGGTGACCTTCATTAGACAGAGCGGGTGTCCCAGTGAAGGGACCCCACTCATCCGGGCTGTACTCTGACCAGCTGTTCTAACCTCATGCTGGTATTCTCAGCCTTGATGCACGTGACGTGGCCCATGGAGAGGGGAGAGTGTCACTGTGAAGAGTTTTCATACGTTAAACCCAAAGGGTCAGAAAGTTAAGGCCAAACAGAGCTTGCTAGAGTTGTAATATTTTTCTGTGGTTAACTGGAATTTCAACCATTTTTATGGGATAACTTTTCTAGTTCACCCAAAAGTTATATAACTTTAAAATTTTTTTCTTTCATAAAAGAGAAAACCTAAGGACAAAGGGGGAAAAACAACGACATATTCAGTGCCTGAAAGCAAATTGGAAGTCTGGCCTGATGGCACAGGCCTGTAATCCAAGATACTTGGCAGGCTGAGGCAAGGGATCACAAATTCAAAACCTGTTTGAGCAACTTAGTGAGACCCTGCTTCAAAATAAAAGTGGAAAAGGCGGGGGGCACTTGCGGTGTAGTTCATGGTAGAATATTTGCCTGCATATGCACGAAACCCTGGTTTAATTCCCAGTATAGTAATTAATAATGGTGATAAAATAATATAGCAAAATAAAATAATTAAAAATAAAAGACGTAGCCCAATGTAGATTATGTGCAAGACGCTGGGTTCCATTCCTAACACTAGAAAACAACAACAACAAAAGGAAACCAGAAGCTATTCTGGTTAGAAGTTTCTACACTTGGTGTCTCAGGTTGTGAAATCTCTTTGTCTCAAGCCCTGTTGGAGGAATCAATGGGGATCCCCATGGGAAACAGCTGTCTGAGCGCTTAGCGCAATAGTGCGGCGCAGAATCAGAGAATGCCTGTTACTGTGTACATTTTCTGTCCACAGAACCATGTTCCTGCCTTGCCCCTGGTGTGGGCATGGGTGTGACTCTCTGCCTAATGTCTTAGCTCAGCCATGGTGAGCGCAAAGAAGAGAAAACCATTCTCTGTTCCTCCACTCAGAGAACTCGATCACTAACTTTGCTTTTCAATTTTGACATCGAGAAACAAAGAGTCCATTAATCTTCCAAAACAGAAATCAAATGCAGCCCATGTAATTATTGAGTCAACATCCTTAAGATGCCTGAACACATTCATAATTGGCTAATTAAACAACTATAGAGATAATTGTTTAGCATTAAAAAAAAAAAAGAAGAGAAGAAGGGCAGGGACAGCAGAATAGACATGCATAGCTTTCCAGCGGGAAGTCACTGAGCCATGATATAAACTGAGCCCAGCTCTCCTGGGCCAATGGAGAGAAGGAAGGTAAGGAGGGAGGGGCTGGGAGAAGGCTCACAAGTTAAAAGCACTTGTTTTCAAAGCCTGTTTGATTCACTAGAATCCATGTAAACCAAGATGCACAAAGTGGTACATTCATCTGGAGTTTGTTTGCAGCAGGAGGAGGTCCTGGTGTGCCATTCTCTCAATCTCTCCTTCTCTCTCTCTCATAACTCAAAATAACTTTTTAAAAAGGAGGGAGGGCTGGAGAGATGGCTTAGTGGTTAAGACGCCTGCCTGCTAAGCCTAAGAACCCGGTTCCAATCTCCAGGTCCCACGTTTAGCCAGATGCAAAGTGACACAAGGGCGCAATGCCGCACTTGACCACAAGGGGGCGCACGCATCTGGATTTCGTTTTCAGCAGCTGAGAGGCTGCTGGCACGCCCATCTCTGTCTTCCTCTCCCTCTCTCTCTCTGTCTCTCTCTCTCTCTCTCTCTTTGGGTCTCTCTCCAAAAATAAAATTTTTTTTTTTTAAAAAGAGGGAAATGTATTGATGGTACTTTGCTTTTGCAAAGCAACCTATGAACCAGAGGCATGCCTTCATCATTCCTTCCCAAAGGGTTTCTTTTCTTTCTCTTCAGAACCTCTTCGCAGGAAGAAGATTCCCACAGGCTTGTCACCAAATCAGGTTATTAGCACTTCTACCCTGTAAGAACCAAGAACTGTCAAAAGAATCAGCGAACCAAGAGAATCACTGAAATATCATTAATTAGGGTGACCATATTTCCAGTTCACCGACTTTCCACTAAGTCCCCACGTAACTATTCATAGTGCTCCCTTTTCGTTCTCAGAAAGGTTCCTGTTTAAATGATATTTTACCTGGCTGGCCATATCAGATGTATGGGGAACAAAACCGTGCTAACTTGCGGCAGTGTTGATGGGTCAGCAGTAGCTGCTGGGAGTGCAATGTTGAGGGGATTCTGAGGTCACATCATGGCTCAGCAAGGAAAAATGCCATCGTGCTGGCTCAGCAGCAGCAGAAGGAGGCAGCCCTCTGAGGTGCCGGGTCAAGGCTGGTCAGTGGTGAGGAGTCTGCTGCTTTCCTGTGTCATGTTTTCTAGGTCATTGTCCTTAGATGACAGGAGGTCAGGTTCTCTTTCACTCCCACGATGGTCCCTGAGCCTTGGAGGGTGTGATAGAGATGTCTCATTTAGTGCTGAACACTCGACGGTCACTTCTCAGCATGCTGATGAGTTGTTGAGTCTCCCCAGTGGTCACTGACATCTGGAAGAAAGAAGCTTCCATCTCAGAGCTTCTTAATATGACATGTATCATCTTTGTTATTAGAAAATCAACCAATCAAGCCAGTAGGAAAACCTGCTCACCCGAGGGTGCTACGTGAGGCACAGGCGGCGCTCAGGCCATCAGGAGCTGGAAGGAGGAAGGGTAGACAGCAGAACCCTGTCCTTGACTTTTTCTTGGTCATGTAAGAACAGCAAGCCAGAGGGTGGAGCAAGGATGCTGGCTGGCACTTCTGCACTCTAACCTTAGCAGCAAGCCTTTCCATTCTTGCTTTAAATGCCTTCTTTTTTCCTGCCTTGGGCTTAGCTCTTCTCATTTGCAATGCTAAACCTTTTATCTGTTTTCCCCTCCGAGCTTTGTAGTTCATTTGAAAGACCTTGGTGAAAGCCTAAAAGCACAGGAATCCTGAATTATCCAATGTTAGGACCTGGGACAAATGAAAGGTCACAGGGAGCTCAAGAAATCCCTAACCAACTTGGGAAGTCAAGTCATAATTTGGCAAGGGAGGTTTTACTTGCTTTGGACTAGGGTGCCTCTGTGATGTTTCTAGGATAGCCCTGTGTACGTGGGGAGGAGCGGTGACCAGTCAGTCGGGGACTGAGAATGAATGCAGACTTGGTGGGAAAGGCCTAGGCTGCAGAATGCAGCCTGGAGCTAGGTAAGAAGATACTGGGGAGGGCTGAACTAGCATGGCAGGGTTCATGTCCCCGTGGGGTTGTCAATTCTCATCGGTTAATTGATGCAAAAACTATGCCAATCTGTGAGATACAGTCTGAATATAAGACAAGCCTTTGCTCTTGAGAGACTGGTGGAGCAGACACCCTCTCATTGCTGGGACAAAACACCTGACCAAAAGCAGCTTATGGAAGGAAAGGGTTATTGGGGCATACAGGTTTGTTCTGTTTTTATTTGAGAGAGGGAAAGAGGCAGAGAGAGAGAGAGAGAGAGAGAGAGAGAGGGCATGCCAGGGCCTCCAGCCACTGCAAATGAACTCCAGACGCATGCGCCACCTTGTGCATCTGGCTTACGTGGGCCCTGGGGAATGGAACTGAGGTCCTTTGGCTTTGCAGGCAAGAGCCTTAACCACTAAGCCATCTCTCCTGTGGCTTACAGTTCTGAGGAGAGGTTTCACCATGGTGGTGAAGCATGCCAGAGCAGACAGCAGGATGTCACATCTTGTCACATCAGTTAAGCTACCTCAGGAAAACTTGGCAGTTATAAATCTCTAAGACCCATGCCCAGTGACTTCCTCTAGCAAGGTTCCACTTCCCAAAGGCCCCATAACATTCCCAAATTACGACAGCTTGGGACCAAATAGTGTGGTGACATTTCATTCAAACTGCCACAACGGGCACTCCAACTGAGGAAGCAACCTCTACTAAGCCTATCAGAAATGCTGCCAGAAATAAGTGATGACAGTAAGCAAGCAAGAAAGAAAAGCAAGGTGATCAGTGTGTGCTTGATAACTAAGAGAAGCTGTGGTAGTTTGAATAGATGGCCCCCAATATATTCAGTATTTTATTAGTTTATAGTTTGCATCTGCAGCCACCTGGCTGGAGGCAGAGTCACTGGGTGGATCTTACTGTGTGATGGTGGGTTTAGGATTTCAATCTAAAGAGATGCAAAGTGTGCCTAGCTGGAGTTCCTGAGGGGTGCTGTGAGTCTTATGGCTGTGGTTTTGCTCTCTGTGTGTGTGTTTGGGCCTGTGAAGAGCAGGCCAGCTTCTTCTGACATTATGGAACTTCCCCTGGATTCAATAAATAATATCCCTTCCTCCATATCTGTGCCTGGTCTGGAAGTGCATCTCAGCGGACCTGAAGCTGTCTGCTACAGCAGCCCCTTGCATAAGTAAGGAACATTGAGCCTTGAAAAATGGATAAGGGGGCTGGAGAGAGGGCCCAGTGGGTAGAGCACTTACTGCACAAACAGGAGGAACTGGGTTTGGATCCTCAGCACCCATGGAAAAAGCCAGGTACTTGGGAAGTATCTGTAATCCCAGTGCTGAGGTCATGGTGACAGGGAGGATTCCTGGGACCTGCTTTCTAGCCAGTCTAGATGAATCAGTCGACTCCACATTCAGTGAGAGACCCTGACTCAGAAAACAAGGAGGAGGGGCCTGGAGAGATGGCTTAGTGGTTAAGCGCTTGCCTGTGAAGCCTAAGGACCCTGATTCAAGGTTCGATTCCCCAGGACCCACGTAAGCCAGATGCACAAGGCACATGCATCTGGAGTTTGTTTGCAGTGGCTGGAGGCCCTGGCATGCCCATTCTATCTATCTGCCTCTTTCTCTGTCTTTTGCTCTCAAATAATTAAATAAATAAACAACAATAAAAAAGATTAAAAAAAAACAAGGTGGAGCATGACTGAGAGAGAGACCCAATGTTATCACACGTACACGCATGTACACACACACGTGTGTCCATATGCATACAGCCATGCATTCACATACATTCACACACCACACACATATTTGTATGCCGAAAAATAAAAATGGTTGGATAAAATCCCAAAGATTGAGGAAGCAGATATCATAGACGGTGCGGATAATGTAGGTGAATTCTTAGACGTTGGAAGGCCAACTTGTATCTGAGAGACAGGGGAGGGTATAGAAGATCTGTGCTAATTATGGCCGGAAAGATGGTGTTTCTGCTAGCTTGGACCACGTGACAAACACGCCTCCCCTCCCCCCACCCCATGCGTAGTGACTTTAAACGGCAGCTGCCTCTTTTAGTTCATAGTTCCACAGGCTGGTCATTGGGATTGCGCTCAGGTGGACAGTTTTTCTGGTTCTGGCATGGCAGTATAGGGAGGCGGGTCTTTAGCTGGGTTGATCATCAGATGTCTGCGGTGAACTGGTGGGCTGGGACCAGGATGACGAGAGATTGCATCTTCATTCTCGGGCACGGCATGCCGTCTTAAACCTGTCCCTGGGAGACAAGCTATAGAGCTTTAAGAGCCCAAGGCGTCGATGACCCACTAGATTATGTAACTTTCACAGTGCCCTATGGGCCAAATAACAAGTGAGAGAGCCAGCTCAGCTTCGGGAAGTGAAGGGACAGATCTGGACTCCCGATGCGTCTCATTGTACAGCCCAGGCTGGCCTCCAACACACAATCCCCTCCCCTTAGCCTCCTGAATGCTGGAATCGCAGGTATGCACCATCACGCCTGGATTTCACTGTGGTCATTTTGGCCATCTTTCCCAGGTGGGTTGAGTGGACTAGGTACAAAACAAAAGCTGCCTTGGTAGAAGGGACTGTTAATGGTAAAGGCATGGGTCTCACCTCAAAGAGAATAAGAGACAGTTTGTTCTGGAGCCAAATAGGAGTGACCATGGACCAGGCACATGCCACATTCCATGTTCTGACAATGGTAAGAGTTTCATGACTTTTTTTTTATAGTAACAGATTGAAATGAAATCACAGGTCAAAATAGTTTTCAAACACATTGGTGGAAACATCATGCAGGCAGGTTCTATCCAGACCTAGACAGATGCTAGCTGATGACTTTCTTATTTTAATTATTTTAAAAAATTTTAATTTATTTATTTGCAAGAGAGAGAGAGAGATAGAAGAGAGGCAGACAGAGAGAGAATGGGCACGCCAGGGCCTTTAGCCACTGCAAACGAACTCCAGATGCATGTGCCCCTCCTGCATCTGGCTTACGTGGGTCCTGGAGAATCGAACCAGGATCCTTTTGCTTTGCAGGCAAACCCTTTAACCGCTAAGCCATTTCTCCAGCACCCTTAATTTTTATTTATTTATTTATTAGAGAAAGAGAGAGAGAATGAGCATACCAGAGCCTCCAGGTACTGCAAACGAACTCCAGACGCATGTGCCACCATGTGCATTTGGCTTCGTGGGACTTGGAGAATCGAACCGGGGTCCTTAGGCTTCACAGGCAAACGCCTTAACCACTAAGCCATCTCTCCAGCCTGCTGATGACTTTCTTAGCATTTGGATGGTGGAAACCAGGGGTCTGTTCATGCGTTCCCACAGAAGTCACCTAATAGTCACAGCATCTTAGATCACACAGAGGTGAGAGATAGATGGCTATTCAAGCAGTCAAGGTAGCCCGAGATAATTTACCTTGGGACCTGCAGCATGGCAATACCCCACTGAATTTCCAGTCAGCCAATCAGCATTTGTAAAATGTTCAACATAGGCGCCGATTCTTAGCTCATGGGATGTAGGAAGTATGTATTGAGCCAGAAAATGTGGCAGTCTGTGGTCTGTGTCTGTCCACAGAGAAGGTTCATTTGCAGCTCAATTAGAAAAAAAAAAAAAAAAAAACAGGAAGAATGCAGTGTGCGCATGTGTGTGATGGGAGGAGGACCGTCCACAGTGGAAATGGACAGCAGCTCTTTATTCTGGAAGTTTCTCCTTGTAGAAAACAAGAGGGGTAATAAATGGTCTTCTGCTATTTTTTTTTTTGAGAGAGAGACAGAGAGAGAGAGGGAGAAGACAGACAGAGATGGGCACGCCAGCAGTGTCTCAGCTGCTGCGAACGAAATCCAGATGCGTGCGCCCCCTTGTGGTCAAGTGCAGCATTGTGCCCTTGCGTCACTTTGCATCTGGCTAAACGTGGGACCTGGAGATTGGAACCGCTGGAGATTGGAACTGCTGGAGATTGGAGCCAGTGTTCTTAGGCTTAGGAGGCAGGCACCTTAACCGCTAAACCATCTCTCCAGCCCTCTTCTGCTAATTTTGACATGTCTAGTTGGCAGAATAAAAAGGTTGCCAGCCTGTGTCTGTCCGAGAGGCTTCTTTGGCTGTCTTGCTAGTTCCCAGGGTCACTGGATCACTGAAGTTACGATCCCAGCAAGGAGACATGCCCTGCTGCCAAGCCATGCAGTCAAGGAAGGCTCCCTGGCAATGGCAAACTCCCAGAAAGGCCAGTGTTTGTTGAGACATATTTATCTTAAATTCTTTTATTTTTATTTTTTTAAACATAAGAAATCTATTTGATCATGGTTTTATCTGACACAGGAGTCATCAAAGACTGGAGAGCTAAAGACCCAAAAATCCAGAGTGAATTATTCATTTTTATGCTTAGATTAAGTGAAGCAGGAGCAGCTGGGTAGAAATGTAATCGGAGGGCTGGAGAGATGATCAGTGGTTAAGGCACTTGCCTACAAAGCCCAAGAATCTGTGCTTGATTCCCCAGTACCCATGTAAAGCCAGAGGCACAAGGGGGCACATGCATCTGGAGTTTGTTTGCAGTGACTAGAAGCTCTGGCACGTCTATTCTCTCTATCTACCTGTTTCTCTCTCTCTCTCAAATAAATAGATAAAATATTAAAATAAAAAAAAAAGAAATGTGATTGGCTAGAAAGGGCACGCTGCAGTGTGGGTGCGAGTGAGGAGTGAGCACGTGTGCAGGACAGCGCGTGTGATCAGGCATGATCACACTCTGTCAGCTCCTCACCTGATCAAGCCCTGCCCATCCCCTCTGAGCATCCAGCTTTCGGAGGAAAAGCCATATTGGGTTACTAACTGGCAAACTGCAACCCTGCTTTAAGCATACCTGTAAAAGATTCTCCTAAGTTAGACTTGCGTGTTACTGACCCAACACAGCCTGCAGAATGAGACTCAAATGTGTTACTGACCCAAAACTGCCTGCAGAATGAGACTCAAAATGACCCAACACTGCCTGCAGAATGAGACTCAAATGTGTTACTGACCCAACACTGCCTGCAGAATGAGACTCAAATGACTGTGGCTCAGTGACCACCAATAACGCTTGGGAGGAGGGCCTTCAGGGAAATGGGAACATGGGAAAAGACGTATTTCAACTTACGCTAAAAAAATAAGAATAATTAAGGGCTGGAGAGCTAGCTTAGCGGTTAAGGCACATGCCTGCGAAGCCTCAGGACCCAGGTTCGATTCTCCAGGTCCCATGTAAGCTAGATGCACATAGTGGTGCATGTGTCTGGAGTTTGTTTGCAGTGGCTAGAGGCCCTGGCATGCCCATTCTCCCTCTCTCTCTCTCTGTCTCTAATAAATAAATTAATTAATTAATTAATAAAAGTATATTTTTTAAAATTCAAAAAATGTCCTGTGGCATCCAGCCAGACATGTGTAGGGTGCATGGAATAGAGGTAGTCCTGTTTGGGGACAGATTTCTTGTGAAGCCCAAGACCTGGAGTTTAACCAGAAGTAAAACAACCTTAAAGTTGCATTTGTTTGTTTGTTTGTTTGTTTGTTTATTCATATGTGTGTATATGAGCATGCCAGGGTCTCTTGTTGGCTGCAAACGAATGCCAGGCATATCATGCTTCACTTTTGTGACAGGCCTTTTTTTTTTTTTTTTTTTTTCGAGGTAGGGTCTCACTCTGGCCCAGGCTGACCTGGAATTAACTATGTAGTCTCAGGGCGCCCTTGAACTCATGGCGATCCTCCTACCTCTGCCTCCCGAGTGCTGGGATTAAGGCGTGCACCACCACGCCCAGCAAGCTGACAGGCTTTGCAAGCAAGTGCCTTTACCTGCTGATCTATGTCACTAGCCTTTTATTTCTGTTTCTGAGGTGAGTTGACCCTATCACTGAGACAGCCGCCTCCCCAATGGCAAAGGCTTCTCCTCCCCATTGCTGGGATCCCTGCAGCATGCACAGCCTCAGAGGCTATTGAGTGCCACAAGACCACTGGTGACACAGACCTGGAGTCACGGGCTAGCCCAGCCACAGGGCTGGCTCAGAGGAGAGCTCAGCTCTCCCCGACACAGCAGGTGCCAGTCATCGTCTCCACGCCCTGACCCAGGCTCCAGTGGCATGTCCCAGAGTGGCTGCAAATGTGATTAAAGCCGAGAGACAAGAGCTCAGTACAATTCAACTGTGCTGTTCTTTTAGCTTTGGCCAGGGCCAGCAACCTTGGCATTCCATGTGGGGGCATCAGTTCTGTAAGCCCCTGCCATTGTCAGCATGGAGAGACAGAGACACAGAGAGAGAGGAAGAGGCAGAGAGAGAACGGGCGTGCCAGGACCTTTCAGACTCTGTGAACAAACTCTGACTAATTTTGACATGTCTAGTTGGCAGAATAAAAAGGTTGCCAGCCTGTGTCTGTCCGAGAGGCTTCTTTGGCTGTCTTGCTAGTTCCCAGGGTCACTGGATCACTGAAGTTACGATCCCAGCAAGGAGACATGCCCTGCTGCCAAGCCATGCAGTCAAGGAAGGCTCCCTGGCAATGGCAAACTCCCAGAAAGGCCAGTGTTTGTTGAGACATATTTATCTTAAATTCTTTTATTTTTATTTTTTTAAACATAAGAAATCTATTTGATCATGGTTTTATCTGACACAGGAGTCATCAAAGACTGGAGAGCTAAAGACCCAAAAATCCAGAGTGAATTATTCATTTTTATGCTTAGATTAAGTGAAGCAGGAGCAGCTGGGTAGAAATGTAATCGGAGGGCTGGAGAGATGGATCAGTGGTTAAGGCACTTGCCTACAAAGCCTAAGAATCTGTGTTTGATTCCCCAGTACCCATGTAAAGCCAGAGGCACAAGGGGGCACATGCATCTGGAGTTTGTTTGCAGTGACTAGAAGCTCTGGCACGTCTATTCTCTCTATCTACCTGTTTCTCTCTCTCTCTCAAATAAATAGATAAAATATTAAAATAAAAAAAAAGAAATGTGATTGGCTAGAAAGGGCACACTGCAGTGTGGGTGCGAGTGAGGAGTGAGCACGTGTGCAGGACAGCGCGTGTGATCAGGCATGATCACACTCTGTCAGCTCCTCACCTGATCAAGCCCTGCCCATCCCCTCTGAGCATCCAGCTTTCGGAGGAAAAGCCATATTGGGTTACTAACTGGCAAACTGCAACCCTGCTTTAAGTATACCTGTAAAAGATTCTCCTAAGTTAGACTTGCGTGTTACTGACCCAACACAGCCTGCAGAATGAGACTCAAATGTGTTACTGACCCAAAACTGCCTGCAGAATGAGACTCAAATGTGTTACTGACCCAACACTGCCTGCAGAATGAGACTCAAATGTGTTACTGACCCAACACTGCCTGCAGAATGAGACTCAGATGGCTGTGGCTCAGTGACCACCAATAACGCTTGGGAGGAGGGCCTTCAGGGAAATGGGAACATGGGAAAAGACGTATTTCAACTTACGCTAAAAAAATAAGAATAATTAAGGGCTGGAGAGCTGGCTTAGCGGTTAAGGCACATGCCTGCGAAGCCTCAGGACCCAGGTTCGATTCTCCAGGTCCCATGTAAGCTAGATGCACATGGTGGTGCATGTGTCTGGAGTTTGTTTGCAGTGGCTAGAGGCCCTGGCATGCCCATTCTCCCTCTCTCTCTCTGTCTCTAATACATAAATAAATTAATTAATTAATAAAAGTATATTTTTTAAAATTCAAAAAATGTCCTGTGGCATCCAGCCAGACATGTGTAGGGTGCATGGAATAGAGGTAGTCCTGTTTGGGGACAGATTTCTTGTGAAGCCCAAGACCTGGAGTTTAACCAGAAGTAAAACAACCTTAAAGTTGCATTTATTTGTTTGTTTGTTTGTTTGTTTATTCATGTGTGTGTATATGAGCATGCCAGGGTCTCTTGTTGGCTGCAAACGAATGCCAGGCATATCATGCTCCACTTTTTGTGACAGGCCTTTTTTTTTTTTTTTTTTTTTTTTTTTTTTTTGAGGTAGGGTCTCACTCTGGCCCAGGCTGACCTGGAATTAACTATGTAGTCTCAGGGCGCCCTTGAACTCATGGCGATCCTCCTACCTCTGCCTCCCGAGTGCTGGGATTAAAGGCGTGCACCACCACGCCCAGCAAGCTGACAGGCTTTGCAAGCAAGTGCCTTTACCTGCTGATCTATGTCACTAGCCTTTTATTTCTGTTTCTGAGGTGAGTTGACCCTATCACTGAGACAGCCGCCTCCCCAATGGCAAAAGGCTTCTCCTCCCCATTGCTGGGATCCCTGCAGCATGCACAGCCTCAGAGGCTATGGGGGAGAGGTTCGAGTGCCACAAGACCACTGGTGACACAGACCTGGAGTCACGGGCTAGCCCAGCCACAGGGCTGGCTCAGAGGAGAGCTCAGCTCTCCCCGACACAGCAGGTGCCAGTCATCGTCTCCACGCCCTGACCCAGGCTCCAGTGGCATGTCCCAGAGTGGCTGCAAATGTGATTAAAGCCAAGAGACAAGAGCTCAGTACAATTCAACTGTGCTGTTCTTTTAGCTTTGGCCAGGGCCAGCAACCTTGGCATTCCATGTGGGGGCATCAGTTCTGTAAGCCCCTGCCATTGTCAGCATGGAGAGACAGAGACACAGAGAGAGAGGAAGAGGCAGAGAGAGAATGGGCGTGCCAGGACCTTTCAGACTCTGTGAACAAACTCTATACACGTGCGCCCCCTTGTGGGCATGTGCGACATTGCGCCCTTGCATCACTTTTGTGTCTGGCTAAACGTGGGACCTGTAGATTTGAATAAGCATTCTTAGGCTTCGCAGGCAGGTGCCGCTAAACCATCTCTCCAGCCCAGGCTTCTTTCTTTTTGCAAAGGTTGTCAGTGCATTGGATGAGGGACCCTACTCCAGTATGGCCTCGTCCGGTGGTTTGCGTGTGAATGTATGTCCCCCATCACCTGGGGTCCAAGACTAAGCTTCCTCCCTAAATCTCCAGCAGCCAGTGGAGGAGGGGTCACTGCAGGTGGATCTTTGAGTCCATCCCTAAGGTGTGTTCAGAGACAGTTTGAGCTCTGGCTCTTGGTCCTTGCTGGTGTTGGTTTCTCTCTCTCTCTCTCTCTCTCTCTCTCTCTCTTTCTCTCTCTCTGCTGGGGATGCATGCTGGAGTGAGCCAGCTTCTTCTGCTGTGATGGAACTTCCCCTGGACTGCTTAAGCCTGAAATAAATCCTTTCATCTCATAAACTGCTCCTGGTCAGTGTTTGTCCCAGCCACGAGAAGGTCACTGCTCCGTCTCACTTTTAACCAGTTTAGATTTGCAGTGGCCCTGTTTCCAAATCAGCTCACATTTTGAGGTTCTGGAAGGGACATGGATTTGGGGAGGGGGAGACTATTCCAACAGCACAGGCCTGGACTCTGTATCAAGCGGGGCTGGGAAGGAGCTGTGCCTCTTTGAGTGATGGAGCAAAGCTGGGCTGGCTGTTCACATAGTATCACCCACCGGGCTGCTTGGTGGCGTGGGGGAGGGCGCCGGGTTTGAAATCAGGAACCTTGCATGTAAGCTTTTGCTTCGCTGTAGACCAGCTGTGTCTGTTTTGGTTTCTTCCTCTTTCACATGAGGAATAAATCCTCTTCCCTCCTTCACTGCTTAAAGTGACCAAATGAACAGGCGTAAGAAATGCCCCCCACAGCCTGCAAGCAGCAGCACCCCATGCTGGATCAGCCTGTGCTCCCCATTGTCTGGGAGGTGGCTCGATGTATGGAGTGCAGAAACCTGTGGGAAGTTCTGGGAACCAGTTGATGGATCCCAGACCTTCTACGCACCCCCACCTCACCCAAGTACCTCAGACTGCCTTATGCACTTTGGGACCAGCCCCCCCCCCCATAGCTCATCCCATCTTAGGTACCGGGCAGCAGAGCCATTCCACAAGGCATAAGATCGGAGCAGTGCCAGTCCATCCCACTGCTTTCATAGGATCCCATCAGCTGGCTTATAGACAACAGTAATGCGTGTCTCACAGTGACGGGGTCAAGATGGGACAGATTTGGTGTCTGGTGAGAGCCTGCTCCCTTGATGGCTTTTTTTTTTTTTTTTTCCTCTTTGGTTTCTCGAAAGCAGTCTCACTCTAGCCCAGGCTGACCTGGAGTTCACTATGTATTCTCAGGGTGGCCTCAAACATGGCAGTCCTCCTGCCTCTGCCTCCCGAGTACTGGGATTAAAGGCGCGCGCCACCACGCCCAGCTCCTTGATGGCTATTTGATGTAAGCTACATGTTGGAAGAGGTGAGTGAGCGCTCTGGGGTCTCTTTTGGGTGCCCCCTCATGAACTAATTGCCTCTTCATGTCCCCGTCTCCCAATATCAGTAGCCTGGGTGTGTGGGGGGGGAGTGAGATTGTAACAATGCAATCATTAGCCTGGGTGGGGGGACAGACATCAGGCAGAAATAAGCAATGTTCCTCCCTTGTCATAGACTCGCTGCTAAGGTGCATTTCAAAAGTCAGCAGGGTGACAATTATTTCCAACTACGAAGCAAAACACTAAATGTCCTGATTGAAGATGTGCAATTAGGTGACGGCAGAGCAGCCCAGATAGCCTGATTCATGGTCTAATATGGTCTTCGCCCCAGTTTAGGGGACTGTTTGCTATAAATAACTTGCTCCCTCTCACTGTGTCCTGGGCTTGCTCCCCACCCAGAATACTTCCCGGCGTGCTCATCCGTGACGCAGCCCAGGGGAGCCAGGAAGGCAAGGGATCAATGCTGGGCTGGCACATCGTCCATGCTTGGTAAACACTACTTGTTTTCCCCTTTTTACCTTTAAATTAGAGCACCCATCCCCCACCCTCCGTCTGTTCTTCAGTTACTACTAGCTACGGGTGTCTTCCAGGGTGTGTAGTGATCTGGATGTTCAGATACCAGTCAGTACCTGGGAATACAGACAGCCTTTTCTTTCTTTCTTTTTAATATATATTATTTATTTATTTGAGAGAGAGAAAGAGGCAAAGAGAGAGAGAGGGAGAGAATGGGTGCGTCAGAGCCTTCAGCCACTGCAAACGAACTCCAGACGCATGTGCCCCCTTGTGCATCTGGCTTATGTGGGTCCTGGAGAATCGAACTGGGATCCTTTGGCTTCGCAGGCAAATGCCTTAACCGCTAAGCCATCTCTCCAGCCCCGAGACAAAGCTAGTCATCCAGTCGCCATAGGCTGATGGCTTAGAACAGGACCCACCACTCTGCCTGCCCTTGGAGGCTTCTTGCTTTTCTGAATGTCTCACTTGAACACCACTCACCGCCCACTGCGTCACTGAGTGCCCTCTGCTGGCAGCGTCTTTGTCCACATCCCACGCATGCAGGCAAGCATTCAGAAGTTCTGATCGCCAGGTCTTCCCCTGAAGGCTCAGCAGACCTAGAATGGGGGTCCAGGAAGCCCCAGGACATGCCTAGACATCTGTGAAAGAACCCAAGTTTAAAAAAACCACTGACATATGCTGGGCGTGGTGGCGCACGCCTTTAATCCCAGCACTCGGGAGGCAGAGGTAGGAGGATCGCCATGAGTTCAAGGCCACCCTGAGACTACATAGTTAATTCCAGGTCAGCCTGGGCCAGAGTGAGACCCTACCTCGAAAAAAAAAAAAAAAAAAAAAAAAAAAAAAAAAAAAAAAAAAAAAAAAAAAGAACCACTGACCTAAAGGAGCCTCTTCATTTTATGGATTTAACAAAAAAAAAAAAAGAGTTACAGAGGCTCTGTGCCCCCCCCCCGCCCGTGACATCAATGAGACTGAAATTAGAATCCGGGTTCCTAACTTTTAGGATGGTATGGGCACAACTCCGTTGTGCTCTTTGCCCTGCTGTATTTCCAGAGGAAGAATGAGGCCAGAGGCCACAAAGTATCCAGCTATCCGGTATCATGCACCATGTTGTGAGGTCAGTGTAGAGGGGTCAGCTGTCAGACCTGGCCTCTGGTCCTGTTAACTTTGAGTGACAAGCCGACCCACCTCCGGGAAGTAAAATCATCTATGTAAACCACTGAGCCCAGGGCCTGGCAGGTGGCATGAAGCAGGAGTCGGGAGTTAAACTTGGCAGGTCTGAGTTCAGGTCAGTGCTCCACACTCCTGCTGTGACAGCAACCAAGGAGGCCACAGCGGATAGTATGACAGTGCATTGCAACAGTGACCCTGCAATGCCGGGCTTCGTAAACATCCGGGTGACTACTGTGACCCAGGCATGTGGGCTCCGGAGTGCCAGACCTTAAGATTTTCTAACAGAACTTCATCTTCACCTGGGAGGACAACCTGAGGTGCAGCCACCCCCTGCCAAGGTTCCCTAAGAAAGAGGCCATGAGTCACTTCTTCAAAGGCACCCTTTAAGGGCATAGCCCTGCTTTTTTTCTCTCTTTTTTTTTTTTCAGCTTTCTGTTTTATATCACTGTGATTGAATGGATCAGCAAGGAGAGCTGGCCCATTTTTTATAAGGGAAAGGAGAGACCCACAAAAAGCCAAAAATTATGACTGTTTACAGCTTACAAAAAAATATATGTTTTAAATTAGATCTGCCTTCAGAAGAGGCAGCAGCCAGTTCTGAGAAGAGCCCATGCTGAGGCACAGCACCTGGGGTGAAGGACTGGGGCGGCTCTTTTTAGGTGGCCTATGGCTGCAGAGAGATGGAGGACAGTCACCCCATTAATTCACTGACCTGCCAGAGTGGGAAATGGAGGCCGGGTGCCTCAGGAACACTGACCGAACCTTGCTGCTTCGCCTCCCTCCTTGCAGCCCTGGAGGGGAGCAGGAAGGGGCCTTTCCCACCCCGAGGACCAGCTCTAGCTGTGGAGGGAACACCTTAGTTTCCGCTACTCCTGCAGTCGGATTCCCCACCTCTTCCACGCACTCTGACTGCACTGTGGGGACTGGGTAGCGTCAGAGAGAGGCAGGCATCAGCTCTGCTCTGGGTCGCTGCACTGACCTGGAGGAAGTCATTTTCCTGTCCAGATTTTGCTTGCTGGAAGAGTCAATACTTCTTACCTCCTCTTTTTCTGCTTGAGGTATTTTCTCCTATTCACTTTTATTTTTTCATTTTTCAGTTTTTCAAGGTAGGGTCTCACTCTAACCCAGGCTGACCTGGAATTCACTATGTAATCTCAGGGTGGCCTCAAACTCATGGCAATCCTCCTACCTTTGCCTCCTGAATGCTAGGATTAAAGGCGTGTGTCACCACGCCCGGCTTTATTTTTATAAGAATTACTTATGCAGCACTTCCATAATTATAAAGGACCCACAAGTATTATTTAAAGTTCTTCAAGTCCCCAACATCTCTAGTAGGTGGGCTGTGTGGTTCCCATTCCACACACAAGGAAAGTGAGGCTCAGAAAAAGTGATCTGGGGTTGGAGAGATGGCTTCGCGGTTAAGGCGTTTTTGGCCTGCAAAGCCAAAGGAACCCGGTTTGATTCTCCAGGACCCAAGTAAGCCAGATGCACAAGGGGATGCATGCATCTGGAGTTCGGTTGCAGTGGCTGGAGGCCCTGGCATGCCCATTCTCTCTCTCTCCCCCTTTTTTTCTCTCCCCCTTTCTTTCTCTCCCCCTTTCTCTCTCTCCCCCTTTCTCTTTCTCAAATAAATAAATAAAATATTTCTAAAAAGACAAAAAGAAAAAATGACCTGCCTAGAAACCACCAGAACAGGCAGTGAGGCCTATCCTCATGACAGTGTCTGATAGCCTGGCACTAATCTGGATGTGCTGCTACGCTGTGGAGCCCAGGCCAGGCCTCTGCAAGACATAATGTAATCAAGGAAGTGAGGTACCTACAGCACACCCAGAATGTCACCCCAAGCAGGCTTTCCCCACACGGGTCCCATCAATATGCCTTGAGAACGTATAGCTGACGGAACCATCACATTCTGCATGGAAGATGCAGAAAGCAGCAGTCAGGTTCACATTGCTGGCAGAAATCACCCGACTAAGAGCAGCATGTGGGAAAAAAGAGGTTTATTTTGGCTTACAGTCTTGAGGGGGAAGCTCCATGATGGCGGGAAAAACGATGGCATGAGCAGAGGGTGGACATCACTCTCTGGTCAACATAAGGTGGACAACAGCAACAGGAAAGTGTGCCAAACACTGGCAAGGGGAAGCTGGCTATAATACCCATAAGCCCAGCCCCAACAATACTCTGCCTCCAGGAGGTGTTACTTCCCAAATTGCCATCAGCTGGGAACCTAGCATTCTGAACACCCAAGTTTATGGGGGACACCTGAATCAAACCACCACAGGTCCCATCAATATGCCTTGAGAACGTATAGCTGACGGAACCATCACATTCTGCGTGGTAGGTGCAGAAAGCAGCACTGCCACCTTCTTAGAAGAAATGGAGTATGTAAATAGACATTATTACAGGGCCATTTATATGACACAGCTTTATGGCTCTGGTTAAGTCCTTCCCGCGCATTTTCAGGCTCCTTGCAGAGCTGCAGCCTTATAGCTGATTGTGATGCCTGTCACACTCAGATCCTATAGGGCTTCTGTAGCCTTCTGCTAAGACAACAGGAATGAAATGAAGCAACAAGACGGTAAAGAAAATGCACACGGAGGCTGGGGCCAGGAGGTTTGCGGCAGAGGGCCAGCTGTTGCACAGAGAAGCCTGGTTCCTTTCCATATGCACATGTGTCCAGACTGCCACTGCAGATCATGGGCAGTTCATTTCCTCTCATGTGGGCTCCAAGGAGCCTGGATAGACGGTGCGCTGTGCCTGCCGGGACAGGAGGAACGTACAGTGAAGCCAAGCAGGCATCCAGCCAGAAGTGTGTAGGGTGCATGGAATAGGGGTCGTCCTGCTTGGGGACAGATTTCTTGTGAAGCCCAAGACCTGGAGTTCAGCCTGGGGAAGCCCAGGAGAGAGAGAGTTGCTTGAGGCAATACCAGCCCCACCAGCCCCACACGCCTTGAAAACTGACCCACTGTGTCTCTAGTCAGCTCTACCCCATCCATCCATCAGTCCGTCCATCCATCCGTTCATCCACCCTCCCGCTGATACTGCTTTCTACTCATGAACATGAGGACACGTCACGACATCAAGGACTAGCTGTCATCAGGAGATCTTGGAAGAGATGTAGCTTAGCCTAGTCCAGGGATTACTCACCAGTCTCTGCATCTCGGTGCCATGCTGGGACACAGCCTCCAGGGGCCAGTCTCTGTGGCAGGGCTGTAGCCTTAGAGGGTGTCCTTTGAGATGACCCTGTCCTCCTTCCAATTGCCACTCATTAGCCCTACTTCCTTACTCCTGCCTTATGGAGTCACACTAGTCAAGTCTGATCCTTTTGAGCGTGAACTCTGAAGCCCACAGTCTCCCCACTGTGTACCCTGGTGGCGTGTAAAACGGTTTTAGGTAATGCATGGGCAATGTTGTTTTACTTTCTTATAGTTACTCTTACTGCTGTCTGTATCACAGCAAGCAATAATAGTTTCTCATGAAACACTTCCTTGCTAATGTTTACATAGGCCAGTGAGCTGATCTGAAGAAAAGTATTAGGTGAACAATACAACACATACATGCGCGTGGCAAAAATTCAAATGGGAGGCTAGAGAGATGGCTTAGTGGTTAAGGCACTTGCCTGCAAAGCCAAAAGACCCAGGTTTGACTCCCCAGTACCCATGTAAGCCAGATGCACAAAGGGGCGCATGCATCTGGAGTTCATTAGCAGTGGCTGGAGGCCCTGACACACCCATTCTCTCTGTCTCTCTCTCTCTCTTCCCCTGCCTATTTTTTTTTCTCTCTCTCTCTCAAATAAATAAAGAAAAACAAAATATTTTTTAAAATTCAAATGGTGTTGAGAGACGCTGCATTGGATGGAACCCCTTCTTGGCCCTCTTCCTACTTTCCTGTCACTTCACTCTTACTTGATCATGGATGTCATATCACTGTCACTGCCTTCAGGAACTGCTGCTCTCCTTGACATATCTTGTCTTCACCAAGTGTCAGACCCCATGCAGTTATGGGTGGGCCATCTCTTTAGTATGTCCTGCTTCACATGTGAGCGTGTCTTCCCCGCTTAGTTAAAGGAATCTGTTTGAGAAGACACAGGAAGGCACAGGAAGTTTGAGCAGTGTGTCTCAGGTACGATAGTTAATATATGTAAAACTGAAAACTGTTGTTGCTTTCGGTGCCAAGGAGTTCCCAGCATCCTGGATCTCTTCCCAGCCCGGTGCAGGAAGAGTGGAGAAGTGCAGGGGTGAAAACTGGCAAGATGCGCCCCGGGCGGATGGCTGGCCTTGGTGGCTCCTCTGTGGCCGGTTGCTGTAAACAGCATGCCTATTCTTCGAGCCACCCCCAATGAAGTGCTAAGGACCCCTCAAGCCTGAGTCTTTCTACTTCTGCCCTCCTCTTTTCCTCGCCCCTCTCTGATTCCAGCGGGCACCACTTTATCCCTGTACTCCTGCAGTGGTCTCTCCCCTTCCAGTCCATCCAATCATTGCATTTCCTTTGTATCCTCTTAAATACGGTACCTCCCCTATCACACCTCGGTCACCAACCATCGCCAGCTCAAGTCGCCATGGCTCTTGAGTCATCGGTGCCATACCCTCAGTATGAAATATGGAATCGAAGCCACCACTCAAGGCTTGCTGTTCTTTAAGCCTTCCCACTCTTCCTGGCTTGTTATTCCACAGTATAAACTCTGGCAAAAGTTCTCTGCTCCTTGAATGTCCCAGGGATCCTCACTGCTCACGTGGAGGCTCCTCCAAGCCACCAAGGCTGAACTGTCACACATCATACACGCAGCCACAGGCCTCAGCAAATCCACCCTTTCTCCCAGTCCCACACTTCTGGTGTGCACAGTGCTTGTGGAAGTCCACGTGTGGTCGCATCACGTACTGTCCTGCTCCTGTGGACTGGGAGGCCCTAGAGGGCAGGGGAAACATACGCTTTGATTGTTTAATTTCTATATGATTTTTAAAAAGATTTTCTTATATTTATTTATTTACTTATTTTTATTTATTTGAGACAGAGAGAGGGGGAAAGAGAGAGAGGGAGAGGAGAGGGAGAATGGGCACGCCAGAGCCTCTAGCCACTGCAAACGAACTCCAGATGCGTGCGCCCCCTTGTGCATCTGGCTTACGTGGAACCTGGTGAATCGAACCGGGATCCTTAGGCTTTGCAGGCAAATGCCTTAACTGCTAAGCCATCTCTCCAGCCCTATATGATGTTTTTGAAGTTCAGCAGTTTCTTTTTAAAAAGTATATTTTATTATTTATTTATTTATTTATTTATTTATTTGAGAGAGAGAGAGAGAGAGAAAGAGGCAGGGGAGGAAGGGGAGAATGGGTGTGCCAGGACCTCCAGCTGCTGCGAACGAACTCCAAATGCATGCACCCCCTTGTGCATCTGGCTTGTGTGGGACCTGGAGAATCCTTTGGCTTTGCAGGCAAACCGCTAAGCCATCTCTCCAGCCCCGCAGTTCAGCAATTTCTAAGCATGCATGTAAGACATAATAATCAAACAAGGGTGGTTAGCATTTGTACCTCCCCAAATGCTGGTTAATTTGGACCACTCAGACTCCTTTTCCGTGTACTTCAAAACACATGCCTAGGTGGCCGTGGACCACAGTCACCGTGCTATGCTGTAACACCAGAACCAGCGCCTCCTCCTCAGTACGCGCCAGCACCTAAATCCCGCCTCCTCGCCCCTTTTCTTCCTAGTCTCTAGCGACTGTCCTAGCCTCTTCTACAGGGTCTTGGTCTCCGCCTGTGAGTGAAAATGTGCGGTACTTACAGTCGCAGTCCTTCACATCTGTGCCCTTCACGACCCCCCCCCATTCATAATCTCCATGTTGATGATAATAAGCTCCCTGTGTAATTCATCCTGTGGGGGCAGGGGAAGGTTGCGGGGGCGGGGGGGAGGAAGCCATCTCCCACTGTGCCTGGAGTTGCATACCAAGTGCACTCAGGTGACACGTGAAGCTGAGACATGAAAGCACACTGTCCAGTGTGAAGAGCCACGGGCATGAGAGAGAGGCCGGGGCGGGAACATCAACCTTAGTGATTTTCAGTATCCTTCCGCTTCCATACTGGAGGGTCCTGGGCATCCCTGGTCCTGAACAAAGCTTCAGAGAAGATACGTACACAGAAGATACACATGCAGCTTCAACCCTCCGAGCATTCATGCTCCTGGCGTGAGTCAGGTCTCCGTCACTTGCTGCATTCGGATAACTTAACACATGCCATAGGGACAGATGCCAGTGACCAAAATGAGCAGACAGACTGACCACACTGGTTTCCGAGAAGGTCACAGGGCCTGCATAAAGCAGAAACCCTTTCCAGGGGTGGATACGGCTGCCCTGCGGCCAGGATGGAAGGAGGAACGTGGGGAGTAAGCCTTTTAACTGCAGCTCTGGCCCTGGGAGGGAGACAAGAGCAGAGAAGTAGAGCCTGAGAGACCAGGACTAAAGAATCTTTGTAAACTCTCAGTAGACAGAAAGTGCTCAGTATGAGTTCTAGACTGTTCCTTGCTCAGAAATTTCTTCATCCTTAGAAGATAGGAAAACACCCACTCACATGATAGAGACCAGGTCCATGGACGCGTGTCCATCATCCCCAGGCATCTGACAGTGGGGAGGGCTTATCCCCACCGCCCACCCTGGCTGCTTTAAGGACTGCAGCCCAAGTTTCTGCCTCTTGCAGCCTGTCCTCTGCTGTCAATCATATGCTGCAGTGAGAGGCTGAGGGTCTGGCTGGCTGTTTCTAATGGTGTTTTGGGCCAATTGCTAGAGATCTACTCTGACTATAATTTGAAGTAGGCATCTTTTTATTTATGTATGTATGTATTTATTTATTTATTTTTGAGGTAGGGTCTTACTCTGGTCCAGGCTGACCTGGAATTAACTATGTAGTCTCAGGGTGGCCTCGAACTCACAGCGATCCTCCCACCTCTGCCTCCCTAGTGATGGGATTAAAGGCGTGCGCCACCATGCCCAGCCTGGCCCAAAGGCATTTTAAAACTTTATTTATTTATTTATTTATTATTTAGCTGGGAGCCAGAGAGGGGAGACAGAGCAGTCATGGTCTGCGCCCCCCACGCCATTGCACCCTTGCGCGTCACTTTGCATCCCGTGGGACCTGGAGATTGGAACGCTGGACATTGGAACATGCATTCTTTTGCAGGCTTTTCCCATCTCTCCAGCCCCAAGTAGGCATCTTAAATACAGCTGGGAGCCAGCAGGGAGACAGAGAGTCATTGAATGCGTGAGCTGAGTTTGAATGTGCCGTGGGCTATGGAGATAGATACAGGAGGGCAGCATGGGACAGGCAGTGAGCAAAGAGACTCTGAGAATGAGGGTGCCTCTTCAAACAACCTGGCTCCAGAATGGCTTCCAGTGAGGACGGTCTTACATAAAGGAGCCCTAACTTAGGGCAGCTTCAGAGTTAACCTGCCAGACTTAACAGCGTTCCTTAGACCACCCTCCCCACCCCCAGGTCTTCTGACATTTACTCTTGCTCCTGCCCTCAGCCAGTACCCTGCATAGTCTCAACTGCACGTCACCTTCCTGTGTAGACACGGACATGGAATCAGTCAGAAAGCTCCTTCATACCATAGGGATGGATCACGTGCCACAGTGAGTGGCAAGGAATGGGACCCACGGACTGAGAACTGTAGCTGGCTTACAGCTAGTCATGCCTATACAGGGTGTCTACACAGGGTGTCTGAAGCCAGAATGGAACTTATTCCTATGTATAGGAGGGCTGGGGAGCGAAGGTCACATGATCAGTCAGAACACACAGAATCCAGCAAACAGAATGCAGAGAGATTTTGGTTTTCTTTTTTGTCTTAAAGTGACTTTGATAATAGAATGCAGCTTTTTGTTTGTGTGTATGTGTATGTGTGTGTCGAAGTGAGAAGATGAAAAGAGGCAGGCACTGTGTCACCGCTTAGAGGAAAGGCAGCTGATAGAGCCAGGGAGGAGAGGGGACAGAGGCAGCAGAGCAGAGCTGCTGACCACACCCCTCAGCAGAGGTCCTATGGGTACAAGTGGCTTCAGGGGCCCCTGGAAGATGGCACTAGGGTCACCAGGGCAGAGCGCATGCGTCTACTTAACAGAGTTGTGCTACATTCTCTACTGCGTGCTAACTGCCAATGGTGCGTGTGCATGTGCATGAGACAGCAGCTACCAGCTGAGTGACAGCTCTGTGACTTCTCATTCTCAAGGGGACCTAAGGGCCTCTGTAATTATTCTCGTCTCCCTGGGGAAGAAACTGGGGTTTTAAAAGATCATGTAGTTTGTGGTTTGATCTCAGGTGTGTATGCGTCCTCCACAGTCATTGTCCCCTAATCCTTTGCTTTCATATAAAGACATCCATGAGCTAAAGGTGACAAAGATAGTTTTTGCCTCTGCCCTGCAAACCCCGTGTCCCCGTGAGGAAGAAACCACCTACGTGTCTAGTGGGCTCTGATGATGCTGTGAGGAAAGACTGCTTACAGTCCCAAGAGGAACCTGTTGCCCGTGACACAGCGGAGGCTGAAGGGGCAGCGAGCTGCACCTCCTGGGGTGGAGAAGAGAGAGAAGGGGGCTCTGGGAGACGGGGGATCATACTAGGACAGGCAGAGAAGGAACCTATTTCTCTGGGCTAATGTTGGTTACCTCAAAGGGAGGTGGACCGTAGAGAGCCGAAGGCCTCAGCCACACCCTCTCCCCAGTTGGGAAATTACCTAACACTCCACAAGGCCCAGGTCACTAAGCCACTGCAATTCCCCCAGGTATCATCCAGCCCTATTTGGCAAAGTTTGTCACCCATTACCACAAAGAAAGCATCACCTCTTTTTCATCTCGGAGAGAGGGGCGCTATGGCTGTCTCTGCATACTGGCAGGTCGGGTCCTGCAGCCATGGGTGGGAAGGTCAAGCAGGGAGGGAGGAGGCTGGCCCAGGGTGACGCTCAGGTTTCCTTTTACCTCTGAGAGGGTGTCACAAGCAGCAGTGTGGACAGGTTGATGATTCAGAGGTGGCACGCCAAGCAGGAATGGAAGGAGCGAGGCTGATGGCAGGGTTTACAATTGGAGAGGAAGACTCAGAGGAAAGAAACCAGGCTGAGGCAGTGATAAGCAGGTGGAGCCAGCTACGCACACTCTGGCTGGGGCCCTGTCACCTCCCTGATGTTCCTGGACACTGGGGTTAGACTGACCCCTGGGGATAGAGACACATGCAGGGAACTGACATATAAGTCGCTTCAACTTTGCATCACGGGCCTGCATTGAGAAATAGAAAGGAGTTTTTGTTTTGTTTTGTTTTCAACTAAGCTATTGTAAAGTCAACAAAACTAGCATACTTTTCAACTTGCCCAGTGTGCCCACTGCCTGCCCTCAATAAACAGCATTGTTCTTGTTCTTTTTAAGGCTGCCGTACTCTTGGGCCATTAAATGGTTTTCCCTGTCCCTTTGTCCTTTACAATAATGTCCTGAGGAGAAGGCTGTCGGAAGCACTGGGCACCTTATGAATGAGGCTTCTATGTGAGGCCATGGAAACAACCTGCCCTCACCCCTCATATTTTTCCCAATGCTGGCGCCCCACATCTGCCCAGGCTCCCAACCCAAGACAGCTGCCACCTCTCAGGAATCAGCCCCTGCTAAGGTGGGGCTGATGCGTCAGCACTTTAGATGAAGTCCCCCTAAGGGCTGGGAGCACTGAAGATCCCGAAGAAGGCTTCTTTTCCTTCACAGCAGCAAAAATACACAACACAATATTTACCATTCTAGTCACTGCTAAATGTGCCAGTCGGGGATGTTAAGTGGCTTCACAATATTGTCCACCCCTGTTTCTCAAGATCTTCATTCCCCTAAGCCAAAACTCTGAGACTATTAAACATTAACCCATGTTCCTCCCTTCTCCAATCCTGCAGCCCCTGCCTTCCACACACCTTCTGTCTCTGTGAATTGGCTTATTTTAGGTATTTCACTCAAGTGGAATCACACGATATTCATTCTTCTGTGATTGGCTTATTAGACTGTGTGGCTGATTCATCCACATTGTAGAATAGGTTAGCGTTTCATTCCTTCTTAAGGTTGGATAATATTCCTCCAGGTGTGTATTCCACATTCTGCTTCCCCCTTGCTCTCTGGATGGAAGGGAGGCCTCTCCTTGCTTCACTCAGACACTCGTGGAGATCCAGGCAGGGTGAGGATTTCGATGTGGGGGTCTCCACTGCCCACCCTGCCAGCCATGCTTGGAGGTAGCCCATTGTCTGCTGATGGGCATATGGTAACTCAGGGCTTCAGTCAGTGCATGAACAGTAACAGCTACACTACAGTTCCTCACCTGGATAGGTATGGGCCTGGATATTTTTTATTTATTTATTTATTTGTTTTGGTTTTGCGAGGTAGGGTTTCACTCTAGCTCAGGCTGACCTGGAATTCACTATGTAGTCTCAGGGTAGCCTCGAACTCATGGTTATCCTCCTATCTCTACCTCCTGAGTGCTGGGATTAAAGGCATGCACCACTACACCCAGCTTCTTTTTATTTTTTTATTTGAGAGAGACAGACAGAGAGAAAGAGCTAGAGAGGTAGATAGAGAGTGGACATGCCAGCAGCCTCTCAGCCGCTGGGGACGAACTCCAGATTCGTGCTCCCCCTTGTGGTCAAGTGCAGCATTGCGCCTTTGCATCTGGCTAAACGTGGGACCTGGAGATTGGAACTGGCGTTCTTAGGCTTGGCAGGCAGGCACCTTAACCTCTGAGCCATCTCTCCAGCCCCAGGCCCTTCCTTTCTGTAAAGTGTGAAGTGGGTTGTGGGTGTTTGTTCTTCTACTTTCACGTATTGCACAAGCCCACCAGTGTCCTGAGAGTACGACCTCAGGACCAAGGCAGAGCAGACCTCGGAAAGGATTTAGGTCACGGAACGGATGCACTAGAGGAGACGTGGAGTGCGGAGCTGAGGTGTTCTGCTTCTTGGTCTCTTGGCTGGAAAGCAGACAGAAGACTGTGTTTGGAGGTTGGGTTGAATGGTTAAGTTATGAAACACTCTGGACTCTAGCATGCGGTGTGAACTGCCATGATTGTGTTTCATGTCTTTGTACTTTGTGCTGAGATGACATTGTGCAACTGAGTGTCTCGTCCATTTTGCTTAGTGAAGAATTCTTCACAGCTTTAATAAATACACTTACATAAATTTAAGTTGGTGCCCACAGGCTCTCTCTGGGTGTAAATTGTCAACCTTGGGCCTGTCACATGGCAGATCTCAGCCGTGTGGCAGCATGCAGCGCCTCTCAGCTCTCCCAGCTAAGTGCGTGCTTCAGAAGCACTCAGACATGGATAGCCAATCCATCCCTCCGTGCCTATTCCCGTCCTAGGAACGCTTCCCTGGCATGGCTTCTGCTCACGAGGAACGAGTGTTCCCCAGTGTGCAAACATCAGTAACCTCACACATGGTGGATTTCATGAACTCCCTGGAACTGACTTGATATGATATCGCCATTTTTATTTTTCCCAGGACTTAGCGAAACTTTATCAGTGGGGTTCCAAGCTATAAGAAAACAAATGCGGTGGTCCCTCTTCTCAAACCATCCTGGGCAGAACCTAGTGTATGAAGTTGTGAAGAGCCTGTTGGGTTCGGCGTGTAGTTTCTGTTCATATTCCACCAGACTGGCTGCCTGTGCTTCATTCTCCTGGGTCAGACCCCTCAGCCTGAGCTAACATGCCAGTGGTATCCTTCAAGAGCCCCACCACTGCCTTCCCCACGCTGTTCCTATGCCCTCCACAGCCTGGGAAGCCTAAGCCCTGGTGCAGCCCTATAGGTTGTCTATTCTTTTTTAAAAATTTTTTTAAATTTTTTTATTTATTTATTTGCATTAGAAGAGAGGCAAGAGAATAGGAGGGCCTGCAGCCACTGCAAACAAACTCCAGATGCATGTGCCCCTTGTGCATCTAGCTTACGTGGGTCCTGGAGAATCGAACCGGGATCCTTTGGCTTCGCAGGCAAATGCCATTTCTCCAGCCCTGTCTATTTTTTTTAAAAATATTTTATTTTATTCATTTATTAGAGAGAAAGAGATAGCGTACCCAAGGGCCATCAGCCATTGCAAATGAACTCCAGACACATGCACTACCTTGTGCACCTGACTTACGTGGATGTTAGGGAATCAAACCTTGGTCCTTATGCTTGGCAGGCAAATACCTTAACCACTAAGCTATCTCTCCAGCCTAAGATTTTTTTCCTTAAATTACTTTTTTTCCTAATTTTGACAATTTCATATATGTATACATTTTGACCCTCCCACTTACCTTTCTCATGCTACTTCCATGCCTTATTTATTTTAGTTTTAAAGTTTTTACTTCTTTTTGACATGTTCAATTGGAGTGGGGATAAGATTAAAACCCTGGGCTGATGGCTCAGCCGTTAAAGGTGCTTGCTTGCGAGGTCAGCCTCAGCACCCACACACAGCTGGACACAAAATGGCACATAGAGTTTGTTTGTGTCTGAAAGAAATCCTGGCATGCCAACAATACACATGCCAACAACACACACGCACATGCGTGCTCATGCAAACACACACACACACATACACACAAATAATTAAGTTTTTTAAGTTAAAAAAGAAATAATTTCAAAAAATAAAATAATGGTCAAAACACGAGAGATCGTTTCTTTTATGTACGAGGAAAGAGATCCAGAGGAGTAAAGTGATCTGTCAAAGACATGCAGCTAGTTGACACCAGAATCACGACTATGGATGGTTAATCTCAGCGCATGACTGACTGTGTCCTCTGCAAGCCTGTCTTGTAGTTGAGCAGGTAAGACATATGTAAATGAGCAGATACATGGAAAATGCAGAAATCCCACACTGATCCCTGCCGTATGTACCCAGGACCCTTCCCACTCAGCTCCTCTAAATATTGCAGTCTTGAATGTGAACATGGGCTCAAAGTAGGATAGCTAGGAAGTGGCCAGTGAGAGAAGGTGGCAATTGAATAGCTGGCATTGGGGCTGGAGAGATGGCTTAGTGGTTAAGGCACATGCCTGCGAAGCCTAAGGACCCGGTTCGATTCTCCAGGTCCCACGTAAGGCCAGATACACAAGGGGGCGCACGTGTCTGGAGCTTGTTTGCAATGGCTAGAAGCCCTGCAGTGCCCATTCTCCCTCTCCCTCTCTCTGTCTCAAATAAATAAATAAATAAATAAATAAATAAATAAATAAATAAATAAATAGAAATACTAAAAAAAAGAAGAAGAAAAGGTGGCACTGAAGGAAAAATGGTATTGGGTTGTAAGAGAAAGTGATAGAAAAAAAAACAGGGAAGCCGGGCGTGGTGGCGCAGGCCTTTAATCCCAGCACTTGGGAGGCAGAGGTAGGAGGATCGCCGAGAGTTCAAGGCCACCCTGAGACTACATAGTTAATTCCAGGTCAGCCTGGACCAGAGTGAGACCCTACCTCGAAAAACCAAAAAACAAACAAACAAACAAACAAACAACAACAACAAAAAAAAAACAGGGCCCAACTCCCAGGCCACCACCTAGCCTATACTCAAGCAGGGAGTTATTCACCATGCTTGGAGCACCAGCGTCTGGACGGAGTTCAGGGAAGTCACCTTAGGTGTTTGCAGCTCCAAGAGCTTGTACTTTGGCCTCTGTCAGTGTCTGTACCTCCTCTGCCTTCCAGCCCTACCCCAACAGTGAGAGTGGAGGTCTTGGCCCACCCAAGCTGGTATTTGACATTTCCAAGGTCCCAGGATGACAGAAGGGGCCCACTTGCATGGTGAACTTAGTGACACTCCCTCAGAAACTCTGTGCTACTCAAGATCCAGGCAGACACACACAGCCCTCTGGCCCCAGAAACAAGGTCCAACGAGGTGAAGGAGTGTGGCCTCGGGGCCCGTGGGCACATTTGTGTCCAGGCAGAACAGTCTCAGACAAATTTGATCTCCACTCATCCCTTTGGGCCCTCGGGTGTTTCTATGGCAACGCATGCTTCAAAGGGATCAACCAGACAGCTTCCCTTACTATTTTTTTTTTTAAGTAATTATGTAAGGGCATTCATGCCCTCAGGGTCAGAAGGCACAAACTGACTTTGCAATGTTTGGTTAACACTTCACACTCACAGGCGGCGCCATGACTGGGTCTCAGGCTTGTCATCAGTAAGCAGCTGCCTCTTCTCAGGATTCTTATCTGAACTACATCTTATAGGCTCCTGGACCCTTTCAGCTCTAACCCATATCTTTATACAACTTAGAACAAGGGGTCTTTGGAATTAAGTGGGAAGCCAGTGAGAAAGGCTTGGGTGCTCAAGACCAGCGAACAGATCTTTAGATGGGAAGTTAGGAAACCCGACTTCCTATCGTTGTCCTTGTCCTGTACCTCCCTGGCTCAGTCTTTTCTCTGTGACCTAGTTTTGTTCATGGAGGAGCTTAATTAACCAGCTGTAAGTGACTCCATGATTTTAAGCAGGATCCTGTCACTTCTGCCAGAACATGAAGAGTCCTTCCTGGCTTCCTGGAATGAGGTTTTAGAGGGAATAGATGTGCAAATGTGGTTTAGCAATTACTGTATCCCCTTGAACTGTAAGCTGAAATAAACTCTACATTCTTTTTTTATTAATATTTAATTTTTTATTTTTTTATTTTTATTTTTTTGGAGAGAGACAGAGACAGAGAGAGAGAGAGAGAGAGGAAGACAGAGATGGGCATGCCAGCAGTGTCTCAGCTGCTGAGAACGAAATCCAGATGCATGCACCCCCTTGTGGTCAAGTGTGGCATTGTGCCCTTGCATCTGGCTAAACGTGGGACCTGGAGATTGGAACCAGCGTTCTTAGGCTTAGGAGGCAGGCGCCTTAACCCCTAAGCCATCTCTCCAGCCTTAATATTTAATTTTTGAGAGAGAGGGAGATAATGGGCATACCAGGGCCTTCAGCCACTGTGAATGAACTCAATGCATGCACTCCCTTGTGTGCATGTGTGACATTGCATCCTTCTATCACTGTGTGTCTGGCTGCATGGAACATGGATGGATATATGAACATAACTTCTTAGGCTTTGCAGGAAAGCACCTAAACTGCTAAGCCATCTCTCCAGCACTAAACCCTATGTTCTTAAGTTGCTTTTGTTAGGTATTTTATTCAGCAACAAGAAAAAGAAATAATACAGAAAATTGTTATTGAGACGTGAGCTTGTTGCTGTGATAAACCTAACCATGTGATTCATGGTTTTTAGAGCTGGTTTGTGAGAGGAATGGGGAAGAGTTTGAAACTTTGGAATAGAAAAGTCCTAGAATACTGTAAGAAGAGCTTAATGGGCCATTCTTCTGGGAATCTGGAATGTCAGAACCACTAAAGAAATGCAGGCAGTGGAGGCTCAGCTCATGAAGTCTCAGAGGGAATAAGGGTGCTGTCAGGAACTTGGCTAGAGTCAGTGCATGTGATATTATGACAAAGATCTTGATTGCATTCTGCCCGTGTCCTGAGAACTTGAGTGAAATTGAATTAAAGGTAATGACCTAATTTGTTTGGTAGTGGAAATTTTGAGGCAGGACAGCATTCATACTATGACATGGCTACTGTTGACTGCTCTTTCTTATTCAAATCTATAGTGAGAGAGGGCAACATGTGAAACAGAAAGATATGAAAGATGGAAGGTTTGACAACAAAAGTATGAGCATGTTTAAAGATTCCCTCAAAAAGCCTGCTGAGAAAGCTGTGTGATTTTAAAGAAAAACCCTGTGCTCTGTACTGCACCAGCAGGGGCTGGAGAGAAGGTTTGCCCTATGGGGCTGGAGAGATGGTTTAGTACCCATCTAAAGCCACATGCCTGCTTTAAAGGACCGGGAGGCAAGTTTGATTTCCCAGTACCCTGAGACTACATAGTTAAAGCCAGATGCACAAGGTGAGTGTATGCATCAAAAGTAAAATAAATAAAAAAATAAAGTGGCTGGAGGCCCTGGAATGTCCATTCTCTCTATATATCTGCATCTCCCCTTCACTCAAGCAAATAAATAAAACTTTTTTTAAAAAAGAAAAGAAACAGTGCTCTAACTGGGTATGGTGGTGCACACCTTTAATCACAGCACTCAGGAGGCAGAGTTAGGAGGATCACTGTGAATCTGGGGTTAGCCTGGGCTAGAGTGAGACCCTAAAAAAATAAAAAGAAAGAAAGGAAGGAAAGAAGGAAGGAAGGAAGGAAGGAAGGAAGGAAGGAAGAAAAAAAGAAAAAAGGAAGAAAGAGGAGAAAGAAAATAGGCTTTAAGGCAAGATCCCGCTTTTTGATTGAAGGCTCTACCATATAAGAATGAAAATGTTTTTGAAAGAGAATCAGAGTGGAGAATGTGGAGAAAGCTGCAGAATAGGTTCCCTGCTAGAATAAACAAGTGCCAAGGAAAATGTTTGCATACATCTGGCAACCAAGACACAAGGACTCTATAGGACACGTCATAAGCTGGCAGCAGAATTTGGCACCTGGTAGTGGTTCTGAAGACAAAGAAAGATTGAGAGAGTCATGGAGTCTCTTTCTACAGCTCCAGCAACCAGCAAGCTATTGAGGCCAGGCAGTATGTGACAGTGTGAGAGTCCTGAGAAGAAGGTCCTGAAAAGCTGCTATGTAAAGCTGTGAGGGGGAACCTTAAGTTGCATTGGAACCACCAGGTTGCTGGTGATGCCAGAGCCACGGTATGTCTGCCGAGCAAAGTGCGTGGACTGGAGCTGCCCGGGAACGAGGTTATGTGTGCTGAAGGCAGCAGAGCTGGAGAGCTGATTGGATGTTTCCACCGTGAGCCTCAGATGTTGGACATGGAGCTGAAACACTTGGAATTTTCTGAGCTGGTTTTAATCTTGCTTTTTGGTCTGATCTCCCCTTG
Source organism: Orientallactaga sibirica (assembly GCA_036365145.1). NCBI lineage: Eukaryota > Metazoa > Chordata > Mammalia > Rodentia > Dipodidae > Orientallactaga > Orientallactaga sibirica. Next base: position 6,805,720 of record JAEOAD010001268.1, read on the forward strand.
AAAAAGCCCAGTTACTCCTTTTGGACTGGGGATATTTATTCTAGGTCATTGCATATGGGAAGTATGTAGCTTTGTTTTGTGTGTGTGGAATATTGGTGTATGGGCACGTGCTTGCCCCAGTGCACATGTAGAATAAAGAAGATAATCTCATGGTGTTTTTCCTCCCCTACCACTCTTGAAACAGGGTTTTCTGGGGCTAATGCTGGTGAGCTTGCAGTTCTCCTGGCTTTGCCTCCCATTGCCGTCGGCACGCTGGGGTTACAGGTGTGGGCACCACTTCACATCCAGCTTTTTGTGGGCACTGAAGAACATCCAACCCTGGTCAGCAAGCTTGCCAGCAAGCACATTTTAACTGTTTAGCTATCTCCCCAGCCTGGTAACTTGTTTTCTGATGTTGTAGGAGCTCACTTTGAAGAGTTTGTTTGAGTCTCAAAAGAGACTACATTTACACTTTTGAACAGAATTGGAACTGTTAAAACCTTTGGGGACTTATGAAATTGGACAGAATGCATTAAATGGCCATAAATCTATTGGGTGAGGGGGGCGCGTTAGCAGTGAAAGGTTTTGCCTTAAAAGTGATATGTTTGAATGACAAGGGGTGAACTTGTGATGCTTAATCTTGGTTGTCAACTTGATAAGATTTAGAGTCACCTAAGAGATAGCCCGTTAGGCATGTCTTGAAGGAGGTTCATTAAGGCTGTAAGCCTTGCTCGAACTGCTGGTAGCACAATGCCATGTGTTGGGGTCCTGGAATAAATAAGAAGGGAAAGCTATCTGAGCACCAGTATTCTTCACTCTCTGCTTCCTGGTGCAGGGGCAGTGCGACCAGCTGCTTCATGCTCCTGCCACCATGTACTGTATCCCCTTGAACCATAGAATGAAATAAACCCTTCGTCATTCATCTGCTTTTGTTAAGTATTTCGTCACAACAACAAGAAAAGTTACTAATAAACAACAAAGCTCCCGGGCATCTTGGTCCTTGCCACCCTCATGGGTCTGCTTCCTCAACACCCTGTGCCCCATCTGAATAAAATCTTTCACTTCCTCCTTGGTTCTCCTATCTTCTCCTTCTTCCTGGTATGGCTGTCCCTGTACTCCCACTTCTTAACCTTCATTTTTCCAGATTCAACTCCCATCCAAACTTTGGCAAGTTCTTCTGTTACCCACCGTGCTTGCCTCGAGGGCACCATGTGCCCATTGTCCTGGCCTCATCTGCACAGCACACCCCACCCCCACCCCCCGCTCTGTCATATCAACCCACTGGTCTCCATTGTGGAGGCCTCCTTTCTCTCAAATTGCTAGTACCCAGCTGCGGACGTAAACCTGTTTGTGACTATGTGACTAAAATGTTTGATTCCGTCACATGTTATAGAGCAAGGAACAGGCTTTATTGGGACTACCTGGGGGTGAGGGGTGGGGAGGGTCAGGTTAGGGAAAGTCGGAGCCGGAGTGCTGTCTCTCTTCAGAGAGCATACTGTCTAGACAGCCCAGAGGGAACTCCAGGGCCAGTTTCATGATGGGTGTGGTTGTAACACACTTGTCATGAATGACTGCTTGAAGAGAGGGATGGATGGATATATGAAAAGGTGCGTGAATGTATGCATATGTATGTATGTACATAAGGATGAAGGCATAGATCAAAGGATGAATTCATTGACGGATAGAGGCATGCATCAAGGAAGGAAAGGGAGGGATGGATGGTGGGTAAGTGAATGAAAATGTTAAACTTACAAGCACATGTGTGAATATATGAAATATATATGAATATATATGAAAGCACCTGACATCTAGCGGGACCCAACTTGTATGTGTTTCTCTTTAGGGTACTTCCCTTCTCGTTCCATCTCCAACCAAGTGAAGGTTTTCAGGGGCATAGAAGGGGGTGGCTCTGTCATCGGGGGCTAAACATAGGCGCTCTGCACTCCTAGGATGCAGTGAGGAGATGGACTGGGCGGCTGGCTGTTGGACGGCTTTTCTGTCACCTTCTGTCAGCATCTTCAGGTTGTGTGTAACACGCTTTCCCCTTCAGTACTTCCTGGCACATGCTGTGGTCCTTAACGTGGGGAGGTTGGCACACCCATGTATATTGGATTGTTCCTGTTCACAACCACAAGACGGCCATCTCCCCAAACCAACTGTACAGTGCGGAACCGGGTAGGAAGTACAGGAAAGTCTGCTTTGAGTTATGGTCCACTCTGACCCCGTCACTCCCTTCCACTGTCCCTGCCTAACCTGGGCCTTCACCAGCACATGGGCCAGTGGTTCTCCAACGTGTCTCGGCTACATCTGGAATTGTCAAGATGGCATATCACTAAGTTCCATACTTTAGCAAGTCTGAGTGAGACCTAGAATCAGCAGTTTTTAACTTAGCAGCCTCAAACTACCTTGCCCAGAGCTGGCTACAGTGAAGCTGATGCTTGCTAAATGTCTGGAGGTCAGGAAGAGTGCCTGGGGGCACTTGAACCCTGTCCCCTCCTCAGAGCACCCTCCCAGCAGGCCAAGCGTGAGGAAGCAGGACTTTTGGGGGTAGTGTTCCTCTCTGGTAGGTGGCTGATGTGTGGGTGGACCTGAAGGTCTTGGGTGAGCTTCCTCTGACCTGGTAGAGGAGGGAAAATGAGTATGGGAGCCTCAGCTGAGTTCCTGCTGGAGGCTGTGGACAGATCTGCCCTGCTTTGCAACTGGGAATGTTCCATGCTCCAGGAAGAGGCAGCTTGAGAGCCGTGGAGCATGAAGCCATCCAGACATCTCCACTGGATGGGGCCACCGAGGCTGTCCACACTAGGGTAGGGAAGCGTAAAGCAGTCAGTGATGAAGGAGGCAAGAGGAGCAGAGGGATTTGGCTCTGACGGAGCGGAAGGCCTGTCCTGTTGAGTGTGGGCTCAAAGGACAAGAGCTGCTCGCGTAAGTGCAAAACCCTTCTAGATGGTTTGGGAGGAAAGGAAGCCTTTTGTACTCACGGCTCAGTACCTGCCCCACCCCCACTACATTTGTTTGTTTGTTTGTTTTCCTGCTCATCTGGTCTGTGTTTTTAGACAGAGTGGCATCCCCTGCTCCCCAAAAAGAGATCTCCAATGTCCAGATCCCCGTACGCAAGCCGGTTGCCTCTGTTTGGGCCTCTGTTGACACGTTCAGTGTCTTGATGACGTTGTGGCTGTGCTTTTGCTGGTCTTTTGGGGCAGTAGTTAGCTCCCTTCCAAGATCCTGGCCTGTTAACCTTGGAGCTCATTCCCAGAGCCTTCCTGGGAGTCTGCCTTGTCCCTTTTCTTAGCGGTCTCTCTCTGCCTGCATTGTTTTCTTCTAGATCATCGCATCTTGAGTTCTCCCTAGGAAGTTCCACTAAAAACTTAACTAACGGTTACATGAGACTTTTCAGAAGCAAAACATGAAGACTTATACTACCTTAACTTATCTTTTTTATATAAATATATATATATATATAATTTTTATTTATTTGACACGGAGAAAGAGGGAGAGAGAGACAGACAGACTGAATGGGCATGCCAGGGTCTCCAGCCACTGTAAACGAACTCCAGATGCATGCGCCACCTCATGCATCTGGACAATGTGGGTCCTGGGGAATAGAACCTGGGTACTTTGGCTTTGCAGACAAACACCTTAACTGCTAAGCCATCCCTCCAGCCCCTTAATTTATCTTTTTCAAAAAATTTATTTGAGAAAGAGAGAGACACAGAAATAGGCAGGTAGAGAGAGAGAGAGAGAGAAAGAGAGAGAGAGAAAGGGAGAGAATGGGCATGCCAGGGCCTCCAGCCACTGCAGACAAACTCCAGATGCATGTGTCCCCTTGTGCATCTGGCTTATGTGGGTCCTGGAGAGTTGAACCTGGGTCCTTTGGCTCTGCAGGCATGCACCTTAACCACAAAGCCATCTCTCCAGCCCTAATTTATCTTTGTTTAAAAAATATTTTATTATTTATTTATTTATTTGAGAGAGGGAAAGAAAGAGAGAGAGAGCGAGAGAGAGAGAATGGGTGTGCCAGGGCTTCCAGCTACTGCAAACAAATTCCAGATGCATGTACCACTTTGTGCATCTGGCTTACATAGGTAATGGGGAATCAAACCGAGGTCCTTTGGCTTTGCAGGCAAGTGCCTTAACCGCTAAGCCATCTCTCTAGCCCAATTTATCTTTGTAACAAGGACATTTGAAGAAAAAAAAATATTCCTTCCTCTACCCCCACTGTGAGTCAAGCTCTAATGGTGGAATGGGTTTAGATTTGCCAGTTCAGCTTGGAGCTCCCACCCCATTTCTCTAGTCCTGCCCTGGAGGGCAGAATCCTCCTCCACCTGTGGTCACGGGTAGCTGGCTATGGGGTCATCCTCTGGAAGGGCATCTGACCGCTGACACTGCTGCGTGCTATGTCACTAGGAGACGGGCTCTCTTGAGACTATCTTTGCACACACAGTGTGTGATTCGCTGAAGCACTCTTTGTCTGTGACCCTATCTGAGGTCTACTGCTCCAGATCGTTCCAAATCCCTAAGCTCATGTTTTATATCTCTTTTTTTTTTCTATTTTCTTGTTTCCTAGGAACGAGTGGAATATCTCTTTCTCATCATTTTTACCGTGGAAGCATTTTTAAAAGTGATCGCCTATGGACTTCTCTTTCACCCCAATGCTTACCTCCGCAATGGTTGGAACTTACTGGACTTTATAATTGTGGTTGTAGGGTGAGTACAGCCATCGCTTTTCTTTCCCTCACTGGATCTACCTGTGCTGCTTTCCTCCTGTATTCCTGCCTCCTTGATTTGGTCAAGGAAAGGATCTGTTAAAATCCCCTAACTCCCCTGAGGAGGGCCCCCAGTGTAACAGGAGGTGGGGCAAAGGGATTAGACAGCGTAACCTGTTACCATTTACATAAAAAAGTTTTAAAAAATTTTAAATCACTTTAAATTCAGACTTTCTGTCAAGGGAGTACCTGCGTACCCCTCACCACCTCGTCCAGGTGCATCAGTCACACAACTTCACAAGACACGTGTGTGTATGCAAAGACACACATATACATACAGAGAAATGTGTGGATTCACATGTGCGTATGCATGTACACACACTAATCTGAGCACTCTGACTCGAAACAGTATTCTGTTTGCAACTGAAGCAATTTTTCTGCTTTTTTAAAAAAATTTAAATTTTAAAATTTATTTTATTTATTTGAGAGACAGAGAAAGAGGCCCCAGTGGGGCCTCTAGCCTCTATAAACAAACTCCAGCCGCCTCATGCAACCAGCTTATGTGGGTCCTGGGGAATTGAACCTGAGTCCTTTGACTTTGAAGGCAAACGCCTTAACAGCTAAGCCATCTCTCTCCCGCCCTGTACTTGGACTTTTATTCCCTCTTCAGCCACATCTGATCCAGCAGCTCTCTAACCATTTCTCTACGGTATCTCTGAGCAGTTAGTTGGCCTGCTGGAAACATACTGTCCATATGCATGGGGCACAGTAGGGACACACCCTCTGCTCCCAGGCTGTTGCTACATGCTATCCCATCCCTATCCTCACCTCCACGGTGGGCCTTGGGCTGTGGCCCACAAAACCAGACTGTTCAAGAAAGCTGAGTGAAGCAAAGAAAATAGGGAACTCTGAGCCGGGCCTGGTGGCACACGCCTTTAATCCCAGCACTCAGGAGGATCGCTGTGAGTTCAAGGCCTCCCTGAGACTACATAGTGAATTCCAGGTCAGCCTGGGCTAGAGTGAGACCCTACCTCGAAAAACAAAAACAAAATCTATATATATATTAAAAACAGGGAACTCTGAAAGGCTGGCTTAGGTGATGGATAACCAAACAAAGACCAGAAGCCTCTTTCCCAAACACACTGTTCTGCATCATTGTGAAACAATGCAGTGTTAAGGATCTTAAATAAGGGGCTAGAGAGATGGCTTAGCAGTTAAGGCATCTGCCTGCCAAGCCTAAGAATGCCCATTCAATCTCCAGGTCCCACGTTTAGCCAGGTGCATAAGTGATGCAAGCGTGCAATGCCACTCTTGCCCACAAGGGGGTGCACGTGTCCGGAGTTCATTCACAGCAGATGAGAGGCTGCTGGCACACCCATTCTCTCTCTCTGGCTCTTCCTCCTTCTCTCTCTCTCTCTCTCTCTCTCTCTCAAAAAAAAGAATCTTAAATAAAATGTGGAAGGCATGAGCTCCTTATCAAGAAGTTATTGGCTTCAGCAAAAGATTCACTAAAAGATACTTAACTTAAGCTGGGCGTGGTGGTGCATGCCTTTAATCACAGCACTCAGGAGGCAGAGGTAGGAGGTTCACCATGAGTCGAGGCCACCCTGAGACTACATAGTTAATTCCAGGTCAGCCTGGACCACAGTGAGACCCTACATCAAAAAAAAAAAAAAAAAAAAAAAAAAAAAAAAAGATACTTAACTTGACAGACCTGCATATGTTGTGTGAAGTTTAATTTATTAAGACAAAGTTCTAATGACTTGATTGTTTTGTAAGGAGCCACCTTTATAGCAGCTTCCAGTGCCATTACCAGCTGGTTCCTCTGAGCTAACCTAGTACTAGTGGGAGGTGGACAGTCTTCCACGGTGGTCACCCTGCACTTATTCCCCCCAAGTCTGGTGGGGTGTCAGGAGGCTCTTGACCTAGGAGTCTCTCTTTTTTAAAAAAAAAATTTTTTTTTATATTTTTATTTTTTGGAGAGAGAGACAGATAGAGAGGGAGAGGGAGACAGATAGAGAATGGGTGCGCCAGCAGTCTCTCAGCTGCTGTGAATGAAATCCAGATGCCTGCGCCCCCATGTGGGCAAGTGCGGCATTGCACCTTTGTGTCACTTTGCATCTGGCTAAACGTGGGACCTGGAGATTGGAACCAGCGTTCTTAGACTTAGGAGGCAGGCACTTTAACCGCTAAGCCATCTCTCCAGCCCAGGAGTCTCTTTTTGACAAGTTCTTTTGCGCTGTCCTGGTGGAGACTTCTAGAATACTCGCCGCTGGTCATCTCCAGGGACCCTGGTCCTTACGGGAGGAAATGTCGCAGGACGGAAGAAAGCTGTCATAAGGGATTTCCCTGACCTCAGCCATCTGCACAGCTCCCAAGGGCCAGGGTTTCCCCAGTTCTGTCTCCTGTGGTCTGGCCAGTGCAGCAGACATGAACTTTGGGTGTGTTTGGGAGATATAAACAATACTAATGTCACTAGTTGTTAGCCCAGTACAGATCCGCCCTAGACATTGAGGAAGGATGCAGTTACAGGAGGGGTTTCACTCCTTCCACTTTTGTGAGAATGAACAGAGAACAACTAAACAGAGGCCCGGATGAGGGCTGGAGAAATGGCTTAGCAGTTAAGGCACTTGCCTGCAAAGCCTAAGGACCTGGGTTCAATTCCTAGTACTCATGTAAAGCCAGATACACAAAGTGGCTTATGCCTCTGGAGTTTGTTTGCAGCGGCTAGAGTCCCTGGCACACCTATTCTCTCTCTCTCTCCAAATAAATAAATAAAGATATTTTAAAAGAAGAAAGGTCTGAGTGGGACCGAAGAGATGCCATAGCGGTTAGGGTGCTGGCTTGTGAAACTTAAAGACCCAGCTTTTATTCCCTAGAACCCATGGTAAGCATGTAGTTTGTTTGTAGTGGCTGGAGGTCCTGGTGTGCCCATTCTCTCCCTCTGTTTCTCTCTCTCTCTCTCTCTCTCTTTCTCTCTGTGTCTCTTTCTCTCCCTATAATAAATTTTAAAAAATTCTTTTTTCAAAAGGCCTGAATGAGCTCAGAGAACCTTTGCAGCTGTCTGAAGGGAGTTGTTCCTTTGAAATTCAGATCTTTCTCAAGGCCCTGGATCTCTGAAGAGGTTGTAAAATTAACAAGAGTCTCAGGAATGCAAGCTAATGCTCCAAGGCCTAGTGGAGGCCAGGTGACCTGCAGGTCCCTTTTGTCTTAGGCAGACACTACATTTCTTCTCATGCTTATGGAAAATGTTTAGTTTCACCACACACTGCCCACTCATTCTGAGACAAGACATTGTGGAGGAACCTGAGACAGGAGCCCCAGGAGGCAGGGCCAGCCCTTTCCTGCCCAGGCCACAGGAGGCTGTGAACCACTGGCCTACGCTTGCCTATCTACTCCTTTATGGCCAGCCTTTCCTGGGATCAGCCCGGTTCCCGTCCTCTCCCTGGGCTCTGGGTCAAGAGGGTACCATTTCCAGGTGGCACATCTGAACCGCAGGGGTTATGAGCCTGATGCTTGCCCAGCTTGGGGCCCACCATAGCATTTGGGGGTGGGGTTCCCTCCTGCATCTCCCATGAGGCCGTATTTAGCGGCTAGTTTTTCTTCTTCAGGAGAATTAGTCGGAGGAGCTTTCCAGCCAGTCTAAATCTCAGCCTGTCCTTCCAACTGGAAAAAGAGCCTTCATCCCCACTGGGTGTGCCTCACTGCCTCTCTCCAGACATTCCTTTTTTTTTTTCCCCTGCCCCTTTACAGTAATGTCTGTTGGGAAATCTGCTCCCCTGTGCCTTCCTCTGTAGTGGCTTTGAAGGAAGGTTTCTTAAACCCTCGCACGAATCTGCAGGAGTCTGCCTTGCCCTGAGAAGCATGGGCCTGTGCCCTAGAGTGCCAGCCTGTTGTCTCTGATGGCCGTTCTGGTGTCATCACTCCCCAAACAGGAGGCCTTCCTTGGTCCGTTGTGAAGAAGCAGCAAGCAAACTTCAGGGGCCTCCGTGAGCCACCCGCTCCTGCCCAACCCAAAGCCGAGGGCTCCCCAGAAGGTCCCCACGCAGGAGATTCTATCCCAGACATAAAGCCCCTTCTGCCGCATTCCCAATGCCCTTGTACTACGTGGGAAAAGACACAGCATGGGCAATTTCAGTCCTTTTCACCTAGAGAGGACTCTGCCAATCATCGTCAGCAGAATGTGGTGACTGGAATATCTTCATTTGTGGGGCCTGAGGGGCCTCATGGAGGAAGTCCTGTATCACCACGGGGTTCCTGTGTCACAGGCATGTAATGGTCACAGCAGTTTTACATCTGAAGCAACAGGTTTGAGCTCCTTAAATGATGTATGCCCTGGGGGTCCTAAGAACAGGGGCCCCTGGCTCCCTGATGTCTCTGATTCTTGGGGCCCTCTAGAGTCTGCTTTCTTAAGAGCACTCATGTTTGGCTGCGGAGCTGCATCACACCAGCTGAGAACTCCCGGCCAAGCCCCACATCAGAATCCAGCCCTTGGGAACCAGGGACACTAAGTGTCTCACCCACAGCTTCTAATCTAGTAGGTGTACACTGGTCCTGTTAGCCAGGAACACCTCCTACACCATGCTTGAATTTCCTAACCTACCCAAATTAAAAGCAGACCCTTAACGAAAAAAAAAAAAAACAAATCCTGAGCTGGGGTAGGCATATAAAGAGAAGAAAACCTCAGATAACTGCTTCTTTCACAAAATAGTATTTTGTGAACATCGTGTCCGCCAATAAGCGCATGTCTTTCTTCCAGGAAACAGTGGGAACAAAATCTGGTTTGCATTTGGAATGCCGTTTCACCAAATGCTAAATGGTCTCCATTTCCTCAGGTCTCAGGAATCTAGATTTCGGTAGAAAGACCTTTTCCTTTGTGGACCCACTCCTCCAATCACCTTCTGCCTGGGAGTCAGGGCATGTGATTGAAACCCAAGATTGAAACCCAAGCTGAGGGAAAGAGCACTTTAGATTTGGTCCAACCAAGGCTGCCAAACTTACATGGTTTTTTTTTTTTTTTTTTTTTGAATATGTGGGTGTGCTGGGGTTGAATCTGGGGCCATATGAATAGTAGGGACAAAATCCCTTCTAGGTAGAGTCCAGGTTCAAAGTCTTACCCCAAGGCAGCACAAGAAGCAGGGAGGAGGGTGGCTGTGCTCTGGCATCCACGGCAGAAGCACAGGGTCTCGGCCACTCAGCTGTGGCCTTGCTGCGGGAGCTGTTCCACTGCCATGGGGGACAACGGGGCGGGGGTTGGGGGGGAGTTTTAAATCCATTATCCAGACCGAGTCACTCGTTGCCTAACCTTTCCTGACTGAACATCTGCAGAGCTCAGCCTTCAGCTGCACCTGGACCCCTGTCCTTGGGACCCGTTCCCTGGGGCATGAGTCATTTAAGGAGCTCAAGCCTGCTCCTCTGCCCATCACTTGCCTTTGCCACGGGTGCCCAGTTCTGATACAGGACTTCCTCCATGACCCCGGGCCCCATTACGCAGATACTCCACTCCCCACATTCTGCCCATCACGATCGGTAGAGTCCTCTCTAGGTATAAAGGGTAGAGGTGGCCCATACTGTTCAGTTTCACATTTTTCTTGATCACTACCAAAAGCCTTGAATTCCAGGTCATCACTTACCATGTATGCATCCCCATGCCCAAACCTTTCCCGTCTTTCCCTCACTCCTGAGACTTCCCCCTGTGCCCCCTGGTCCCATCTATCCAGAGGCCTAATGACATTGCCTAGAAAGCCAGATGCTATCGTTCAGCACGAGAGCCATGTCCTTACTGCGGGTCGGTCACAGCAGCAGGAAAAAAAAAAAAAAAACGCAATATGTAAATGAGTGACTAGAACTACATCCCGATAAAACTTTACTTGCAAACAGGCGGCCACCCCTGTCCTGAACCCTCAACTATATTTTTGATTGCCTTTCCCTTCCGGGCTCTCCTTAACACATGGCAGCTCCTGGGGGAAGCGGTCACTCTTTCTCTCAGGGACCTCAGTCCACTGGGTGGCGGCCGTGGGGATGCTTTCCTGGTTCCATTTTCAGTCCTTCCTCTCCCTTCCCTGAAGCCCGTGGGTCATCAGAGCCAGTCCTGATCACAGCTCTTTACTCCCCCTTGTACCTTGAAGATATTGGCTCTCTGTTCATACCAGACTCTCCACAACACTCATTTCTCAGCTCCCAGGTGCCTTCCCCTGTCTCAGCTACCCCTCCCCCCCATGGCTGAGGTCCTGCTATGACCTTGCCATCCCCAGAGTGTCACATCTAACCTCTAATCACAGGGCTTTTCTCCAGCTTCCTTGGAACTCTTACCCCCAACTGCAACAGCTCACTCATCCTGCCACCTTCTCTGTGTGTCTTCTCCACTCCCCCCACCCCACATGTTCTCTACTTGCTGGGCAGCTTAGGGCCACACTTCACCATTACAGCCTTGTACCGGCACGGACACTTGGCTGACATTTGTCTCACGCCCCTGGAAAAACCCAGACCTACATCCAATACAACTAGATGGAGTTCTTCATGGCACCTGAGGGTAGAGAAATATCCCAGGCTGGACTGAGTCTCACTTCCCACTCGTGACCACCAACCAGAAGGCAGTCCTTGGTAATACCCAACACTTCTCCCTCCTGTCCCTACTCCATGTCCTCTTCCCTTTCTTAGGTGATCCGGCCACAGCTGTGCCTCCCTCGTCACACTTCCGGTGTGCCCTTCCTTCAGATTTCCAGCCCATGCCCTTGGAGCCTCTTTCCCTGAGAAGAGATGCAGAGAATTTTCATGTAGATGTCCTTCAGGGACGCCACATCCATACCTTTATAATGTGCCTGGCTGTGTCTCTGAGAGAAAGCAGGCACTTCCCTTTTCCTTCCTACAGGAAGGCAGTTCCTTTTTTGTGCCTTGCCCTGTCTAAGGCCAGCGCCTTCACGACTCCGTGCATTCCCTGCCTGCCTTCTGAAAGTCACCAGGTCTTCACAGCCATTTCCCCTCACTCCTACATCGTCAGCCTTTCTTTCTGTCAGATGACTCACATGACAAACAAAAGTGTGTCCCTCCTAGCTACACTCTATTGGCTTCACACTCACTTCCCACGAGCCATCTGTTTCCCTGTGCTCACATTTTCCACAAACTTCCTCCAAAGAGCTGCCCCTTGGGTAAGCCACTAGCCACACATGGGTGGACAAAGAACCCAAAGCTTGTCTTATCTGAACTGAGATTTGCTGCTGTCAGTGAAAATAAACAGCATAGTGCAGACATGAGTACAAAACAAAGATGACAAATGTCTCTAATTTTTATCAATTACATGTCGAAATGATATGTTTTGGCAACATTGGGCTAGGTAAAAATATAGTATCAGGGGCTGGGATGATGGCTCAGATGTTTAAAGACACTTGCTTATAAACACCTGCCAGGGGCTAGGGAAATGGCTTAGCAGTTAAGGTGTTTGCCTGTGACGCCTAAGGACCCCAGTTTGATTCCCAGGAACCACATAACCCAGATGTACAAGGGGGACGATGCGTCTGGAGTTCTTTTGCAGTGGCTAGAGGCCCTGGAGCACCCATTCTCTTTCTCTCTGCCTCTTTCTTTCTCCCTCTCTCTGTCTCAAATAAATAAATTAATTAAATTAAAATTAAAAAAATAAAGAGCCTTTCTTAAAACAACAAACTTGTTAATAAAAAATAGGAAAAGAAAAAGGCTGCCAGCCTGGGTTCAAATCCCCAGTACTCCTGTAAAGCCTGACACAAAAAGTGGCACATGGGTCTGGAATTTGTTTACAGTGGCAAGAGACCCTAGTGTGCCCATGCACACGTGTGCTCATGTACGCACACATACATAACTCAAATAAACATACTCATATAGCATCATAGATAATTTCACCCGTTGATACTTTTGGTGTTTTGTTTTTCCAAGGCAGGGTCTCACTCTAGCCCAGGCTGACCTGGAACTCACTCTGTAGCCCCCAGTGGGCCTAGAACTCACGACGCTCCTCCTATTTCAACCTCCCGAGTGCCGGGACTAAAGGCACGTACCACCATGCCCAGCTATGTTTACACTTTCTCAGTGTGGCTACTAGAAAGATTTAAAACTCACTCAGCTGACATGGCTTGTGCTGTATTTCTTTTGGACGGAGGTTTTATTCTGTCTTCAGCTTCTTCCATTCTTCCCTAAGCCTATCCACGGGGCTCTTGCCCGTTCCCCAAATCAAATGTTTAAGAGCTCGGTGACCTTCATTGTGCTTAATCGTCCCGTCAGTTTTCTGTCTGTATCTGTAACTCTAGACAGTTAACCATCCCCTTCTCACAACTCACGTTCCCCATTCAGTGCCCTTTGCTCCATGACGCCTGCCCATAAGCCGCTCATAGTCAGTCTTTTCTGTTGGGTGTCTAGCACAGTGCCTGCACACAGTAGGAGCTCATGGTGGCTGGAGGTGTGCACGTGCCAGCACAGACACCACGTTTGGGCAGAATCTGCCCATGTCAGACTGTGCCTTCATGAGCTGTGAGTCCCGCTTGCAGCACCTCTCACTGACTTCCGCCAGCATGACTTCCGCCAGCATTCATCTGCGCTTACCAGGTGGCTGTGGTGTGCTGGCAGGTGTGGGAGATTTCTAAGGGCACATTTATCTGTACCCTGGAACAGATCTAACACAGGGGTCATCTGGAGCGAGAGGTGGGCAGTGGGGGGGGGTGGCGGAGCAGACAGTCCCCTGCACTCGCAGAGGGAAGCTGCGGCCCATGGCAGTGATGAAGGCGCCCCAAGGGACTTCCTCTGTGCCAAGACTCTCATTTTCTTGCAAAGCCAAGTGAGCTCACATCTTTCTGATAGCCCTCACCTCCCTCAGCCCTCACTGGGCTGTGGGGACCATTCCCCTTTGCGTGGTGATAACCCTAACAAATACCTGCTAACAAAATGTCAACCTACAACCCTTGGTGGGCCTCCAGCAGCCACACACGTGGCTGACTCGGCCAGTCCAGATTGCGTTCTGTGATTGGAGCCCAGCTGGGCAACCGGTCATTGTCCTGATGGCCCCTCTTCCTGCTTTCTTCTAGGCTTTTTAGTGCAATTTTAGAACAAGCAACCAAAGCGGATGGGGCCAACGCTCTAGGAGGGAAAGGGGCTGGATTCGATGTCAAGGCGCTGAGGGCTTTCCGCGTGCTGCGCCCCCTGCGGCTGGTGTCTGGAGTCCCAAGTAAGTAGAGCGCTTGTTCCTATTGACTTCCTTGCCTTGCTATGATGTGCCTCTTCCCTTTGTGAACTGCCAGGAGCACTTTGCAAAGGGACCCGCTTTCCTGTGACTTGGAGGGGCTTTTTCATTGAAAGAACTGCAATTCTGATGCAAATGCATCAAGCACAGGAAGCTCAGCTTCTGGAGGTGCCTGGAGAAAGTTCCAGTAGTCACACAGCCAGAGGAAGGCAGAAGGCAGCCTGCAGAGAGACAGAGTCCCTCAGCCTCTAGCAAGCCCCCCCCCATGTAGGGTGGGGGCTGGCACTGAACAAGTGTGCAGCAGGGAAGCCAGGAGACTAACACAATTTGGGCCAGTGAGATCAACCCTCCTTGCTGTATTGTTCCGGAGGACATCAAGGAAGCATTCACTGGCCATTCTCAAAGCTCTTTCTTGTGATTTACCTGGTCCTTCCTTCCTCCCACATGCAGCGGGGCATTCCAGGGTGCGGTGTGGGGGGGCTTATTACAGACACCTGATACTGGCCATCGGTGAACTGGTTTCTCCCAAGGACTGGGATCCAGCTTTCTGGACTGGGGATGGTGCTGTAGAGGGACGCTGCCCACTGGGATATCCACCACGTAGAAAACTCTACTTCTGGGCTGGAGAGATGGCTTAGCAGTTAAGGCACCCCTGTCTGCCAAGCCTAAGAATGCTTGTTCGATCTCCAGGTCCCACGTTTAGCCAGATTGTAAGGTGACACAAGGGCGCAATGCCACACATGTCCACAAGGGGACGCACATGCTTGGAATTCGTTCACAGTGGCTGAGAGGCCGCTGGCTCACCCATTCTGTCCTCTGCCTCTTCCTCTCTGTCTCTGTCTCTGTCTCTCTCTCTTTCTGTCTCTCTCAAATAAAAAAAAGAAAGAAAACTACTTCCTCCCTCTGTGTAAGTACTCTAGGCCCCAGGCACCCTCTTTGGCTGTAGCAGACCCTAGCCCATCCCCTCCTAGGGTGGCAATCTCTGGAGGACTCCTCCTGCTCTCCTCGCTCACCAGCAGCATCTGTGATACTGGGGAAGAACTCTGGGCTTGAGACTTTACAGTTGAGGGCAGTTCTTCAGCCTGTGGCTCCTGTGGAGATGGGGGCAGGGGCAGGGGACCGGAAGCCTCCTCTGAGCACACAGGCCTCCAGGCCTGTGCTGTATATATGTCCCAAGCACCTGGTTGCATTTATGTTACTTGGTGATTCTTGGAGGCATAGGACCCCAGGAACAGGAAGGACTCTATCAAGTGGCTTATCCCTTTCTGTATATGAGCAGATGGGGGAAGGATTTCACCATGACTTTAATTGACTAGTAGCAGAGCCAAGGCTAGACCAGGATCTCCCACTTGCCAACCCCAGCTTCTTTGCTTACCATACCAACTCCTTTAAATAATGAAGAACTTGGTTGTCTTAGATTTTTACATAGATCTCCTGCTTCTTCAATTAGAGTAAAGACCCTTTAAAGCCCTGAATTATGGGCTGGAGGGATGGCTTAGTGGTTAAGGAGTTTGCCTGCAAAGCCACAGGACCCAGGTTCAATTCTCCAGGACCCATGTAAGCCAGATGCACAGGGGACGCATGCATCTGGAGTTTGTTTGCAGTAGCTGGAGGCCCTGGCATGCCCATTCTCTTCTTTCTCTGTCTGTCAAATAAATAAATAAATAAAAATAAAATTTTTTTAAAAGCCCAGAAACATGCCTTGTATCATCCCAAGTTTCAGTGCAGTCCTTCGGTTGGATGCTAGCCTGAGTTGGGGAATTTACTAAATAAGTGAAAGCTGGAGGTTGGCTGTTTCCTTTGTAGGGAGGTTCCCTGGGCAGAGATTGTAGAGTTTCTCAGGCAATGGCGAGCTAAGCCTGACAGGCACAATTAAAGCAAGCACTCTCTTGACCTTGGGGATTGACCTTGACCATTCTGGGATGCTTAGGAATAAGAGTGGTATATATGATGGCCTGTGTCCAATTCCATTTTTGTGATGATTTGGGTGTGATTATTTAGCCTTGCATAACTGGGTAGATTGAGGAGAAGGGAGGGTAGGAGTGACTTTGAACATGACTTTAACCAACTTACAAAGGCACAAACAGTGTGTCCGCGAGAGAAGCTATTTGTCAACACCAGACTCCCACCACAAGGCTGCCGCGGACGTGATGACTCTTACACTCTGTCACTCACACAGGACCTCTCACACTGTGGGAGGTGTCAGAACTTATCGCCCCAGGGGACTTTGGCAGCTTAGTACAAGAGCGACACCGCTCGCTGGGCTTTTGTTGCAGGAGCCTATGATGCCAAATGCCACGTGGCCTGCAAGCAGACATGTGACTTCAGAATCGGCCACCTGTGTAGATCACGATGTCCTTATGGCCTAAGGAAGCTGCTCCGAGAAGGTGCCTGGAGTGACACTCCACAAGCATCCCCGCGTTATGCTTGTATATGGCTCACTTCCCAGCTGCTCCGATGCCGTGGACCAAAGTCACTTGCTCGCACAGCCAACCTCCAAGATGACGGGACCAAGAAGTGGAGGTGGCTCTCCATACTTATGGTTCCTCATCGCAGGCTTCAACCAACTACCACCGATGGAAAATAATAAGAAAAATTATGTCCCAACAGAACACATACAGACCGCTTTGTCTTATCATTCCTTCAATATTGCACGATTGTTTTCCTAGTGTTTACATCGTGTTTGGTATCACGAGACATCTAGAGATGACTTAAAGTATAGGGGAGATATAAATAGGTCAGATGGGGGGCTGGAGAGATGGCTTAGTGGTTAAGGTGCTTGCCTGCAAAGCCAAAGGACCCAGGTTCAACTCCCCAGTACCCACATAAGCCAAATGCACAAGGGGGTGCACACATCTGGAGTTTATTAGCAGTGGCTGGAGGCCCTGGCATACCCATATTCTCTCTCTCACTCTCTCTCTCTCTCCCTGCTTATTTTTGTCTCTCTCAAATAAAGAAAGAAAGAAAATAAAAGAAAGAAAGAAAGAAAGAAAGAAAGAAAGAGAAAGAAAGAAAGAAAGAAAGAGGTCAGAGGTAAATATACTATTTCTATGAGGGGATTTGGTATCTGGAAGCAGCAGATCCTGGAATCCACCCCCTATGGACAAACAGCTATGAGCAAATAGTGCCGCCTTCCACAAGGAAATTGAGGTGTCGGCAGACTCATGAGAGTAGTTAGCACAGGCATTCTTAGTACGAGACCCACTCATGCTGCAGCGCATACAGGGAGAGGTGGTGAGATGGAGCAGCCAGGGGCTCCCTGCAGAAGGAGCACCCCAAAGCAGGTGCCTTGCCTCCATCTGCATGGAAAGGACGGCAGAACTACACTGTGGTCATGAAGAGGTCGGGGGGCTTGGAGTTTTCTCTTGGGGAAGATGACAACTTAACGGAGCCCCTCACACATGAAGCCCTAACGCCACCTGATGTGCAGCTCAGGAATATGATGACCCTGAGGCTGTCAGTGTTGGGCAGCCTTGCTAGAGCTCTGAGCTCATGCAAAGGTGTGGTGTGTTGTAGTTGATGGGTCAGTAACAAAAACAATGGCTCATCTCTGAGCTTCAAGAAAAGGCATAACCTATTCTTTTGCCTCTCCTCACTGCCATAGTGTCCTTGCAACCTTTTAAACAGGGAAGAATGAGGCTAAAAGGACCAAGTACATGGTTGAACTGAATGCCTTCTTCTTCCGCTTCATGTAGCCTTAGTTTTTTTTTTTAAAAAAAAATTTCTTTATTTGCAAGCAGAAACGGGGTGGGGCGAGAGTGAGTATGGATATGTCAGGGTCTCTCACCACTGTCAGCAAATTCCAGATGCATGCACCACTTTGTGCATGGGGCTTTATGAGGGTATGGAGGAATCAAACCTAGGCCAGCAGGCTTCACAAACACCTGCCTTTACTGCTGAGCCATCTTCCCAGCCTTTGTCTTCTTTTGTGTTTCAGCAAAACTCCTAAGGGCTGCCTCTGTCTGTGGTTGCTGCTGTTTGCCCTCCGGTTCTCTCCTGAATCCACTCCCGCCAGCATTTTTCTCCCACTGCTGTACCAGACATTGTTTTTGTTTGTTTTGTTTGTTCATTGCAAAAACCACCAGTGTCCTTGGGTCTGGATCCAATGGACCTTTCTTCAAGGCCATGGACCTTGCCCGATCTGTGGCCCTGGGGAGTTCTGCATAGCTAACTGTCCCTTGTCTTTGAACCATTCTTCCACTTGTTTCTGGGATGCTATTCTTTCTTGGTTCCCTGCCCTTCATGTGGTTTTCCCTCTTGGAAGTCTTTTTTCCACAGCCCGCCCCCCACTCATTCTTCACCCTTGTAACACTGAAGAGCTCCAGGCTCTGTCTTTATAGTTCTTCTCTGGTTTTCCTGTCCCTTCAAGGTTCATGACAATGAATGTCACTTGCTTTCCTTCTAATTGAGATCAGCTGAGTCTCCTGAATTCCAGAGTGACCCACTCGGTTGCTTGCCCTATTCCTCTTGACAGCTATCCCAGTGAGTGTCATAAACTGAGCATGCCTCTGAATCCACCCTCCAGCTCCCCAGATTTTATCCCACTTTCCACTTCAGTCCATGTCAGCACATCTTTCCAGTTGCTTGGGCCAAAGACCTTTGGCTTCTTTTTCTTTTTCTTGGCATCTACTGGAAAAATCCTGTCAGCTTCTAAGTTTTCAGGAATCTGTTTCTCAACATTTCACCTGTACTTCCTTGCCAGCCAACATCATCTCTCACCTAAACAAGATTCTCCGCCTCCACTGTGTCCCCGGTTACAGCCCAAGCTGAACACAGCAGTCCGCATGATCCTCTTGAAGTGCAAATCAAACCATGTCCTTCCCCCGCTTAGACCCCTAAGGCACTCAGAAACTCAGAGTGACAATCACAGGCTGTGCTCTCACACTTTTCTCTGCTCTTGCCTCCGTACACATTTCCCATGTCTCACCCTCCATGGCCCCCTTACTGTTCCTCCACTCCACTCAGAAAGGGCCTTTGCAGGTGCCACTGCTTCTGCCTGCAGTGGTGTTGATTCAGCCACACGCATGCGTGGCCGCTTACCCCCTCCAGTCTCTGCTGAGATGTCATCTTCCTCCTGGGGTGTCACTGCCACCCTGTGTCAGCCACACTCCCCCAAGTCTTGTGATCCATTCTTATCTTCATCTTCACACTTGTCATTTATCGCGTGCTACACAGGTTTTTGATTTCTTTGTTTATCACTCCAGGGGACGCAATTTATATTAGTTTTATTCACAGCTGCATTTTAAACATCTATAGTGGTAGAAAGGGCAGACATCATTGCCAGGCCCTCATGCTGAGTGACATAGTCACACACAGTGGCCAAGACAGCCCAGCTCACCAGAGGCTACAGATGCTGAAAGACTCCCATATGTAATATACTGTATTTACCAATCTGGAGTCCTCCATGTTATTTAATCTCTGTGACAATTGTGTAGGAACAAAAAAGAACTGTAAGGGCTGGAGAGATGGCTTAGTGGTTAAGGCGCCTGCCTCCTAAGCCTAAGAACGCCGGTTCCAATCTCCAGTGGTTCCAATCTCCAGGTCCCTCTTTTAGCCAGATGCAAAGTGATGCAAGGGCGCAATGCCGCACTTGACCACAAGGGGGCGCACACATCTGGATTTTGCTTGCAGCAGCTGAGAGGCTGCTGGCACACCCATCTCTGTCTGTCTTCCTCTCCCTCTCTCTCTGTCTCTATCTGTGTCTCTCTCCAAAAATAAAAAATAATAATAAAAAAAAGAACTGATAAGTAGGTGTACAGGGTGCTGGTTCTAATAACAAAGGTCAACTGCATGATTTCTGAGACCCACAATTCTGTGGTTGTGGAATGTACTTCCCCATGGATTCAGGTGTTTGATTAAAGCTTGTATCTTGGTTCTCCAGCTGCCTGGCAGGAGGTGTCACTGGGGGTGGATCCTGGAGTCCAGCCCTAAGGTGTCCCTGAGGGTGGATCTGAATTCCTGCCCAAAGGTGTAAAAGAGCAATGAGCGCTTGGCAGGGGGTCCCTGCTACTTGCTGTTTTTTTGGGGGTGTTTTATTTGCTGCAGTTTCTTCTCTCTCTGCTGGGATTTATGAATGGGAGTCAGTTTCTTCCTCCATAGATGGAACTTTCCCCTGGATCTGTAAACTTGAAAGAAATCCCTTCCTCCCCAAACTGTGCCTGGTTTGGACGTTCATCCCAGCAATGTGAAGCTGTCTAAAACAAACTTTAAATCACATGTGTTGGGAACATAAGAAGTTGTTATTCTCTTTTTAAATGTCTTTATATGTACTGAGTGCCACTTGATAACAGATTATGCTTAGGGAGCAAGAGCTGTGAGAATCCCTCGGTCATCAATCAGGTTGTTCAGCCAGATTTGTGAGTACCTGCTTTATGGGAGAAGTCTCTGGCCACCATTGAAGATTCCAATGTGAATAAGTTGCTAAGTGTGTTCTCAAACTTAGCATAGTAGAAAAACACATTCATAAAACAATGTATAAAATAAACATGAGTGCTGCCAAAAGATTTTAGGTATGAGACAATAAGGACCATCACAGGTCAACTTTGGGAATGCCATACTTCTGGGGGTGGGGACAGAGGATAAGGTGGCATTTGGAATGAATTTTGAAGGACAAGCAAGGAGTGAGATTCCAGGAGATTGTCAAAAAAAAAGTAAGGCCAGCATGGCCCTGGAGATACACGCAGAAAATTTATCAAAAATCAGACCGTTCACAGTGAATTTCCCTGCGACCGAAACATGTGGTTGCTTTTATTTGGAGAGATTTTTTTTTTCCATGGTAAAAGAAATCAATGTCTCCTCTTGTGAGGCCTCCACTCTGCCCCAGCAGGGGAGTTTGAGGCATATACAGGGCACTAAAGGATTAGTTACACTCATCAAGAAGCATTACATAACAGATGCAAGCAATGAGCATGCAGGGTCGTGGTTCGGAATTTATAGTGTGTATGCAGTGAGGACGCTTGTATAACCATGAGGAAGGGGTCATTTCTTCCACATAACCCAACATGTCCCTCTAGAGAAGATCTTCAAAGGCTGCACTGAGTCAAGGGAGCCAACAGAAGGAGGCCAGAAAGTGTCTTTTAGGATCGTGAGACCTTTGCCAAAACTCAGAGCAGCCCAGACTGGATTTAATGGTGAAAGTATTCAATGTCTGCATCCACAGCAGGAAAGACACAGCCACCCTCCCTCAGTGTGAACATCTATGGAGCACTCTCTGAAGCCAGCACTCACTACACTGGGCAGTGGGATGGAGGAGAAAACAGCTCACTCCTTACCTCTTAAGATGCACGAATGCTTAGACGTCTCCTACAGGAGGTGGTCTTCCTAAATATGGGAATTTTAAATATTAGCTCTTTCAGGATGAAAGTTGCAGAAGAGAAAAGTATTTGTTGCAGGTAAGAAAGAGCACTGACAATGTAGATAAATATAGATGTATGTTAGATGGATATTGACATATGATAGAGAGAGATATATGTTGATAGATAGGATGATGTCACCATGTAGGGAAAAAAGGTACACTTTTTTTTGAGAGAGACAGAGAGAGAGAGAGAGAGAGACAGAGAGAGAGAGAGAGGAAGAAGTAGAGAATGGGCACGCCAGGGCCTCTCAGCTGCTGTGAACGAACTCCAGATGCATGCGCCCCCTTGTGCACATATGCAGCATTGTGCGCTTGCATCACTTTTGTGTCTGGCTAAACATGGGACCTGGAGATTTGAACAAGCATTCTTAGGCTTCGCAGGCAGGAGCCTTAACTGCTGAGCCCAAACTTTTAAAGCAAGAGAACATTTAAGTTACATGACAACCTGCAGCAAGAGTAGCAGAATCTCCAGCAGGATTATTTGTCTTGCTCCATTTAAGTGATGAAAAAGGTTTTATATAAAAGTCTCCCCAGGGGGGCTGGAGAGATGGCTTGGCGGTTAAGGTGCCTGCCTGCTAAGCCTAAGAACCCGGTTCCAATCTCCAGGTCCCACGTTTAGCCAGATACAAAGTGACTTAGGGCGCAATGCCGCACTTGCCCACAAGGGGGCGCAGGCGTCTGGAGTTCATTCACAGCAGCTGAGAGACTGCTGGCGTGCCCATCTCTATCTGTCTCCCTCTCTCTCTCTCTCTGTCTGTCTCTCTCTGTGTCTCTCTCCAAAAATAAAAATAAAATAAATAAAAATAAAAAGTCCCCCCCAGGGACTACGTCAGTCTGGCAATGGCTTATGAAGAAGGATACGCTGGAGATGAACCTTTGTGGTCTTGGAAAAGAGGCAGGGATGGACGTGGGAGGACTTTCAGGGTCTTAATTTGTTCGGGTCACCAAGACAGAGCTCTGACCACCACCTAGAGGTGCGTGGATCAGTTCCACCGCTGAGAAGGGAGTGAATGCCTGGTGAGGTGTGAACAGGGAGCATCTGAGGACACTGGGTGCCATGGGCACAGGCAGTTCTCTTTGGCATTCTTTGGACTTGAAATGCTTCAAAGGTTGCAAGAGAGAGAGAGAGAGAGAACGAGCAAGAGTGAGAGAGCTGTTAGGGAAACCATTCATGATGTGAGCACTGCTGCCCTTCCCCAGTCTGCAGTTTCGACTCCAGGGACCATGCCCGGGGCACCCTATGCCCTGCAGAGCAATAGGCCAACTGAGCCCATGTTATACAATATCGACATGTTTTTCCTCACTGTTATTGGTAGAATGAAGCTGTTCTTGTTTATGTTCTAAAAGTTTCCCAAAATCCATGTACTAAAGCCTTTGTTCCCAGCCTATAGCACTGCTGGGAAGTGATGGAACTAGTAGGTGGGGCCTGGTAGAAGCACTTAAGTCACTGGGGTCATACCCTTGAAGGAAGGCGACAGTGGGATCTCCGTCCTTCCTTTCTCTCGTTGCTTCCCAGCCACCACGGGTGCATTGGTTTCTGTCATGCTCTTCCCACGTGATGTATTGTGTTGCCACAGACCCAGAGCAAAAAGGGCAGGCCACCATGGACTGAAACCTCTGAACCCTGAGCCAAAATAATCCTTTCTTCCTTAAGGTTATTATCTCGGGGATGTTGTCATAGTGACAGAAAGTGACTGACACGGTATCCCTGATTGAAAGATGACGCTGCAAAAGAAATGGCTCAGTGGTTAGGTGTGCTTCCTGCACAAGCCACGAGGGCTGGAGGTGGCTCAGTGGTTAGGCGTGCTCCCTGCACAACCACGAGGGCTGGAGGTGGCTCAGTGGTTAGGCGTGCTCCCTTCTCAACCACGAGGGCTAGAGGTGGCTCAGTGGTTAGGTGTGCTCCCTGCACAGCCACAAGGGCTGGAGGTGGCTCAGTGGTTAGGCATGTTCCTTGTACAAACCACGAGGGCTGGAGGTGGCTCAGTGGTTAGGCGTGCTCCCTGTACAACCACAAGGGCAGGAGGTGGCTCAGTGGTTAGGCGTGCTCCCTGTACAAACCACAAGGGCTGGAGGTGGCTCAGTGGTTAGGCGTGCTCCCTGTACAACCACAAGGGCAGGAGGTGGCTCAGTGGTTAGGCGTGTAGAAACCACCAGGAGGTGGCTCAGCAGTAGGCGTGCTCCTGTGTAGAAAACCACAAGGGCTGGAGGTGGCTCAGTGGTTAGGCGTGCTCCCTGTACAACCACAAGGGCAGGAGGTGGCTCAGTGGTTAGGCATTCTCCTGCACAAACCATGAGGACAGGAGGTGGCTCAGTGGTTAGGCATGCTCCCTGTACAACCACAAGGGCAGGAGGTGGCTCAGTGGTTAGGCGTGCTCCCTGTACAGCTACGAGGGCTGGAGGGTGCCTGAGACTGCTGAACTTCAGTCCCTCAGAACCCTCCTAAATGGCTGGGCATGGCCACACACATCTATAATCCCAGTCCCATGGGAAGCAGAGACTGGAGAATGGCTGGGTCTTGTGAATCTGCCCAAGCTCTGGAATCGGCGGAGGCACCCTCTGAAGGAAACAAACAACTGAGCAGTGGAGGGCGTTCCAAAAGTTCTCTTCTGAGCTTCATGCATGAGCGTGGGGTGCCACACCCGCACACATACACACCATTACATACACATCACATCACAACCATTACACACGCGCCTGCACACACAACATAAGTGAGTAACCTACAGTGCGCTCCAGTTTCCAAGGAGCCACACTTACGTGGAGATGCGGTACCTCCTTCTAGAATGGGCTTTCCCCTCCCATGCACTGGTGACCACAGATGTGGCCATACTGAGGAGCACACACTACTCGCAGCCACACTTTTTGGGGTGTGTTAAAGTCACTGAAAACAACTTTCCTTTGCTTCCACACTTTCGTGGCCCAGAAGCAGCTCAGCTCTCCTGCCTAGAGTTTGCTTGTTTTCACTGAGCCACGGTAGATTTATAGGGCCTGTCACTGCTCCCAAGCAGGGGCTTTAAGGCCCAGGGTTGCTCAGTCTGTGCTAGAGAGGGAGACGGCTAAGCCTGAAATTGACTTGAAAGATACCTTATCATTTCAGGTTGGATGAAGTCAAGTCTGCCTAGAGTCTCAAAAATCATGTGGCTTGGCCCTTTAACTGATGTCTTCTGAAGAAAACTGAGTCTCAGAAGAGTTCCCTGGGTCAGAGCGGAGGTTCAAATCCATCACGCCACTGCCCCTGTCACTACCTTCCAACCACCCTAGCCCCAGGATGGCGACAGGCAGTGGGCAGAGGGCACCAGCGTGGCTGACCGGCAGCGGGTTCTCCCTGTGGACTGCTGCCCTGCCCGTGTCTTCGAGGGCATTGGCTAGTCTCGGCACCTCTCCTTCCTTCAGCACTCACCCTGTGAGCACCTGCCGTCCTTCACTGCCTCTCCCAGGGCCTCCTGTTTGTTGCCCTTTTTGCCTGTCGTCTCCTTGAATGGCACCCTGTTTCCCCCATCATTTTGTATTTTGCTTTCTGTACCTTTTCATCCTTCCTTTTGAAAAGGATCTTTCATGCCCGAGGACATTCACCCACGTGTAGGTTTTCTTCCAAAGCTACTCAAGAGGGCACAGGCATGTGTGGAGGGCCACCCATTGTCCCCTCCTCACACGACTTCTCAGACTGTTCCTGTCTGCTGGCTTCCACTCAGACCTCCTTTGCAGCATCGCCCAGGGTACCTCTTCCACCCCTTCTCCCCAGGAAGCAGGAAGCAGGAAACCTGCTTCTTCAAGCCCTCTGTCTGCGTCGGAATGTCTGCTTGGAAGCCAATTGTGGGTGTCTAATCTGGTTAAGTGTCCACTATTAAGATGAAACTGCTGCGGCCAGCAAGTTCAAAGACCTGCTCGAGACCCTCACAGAGTCCCTGTTGGCAGCAGACGACACTTAGCCTTCAGTGTGTGGAGCCCCCCGGGCCTTGGTACACACTGGTGCTCACACCCATCCGCCCGCACCCAGCACACCATTTCCACGCCCGTCCACCTTGTGGCCGGAGCTCGCAGTGCTCCGGAGGTCAGCTGTGAACGGTGTGACTTCTCCGTGTCCTACACGGGTGGCTATCCCCTGGGAAAGCTCCCATGCATCTCCTCTGGCTGGCTTTGTTCCGTGGAACCCTGAGCCTCTGTCTTGGGAACTGAAGACTGAAGAGATTTGTCACATCTTTAGCAGTGACCACCTGAGGTCTGGAATGAGCGATTCAAAAAGAATTCTCCCACAACTGTGTTCGCTATACTCAAAATATAAGATGAAAATGCTTTGAGGGACTTAAGGCATGTACTTGAACCCTCTCATTTCACAGATAAGGAAGATGACGGTTGATGCAGAAACCGCCATTAACCTTTACTGTGACTTTGCCTCTCCAAAGCAGAACAGAACTTAGAAGAAGGCCCACACACCCAAACCCCAGGCCCCCAACCCCTTCCATGGCTGGGAGGAGGGACTGAAGCTTGCTCCTTTCCACGTCACTGGCAGTGACTCCTGCTCTGTCCCTGCAGATGGCCCTTTCCTGTGCCGCACACTTTCCTCGGCCATGCAGCTCTTGTCCCTTCCAGGTGTCCCTGTGGCAGGGCTCCAAGAGTCCACCTCTGCTCACCTCTAGTTCCCTGCTTTCTTCTTTGCCTCAGCGTCTCTGTCTGCAAACTGTGATTAATAGTGGCCACGGCACAAATAAAGACAAGCCAAGAGCCCTGAGCTCTTCCAATGGCAAGGTCTTTTAAGTCCACCCCTGGACAAGCCACCGCAGCCGCGGGTAAGAAAGGAAGACAGATGACCCCAAGGTGGCAAAGTCAGTGAAACCACACAGCAGGCATCTCCGAATTGCTGCTCTGCTGGCCTGGGTTCTTACTGAGAACTAATTCCGTAGTGACATGCAAGTAGACTAGGAAAATGCGATTTGGTAGAGCAAGATTAAAAAGAACACAGCAGGGGCTGCAGAGATGGCTTAGTGGTTAAGGCGCCTGCCTGCCAAGCCTAAGAACACCAGTTCGATTCTCCAGGTTTAGCCAGACACAAAAGTGATGGAAGCACGCAATGCCACACTTCCCAACCAGGGGGCGCACGCATCTGGAGTTCGTTCACAGCAGCTGCAGCTGAGGGTGCGCCCATTCTCTATCTGTCTCTCTTTCTCTCTCTGTCTCTGTCTCTCTGTTCCTGTCTCTCTCAAATAAAAAAAAATAAAAATTGGGCTGGAGAGATGGCTTAGCAGTTAAGGCACCTGCCTCCTAAGCCTAAGAATGCTGGTTCCAATCTCCAGGTCCCACATTTAGCCAGATGCAAAGTGGCGCAAGGGCACAATGCCGCACTTGACCACAAGAGGGCACACGCATCTGGATTTCGTTCGCAACAGCTGAGAGAGAGACTGCTGGCGTGCCCATCTCTATCTGTCTTCCTCTTCCTCTCTCTCTCTCTGTCTCTCTCCCAAAAAAAAAAAAATTAAATTAAATAAAAATTAAAAAAAAAAAAACAGCAGTGATGAGCACTGAACCCCACCAACAGCAAAGTCACATTCACTGCAGAGCAAGGATGCGTGCCCAGCAAGGGCAATGAACCCTCCCTTTGACATGAGAACCCAAGATAGGTGCAGAGAAGCAGGGGCCACCCACTCAATGCAGCATAGTCTCCAGTGAAGTGTTCGAGCTTGTTTAGCCAATGAACCAGCCCAGGGATCAAGAAACAGGAACATGTCCCCTATTTAACAGACAGGCACAGAGGGTTCCCCCTGAGGAATGCAAGGAAACAGGTACCAGTTGGTTCTGGTAGAGAGAAATGGGCTCCGGTGGGATGAGCAGGGTTACCCCAGCAGAACAGCTGCCCTGCCGCCCAGCCTGCCTGAGGAATGATGGTGGGTCATCGGAGCCTTGGTCCACTCGTGTTTCAAGGGTTTGCAGGGACTGAAGAGCTGATGAGAAATGGCACTGTTGGAATTTGTGTGAAGCTGGGGTCACTCTGGGCTTGCAGGTGAGGAGAGCTGGGATCTATGTCTCCCTTTGGGCCAGCCATTTGACTGTCCTTTCTGCATTAACCATCAGCTTCCTTATCTGTGAAATGAGAGGGTTAAAATACATCATAATTGCCTTAAGTCCCTCAAAGCACTTTAATCTTATATTTTGAGTATTGAGAACACCATTGTCTGAGAATTCTTTTTGAATCGCTCATTCCGGACCTCAGGTGGTCACTGCTAAAGATGTGACAAATCTCTTTAGCCTTCAGTTCCCAAGACAGAGGCAACCAGACAGTTCAAAAGTAGGAGACTATGCCCCCCCCCTCAGTAAGTCAGCAAGCACGTCTCAAGCAGTGGTTGTGAGTCTAGGACAACGACAACAGACTTACCATCCATCACAAGAGCCCAATGAGACCTCACGACTTAAACTTCGGCTCCATGATTGACTCTCTTCTGTGCCTGGCCCTTCCCTGGAGATCACAAACACACAAGAGCAGCCAATAGCAAAATGACAAGTATCTAATGAAAAAGAGGCTTGTAAGTGACCCAGTACTTTGTAAGTTCTGGAAAGAAAAAAGTAGGAGAGAGTGAAATTCAGACAGAGAACATGACCCCCACATGCTTCTTACTTTGGGGGGTTTGTTTTTTTTTCCTGCTGAGTCATGCAGTTGGTGACTAAGGATCCAGGCAGTGGAATACCACTGTGGACACACAAATTCCCAGAGTCACTACTTAATAGCTACATGCCTCAATTTCCTGATCTATAAGATGGGAGGTTAAAAATTAAATCTAACCAGGAGTGGGATTTTTAGGCTTACAGCAGCCAAAGCTGGTCAGGCATTCAAGCTAGCACGCAACATATTGGAAGCACAGAACAAACTTTAGCTGTCAGCATTCCTTCCTATGGGTCCAGCTGCCTGCCTACCTGCCTTACAACCCAAGCAGACTTTCTATGTGTGATTTTCAAAATTACTCCTATGTTTCTTAATTGAACTAATTTAAAATATCTTAAAATTTTCACTTTTATGTTACTGTAACAAATATCTGAGAGAATCAACTTGTGAAGAGAAAAGATCGTTTCAGATCATGGTTTCAGAAGTTGCAGTCCATGATTGATTGACATTGCTCTGAACCTGTTGCCAGGCAGCATGATGGTGGGGAGCCCACAGCAGAGGGAAATCTTTTTTTTTTTTTTTCTTTTTTTGGTTTCTTTTTTCGAGGTAGGCTCTCACTCTAGCTCAGGCTGACCTGGAATTCACTATGTAGTCTCAGGGTGACCTTGAACGCCTGGCAAGTCTCCCAAGTTCTGGGATTAAAGGCGTGCGCCACCACGCCCGGCAAGAAGAAAATCTTTATGTCGTGGTCAGAGTGAAAGGGAGAGAGGAAGAGTCCCACAACCCCTCTCACAAGCACACCCCAGTGACTTCTTAAAGTTTTCACTATTTCCCAATGGTGTCACCCTGGGGATGAAGCCTTCAGTGACGCATGGGCATCTGGGAGGCATTTAAGATCCAAACTGGAACAACTTGATTGAAGTACAAATTATATTCAGTGAAACTCACACATCTTAAATCTATAGTAATCTTACGATTTTATGATAATACAATTTGTTTTGTTCTGTTTTGTTTTATTTTGGCTTTTCCAAGGTAGGGTCTCACTCTAGCTCAGGCTGATCTGGCATTCACTATGTAGTCTCAGGGTGGCCTCGAACTCTCATCGATCCTCCTACCTCTGCCTCCCGAGTGCTGGGACTAAAGGCGTGCGCCACCACACCCGGCTACTAATACAATTTGAGTTAGAACCCATGTCTTGTGTGATTATTAGACATCTTTTACTTTGCACATAGATTATAAGCCACACCCAGCGTTACCATTTTTACATTAAACAGCCAGCTGTCTTTTAAGCAAATTATGAGCAAAAGTGAAACATAGTCTTTTACATTTGCCTTTTTATTTGCCATTTCTGGTGCTTTCGCTCTTCTTGTATTAGCAAGTTCCTTCTGGCACCAGTCCGTACATTCTAAAGAATGCCACAGTGCCTTTCTAAAACGCAGGCGGCTGCTGCTGCCGCTGCTGCGGAATGAACTCAGCTTTTACTTATCTGAAAATATCTTTATCATCGTTTTGAAGAATTTATTGACAGAATTCTCGGTGGGCAGGGTTCTCCCCCCCCCCACGCACACACACCTATAACTTTAAGTATGTTGTACCATTTTCTCTCCTGGCCCCGCTTGTCCTCAATGACAAGCTATTGATATTCTTGTTTCATTGACTTCTCAAGATCTTCCTTCTAATTTTGCTGTAGACATTTGACTTTGATGTGCCTTGTGCTTTCAGGAAATCACAACATGTTCGTTCTTCTTGGAGCCTGCTGAGCTCTTAACGTCCATCCATAGTTGGGGATTTCCTCAGATTTACAAAGCTAGAGTTCATTATTTTCAAATTTCTTTTCTTTTTTTAAAATTTTTGTTTATTTTTATTTATTTATTTGAGAGTGACAGAGAAAGAGGAAGAGAGAGAGAGAGAGAAAATGGGCGCACCAGGGCCTCCAGCCACTGCAAATGAACTCCAGATGCATGCACCACTTTGTGCATCTGTCTTACATGGGTCCTGGGGAATCGAGCCTTGAACCAGGGTCCTTGGGCTTCACAAGCAAGTGCTTAACCACTAAGCCATCTCTCCAGCCCCTCAAATATTATTTTCTGTTCCACTGTCGTTCTTCTTTTTCTGTAATTATATTATTTTTCTGTTTTACTTTAGAGAGGGAGAGAGAGAGAGAGAATTGGCACATGAGGGCCTCAGCCACTGAAACCGAAAGCCAGACGCTTGGGCCACCTAGTGGCCATGTGTAACCTTGTGCTTGCCTCACCTTTGTGCGTCTGGCTTATGAGGGATCATGGCTGCTACAAAATACCCAACAAAAGCAATTTAAGGAGAAGGGTTTATTTTGGCTTACAGTTCAAGGTTACATTTCATTGTGGCAGAGAAGGCCTGGCAGCAGGAGGGGGAGGCAGCTGGTTACATTGTATCTGTAGTGAGGGAGGAGGAAGGAGGGAGGCATGAATGCTGATGCTCAGCTTGCTTCCCACTTCTTAGTCAATGTGGGACCCCAGCCCATGGAATGGTGTGGCACACAGTTAGGGAAGGTCTTACCACCTTAATTAACCAAATCTAGAAAACTCTTCACAGACAGGCCCAACGATTTTTGTCACCCATGGTGATACTACATCCTGTCAAGTTCACAACAGAAGATTAACTATCACAGACTTAAAAAATGCACATATGTAGATCATCACAGTTCACTCATTTTTCTTCTGCTGTCTCTGTCTTTATTGGATTTCTTCAATGAATTTTCATTTCCATTTTCAGCTTGATTAAATTTCAACTATAGAATTTCCATTTGGTTCTCTTTTATAGCTTCTACTTACATGTGGAATTATTTTGCTTACTCTTTAACACCATATACACATTATTTCATTGGATACTTTCATTTCATATAAATGTATATGTAACAACTTAAAAAATTTTAATTAATTTATTTATTTGATAGAGAGAGAGAGAGAGAGAATGGGCACTATAGGGTCTCTAACCACTGCAAATAAACTCCAGCTGCATGTTCTGTGCATCTGGTTTATATGGGTACTAGGGAATCGAACCTTTGTCCTTAGATTTAGCAGACAAGTGCCTTAACTGCTAAGCCATCTCTCTAGCACCTGTAACAACTTTTAAGTACTTGTCTGCTAAGTCTAACATCCAAACAATCTAATTTTCTACTTCTTATTGATTTTTTATTGGCTGTGCATGACACTTTTCTGTTTCTTTACATATCTAGTGATTTAAAATTTTTTATTTATTATTATTTTATTTATTTTTGGAGAGAGACAGAGAGAGACAGACAGAGAGGGAGAGGGAGTCAGATAGAGATGGGCGTGCCAGCAGTCTCTCAACTGCTGTGAACGAAATCCAGATGTGTGCGCCCCCTTGTGGTCAAGTGCGGCATTGCACCCTTGCATCACTTTGCATCTGGCTAAACGTGGGACCTGGAGATTGGAACCAGTGTTCTTAGGCTTAGGAGGCAGGCACCTTAACCTCTAAGCCACCTCTCCAGCCCTCTAGTGATTTTTTAAAGTGAGTGTTGGACTCCTGTGTAATATATTGCAGAGACTCAGGAATCTGGCATATTAATCTTCAGCAGGCAAGCATGATTTGTGAGTTTGTGTGGACTTGGTTGTATGCTTGTTGATGAAGACCAATTGAAAATCCAACACCTTCAACCCATTCAGATTCCATTTCTCCTCTAGACCTTGTTAGGATCCAGTTTTAGACTTTCTAAGAGTGGGTTTAGAATACATCTGACTGTAAAGTTCTTGCTCTTGAACTATGCCCTTTCTGCTGTTGGAATTGGATGCCCAGGGTGTGGCTGACATGCTAATTCCATCTCTCCTTATGGGATGGCTAGACTCCCACCTCCGGGTGCTGCTCTTTCTCCAGCCCTGGTGAGCCTGCGGGTGTTTCCTTTCTGCTCTCAAATCCCTAGAGGTTGCCATCTGACACACCTTGGTGGTTTCACCTGCTCATGTGCAGTCTGCTCTGGAGCTATGGCAATGTCATACACATTTTTAGGATTCCTTATCTGCTTAACTGTGTCTTCTATGATTTTCCACCAAACCACTTCAGCTGCCCAAGTTATGGTCTGCCCTCATTCTGCTCAGATCAGCAGACAGCACTGGTCTGATGGACTCTAGCTCGTGGTGTGTCAGCAAGGAAACTATCCTGGGCAGAAGACAAGAGCTGGATGGTTGCTCACGCTATTCTCTCAAAGATAACACTTAAGTATTTCACAAAACAGTTATCTCATATTTCTTGAACTTAAAAAAATATTTTTATGTAGTTATTTGAGAGATAGAGAGAATGGCACGCTAGGGTCTGGAACTACTGCAAACAAACTCCAGATGTATGTGCCACCTTGTGCATCTGGATCACGTGGGTCCTAGGGAATCTAACCTGGGTCCTTTGGTTTTGCAGGCAAGTGCCTTAACCATTAAACAATCCTTCCGCCACATTTCTTGCACTTTTAAAAGTTTTTTAATTAATCAATTTATTTGCAAGCACACAGAGAGAGAGAGAGAGAGAAGAGAGACAAAGAGAGAATGGGCATGCCAGGGCCTCTAGCCACTGCAAACGAATTCCAGATGCATGTGTCCCTTGTGCATCTGGCTTATGTGGGTCCTGGGGAATCAAACCTGGGTCCTTTGGCTTCACAGGTGTGTGCCTTAACCACAAGCCATTTCTCCAGCCCCTGCTTGCACTTTTAAAATATACTTATGGGGAGAGTCTAGTCAGGTATGTGTGATTTCTATGGAAATGAAAGTATACTTGATTTTTAAAGCACAAAATGAGGGATTAATATATTAGCAAATATTAGGTATTTCCTCCATACATTATATGCTGTATATTATTTATTACACATTTATTGAGGACTTATTGTGCCTAAGGCATAGAAGTGACTGGAGGAAGAAAAGGGACCAGAGTTTCTTTCCTTAAGATATTTGGAAAAAACCACATAATAACCTCGCCACTTTTAGAATCAAAGGGAGATTTCTCATATAAGGACCTCATTTTAAAGATGTTGAACACTAAACCCCAAATGTGACTTGATTTGTCAGTGGCAGAAGATGAAATAGCTTGGTATATTTCCCACAAATCTAAAAATA
Organism: Orientallactaga sibirica; assembly: GCA_036365145.1. Classification (NCBI taxonomy): domain Eukaryota; kingdom Metazoa; phylum Chordata; class Mammalia; order Rodentia; family Dipodidae; genus Orientallactaga; species Orientallactaga sibirica. The sequence continues at coordinate 6,838,649 of JAEOAD010001268.1, forward strand.
CATGGATTTTTAAACTAAGCCTAATGTTTGGGGATTTCCCCCTATGAAAAGCTGGCTAGTGCTGGAATCCCTGGAAATGCATTAGTGATTTCAGTCAGAAGGTTGCTCATTCTGACACAAGGACATCTGGGAGCTCAAGAACATTTGGTTTGAATTACACAGGAGAAGGGACTGGTGATGAGGGCTGCGTTCACGGCACAGTAGCAGATGAGCGTGGTTCTCTGTTCCGTGTCCCCTCAGCCAGGGAGAAAGCAAGCTGTGAGTTTCTTGGGTTTCAAAGTTGGAAAACAGCTACAGAGATATAGCACGTAACAGAGACTCAGTGTAACATTGGTAACGGAATGAGCACATTGCATTTGCTACCACAACCATGGAGGAAGTTTGCAGCATTCCCCAGAGCGATACCTTTTATATATTTCCAAGGAAAAGTGAGAATCTGTGATAAACGCAACCAGACCACCGTGCATTCCCTGCTGTCTAACCTTAGCACAGATGATCGCTCTGCAGACACCTACTCTCCAGAAACTTCCCTCCAGGAAACTCTAGTCAACGTCTGGCCCGGACCACGTCCAGCCTTCTAGAAGATGCCCACTTGTTCACCGTCTGATTCCCTTCTTCCGGTGGTGAAAGTGACAGGAAAGTGTCAAGGGGAACTTCTACGTTGATTGCTCTGAAGACGCGGGATGTCTCTAGATTTACATCTGATGTCCAATGATCTACAACTCACTCTAAGTGGTAGTTCCATAGCTGTCTCTCTTAATACACTTTCACATGGTTACTTTAAAAAAATTTTAATTTAACTTATTTGAGAGAGACAGAAAGAGGGACAGAGAGACAGAATGGGAACATCAGGGCCTTCAGCCACTGTAAATAAACTCCAGACACATGCGCCACCTTGTGCATCTGGCTTATGTGGATCCCAAGGAATTGAACCTGAGTCCTTTGGTTTCAGAGACAAATACCTTAACCGCTAAGCCATCTCTCCAGCCCTGTAACATGTTTACTTTTAACGGTTATCTATATGTACGTTATAGTTCATAGTTTTACTTATAAGGTTAGAAAAAGAATAAGAAGCTGAACATGGTGGCTCATGTTTTTTTTTAATTTTATTTATTTATTTATTTGCATGCAGAGAGAGAGAGAGAGATGAAAGGCAGACAGAGAGAGAATGGGCACGCCAGGGCCTCCAGCCACTGCAAACGAACTCCAGATGCATGTGCCCCTTGTGCATCTGGCTTACATGGGTCCTGGAGAATCGAACCGGGATCCTTTGGCTTCGCAGGCAAACGCCTTAACCACTAAGCCATTTCTCCAGCCCATGGCTCATGTTTTTAATCCTAGAATTCCAGAGGCTGAGGTAGGAGGTTCACCATGAGTGTGAGGCCAGCCTGGCAATACAGATTGAGAGCCAGGTCAGTCTGGACTAGAGCGAGAACCTGCCTCAAAACCCCTCTCCCCAAAAAAGAATAAGAAGGATCCATATCACTAGCAGGTGACAAAGGAGATCTGCTTCTGTCCTGCATATGGCAGGAAGATGGTAACGCAGAGGTATGGAGGACCAGCACATCTTGACACATAGACTCCAGTGCATTACAAGCTGTTGTGAGAGATATGCTGTTGAGGGCTACGGTGCCCCATATGGGACCAAAGGACAGACATCTGTTGTCATGGCACAGGGTGGGGAAGGCATATGTACCATGTATTTGTCATTTTTGTCTAGATAGTTACTAAGGAGTAGGAGTTTTAAAGTTTTGACTTTTAATCTCAGTTGTATCATTTAGCAGGCGTGCAGTCTTGGATAAGTTATCTGTTTTAGCTACACCTTCATTCATTCATGTTTAGGAAGATTATTGTAAAACAAAATTGATTTTATGGGCTGGAGGGATGTCTTAGCAGTCAAGGTGCTTGTCTACGAAGCCTAAGGGCCCAGGTTCAATTCACCAGTCCCCACGTAAGCCAGATGCACAAGGTGGTGCATGCATCTGGAGTTCATTTGCAGTAGCTGGAGGTCCTGGTGTGCCCATTCTCTATATCTGCCTGTCCTCTCTCTCTCTTCTTCTCTCTTTTAAATAAATAAATAATATATATATTTATTTAAATTTTGATTTTTTTTAGTTTACTACTTTATTTATTTGAGAGATAGAGGCAGAGAGAGAGAGAGAGAGAGAGATAGAGAAAGAGAAAGTGAGAGAATGGGTGTGCCAGGGCCTTCAGCCACTGCATATGAACTCCAGATGCACGTGCCACCTTGTGCATCTGGCTTATGTGGGTACTGGGGAATTGAACCAGGGTTTTATACAAATTATTTCAAATTTTTTTTTTGACATGTTCATTTATATGCAAATATTTTGCCCATAGTTGCCCTTCATTACCTTCTCTTTTCTCCTTCCCGCTAGAACCAAACTGTTTCTTCTTCCCTGTTATAAAAACTTTTTAAATATTTTATTTTATTTTAAATATTTTGGTTGCAGTGGCTAGAGGCTCTGGCATGCCCATTCTCCCTCTTTCTCTCTCTACCTCTTTCTTTCTCTCTCTCAAATAAATAAATAAATAAAATATTTAAAAATTCTTTAAAAATATGGAAGATGACTTACTTTGGTGAGACCAATTCTCTGTCCATCCAGAGGATCAGCCCTCGACACTAAAGAGTATAGGTTTCCACTCCCACTCAGCAATATTGGACAACCAGCTTACATCAAGAAGTTCCCTCCTGGGACCTGGAGGAAAGGCTTAGCGGTTAAGGTGTTTGCCTACAAAGCCAAAGGACCCAGGTTCGATTCCCCAGGACCCACATCAGCCAGATACACAAGGGGCACATGGGTCTGGAGTTCATTTGCAGTGGCTGGAGGCCCTGGTGTGCCCATTTTCTCTCTCTCCCCCCCCCTCCTATTTCTCTGTCTCTCTCAAATAAATAAAACAACTAAAAAAATTTAAAGAATTTGCCTCCTAAAAGTTCAGGCACGAAAACCAATAGAAGGACCAATTTTTACTCCTCTCTCAGTTCTAGGTGTGGGGATGTTTCTCCTACATGCCAGCTCGGAGGCACAGCACGATCTAAACCCGGACTGTCCCCAGAACAGAGCTTCCATGTTCTGAAGAGCAGCGTCTGGGTTTGAGTTTGACTGGACATGTCTTTCCAATAGACTCTCTCTCTCTGTGCCAGCCATAGCTAACCCCACGCCACAGCCATTTTCACTTGGATTGAGTCTGCTGAGAGGTTGTGGTTAAGATTACCTCTTGAGAAGGGCTGGACAGATGGCTTAGCGGTTAAGGCACATGCCTGTGAAGCCTAAGGACCCTGGTTCGATTCTCTAGGTCTCATGCATGCTAGATGCACAAGGGGGTGCACGCATCTGAAGTTCATTTGCAGTGGCTGGAGGCCCTGGCGTGCCCATTCTCTCTCTCCCTCTCTCTCTCTGTCTCAAATAAATAAATCTGTCTCAAATAAATAAATAAATAAATAATAAATAAAGATAAAATCTTTAAAAAAAGATTACTTCTGAAAAGTCCACAAAGGAATGGACTACTGTGGCCTCATACTCTTCCTTCCTGGCATCCTTCTGCATAGTGTAAGATGGGACATTTTCTCCATTTTTCTTTTTCATTTGCTTCCTGAATTAGTTCCCCCCAAATGAACATACTTTTAATTCCTCTGACTTTAACAGAAGAAGAAACTTTTTTTTGTTGTTGTTTTTTCAAGGCAGCTTCTGACTTAAAAAAATCATTTATTTATTTGCAAGCAGAGAGAGGTAGAGAAAAGAGAGACAGATAGAGAGAATGGGCACGCCAGGGCCTCTAGCCAGGCAAATGAACTCCAGAAGTGTGCACCCCATTGTCCATCTGGCTTACATGGGTCCTGGAGAATCGAACCTGGGTCCTTTGGCTTTGCAGGCAAATGCCTTAACCGCTAAGCCATCTCCCCAGCCTCCAAATCTCCTTTCTATGAGCCCTCTTCTTAATTCAGCCTTTGGTTCAAGCCCCACTTCCTGAGAGAACCTTCCTACATCTCCAATGTCTTGCTTTGTGTTTTCGAGGCTCTTACAGGGTTTGTAGTCGTATATGGAATGTGTGATCCTTTGGCTAATGTTTTGCTTCTGGTACAAGTTTTATGGGCCTTTTATTTACAGCTGTATCCCATCCCTAGCAGCTGTAGCCCTTAGAACACGGCTCAGTTATGAGTACTTTCTATGAGTGAAAATTAAAGCATTAAGTTAGATGATCCCCAGGTTCTCTTCCTGTAGGGACAAATTTTGAGCCAAGCCATGAGAAATGTGGACCCGCCACTCCCTGGCATTCAGACTTCTCTTAGTTCAGTGACTCTCAGCCCTGCTTCTTAGTAGATCGTTTGTATTGCTTTCCTAAGGCTAGGCTGAAACCGTGGAGCTGAATACTTTGGTATATGATATATGCATTCCTAGCCACCAACAAAAAAGGCTCTGAGTCAATGTGGACTCAAGCTAACAGCAAAGAGCTCTGATTTGGTCAGCTTCAATCATTTTCTCCCATCCCCTGACATCTGAAACCAGAGTGCCCTAATTAATAAGAATTCAGAAGAGGGAAGCACAGGGTAGAGGTTCCATGGAAAGAGCAGAGCCCTGGCCTCTGGTTCTGGAGCAGTGGGCATTTCGACTCGTTACCTCTTCTCCCAGGAAGTTTCATTCGCCTGGATTTCAGGCTCTTACTCCGAAGCCATTTTCAAACTCCTTCTTGATAGGACTCCTGGGCCCTGGAGCAGAGAGCAGAGCAACTCAACACTAAAGGGAGGCTTGGGGCGATGCTCTTACATAAAGCCGACGTGGGTGGTCCGTCCCCAGCCTGTGTGCACTGGTAGCTATGTATAAAAGGTCTCAGACACACCAAGTGCAGTCAGCCCTGGCTAATCTCAGCATTTTCTTCTTGTTTTTTTGTTTTGTTTTGTTTTTCAAGGTAGGGTCTCACTCTAGTCCAGGCTGACCTGGAATTCACTATGTAGTCTCAGGGTGACCTCGAACTCATGGCAATCCTCCTGCTTCTGCCTCCCGAGTGCTGGGATTAAAGGCGTGCGCCACCACGCCCGGGTTAATCTCAACATTTTCTTAACAAAAGGGGCCGGTTTTATTTCTCACAGCTGATGGTTTCTGTTGCTCTTTTGAGGAAAGATAGGATCATTTATATGCACGGATCATCTCCCTAACCTAGGATTTTCAAGTTGAATCCTAGAGCACATGCAGCCATTTCTGTCCAGGACCTCACATCACAGGGGAGGGGGAGGGGCCAAGGAAAGGCCATTCATAACAGCTGACTTCAGCCCCATCCTCTCCCCAGTCCCAGCATGTAGAGATGCTTTTTTCCCAAATCCTGTTTCCCTGGAAGGTCTGCCTGGCAACCAGGCAGTCAGCAGTATTTCTATCCACCAAGAAGTCACCTAACATGAATGCAAATTAGCAGAGACTAGATTTGTAGATTATTTAATGTGGATTCACATGTTTCTAAATTTCCAGAAATACTTCATATATATGTATATATATACATATATATATATATATATATATGTATATATATATGTATGTATGTGTGTATATATATATACATACTATTCTCTCATCCCTGTCAGTAGCACATGCATCTGTCAGAGTTCCCGTCCTCATTCAGGGTGGGGAATAGGCGAATCCTTCCATGCATCACTGACGACAGGCCTGTGTTCTCAGGGCATCTTACAGCCGTTGCCTCACCATGGCTTGAATGAGCAGCCAACCGCTGAGGAAGGCAACAGCCCAAGCTTGGACTATTTAGAAAGAACACCCCGGTAGAGGCCTGTCCCCGGGTATATTTGTTTTGTTTTGTGTTTGACTTTTCGAGGTAGGGTCTCGCTCTAGCCCAGGCTGACCTGGAATTCAGTATGTATTCTCAGGGTGGCCTTGAACTCATGGTAATTCTCCTATCTCTGCCTCCCGAGTGCTGGGATTAAAGGCATATATCACCACACCCGGCCAAGGCATGTCCCTGTGTTTTTTAAAATATATTTTATTTTTATTTATTTATTTGACAGAGAGAAAGAGGGAGGGAAGGAGGGAGGGAGAGAGAGAGAGAGTACACATGCACCAGGGCCTCTAGCCACTGCAAATGAACTCCAGACGCATGTGCCACCTTATGTATCTGGCTTTACATGGGTCCTGGGGAATTGAACCTTGGTCCTTTGGCTTTGCAGGCAAACTGCTAAGCCATCCCTCCAGCCCCCTATGTTTTTGAAATTAGGACATGAGGTAGGAAAGCAGTTTCTGAGACAGCTCTGAGCCAAACACTGTGTAATAGATGGATAGAACGGATTTTTGTCCCACACACCAGCTCCTACCTTCCCAGTTGGGCCATGAGGAAAGCGGTGGGGAACCTTTGAGTGTTTCCTGTGCTGACCTCATGAACATCTGGGATCTCCTGGAAGCAGGTACTGTACTAGATTCTACCTTCTCAGAAGATGCTTTGTGAATGCACATCTTGGAGTTTGATTTCCCCAGTGTAAAGGACATGGATGGTGGGGTGAATGTAAATGGCCCCACAGACTTAGGGTTTTTTTTCTTTGAGAGAGAAAGAGACAGAGAGAGACAGAGACAGAGAGTGGGCATGCCAGCAGCCTCTCAGCTGCTGTGAATGAACTCCAGATGCATGCGCCCCCTTGTGGGCAAATGCAGCATTGCGCCCTTGCGTCACTTTGTGTCTAGCTAAATGTGGGACCTGAAGAATCGATCGGGCGTTCTTAGGCTTTGCAGGCAGGTGCTTTAACCGCTAAGCCATCTCTCCAGCCCCTCAGGTATTTCTGATTAAGCTTCCTGCTTAGTCTCCAATGGTGGAGCCCTGCTGGAGGTGTGTCACTGGGGGGCAGTTCTTGAGTCCAGCCCTTAGGTGTGTTCAGAGTCAGCTCACGCTTGCTGGTGCTGGCTGTTGTCTGTGCCATGGAGACATGCTGAAGTGAGCAAGCTTCTTCCACCATGATGAATCTGTAAGCCTGAAACGAACCCTTTCCTCCCATCAGCTGCTTCTCTGCTTCCTTTCGGCAGTTTCCTTCTTGGCGTTCTATTGTCATCAAAAGGTGCCTGTGCTTGCACTGCTATTCCACTCTGCGGGCACCGAGCTGAGCTCTGCCACGTGCCCGACACCCGAGGATAAGATGTGACAAGCCTCCAGGAGTTCTGGGTGGGGCAGGCAGGGAGATGGCATTCTAGGCAGAGACCTAGCATGGGTCGAGATGGAGAGACATGAAGCCAGGTAACTCCAGATGGTAGAGCACATTGCTGGAGTGTAATGGGAAACTGGGAATTATAGGTGCCAAACTAGAGAAGGAGGAAGTGAAGTTGACCTGTAGGTGAAAGGGAATTACTTGGACATTTTTAAAAAAGTGACATTTCCCATATTTCCTTTAGTAAGAAGAATATAACTTTGGGAGGACAGGGAAGAGGGGATCCATGAGAGCAAGGAGGCCAGTTAACTGAATGTTCAAGGGGATAGTGAGGGGACAACCATGGGCTGAAATGCCCCAGATATACATGAAAAGCTAATGAAGAAGATCTCGGGGCAGTGCTGGTTGGAGGGGTGATTGTGAGTGCTTTTTCCCCCCTCCCTGTGTTTTCTAATTTCTCTTTCATAAGTATTTCCTGCTTTCTTTACAATTAGCATGTGCTATTTATATAGTACATCACTTATGCATATGTTATGTAAACTCTTCCACGAAGAATAATGAGCAAATGTCTGCTCACCCCAGACAGGGTGACCAATGACAGAGCCAAGTACAATGCTACCCAAGTTCAGTTGGGGAACCAATGAGTTTAACGGGCTGACTTACAGGACACAGTAAGGGAACATTGCCAGGAATGTGGGCCACCCAAAGCCAAGCCTCTGCAAAGTCTGGTACAGATGCTGACCTCCCCACAGCTGCACAGATGTGTGGGTCTTTACCTTTACCGTTTCCTGGGGTTGTTGGCCACTGGCATCCCGGGCGAGGAGAGAGGAGTTGGGGAGAAGCAAGGTCCTTCCTGGAGCAGTGGGTGAGTGCGACAATGAAGACATGATGGGCAATGAGCACTCGGGAGACCGTCTGATGGACAGCACTCGTTTATTCAAAAGGGGAGTGGGTTTATAAACACTTGGGGAAGGTTGAGCTGGCGTGTACAGACTATATAGCGATCGGATGCATAGTTTACGGGCTGTTATCTAGGTGGCAGAAGGACTAGTAACTTCAAAGCTGTGTGGGAAGGAGTTGCGAGAGAAGATAAGGGGAAGGGTGGAAGGCTGTGACTTCAAAGGCTGTGGGAGATGAGAGAAATGGTGGAAAGGCTACGTGACTTGAGCCACATAAGGGTCTCTTGGGCAGCTAGCCACCAGGTCAGGAACTATGGGGGCGGGGGCAAAGCCTGACTTATGGAATAGTCAGAGCTTTTTAGGGTCCAGGGGCCTTGCCAGTTCTGCCCACTCTGGGTGATGACAGCACACTACAACCTACAACGTAGGGAAGGCCAGTCACCATCGCCAGGGACTCCTGACGATAGGGCCAGCTGCAACCACAGCCCAGGGTCCCCGGCCATGTCCAACAGTTCAGGCCAGCCTCCTCACAGTCCCAGCCCGTTTTTAGCAATGCCCAACACAGATGGAGGTCTTCTCCAATTAATGTTCCCTACACCATAGTACCTCCTGGGATCACGTGATCAGTGTGAGCACAATTATATACAGCTGGCAGCGAGGCAAGGAAGGGAGTAGCTGATATTCCAGGTAAAGATCCAACGACCCCCGCCATTCCATATCTCCATGAGAAGACAGCGACAGGCCCACTTTTGTTTGAGGGTCTCTTGCCAGTAGTCACTGCTGCTTATGGAAATGACAATTGCCGTTAGGTTTGGAGCACGATACTGCACGACAGCGCGTCAAGTAATGGTTCAGAATGAGGCTGATTGGAAGGGCGAGTCTGGAGAATGCACTTTCTGCCCTGGGCATTCAGGTGGGTGGTATGGTCACCAACCAAGGTGGGAGCACGAGGAACGGAGGTGAGCAGCGTTCCCCGTGGACTGACTGCTGCAACTCCCGTTCGGCCTGCCTGGTGCCACGCGGGACCTGAAATCACCTTTCTAACCCACACCAACTGTAAATCAGACTGCACCGCCTCAGAGCCCAACACGGGGGCAACAGCAGTTACTCAAATGACATGTTTGTTACACCTTCAGTAAATATTTACTGAATAGTCAGTAGATACTGTGCCCAGCCAGGCCTTAGCCTGAAAATTGAGAAAAGCAGGCAATCTGTTTTCACAGAACTCCATCGAATCTGAAAGATTGATATGTTTTTTTAATTAATTATTTAATTAATTAATTTTGAGGCAGGGTCTCACTCTAGCCTAGGCTGACCTGGAATTCACTGTGTAGTCTCAGGCTGGCCTCAAACTCACAGCAATTCCCCTACCTCTGCCTCCCAAGTGCTAGGATTAAAGGCATGTGTCACCATGCCCAGCCTAGATATTTTTGTTTGTTTGTTTGTTTGTATGGTTGTTAGTTTGAGGCAGGGTTTCACTCCATTCCAGGCTGTCCTGGAACTCACTCTGTAGCTCAAGTTGGCCTCAAATTCACAATGCTCCTTCTACCTCCATCTCTCCGGTGCTGGGATTACAGGCATGGAGCATCATGCCTGGTTGAGATAGCTAGCTATTTCACCATTTCAAAAACCCTTTTCAAAGTGAATGTTCCAAAGTGAAGCAGATGGTTCCAAGAAGGCATATAAGAGAAGGATTCTTGGGAAGAAAGATGCTTGGGTTGAGAGCCGAAGGACAGATGCAGGAGGGAGTTGGGTTAAGGCACCCCAGATGAAGGAAACTGTGGGTCCTCACTGTTCCCAGGTCATTGGCCACCTATGTCCCAGGCGTGGGAGGAGCTGAGGGGAGCAGGGTCCTGGAGCAGTGGGTGACTGCAGCGGGCAGTGAACCACCAAGAGACGGTCTGATGGATAGCGCACTCATTTATTCAAAAGGGGGGTGGGTTTATACACACTTGGGAAAGGTTGAGAAGGCACATACAGACTATAAGGTGACTGGATACATAGGTTTATGGGTTGTTATCTAATTGGCTGGTGTTGGAAGGCAGAAGTTGCGAGGGAGAAGCTGCAAGGGAGATAACAGAAGTGGCGGGAAAAGCTACGTGACTTCAGCCACATATTGGATGGCTGCAGCTGCAGGGAGACTGTTTACTACCATATAAGGGTCTCTTGGGTAGCTGACCACAAAGTCAGGAACTGTGGGGCAGGGATAACCTGACTATGGAATGTTCAGGTGCTTTGGGATGGGGGGACAACCTCCCGTTCCGCCTCCTCTGGGTGAAGATGGGGCACACTACGAGCTTGTGAAAAGGGAGGGCCAGCTCCGTTGACAGAGTGGGTTCCCGATGATAAGGCTGACTGCAACCCCCACAGCCCAAGGTCCCCGGCCATGTCCAACAGCCCAGGCCACTTCCTCACAGCCCCAGCCCGTGTTTAACAAAGCCCAAGAGGAAACAGCCATGTGGCCATCCTGTGGGGCAGAATGTACAGTTGCAGCTCTCTCAGGCCGCTGCACTCTGAGGTGTGTGCTGTTAGGTGGTTCCGTCATTGGGGGCATACTCCAGTGCGCTCACATAAACCTTGATGCCTTCGGTCGGTCAGTCACTAGATGTGGCTCTTCATCAATGTGGCATCTTGATGCAGAGATGCGATAGACACAAGATGTCTGAGAATACTGTAGACAAAGAACTTACATCAGTCGGGGAGAAGTATAGTTCAGTAGGGATATAATCCAGTCACCGAGATGTCTGTTCTCATCTACCAGTAGTGCACACGAGACGTAATTGCATGCATCACACTTCTTACATGTCTGGCAGCACCACAGACATGTGAGGAGTGAATATCTGATATAGTGATGTTAGGACAGCTGTAATGTCAGCAGGAGTGCCATTATAGTCCTATGGGACCATGTCATCATGCATGTTCTGTGGCCCATGATTGAAGCATATTTGAGTTTTTTTATTTTAAATTTAATTTATTTATTTGCAAGCAGAAGGAGAGCAAGATAGACAGAAGAAAGACAGAGAGAATGGGTGCACCAGAGCCTCTAGCCATGGCAAATGAACTCCAGACACATGTGCCCCTTGTGCATCTGGCTTACGTAGGTCCTGGGGAATCGAACCTGGGTCCTTCAGCTTCGTGGGCAAGCGCTTTAACCATTAAGCCATCTCTCCAGCCCCGTATTTGAGTTTTCAAGAAGTGCTATTTGACTGGAGCCCAGACAGGCAGGGGCTAGGACTGTGTGGAGGGCTGGGTAGGATGGGTTCTATGGGGCCTCAAGGGACTTTATGCTGGAGAAAGGAGGTCATTAAAAGTTTTGAAGGTCTGGGGTGGCTTTTGAGCAGTCCTTCTGGCGACAGCCTAGAACAAAACTCCTGTCAAGGTGCCTCTGTCTGTCACCCTGCTATCTCTTGCCACTTGAGGCTGGAACCCCGAAAAGACCCCTTACTGGTGACCTGGCAGCCAGGTATGGGGCTCCGGGCTTGTGAGGAACACCTAACAGGCTTCCGCATCAACCACTTCTGAGCGTTGCCTTACAGCTCAACTTTCTTCATGGTTTGCAGACATTAACACTAATGTGCGTACAACTTGCAAATTAATGGAATCGTTTGCATCTAAGACGTCTTATTCTAATGGACGTCTGCAAAGCACTCACGTTAATTCACAGGTACAATTATTCCAGTTTCCTATTTTCTTTTTCTTTTCTTTTCTCTTCTCTTCTCTTCCCTCCCTCTTTCTTTCTTTCTTTCTTTCTTAATTTCTTTCTTTCTTTCTTTCTTTCTTTCTTTCTTTCTTTCTTTCTTTTCCTTTCTACCCAGCTTGTATTAATGGCTAGAGATAATTTTTCTAACTAGCCAGTGAGGGAGAACAGAACATCAGTGACTGCCTTGGGGCTGGGTAAAGTGGCTAGCTGTGGTTTATCCCAGGAAAGGGGGCACTGTTCAAGGCCAAGGAGGAACTCCCTGGACTGCAGGAAACAAAAGGACTCCAGTGACTGGGCCAGAGGACAGTGGGGTAGTTGCAAGTCCAGTGTAAACACGTAACAGTGAGCCAGCCACATGTGGGGTTCAAGGGAGGTTTTGCTATACTGTGTATGCCAAAGGAGCCCACAGCATGATGTTCTGCCTGGCTGCCCTGTCCACATTGCTTCCTTGGGATGTGGGTTCACTCACTGTACAGGGGGAACCACACAAGAAAGTATCCTGGGGCTGGGAGTAATCTGCTGTCACCACCTCCGCACCATTTGCAAATGAAGACCTGCAACACCCCCTCTTTGTAGCATTTCTGGTGTTTTAGCCTTGGTGGAATCTCTAAGTGCCTTCCCTTCTCCTTCTTCCTGCTGGACAGCAGAGCAAGTCTACTCACTTTGGATACTCTGGCAAGACACATATTTGCCAGGGTTTGTCATTTGTCATTTGCTCTTTTTCCAGGTATATGTATATATATCTCCAGCTTATTGTGGTAATACATACAGAACAAAGCTTGCCATTTTTAACCACTTTGAAATTTGATTCAGCAGCATTCTATATGTTCACATTGCAGTGTGACCATCACCACCAGATTTCTAGAACTTTCTTCATCCGTAAACTAAAGACCATCCAATGAGAAATCCCCTACTATGGAGGTTTTGGGGTGAAGGTCCAACATTCAGATAACATGTCCCCTGGTAGAATTACATAAAACACTTTAATCCCTTCAATCCCAAGAAAGTACGTTCAGAGCTGTGCCCTTGACCCTGCCATTATATCCCCAGACATGTCGTGGTGGCGAGGTGATTTTCTCACTGCAAGTGACTCCTGGATGCCTCTGCACCAGGTTGTTTCAAACCAGTACAGGCTCTGCTGCTCCGCCATGAAGAAGCCTGAGAGATGGCTCAGACCGCATGGCTGTGGACAGTCACAGTGGGTTCTCACTGTGCTGAGCTCTGCTCTAGAAGAAAGGCCCTAGGGTGTCTCTGAGACGGACTATTTAAAATCTGGGTAGTTAGATGCTGGGCGTGGTGGCGCGCGCCTTTAATCCCAACACTCGGGAGGCAGAGGTAGGAGGATCACTGTGAGTTTGAGGCCACCTGAGACTACATAGTGAATTCCAGGTCAGCCTGAGCTAAAGTGAGAGCCAATCTCAAAAAAACCAAGAAAGAAAAGAAGGAAAAAAAATAAAATCTGGGTGATTAGGGATGAAAACAACATGTCCTTCCCTTTGGAAACAAAACATCTGCCCATGCTTTTATTTGGCTGTTTCTCCAGGACAGATGCAGAGTCAGGCCGGCCAAGATTTCGATCCTGGCTCTGCCATTCTTTTCTGTGATCTTGAACCTCCATCCCCTCAACTCACACATGGGGCCTGAGATCCCCAGCGTGAGCTGCCGAGGGCACGACAGGAGAGCTTGTCCGTGTGACACCCGAGGCAGCACTGGCTCAGCGGAGCGGACGGAGGTTCTGCCGCCAGCCGTGACTGTTGATCGTTTCGTCGCAGGTCTCCAGGTGGTCCTGAACTCCATCATTAAAGCCATGGTGCCTTTGCTGCACATCGCCCTGCTCGTGCTGTTTGTCATCATCATTTACGCCATCATCGGTCTGGAGCTGTTCATGGGCAAGATGCACAAGACCTGCTACAACCAAGACGGCATCACAGGTGAGAGGAGGTTCTGTGGGTGGCGCGAGTGCAGGAGGCCTGCAGCAGTGACCTTCCCCTTGCTGGAACAAAACACCCCATCGGAAGCAGCTGAGGGAGGGAAGGGGGGTTATTTCTGGTTTATACTTGGGAGGTGTCACCACGTAGGGGAAAGTATGGCTTAAGCAGACACTGTCACATCTCATCACCAGCAGAAAGGAAGCAGAGTCTCTGGCAGCAGGCTGGACTGTCACACCACAAAGCCTATCTCGGGTGACATACCTCCTCCAGCCTGCCCCACCTCCCAAAGGTTCCACCAGTTAGGGATCAAATATGAGGCTTAATCACAGACCTATGAGGCTATGAGGGACATTTTACACTCAAACCACCACAAGGCTGCCCTTTGCATCATAGCTTCTTCGCTTGCAACAGTTGGGCTGCAGGCACCTGCCTGGCGGATGTGGGTGGGGCATTCTGTCACCCACACTTCAACATCATGACTACAGGGTCAGCCCTCAACACTCTTTCTCTCTTGTTCCCAATCTTGTCTTCACCACAATAGGTCTCTGTTCCAACAGCAAAGGTAAGCTTCATCTCATGCTACTGGGCACCGTTTGAATTGGAATAACATTTAAAGGATAAAGAGCCTGTCTTTCATCAGTCGCTCACTCTTGAAGCCAGCCCTCAATGTTGGCCATGTCAGCGCTAACTGGTGCTGGTGTGTATAGCTTATCAGCGTAGTTTACATCACAGCCCTTCAGGAAGGCAGTCACCCCACCCTCCATCACCGCCGGAAGTCTTCCGTCTCTGGGCTGCTCCTAGCTTCCCGGCAGGTGCGGTTTTCTTCTCCGTTCATAGGCAGAAGCCCCCAGGCCCTCCCTGTCCCAGAGTCAGTACAGGGGCCGGCACAGAACCACCCCCTTGCAACCAAGCAAACCTCTGTTCCTCAAGGAGGTTGAGCTCCATATCCCAGTCCTCAGTCCTGCTTTGCAGACTCCCGTCTTCCTGTGCCTTTTTCAAATCAATGTATTTAACGGGCAGTGCTGGCTCATTAAGCACTTCCCTGAATGGCACCAGAGTGTTGGCTTGCAGGATGTAATCTTCTGCCTTAAGTGACTAGTGCCTCAGCTTGACCTTTCAAATTCCACGGAAACAGGAATTGACAAAGCTTTTAAAAAAATTTTTAAAAATATTTTGGGCTGGAGAGATGGCTTAGCGGTTAAGGTGCCTGCCTGCTAAGCCTAAGAACGCCGGTTCCAATCTCCAGCGGTTCCAATCTCCAGGTCCCACGTTTAGCCAGATGCAAGTGACACAAGGGTGCAATGCCGCACTTGACCACAAGGAGGCGCACACATCTGGATTTCGTTCACAGCAGCTGAGAGACTGCTGGCGCGCCCATTCTCTGTCTTCCCCTCCCTCTCTGTCTGTCTGTCTGTCTCTCTCTCTGTCTCTCTCCAAAAATAAATAAAATAATAAAAAATATTTTATTTATTTATTTATTTATTTGACAGAGAGAAAGAGGGGGAGAGAGACAGAGAAAGAGAGAATGGGCACGCCAGGGCCTCCAGCCACTGCAAACAAAATTCCAGATGCATGTGCTCCCTTGTGCATCTGGCTTACGTGGGTCCTGGAGAATCAAACCAGTATCCTTTGGCTTTGCAGGCAAATCCCTTAACCACTAAGCCATCTCTCCAGCCCCAACAAAGCTTTTTTTTATGTATAATTTTTTATTGACAACTTCTGTACTTACAGACAATAAACCATGGTAATTCCCTCCCCTCCCCCACTTTCCCCTTTACAACTCCACTGTCCATCATATCTCCTCCCTCTCTCTCCGTTAGTCTCTCTTAAACAGACATATAAAGCAGTTTGATACACACATATGTGTACATACACACACACACACACACAAATGAAAAAACAAATTCCCCTGCCCTGAAGTCACATCTGTTACATTTATATGATTTTTTTTTTCTCTAAGAGGTAGGACTGACCTGGAATTCACTATGTAGTCTCTCTGGCCTCCTATTTCTGCCTCCTGAGTGCTGGGATTAAAGGCATGTACCCCCATGCCTGGCTGGCTACATGACTGTTTTTCTCAAGACCTGTCATCTTTGTTTTGACATTGTTGTGGAAAAAGAGGTCATCTATCTGGAGCACTGATGAATGCTTTCTTTCTCTGCGTCTTCTCACTCCCAGCCCACCTGGCCAGAAGTTAGTTCTGGCAGGAGAAGCAGGTGAGAGAGTAACTCACATTCAGAAGCCAAAATCGCTATGTGACACACATGACGTACTGTAACTAGACGGGCTGACTGAGCATCGGCAAGATTGGTAGTTCACAGCCACATGTTCACTGTTGGGAAGACAAATAAAACCTACGAATCTAAGGTCACGGTATCACCCAGTTGTTGTTACTTTTGTGGTGTATGTGTGAGAACTGTGTGTTCACATGTGCATACCTCATGCACACACAGGCAGAGGCCAGCAGGTGTCTTCCCCTGTCACTCCTGTGCCATATTTTCCTGAGAGAGAGAGAGTCTCCCACTGAACGTGGAACTCGCTGTTTTCTGTTACACTGGCTGCCTAGTGAGCCCCAGTGATTCTTCTCTCTCTGCCCCACTCAGCACTGGGATTACAGGCATTCACAATCCTGTCTGACTTCTTTTTTTTTTTTTTAATTTTTTTAAGATTTTATTTTTATTTATTTATTTATTAGGGACAGAGAGAGGGAAAGAAAGAGAGAGAATGGGCACGCCAGGGCCTCTAACCACTGCAAACGAACTCCAGACGTGTGCGCCCCCTTGTGCATCTGGCTTACGAGGGACCTGGAGAATCGAACCAGGGTCCTTAGGCTTCACAGACAAACATCTTAACCGCTAAGCCATCTCTCCAGCCCCTGTCTGACTTCTTAAATGAGTGCTGGGGATCACACTCAGCTCCTCATTCTTGCACAGCCAGCCATCTTACCACTGAGCCATCTCCTCAGCCCCTTCACATTTTTTAAATTGACAACTTCCATAATTAAAGACAATAAACCATGGTAATTCCTTCCTCCCCCGTTTTCCCCTTCACAACTCCACTCTCCATCATATCCCCTCCCCCTCTCAATCAGTCTCTCTTTTAATTTTGATGTCATGATCTTTTCCTCCTATTATGATGGTCTTGTGTAGGTAGTCCCAGGCAATGCGAGATCATGGATATCCAGGCCATTTTGTGTCTGGCAGATTGCATTGTAAGGAGTCCTACCCTTCCTTTGGCTCTTACATTCTTTCCACCTCCTTTTCCGCAATGGACCCTGAGCCTTGGAAGGTGTGTTAGAGATGTTTTAGTGCTGAGCACTCCTCTGTCACTTCTTCTCAGCACCATGGTGCCTTCTGAGTCATCCCAAGGTTGCCACCATCTGAAAAGAGAAGCTTCTCTAATCAAAAGTGAGAGTAGCATTAATATATGGGTGTGGACGTTAAGAGAAGTGCTTACTGGGCAGTTTGGTGAGCATAGTATATACATTTAGCCAGACACCAGCAGATGTTACACCCCTAGGGCTTGTGCCCTTCACATTTCATAATGCTGATTCTGTTGAAGAAGAAACTATTCATTCTGAAGAGAATTTCCAAATTACCTGGATTGTAATTGTATAACATTTGTTATCATATTGGAAGATATCATTTTTAATTAGGAGAACCAGCTCTGGCTTTTGACTAAAATTCTGAGCTGTTCAACCTTAGTTGAAGAAATGCCAGAGAGATGGCTTAGTGGTTAAGCACTTGCCTTTGAAGCCTAAGGACCCTGGTTCAAGGCTCGAGTCCCCAAGACCCACATAAGCCAGATGCACAAGGTGGCACATGCATCTGAAATTCGTTTGCAGTGGCTGGAGGCCCTGGTGCGCCCATTCTCTCTCTCTCTCTGCCTCTTTCTCTCTCTGACTGTTGCTCTCAATAAACAAAAATAACAAACAAACAAAAAAAGAAATGTTTAGCTATGTATCAATGATCAAATTGAGCATTCATTAATTCATTAATATAGAACTTATAAAATAACTTATGTGACTTGTATTAAGGGTGTGGCTTGGGTAGAGCTCCTTAAGAGCATGAGTTACACACTGAAATGATCAGTGACTCCATTGAATCTGTCTCTCAGAGACACAGTCTCCAAGCTGCCCCTTCAATTTGGCTCTGGCTGATGGGGGTACACTCACCAACGAAATGATGAGAAATTCTGTCAATGAACCAAAGGCAGCAATTGTTGGTCCGCCACTAAGCCACAGAAAACTCCCAACCCTCACAAATAGTTTCTGTCATCTCAATGGGAACTTTGCAAAAAGTATGTCATCAGCTGCTGGCGTGGGTCCTTCGAGCATGTGAGAAAAGGTAACCCTGAGGAGTCATTACTACCCTGGGAGTTTTTAACCCGGCCCCAGTGACCTTGAATGACAAGAAAATGGTGAGTGGGGCTGGAGAGCTGGCTTAGTGGTTAAACGCTTGCCTGTGTAGCCTAAGGACCCCGGTTCGAGGCTCAATTCTCCTGGACCCATGTAAGCCAGATGTACAAGGGGGTGCATGCATCTGGAGTTCATTTGCAGTGGCTGGAGGCCCTGGCATGCCCATTCTCTTTCTCTCTCTCTCTCAAATAAATAAATAAATAAATTATATATATATATATATATATATATATATATATATATATATATATAGAAAATGGTGAGTGTCACAGACAAAGGAAACACAATGGCACCTCTCCCTAGGACATGGCCAGAGACCCCATGGAAAGCTTCCTTCGGGCACTGAAGTCCCCTTCTGCCTTGAGATGTTGAATAGGCATGGCCCTACCTACCAGAGTGGGCACCTTGGGGTCATATTGTCCTTGATGGTCACTAGGGCTGAAAAATACCTGCTTCCTACCACGACACGCGTTGTCATTTGTATGGTGGGTTTTGACTTTGTCCAGGAAGTTCTGAAAAGAGTAAGCTTTGATGGCAGAAGCCAAGTAAGCCAGGGCATTAGGAAATAATGGGGGCAGTGCCCCACAAGAAAGGTGCCACACCAGGCTAGAATCCCTGCTGCAAAGGGGCTGAGGGCTTCTGGCTGCAGTAGCCTGGCTTCTGGAAGATTGCAGTTAGCTCTCCCCTTGCCCTTCCTCCTCCTCCTGTCAGCCCACAACCCAGGGATGCCCCGTGCTCCCAAGAGAGCACCATCTGACCGCCCACAGGGTGAAGACCCCTGGTGAGGAGGAGAATCCACAGAGACCAATGTTGTAGAGTAGAACCTTTGGAATGGCGAATGGTCTTTTGTTTTGTTTTGTAAATTTTAGACTTTGGATTTAATTACCATAAATACACCAAAGTGCTTGGACAGAATAAAGTTATGCTTTTGAAAATTTGGATATTTATTTCAGACTTCTAAATGTTTCGGATATATGTTCCCTGTGAGGCCCACACAGGGAAAATACAGGGCCAGCTAGTGAGCCATCACTCTGCCATTAGGCTGCTCTTCCTACCGCCAGTCCCCACGGGAGGTGGTCTCAGAAGAAGCCATGTTCCCCGTCCCCAAGGCTTCTTCAAGGTGCCCTCCTGGTTGCTCAGCGGATACATTGCCATATGCCATTACCTTTTGTTTCTGGCTGTCCCATCTGTGCAATGGTTCTGGAGCCAGGGAGCTCTCAATTGCCCTCCCTCTCCTGATTATTACCCCTGAGACTGCCACAGAATGAGTTGGCTAAACCTAGCAATGAAATCACCCTCATTCTATTCTGTCCTTCACGTTAGGACCTAAAAAATGCAATTGATGTTGTCTTGGTGATTTCTTCTTGGAATCCTGCCTAAAACTCCCCCAGGATTTCAATTGTTATTGATATCGACTCGATTTCTAACATCTTTCTTTTACCAAAGGCTTAATTTGAACTTTCCACGTTGACCATTCTCTCCAGCTCTCACAGGACGGCCCTCATGACTTTGTTTTCCTTCCTGGGGCTTCATGACTCTGCAAAAGAAAACTGACACATTGCCACAGTTAAGCTAACTCCCCTCGCCATGTTGTTAGAACTGCTGGTGTGTGTGTGTTCCCCTTAGTGCTTTTTATAGATAGTTATTTTTTACTGGGTCATCACTGCTTCTTAATTGTTCTACAAGCTTTTTACTGTTCAGGGTAGATTTAAAACAACAGAGCAGCCCTTGAGCCCAAGGATAATCTTCCTTCCTCCTTTATTCATGAGATCCCTGCCTCTTGGTGCCATTTTCTTTTAACACATATTTGTAAAATCCCCAGCTATGTTTTCCTTCCTAAGGATGCTCAGAGCTGGCCCCTCCTTCTTTTATTTACACTGTTTTAGGAACCTAGAACTCAGGGCAAGCTGTCAGATTAGCAGTCATACTGTCAAGACAAGAGGTATCTTTATGCCACCAAAACAAAACAAAACGAAATATAAGTCCCCCCCCCTTTTTTTAACCCAGTTTTGTTCTAGAAAGCTACTTCTGGAATAAGCAAAACCAAAACAAAATTTATGATCTACTTGATTTTTAGTTTTCTAGTCTCTCAACTCTTATTTTTAGGTGCTCTGCTATTTTTAATCTATTATTTAGGTTTGAAAGTCACTTTATTATTATTTTTTATCAGAGAGAGAGAGACTGAGAATTGGCATGCCAGGACCTCCAGCCACTGTAATTGAACTCCAGACACATGAGCCATCTTGTGTGCATGTGCGACCTTGCGTGTTTGTGTCACCTTATGTGTCTGGTTTACGTGGGACCTGGAGAATCGAACATGAGTCCCTAGGCTTCACAGGCAAGCACCTTAACCACTAAGCCATCTCTCCAGCCCAGGATTGATTTTTTTTTTTTTAATGTCTCTCTTTTGAACAGCTCCACACCAAAATCTCTAAAACTTTTGCTCTTTCAATACTCATAAAAAGTTGCAAGTAGGGGCAGTTCAGTTCAGGTCCCTTCATACAGAGCCACTGGCAGCCAGCCCCTGCATAGGAGATGACATGGGCACTTCCTGTTCTCAAACAGCTCAGAGATCAGTAATGCAGACCCATCACTTTGGTCACTGATTATAGCGCCAGGCCACCACTGAGTCAGGAAGCAGCTTTATTCAAAACAGGCTAAATCGGGAAGTGATCCAAATGTCCATCAGCTGGAGAACGGATAAACATTCAATGAAAGACACGGCTCAGCAGTGCATATGAACAGACGAGGCTGAATATGCGACAGTACTCATGAGTTCAGAAACACGCTTAGGCAGGAAAGAATGACTTAGAGAGCCACGTACTGTGTGTTTTATTTATGTGAACCTCGAGGAAAGTCATACTGAAAAGACAAAGCAGATCAGATTGTTGGGACTTGGGAACAGGAGAAAGGATGGACTGTAAACATGCACATGGGGATGGTGGGGGGAGTGCAAGCTACTACGACCCTCACCGGAAAGAGCCCAGCGCACATTTTCAGCCCTAGCGCTCAAATCCATTCTCCCAAGAACTCTTTCTCTGTTCAGGGTTAACTTTTCTCTGCCTTTCTTCCTCTCCAGAGCAAAGTGAATTAAATTCGAAACTGCAAACAGCAACAGCCATCTAGCCAAGCCTGTGTCCTATGGGCAAAATAATCGCACTGTGATAGTTTTCAGATCCTTATAAAAGAAGAAAGGATCCTGGGTGGCTTATTGTCTCTAAATGATGAATTGCACGCAAATTCTCTCTTTGGAGTTGTGTTTTCACTGTCCTAAGAGGCAATGTTGTTTTTTTTAAATAAATTTTTTGGTTTATTTTTAATTTATTTATCTGAGAGCAACAGACAGACAGACAAAGAGGCGGGGTGGGGAGAGAATGGGCGCACCAGGGCCTCCAGCCACTGCAAACGAACTCCTGATGCTTGTGCCACCTTGTGCATCTGGCTTACATGGGTCCTGAAGAGTTGAGCCTCGAACCAGGGTCCTTAGGCTTCACAGGCAAGAGCTTAACTGCTAAGCCATCTCTCCAGCCCCAGAGACAGCGTTTTGTTTGTCATTGCCATTCCTATTTAGAGCTGGAAGATCCTCACCTTCACAAACCTTTGCGGATTCCCCATTCTAACTTCCACTTTCCAGAAGAGTTTCCATTTGCAATGATTGCTCCATTATTACCTTGCTTGGCTGGGATGCCATTCCATGACAGAGTGAGCAACACCTGCCATGAAGTCCATGGCTGAGGTTTACATGGACTTTTTACACCATGTAGTGAAGAGGCTTGACCTTCTAAGTTGATGGCCCCTTCAAATAAATACTTCCACACTGGGTTCTGTAACTCACATGTTGGGGGCCTTGTTCTGGAAGGGTGCTGCTGTGGTCACCCGACAGCCTCACCCTGTCACTTTTCTCTCTAACTCCTTTTCTTCATTGTCTGCCCATTGTTTCCCCCCCCCTTTCTGCTCTCTTCTTCTCTTTTCATGGTGGTGGAGATGTTCCAGCAGAAGAGGACCCTTCCCCCTGTGCTTTGGAGACAGGACACGGGCGGCAGTGTCAGAATGGAACCGTGTGCAAGCCCGGGTGGGATGGGCCCAAGCATGGCATCACCAACTTCGACAACTTTGCCTTTGCCATGCTGACAGTGTTCCAGTGCATCACCATGGAGGGCTGGACGGACGTGCTGTACTGGGTATGCAGACGGGGCACTCGGAGGGCAGGGGCATGGAGACCACACGCTTCTTTTTGCGGTTCCCTTCCCGTCTTCCCCATGATGTTGGGACACACGCGCATGCACCCATGCGCGCACGCAACTGAAGTACAAGTGTCTGATTTCTTATGGGTCTTTCCTGAAAAGCAAAACATGACATGTCTACCTTCATGAGTCCCCTCCCCGTCCACTAGACTGGTGATCTGTGGATGAGCTGACCACAGATAGCATAAGGGCTTTAACCTTTTCCTATCTCTCCCCGCCAAGACATCCAGGCAGAACTTTGAGTCCTCAGAGAAAAGCCAGGCCTGGTCTTCTACAAAGAAACTCCACAAAAAAAAATTGTTTCCCTGAAATGAGCATTATAACATGCCTATATATATATATATATATATATATATATGTTTTTCAAGGCAGGGTCTCACTCTAGCCCAGGCTGACCTGGAATTCACTATGTAGTCTCAGGGTGGCCTTGAACTCACAGTGATCCTCCTACCTCTGCCTCCCGAGTGCTGGAATTAAAGGCGTGCGCCACCATGCCCGGCTTGCTAGTATGTTTTTTATTTATTTATTTATTTATTTATTTATTTATTTATTTATTTGAGAGAGAGATACAGAAATAGGCAGGGGGAGAGAGAGAGAGAGAGAGAATGGGTGCGCCAGGGCCTCCAGCCACTGCAAACGAACTCCAGATGCATGCACCACCTCGTGCATCTGGCTTATGTGGGTCCTGGAAAATCGAGCCTCGAACCGGGGTCCTTAGGCTTCACAGGCAAGCGTTTAACCGCTAAGCCATCTCTCCAGCCCAGCTAGTATGTTTTTATTCTCCTGTTCTTCTTAACATATCTGAGTGCTCCATCAGACAAATGTTTTGCCATCCTTTCCACTGATAGCCAAAGATTCTGCTGGTTATATGTGCATATTTAAAAATCTCACTTTTTGAGTGCTAACTCATCCACAGGATGGTTCCTTTTACCTTAAAGATACCTCTCATCAGATCTAGCAGCCACCACGACTTTGGCAACCTCTGAGCTCTTGAAGTGTCAGACACAAATGCTGTCTCTTCCACTGGCAAATACAGACACCGAGTTTGAGCTGTCTTCATTCTGGCTGAGTCAAGTCTATTATTTGTAGAGCCTGCAGAAAATATCTTCTTTGTACTGTCTCCTACTTCAGCACAAGAAGTGACTCACCAGTATGTAGTGTTACTCTTCGGAATCTCAGTGAATAAAGCATGTTGCCAGTCTTGAAAATATCATCCTTCCCAAGTTTCACAAATAGTCAAGCTCATTTGGCCGTGGTGAAAACACTTCAAGAGCCTTCTCACCAGTGTCTACAAACAGGAGGAGGGAGGCGAAACAAAAGCCTTCCCCGCGTGCTGAGAAAGGTGCTGACTTCTCCCACAACCAAGGAGCAGCCGAATCAGAGCTCCCCACAGTATTACAGCTTTTTGATGCTTTTATAAGCACCATGCCTGTTAATTCAAAAATCCTCTCTTGGGCTGGGAAGATAGCTCAGCAGGTAATAGGTCTCGCCATCCAAGCATGAGAACCTGAGAGGTCTGGATTCAGTCTGAGTTCAGTTCCATGGCACCCGTGCAAACAGCTAGGTGTGGCCATGAACACCTGGAAGCTCAGTCCTGTGAGAAGCGGATATGGAAGAATTGCTAGGGCTTGCTGGTCATCCAGTCTGGGTTCAATGAGAGACTCTGGCTCAAGGAAACACTTGACGTCTTCCACATACATGTGCACAGGGTACATGCACCTGCATGCGTGCACACACACACACACACACACACACACACACACACACACACACACAAACCCCTTTCCCAACCTTGATATCACAGTTGACACGCAAGAGCCCGAGGTTGCCGTGAAGTTTGTACTTCCTTGTAAATGACTGCTTGGAACTTGCCCAAATACCTTGGACCTAACATATGTTTCCTGAGTGTTCTTGCAAGCCAGAGTCCTCCGGGCACGGATGAGTCAGTTGATCATATGAATATGATGACCAAGATCCAGTTCAGCCAAAGAAGGCCAGTCCAGAGAAAAACCTGGGTTCTTATCTGAACGATTGTGACCAGTGCCGACCACGTCATGGCAGAGTTACTGTGTTGTGACCCCGACAGCAGAGGACGTGGTGGTCAAGATTACCCCATTTGTCTCAAACTAAAGTGAGATCCTAGGAACTATCTCAGGCTTGTGCTGAATAAAATCTTGGTTTTGTGTGACTTGAAAGACAAAGGGAGAAATTTGGGTTTACCTGACCCTTTATTGTACGTACTGTATTCTACTCAGCAGCAGAACAAGTTCCCAAGTGGTCCTAACGGATCCTCGTCTACCTTGCATAAAGGACCTGCTATATTCCATCTCGGAATGGGCCAAGGACAGAAAGGTCCCTCTGCAAATGGTTTCCACCTGTGGACCATAGACCACAAGGCTGGACTCGAGTGACTCATGGGAGCCTCCAGCCCATGCCTTCAGGTCAAATGGAAATTCCCTCTTCGGCGTCACAATGAGGACAAGCGCAGGGACGGAGGGAAATAAGTATAATTTACTTTGCTGATGGTCCTGGTGCACTTTTGTAATCTTTTTCATCACTCCCTCTTCCTCCCCCACTGCAAGCTACTGATACCACACCAGCCGGATTTGACTCCAAGAGACGCTCTCGCGGTGACCGCCAGAGTGGACAAGGGGAAGAGGCGCACGACAGCAGCCACCAGCTTTCCTCAGCTCTGTTTTGCCTCCTTCCCCGGGGCTGTGACTGAGCTCAGGCTAGGGACAGAAGAGTTGTCAGAGGTCATGAGCCCCCAACATCCAGGGAAATGCTTCACTTTGACTTCCCCAGTACCTTTTCAAAATGGTTGTGTGTGTGTGTGTGTGTATGAGTTACACACCCACCCCCCAAAAGTGAGATCATATGTCCTGCTTGGTTAAAAGTGATAGAGGAGCCGGGCGTGGTGGCGCACGCCTTTAATCCCAGCACTCGGGAGGCAGAGGTAGGAGGATCACCGAGAGTTCGAGGCCACCCTGAGACTACATAGTGAATTCCAGGTCAGCCTGAACCAGAGTGAGACCCTACCTTGCAAAACCAAAAAAAAAAAAAAAAAAAAAAAAAAAAAAAAAGTGATAGAGGAGCCGGGCGTGGTGGCGCACGCCTTTAATCCCAGCACTCGGGAGGCAGAGGTAGGAGGATCACCGTGAGTTCGAGGCCACCCTGAGACTACATAGTGAATTCCAGGTCAGCCTGAACCAGAGTGAGACCCTACCTTGCAAAACAAACAAACAAACAAAAACAGTGATAGAGGCACCCTCAAGCCCAGTGCTCCTGCTATTAAGCAGTATCTCTAATTACCTGGAACTTTCTCTGCCCTCTTTCCCATTTCCTTCTTCTTCCTTTCTTTCCTATAGGCATTCCTCCTCCTTGCCCGTGTCACTAACCCACAGCCTCTCAAATGTCAATGTTTTAGCATCAAACCCAGAGCTTTCTAAATATAAAACTCACTCAAACTGCCTCCAAGCCGTGCCAGTCAAAGTTCACAAGTCAGGACCTCAGTGTCTGCCGGGAAGCTCGCCAGGCCATTCGGAGGCACGTTTGAGCTCAGCAAGTCCAAGGAAGTTATGCGGCTCCTTTGTGCCCTAGGAGAGGTAGAAGGCCCCTTTCAAAGAGTTCCATGTTGGTTTCAGGCAGGTTTCGTGGTGTTTTCCATGCAGTATTCTCTTTGTTCTGTCTGCAGGTTGTGGATGGGAAGGTGTGGATTTCAGCAAAGGCAGAGAGGTCATACTTAATTCTCAGTCCTGTAGCACAGACCATAGACACGGGGGTACCTCCAGCCTTCCTTAGGGAAGTCACATGGCTTCCTTCATTATAGATCTAAGGAGCATCTAGCCCACTGATTTAAGACCTGTTCTGTTGGCATCTTCACATTAAGGGTCCCAACGAACTGAGTCACTTTGAAAGTACTGGCTCCTTCTTCTCTTCCTCCTTCTCCTCAACCTCTCTTTCTCCTCTTCCTCCTCCTCCTTCATCTCCTCCTCTTCCCTCTCTTCCTCTTCACAGTAAGATAAACTCAGCCTAGCCCTACTTCAGAGCCAGCCAGGGCTGTGTGCTCTCTATCCAGTCTGCTCGGAAAGCAGGTGGGAGAGAGAGAGAGAGAGAGAGTCAGCCGATGGTCCGCAAGTCCTCAGCTTCATTCACCAAGGTCCTTGATAAAGCTGAAGCCAGCTGTCTTTGGTGACCCAGAGGAAAGGACACGCAAACCAATCAGGAGGTCAAGGGAATCTCTGAGGCCCGTGGGCTTGTGCGGTCTGGAGGACTGGACTAATTTATTTATTTATTTATTTATTTTTGATGAAGAAATTGTTGACTAAGTTTGGGGTGTGAGGACCCAGGGATACATTCTAAGAAACTGGAGGAGGCCAGCCAGCTCTTCCTCCCACTCACCATCTGTCCAGGCTCTGGAGGCTGCTCTGGGTGGCTGAGCCACAGTGCGCATGCCATCGCCTGCTATAGCCTCTGCTCCCACCAGTCGTGTGGCAGGGGTCTGTGGTCCAGGGTCAGATCAAGCAAGATGGAGTTGGGCCATGATCTCCAGGAAGTCAGCACACTGTGAGGTTAGGTCTAGGGTACTGCGTGCATGCTTGCTAGGGAGAGTCCATAGTTCTGGGCTTTTCCTGACCTACCCACCCTCCTCCAGAAGCACCATTCCTCTAAACTATGGAAGGAAAGGAAGGGGATGCTTTCTAACTTATGTTAACAGGATGTAATTGCGGAGGAAAAGCCACAGCAACCCTCAGGGCACAGGGTCCAGGCTTCTGTGGAAGTGCATCCTCAGCCCCCTGGCTGGGGCTGTTTTCCACCCTGTTCTTTTGTTTTGTTTTGTTTTGTTTTTTTTTTGAGGTAGGGTCTCACTTTAGCCCAGGCTGACCTGGAATTCGCTCTGTATTCTCAGGGTGGCCTCAAACTCACGGCGATCCTCCTAACTCTGCCTCCTGAGTGCTGGGATTAAAGGCATGCACCACCACGCCCGGCCACCCTGTTCTTTTATTGTACCCAAAGGTCCAATGTAGCACACACATCTTACACACCCTAGGCACTCAGTAACCACTTGCTGAATAAACATGAATGTTATATGACCACTTGAGAGCAGGCAAAGGCTACTGCATAAGCCCATGTTACAGTGAGATATGCGGGCCCTGGCATGGTAGGGCTACCCTGACTGGGCCCCATGGCTTCCTCGTCTTCCTCTCTTTCCATTTCATAAATCCTGCCCCTGCTTGAATTGGCTGGTTTTGTCTCCCTTCCCCTGGCGTGAAGATGTACTGAATGTCCCTGCTGGTGTGGTTCTGATCCTTGGCACCAGCGAGTTCTTCCTGGTCAAAGGAAAGGCCCTGGTTCCCTGTGACCCACTCATCCCACCTCTGCCAACAATTGTGGCATAGTGGGTGTTACTCATTCCTCAGCTGAGAAAATTCTCCAGCTCAGGGCCAGGCTTCATAGCTGGGTACTTGGTTTCTAATACTGGCCAAGTCCCTGGGAAACTCCCCTTCCTGTTAAGAGTCAGAGACCATGGACTCTGGGCTTCCTTCCTTCTCCATAGCAACCTCTGCCTTCGGTGACTCCACTGTGTAAGGTCCATACACCCCTGCTGATCAGGCCATGTTTCTGCAGCCTCACTGAGCAGTCTTCTCTACTTCCTCCTACGAAAGCATCTACCACTCTGTCTTTATGGTTGCTTTTTTACCCTTGTCTCCCCTGCTAACAAGGACTTCCTATTTATAGCACAGAGCCTAGCACATCTTTAAGTTGTCCATTCACTCAATAAGCATTGACTGAGCGCCTGTCAAATGCAAGGCACTGTTCCAGGAACGCGGGATTCGCCAGTGAACCAAAGCCCCCTTTCCTCAGTCCAGCTTAGAAGACGAGTACTAAGTTCTCACAGTTATTAAGTGCCAAGTGCTGTGGAGAAAAAAAATAGAGGAAGGTATGCAAGATTAGGAATGCTGAACAAGCCCCCGTATAATTTGAGTTTCGATGTGACATGGTTAGTGGAGAGATGTTGGGAACTCTTTCCTTACTGACTCAGTTCAAAGCACAAAGCACTGTGACTACAGCCGGTGACTTTCTCTGACAAAACACGGCAAGCCAATCAGAGCAGGCAGGTCTCAGTCTTTGGTCACTGCACACAAAGAACATAATATTTGCCCCCACACTTCAGCTAGTGGATACGGTTGCTCAGCATCTAAGACTTAAAGGCCCTGGGCCCTGATATCCCAGCATCGCTGTGACTCAGGCAAAGCAAGTAGGTAGAAATCAAGACGAGGCAGCAGTGATCAAATTTTAGCACCCCTCAGGATCATGTGGATTGATTGCCATTACAATGTAGATATACGAACCACGGTGAGACCCTCACTTGGGGACAGACCACAGGGTTCTGCTCTGTTGGTTCTTCACTGTGGCCCTGGCTGGTGGCCTTAGGATATTGCTGTCCAGAGCAGGGGAGGTCTATGGAGAAGCAGTGTCTATTATATCATGTCCCTGCAGACGTAGCTGGCAGCTTTGGAGCGAGTTATGTGGATTAGTAGTCCTCAAACTCTGGTGTGCTTTCTTGGGCACTTGTGACAGTGGCTTTCTGGAGCCACCCTTGGAGTTTCAGGGTGGGACCAAGTATGAATGTTTCTCAGTGAGTTCCTGGTGGTGCTGGGGTGCGAGGTCATGCTTCAAGAACTGCCTATATAGGAATCCAGAAGCTGGTATTTTAGGAATTTGGGGTTTTATATATAAACTAATTTCACAAAGACCATCTTGGGCTTCATTTTTTAGGAATCTAGGACTAAACCTTATTTAGTCTGCTTGGAAACCACCAGAAGAAAATAGTTGAGAAGCTAAATCAGAATCCATTTCCTCCTCAGCAAGAGGTGTGCTGGAAATGTCTGACAACCACTTCAAGGAGTAGAGGGTAAAAAAAAGTATAATAGCCAACTGATGTTGTATGCCCATATCTGTGGTGTCAAGACTTCCATCATGGCTGGGCGTGGTGGCGCACTCCTTTAATCCCAGCACTCGGGAGGCAGAGGTAGGAGGATCACCATGAGTTCGAGGCCACCCTGAGACTCCAAAGTGAATTCCAGGTCAGCCTGGGCTAGAGTGAGACCCTACTTCCTACCTCAGAAAACAAAACAAAACAAAACAAAAACCCAAAAAACCAGACTTCCACCATGGCCAATGACATGCTATCAACAGAAAGTCACAAGCATGGTGTTGGGAAGAGATGTGTGCGTTGAGCTCTCCATGGCGCAGAAGTGTCAGGTCCAGTCTGCTCAAACCCCTGCAGAGATTTTCAACTTTTATGGAGTATCCCCCTCAGTCTGTCCGTTTCAGGCTAAGGGTCACTTCTGTCGAAGGTGGTGGCAGGCAAAGTCCTCTTCTCTAATGCATACACTGCCTCTCCTGAGCCTTTTGCTTGTGAGATGCTGAGGTTGAACCTTGACAACCTGGACATCCATGTAGCAAGCTCTTTAAGGAAGATCTTGTCCTCATGTGTCTTATAAGCCTTCATTCTCCAGCCTTATCAGTTGCTCCACTTCAGAACCCAAGGTCAGGCTTACTCCGGGTACATCTTAAGGTTTAATGGACACAGAAACCCAGCTGAGCTAATCTCATCCCACATTGAAGAAATTGTTTTGTGAGGTGACCCATCTTTTTAGACAAGTGAATAGAAAACATTGAGAACAATTTCTTTTCTAGAAAATAAAACAGCAGAGACAGCCAGGCAAGATTCCTTCCGAGGGAGCCTGCACAGGTCTTTCCCAGCTGAAATCAAGGCCACAGGGAAAGATTTTGAACTGGAACGCAGCTGAGGGCAGTGTTAGCTCCTGAGCCACGTCAACAAAACCAAGAAACCGAGCCCTGCCCCAGCGCCTTCTGTCGCTCTGTTCCTCTTCCGTCCTGCGAGCCTCTCGCTTGATCCCGCCTTGCTTCCTCTGTCCTAACTCTCCTTCGTCTTTCCAGATGCAGGACGCTATGGGCTATGAGTTGCCTTGGGTGTATTTTGTCAGTCTGGTCATCTTTGGATCCTTTTTCGTTCTAAATCTGGTTCTCGGTGTGTTGAGCGGGTAAGCTGAATGTTTCAATGTTGTTTTTACAATGCAGCCGAGCAAGGTCCCAGGTTCCACTGTGTTCAATGCCAGGATCCTCCAAGACAGGACCCTAACAATCCCAGGAAAAAAAGAAAAAAAAAAATATCCGTCCAACCACAGATTCTGACTATTGGCCGCGCAGGCTATTTGGCGTCTGAGTTGCATCTCAAGGATCCCTGGGTCCCATGCTGCTTGGATCAGCATCCGGGAGCCGGTGGCTGTACTTGGCCATGCTCGGTTGCTGTGTGCTTCACTAACTATCATTCCATTCTTCCAGGTCAATGATGCCGTAGGAAGGGACTGGCCCTGGATCTATTTTGTTACACTAATCATCATAGGGTCATTTTTTGTACTTAACTTGGTTCTCGGTGTTCTTAGCGGGTAAGCAGGACCAAGGAAAAAGGTCTTGATTTTTCCATTTATGTTTATTTATTCTTTCTGCTATTCCTGGCACTATGCTGTTTCTAGCTCTGATGAACCTATGATAAGGGGGTCACTCAGGAGCCTTGAAGTGAAGGTCTTTGGCCTGGCTGTGGAAAAGGTCAGATGCACAGGAGTGAACCCGTTGGTGTGGGTGGTGGGTCCTGGCAAAGAGACACCCAGTCCTTGTTTCCTGTCACCAAGGACCTCCCAGCCCCAGTAGCTATTCAGGCAGGCAGAAGGCCTCTCCCTTCTAAAACCTCAGACATAGCACAGTAAGAGTCTGAGTGGAAAGGTCTCAGAAACAGGAATCTGAGCAGAATTCACACATTCCCAACCTCAGCCTTGCAGATCTCTTGAGCCAATGGTGATTTTCAAATTATTTGTATTCAGTGACCAGGCCAAAGCAGAAAGAATTTGGCTTAAAATACAAGTAAAATAGGGTTATGGCTAGGCAGATACAGGCTCTGAGCCCTATCCCCAACACAGAAAACAAACAAACAAACAAACAAACAACCCAGGCCCTATGCACACACGTATATGTATGTATGCAAACCAATGCAGACTAAAAGTCTGGTTCTCCCCCATTCTCATCCCCACCCCAAGCAGTCGATCACTGATGGTTTTCCTCTGAATACAAAGGACACTAACTTGTTTAAAGCCACAGGTCATTTACACATGAGATGGATTTGATTTTCCTTTAAATCTAGCTAGATGCTACCAGTATGAACGACCTAATTTGAGGCCTTGCTCAGATAAGGTTAGAAGTGAGTGACAGAAAGACGGCCACCTTCTCACCAGGGAGAACCTGGCTGTTTCCTCAGCCACTGTTGTCTTCACCAGACCATGCCAGCCATGCCAAGGCCTGACACCTAAATGCTCCTGATGACTCTCTGATCCTCTCGTGGGTGACCTACGCTGCTGACTTTGCTATGGAGTGGGCAGCGGGGGGGGGGGGCAGTTTCTGCTTTGCTTGGACAGGCCAGCTACTGTCACACTTTTGCAGGCACCTAGGGACTTACTAAAGACAGCAGTTCAGGCAGGAGGAGGGAGGCCACTGTCAGAGCAGACTGGGACCACACTCGACCTTCTGTCACGTCATAATGCAGGGCTTGGGCTTCAGTCTGGAACAGGGTGAGAAAAAGAATCTGCTCCCCCACTGCACCTCCCTTGGTCCTGAATGGCATCTTGCCTTTTGCCAAGGTGAGGCTACATAGGAGACCAGGGTGTCAAAAGAGAGGAGAATTAAGCCCTTGGTTAGCTGCCTGGAGGGACGAGGGGTTTTATGTTTTATGTTCCAACACAAGAAAATAGCCCTGTGTTTATATGTGAATCTTAAAGGGAAAAATCAACCTGATTATCTCAATTCAAGACAGCATTTTGGCTATGCCAGCTCTGCATAATGCTGGGAAACTTCACCTTTTCAAACCTTTGTTTCCCAATGGCAAAAAAAAAAAAAAAAAAAAAAATCTGGGCATGGTGGCGCACACCTTTAATCCCAGCACTCGGGAGGCAGAGGTAGGAGGATCGCCGAGAGTTCGAGGCCACCCTGAGACTACATAGTTAATTCCAGGTCAGCCTGGACCAGAGTGAGACCCTGCCTCGAAAAACCAAAAAAAAAAACGGAGATGATGCCAACTCAGAGATGGTTGTAGTGATGGAACTAGGTCCCCATACAGAACAGGGACTGGTCTAGTCAGCGTACATGAAGTTACTGAAGGGATTAACTGAAGCTAGAACTGCTTTGATGTTCCTTTTAAAGATGAGTGACAATAGCCCAGACATATCGCTTTGCTGGCAATCAGTGGACCTGGGAGCAGAACACTGGCGTAGCCTGGCTCCTGTCTTCTCTTCACTGGCCAGTAGATGTGCATTGAGTGAGCTTGGACTGTAACATAGCCCAGAGCTATTGGCCTTGAAAAACATGTAATTCTGCTTTCTAATGTCAAAGGTTAGAAACCAAATCTGAGAATATCATGGTCATTTTGAAGCCACATGTTGGCGTCACTTAAGTCTCATGAAGATAGGTATACATAATCGCCTTACCCCCAACCTTTTGCTTAATGATGTTGAAAGTAGTGAATGAGTTAGCTAAGCCAGGGAGTTAGTTGACATAAATCAGGAAGATGGGGGCTCTAAACCTGTGAGCCTGAATCCACACATGGTCATACGAGCAGGTGTCTGTGAGCAGTCAAGCCACCCTTTCTGGCTTTTCATGAGTGGCTGGCCCCTCTGAATGGCCCCGTGCAGTAATGGAGCTGTAAGCAAGGTTGGCTGAGCACACGCTCACGTCACGGTTTTGAATCAGCACTGTGATTAGTCAGGACAGGTATCGTAGTCACCAGAAGAGTACAGCAACACCCCCTTCGTTGATCAGCTGTGCTTCAATTAGGCCAGTCTTCCGGTGCTTTCAAAAACATCTCAGAGGACATGAAATGAAAGGCCCCATCACAGGGTAACACAGACAGCCAGCAGGTCAGGGCCTGGGCTCTGTACTTCACGTATATCAATTCAGTAATGCGTGAGGCAGTTCCGTGAGCCCGCGCCACTCTTGTCTCCACTCTACAAAGAAGGAGGAAGAGAGGTTTAAAAGAGGTAAACACTAGTCATTCTAACAGGTAAACAAAGACAAAGGATGGAGGGCTGACCTGAGCATTGTGAATCCTTAACTCCCAAACCCCAACCCATTTGACTGATGGATCCTGGACTGGTAAATTACAGGAAGTGGGGAGCTAAAGATCAGAAGCGAAAGCTACAGAGGGGGGAAGGGAAAGGCGGGCAGCAGAAGCAATCCACAGGCAGGGCTCCTGGACCAGGTCAGGGAAAGAGAATGTCCCAAGAAAGACCTGCAAAGATACCACAGGGCAGTCCCAGCGGGTCAGGTTGGTCAGTGGGGGCTGGCATCCTTGCAGGACTTAACGGACCACAAGAGAAACACAGTGACTACTGAACAGTGTTGCAGTCTTGGAGTTCTGCGGTTGAAAACCCTATGTCCATCAAATTAAGGATAATACTCTTTTTTAAAAAATTGTTTATTTATTTATTTATTTGCAAGCAGAGAGAGAGAAAAGAAGAAAAAGACAGAGAGAGAGAGAATGGGCACACCAGGGCCTCCAGCCACTGCAAACGAACTCCAGATACATGTGCCCCCTTGGGCATCTGGCTTACATGGGTCCTGAGGAATCAAACCTGGGTCCTTTGGCTTTGCAGGCAAATGCCTTAACCGATAAGCCATCTCTCCAGCCCCAAGGATAATACTCTTTATAGCCCACTGCAGCTACTCACCCTCATACATTATATCCTTTACTCAGTAAAGAAAGGTTAAAGTGGGCTTGTATGTTCTGCTCATGAAGATAGGGAGTGGCATTTTATAGAGTTTCCATTTCAAGGTGGAAATTTCAAGGCTTTTGTCACCTTAGGGTTTGGCATCCTTTATCTGGAATGCCATACACAGAACACTGTATCTCTGATGAGAACACATACAGTCAGTGTGAAGACTGCAACGCCTTTTTCACATAGCTTCCGTCTGATCGTCATATCAGCCCCACACGAGCCATAGGCCTGTACAGACAGTGCAGATAACAAGTGAATTACAGTCACTTTCTCTTCCAGAAAGCTCAGTCCCCAGCCCATGAGAATTAAGATGACAGCAGTGACAATGAGTTTTGAAATTGCACTTGAGCTGCACTAGGGGTCGAAGTCTGCACCCCAGAATCTGGGTGCTTTCTGATTTGGAGATTGCAAACGTGAGGCATGTGTCTTTACCTGAAGTCTCTTACCTGGGTCCCATCCTTTATCACATGGAGAGATGGGCATGTCTGGTGCCTCAAAAAGCAGAGGTCATGACGGGTAGGAGTTTTATAACCTGAAAGTTGACCTGGAACATGGCACCGTTGTTAAGTCATGACACTCAAACCAAGAAGAGGCTGGCATGTGCCATAAGAGGGAGCAGGAGAGGTGGCCACGCAGAGCGGATTCTCGTCATTGGCAGTGGTTATTTTCTGCCAGGTCACATGATGCTGGACCCTAGGTAAAGCACCAAGTTAGATTCCTACAAGTGAGTGTCCGGTCATCTTGTGCAATCACTTAAAACATAACCTTATTTAGTATCACTGATTCATTAACATTAAGGCCTGGCCAACAGCACGGCAACTCATGCCCGAACAAGCTTATCCAATGTACACATTTTCTCTGCAAGGCACATCACTGCCTTCTTGCATTTCCGAACACTAGGCTGCTCTTCAGAACTATGCTTGGGGCCATTTTAAACAGTAAAATTGCCAGTAAGAACCACAAAAATGCAAATGACATGGCACTAAATAGTGAGCCTTAAAAGAGCATTTGTTTACATTGTGAGAACAGAATCAAGAAAAGATAGCTGTTTTGTTCCACCTCAGCTGCTGGAAATGTGTGAAGTTTTGGTTTTTTATTTTGGTGGGGGGGTATGTTGTGCCCATTCCACAGATGACTGTGAAAGCTCAACAGTTATTGATTTGGGGAATAACAAACAAATTTCAGCAAACCTACAAATAAGAGTATTATTGATTATCCAATCAATATTGATTTTCAAAGTGTATTGTTAGGATTCCCCGGTCCATCGGCCCCCTCCCGCCTCACTTTTGATGTTGGCCATTGCTGGCGACAGATGCACCTCTGCTCTGTGACAGATCCCATAGTGGTGAGTGATCGTCTTGCCAGTCCCTGGGCAGCTCAGTGCCTAGACCAGGCACATGACTACCATCCAGGTGAAGCGAGAGAGCCAGGCACTGTCACCCAGTCTCCCCCGCCCCCCAGCCACACGCATGTGACCTGGTATGGAAGTGATGGCTTACCTTCACTAGAGCCACTGCCTGGCTGTGTGTCCCCACCCTATGGATCCGTGCAGCTCTGCAGCACGGGCCACTTTTCTAGTGCCTCAGCTCCAATGTCATTCCTCTACACGAGAGAACACATTAGACCTCTTAGAAACATCCGGGGACCCCCTTTGCCCTGGTTCCCCATGGATGTTAAGTTCCCCCACAGGTCTGGTAGCCAATGGCGAGCTTTGACTCCAAGGGTTAGATGTTGTAAAACAGGCCTGGGACCACTTCCTGACTCCAGCTGGTTCCCAGGCCTTTTCTCTCAGCTCCAAAAGAAGGATGCTTTGTAACCAAAATTTGAACCCTCTGCAAATTCTACAAAGGAGCTAAAGGAAGCCCTTAGCCAACCCACTGCAGAGGAAAGAGACAGGAAAGCAGGGGGGAGGAGGCAGAAAGATGGTCAGCAGAGGGTCCTTGAGGTGCAATATTTAGAGCTGATTTGCATAGGGAGGGAAGTGTCCTCTGAAGCTGCAGAAACTTAAGGCCAAGGCCAGGAAAGGCTTCACCCGGTGTAAGGTCAGGGAAAAGGGCTGACATATTTTCCATGCCTACCAAAAGCAAAAGCTGGGTGGGAGCAAGGCAAGCCCAGGCTGCATTGTGATCGGTTGATCTTGCCCCTTTTCTCCCTGGCACAAAGTTCCCTGGGAAGGAAATGAAGGTATCTGCTTGTTGGCAGGAAGCCCAAGAAACAGCGAGTTCAATCCAATTAGAATTGGATTCAATCAAATTTAAGAAGAAAATTCAATCCAAACCAGAGCGTCATTAAGGCAGCAGTTGAAGAGAACTCATTAGCTTGAGAGCCCCAGCATTCTCCCCATTAAAACATTCCCTCCCCCACACCCCGTTTCACCATAAAAACGTTGAGCACTGAAACCTGAGCTCTTCTAGGGCAAACGCAGGGTGGGCAGGATGTGGTGACAGTGGGCTTGACTGAGCCTATTGTTTTCCTAAGGTTTGTTGGCGACATCTTTCCCCCCAGCATGTCTTTCCTCTAGCATGCACAGCATGTGCAGAAAACTCTGGAGGGATGGTTTCCACGGCCTATTGTCCTGAACCAAGTCTGGAATCAAGACATCAAAGAATACACATGCATGCCCATGTCACACACACACACACACCACCACTACCACCACCAAGGGTCTCATCTCCCATAGACCACATTTCAAAAGACAACACAACAAACCAAGCTCTCGGGCCCGCCCATCTGGGAAGGAGAGGCATGGAGCTGCTGTGGGAGCCCAGAACTGCCCTTGCTGGTTATTGTCGCTGCTGCTAGCCCTGCCCTCGCTCAGAAAGTGAATTCAAACTCAGAAAATCAGGACCGAGTCATAGACAAGAGAAGAGAAACAGTCATTCTGTCAGAAGTTGCTCAATTAGCCCTTCCAGCAAAATCCCAGGCCCACTACAGTATCTGCTCACCCTTGCTTTAAACTACATCATTTAATTTTGATATCATCTTCATCTTATGGATTTTTCTATTTTCTCAGTGTGTTCTAACACAAAGGGCATCCCCAGGACATTTTCTTGTGTTTGGAATCCTTATTAACATCTATGAGGGAAGGAACCTTCCCGGCATTGAACTCCCTCCAGGCATGCTAAGAGGTAGGGTGAACTGTAACCATGACAACCGACAACCTAGATTGAAAAGATCAAATCTCCTCGGCCAGTGAGGTACTGGTAAATATTCAAATAGTTTGGCCTCAGGAGGAAATCTCTAGTCAGTGGCATTGACCACTTTTCATAGTGTAAATATTCCGAACATGGTGGTCCTTAAGCTCCCAGGGTGACGTGACTGAAGCCAGAGTTGGGGAGGGACGGACCCCGTTGGCTCTGAGGGCCCAGTGTGAGTGAGTAGATTCCGGCACATGACTGGTCCTTTGTGTCACCTGAAAAATCCTTGTGATTTTTTTTAAATATTTTATTTATTTATTCATTTGAGAGGGGGAAAGAGGCTGAGAGAGAGAGAGAGAATAGATGCACCAGGGCTTCCAGCCACTGCAAACGAACTCCAGATGCATGCACCACCTTGTACATCTGGCTTACGTGGGTCCTGGGGAATCAAACCAAGGTCCTTTGGCTTTGCAGGCAAGTGCCTTAACTGCTAAGCCATCTCTCCAGCCCCTTGTGATTTTTTTTTTAAGAGTGTCACCCAGTGTCAGGTAAAATGAAACCACCTGCCCCTTAAGCTCTATAAGGGGGTTTTTATAACTACAGTTTGAAAGGGGTTTCCAGATATTTGGAGAATAGCCATTATTAACAATCAAAGCCTGTGATCATGATCTGGGAGGGGGATGGAAATTAACAGCCCCCGTCCCCTTAGACTCTCGTGGCTTGTGTCAAGACTACACTCTTAGCACTCCCCATCTGTGTGGGAGCGGGGACAGAACTGGGCAAAGGGGACAGCTATATGGGGTAAGAGGG
This sequence comes from Orientallactaga sibirica, assembly GCA_036365145.1. Taxonomy (NCBI): domain Eukaryota; kingdom Metazoa; phylum Chordata; class Mammalia; order Rodentia; family Dipodidae; genus Orientallactaga; species Orientallactaga sibirica. The sequence continues at coordinate 6,876,786 of JAEOAD010001268.1, forward strand.
CATGTGGGCAGCCTTCTCAGTACAAAACCACTAAGACCTGCCTTATCTCCCCTTGCCTCCGTCTCTCCTGGTTGTCCCTTCTTTATATTCCCCCCCCTCTCTCTCTCTCTCTCTCTCTCTGTCTCTCCCCCTCTCCCTCTTTCCGTATGTCTCTTTCTCTAGAGAGTTTTCCAAAGAGAGGGAGAAGGCCAAGGCTCGAGGGGATTTCCAAAAGCTGCGGGAGAAGCAGCAGCTGGAAGAGGATCTCAAAGGCTACCTGGATTGGATCACTCAGGCCGAAGACATCGACCCTGAGAATGAGGACGAGGGCATGGACGAAGAGAAACCCCGCAACAGTGAGCAGCTGGGCTCCGTCTTTGGCTGGGTGATGGGTGGCGGGAGGTGGGAGACGGCAGCAGGGCAGCAAAAATGTTTGGCACTAAACTTTCTTTGTAGCCCATAGTTTGTCTTCCTGGAAGTCTGTCCCAGTAATTTGCTACTCAGGAATTAGGCAGGGATGGGAAATCATTGCCGTTAACCAGAAAACTTCATAATCCTTTCAGAATCTTTTGACCTGAAAAGATAAGTTGCGCTTCTGCTGGGGAGAATCAGAAATGCTCCTTTCTCTAGGCAGCTGCCGGCTTCCTGCTCTTGTGTCAGAGGAGCAGTGTCCACCAGGCAGCTGCCTAGAGAACCATACCAGGGCAGGACTGGCTCTCCCTTCCTTGGCAAGAGACTTCTAGGCGCTCCTGAGCTTTCTCCAAAGGAAAGGAAGCAAAGTTTCTCTTAAGTAGGTTATTTCCAAGAAGCCGGGGAAGTGCTTCTGGGAAGGTTGGAGAAGCTCAGAGGAATTCCACAGGAAACAGATTGTGACCACTGATCCGAATCCCTTCTTCTGGGGGTTCTGGTCAGATTGCTGGATAGACTAGTCCCGGGATGTCACTGAGAGCAATGGTTGACTTGCAAGTATTTTCAACTCATCATGCATGTAGCCCAGTGGTTCTCAAAGTGGGGTTCCTGTACCTTGAAACTTGGCAGAAAGTCTAACTCTTGGGCTCCGTCCGAACCCACTGACGCAGAACCTTGGGATTAAAGCCCAACAACCTGTGATTAACAACACCCTGGGATTGTGCTGTTTGGTGAGTCTGAGACAGTCTGACTACTGACTACTGTTCGTCCCCTGTGCTCTTGTCCTGTGTTCAGTGTCTCTCTCTCTCTGTCCTGTCACATGTTTGAATAGGTACATTTTTGTCTTCTCCAGCCTAACTTGCAAACAGATTCCAAAACACTGAGCTGACAATCTAGAATAGGGAAGGAAGCAGGCAGGTTAAAGAGCCGACCAAGACCACTTACTGGTGTAGGGTCATGGGAGTGAGGGCAGGAAGACGGGACGTGGCCCCAAGTAGAGAAGGACTGGGGAACAGCCAACACAGGAAGGAGCAAGCAGAGGAAGAAGATGGCCAAAGGAACCAAGCGTGCCTCCACTTCCTCACTGCAAAGACCAACGGGATAAATCTGTCAAGTGCTCATTGCCGGCGAACTCCGCTCAAGGTGCAGATACAAAATTAAGCAACAGAAACCACAAAAGATTGGTATCAACGTAATTTAATAACCTAAGGAGGCTTCCGTGCTCCAGTAGGTAGCTCGAAGCCAGTTGAAAGATGAGGCCTTTGGTGGATTATAACAAGAAGCAATGATGCCATCGAGGGCTCTTCTGGAAAACTGCACGACAGCTTCGATCACAAGACAGAGCTAGAGTGGAGTTGATTAGTTTGTGGCACCGTTGTGGTATGGCAAATAAGTCAGTTGTCTTGAGAGCCACAGAGACGCTTACCTCTGAAAATAGGAGCTGATATCCTATCTTGCCCTGCCCTCATTTAGGGCTAATAGAGATGAGCATGGTGTTAGCATGGTGTTAGACATGGGCAATGCACACCACTTGGTTACAGCCAGTTTCCATGCACAGGGACACACAGTAATGCGATAACTACAGCAAGATCCTCCAAGGGCATCTTGCTGCCCCTCGACTTGCCCATTAAAGAGTAAATACCAGGGGGAGTTCCCAGCGCGGAGCATTCCTTACTGATGGAGAAAAGCATGCCCGTAGGCCCATCCGCCACCCACATCTCTGGCCAGGCTCTGAGAAGAGCACAAAGAACAGCCTATGCTGGTAGATGGTCTCGGCCAAGATTTCCTGAGGAGCAAATATGGATCATGTCAGACTCACCTGTCCCCTTGCATGGCTTCCTGATGGCAAGAGGAACCTTTGGGGTCTCTTCTTTGTCTGAGCCAGCCTTGTCCTAGGAGGTCTGGCATGGGATCCTGGCTCTTTTGTGAATGGCACTGGTGGAGGAACAGTTCCAGGGAGACGGATCAGGGGGAAGAAGTTCCAAAGAAACATGAGACCTGGGAACAGAGCTGGGAAGAATCCATAGGGTTGTGCCTGTTGGGGAAGCCCAATCCCACTAGAGTTGATGTGGTTTAATTAATAAGTAATTGGGGCATAATAGACTTGCAGAAAAGGCAAGTCTGTGGCTTGAAATTGATGTTCTTATCTTTCGGACTGCATGATTTGCCACTGGCAATAAATACAAAGGAAGAAATATTGTGATGAATTAGATGTATGTTTTAATTACTGCAGAACTGGCTTTTGAAATGTCCAAAAGCTTATAGAATTGGGATATTTCCCAGTTCTTTCCAGGCGCTTACAGAAATGAAGTTGTCTTTTAAAAAAAAAAAAAAAGGTATGATGGTTTTATCACAGCTCTGACAACTCTATGCTCTAGTGCAAGTTCACTGGAACCAGAGCTGGCTGTATGCAGTGTGGGGAAAGTTCACAGTAGCTGAGCATACATAAGTGAAGTCCCATCAGTCATATTTCCTAGAAAAACCTACGAAGCCACTGAGGAAGTAGAGAGATGAGGGGCTGGGTGGTGACAGAGAGAAAGCACAGAGTTGAGAGGCTTTGCCTTAAAATATTGGAGTAAATTGGGGCTGGAGAGATGGCTTAGCAGTTAAGGCACCTGCCTCCTAAGCCTAAGAACACTGGTTCCAATCTCCAGCGGTTCCAATCTCCAGGTCCCACATTTAGCCAGATGCAAAGTGATGCAAGGGCACAATGCCGCACTTGACTACAAGGGGGTGCATGCATCTGGATTTCGTTCCCAGCAGCTGAGAGGCTGCTGGCGCGCCCATCTCTATCTGTCTTCCTCTCCCTCTCTCTCTCTGTGTCTCTCTCAAAAAAAAAAAATACTGGAGTAAATTAAGAAAACTACATATAAATATCAAACTGTAAATAGCCTAGAATTCAGTCAACCCATGTATCCTTCTATCCATGTGTCTGTCTTTCTATCTATCTATCCGTCCATCAATAAATTAAAGGCTGGCTCTCTACTAGGCACTATTGTTGGCACTGGTGATATAGCAATGAACAAAGTAGCTTTTACTTCCTCCCCTGTGGAACTTCTAGAAAGGGGAAGTGAAGGAAAGAAAAAGAAATAGGAAAGGAGGAGGGAGGGAGAGAATAAACGTAATAGTATTTTAAAGGGATGTGCTGAAAGGTTGTAGTGTTAAACGGGGTGGTCATGGAACGCCCTACTGAAAAGGGGGCATCAGAATAAAGAGGGAAAGGTGAGTAGCATTCCAGGTAGATGCCTGGGCAACCAAAAGAACTCTGGGCAGAAGCATGACTGGCAATTCTAATGCAGTGAGATGGGAGTGGAGAGGAAATAAGTGAGGAAGGAGGTGGTGGGAAGGGATCCAGGGGAAGCTGGGAAGAGATCAGGGTAATCAGTCGACATGAGAACTTGAGAACTTGGACTTCAGTGGGAAGTAAGCCAAGTGGCCCTTGGAAGCTTTGAGAAGAGACGTGGAATGACCTGACCTGCTTAGCAGGATCCCTCTGTCTGCCGCGTGCAGAATGGAATGGAGATGGTCAGGGGGTGCAGATCACTGGGAGGTCATCCTTGGGGGATGATGGTGCTTTATCTAGACAATAACAGAGGTGATCAGGGTGATCTCATTTGCTGATTGATCAAGCATGAGATAAGAAGAGAGACAGAGACAGAGAAGCAAGTATATTCCAAGCCCATGTACAAATGGAATTACTCTTTACCGACATAAAGAAAACCAGAGCCCAAGGGGGATCAGGGTGGAAATATGGAGAAAGCCAACTCAGACGTTTAAGTTTAAAAGGTTCAGGAGACGTGCAAAATGAGACGTCGACTAAGTGATTGGAAAGAAATCCGAGCCCAGAGGAACGTTCTGGGACTGAGTTGTAATTTGGGAGATCAGCAGCATACACAGGAAGTAATGGAAACCCATTCATCTGGCTTAGATCATTAGGGTGTTAGGATAAACAGGATGAGGTGTGTTCCAAAACCTTAAAAAAAAAAAAAAAAAAGATTCAGAAAGGGAGCTCGGAGGAAACCAGAGAGAAGGTGACGGTCATGCCGTATGAGGTGAGGACTAAACCTAGCGTTGGACTGTATGCGGTTTCTAGGTCCTTGAGGAGAACTGTTTGGGGGAGTGTCAGACTGACCCTAATGGCAAATCAGTCTTATTCTTCCGGATGGCATTAAGCATTAAGAATCAGGCCTCTTGTTCACTTGGCATGGTCTAGCTGAGGACACAGGCTTTCATGAGACTACAGAAGCCAGAGGAAGAGATGCCCAGAGCCAGCCCAGTGTGCCTGGGTCCTAACAAGACCAGTCGATGGAGCCCAGTCCTTCATTGGGTCCCCACCTGCAGCCAAGCCCGCACCAGACCTTGCCACAGCAACTGCTTATAGACACACTTGGCAAAGGAGGACATGGTACTCAAGAGCCATCCCAAGTTCACACAGGGGCAGACCAGCAAGAAAGGGACATGCGGTATCGGAGAGATGGTTTAGTGGTTAAGGTGCTTGCTGGCAAAGCCAAAGAACCAGGTTCAATTCCCTAGTACCCACATAACACCACATGTGCCTGGTACATATGCCTGGTTAGTAGCACCAGCACCAGGTGTGGGGGTCATTAGCATAGCACCAGGTGTGGGGGGATCATTAGCATAGCACCAGGTGGGGGGTCATTAGCATAGAACCAGGTGTGGGGGGTCATTAGCATAGAACCAGGTGTGGGGGTCATTAGCATAGCACCAGGTGTGGTGGGTCATTAGCATAGCACCAGGTGTCATTAGCATAGAACCAGGTGTGGGGGTCATTAGCATAGAACCAGGTGTGGTGGGTCATTAGCATAGCACCAGGTGTGGGGTCACCAGGTGTGGGGGGTCATTAGCATAGCACCAGGTGTGGTGGGTCATTAGCATAGCACCAGGTGTGGGGGTCATTAGCATAGCACCAGGTGTGGGGGTCATTAGCATAGAACCAGGTGTGGGGGGTCATTAGCATAGAACCAGGTGTGGGGGGTCATTAGCATAGCACCAGGTGTGGTGGGTCATTAGCATAGCACCAGGTGTGGGGTCATTAGCATAGAACCAGGTGTGGGGGGTCATTAGCATAGAACCAGGTGTGGGGGTCATTAGCATAGCACCAGGTGTGGTGGGTCATTAGCATAGCACCAGGTGTGGGGGTCATTAGCATAGAACCAGGTGTGGGGGTCATTGCATAGAACCAGGTGGGGGTCATTAGCATAGCACCAGGTGTGGGGGGTCATTAGCATAGCACCAGGTGTGGGGGTCATTAGCATAGAACCAGGTGTGGGGTCATTAGCATAGCACCAGGTGTGGGGGTCATTAGCATAGAACCAGGTGTGGGGGTCATTAGCATAGCACCAGGTGTGGGGGTCATTAGCATAGCACCAGGTGTGGGGGTCATTAGCATAGCACCAGGTGTGGGGGGTCATTAGCATAGAACCAGGTGTGGGGGTCATAGAACCATTAGCATAGAACCAGGTGTGGGGGGTCATTAGCATAGCACCAGGTGTGGGGGTCATTAGCATAGCACCAGGTGTGGGGGGTCATTAGCATAGCACCAGGTGTGGGGGTCATGAGCATAGAACCAGGTGTGGGGGTCATTAGCATAGCACCAGGTGTGGGGTCATTAGCATAGCACCAGGTGTGGGGGGTCATTAGCATAGAACCAGGTGTGGGGGGTCATTAGCATAGAACTAGGTGTGGGGGTCATTAGCATAGCACCAGGTGTGGGGGGGGTCATTAGCATAGAACCAGGTGTGGGGGTCATTAGCATAGCACCAGGTGTGGGGGCATAGCACCAGGTGTGGGGTAGCATAGCACCAGGTGTGGGGGTGGGTCATTAGCATAGCACCAGGTGTGGGGGGTCATTAGCATAGAACCAGGTGTGGGGGTCATTAGCATAGAACCAGGTGTGGGGGTCATTAGCATAGCACCAGGTGTGGGGGTCATTAGCATAGCACCAGGTGTGGGGGTCATTAGCATAGCACCAGGTGGGGGGTCATTAGCATAGCACCAGGTGTGGGGGTCATTAGCATAGCACCAGGTGTGGGGGTCATTAGCATAGCACCAGGTGTGGGGGTCATTAGCATAGAACCAGGTGTGGGGGGGGGCACCAGGTGTGGGGGTCATTAGCATAGAACCAGGTGTGGGGGTCATTAGCATAGCACCAGGTGTGGGGGGTCATTAGCATAGCACCAGGTGTGGGGGTCAGGTGTTAGTCATAGAACCAGGTGTGGGGGTCATTAGCATAGAACCAGGTGTGGGGGTCATTAGCATAGAACCAGGTGTGGGGGTCATTAGCATAGCACCAGGTGTGGGGGGTCATTAGCATAGCACCAGGTGTGGTGGGTCATTAGCATAGCACCAGGTGTGGGGTCATTAGCATAGAACCAGGTGTGGGGGGTCATTAGCATAGCACCAGGTGTGGGGTCAGGTTGGGGGCATAGCACCAGGTGTGGTGGGTCATTAGCATAGCACCAGGTGTGGGGGTCATTAGCATAGAACCAGGTGTGGGGGTCATTAGCATAGCACCAGGTGTGGGGGTCATGAGCATAGAACCAGATGTGGGGGTCATGAGCATAGAACCAGGTGTGGGGGGTCATTAGCATAGCACCAGATGTGGGAGTCATGAGCATAGAACCAGGTGTGGGGGTCATTAGCATAGAACCAGGTGTGGGGGGTCATTAGCATAGAACCAGGTGTGGGGGGTCATTAGCATAGCACCAGGTGTGGGGGTCATTAGCATAGAACCAGGTGTGGGGGGTCATTAGCATAGAACCAGGTGTGGGGGTAGCATAGCACCAGGTGGGGTCATTAGCATAGCACCAGGTGTGGGGGTCATTAGCATAGAACCAGGTGTGGGGGTCATTAGCATAGCACCAGGTGTGGGGGTCATTAGCATAGCACCAGGTGTGGGGTCATTAGCATAGAACCAGGTGTGGGGGTCATTAGCATAGAACCAGGTGTGTGGGGTCATTAGCATAGCACCAGGTGTGGGGCATTAGCATAGAACCAGGTGTGGGGTCATTAGCATAGCACCAGGTGTGGGGGTCATTAGCATAGAACCAGGTGTGGGGGTCACCAGGTGTGGGGGTCATTAGCATAGCACCAGGTGTGGGGGGTCATTAGCATAGAACCAGGTGTGTGGGGGTCATTAGCATAGCACCAGGTGTGGGGTCATTAGCATAGAACCAGGTGTGGGGGTCATTAGCATAGAACCAGGTGTGGGGGTCATTAGCATAGCACCAGGTGGGGGGGGTCAGGTTAGCATAGAACCAGGTGTGGGGGTCATTAGCATAGCACCAGGTGTGGGGGTCATTAGCATAGAACCAGGTGTGGGGTCATTAGCATAGCACCAGGTGTGGGGGTCATTAGCATAGCACCAGGTGTGGGGGTCATTAGCATAGCACCAGGTGTGGGGGCATAGTCATTAGCATAACCAGGTGTGGGGGGTCATTAGCATAGCACCAGGTGTGGGGTCATTAGCATAGAACCAGGTGTGGGGGGTCATTAGCATAGCACCAGGTGGTAGCACCAGGTGTGGGGGTCATTAGCATAGCACCAGGTGTGTAGCATAGAACCAGGTGTGGGGGTCATTAGCATAGAACCAGGTGTGGGGGTCATTAGCATAGAACCAGGTGTGGGGGTCATTAGCATAGAACCAGGTGTGGGGGTCATTAGCATAGAACCAGGTGTGGTGGGTCATTAGCATAGCACCACCAGCATAGTGTGGGGGGTCATTAGCATAGAACCAGGTGTGGGGTCATTAGCATAGAACCAGGTGTGGGGGTCATTAGCATAGAACCAGGTGTGGGGGTCATTAGCATAGCAGATTAGGACTTTGCCCCAGGAATGAGTGTCACCAATAAGATTTAAGCAGAGAAATAACCAAGTTCAAGTTAACTCTCAGGCGGTCCCCATGCGGCAGAGCATGGAAAATGTGTTGGAAATAGAGATGGGGCAAGGAGCCCAGCCAGGAGTCTGCTGATGCTCAGCGAGAGCCAGTGAGGGAGTGGGCTAGAGAGTCAGCTCATGTCGTGCAGGACAGAGTTCAGGCCTGCACACTTCCGGAGTTTGGGGATAAACAGCCACACTGCAGTAGTTACACGCCCCTCCGTGGGACTCCCAGGGAGCTGGTTTGTCCTGAATGTGCCCTGGTGGAAGCTGTCCTGCCCCTTTCCCCATGCTGTACAAAGGCCTGTTTTGGTCCAGCAGTACTTCGATCCTAAGAGGGGTTCATGTAGAATTCTAAGGGACCCCATCTCACTCATGACTCATATATATATATATATATATATATATATATATATATATATATATATATATATATGAGTACCAACACCAAACACAGTATTGACAATCCATCCCTTTGCAGTGAAGCCACCATGGGAAGAGGGGCAGAATCTGTTTCAGTGGGTTGCTCTATAAAAGGGGTAAGCCCATGGAAGGCGGGGGAACTGCATTGTTGTCACATTTACGTGTCATCGTATCCCTGAGCTAGTGTCTAGATTCCTTCTGCAGCCATGTGGGTGGCTCCATCACCATGTCAAGAGCTCAGGTTGCTGAGTCTGGCCCCCTCCTCCGGGAATACCCTGCAGCCATTCTTGCCCTGTGTCCGAGCTGTTCTTTCAGGCCTAAGCGACACCTGACTGGATTGATCTCCCAGCTTACAATGCTACAAACTCAGTTTCCTTTGGGAGATTCACGCACAGTTCAATTCCAAGAGTCGCGGGACATGCTCAAAGGTGGCGTACGAGGAGCTGGGCGAGGACCTGCCAAGCAGGAGGGACAGCTTTATTCACTTCTAAACACCTGACTCTCAGCTGAAACTGAAACTAGGACTTCAGTGAAAAGACCATAAACATCCCTCTCTGGCTCTTAGCCTGAATCCCCCAGCAGGAGTACTCTTTCATTGACAGTCACAACTACGCGTCCTTAAAGCAAAGGACAAGAGGAGAAACAGGGTTACATAGAGGACCTTAAATATCACCAGGGATAGATGGGCTCTTGTGAGGTTGTCAAGCCAAAGTATAGGGAGATCTGTCTCCAGATAGCTTATTGGTGGGAAGAGGAAATCAAGGTTTAACCCCTTACCCCGTCAAAAAAAAAAAAGCATTTATTGTAATTTAGACTTGGCTCATATTCATTTATCAGATTGACCATATCAAAGATCTGCAAGACCACCAGGTGTGGTGGCGCATGCCTTTAATCCCAGCACTCGGGAGGCAGAGGTAGGAGGATCGCTGTGAGTTCGAGGCCACCCTGAGACTACGTAGTGAATTCCAGGTCAGCCTGAGCTAAAGTGAGACCTTACCTCGAAAAAAAAAAAAAAAAAACAAAAGAAAAGAAAAAAAGATCTGCGAGACCGATTCACCGGGCAGAGAACAGATTAAAACAGAGTCTCATGTAGTCCAGGCTGGCCTTGAACTGCTGAGCCTCCTGCATCTGCCTCCCATGTGCTGGGATGATACACACGAGCCACCATGCACGGCATAGGTACACTTGGAAGTTTGAATGTCTGTCCTTTCTGAAAACATGTACTTGAATTCTGATAAAGTTCTTGAGTTTACCATGTGATGGAGGCTGAGAAACTCAGGCAGCAAGCCTTCCAGACCCCCATTTAGTAACTAGTCTGCAACTTGCCTCTCCCAAGTGCCTTAGGGATGCATCAAGGGAGGGAGCTCAGACAACTGCAAAAGCCCTGCCAGCTCCAGTGGTTTGCCCTTGAGTCTTGGCGATATGCACTAGCTTTAACCCTACGACTCTGGGTCAAACCTGGAGAGGTCATTCTGGTCTACCAGACCTCTGTGGAAATCAGGGGCATCTAGAATCCTGCCATGTTGAGACTCCTACTATTGCAGAGGGTTTTGTTGTGTTACTGCACACTTCTCCCTGAGACAATCTGCTACCTGAAAGCCAGGTCCTTCTCCTGAAGAACCTGTGTAAATCCTGACCTCTCTGCCCAGAAAGTTCAGCCCACTGCCCGACTTCAACCCTGCCTCTCCTCTTACCTCACTGTCCCTACTCTGAAGCCCTATATTTCACTCCACTGAGCCTCAGAGTACTTCACTGTACCTGCAACCTGTATGTGAATCTGTCTGATTCACATACTGGGATGTATATTCTTTTTTTTTTTTTTTTTTTGAGAGAGAGACAGAAAGAGAATGGGTGTGCCAGCGCCATTACAGCTGCTGTGAACAAACTCCAGATGCGTGCGCCCCCTTTAGGGCAAGTGCAGCATTGTGTGCTTGCGTCACTTGCATCTGGCTAAATGTGAGACCTGGAGAATCAAACAGGCGTTTTTAGGCTTGGCAGGAAGGCGCCTTAACCACTAAGCCACCTCTCCAGCCCTGGGATGTGCAGTCTTAACGCAGGATGTCTCTCTGTAGGCCCAGCAATGGCACAGAGAGAAGAGCACAGGTGATCATGAACATGGATGGAAAAGAGTGTGTGATCTTAGCCTAGAAGTTCTTAGAATCCTGCCCTCGGGGACAGATGATTTGGGCCTGTTTGTCACTCTGTTAGTTCTAAAACCAGGTCAGGTTAGATCTCGTGCAGCAGAGAAAATATGATGAACCAGATACGCAAATTAACTGTTCATACGGCAACATTTCTTCTTCACTTCTTAGGGAGGGTCATGGTAGTCTACAGTGTTGTTCTACACATACTCACCCCTTTTCCCTTTTCTGTTTATTTGTCTTTATTTATTTGTGAGAGAGAACTAGGCAGGGAGAAAGAGAGAGAGAGAAAATGGGCACGCCTCCAGCCACTGCAAAGGAACTCCAGATGTGTGCACTCCCTTGTGCATATGGCTTACGTTTTTTTTCTGGGGAATTGAACCTGGGTCCTTTGGCTTCATGGGCAAGCGCGTTAAACACTAAGCCATCTCTCCAGCCCCGTTTCTCCCCTTTCTTCTTCAAATGTGTCAAGGAAAGGGTTGGAAATATTCCTCGTGTTCTTCTGTGTCAGGAAGGCCAGCTAGCCAGCCAAGACTGGTAGTCAGCAAATGGTTAATAGAGCAGTGAGAATAAATGCTTCCTTGCTTCGTTAGGGCCAGAAAGCTGAACGCATTTAAGGATCGGAAAGGTCAGCTGCCTTCAAAGAGGCAGAGGCTTCATTCCATCCAGTGCGTGGTCCTCAGCATAATGGTTGTCTCATTCGCTGGCTGCAGCAGCGGAGACTTGTGGAGTGAATGCTTTCGCCAGCTGAGACCTAATGAGATCTCCACGGTGCCTCCTGGATGGAGTGGAAAGCAACCACTTTGGTAATAAATAGAGAGCAGCATCTAATTTGTAAATTCTTCTTTCCGTAGTTAAGTTTAATCAGATCAGTGAAACTGAAGGGAATTGTTGGTAACCAAAAAAATTATTTTCCATGTCTTATTCTGGCCAGGAAACATTACTCGTAATGGAAATGGCATGTTGCTCTGGCGATGGCGGAGATGGCATTTGTCATTAGACTAATTCAATTGTTGCATATTGAAAAATATGTTGAGGCCGTATCTATCTAATACAAAGCTGGAGCCAAGGCCCCATGTTGCTCTGTTCCTAGTATCGCTGGCTCATAGAAGCCAAGCCTCTTTTTTAGTTAAAATACAGAAATCTTGGGGCTGGAGAGATGGCTTAGTGGTTAAACGCTTGCCTATAAAGCCTAAGGACCCCAGTTCAAGGCTTGATTCTCCAGGACCCATGTAAGCCAGATGCGCAAGGGGGTGCATGCATCTGGAGTTCGTTTGCAGTGGCTGGAGGCCCTGGCACACCCATTCTCTCTCGCTCTCTCTCTCTCCCTTCTTATTTCTGTATCTCTCTCTCTCTCCCTTCCTATTTCTGTATCTCTCTCTCTCTCTCAAATAAATAAATAAATAATAAAATATTTTTAAAAATATTTAAAAAAAAAATACAGAAATCTTTGTTAGTAGCCTTCCCGAGATTTCAGCTTGACATCTCTGAGTAGCCAAAGAAAGGCCAGATGTCCCACCACAGAGTCCCATTGTAGTCACGCAGAACTTATTTTGACATGACAGAGAGCAGGTTAAGAAAGGCAGAATAGGGCTGGAGAGATGGCTTAGTGGTTAAGGCACCTGCCTGCTAAGCCTAAGAACGTTGGTTCCAGTCTCCAGTGGTTCCAATCTCCAGGTCCCACGTTTAGCCAGATGCAGTGACACAAGGGCGCAATGCCACACTTGACCACAAGGGGGTGCACGCATCTGGATTTCGTTCACAGCAGCTGAGAGACTGCTGGCGCGCCCGTCTCTGTCTGTTTCCCTCTCCCTCTCTGTCTGTCTGTCTCTCTCTCTTTCTGTGTCTTTCTCCAAAAATAAATAAAATAATTTAAAAAATTTTTAAAAAAAAAGAAAGGCAGAATAGTGTCTCTGGCATGGCCTTGATGTGGCTTAGGGTTAAAAGCAAGAATTCAATCCGTGTGTGATGACACACTTGGGACACTAAAGCAGCGTTTGAAAAGTGTGAATTTGAGACTGACGAGAGATTTTTGTCTCAAAAAAGAAAGGAGTCCCTCCCATAATCCCTCATGCTCTTCCTTTCCAACTTGGGCCCAGCGAATGGCTCCTACAGAGAAGGGTGGCGTGGAAAACAGGGCTAACGAGGTGGGGACCCGGGAATACACCATCACCATTCACAAGCCATATATGGCGTGGGCTTCCGGAAGCCGGCACCTTGAGCCCTCAGAGAGAGATCTGGAAGTTTGCCATGAAGGAGACTGGGACTCCACAGGTTCAACAAAGCCTTCTGGGCCAAAGGTATAAGGAATGAGGATGAAGATTCACCAAATAAGCTTTATAACTTGGTGACCTGTGTCCCTGTTATCATACTCAAAAATCTACAGACAGTCAGTGTGGATGGCAGCTAACTTCTGAGTGTCAAATAAAATCATAAACTAAAAAGAAAGAAGGAAAGAGAGAAAGAAAGAAGAAAGAGGGGAAGGAAGGAAAGAAGGAAAGAAGGAAGGAAGGAGAAAGATTCAAGAGACACAACAGGGAGTTAAAGCAACCATCTTTTCCAACTGTGCTTAATTATTCTTCATGGTGACCAGTACTTGTGGAGTTTTGTAAGTTGTCTTGTAACAAGCGTGCCCAGGACAGGAACCACATCTGGGTACGTTTCTGTTAGCACACAGCAGGAGCTTCCAGAATACTTCACAATGAGAATGACCGCAGTGATGAAGGCATCTGGGAAGCAGATGACCCCAGAAGGGATGGAGGCAGCTTCAGCCATTCTTGGGGTTGGCTTTGAGACACACTGGTCACCCCTCACAAGTTCTCAGACTCCCGCTGACCTTTTGAGGTACAAAGCAGCTGCTGTTGAGGTTCCTCCCGGCGGCCCGCCCTTGACTTTTGCATGGCCCAGGGTGGTGAGTTCTCCATGCGCCCAGAATTGGTTTGGAGAACTATGAACTGCAGCTCCACTAGTTAAGCTCTTGCTCTTGGCTGGACTATCTTTAGTCCTTGGTGAACTCTTCCACACTCACACGATCATCTCCATTTTCAGACAAGTAGCTTCAGATAATTTGCCTAAGACCAGATGATTCTCTAACAGGAAGCCAACACTGGCTCACCCACCGTCCCCTGTCACACCTACCTACTTAGACCCTAAAGCCCATCCTCCGAGTCTTTGCCCAGGCAGGATGGAGAACGAAGGCACAGAACAAGGTCACCCTACAGCCCAGGAGACCAGGGGGGAGGAGAGATGAAGGGAAGTCTTAGAGAGTCCGCGTCCTGGCTCCAGTATGAACTAGCGCAACGACCTTAGACCACCCTTCCCTCTCGGGCTCCAGCTTCCTGATCTATAAAAGTAATATGCAATTCACTTGTGTTTTTCTGTAAATCCTGAGTCTTCCATCCCCCTTGATGCTCCTTCTGACACTTTCTCTTAGAGTCCTGTATTCTAGAACGGATGTTAGCTGGCCCAGAGAGGGTATGCCCATCCCCCTCTTGGCTGGGCAGCAGGTGGCTGCAAAGGCTAGAGCACCTCCCGTTGTGAAAAATACTCCTTTTCTTCCTCCTCCTTCTCCTCCTCCTCCGCTGAAGCCTGTGGCTGTGGAACTTCCACAGGTTGGTTTGGGGATGTTTTGTGACTGTTGACGATGCTGTTAATTACCCTTGCATGGCTAATTACCCACGCTAATTGCTTTGCAGTGTCCGCCCTGTCACCTGCCACATGTTTCCACTCCTCCTTCCACATCTCCTGCCTCTTGTCGGTTGGTCCCCCCACTGCGCGGCCCTCTGCAGGAAGCACTGCGCTGTCACAGAGCCACTGACTCAGCTCAGTGAGTCAGTCCTGAAGTGCAAGCTGTGACTCCGCGCTCCTGCTCGGGTCGTTCCAGGTACCCTCCTGGCCTGTCCGTCTTCCTCTGTCTTCCCACCTGTCATTCATCCCCTCTCTTCTCCTTGGGGGTGACTTCTATGCTTGGTTATTCTCATCTGCAAGGAGGCCCTTTTTTTTTTTTTTCCCGCAGTAGTACTAAGATAAAATGGCCGGGTATGGTGGCTGGTGGCTTTCATCACAGCTACTCAGGAGGCTGAGACTTGAAAGTTTGAAGTCAGGCTGAGCAACATAGCAGGACCCTGACTTAGGAAAAGGAAGGGCGTGGTCTCCCTTCTGCTTTCCCCAGATCAAATTCCTTATCTTTGTACCCATTCACTCCCTAAACTCACAGTAACTACTCTTGCAGTGCAAGAGGCAAAAGCAGTAAATAGAGCTGATAGAATCGGCCCAAGGTGCCCTGATGCTCACCAGCATGCAGCTCCCCAACGCCTGCATGCCAGACAGTCCAAAATACCAGCCCTCTCCTGCCTTCCTTAAAGAGCCTTTCTGCACACCTTCCCACCACAGCCAAGACTCTATCCCTCCCTAAACCAGACCCTGAATCTTCTCCTTCCTTCTGGTTGGCCTGAGCCCACAGCACAGGACCTCAGAGAAGCTCAGGAGAGCCGAACGAAAGCAGCACACCCAGGCAGCCAGGCACGGGCGAGATCAAGGCCTTTCACCTGCTGTTCTCTAGGCAGCAAAACTCATTTGTCTTCTGCAAGAAGAACAACTGGCCCCTCCAACAGTCCAACTCCCCTGGGAAATCCTAGGCAAGATCTGAGGTGAGAGTGGGGCTGGAGAGATGGCTTAGTGATTAAGGAGCTTGCCTGCGAAGCCTAAGGACCCACGTTCAACTCTCCAGATCCCACATAAGCCAGACGCACGAAGGCGAGGCAAGCGCAAGGTCTCACATGCCCACTAGGTGGCGCAAGCGTCTGCAGTTGATTGCAGTGGCTGAGGCCCAGGCGCACCAATTTTCTCTCTTGCTGTCTCTGAAAAAAAACAAAATATAAACAAGATAAAAGGTGAAGAGGGAGGAGGATTCAGCTTGGGTGGTCATTCGTGCCACTGATTCTATCCCACCCCCAAGTGGGAGAACCTCAGGAAAGAGGCTGGGCACTCCAAGGGACGCGATCCTCTGTGCAAGCTCTCTGCTCTCTTGGCACATGCCGTGTGGTCTGTTTCTCCTTGTCAATCTTGGTGATGGGTAGGTTAGGAGGGTGTCATGTAGGCAGTAAAGCTTGTGGATAAGAGGCCTTGTGCATGTGGAGGACTTAAAAGAGAGACAGTAAGACAAAGTCAGATCGAGGTGTTGTACAGCACAGCAGGCTGAGCTGCGCGTGGACTATTCTGTAGGTAAAGTGTGAGGGCAAGTGTCTGCATTGGAGGAAAACAATGCTAAAATGTGGAAACTGAGGCCAATGGATATAGCAGGGTCGGGTGACAAAAGGCCTTGCGAGGCAAGTGGAGGGTTTTAGGTCACAAATGAAAAAGACATTGATGAAGCCACCCCTCGTCTCTGTGTCCAAAGCCCCTTCAAACTACAACACTCCTTTCTTGTGACGTTCAATTCTTTTCCCAGAAGGACACTCCCCCACTCCCTCAGGCGCTGCTCATCTGTGCTTGGCTTGGAGACTTTCAGCAATGAGCAGTGTCTAACCCCTGCATGGCTCCCAGAAGTATTTATTCCATTAAGGGGAAAAAAAATCTCCCCTTGTGCTCCCTTGACGTGGTTGCCTCGCAGAGCAAAGGCCTCTTCCTCCTGGAAGAAGAGGTTCCACGTACTGGAAGGAGTGATGGGCCTCCTGTCCTGTGTTCCCTAGAGCAAACCCTTCCTGTGACAGTTCTTGGTAAGTCACAGAACACGACTGGTGGCTCTCCACCACCCCAGGACTCTACCTTGGTGGCTGCCTTCGTTAAACACGGTCTTGAGAGTTGAACTGCTGCCCTGATGGAGTCTGGCTGGTCCAGAGAAGTAGGCTTGGCCTCCCTGGTTCTCCAACCAATGCAGAAAGACGCAGGAAGTGCTGCTTCTGCTGGGCTGGCCGTCACCCCACGCGTGATGTGCACGTGGTCTAAGTGGCCCTGCAAAGTGAGTCCACGCAGACTCCCAGGGAGAGGCAGGCTGGCTGATGGTCTGATAGCTGCCCATAAACGCATTCATGACTTGGGGCTGAAGAGGCAGCATGGGGTATGGTTAGGAGTGAAAAACGACTCGTTGCGCATGGATGCCACAAAGAGCAGCCAAACACTGTGAGGCAGCCGTTCGCTCAGAGCTGGATGGGAGATAAGTTCAAGTCCTTTCTATAGAACAGCTGATTTTTGCCTCAAATAATGTTCCTCTATGTATCTCCAGACCTTCTAGCCACTAGTGGGCCCTGAACACCTCCTTGTAGAAACTCAGTACAGGGTCATTTTGATCGCAAGCAGCACACAGCAGTGAAGGCAATGACAGAGCCCAGAGAAAACCAGGCTCAATCTGACTCTAGCTGCTGAGATCCACAGAAGCCAGGCGAAGTTCAAGCAAGCCTCATCCACAATGGGACTTGTGGAAGTTCAAGGTCAGGGAGGGAGCCTGGGGTCTGTGCCCAGATGTGGTACCTTTCCTACCTACCACCACGAGCTTGTCACTCCTAAGGATAGTTAGCAGCAATCAACAGGGAGGCAGCACTTCAAGGTGAAAAGAGGTTCAGAAATTTCCCAGGACCTTCAGCAAGGAAGTCGCCAGTACAATGGCACCTTCCAGGAAGTTCTTCATGGGGTGGGGTGGGGGCTAGTGCTGAACAGGAAGATGAATGGAGAAATAAGTGTCTGGGAGATCTCAGGGTGCCAGCTGACACGGAGATGGTGTGGTGCCCCTCATCACCTTCGTGACTATGCCCGGCAGAAGCTGGATCCCAAGATCTCTGTGGCTGCCCAGAACCGCTACAAAGTGGGGAGATCAGCCCTGGCATGATCAGAGACCGTGAAGTCACGTGGGTAGTCCCAAGGCACTCAGAGACAAGGTGTGTCTTTGGAGAACCAGACGAGTTGATTGGTCTGAAAGTGGCCCATGCCTTGGCAGAAGGGCTTTGAGTGATCGCCTGCACCTGCACCAGGGAGAAGTTAGATGGAAGGGAAGCTGGTATCACCGAGAAGGTCATTTTCAAGCAAACCAAGGTCATCGCAGATAGGGTAAAGGACCGGAACAAGGCTGAATTGGCCTATGAACCTGTGTGTGCCGTTGATACAGCTTGGCAAGGCTGCCACGCTCTAACAGGCTTGAGTCCAATGTCTACTGCAGTGGCTCAGAGCACCCGCGTCCTTTATGGAGCCTCTGTATCCACAGCCTACCTGCAGGACGAGCCAGCCTAAGGTGGATGGCTTCCTAGTGGTGGTGCTTCCTTCGAGCCTGAATTGTTGTGGCCCCCCCCCTTAAGGCCAGTCCAGGAGGGATGGCAGGGTCTCTGCCGAGTTGGGGTGAACAGCGCAGAATCATGACACAGACTCCGGGACTTGGGTGGAAGCAAAGAGGGCGAGCTGCCGCAAAACTCGTTAATTGAGGCAGTGCAGGGGATTTTAAGGGGCTTGGCTGGACAATCATTGTATGGGGTGGTTCCCCTTTTGTGACCAATGACAGCCTGTCTCTGGATAGGACATCTCGTAGCAGGTTTCTCGCGAGCATGGGACTGTAGCTGTTGTCACACCAAGCCTGCACAGAACGCCATGTTCACTTCCTGGTTTCTTCTGCCATGCTAGGGCCAGGCCTGCATTGTGCCATACAATGAATTTGTGCACATCACCAATGCCAAACAATGAGGGTCATCCATCTCCTCTACCCTTCTGTTAGCCAGGGACTGGGTAGCCCAGAGGTCTAGTTAACTGCTTCCATCGGTGACATGCTTGTGATGATGTCGCCTGACCCTGTGTGTGGCTTAAGCCAAGCTTTACCTTGCTTTACCATTTACACCCACCCGTGGGATGGCTGGGACCAGGTCAATTCCTTCACTGCTGTAATGGTTAGAACTAAAGGTCAGCAAGGCTGCAAGGTGGAAAGAGTGGAGTTTGCTCACGTGTTCCCTCGGGCCCCTCGCAGGGCAGAAGAGTCAAACACCTTCCCACTTCTTCTCACCTTGATGCCAAGATCCCCTTAGCCTAAGAGGCCAGGGACGCTCCCCTTCCCCATAATGTTGATGCCTGTGTGTTGGGCCTGGGAGCTGTCCCACATATAAGGGAAATCAACACTTGGCACTTAACAAAGAGAAAGAGGGCTGGAGAGATGGCTTAGTGGTCAAGGCACTTGCCTGTGAAGCCAAAGGACCCAGGTTTGGTTCCCCAGTATCCATGTAAGCCAGATGCACAGGTGGCACATGCCTCTGGAGTTCATTTGCAGTGACTAGAGGCCCTGGTGCACTCATTCTCTCTATCTGCCTTTCTCTCAAATAAATAAATTTCATGTACACACACACACACACACACACACACATGAAATTCACCACTACCTAACTATATGGTCCTGGGCAAGTCCCCAACCCTCTCTGGACCCAAATGGAAAACCAGCTTACAAACGACCTTGCATGCCTCTTCTGAGTGTGTAATACTGGTATGATTACAATCTCATTTTGCACCAGGAAGGCTGAGCCTTGATGATGAAGACACGCAGTGACATATCACACAGCTCCAAACTGGCACGGGCTGATCTCAGAATCAGGCCCCTGGCTCCAGAGCACAGTCTTCTGAGCATGCCACTCTGCTGCCTGTCTTCCTTGGTGATCATGGAGTTGCTGGCAGGGAAGTCCTAGCGAGATCATCAAATAAGGGACCTCCTGGGCTGGAGAGATGGCTTAGCAGTTAAGATGTGTAGCAGACAGTTTCAGGTTCGCTGAGATGAACTCCAGACCATGCACAGTTATGGAAAAGGAATATTTATTGAAGCTTACAGATCCAGGGGAAGTTCCACAATGGCAGAAGAAGCTGGTCCTGCTTTCACAGGACCAAACTCAGAGAAAAAAGCCACAAGCCAGAAACCACACAGCACAGCACACCTCAGGAGCTCCAGCTAGGCACACTTTGCATATCTTTAGATTGAAATCTCAAATCCACCACCACACCTTAAGATCCACCCAGTGACATTGCCTCTAGCCAGGTGGATGCAGATGCAGACTACAAACTAATATAACACTGAATATATTGGGGGCCATCTATTCAAACTACCACAAGGTGCTTGCCTGCAAAGCCAAAGGACCCAGGTTTGGTGTCCCAAGACCCATGTAAGCCAGATGCACAATATGGCATATACATCTGGCATTCTGTTGCAGGGGTTAGAAGCCCTGGTGTGCACATTCTGTCTATCTGCCTCTTTCTTTCTCTCATAAATAAATAAATATACTTAAAAATATAAGGGGCCTCCTCTCATAGAACTGCAGCCCTCCTTCTCCCAGGGGCCCACAAGACCCTTATCCCTCTCAAAATTAGGGATTTCTCAATCCATCAAATACAAACAGTAGCTAACAAGAGACTACTAGATCTACCTTGGCTTAATACTGGATACTAATTAGCTGCTTGCTTTGGATAAATGACTGAATTTTCCAAGCCTCACTTTCCACATCTATAAAATGGGCCCCTGCAATGCCTCTCCCATGGTGGTCTCTGTTCATGCCTGTGAGATACATGTAGGAGTGGCTGGCATGTAACACATGAGACACAAAGCTGACCTGTTAGGATTAAGACAGAAATGACTGTCTCACCTACTGTTGGGAACAAAAAGAGATGTTCTTGCATCCAGCTGGAGAGAGTTCAGGGTACACATCCTTCTCTCACATCGTGTCACGTGGGTGGTGCCTACTGCTACACCCTGGGAGCAAGAAAAACATGTCCAACATGTCCCCCTTCCCCGTCTAAAAGTAGCTTTACACCTGAAAGAACTAGGTTCACAGAGTCCTATAGAAGGGTCCTATAACCCGTTTGCAGAGGATCCGTGTAAATCTCATCTCCCAGAGCTGCGGGTGAGCGGAGTGATCACTGGAGAGACCCCATGTGGTCGCACATCATCTCTCCCACATTCCCCAAGATCCTGGCCCTGTCACCCCTGATGGAAATGCTCAGGGTGGCACAGGAAAAGGCTCAGGTCCCCACATTCAGAAGCTCGTCTGCTTCAGCTGAACCCCCTCTCCATCTCCTCTTCCCCTGCTCCATCCTGAGCCTTGGTGATGAAGGGGTGGTGGCTGCATGGTGCCACAGCGGTGGAGAGGAAGTTTCTATTTGTGAGCACTGGATGATTACGGCCTGCTGAGTTCAAAATGACCTTGGTTTTCTTCGCCGAGTTATGGCTGCACATCCAGGGTGGTCATTTATACCCCCTCCCAGTTGACAGCAACAATAAGAGCCACAACAATGGCACATCATGCTTGCGTTGAGCCTTTTTAATAAGTCCACCACGTTTGCAGTCTTCATATTTAATCCCGTTTTATACTTACTTATTGAAGGCTCGAAATGAACCTGGTTGTAACTGCTTATGTACAGAAAGCCAAGCTGGACCTGGGCTGGCATGAAGTTGTTGAGAAGGTTCTAGAAGCAGGTGGTGCCTTTTTCCACGATCATGCCACCTAGGCAGGATGCTGTCATCTGGTTTCCCCTTTGCTTACCTTTGCTTCTCTCTCACCGCCTCTTTCCTATTTCTTTACAACCTGGTTTTCTTCTTCCCACCCCCACTCTCTTAAGAGGGTCTTTTCCTGTCCGTCATCCCGATCACATTGTCCATGAATCCAAGGAAGGACCCAAGACCCCAAATCAGCACAAGACACATCAGTGCTTTGGGGCTATGTGATGGCAAGGCCAAGGTCAGGACAACCTTGGTGTGCCCTGGACTTGATGAATAGGGAGGTTTCTGGGAGTCCATGCTGGGCACAGACCTGTTCAGTGTGAGTCCCTGTGGCCGTGTGTTCTAGAAATCAAACAGAAAGTGGTGGAAACAACGTTCCAAGGTGCTTCTCCTTCTACAGAAAAGACAACCAGCCAGAACATACCACAGCTCTCCAAAGAGAGTTTCTGGAACACAGACCACAGCCAGCAGATCTACCTCCGCCCTGCCTGGGCTGCTGCTGGTGTGGCCCTTCCACAACACCACCCCGCCAGTTCTTATCCTTCACACCCACAGTGCAGACTTACTTGAGCCAGTTGCCTGGAAGGTTAGCTAGTGTGGCTGAGGAAGCCCTGAACGCCATGGCCAGTCATTGTAATGTATCAGCTTGCCCCCCACTCCCCACAAACAGCCAGGGATTCACATTGTACCCTAGGGTGTATCTGTCAGGTTCTTATGGAGAACAAAGGGTGCTCCTAGACAGGGTGGTTTATGGAGAGTTTGATGGAGACGTGGACAAGATATGAGGAAGGCAGGAAGGGACATTGCAGCACCCTAGGAGAGCAGCTTTGAGAGCCGCCACCATAGGCCTGAAGGTATAGTTGAGGGAGCTGTTTCCAGAGGCAGAGAGGGCAGCTGTGTGGAGAGGGCCATGTGACCAGACTCATGGCTTTTGGCAATGCAGCCAGTGTGCCCCAGCCCCAAATCAGGAGAATGAGGACTCTCCCCCTTTTCCTCAGGTCTACCCACATACACCGTTCTTGTGCTTCCCGCTGGGAAACCTTAGAAAAGGAACCTTTGACATGGTTTACAGAGGTCAGGCTCCTGAAGTCCAGGACCCCATGGGAAAGGACACACAGGCAGCACACAGGAATATCCTGAAGTACAAAGCCTTGTTTCTGCAATTCCATAAGACAGACTACGAGTCCAGAGACTGCCAAGATGAAGTCTAATCTACTCGGGGAGACATATCTAGTATTTGTGAAGTAATCAACTTGAGAAAAACAGTTTAAAATTAGTTGGTAATATTGGCAGATATTTATGGAATTTATAATTTTACAACATTCCTTTTTAAATATTTTTTATTTATTTGTAAGGAGAGAGAGAATGAGACAGGGTGTGCTAGGACCTCTTGCAAATGAACTCCAGATGCATGCACCACTTTGTGCATCTGGCTTTACATGGGTACTAGGCAATTGAACCCAGGCCAGTAGATTTTCATAAGCAATGGCTGAGCCGTATCCCTGCCCCTTACAACTTCTTCTTCTTCTTCTTCTTTTTCTTTTGGCTTTTCCAGGTAGGGTCTCACTCTAGCTCAGGCTGACCTGGAATTCACTATGGAATCTCAGGGTAGCCTCGAACTCACAGCGATCCTCCTACCTCTGCCTCCTGAGTGCTGGGATTAAAGGCATGTGCCACCATGGCCGCCCCCCTACAACTTCTTTTTACAAATATTATTTCACTTACCCTTTACTAAGATTTCTTTGGATAAATAATATCAGGGACTTCTTTTTGTGAAGGAGGAAATGCACGCTCAGAAAAACTTAAATAACTTATGTGGACTCACTTGGCTAAGAGAGAATGGGAGAAAAGCTGGCATCCAGGGGCGTGTGTGTGTGTGTGTGTGTGTGTGTGTGTGTGTGTGTGCTCGCGTGCATGTAGAAGAAACAGGACAATGCTGGGTGCTGTCCACCTTTTTATTATTTTGAGACAGGGTCTCTCACTATTCTGGAACTTGACAAGTGGGCTAGACTAATTGTGCCACACAGTATTGGGGTTACAAGCTATTTTCTTTTAATGTCGGTTCTAGGAAATGAACTCAGGTCCTGATGCTTGCAAGGCAAGCACTTTACTGGCTGAGCTCTCTGCCTGGCCCACATCTAGGTTTTCATTTCAGATTTTCCATGACCCAGTGTTCTACGAGAAGAGACAATACTGGGTTACGTGGGCAGAGGTTAGAACTGAGCCTCCAGAAATGGATGAGCTCTGAGTGGACTGGGGATTAGAACTCTGCCAGTGAAGGGCCAGGTAGTAAGTATTCATGGCTTTGTGGGCCCCACTGTGCCTCCCGCACTTCCTCAGTTTTGCTCTCAAAAGTGGAAGTGGTCATGGGACACCACCAGGACGATGGCCACAGTGCAGTCTTTCTTTAGCCACGGAAATAAGAGGCAGGCTGCACTTGCTGTCATTTGTTTGGAGCAGTATGTGATGTCCAATGCACAGATGCCAGAGCCAGCGTGTGGCACATTGGTGGACAGTAAGAAGGCAGCCCAGCTTGGTTGGAGAGCTCTTCAGAAACTAGATGTGACTGGGCTTGTCTCTTAGCCCAAGCTGCCCAACAAAAGGACTGTAGAATTTAATGATAGAAATTTTAAAAAATAAAGACTCCAGAGACTAGAGTCTGAGATCAATGTGTGGGCAGGATTGGCTCTTCCTGGGGCTGGGAGGGAAGGGTCCGTTCTAGGCCTCTCTCCTTGATTTATAGCGTTGTCTTCTCCCTGTGTCTTTTTACATGGTCTCCCTTCCATCTCTCTCTGAATTTCTTATTGTTAGGATTCTAGTCATATCAGATTCGGGCCCACCCCACGACCTCCCCTTTACTTTAATTACCCCTTTAAAGATCATATCTCAGAACAGTCACGGGGCTTCCGCCATTGCTTTGGACATGAGTGTATGGATCCCCGGACGACATCATTCAACCCACAAGAGATGAGATGGTCAGATTACCAGAAGCGGAGTCTGTGAGGCAGGGCATAAGGAATTCTTTTACTTGATAGACATACTCCCATGAGGACCTTGGGACCCATTTTTTTTTTTAATGTCGTAAAATTGGCATACAGCCAAGAAAGTGGCAAGGTCAGGCTCCATGTAGAAGTGTGTGTTCCTGAGAAATCTGAACCCAGCAGGCTGGTGGCCCACACTCGCCCTATAGCTCCTTCCAGCATTTCACAGGGTGGAGGCTAACCCCTCTCATTGGCTGCCAGAGATGTCTGGTCCAACGGGTCAAGTCTTTCCCAACAGGGGAGAGAAAGGTTGATAATAACAGGCTAGTTTTCTGAGTTTGGATAATGGCCTACCAGCTATATCACAAAATAAAGACTGGTCACGTCTCTTAGTAAATCTCGGGAGAAGCTGTCTGTTCTGATGCCCTGTTCTGCCTCTATCTCCTCACAGCCTCAAGAATGGGAAGGAAGGGAGGAGGAGGAGAGAGAGAAAATGAAGACATAGCCCCAATCTTGCTATTCCTCTATGCTACATGATTATCCCATCTTTTCCTTCTTTACTAACAACCAAATCGCTGATTCTCAAACCTTAGCCAAAATCCTTTCTGAAGTCATGTTTTTGGCACATCAATTAAACATATTTGTTGGATCAAGTGTACCATTTCTAGTCAAATACACAATGTATGGGTGTAACATCACGTAATTGGTGTATCCAGCACTTCAGACGTATGTCATTTCTTTGTGTTGGAAACACCCAAAATAAAATAAGGGGCTTGTTTGTTTTTTGTTTCTAGCCTGTTTTTTTGTTTTTGTTTTTGTTTTTTGAGACAAGGCTTAGGTTGGCCTCTACCTGGGCCTCTTGCGATGTGACCACATCCACTTCCCACAGGCCGGGAACAGGAGTGTTCTGCCATCCTGAGCTTTCTGTTAAGTCTTTTGAGATAATTAATTGTTGTTAACCATGTTTATCCTCCATGCTATAGAACATCGGATGTCAGTATGAAGTCAGTTTTTATTTGTGTGGATGGGTTTGTCCATCTTTGGATACATTTATTACATTATGTTGGCATTGTGGGTGGCTAAACAAAGTGTTAATTTCTTTTTTTAAATTTTTAATTATTTTATTTATTTTTGGAGAGAGACAGACAGACAGAGAGAGAGAGGGAGACAGATAGAGATGGGCGCGCCAGCAGTCTCTCAGCTGCTGTGAACGAAATCCAGATGCCTGCACCCCCTTGTGGTCAAGTGCGGCATTGCGCCCTTGTGTCACTTTGCATCTGGCTAAACGTGGGACCTGGAGATTGGAACCCAGTTCTTAGGCTTAGCAGGCAGGCGCCTTAACCACTAAGCCATCTTGCCAGCCCAAAATGTTAATTTCTTTTTAAGGACATGCTGGCCCAGCCTGGAACAGGTCCACTAGCTGGAGTTTGTTTTGTTTTGTTTTGTTTTTTCCATAAGGATCTGTCCATAGACATTCTTTCATTGTATGGAGAATTTGCTTCCTACAAAGGGGAAAGAAATACAGTGAGGGATACACCTCCTTGTTTTCTGTTGACCACAGCTGCAGAAAGGCTGGCCAAAAGTGTTGGGAAACACCTCAAAGGCACTACATGGTGTTTCATGGTGGAGTCTCCTAGTTCAGAACAGAAGCCCCTCAGATAGTTTATAAACCCAGTTCTCCAAGGATACAGCAGTCTACACTTCACTTAGCTCTAACGTTCCTCATCTTGGGCAATTCATTTGGTTTCCAGTTTCACATCATCCCATGGAGAAAACTTATTTTATGGAGCAAATGACTTATTATATATTTTTTCTAGTCACCATTCAATTACTAAGAGCTTGTCTGAATCTTAGAAGAGACTTTGCACTTAAACTTTTCAAGTGTCAGTACTGTTAAAGACTAAGAGAACTTCTAAAATTACACTGAGTGCATTTTGCATCATGAGATAGCTACAGACCTAGAGGGACAAGGATTGGAAGGTTGTGGCTTTAAAGTGTTATGTTTGAATGTCAAGTTTATAAGGAATGGTCTTGTGGTGGTTAATCTCTGGTTGTCAACTTGATAGGATTAAAAATCACCATGGAAACAAATCTTTGGTCATATCTATAAGGGACTTTTTAGATTACATAAAGGAAGTGGAAGGACTCAACTGTGGCTGGCACAACCCTTTCATTTGGCTCCTGAGCTGTATAAAAAGGAGAAAGTGAGGCACACGTTCAGCATAGCCTGCTCTGCTCTGCTTCTTCCATGCTGATGTGAGGATAGGACCTTACTGCCTGCTCCTGTCATGCTTTTTCCACCATGACAGATTTCCCGTTGAAACTGTAAGGGGAAAGCAGACCCTTTCCTTCCTTAAACTGCTTCTGTTCTGGTATTTTGTCCCAGAAACAAGAAAGCAACTGATACAATTATTCTTTCAAAGAAATCTTTTGGGTTTTCTTTTTTGAATCTTCTTATCAGAAGCCAAGGGGCAGGATAGTTCAGAAACCCACATTTGACCACAGCACCTTGTGGCAATGAAGTAAAAGTCAGAAAAAAAGTCTCCCTCTCTGCCTTCTTCAGCATCCTCCTTTGAAACCCCGTCACACTTCAGAGGCGCATCATTGTGACCTTGTCTGGAGAGGCGCACTCACGCTTCCCTTCCCAGGGTATTGGATTGAAATGGAGTGCCTGGTTCCTGGGTTCTTTGTCATGGGTCAGCCTTAGTTCCCAACCAGCTCATTTAGGACATCAGCTTCCCTCCTCACTTGTGGGCCAAGTGTTCAGCATTTGTGATTCTAAACTTCAATGATTTGGACACTCAGTTTCCAGGAAGTTTCTTGTAAGGAAACAACTATCACGTCATTGTCTCATCCTTTACTGACAAGAACACAAACTCCCATCTTCAGTTATTTTATTCCCCCATAGGCTTATGGGATAAATTATCACAAATGTCTCGTCCAGGCATTTCAGCCAGGAGCCTTTGCATAAGTGACCTGTCCCAGAGATAAGGTCAAATAGAGATGATGTCGCCCCTGCACTGAGCCAGAGAGTCTCTGCAAATCCCCACCGTGAGAGGCCAGCCTGGCCAGAGTCTGTCATGTGGGAAATACATGGCCGTGTATTTAAAAAGCTCTTCCTGTGGCTTTGAATGATTACCATGGGGCTGGAGAGATGGCTTAGCGGTTAAGGCGCCTGCCTGCTAAGCCTAAGAACACTGGTTCCAATCTCCAGCGGTTCCAATCTCCAGGTCCCATGTTTAGCCAGATGCAAAGTCATGCAAGGGCGCAATGCCGCACTTGACCACAAGGGGGCGCACACATCTGGATTTTGTTCCCAGCAGCTGAGAGACTGCTGGCGCGCCCATCTCTATCTGTCTCCCTCTCCCTCTCTGTCTGTCTGTCTCTCTCTCTCTGTGACTCTCTCCAAAAATAAATAATAATAATAAAAATAATAAAAAAGATTACCATGTAGTTATTTCCAAAACTGAATGAAACGAGTCATTCTTAATGTCACATAAAATGCTGGGTAAAGCCTCTGTTTGTCAGGGCTCAGTGTTCTGGCCTTTCAGCCACTTACCAGAGCCTGTATCCCCTTCTATCAACCACACAAGCTGAAAGGCTGCTTTCTTTTTTTAATAAATTTATTTATTTGAAAGGGAGTCAGAGAGAGAGACAGACAGAGAGAATGGGCACACTAGGGCCTCCAACCACTGCAAACAAATTCCAGATGAATGCGCCACCTCGTGCATCTGGCTTATATGAATCCTGGGGAATTGAACCTGGATCCTTTGGCTTTTCAGGAAAGTGCCTTAACTGCTAAGCCATCCCTCCAGCCCTGAAGGGCAGCTTTCTATTACCTTTCCATAGGAAACACAGCCGGCATGGGACAATCACTTTAGCGCTTGTCATTGTTCTAAGCTGAGACGTAGCTTTCTCGAGAAAGGGAAATGAGAGCCAACTCACTCTTGGGGCTGTCTTCATATATCGTGTTTGAGGAGGAGAAGAAAAAAGAGCAAGCTGTAGCTGCTGTGCCGATTCTGTTTATTTCACGCTTTGTGTTTTTTTTTTTTTTTTTTTTTTTTTTTTTTTTTGGTTTTGCAAGGTAGGGTCTCACTCTGGTCCAGGCTGACCTGGAATTAACTATGTAGTCTCAGGGTGGCCTCGAACTCTTGGCGATCCTCCTACCTCTGCCTCCCGAGTGCTGGGATTAAAGGCGTGCGCCACCACGCCCAGCTACGCTTTGTGTTTTTAAAATGAACGTGCTAGAGACCCGGTTCTTTCTACAGGTTGGAAATAGGCCTGATCCCTTTCTAAGATAAGCCACTCCTCAGAATGCCCACTAGCAAGGAATGCTCTGAGAAGTTCCTTAGCTACAATCTGAGTTCCAAGAAAAGATAACTGAAAGAAGCCATATAACCTAATTGATCTTCCCTTCATGCCATTCCCCAGAACAGATAGAGCCACTGCCCTGTTCCTCATCAGGGCACACATCTCTTTGAAAGACTGACAGCTAACTTACAACCTCCACCCACTGCCATTTCTCATTAATATGTTGTGATTGCGACATACACATTACTCGTTGCCAACAGCCGCTCTGGTGATCTAACAGAACTGTACCAGTATAAGTGTTAGCAAATGGAGTGGGGGCATGCTCTTTCTGAGGAATTAGCTAAAGTACTAGCTATCAAGAGTTTGGGGTCATTGCAGAGCACAGACATCCCCATTCCCATGCAGAAGGAAGTCCTTCCCACTTTCCTTAATTCCCTCCTTTTGAGCTACAACCCAGACAGGGACTAGAGTGATCTATACATATCTCCTTTAAAAGTTACCCATGGACAGGGACCTTAACTCTTATGAAAAGTAGATACCGAAGATAGTTTGGCTATTCTGTACCTAAAGCTTATCTCTCTTAAAAAGAAACAGAATATGGGGCTGGAGAGATGGCTTAGCAGTTAAGTGCTTGCCTGTGAAGCCTAAGGACCCCAGTTCGAGGCTCAATTCCCCAGTACCCACATAAGCCAGATACACAAGGTGGCACATGCATCTGGAGTTTGTTTGCAGTGGCTGCAGGCCCTGGTGTACCCATTCTCTCTCTCTCTCTCTGCCTCTGTGTGTGTGTGTGTGTCTGTTGCTAATAAATAAAAAGAAACAAAACAAATTTTTAAAAAAAGAAACAATATGAAATGCACTATCCTTTCAAAAACTGTATGATGGCTGGGAATATAGTTCATGAGTAGAGCACTTGTCTAGTATATGGGAAGCCCTAGGTTCAATTCACAGCACCTCAAAAGATTATATGAGATGCATACATGGTATATAAAGAATCACGATAAAGACATTCAAAAACCTAAAGCAAAGAAAGTGCATATGTGCGTTGGGTGACCAAAACTGAGGCACTGGACGGGGGTTTCATTGAATGCAAGTGAATGACTGAGCTGGACAGAGGAGCAAGTAGATCGATGCGTAAATGACACCATCCAGGTATCAATGGGAAAGAATCCGCTGAGCTCACTGCAGCTGGCCGTTTTACAATATGGTCCCCTGTGCTGGAGAAGTGAGCCGCCTGGCCACGGGCAGGGGCCAGATGTCAATTTTTATCAGTTCCACACCTGACCCTATGGAAATGACACTTTCCTTGAAGAGCACAGGAACAGGAGCCAGCCTCTGGGGGCCTTTCCTCCGAGGATCTAGACAGATGTTTCAGTGCAGACCGGAGTCCCTCCCAGAAGCCACCACTGGTTTTAACTCGGAGTCCATCAGTTGTTTGTCGTGAATACGTGTGACTTGGGGGACCGGGTCTATTTTGTTACGTTGACTTAACACATCTTGGTTTGTGCTTTGTAATTTTTTTTTTTTGGTTAATTTTTGGAGATGAAAATGGATGTTCTATGTGAAAACTGGATTGTTTCTTTTGCCCGTGGCTGACTGCATGTTCTCTGTTGATGTCTCCTTCCCGTTCTTGACACTGACCATCTGGTCTGTGAAAGGAGCTGCTCCGGCGGGCTTGCTGGATCAGAAGAAAGGGAAGTTTGCTTGGTTTAGTCACTCCACAGAAACCCATGGTAATGTCCCCTGTGCTGTGTGTGTACATGTGGGTGAACCCTCCCAGACTGGATGGGAGGGTGGTTTCTCTTGGTGCTCATGTGTTTGTGATATGTGTTGGTATTTGTGTACATGTGTGTTTTTGTAAGGGGATGGTGACACTCCACAACTCCTCCTATGTTTAAAGCCAATAGGCATCCGAGGCTGTTCCTCAGTGGAAGACGGAATCATTCCTTTGGATAGTGACAGCCAAGATCAAGGTCATCCATAATACAAAAGTTGGTACTGGTGCCAGCCATCCCTGACTTTAGAAGATATACTTTCTCTTAAGGCCCATGCCTGCTTGGTTTTAATCTTGTTATATCTCCGAGGTTAGGACTGCCACCATCACACCATTCCATTTATACAAAGGACTTTCTGGGAGCCAAATGTCTCAAAAGTCAGGTGGCTTTCTACACGTAGCTTGGCCCTTCCAACAGTGAGGCCTAGAGAGTTAAAGAGACCTAAGGCCAGAGAGTTGGCTAGAAATAGATAAATTGCAAGTCAGAAGGTTCCACACTGTCATGACTTCTTTCTTAGTGTAGATTGATCAAGACTTCTAGAAAGCTCCAAGGGTCCAACTTTCCAGCTCCCAGTACTAATCCATTCCAAAGGACTGGACTGACACACGTACCTTGGGCTGTAATGTAATAGAGACCATAAAACTCACTCACCCTGACTGCTCAGCAGTTCCCCACTCTCCTGTGGTGCCCCAGAGGTCGGCTCAGCTTCCTGATCATTAATGTACCCTAGGTATTGGGAGAGACTTGGCCGACGCTGGGATAATCAAAGTGAGCATGGGGTAGGGGCATGACCCTTGCGCCCCATCCTCAGTCCTTCCCAGACACCACGTGACCCTGACCATCACCTCACTCCTGTAAAGTGAGGGGAACATGGCAGAGCTAGATAGTTTCTTAAGTCATGTCATGTCCGTGAGGGGATGTCTGCTTTATTTTTGCTTGCCTTTATCGAAGAATCCTCCGTTAGAGAGATCTCGTTCATGTGACAGTCGAATACAGGGCAAATCAAGGGCTTCCTGTTTGTGTTTTCCATGTTCCTGAAATGATTCCCTTCTCATCCATTTGGTTTCACTTCATCTGAAATAGAACAATTGGAAAAAGTCCACATCTGTCAATCAGAAACCAGAAAAAGCCTTTTGCTGGGCTGTGGCATGGCCAGGCAGACTTGGTACCCAGTACCAACCCCGCGCTAATGTGGGTGCTATGGCTGCTGACAGGTGGTGCTTTTTCTGACCAGATGAGTTCTACTCTGGAAGGAGAGCTTACGAGGGCCACCCTCAAGAAGATGATCGTTATTAGCAAAGCCAAGGAGCACAGTAGGAGCGATGGCACTCACCCCAGGCCCAGCACTCGGTAGGCTGAGGCAGAAAGATTGCAAGTTCAAGGACAGCCTGGGTTTAGCAAAATCGTGCCTCAAAAAAAATTTTTTTAAGCTAAGGCTAATTCATGTCACATTAAAATGGTGATAGAAAGCGATAAAGGATTGTTTGAGTTAAACTTGGAGGAATGATATAGAAATATTAAATACTCAGTGTAGAAATACCTCCTCTAGGCCACCGTACTGAGTTCCAATCAAGAAACCTCCCTTTTGTCTGGAAATCCAGCCTTGGTTCCAGAGGTTGGACAGATGGGCTGGCCCTGGTGGACACATGTGGCTTGTGCCCTTTAGAAATGAGAACGTTGGGGCTGTTTGCAGGGGGCTGGATGATCCCGCAAGCTCTCCTCAGGCCTTCTTTATGTTTTGAGTTTATGGATCCCACACTTAGGCTCCTGCATTCCCACTACCCATAATACTGCGTGAGGCTTAGCACATGAATCTGTCACAGGCCATTCACCCCCAGCTCAACACTAGATTGTCACTGCCTCCAGATGCAACATGCGTTAAAGGACAAGCAAGTCCTCAGGTCCACCTGGAAATCTGCACAGGCAAATCCCAGCTGGCCTCTCATCCGGAGAACGGAGCCCTTAGAGTTGGTAGGAGATAGAAGGGGGGTGAAGTCTTAGGCGAGCCTCTCTTCCGGTGGTAAGTAGCAGATGCAGATGGAAAGTTCCCAGAGCTTTCCTGAGGTTCCTATCAGGTCAAGTGTTCTGATCACCAAATGCCCTCCTATATCCCCACTTATTTACCGTATCCTTGGCAACAGTTTTCCCATAGATAAGCAGTGGGCATCAGTGAAGGAGCCCCCAGCCTTGGCAAGGCAATGCCAGGGCCCTGCACAGATGGGCCAGCAGATGGTGCCCAGCCAGCACTGGGCCAAAGTGGCCTGTAGCACACTAATGTTCTTCTTTTCCCTTTCTCTCCCCACCCTCGACGCCTTCCCGCCTGCTTTTGACTCGCAGTGAGCATGCCCACAAGTGAGACGGAGTCCGTCAACACCGAAAACGCCGCTGGAGGGGACATCGAGGGTGAAAACTGCGGGGCGAGACTGGCGTGAGTAGGCACGGCGAATCTAGCACCAGGTTCTTCCCGGGGTGTGTGCCAGGAAGCTGGCTCCTGAGGTCAGGATGGTCTGGCTCCTTGCTTCGGGGGCAGAATTGGAACCTTGGGTGACAACAACGTGTGCCCGATGTGGGGAGAAAAGAGCCCTGCGGTGAACTGTGACTGCACGCACAGTGGTAGGTTTAAATCAAAGGCATTTTCAGCACTTGTTTGAGGAGCTGACCCAGATGTTGAATGCTCTTCCATCTCAGAAGAGAAACGCCAGACAAAGAGGGGATGAGGGGGAGGTGCTTTGATGTCTATTTCTTCCCATTCCCTCACCACTTTCACAAGAGCTCAGGATTCCTGGGTCCAGCCAACTACCCTTTCCATCCTGATAAATGTGGTCAGGAAGGAAAGCCAAGCGCTAATAAACCACACTGCCAGATAGCAAGCCTGCTGTCCTGTGAAGCTCTGAGCTTCCCTTCTGATGAGGGAAGTCGGCGCCTGACATACCACCTTGAGTGGCACTGGTCCAGGCTGAGGGAGCAGGGGTGGGTATCCATGGGAGAAGTTCATACATGGATTATCACAGTCACGTCACAGAAACCAGTCATCTCTGTGCAATACCCCCCCTCCAACGTGAAGGGGGGAGAAAATGATTTAATTGCTAAAAACAGGCAAAATTTGATTTAATGGTCAGTGTTTCAGAAAGCAGAGCCAAGGATTAAATGAGTTATAGTCAGGTAGCCATGCTGGCCTTCAAACAAGGCCTCGGAGGCCATCCAGGCTCAGATTTGGAAGGTGGCATGTGCTTTTCCTGTGGCCATGGGAATAACCACTGTTAACTCATCTCAACCACTGGTTGGAATTGCCAACAGAAGGCTGTGTGTAGGATCAGCCCAAATTAAATGTGTTTCTAAACACTGGGTTAGTGAAACAGCACCTTCTTTGATGGCATGACTCATAGCCACACAGATCCAGCCCCCTCACAAAGGTAGCCACAGGCAGGCAGGCAGTCCTGAGCATGCCTGTGAGCCAGAGGAGGGACGTGAGCGAGGCTGAGCAGCGCTGAAGCCAGGTTCCAGGGGCCGCAGGGCCGCAGCCACACTCACTCTGACTGTGGCAACAGGGAGTCTGCCCTGCAGATTTCTCAGCATGTTGGAATGCAATTACTGTCAAAATGTTGTTAAAATATGGTGCTAATTACATTTTTTTTTAAAGCAGCAATCCCAGCCTTTTCCCTCTTTTCTTCTTTTGGAATTGTACAAAGCAAACCCTTGGTTTTCGAGAAGTGGGCCCCAGTTAGCAGTACTAAGAGCAGGCATATGGGACCCTTCTAGTCTATAAGCTCCTAGGACTTTCTGTGTGTTAGACATTAAGGTAGCGGAGGTCAGGGTGAGTGAAGATGGTCAAGATTTTTGCAATGCTAGAGGAAAGCTGACAACCCCAACCAGGTGTGACCCCCCTGGTCACATCTGTCCCAGCATAGCCACGAAGGCAGCTCAGCACAAGAAAATGTACTTAGGGCTGGGGAAATGGCTTAGCAGTTAAGGCATTTGCCTGTGAAGCCTAAGGATCGTGGTTCGATTCCCCAGGACCCACATAAGCCAGATCCACAAGGGGGTGCATACATCTGGGGTTCGTTTGCAGTGGTTGGAGGCCCTGGTGTGCCCATTCTCTCTTTCTCTCTACCTGCCACTTCCTCTCTCTCTCTCTTTCTCTCTCTCTCAAATAAATAAATAAATAAATAAATAACATTTTTTTAAAAAAATTACTTAAAACATTATGAGATTTTGTGTGTGTATGTGAAAGAGAGACAGACAGACAGACACGGAGAGATATTTTTTGTAAATTCATTGTTCAATTCTAGAATATAAACTTTGGGGGTGTTGTTTTGTTTTTAAACTTTTAAAAAAGATTTTATTTTTATTTATTCATTTATTTATTAGAGACAGAGAGAGGGAAAGAGAGAGAGGGAGAGTGAGAATGGGTGCACCAGGGCCTCTAGCCGCTGCAAACGAACTCCAGATGCATGCACCCCCTTGTGCATCTGGCTTACGTGGGACCTGGAAAATCCAACTGGGAACTTTAGGCTTTGCAGGCAAACGCCTTAACTGTCAAGCCATCTCTCCAACCCTGTTTTGTTTTTTAAACATGGCTTCACTCTAACCCAGGCTGACCTAGATAGGACTCACTCTTGTAACACAGGCAGGCCAAGAACTCAGTCTGACGCCCTGGCAAGCCTCCCAAGTGCTGGGATTGAAGACCTGAGCCACCACTCACACCCAGCTTTAGAGTGTGAATTTACAGAGAGAAATGACAACATCATACCACCATGTCAAAATGTCACACACGCCTGAGAGGAGGCTCTCCACAGGCTTTGGGGTTCTGTAGACATGGTTGTGGTTTTGCTTCTGCTTTCCTGATCTGCTGCATCTACTCTGCACACAACATATACAACCACAGTGCCAGAGTTCTGCTAGGCACTTAATAAACTGTGGTCGCTTCTCTGTCTTCTTGCCTCCCTGTCCCAAGCAGACTAGGATGGGGTTAGACCCCGCCAGTGTTTCTGTGGGAGAAGCAGCATGCAAACAGAGCAGACCGAAGACAGGGAGAGTCCCCTATTTCTCAAGCTTCCAGTTCAAAGTCTTGTGCTATAATAACGAGGTCTAGATGAGAGTTTGCATGTGGAGAGAAAGATGGTGCCTGGTGGGGGCAGAGGAGTGAAGAGGAGTGTAATGTGGTGCTTTCTTGGGGAGGAGGCAGTGAGCAAGGGAGGGGATAAAGAAGAAGAACTGCTAATATCTATGAAGAGACAATAACAGCAAGGCTGAAGTAAAATTTGAAGTAAGGGCCCAGCCTGAAGGATCTGCGGGTATTATGTGGACAGCGAGATGTGGCAGTCTGAGGGCAAGTCTGAGTAGAGGGAAGCTGGCACTTGAGATGGTTCGTGAGGTTAGGCCAGGAGCTGGAGACCAAAGCTGACACATGGAATAGGATGAAGCAAACAAAATAGATAAAGATACATCAGAAGCGAGGACAGGGAAAGTTCAGGACATCCGTTTCTGAGATCCGCCATGGCAGTACCCAGCCTGGTGCTGGCTGGTGGTAATCGTAGCTCTTCACAAGAGTGCCACCATCCCCAAATAAGTGCTCAGCTAGAAACCGAGGTGAGCGTCATGGCAGGAAAGTAAATAGAATGCATGTTCAATAGCAGAGGGACCTGGTTTAGACTGGCAGGTTAAGGAAAACTTCTTGGAAGAATTAAAATTAAGCTGACAACTGAGGGTGAACATAAATTACTGAGGTGAAATGGAAGGACAAAAGTTTCCATCAGAGGGACCAGGCAGGATCCCAGGCCTGGTGTGTGAGGAAGGGTGGGACAGGGCCTGGCAGACCCCGAAATGAATCTGGTCTTTGTCATAAGAGTGTGAGAAATTACTGAAGGGTTTAAGAATGTGGGGAGATTGGTGTGGTGAATTTTGTACTCTCGAAGAACCACTTTGGCATTAGGAAAGAAAAACAGGAAAGAGAATGGTGCACCAACAAAGTGGCCACCATGGCTGCCCAGTTGTGAGGGGACAGGGGACCAGGCCCAAGTTGCCATGGGGGGACAGAAAGAGTGGATGCCTAGCCAGTATGTCCTATAGCTCCATTCTAGGAGCCAGTCTCATCCAGGAAGAGGTGGCGGTATGTCGACAGCGGACACCCACGAAAGCAGTGAGGCCATTGCAAGGGGAGAGGCAAACCGGAAAGGGAAGGCCGAGGCAGCCGGAATGACGAAGGGCTGCTTTTAACAGCACTGGGGCCATCTTTGAGCACACAGCACCCAGCTGAAAAGAGAGAAGCAAGGGAAATGTGCACAGAAAGGAGACTTCCTCTGCCCTGGGAAATGAAAATGAGCTGGCATCAGGACCCCCGGGCCTGACCCCATCAGCCACCAACCAACCCCGTGACCTTGGCCAAGCACCCTCTCTGAGGTTCAGCTACTTCCCTTGAGAGCAAAGGGGCTGGAAGGGCCATGGGTTCCAGCAGAAGCCAGGATGACAAGATACTGCCTGCAGGGGCCGCTTCAAAGGGGCCACTTTCGTCCCCTTGACATATAAGGCTCCATGCGAGATCATCCATAAATAATGCATCCTACAACTTGAGAAATCACACCAGAGGCCCATGTGACATGAAAGTCGTTTCTGGCTCACAAAGCTTATATGGTTCTGTAAAGAATATGGAATCAGGGCTGGAGAGATGGCTTAGTGGTTAAGGTGCCTGCCTCCTAAGCCTAAGAACGCCAGTTCCAATCTCCAGCGGTTCCAATCTCCAGGTCCCACGTTTAGCCAGATGCAAAGTGATGCAAGGGCGCAATGCCGCACTTGCCCACAAGGGGGCGCACGCATCTGGATTTTGTTTGCAGCAGCTGAGAGGCTGCTGGCGCACCCATCTCTATCTGTCTTCCTCTCCCTCTCTCTCTGTCTGTCTCCAAAAAAAAGAATATGGAATTAGGAGTAGTCACTGGTCGTCGATAGAAGTCACTCTGAAAGACAGGACAGGATGTTGTGGGACTTTGAAGGGCGGCACAGAAGACATGGATGAGCGGGTTGGTAAAGGATCACCAGATGGGTAGCAACGCACGTGGTAGAGGCCAACGTGGTCAATGTGGACTTGACCTCATGGAACAATTCAACGTATGTTTAGTAGGTTCTGTAACCCAGGAACACCGAAATCCAGCAGAGGTGCAAACCAGGTGAGGTAGAGTGATCTTGATCTGCCTTATGCCAAGGGCCCCATGCATGTGACTGCGGCCAAGCTGAGCACTAGAAATCAAGCCTTAGTATGTGCCTGGAAGCCCTGGAAAAAGCTGAGTGACTGGGAAGACCCAGGCAAGTCCTGGGTTCCATGAAGCATAGGAGGGACCATGAAGGAGGCTCAGGCCAGAGATGTAGAGCAGCCGGCTCGGCGCCCATAGCTGGAGCAGTGCTCACGGGACGAGGTCCAGAACGTGCCCTTTCTTGTAATAACAGCCAGGGTGGTGACGAAGCTGAGGAGTTGAGAAGCTGAGCCAGACTCGACCACACTGATGATGACTGCAATTCCATCTGACTGTGTTAAAGGTAAAATGGAGGCAAGCCCAGAAAAAAACGGTCTGACACAGCAGGCAGTAAACACGTGATTCTTACTACTTGAAGAAGGAAGGAGAAGCTGAAAATATCCATAGCTCCTAAGTAGTTCAAATATGTGTCAAATAATGGCAAGTACAAATTGAATAGCTAAGGTACAAAAAAAAAAATAAAAATAAAAAAGGATTCGGGTTTATTTCTAATTTTGAATGTCAAAATCAGTGAAGAAAATCTTGGGTCTTCACGGTTTATCCTAGAGACCTGGGCAGAAGGAGTGCCCAGAGGTGAATGCATTTCTTTTCCAGCCCAGTGGAGGATTCGGGTTG
The DNA here is from genome assembly GCA_036365145.1 of Orientallactaga sibirica. Taxonomy (NCBI): domain Eukaryota; kingdom Metazoa; phylum Chordata; class Mammalia; order Rodentia; family Dipodidae; genus Orientallactaga; species Orientallactaga sibirica. Next base: position 6,915,006 of record JAEOAD010001268.1, read on the forward strand.
TCTCCTCTGTTCCTTAGTTACCACCCTTGCCTTGTTCTTCCCAAATCCACTTGAGACATGAGGTAGGGATTGTGCCTCTTGACTATGAATGCTAATGGAGAAACTCAGGGTCTTCGCAGCAAGCTGCACATGCCCATTGGGGTTTAGATACACCAGAGGCTTCGACTGTTCTGAGAACTCTGCAACCTGCACAGATTTCAAGTGTCAGTGGGAAACAGATATGCCAAAGGCTAACCCACCCCGGCCATGGCTGGTGCTGCAATTCCAAGGTGCTCAGTGATCCCTGGCTTATTTTCCCCACAGGGAGAGCAGATGCCCAAGCTGAGTGTTCATCCATTTTCATCAAGTAGGCCCTTCTGCCTCTGCAGAGAGAGTACAGAGGAACCAAGCCTGACATTCCCAGGAGCTAGCTGGAGTTTCCCTTATCGCCAGATAAATGTGACTTTAATGACAACCTCCTTCTTATGTTCAGGTGCAGAAGTTGTAGGATACTGCACATTGCTGATGATTGCCTGTGAAATGTACTGGGGTGAAAGAAAGAAGGAAGGAAAGAAAGAAAGAAAGAAAGAAAGAAAGAAAGAAAGAAAGAAAGAAAGAAAGAGGGAGGGAGGGAGGGAGGAAGAAAGCAAGAAAGCAAGAAAGCAAGAAAGCAAGAAAGAAAGAAAGAAAGAAAGAAAGAAAGAAAGAAAGAAAGAAAAAAGAAAAAAGAAAGAAAGAAAGAAAGAAAGAAAGAAAGAAAGAAGGAAGGAAGGAAAAAAAAGAAGAAAGAAAGCAAGAAAGAAAGAAAGGAAGAAAGCAAGAAAGAGAGAAGAAAGAAAGAAAAAGGATGAATGTTTTCAGCCCAGAAAACCTAGTCATCATCTTTGGTGTCCAGGCTTAGATATCAGGACTTAGAGCCAAGTGGAAATGACAGACCTGCCCCATTTCCTCCACTTCAGTGCCACGATGCACAAAAGGACCCATTGTCGCTGGTCACGCACGAGGAAGACTTCACCACAGTCACTCAGCGTGATCTTCTCAGAGCCCACTCCTCGGAATAATTTCCCTGGGAGAACTCAGATTCTCTAAGGCAAAATGAGTTCCCCATGGGGGAGTGTCTAAGAACCCACGTGTGGCTTAAGTGATCTGGCAGGGAAAGGGAGACTTGCAAACGTTCAGAGATGAAGCACACGCCAGAGACTTCCTTCCTGAAGACCTGGGACAACCAGGCTCAGGCATTCTTAGGGTTGAAAGTTCACAGTCTCACAGTCACTCATTTTGGCTTATATTTAACAACAGGATAAGGCAATTGCCCAAAAGCAACCCTGGAGAGGACACTGAACATGCTAAACTTAGTATGGTCCTGCTTTAGAAGAGTTGTCTGAGTCCCCGTCACCCATTTACAGCTAGAAACATTTGTTAAACAGTAGCTCTAAATAAATATGCTGCCCTTGGCTCTTGGTCCCCCTCCCACACGCTTGGTTAACATGTGATTAAATCCTCTAAGCCTAGCAGGCAGCCTTCGGGGGTGGGAAAAGGTTATTGGCTAACAATTCAAAGCGGTAAAGGCACTTGGCTCTACTCGGTACCCCAGAGATATAATTACCTCATGCATGATGGCTTTGCCACCTGTCACGTCTTTTAGGGTTTTTTTCTTTAATAAAAAATAACGAGAGGGGGGCTAGAGAGATGGCTTAGCGGTTAAGCGCTTGCCTGTGAAGCCTAAGGACCCCGGTTCGAGGCTCCATTCCCCAGTGCCCACGTAAACCAGATGCACAAGGTGGTGCATGCATCTAGAGTTTGTTTGCAGCGGCTGGAGGCCCTGGTGCACCCATTCTCTCCCTCCCTCTCTCCTCTCTCTCTCTCTCTCCCTCCCTCTCTGCCTCTTTTCTCTCTGCCTGTCTATAGCTCTCAAATAAATAAATAAAAATAAACAAAAATTTTTAAAAAATAATGAGAGGGAGCTCATTTTTAGAGCTCACTTTGCAGCTGGCTGGGACATGGTTTCCAGCAGTCACCTTCCAATACCCTTTCTTGTTTTCTTCCCACATCACACCTTGTCTCTTGCCCCCCCCCCGTCACCTCACACTTGCATTCTGTCCCTCTGTGGGTCCATTTGAGTACTGTCACTCCACCTGCCTTCTCACTTCTGCTCACCTTTCTCTTAGCACCAAAGCTAAGGCAGCGCACACCTTCAAACATTTCATCTCAAATGCCTGCATCCTCCCCCTCTCTCCCGCTTTCATTTTTTCCTCACTGACCAGTCCCTCTCTTGGCCTGCTCTTCCCACCTCCTATTTCATCACAGTCTCCTTGGACTCTGTCCTGGGTGAACTAGTAGTCTCAGGGCTTGTTGAAGGTGTCATCTTTCTGGAACTCTCCCGTGTGATGATGCTTCGAGGACACCATTGCCATCACCAGTGATCACCCCCCCCTACAGTTCTACCTACGTTTCTCCAGGGCTTTAGGGATGCACCTGACATTAGCATTAAGAGTTTCACCTCATAGCTGGGTGTGGTGGTGCACACCTTTAATCCCAGCACTTGGGAGGCAGAGGTAGGAGGATCACCATGAGTTCGAGGCCACCCTGAGACTACATAGTGAATTCCAAGTCAGCCTGGGCTAGAGTGAGACCCTACCTTAAAAACACACACAAAAAAAAAGAGTTTCACCTCAGAACCCGGGGTGGGTTCTTTCCACCTAGTGAGCAGTTCTTGGGTGGGCACGTGGTGGCCTGTGCATTTCCAGCTGGCTCACGTGGACTATCTCAGCAAATAGCATTGAGATGTGCAGTGGCATGAGTTTTCAGGTGGTGAGTCTTCCTATCTGTAGGAGAGGCTTTCTGTCTGCCATGGAACTCTTCCTAGACCTTCTTCCTGGAGCTTGTGGGTGGCATCTGGTCATCTGAAGACGCTCTGCTCTCCCTCCCTCTCGAGTGAGGCTCACCCACACCTGGAAGACACTACACTTAGAGGTGTCAGCGGGGCCAGCCACATTCAAATCCGCAGAACGTTCTTTCTCTGCAGCCTTCCGTGTGTGCCCCACACCTCCTTCCAGTGCCCACATCCATATGCTGGCAGATTTCAAAGTCCTCTGGGACTGATAAACATTCTTGGCGTGGAAGGATTTGAGTGTATGCTCTTTGCTAATATTTTCTTTTTCTATTTCAGCCACCGGATCTCCAAATCCAAGTTTAGGTGAGTGATCTATGTATACCCTCTTCTTGCCTTGTTGCCCCACCAGCTTGATGCTCAACTACCATGTTGTGTGAGCAACGTAACCCTTACCAGTTAGGGTTCGTCTGATGGCATAACGGCTTCCTTTATGTAAGGCTACCTTGAGGGCTTCATGAGTCTATGTAGAGAAGCAGTTCACCGGTCAGGACTCGCTGGTTCTCTCGGGCTATTGGTCTTTGGGCAGTCCCCGCAAGACTGAAGTCAAGTGTGTCTCTCTCCTTTATAAGATGAAGTCCAGTTAAAATAACACGTGGCCGGGCATGGTGGCGCACGCCTTCAATCCCAGAACTCGGGAGGCAGAGGTAGGAGGATCGCCGTGAGTTCGAGGCCACCCTGAGACTACATAGTTAATTCCAGGTCAGCCTGGGCCAGAGTGAGACCCAACCTCAAAAAGCCAAAAAAAATAAAATAAAATAAAAAAATAAGCATGTGAACACATGCTACGATTTGACCTACTTCGTGTGTATGGGTCATGGGGAGAAATGAAATTTGAGGATTACAGAAATCATGTAGGTTCATGTCACTACTTTGAGAGGATGTGAGAACATTCCAGAGAATTCAGCTTACTGTCTGCCTTTGGCTTGCACATTAAAGCCTTTCTTCAGGCTTTTCCTCCATCTAAATCACCATGCATGTCTTTGTCTGGAGAACTCACACTTGTGAGGGAGCTCAGAGGTTACAGCACCTGTGGCATCCTCAGCACCCTCCCAGGGAGGTCAAATCATTGTCCCTTGACCCTGACCCCATCCCACATGCTTTGCAGATGCCTCTAGCCCAGCACTCACCAATTTGTATTCCTGTTATTGGCGTGGGGGAACATCCATCACCGCCCCTGGGCGTTGTCTACACACCTGAGTCTAACTCAGTACCTGCCCAACTCTTACCAGCTAACCCTGTGTGTTCTCTGAATGCATTACTGCATGTTTACATAGGGTGGCAATGTGAATTGGATCCAACAACTCATAGGCCAAAAACCTTAGCCATTTAGTTTTCATGCCATAGTCTTGCCTTCCTATAGCCTCCCCGGTATATAGCAGGAAGCGTAAGAAATACTAAACTAGTCTAGCTGAGTGTTTGTCGATGGTTTGTTTTAAACAGTCCTGGAGATTACATGAGAAGGTGCTCGGCTTTCCTCCCTAGCAACTCTGTAAGGTGGGTCTGAACGTATGAGGTTGAGGAGTTCTAAAATCCCAGAATCAAGCCTTGGCGAGAAAGGTTCTGAACTCTCATGAGTCCTCCCGACTGTCGCCAGCTCTGATGTGTGGCAGGTCCACCTGGTTTGACCAACCAGCTCCATTTGCTTCCAGTATTAAAATTCTTACTTCTGCTCTGTGATCCCCACGCTCTATTGATCTACCCACTTTGAGCTCTGCCTCATCTCGCACTTCCAGGAATACCTCATTCCATAAATAAGCTCCCAAGACTGGGGGCACCCAAGCAGGTCCTCCACCCACCTGCATCCCAGCACTCTGTCTGCACCAGTGAGATGGAGTGTGAAGCTAAAGATGGTCATTTTCCCAGGGCTTACAGAGACTACCCCCAAGCCTCTGAGCCTCCCCGTGATGCCTTGGTGTTTCTGAGGGGTCCTTCTAATTGAGTGGGGCTCGGTGCCCAAGTGCTAGATCAAATGAGGACTCTGGTATGTGACTCTATTCCACTTAGAATACCTTCTTTCTCTCATGCACTATTGGATCTAGAAGATCCTGACCTTCCTCTCTTTCTCAAACTAAGATCTACTTTAAAATTCTGGGACGGGCTGGAGAGATGGCTTAGTGGTTAAGGCGCTTGCCTGCAAAGCCTAAGAACCCATTTTCAACTCTCCAGATCCCACATAAGCCAGATGCACAAAGGTGAGGCAAGTGCAAGGTTGCACATTCCCACTAGGTGGCGCAAGCATCTGGACTTTGATTGCAGTGGCTGAGGCCCTGGTGTGCTAATTCTCTCTCTCTCTTTCTCTCTCTCTCTCTTTCTCTCACTCTCTCTAAAATAAAATTTAAAAGATATTTAATAAAAATATGGGGCTAGGTCTAGCAGACCTGCCTCTTATGAAAAGAAAGCTCTAGAAACATAAGAACTCCTCTCTCAACAACACCTAGATTTTCCTGCATTATCTCCAACGTGTGGAGCGGTGGCTGGCACGTAATAAAGGCTTGGTAACTAGTCACCGAATGAATGAATGTGTGAGTCACCTTGCATTGATTAGATCGTAGATTTGAGAAGCATTCAAACAAAATAGCAAATCGGACAAGTGACCCTGAGAAAGCACGAGGCACTCTTAACAGTTCCAAGCCCCCCCACACAATAAGATATAAAATTTAACAAAAAATAAACACCGTATAAATGTTTTCTAAATCCTGTGCTTACAACGTGTGAAGAAGAGAATCATGGATGGAGGATGGAGGAAAGGGAGGTCTCACACTGGGGGGACACTCTCAAGTTAGAGGTGATCCCAAGAGTAAAATCGTTGCATTTGCCCCAGTGATCTTGGAGGCTGGAGGGTGGGCTTAGTGGTTAAGGCGTTTGCCTGCAAAGCCAAAGGACCCAGGTTCAATTCCCCAGGACCCACGTAAGCCAGATGCACAAGGGGACACACACGTCTGGAGTCCATTTGCAGTGGCTAGAGGCCCTGGTGTGCCCATTCTTTCTCTCTCCCTCTGCCTCTTTCTGTCAAATAAATAAATAAATAAATAAATAAATAAATAAATAAATAAATAAAATATATTTTTAAAAAAAGAAAATGAGAAATCTGCTAAAGCTTGGAACCACCTTGCCCAGCCTGCCGCGTCCCAGCCAGGGAGCTCGTTGCTAACCCCTGCAAGGGCGTCTCCCTCTGTAGCAGCCACTTACCATGCAAGAAAAGTGTGGAGAACGGACTTGCATTCTATTCCCAGTGGCTTGTTGCTAGTAGTTTGATATGAAACCTGTCTGTAGACAGAACCTGAGGCTTAGAGAGCGCCAAGTGTCACAGCTCAGGAGCAGCCTGGGCCATCCTTACAGGTCAAGCCGTGGCAGGTAGATTAAAGCCTGCATCTGCACTGCTTATTATATCACAGGGACAGGGGACACAGCAGGACAAGTGCTGTTGCGTAGAAGCAGGAGGGAAGCCACAGACGTGCTTTGGAAGTCTTTGTTTTTCTGTTAGCCATGTTAAGGAAGTATCAAGAATTAGCAGGAAAGCATAACTTTTATTTAAACCAGTGTAGTGAAAACATCACCTCAACATGTGATTAAAATAACACGTTTTAGTGAGATAGTTTGAATTATTTTTTACACTGGGCGTTTGTAATCCAGCGTGTATGTTACATGTGCTGCTCATCTTGGTTCCACCTGCACGATAGTCACATATTGCTGGTGGCTGGGGACTCTGCAAGTTCTAATCAATATCACCCAGTGGCTGCTTATCTGCCAGCCCACTCACACTATGTGGTTGGGGAGTATATAAGGCTGGCAAGAGATTCAAGGTACTGCCAGAATGATCAAACTTTTCCAAATAGTTCTCTTAGGTGAAGTGGTTTAACAATGACAGTTACAGGATTTGAGCTTCAAACTGGCTTATTGCATGCGCAAGACTGAATGCTACAAAGTCATGGGTTATTTGAAAGAATTATGAGGAAAGAGCTTACAGGGGAAATTTGGCAAAGCAATAAACTTTTTTTAAAATTTTAATTTAATTTAATTTATTTTTTGGAGAGAGACACAGAGAGGGAGAGGGAGACAGAGATGGGCGCGCCAGCAGTCTCAGCTGCTGTGAACGAAATCCAGATGTGTGCGCCCCCTTGTGGCCAAGTGCGGCATTGCGCCCTTGCGTCACTGCATCTGGCTAAACGTGGGACCTGGAGATTGGAACCGCTGGAGATTGGAACCAGCATTCTTAGGCTTAGGAGGCAGGCGCCTTAACGGCTAAGCCATCTCTCCAGCCCAAAGCAATAAACTTTTAATGTAAGATAATACTAAGATATCCACTGCCTTGGTAATCCAGGATTCCATGTGAAGGAACTGGGCAAAATAAGGAATTTGCTATATTTGGTGTTCATTGTGCAGGCTAGGTTGAAAACAGATATGGAATCAATGATTCTGACTTTTCCAACTTAAAAAATTGGCCTGGTAGCCTTGTTGGAATTTCTGGACGATCACTATGCAGGATTCCGAGCAAAGCTCACAGAATTCAAAACTATAAGTATGCTGGGCCCAGGTTTCAGAAAGATCCCTCTACTTCTGTCATGCTGTAAGCAATGAGAGACAATCCCTAGTACACTCCAGCCTCTAGTCGCCCATCTTTAGGCTATTACTCATAAAAGGATTAAATTCGATGACTTTCTTTGCTGTTTGTCCTTAGTTCTGTGAAAGAAAGGATGGGAATTGAGTCCGGCCGCTGGACTGCCTGGTGCATCCATTAGTTTCACGTCCTCTACTGTTCTAGATGCCCGTCAGCAGTTTGGCACCAGGCCAGATCTTTGAGAAGCCCCACTGTCCTCTCTCCTGTCCCACCCTCTTTCCTGGTTTGAAGATGCTGGAAGTCAGAAACCTCCTCTTTTGCAGGGAGTTAGACTTGCAGAGTCTCTGTGCTCGCATGATCTGCCCTACTGCGTGAGATGGATTATGCAATGCACCATGGGTGTGTAACAAAGTAGAAGACCAGAGTCCCTGCCCCTTGCAGGGATCTGATGACCGCATTAGAGAGGCAGGAGCCATGAAAATAAAAGCTAACTGGTGATACAAGGCAATGGTCACCCTCAGCCGTGGGATTATCTCCACAGCTAGCTGAGAAGTGCTGGGGGTACACATTCCCAGAATTCTCCAGCATGGAGCCTGTTCTGATATGCCTCCTTGCCTACTGCTCTGTCCCCTGGGTGGGTTTTGTGTACACAAGGACTGTATCTATTAGTTGTTACTTCCCTTGTCCATAGTTGGGGTTTAATAAGGAGTGAGTGTACAACAAAAATAAGTGATGCGCCGGGCGTGGTGACGCACGCCTTTAATCCCAGCATTCGGGAGGCAAAGGTAGGAGGATCGCTGTGAGTTCGAGGCCACCTGGAGACTACATGTGAATTCCAGGTCAGCCTGGGCTAGAGTGAGACTCTACCTCGAAAAACCAAAAAATGAGAAAACAAATAATAATAATAAGGGATGTAAACAAGAGCTCAAGGGGGGATCAGGGTGGAAGACTGAAGAGTCCCTCTTGAAGATGCTGGGACTCGAGTTGAGCCTTAAGGGTGGGCAGGACCTGGAAGATGGAAACCAGTGGTGATGACCTTAATTGTTGGGAGGGAACTCTTTCTAAGTGGCTGAAAGGCCAAGATCAAGGTTCCCCTTGGGGGAAGGAAAGGTGAGCCCAGGGGGAGGGAGTAGAGCACTGCTGCCGACAACTGAAGAAGTACAGTCCATGCCTCCACATCTTATCACCCCTGTTCCCCATGGAACATTCTAGTTCTAGAGTAAGTGATGTCTACCTCGTGTGAAGAGAACTGGAAGAGCAGGCAAATTGCTCCTCCCTGTTTTATCTTTTAATTTCTATATCCTCCGTGCACATGTAAACACAAATAAGTTTACACATTCTTACAAACTAGTACATCTCTTATACAGTAGGAAGTGTTGCCAGGAAACCAGTTGTCAAGCAAAGCTATATTTTGAAGAGTGGGAGGTGTATAATTATCTTTAAATACTTTCTCTAGATAGTAATTACCCCACCCCAGCCCAACTCCATGTGATTTTCTAGAATTGCTTTGCGAAGGAGCAGCCTCATTTAACGGCTGAAGCAGAGTGGTTCCAGACTCATGTGACAAACCCGACCTTATAGCACCCCACATCTACCACCCCCAAATTGGGAAGAGAAATTTGTAAGAAACTGACTTCAAATCAGTTCCTATCTAGTGCATTAAAACAATCAACCTGATTACTTTGGACTCGGTATAGCAGTTATCAGTGATTTTTACAATGTGGTATTGTCAACTTAAACATAGTCTTTACAATGAAATTGTAAGTTATCAAACCAGTGTGTCCTAAAAAAAATATTTTTTCTGGAAAAAAGTCACTTTACCAAATTTCTCCAGAAGCAGAATAGTGTCCTGGCAAGACAGGACTGCTGAGTACCAAGTTCAGGCCACCCGTTCCCACAAGTGCCTGGAACTCATTGCCCCATTCCCTCATCTCTCTCCTGCTGGATGTCGGGAACGCTTCAATTATCCCAAAGTGCATTTGGAAAGGAATCATCGGACAACATGGATTCTCTTTTCTGCACAGTGAGTTTTCATCAAGCAGTAACTGAATGTCCCAAAGGCAGGGGATCCAGTGACGGACAGGTCAGACCAGAACATTACCCAGCTCAATCTCCCTTCCCTCCAGCTTGCAGACCCAGTCTGGACTTCTTCCTGCAGTCAAGGAAAAGTGCAGGTCTGAGTGTCCCTCATTCTCGCAGTCTCATCATAAACTTCAGCCAAGGCTCAGTAAACAGGATCTGCCATAGAGACAAGGGAGAAAATGACAACATAGAGACATGAGGGAAGCCAAGCCAGTGTGAGTGGAGGGATCCCCGGGATCTCAACATGCCAGCTGGGGGCTGGAGAGCTGGCTTAGCAGTTCAGGCTTTTGCCTGCAAAGCCTAAGGACCCAGATTCAATCTCTCCCCAGATCCCATGTAAGCCAGATGCACAAAGGTGATGCAAACACAAGGTCACACATGTGCACGAGTTAGCATAAGCATCTGGAGTTTGATTGCAGTGACTAAGGCCCTGGCACACCAATTCTCTCTCTGTGTCTCTCTAAAAAAATATGCAAGCTGGCGTATGGAACTGGTGACATCAGAAGGGTCTTCCTTCTTCACCACCACCCCCTCCCCCCATGAACAGAGGACTATGGCTGGAGGTAGATCACAGAACACACACAGCCAGTCCTGTGGCCACTTCAGGCATGTTTGCGCATGATGCTACATGACCCTGAGGGCTACTCGAGCTTTTTCATGTGGTGCTTCACAGAATAATATCACGGAGAAAAGGACTAAAATTTTTTTAGGATTATCTCTAACCAGATGACTGCAGATATGGAGTCGTGGCAAAGACGGATTGTTGGTATTGGATTGTTATTCAGTTACATTATCCTACAGTGGAAGACCATACACACACACACACACACACACACACACACACACACCAGCCTAAAGGGTTTATTTGATGCTTTCTTACTGCTGATTTTTTTTATTTCGCTGCACTATGCATTGTGATATTTTTCATCCTGTTCCCTTTTTCAGTGCCAGTCGTGACCTGTCAGCCCACTCACGGGCTGCAGTATGTGGTTTGACTGTAAGCAGCTCTTCCATGCTTGTCTGGAGGGCTGTCTGCCTAGTCTAAGGAGGTGGAAACAGAGGTCGTTGTATGGGGAAATGCAGTTACCCGTGACTATTGCAGCAAGATTCTGCCCTAGTTCTGCTTTCTTTACGACTCATGCTGGGGCTCAATCTTCATATGCCTTGTGCGTCTGCATACACAGCCAGTCAGCTCAAGCCAAGTGCCCTACCCTTCTCCTGACTCACCACCCCGGAGCACCCTTCCCTGGCTCTTGGTTGGCAGAGGCTGCCACACTGCCAGATCGTTTCTGTCCCTTTCTTTCACCCCGCTCTGCCTGTTCATCATCCTTTTCCCCCCCACTATCTTGCCTCCAGTCCAGACAGCCAAAAGAGCCTTCCTCATTCTACCTTAATCTAGAAGCTTACAGTGTGGCTGTATCCGTGGAATGTTTGGTTTTCTGATATCGAATCTGGCTGCGTGGTTCTGCACAGGGCAGTCTCTGGCATGGCTCTCTGAACCCTCCCACCCTGTACCTGTCCAGTGCAGTACAGCAGCTCTTGAACACTTTGTCCACTGAGTAACTAACACAGCTAAATGTAGTTTTTTTGTTTGTTTCTTTTTTTTTTTTTTTTTGGTTTTTCGAGGTAGGGTCTCACTCTGGCCCAGGCTGACCTGGAATTAACTATGTAGTCTCAGGGTGGCCTCGAACTCTCTGCAATCCTCCTACCTCTGCCTCCCGAGTGCTGGGATTAAAGGCGTGCGCCACCACGCCCGGCTAAATGTAGCTTCTTAATGAAGAGGCTGAAACTGGAGACAAGCTGTGACTCTCCACCACAGAGTCATCAAATGGGGATGTTGTTTGGGATCGTCCAGCTTACTGGTACTTAATCCTAGTTACATGTTATAACCAGCTGAGGAACTTTTAAAAGGTACCAGCGATATCTTTTGGATATTTCAATGTATTCAGCCCCCAGAAACTGGGAGGGCCAGATCAGTGATAGGTGCTTCTCCCCGGCGGAACCCTGCACTTCCCACCAATCCCGTCCTTCTCTTCTTGCCCCTTTGCAGCCGCTACTGGCGCAGGTGGAATCGATTCTGCAGAAGAAAGTGTCGAGCTGCGGTCAAGTCCAACGTCTTCTACTGGCTTGTGATCTTCCTAGTGTTCCTCAATACACTCACCATTGCCTCCGAACATTACAACCAACCCCACTGGCTTACAGAAGTGCAAGGTGAGCAGCTGCCCCACCCCTGAGGGTTGCCCTGTTCACTCTTGCTAACTCAGCCCTGCATCCCCAGGAGGGACTGACCACGTGTGGGCTAGCAGCTGGAAACCGTTCCTCTTTGCTGGTTCCATGCCAGAGACTCGCAAGTGGAAGCGTTCAGGCCCCACAGTCAAGTAAAGAGTCTTGTTATAAACAGACAGGAATCACCTGTTATGGCCCCAACCCTCTGCCTGCTTCCACACTTACTACTGAGTCCCACTGTCAAGGACATGCTGGCGTATCTGGCTACCAACTCCCAGAAGGGATTTTCAATTCCTGAGGCTTTGCTTACAAGGTGGTCTATCCCAGACCACAAGAATATACAGGCAGTAAACAACCTCTCCAGACACAGGGAACTAGCCTGAGCGAGTTAGCAGGGATTCATCACCTTGCCTGGACCCCTAGGAGAATATCAATACAATAACACATGCCTAAGGGGTCAGAGATGTGGCCTGGGTTCTGGGGGCTTCTGGGAGGGCTAACAAGATCAGATGCAGACAGCCTGGCCCCAACTTTTGGCCATTGGCTTAGGCAACTCACTTAATCTTCTGAGCATCCTGTTTTATCTCAAAAATTGGGTTTAGGGCTGGAGAGATGGCTTAGCGGTTAAGGCGCCTGCCTCCTAAGCCTAAGAACCCAGTTCCAATCTCCAGGTCCCACATTTAGCCAGATGCAAAGTGACACAAGGGCGCAATGCTGCACTTGACCACAAGGGGGCGCACGCATCTGGATTTCGTTCATAGCAGCTGAGAGGCTGCTGGCGCGCCCATCTCTATCTGTCTCACTCTCCCTCTCTGTCTGTCTTTCTCTGTGTCTCTCTCCAAAAATAAATAAAATTTAAAAAATGGGTTTAGGGCTAGAGAGATGGCTTAGCCACTAAGGTGCATGCCTGTGAAGCTTAAGGACCCAGGTTCGATTCTCCAGGTCCCACGTAAGCTAGATGCACATGGTGGCGCATACATCTGGAGTTCATTTGCAGTGGCTGGAGGCCCTGGCATGCCCATTCTCCCTCTCTGTCTCTCTCCCTCTCTCTCTCTCTAATAAATAAATTAAAATTAAATTAAAAAATTTTTAAAACTGGGTTTAATAATAACCATGTGAAACCTCATGGAGCTGCTGTATAGAGCGAGGCCTGTAGCATATGCAGAGCCCTTGTTGAACAGTAGAGGAGATGTTTACGGCTCTCATGACTATCATGATTGGACACCCCTTTCCTTTTGGTTTACCCCAGTGGTTCTTTCAGGCGTGGCTGGGAGAGGTCTTATGGGTGGGAGGGAGTGAGGGAGGAAGAGAAGAAAGGAAGAGACAGGATCTTTTTCTCCAGCCACAATAGAGACTGTTTTCTTTCTTCTCTCCCCTCTGTGCTCTGCTCGGCCCCTGCTTGGGTCCCACCTTCTCCTGCATCTACCAGACACGGCCAATAAGGCACTTCTGGCCCTCTTCACTGCGGAGATGCTACTGAAGATGTACAGCCTGGGCCTGCAGGCCTACTTCGTGTCCCTCTTCAACCGCTTCGACTGCTTCATTGTGTGCGGGGGCATCCTGGAGACCATCCTGGTAGAGATCAAGATCATGTCTCCCCTGGGCATCTCCGTGCTGAGATGTGTGCGGCTGCTCCGTATCTTCAAGATCACCAGGTGTGTGGGCCTCTTTTCCTCTGGGGGACGGACCTGGGAGAAGTCTTCTGGGAGGCCAAGGAGGATGGGCCTGGGTAGGATGCAAGGTGCTGTTTCCAGAAGTGTCTAACCTCTGCTCCTACGCAGCAAGAGGAAACTGCGATTCATTTAGGCAGCGTGCTACTCAGAAATGCTTCTGCCTGCTAGCACTTGCCACCCAACTCGCTGGTCTGTATTCAGCCATGGAAGAGAAATCCAGAGGTAGGCAGCTGGACAGTTTCCTGTGATCTTCACAGAAGTCTAGCCTTTGCTTGATCAGCCTTTCATGTGGATCCTACCTCAAAGTCACAAATGGCTTCTGGAGGCTCAGAAACTGTCCATTCAAGAAAAAAAGAAGAAAAAGGTGGTTTAGTCAGCCCCTTTACTCCCCCAAAGTCAGACATGCCTGTTAGTAAGGATACTATTTAAGAAAAAAAATAGTATTAAATGTTTTGGGGAAAATAGAGAAATTGGAGCCCTTGGGCATTTTGGGTGTATTCGTGAGTTAATTTTCTTATTGCTGTGACAAACACCTGACAAAAGCAACTTACGGAAGGCTTTATTTTGGGTCACAGTTTAAGAAGAAAACTGTCCACTGGGTCAGGGAAGACATGGCTGTGGCAGTGTGAGGTAGCTGGTCATAGAACTTCAACAGTCAGGAAGCAAGGGGGAAAGATGCATGCTAGTGCGTAGTTTATTTTCTCCTGACCACCCTGTGAACTGGAGGGCTGACAGGCTAAACTTGTCCTGAGATAGAACCTAAAGGATTTTTTTTAATTTTTTTTTTTTTTTTTTTGGAGAGAGACACAGAGAGAGACAGATAGAGAATGGGCGCGCCAGCAGTCTCTCAGCTGCTGAGAATGAAATTCGGATACGTGCGCCCCCTTGTGGTCAAGTGCGGCATTGCGCCCTTGCGTCACTTTGCATCTGGCTAAACGTGGGACCTGGAGATTGGAACTGGGTTCTTAGGCTTAGCAGGCAGGTGCCTTAACCGCTAAGCCATCTCTCCAGCCCCCTAAAGGATTTTTTGCATGCTTGTTTTTGTTAGATAGTTGCTGTCTCCACTTGCTCCTGCTGGGGCCTGGTAAATGCTATTTTTAACTTGGAGTTGTCACTGCCTCCTAAATAATTCTCAGAAAGTCCCTGTGTTAGTGGTTTTATGTTTTAGATGCCTATAGAAAAGAAATTTCACTGCTAGTTGATACTACAGTATCTTGAACAGATTGCCCATTTATTCACTTAATCAGTAATTTTTGTCTTCTGGAAGTGAAAACAATACCAACAAACCACTTTTTTTTTTTTTTTTTTTTTTGGAGAGAGACAGAGACAGAGGAAGGCAGATAGAGATGGGCGCACCAGCAGCCTCTTAGGTGCTGCGAACAAAATCCAGATGTGTGCGCCCCCTTGTGGTCAGCTGTGGCATTGGCCCTTGCGTCACTTTGCATCTGGCTAAACATGGGACTTGGAGGTTGGAACCACTGGAGATTGGAACCAGCGTTCTTAGGCTTAGGAGGCAGGCGCCATCTCTCCAGCCCAAGAAAACCTTTTTTTTTTTTTTTTTTTTTCAGTTTTTGAGGTAGGGTTTCACTCCTAAGCCATCTTGTCAGCCCAAGAAACTATGTAGTCTTTTGAAAACCTCTGCCTCCCGTCTTGACCACAGGAGCTTTTTAAAGCCCATCTTGACCAGGGAGCTTCCTATAGCCCCTCTGCACAAGAAGGACTGCTGGTATTTTCAGATTTTGAAAAATCTATAAGCAAAATCATTCCATTATCTAATAGGAAGTGACTTTTTTTTCAAGTCTCCCAAATATCTAGAAATCTATATATTTGAAATGTACACATCTGAAACGTGGTAAGGTAAATACAAGACAGGCTGTGCACGTGGAGTACTGACTGCTGGGGAATCCCGTGCTTTCTGCGAACCTGTCTCCAACCCCAGACTTGTAAGCACAGAACATTTCAGTAAGTAGGAAGTGTCCAGAGTATGTGCTGGGAACGGACACTGTGGACAGTCTTAACTGAGTGTTGAGAAGGGTCACCTGTACATGGTCAGTACATTTCTCCCTTTCAAATCCCCTTGAAGAACACTTCACGAGATCTTGCCACTATTTACGTATGGAAGCACTTTTGTGATGTAGCTTGAAGCCGTGATGGTGATTCTTGAACCTGGAAGAACTCATTAGGGAGCTCATGAAAAGCCCCACCTCACAAAATGGCAGAGGTCCTGGAACATTCCACACTAATCGTACCTCACTGGCCTTGTTTCCCACTGTGGCCCTTGATCCACTTTCTTGTCTTAAAAGATGGCTCTCCCATGCAATTGAAAAACCTAGATCTTGCCTCTCCCTTGTCTTTTCCATACTGCAGTCCCTAATCACATCAAGATTATGGAGCCAAACACAACGGGCCTGGCTTGTGGGAAGCGCAAAAGCAAAAGCCATTCCCAGGAGGCAAGAGTAGAGAGTTTAGTTCTTACAGAGTGCCGGGCATAACCAAAGCACTGTCTCTCCCAGAAGCAAGGGGATCGTCTTGGGGAGGGGAGCTATGTACACGTTCACACTGAAGATGTGTTCCGTCCCGACATGTGTACTCAGGCTTCTTCAGACATTTCATGGGTGAAAACCATAGCCGGGAACATCTGTGGGGGTGGAGAATGTAGCGTTGCTCAGAGGAATAGAAGGTTCACTCTAGGTCACCCCAAAGAATAACGGGGTGATTTGGGCTAGTTAAACCTGTTCTGTGGCTTTCTCTGGAGGACTTGATGTGAACCCAAAACCTCTTAAAGTGATGCAGTGTCTTCATCCCTTTCACCCCAACCCCTGAAAGTCCACGTGCTTAACTCTGCGAGTTCTTTCCTAGCCGCTAACAGTTCCACGCTCCATAGTTCTTCACTGAGAGGTACTATGGAGTCGGCATAGCTTTTAAGCTCATTTTAACTTTATGAATTCCTACACATCTGTGTACACTGGGAAAATGAGAGTACGGATACAAGGCAGACTATTTATGTAGAGTGCTCTAACTTCATCTAAGCATGGACTCATGGCCCCTTCTTATAATTTCAAGCTGTCGTTCCCCCACCCCTAGGGTCCAGGGACATAAAGTTGAGAATGTCAATCTGAGTCAGTGGTTCTCAGCGACAATGTCATGGCAACCTTGCCATGAGCAGAGAATTTTACTATGCAATAAGGGTTTGATATTTGTAAGAGCCAAAGTACCAAAGCTTATATATGGTTTCTTTAAAAAAACAATAAAATAAATTCAGCCTAGTTCTTATAACACCATAACTTTTTAACATTTATTTATTTATTTATTTATTTATTTATTTATTTATTTAAGAGAATGAGCATGCCAGGGCCACCAGCCACTGCAAACAAACTCCGGACGCATGTGTCACCTTGTGCATCTGGCTTACATGGGTTCTGGGGAGTTGAACCTCGGTCCTTAGGCTTCACAGGCAAGCGCTTTAACCGCTAAGCCATCTCTGCAGGCCACACCATCACTTTTGGTCATTTGCCTTCCTAAATGCTTTTATGAACAGGATGTGCTTTAGTCGTCCATGCTAACTTAAAGCAGCAGAGATCTTTATCATATTATTTTCATGAAAATCACTTATTGGCAAAACCCACTGCAGCCTCTTGTCACACAAATGCCTCCAGATTCCGTTCCCTCAAGGATCAGACTCGAGTTCAGTGAAGTCCTAGTCTGGGGCAGTTCTAGCTGTGGTCCCTGTGGCTGGTTCACGGAGCGGCCGTGGTGAAGCTGCTGCCCTTACTCACGGCATAGGGTTCCGATTCCCACGTTGTCTCACCCAACTCTCATCACTCCTTGTTCCCTTCCTTCTCACAAAGCCTCATGCACACACGCTTACTGCATGCAATTCATTTTGTAAACACTCCTCCAGCAATAAATTACTCACCAACACCACTAAGAGAATGTTTTCTACCCGTCAGGACAAAAATGGTTGGGAGAGGTATAAATTTAGTCCTGACCCTTTCTGGAACAGATGAAGTAGTGTAGAGCATTGAAAAGCACCCTCGGAAGTTGACCCTGCTGGGCTTTTTTTTTAACTTTTTATTTTTTATTATTTTTTTGGAGGAAGACAGAGATGGGCGCGCCAGCAGTGTCTCAGCTGCTGAGAACGAAATCCAGATGCGTGCGCCCCCTTGTGGTCAAGTGCGGCATTGTGCCCTTGTGTCACTTTGCATCTGGCTAAACGTGGGACCTGGAGATTGGAACCGCTGGAGATTGGAACCAGTGTTCTTAGGCTTAGGAGGCAGGCACCTTAACCGCTAAGCCATCTCTCCAGCCCGAGCCTGCTGTTTTGAAGATGATTTTTATCCATAGAAAACTCAGGGCTCCATTCTATACCAGAATGATGGTGAAGAGCAAAAGACCCCTGAGGTAAAAGTTCTCTTTGTGGGAAACACTGTTGTAGAAAAGGAGGGAGAACTCCACAGGACCCCAAGCTCAGAGACGGGTGTACAAAGGCGAAGGAGATAATGACAAAGCATCCTTGGGCAAAGGGTGATTGCTTAACCCAGAAGACAGAGAGAAAAAGTAAAATTAGAGAATAAAAGGCCACCGAGTGAGGGGACAAAAAAAAAGCTAGGAAATAGTTTAGACTGGAGGAGAGGACATGATGTAGATAGCAGGAAACTTGATTGGGTCAGATGCCTCAGGGGCACCATAGTTTAAGGGAAAAGAGTGAGTTGGGTGAATGGGGACAGATCGTCAGGGACATACATTGGAGTGATGGTGCAGAGAACAGAAGATGAAAAACAAACATTGGGACTGGAGAGATGGCTTAGCAGTTAAGGCACTTGCCTGCAAAGCCAAAGGACCCAGGTTTAATTCCCCAGAACCCATGTAAGCCAGATGCTCAAGGTGGCATACATCAGGAGTTGATTTGCAGTGGCTGAAGTTGGTGCGCTCATATAAATAAATAGGGCTGGAGAGGTGGCTTAGCGGTTAAGGCATTTGTCTGCAAAGCCAAAGGACCCTGGTTTGATTCTCCAGGACCCACATAAGCCAGACACACAAGGAGTGCATGCGTCTGGAGTTTGTTTGCAGTGGCTGGAGTCCATAGCATGCCCATTCTCTCTATCTCTTTTTCTCTCTGTGTCTCTGCCTCTTTCTCTCTCTCTCAAAAAAGTAAATAAAAATATTTTTTAAAAAGGATTTACATAAATAAAGATACTTTAAAAAAATACACATTGATGCCCAGAGTGGTGGGGCAGAGGGCCATGGAAGCTCTAGCATGGCCATGAGCCACCAGCGCTGTGCATAAACTTTGTATTTGGGGTATATGCGTGCGTTGTTCCGACCAGAGAAGAGTGTTCTCTACAAGGTCTGTGGCCGGTGACAAAAGTATTTGTTTTCCAAAGCTCTTTTGTTTTTTTAGTGTGTGAATGCATGGATGTTATGTTTTTTAATTAGTTAGGATCAAAACCTCCCTTGATGACTGGTTTGCTAGTAATCCTTCTGGCTTACCACCAGCTATCATCCTAAAAAAAAAAAGGTGATTCTGGGACAGTCAGCTGTAGACCACTGTTCAGTAGTATCAGCCTTGGGGATTCACACTGAGAGAGTTTGCAAGCAATAAAAGCTAAATGGTCTCTCTTGTCACCCCAAACTGCCATCGGGACACCTTCACGTATGACAGGATTAACCACAGTGAAGTCCCCACCCCGTGTCCCACTGTCAGCTGCAGCATGCAGGCCCAGACATCAGCTCTCCTTGAAACCTACTAGTGTTCTTGTGGCAGCATGGTTCTGGCCATGCCTCTAAGTTGCCCAGAGTGTGTTCCTCCATGCGGCCATCTGTTTTCAAGGCACACTCATCATGCCAAGCCACTTGCTCCAGCTCAGCTCTTTGGCTCCTGATCCTAAGGTACAGGTGTCAGGCCAACCTCGGGCATAACTCCACGTTGTCCCCTTGAAGGGAAGAATAATTCAATTGAAAACAAACAGTATAGATAGCATGGCAAGCCCCGCTTGTCTGGACATCATCTAAGTCCATGACTACGCAAAATGCCACGGATGGTGGCCTAGTGCTGTGGACTTGACCACGGTCAGCTCCTCATCAGAGTCGGGCCCATGCCTTTCAACCTTGGACCATTAAGATTTTGAGCCAGTGCTGGAGAGATGGCTTAGTGGTTAAGGCATTTGCCTGTGAAGCCAAGGTCCCAGGTTTGATTCCCCAGTACCCACGTAAGCCAGATGCACATGATGACGCATGCATCTGGAGTTTGTTTATAGTGGCTAAAGACCCTGGCATACCCATTCTTTCTCTCTCTCTCTCTCTCTCTCTCTCTCTCTCTCTCCTTCTCATTCTCTCTCACTATCTCCTTCTTTCTATCTCTCTCAAATAAAATAAATTAATTTTTAAAAATTTTTATTACAATAGTTTTTTCTGTTTGTTTGTTTGTTTGTTTTTTGTTTTGCGAGGTAGGGTCTCACTCTGGTCCAGGCTGACCTGGAATTCACTATGTAGTCTCAGGGTGGCCTCGAACTCTCAGCAGTCCTCCTACCCCTGCCTCCTGAGTGCTGGGATTAAAGGTGTGCTCCACCATGTCCGGCTACAAT